>OX336350.1:3069968-6021218 GCA_946902875.1 Nematopogon swammerdamellus
GGGATGCTTTTCTGTTGTAGTTCAGAAATTTTCCGGAACTATAAGAGCGAAAGTGTGGAGAGTTTTTAAGATTATTTTGCTAGTATTTATTACAACCGGCTCCACTATCTATATATTGTAAAGTTCAGCTAGTGCCAATACTGTCTGTAATTCTTCAGCAAGTCATATAGAGCCACTTAAGACGACTAGGTCCATAATGACGTCATGCCCATAGCGGAATGAGAAGCAGATCAGGAGAGCCACCAAGGGAGACAAAGAGAACGTGAGTCAGTCTCCTTTTTACCGAAACGGGATGGAATCGCCTCAAGGCTTTTATGAAAAAAAAAAGAAAAAATGACGAAGAACGGGCAATGAGTTTTTATTTTGATTAGCATGAAAAATTTAAATGTTATTATAACTTTCTTTGATGGGAGTTCACTTAAGAATATAAAATAGAGAAAAATAATAAAAAACGAACATTCATTCTTTGCCGAGTATTATGGAAATTGCCGCAAACTAATGGTATGTTTGGATTTTTTTGTCGAGCGAAGTAAAAATTGCTGCTTCAGCTTTGGTGTTCACTAGAGCTGATCCTGTAGATTAAAAAACTATAACATGATCTATACTTACCAATAACTTCATGGCTCTGCATCAATCTTACGGTACGAGAGCCCGGTCGGTAGCCCCCTTAAATTGTTTTTGCAATGTAGCGACCTCTTATTTTTTTTATTGATCCCTTTCGCATTCATGAATCGTCATACTTCACCTGGCAAGAACTCAATTTCAGACCTAACGAATAGGCTCTGCTACACCTGCACCGCGGTTAGATGGAAATGTACCCCGGAGTGTAGCGCTTCATAAATAAATAAATACTGTGAAATACGAGACCCCGGTGGCGAGAGGCGGCCCCGCCCCCGGCTCGACAAACCCACCGCGCGTCGCGGTGTACAGTTGCTTTCACGAGTCGTGAGCACACTTTTGATTGGTCGGCTTGACGGGGTGTGACGTCGACGGCGGTGCCGACGACGTTTCACGCGATTGGTTCGTCAAATCAGCGTCAGTCGACGCTCGTAGCCTATTGGGCTCACACGCGTCGTTCGACTACTATACACTTGCGTGCAATATTAGTCCGCTGCCCATCTGTGCTCATGATTCGTGAAAGCAACTGTACCTGCTGTGTGTAACTAAGAGTAAGAAGTTTACTGTGTATGGAAAGCGAATGGGAAACGTACTACCAACGATATTATGTGCCCGAGAGTCAATTCAAATCCTGCTTGACTTGGTATTAGATATTCGTTTCCGTTGAATTGGTATTGGTTTTAAGATGTACTTGTTGTGTCTACTGCTCTCTATCTCTCATCTGTATATTCTACTTCCATCAATTCCAACGTTACTGCTCAGCTATTATGGTTGTGCTGATGGTGATGTATTTTGTAACTTTCCGGAGCAAAGTTTTTTTAATGGAACCTGGTACGGTTGGCTACATCACCTACAACATCCGCGATGTCAGGCTATAGCACCTTGGTGAACTAGGTGTCAGTGTTTCACTTCGGTCGTACCGCCTACACGGTATGTAAGATTACATTGGTGAAAACGGCATGCAAACGGTTGTACTATTATGCAATTTGAAGTATAATATGTTGTGAATGCATTTTCAAACCCAAAATAATAATGTTTGTCAGCCTCAGTAGCTCGGACGTGCAATGGATAGGCGTGTGATCGACAAAGCACCCCTGGGCGCAGTCAGAAATTCGATGGGTGCCGACCGTTCGACCGGTGACGCCATGGTGACGCTGACCGTGGATTGGATTCCCTTCCCTTACCTAGGTGGAAGAGTTTAACTCGATCGGAGTGGTAACTCCGCACTGTTGAAAGCTCTGTCGAAGCGTCTGTGTAAATATTGTTCGTGTTTGCCGTCCAGTTCAGTGTAGCCGGCACGATCAAAGGGTAGAATTGACACGGCACCTAGTTCGCCAAGGTGTTGTGGGCTGACATCACGGATGTTGTGGATGATGTAGCCAACCGTGTCAGTTGCCATAAAAAAATTAACGACAGAGGTGCACGCTTACAACCGATATCGCACCGACTGCATGTCGCAATCGCATGAGACACAATATTACCGCTTTTCTCCGCTATCCACAAGTTCCACTATCCAAGCCGCGAGTGGCCGAGGGGTTTGGGCATCGGCTTCTCATGCGAGAGGTCCGAGTTTCAAATCCGGTCGGCGTGTACCAATGAGTTTTTTCTGACGAAAAAATTTACGTGCATACCTACACCTGCTGCTTCACCGTTTGGAACTGCGTGTAAAACTGTAGGTCCCTTCTATTGCCACTTACTAGGCGGTAGGCTCAAATTGTAGCCGATGTGTACCGTGTAGTACCGTACCGTAATAGTAGTACCGTGTGGGGTCGGTACTTAAAAAGAATAGCCCCACTGCATCTCTCCCCGTGCATGTCGTAAGAGGCGACTAAGGGATAAGGACAAGATACTGCGCTAAAGGGCGACAGGCTAGCCACTTCTCACCTTGGCGCAGTCCTACCACCTAGTCATGCAGCAGGTGGGTTCTTCGTGTCTTACTTGCTGCTTGATAGTTGTCTTGTCCGTATACTGTGCTAAACGTGGTGGTCGGTGTTGTGCTGTAATTTACCAGAGTCCTTATAGGACAACACCGATTACTCTGCTTACCCTGATTGTCGGGATACAGCGTGTGTTATGTATGTATGTATGTACTCCACTGCGGGATCATACACGGTGAATTGCTTACAATTTATCTAGATGCCTTACACGTTTGCGGCTGAAAATAAACTTGTAAGGCCTAAAGGTGGGCCTATTGGGGGATTTTCTCTCATGCGTTGTGCTCTTTTACTGTACAGGTTGTTTCAGGATAGGCATGAGAAACTTCATGAATAGAGAGTACTCGTTATTAGAAAAAACATTTTTTTTTTCTTTCGAGTCCCTGGAGTTCAACTCTCACTTGAACAAGTTGTATGTACATTCAGTAAATACAGTCAAAATGTAGATACATGTGACATACCTACTGAAATATTAAAATATTCAATGAAATATTTATATGTAAATGTTAACAAGCCGGAAAACAACTCCGGCGCCAGATCTCCCCCCAGATTGTATTAAGGCCGAGAGCTTCAATAAAAACACTCATTCGCCATTTTGTCCGTCTAACTCATTCGTGGGAAAAGCGAAACTATCGTCCTCCAACCTACCCACAATAATATTACAATATAGGAACGCGACATGTCATAAATCAGACAAAATGGCGCACAGTTGAACCGTAAGGCGTAAACCTCGGCCTCGGCTTACAAATATGCGGCGGATAGGCCATACTATAGGTGCCGCGGTGGGCGGGGATTCTGCGAAGTGTCAATTCTAAACGATATCTGCAATATAAGGTGTTTCGTTAGGCATGTCACTAACTTCGGGAGGGTTACATACATACTCAAATAAACAGGTTACGCAAAAAAAATTATATGTTTTTAGCATTACTTTTCGAGAAATTTAACAAAACATGTTTGCTACCTAAACATTAATCTGTGTGTAACAGTAGGTAACATGCATTGTACAGGGTCAATGACCGTACTATGTTCAAACGCAGAACAGCTGTTTGTTGTAAGTGAGTCACAAGGTCACTATGATTGGTTTTTACAGCTACTTATTTGATTTTATTTTTTTGTTAGGAGAAAAAATGCTCCTATAAACATATGTTTTTTTTTGCGTAAAGTGTTTGTTTGAGTGCGTATGTAACCCTCCCGAAGTTATTGACATGACTAACGAAACACCGTAAGTACACACAGTATGTAATTGGCAGACGATGATAATTTTCCCATCGTGTGTTGTGCCCTTCAACTTTGCTAGGGGGTAGGGTGAAAATCATACAAATTGGTACTATTGCAGCATCGAATTTGTCAGTCGACGAGGCGACGACGATCGTTTGTATAAATGGGTCCTTTTTAGGGTTCCGTATCCGGTACGGGACCCTAAAAAGCCTACGCCGTCTTTCTGTCTGTCCGTCCGTCCGTCCGTCCGTCCGTCCGTCCGTCCGCCTGTCCGAGAGCTGTATCTCTTGAACCGTAATATGTAGCCCGTTGAAATTTTCACAGAATATGTGTTAATATGGTCGATGTAACAACAAATAATAGAAATAAGAAAAAGTAAAAAATTCATGGGGGTTCCCATAGAAGAAAACAAAAAGTGTATGCGCGCGCTCCATCTACCGAATAGAGTATGAAGCATTTTAACCAATTATTAATTTTTACTAATATGAAGCATTTCATAACACGCCATAGATGGCGTGAGTGCCGTTAGCCATGACATGGCGATACGGAACACTCGGTGCGCGAGTTCGACTCGCACTTGGCCGGTTTTTATGTTAACCAACAGGCTGTGCTGTGCGGTCGAAAGAGCCAACATAACCTCTCCTCGCGAAACCACGCACAGCTAGACGCTATTCCAGCAGATTTGCGGACTGTTACTATAGGGAGTCACGCACGACCCGTGCACCCACCGACTTCATCCACCAGTGGGTACACACACCAGTGGGTACACACACATATTTACCCGTGCACCCACCACACAACGGCTCCTCCCACCAGTGGGTGCACGGGGAATGCCTATTTACCCCTGCACCCACTGCACTAATGGTAGGTATTTTTAAAAATATGTTGATACATTGTAACAATATAAAGTGGAAACCCGAAAAACTACTTGGTAAGACTACTGGGAACGGTTCTAAAGTACCAGGGCAGCAGAAATTGAAAGGAAGTTTCCATAATTATTTTATATAAGTTAATCGCTATTATTAGGCTGTCTAGCCTGTTAATACGACGTTTGAAGACACTCGGGTTAAAGGTGCCGGCCCCGCAAGTTACAAAGCTTTGCGCAAGAGCTCGAGTACCGTGTGGGGCCGGTACTTAAAAAGAATAGTCCCACTGCATCTCTCCCCGTGTATGTCGTAAAAGGCGACTAAGGGATATGACACCCTTCTTATATTAAGTACTAGGTGGTAGGGTTCAACCCGCCCGGGTTGATAGCACCGCACTGAACGAAAGGTCGGTCGAAACGGCTATGTAAACAGTTTGTGTTTTCAGTTCAGTTCAGTGTAGCCGGCACGACCGAAGAGAAGCACTGACGTGGCACCAAGTTAACCCGGTGTTATGGGCTGACATCACGGATGTTGTAGGTGATGTAGCCAACCTTGTCAGTTTCCATAAAAAAAGAGCTTTTGTCGTTATTTCGTATAGTTCCCGTGACGCGTGCGTAACGCCGCGCAGTGGTGGGTAGGCACAAAAACATTCATATTCGGAGTATGCGGCGCGGCGCTCGGCGGAGCGAGGCGGGGATATCGCGAAAAATTGTGCCACGAGATATTGCCAGTTTCGTGTTGCGGTTGCTTCCCATACTCATCGTCTTGTCGCTTCGTGACTCCACCGTCGCGTCACCCTGTACTTACACCTAGATACAGAAATAACAAACGACATTTCCTATTATGTGCGCGTCAATATTGGAGAAGCAAAAGACAGTCAGAATATCGTGGTGCCATTTTTGCTTTCAAAATATCTTTGACAACGTGAAATTTGACGAAACAACATTTTCACGCTTGAATTAAACCTTGCTTTTAGCCATCTGGGTTATGAACAATGCGCATAGTTGGCAAATCTGTTGACATGGAATCTCAATGAGCGTGGTTTCGCGAGGAGAGATGTATTAAACTTTGTCGACTGAGCCATTGGTCTCTCGGCGCAGCCAACGTTGCTGGTTTTGATAAAAAATATGTCATAATTTGGTTTTAGCTCAGCCCAATAATTTTTTTGTTTGTTTTTTTATGTAAACTAGCATGGGTGGCTGTGCCGAGAGACCAATGGTGCAGTCGACAGAGCCAAAATCACCTCTCCTCGCGAAACCACGCTCAGTTAGGTGCCATGCCAGCACATTTTCAGACTGTTGCTAGGCTGTCTAGCCCGTTAATACGACGCTTGAAGACACCCGGATTAAAGGATTCAGGAAATACACTCGCCGGAAGGCAGTTCCACACTCTAGCGGTGCGACATTATTGATTGTCTTCCGCCGGCGCGGCGGTATTACCTTGGTATTACCGTTTTTAATTTTTGTATTAATTTTGTGTATTTTTTTACTTTTGTAATATATAATATATGTAAAATTAATATAAAAATTTTAAATTTGAGATAAACGATATACAAATAATAAATCTGCAAGGGATGGTCATGGAGTAAGTTACTTTGTTTTATGAGATATTGCGTTTGTAGACTCTATGTATGATACTAAAACTAAATTGACGATTTTTAGAAATCTTTTCTGTATGTATGTATGTTCTTCCATAACCCTTAAACTGATCATCCGAATTCTATTAAACTTAGTACACGATCATTTAACTATAATACGGGGCACAGGATAAAATTCAGTTCCGGTTCAAACCGGATTGTTCCGCGCGCTGAAATAAAGGTACGGTATAGCGGGCTCACTTACGTTCTTCTTTTTAAATACGAATTTCACGCGAGTGAAGCCGCGGGCAAAAGCTAGTATACGGCATGCGGTGCGGTGGGCGGGTGGTGCTTTGGATCGACACGCTGCAGTAGAGAGCTCGGCAGCCATTATTGCTTTTAAAAATTCACACACACCGACAGTGTTGGCTTTTTTCGCATTTTGGTGACGTAAAAGAGAATAGTGCAGTTGCGTTTTGTGGCAAATTGAAATATGATCAACCGCACCGCGCAGCTTTGTGGTTCGTTAAATGGCCACTTCGTGTTTTTGTGGCGTCGAAACACAGATCATATAAGTAGAAAGCTTCGATGTTCTGTGCGTCGAAAGTATATACTACCCACTACAGCCAACGACGTATCATGTATTCTGACTACAGTATACATAGTGCAGTAGTATCATTTAAAATTTGCCAAATGCGAGTCGAACTCGCGCGCCGAGGGTTCCTTATCGGCATGTCATGGTTAGCGCCACTCACGCCATCTAGGGCGTGTTGTGAAATGCTTCATATTAGTTAAATGTCATGATTAGTTCAAATGCTTCGTACTCTATTCGGTAGATGGCGCGCGCGCATACACTTTTTGGTTTCTTCTATGGGAATCCCCGTGAATTTTTTACTTTTTCTTATGTTTATTATTTGTTGCTATATCGGCCATAATAAATAACACATATTCTGTGAAAATTTCAACGTGCTACCTATTACCGTTCAAGAGATAGAGCCCTCGGACAGACAGACAGACGGACGGACGGACACACAGACAGACAGACGGCGTAGAGTTAGTAATAGGGTCCCGTACTGGATACGGAACCCTAAAATCGGAAATTATTTTTGACTTTTTAAGGGTCGGGTTTTTTTTAATTTGTAATTAACTTTGTCGGTCGGAATGGCAGGACGATAAATATAATACAATATACTTCAATAAAACAAACTATACAATACAATACTTAAAAAAGTCACGCCAAATTTTATAACTAAATCATCTCCCTGTGCTACGCCCACTGGAAAGCCGTCTACATAACAGCCATATACCGTCCCGGTTTCGTGCCTAACCGCCATTGCAGTAGTGATGCGTGCTTGTCGTCTTGTAGCTCGAACGAGGAGGGTGCCGAATTGTTAGGGTGCAGGAGTGCGCCCCGAGGGGACCGCGCAGCCGCGCCGCCTAGTGGTCGTTATTTAGAATTTATTTGCACAATTAATACGTTTGACGTGAATTGCTCCTTTCCGTGCATAACGGGACGCCTCTTCAGATAACCCGAGTTCAAATGTTTAAAGCGGCGGCGGCGAGTCTTAAGTCGGTCGGTCCACGAGCGCGTGGAATGGGTAGGGGGGGGGGGGGGGGGGGGGCACTCGGAATTTGGACAGCCATTCCTGCAGTGATTTTGAGGTCTAAATAACAGTCCCATCGCCCGTAAGTGAGAGTAGGAAGAGCATTATATGACCGAGCGAAGCCATTTGGCGGCTGTTTGATATGAGAAATGATTATCTGTGCAATGCCTTATACCAGTGGTGCCCAAATGGTCGATCGCGATCGACCGGTCGATCCCAAGAGACTTTTAGGTCGATCGCTGAAAATATGTAGAGCAAAAAGTGACTTGTAGAAACTTCAAATAATTTCATAATATTTGATGTGGCAAACATTTTCCGGGCGCTGTCGTCTTCCGCAAGGACCGCAATAGTAACAAATATAAAGTATGTATTGTAAGTAGATCTTTATAAAATTCAGTTCCGGTTACGCTAAGATGTGGCTCTCATATGCAAACCAAACTGTTCCGCGCGCCAAAATAAAGGCACGGTAGCGGGCTCACTTACTTTCTTCTTTTTAAATACGAATTTCACACGGGAAAAAGCTAGTAATAAATAATTCTTTATTCTTTATTCATCATTCGTATGGTAGTACACTACGCTTGAATTTGTCCTGTTAGTTTTTACAATCCGGTTCGATTACACCCACAAAGAAGAGCCGGCAAGAAACTTCGCAGGGTTCTTTTTTTAACGTCTTCAATTACAATACATTGTGACTAGCTACACAATAGACACCGCTTACAGTGTTAAGATATAGTTTGAGAGCTAGAATAACTATAATTTAAGCTTGATAATTCTGACCACATAAAATCAAAAGTTAAAGTAAAAGTATAGATAAAATCAGGTGTATAGAGCCTTTGTCAGAAATTGTTGATACATATCGTATCAAGTCATGTCAGTTATAAATATTCATACCACATTGTAGTACAATGTCAAAAAATAAAATAAATAAATTTGATACACTTAATGTATCAATTAGTCAAATTAATATTTAGCATGCGTCAGCAGTATAAATTAAGGTACAGGTTGTACCCTGTCAAAATTCAAAATTTGTATGCAGTCAGAATCTCAAGTGAACATGTTTGTAGCATTTTCAGTTTATACCAGTGATAATACGAGGTAGTACAAATCTCGTATGCAGTGGCGGCTGGTGACATCAGTGACCGGTAGTGCGCTAAGTATCTACCTACTTAAATACCAAATTTCCCAACACATTCCCGTCATGTTATTTTAAAATCGGGACTTCCGAATTTTTTATTTAAACGCCTGCGTTTTATTATTACGTACCTAGTATGAATATTCTCAAGACACTCAATGAGTTGCAAAACATAAGAAAAAAATCCAAACAAGTTTTTTAACTTATTTTTAGTACCTTTATGAATACACCCCATAGACCACAACACTACTGCAGCTTTCAAAAAGAAAACAGTCAAAAAATACTTCAAAAAAATATATAAAAATAAAAGCATTTGAAAAGTAGGAATTGAACCCGGGATCACCTGATTGTAAAGCCTTACCTTTAACCACCGCTTAGGCAAATATCGTCACCACTTAATTCACAGTATCACGTGACAGAAAGCACAAAACCTAACCATATCCCATTTTAAATATTCGCGCGCTAACGGGTGTGTATCACATGACAGCGCGCTGACTCTAGTTATACGGCAAAGAGTTTGTAAGACGGACTCGTGCAAAACGAATCGCTCGCGATGCGACGTGTCGCACGCGCGGATATTCACGATATAGCGTCCTTGTTTGGCGCTCGTGCGCCGCACGCAGAACTCCTTTCGGCCCATACTGTTTGTATGAAGTATCTTCTGTCTCACGCGCCAGCGGTGTTTTGCCGGTCCCCATACATTCAGTATGGGAGTCCGCGTGCGATTTATATTCCGCACGGCGCGCGCGTTTACTCGCAAAAACGTGCGTTGTGATCTATAAAATAAGGTCGACTTCACATTCGTATTTATTTGGAGTACGATCTTTATGGTTTTAATGTAGTATGTTGTAAGCTATTATTTATTTTGAGTGAAGTGAAGACTTCTCGTGGTATGGTAGTGCGGCGCACGAGCGCACTTTAGGACCAGCCGCCAGTGCTCGTATGTATGTATTTATGGACGTCTATACGAAACATAACCCCATAAGCATAGTCGTTTACTCACAGTCCGGGTTATCTTAGCGCTATTTCCGAATTGGATTAGAGGTTATAGTTTGCACGGCGCGTTCGTTCGTACGTGTGTCCCGGCAGCATATTTCCAAAGTCTAGTATGCGAGTTGCTCTGATTGGTGGAGAGACGAGTCTGGCTCCGCCTCCGGCACCCCGACACCCCGAGCGAACCTACTGAATCGGATATTCGTTTGGTCGCATATGTACTTTGGTGGCTCAGTGGTAGAGTGTAGGTTTTTTTTCGATCTCGGCCATGGTTTCGTGTCCCCTTTTGTCAAAATTTGTTTTGTTTTACTTTTTTTTTAAGCAATGTTAGGGTGTTAAAATTAGGTTATGGTTATTTTTTTTTATAACCACCTACGAAACTTCCGAAATTTATATTTCCCTCCAAAGTTGAGAACGACCAATCAGAGCAACTCGCATACTAGACTTTGGAAATATGCGTCCCGGCAACTCGGCATAGAGGAGACCCACGAGACTCGGCAGCGGAGGCGCGGCGGAACATCAGACACCAGTCTATTAACGTTTTCGCCACAATGGCGTCGTCACACGCCAAATTAGTAGTAGTCGGTTTCGATTGTCGGCAAGGCTGGGAGCTTAGCGCGCCCGCCTCAGAGACTCGTTCATTAAATTTTGCTAAAGCCCCCGCGTCACACCTGCCAGTGGAAAATAATGCACGTGTTTGAATATTGAATACGTTATGTTTATTGAATGCTAGATATTGTCCGCGGCTTCGTATAGCGTGGCTTTGCTCACAGCGCAGGCCGCCGATGACGATTTAGGTTTTTTTTTATGGAAACTGACACAGTTGACTACATCACTTACAACATTATCGATGTCAGCCCATAACAGCGGGTGAACTAGGCGCCACGTCAGTGCTTCCCTTCATTTCATGTCGGCTACACTGAACTGTACGGAAAACACGAACTATTTACATAGCCGTTTCGACCGAACTTTCATATAAACCGATAAACCCTAGCACCTAGTGAGGTAAGAAGAGAAGGGACCTACAGTTTTACGTGGAATCCGAACCACAGTCAGCCTCCAACGGTCGAGCGGTCACCCACCCAAGTACTAACCGCGCCCAGGGTTGCTTAACAACAGGCGACTGACCGCACCACTGAGCTACCGAAGCTGACAATGCGTTCAATGCATCACCGCTACGAGAGTAGACACCTCACACAATGTGCTGTTCCTTACCACGCATACTAAGGTAGTTTGTCATACAATTTATTCTACATAAGTAGGTAGGTCGTTTTTCAGACGTAACAATCTGTAAAGAGTTTATCGCCTATCCTTATACTTACTACTTGTGAAATACGTCGCTGGTTACATACCTAATTAATTTAAATTATTTAAATTATTATTTAAATTATTAATATCAATCAATATATACTAATAATAAATATGTTAGGGATGGTCATGGAGTAAGTTACTTTGTTTTATGTATGAGATACTGCGTTTGTAGACTCTATGTATGATACTAAAACTAAATTGACGATTTTTAGAAATCTTTTCTGTATGTATCCATAACTCTTAAACCGATCATTCCAATTCGATGAAACTTAGTAAAAGCACATTTATCTATATGAGACACAGGATAGGATAAATAAAATTCAGTTTCGGTTACGCTATGATTTGGCTCTCATTGAAACCGAATTGTTACGCGCGCCTAAATAACGGTACGGTAGAGGGCTTACTTACTTTCTTATTTTTAAATCCGAATTTCACGCGAGCGAAGCGGCGGGCAAAAGCTAGTAAATAAATAAAAATAAACGCCGATTGACCTCAGATGGCAAAAGTTGACCATTATTCCATCGCTTCAGTGGACGTTTTCCACAGCTCTGTATGTCTCTGATGTGCGTTGCGTAGATATAAGACGTTCGATTATCAGAGCGAAGATGTCCAGATAACGAGCGAGCGTGGTGGGTAGATGATTCTGGCTGATTGCCTCTCGTTGTAACTCGATTCCCGAGTGTCGAGTGCGTGCGAGGTTCGCGAGGAACCAACATGGCTGCCGCAGGGAAGATGCCGGCTAGTTTTTTTAATTTTTTTATGCAAACTGACACGTTTGGCTACATCACCTACAACATCCGTGATGTCAGCCTATAATAACACCGCGTGAACTAGGTGCCATGTCAGTGCTTCACTTCATTTCATGTCGGATACACTGAACTGGCCGGAAAACGAGAGCTATTTACATAGCCGTTTCGACCGACGTTTCGTTCAGTGCGGTGGTACCAACCCGGGCGGGATAAATTTTACCCTAAAATTTTACGTGGAATCCGAACCACGGTCAGCCTCTAACGGTCGAGCGGTCACCCATCCAAGTACTGACTTGAGGTGTCCTTAACAACAGTCCACCGACCGCGCCACTGAGCTACCGAGGCTGACGTGTATGTATGTATGTAAGTAGTCCTCGGTCGTCGAACATCATAATTATACGCTCGGTAGATTTCGTTTACTTACTGTTCGCCTGTTTGTGGGGTTACATCGCATTTTATGGCGTATCATTTACATTTAGCTATAAACAGAAATAACATGTTAAAGAAATCTGGGCGCAAAAAAAAAACAATACAATAAAAATAAAATTCCTTATTCGTGGTAAAATATATCTATACGCCCACCAGAATTATGTATGAACAAGGCAGGAGTATTCATAGACGTGTGTACTCATATATTTTTTGTTATCGTATACCTACGCTTCGTAACTTACCCGTCCTATCTCAACTGCGTGGGAACTAGGCTTGCCAGATCTGATGTTAGCCTTCCCGGGACGCATATATCCAAAGTCCACTAGGCGAATTATGCTGATTGGTCGATGCCAGTTTGGCGGAAAATTTTAATTTCGTCTGGCTCCGCCTCCGGCACTCCACCTAGTGAATCCGATATTCGTTAGGTCGTTTATGTGATTAGTTGGCTCAGTGGTATAGTTTAGGGCTTTATTTTTTCGATCTCGACCATGGGTTCGAGTCCCGTTGCCAAAATTTTTTTTGTTTTTTTTTGTGAACCAATGTTAGGGTGTTAAAATTAGGTTAAGGTAATTTTTTTATAACCACCTAAAAAAACTTTATTTTCGAAAATATTTTCGAAAATACTTCCGAAATTTATATTTCTTCCTTTTTTTGTTAAGTTATGTTAGGGTGTTAAAAATTAGGTTAAGGTTATTTTTTTATAACCACCTAAAAACACTTTATTTTCGAAAATATTTTCGAAAATACTTCCGAAATTTATATTTCTTCCTTTTTTTTTTTTGTTAAGTTATGTTAGGGTGTTAAAATTAGGTTAAGGTTATTTTTTTATAACCACCTAAAAAAACTTTATTTTCGAGAAAATACTTCCGAAATTTAAATTTTCCCGCAAAACTGAGAACAACCAATCAGAGCAACTCGCCTAGTGGACTTTGGAAATATGCTCCCGGGACATTTCTACTACCTGCAGTCCTTCTTATAAAGTGGAGAATTGAATGACTAATATTTTTTACGTGAGCGAACAACTTTAGTAAGTAACTCATTCAAATTGATTACTAAAGTAAGTGCCGAATTCTTTGCGCGACGTCGAAGTTGTGTGTACACACATCTTTTTCTTCCCGGGACACAACTTGCACTCCCTGGGACAAAATGACCCTTCGCCCGGAACACGGGACATTGTAGACTGGCCCGGGACAATCCCGGAAATCCCGGGCAGCTGGCAAGCCTAGTGGGAACCCATTCTGATTAAATGGAACTGATTCTGATTTAACTGGTAACGTTCAGAAGGTCCCCGATTCTTTTTACACCCCCTTGCTTCCATCGGGCCCGTGCCCGTGCCCCGAATGATTTTTTTTAAATATCTGCAACACTGAATAGGGAACTGAATGGCTCCTGCAATACAGTGTTTACTAGTGTAGGAGCCAAAGTGTCAGAAAAGTGATCATAAGTAATAGGTTTAACTCAGTAGGTAGATAGGTATTTCACAACTTTAGAAAGTATGCGATTGGGGCAAGGTGGCTTCTACTTTAAATTTCGTATCGCAGTGAAGTGATATATAATGGAATTAATTATTGCAATCATTTGTATGAATACCTAAGTTGTTTAGATTTAGTTCTTAGCCTTTATTAATTGCCCTTCACACCTGCAAAATAATGTACCCACATCTTGCGTTACGCTTTCTTTTTACTTTCTTTTATATTTTTAGTTTATATGCATTATAAATATTAAAATATTTAGTTAAAATACTTTTATACCTACATATATATGTGAAAATGCATATTATGTAAAATGCACTACTATAAGTACTATACAAAAATTATGTGAGCCTAGTTATGTAAAACCTAGTTTATGAATAAACATTTTCATTTTCATTTTCATTTTTCACTGTTTTGTAGGTAATTTCATTGCCTGTAAGGTGCAAAAGAGTCCATTGAGCTAGCTTCATTATTATAGAATTTTTTGGTTATGCGGTATAATTAAAGCGACTCACTTTTGTGCGTCGACGTTTCGTCCCACACTCTGGGGACATCCTCAGGACTCAGGACACGCGGTACTGCGACAACCTGGAGGACACCCGACACGCAGTTCAGCCAGATGTCAACTGCCGTTCGCCGCTGACGTAGATTGTAGCGATGTGAGGATACTTCGGCCGATGCGGGTAGGTTCGACATCTCTTGCTGGAAAAGATCGATGCACACGTAGCTCACTGTGTCTATGACTGCCAGAGCTTGATGCTGGTTACCACCCGAGCCAGGCTTGGCCAGCAGAGGAGTCCACGACGAAGAGAGTACCATGCTGTCTTCTCTGTTGAAATTGGCATGTCTGGAAATTTAAATGGATTCTCGAACCAAACGTGGTACATAGTGTTTTTCGACTGATATCGTACTGGTTCGGTCGAATCAAATCCAATGATCAAAGCCAGTGTCCAGAACATGCTCACAGATGGCTGACTTATGGAACTCGTTGTTCTTCATCGCCCTGATGTGCTCCGACAACCTTGTCTGGCCGCTTCGTTTGTCCGATGTAGCACCTCCCACAGCTACATGGTATTTTGTTTGTATACACCGGGAGCCTGCAGTGGAATCTGGTCCTTGACTGTTCTCAACATGCCTTGGATTTTTGTGAGAGGTTTGTAGAAGGCCTTTATGCTCAACTTGCTCATCAACTTACCTATACGGTCCGTGAACCCCCGTATGTATGGTAAGTAGGCGCACTAGACAAAGCAATTTTTGATGTGGTATCGCCATTGATTTCTGTATGAAAACAGGTACTCTTTCATAACAAATACAACCTATATCCTTGGTGGGTGGACAAAGCCATGTTTGATATTAGAGGCCTGCTTTATCCATAGAAATAGCATTATAATGCAAAAGGAACACAAACACCTCAATAAAGTTATCCAACTACACGGGGCCCGAGAATTCTGACTCCGCGTCGATGGCCGACGGAAGGACGTTGTAGGTAATTCTTTGAAATCAAATTGGCGTGTCCGCTCGCTCGTTTTTCTGCGCAAACTTGTATTTTAAGGGAGGAGATAACTTTCTTAATTAAATTTTACATTTTTTTTTCTTCCTCGCCCGTAGCACGGCCGGGCGAGCTAGCGCAGTCACGTTTCGATGGATTTCACCTGTCTGGACTTGAGCCAATGTACAGTGCTTTCGGCGAGCTGTGCCGACTGCATTATTGTCGACATCTTTTGGATAAATGTACATTTTTTTTTATGGAAACTGACACGGTTGGCTGCATCACCTACTACATATGTGGCGTCAGCCCATAACACCTTGGTGAACTAGGCTTCCCTTCTTCGGTCGTGACGGCTACACTATTGTACTGGACGGAAAACAGCCGTTTCGATCGACCTTTCGTTCAGTGCGGTATCAACCCGGGCGGGTACCAACTAGAAAGTTAAGAAGTTACGTCGCTGAGCGCAGCGACGTAATACAAACTCTTTGATCTTGTCCTTATCCCTTAGTCGCCTTTTATGATATCCAAGGGGAGAGATGCAGTGGGACTATTCTTATTAAGTACCGGTCCCACAAAGTTCCAATAGATCTTAATTCCTGAACATTTGGTATCAAATAGTTTTCGCACTTCTTTCTCTTTACACTTGTAGCAGCGTTTCGTGCACAATTTCCCTGACAAAGAAAAGTGCCACTAGTCCCTTCGGCTCCATGCCATTTGACCAGAATAACGCGCCGTTTGTCGCGTTTTGTCAGCAGCAATTTTTATCGGCCCATTGAGGGGCGGAGGTAGCCTTTTTTGCGAGAAAATGGGGCTATTGGTATTCAAGTAGTTTTTATATGTATTCAAATAAAGCCTTCGACAACCGCTATTAGGATTTATACATGCGCCGTGGCCTCATTTGAGCTGGCTGTCGATGTAATGTCTGATACATGTCCCGCGCCGAATGAGATGAAGACGTAAGTCGGAGATATTCATCTTTCTGTACACCGGAGGGACAAACTCTGAGGCAAATAAAATATATATTCGTTGATTTGTTCTATTTCCTAACTGACATGGTTGGTTACGTGTCGTCGCCCCCGCTACCTACTATGTCGTGATTTCAGGCCATTATCAATGAATGCTAATAATAATTCTGTAAGGGATGGTCATGGAGTAAGTTACTTTGTTTTATAAGATACTGCGTTTGCAGACTCTATGTATGATACTAAAACTAAATTGATGGTTTTTAGAAATATGTTCTGTTTGTATGTATGTTCCTCCATAAGTCTTAAACCGATCGTACGAATTCTATGTAACTTAGTACATACACATTTAACTATACGAGACACAGGATAGGCTAAATAAAGTTCAGTTCCGGTTACGCTAAGACGTGGCTCTCATACAAACCGAATTGTCCGAAATAAAGGTACGGCAGCGGGCTTACTTACTTTCTTCTTTTTAAATACGAATTTCACGCGAGCGAAGCCGCGGGCAAAAGCTAGTTATTAATATATTTGTTTTATGTAATGCGTTATGGGTGCCTGTGTCAGTGGGGCCAGAGCATATTATGCTCATGTGCTCATGTACATTACATACATGTATACATACAAATATACATACATAGATACTTTTTAGGGTTCTGTATTCGTCGTACGGGACCCTATTACTAAGCCAACGCCACGCCGTCTGTCTGTCCGTCTGTCCGAGGGCTCTGTATCTCTTGAACCATAATAGTTAGCCCTTTGAAATTTTCACAGAATATAATTTTGTTATTATGGCCGATATAACAACAAATAATAAAAATAAGAAAAAGTAAAAAGTTCACGGGGGTCCCCATACAAGAAACTAAAAAGTGAATGCGCGGCATCTACCGAAAACAGTATGAAGCATTTTAACTAATCATGAATTTTAATGGCGTGAGTGGCGCTGACCATGACATGGCGATACCGAACTCTCTTTGCGCGAGTTCGACTCGCACTTGGTCGGTTTTTTTTATTTTACCCATAGTCCGACGTCTGTTGGACCTGAACTATTGGAATGACTTTTTACACATCAAAGTCAGTAACTATTAGTAGCCTTAGAGACAGTAGTGGCATGTCGAGTAATATTCATATTAGTCATTTCAATTTGTGATATTTTCAATATTTGATATTATCGCTTGAACGGCTATCAGCGTAATAACTGGTAATGTTCTGTGCGATGAGTTTTTTTTATGGCTAGACTTGTGAGTTTTGTGTTGTTAGTAATTGCTGAAAACGCTATTCTTTATTTATGCAGCCGGCACGACAACAGGGGGAAGCTTTCACATGTATGTATGTATACAAGTATGTATTATATGTTTCAACCTACACTTGGATATGTCGCAAATTCCGCCAGTTCTAAATTCAATGTGAAGAAGAACTGACAAACAAACTTCGCAAGTCACTTCTTCTATTTGTATACTCCTTCGATTCTTTTCAATGTTAACCCCTCATTCAGATCATGCTCGATTACGTAAATAAATGTTTGTATCTATTGATTTTCACACGACCCCACCAACAATGCCAAAGTCTAGGCTCTGACCCCCTACCCCTATTCCATCCCTACCTCCCGGCACGTGTTTGGGGGGTCAAAATGTATGGTTCTAATAATACAGCTGAATTTATGGAACATTTTCACGCGCGGGTCCGTTCACTTTATGCAGTTTTTGGGGGTCGTACATCAATTTGGTGAGTGTGAAAAGGTCCTCGAAAAGGACTCAGAATCAGTAACCCGTGTCCCACGCGTTCATGGTGTTCACTGTGCACGGATGGGGTCAAATAGACCCCATAGTTTGTGCTCTTCGTTCACCCGCGTGACGGTGATTTAAATTGCTAGAATAAACGGGATCGTGTGCATTCAAAAAGACACATAGGATAGATGTTGTCATAATACCATGTAAGTTTGTCAGCCTCGGTAGCTCAATGATGCAATGAATCAACCACCGGTCGTGATGTTAAGGACACCCGAGCGCGATCAGAACTTCTATTCTAATTCTTGGCCTCTGAATCGTAGCCAATTCCGCCAGTGTCCAGTTCAGGAGAAACATGTTGGAGTGGTCATTTACGAGTAGTGCCAAATTTTTTATAGAAGTGAGACCTGTGGGCATAAAGATACACCAACACACAATGAAATGATTAGAATGAAAATGATAATGTGATTACTATTTATTTTATCGACTGTTTTTTTTCCTATTGAGCTTGTATGCCATTATTTAGAACTACCGAATTGTTTATTATTTGTATTGAATCTAGTGTAAATGTTGACGATTTCTATAGCACGATGGATTTTCCACATGAAATGCTCGCTGAAATAAAATACTTTCGACTTTTGACTTTTATAGACAACACAAACAAATATATATAGATACATACACATACACTAAGTCACATTGAAAACCTATGGGAGAAACAAATGGGATAATAAGATATACTAAAAAAATTAGTAAAAAGAGATAATCACAAATGAATGTTTTTCGATTTTATAAAATCGTCCAACAACCAGTATATATAAGTCAATGCCAATAATTAGATAGTGAGTGGGGAGGGAAGGGTAAGTAGATCAGTCATATTGGCTAGAAGAGGGGTTTTGGATTCTGGGAGCATAGAGTGATGGGTAATTAGATGGGGCTCAGAACTTGAATGGGTGACTTTTCGACCGCTGATGCTGACTGCGGTTCGGTTTGCACATAATACGGTAGCTCCCATCCCGTCTTACCTTACTAGATCGCGGGGTTTTACCCTACCCAGGTTGGCACCACCGCATAGAATGAAAGGTCGGATTGGCTGCTATGTAAATAGTTCGTGTTTTCAGTCTTCAGTTCACCGTATCCAGTGCCCGTGTGAATTCGAGAAACGGTAGGTCCCATCCCTTCTTACCTTGCTTGCTAGATCGCAGGGTTTTACCCTACCCAGCTTGGCACCACCGTATAGAATGACAGGTCGGATCGGCTATGTAAATAGTTCGTGTTTTCAGTCTTCAGTTCGCCGTATTCAGTGCTTGTGTGAATTAGGGAAACGATCGAATGATCGATAGGTTATCTAAATCAGAATTTTAGTCTAATTTACAATCAGTTTTACTAGTGTGGAATACGCACTGTCGCAGTAACAATATTTTTACACAATACCTACTATCAAATTTGACATAGTAAAGCTTCTTAGAATATCGTGTATTACTAATAAATTATATTATACTCACACACTAAGTAGAAAGTACTGGTATGTATAATTGCTACAAGTCATGATCTGCTGTGTTACCCATTCGTATTTCGATACTAGGTACTAAAGCAATCGTTCCAACGCAGCGCAAACAGTCCCCCCGCCCGGAGAGATGAAGTGGCACCGTCTAGTGTGCGCGTATTGTTGCTACCCACCCACCTACCAATGTTTGTCGATTTTGACCATACGTACATACATACATACATATCACACACGCTGAATCCCGACAATCGGGGTAAGCAGAGTAATCGGTGTTGTGCTGCAATAACTCTGGTAATTACAACACAACACCGACCACCACGTTTCGCATAGTATTCGAACAAGATTCAATCGATCTAGCAGCAAGTAAGGCACGAAGACCCACCTGCTGCATGACTCGTTGGAAGTACCGTGCCAAGGTGAGAGGTGGCGAGCCCGTAGCACGGCATCTTGTCCTTATCCCTTAGTTTACGACATGCATGGGGAGAGATGCAGTGGGGAGATTCTTTTTAAGTGCCGGCCCCATGCGGTATTCGATTTGGACCATTTGCATAATATATAACAATATCGTGTATAACTAATAAATTATATTATAATCACACTAACTAGAAAGTACTCGTATGTATAATTGCTACAAGTCATGATCTGCTGTGTTACACATTCGTATTTCGATACTAGGTACTAAAGAAATCGTTCCAACGCAGCGCAAACAGTCCCCCCGCCCGGAGAAGATGAAGTGGCACCGCCCTGTGTCCGCGTATTGTTGCAGTGTACCCACTCAAAGCCCGTCGCGCCCGCACCCGCTCTGTCTGAATTTATGAATATCGATTAGCCTTTATGATGTGTGTAATTTTATTGCTAACTAAGGTATGATGCACGAATGCGCGCCGTATACAGCGCGTGTACGATTCTGTGGGTTGAATCATGCGCGTAGCAATAAATAATGATACCCTTCCGGACTGCACGGTCACTTTTTACGGTGCACGATTCGAAATGCCCCTCATTTGAATATATTCGACGTCGGCGGAACAAACGTCACGCCCACCGTGTCGTAGGGGTGTCTTTGATGAATTTTTAATATCCCAAAAATCGCCCGTAAACAAAGTATTACGCCGCGGGCGGTCGCGGCGCGGAACGACGACGCCCTCGCTTTAATTGCAGGTTTAGCGACGGCAGCCGGTTCATTAGGAATGAACTGTGCAGCGGGTTTTTGAAACTCGATTATGACATTAGAACGGTTGTTCGCAGGAGCGCCCGGCGAGAGGGAGCGGAGCGGTTCAGACGGCGCGGCGGGAGGGCGGCGCCGGCGGGTGGAGAGAGGGCCGCTGCAGTCACGTGCGGTGGTGCCGCAGCCCCACGCATGCGAGACCGCGCGGCGCCGCGCGCGCATGCGACTACCCGCACGCGCCCCGCGACGCCCCGCGCCGCTAGCGCGCCAGTCAGTCCGCTGCCGGCCGCGTCGCCGCGAGTACGCCCTCCGGCCGCCGCTCGTCGCCGCCGTTGTGTCGCGCCGCGCACGTGTGTGTTGTGATGTCGAGCTGTGAATGAGTGCGATGCGGCAGCTGAGCTGTGCCGTGCTGGCGGCGCTGACCGCCCTCGCCGCCGCCGCCTGGCAGGAGAACGTGCGGCCGAAAGTCTTCGCACAACTAGGTGAGTGCATGCGCTGAGTGGTGTGTGTGTTGTGTAGTGCTGCGGACAAACCCTAACTAGTGTCGTGATTCAAACTGAAAATATGTGAATTGTGTGATACGGATGCATGGAATGAAGATAAATCCCGTAGTGCTAATGACGGAAGCTATTCAGTGATTGAAGAAAGAAGAGAGTGGAAGAGCTACGTGCGTATAGTGGCAAGTGTACGCAGCAACGAGAATAGACAATGAGAAAGTATCTGTGATGCTGATGATCAATACAAATTATATTTATGTCAAAAAAAGTTAAAGTTCAGCAATACACCAAAATCCTGTCTCCTTTATACCACGTAATCTCTTCTCCAATACTTCCCATCCAACCTATAATCTCCTAAAATCCACGTATCTTCAAATCGCGCCTTTTCCTAGCGACTTTAGTTCACCTACAAACCGGACTAGCACCCCCTCGAGGGCGAAATAGTCTCTGGCCTCGGGCACAGTCACCCAGTTCGGTTTGCAATAAAATAAAACGCCTATGCTCAACTCAGGGATACCTCTTTTGGTTATTTTCGTTCAACCACTAAAACACACATCTTTGGATCATTGAGGCTGTTTTATCGGTACTACTGTCGCAGATTAAATAGTTACTGTACTGCGGCCGCTGCTCTGACGAACTCGCTTCCCTCATCCCTCCTTCTCCTGTTCGCCTTCACCGAAATCGCAGTGCTCTCTTGGAACACCTCTTTGTAGTCGACAGAATAGTTTTCCGAACTGTGCGATTCTCTAAATCGTTCTTGTGCCGCACAGCAAAGGGGGGGATATCTTTCTCTATTCCTGCAATCCACCGATCTTCTAACCGCGGGTTAGCAGCTTTTCCCCGGCGACATTACTCCACCTTCAAGCCGGACTGGCAACTCCTCGGGGGTGAAATTGGCTACGACTGAGGCTCCAACCTCGAGCACAGCCGCTTCTTGCTCGTATTACAGTTGGGATTATCTTGTTGACTGGAGCAACCCAGTTCGGTAACAATAGAAAAATACATAGTTGTAACTAATTCATTCATAAAACAAGTAAGACTCCACCCACATTCTTATTCAATCGAAATCCGAAAATATGGCTGCCTGCCTACGGAAATAATCACTACAATCATAAATATATCAGAGGAAACATGCAACGACAAACGTAATAATAAAAATTTAATGCATTCTTCCAATTAATTTTATTGTTTTTATTGCGGTAGAAGATGCTGGCTTAGTGGGGTGTAGAATGCTGCACTGCGGGGGTTCCACACATGCTGGGGAATTGCATCCGATGGAAATAAAACGAAAACGAAGACATTATCCCGACCAACACATGTGGGTTGATAATGTCATCTGATGGAACTCACTTATATATGAACGATGTATTGTAATTTGATGTAAATTGAAAATATCTCAATAGAACATAACACTAACTGGTAAAATATTTGATAGATAATGAAATAAACAAAGAAATTTGAAATTTTCTTCGTTTTCGTATTTGAAACACAATGCTTAAACGAATACTCAAGAAATTATATTGAAGTAGTACGGACTACGGAGCAGTCTCATCAAAAATACTTATTGAGAAAACCTCAAGCCTTGAAAACGAGAGTATATTCGAATTTAGAAGACCTTATTACGAAATATGTATCTACCCACATCTATATTTTTTTAGAGAGTTTATCCTAAAAGTAAACATCTGAAGGAGTTAATCTCCAAATATAGCTATGAATTAATTACTGAGCTGAGAATGGGACGTGTTTTTTCAAATGTTTTGGGGCTTACTGAATATTAAACATGCGAAACATGCCGAAACTTTGAAATGTTTTATTTTATTTTAATTTATCGTTCATAATAACAGCATATTTCACATTTTATTTTCGGCTCGGTAACACCTCTCTGCTTTCCTTTCCATTCCATTCCTTCCAGTTTGTTATTCCAAAACTGTTCCTTAATTATTTGATGTATTGTGCATACACAAACGAAAACCCGAACAGCAGATATCAACTTCATCACACACATACTATACAACAAAGATGTGTGGTCAGTGAAGTGTTAGTGCTTTCTAGTGATTTCTAATAATAACTACGGTGTGTGTGTGTGTGTATATACTTGGATACCACATAAACCAGACAGTGCTTCGGGACTATCTATGCACGACATCTATTATCGTCGAATTTTCCAATGGTCCAATAGTATAGACACAGCCCGAGTTGACAGATTGAGAAATTGCTAAGAGACAATAGTAGGTTCCGTCGGTACGGGCTGCTACAATATACCCTAAAGGGCCACATTAAAATATTATAAGTAATGTGATTCTATGAACATGTATGTTATTAATCAACACAAAAAATGCCTAGAGACAGACATGAATATATATACATAAACAAATGAAGGAACGGAACGAAACTGTTGGATATATCGAAATAAAAGAGATAATTTGGAACGGAGGAAATGCTCAAGAATATCGAAGAATTCCTTAGAGAGAATACAGAATAAGGAACATCGAATGCGGCAGATGCCAGGGGAAATAACGTTAGATTAAGAAAAATATACGAAAACTTTTATATGAAAGACTATGCAGAGCGTTGCATTCAAACTATACGTAACTAAGAGCGAATGAGAAAGCACCTCGACCTGGTGATCTACATTCTGACAGCTCGAACGGAACCCTCTGGCATCGGGGTCGGAGCACTTAGCGTAATAACTAGTGTATATAAGGTCAATACTATTAGATAGAGTTACATTGTGCCAGTAATTAATTGCTATTGCGCTGTATTCCAACAATGGAATTGGTTAAATTACATACTGTCGCATGCTGCTAAGGGAAGATACTACGTTCCCCAACGATATTCGTAGTGATTCCGAGTAAATGGTTATCGACTGCGTGAAATAGTATTACAGTACTCTCCTCCATTAAATTGAGGAGTTGGGTGTCTATCAAAATAGATATTGCGTATTCCCTGGAGATTGGCGACCTTCTAAAGTTCTTATTGAACAAGTACTGATGTGCTGGAAGGATCTATTGGGCTAATTTAACAAGATAATTATCTTAAGGTGTCTTAAAATTACATATACCTTCAGTCGCAAAACAGTGGCAACCAATAAGTGGTATCTTATTCCAACTTAACACACAATACGGTTAAGATACTGCTGGAAATCTGATGATGCAGTATGAATTCAGTATAAGAAATCTTATCTTTTTAGAGTTCCGTATCTCAAAAGGAAACAACGAAACCCTATAGGATTACTTTGTTGTTCGTTAGTCCGTCTGTCAAGACCCTTTTTCTCAGGAACGGGTATAGGTATCAAGTTGAAATTAATATCGAATACTTACGGTCGAAGTCTTACGGTCCCTTGGAGGTGTAAAAAAAGAAACTTTCAAGTCAACGCAATCAAAAGGTACGGTCATTTATGTGACATATTTTGGTATTCGCAAACTCACTCATCAAAAGCTATAGGGCCTTTTCCGTTGACCTAAAATTATGAAATTTGGCAAAGACCAAGATCTCTCACAGCACAATTAAACGAAAAAATCCTAAATAATATCACATACAAAAATATTTTATTGTTATTATTTTTTTTTTGCCTTATCGCAAAAAGGTAATACACACAAGCGACCAACTTGATGTGATTATAGTGCAAACTCTAAACTCTAAATTAAAACTACAAACAATGGCGGTACGGAACTCTCGTTGCGCGAGTCCGACTTGCACTTAGCCTGTTTTTTTTTTCATTCACTATCTATACCAATAAATACGTCATCACATCAACGGTAGACGTAGTAGGTGATAAAGGTAGACGGACATCACACGAGTATCAAGTTTCATGAAACCGGTCGCGTCTGCCTTTCTATCTGTCGTATCAAGCCTTTTAAGTGCCGCGTAAGACATCCTGAGAAATGCATGCTTTCCTCTTAAGTGACTCATTGACTTGTTGATTCATATTCGTTGTATAACTGCTGTGTGCTGGGTGGCAAAATTGTACTCAACAATTTTGTGATGTACCTAATTGTTTTTGAGGTTTAATATAGAAATTTTGGGACTTTGTTTCCATGATCCAAATGCTCGCGTATATTTTAAATTTACATATATTTTTCTGTAGAGTAGATTTTCAGTCAGTTAGTAAGCGTGTATGCGTCCACTGCTGGGTATACACCTCTCCAATTTTCCTCCAGTCCTCCCGGCCTTCAGCGGTACGGAACCACTGCTTTCCGCCGACGTACTCGATGTCGTCGTCCGACCTCGCGGGTGGTAGTCCCACACTCCGTTTTCCTGTCCACAGCCGCCAGTGTAGGACACGGTTACTCCAACAGTCGTCGTCTCTTCGGCTAACGTGCCCAGCCCACTGCCACTTAAGCTTAGATAGTAGAAATATCGTAATCTCTGTGTATATGATTTTAACTATTTTGATAACTTACTTCCTGTGGCAATTTTCCGTAGTTCAATTATTCCGAGCCGCGTACACTTTCCTTAGCCACATTTTGTTCGCATCAGATTTTTCTCTCAGGTTGCGGAAAAGGGAAAGTTTATAAGAGCAAGTAACGCGCCCTACAAGCGCTCAAAGATAACATTCTCGCGAAATAACTTGCAGCAGCGGTTGAAACTTTACGAAAGGTTATGGAGAATGTGATGAAAGGAGCAAGAATTTGTGCTCGCAATAACGCCGCAATCCTTTCGTTCATATTCCACACCTTGCGATAGAAAACTCCATACGACGGGTATTTCCTTTCACGGAACTCACATGACGTGGTCGGTTACATCGCCTACTTACACAGAACAACGATCGGGCCACACCGCCCGCACCGAGACCGGACTTTTTTGCTCTGTGCCTACTTACTACACATCCGATGTCAAACCATCACACTTGCGCCTGCTGAGCTAGACGCCATGTATGTGCTTACATTTGGCCGTGCCGACTACACTGAACTGGATCAAAACCTCGAATTATTTTCATAGTAGTTTCGATCGACCTTGCAAATTAGAAACACGGCGCGACATGTTCATGAAATGCACTTATTAAACTCGGAAAGAGAATAAAATTGACACATGGCAGATCGAATCCACGATCTTTATTACCCCTCACGACCATTCAAACCGTTATTACTTTGTTAAGGTTCAGCCTCGGTAGCTTTTTTTTATGTAAGCCAACCTGGGTGGCTGTGTCGAGGGACCAATGCTACAGTCGACAGAGCCAAAAACCCCTCTCCTCGTGAAACCACGCTCAGTGAGGCGCCATGCCTGCAGATTTGCGGACCGTTCCTAGGCTGTCTAGCGTCTAGCCCGTTGATACGACATTTGAAAACACCCTTATACCCAGTTCAGTGTAGTCGGCACGACCAAATGTAAGCACACTGCATCCCTCCCCGTGTATGTCGTAAAAGGCGACTAAGGGATATGACTCCCTTCTTATATTACTAGGTGGTAAGGTTTAACCCACCCAGCTTGGTACCACGCACTGAATGAAAGTTCAGTCAAAACGCCAATGTAAATAGTTGGTGTTTTCCGTCCAGTTCAGTTTAGTCGGCACGCCCAAAGGGAAGCACTGACATGGCACCTAGTTAACCAAGGTGTCACTGACATCACGGATGTTGTAGGTGATATAGCCAACCGTGTCAGTTTCGATAAACAAAACAAAAAACGGTGGGAACGAGCCACTCAGACGCCCTTAAGACGCTTATAAAATGTACAAAATGTTTTTATACACTTGAAAATTATCGCAAAACGTTTCAGTTACCAACTTTATGGGTACGCTGTATAATGTAATAAGCACCTAACAAGGCGCTGTCTGTCACCCACGCAATGTCCGCCGAGATGGTAATGAATAGCAGAATATTGTTATACCTGGAGCCGCTTTTGAGACTAAAATAGAATAGAGCTCTGTATTAGAAGATGAAAATGTTACCCTGTGTTTGATAACTTTATTCTTTACAGGTAAGTACACCTTATTAATTCTCAGAAATAAAACATTGCGTTATAAAAACCGATACCAGCTGTTTTCTTTTTACAGAGCCCCATTGGTTCAATGGGGATGTTTGCCGAAAAAATGTCATCTCTCGCTCACCACCATGTCCTAACATGTGTGCTAATAAAATTACAGGATACACTAAAAGTTAGGTAGTTTATTTCCGATAAACTTAAAATGAAGGGAAGCACTGACATGGCACCTAGTTCACCCGGTGTTATGGGCTGACGTCACGGATGTTGTAGGTGATGTAAACAACCGTGCCAGTTTTCATAAAAAAAAACTTGGATGCCAACCTCAAAATTGTCTATCCTCTATCGGTATGTAGATTAGCGTACGTAATGTATTCCTTTAGGCTTTTCAATTTTAAAATTAATTAAATTACAAAAAGCCATAAATCCCTAATGCACCTTTATGAATAAGCCCTGACTAAATCGAATAAAATTATTAAGTATACCTCATCATGATTTATGAACTACCTGGAGTCCCGCTGCACTAACTGGCTTACTAAAAGGGAATAAAACAATATTTTTTCCTTTGCGGCGTCACATTATGAGTACAGGCGGTACACGCACCCTATTTTATACTCTAACTGCCAGGATTATAGAGCGTTTAAGTGAGGCTATAAAAATAAGCACCGCCTCTACCTGAGAAATAAATTACTTAACAGGGAACAGCTTTTATTTCTTAAAAAAAAAATTGAACGTGTCTCGAACGTAAAATGCCTTACTGGCTTTATAGAAATTTATTGGGCTGTTCGTCCAAGCCAATAATCCTATTCTTTTCTCTTATTTGAAGGGGAGTGTACGCATTATGACGTAGATTCTCGTGAGTATTGTTGGGTCTCCTTTTTATTTGGGTTTCCTTTGTCAGAAGCCGGCGATAATTCGATCGTTGCTTTGAATTCTGAGACTTTTCATTATCCGTTTTGACGTAGGTATACTGAACTGTAACACATCTAAGAATGCATTTATCACATCACGGGAAATTTGAAAATTATGCGTATAGTTTTAATAATGTTCAGATTGAAGCGTCACACACTGAAAATTCATTTTTTAATTGTTCCAGCGTGCATTCATAGACCGTCATTTGTGATATCGGGGCGGAAAACTTAATAGGTCACAATAATGTTATCGCCCCTAACAACGAAACTTTTTCACAGTATACGAACACTTCTTCCGGCTTATATTTTGTGTTGCATGTCGGCGTCGATTCGGGACGATACGAATTGCACGCAGTGAATATGAATACAAGAGAAATGACTGCACATTATCTCGAGCCATAATCGCGACCGCTAATCAAAAACGGACGAAAGTTCATTCATTCATCGGATGCGGCACAATCGACAGACATCGACCCGAAAGAGGAATTCGTGTCGCATAGAGTTCTGTGCGTCGTTAAAGCTTCTTTAATGTCCACAGAATAAGGTTACTAATGCCTTCCTTAACGGTTAGTGTCTGTCGTATAAGAAATTCTCAGCTCTATCGCGGCGAAGTCGCTCTTAAGGTGTAAGAGGTAAGGTTGTATTTTGTGTAGGATGCTCCATGTACAAGAGTAATAAGAGCTTTCCGTCACGAACGCTCGTCACCCTTCCCGCTCTACGCCGCAAGACGCACGTGCGTCACACTCCGCGCCCGACTTCGTTCTCTCCGCTCTGCGTTGCGTTGCGGAGCGAGGAGGCGGAGACGACGGTGGTGGCGCCTCCTAGCGGGAGAAAACTTTATGCTGCTTGCGATACATACCGTACCCACATCGTAGTGTGGGATTTATGGTTTATTTTTTTTCGGTTGTTCCGATTAATAATTGAACGCGTGGGAGGTTGAGACGTCGGAGTTTTGACAGTGCATTATCGTTTTGAATGGACGCGTTTACGGGTGTTTTTTTTTTACCAGAAATGAGGTGGAAAAATTGGAGATAATTTTATGTCGTGTATTGTAGGGTAGAAAACATACCCACTCTAACATAACATCCCTGCTTAATTTATTTGCCACGTTTCATCAAAACGGGCTTACTGTGTAGGGCCGCTACTTAAAAAGAAAGAAAGCCCCACTGCATCACGCAGCCCCGCGCATGTCGTCAAAGGCGACCAAGTGGTGTTATGGGCTGACATCACGGATGTTGTAGGTGATGTAGCCAACCGTGTCAGTTTCCACAAAAAAAAAAATGTTATAAGGACAAAAGGTTCCTTGCTAAAGGGCGACAGGATAGCCACCTCTCACCTTGGCACGTTCCTTCCACCGAGCTATGCAGCAGGTGTGGTCTTCGTGCCTTACTTCCTGCTTTATAGTTATCTTGTCCTAATGCATTTCTAAACGTGGTGGTCGGTGTTGTACTGTAATTTACAAAAGTGCTTGCAGCACAACACCCATTACTCTGTTTACCCCGATTGTCAGGATACCGCGTGTGGTATGTATGTATGTATGGGCTTACGCAACTTCGTGGACTTGGTCTGCCTCTGTGTAGTAAATAAACCTAAAATATGAAACAGTACCTACTTACCTAGTTTTTTTTAATGAAAACGGACACGGTTGGCTACATTGTCACCTACAACATCGGTGATGTTAGCCCATTACACCGGGTGAACTAGGTGCCATGACAGTGCTTCCGTTCATTTCAGTGTTGTCTTTCTTTACTTTTCTAACGACATAAATTGATTACGTAACGTTTTAGTAAAGTTATTCGCCTGTGTTCTCATTGCAGTGGCGACAAGTTGCAAGCTATTCGAACTGTTTTTTGTTAGTTCTCATTTCATCCCATATGGCGTCACTAGAAATTTGCATACGCTTCAAGAAAACAAATTATTCTCTGCGTATCGTTTCAATTCAAACTAGGAGGGATCTTTGTGAGTAGGCCAAGTGAAATTTAAAAATTATTTTTATTAAAATCTATTCCCCAAGGGACCTTGTACAAAAAAAAGTGGTTTGATTTCGCTGGCACGTCGACATATGTAAATGGAACGAGGGATTAGAAATAAAAATATTTATTTAGGGTGGTCGCGGATCCGGAAGCTGTTTGAATAAAGGGCCCTACCTGAATGCGACGGAGGAATAGTTTTTTATGTTGTTTTCATAGTAGGGTGCTTACACTGAGATAATACGAAGCTTGTCGCGTGCTCGTCACCGGCGGCGGCTGTTCGTTTGACAACGCAGTGTTGGCTCGTTTTATTCAGTGGCTGGCTTACCTTGTGATGTGCTCTTACCCAATGTTGTGCCGTGATGGATTAAATAATAATAAATTAGTTAATAGCAGCATTCGCCAAATTATTCAGGCGGCGGGTGGCCGAGTGGTTTGGGCATCGGCTTCTCATGCGGGAGGTCCGCGGTTCGAATCCCGTCGGCGTGTACCAATGAGTTTTTTCTGCAAATTTACGTGCATACCTACACCTGCTGCTTCACCGTTCGGAACCGGTGTAAAACTGTAGGTCCCTTCCCTTGCCCCTTACTGGGTGGTAGGCACAAATTGTAGCCGACTGGGTTGGTACCACCGTACTGGATGTAAGATGGCCGCATAGCAGCCTCGGTTGTGTTCTCCTCTAGTCCAGTATAGCCAGCAATCCAGGGAAGTCTCCGGTATGGCACCTACCTTCTCGGAGGTGATATTGGCTAGTCGGAGCATGTGCTTTGGCCCCTCTGACTCAGCCACCCACGCCGGTTTACATAAAAAAAAATATAGGTACTAGCTTTTGCCCGAGACTTCGTCCGCGACTATTTTGGCTATAGTGGCTTCCACATAAAAGGTAGATTTAAGCTGTCGTGGACTTTTTTTAGAACGATTTAAGAGAAACCACCCCACCATACATTATTTTCGTGTAACTCTAGCGGTTTATGCAGCGCACGCCGAGATAGCTCCCAGATGGCGGGATTTTTTCCGACTTACTTGACATTTATCGATAAATTTGGGCCAATTTACACAATGTCTTTATAAATTATAGCCTATATGTTATTCTGATGTATAAGCTATAGTACTGTAAAGTCTCATCAAAATCGGTTCAGTAGTTTTTGCGTGAAAGAGGAACACAGATTCATACATCCATAAATCCATCCATCCCCACAAACTTTCGCGTTTATAATATAGTAGGATAGTAGGATTACTAGCCGTCGCCTATATATATCTTCAGCCTCGTTAGCTCAGTGGTGCGGTCGGTCGACTGTCGGTCGAATCATACGCACACCTGGGCGCGGTCATTGGATGGATTGTTTGTTTGTTTTCGCTCTATCGTAAAAACGGTAATACACGCACGCAAGCGTCTACCTTCCTTGGTGTGATTACAGTGCAAACTCTAAAGTAAAACATCAAATAAAACAACGGGCCAATTACGTAGTGGTACGGTATGGTACTATTTTGTGATGTATGAGAAGGACTCATGGCTACATCACCTACAACATCCGTGATGTCAGCCTATAACACCGGGTGAACTTGGTGCCAAGTCAGCGCTTCCCATCGCTCGTGCCGGCTACACTGAACTGGACGGAAAACACAAACTATTTACATAGCCGTTTCGACCGACCTTTCATTCAGTGCGGTGGTTCCAACACGGGGAGCTTAAACCTTACCACCTAGTAATATAAGAAGGGAGTCATATCCCTTAGTCGCCTTTTACGACATACACGGGGAGAGATGCAGTGAGGCTATTCTTTTAAAGTACCGGGCCCACACAATATAAAAGTACGGTACGGTAGTATTGTCCGTTGCCGTAGTATTTGATACTGATTCGAACTTGATACCCCTACCCGTTCTTAAGAAAAGAGTCTTGACAGACGAACAGACGGACGGACGGACAATAAAAGTGATCCTATAAGGGTTTAGTTTTTTTTTCCTTTTGAGGTACGGAACCCTAAAATAAAATTTGGATTTATAAATAATCAAATAATCAATCGAGCCCCAATCGTGTATTTTCATCCTAATTACAATAAACTCACAGATGTTTGAACTCTCTACAAAATAGCGGAACCGCATAAATAAACATTTTCGTTATAATAAATTGGCTTCACACCGCATTTGTACACGTGTTTATCGAAGCCCATTCCGACATGTGGTGCGTACCTACCTACTGCTCAATGAAAGGTAGAAAGTCCGTTTACGTTTCACATTGAGGGTTACGTAGAGAACTCCAAGAGCGACAAGTCCAAGCGTAGGTTACCTACCTATGGATGAAATTATACAATAAACAATAAACTGTTTAAAAGATAAAATACTAAAATAATACATGCATACATATTACACGCTGTATCCGGACAATCGGGGGGTGAGCAGAGTAATCGGTGTTGTGCTGCAAGTACTCTTGTAAATTACAGCACAACACCGACTACCACGTTTAGCATAGTATTCGGACAAGACAACTGTATCAAGCGGCAAGTAAGGAACGAAGTCCCACCTGCTGCATGACTCGGTGGGAGGATCGTGCCAAGGTGGGTGGTGGCTATGCGGTCGCCCTTTAGAACTAAAATCATGCATCAGTTAATAATATTTTTTACCCATTTAGCACCTTATGTACCTGATTTTTTTTTCCTTCAAAATATTTGTGAAGCAAAAAATAATTTTCTATTCATCTATCTAAATGCTATCTAAATCTACTACATACTCGTATGATTTGTTCCAAAACTCTACCTTGATGTATTTCACGGGCTGTGACATACAGATGGACAGACTGACATATATACATTGCCGTTATACTGGTAGAGTTCATGTAGGTTATAATGTTTCGTTCTTTTCAAAATTATTTTGTTTTATCGTACCAAAGTAATTATATAGTGGCAGTAATAAACAAAGTTCAAGAACTAGGAACTCTACCTTTTTTTTTCTTTTTTTAAACAGTGGCAACCAAACGATTGTGTATTATCAATTAACAAACGAAGAAACTATTCGTTTGGTTGCCACTGTTTAAAAAAAAAGAACAAGAAGGTAGAGTTCCTAGTTCTTGCGCAACCATAAATTAACACGTCTGAAGTATGGAATGGACGTGCGACGCACGATTTAACCCGTTCACACCCCTTCCCTCCCCACAATTACCAACCAGGTGTTGCCAGCTCCAATGCTATGTAATAACAATAACACACGCCCATAGACAATAGCGTACTCGGTCGGTCGCGCGGACCGCACAAAAGATCGCTAGTATGTTTTATTTGCAAAAATAATTACTATTGGTCGGCAATACGGCAATAGTTTACAGGCAACCAAGGGTGTTTAGAACGGGCAGAACTTTTTCTAATTAACCTCATATGATGAAATCTGCGAAAATGCTTCGAACTGCAAAGTACTGACTGACACCCTAGGCTAGGACACCGCTCGTGGAACACGAGACGTGGGAGTTCGATGCGTGGGAGGTTCGATTCCTTGTTTTTTATAATGTGTTTGAATTTACGAAGAATTTACAAGGAAGGCGGAGGAAAACACCAAGCCTAACAAACAAACAAAAAATGACCCAAACTCCTGCGCTCAGTCAACATGCTTGCACGATTCAACATTGAACGCAGGAGATTGGGTCATACATACTAAGTATAGAAGGCGCAACTGTTCGAAATTTAAAGAGAATACGTCATCGACTCGAGGGCGAAATGGTGACGCGCCGGTGGCGGCTCGAGCCGGAGTCCAAGTTCGAATCCTGGTCGTGACGTATTTTTCCTCTTATAAAAATTATCAACATAGCATTATATTTCGTCAAATCGACTCCAAACGAACATACTCGTACATTACTAGCCTAGACAATACTAGCCTAGTGAGTGTGAAACGGCGTTATATGCATATCTCCAGAACGATATCGACGGAAGATTCTAAAACAGCTGGTGCACGAATATTTTCAACCTGCAGCTGCGAATGCATGTACAAGTCGATTTCTTTGTCTACATACACACACATGATCGTATCCTGGGTGAGTCACAAGTATCACGCCATGAAATTAACGACCCTGTGCTTTTAACAATAGAGCTTGAAGTTGCAGGAATTCTGTCACGGTGATAACTAATGTGTGTGTGTTTTGTGATGTCTGTAAGTGTGTGAGAGGAAATAGCCATGACAGTGAAACTGCAGCGAGCAATGGCACTGGGAGAGAACGAGTTAAGTATTTTTAGTCCTCCACCAGTCCTCTATAAATAAGTGTACTTTGGTGAACTCCATTATTCCAGCTCGTACACTTCGGAATTCTGGCAAAATGAATTTATACAATGAACACTATCATACAAGCGGTTTGCAAGTTTACAATCTCGGTCTGAAACGTAAATAGTGGTCGAAACGTTGTCAATCGGCGTAAATACTTAATGATTTTTAATATTTTTCGTTCCTGTCCCGTACCACAGATGAGATGCAACGGTTTTCCGGTGAGAGTGTTGTCCCTACTACTACCTATAACCTGGGGATCTTTAAAAGGCGTGTCGATAAACTAGACAACGACCTTTTTGATAAAAAGATTTCGGTTTTGAGCAAAGGCTGTCTATGAAAAAATAAATGAATGCACTCGAAATAAACTCGTAAACGACAACGTCTATGCTAAGTGGGTTTTCAATAAAATAATCCTTGGTAAAATATCTCGCTATACTACGCGTCACTGCGCTGCAGGGTAGCGGTAGCGGCGCGGCACTTTGTATGAACTAAACCGCGGTGGCGGCGCTCTATGCGGATGGCAAGCAATTCGTATGAATAATTTTGTGCCGCTCCGTTCCGCTGCCGCGTAGCGCGTTCTCATCTTTAGACTAAATCACTTTTAGCCATCATTTGTTATTCCAGAAGAAACAGCTATTTAATTGAACACGTTAAGAAAACATTAGTGGACTGACAGACAAGGAGGCCCATAGCAAAAAAGTGAGTACAAAAAAGATTCTAAAGCTTTATTCACACTTATATAGCTGACTGTATGAGTATATTATGAAAACGGCACTCCGGCAAGAAGCTAAATCCTGGCTCCACAGTTTCCCAGAGCGACTACTTAAATATTGAAGAGATGTGTGCGTTTGGACTCAGTGAGATGGATATACATACATACACCGCTATTGTACTATACGTGGGTGGTGTATACAGAAGTGTATTAGTATAGAAATGTGAGGGGGCTGCTCAGCATACGCCAACGCCACCCTTTCGTATTTTCCGTAAATCATAAAAGATATATAGTGACAATGATTCAGAAAGGAATGCTTCGTTGTTTCGGTCTTGTTGAAATAATGAATTATAGGAGGCTAACGACCTATATTTATGGAGCAAATGTGAGTGGAAGCATCGAGAATGGTCGCCCTAGATGCACATGCATCGCAACTTCCGCATACGAGCGAATGTCCATGGGCGTCGTTAGACCCCCTTGGCTCGGCGCCACATGTCGCGCTTTCTGTATATATAAAAAAAGGTAATTAAACTAGATCTGTCATGTGCTCCAAAAGGGTCAAGCGTTAAGAGGTGTGTCAGGAACTTGGTATACGTAGATCTTAGAAGTTGTGACCTTTTGCATATAACCTTTATGAATGTGGTAAGCAGGGGCGCCGACTTTTAGAAATCCTCATGGGTGCTCATGCAATTTTTTTTTATTGAACAATCATCATCTTCATCAACGTGTTGCCGTCCACTGCTGGACATATGCTTCTCCAATTTTTCATTAATTCTCCCGGCACCCGGCAGCATGGATTCGCAAAACGTTCGCACAATGTTTTGCATTTGCCGCATTTACACATTTGCACGATGTACCTACGCATGTAGTGCTCCTATATTCTATTGCTTGGTATAGAATAATATAGGAGTACTATTAACATTCGCTATTCGGTCACGTCACTAGTGCGAATGTGTAAATGCGGCCGCTCAAAGGCTTGTAAGTAAATAAGGCACTTATATCGTAGCTCCAATCCTATTACTGATCAGTTTTTATATCTATCGTCGTGGGTGCTCCGCACCCACTACTCAACCCTCGTGGGTGCTGGAGCCCCCGAGCACCCACGTAGTCGGCGCCTATGGTGGTAAGGCTACGGAAAGCATATCTAACTGTAAGGATAAGACATTTTTTTTTTTATGGAAACTGACGCGGTTGGCTACATCATCTACAACATCCGTAATGTCAGCCCATAACACCGGGTGAACTTTGTGCCACGTCAGTGCTTCCCTTCGGTCGTGTCGGCTACACTGAACTGGACGGAAAACACCAAACTATTTGCATAGCCGTTTCGACCGACTTTTCATTCAGTGCGGTGGTACCATCCCGGGCGGGTTAAACCCTACCACCTAGTAATATAAGAAGGGAGTCATACTCATATCCCTTAGTCGCCTTTTACGACATACACGGGGAGACATGCAGAGGGGCTATTCTTTTAAAGTACCGGCCCCACACGGCACGAATAACGCATTATGACTACAACACCCTTCCCTTGCCCCTTACTAGGTGGTAGGCTCAAATTGTAGCCGACTGGGTTGATACCACCGTACTGGATGTAAGATGGCCGCATAGCAGCCTCGGTTGTGTTCTCCTCTAGTCCAGTATAGCCAGCAATCCAGGGAAGTCTCCGGTATGGCACCTACCTTCTCGGAGGTGATATTGGCTGGTCGGAGCATGCGCTTTGGCCCCTCCGACTCAGCCAACCATATACGGGATTACATAAAAAAAAAAACACCGCATTGCACCTTGCAATAGAAACAGTATCACGAACAGACGACGCAAACTAAAACACCACATCACTGAGACTTGCTGCTAAATTTAGACCTGATCGATACTCGTTCGAGGATCACGTCAGAGATCCTGCATTCGGTACATATACGTACGCAGACTGTGATATACTCGGAACGGAACCCAACACAGAGCAACAAATACCTACCACGCGCGCCTCCTACTAGAAGTGCCCTAAGCGATAATATTTGAAACCCAAAAACTACACGCAGTGCTGCTAGCGCTTCGTATGTGTGTGTGTGTGCTTGTATCGACACTACACACAAAGAGGAGCAAGTTAGGCACACGCACAAAACAAATGCACACGCACAACACACATATGTAAGTCATAGGCCACGCCCACAGGCTTCAACGGCGTTGTAGAGAAATCGCGCTCAGGGCACCTCTAGGAGGGGCGAGCGCGCGCTTTTGATGCTCTGTGGAACCCAATTTATGTCCTAGGATGGCATACAACGTAATGAATGCAGTGCAAAATGGGAACTAAAGCCATGCGCGAACTGGCGGCGAAAAACTAGGCAAAAATTCGGCACGACAGAAGGGAAGCACTGACGTGGCACCAAGTTCATCCGGTGTTATGGGCTGACATCACGGATGTTGTAGGTGGTGTAGCCAACCGTGTCAGTTTCCATAAAAAAAGGGCCGTACACATACCGCGTGACCGATTAGGGGGGGGGGGGGGGGGGGGGGGGGGAATTTTAATAAAATAAAATTCTACGGATAGCTTGATTCTTCCCATCAACTATAGGCTACTTACTATCACGCTAAATAGCTTATGAGGTTAGCAGAGAAGTCAAATATGAGAGCGGGCGGAGCCGCGGGCACAGCTTGTAGTAGCATAAATCTAACTTCTGAAAGCATTATTCAGTAATCTTTCAATGGCGCAAGGAAAAACTGCGGTCCAAAATAAATGGCCCCGCAGACGATAAGAGCGCCGTGTATCGTCCGAGATATTTTCGTGTTCAGTCCGAACTAGGAACAAATATTTATTTCATGTGTTAGTGCACTCTGGGAGCTGTTTTGCTTCTGCATTTCGCCAGCCGTGAACACAAATAAGGCAGCCAGGCAAGAAGAGTGCACGCTGATGCCGCAAGATGGTGGAAGCAGATAAAACCGGCTGCAATAACAAAAAAATCCTAGGTATGGTTTTTTTTATGGAAACTGACACGGTTGGCTACATCACCTATAACATCCGTGATGTCAGCCCATTACACCGGGTGAACTAGGTTCCATGTCAGTGCTTCCCTTCGATCATGCCGGCAACACTGAACTGGACGGAAAATACGAACTATTTACATAGCCGTTTCGATTGACGTTTCATTCAGTGCGGTCGCACCAACCCGGGTGGGTTGAACCCTACCACCGAGTAAGGTAGGAAGGGAAGGGACCTACAGTTTAACGTGGAATCCGAACCACGGTCAGCCTCCAACGGTCGAGGTCAGTAGTGCTACGGTAAATAAATTTTAACCGTGGCACTACTAGTAGTGCTATCGGTAGTGCCAGGGTCAACGCCCCGTCGTACTTATGTACGTATGGTGTGAGAGAATGTAGCTTAGTAAAATTTTACTAAAGTTTAGTAATCACCATCAAAATTTTTCTCGGTATCTAAAAACCTATGAAGATATTTAGACATTGCATTAATTAATTATTCGGAAATTATATATGTAATCGTCGCTAGCAAGGCATTATAGTGACCATTATTCTTGCATAATTCCAAGCTTTCCAAAATATACATTTGTGTACATAACATAAGCAAAAGTGCCGTTGAAAAGGTAAAATTAAAATCAATCTAAGTAATACCTATTCGTATACATACACATACATCGATTGAACTGCGAATAGAAGTAGATGATTTGATCGAGGAAGGCAAACGTTGACGTCCAGGAGGCATAAAAGAAAGAAATCTCTTAATGGATTCCAGAATTTAATCAGCGAAAGGTACAGGCCGGGAATAGACGCTCCGACATCAAACAACCCAAGTCGGCCGAGTCTCCCTCCGGCAACGTCGGAATAAGCGTCCAATAATTCTGTTCTCAGCGAATAAGAGTGAACTTGCTCATAACTTCTTAGCGCCGCAGTTTTAATGCTTCCCACTGTCCCTAATTGTTTTTGCCGTGCGACAAACTGCATCACCAACTTCAACTTCAGACTTATAGAACGAATTTAAACCTTATTCCGCTAGGTGTAAGGTTTGATTTAGCACTCGCAAATGGAGCGACCCTCGCGACACAGGCGTACCAACCGACTTTATTGAATATTGTTTGAATTCAGAATCGCGAGAAAGTCAAATTAAACTTTAAGGCGTTCGTGCTAAATGTTTGCAATACACGTTTGCTGATTACATACATAAGCACATACCATTCCCTAGAGGAAAACTGGAGAGGCGTATGTCCAGCAGTGGACGCATACACGCTGACTGACTGACTGACCATTTGGGAAAGCAGAGTAATCGGTGTTATGCTTCAATAACAGACAATTTCAAGCAGTAAGAATGCACAAAGAAAGTTACCTACGTACTGCATGGCTACAGGAGGACCGTGCCAAGGTAAGATGCGGCTAGCCTGTGGCCCTTTAGCACAAAATCGTGTCCTTATCCCTTTCGTCACCTTTGCGCCATGCAGTGGGCCTATATTTTTGAAGTACCGGCCGACACACTACACGGTTTTCTGTTTATAACTGTAATTTTGAATTTCTTCACTAGAAAGTTGCAAAGTTGAGAATGAAAAGAAAAAAAAAACCGGCCAAGTGCGAGTCGGACTCGCGCACCGAGGTTTCCGCACCACAAAAAAAAAACATTGAAAAAAAAACACATTTCTTGTATGGGAAACCTCCCTTCATTTTTTCTATTTTTTATTATTTGTTATTATATCCACCATAATAAATAACATATCTTCTGTGAAAATTTCAGTAAACAGACAGACATACCAACAGACATACAGACAGACACACCGAATTGAAATATTGATAAGATGCGTTTACGAAGGTAAGTCTATAACTTGTATTCATTTAGGAAGTATTTTTTTTACAATTAGTTCGAATCCAAATCAAGAAATATAAATCGAATACAAATCAAATGAACGGACGGACAGACCAACAGACAGACAGACAGACACACAAAATTGAAATATTGATAGATGCGTTTACGAAGGTAAGTATAAAACTTGTATTCATTTAGGAAGTATTTTTTTACGATTAATTCGAATCCAAATCAACAAATATAAATCAAATACGAATCAAACGAAGAAATATAAAGCGAGTACATGCTTAGTTAGTACATACATATTACATACATAACGCGCTGTATCCCGACAATCAAGGTAAACAGAGTAATCGGTGTATTGCTATAAGGACTCTGGTAAGTTATAGCACAACACCGACCACCACGTTTAGCACAGTATACGAACACTCTTTTACTATCGTTTATTGATTTACGTTTTGTTTATAGACGTCCAGAGATACCAACCTTCCGGTCACAAAATCCAGACGTCTACAACCTGCACTCTTGCGAGTACAGTGATCATGTATGCCAGATCGAGGCCCCATAGCTGCTCTGTCGAACATCCGTTCTTCCGAAAAAATCCCATGGGAAACACAGGCTGCGACAGTATACGAACAAGACAACTATCAAGCAGCAAGGCACGAATAACCCACCTGCTGCATGACTAGGTGGAAGGACTGCGCCAAGGTGAGAAGTGGCTAGCCTGTCGCTCCTTAGCGCAGCATCTTGTCGTTATCCCTTAGTCGCCTCTTACGACATGCACGGGGAGAGATGCAGTGGGGCTATTATTTTTAAGTACCGGCCCCACACGGTAGTAGTTATATTTATATGCTATAAAATGTAATTATGAATACTGTCGGATGTAAAGAGGGGAGGGCGACGGACCGGAGTGTGTCCATGTCGCGGCTGCAGTAATTGGACGACACAAAAAAACTTCCACAACGCACGGTTCGCAGATGACTAACACATGGCGCCTCGCCCGGCCCGCCAATGACTCGTGCGTGTGTGCTCAATTTCGCCATACAAAACTATTGCCATGAGCAACAAGAGGACAAGACATCCAATAGAGCTGTCTTTTACTGGAAATTATCTTCAAATAAGTATCATCAATACTAATAATAAATCTGTAAGGGATGGCCATAGAGTAAGTTACTTTGTTTTATGAGATACTGCGTCTGTAGACTCTATGTATCATAGTAAAACTAAATTGACGATTTTTAGGGTTCCGTATCCGGTACTGGACCCTATTACTAAGCCTACGCCGTCTGTCTCTCTGTCTGTCTGTACGCCCGTCCGTCCGTCTGTCTGTCCGAGGGCTGTATCTCTTGAACCGTAATAGGTAGCCCGTTGAAATTTTCACCGAATATGTGTTATTATGGCCGACATAACAACAAATAATAAAAATAAGAAAAAGTAAAAAATCACGGGGCTCCCATAGAAGAAACCAAAAAGTGTACGCGTCATCTACCGATTAGATTATGAAGCATTTTAACTAATATGAAGCATTTCATAACACGCCATAGATGGCGTGAGTGGCGCTAGGTGCGCGAGTTCGGCTCGCACGTGGCCGGTTTTTTAGAAATATTTTCTGTATGCATGTATGTATGTATGTTCCTCCATAACTCCTAAACCGATCATCCGAAATCGATTAAACTTAGTACAAGCACATTTACCTATGCGAGACACAGGATAGGCTAAATAAAATTCACTTCCGGTCACGCTAAGATGTGGCTCCCATACAAATCGAAATGTTCCGCGCGCTGAAATAATGGTACAGTAGCGGGCTTACTTGCGTTCTTCTTTTTTAATACGAATTTCACGCGAGCAAAGCCGCGGGAAAAGCTAGTAAATAAATAAATAAATAAACAATAAGTAGGTACGTCTTGAGTTTCGGAATTCCCGCGGCGAAGTTGCTTATCTGGCTTCCAGCCGCCGCCCTGGCGTGTCTCGTGTAACACATGTTGAATTTGTGTAAATTGATATTGACTAAGCAACGTCCATAATTGCGAAGTACGTATAGCCTGCGAACTTTCCACAATTTATGTTAATTTTGTGTAAGAAAGTTGAGCTTTCGGCGGCGGCGCACGGTGGTTCAGAATTGAAAAAAAATGGACATAGGGCTGTGGACGTTTCATAACACATTGTTATAGCACATTTTATTTGGCTAGCCATATATTGACACATATCTTAACCGCAATGTTGTAGACCAATCCATACTCGAGATATAATTTTTTCAATTTTTTTTTGTATGGAAGAAAACATGTTTTATTTTTTTCCAAAAAAGTTCCCCTAGTAAGACATTCAATACTACATGCACATTAAAGGTATTATGGAAACATATCACATATAAAATATCCAGCTGCTACCTTTTGCTTCTTTTCAAGATTAGAAAAGTTTTATAATTTTTTGTATGGAAGAAAACACATTATATTTTTTTTCAGTAAAAATTGCTATGGAAAGACCTTTGATACTAATTAGACATTAAAGGCATTATGAAAACCTATCATATATAAAATATCCAGCTACTATGTTTTGCTTCTTTTCGAGATAACAAAAGTGTTATAATTTTTAGTGAAGAAAAACTTCAAAAAACACATTAAATTGTTTTCCGTATAATTCCACTGAGTATTCCACGTGTGTAACGTAACACGAAAGAAAGATTAATTATATTATTAAAATTTAAAATAATAAAATATCCAGCCACTATCTTTTGCTTATTTTCGAAATAAGAAAACTTGTATAATTTTTTCTAAAGAAAAAAAAACACCGTAAGTAAATTTTTTCAGTAAAAGTTCCATTGAGTACATGTGTAACACGAAATAAGGATTACAGATATTATTGAAATCTGTCATTGAAAGCTATCCAGCTACTACCTTTTGCTTATTTTTTAGATAACAAAAGTTGTATAATTTTTTGTAAAGAAAAAAAAACACATTAAGTACATTTTTTCAGTAAAAGTTCCATTGAGTACATGTGTAATACTAAATAAGGATTACAGATATTATTAAAATCTATCATATATAAAATAATCAACTGATATTTCTATTCTAAAAGTGTTTCTTCTTTTGTTCTTCTTCGTCAAACTTATTGTTTGACTGCAGTACCCGAACTTTTTACGCAATTACTGCTTTCTTTCTCTCTTTATGTTGTTGCCGCACCTGGTTGGTGATCATACCACGTTGCGTTGAAAGTGTTTGCTAGTACACTACTTGTTGGATTCGGAAATCTTAGTTTTGATTAATTAAATCTCCGGTTAATTCTAAGGGATCTTGAGTTACTTCTGCATTGTCATCTATTTCCATTTGAAGCGATTCCGTTTCCTCTTCATCTAGAACGAGCAATTCTAGTGTTTGTAGGCTTACTGTATCGAGGTCTTATATGGGAAATTACGGGATCTGATGACACAAGCAAATTATGTAAACTGTCTTCATTCGTATGCTCTCGTCCTGTTTTTCTTGTGTGATGCTCCCTTATATTGCGGAAGTCTTTATTCCGTGCTTCGGAAGCCTCTTCGGACAGCTTCCCAATGGGAGTATGGGAAAAGTGTTGTATAATTTTTGCTCCATGGACTAATAGTTTGTGCAAACTTGGCGGCATATAATACCACTCGTACAGTGATACATACATTTGAGCGTTTCTGTTGCGTATTTATCGAATTTATCGACGTTAACCTTCTTGCCGGAACTGATAGCTTGCAGGAGAACAGCGATTCTCAATATAAGTGTTTCATTGAGACCTGTAATTGCAGCCGACAAAGAGTAATGTCTGAAAAACGCCCTTGCAACGTTTCCTGTATTACTAGTACCCACACCTTGTTTGACGACATCTATTATAATACCCATTTTGTTGCGAAAATCTTTCGCTACTTGTTCCTTCTTCGTTTTTCTTGAATTCTTGTGCTCTTCTTCGCGTGCGCTCCATTTTTTTAAATCCAAATTATATGAAATGTGTAGTAAACACTCCAAGCAACGAATCCATAAATGCAGTGTAGACATGCCATACTTATAAAAGTCTGTTTTCAGTTGCTTGTGAGACAGCTTTTCAAGGTCATTCATTTTCGAGGGTTTTGAGTCACAAATGTTACATGTAGATGTTGGCGTATCGGTTATTGTACTACTTATTTTACCGTCTATCATGGTTAGAAACATTTCACGTTTTATCGATTTTCCTTTGTGCTGTGTGGGAAACAGTTTGCTGATTTCTTCTTCCATTCTCTCCATTTCTAGTTTGGTTTGTATAGCCGACTCTTGTACAAACTGAAACTTTACTGGTCTGCAATAATGCGTTCATGAAGGCCGTGGATTTTCCCAAAAGATTTGATAATTTTTCATTAGTTTTAACGGTACTAGGCTAGTCATAAACACTGATGAGTCGCTGAAGCTGGCCTCAGATTGAGATTCTCCAAAACTTTGATTATACATACTCTGTCCGGAGGCACCATCGAACCCCCACTTGCTCACTAAAACCAGATCAGCTTCGTTTGAAGTTCTCTTATCAGTCGCTAAGTAATTTGGCGCTAGAGTACTGTTAGATGTCTACTTGATTAAGACGCTAGAGCGGCAACCTCATATTTTCATTCACAATTTTATAAAAACATTGTTATTCTTTCAGTAGTACTCAAGAAGTGTGAGCAAGATATTTATTTATATATATAATAGATAACCTTTAATATCCATGAAGTATTAAAGATATAGTGAGGGAAAACTGTTAAAAACGTTTTTTTTTCTTACAAAAAATCATAAAACTTGTGTTATCTTGCAGAATAGTAGGAAATATTAGCTAAATACTTTAAATATGATAGTTTACAACAATATCTTTAATGCTTATTTAGTTTCATACATATACATGTAATCAGTGGAACTTTTATGGAAAAAAATATGTGTTTTTTCTTTACAAATAATTATAAAACTTTGGATATCTCAAAGAGAAGAAAAAGATATTACCTGAATATTTTATATATGATAGATTTCAATAATATCTTTAATAATTATTTAGTGTTACATATGTTCTCAGTGGAATTATACGGAAAACAATTTATTGTGTTTTTTTTTCTTCACAAAAAATTATAAATATTTTGTTATCTCGAAAAGGAGCAAAAAATAGTAGCTGGATATTTTATATATGATAGGTTTCCATAATACCTTTAATGTCTAATTAGTATAAAAGGTATTTCCATAGCAATTTTGACTGAAAAAAATATAATGTGTTTTCTTCCATACAAAAAATTATAAAACTTTTCTAATCTTGAAAAGAAGCAAAAGGTAGCAGCTGGATATTTTATATATGATATGTTTCCATAATACCTTTAATGTCCATGTAGTACTGAATGTCTTACTAGGGGAACTTTTTTGGAAAAAAACAAAACATGATTTCTTCCATACAACAAAAAATTGAAAAAATTATATCTCGAGTATGGATCTGTCTACAACACTGCGGTTAAGATATGTGTCAATATATAGCTAGCCAAATAAAATGTGCTATAACAATGTGTTATGAAACGTCCACAGCCCTATGTCCACTTTTTTTCAATTCTGAACCACTGTGCGGCGGCGCCGCCGCGCGCCCCGGTGTGACGTCACACGCGCCCCGCCGCCGCCGATAACTCATTTTGTAACAAATTGTGCGGTGCCGGGGTGCCCCAGTTAGCTGAACGCCTCTAGTCCTAGTTTTAAGTTTACCCAAACATAAATCTGCTACGTTTTGAGCGCATCGAATTTACGTAACGCTAAGTTAAATAACTTAACTTCAAAACAAAGTAAAGTTAAATAACGTGTGGCTATGCATCGTACACTTACTCAATACATGTAGCTGACAGTCCAAATTCTAAATTCGAATTACATAGATCGCGCACCGGCTTTACCGTATTATGTCTGAAATACCCAGATATTTCGAATTCGAAATTAGAATTCATAAACTAGGGTTTGCAAATAAGTAATTCGCATTGTCTATAAGTATTTGTGTAAGTATCTGTGAGTGTGTGTATAAGTATGAGAGGGTCTGAAGTGCGGTTTTGCGTCCCTACCAAAGAACCCGTGGTTATATTTCCTATGTATACTTTATGTATTCTAGGTAGGTATATTTTAACGTCCATAACGTTTCACAACAATTAAATATTTTTCAACGGAGAAATATATTACGATCCTTCAGCGACCCGAAAGATTATTTCGTCGAACAAAGACATTTTAATAACACAGGCTTCGGTGTATGTTATCCTTAGAAACCGACATTACGTCTTATGTAATCGTCCGTTTTGAATGAAGTATATAGCAAACGGATGCTAAGTCGTAATACAATAACGAATATATAAACTTAGAAGACTGCGAATGATTCTAAATGTCCCTTTTACGAACAACTTATGTTATTTTCTTAGAAATGGACCGTTCAAACCTAACAAAACAAAGGAAGTATTCCCGGGAGTCCTCAATGAACGCAAAATAGATTAGAATAACGATTTTATGGTTCGCATAATACGCCGAATAAATTGTTTGATACTTGTTCGATGGTAACCACATAAGATTTTTCACTCCGTACCAGTGCCGGACTTGTACTGTTCTTAAGTATAGGCCACTTGACTTTCGCCGCCCGCGCAAAATATAAATATCATAGGATAGGAGTATTACTAAGTCGAAATGGGGACTTAAAACCTTTACAATCGGTGGTTCCGTACCGCTGAAGGCCGAGGGAGGACTGGAGAAAGGTTGGAGAGGCTGTGCCCAGCAGTGGATACATAAACGCCGACTGACTGACTAACAAACATTGTGACTTGCAAGTTTGTACGTCAGTTCTTTTCGAAGAAATCAGCTCTTCGGGAATTTTTGACCTTTTTTATGTAAACCAGCATGGGTGGCTGTGCCGAGAGACCAATGGTGCAGTCGGCAGAGCCAAAATCACCTCTCCTCGCAAAACCACGCTCAGTTCGGTGCCATGCCAGCAGATTTGCGGACTGTTGCTAGGCTGTCTAGCCCGTTAATACAACGCTTGAAGACACCCAGGTTAAAGGATTCAGGAAATACACTCGCCGGAAGACAGTTCCACACTTTAACGGTGCGACAAAGAAACGATTTAGAGAACCGATGGATTCTCAAAAGCCCAATGTCAACAACAAAAGGGTGCTGACCTATCCTACATCTATGGATTTAAACTATACAATAAGCAATAAACTGATGCTAGATTCATGAAGTATTCCACATTGTCTTGCCTCCTTAACGAAAGAGTTCTTTCTCATTCGCAATTTGATATGCACTTTTCATTCATGAACCTGCGTGTCCATGCTTTTAATTTCATGGAAGTCATTAAGTAAGTCTCTAGGTCCGTGTAATTCGTTCAGATTGGTGCTAACGAACTGAATTGTGGTCACATTCAACAAACGTCTCGACGTTGGAAACTGACACGGTTGGCTACATCACCTACAACATCCGTGATTTCAGCCCATAACACCTTGGTGAACTAGGTGCCGTGTCAGTGCTTCCCTTCGGTCGTGCCGGCTACACAGAACTGGACGGAAAACACGAACTATTAACATAGCCGCTTCGACCGCCTTTTCATTCAGTGCAGTGGTATCAACCCGGGTAGGTTAAACCCTACCACCTAGTAAGGTAAGAAGGGAAGGGAAGGGACCTACAGTTTTTCGTGTAATCCGAACCACGGTTAACCTCCAACAACGGTCGAGTGGTCACCCTAATTCACTTAAAGTTTTTATATAAACAGACCCAATGAGTAAAACAAAACTCACTTGATCCATAAAAAAAAGCCCCTGCGAAGTTTCTTGCCGGCTCTTCGTTGCGGGTGTAATCGAACCGAATTGGAAAATGTAAGTAGGACAAATCCAAGCGTAGTGTAAAGTACTACCATACGAATGATGAATAAAGAATAAAGAATGGTGAATCTGGGATCTTCTGAGAATGATTGCATCCAAGTACTGGACGCGCCCAGGTGTGCTTATGATCACGACCGACCGTCGACCGACCGCACCACTGAGTTACCGAGGCTGACAGCTGTGACGTTAAGTTAGTCTCCAACGATTGAACCTATACACACAAACTACACACACGAATGATAAATACAACCGAATGGGCTCTCCCGCTCGGGTTAAATCGATGTCAAGAGGCAAACTGTACCACCACAAAGGGGGAACGTATTGCCACGAATAAGGTACGCAGAGAGAAGTTGTTGCTGGCTAGTAGCAGCGGGTGAGGTTCAGTTAATGGCAGGTTTGATAGAAAATTGCTGGTAGTTATATCCTGTAGTTTAGGATGTAAGAAGAATATTAGTGAAAGAATTAGCCCGAGGAGATCAATACTTTCGAGAAATATTTTTTTGAAAATTTTAACAGGTCACTGGCCAGACAAATGGTTACTTTGCGGAAAAACAAAATTCACCGCCCCGACATAATCTGTTAGTATGGCTATTCCCTAGAGTCGCCGGAGAAGGGGCAATCGTAATTAGCTAATCAGTTTTTTTATACGTTTGGGGGGGTTTGGCAAATAACTAAAACTGCTCCCTTCATTGTTTTATATGCTTCATTTCTCATTTTCGCTCCCTTTTTGGAGGTACTTTGCCCCGCCCCGCAGCAGCAATTGCTCTACTGAAACACGAGCGTGGGGATACACGACTTCGTAGGCCACCAATCACGCACCATTTAACTCAAAGTGGATCGCGAGCACTCAGGGGACGCGACTGATGCAAAAAGAGTAGATTACTATAGAATCTATATCTGATAATGTTGAAGACTTTACTTTGAATGCGGTATCATAAGAATGTTGTGTTATGCGAATGTTGTCTTATAAGATTATGATGTTTTGAGAATATCATGTTTTGAGTATATGGTATTCAGCGCCTGAGGGATCCCACTGCGATGACATACCTATTACCCCAGTTGGTCGCGTCGTACCTAGTTTGCTTAGACAAACTCTACCCACCTTCTCCGTGGTATTTACCGACGAAAAACGTTAGAATACGCCCGCAGGAGCTTTCATCTTTCAAGGACGAGATGACCTCGGCTTTTTGTCTTTAGCACTCCCCTTGTCTACGTCGTCGCGGCCAAGCGATTCAAAACCACAGGACAGGGATTTTTTATTTTGTTTCGTACCTCAAAGAGCTGTAATCGGAACCCAATCTTGCCCCTCGTGGTCCGTCACAGGGTCGTCACTTCTAAAAAGTTGTATCTGTCGTACTAGAAGATGAAATTTAGAAGAATATAATTTTGCATACATTACTATATACATCCAGTCTAGATTATATTATCTTTTTTTTAAAGAAACTGACACGGTTGGCTACATCACCTACAACATCCATGATCTCAGCCCATAACACCGGGTGAAGTAGGTGCCATGTCAGTGTTTTCCTTCATTTCATGTCGGCTACACTGAACTGGACGGAAAGCACGAACTATTTACATAGCCGTTTCGACCGACGTTTCGTCCAGTGCGGTGTTACCATACCGGCGGGGACAAACCCTACCACCTAGTAAAGTAAGAAGGGAGGGGGCCTACAGTTTAACGTGAAATCCGAACCACGGTCAGCCTCCAATGGTCGAGCGGTCACCCATCCAAGTACCGACCGCACCACTGAGCTACCAAGCGAGGTTGACAACTTATCTTCTAGCTAGACTACATACATAACACACGCTGTATCCCGACAATCAGGGTAACCAGAGTAATCGAAAATCGCTGCTTTAGGGCCGATTGTGGCATTGACACATCGTTGGACACGGGTCGACTTGTAGATTTTCGAAATATATTTGAAATAAAAACAAAAAGTTTTAAATAAAATGTTAAATCTTTGTAAAACTTCTTCTAAAAACGTCGAACTTCGTCGCCGACAAACCTAGTTTTTTAAAACGAAACGTTTGTCTGCTTGTAACATGTAGCTTGAAAAGGGTTGACCAGATTTAAATGCAGTTTTCACTAATTTAATTTGGCACATCTCGGGATGGTTATCGCCTTTATACGAACACTACTCGAAATAGTAGAACAGACAAACAGACGTTGCGCTTTATAACAGAAGAGAAGATTGTAGAGAAAATGCCGTCATTGTGCCAAAGGCCGTACCAAACTACGAGTAGATAGCGCGGTGCTGAGGCTCTGCGCTTGCTTAGCCAAAAGGAATATGAAATTATAAAGGAATATGATTGGCCTAGCGCGCACAAGCGAGCGGCAAAAGGAAGCGTTGCATAAGGCCCTAATGTGTTAAAGACAAATAGTATTCTCGCTGTCTTCTCCGCTCTACGAGGATTGTCGGTATTTCTACCAAGGGAGAGGGGATGCCGGAGTTTTGGAGCATGATTGTCGAGAAAATACTTATAGAGCATCGCGTCTATCCAGTTTGGTGCGGTCTTTGCCATGTGCACACCGTTTGATGACTTCCCCTGCTCTACGAATTGATGCCCCTATACCCTTTTAAATTCCTCGGTCGCGGCTTACACCGCCCACCCCTTGTCCCCCAAGTCCCGAGGAAACCTGAGTCAGTGTCCCGGACTATTTTACCACCTGAGCAAACAGATTCCTTCTTGAAATACCTTTAGCTTGCGCGAGTTTACTTGCCCGCCGAGGAGGGTCTTCCCTCGTTTCTATGAAAAGGTGGAAAATTGTCTTGACAACGGGTACTTCTAATTTTTTTACATTAATATACTATTAAGACAGAACAAAACCCATTAACTTTCCAAATTAGCCTTGAAATTTTTTTTGAAAGTGTATTTGGCGTCTGGCTGTAGAGGGAATATAATTTTTTTATGTAATCCGGTATGGGTGGCTGAGTCAGAGGGGCCAAATCACATGCTCCGACCAGCCAATATCACCTCCGAGAATGTAGGTGACGTACCGGAGACTTCCCTTTTGATTGCTGGCTATTACTGGACTAGAGGAGAACGCAGCCGAGGTTATGCGGCCATCTTACATTCAGTACGGTGGTACCAAGCCAGTCGGCTACATAAGAAAAGAAGATCAAAGAATAGCAACGTATAAAGGCAGACTTATCACTAGTAATGATTTCTTCCAATCAAGATATGGGTGACGAGGAATCTATGAAAAAATAGAAACACGGGAGTGCAGACATTAAGGATTTTCAACAATCCAAAAGAAGAAGTAAGCAGAGGGAAGCAATGCAGATAGGGTTATGAATGGCTAAAGGAATAGACAAAGTTAGGGATGGACACAAAGAAAGTGATGATGATACGGAGATTAATAAACATAGAACTAAGGATGAAACAAAGGTAGGAACAGTGATCGAATTAGGAATGGGCCTGGATATAGGGGTATTCAATGGGATAGAGAAAGAAATACTCATAAGGACAGAACAGGACAGTGATAGAGATATAACTAAGTAGGGGAATCTGGCAGGTCGTGTAAACGCAGCCGAGAGTGCGTCAGCTCTCCGAGTGCCGGCGCCTCTGGTGTTCGCACTTACCGTTTGTTTGTGCTCCCCGTTTCTCGTGCAGTAAAAACAGGCCGCTTGATAAATTGGACAAGTTGTAGCGGCGGAAGGCAAGGACGCCAAGTTGGGAATTGTTTTTAAACACTCCGTTTAATAATTTCAGGTATCGTATTTCCTGCTCTCGGGAGTCGGTTCACTTTTTAAACCGGACCGAAAATAAATTTGGAAGTTTTGATGGAGCACAAGTGGGGTTGTTTGAAATAGAAATGTCTGCGGCAATTTTATTTGGCTTATTAGAATTTTTTTCCTTTGTAAGAATATTTTTCCTTTTTTTTTTTGTATTTGGAGTTGGCAAAGAAAGTAACATTTGTTGAAAAATAATAGTAGATACTCGTAGTTTAACATTGATAGAACTTATTTTAAATACGCAGTGTTTTTTGTGGCAACACTATGCATAGGGATTTAGGTAACTCCGTCAGTTATTTACGGTTTCAAAGTTCAGAAGATGTCTTGTTACTCTTAAACTAAATCACTTAAGTTACTTTTAATTTTCTGACAAATTGTTGAAAATATCAAATGCTCCGAATATGTTACTCTTAAACAAAATCACTTAAGTTACTTTTAATTTTCTGACAAATCGTTGAAAATATCAAATGCTCCGAATAATAACAATGAGTTTATTTTTTATAACCTATAAAGAAGACGGGTTTATGTCAGTAATACGACCGCGGATTTAACTATTTAACGTTCAGCCAAAATGAAGCTGTCAAAATGATAATGTCAGCGCCATCTATTGTAAAATATTGTAAGTTTCGATTCTGTTATATTTAATCTGCGGGAATGTGGGTGCTGGGTAACACAATGCCCAATGTTTTATTAAGTTGAAGTTTTGTAAACCCTATTCTATGTGTTACTCGGTCTCCAAATAAATAAATAAATATTTGAATTTACTTTATTTCATACGTCATTTTCCGTGCCATAGTAGCCACTACCTTACTACCCGAAATCTATTACGGCTTCTACGTCAAAATATCGTTACTGGAAAATTTATTTATTGTGTCGGCAGCCATAAAGTCACCAGTGAAATTCTACCAGACCAGACATATCTGCGCACGCTAACAGAGTTTGTTACTGTGTCTAAACGTAATATGCTTTTAATAATTACGAATACAACGTACTCTTAATTAACGCTAACGAAGCCCTCATTAAAGTGAGACAGATCATAGAATTAACAGAGACAGGCTTCGCGCGAGTAGCCGGGATGTTCGTGTCACCTTTATACACTTTTGTGCTTAGTTGTTTTATCTGAATCTAAATGTCATTTGGAAACATTTTACATTTTCGGCATATATTAAACGGCAGCTGTCATCGAAATCATGTGTTCTGGGAATGTACTAAAATTATTATCATCGTTATTAATTAATTAGGTATTGCCCACAAACTGGACCTTTGAAATCCGCCGCATATTCCACCAGTGCATTTGTCAGTTGTTTATTTATATTTTTTTTTAATTAATTCGTTATGGGTGGCTGAGTTAGAGGCGCCAAAGCACATGCTCCGACTAGGCAATATCACCTCTGAGTTGGAGGCTGACCGTGGTTCGGATTCCACGTAATTCCCTTATCCTTCCTTCCGTTCCCCTACGCTAAACCCGCCATACTCTCGCGGAACACCCCTTTGTAGTCGACAGAAGAGTTCTTCGAACTGCACAATTCTGCAAATCGTTCTTGTGCCGCACTGCAAAGGTGTGAAACGGGCTCACAGGAAATATCTTTTCCCACTCCTGCAATCCACGGATCTTCAAATCGCGGGTTAAATAGCCTTTCCCCAGCGATATTAGTCCACCTCCAAGCCGGACTGGCACCTCCTCGGCGGTGAAATCGGCTGCGCCTGAGGCTTTGACCTCGGGCAGAGCCACCCAGTTCGGAAGCAATGAAAAAAGCTGTAGGTCCCTTTCCTTCTTACCTTACTAGGTGGTATGGCTTAACCCTTCCGGGTTGACACCACTGCACTGAATGAAAGGTCGATTGAAACGGCTACCTAAATAGTTCGTGATTCTAGTTCAGTGTAGCCGACACAACCGAAGGGAAGCACCGACACGGCACCTAGTTTTACCAAGGTGTTATGGGCCGACATCGCGGATGCTGTAGGTCAGGGTTTCTCAAACTTATGATGCCACGTACCCTTAGTAAGGTTTCGAAACGACTGCGAACCCCTGCCCTAACGCAACTACTCCCCTCCCCGAAAGGAAAGGAAAAGAGGAAAAATACATTCTAGCAAGGTTTTTTAATTTAATAAAAAAGGTTTAACAAGTCAATTTCTATATTTAGTTTTTATCATTACCAGGTGTTAAAACCAACTCTCACAAAGGTATGTTGTTGCGAAGGGTAAAAGGAAATTCACGGCTTTGCGTCAGAGCTCGGAATATTCTTCCTGTCTACTAGCTGCCCAAAAATCAATTAAAGACATCTTTTTGTAGTAATGTAGTCACGAACCCCCTACCATCAAATGGCGAACCCCTGGGGGTTCGCGTACCACACTTTGAGTAGCACTGCTGTAGGTGATGCAGCAAACCGTATCGGTTTTTTTTTTTTATCAAATATGGGCTAAGTTCTCATGTGACCGCAGTACGAGAAACATCGAATTAACTATTCCGAGGTGGAGTCGTTTCCATACATTTGATGATATAGCTAAGTTGATGTCATAATATCGGTTTCACCTGTTGATATATCATGCATGATTGACGTTTGTGGGGTGTACAATTATAAAATTACAGCCCATAACCAATAGTTATTGTCGTTCACTTCGCACCGAGTCGTTACAGCGGAGTCTGAAATTGTCGGAGACCGCCTGTCATACGATAGAAAACCGATAATGCGTAATGATAGCCTAGACTGAAACGCTTTGAAACCTGATGACTAAGTTGAAACTGCTTCTTTAATAGGTTTAGGGTTGTTGGAGAGCTCTCAGGTTGGAGAGAAGGGCTATCGCTTTCAGTGTTTGTTGTGCGTTGTGCTTTGAATTTTGGAAGCTTGTGATACGTCACTTGACTATTTTTCTCCATACTAAATCGTCTTTCGAGGTTTATATTTTCCCAGCCGCTAAACCTTCACCGATATTTATAATTATTTTTTCTTGTAATAAGGACAGTATAATCTACGTACCTGGAATTTTTTCGTTTAGATTAAACATACGACGCCAGAGTTAAAAATCGGTTTTTGAACGAAACACAGTTGAATTTGTATTATGTTGATGTCAACTAGTTCTTTAAGCTTTATACTTTGGAGTGGTAGATGCGGCAGAGGTGTGTCAGGCAGGATCGTGGCACGTGGAGATCCGTTGTCTCTGCGTACCCCACCGGGAAACAGGCGTGACGCTAAGTATGTATGTATGTATGTAAAAAAAAATTGAAGATAGGTACATAAATTAGACTGTCCCTATTAGTTATTACAACAAAAAATTATTGTAAAAATCCGATAAGTTTTAGGGGTCGGGGAAAGCATGAGCCCTGAAAAACAATTTTGACGTAATTTGTAGGTATATTAGTTGAGGAGAGCGTGCAGCTGTCCCTGTTGCGATAGTTTTTTTTGACGTTTTTTTTGTGTTGCCGAAATCTCGGTACGCGAGTCGGCCTCGCATTTTGCCGGTTTTTTCTAATATCGCTTACGTTAGCGTCATCTGAGAATAGATACAAGAATGAGAGAAAACGTCATTAAAGTTAGTCAGCGTGTATATGTCGTGTATGAGACAAACGCTTCTCCAATTTTTCTCCAGTCCTCCCGGCCTTCAGCGGTACGCAACCACTGCTTTCTGCCGACGTAGTTGATGTTGTCGTCCCACCTGGCGGCTGGTCTTCCCACACTGCGCTTTCCTGTCCACGGCCGCCAGCGTAGGACGCGGTTGCTGGAACGGTCGTCGTCTCTTCGGCTGACTTGCCCAGCCCACTGCCACTTGAACTTAGCCACCCGGTGTCCAATATCGACTAACTTCTTCTCCTCTGTAATCAACATCACGGATGTTGTAGTGTAGGTGATGTAGCCAACCGTGTCAGTTTCTATTAATTTACATAACTGTATGGCGCCGGCACTTAAAAAGAATAACCCCACTGCATCTCTCCTCGTGCATGTCGTAAAAGGAGACTAAGGGATAAGGACAAGGTGCCGTGTTAAAGGGCGACAGGATAGCCAACTCTCACCTTGGCACGGTCCTTCCACCGAGTCATGCAGCAGGTGGGTCTTCGTGCCTTACTACTTGACAGTTATCTTGTCCTAATAGATTGCTAAACGTGGTGGACGGTGTTATGTTGTGATTTACAAGAGTACTTTTAGCACAACACCGATTAATCTGCTTACCCCGATGGTCGGGATACAGCGTGTGGGATTTCACAACGCATTCTGAGCGAAAAGCTTAACTTGCAGAATGTCTTTAAAGCTAAACGTCCACAATGCATAATGACTAAAATGCAGAAAGTCTAACTTGCACAACATCTTTTAAGCAAAACTTCTACAATGCATAACAAATGCATAATGACTAAAATGCAGAAAGTCTAACCTGCAGAACGTCTTTTAACCAAAACTTCTACAATGCATAACAAATGCATAATGACTGAAATGCAGAAAGTCTAACCTGCAGAACGTCTTTTAACCAAAACTTCTACAATGCATAACAAATGCATAATGACTAAAATGCAGAAAGTCTAACCTGCAGAACGTCTTTTAAGCAAAACTTCTACAATGCATACATACTAAAATTTACCTCCGCCCACGAAAAAGTTCCACATCTACAGGTGTATTATCCATTTATTGTCGACCTACATACGTATTCCTGTGCGGCTCCCATTCGCCGGTCCGGCAAGCCGCGACGTCGTAGCCGCGTCCTGCGTATTAGCGACAAATGTCCTACAGAATGGAAAGTGGCCTATCTCCTTCCGCGCCGGAAATTAAATTTTCCGACGTGCTCCCTCCTCGCTTTGTTATCCCCCCAAATGAAAATGGACCCGAGATATCGATGAGACGGTGGTCCGTTTTTCGCGTCTCATTTATTATTTTCGGCGAAGCACGTCAGAATAGGCACTACACGGTATTGGGAAAAGGCCCAGCATTGTTGGGACCATCCGCCATTATAAGCTTTCGCTGACTGGAGCTTTTTTCGAAAAAAAAAAGACGCATTTCGAGCCGATTCCTGCGTCCACTGCGATACGATTGTTTGATGAGGAAAAAATATCGTTTTCTCCTGGTAATTTTACTGGTGTAGACACAATGTCAGGAAACACAAAGTTTTGCGTAGACACCGGATCCTCTCGGCTTCTTTGAGTAGATCTTATCATTGGGAGTAGATCGTATTATTTTTTTTCGGTTATTGTAACGTAGTACGTACACTAAATTCTGCTTAAATACAAAGATACCGTGAAGCATTGATTGAAGGTGAAACGCACAGCCTAGCAACAGTTTGCAAATCTTTTGACATGGCACCTAACTGAGCATGGTTTCGCGAGGAGAGGTGATTTTGGCTCTGTCGACTACACCATTGGTCTCGCAGCACAGCCACCAATGTTGGTTAACATAAAAAAAAAAATAAGAATATTTCTATTTCTTCTTTTAAAGTACCGTGTGGGGTCGGTACTTTAAAAGAATAGCCCCACTGCATCTCTCCCCGTGTATGTCGTAAAAAGCGACTAAGGGATAAGACTCCCTTCTTATATTACTAGGTGGTAGGGTTTAAACCGCCCGGGTTGGTACCACCGCACTGAATGAAAGGTCGGTCGAAACGGCTATGTAAATAGTTCGTGTTTTCCGTCCAGTTCAGTGTAGCCGGCACGACCGAAGGGAAGCACTGACGTGGCACCAAGTTCACCCGGTGTTATGGGCTTGACATCACCTTACTAGGTAATAAAAAGGGAAGGGATCTTTTCCTAGGTTTCGCAAATTAAAATTTTAATTTTAATAGGGTTGTTAGATATTAAGCCATAGATTACAGGAAAACAGCAGGTTTATAATAACAATGTAATAGTTACGGCAAAAACATGTAGTTTTTAAATTTTAAAAGAAGCAATTGTTTTCCCAATAGTCAAACCATTGCCGTAGTTTTTATATAGGCGTTTCTTTATTTTTTGGTAAACACAACACAAATATATTGTGTCAATAATCAACCAGAACCGAGGATTCCGTGGTTTGGTTCCATCCGACTCGCGCTTGGCGGCTTTTTAACTACTTGTTTTTCAAAAGAGATGTATCCCTGAAATATGCAGAATGGCAACAAAATCACCTGATTGACAGTGTAAAAAAGTTACAATAACGAACTGGTCTGTATAAAAGCCGCATAAAGCCGAAGCTAGGGAGGCACGAACGGCCCGAGCGACTGCAGACGGCAGACTGACTGCACGCTTCGCTGACTGCGTTACCCGCAGATGCAACTTTTTGCGACTACCCACTCGCACTCGGATTAAATGGCTAGCTTTCAATTTGCATGCCTCCGAGTCACGTATACTCGTAGGACTGTGAGCGCAGTTTTCATAAAAGCTTAGTACACTAATTCCGGGCAGTTTTCTCTCAGTTGGAACTTCAGTGTGCTACATAAATCGTTTCGGGAGTATATTGGGATCCAATCGCAGTGGGAGACGTGAAAGATTTAGGCCAGCTCACTGTTATTGCGCAACGTCGAAAACAAGAGAAAACAGCTGGCAACTCAATCTTTGCTTAAATCAAGCTCCGATTGAAGGCCCAAGGTTCCCTAGAGGGAGGTCCTGCCCCGCCTACTCGGGCTTCGTCTACACGCCACTACTCCGCAAACACTGCCCCCGCCCCCCCCCCCCCCCCTCCCTCACCCCTTGCCCCACCGCAAAAGCGCGCCACCACTGGTCGACCGCCGCAGGCACCAAGTTTTCCAACTACGTCACTCCTAACAATATACCTCTAGATACATCTGTTTTTCCAGCTTGGAATCAACGGTGAAGTGCTACCTAATTCAGAAGGTCTTACCAGAAAATGATTAAGTACCCATTCTGATGTTCCATTTTTTATATGGGACACTCAACTGCAAACAGCGGTGAGTTTTGATAACAGATTGTCTTAATAGTTCACTGTAAAGGAGCACTGAGGCAATCTGTACTCTTTGTACGCGGAATTAAAGCTTATAGATACTCTTTGTACCCAGAATCCAATAGTGACATAGAAGGGAAGGTTAAATCAGGTTCAGGTTAAAACATACAATAATGACATGGAAACCCAAATTCCATGGTCTCATATTACTATGCGTTACTAACAGTTCCAATAAATGTTCAATAACCAGTGGTACTTTAAAAGTCAAGGTTATTGAATGGGGTAATTACAAATCAGACAACAGAACCCCTCCCTAGCGGTTACTCCTAGCGTCGCGTTGCTTCGACCGATAATATCGGAGTATTATCGAAACTTCTCTTCGCGACTTCACGATTAGTCAATACAACTTCCACCAGTTCCTATTTAGTTCCGAAGCAACGCGGCGCCCGCGGCCATCGATTTAATACACCAATTGTCTGCTTAATTAATGATGTACACACACAACCGTTGTTAAGTTGGCTTTGTCTGAAGCGGTGTTCCATATTGTTGTGGGGAAAGATCTTAGTCATTACATATTGTGGGAGCTGTACGTACAAAAGACGCCATCTGCGGTGGGCTACAGGGGGATATGAGCGCGATATATTGACGAACTTTGATCTTATGTGAAGTTTATAATATTTAAGTCATCTATTGAGTTTATTTTTGGTCGATTTGATTACATGATTTTGTGAACTTGTTTATGAACAATGTTTGGTTTCATTTGAATTCTAACCAGTTTATTCTTCATGGTATTACATGGTAGTACATAGGTTAGCTGTTACACATTATGTTTTTGACATGTGGCCTCTCGGAGCTAGGCTATCAATTCACTCGTTCACCGCTAGATTAGAAATATTCTCACATTGTTCCCAATAGGCTTATAAACGGGGCTGCGGCGGGGCGGGGCGAGATGGAGGGAGATAGAGCCTCACGATTCAACCGAGATGAAATTTGAATAATGGTATATTATTACAACGAACTTTGTATTTTCTGACGGGGTCGATACCTTGAACTTTCTTGAGCAGCCGTTCTAAGTTTATACAACGCAAATAGGTGAATTTAGGCTTTAACCGAATTTGGTTTAGTTTCAACACCTACACTCGCAGTAGTGCCGACATCACAGCGAGCGTCGACGTATGTGGATTTCATTGTTTTGCTTCTATCATCATTTTGCCACATTCAGTGGAGCTCGCCGAGTCGTCTTGAGCTCCCCACAAGTGCACTCATAAATTACCCGAGTACTGGCATTGGCTATAATTTAGTGGTTGACTATTTTCTGCACGATATCCGCGAATTCCTCGCGTTTTCGTCTGACTTCCTAACAATGGCTTCGCCTCACCTTCCCTCGCCCGACTTTATATGTGACTGTAGCTACTTATCGGGCGAATATACCACAAAAGAGGCTAAATAAATGCCCTCCCAGCGGCGGTAACGGTAACAATCCTACTGGGACGGCTATTTAAGAGAACCGCCATTAGTAAATTCGTACACATTTAAGCACCGGCCTCGTTTACTAATGCCTTCGCGGAGAATCAAAGCGAGTAAGCGGTGAGATGTGGGCGCGGAAAGCAGATTAATTTGTAGACCTTCCATTCTCGTGTTTCCGGACCATTTTAGCGTGCGCGGCGCAGAGGTGATGCGGTGCGGCGACGCGGTGGTGCTGTAGGCGTGGCGCGGTGGCGCGGCTACGGGTCGGCGCACGGTTCGACCTTTTGGAGTGGCGACGAGAGTCAGCGTGGAGAGTAATTATGTACGTCCTCGAGCGGGGCGGATTGTCTGCGCGACGCGAGTGTCACGATCCGCCCAATAAAAAGCTCAGGTGCGTCGCCATTTTGTCGCAGAGTGCTCTTCTTAATTCGCCGCCGCGCAGCCGGACAATGGAGCTTCGGCTCGGTCTTTTTATTCAATTTGTCGGACACGACGCGGGATACCCGGAGGTTTCTCTGAATAATGTACGAAGTACGTGGGGGTCGTTAGCGGGTATCGGCGACCGTTTCCGTCATATTTCACTGTCGCGCGACACAATGCCGCCGGCGCTAGACGATAGTCGCAGAGTGGAGCTCGGGCTTCCGACGGCCGCGTATTGCGTTCGGCAAGCACCGATGCGGCGTCGCGTCGTCGTACCGCGCGGGAGCGACGACTCCACCCTGCGCGTCTGGGAGAGTGTTCGCGCCCGTTTTTTTATTCCGCGTACGTGACTGTTTTTGCGTAGCGGAGGAGTTTTGTCGTTGCGGAAGGGGGATGGAAATTTGTGAGTTGTAACCGGTCTTGAATGTTGTTTAAGTAATAGACTGTGGTTGAAGTTGCGGCTCGGCTGTTGAATATTTCGAGGACGTCGCCAGCTCTGGGGAGAACTTCGTCACGTCCGTCTCTGTGAGCAGAGAGCGCGCACTGCGCGCATTTGGCATGACTCTTAAGCGAGAAAGCGATATTTACATATTTTCCACAACTCCTTCAATTTTAATGGAAGTTTGAGACCGATTTTCCTCTTTGAATGCCGATGAACTTCAGCTTTGTTGCGGTTTTATCTGCTGGGCGTGTTTCTTTTCCGGGCGTGTTGCACTGAGGCAAAAACTACAGAATTATAGACAGTAATCGTACAGTATTTTGCCTGCGAACAACCTTTCCTGTTAAACGACGTGGCTTTTTTGATAGGTTGTATTTCACAAGGAAATTGGTCTCTCCGTCAGCGAACCTTCCATCGCATGTTTTCCACGGCACGAATAACGAATAGTTTTTCGAGTCGGGTCGGTGTGGTAGCGTGACGAGCGCGGAGGTTCAGGCGTTAAATATAAGTGTTAGTATGCTAATAACGAGAATTTGTTTGGGAATTATACAACGCAGGTGGGCGCAGAATAAGGAACTATTTAAAGTATTTAGGTCGCGTGCTGCTCGGTTTGCTGTCAGCGCGAAATGTAAAAACTCTTTGTTACGTTACACTAAGTAACAAATGAACTAATATAACGTTACGATGAAACTATTTTCTAATTTACATTACAAAGTAACATTACTGAGAAGAAAGGAATTAAAGGTGATGCAAATCCAATCAATTTCGCAAAAGACCGCCAAGCAGGAGTGTCCTAAGTACGAATTGTGCTAATCCAAATCTATAAGTATTAAATGTAAAACAATATCTGAAATTGAATTTGAAAACCACCTCCAAGATCAAACTCGCTTTCACGGCTCTAAAAACTGTCCGCTCGAACGGCAGTGTAACGTTGTACCTAGTGCTATCCCTTTCCCTCACAAAATACCGTTCCACGACGACCTAGGTCCATCACCTTGCGGGTAGAAAAAAAAAGACGACTGTCAGCTGAGGGGTAAAACGAGCGGACTCATTCGTTTTGGTGGCGAGTACTGAACAAGGTGGACGGGATCGCAATTCGGGTCGTGTGTATCTGGTGAGCGGAGAACGTGTGATTAGCTAAGTACGGAGACAATAGAGAGAGGAGTGGACTCGGAGTAGTATATATAATATGTTAGTCGATAAGTATTCAAGATAGTGACGGTGTGAGATCGAGGAGTGCAGTGCTCGGACTGATTGCACGCAACGGCGAACCCGGAGGCTGGCGGGAGGCTCAGGAGTCGGCACGTGGGGTGAGTGGGCCAAGCCACCTTTCTTTGCTTTTCCTACCTGTCCGCACTAGGTACACGTTACATAATAATAAAGGATATTACAAGTGGTGGAGGCGCTAAAATAAAACAAAATGGTTGAAAAACGTGAGGGTACCACCAAAGAAATGGAAGAAGCATTGGCGCGAATGGCGCAACGCCTATCTAGTCAAAACGAAATGATGCGTACGTTGATAGAACGTCTGTCAGTAGTAGAAACCAAACTAACGGCATTAGAAGAAAAAAAAGAAAGTAAACAAGACATGCCAGACATGACACCACCGATAGGATCGTCTACACGTAATCAAAATGTTATCGCGGAAAGTGATAGGTGTATGGAAAAAGAAAATTTTAAAATAATAAAACAATTAGTAGACGGAATAAGTACGTGCGACGGAAATGATGCAAAAATGTTGTTGAATTTCATCGTCGAATTAGATCGAATTTTTAGTATGAAATTAGTGAAAGAAGAAAGGATAATTCCGCTAATTATACTGAAGCTTCGTGAACCGCTTAGCTCCTGGTGGTTTAGGCAAGTAGATGATGTTGGCACCACCTGGCCAACATTAAAGAACAGTTTGATAAACTATATTAGCCCGATACATAGAGAAACACTGAAACAAGAGCTAATTTTCCGTTTTCAAAAACCAAGAGAAACGTTGAGAGAATTCGTACAAAAAGTAGATTCGGCCGCCAAAGCGTTAAATTGTGGCATTTCAGAAAGAGAACTCGTTAATATCATTATTTCGCACATTTCACCGGCTACATTCGCATACCTACGACCGGTCAAACAAATAGAGAGCATAGAATATTTATTGCAGCTGGGTAGTGAGATAGAAGGTGCAGCACTACGTGATTCACAGTATGCGAACGCAGCCGAAACAAAATACAGAGCAAACGTGTATTCACCCAGCACAACACAAATGCCTTTGGAAACGACACAAGCACAAGGACCGTCTCACTCGCACACGTACGTACACACAACACAGCAACGCGACAGCACGATGCGACCACAAAACATACCAAATACCCAGTACTACCGACGGCAAAGTAATAATGACAACAATTACAGCAGACGTCACCCGAATGTCAACGGTAGAAGGGAATTTTATGGTGGCGGCGGCGCGGGCGCCGGTGCCGGCGGCCCACCGCGATGTTATGAGTGTAACGAAGTAAACCATTTCGCGCGAGATTGTGCAGTGCGACAAAATAGAATGCGTAACTCTCAGGAAAACTAAATGTCGCGCGGCGTAGTAAAAAGGTCGTCGCGCGCGAGAATCATGTAAGGTGCAGTGAAATACAAACAAAAATAAAAAGTTCAACAAGTTTCTGTTTACCTGTAGTAAAAGTGTGCATTGGAAATAGATTAACAACCACGGCTATTATAGACAGCGGGGCAACAAAATCATTTTGCAGGTATGATGTAGTAAAACAAATAGAAAGTGAAAGAAAGGTTCAGATTAAAAATATCAATTTGATCTGTAAGACAGCGGACGAGCATGCGTTCCGCTCAACAATGTCAATGTCAGCGTTATTGTCGATCGACAAATTTATTTGGCGACATGAATTTATAGTAGCACACAAACTGAGCAGCCCAATAATTTTAGGTTATGATTTCATTAAACAAAAACAATTACGAATAAATGGAACGGACACAACAATATCATTTGGCTTCGATACAAAAAGAAAAATTACATTGGTAAACGAAACAAATAATAAAAAAACAAGAATTAAGTGTGCAAATATATCAGGAGTAGGAAACGCGGTATATTTAGGTAACAAAGACAAAAGCAGATTAGACCAAATGATGAGAGACTATGGAGACGTTATTACAAAACGTTTGGGCAAAACAAATATATTAGAGTATGGTATTAAACTAACAGACAACGAGCCGGTCCGCATGCGATTTTACCCACTATCCCCTCCAAAGGCGGAGGAGATGAAAAAACACATAGATGAACTTATAGAAAACGGAGTAGTTGAAAAATCTTTGTCCCCGTATGCCGCGCCAGCGTTCTTAATAGAAAAAAAAATGGAAAAAAACGCTTATGTTGTGATTACCGCGCACTGAATAAAAAATAATATATGATTCATACCCGATGAGCTCCGTCGAAACGGTTTTTCAGGCGCTAGGAAAAGCAAAAATATTTACAGTCATTGATTTAAATAGTGCGTTTCACCAAATACCATTAAAAGAAGAAGATAAACAAAAAACAGCATTTATAACGCCAAACGGATTGTTTCAGTACAAATATGTTCCGTTCGGCCTATGCATTAGTGCTCAAGCGCTAAGCCGAGTAATCGATAATGTTTTTGGAGATGTGAAATTAAAGTTCATAATGCCGTTTGTAGACGACCTAATTATTTTTTCTGAAAATACGGAGGAACATTTCAAACATTTAGAGGAAGTTCTAGTGAGATTACGTATGGCAGGATTAACAATAAATCCAGAAAAAATTGAAGCCTTTCAGCGAGAAGTAAGATTTTTAGGCCACGTGGTAAACGGAAAAGGTCTACATGCAGACCCAACGCGAACCGAAGTTATAGCACAATATCCAAAGCCAAAAAATTTAAAACATGTAAAAACTTTCCTCGGAATGTCAGGATTTTACGCAAAATTTATAGAAAACTATGCGGAAATTTCAGAACCTTTAAACAAACTGAAGCGAAAAGATCAAACATTTCATTGGGGACCACAGCAGCAAACGGCTTTTGAAAATATAAAAAAGGCATTGATGACACCACCAGTACTTCGATTTCCAAATTTCAAAAAAAAATTTTTCCTCCAAGTGGACGCATCAGGACTAGCGCTAGGAGCGGTGCTGCAGCAAGAGGTGGACGGCTGCCTTGCGCCGGTGGCGTACGCCAGCCGACTGCTCAGCGCCGCAGAGAGAAGGAGAGCGACGTATGAACTAGAATGTGCAGCCGCCATATTCGGGGTCAATAAATTCAAATCGTACCTTGAACTGGCCGAATTCGAGATGCATACAGACAATGCGGCGCTGTCGTGGCTTTTCTCCCACCCAAAGCAAACAGGAAAAATAGGAAGGTGGGTACTGAGCCTGTCAAGATTTAAATTTAAAATTAAACATATACGAGGAGCAGATAACAATGTCGCCGACTGTTTGAGTAGGATGTACGAAGGTAATAACGAAGTAAATATAATATGTTCTAATTTGAAGGATTATGCTGAATTTAATCAATCATTAAAACTTCATCAAAAAAATGATTATGAATTAAATTTAATTATTACAGAGTTAGAAAAGGGAAATAAAATAAAGGGATATAAAATGACAAATGAATACTTATGTAAAAACATTACAAAAGGAAATAAATGGCGCATAGTAATACCGGCAAATATACAAAATTCCATAATGCATTACTACCATGACCAGGACCTCGCAGGGCACTTGGGAATCACGAAAACGTACAATAGAATAGCAAAATTTTATTGGTGGAAGGCTATGTATAGAGACATAAAAAATTATGTTAGAACATGTAAGGAATGCCAAATAGCAAAGCCAACAAACCAACTCCCAGCTGGTATGATGAGCTCCCAGAACGCAACGGAAGTGTGGGAATCGGTATATATAGATTATAAGGGCCCACTACCACGGTCAAAATCTGGACAACAATATGTTCTAGTGGTAATTGATAGTTTTTCAAAATGGATAGAAATGATACCAGTACGAGCAGCGACCGCAGCAAATTCAGTAAAAGCACTAAACAATTTAATCTGGTCACGTTTTGGCCCACCTAAAGCGATTATTTCAGATAATGGGACACACTTCACAGGCAACATAGTCCAAGAGATGTGCGTTGCATGGGGGATTAGAAAAATAAACATTAGTGCACACTATCCTCAGGCCAATATGGTAGAACGTGTAAATAGGAACATTAGCTCCATGTTACGAATTTACTGTCAACGGGAACAAGATAATTGGGACGCATCACTACCTAGCCTGCAACTAGCAATGAATTCGGCGGTTCACGAAAGCACCGGTATGACAGCGGCAAAAATATTTTTAGGGCGCGAACTGGTAATGCCTTTAGAAAATATGTGGAAAGTAACTGACATTGACAACGAATCAAACAAATTGATTCCACCGATGAAAGATCTAATTTCAAAAAATTTAAAAACAGCATTAGATAGACGGGCCAAATATTATAATCTACGTCGTAGGGAAAATAATTATAGAGTAGGTCAATTAGTACTACTAAAAAACTTTCCAACCAGCAGTAAGTCAAAGGGGGTAACGAAAGCATTTTGTGCAAAATGGTTGGGACCATATGAAATTGTTACGCTAAGAGACGGCAGAGCATCACTGGCGAGTAAAGCATCAAACAAAATTATAAACACGAATGTAGCTCTTTTAAAGCCGTATTGGGCAAGATAAGTTATTATATATATAAGATTAGTAGATAAGATAAGTTACAATCCCCCCCGGATTGTAACGTTGTACCTAGTGCTATCCCTTTCCCTCACAAAATACCGTTCCACGACGACCTAGGTCCATCACCTTGCGGGTAGAAAAAAAAAGACGACTGTCAGCTGAGGGGTAAAACGAGCGGACTCATTCGTTTTGGTGGCGAGTACTGAACAAGGTGGACGGGATCGCAATTCGGGTCGTGTGTATCTGGTGAGCGGAGAACGTGTGATTAGCTAAGTACGGAGACAATAGAGAGAGGAGTGGACTCGGAGTAGTATATATAATATGTTAGTCGATAAGTATTCAAGATAGTGACGGTGTGAGATCGAGGAGTGCAGTGCTCGGACTGATTGCACGCAACGGCGAACCCGGAGGCTGGCGGGAGGCTCAGGAGTCGGCACGTGGGGTGAGTGGGCCAAGCCACCTTTCTTTGCTTTTCCTACCTGTCCGCACTAGGTACACGTTACATAATAATAAAGGATATTACAGCAGCATCGTTCAGAGTGTAATTCACCGAGGCTAAAGATTTTTACTTTAAGAATATCCAATACAACACAAATTAACTACATTACACGGCAGTAAATAATGAACATCGAGCTGTAGACAGAGACATTCTGGTTGTAGAGCGTCGTTCCTGTCGCACAGAAACGTGCGAGTTCGTACAACAGAGACAACGCTCTACAATCAGATCGTCTAAAGCTCCATGTTCATTACTTACTTACTGCCGAGTAGTTGAACATATAAGAATAAGAATAAGAATAAGAAATATTTATTTTTCACTTCAAATACATAAGTACAAAACCAATACTAGATAACAATAGCTATGAATAAGAGGAAAAAAAGGACTGGACACAGCCTGTGCTGAATCTATTGAAGATTCAGCGCTGTATTTAAGTCCAGCCCTACGTTATATTATTACATTCATAATATAATAATATAACGATGTGTGGTGTCGACAAATATTTGTTGTTGTACTTAATTGTTGACCTAAAACCGCGTCTCCTGCGCATGTTTTTTCGAAACATTACACAAGAAACGTTACACCTAAACATTTGTTTTCATACAAATGTGGATGGCCACGCCCCAATATTTCGATGTTTCTGTGTTTGTCAGCCTCGATAGCTCAGTGGTGCAGACTGTCAACTGTCGCTATTGTATGTTAAGCAACGCTGGGTGCGGTCAGTACTTGGATGGGTGACCGCTGACCGTTGGAGGCTGACCGAGGTTCGGATTCCTCGTAAAACTGTAGGTCCCTTCCCTCCTAATCTTACTTGGTGGTAGGGTTTAACCCGCCCGGGTTGGTACCACCGCACTGAATGAAACGTCGGTCTCAACGGCTATGTAAATAGTTTGTTTTTCCCGACCAGTTCAGTGTAGCCGGCACGATCAAAGGGGGAAGCACTGACATGGCACCTAGTTCACTCGGTGTTATGGGCTGACATCACGGACGTTGTAGGTGATGTAGCCAACCGTGTCAGTTTCCAAAAAAAAAAAGGTAATGTTTAAAAAAAAGCATTCTCAGGAGTCGCGGCTTAATTGTTTCCTGCGCCTCAGCACATACTTTGATAACATTCAAAAGAGAATGATCCTATGGTACAATCACGTACCAATTACTGCTAACACCACACAAATCGATTGGGTAAGTAAGTACAGTTACAGGTCGGTTAACGAAAGCTGGCGCGTGCACAGTACTCACACCAATGCAATTGTGCAAGTGCGAGTGGGACAGATCGGGGCATACGCATCACGAAAACCCGATCTGTCTCACTCGCACTTGCACTATTGCATTGGTGTGAGTACTGTGCACGCGCCAGCTTTCGTTAACCGACCTGTACCGGCAGCAAATAATGCGTGTCGAGTTTTAGAAAGGGACAATCCGGTTGTAGAGCGTCGTCCCTGTCGCACAGAGACGTGAGAGCTCGTGCAACCGCATAGTCTCTTTCTAAAGCTCGACACGCTTTATTTTCTGCCGGGAACTGTATCTATTTTTACCCTAAGACGGCCTGGATGCACCAAGTGATATGCCGCTTCGTTATGGATTGACATACTGCGGCGTCTAATGATGTATTTCCGTGCGAGGGTTCGGTTCGAATGAGCCCTCACTGTGGATTTCACCTGGAGTGGAGCAGAGCGAAATTGCCTGAGCAGGTGTAGTATTGGTTATTGCAACTTAAATGACATACATTGAATATCCTTTGGTAAGCAGAATAATCGGTGCTGAAAAAGCAATGACACTTAAATATTAAAGCCTGTGTTGGCATTATTTACTGTGTGTGTGTATGCATAGAGGCAAAAACTATAATTTTGTTGGCGAGTTGATAAAGTTCAAAAGTTTATTTATTAAAACACACACATTACAATACAGAGATACAAGAAAAAACGAATACAATAATACATAGAAAATAGACATACAAACAATAATTTAAACCTACCCTGCATTTTCTTAGTCCTATCACCTAAACTAACCCGGAGGCTGTATCGCAGGTAGACAATAAGTAATACGTTAAATTTTTATGTAGGATTTCTCGTTTGTGATAGGTAACGATAAGCATGTTTAGATCAAAACGGATAGAACACTTTCTCGTCATCGGATACTTTGAAAACTCACATACGAGCAAAGTAGTAAATTCACGGTGAATTTTCGTACAAATTACAAATAAAGAATATTTTTACACTTGGGTGTAAAATATGAATGCTTCCACATTTTATGGACTTATCATCGTCCAGACTTCTTTCAAGCAGCGAGATCGCTGTAATTTCCACCCAAAAGGAATCGATTTACTTTGGTGCCGCTCACTCTCGTTAAACGAACGTCCGAAGGGCGCTTAGTTGCCGAAGGAGTTTGAGAAAGAATTCTCATTCCGCAGAACGATGAAGTGTTGAGAGTGTTATCAAACGAGTTGCGGAAGTGCGGGTAGATGCGCAGGCGATAAGGCGTCGCCGACGGGCATCCATCTCGACTCCTTGACAGTGACTGATCTGCGACCACCCGCCGAGCATTCACTCCCGCGTCCGTCGGGGGATCCGCAAGGGGTAACCCCTACCTACCCTCCCCGACACCCCACCGGCTTTCAGTTGGCTTTCAGACCCTTTGACCGATAGGCCGAGGCGACCCGGCGGACTCCGACCTTCTTAACCTTTGACTACCTTTTATTGAGCGCGCCCAATAATTGATTGAACGGGATTAACGTCGACATTCCTAGATTGGCGAGTTGACCCGAATATCCGACGATCGGTGAATTAAACTCGGAACGATGACGCCGTTCGGGCGGACAGGCTGAGAGGCGCCCTGAGGATGGTCGAATTCGCAATCTTTGTTAAACATGGATTTGAATATTTTGAGAAATGAGAGTTCAGGGCATCATGTGGATTTTGTAGTTGTTATTGTAATGGAATGTCTAGTGTGAACCAATTCATTCGCAGCTTTGAGGACAGGTTGCAAAGAATTACCTAAGTACTATTATTTTTATTTCTAGAAATCCTACAGGAATACACGCCAGCGGTGTAATTAAATCATCTCAGGGTAATGTCACATTTTATGTCCAAAAGGCATCCTGACCTGAAAACATCAAGGCTCCTTCATTTCACACACAAAAGTATGAAATCAATACCTCTGCGAAGGCATTTCAGTTCAGGAGCAGGAGGTATTTCTATGAAAAGTTTAACGAAGTATACAAAGAATAACAACCATAAATCTGCGCTGCAATAGATAGCTTTGAAGAGGAACGTGAGACGCGTTCTGCCCCAGACGATCCCGCCGAGTGAATAAGTCAGCTTTGCTCGCCAGTGCTATTAATAATTGAGCCTTTATGCGGGAGCGGACTTTCGAAGCGCAATTGTAACTTTCTTTCTGAGAGAATTCCTCTCGATGTCGCTTCGAGTTTCCACAAATGAAGATTATATTGTTCGAACCTCTCCCTCCCCGTCGCCAGCTGCCCGCCTCGAGTCCTGGGAGGAGCACTTGCCTCCTCCTTTTCCGCCCACGTTCGCCCCCGCGTCGCCCGCTCACCGCTCCGTCGTTTGTTCGTGATAATGTAATCTTTAAAGGCGATAACTAATCTTTGTTATTAATCTTTTTCTTAGATGAGACAAACAAATGGAAGGGAGGCCGAACGCGAGAGATGTCGGCGTCGAGGTGTCGACCGGAGCGCGCCTCAAATTTGGCTATATTCACGTAGAGATCATTATGTATATAGGTTTGGACCGACAACGATGTCGAAGAAAGAACTGATAACACGCGGCGGTAAAGTATTTATATTTGTAATTTCGCCGTATATTTGACAGTTAGAGTTGTATTTGTTTTGTAGTTGTATTTCACAGGGAGAGGCGACGGCTGCTCTGAACTAGCGCGTTTTATGCCAAAAATTCGCTCCAATGCGCTTTAAAATAATCCTTACCATTTCACGAAGCGTTACGGCCCGATGGCAATTCGCAGCCGATAGTTATTTCCAAATTTATGACCCGAAAATGCGAACGGACGCTCCTATAAATCATTACGAAATATTGACAGACGAATACATCAGGCACCGGTCGGACGGCCACATTGCCGCGCTTTTTGACAGATCGAACTCTGGGAATGAGCGCGACGCTAGCGCCACCGCCCCCCGCTTCCGTCGCGTCGCTTCGCTGCCGAGGTGGCGGCGGCCAAAATGCCCGGGGCCGGACGGTGGCGGCGTCGGAAATATGCCGATGGTTTCCTTGCGTATTGTTTGTTATTATATTAGTTTTGGCCGTGTGTACACAGCTGGCTGTGCGGAGTTATTGGTCCGCGCAGTCGACGCCGGCTCGGCTGAAACGCGCGGTTACACGTTCTATTGTTTGCTCGCTCGTAACTAGATTAGAGAGAGTTTTTGTTGAATGCCTCGTTCAATTTCGAGATATTTCGGATTTGCCCAATTGGAACAATTTGAGTGTTTCATTTATTTGGAAATGAAATAATCGACGTGCGATTTTCACCTGGATTCACTTTCACTGATTTCCGCCAGCCAATATTCCAAATAAAGACTGTAGCATCAAAATTGCACGTTCTATAAAGGATTATTTGAATATTGAAATCAAAGTGGAATCCCAAGTTCAGTTAATAGAAATTTTCATCAAAATCACAACAAATTGAGAAACATCGGTCGCATAGTAAAAATAATAAATGTCATCCAGAAGAGTGTCAGACATAAAAAACCATCGTCCAGTGTTCACAATGAAGCAGTAATTACCTATGTATGATATTCCCCATATTCTTCACAGGTGGAACGTCAAATGTCGCAGCTTGCTCAAGCAAGATAGATATGTGGCAAGCGTAGCCATTCGCTCAACCAACCATCCAAGCCTAGTTACACGTATCGGGACGAGTTTCTCTGCTTATCAACCAGTGTCATGGCGGCTGTCGAGTATCTGGGGGTGGTTGGAGAAAGGGAGGCTCCAACTTACTCCTCTAGTTAAAGGCTCAGGTAGGAACTTGCGGTGTAATCAGAGCAGCCCAGCGGAAAGGAGATTAGATTGTCTAAAGGTGACGATATTTAAGCGCTCGAGGTCGCGTCGGAAGTCCCAAACATTTCTGAATTACATCTCGTGTTCAGGGAGCCGCGAATGGACGGAATTCGGGAGACTTTTTGATTGTGATTTGAAATTTGGAAAAGGAAGGTTTTAGAGTCGAAACACGAATGTATTCTCTGTCTCTTTTCTACATAAGAACTCTAAAGTCTGAAGTTTTTTTTATGAAATCTGACATGCTTGGTTAGACCACCTGCTACACCCATGATTTCAGCCCATTACACCTGCTGCTTCGCCATTAGGAACCGGTGTAAAACTGTAGGCTACAAGGCTACAAGGCTCACATTGTAGCCGACTGGGTTGGTACCATCGCACTGGATGTAAGATGGCCGCATAGCAGCCTCGGTTGTGTTCTCCTCTAGTCCAGTATAATAGCCAGCAATCCAGGGAAGTCTCCGGTATGGCACCTACCTTCTCGGAGGTGATATTAGCTGGTCAGAGCATGCGCTTTGGCCCCTCCGACTCACCTATATCGGATTACATAAAAAAACCTTGCTATTGTGGTGTCATACCAGTAGTGGGAACTACTTTGGTTGTGCCAGTAAAACTAGTTGTTTTCGATAAACCTAGGAAAACCTTCTTGTAATCAATCACTATCTTTTACCTCAGCTCAGCTTGCCTTCCTTAGGCTAGGTTTGGCATCAGTTCAGTCCATCAGTCTGGTTATTTACATATACCATGGTTCAGACTGACCGTTTAATCTACTTTGTTGGATGGATGGATTGGAATGATGGACCAGACTGATGGATTTTAAAATATTTTGATACTAGACCGATGGCAGACTTATAGTGCGAATGCATTTTACGTCTGGCGTCAGTCTGGCGTCAATCTGGTCGTGACCAAGGTCACGGACTGAACTGATGCCAAACCTAGCGTGTAACCTCCGTCTTACACTTTGGCTTCCCATACTAGCGTAATCGAGCGATTAACTCACGCCAGTATAGGAGGATGGGGTCCTCTCTTTTATTCATATTTATGTTTTATTATATACCTAGTCTTTGTTATTTTTAATTAATATAAAAAAAAATTTGTTTTTCTGACCATAAATCATTAGAATTTGAATCTGATTTAAAATATTACATTACAATATACATTTATTCATATTCATTACATTTATTTTTCTACTTCACATCTATTACAAACCAAGGCGCACAGCATGCTCTTAAGAAACCGGAGGCTCCAAACATCTCTACTTCAATCGTATCGTTCGTCCTCATATTTGAAAATAAATTGTTACGAATGTCTAAACTAGCACTATCCACAGTTGCTGCGCCAAATCGACAGTGAATTCAACGACAAAACGTCCCTCCCGTACCAGATCCAATTTGCGTTGTTCAGCCTAGTGCGAAGGCTCAAGCATGTTAGTGCGACTACTGTTAGCGCGCACGTTCGTAGCCTCTGCGGGCGGAGGCCGATAGATCTTTAAAAGATTATTCCTGTTTTGTCTTCGCACTTCAACCACGCAATAAAATCTTATTAGATAAAGAATTTAATGCCATAAATAAAAAAGAAGTGGCGTAAATGTCGTTACTTTCAGAGATTGATTCACAACACTATACATTCCATTCTCGCTTTCCTGCCGGAGGCCACGAACGTACGCGCTGACTGTACGTCCCGCAACGGGCGCCACCTCCGCGGCGGCCATAGTTGTGACGTCACAGACGGTACGGGCCGCATGCAGCGCACGGCGCGCCTCAAACTTATTTCATTAGGGACGCTTCAATCATAACTGCGGGTAGTTGACGCGCTCTGAATCAAGATTCCGACGCCTTCTCGCCCGCGACGCCACGCCGCGCCGGGAGAGATTTCAGAAGTCACACGTCGCGGTGTTGCGGTGTTGGGGCGTTTCATGTTTGTGATTTGGCGTTATTAACTTATTTGTCGTATAGATCAAGACTTTTGAAATAAGATTCAATCGTAAATTATTATCCGCTTTCCAAGGAGCATTGACTAATTTTGAGCTAATTTGCGGTAATTTTTAAAATCAATTTTTTATGTAAACCATCTTTTTTTTATGGAAACTGACACGGTTGGCTAAATCACCTACAACGCCCGTGATGTCAGCCCATAACACCGGGTGAACTAGGTGCCATGTCAGTGCTTCCCCCTTTGATCGTGCCGGCTACACTGAACTGGTCGGAAAACACAAACCATTTACATAGCCATTTCGATCAACGTTTCATTCAGTGCGGTGGTACCAACCCGGGCGGGTTAAACCCTACCACCAAGTAAGATTAGGAGGGAAGGGACCTACAGTTTTACGAGGATTCCGAAACTCGGTCAGCCTCCAACGGTCAGCGGTCACCCATCCAAGTACTGACCGCACGTGGACCGCACCCAGCGTTACTTAACATTCAAAAGCGACAGTTGACTGTCTGCACCACTGAGCTATCGAGGCTGACAATCTTGGGTTTCTTTAAAAGGCGTGTTAATACATTAGACAACAAACTCTTTGTCCGCCTTTTAGCTGGCATGGCGCCTCTCTGAGCGTCGTTTCGCGAGGAGTGGTGTTATTGGCTGTGTCATCCTCCTTTGAACTTTTGGGCACAGCCACCGGTGGTCCATAAAAAAAAACCAACATGGGTGATTGTGCCGAGAGACCAACGGTGCAGTCGACAGAGCCAAAATCACATCTCCTCGCGAAACTCAGTTAGTTGCCATGCCAGCAGATTTGCCGGCTGTTACTAGGCTGTCTAGCCTGTTAATGATGTTTGAAGTCACCCAGGCTAAAGGATTTTTGAAACACACTCGCCGGAAGACAGTTCCACACCCTAGCGGTGCGACAAAAAGACGATTTAGTAAAGAACCGATGGGTTCTCAAAAGTCCAATGTCAACAAGAAAAGGGTGCTGGCTGAGTCTCTCTGCGACGAGTCATGCGGAGATAGGACGGGTGGCAGGGATGAACACTGGTACCAATTTTTACGTTCATGATAAACATGCCTTTAGCATTAGCATGTCATTTCCAGAATAAAATCCGAGTGCAATCCTATAATGGCTCTTGTTCTTATTTTCATGTTGTATAGCTCTACCTACAGGTTTGTGTGATGGTCGTTCTAAAACACTGGCCAGACGACCGCGGCATGTACACGGAACATCCATATGTTGTTGACACTCAACTTCTGAGAACGCATCGCTTTTCCAAATCGTTCATGTGTTCCAATCGGCGAAAATAAGGAATGGTCTTTTTTTATGGAAACTGACACAGTTGGCTACATCACCTACAACATCCGTGATGTCAGCCCATAACATCGGTTTAACTAGGTGCCATGTCAGTGCTTCTCTTCATTTCATGTCGGCTACACTGAACTATGGACGGAAAACACGAACTATTTACATAGCCGTTTCGACCGACGTATCATTCAGTGCGGTGGTATCTACCCGGCCGGGATAAATCCTACCACCTAGTAAGGTAAGAAGGGAAGGGGCCTACAGTTTAACGTGGAATCCGAACCACGGTCAGCCTCCAACGGTCGAGCGGTCACCCATCCAAGTACTGACCGCGCTCATGTGAGCGTGTTCCCTACTACCGATAACCGGGGGATCTTCAAAAGGCTTGCTAATAAATTAGACGGCGACCTTTTTGTCCGCCTTATAGCTGGTATGGCGCCTCTCTGAACCTGGTTTCTGGAGTGGTGTTATTGGCTGTGTCTGATCTTCCGTTGAAGTTTTGGGCACAGCCACCCGTGCCAGTAAAAGTAGGAATACTGGTCGTGTTCTAAATTATAGTTCTTTTCACGATCTTGGATCATACTTAAGATTCATACTTTTTATGCAATAATTGTAGAATAAAAAGCTTGACTAAATTCACTCACACGTTTACCAGTTGAAGGGGCAGGAAGAACAGACAGAAGAAATGGCGGATGCAGCCGTCGCGAACCGCGTCAGCCAATCAGCGTGAAGCGCGTAATTAACCAATGAAAACGCTACACGCGCATCATAGACAAGGACATTACTCTATATTCCAACTACCGTAGTTCGGCACGAAACACATTTTCTTTTTCTCACACACATATAATACATAATATTTTTTCCCTAATAACTTCTATGTTCAGTTTATTCACTCATTCGTACGGTGGTACACTACGCTTCAATTTCTCCTGTTTAGTTTTTACAATGGAATAGTTAAGTAAATATAGGTATAGTGTTATTTTAATTTTACATCTGTGTCTACTTTGTGTAAATTCGTAATGGTGTCATTAGTAGCCATTTTTTTTATGTCTATGTAACATTGTAAATGCACTGTGAATTTACCTAAATAAATAAATAAATAAATAAATAAATTACTGCCCCAATAAAAACGGTAGAGAAATGAAGGTTCGCTTAGGTTAAGGTTAGAACATAGAGTGGCAAGTATACAAATTACCGATACATAAATTACTGAACACTGAAAACTTAGGTCCTGACATAATAATGCTTTCAACAGTTCATATAAAAACTGGCTGATGTCATTGTAACTCAGTTCAGTTGTACGCTATGTACAATGTGTCCCAAAACTCAACGTCAAGCGGGAACCAGGGAGTAGGCCAGTTTATGACTACCCAGGGAAAAATAAGACAAAAAATTCAGTCATTTATTTTCTAACTAAATATTTTTTTGGTAAAACTACAGGCATTCTGGTTTTATTTGGGATAGTTATCAATAGCAGAGTTATTTAGGCTTCCAATGTAAAAATTGGAACAATTATGTTTGCAAATTTTTAGTCGTAGTACCTAAAATGTAAATTTTCGTCGTTTTTCAAAAAATGCTCATATAAAAAGCAAATTACTCCGATTTTTTTTTTCTTATTTTTCCCTGGGTAGTCATAAACTGGCCTACTGGTTCCAGCTTGACGTTGAGTTTTGGGACACATATAGGTCCATTCAGCAACCTATTATTCTCCGTATGTCGACCGGCAAAGTCGAGCGGTGTTAGTCCGCAAGGTCGTCAATTGTTTTGGCCGGTCGCATGCGACGACGGCTGGGTCAATGTACCCTATGTGGGTGTGCGCTACCGGAACTGGTCACGAAGGTGCGAGCGAAGGGGGAGGTCAAAGGAGGAGAGTATGGGGGAGGGGTGGAGGGGGGAAAACGTCAAATTTGTTATGGGAAAAAAACTTGACACACGCGATACCGTTGACCGCCGCCTTTTTTATGACTAAAAAACTTGGGCAAATGAAAAAAGTTTGAGAAATGCTTTTTGACGGTGGGCGACCGACGCGCCGCGTTTCGTTCGTGCGTTATCGGAAAACTTTTTCGTGTATCAACCCCATCCGTTTTTGGGATGCCGGAAATTTTTTAATGGGAAACAATTTTTCGTTGTAATTAATTAATAAATGCGAAAATAGCATTACCACCTAAGTGTGTGTTTAATTTTACACGAGATTTCTGTCAGCCTCGGTAGCTCAGTGGTGCGGTCGGTCGACTGTTGTTAAGCAACCCTGACCGCGGTCAGTATTTGGATGGGTGACCTCTCGAACGTTGGTGGCTGACCGTGGTTCGAATTCCACATAAAACTGTAGACCCCTTCACTTCTTACCTTAGTAAGTGTTAGGGTTTATCCCGCACGGGTTGATACCGGGTTGGTCGAAACGGCTATGTAAATAGTTCGTGTTTTCCGTCCAGTTCAGTGTGGCCGACATGAAATGAAGGAAAGCACTGACATGGCACCTACCTAGTTCACCAAGGTGTTATGGGCTGACATCACGGATGTTGTACGTGATGTAGCCAACCGTGTCAGTTTCCATAAAAAAAATATTAAAATACCGTTGTAACGGTCAGTGCATTAATTTCGCCAGCGCAATCCTCATGTTTTTCCGAGACAAAAAAGTCAATAAAGTTTTTCTACATCCATATGTTGCTGACACTCAAGATCCTAATTTAAGTTTATAATACTAAAATATGTGTACTTACATAAAAAAAAAGTAAATAAAGTTTTTCTCTATAGTCTGTATATACGTGAGTGCGCAAATGTGAGCGAAATGGACATAGCATATTTCTAATTTCGTCCCTGTGCACACATGGTGACTTTTCACGTGGTCGACGTGTGTCCCCTCTTATCTTTGGAATAGTTTGCGTTTATACTAGTTTTATGAATAATGAATGGTTAGACGGCGGCGCAGGAGGGGTGGGTGACCTATTTGTAGCACTTCGGCAGAGGGAAAGCAGTTCGTGAGAATGGACAGATGTCGCTTGTTGTGTTGCAAAATTGATTAAATATTCATAATTTTAAACAAAGAGGAGGGGGTCGTTTTATTAAATGCTTACTGATCTGGGTTAATATATTTTGATAAGTAATATATATAATTTTTGTAGATGTTTTTAGTTTTTTGTGGTTTTAATTTAGTTATAGTTTTTTAATTAGTTATATTTGTCTTTAAATTTTATTTGATAGGTAGTTATAGTTTATTAAATAATTTGAATTTATAAGTTAGTTTAATTGTACATTTGTATTATAAAATATTTTGTAGATCGCTAATTGTAAATATACATATTTTTTTATGACTAGCGTGACATGTGGCATCGTTTCACCTACAAGTGTCTAGCGATGCCTATGGACATAGGTACTGTGATGCACGGTGATTGCGAATGCCATGCCGCCGGCCTGACAGGATCCTTTTCACGCCCCTTTTGAAAAACCCCAGACTGCACTTGGGAGGAAATAGATGGGCGTTGTGTGTGTGTGTACCACATTTTCCCGGTTCTGTGAATAGAAGACCTACAGAACCGGTTGGTGGTTCCGCGGTAGCACAGCTCAGTGCGCGAATCCAACTCGCACTTAGCCGATTTTTATTGAAAATTATTTACCAATTTGTCGGTTTTCATCTATGTGAATCGGGCTTTGCCGTCCGTTCCTTCACTGTTATCAATTCATAAACAGAATAACCATATACAGGCGAACACCCTCACCGCCCCTCCCTTGAAGATAGATTAGACAATTGCATGATAGCACAGACAGCGAAGAAGCATTAATTAGGCCCTTTTCATTTCTCTATTACCAAAGAATTCCACTTTAGAACTGCCCATTTCATATTTTGGATATGCGAGACACTTGGGGTCGTCAGCGCGGATTGTTGAGCCGGCGACCGCCCAAAAGCATTCGGTTTAGAACGGGGGCTGCGAATGCCGTGCCGGCGTGACAGATGCATTTTATTACGCTTCTCTTGAAAGTTCCTAAGTCATACACTGAAGGAAACACATCGGGATGAAGTGCATTTCAGAGTTTCGCAGTACGGAAGATAAAAGAAATACTGGAGCACTTACCCACCCGGTGTTATATATTCCTTACAATGGATTTCGCCTCAATATCCTTTCATATAATTAAATTTAATATCCGCCGTCTGTCTGTCTGCATGTGCGCTTGTAACTCGAGAAACACTCAACCGATCTACGTGCGGCTTTGAGCTATGTAATCCCGCCCGGGTTGCTGAATGAAACGTCTCGGTCGAACCGGCTATGTAAATAGTACGTGTTTTCCGTCCAGCGCAATGTAGACGACATGAAATGAATCATTCATCCACACACGCTGAATCCCGACAATTGGGGTAAGCAGAGTAACCGGTGTTGTGCTACAAAAACTCTGGTCAATTACAGCACAACACCGACCACCACGTTTCGGAAAGTATTCGAACAAGATTAAATCGATCAAGCAGCAAGTAACGCACGAAGACCCACCTGCAGCATGGCTCGGTGGGAGTACCTTATCCCTTAGTCGCCTTTTAGGACATGCATGGGGAGAGATGCAGTGGGGATATTCTTTTTAAGTACCGGCCCAACACGATATATCATATCATTCATCCATATTATTGAATTCTCTGTGCGCCACAACTACCCTCAGCGCAGCGACTACGAAGACTTAGGGAGCGCGTGACAGGCTAATGACGGATGATTGGCCCCACCCAGTTTACGAATTAGTTTAATCGTTGCGGGGCTGTGTAAAAACAGTGCAGCTGGAGAACCGACCTGGAAACCGATGCATTACTTATGTTCAATATTATCTATTCAGGTTTCCCCAAGGTGCTTTCAATGAGCAATGGATACCATTGAAAATGTTCTTATTCAAAAAATGTGTGGTTACATCACGGAGGATTTGACTTGGTTCGATGATTCATATCTCTCTAAGAGAGAGAATACGTCATCGACCCGATGGCGAAATGGTAACGCGCTGGCGGCTCAAGCCGGAGTTCCAGGTTCGAATCCTGGTCGGAACTTATATATTTTTAGGGTTCCGTATCCGTCGTACGGGACCCTATTACTAAGCCTACGCCGCCGTCTGTCTGTCTGACTGTCTGTCCGTCGTCCGTCTGTTTGTCCGAGGGCTGTATCTCTTGAACCCTAATAAATAGGTACCCCGTTGAAATTTTCACAGAATATATTGTGTTATTATGGCCGATATAACAACAAATAATAAAAATAAGAAGCAGTAAAAATGCACGGGGGTCCCCATACAAGAAACTAAAAAGTGTATGCGCGCCATCTACCGAAAACAGTATGAAGCATTCTAACTAACCCATAGATGGCGTGAGTGGCGCTGACCATGATATGGCGATACGGAGCCCTCGGTGCGCGAGTTCGACTCGCACTTGTCCAGTTTTTTCTTTTCATTTTCGGCCTTGCATATATCTAAATAAAAAATCTAAAGCGACTACATGCTCAGTACTAACATATAAAAAATAAAGAAAAACAGGAAGTTCAATTAGAAATCATTGTTTTATTAATTACTAGCTTTTGCCCGCGGCTTCGCTCGCGTGAAATTCGTATTTCAAAGAAAGCAAGTAAGTAACTAAGGCCGATCTGCGTTAAGTAAGGTAAACGATAAACCTTCTCAACTAAAGTAAGTAACTAACGGCCAGACTTCAGGCTGAGCTGCATTCTGTAAGACAATAAACCTTCTCGAAGAAAGTAAGTAACTAAGGGCGAGGCCGAAGGCCGAGCTGCGTTCAGGAAGACGATAAACCCACTCAAAGAAAGTAAGTAATTGAAGGCGAGGCCGAAGGTCGAGCTGCGTACAGCAAGACTATAAACCTTCTTGAAGAAAGTAAGTCACTAAGGGCGAGGCCGAAGGCCGAGCTGCGTTCAGGAAGACGATAACCTTTTCGAAGAAGTAAGTAACAGAGGGCGAGGCCGAAGGCCGAGCTGCGTTCAGGAAGCCCATAAACCTTCTCGAAGAAAGTAAGTAACTAAGAGCGAGGCCGAAGGCCGAGCTGCGTTCAGGAAGACCATAAACCTTCTCGAGGAAATTAATCAAATCAAATCAAATCAATATAATTTATTGCGTATTTGTAGTGGTATAATAACAGTGCCATATATATAAATAGGTTAATAATATAAATAGGTATATAAATAGGTTAATAAAATAGGTTAAGTAATTGAGGGCGAGGCCGAAGGCCGAGCTGCGTTCAGGAAGACGATAAACCTACTCAAAGAAAGTAAGTAATTGAGAGCGAGGCCAAAGGCCGAGCTGCGTACAGCAAGACTATAAACCTCCCTGAAGAAAGTAAGTCACTGAGGGCGAGGCCGAAGGCCGAGCTGCGTTCAGGAAGACGATAACCTTTTCAAAGAAGTAAGTAACAGAGGGCGAGGCCGAAGGCCGAGCTGCGTTCAGGAAGACTATAAACCTTCTTGATGAAAGTACCTAACTGAGGGCGAGGCCGAAGGCCGAGCTGCGTTCAGGAAGACGATAACCTTTTCGAAGAAAGTAAGTAACAGAGGGCGAGGCCGAAGGCCGAGCTGCGTTCAGGAAGACCCTATACCTTCTCGAAGAAAGTAAGTAACTAAGGGCGAGGCCGAAGACCGAGCTGCGTTCAGGAAGACCATAAACCTTCTCGAAGAAATTCAGTAATAGAGGGCGAGGCCGAAGGCCGAGCTTCGTTCAGGAAGACTATAAACCGTCTTGAAGAAAGTAAGTAACTATCGCCCATAGTTACTTACTGTCATCGAGAAGGTTTAGTGTCTTCCAGAATACAGCTTGGCCTTCGGCCGCGCCCTTAGTTACTTACTTTTTTCGAGAAGGATTATATTCTTCCTGAACGCAGCTCGACCTTAGGCCTCGCCCTCAGTTACTTACTTTCTTCGAGAACTTGTTCAAGAAGGTGGAAGGTCTTCCTGAACGCAGCTCGGCCTTCGGCCTCGCCTTTAGTATGTTACTTACTTTCTTTGAGAATGTTTATTGTTTTTATCTGAATCCAGTTCGCCCCCCGGTCCCAGCCTAAGTTATTAGAAATTATCTTTTGAAATACGAATTTCACGCGAGCGAATCCGCGGTAAAAAGCTATCGATATTAAAATAAGAAAATTCAATTAAAATAAATCAAATACTTTAGATACCTACCTAAGTAAAATACTCCAGATATTAGCATAACCGGAACTGAATTTTATTTAGCCTATCCTGTGTCTCGTATAGCTAAATGTGCGTGTAGTAATTTTAATCGAATTTAGATGATCGGCCTAAATTTTATGGAGGAAATTCACACAAACATATTCGCCTTATGCGGTTTATGCAGCGCACGCCGAGATAGCTCTCAGAAGGCAGGATTTTTTCCGACTTACTTGACATTTATCGATATTTGGGCTTTACACAATGTCTTTATAAATTATAGCCTTTTTGGTGTATAAGCTATAGTACTGTAAAGGCTCATCAAAATCTGTTCAGTAGTTTTTGCGTGAAAGAGGAATATAGTGCGGCTGCTAGGTTCGCTGTTGAGTTTATAGGCCGCGCCTCCCCCGCGCCGCCGCCTCCGCGCCGCCAACTGCCGCTCGCTCGGTAAATACCTATGTATAGTACTAAGGCGCGCGGATTGAAAATATCGGTTTGTATGGGAGCCACATCTTAGCGTAACCGGAACTGAATCTTATGTAGCCTATCCTGTGTCCCATATAGTTAAATGTGCTTGTACAAAGTTTCATCGAATTCGGATGATCGGTTTAAGAGTTATGGCGGAACATACATACATACATACATACATACAGAAATGATTTCTAAAAATCGTCAATTTAGCTTTAGTGTCATACATATAGGCTACAAACTCAATATTTCCTAAAACAAAGTAACTTACTCCATGACCACCCCTTACAGATTTATTATTAGTATTGAAAAGCCATGTTTCCGCTTATACATTTCATTTACCCACATGACCAGCGACTCCGGACACTTTAAAAATATGATCTCGTTGTCATTTTTCGGTCCACTTGCCTCCTACAGTTCGCCGTCGACACGCTCCAATTAACTCTAGTTAACTGCAGTATAGTCTTTCGGCAGGGATGTGCAACGTCCAATCGAGAAATCTCGATTATAAGAGTGAGACTAGAGGTGGCGAATATTACCAAATCTGTCACCTCATATTTGCGGGTAGCTCAAACATTCTATGTTTAAACGCAACGCGGCCGCACAAAATGGCGGCGGCAAGCGGGCTTCGCGCGCGAGTCACGACAGGCGGGTATCAATTTACGTTCATTACGCCATAGAAATGTGATCGCGAGTGTATTCACGAGTGCTCCACCTACATTATAATGTAATCAAACATAAAACGAGAGGATATGCCGGGCGTCGTCGTGTCAGCGGGATGCGCACTCAGCCTCGCACCGAATATCCTGTCGGGGTTCTTTGAAGTTGGGTCGGCGTACTCGGTACTTTTTGTACCTTAACGTTCTTATGTGTTCTAACTTCAACCGTACCTAACTTCAACCGTACCTAACCTCATCCTAACCTAATCTAACCTTTCTTTCTCTTTCGATTTATGTGTACACATAGGATCACTATATAATATATCTATCTAGGTCGCAGTGATAATCTCAGGGGCTTTAACTCTCAACTTCAAATCATGTGTACACAAGGTGCGGCTTTTCGTTGAGTAGTTATGGTCAGCAATTGTTCTCTGCCCTTTGTTCATTTGATATTCCGTTTACTGAGCGTTATCTCGGTCATCAGAATGACGCAATTGTGACACAATGTATTGGTCTCCAATAATGCTCCCAGTCATTACTAGACACTGGCTGGCCGTATTGAGCGAGTCTCTTTGGTTGCTAATATTGGAAATAAGACCACTCCCAGTTCCATAACAGGTGCTATATCGTGCAGTGCAATATTTAGAAATCCTTTTTGTAAACTTTCTTATTTACTATTATCCTTGTCTTCGGTCATACCAAGTCATAAACCTTAATACTTATAGTCAACTGTTTTCGCACCTTATAGTTATCTTTTCCAAATACATTGATGAAGGCGATGATCGGTGTTGAGCTGACTTCTTACAGCACAACACCGATTTACTCTACTTCCCTGATTTTCGGGATACAGTGTAATGCGAAACCTACATAGTAGTAGATACTAATAAACCTTAACGGTATCCGAACTCGTTGCTTCTAGGACTATATAAAATAGTACAGACGTCTGAATTTCATAAGTATCCAAGTATCCTCAGCTCCCAGGCGTCCCCCCACCCCTCCCTGTTACCTCTCCGCACCCACCGCCCCTCCGCCACCCGGAGAGTTCGCTCAGGGCATACTCTGCATAATTCATAAACACAATCAACTAACACAAGAAGCATTAGCCGTTCTGTGCGTTGAATTTTAATTTCGATCCTCCGAGATCCGCTCACGGAATGCCAGACTCGAAGAATTGTTCGTTGGAGCAGGGTTTAGTGCTGGCACCGTTGTATCGTGTAGGGAATAGGCGTGAACGCTCACTTGTCCTTGGTCAAAAGATACACAAATATGTTTCAAGTAGATAAAGGTCAACTTTCATACTCTTTCTTTAGATGTTATTGGGACATATTAATTTTGCACAGAAGACGCATTCAGCTCATATATAGTTGTCATTTGTTCTGATACAACCTCACCGAGTATTTATCATACCCAAAATGAATTCTGATACAAAATGCTTGCCCATAATTTTCTTTGAGTGCAATACAATATATAGTATACGTTGCAATACAAAGGCATTATTTTAAACATGTTATGTGTCTTATTTTGTACAGATAAAGGATACTGACCTAAACATTTTTTTGCCCATACACAACATCACGCTGTTTCGCGACAATAGGGCCGAGAACAGTAATCAGTTTTGTGTTGTTGTTTTCCTATACATTTCACTAAAATATGTTTATACGAGTTCAGTTCTGATAAACTCATCACAACTGATGAGAAGGAAATATTCTAAACACATGAGTTATGATTATGAAGGATAAATAGAAATACTCAACAGAACTTAATAGGTAGGTATATCCAACATTTAAACAATTAAAGAAATAAACCATATTTTTCGAGAAGTCGCTCAAAATGCATCGTATACAATCGTCCCGTTTCCAGATTGCATTGCGAGGATCTGCATTTTAGGTCGAGCTAATTTTTAATTGAATGCATTGCTACGACGCGACAGTCGTCGCTGAGTCAGTTTGGGCAGTGCGAGCTGGTACTACAACCTCACCGAGTATTTATCATACCCAAAATACGATACGCTTTTGGAATCTGTTAAAGAAAAAACTCCAAAATTATATCCATTTTTACGACAATGTTACTCTTCAAGTACATTTTTATTTTTTGGTGAACATATTATACAATCACAGGTGGGTGCACAGCAGGGAGACCCATTGGGTCCTATGGCATTTAGTTTAGCTATTCAAAGTATTGTCGAAAGTCTGCATTCCGAGCTTAATGTCTGGTATTTGGATGACGGCACATTGGCTGGCGATCCCGACACCGTTTTGTCAGATCTAGAAGTAATAATATCAGAGTGCTCGAAAATAGGTTTACAAATAAATACATCGAAGTGCGAGTTGTACTTCTGTTCAACTGGCAATAATGTAGATATAATAAAAAAATTCTCTTGCTTGTGTCCTAATATCCGTGTAATTTCAAATAATTTAACTTTACTTGGTGCCCCTATCAGATTCAGATTCAGATTCAGATTCAGATATTTATTTCGCCATAAAGAACACACAACAATAACAATATTACATTGAGACATGCATATTCAGTATGGTTCGTCATCATTTTTTATGATGTCCCGTTCAGTAGTGCAATCTATAAGGAAGAACCGGGTAAGAAACCTTACAGAGCTTTTTTTAAATATAACTTACATACTAAGTTTTCTTTATGTTAAATATAACATACTATATCTAAGCAAAAAATTTAAAATACTTAGTCAAAAATATACCCATTAAAAAAAGACAATAAAATACAAAACAAAGAACATAGGGTTCAGTCAAGTAATTATTAAAATTTGTGTTTATGCATATAAACAATTTGAATTATCAAAGTCAGCAGAATTTTTATTTACAGTATGAAAAAAATTCACTTAACTTATAAAATGGATTGTCTAAGAGAAATATTTTCAGTTGACTCTGGAACACATTGTCACTATTTATTGATTTTATTGTATCAGGAACATTTTCGTACAATTTGGGTCCAATCACGTCAGGGTCTTTTTCAGCCATCGCCGATTTATGCGCAACAGATTTTAAACGCTCTGAGTTACGTGTGTTATAATTATGACTTGCGCCATTTGACTCAAAAGAATTCATGTTTTTGCGTACATATACCACTACTTCATATATATATATAGAGAGCACACAGTTAATATACCAAAGGATTTGAAAAAGTCTCTACAAGATGTTGTTCGCGGTACACTGGCTAATACCCTTATCGCTCGTTTTTGCAATATTAGCACTCTTTCAGCATCGGTTGAGTTACCCCACAGGATTACACCATACGACAGTAATGAGTGTACGTACGCATAGTAGGACTGTCTCAAAGCCTCCGGACTGATCAAGCGGCGTAACTCTCTTAGTGCGTAAATACCTCTAGCCATCTTGTCACATAGTTTGTCTATGTGACTTTTCCAACTTAGAGTTGGGTCAATAAAGAACCCTAAAAATCGTATACATGACTGGGAGCCAATAGAGCCGGATGAATTCGAAATAGAGAGCTCACGGGGACCACAGTTTCGTCCGGAAAATACCATATAGTTGGTCTTCGATGTATTTAGTATCAGTCCGTTCACAGCAAACCATTCCGATATTTTTCCTACTACTATATTTAATTTTATTTCCAGTTCATGCATGGATTCAGCAAAGACTATTATACTAGTGTCATCGGCAAAAAGTATTAAAACACCATCTATTTTAATCAAGGCTAAGTCATTAATAAATACTAAAAATAATGTATTACCTAATGCAGAACCCTGTGGAATACCCATTTTAATTTTACCTGGCTCGGAACTTTTTTTGTTTCCTTTTAAGGTGACCTCAGTGACCTGTCTTCGATCTGTTAAAAATGACTTTAGCAATTCATGTGGTTTATCACTTACTCCATATTTTTCCAATTTGTGCAAGAGGAGGTTGTGGTCTACGACATCGAATGCTTTCGACAAGTCGCAGAATATACCTGCCACCTTGTTCCTCTTGTCTATACCTTTTATTATCTCTCCTACTAGCTTCATGCCAGCTGATTTTGTGGAGTGATCTTTACGGTATGCGTATTGGTTGGGAGAAAGAAGTTTATTATCCTCAAGATGCTTAATTACAGAGTCAGATATAACAGATTCTATGATTTTAGATAGTGCTGGCACTAAACTTATAGGCCTATAGTTATTTGGGTCAGCTCTTTCGCCGGCTCCTTTATAAATGGGACATACACGGGTCTGTTTTAGTACATTAGGATAGGTACCCTCTTCAAACATTTGGTTAACCAATACTGATATGTATGGCGACAAACTGTTTGAACATTTGGCAATCAACTCTCCCGACAACTCAAAAATATGAAGACTGCTTTTTTTAGATAATTTGTCACGTATTAATTTTGAAATTTTTTCAGGTGTGACATAGGGTAGGCAAAAGGTTTGGTCGGCATCAAGACTGGGAATGTCTACCATTAGGGACAATGCTTTGCTTGGAGAAGCTGGATTCAGGGCTGTTAGCTTACTTCCGATATTCAGGAAGTGCATGTTCATACATTCAGGAATGTTTTCAATAGGAACATCATCTCCGTCTGAGGTTATAAGCTTATGAATACCATCTTCCCTGCACTGCCCTCTGTTGGTTTCATCTTTAATCACTCGCCATATCTCTTTTTTAGGATTATTACTATTCATAATCCTTGACTCGATGCAATCTCTACGACTTTGCCAAGACATTATATCTATAGCTGTCTTGTACTTCTCAATACATTTTTTTAAAACGTCGCTATCAGGGAATTGTTTTTTCATTTCAAATATGATGAATGAATGAATATGAATTTTCAATATCACAGATGATGCAGGGTTGGAAGTTTTAAATAAAAAACTAGCCGAATTAGATTCACTATTTAAAAAATTATTTACTCTGAACTCACACGTTGGCTACTTCCTTCTTAAAAACTGTTTTTGTATACCAAAATTAACTTATATAGTCAGAACAACTCCACTGTGGAGATACTCAGAGTTTGTCGTGGCCATGGATAAAGCAATTAAATTAACATTAGAGTCTCTTTTCAATATAAGATTAAATGAAATGCAATGGATACAGGCAACTATGCCAATAAAATTCGGTGGGCTCGGCATTAGACGTGTGTCGGACATCGCCCTCCCCGCTTTCTTGGCGTCCACTCATGGCGTCTCGGGTCTTGTCTCTAACATGTTACCATTTCCTGTAGACAGATCTGAGATCAGCCATGTGTCGGACGCCGAGGATGCGTGGGAGGTGCTCTGCCCGGGCACTTCATTGCCGCCTTTTCCACACGTTCAAAAGAACTGGGACCTAATAAATGTTCAACGGATAGTTTCAAATTTAAACTTTAATTCTCTGGTTGATGAAGCCAGGTTCAAAGCTGTGTGCGAAAAAGAATCAGGTGCCTGGCTTCATACAATCCCGTCTACCAATATCGGCTCTATGTTGGACAACAATACTCTGAGAATCTCCATAGCGTTGAGACTCGGTTGTAACCTTGTACAACCTCATAAGTGCGTCTGCGGGGTTCAAGTAGAGTCAAACGGCATTCACGGCCTAAGTTGCAGCAGAAGCGCAGGTCGGCACTCTCGACACGGCACCCTGAATGATATTCTCCGTCGGGCTTTTAGCGCGTCTAATGTGCCGTCAATCTTGGAGCCCTGTCTCAGCAGGGATGACGGCAAGCGCCCAGACGGGATGACATTGATACCATGGTCAAAGGGTAAAGCACTCGTCTGGGACGCCACCTGCGCCGACACGCTCGCGCCCTCGCATGTCGTGTCGACTGCCAGGAAAGCCGGCTCTGCTGCTGAGACGGCCGCCCGCACCAAGCACTCCAAATATCAGACATTGACAAACATTCAAAATTATATTTTTATCCCTTTCGCTATAGAGACCATGGGTCCCATCTGTGAGGAGGGCAAAATTCTTGTGCACGATTTAGGATCACGACTCTGCAGATCCTCGGGTGACTGCCGGGCCCGGGCGTACCTGCTGCAACGAATCAGCTTGGCGGTGCAGCGAGGTAACGCCGCTAGTGTCATGGGAACTTTCCCCTCGTCGGCCTCTTTGGATGAAATTTTTTATCTAGCAAACTGAGGCCGTTGAGGGAATTGCTCTATGACTCTGGCGGTAGGTCAACCGGATCGTGGTAGTCTCTCGAGTGGCTAATTATTTTTAAAGTTTGTTTATTTTGTTTTAGTTTAGGTAATTTTAATTTGATAGGTAGTTTTAGTTTCTATTTTAATTTAATTACAGTTTTTTATCTGTTACATCATTTTAATATAAAATTTTGTGTACATCATATATGCTTATGAAAAAATTAAGTATAAAATATTTGTAATTATAATTTCCTAACTATTTTGATTAATTTTTGTCACAAATTGTGTATACATGTTTCCTTTAGTCCAAACCTGAAAATTCTTATGAGTGTGGAAGATACATCGGAGCTGTGTCAGTATAGGATTGGTTGAGACACAGAATCTCCACGTGCAACGGTCCTGCTTCTGACCTGACACACATCTCCAAGGCCACTTGCCTTTCATACATGCTCGTCTGTTTCCAATACTACGCACTTGGAACACTTGCCCGATCTGATCAAGGTACGTGCGTTTAAGCTAGGCGACCCTTCCTAATCCGCTCGCATTTGCTCTATAAATCTCTTTCGTCTCCTGTAATGGATTATTCGTCAACAATCTAGCCAGGGTCTAGTGCGACCCTAAACAAAAAAAAAAACCTCCTTAATATTCTTTGTCGTAACTCTAGTGAACATCGCCTCCAAGATCCTATAGTTTCCGTATTACTAAACACGCGAATGCCACTGCCGCATACTTCGGCGAAACGCAGCCGGCAACTCTTGGGCCCAACAGGACTTACGGTAATGCTTAAGTTCGCAAACAACTTTCGAGAATCGCTGAAGGAACACTTACCTGTCGCGATGTTCGTCTTGTTATGGACTTAGAGGATTGTGGATGATGCTGCTGCATTAGAATTTGGCCAATGCAATGGTGAGATCTGTTGCGGAGATGTAGCTTGTAATGCGGAACTCCCCTCGAGTTGTTTCTTCTCAAAATTGATCTTTTATTGTACGGTGAAAATATAGAAGGGTCTACCGATGATCGTATTTAGTGACTCTTACAACCTGGGTGTCTTCAAAACGTGTGCGAACAAATTCTCTGATGTGGTTTTGGTCTTGTCTGATTGTGAAATGTGTTAAAACATATTATTTCCATCATGGCGTATGCTGTGAAAGATACCCAGGCAGGGGGAAACGGAGACAGGCTAAAAGAAATAAATTATCTAATTGAGTAGGCATTCAAGGAAGCTCTGACTGACGTCTAAACACTACACCCGAAAACTTCCTATAACTTAAGATGTCTCGCTTTCTCGCCGCCTTCACATTCCTGTGGATATATAGCTTACGTGACGAAAGGCATGTCATTATATACAGTATGTACTCTACGGAGCAGAATTACGTAAGAACTTGCCAAGACATGTGCACGCGATGTGGACGATTGCGCGCCTCGGGGGGTGGACTGTGGATACATTTAAAACTAGAAGTGCTCTAATTATTTTTTTCGTAACTTCTGGCGTTAAATTAAATATCCTGTCCTAAGACACCCAAAGCTAGAGTGATCGATGAATGAGAAGTTAAAAGGAAATCCCCTGTGCATCAAGATAAAGAAATATAAAGTTTGGAAATCTAGAAGAAAGAGATGAAAATTGTATAAACCTACCTCATTACGGTAATGAAAAAGGAGTATGCGTACTACCACATACATTCTTAAACCCAATAGATTATTTTATGTTTTATAGTGGAAAATCTCGTACGGATGGCCTAGTACCCAACCTATTCTCTAAGAAAAGAGCAAGAAAAAAGGGGATACACTTCCCTATCTCTTGCTCTCCTTGTACATAATAGCATATCGTCTTCTTCAGGCACCTCTGTCTTTCCACTGTTCTCCGCGTGCGGGAGGAGGGAAAGAATAATCCATTTGGAATGCCGTGTCGGAACGCGCGCCCGGAGCCGGGATTAGTGGGGTAATCCCCGCGCGGGTCCGACGCAGGTGACCTCGATACCCTGGCCCCTCTGCCCTCTGCTGTGTGGATTCTCTGCTATCCGCATCAACGAGACCGGCTGAACAAGCAGGAAAAACCCCACGATCGATATCTTTCACTGCTGTGATCGCAGTTCCGCTCGCATTGTCTCCGCCTTCGAACACTTCCGTCCCCACTGCCAAGTCCCTGCTTACAGTAGCATAATGCTATACAGCCTATAATCATACCGAGATAAGAAATAGAGAGATCCCGACAGACATTTTGTCATTCCTGAAATTTGAATATTTACATTTCCACATTTCCACAGTAGTAGACAACAATGTCTCGGTTATAAACCGAGATTGTCGTTTGTTTCTCCATCTTCCCTCACGCTCGCTTCCTTCGTGAAGAGCAGCCTGGCTCAGGTGTTCACTGTCGCCCTCTCTCTGCCTCCCGCCTCGTACAGATGGGGGACGGAAGCACCTCAGTGGAAGCTAAAGTTTTTCTTTTAATGCCCCTGCAGTGTTAATAAAAGCTGCATTGTATGCGGCAGGTCTTGCCCAATAAATTATCCGACAAGCCCGAACCGGCTGGCTCGGACGAATACAAAGTGCCGGCTCTGGTGTAGAGATAATGCTGAGGCCACCTGGAGTTGAACACATTTTCTGCATGCGCTACATTTGCGTCTTTTTCGAGATAAATATCTACTTCGTTTCCACTGCTGATAGGACTTAGAACTTTAATGTCCTTTGTTAGAGTCTTTTTAAAACATTTAATATATTCTCGTCTAAGATAAATTTCTACTTATGGCTGATTTAAGCATCTTTGTAATAATTTAAATATAATAATGTATCTTCTGGTTATATTATGTCATCTGGATGAGAAATGTCACTTTAAAAGATGATTGTTAACTGAGAATTGACCGGAGGTGGTATTATGCAGGCTAACTATTATTCCACAGTAATACAGAAATTAGTGTTCTTAACATTTGCTGTAGTTTTTTAAGTCGTTGAAGTTGAATTTAATTTTATTGTAGAAGGAAATTCATAAACTTCAACAAGACTATCAACAGTCACACATAACAGCCAAGTGCAGGTTCGTTTTGTTAGTGGATAGGTTGCCTTCAATTTTTCCCTTCACTTGAACTTACAGAGCCATACGAGTATTAGTATTTTTCCTGCCCATCTAATTACCCATCACTCTACTCTATGCTGCCAGAATCCAAAGTTCCTCTACCAGTCTTATCTACTTACCCTTCCCTCCCCACTCACTATCTCATTGTTGGCCCATTTTATAAAATCGAAAAACATTCATTTGTGATTTTTTTTAATTTCGTTATATCTTATTATACCACTTGGTTCTCCCATAGGTTATCAGTGTCACTTTGTATCTGTATATTATATTTATGTGTGTTTCTATATGTGTTGGTGTATCTTTTTATCCACAGGCCTCACGCCTATAAAAACATTTTAGGCCACTAAATGACCACTCCAACACGTTTCTCCTCTCGACACTGGCGGAATTGGCTACGATAACGATAACACCTTGGTGAACTAGGTGCCATGTCAGTGCTTCCCTTTGGTAGTGTGGCGATGATAGGAATACTTTATTGCCACATAATAATCGATTACACCCTATACGCAAGCGCTAACGAGCGCAGTCAACTTTTCACTCTCGATCCCTATAAAAAGCAATGGCATAAAACAATTTCCCTCCTCCGTCTAACTTCGTCCGCCATATTCTCAAAAGTGTCACGCAAATTACGAGCGATTGGTTCGCGTTTTATCGAATTTTAATGCGGCAACTTAGCGATTTATGTTAATTTAGCGGCATTTTACAACTTATAATTGATTCCGAGTTGAAAAAACTTCAGCCATTGACAGCTCACTCGCAATTTGGAATTCTCCCCTCGTGCAGTCGAAGGTTCCGTTCTGTTGAGCGCCAAGTGTTTTATTTAGTATTCCAATATTTTCTATTGATAAAATCAAGCGCGTGGCTGTTTACTTAAGGCCGTGACAAACGCCAACGACCTTGAGCATTCGGGAATTCTACATAATGTACCATGCGACTGCTAATTTCGCTTCGCACGTTCAAGTCACATTTAGCGTAGTTTGTCGCTATCAGCCGAAAGAGTTGATGGTTCGGGGTTCGAATCCCACTTTCGTATGTTTTTTTTTTGCTTTTTTATTATTTTAATTAAAATAAACCTTAATTAATTAAACCTCTAAATAGACTATCGATGAAAACTAAAATAAAAATAGGTAGGTAGGTAATAGGTAGATAGGCATTTAGGTATGTATGGCAAATATCATAGCAACATAGGTACCGGCCGGCGCGCGCGGCGCGCGCGGCGGCAGCATGGCACGGTGCGGTGGGGTGCGGTGCGGTGCGGTAACTCAGTAGCAGCGTGCGGTGCGGAGGCGGCACGGCGGCGGCGGAGGCGGCGGCGGCGGCGGCGCGGTGGAGGCGCGGGAGGCGCAGCGCCGCCGCGTCGTCTCCGCTCCGCGCCACCACAGTGCCGCCGCCGCCGCCGCCCCCGCTCCGCAGCGCGCCGCTGTTGCTAGGCTACTTTTATTTAGGCACGGTTCTATAGTCCTTGCATCTCAAGCGCAGACAGCGTTATACCACAGTACCTATTAGTTATTCTGTGGTTATACCAACGAAAGCCATGCGTATAACGCCCCGTCAAGTTACGTACCGGAGCGTATACTGATAGATACCACAGAAGAGAGATATTACTGATACGGTCGTACTGTATACTGGTACGGAAAATGACACGGTGGCAACATCACCTACAATACAACATCCGAAATGTCAGCTCGTAACAACTGGTGAAGTAGGTGCTATGTCAGTGCTTTTCTTCGGTCGTACCGGCTTCACTGAACTGGACGGAAAAAAAGAAGGGAGTCATATCCCGAAATAGTTTGTATTTTCCGTCCAGTTTAGTGTAGCCGGCACGACCAAAGGGAAGCACTGACATGGCACCTAAGTTCACCCGGTGTTATGGGCTGACATCACGGATGTTATAGGTGATATAGCAAACTGTGTCAGTTTACATAAAAAAATCCCTCAGTCGCCTTTTACGACATGCACGGGGAGAGATGCAGTGGGGCTATTATTTTAAATTACCATCCCACACGGTACAAATATACCTAACCTACCTATCTTTTTTCCATTCGATCCAAACACAGAAGACAGAAATGACGACCGACACGCGGGCGCAGCAGGGCAGGAGCGAGCAAGCGAGCCCGGAACTAAAATTGTATCTACATAGTATTGAAGTGCCTGCTAAATTGACGAAGGCAAAAATTTTACCCTTCCGACTGAAGAATTACGTCAATAATTTCATGTAGGCGTTTTTTGTTTTTTATTTTTATCTCCTTTCGTGGATAAAATAATAAAAAAAATTGAATAGAGTTTTCTCAGAGCTTTGTGACCTTTGAATCGGTGGTATTGTAAAATTGTAATAATACACACATACTCAGATTTTCAAAAATTCATGCTTTTTTTATATATTTTTAATTTTATGTTTATTACTTACTTTTACTCATTATTAAAAAAACCAGCAATGCACTTTGTTGGTAAGGAACCAAAATATAGGTTGGTATTTTTTTAATTTTCTGAATGTGTGTCAATTGGTCAGTTTTGGACCTTCTTTGTCGCACTTTTTGCATGTTTTGCGTATTTGGCGTTTGTCACCGCCTTAAGGTGGAGAAGTTAATTGCCTCGCTTCTTGCAATTTGAGATTTGCAAGCGTACAATTAGGGGTAGGTAGTGCCGGCTCGTTTTTTACTAATCTCACTGCGTCAATGCATTTCGATTTTATCCAAAGTTTCTTTCAGTCATGACATGAATTAACTTTACTTCTGTTATTTGTTTGAAAATCAATTTGAATTTTAAAATTGTTAATAGAATAGAATCTCTTTATTGCACACAAATTTAATGAAGAACAGTACACGTCAGAAACAAGAAATATAGAAGTGCGCAAAGGTGGACTTATCGCTACAAGTGATTTCTTCCAGTCAACCTTTGGGTGATGAGGAATAAAATATAGAGAAAGAAGTTGCTTTGTTTCACATCCTGGGGTGCGACCACATTTTTGACTCGTGAACAACTCCTCAGTCAACAAATTCATATAAATACCATGAGAAGTTCAAGAGTAGTTGTACTGTCATATGTCAGTCAGTCAGTCAGTCAGCGTGTAAGCGTCTACTGCTGGACATACGCCTCTCCAATTTTTTTCCAGTCCTCCCAGCCTTCAGCGATACGGGACCACTGCTTTCCGCCGACGACGTACTTGATGTCGTCGGTGTTATGGGCTGACATCACGGATGTTGTAGGTGATGTAGCCAGCCGTGTCAGTTTCCATAAAAATGTCGTCATATGAATGCTTAAAAAATAATATTACAAGTCTATGTGCCATGCCAGCGTTTCCCTTTGGTTGTATCACTATACTGAACTGGGCTGAAAATGGGCTATTGGTTCCCTTTGTCCTACCCTATTTTTCATTTATACGACTAATAAACAGTGTTTTGTATAAAAAAATAAAGGGTATTTGTGACCGAGTCAGAGGGCCTAGAGCACATGCTCTGACCAGCCAATATCATCTCCGAGAAGGCAGTTTCGGTAGCTCAGTGGCGCGGTCGGCGCGGTCAGTACTTGGATGGGTGACCGCTCGACCGTTGGAGCCTGGCCGTGTTTCGGATTCCACTTAAAACTGTAAGTCCCTTCCCTTCTTACCTTACTAGGTGGTAGGGTTTATCCCGCCCGGTTTGGTACCACCGCAATGAATCAAACGTCGCTCGAAACGGCTATGTAAAAGAAATAGTTCAATCTTGCTTTCCATCCAGTTCAGTGTAACCGACATGAAATGAAGGGAAGCACTAACATGGCACCTAGTTCACCCGGTGTTATGGGCTGCCATCACGGATGTTGTATGTGATGTAGCTAACCGTTTCAGTATCCATTAAAAAAAAAGGCCGTCACACCAGCGACATCCATTTGAGTTGCTGGCAGTACTGGACTAGTAGAGAGTATCATTTCTAACATATATTAATCCCTGTGGCATACCTCATTTTGAATTGCTGCAGAAATACCTAAGTTTTTAATAGGATAATTCCCGACAGAGCAACGTTGTTGGCGGGCGGTCGCGAGCGGCCGCGCTGTCCACTCGAAATGATTGAAATGCATATTTGAAGGTGAACCCGGGGGTGGTGTCGCACCACGCCCACCACATCAAACGAGAGTGCTTTGCAGAACGACTAAAGTGCGGAATCCACAAATGTCAGCCATCTCGAATGCTGTCGCATACTTAGCCTGTCGTCGTCGTGGCGAAAAACGAAGAGTTATGCTGCAGGGTACAAATCTGCATCAGAAACTGAGTGCAGCCACATACTAAGGAATAGTTTTGACGTGGAATCACGTTTTACTCATATGGTACAAGGTGGGATGCATGTAAGCTTAAATATGACGTTACCGACACGATACATGTACCGGGAAAATCATTGGGGAAAATGGTAAATGCTCGGTGGCGCAAAAGAGGGAGGAGGGAGGGGGAAGCTTGGTGTATCGATTTATGAACCACCCCCCCGAAGAGGGGGGCCGTTTAGGGGGGGGGGGCATACAAAGTACCTCCAAAAAGGAATCGAAAATGAGAAATTAAGCATATAAAACAATGAAGGAAGCAGAATTTTTTTTTAGTTATTTGCCCCCCCCCCCCCCCCCCCCCCTCCCACCCCCCAAAACACAAGTCGATAGCTTGAAAAAAATCAAGCGTATAAAAAAAAACTCATTAGTTAATTACGATTGCCTCTTCTCCGGCGCTGCTGGAAGTGGGCTGCACTTCCCGCAGCGTCCTTGCGTAAAAAAGCGGACGGGGGCTGCACTCCCTCGGCGCCTCCAGCTTATAAAAACACTCTAGGGAATAGCCATACTAACAGGTTAGGTCGGGGCAGTGAATTTAGTTTTTCCGCAAAGTAGCCATGTCTAACCAGTGACCTGTTAAAATTTTCAAAAAAAAAAAATAATCCTCGAAAAGTATTGATCTCCTCGGGCTAATTCTTTCACTAATATTCTTCTAACATCCTAAACTACAGGATATAACTACCAGCAATTTGCTATTAAAACTGCCATTATCTAAACCTCATCCTTTTTCTCATGTTAAAGAAATGCCACATATATATATTTTTTGTAGCAATCGCGACATTTGTTGCCTAGCCACCCATAAGGTGCCTAACGACGCCCATGGCCATTCGTTCGCAAGCGGGGGTTGCGAATGCCATGCTGGTCTGACAGGTGCCTGTTCACGCCTCTCGTGAAGAACCTGAAACTGTACTTGGGGGGAAATATGTAGGCAGGGAGAGCGTAATAGGATAATGGATAATAATATCTGGATAATTCTTGAAAATCGTTAACAATCGCCTCGTGTATGTAAACTAAACAATATAAATGCGACCGGATCATTCTCGTATATATATGGAGAGCCTTTGAGTACATCACTGCAGGCGCCTAGGGAAATATCCACAGTTGCACTCATTCTTCATTTTCCATTTATACGTCACTCGAGGCGTGGCAGGGCGAGCGTGGCGTATCAGGGCGAGCGTGGCGGGGCGGTGCAGTGACGGTTCGAATTTACTGGCAGGTTATTGTTCATGAAGCGATTTAATAGATGCTGTCTGAAATGCAAAGAGATTAAAAGGATGGAAGAGGGCGGGTTTTAATGTCTTTGCTGAAATGCTATCTTTGTTAGGAATCAATATTGAAACTTTGCACCGAAAGTAGGCCTCATGAGTAATGGGCTATTTGATAAGTAGACCTTATGAGAAATTATGAATTAAATACTTTTTTATACGAATATTTGGCTCTTAGTTATTATTATATATATATATTATATATATTATTTACATTCTCAATTAAAAACACATTTTTTTTTATAATATTTCGACATATTATTGTCGTCGTCAGATCATGAGAAATTGGCTATTTGATAGTAGACCATTTGATAAGTAGACCTCATGAGAAATTATGAATTAAATACTTTTTTATACCATTATTTGGTTTTTAGTTATTTTATATATATTATTTACATTCTCAATTAAAAAAGCACATTTTTTTTTATAATATTTCGACTTATTGTCATCGTCAGATTAGATCTCTGGCGCCTGAGGGGAATTTTGTGTTTATTCTCTTAGTTGGTACTTAGAAATAGAAGTTCTTTATTACAGACCAAAACATTAACAAACAATGAAGCGTGAAGAAACATGCAGAAGAACAATAATAATACAACCGGAAACAATAGAACAAGAGAATACAATACAAAGGCGAACTTATCACTATGAGAGATTTCTTCCAGTCAACCTTCGGGTTATGAGCATGAGAGTACGAGTAAGTGAAGGAGAATAAAGTCAAGGGTAGTGCAGACATTTAGGACATGATAGTAATAAAAAATATATAAAAACCGCCTTTAAAAATGTATGAAATAAAAAAAAAATCGAACCCTAGAGTTGAAGGCTAAGGCTACTCAAATCACAAAGCATATCATCATCCACCCATGTTTTCGTTCATGCATCATTTTTGCTTGCTTTAGCACCGCCTTCAACTCTAGGGTTCGATTTTTTTTTATTTCATAAATTTTTGAAGGCGGTTTTTATATTTTTTTAAATAGTTTTTTATTTCACAGTTTTTTTTTTGTAATTTTTTGCTATTAATGTACTCAAATCGTCCCCACGTGAACTGATTGAGTGTGGATTGAGTAGTTCTCGACTTATAAGCGAATCGGTGACGCGTCGGGGCGCCGTTTTTTTTATGTAATCCGGTGTGGGTGACTCAGTCGGAGGGGCCAAAGTGCTTCGACCAGCCAATATCACCTCCGAGAATGTAGGTGCCATACCGGAGACTTCCCTGGATTGCTGGCTATACTGGACTAGAGGAGAACACAACCTAAGCGGTCATCTTGCATCCAGTACGGTGGTACCAACCCAGTCGGCAACAATTTGAGCCTACCACCTAGCAAGGGGCAAGGGAAGGGACCTAAAGTTTTACACCGGTTCCGAACGGCGAACCAGCAGGTATAGGTATGCACGTAATTTTTTTCGTCATAAAAAACTCATTGGTTCACACTGGCCGGATTCGAACCTCGGACCTCTCACATGAAAAGCCGATGGCCAAACCGCTCGGCCACCCGCCGCTTGCTCAGGCTCAGCTCAGGCCGCCGATGACGTATAGCTTATGATTTATAACCATCTTGAGAAGTGACAGGATGTAACAGTCAAAACCGTATGTAAATCGGTAAAGTGGTTCTCGAGATATAAGGATATTCATATATTGTACGTAGGTTACACGGTCGCTCGTAGAAACGTAACTTTATTTATTAGGAAATATTATCAGTGCATTTTTAATTTATTTTTGAGGAATACATATTTTATTGCTACCATAGAATGACTTTTTTTTATGGAAACTGACACGGTTGGCTACATCACCTACAACATCCGTGATGTCAGCCCATAACACCGGGTGAACTAGGTGCCATGTCAGTGCTTCCGTTCGGTCGTGCCGGCTACACTGAACTGGACGGAAAACACAAACTATTTACATAGCCGTTTCGACCGACGTTTCATTCAGTGCGGTGGTGCCAACCCGGGCGGGTTGAACCCTAGTAGGGTAAGAAGGGAAGGGAGCTACAGTTTAACGTGAAATCCGAACCACGGTCAGCCTCCAACGATCGAGCGGTCACCCATCCAAGTACTGACCGCGCCCAGCGTTGCTTAACAATCAATAGCAACAGTCGACTGTCTGCACCACTGAGCTATCGAGGCTGACAAGACTCCTGATTGACAAGGAATTTCTACAAGTCACACGAACGTCACTATATACTTCCGACTGCAACGGAAGCTAAGCGCCACGCTTGTTATATTATGATCGAGTGACGATGCGCAGTGCAGTCGACGCCGGCTTCGGCGGCGCCGCCGCACCGGCGTGATATTACGAAATTTGATATTAAACAGTGTCGGGAGCGCGACAGCTGAGCTGCCTAGCGCCGTCGTCATTAGTGTCGCGAGAGTGTGCATAGCACGGCCACCCACAGACCCACTGAGACCGCCCCCCCCCGCCTTGTATGCGCGGCTGGCCCGCTGAAAGCGCCCCTAGTCTAGCTGTGTGCAGTGAAAATAGCTTCGAACAACCATGACAGTAGGTTAGAACGGTCATTTGCGTGAAATTTTACGTTTAACGCGAGCAAGAACTGTTATGAAAGTAGTTTAGAACGGCCATATGCGTGAACTAGAACTACTACTAGCTACGAAAGTAGTTTAGAACGGTCATATGCGTGAACTAGAACAGTTATAAAAGTAGTTTAGAACGGTCATATGCGTGAACTAGAACACCTATGAAAGTAGTTTATATCGGCCACATGCGTGAACTAGAACAGCTACGAAAGTAGTTTAGAACTGTCATATGCGCGAACTAGAACACCTATGGAAGTAGTTTATAACGGCCATATGCGTGAACTAGAACTACTACTAGCTACGAAAGTAGTTTAGAACGGTCATATGCGTGAACTAGAACTACTACTAGCTACGAAAGTAGTTTAGAACTGTCATATGCGCGAACTAGAACACCTATGGAAGTAGTTTATAACGGCCATATGCGTGAACTAGAACAGCTACGAAAGTAGTTTATAACGGCCATATGCGTGAACTAGAACAGCTACGAAAGTAGTTTATAACGGCCATATGCGTGAACTAGAACACCTATGAAAGGAGTTTATATCGGCCACATGCGTGAACTAGAACAGCTACGAAAGTAGTTTAGAACTGTCATATGCGCGAACTAGAACACCTATGGAAGTAGTTTATAACGGCCATATGCGTGAACTAGAACAGCTACGAAAGTAGTTTATAACGGCCATATGCGTGAACTAGAACAGCTACGAAAGTAGTTTAGAACGGCCATATGCGTGAACTAGAACACCTACGAAAGTAGTTTAGAACGGTCATTAGCGTGAACTAGAACACCTATGAAAATAGTTTAGAACGGTCATATGCGTGAACTAGAACAACTACAAAGTAGTTTAGGACGGTCATATGCGTGAACTAGAACACCTATGAAAGTAGTTTAGAACGGTCATATGCGCGAACTAGAACAGCTATTAAAATTTATTCAAACTGTCATACTTGAAGTAGTCATGTGCAAAGGAATAGTTAGGAAGTAATTTAGAAGGATTATGGGTCTCTGGAAGACCGCGTGTGGTGGAGTGCCTTGGGAGAGGCAGTGGTCAGTCAGAGAGAGCAGTCCAGCAGTGGACCGATACAGGCTGATGATGATGATGATGGGTCTCTGCCTAGCGCTGCTACCGTCATGCCGTCATTAGTGTCACGAGTGTGTGGGCAAAAAGTTGCTACGGTCAGCCGCGAAACTATCTAAGCTACTTTCTAACGGCGTGAAATAGAGCTGTTGAACGGTGCTGTGCGCGAGCTAGATAGAACTGCCATGAACTTAGTTGAGAACGGCCATGTGCTTGACCTATAACAGCCAATAAAGTTTAGTGATCATATCGTGAACTATGTATATCAGCCACATAGTTCTGGGAACATTTAGGCCCTAAATTATATAATGCCATAAGTGAGTCTCTAAAAACCATATCGATCCTTCCATTATTTAAGAAGAAATTAAAAAGTTGGCTAGTTACCATTGGTATAAAAGAATCAGAAGAAATGATGAAAACAATGGTATAGAAAAAAAAAGTTTTCTATAAGTTATAAGCATAAAGTAAAAAAAACACATAAATATAAACGTAGTTCATAAATAGATAGATAATGCGAAATTTTTTATAGGTAGGTAAGTATTTAGACTAAATTGAATCTTTCAATCTTGTTATATTTAATATTTAAAATGTATCTATTAATGCGTATTCCTAAGCACTGCTGTCCACAGGACAGACCACTTTAGGTCTAGCGTGGACAGCAGGGTACACAGTACAATGTTTCTTTTTTTTTTCTTTTTCTCTATATGTAAATTTACTAGTTTTTAGTACTGTTTCTTGTTTTTCAATTATGTATTTTTAAGAATAAACGATTTTTTTATTTGATTTGATTTGATTTGATTTTATTTGATAGTTTATTTAAAGGATTTAACACTTCGTAGCTATATGGTGGTGATAATTTTAGTCCGACTTGCTTAATATGTTTAGAGTCTACTTGTGCCAACTTCATCCAACTGTAGGACGAGGTGTTGGGGATGGGTAAAAAAAAAGGAATCGACAGCTTACCCGGTGACGCGGCAGAGCGGTGCTGTGTGGTGTTCTGAGTGGACTGTAAATCGATGGCGAGGCTCCTTCCCGAAATCGTTGCTTGATCCAGGTAGGACTATTTAGTACTTATTGCGCACTGGGTTAGCTGCTGCAGTCAGCTCGTAAAATCCATTCGTTCAGTGCTGTTCTTCCGTGATGGGGTGAAAAACGAAGCAGTCACCTCTAGGTCGATCTTGGGAGTGCGGTATTGCGAGCTACCCTCAAAGTTGCGAAAAATCTAAAGTGAGGCTTGCTGCCGATTTGAGGGTAGGTAAAATAATGGAGAAAATTTGGTGACAGAGAGGCAAGGAAAGGAACAGGGCATGATAGGTGGACAGTGGACGAGTTGGCACGAATCAGGACCCATGAGCATACAATACTAAACTAAGTTAAAAAAAAAAAGTAGAAAATATAGACTATAACAAACAAAACTAAAACTATATCAAAACAAAAACTAATGGTGAAGATAGAACATCCCGCCCACCAAAACGGGCCGTTTTCCCTTTCATTGAGATGGAAGAGGGCAAAGCTTTACTAGAGGCCGTTTAACCAATCCTTGCTTAGTGCGGACGGTAGCAACGCGACTAATGCCATCTCGGCCAGGGTGTAGCTCAGTAATACGACCTAATCTCCACTGTAATGGTGGACTTTGATCCTCCTTTATCAACACTAATGTACCAAGGGCGGGGGCCGCAGTATCTTTGTGCCATTTATGTCGCTGGTTTAGGGTGTGTAGATACTCCAAGTGCCATCTGTTCCAGAAGTCTTGGTGCATTTTATCTAGGAGCTGCCATCTACTAAGACGATTTTGGGGAATATGGCAGACATCCTCCTCTGGGACGGCTGTAAGGGGAGCTAATGTTAAAAAGTGTCCCGGAGTTAAAGCATCTAAGTCGTTAGGGTCGGAGCTAATAGGATACAGGGGTCGTGAATTAAGCACGGCCTCTATTTGAACTAATAAAGTATAAAACTCCTCAAATGTAAGAATTTGGTTGCCTATCACCCTATGTAAGTGTGTTTTAACACTACGATTAGATCGTTCCCACAAACCACCCATGTGCGGGGCCGAAGGCGGTATGAAAGAAAAGTCGATGTTTTCCTGCTCACAACCAGCTTCCATTATTTGTTTAAGCTGACGATGCGCGCCTACAAAATTGGTCCCGTTATCGCAAACAATTTTCGTGCAGCGACCGCGTCTAGCTATAAAACGCTTAAGAGCTGCCACGAAGGCCTCTGTGGTTAAATTGGAAGCGAGCTCTATATGAATTGCTTTAGTTGTAAAGCAGACGAATAAACAGATATAGGATTTAGTCGTCCGGGTACCTCTACCTCGAGTGACAGCCGTGGTAAATGGGCCACAATAATCCACTCCAGCACACTGGAAGCTCTTTAACTGCTGCACACGAGACGCGGGCAACTCTCCCATGAGTGGCTGCAGTGGTTTCGGATTGGCGCGGTAACACTTGTTACAATTGGACAACACGTGCCGAATGGCTCGTTTGGCAGATAGTATCCAGAAATTTTGCGAGATCAGATGGTGGACCTGCTGGAGTCCGGGGTGCAGATTGCCAATATGCGCTTCCTCGATGATGAGGTCAGTGAGTCGATGTTTACGGGGTAATAGTGCCGGGTGTTTCTTATCATACGGTAAAGTCGTATGACGGAGACGACCTCCTACTCTCAGCACCCCTCTATTATCAACAAAGGGAGTCAGCTTGCGCAACTCCTTAGATATAGATTTTCCAGTCGCTAGTTTCTCTAGGTCCTCCTCAAATGCTTTTGCTTGGATGCATTTGATTACTATCGTGGATGCCTCCGAGATTTCAAGTGATTTTAGTGCACCATCCCGTCGGGTTGGAGTGTTCCGTGCATTATGTGAAAAACGACAGATGTGAGCGATTATCCTTCTAATTTTGGATAGAGATGAAAATCTTTCCAACAGTCCTTCTACTATTTCTCCATGAGTAACAATCAGTGACATGAATGATTTTCTTTCCTCAACCAGAATCATTTCATCTAGAGGTTTGTCTACGTTCTGTGTGGATGGCCACTCCGACTCGGGTGTCCTCAGCCAAGCGGGTCCCGCCCACCATAGCGTGTTCGTCACAAGTTCCGCGGGTGAGAGCCCTCGCGTCCCACAATCGCTGGGATTATGCTCAGAGCGGACGTGGCGCCACGAATCCGTTCCGATTATACTTTGAATATGACTCACTCGATTGGAGACAAACGTTTTCCAGCGGGTCGATGGTGAAGCTATCCAAGCTAGCGTTATTCGCGAATCAGACCATGCCCATATTTTGTTAATCGGTAAGTTTTCTGGTAATGACGATTTGACAAATTGTAATATGTCTGCTAGGAGCACGGCTCCGCACAACTCTAGTCTCGGTAAAGTGATTTGTTTCAGTGGGGCTACCTTTGATCGAGCGCATAAGAATTTGACATCTATAGCCCCAGTATGGAGCGCGATAGACCTCAGATAGACAACCGCAGCGAAACCTCGCTCGGATGCATCACAGAAGGCGTGCACGTCATATGTACACTCTATTTCCAGGGTTACTCTGCGTGGGATGCGTAGGTCAGACAGAAGAGGCATCTCTTGTTTATACTGAAACCATGTTTCCGAAATGTCAGGGGGAGCCTGATCATCCCACTTGAGCCCAGCCGACCATAGCCTCTGTATCATGGATTTCAATTTAAATGTTACTGGTACCAAGAAACCGAGGACATCGAAAATACGTGCTAAGTCTGACAAAACAATTCTCTTTGTGCAAATTTGGTCTTTAGTATTCACACTGAATGAGAAGCAATCGAAAGTGGGACACCAAATCAAGCCTAAGATTTTTAAAACACTATTTTCATCGTCAAAGGCCAAGGCGTTTGGGTGACAATGATTTGGGTCGACGTTCTCTAACAGCTCCGGGTGGCTGCTGGCCCATTTGCGGAGTTCTAGGCGCCCTCTACCCAGTAACCCGATCAGTTGGGACTGGAGGTCGGCGGCGGTTTCAATAGAATCGCTACCTGTCACTATGTCATCGACGTAAACGTCTGTATTGACTATTTTGGCAGCTATCGGGTATCTATCCTTGTGGTCAAATGCTAGTTGCTTGATTGTTCGTAACGCCAAAAATGGAGATGATGACACACCATAGGTCACAGTATTGAGTCTAAATTCCTGTATTGGGTCGTATGGAGAGAATCTCCACAATATTCGTTGATAATCTCTATGTTTTTCTACTACTAGTATCTGCCGATACATTTGCTTCACGTCGGCAGTGAAGGCTACAGCGTGAAACCGAAATTTAAAGACAATTGAAACAATGTCATTTTGCAATTTCGGACCCACCAACAGGGTGTCGTTCAGCGAGTGACCTTGTGGGGCCTTCGCACTTGCATCAAACACTACGCGTAATTTAGTTGAACCGTTGTCCTGCTTTACTACACCATGATGAGGTATGTAATAGCATCGTTCGCTATCTGCGGATTTGGTATCGACTGGTTCCATATGGTTACTATTCAAATAATCACGCATGAAGTCACAGTAATCGTGGTACAAGCTTTGGTCACACAGCAAGCGTTTTTCTAATGACATAAAACGTCTAAGTGCAACCGCCCTTGAACCAATGAAGGACGGATCTTCTTCAGAAAAAGGTAGTGATACTGTAAAGCGACCAGAACTATCCCTCGAATGCGTTGTTTTGAAATTTATCTCGCAAGGGTCATTATCCATATCTAAGTGAAGACGAGCGGGTACATCTTCTAGTTCCCAAAATTTTTTCACTGTTTCTTCTAGGGAGTTCTCAGTAGATACAAAGAATGAATTTACGGTAGTGGAAACCTGGCAGTCCACCCTGCCCATTAACACCCATCCATATGTGGTATTTATGGCGGTGGGCTCACCAGCCTTTCCTTCGATTTTCCCAGGCAAGAGAGAGCGAACGAACTCCTCCGCTCCCAACAATACGTCTATGCCGCCGGGTGTATGATAGTTGGTGTCTGCAAGATTCAAATAGCATAGGTGTTCTAATGCTTGAGAAGAGATTGCAGTAGAAGGTAAATCTCCGCATATTTTTGGTAGCACAAATGCATCTATCATTGGTGTAACGCTCGAACTTGGCTGCTTAGACCGTATCGTACAAGATACTGTATCAGAGGTGAGCGCTGAGGCTTCACCTAGGCCGAATACCGGAGTGGATGTTTTAGTACTCCGAAGACCTAAACGCTGAACACAGCGACGTGTTATAAAGTTCGCCTGACTTCCACTGTCCAGTAATGCGCGAACAGTTTGGTACCGGCCGCGGGAATCCAACACTTCTAGTTGCACGGTGGCTAGGAGAACTACTGACTTGCCGGCGAGTGTGTTGGTTAGCACACTAACGACATCACTGGCACTCTGCTCGGGCGGTAGTGGAGAACTAACAGACAAATCATGACCTGTACCACCTTGAACGGTACACATTCCGGCATCTCGCTCACCAAAGTGTAGGAGGGTGTGATGACGGACTCGGCACTTGCTGCAGTTATAACGCGAATTACAATCTTTAATGGAGTGATTGAATCTAAGACAATTGAGGCAGGCTTTACGTTCTCGGGCTACGCTGTATCTGTCCTGGGGTGACTTAGCCAGAAATTGTTCACAAGAACTAAGAGAGTGGGCCTGGCCCTCACACACCGGGCATCGACTATTTGTATCTGCAGCCTTGACTACTAAGGATGCGTAGTGACTGGGTTTATTACGACTACGTTCTTCCCCTACATTTGCCGATTCACTTTTGGACAACTCTAATGCACGACATTGATTTTCAACAAAGTTTGACAACATTTTATAAGTAGGTATTTCGTCTGACACATGTTGCACTTCAAATCGTTCTCGTGTTTTTTGATTCAATTTGATGAGCATAGTGTGAAATAGAACAAAATCCCACTGATTGACAGGAAGACCCAGGTTCCGTAGCATAGCTAAGTTTTCATTGAAAGTGTCTAGCACTCGGCGAAGTTCGGAAGCGGTCTGGGATTTCAAGGTGACATTGCGTATTTCCTCCCAGTAGGTGAACGCTAACTTGCGTTTACTTTGGTAGCGCGCAACCAACGCATCGTATGCATCCTTATAGTTGCTGCCTGAAATGGAGAATGATTTTAATAGTGCGAGCGGTTCACCGCTCAAGCACGACATCAAGTATTGAAATCGCTCAATGTGTGTTAGTGATCTATTTTGATGAACCATGCTATTGAACAGATCGATGAATGTGGGCCATGATTTAAAATCCCCTTTGAACTGGGGCAGCAAGACCTTGGGCAGCTTTATATTAGTGGGCTTGTCCCGGCCCGCGGAGTCAGTGAGGGAGCCCGTCGCTTCCCGCTTCGGCGGGGATAATTTTTCCAACAATGCCATTACTTCAAAGTAGGTATTATCGTACTCGACGCGAATGGTGTCCTGCGTCGCCAGTGACGCCACATCTGCCTCGGGTAGTGAACTAACAATTCTAAAATGTGCATCGTCGAACGCGCCAGACTCGGTCTCGATACGCGAGCATCGTAATACGAAAAAACCTAGTCGGTCGGGGTTTTGCGCTACTTCTAAGCCGATCGCTAAGGTATCCTTCACCCTCTTCAGGAAAGTATCACGTTTGGTGATCAATGTTTTAATCGACGCCGCCATCGTGTTCGCGGACACTTCTTCTAAGAGTGCATTTACAGAGGCACCGACTGGTATGCCTGGGCAGCTGCGTGAGTTACAAACTAAGGGAATGCAAGAAGTTTACTGTTTGTATTATCTAATACTACTAATGTTCGGATAACTAAGCGAATTACTTACCTACTAAATCTCACTGTATACGGACTGTTCTATGAATACCATGTGATGCATGAATAAAAGGCAACAACACTTCATTTTTCATTACTTCAGCACCAATTGAGCACAATCACAAGCACAGCACAATTGTAAGTACACACGAAAGGAGAAAGAAACCAACCGGTGAAACCAATGAAATGTTTTGTTATTACTACGTGCGACGAACCACAGCAAGAAACACCCTGACCACAGATTACTAATATGCACCTGCCTGACTGACAGATCAGGCACAGAACATTTAATAGGTGGATCAGGCTCAGGCAACAAGTGTCGCGTTGTATTCACGCTCGCTCGGATCGCTCGCACTTTCAGCTGCGTTCCGGCGACCGCGCACAAAGCTATTACAAGTAACTGAGCGCAGCAGGAACAGGCGTTCCAGCGTCCTTGTGGTACGGTCGCGCTGAGCACGATATGTCGGAAAGTGAGATTGCAGTGCTTGAAAGAAAGTAGCTAGAACTCACGTTCCGCCGCAAATCGTCGCCCCAACAAATCGTAATAAACGGAAACAAGACTAACATAAAAAATTATTCAAATTTGATGAAAGAACTAATTACTTAATTGTCTATGTGTTAATGAATGGGCTGCTACACGATGGTTTGTCTGGGAATGAAAATGTATGTAGGTATTTTGATTGGAAAGTTTTTTTTTTGTCTCTCGCTCGTTATGCAACCTATAAAGACGCACTCTTTAGTGAGAGTTACCTACCTAGTTATCTAAAATCTAGAGGAAAGAACAACTGTAATGGCTTGTTCTTTATACTGAGAATTTCCAGTACAAGATCTACTATGAAATAAGTAATAGTTAGGTGACTGGATAGACTGATGCATCTATCTATTTATTCTATAGTGTATCTACTAGCTATTCTAGGTTGAGGAAGAGTTAAAAGCTGACTGCTAAAATTACCAAATTTCTAAATCCGATACTCGAATGGACCAAAACATGTGCCAACTTCATCCAACTGTAGGACGAGGTGTTGGGGATGGGTAAAAAAAAAGGAATCGACAGCTTACCCGGTGACGCGGCAGAGCGGTGCTGTGTGGTGTTCTGAGTGGACTGTAAATCGATGGCGAGGCTCCTTCCCGAAATCGTTGCTTGATCCAGGTAGGACTATTTAGTACTTATTGCGCACTGGGTTAGCTGCTGCAGTCAGCTCGTAAAATCCATTCGTTCAGTGCTGTTCTTCCGTGATGGGGTGAAAAACGAAGCAGTCACCTCTAGGTCGATCTTGGGAGTGCGGTATTGCGAGCTACCCTCAAAGTTGCGAAAAATCTAAAGTGAGGCTTGCTGCCGATTTGAGGGTAGGTAAAATAATGGAGAAAATTTGGTGACAGAGAGGCAAGGAAAGGAACAGGGCATGATAGGTGGACAGTGGACGAGTTGGCACGAATCAGGACCCATGAGCATACAATACTAAACTAAGTTAAAAAAAAAAGTAGAAAATATAGACTATAACAAACAAAACTAAAACTATATCAAAACAAAAACTAATGGTGAAGATAGAACACTACTCATCTCATCATAAGTCGGCGACCAGGATCCCTTAGCCCGATCCCTCAGGGGATCCCTGTGAACAGTTAAGTCGCTAAAATTATAATGCAAATTCTTAAATGCGTTAGTCATTTGGAAAATTAACTCTTTTCAAATGATCAGTACTTATAGTCAATTGAGGTGTTTTCAGGTTCAGAAAGTGAAGGACCTGTTTTGTTTATCAAATCTTTTCATCCAGCAGAAATGCTTATTGACCCGGCCGGGCTCTGCGAGTCGACGGACGTTCACTTTCGAAACGCCGATCCCGAATTTTCGTCTCGATTGAACAAATTAATTCATCAATTGATGTTGGAGCATCTGTATTTCATCGTAAATGAATTCAAATTGAACACAGTTACACAACGATTCGCCCTATTTATGGACCAATCGCACGTTTATTTAAATGCCGGCTAACTTATGTACTGATTGTGTTATATCATTCCAGATTTCAGTTTCACAATTGCCTACCAGCAGCGGTTCAATTCACTAGTTACGAACCATATACTGTAAAAAAGTTAAATTACAAATTTAAAAATTCCCGACCCTTAAAAGTCAAAAATAATTTTCTTACTTACTTAAAGGAGTCGGGGGACCGCTAATTAAATTTCCGCGCAGCTCTGAGTTTTTATATTTGATTTACTTAGCGGTCCCCCGACTCCTTTAAGTAAGTAAGGAAATTATTTTTGACTTTTTAAGGGACGGGGATTTTTTAAATTTGTATTGGAACTTTTATTTCAAGCTTTTTAAAAAAAAACCTCAACCAAATCCGTCCATCCGTGAGAATTCTTTTTTTTATTACTTCATAATTACTTTATTTATTGATTACAAACATAGCGAATAACCATCCCGATTGAACCAGCTTTCTAATAAACAAAAACCGCATCCAAATCGGTCCATCCGTTTGGGAGCTACGATGCCACAGACAGACGCACCCATACACACATACACACACGCACACGTTAAACTTAAGTATAACACCCCTCTTTTTGTGTCGGGGGTTAAAAATACACGAATACATAATATTAATTACAATTTATGCTTCACGTGCATATACAGGCTTTTTCAATTTAGGAAATGATTATTGGGATCAATAGTAACAAAAAAGTCAAATAACTTTTTTTTGAATTACCTTTAAATAAAAAGTTACAGTTTTCATATAAACTAATTGATTTATTTAGTGTAGAAGGATCTAATGTTCCGCACGAACGTGGGAATGAAAGGCGCGCGGTGAGTGAGCGAGCAGGAATGAGTACGCGGAGAGGAGATGCGCGGCGGTGGCGGCGCGGCGTGAGTTTTTCGACCCCGGCCGTTCCCGTGCCAGCACACTCCCCCCGCGCGCGTCAAATTACACTAGACGAAAACATAAATTTCAAAAATTAATATCTCCAAAACTAGATACTATAGAGAAAAACTTTGTTCACTTTTTTGTCTCGTAGAAACATGAGGATTGCGCTGGCGAAATTAATGTACTTGCCGTTACAACACCCTGTATATGATTTGCAAATTCGGTGCGCTCGCACGCAGTTAGAATTGTAAGCAAATTGTTAGCGGACTTTGTAGTGAATATACTATACGAGTACGTACGTCTTCTCACGTATTGGGTAATTAGATTTGGGGTGAGCTTAGCACAAACTCGGGATGCTTGTTAGCCGAGTGTTTGTATTAGGATATGAGACATAATTCCTATTTACTGTGATGTTCTGGCATGACGCAACATTGCCCTCGATGTCGCTAAACAGTGTGTCTTTTATTTATAATACCTAATCGGATTCAGAGTTAAATTAACATGTACTTAATATTTATTTTATATACATAATTACGTAAATTTATTTTATGTATTATGTTACCCTTAACCTTGAACAGTTATTTCACGGCAGATCATCTCGTCATCTCATTGATAAATTATATAATTATGACAGTAATGATTTTAGCCTAGTATTGATGTATTTATTTATACAAAGATATTGTATTACGTCGCTGCGATCCTTTGTAATACAATCTCTTTGTTATTATATTATTTTAATATTATGTAATGGTAAATATTTATCACACAAAACAAAGTAAAAATTAATCTTAATTAAAATTTGAAAAAGTTTCTTTATTTTACATTCCCACAATCAAGTCTTTTGCTTACTGCCTATTTACATTTCACAACATACGACTCTAAAACGTCCAAAAGTTAAGTCCAAACTAGGAGAAATCCCTATAAGGGATAAGTCCGCCTTTGCCTCTCATGTAAACTATGGATAAAGCTTGTTTCTGTAAAATGTTTTGGAGCAATAAAGTATTTCTATACGTCTATCTAAAACTAATTACAAAATATAAAATTAATACATTAAACTAAAAAAAAAAAAAACTATAATTTTGAGGCGTTTCGTCCAGACGTCCGGATTTTACTACGAAACTCTAATTATGTTCTTGTTCCCATTGTAACTTGCTCAGTACGAAAACACTCTAAATCATATTGTCTTTCTGTTACAGGTATGTTCGTCTATTCAACACTGATTCAACAACGAAAAGTCGTAAGTCAAACTTCAATGCACAGAGTAAATACGTAATTCGGTTGTCTATCAGTTCCTACAAAATAGTTTGATATAATATTGTACTGTCTTATTCAATTTTTTTTTATAGAAAGTGTAACATGTGATACAATGTTATATTTGCTCGAATATTCAAAATTACTAAGTTTTCCCAATTTTACAATTTTTCCCTCATTTGAGGCACGGAACCCTAAAAAACTTAAAACATGTTTCTTGTATGGAGACCCCCCCGAGGACCCCCCTTAATTTGTTACTTGTGTTTATTTTTGTATTTTTGTTGGGATATAGGATATTATACAATATTCTGTGAAAATTTCAAACGGCTACCTATTATGGTTCATTATATACATACAGCCCTACAAATGTAGGACAGACAGACAGACGGACTGCGTAGACTTAGTAATAGGCTACCGTACGGATACGGAACCCTAAAAATTAAGAGGCCTGTGTTCAGCAGTCGACGCAGATTGACTTTTTTTTTGTGAACTAGGTGCCATGTCAGTGCTTTCCTTAATTTCATGTCGGCTACACTGAACTGAACGGAAAACACGAACTATTTACATAACCGTTTCGACCGACGCGACGTTTCATTCAGCGCGGCGGCGGCGGTGGCCGCACTGAATGAAACGTCGTGAATGAATGAACACCAACCAGGGCGGGATAAACCCTACCACCTAATAAGGAAAGAAGGGAAGGGACCTACAGTTTAACGTGGAATTCGAACCAAGGTCAGCCTCCAACCGTCGAGCGGTCACCCATTCAAGTACTGACCGCGCTCAGCGTTGCTTAACAGGCTGACATCATAGGCTTTTCATACGTGCCTGCATTAATAGCTAACACACCTACAAACCTACTGCAGCGTAACTTTGGGTTTTCATTACGAATTTCAAAGCAGATTTCCCCAGGAGAATGGCTACTCGATATTCCATTCGCATCCAACAGGACATCGGCTGGCGCGACCTGGGGGAACAATACTGCATCCTTTCAAAACTACAACAGCGGAGTTAATGTAATTTAAAACAATAATGTCTCCATGATAATTGTGTTGTGAGCAGCGTCAATACTTAATTCATAGCCGCCATTTTCGCAAACCCGCACGAGGCGAATTCGACTTTATGCAGAGGGTGTAAGGTGCATGTTTGAATGGATTGGCTTGTACAAAGTCGGCCATTTTGGAAGCTATAGCTGTAGACTGTCATGTGACCATTCCGTGCTCATCATTTTAATATGGAGTTGCATGAATGGTGAATGACAATTTACAGGATTTTCAATCGGATATGTGGTTTTTAATCTAGATTTACACAAAGTTAAGCAGATGGCAGAGTAAATTTATAGCATGTAGATATAGCAAATAATATATAATATATAATATATAATGTCGTAAAAGGCGACTAAGGGATATGACCCCCTTCTTATATTACTAGGTGGTAGGGTTTAACCCGCCCGGGTTGGTACCACCGCACTGAATGAAAGGTCGGTCCAAACGGCTATGTAAATAGTTTGTGTTTTCCGTCCAGTTCAGTGTAGTCGGCACGACCGAAGGGAAGCACTGACGTGGCACCAAGTTCACCCGGTGTTATGGGCTGACATCACGGATGTTGTAGGTGATGTAGCCAACCGTGTCAGTTTCAATAAAAAAAAAAAAAAAATAAATAAATAGGGATGGAGGCCGAATGGAAGTAATTTTTTATATAAACCAACATGGATGTCTTTGCCGAGTCTACGTTGCAGAGGGACTAATGGTACAGTTAAGCATCATGCTAGCAGATTTTCGGACTGTTGCTAGGCTGTCTTGCCGACGATACAATACAACGTTTGAAGACACCCATGTTAAAGGATTCGGGAAACACACTCGCCGGAAGACAGTTCCACATCCTAGCGGTGCGACAAAGTAAGGATTTTGAGGACTTATGGCTTTTCAAAAGCCCAATGTCAACAACAAAAGGGTGCTGAGTCTCTCTGCGACGAGTCATGCGGAGATAGGACGGGTGGCAGTGGCAGGGAATAAGAGATGCTACTTCCACAGAGCAGAGCGTCCGTGATAGTATCTGTAAAACAGACTAAGCGAACCTACAAATCGACTGTAGCTCAATGACTCCAGAGTACTGTGAACTACTGCAGCACTGGAATGACACTTATTTCCAAGAGGAACAAGGTGTTATGGGCCGGGCATCACGGGTGCAGTGCGTGATGTAGCCAATCATGGCATGTTCCAAGTTTTCCCAATTTTAGAGTTTTATTTATTTACAAGGAATTGCCTACCTTTAAAATTTTTTTTATGTAATCCGGTATGCGTGGCTGAGTTAGAGAGGCCAAAGTACATGCTCTGACTAGCCAATATCACCACCGAGAAGGTAGGTGCCATACCAAAGACTTCCTGGATTGCTGGCTATACTGGACTAGAGGAGAACACAACCGAGGCTGCTATGCCTATGCCTAAAAAAATTCACAGGATTCAACAGTTCAGGTTTAGGTTTATTTTATTTTAAGCGAAATTATACTCATAATATAGATAGATATAATATCTTGTTCGAATACTTTGCGAAACGTGGTGGTGGGTGTTGTGCTGTAATTTACCAGATTTCTTGCAGCACAACACCGATTACTCTGCTTACCCTGATTGTCGGGATTCAGCGTGTGTGATATATATTTATGTATGTAATATAGATACTAGGCACCGAGTTAAATAACCAAATTAATGAAAAAAAAAATTAAATTAATAGAAATTTAACAAGACCTATGTACACATTTAATTAATTAAGCTGAACTAAATTAAATATAGCAAAATTAAATAATACAAAAAAAACACTGCTAAGTAATTTTAAACCAATTTTGTAACAGCTTTAAAATTTTAAATAAAAAGTGGATGCTGGTCTTATGCTATCTGCTAAACGCTACAATTCGATAAATAAATAAATTGAAATTTAATGTATCAAATAAATACCTCAAAAGAAGCATTAAATATCTTCGAATATACGTATAATTAAGCGAAATTATAATGATTAAATCTTCGCCGGCCGTCAATCGCTTTAATATAACGTAACGATAAAGTCAATTTAATTAAGTAGGACTGCAAATTAATTTCTCAGCAATTTGGCAGAGCGCTTTGACTGCTACCATAATTGGGCGACTATCGCTTACCGCCCTCTTTAACATGTAATCGTCTAATGATCTCGCTTTAATTACCGATTGGAAGCGCTTTATGTGTTGGTGGCGTGTTTGCTTAGCTGTATGTTTAGTGTGATAGTACTGTCTTGTCTGTAATATGTCTGTAATAAATGATTAATGATCTTGCTTGACCATACAAATATTCTGCGATCTTACCTAGTCAATACGCTGATGAATGAATGTTTTGTTTGTTTTCGCTTTTTTATTGGTCTCTATGGTACATTTTATACACTTCACTTGACACAAGTCCAGTATTGTATAAAAATTATTCTTATTCTATTTCGATTCAAGCAAAATTGGGCCACTGTCAAAACAGTTTATACAATAAAAAAAAAAAACAATTGCTAAAAATACTAAAACTAACATTTGAAATAAACCTAAATTGTCATATAACATAAAAAAAATATATTCTAGCAATAAAGTCAAATAATTAAAAAAATATTAAATTTATAAACAGGATGTAAACGCGTTACGCCTGTTTCCCGGTGGGGTAGGCAGAGACAACGGATCTCCACGTGCCACGATCCTGACACCTCTGCAGCCTCTTCCACTCTCATGATGTTCTTTACTCCCATGATGTAAACATTAAGGTGTGGAATACTGAACTGATTGTTTAAGTGAAACTGGATAATGTTTTACGACTTTTGATTTTAATGACATATTTTTAAGGTTAGATGGAGCATGAATATCGCTATACTCTGAAAATTTGTATATCCGTATCGGCCTGTCACCAAATTGATTATCCGAAAGTAGAATTTTTTTCAAATCTCCGCACACCTAAATATGATTGGAAACAAAATTAAATTAGCAGGAAACGTTACAGAATCGTATTTTAATAAACCGACGAAGGCAGGCGCGGTTCTGCGAGTAAAGAATTTTCGTTTTCGCATTATTTCCATGTAATTTCCTGTTCGCCCGTACTCTCCCCCTCCTCCTAAACGTTGCTAAGAGGGCTTCACCCAGGACAGCAAACAACATGTAATCTGTCATTTACATTTGCTCCATTTAGCATAAGACTCCGTTTTTGAATTGCGACTTTCGACGTTTGAATCCTGCTGAGCCTCTAGTACAGGTCCCGGTAGCAAAATGCGTTTCGAGCATTAGAAGGAGACCATAGTCCGGATGTAGAGCGCCTGAAGTAGCTTCTTTCCAAAATAAAATTTTGTACCGTGTGGGGTCGGTACTTAAAAAGAATAGCCCCACTGCATCTCTCCCCGTCGCATGTCGTAAAAGTCGACTAAGGGATAAGAAAATTCGTCAGCCTCGGTAGCTCAGTGGCGCGGTTGGTTAGTCAACTGTTATTAAGCAACGCTGAGCGCAGTCAGTGATTGGATGGGTGACCCCTCGACCGTTGGAGGCTGACCGTGGTTCGGATTCCACGTTAAACTGTAGGTCCCTTCCCTTCTTACCTTACTAGGTGGTAGGGTTTATCCCGGCCGGGTTGGTACCACCGCACTGAACGAAACGTCGGTCGAAACGGCTATGTAAATAGTTCGTGTTTTCCGTCCAGTTTAGTGTAGCCGACATGAAATGAAGGGAAGCACTGACATGGCACCTAGTTCACCCTGTGTTATGGGCTGACATCACGGATGTTGTAGGTGATGTAGCCAACCGTGTCGAGTTCAATTAAAAAAAAAAATAAATAAAAAAGAATAATCGAAATCGGTTGGCGTAGTATAGATTTAGATATTTAGACAGTTTCGGTAGCTCAGTGGTGCCATGCGGTCGGTCGACTGTCGGCGGTCACTTTTGACCTACAAGTGACCGCAGCCAGGTTTGCTTAACCTTCCCTTCTTACCTTTTTTTTATTCTTTTTATGGAAACTGACACGGTTGGCTACATCACCTACAACATCCGTGATGTCAGCCCATAACACCGGGTGAACTTGGTGCCACGTCAGTGCTTCCCTTCGGTCGTGCCGGCTACACTGAACTGGACGGAAAACACAAACAACAACCCTACAATCTTACTAGGTGGTAGGGTTTAACCCGCCCGAGTTGATACCACCGCACTGAATGAAAGTTCGGTTGAAACGGCTATGTAAATAGTTCGTGTTTTCCCTCCAGTTCAGTGTAGCCGGCACGACTGTAGGGAAGCACTGACATGGCACCTAGTTCACTAAGGTGTTATGGGCTGACATCACGGATATAGTAGGTGATGTAGACAACCGTGTCAGTTTCCATAAAAAAAACGTGACACAGGATAGGCTAAATAAAATTCAGTTCCGCTTACGCTATAAGATGGGGCTCTCATACAAACCGAATTGTTCCGCGCGCCGAAATAAAGGTACGGTAGCGGCCTTACTTACTTTCGTTTTTTTAAATACGAATTTCACGCGAGCGAAGCCGCGGGTAACAGCCAGTAAAAAATAAGTTTATATAAGACGTACAATTGGGCATGGAAAAGCTGCCAAAATATAGCAGCCTAATGCCTCGCCGAGCGGCTGGGGCGTCGGTGCGGCGTCAGAATATAATAACGCCTTGTGAACAGAATAAAAATATAAACTAGACTCTCCGAGTGTGGTGTGCGTCAGGGAATTACAGTCGCGGAAGCGGAGGTTGGTCGGCGCGACCTTGGCTTGGAATCTGGCCGACAATCGACATACATGCACCAATAAGACTTTTTTATGTAAACCTGCATGGGGCTGTACTGAGGGGCAAATTTCCTCGCGAAACCACGCTCAGTAAGATACCAGCCATGCCAGTAGATTTGCGGACTGTTGCCGCCGTCTGTCATTCATTAGTTCATTACACTCGCTGGAAGACAGGTCCACACCCTAGCGGTACGACTAAGGAACGATTTTGAAAATAGATTTTTTCTGAAATGCCTTAAGAATTGAGAATAGAAATAATACTTTATGACACAACACAAAAATACAAAGTGTAGATTAATCTAATGCCTTAGTCTACCAGGATAGGTAATGCGGGACTAACCACGCCAATTATTAACAACAGCGCACGCCAACGACGACGTACTATCATGGACGCTGCTCGGAAGAACTTGCATCCCTTATTCCTTGCCATCCAACCAATTCGCATCGCTCGTCACAGAGAAACAGAACACCCTTATGCTGTTGAAATTGGGCTTTTGAGGATCCATCGCTTCTCAAAATCGTTCCTCTGTTGCACCGCTAGGGTGTGGAACTGTCTACCGACGGCGGCGGGTGTACGTCCCGATACTTTCAACCTGGTAATCTCAAACGTCGCATTAACAAGCTGGATAGCGCTTCTATTAGTCCCCAAATCTGCTGGTATAGTGTCTCACTGAGCGTGGATTTGGCTGTTTCGATTACCTTTGGTCCCTCGGTTCGACCCATACTGGTTTTCAGGAAAAAAAAACTAAAATCTACAAGTTGATGTCGCGGCGCTTCTCACTATTTATGTGCACGGGTGTGCGTATAGAATCTCAGCGTCACGTACGTCCTATAGGATATATACATGTATACATCTATCCTAGACTCCTTGAGCCGATTATCGGCGGCTCGGCAGCGCGGGGAGGCTTATTCCAAGGTTTGGACTTTATTATGGAGAGATGCCGAGCGTGGCGCGTGCGGGAAAACATTGACACATAGAAGTAGGATTGATCGGAAAAGCCTGTCTGATAAATAAACGCAACTAAAGACATAAGGGGAAGGAGTTGAACTCAGCTTGCAATGGCTTCACCGAACGTATCCGGGGCCATTGGCAGTAGAGGAGGGTGTTAATCAAGGTCGGGACTAGCGAGCGGCCACTTTGTGTAGTTCTCCAGCATGCGTTACGTTTCGGCTCGCATCAAGCCCTCGTCAGCTAGTCTGCGATGACTAGGACGCGAAGAACCACCAGTACCGCTCTCGACCTCCCTCTCTCTACCTATCCATACTCTGTAATAAAATGCTTCCTGTGATGCTTTCGAAGTTCTCTCCATATAATATGAGCTTAGCGTCCAGCTTAGCATCGATCAGGCGTAGATTCTTGAAGAGACTGTAGAGGGACTTCGCTGGTAGTCCTCTTGCTCCGACTTCCACAGCGAGGAGATCAGTCTTGAATCAGTTTCTCACTATGCGGTCTACTATGTTACAGTACTTGTTTACGTTGAAGTTGTTGTCCTTCGGTATGTTATTTTTCCATGAAACTGTAAGTTCAACAAGTACTGCTTGCTTTATGTCGCTTTTGAGAATATGAGTATATCCGGTCTGTATAGATAGTGTGATTGATTACATTTTCTTAAGGAATTAGAAAATGCTTCTCATGTGTGTTCATCACAGACAAAATCCGTAACTAAAGAGTAAAATGTATATGAGAAGCATGGTCTTCGCTCGCTACTGAGCCTCTTTGCGAAATGTCGAGATGAATCATAGCCATTTTATTATGTAATCCGGTATGGGTGGCTGATTCAGAGGGCCCGGGCACATGCTTCGACCAGCCAATCACTACCGAGAAGGTAGTTGCCATACCGCTTCTCTTTGGATTGCTGGCTATACTGGACTAGAGAAGAACACAACCGAGGCTGCTATGCGGCCATCTTACATTCAGTATGGTGGCACCAACCCATTTTTCTACAATTTGAGCCTACCACCTAGTAATGCTTTTAAGTTTACTCTGTTATTAATTATATTCATTTTTAATGAATATAATTAATAATTATAATTATGTTAATTTCCGGATTAACAGAGGTTTAAAGACTTACATAAGTCGACGTTTCGCCCGCTACGTCACGGGCTTCATCAGGGACTGCGGGAGTTCCTGGAGCCGACGTCTGGTGTCCGTTGTACCAGACGTCAAACTGCCACCTAGTAAGCGGCAAGGGAAGGGACCTGCATTGTTACGCCAGTTCCGAATGGTAAAGCGTAGGTGTGCATAGGTAGGCCTGTATTTTTTTCCGAAAATACTCGCTGGTGCTTGTCGGCCGGATTTGAACCTCGTACCCTGAGATCAAGAGATCAAGCCAATAATTTTTTATTGTTGTTTTACAAACTTACAGTGGTTTTACACCACCCGCGCGTTGCTCATTTTGAGACAAATTTTACAACAACCTCGTAGATGGAATTTTTTATTGTTTTATAGACAGTCAGCGCGTGTGTCTGTGACCGTATTAGTCAATTCAACGGAAGATCAGTCAGACGCAGCCATTCCTCGCGAAACCACGCTCAGAGAGGCGCCATGCCGGCTATGAGGCAGACAAAAAGGTTGTCGTCTAATTTATTGACACGCCTTTTGAAGATCCCCAGGTTATAGGTGGTAGGGAACAGGTGTTCTGTGGAACGCACTCACCGGAAGACCGTTCCATATTTTCGCCGTACGACACAGGAAAGATTTAGAAAAACTATGTGTTCTTAAAAGTTGATTGTCAACAACGTATGGATGTTTCGAGCGAGTCCGGAGGGTGTGGCGGAGAAGGATGAGGACAGGAGGAATGAGGGAAGCCGTCCATGGTAGTAACCTATAAAACAGGGTAAGAGAACCGATTGTTCGCCTATGGCGCAATGATCCGAGTCCCACCGTGAGCTTGGGATGCCTCTTCTTGTCCTCTATAACTCGATGCACGCGACTCGTCTGCAGGGCGGAGGGAGAATGTTTTGTGATTTTTTTGTGAATATATCTCTCTCATAGTAATTTATAGGCGTAGTTACATCCAGGCGGCCCTTATCCTAAATACGAGTATTTTTCGATGTTAGCGCGCGTGCGAGCGAACTGTGCGATAGCGCGATACAAAGAATAATAAATACTATCTGGCAAAAATACTACACCAGTGATGTTAGCGCAAAACACCATGGTGAACTAGGTGGCATGTCAGAGTGAACTGAAAATATTTCTCTTAGATAATCGCGTTTACGGTTATTTTTACGATCTCGTGGCGTTCTGACCCATTCTCAGGACGGAGTTCGTCAATAACTTCCGGCAAACATGACGACGAATTACTTATATCTAAGTCGAATCCTTACCTTTAATAATATAATATAATATGTGTATTTTTTAATTTATTGTGTATAAAATATATATAAAAATGTGAAACCAAATATTGGTATGAATAAAAATATTTAGGTAGCGTGTGGGGCCGGTACTTTAAAATAATAGCCCCACGGCATCTCTCCCCGTGTATGTATAAAAAAATACATTTACTCTTAGATAATCTATATGGCAAGTAAAATGTTTTTTTTTCCTTTTGTAAATAAAAAAAATATTGCTGACTTAGACGATTTAAATGAATCTTTTATATTGTTTAAATATTACTTTATTAATATATTGACTGAACCCTATTGCCTATGTTCTTTGTTTATTATCTTTTACGGATAAATCTTTAACATGTGTAGATATAGTATGTTATATTTAACGTTATGAAAGTTTAGGTATTAAGTGAGATAGCCAACTGTATCGGGGTTACATAGAAAAGCTTGTTAAGTGCGTTCACTTATAGAGGGTTCCGTACACGTTCCGTAGCTATGTATTTCCTTCTTGCACGCACAGCGTGGGCACGTGGCGATCACGTGGTCGCAGCCTGTCTCGCGTGCGCCGGCGCCGCGCTTCTCTCTTTTCTCGCGTAGATTTTCTTGAAAACCGTTAAGATATACCTAAACTTGCGTGTAAGGCGCACTGGGCAAGGATTTAAAAACTGGGAATAGTACTCTTCAATCACTGGTGAGAGGTGGATGTGGGAGAGTGTTTCAATACTGGTCCCACATACACTCCTCGCCTTATCGGCAATGTTTATTTTTTTAATTGATTGTGTTTGATGTTTTGTTTGTTGTCTTTTTGTGTATTTATACGCCAAAAAGCTCTACTTTTAGGGTTCCGTATTGTCTTGGGAGAGGCCTATGTCCAGCAGTGGACCGATATAGTGATGATGTTGTCCGTCGTACGGGACCCTATTACTAAGCCTTACGTCGTCTGTCTGTCTGTCTCTGTCTTTCTGTCTGTATGTCTGTCCGTCCGTCCGTCCATCCGAGGGCTGTATCTCTTGAACCGTAATAGGTAGCCCGTTGAAATTTTCACAGAATATGTGTTATTATGGCCGATGTAACAACAAATAATAATAATAATAAGAAGAAGAAGCTGTCAGAAGAAGAAGAAGCTGTCAAAGTGCCAGGTCGCTAAATTTTTTTCTCACAAATGAAAAAAATTTAAACCGAGTTCTGAGGGTAAAGAAGCCGAGTTCGAGTGTATGCGCGGCCCCACCACCACCGGCGCAGCACCTCGCATGGTGTGCAACACCATGCGACCACCACCAGCGCCGTCGCTCGGCACCCCCGGAATATGGTGACGACTTGTACAAGACAGCACGGCAGAAGACAGGGACACGGCCGGCGTCCCCGCCCCGGGCCAGAGGAGGGCGCGGTGAGGACGCACCGCAGCTTGCGTGGAGTCTGCCGCGCCAGCAGCGCACCGCCGCCCCGCACGAATACGCCGCCATCCTCGCTTACACCGACGACGACGTTGACGTGTCCCTGTGTCTCGCTCACCTGCCACTTCTTAGACGACAGCGCACACCCACCACCAAGGTTCGCCGAACAACATCGCGCCACCGCCACAAGACCTACGACGGGACGACGATGTCCGCCACATCAACCGGCCTGCTTGGGGCTATCGGGGCTTCGTGCTCTGACTACGGCCCCCGCTACCGGCGTGGCGGTACGGTGCGCAACGGCAGCGCACGCACGAGGATCAAGATCAATGAAAGGACTGCGTGTAGTCGCCCCGCAGCCGGTGGATACGGAGCTCTCCGAGATGGGGGTGGTGGTGGCCTACGTGTCTAGTACCACCACCTACCGCTCGAAGCTTAGTCTCGCGTCGTCTCGGAGAGCTCCATAGCCACGGCCTGCACCCGCCGGCGTGCTTGGAGGTCCGCCTCCCGCCGCCGGCGAGAATACCGTTTTTTTGTTTTTGTCTGTTTCTATTAATTTTGTATAGGTATTTTATTTTATAAATATATAAAATTAATATAAATATGTAAACAAAAAAGTGAAAATAAAGAAAATAATAAGAAAAAGTAAAAAAAATTACGGGGGTTCCCGTACAAGAAACTAAAAAGTGTATGCGCGCCATCTACCGAAAAGAGTATGAAGCATTTTAACTAATCATGAATTTGAACTAATATGAAGCATTTCATAAAACACGCCATAGATGGCGTGAGTGTCGTTGACCAAGATATGACGATACGGAACCCTTGGCAGGCCTTCGTCACTCGCTTAAGGTGCCGGTTAATGCACAAGTAAACAGTTGGCTGCCGCTATCCAGCCAGAGCGAGCGCGCGGCTTTAGTTTTTAGTTTTAGTTTTCTATGTAATTTTTAGGTTCACTTAAAGTTATATTACGTTTAGTTTTCTTATTTAATTAATTTCAGTTCTTAATTATTTGTATCTCCGTCTCTCAGTGTGGGTTTTATACAATAAAGACACCAATAAAACAATAGGTACATTGTAGATGATCATTAAATTTATTGATCAAACAAAACTATCACTGGAAGGTTGCACGCTTCCATGTGAGAAACTAATTGTGACGCTAACGCATGCATGAATTTGTTCGCATGAATTTGCCGTAGCTAAATATCGTATCGTTGGTAGGTATCATCTTCATTTTATTCTTCACAAAAAGACAGCCCAAAGACACAGCCCTTACACGCGCTGAACGACGCGCTTTCGAGATAAAGTTACGGGACAGAAAGAGAAGCGAAATGTAGGTGGTTATCGTGGTTAGGCATGCAGCTCTGTGCGAGTCAATTTGGACTTTATCGCGTCGTCGCAGAGTAGCTATTTCTTTGTGAGTTTTTGTAAAGAGATGCTTCATTAAGCCAGTACTAATATCTATTCTGTGCCCTCGGTGCGCGAGTTCGACTCGCACTTAGCCGGTTTTTTTAGATTGAGTCGTGTCTACATTTCGCAGACAACGCGATGTTCCGACGTGATTTTTCGCGCTGTAATTTTCGCTTGAGCCCGTCGGAGTGTGTGCGAGAGATTGTCAGTACGTCGCGCACGCGTCAGGTTATCCTGTACTTATATTATTCAAGACATCGCACTTCACAGGGCGGGTGCCGTCAATTTTGTTCTGAGGCCTTCTTTCTTCTTCTACTTCTTGTACCGCGTGGGGTCGGTGCTTAAAAAGCATAGCCCCACTGCATCTCTCCCCGTGTTTTTTTTTTTATGTCATCCGGTTTGGGTGGCTGAGTCAGAGGGGCCAAAGCACATGCTCTAACCAGCCAATATCACCTCCGAGAAGGTAGGTGCCATACCGGAGACTTCCCTGGATTGCTGGCTATACTGGACTAGAGGAGAACACAACCGAGGTTGCTTGCGGCCATCTTACATCCAGTACGGTGGTACCAACCCAGTGGGCTACAATTTGAGCCTACCACCTAGTAAGGGGCAAGGGAAGGGACCTACAGTTTTACACCGGTTCCGAACGGTGAAGCAGCGGGTGTAGGTATGCACGTAAATTTTTTCGTCAATGTCGTAAAATGCGACTAAGGGATGAGGACGGAAGTGCACCTATCTTCTTGACACAGCACTTCAACCGAGTCATGCAGCAGGTGGGTCTTCGTGCCTTACTTGCCGCCTGGTACTTAGTTATCTTGTCCTAATACTTTGCTAAACTTGGTGGTTAATGTTGCGCTGTAATTTACAAGAGTACTTGCAGCACAACACCGACTACTCTGCTTACCCCGATTTTCGGGATACAGAGTGTGGTATTTATGTATGCATTCTTTCTTCGTTGAATTAATTCAATTTAGTCTGTATAGAATCAATATAGTATATTCTTGATGTTCGACAGAAGTTGATTTTTATTAATGGCAAGAAATTGTAAACTTTATTATTCAGAATATTGAAATGCCATCGAGAATAACTTATAGCAACTGTATTTGAACTTTATAAGCAGCTCGTGCCGTGTGGGGCCGGTACTTTAAAATAATAGCCCCATTGCATTTCTCCCCGTGTACCTATGTCGTAAAATTCGACTAAGGGATATATATGACTCCCTTCTTATATTACTAGGTGGTAGGGTTTAACCCGCCCGGGTTGGTACCATCGCACTGAATGAAAGGTCGGTCGAAACGGCTATGTAAATAGTTTGTGTTTTCCGTCCAGTTCAGTGTAGCCGGCACGACCTAAGGGAGGCACTGACGTGGCACCAAGTCCACCCGATGTTATGGTGTTATTGGTGGTGCCACCACGGATGTTGTAGGTGATGTAGACAACCGTGTCCGTTTCCATAAAAAAAGAAGTAGATTTTTATTAATGGCAAGAAAATGTGAACTTTATAATTTAGAATATTCAAATGTTAACGAGAAGAACTTAGCAAATGCACTTGAACTTTATAAGCAGCTATTTTTTCGGTCGATCACTCGCCAATGAAATATGAAGTCAATGGAAATATGTCTACTCTCTACTTCTTATGAAAGGGATCATCTGTCTGTAAGCATGTATGTATGTATGTTTGGGGTAAACTCCGGGATCACGGAACAGATTTTGATGCCGTTTGCACCAATGTTGCGAGGAAGCGTTCGTTTATTATCATATTTGCGTTTATATCGGATTTGTTATTAAACCGAGGCTACCGCGAGCGTAGCCACGGGCAAAAGCTAGTTTTAGATAAATAGCCGATCTTTCCGCCCGGAGCCCCGTAATGAAAGCTGTTGTCAAACTTATAAAAGCCTTCCCCTCCCCCACAGTCGGCGAAAGTCGTTCCGCTCGATCCGCAAGCCGTGCACACTCGACCGATATGTTTTATTTAACCGAAGGGAATTATGATAATTGCACAATTTCCAACGGAGCGAATTCCACAAGAATTCACGACGACGGAAAGAAGAAAATCGTTAGGCATAAGGGAAACCTCCTTCTCCCCCCGTCCTTTCGCCGCCACTTACGCACATCCCCCCTCCGTCCGCCCCATCGCCCGATGACGTATGGCCGTAATTTTTTTTGAACACTTTCTTTCATTGCCGGTATATGTTTAGGCTGTCGATACGATGTCAATTTCAAGTATGACAAATATTTGGAGCGTCGTCGTGACTCGTGATGCGTTGTGAACGGTCTTTCAGTTTCCTTTTTTTTTTCAACGTATGTTGATTTTGGAAACAAGACATAGAAACAGAACTATTGGTTGTACAACAAGTGTTTACCTTGTTAATTACTAAGTGTTTACCGTGTTAATTACCTATACCGTCTGTCAGTCCGTCCGTCCGTCTGTCAGTCCTTCCGTCGAACGGAGCGCGAGCGAATCGAAAAAGTGTATTTTCTTGTACAATTTTTGTCAACACGACTCGAGCCGATCCCACTTAGAGGGAATTATTCTTAGATTTCCCCGGAACGATTACGGAGCCATCCATTATTCAGACTGCTCCTTATAGAATGTTGAGCGATTTTATATTTCCTGCGAAAAAAAGTCTAAAGCAGAACTTGATTTGTCTTTGAGTTTTCAAAATTTTGTTAGAAATAATGCGACTTATCATTATTATATTTTACGATAAAAAACTAACGGAAAAGATCGATGGCTCGAATGTGCGCGGCAGGGACGCCAGAGATGCACATACCGAGACCTGTACCATAGTTAAACCACACAAGTTAGCCGTCTTCATACAAACGCGCCGATTTCGCACTCACACAAGCGCGCGCCTCCGCACGCTGTCTGTACACAACCACTACATGCATTCTCACTGTCTCTCGCGCGTAGTCAGTGATGGTCGCCCCGCCCCCGCGCTCGGTGACGCACACCACGTGACGGCCTCTGCCTGCCGCCGCGGCGCCGCCTGCCGCTTCCCGATAGAAAGTATTATTATTCGAATTTTATTTTATTGCACTAACATAATGGCTCCGCGTTTCTGCAGTGTGTACGGCTGCATGAATAGATCAGGCTCGAATCGCGAGTTAACATTATTCTCATTACCTGCTCCCATCGAAAGGTAAGTAACATAAAAAATATTATTAAAGTATGTAGTTAAATTATGTAAGTTATTAATACGAGTAGGTACTAAGCGAAGGAATTGACTTGAGACCTGGCTCGGTAACGTCAGAGCAAAGTACCTATTAGTATTTAATTATAGTATTAATTAGTTATTAATAGGTAAGTACTAGCTGCAAAAACCATTCGCGAACCCCGGTATCGGGCGCGGCCGCGCGGCGCACGTGAAGGCTGCGCCGCGCGCGGGCCCGCGGTTGTCGACTTGTTCAGACTTGTTAGAGATACCACGCTCACGCGGTTTTGTCTTCTATAAATGGCCACAGCTCCTACCGCGGACACTTTCATGACTGCTAGTGACCAACCAAGTTATTAAATAATTCATTAAAATAACAAAAATAAACATATAAGTTATTAAGTAATAATAAAACAAAATTAATTTTATTTTTATTTTTTTATTTTCGTTTATTTGGGAAATCAACAGCAGTTTTACAATAGGTGTGATTATGTATAGGTTGTACAATAGAAGCCAATTAAAGATTTCCACTGCTTAAATACATTTTAAAATTATTTATTTGATAATTTTTTTATTAAGATTAATAATTATATTAATCTATAATTCTAAATATATTTTCTATAATTTTTATAGTTATAAATTTTTTTCCCACTTATTAATTCTCTTCATCGTCCGCGACTACGAAATGGTTGTCCAAAGACGGACGTGAGTTAAAGTTGAATTTTGACATTGCATTAATTTTTGGGAGGTTAAAGTTAAAAAAAAAATTTACCCGACTGCGCGAAGCAAAAATGAAGGGTTATCTTTTTAGCAATTTATGTGTGTGTATGTTTGTTTTTACGTATGTTCCACCGTAGCGCCAGAACTAAGTATCCGATTATTGAGTGGGGTATCGTTGTCAAGGGCTCAAACATCAAAATAACATCGTTCACTGTCTATCGAAAATACAGCTTTCGAAAATATACCTTAACGCCAGTATATAATAAATCTATGACAACTCATATATTCTGTTAGAGTAAAATTTTGGGAGCTGGCTCTTGGTCTATAAATAAAAAATACATAAATGTACATAATAATTTTAAAGAATTGCATTTCCACCATGATGGGCTCACTGCGTGTCAATTGTGTTAGTGTTGTGAGTTGTGACATCCCTGGAGGCTCGGCGCAGCGTAGGTAGTTATTTTAAAAATGGCCTCCAGTTATCTTACTCGTCTTCTTTTACTATGCCTGTACCCTAATCACGAGATTTAACCTACACCGCGTACTACGCTACGCCGTGTTCTCCGCATCATTTTGTACGGAGAAACGGAGCAGCGCCTCTAGTGATAGATTTGCGAACTTCGTTTCTCCATACAAAATGATGCGGAGAACACGGCGCGCGGCGTAGCGTAGTAGCACAGAATAGATACGTAGTAGGTTAAATCTCGTGATTAGGGCACTGTACCCTTATCACGAGATTTAACCTACACCGCGTACTACGCTACGCTACGCCGTGTTCTCCGCATCATTTTGTATAGAGAAACGAAGCTCGCAAATCTATCACTAGAGCCGCTGCTCCGTTTCATTATACAAAATGATGCGGAGAACACGGCGTAGCGTAGTACGCGGTGAAGGTTAAATCTCGTGATAAGGTTACAGATCGGGTATGAGCTCCGAAAGTGTCAACTGCTTAGTTTTTTTTTATGTAAACCAACATTGTTGGCTGTTTCGAGGGAACAATGGGACAGTCGATATAGCCAAAAACACCTCGCGAAATGACGCTCAATGTGGCGCCATGTCAGCAGATCTGCGGACTGTTGCTAGGCTGTCAGCCCGTTGATACGACGTTTGAAGACACCCAGGATTCGGGAAACACACTCGCCGGAAGACAGTTCCACAACATAGCGGCGGGTGGCCGAGTGGTTTGGGCATCGGCTTCTCATGCGAGAGGTCCGAGGTTTGAATCCGGTCGGCGTGTACCAATGAGTTTTTTCTTACGAAAAAAATTTACGTGCATACCTACACCTGCTGCTTCACCGTTCGGAACCGGTGTAAAACTGTAGGTCCCTTCCCTAGCCCCTTACTAGGTGGTAGGCTCAAATTACAGCCGACTGGGTTGGTACCACCGTACTGGATGTAAGATGGCCGCATAGCAGCCTCGGCTGTGTTCTCCTCTAGTCCAGTATAGCCAGCAATCCAGGGAAGTCTCCGGTATGGCACCTACCTTCTCGGGGTGATATTGGCTGGTCGGAGCATGCGCTTTGTCCCCTCCGACTCAGCCACTCATACCGGATAACATAAAAAAATAAAAAATAAAATAGCGGTGCGACAAAGAAACGATTTTGAGAACCGATGGGTTCTCAAAAGCTTCAATCAACAACAAAAGGGTGCTCAGTTAAGGCCGCTGCATACGTAGCGGGGCGCTGGCGGGAGCGGAGCGGAGCGGGGTAATATTTTCCATAAGAATATATTATATCCCGCTCCGCCCCCGCTCCGCTCCCGCTCCGCCGCCGCTCCGCTCCCTCCCCGACGCGTATAAACTCGTGCTTGCACTATATGCCGGGTTGGTACCACCGCACTGAATGAAAGGTCGGTCGAAACGGCTATGTAAATAGTTTGTGTTTTCCGTCCAGTTCAGTGTAGCCGGCACGACCGAAGGGAATCACTGACGTGGCACCAAGTTCATCCGGTGTTATGGGCTGACATCACGGATGTTGTAGGTGATGAAGCCAACCGTGTCAGCATGAATAAAAAAAAATAAAAAAAAATATAGTTCCTGAGGATCCTGCAGAAAAGCTCGCCCCGCCCCCGCCCCGCCGGCGCGGCGCCCAGCTACGTATGCAGCGGCCTTTAATTTGCGGCGAGTGCTGCGAAGATAAGTTGGATGGCAAGGAATACCCGAAACTGATACGCATAAACAAAAGTGGCCAAGCGACTCCTTGATCATAAAAATAATATTAATTAATAATATTAGTTTTTTCCGTCTACGAGCGATTCGAACTAACGTGGAGACGGTTTCCTCCAATGATTCAGTTTTCAGGGAGAACTTTAAGACTTAGGATTTTCGTTTAGGTTTTCCTGTAAACTATGAGAGAGGCCCCATATTCCCAATTTTTAGAGCCAGTAATTTCGGAGATTGAGTGGAAATGCTCAAGAAAATTGTATAATATATTTTCTTTAATATCTTTTAACTTTCTAATTTGTACCCCAAAATGTACCCATAAAGTCGAATATCGTTCATACATACATACATATCACACACGCTGAATCCCGACAATCGGGGTAAGCAGAGTAATCGGTGTTGTGCTGCAAGAACTCTGGTAAATTACAGCACAACACCGACCGCCACGTTTCGCAAAGTATTCGAATATGATTCAATCGATCAAGCAGCAAGTAAGGCTCGAAGACCCACCTGCTGCATGACCCGGTGGAAGTGCCGTGCCAAGGTGAGAGGTGGTCGCCCTTTAGCACGGCATCTTGTCCTTATCCCTTAGTCGCCTTTTATGACATGCACAGGGAGAGATGCAGTGGGGCTATTCTTTTTAAGTACCGGCCTCACACGGTAATATCGTTCATTTACGAGAAAATACGCTGTGACAGATGAACAAACAGACACAAGAGTGATCCTATATTGATTGTGTTCTCTTTTGAGATACGGAACTCTAAAAATTCCAATGTGCAACGGATCTTCACACGAATTTATGAAATACAATATGATTGGCTGTACCGATGGAGGCACGCACAACCAACCAAGGTAAAATTAAAAATCTACTGCAGTAATATTTTCTCCAGCCGAACGGTGTACAGAGTATCCGCAGAGGTTACACTGGATTTCTGTGTTTTTCAGCTCCAGGGAAATGTGTTTTCATCTGCTCGAAACAAACCTCCAATTTAAGCGTCTCCGCAATTTATTTATGCGTATATATCCTCTTTTGACAAACCTAAATTAAACCTTAAGATATGGTCACGAGAGTTCTTTTTTGCACGTCCGTGTTGCGGAGAAAATAAGAGAGCATCGCATTGGAACTCGACACTTATTTCCTTAGCGTTAAGGTGGAATGTGCTTTTGTATGTGTGAAGGGGGGGTTATTTACGAGGTTCACTTTCGATTGTATGTTATTGCTAGTTCGCACCATTTGCTTTCGGTCGGCAACAAGGGAGGGCCAGGGGCAGAGGGGGGGGGGGGGGGGGGGGGGGAGCACACACGGATACGGCAGTGGAAAAAAACATCTGAGCCTTATCTGAGCTTCGGAAAAATAGCAGCTTCGTATTTTCGAGATTTTGAAGAAACACACGGCAAAGTAACGTGTGGGGCCGATACTTAAGAATAGCCTCACTGCATCTCTCCCTGTGCATGTCGCGTAGAAGGCGACTAGTGGGGGATTTACACGGGTCGATTTTCGCCGTGCGGCTGGTCGCTCCACAAATCGGCTCACAGAGCCGCATCGCCACCCCATTTACACAGGTGACTGAAATCGCAAGCGACTAGGTCATTATCTTCAAAAATATCGAGCCGAACAGGTGCTTTACGTGCCGTTATCGAAATGATTAGTAAATTAATTATTCAAGATTTGCTTGGAGAACAAAGAAAGACGAAGAAAAACAAGAAGAAAAGAAGAAAAAACACCTCCACACACGTTCGCGCGGCGGGCGATCGCCTGCGACTGACCGTTTACACGGTCGATTTTAGTCACCAGCCGCATGCGGCCGGTCGCAGCGCGGCCAAAAGTCGCATGCTAGTCTACTTTGGGGCTTGCGACTTTAGTCACCTGCGGCCTAGTCGAATTGCCATTTAGACGGTCGATTTTCGCCATGCGGCGGTCATTGTGGGGCTTTAGTCACCCGTGTAAACCCCGCATAAGAAGGACAAGGTGCCGTGCTAAAGGGCGACAGGCTAGCCATCTCTCACCTTGGCACGGCCTTTCCACCGAGTCATGCAGCAGGTGGGCATTCGTGCCTTACTTGCTGCTTGATAGTTATCTTGTCCGAATACTTTACAAAACGTGATAGTCGGTGTTGTGCTGTAATTTACCGGAGTAATTGCAGCACAACACCGATTACTCTGGTTACCCTGATTGTCGGGATAGAGAGTGTGGTATGTATGTATGTATGTACACGGCGAAGTTTCACGTTTTACTTAACGTTGGTATTACTTACATTACATACCATACAAGGTATCAACGTTTGACCGGTTTGCCTCTTTACACCTGATACACTTATATGATAAGTCTTTGTAGTCAGAACTCTTAGTAAAAAGGTTAATCTTGCTCTCAAGCTGTGTTTTCGATAGACTGTAAGTAAGCGATGTTATTATGTGGCTATAGTCACTAAAATATTTGTATTAATATGTATGATACCCTGCGAACTTTCTTGCCGCTTCTTCATCGTGGGTGCAATCGAACCGGATAGAACAAATTGTGACAAGTTCGAGTGCAGCCTTACTGCCATATGAATGTCCAATAAACAATAAACAATAAATAATAAACAATAAACAACAATACGCGCTATATCCAAACAATCCAGAAAACCAGACAATATGAGTAATCGGTGTTGTGCTGTAAGAATAGTTACTTAAATAATAGTACTCAAACCGAGACTCAAACTCTGATAAGTTACAGCACAACACCGAACTCCACGTTTATCAAATTGTTAGGATAAGATAACTATTAAGTAGCAAGTGAGGTACGCATACTTACATGGGTAGAGTGGAAGAGTCCTTTATGAATGTTTTTTTTTATTCACAACGCGACATATGGCGCCGAGCCACCCATAAGGTGCCTAACGACGCCCATGGACATTCGGTCGTATGCGGGGGTTGCGAATGCCATGCCGGCCTGACAGGTGCCCATTCACGCCCCTCTTGACGGACCCGAGACTGTACTTGGGGGGAAATATATGGGCAGGGACAGCGTTCCAGCGTTTACCGGTTCTGTAGAGGAAAGACCTGCAGAATCGATTGGTACGCATCCGCGGTAAGGCCAGCGTGTAGGAATGCAATCCCTGCCCAGTGCGCGTGGTGCGAAGGTGGAAAGGGGACGGCGGGATCGCATTAAACAGCTCCTCCGAGTACTCCCCATAAGCGATAGAACACACTTATGGAGCCGACATCCCTACGGTGTTGCAGTGGTTCTAGATCGCAGGACACTTCGGGGTCACCCACTAGTCGCACGGCTCCACGCTGGATTGAGTCCAGAGGTGCAAGCTGGTATTTGGCAGAGCCATCCCACAGGTGCGAGCAGTACGTATGTATGAGCAGAATGTATACGCAAATATTAATTATTCTTACGAAAATAATCATAACAGGCATATTTTTATATGTAGGATAATTTTTTGAAATTACATCATTCTTATTTGTTCTCTGCCACTCCACACTCATTCATGGCTGGAGGAGGAGGCTGGCTATTTGAGCTCTCAATGATAAAGCTAAGAAGCAGTATGATAATTCTCAACCAGACTAAAATATAATTTAATAAAGTTTTTTAATTCATACAACGGATATAAAGTTCGCCTACTTCTCGCTCTGTCATTACAGTCATTCATTAGGCACCAAGTCGCGGCTCGTGTTATAATTCTCATTTAAGTTGGAGTCTTTTTGAGCCGCGTCTAGTTCTTAGTCTTTAAGTCCTGAATAATTGAAAGCACTAGACTGTGGCATTGTCTAAAGTTTGATATTAGTATTATCTATCTAGCGCAGACTTTCCCAAAGTATAGTATAAATATTCCCAAAGTATAGCAGCAGCAATATAACGCTGTTTTATTTTTCATTTAAGATAAGGGGTTGGTCCCGAATTTAGAATTTTTTTTAGATTGGTCGCGCTGGATTCAGACAACTTTGGGAACCACTGATCTAGCGTTTTATATTGTCTGTTTTTACATGTATTCGTAAGCTTTTGCGTCTGCGTCTGCATCTCGCATCTGCGTCTCTGCATCTCATTGTAAATTTCTATTGCTCTTCTGTATGTCATCTTCTGTCTTATGTATCTTTGTTAGTGTTTTTGTGTGCAATAAAGTATCTCTATTCTAATAATAATAATATATATTTTATACATAATAAATAAAAAAAAAAATTTTTACATTATTTATTTCGAATTTTATTATTAATCGTAGTCAGATAACAAAATTTTAAAATATATACAAGTTGAATGTGTCAATATCTGACGACGACTAATAATATAAAACTATTTTGTACCGTTTTGGGACGGTACTTTAAAAGAATAGCCCCACTGCATCTCTCCCCTTGTATGTCGTAAAAGGCGACTAAGGGATATGGCTCCCTTCTTATATTACTAGGTGGTAGGGTTTAACCCGCCCGGGTTGGTATCACCGGACTGAATGAAACGTCGCGTCGGTCGAAACGGCTATGTAAATAGTTTGTGTTTTCCGTCCAGTTCAGTGTAGCCGGCGCGACCGAAGGGAAGCACTGACGTGGCACCAAGTTCACCCGGTGTTATGGGCTGACATCACGGATGTTGTAGGTGATGTAGCCAACCGTGTCAGTTTCCATAATTTTTTATTTAAGATTTTTAAAACAGCTGCGCGACGACGTCGCCTTGCAGTCCGGCGGATACGGAGCTCTCCGAGATGGGGGTGGTGGTGGCCTACGTGTTTAGTACCACCACCCATCGCTCGAAGCTTGTCTCGCGTCGTCTCGGAGAGCTCCGTAGCCACGGCCTGCACCCGCCGGCGTGCTTGGAGGCTTGTCTCCCGCCGCCGGCGGTATTACCGTTTTTAATTTTTATATTAATTTTGTGTATTTTTATTACTTTTTTGTATAATATATATAAAATTAATGTAAATTTTTATAATGTGAAAAAGAATATAATAATAATAAAACCAACCAACGAGGTATGTTAAATGCCAAGAACCTGCACAACCGCGAGGTATGCAATCTCCGTCAGTACTTTTTGGAAAAGACTGATGTTTGTGACATGCATCGCGATGTCGTCACCAGCGATAAAGGTCTTACCCCGCTGAGCATGGGAAAAGAGAACTGGCGGAAGCCGGTTGTGCTAAGCACCGAGGACCGCATGGAAGTATGGAAAGGCAAGGAGCAGCTCCTGGTAGGTACTTTCGGTCTCTCACGGGACCGGATGTAGACCAACTTGCTTCCGTGCACTGGCTACGCTTCGGGGACCTCTTCGGGGAAACCGAAGGGTTTGTCTTTGCAATACAAGATGAGGTTGTCAAGACGAACAACTATAGGAAACACATAATGAAGGACGGGACCATTGACATCTGCCGCGCCTGCCACCAACCTGGCGAGTCCCTCAGACATGTGATTTCCGGTTGCTCGCAGCTTGCCAACACCGAGTATTTGCATAGACACAACCTAGTAGCCAGGATTATCCACCAGCAACTTGCCTTAAAGTTCAACCTTGTAGGTACCGAAGTACTATAAGTACAATCCGCCGCCAGTTCTCGAGAACGGTCATGTCACACTCTACTGGGACCGGTCCATTATCTATCACAGACAGGACTATTCTCGCGAACAGACCTGATATTGTGATAGTAGACCGGGAGGCAAGGCGCGCAACGCTCGTCGATATCGCCGTGCCGCATGATGGTAACCTCGTCAGTAAGGAAGCAGAGAAGATGTTAAAGTATCTGGATCTGCAGCACGAGGTTACCAAAATGTGGCCGTTGTGCCCATAGTCGTATCGGCGCATGGGCTGATAGCGAAGAGCCTCGACGATCACCTTGAGAGGCTCTCGCTGAGTGGTTGGGTCAAGGGCCAGATCCAGAAGGCAGCCCTGCTCGACACTGCACGCATCGTCCGGAGGTTTCTCTCCCTGGGGTCCGACTATTGGTAGCTTGGGTTCGCCCCGCCGCCGGTGGTGGAAACTCCGTTTATTTTTATATTAATTTTAGATTTTAGGTTTGTATATATTATGTAAAATTAATATAAAAAAAAATGTGTAAATAAATGGATGACATATAAAACCAAATATTGGTATAGGTAAATAAAACGATTTATTTCATATTCTAATAATAATAAGTGAATACCGATAAAATGGCAAAGGGCAGACGGTGCAGCGGAGGTTACTGCAAACAGTTTCATCTTACATTCTCCGCGAAGAAACTAATCTTCAGTGTTATTCAATATCCGCTGTCGAGCGCCGGTATCGCCCCGAGCACTCTGGTGGCACTTGCGTACAAAAAAATATGTCAAGTGAGCACTTTGTACACTACCGAAAGGTATTGTTGCGGCCGAGTGTCGTATATTGGGTCAGTTGAGAGGCGTGTGGTCGGCGCGGTTTTGGCTCGGACTATTGATCTCTTGAGGTTAAAATCCGGCCGACGCACATCAATAAGTTTATTCTGAGGGAAAAATTTACGCGCATAGCTACACCCGCTTCATCGTTCTGTTACCGGTGTGAAACTGTGGGTGGCTTCCCTTGCCCCTTACTAGGTGGTATGATCAAATTGTAGCCGATTGGTTTCGTACCACCGTACTAGATTCAAGATGGTCGCACAGCAGGTCTCTAGTTCAGTGTAGCCAGCAATTCAAAGGGAATTCTTTAGTATGTGATAATTTCGAAGGCGATATAGGCTGGTTGGGGGTAGCTTATTTCCTTTTCCTTCTTCAATAGGAGGCCGTACTGCCTTGAAACGCGCTTGTTAAGCTTATGAAACGGGTTTGTTAAGCTAACTCCCTTTTCAAACTCGTGTTAAATTCAATGCCTGTCTGTTAACGGAATCGGATATTCGTCTGGTCGCTTATGAGCGTTGGTGGTTCATTGGTAGAGTGTAGAGGAGAGGTAGAGTGTTTTTCGATCTCATGGTCGTGGGTTCGAGTCCCGCTCGTGCAAGTAATTTTTTATGAAAAGCATTGTTAGGGTAATAAAAATAGGTTATGGTTATTTCTTTTATAACCACATGCCTAAACAACTTTTTATCGGAAGTATTTTTGTTTAACTCTTTATGTTAAGCTTTGTTAGGTTTAAAAAGGAGGTTATGGTAATTTTTTTTAACCACATAAACAACTTTTTATCGGAAGTATTTTTATTACTTTTGTTATGTTAAGCATTGTTAGGGTATTCAAAACAGGTTATGGTTATTTTTTCTTAACCACATAAACAAATTTTTATCGGAAGTATTTTTTTTTACTTTCTTATGTTAAGCTTTGTTAGGTTATTAAATATAGGTTATGGTTATTTTTTCTTAACCACTTAAACAACTTTTTATCGGAAGTATTTTGCTTTACTTTCTTATGTTAAGCTTTGTTAGGTTATTAAAAACAGGTTATGGTTATTTTTTCTTAACCACTTAAACAACTTTTTATCGGAAGTATTTTTCTTTACTTTCTTATGTTAAGCTTTGTTAGGTTATTAAAAACAGGTTATGGTTATTTTTTCTTAACCACACAAACAACTTTTTATCGGAAGTATTTTTTTTAATTTCTTATTTAAGCTTTGTTAGGGTATTACAAACAGGTTATGCTTGTTTTTTTATAAACACATAAAAACATATGATCTGAAGTACCCCTTGATTTGAACACGAGTTTGAAAAGGGAGTTAGCTCAACAAATCCGTGTGCGGTTCATGGCTGCCTCCTATTGAACACGGAAAAGGAAATACGCGTCGGGGTATGTGCTTTGACCCCTTTAATTCAGCCACCCATACCGGATTTAATAAATTAATTAGTAAAAATGCAATAATATTTTTTTTTTATTGCTACCGAACTGGTTGGCTCTGTCCAAACCTCGGATTGAATGCGTAAATATATTTTTCCACTAGCAAATGTAGACATAATACACTTATAAATTGATTAGTACAAGTACGAAGAAGTCACATGTCTAATCAAGACGAAAGTATCTCCCGATTAACTGAGAAGTTTCCACGAAACCCTGAAAGTTTGCGCTCTAGGCTTCCATCGAGCTGATCGCAAAGAACTTAGCTATCTCTAGGTGGCAACTTTTCCATTTGAGATGATACGATAGCCTAAGTAGTCCTATACGGTCTGTTTTTTTTTATGGAAACTAACACGGTTGGCTACATCACCTACAAAAAAATGTTTTTTTGTAGGTGATGTAATTCGATATTTTTTTTTCATACTAAAATTTAAAAATGTAATAAAATCTCGATGGTCAGCGAGTACGGAGTGATTTATAAACAGTGCTGTCTATGCCTAGGGAGTGCAATGACCTAGTCCAGTCCCCTTTTTTCTTCTTTTGATTTAATTCAAATTTAAGTGTTTGGAATTAAGTAAATGCAGCTCAATTCTGCTAGTTAAGCATGTAAGTTAGTCATTTTATTATTATTTAATAATGGCGGACGTTAACCGTCCACCAAATCTCGATAAAACTATTTTGACTAAAAAGTACTATAAAATGACCGAATCTCGACAAAGTTTCAGAGCTTTTCCTCTTCAAATGTGAACCCCTTTCGAACCCTGAAGTTACAAAACCCTATTATTCTGAAACAGCCTGTATAATGGTGTACAATAAAGTATATTTTCATTTCATTCATTTCAATTTTATTTCACTTAACTCTCCCTCCAAACATTTGGCATAGGGGCCGTTTCACACCGGAGTCGTTCCAGGCATATTTTTTCGGCCGCACCCGCAAACAACTGAGCTCAACCCTCGCGGTGTGAACCTTCATCTTTATCAGATTAGAAGCGCTGCTCGTCTGGCGGTCCGCTCGTAATTAGGTACACTAAATTTTCTCTGCTAGTGTTGGTTCTGCTGTCCGGCTTAAAAAAAAATAATTACGGGTTGCTTGTGTATAAAGGCGTACCGTGGACCCGCCGATCAGCTTACGCCGTTGGTCGTTGCATGGACCTTTCACCAGGGCATTCCCCATGTAATTTGGAGTGAAATGTCGACAAATATGCAAAATGAAAAATATAAAACAACTATCATACAAAAAAAAAATTTGTAATTGGGTCAACACATAATGGTCGAATTGAGAATGTATTCATTTCCTTTTCGAGTCATTAAAATAAAGTCTTAAAGTTCTGCATCTTTGTATTTTTCTTTTAACATACTTGAAGTTTCATCAGTTAAATTTTGGTGTAGTTTTATTTAAATTGTTGTTTATTTATTTTTATTTTTTTAGGTAGATATGGCGATATTTTATTTCTACATAAACACAGTGTAATGAATTTAAATTATGAATTAGAACTAGATTGAGTTATTAAACAAAGATTTATTACAATGAAATAAAGTTAAAATTAATACATATTAAATAAAAAAAATAATTAATGTGAGTTTATTATTTTCAACTGAAATTCGAATTGATAAAATAATAGAGAAAAATTGTAGAAAATGGCCGTAAATTAAATTTAGAAATTTCTGTATCAAAAATCACTAAATCATTTTTTCCATATAATTCAACAGCCAAAGACAATTACAAACTTCGTAGCCAATAACTAAGATTAACCCTATTAAATAATTAACAACTTTTTCAACAATTTGACATTGTAATTGTCCCGTTTGCTGGGCCAGTGCTATGTTACTTTCTTAGGGCGCCCGTTCCGCTGACCGCATGGCACTTAGCGAATTAGCTCGTGTCACAGCATAATGGCTAATGCAGACGAGGGTAGGCAGCGAGGTATTAGCGAGGCCCAAATTAGCCCACGTTAGATCGCGCGCGCGCTGTCTAGTCGAGTCGCGAGGATAGCGGCGCGGTGAGCGATGGCGCTGTATCATAAAAAAAATTAAATAAAATAAAATCACGATTGAAACCGAAGCTGTTATTAATAAACATTTCGAACGTTGTCAATATTTTTTTTATTTTTGGTTAAATTATAAGTTTTAGAATGCGATGCCGAAAGCCGAGCTGCTTATATTTTAACCATTGTGCAGCGAGGCGGAGGCCGAGCTGCGTGTAATTCGATTATCTGGCGAAATACTAAGATAGCCAGGACTAGGCCGACGTTCAACTTACGAGAAGGCGAAAAATGTATGTAGGTAATAATGATAGTAAAAGCGTTTAATATTATTATGTTGTTTACTTTATTTCACATTTTTATATATACATTCACATTAATTTTACATATATTATAACTATAAAAAGTAATAAAAATACACAAAATTAATACAAACATTAAAAATAAAAATGGTAATACCGCCGGTGGCGGGTGGCAGGCCTCCAAGCACGCCGGCGGGTGCAGGCCGTGGCTACGGAGCTCTCCGGGACGACGCGAGGCAAGCTACGAGCGATAGGTGGTGGTACTAGACACGTAGGCCACCACCACCCCCATCTCGGAGAGCTCCGTATCCGTCGGACCGCTGGGCGACGACACGCAGCCATTTCATACATTATTAACGTGTTTTTTGCTCTATTGAAAAACGGTAATATATGCAAGCGTCAAACTTGGTGTGCTAATAGTTCAAAATCTGAATTATAGCGCCAAATAATAAAAACCGGCCAATTACATGTCGGTGCGCGAGGCCGACTTCACTTGGCAGGTGTTTATTTTTCTTTACTGGTTTTTTATTGTTCAAACTCGCATACATTAACCCCCGACTCGCCAGCCGCCGAGCCGGGAAAGCCTGCCGCTCGACCCGACAGTGTGCGAGTGCCGGTATACGAGCTCAGCTGTACGCCTAATGCGGTACGTAAGAAAGACCCAAATTGCGTTAAGCCCACGCTCCGTGAATAAACAATGCTGTTGTCAAAATCTGAGACTGAATTTAATTTACTCAGTCTAAAACCCAAAATGCTCGGCCGCATGCGGTGAGAAAACTAAGTCTCCAGTTTGTACCCGGCCCGTCCTAGCCAGGTAACGGGTAGGCGTATTTGGGCATAGTTTTAGAAAGGTCGTGGAAGCCGATTTGGTTGGGCGTTTTGTGAGCTTGCTTAGCTTATGAAGTGGTCGGCAGGTGGCGTAACGACTTTTTGTGATTATCGACCAAATATACTAACATAATTATGTTGATACAAATTACGTATCAAAGTTTGACAAAGGCTCTTTATACCTCATTCACTTAATGAATAAGTCTTTGTAGTCAGAACTCTCAGCAAAATTGTTAATCTTGCTTTCGATAGACTATGGGCGGTGTTATTATGTGGCTAGTCAATAAGTACTTGTAAAAATATGTATGGAAAAAACATACCCTGCCGGCTCTTCTTCGTGGGTGTAATCGAACCGGATAGAACAAATTGTGACAAGTTCGAGTGCAGTCTAACTGCCTATGAATGATTTATAAACAATACAATACAATACAATTCACCACCTTCGGCTAAAATGTAAGTGCCAGTTGCCTACTGTCAGATGTGTGAGAAATCTCACTTTATCCGTCAAATATCTGTTGAACAAGACTTGACCAGAGGCCGTGAAAACGGTCATATGCGAGTGTGAACTAGAATATATTTTGTCTGGGCGTTGAATGTCGCAAAAACGTACAAACTTACCAGTTACAATGATAAACACTAATTTCGAAGTTACAGATTTTTTTAACGGCAATTGCGACATTTACTATGTCGGATGTCTAACGATGCCTCTGTACATCTGTCAGCCTCGGTAGCTCAGCGGTGCTGGCGGTCAACTGTCGGTCGGATCATAAGCACACCTGGGCGAGGTCAGTGTATGGATGGGTGGCCGCTCTACCGTTGGCAGCTGACCATGGTTCGGATTCCACGTAAAACTGTAGGTCCCTTCCCTTCTTACCTCACTTGGTGGTAGGGTTTAACCACAGAGGAAAAATCCTCTGTGGGTTTAACCCGCCCGGGTTGTTACCACCGCACGGAATGAAAAGTCGGTTGAAACAGCTATGCAAATAGTTCGTGTTTTCCGTCCAGCCGTAGCCGGCACGACCGAGGGAAGCATCTGGGACCTAGTTCACCAGGGTGTTATGGGCTGACATCACGGATGTAGTAGGTGATGTAGCCAACCGTGTCAGCTTCTATAAAAAAAAATCTGTAAAGCACAGCCATTCCGAATTCGTCCGGCCTGACAGGAGCCTGTTCACGCCTCCTTTGAAAAACCTCAGGCTATAATTGAGTGGAAATAGATGGGCGTTCCTTATTTTATTATGTTGATCAGAATCATCCAAGCCTTAACTTCCACTGAATCCAATCTCTATACGTGTACGTGACATAACATATTGAATTTACTATACGCGGATATGTCCGTAATGTATTGTTATTCAAAACAGAAAAACAAATTTACCCGCATTCCCAACGCGCGAAATCGTCTTACTTGGCAACAAAGCCCCTTGTTTCTATCTCCATAAAGCTGCATTGACAGCCTCGTTAGCTTCATTCGAGGCCCCTGAGACGTTAGAATTGACATTGATAGCCGCATTGAAATCCCTTAACACGTCTGCTCTCGTTTCGCTCCGATCCGCGACTGAGCGGTTCCTCGTTAGCCCGACGCGGCGCTAGTGTCGGCCGCTTTCCAACTTTGATATAATTAGTCGGAAGCAAGTCGCAAACGCGAATGTTCATTCGCTACATTAAATCATAGTTGAGGATATTCCGGCGCCGCGGTTTGACATCTTGAGTTTGTAATTGTTTCTAGTTTAGTTTTGTCAACAATTATTATCAGTTACTAACGTCACCTACGGTAATGAAGGGGCGATGTTCGACAAATTATTATTGATAGAACATCTTGTCACTCAATAACATAATGAAGTGTAATTTACTATTAGATGACTTGCTAATTTCTTAAGCGGAAATTTCCATTAGATTTTACTATTTGTTGCTCTGAGGAACTAGCTTCCCTTATTATAATTTTTTTTATTGAAAGCTGAACATGTGGCCTAGCCACCCATAAGGTGTCTGACGACGCCCATGGACATTCGGTCGTGTGCGGGGGTTTCCTATTCACGCCCTTCTTGCAGGGCCCTAATTGATTTGACCTTGTCTTGACGTATTTCAGGGTTTTTGGATTTAAGCTTTTAAGGGGTGGAAATCGGGGATGTCCATAAAAGGCGACTAAGGGATATGACTTCCTTCTTATAACTAGGTGATAGGGTTTAACCCGCCCGGGTTGGTACCACTGCACTGAATGAAAGGTCGGTCGAAACGGCTATGTAAATAGTTTGTGTTTTCCGTCCAGTTCAGTGTAGCCGGCACGACCGAAGGGAAACACTGACGTAGCACCAAGTTCACCCGGTGTTATGGGCTGACATCACGGATGTTGTAGGTGATGTAGCCAATCATGTCAGATTCCATAAAAAAAAGCCTCAGGTGCACTCCGGGAGTGCCGGCAGAAGTGAAAACGTTTATTTATAAAGAAGGTTTAAAAAAAATTAAAAATAAAAAAAAAAATAATGAAAAAAAAAATTTGTAGAACGGACAGTCATGCATTTGTTACGAAACCCTACATTCATTTTGAAATAAATGTTAAATTTAGTAGAACGTACAGACATGCATTTGTTACGGAACCCTACAATTCATTTTGCAGAACTTAGTAGAATGGACAGACATAAACGTGTTACGAAACGAAACCCTACAACCGAAACCGGGAGTGCCGGCAGATCCCGTGCCAATCGTAACTTAACCCTTATTGCAATGACTTAAGGTTACATTTTAAATAATAATGTCGCTGTCGCGGTGTTACGGACAGAATTGATCCCGTGCCACTGTAACTTAACCCTTAATGCAATGACTTAAGGTTACATTTCGCTTTTCGAGACTGACGAGGACGCGATGACGCGAGTTTAAATTTTTTTACCCAAGCGCCGCTAAAGAAGTTTTCACTTCAAAAAACGGACCAGTCTTCCCAGCAAATCTGCTAGCATGGCACTCAGCGCGTTTCCGCTAGGAGAGAGAATTTGACTCTTTTGACCGCACCTTATTGGTCTCTCGGCAGACCAAGTTGACATATGTCAGCCTGCGTCCGATCTGATCGCGCTGTGGAACGCTCTAAAATCGCAGTTAATACCTCTGCGGCGAGCGTGTCCTCGACCCGGCCTTAGTTCGTAAGATGTCGCTTTGTTATTTTATGGGCCGTGTTCAAATTGTACGAGATAAGTAGGCTAAACAGGAACGTGTAGCCTGTTTTGTGGACCGTACAAGCGGCTAGAATAGCCTGGATTGTCACTGATGGATTGAGAAGGGTGGTAATTAAATTAATTTCACGCGAAAGCTGGTGGACTCGAGTGTGTGGTACATAATGTTAAGACTAAGAGCCTTCTACGACATAGTACCGTCTACGACTTAGCAACGCCTACGACGACGTAGCGCCGCCGTTACACCGTAGCAGCGTTTAAGACTTCGTAGCACCGTCTACGCCATAGCAGTGTTTAAGACGTAGCACCTTCTACACCGTAGCAGTGTCGTAGCATCGCCTCCGCCGTAACATTGTTAAGACGTAGCACCGTTTACACCTTAGCAGTATTTAAGACTTAGCGGCACCGTCTACACTCTACGCCATAGCAGTGTTTAAGACTTAGCACCGTATACACTGTAGTAGTGTTTAAGACTTCTTAGCACGTCTACGCCGTAGCATTGTTAAGACGTAACACCGTATACACTGTAGCAGTCTTTAAGTCTTCTTAGTGCGTCTACGCGATAGCATTTTTAAGACGTAGCACCGTATACCCGTAGCAGTGTTTAAGACTTCGTAGCACCGTCTACGCCGTAGCAGTGTTTTAGACGTAGCACCTTGTACACAGTAGCAGTCTTAGATTTAGCACCTTCCACAACGACGACTTAGCAGCGCCTACGACGTAGCGCCGTTACGACGTAGTAGTGTTTAGGACGTAGCGCCGCCTACATCGTTGCAGTGTTTAATACTTTGTAGCACCGCCTACACCGTAGCAGTGTTTAAGACGTAGCATCGCCTACACCGTAGCAGTGTTAGATTTAGAACCATCCACAACGACGACTTAGCAGCGCCTACGACGTAGCGCCGTTAGGACGTAGTAGTGTTTAGGACGTAGCGCCGCCTACATCGTTGCAGTGTTTAATACTTTGTAGCACCGCCTACACCGTAGCAGTGTTTAAGACGTAGCATCGCCTACACCGTAGCAGTGTTAGATTTAGAACCATCCACAACGACGACTTAGCAGCGCCTACGACGTAGCGCCGTTACGACGTAGTAGTGTTTAGGACGTAGCGCCGCCTACATTGTTGCAGTGTTTAAGACTTCGTAGCACCGTCTACGCCGTAGCAGTGTTTTAGACGTAGCACCTTTTACACCGTAGCAGTGTTAGATTTAGCACCATCCACAACGACGACTTAGCAGCGCCTACGACGTAGCGCCGTTAGGACGTAGTAGTGTTTAGGACGTAGCGCCGCCTACATCGTTGCAGTGTTTAATACTTTGTAGCACCGTCTACCCTGTAGCAGTGTTTAAGACTTTATTTTTATTTTTTATGTAATCCGATATGGGTGGCTGAGTAGTACTGTGTGGGTCGGTACTTAAGAATAGTCCCACTGCATCTCTCCCCGTGCATGTCGTAAAAGGCGACTAAGGGATAAGCGGCCTGCAGACACCCCGGTCGACTTGTGGCTTCCATGGAAGACATAGGCTGGCTGGGGTAACTGTAGACTGCGGGGTTTTTCACGAAGGTCCCCAACCAAGCGGGATTAGTTTGCAGGCCTAGAGCCAACCCCAAACCAACACAACAACAACAACATGGGTGGCTGAGTCGGAGGGGCCAAAGCGCATGCTCCGACCAGCCAATATCACCTCCGAGAAGGTAGGTGCCTTACCGGAGATTTCCCTGGATTGCTGGCTATACTGGACTAGAGGAGAACACAACCGAGGCTGCTATGCGGCCATCTTACATCCAGTACGGTGATACCAACCAAGTCGGCTGCAATTTGAGCCTACCACCTATTAAGGGGTAAGGGAAGGGACCTACAGTTTTACACCGATTTCGAACGGTGAAGCAGCAGGTGTAGGTATGCACGTAAAATCTAATATCACTAATCACCATCCACGACGTAGAACTGTCTACGACCTAGCAACGCCTACGACGTAGCACAACCTACGTCGTAGCACAACCTACGTCGCAGGAGTTTCTCCGCCCTAGCTGTAGTAAATAATGCACATCGGTCTTTAGAAAGAGACAATCCGATTGTAGAGCGTCGTCTCTGTCGCACTAATTCGCACGTCTCTGTGCGACAGGGACGACGCTCTACAACCGGATTGTCTCTTACAAAAGCCCGATGTGCATTATTTACTGGCGTGTACTGTACTTTATTATGTACACACCAACGTCGAAATTTCACACAAGCTTTAGTCTACAACCACACGCAGCAGCATCTTAAGGGGGGGTACTAGGCAAAAGCACTTCGTATTTCCCTAACCATACCCATATTTCAAGCGATTTAACTATAATATATATGCCTATAGTTAGGTAAAGATTCAAGGTATAATGTGAATACATTATTTTTCATTTAATTTTATAAATTCTTTTAAAATATGTGGTTGAAAAGTGGTAAAATCGTTAAAAAATGCCTTTGCTATTTCCCTCGCCATTTTTTACAAATGCATCTAATACGAAAAATGCTTCATTGAGCTTAGAGTCAATAAGACTAAGAATCATCTAAATAAACTCAAACGCTTACAGAATAAATGGTTTTTCACTGAACTATCTTTGAACATTCTAAATTTTGGGCCGTTGCCGTGCGCGAGCGTTTTTTGTATGGACGTATTTGTGACGAAATAGCAAATGCATTTTCGAACGTTTTTCAGAGAATTTACAAGATTAAATTACAATAATCTATCACACATTATACCTTGAACCTTTACCTAACTATAAGCATATAAATTATATTTATATCTATTGAAATATGGCTATAGTTAGGATAATATGATGTGATGTTTTGCCTAGTACAAGTAGGGGGGGTCCCCTTAAGACGAGAAGGAAGTTAACGTTCTTCATACAAAATCGTCTTTCGGGGTTTATGTTTTTTACCCCCCTAAACCTTATCCGATTTTTACAATTCTTTTTTTGGTTGTTATAAGGACAGTCGAATCTACGTTCCTGTCTTTTTAATTTTTGAATATCTAAAGTGATAACGCAATAAAGCTTAATGAACTTCATGACATCAAAAAATAAAGAAAACAATTTTTTTCGGTCGAAATACAAACTTTTAGCTCCTGTGTTGTATATTTCATCTAAACAAAGACGACAAAGACAGGAACATAGATCGGACTGTCCTTAAGACAATAAAAAAAAAACATTGTAAAAATCGGATAAGGTTTAGGGGGCTAGAGAACATAAATGCCGAAAGTCGATTGTGTATGGAGAAAGTTAACTTCCGTCTCGTCTTAAAGCAAAGATAATTTAGTCTCTGGCACAGCCATAGGCTCAATTACTTCAGCGCAGCATCCCGCGAGAGATGCGTTGAAACATGGCTCCGTTCCAACTCGCAGAGACTGCAAGGCATTACAGTTCGTCCTAGGTCAGACGGAAACAATGCCTGTAGTAATTCCTTCGGGGACTGTTTTAGACCACGGACATAACAAGTAGAGGGGAGTTGTTGGTGGCTTTAATTTCTAGTAAAATTTCAGGTCCCGTACCGGATACGGAACCCTAAAAACGTATTGACAATGTCTCTAAAATGTGTGCAGAATGAACCATTTTATTTAATCTAATTTAATTTCAAAAAATGCCTTACGATCAATGAACTTAAGTTACCGTTACCGGTTACCGTTACCGGTTACCGTTACGGTAAACGGTTACCGTTTGCCCATTATTTGAGTGGAATAAAGATGCTTAAATTTACCAGAGTTCTTGCGGCACAGCACCGATTACTCTGCTTACACCGATTGTCGGGATTCAGCTTGTGTGATATGTATATGTAAAAATGCGATACTTTGTACTGTATATTCGATACTTCGATGACGATGCCCCCAGCCGGCGAGCAGCGTACCCAGTTTGCTTGGACCATCGCCTCTTCACTCTTACCTCCGTGGACGTTTGGACGCAGTTGGGAAGTATTTTAGCTGTGGCATTGCTGTAGCACCCTACTTGTTCCGGTGCAAAGTTTTACAGCGACAATAAACAGTTTGGGATGTGCAGGCAGGCATGTCACCTAGCTCCGACAATAATTTGGTGTAATATCCTGACATCAAGCTAACCACATTTTGGTTGGATTGGGAGTGCAAAGCGGATTCATTCACTGTTGAAAGTGCATCATTGTGAAAGATTCTGTCAGCCTCGGTAGCTCAGTGGTGCGGTCAGTCGACCCTGAGCGCGATCCTTTATTCATTATTCTTTATTCTTTATTCATCATTCGTATGGTAGTACACTACGCTTGAATTTGTCCTGTTTAGTTTTAGTACCGTGTGGGGCCGGTACTTAAAAAGAATAGCCCCACTGCATCTCTACCCATGCATGTCGTAAAAGGCGACTAAGGGATAAGAACAAGATGCCGTGCTAAAGGGCGACAGGCTCGCCACCTCTCACCTTGGCACGGTAATTCCACCGAGTCATGCAGCAGGTGGGTTTTCGTGCCTTACTTGCTGCTTGATCGATCGAATCTTGTTCGAATACTGTGCGAAACGTGGTGGTCGGTGTTGTGCTGTGATTTACCAGAGTTCTTGCAGCACAACACTGATTACTCTGCTTACCCCGTTTTTCGGGATTCAGCGTGTGTGATATGTATGTATGTATGTAGTTTTTACAATCCGGTTCGATTACACCATGGAGTTGGGGAAGACCTCCATGGATTACACCCACAAAGAAGTAGGCAAGAAACTTCGCAGGGTTCTTTTTTTAACGTCTTCAATTACAATACATTGTGACTAGCTACACAATAGACACCGCTTACAGTGTTAAGATATAGTTTGAGAGCTAGAATAACTATAATTTAAGCTTGATAATTCTGACCAGTAAATCAATTCTGATCAGTACTTGGATGGGTGACCGCACGACCGTTGGTGGCTGAATTTGGTTCGGATTCCACATAAAACTCTAGCTCCCTTCCCTTCTTACCTTACTAGGTGGTAGAGTTTATCCCGCCCGGGTCGGAACCACCGCACTGAATGAAACGTCGTCGGTCGAAACGGCGACGTAAATAGTTCGTGTTTTCCGTCCAGCTCAGTGTAGCCGACATGAAATGAAGGGAAGCACTGACATGGCACCTATAGTTCACCCGGTGTTATGGGCTGACATCACGGATGTTGTAGGTGATGTAGCAAACCGTGTCAGTTTCCATAAAAAAAAAGAGGCGGCAGAGGTGTGTCGTACATACGTTATTTCAGTTTATCCCATTGAAAAACATACGTGTTGTAATTTTTGTATGAATGTACGAGTATGTATGGAAATGTGTTTTATTTAGATGTTATAAGATGTGCACGGGGAGTGCTCGGAGGAGCTGTTTGACGCGATCCCGTCGTCCCCTTTCCACCTCCGAACAACGCGCAGGGCAGAGCTTGCATCCCTATACGCTGGACTTACCGCGGATACAGACCAATCGGTTCTGCAGATCCTTCCTCCACAAAACTGGTAAACTCTGGAACGTTCTCCTTGCCCTCATAATATATTCCCCCAAGTACAGTCTTGGGTCCTTTACGAGAGGCGTGAATAGGCGCCTGTTAGGCCGGCATGGCATTTGCAACCCCCGCAAGCGACCGTATGTCCATGGGCGTCATTAGACACCTTATGGATGGCTCAACGCCACATTTCGCGCTTACTATAAAAATGTCACGATGTATTTTTTTCAAACTTATTTGAGTCACGGTCACAAACTCGCCATATCTAGAAAATATATACGTGCATACCATCACGCTGTATCCCGACGGTTGGGGTAAGCAGGTTAATCGGTGCTTTGTTGCAAGAGCTCCGGTAAATTACGGCACAACACCGACCATCACGTTTAGCAAAAAATATTAGGTCAAGACTAGTATCAGCAGCAAGTAAGGTACGAAGACTTTCCTACTGCACGACTGTGTAAGGACGGTATCTTGTCCTTATACCTTCGTTGCCTTTTACGAATTGCACGGGGAGAGATGCAGTGGGCCTATCAAGGACCAGGCCGCACATAGGCGGTGTTTTACAGGCGGTATTCCTCGGAAATGTTAGTACAAAGATGCGAGTGAGTAACAAAATGAGTCATTGTTTTGTGCCTATAGGCAAAGTGACGTCATATCGAACCAGAATGAATGCCACATCATGCCTTTGACTGCCTCACTACTAGACACGAACTTACTTTGTTCTGGTTTGTTCATGAGTTGATTCATACACTTCCATGGTGGTGATGCAACGAAAGTTGTTGTGACGATAACGCAACATAAAATCAAATAAAAAAAAGTTATAATAAGCTATTTTACACATTGTACACATTGGTAGGTACTTCCTTCCTTCCTTACCTATAATAAAATCCAACGTCTGCTTTCTGTCTGAGTGTATGTCTGTCTGTCCGCTTATAACTCGAGAACCACTGAACCGATTTTAATAAAAAAAAATCTACGGATAGCTTGATTCTTCCCATCACCTATAGGCTACTTACTATCACGCTAAATGGCTTATGAGGTTAGCAGTGAAGTGAAATATGAGAGCGGGCGGAGCCGCGGGCACAGCTTGTATTATATAAATACAATACAAGAATAGCGTAACATTAGTGTAACACACTTTCATCGAGTATTTAAAATCGTGAGCAACGTGATTTTGAACGTCTTGTCGCGTAAGTAGTGCTGGCATCAACGAAAATATCAAAATGCCACGAAATAATGCAAAAATATTTTCACTACGGTTCGCGTGAAATTCTCGCAAACGTAAATTCGTCTTCACTCTTCACATTTAAAAAAAAAATGTTTTATGGAATCTGGCACGATTGGCTACATCACCTACAACGTCCGTGATGTCAGCCCATAACACCGGGTGAACTAGGTGCCATGTCAGTGCTTCCCCCTTTGATCGTGCCGGCTACACTGAACTGGTCGGAAAACACAAACTATTTACATAGCCGTTTAGACCGACGTTTCATTCAGTGCGGTGGTACCAGCCCGGGCGGGTTAAACCCTACCACCAAGTAAGATTAGGAGGGAAGCAGGGACCTACAGTTTTACGAGGAATCCGAACCTCGGTCAGCCTCCAACGGTCAGCGGTCACCCATCCAAGTACTGACCGCACCCAGCGTTGCTTAACATTCAATAGCGACAGTTGACTGTCTGCAGCACTGAGCTATCGAGGCTGACACATATTTCGCTGTGAGAATTTTGCATCTTTTATTCCAAAATAAATTACCTTATCTTTTCCTTCTTACAGCCTGCTATGTATGTGTGTGTTGCGCGTGCCATAAGGCGAAGGGACTTCCCTCCCTTCCCCTCCCCCCCCATTCTTCCCCCCTTCCACCCTCCCCCCCAAGCCGCAGCGGCGGCGTCAGTGACTTATGTACGACCTGCTCCTGGCATCTCCCGCGCTGTGCCCCCCCTTCCCTCCCTTCAGCCCCCAGCTGCCGCCTCGTCTCATCCACCACGTCGAAGGTCGGTACGATATCTCGACAGTATCTGTGCTGAAGACTTCACGTTGCTAGCGTACTGTACCATAAATGGGAGGAACCTTAGCATGAGATTCCATTGTCCTTCTTGAAGGACTATTATTACACTGTTTTTTTTAATACATTTTGAGAGGTAGGTACTTTCATGTACTGCATACATATCACACGCTGTATCTCGACAATCGGGGTAAGCAGAGTAATCGGAGCCGTGCTGCAGGTACTCTTGTAAATTACAGCAAAACACCGAACGTCAAGTTTAGCAAAGTATTCGGACAAGATAACTATCAAGCAGCAAGTAAGTAAGGCTGAAGACCCATCCAACTGCATGACTAGGTGGAAGGACCGTTCCAAGGTGAGAGATGGCAAAGCCTGTCGCCCTTTAGCACGGCATCTTGTCCTTATCCCTTAGTCGCCTTTTACGACATGGACGGGGAGAGATGCAGTGGGGCTATTCTTTTTAAGTACCGGCCCCACACGGTACTTCTCATGTACTGATATTATGTATTTATTTATACGTTTGTTTGGGCGCGGACTCGGTGTCACACCAATTTTTCACATCAGTGTGACACAGAAGATTTTTTTTTTCTTCACAGTCACACGAGTGTGACACAGAAGATTTTTTTTCCTTAAATCATATTTTGACGGCAAGGATATTAACTCAACGGTTCTTCTGATGTACTGATATGTATATATATATATACTATTATGTAGCTAGTCACAATTTATTGTAATTGAAGACGTTAAAAAAAGAACCCTGCGAAGTTTCTTGCCGGCTCTTCTTTGTGGGTGTAATCGAACCGGATTGTAAAAACTAACAGGACAAATTCAAGCGTAGTGTACTACCATACGAATGATGAATAAAGAATAAAGAATAGAGTATTTATATACGTTTGTTGTTTTTTTAAATTACCCATATATATATTTATTATCTTATTTATTACTCAAAATTGAGCTAAACTTGTTAACTAACTTAAAAATATTTATAAGTATAATTGGTTTCTCGCTCTAACGATTTGGATAAATTTTTTTATTTAGATAGTGTTATTTTTTTCGAGTATATCTAGATAGGCGTACGCCGTATTTTGTGTGTAACTTTTTTTAAATGTCAAAATTTGTCTTTTCACAAAATCGTCATTTCTCCAATTCCCCAGTTAGCCATCCTATAGCGTCGGTAGACGGAAAAAATAATTATATTATATTATATTTTTATGATCGAAGCCCTGTAGCCACTAATACACCGACACTGAGACGTTATCTACGTCAAAAACCTCTTCGCTGTCGATTTAGCTTACGAATTTACCGCCACCGCCGTAATGCCCTAAACGGGAAGTCAGCGCCGCCACTCGAAGACTCAGCAGAAAGGCGAGTGGCGGCGGTCGCGTCGAGGACACTTCGACACCAAATTGTTATTCTGTCTGCCTCTGAGCACTCGCCGAAAGGCCAGTAAAACGCGCTCCGCTTTGTCGATCCCGTTGTAAAGCTGGATAGGTGTGCGTTTTTTTTTTTGGTGCACACAACCATAGTTTAAACAGACTAGTTAACCATCTTCATGCAAGTGAGCTAATTTCGCACTCACACAAGCGCGCGCCAGCGCACGCTGTCCGTACACACCCCCTACATTATCACGTTGCTCGCTTGTAGTCAGTGATGGCCGCCGCGTGCTCGGTGACGCACATGTGCCGGCCGCTCTTTCTCCCTCTCTCTCTCTCTCTCTCTCTCTCTCTCTCTCTCTCTGTCACTCTCTCTCTCTCTCTCTCTATCTCTTTCTCTCTGTTTCTTTCGCTCTGGAATTGCATTTCCACCATGATGGGCTCACTACCTGTCAATTGTGTTAGTGTTGTGAGTTGTGACAACCCTGGTGACTCGGCGCAGCGTAGGTAGTTATTTTAAAAACGGGCTACAGTTAACCTACTCGTCTCCTTTTACTATGACTCGACTAGATAAGGCAAAGCGCGATGAAACATGTCACATATCGGTGAGCTATTGAGCGTGCCTTCACCTGGACGTGCACACCTACGCCCATTGCTTCACCGTTCGGAACCGGTGTAAAACTGTAGATACCTTCCCTTGCCCCTTACTAGGTGGTAGGCTCAAATTGTAGCCGACTGGCTTGATACAACCGTATTGCATGTAAGATGACCGCACAGCAGCCTCGGCTGTGTTCTCCTCTAGTCCAGTATAGTCAGCGATCCAAAGGGAAGTCTTCGGTGTAGCACCTACCTTCCCCGAGGTAATATTGGCTAGTCGGAGCATGTGCTTCAGGTCCTCTGACTCAGCCATCCATATCGGAGTACATAAAAAAAAACATGCAATTGCCATCACGAATACAATCAATGGATCGCATTAAAAGACATCTCGTGCTATGAATTCGCTAACGCTCCTCTCATTCGCGTATTAGCGGACATAAGACAATAAGGTGAGCCATATGACACAAGCATCAGTCATTGTGAACTCAGCTTATAAGCTGACTTGGTCGGTAACACGTTTTATCGGGAGTGATAATATGAGACGGGTTCATCTAGTTCTTTCGGACATAATGAAAAAATTTCAAGTGCAGATAGCGGCTGTCAGCGCATTCGGCTGTGTTAAATTTTGTACAAAATTCAATATTAATATTTAATAATACGTAAACTGATCTAACTCCATAAATCCTTATTCGGACTATTACGAAAAAAAAAATTACCAAATTGGTCCAGCCGTTCTCAAGTTATGCGCTTACCAACGAACAGCACTGAATTTTTATTGAAATAGATATATTAATTTTTATTTTAAATTTTATTTTTTACAATTTTAATTTATATTTTTTACAATTTATAACTTAGGACTATTCAATATTCATCTGCGAATTTATATTGTGAAGTGAAACGAACAAATTGTTTGCGAGTTAACAGAAATATTATCCCAGGAATTTCGAAGAGAGAATTTGTATAAGCAAAGAATAAAATTATAACGCTAAAAAGAACTCGGCAAAGTTTTATTAGTAGAAAAATAGTGGTAATTTTTTGTCTTCCGATTCCTCTCGACCGTGCTTCTCTTTGAAACGTTTTATTGAAGCTAAAAATTCACTCTAGAATTATCTTTGGTCCACATTTCACGTTATAAGTTTATTGTCTAACGAACTGCGAACGTCCGGATAGCTACCTCTCGATATTTGAATTAAGGTGGCCCTTTATCTGAAGAATTTAGAGAAGCCTGTTAAGTGTGAACTTTGTTACGGCACAGAGCGTACCGTGGCCATTTTCTACGTCTTGGGCATCACCGCTGTGCTGTCTCTGCTTCCGCGCACCGCACCTCGACACCCCCGGCCGGTACTTTAAAAGAATAGCCCCACTGCAAATCTCCCCGTCCGTGTATGTCGTGTAAGAGGCGACGCGGCGCGGCGCGCACTTTCGGTGTGAAATAATTTTAAACTTTATCTACATACTTAAAAAGACCAATATCGTTTGAAATGGTCGAGCGGCCGCGCGGTGATTAGACTGGTCAAGAGGCGGGCGGCCACGCGCGGCGACGCGCGGCGACGCGAGCTTGCCGCGCCGGCCGCTGCCGGCCGCTGCCGGCCGCTGCCGGCCGCTGCCGGCCGCTGCCGGCCGCGCCGCTCCGCGCCGCTCCGCGCCGCGCCGCGCCTCTGCCGTCCCAGTGTGGATTGAGCCTTAGGGATATGACTCCCTTCTTATATTGCTAGGTGGTAAGGTTTAACCTGCCCGGGTTGGTATCACCGCACTGAATGAAAGGTCAGTCGAAACGGCTATGTAAATAGTTTGTGTTTTCCGTCCAGTTCAGTTTAGCCGGCACGACCGAAGGGAAGCACTGACGTGGCACCAAGTTCACCCGGTGTTATGGGCTGACATATCACGGATGTTGTATCCTAAAATTTCATGCTTCTAGATTCACCGGTTTAGGCTGTGCGTTGGCCAGTCTCAGTCAACTGTTAGACTACAGTGTTTTAGGATTGAGAAACTTCAGTAATAGAAAGTACTTGTTATGAGAAGAAAAAAATCCTTATCACTCAAATCTGAATTTCACATTTTCTTTTTCATACAAACATAGGAACTCGAAAACTCGATGGACAGTAAGTCTGGCGAGATTTTGCAACAGACTGTCTAGGTCTAGGTAGTGCATAGCACCTAGTCCAGTCCCGTTTTTCTTTTGGTGTCATGGAACTTTAAATGTTTGGAATTGACCTACATGCAGTTCAATGCTACTAGTAAGTATGCGACATACCTATTTCCTATAACGATAAAAAAGGTATGGACGCCGGACTGGCAAATGCTTGTATGAGAACTAGCGTCGCCGAGTTGCGGGGAGCGGAGTGTACTTACCGATGATAAGATATTCCACTATTGTGCACGCTAAACTTGGCTGTAGTGTTTTTACACGTAAACTCAGAGCATGCGGGCACGTTAAACAGGTTTTTGCGAACGCGGCCGATGAGACTGACGGGCCAACGCGCGACCGTCCATACAAAACAAGCATGTTTTTGCTTATATCGTGTTACGCTGGCGAGCATAGGGTTCGGAGTCGGTTCCATACCTTTTTTATCGTTCTAGCCTATTTCTATCCATGAGTTGGTCATTTTATTTTTATTTAATAAAGGCCGACGTTAACCTTGCACCAAATCAAGATGAAGCGATTTTCACCAAAAAAGTACTACAAAATGACGGAATCTTGGGAAAACGTTTCAGAGCTTTTCGTCTTCAAATATGGACCCCTTTCGAACCCTGAAGTTACAAAATCCTATCCTGAAACTTCCTGTATAATTAAAGATAAATATATTGAAACCGAATGACTGCACATATATTTTTTCTTTCACACACTTTTCTTTTCAAATACAGCTCTACAGTTTCTCATGCTACATCCAACCCTTAAATCGCGAGATATAGATAATACTAGCACTTTCGAAAATTCTAACTCGAGACACGCCCGCGTCCCACCGATATTTTACCCAAAAACCGCTCGCATTACCATCCCACTGGAATAAGCCTCCATTTCTGTTGTCCGTATTTCGGGCGTATTCGCGTTTGATGTATAGCAGTCAGGAGCATTCGCGGTCTTAATATACAGCCATTATGTATATTGTGGTAACATTAAGACGGAGGGGGAGATCTGAGCGGTTTTTTTAGGTGTAATCAGTACTGAGATTGCGGGCGACGTTGCGATGTGAATGGGAAATCCGATGGGGTCACTCTGCTTTTGATTGGGTAGATGTGATGTTTGAGATTGGGTGTATTGCGACGAAATGGGTATTCTGTTTCAAATCTTTATTTATCTTAAAATTTTAGCACGTTACAGCATACGTTTTTAATCTAAAATAGGGACAATTTTTAATCTGCCTAATGAACTTCTTTTTATATTAAGATATAATTAAATTTTATTTATCATTGTAATGACTATTCGACACATAAGAGATCTTACAAATTACAGTACACATAAACATAATACTTAATACTGCTAATATTTATTTACATGAAAATAACTAAAAACTATATTTTTTTTGCGTTGAAGTCTTTATTATGGCAATATTAATTAGACAACTAACAAATAATAAAATTAAATTAAAAACTATACTAAATCTAAAATAAATTTAAAATGTAACTATCTAAAACTAAATAAATAAATTAAATAAACCTACTTATAAAACCTACTAATAAACCTATAAAAGAAAACTAGTAACCCTCCTCCAGGTGAGACGATGTGGGCACGGTGCCGAGGACGATTATCTACATATTTATTAAATCGAATTATATCAGGGTGTCCCAGAAACCGACGATAATCCTTTGACAGGAGATAGGGCTGCTAATTACCTCTCAGAATATCTAGTTTTAGGTTTAGTAAAAATGGCTTAGTTTTTGAGATATTGTAATTTTTGTAAAAATCCAAAATTTTCTCCCTCAGCTCATTTTTTTAAATGCCACAAGTACAAATGTAAGATTTTCTTAAATCTAGTTTTTGTCAAATATTCCTGAAAAGTAAGGCTTTCACACGGTATAATTTATTTTTTCATGTTTAATCCTGTTTAGCTGAAAAACGACTTAAGAGCCACATGTTAAAATTTTTTCAGCCTCATCCCTTGAGTTTGGCCATACGCGGTGAAAAAAAAAATTACTACACTAAAGTGGCATTATGCAACAAAAATACGCCCATCGAATGTAGTTTTTAAAATGGTACATCACTTACCGATTTGCCCAATAATTTATGAGATATTGTTATTTAACTGCAAAAAGACCTCGGAATTTGATAACTGTTCTACCAACTACGAATTGGTATAACATAAACACTTGAAGTAATTGGTCTTTATTAACCTGTTAAAGTAGATGTTCAAATAGTTTACAACCTGCACAAATGCTAGCTCGACATCTTCTCACAAATGCCCGGTTGATGCGTCGAGCAAGTACTCGATGCAAGTGCAGATACGTCCACCTATTCTATGTAGTTTGTGTTTTCCGTCCAGTTGAGTGTAGCCGGCACGACCGAAGGGAAGCACTGACGTGGCACCAAGTTCACCTGGTGTTATGGGCTGACATCACGGGTTGTAGGTGATGTAGCCAACCATGTCAGTTTACATTGAAAAAAAAACCTGAGCTACTGCCGTAATTCTTTCTTTGAGCTCTGGGGATGCAAGTGGCTAGGAGGCCACAAGACGTCCGTTGGATTGTAGAAACTTTAAACGGGCGAATTATCTTGAGTTTCTGCAACAGGATCTTCAGAGACTTTTAGAAGATTTACCATTGGCCATACGGAGGTGGTTGCAAAATTATGGCTGCGCAAAAATTACGCACTTCTCTAGCGTAATGGGCTGGCCCATTACGCTAGAGAAGTGCGTAATTTTTTAGACCAAGCATATCCCCACAGATGGATCGGACGTCTAGGTCACTTTTATTATTGAGGCTATTTAAAAGAAAAAGTTTACGGGAAACCGGTGGAAAACTTCATAGAGCTCAAAGAAAGAATTACGGCAGTAGCTCAGGTTTTTTTTTTATGTAAACTGACATGGTTAGCCATCATCACCTACAACATCCGTGATGTCACCCCATAACACCGGGTGAACTTGGTGCCACGTCAGTGCTTCCCTTCGGTCGTGCCGACTATAGTCAAGTGGACGGAAAACACAAACTATTTACATAGCATAGGTGGACGTATCTGCACTTGCATCGAGTACTTGCTCGACGCATCAACCGGGCATTTGTGAGAAGATGTCGAGCTAGCATTTGTGCAGGTTGTAAACTATTTGAACATCTACTTTAACAGGTTAATAAAGACCAATTACTTCAAGTGTTTATTTTATACCAATTCGTAGTTGGTAGAACAGTTATCAAATTCCGAGGTCTTTTTGCAGTTAAATAACAATATCTCATAAATTATTGGGCAAATCGGTAAGTGATGTACCATTTTAAAAACTACATTAGATGGGCGTATTTTTGTTGCATAATGCCACTTTAGTGTAGTAATTTTTTTTTTCACCGCGAAGGGCCAAACTCAAGGGATGAGGCTGAAAAAATTTTAATATGTGGCTCTTAAGTCGTTTTTCAGCTAAACAGGATTAAACATGAAAAAATAAATTATACCGTGTGAAAGCCTTACTTTTTAAGAATATTTGACCAAAACTAGATTTAAGAAAATCTTACATTTGTAATTGTGGCATTTAAAAAAATGAGCTGAGGGAGAAAATTTTGGATTTTTACAAAAATTACAATATCTCAAAAACTACGCCATTTTTACTAAACCTAAAATTAGATATTCTGAGAGGTAATTAGCAGCCCTATCTCCTGTTAAAGGATTATCGTCGGTTTCTGGGACACCCTGTATATCTATACGAAGAAAGACGAAGAAAAAGGGGGGTTACACCGGTTAAAAGCGTCGTTTATTATAGAATCAACATATATACAGTTGGAAAAAATTAAGTATTATAACTTGTGCAATGTGAAATATGACAGATTCTAGCAATATAAGTAATTTTTAACCGACTTCAAAAAAAGGAGGAGGTTCTCAATTCGACTGTATATAATTTTTTTTATGTTTTACATATACATATTTTAAGCAAACACGTAATACATCTCGTGTGTTAAGTCGTCGTAAGACTGAACATAATTAATTATTGGTATATAATATAGGATAAGCAACGCAACATGTTACTTAGTTTTTTTATGTCATTGATTGATGTATCTTTTATAAGTAATGTAAGTACTGAATAAATCATTTGGAATTTGGAATTTGGAATAATCCGGTTGGCTGAGTCAGAGGGTCCAGAGTACTCGAGCCAGAGCACATGCTCCGACCAGCCAATACCACCTGCGAGAAGGTGCTATATCGGAGACTTCTCTTTGAATTACTGGCAATACTTGCCAGTAAAAATGACTGGAAAATCTCCTAAGTGTAGACTACAAGAGGATGAAGTGAAGCCTCCAAGAGACTAAAGTGTAGCCTCCAAGAGACTGAAGTGTAGCCTCCAAGAGACTGAAGTGTAGCCTCCAATAGACTGAAGTGTAGCCTCCAAGAGACTGAAGTGTAGCCTCCAAGAGACTGAAGTGTAGCTTCCAAGAGACTGAAGTGTAGCCTCCAAGATACTGAAGTGTAGCCTCCAAGAGACTGAAGTAGCCTCCAAGAGACTGAAGTGTAGCCTCCAAGAGACTGAAGTGTAGCCTCCAAGAGACTGAAATGTAGCCTACAAAAGACTGAAGTGATTTTTTTTATGGAAACGGACACGGTTTGCTACATCACCTACTACATCAGTGATGTCAGCCCATAACACCTTGGTAAACTAGGTGCCATGTCAGTGCTTCCCTTCGGTCGTGCCGGCTCCACTGAACTGGACGGAAAACACGAACTATTTACATAGCCGTTCCAACCGATCTTTCATTCAGTGCGATGGTACTAACAAAGTGTAGCCTCCAAGAGACTGAAGTGTAGCCTCTGAGACTGCACGACGAGCAAGTGATCGACAGCAAGTTGGAAGTTAGGAAGGTTTATGAATTGAGTTTTCGTGAAACGAGCCACAATCAAGACGCTAATTGTCGTTTAATTGACGCGTCGATTAAGAATTCGCCTCGAGACGACTTATAGACACTTCGAACTTCTGAGATCAGTAGAGCGAAGTGTTCAGTTATCTTAACACATTTCATTGGTTCCCCACCACTTATAACCTCGGGATCTTCAAAAGCAGTGTTAATAAAATTAGACAACGACCTCTTTGTCCGCCTTGTAGCTGGCACGGCACTCTGAGCGTGATTTTTCGAGGAGTAGTGCATATTGCTTGTTTCTAATGTTCTTTTGAACTTTTGGGCAAAGCCACCCGTGTCGGTTGCCCATAAAAAATTACGTTATTATAAATAATCTTTCGACTAGATAGCATATCAATAACCCCTTAAAATCGTCCGTCCTAGCACTCGTCGCAGAGAGACTCAGCCAGCACCCTCTTACTGTTGACATTGGGCTTTTTTGAGAACGCATCGGTTCTCAAAATCGTTTCTTTGTCGCATCGCTAGGGTGTGAAACGTTCTTTCGGCGAGCGTGTTTACCGAATATTTTAACCTGGGTATCTTCAAACAAACGTTCGTATTAAAAAGCTGGACCGCCTAGCAACAGTCAGCAAATCAGCTGGCATGACGCCTCACTGAACGTGGTTTCGCGAGGAGAGGTCATTTTGGCTTTGTCGGCTGCACCACTGGTCCTTATCCCTTAGTCGGCTTTTACGACATGCACGGAGAGAAATGCAGTGGAACTATTCTTTTTAAGTACCGGCTCCACACGGTAGTTACATTGATGTTTAGTATACACCGACAAACATTCTCATGGTCATTTCTAGTAGAGCGTGCAGAATTCGATGTTCTATGTCGTATTCGATCTCTTGCAGCCTCCTCGGGCTTAAAATACCACGAAATGAAGCCGCCCCGATCGTATTACATGCCTATAGGATGCGTTATCAGTCGGAAAATATATTCAACATCGTATTTCCGCTCAGATTCTACTGCGGTTCACGTGGATCGCTTCAGAGTTAAGTGCCAGTGGCGTAGCAAGGGGGGGGATGGAGTGTATTCAAAATTACACTTAAAATTATCACTATGTATTCTCACAGTTAATTCAGTCATCCTTGAAAAAGATGAGTATTTCCGGTCATATTTATGTCGACCTTCATGAGAACTTCTCTGCGATGCGTCTTGTAAATTTCCACGAGAGGCATCATTAGAATCAATCGTGAGAACGTGATTTCATTGTAGCCCTTTGAAAAAAGAGTATTTTGGCTCATAGCACGGGTGCAATTAGAATAGGATAGCGACTCGCCACTTTTTCTTGTTGGAATAGAATGCATCACACGGAAACGTTTAATTGAAAATTCGGTTTTTATTTTGTAATGCAAACTACGAAACGAAACAAAACAGTAAAAATCTACCGAAATATTTGCTTAATCAACGAATGAAATCAATTTTTACCAAAGTCTGGCCTTTGTCACGTTACGTCCAATGCGTTTTTATAAGTAAACTCAGGGTAATTTTCATGTATTTTATTCTATCAAGCAAAGTTAATCAAAAAGTGTACTCAAATAGCTGCCCTGATCAATATGTTATACATCTCTCAGTAAGAGCGGAATTTCACTTTGTATGCAGCTTTAATGCCCTTCGAAATTTCCCTAAAAGTTTACAGCATTCACGCCATCTCCAACAAAATTACGCAACTACAGCCCTGGTAAGCGCATGCAGTAAGGAGACTTCTCTAGGTGGTGGAATAAAGCGAAGTAGTCTGCCGTGGACCAACCGCCACACAAATTAGACTGTCGTAGTCTCTGAATTTGCAATTTTCAGCAATTTTCACCTCTGGCAATTTGCTTGCTTATATTCGGGAGCGCGTCGACTGCCACTTTACATAATTCTGTCTGTGCTGGGGAGAGGAGTAAGTAATCGTGAGCAGAGAGGAGCCGCAAGGATATTTTTTCTGGCACTGGTTCAAATTAAAAGCGATAGAACTTGCTTGCGTGGTATATCCAGGATTGCATGCAAATCTTGCGTATTCCACGGATAGCCCAGTGGATATATAATTTTAGGTTGCAGTAATTCATAAGATATTTTTGACATTGAAAATGTCTTTTGGTTCGTTCCAGTATAGGCCCCGATTTCACGAAAAAGTGCGATCCACTTATATCTCGGAGAGTTGTAAAGATATGATATTCAAAAAAGGCTCAAAAGACACGTATTCATGAGAGCTGTAAGGTGCAAAAAGAATTATTCGAGAAAGTAAAAAACGAAAAAAGTTTTGGCCGAAATAGTGAAAAAAAAAATTCTATTTGAGAAACATTTGAGAAAAACTCCTCTGGACAATTTATTCAGCTACAATTTGAGCCTAAAATAAAGACGATGGGGTTAAGGGTTTGCCATGTAGCTCAACCTTTTTGAAAAAATAAATTCACAGATTTCGTGCCTCACACGACTATCGAGCACATTGGAAATGAATCTACGGAATTCGAAAAAATATTGTCGCTGAGCGACACGAGAAAGTCGGGATAAGGAAAAGGTTAGTTTGGGTCTGATGATGGAGCCGGAAGGAAGCCATAGGAACTCCTAAACTACACATGATAAATCGACCATGGAGCCGGAAGGAAGCCATAGGAACTCCTAAACTACACATGATAAATCGACCGTGTTTGGTCTCGTTGGATTTGTCTTCGCAAGTACTCTAGTCATTGCTATTTCCAGGGTCCTGATGATGGAGCCGGAAGGAAGCCATAGGAACTCCTAAACTACACATGATAAGCCCATCGTGTTTGGGCTCGTTTGATATAGGAATATAGGAATATAGGTTAGGTTAGAAGATGCGTCGTATTGTAAATGAATTCAACAAAATAAAAAAAATATTACATTTATATATTTTTTATTATTATTCAAAAACAGAAGCAGCTTAAAAAATGTAAACTAAAATTTTGACAGAAAAAAACCGTTTAAAAATAGAAAAGCTTGACATTATTTCTAACTAAAGTAACAAATGAATAAATATTAAATATAAAAATATAATATAAGGATATAGAAGATAAGAATATAGGTTAGGTTAGAAGATGCCGGCCTTCAGCGGTAAGGAACCACTGCTTTACGCCGACGTACTTGATGTCGTCGTCCCACCTAGCGGGTGGTCTTCCCACACTCCTTTTTCCTGTCCACGGCAGCCAGTGTAGGACGCGGATACTCCAACGGTCGTCGTCTCTTCGCCTGACGTGTCCAGCCCACTGCCACTTCAGCGTAGCCACCCGGTGTCCAATATCGACTACTTTGACGTAACTAGTCAGTCAAGTATACCACATAAGGTAAGGCGGACTTAAAGCCTAAGGGCATTATCTGCCAGTCATACCTGAGATTGTGAGCAGGGTGAGATGGGTAGTGCGGATTTTTTTAAATTTTGAATTTTTTTTTATTTTATTTTTTTTTATTTTATATTTGAATACGCCCTAAAAGTCATTTTCAATGTACCTGAGGGTCATGTACTGCATGAGATCTGTGAATTTTTTTATACAGATGGTCAAAAATTCAACCTGTCTATTCACGAGCATGCGCAGACGGCACGGCAACACGTTTATCCCCACCCAAGGACCCGGGTATCGCGACGTATCGTCTCTTTGTAGCCGGATTAAAACTTGCAGAGAGCCCTCTGTTGTTTGCTCTCGAAACAATATCCTGCCCTCATAGGAAGACATACACGGAAACGTCACATTCGTACATTGCGTTCATTTAGCTTGTCACCATCATTTGGTCGGCATGCAGTACAATTGAAGCAGACGCCAGACAGAAGACTCGTGAGGAAACGTAGTGTCACAGAGAAGTATGTTTGTAACTAGCAGTACAAGCGGCTTTGCTCACTTTTTTTTTTATGGAAACTGACACGGTTGGCTACATCACCTACAACATCCGTAATGTCAGCCCATAACACCGTGTGAACTAGGTGCCGTGTCAGTGCTTCCCTTCGATCGGGCCGGCTACACTGAACTGGACGGAAAACACAAACTATTTACATAGCCGTTTCGACCGACCTTTCATTCAGTGCGGTGGTACCAACCCGGGCGGGTTAAACCCTACCACCTAGTAATATAAGAAGGGAGTCATATCCCTTAGTCGCCTTCTACGACATACACGGGGAGAGATGCAGTGGGGGTATTCTTTTAAGGTACCGGCCCCACACGGTACTAGCAGTTCCCGTGGCTTTGCTTGCCCAAAGAAAAGATAGTTTTTAGGCTTCCGTATTGTACGTTCCGTATCCGTACGGAAGCCTATTTACTAAGTCTACGTCGACCGTCTGTGCGTCCGTCCTACCTTTAAAGGGAAATTGAATTATTAAATTAATTAATCGTTTTGAAATGTAATATAGGTAGCCGGTTGAAATTATGACGGATATATTTCCTTACAAATAATAAAACCAAAGCAAAAAGTAAAACATTAAGGGGATATAAGAAACATGCTTTTTTTCAAAGTTTTTTTGTTTTTGCTCTATCGTAAAAACGGTAATACAGACCCGCATAACATAATACATAACCTTTTTCCTCTTTTGAGGTACGAAACCCTAAAAAGTGAAAAAAGGCGGACTTAAAGCCTTTAGCCTCTCTATCTCTCTCTAAGTCATGCATAAGATTATGGGTAAGATCAATGGGTACTGGGAAATTATTCTTAAATTATACAGCGTGTTTAAAAAAATCTGTTAAGTACGAGTTTTACTCGCGCACGGAGGTTTCCGTATCTATCCGCTATTATCCACCTATCTTTTGTCTTTCAACAATGCAATGTATAAAAGCCTGTGGCGCCATTTATTATTCAGTAGAGTAGATTTTTCGGACGTTTGTTGTATGGGAGCCCCTTAATTTTTAACATATTTTTTTTATTATTTGTTGTTATATCCACCATAGTAACACATATTCTGTGAAAATTTCAACGAACTACCTATTATTACGGTTCAAGAGATACAGCCCTCGGACAGACGGACGGACAGACGGCGGAGGCTTAGTAATAGGCTTCCGTACGGGATACGGAAACCTAAAAACGTGAAGCTTTCACCAGGGCAATCCCCAGGTCGTTTAGAGTTAATAAATCTACAGCATTTTTCTTTCGGATTAAATTTTTCATACAAAATTCAATACTACCTACAAAATGTTTAATTTAATTTAAAACAAAATAAAAAACCTAAACTATTAATATATCGATATGTATTGGGTTATAAAAAAAATCTTTTTCGACTCGTAATAGACTGGAGAACATGTTGGTGAAAGTTTACAATACGTCTTCACATACATATGTACAACCTTCATAGAGATTAAATCTTTGTATACTTTCACCTAATCTAAACTAACTTGTTATGGCTGCTCTGGGTATTGATCTCCATGTCTATGCTGATTTCCAGGTTTTAGCGAAGGCTCACCCGCCCCTACTTTGCGTTCATTAAGGCTTTTTGTGTGGATTAAGGCTGCAGCGGTATGTGATTTTAGGTTTTTTTTTGCTATTGGAGAATACGGGGCATTTTTGTATTTCAAAAATATTTTCATAAGTATTTAGAAGGCTGAATGAGGAAAATGTTTATAAAACCTTTGATAATAAACATATTTAGCGATGAGTGCCGACCAGCGACTTTACAAAGCCTACTTACCCCTAAGGGACCTACAGTTTTACGTGGAATCCGGACCACGGTCAGCCTCCAACGGTCGAGCGTTCACCCATCCAAGTACTGACCGCGCTCAGCGTTGCTTAACAAAAGTCGATCGACCGCACCACTGAGCTACCGAGGCTGACAAATATGTCCTTAAATCTATATCATTTACGATGAGTCAGCCTCCAACGGTCGAGATTTGTTAAATCTCCAGTACGCCACCGTAAACTCTTAAGACGTTGTCTACGCCAGAAATCTGGTCTATTCCAGTTAAAAAGTTTACCTTTGAATTTAGAATTTTCAACATCCAACTTTTGTGTTATTATAATCTATATTAAGTTTAAACTTTGACTAACTGAACTTTATTAAGCTTGGGCGGGTCGTAACGTTCTAATATGACCTTGTTATGAAGCAGTGAAGATATTTATTATTCAACTACGAGTATCTCCTTTGCTCCTGGTACATTGGCTGGTATCTACGCTGGAACCTGGAACTTGAATAGTTCTCCTTTTTTAAAAATATAATCCTTTATGGCTAGCTGAGTTAGAGGGGCCAAAGCACACGCTCCGACCAGCAAATATCACCTCCGAGTAGGTGGGTCCCATACCAGGAGCTTCCCTTTTTCGATCGCTGGCTATAATGAAATGAAATGAAATGAAATGAAATGAAATGAAATGAAATGAAATGAAATGAAATGAGTGTTTATTTGTCGCCAGTTTAACAAGTAACCCTGTATACATAATATGGCACATCAACAAAATGGCGACAAATTGGGCCCAACTCAGCATATGCAATTGGAGACAACGACGTTGTCTATTGCGCTGATTTGCAGTTGGACCCACTTTGCCGAGAAGTACACACACTTAAAGGCTAGACTAGATATAACATATTAAATATTAAATAGCACGACTAATCTAACTAAAACTAACCACACCTAAAGTAAAGGAAAAAAAAAACAATAATAATAAAATTATACAATTACAAAAATCAAATTTCTACCTTAAGAAAAAAAGGCATAAAAAGTCAAAAAATTCACACTATAACCTACACACACACAGAACATAAAAAAATTAGAATAAATACTAACCCAACACAAACACAATTTAATCGACATGTGGGTTATACCGGAAAGTACAAGATAATGAGCTAGAAGAGAGCATATCCGGGGCTGCTATGCGGCCATCTTACATCCAGTACGGTATTAACAACCCAGTCGGCTACAATTAGATCCTACCACCTAGTAAGGGGCAAGGGAAGGGAACTACAGTTTTACATCGGTTCCGAACGGTGTAGCAGCAGGTGTAGATAGGTACTAATTTTTCCATCAGAAAGAAAACTCATTGGTATACGCCGACCGGATTCGAACCTCGGACTTCTCGTCAGATAAGTCGACGCCTAGACCACTCGCCCACCCGCCGCTTAATTTAGTAAAATTGACGTAGATACATCGTTTCCCAAAAACGCGCACCGCTAGGGTGTGGAACTGTTACGGCGAGTGTGTTTCCCGAATCCTTCAACCTGGGTGTCTTCAAACGTCGCTCGTATTAACAGGCTGGACAGCATGTGAACAGTCCGCAAATCTGCTGGCATGGCAACTAACTGAGCGTGGTTTCGCGAGGAGAGGTGAATTTGGCTCTGTCGACTGCGCCATAGGTCCCAAGAGACAGCCACTCGTGCTGGTTTTCATTAAAATAAATTACATGCCATATGGCGCTTACGACCGCGGATGCGGGTTGACATTTTCATTTATTTTAACAGATGATTGGAAGCGTCCCGGCTTGGCGTATTCTAAGTTTTGGCGGCCGGTCATTGATACAATAGCCAGTCTTTTTTTATAACCTGACATGGCTCATGATTACACAAACTACCTACCTACACCCGTGATGCCAGCCCATCACGCCTCGTTCCTGTCGAATCTAGGTACCATTCCAGCGCTTATCTTGTTTTATAACACTCGATTTCTCTTTCCTTTGCAGGTAAGCTGTGCAACTCATACTGAACCGTGGGCGATGTTGTAAGCGTGAATACTACAAACAGCATAGACAGGTACCGTGCTCGGCGCCCCGTGGACCCCATAGAGTGTGTGAATGTCGCACACCCGCACTCAGTCGGTCGCAGTCTTCGTCCGGCACGACACGTGTCGCGTGTGCAAATGTGCGTGCGCGCAGTCAACAAGGAGATAACCGGCCGTAAAATGACATATTTTTGTATTCTAAATGATAAAAACAATATCCAGAGCAGCAATTTTTTTTAACGAGCTTTTATTTGAGCCATTTGCTAAAACGAATATAAGTTTAGGTTTTAGATTAGTCTTCAAAAAGCTTGTCGCGCGAATTGTAAATGGAATACATACTTCCGAAAGTACTTGATTATCAACCAATCACTATCCAATGAAATAAATTTGTACCTACTATTATGAACATTTTGAGACAAACTTTTTGAAAACAAATCAAAACGAAAATCTAAATTTATTTTATTACTTTTAAAATAAACGCTTGTTTTTAAAAATATTTTTATTTATGTTTTACAGTTTAGTGTATACTAGATTGCATTGTCACCAGCACCAAAAGTGTGTGCAATATTTCAGCTCAATCGGTTGGGTGGAACTGGTAAAAAATTCAGTTGTAAGATTTGACTACATACTGACGACCACATACTAACAGGTGAATTTAAAATAATAGCTTCTAAAAATATATTCCTATACAGATGAATATCGATCCACTAATTAGGAGTAAGATGCTCTCTCTATAGTAATGTATCTCTTCGGTTGTAAGTCGTATTAAGTCAACGATTTGAGCGCTGTACTTAGTGAGGCGATTTTCAACAATTAAGGCTATTCAGGATTTTCTACAGGACCCTATCATATCGGGTGTTCGAGGACAAGATGCCGCACTTAAATATTTTGAAATATCGTCCCAGATTAACAGAAGATTTGCTTAGGTATTTTATTCGGTTAGAAGCTTATATACCAACTACAACTCACGCCAGTATACCGTGTCTGCACCGGCTCGATCCGGTTTCCGCCAGATTTGATTCTCCGATACCGATGCCTGGCAAGTCGAGTGTAAATAATGATTCCGAAGTTGGGTTGCTAGATGTGAAAAGCGGGATTTCGGGACATTTAAATATGTAATAAATTATAATAATTATTACTTGAATATTTAAAAATTATATAGTCAAGAATGGGATGAAATTTATATATCTAGAGATATTAAAGGGCAATGGTACTCTGTAGGGTCGGTACTTAAAGATAATAGCCCCACTGCACCGCTCCATGTGCATGTCGTATAAGGGATAAGGACAAGATACCGCTCTAAAGGGTGACAGGTTAGCGACCTCTCATCTTGGCGCGGTTTTTCCACCGAGTCATGCAGCAGGTGGGTTTTCACGCCTTACTTGCTGCTTGATAGTTATCTTGTCCGAATACTTTGCTAAACGTGGTGGTCGGTGGTGCGCTGTAATTTACCAGAGTACTTGCAGCACAACACCGAGTACTCTGCTTATACCCCGATTGTCTGGATACAGCGTGCGGTGTGTATGATCCAATGGTAATATCTTATGCACCCTCTACACGATGGCCCATTGCAATGTATCGAATAGAGGTTGCAAATCATGCGCCATCCTTATGTCGCTGGAACGTTATCTGAGCGCAATAACAGGCGTTCTAGCGACCATCGTGTAGCGACCTAAGGGAAGGGAAGCAGTGACACGGCACCTAGTTCATCCGGTGTTATGGGCTGACATCGCGGATGTTGTAGGTGATGTAGCCAATCATGTCAGTTTCCATAAAAAAAACCTCGTGCCAACGTTGCGTTGCGATCGCGGGCTCGTTAAGTAGCTAGAACGCACCTATTTCTTTTTAGCCTCCGCTTTTCGCTCGTGTGAGCAGAAACTTTAAAGAAAACGCTTCAGTCAAATTGCATTGATTCCTTTTTTTTCTCCCCTTTCAAGTTCTTTAGTTTCTTCTTATCAGCAGGACATATTGGTGTGTCCGATTGAAAAGCGGCTTCTTCTTTAGGTCTCAAAGATCCGTTGGATCAGGTACAAGCAACCGAATTCCGCACAATCCCGGGAATTTCCGTCGTCTGGTAACCCCAACTAGAAGACGTCTCGACTGCATAAGGCGCGGGTAATCCAGTCAGTCGACTCCAGAATCGAAAGCAGTTGAATTATGCAGTCGAACGCCGAACGCCGTCGTCCATTGTTGCCGCTAAGCCGTTTGCTGGCAAACCTATAAGTCTCCATCGCTTCATTCTGCGTCGTCTATTTTGTATCTCTCACGTATTATGTCTTTATAAACAATCTCTCTTGGTTGATTGACGGGAAGAAATCACTTGCAGTAATAAATCCGCCTTTGCGCACTCCTGTATTTCTGGTTTCTTTTAACCCCCGACGCAAAACGGGGGGTGTTATAAGTTTGACGATTCCTGTCTGAAACCATAAGCATAAGTCAAAAAAGAACAAGAAAGGAACCAGCTTTGACACGGACTGACACATTCGACCGTTATTCTAATTGGAAAATGACTCTCTGCGATTCTACATCGAGCTGCCTATTTCAAGAATAAAAATTCATCGAAATTCAACGTTTTTCACGCCTATTTTCGCCACGGTGCGCCTCGACGAAGGAGGGCATAATCAGGGACGTCCCTAAGAAGAAAAGCGCGGTAATTTGGCTACGCACCAACAGCACAGGACCACCAGCAACGCAATCACGGAATTCAAGGTTGGAGAGGCTCCGTCTGCGATCGTGAGTACGCAAAACTCCCATCCTATTTCACATTTTGGTCGACTGTCTGTGGCATCGTAGCTCCCAAACGGATGGACCGATTTGGATGCGGTTTTTTTATTAGATAGCTAGTTTAACCGGGTTGGTTCTTGGTTGAGTTAGTAATCAAGTAATAAAGTAATTATGAAATGCTTTCGTAGTATTTGTGTTCGGATAACAACTATTTAAGTTCAAAATTTTGAATAATTTTGAATCTCCACATTCCTATTTTGGTTATCATCAGAACATTATTATACCTATCTCGTATTCTTGCTGCCAGCAATAAATTAGGACCGCGAAATTCTGGCAACTCATTACAAGATGTGACAGGTCGGCTTCGTTATAGTCATTGTATTTGTGCAACCAGCCATTCACGAATATGGCGGCGCGCGGCTCGGCTAGGTCTGTTAACCAAAGCTGGCGCGTGCACAGTACTCACACCAATGCAATTGTGCAAGTGCGAGTGAGACAGATCGGGGCATACGCATCACGAAAACCCGATCTGTCTCACTCGCACTTGCACAATTGCATTGGTGTGAGTACTGTGCACGCGCCAGCTTTGGTTAACAGACCTTGTATAACCGAAGAAGAAAACCCGCAGTAATTGCACCAGCGAATGTTGCCAGGCGCATGACCTTCCATACTGAGTTCAGAATAGATAAGTAAATTAAATAATAAATTAAATACTAAACTGTACTGCTCTATTTTAAGGTCTTATTGTTCTAATTTTTTTTCACCTCTTTCATAGGGCACTTCTAGTGATGGACTAGCTCCGTTAGAATGTTCTGTGCGCACAACCATTCTCCAATATGGCGCCGCGCGCCGCTAGAACCATCTAGAACGGAGGGAGAGTGAGCGCGGGAATTCCGCCAGCTGCGAGTGTTGCCAGGCGCATGGCAGGCGGCGGCGGCGCCGCACCGCCGCGGGCGGAGAACGCCGAAACTTGTGTTCCATACGGGTTGGAGAGAGTTCTATTTTTGAAATTCTTTTCTAACGGAAAAAAGGGGTTCGCATTTCTACGTTAATTTTTGGTGCCATAAAACACTGATTCTCTGCCAGTATTTATAAATGTTGAGTTTTATCAATGTAACTGAATGAAGAAATTGTAGCAAATTATAGGTAGCAAATATATGTACTCGAATAGCCCAAATAATTATATAAATAAATGTATTAATGGAATTATCATCAGCCCGTTAAGGCCCGCTGCTGGACATAGCCTCTCCGAAGGCACGCCACTGGTCTTCCGCACTTCTCAGCCACCCACGCAACTTTTTGATAGATCGCCTATCCACCTAAGCCGTCGAGCGCCGGTCCACTTCAGCGGTTATCGGGTCCGCGACAGATGTGCCCAGCCCAATGCCGCATAGGTACCACACACGCGCAAGTACCTACATAATAAGAGGCAAAACATATGCCATCAAACCAACATCTTGATGTCGTTAAATTATTTTTCCTTTCGAAATTAGCATATTTTGTCGCATGAACTCCCGTGCTTTCTCAAACGCAAGCTTCCGAGGCGGCCCGTCCGTAAAGGTGAATTTCACACACTTGTCATCTCTCTTTTTGCGCTCACTTTAATTTAATATTAACGGGAACAACCGCTGTCCCAACTCGGTCTTTATTGTTTTTTTTTTTGCCCTTTTTTTTGTCGGCGCCGCCGCCGCCGCCGCCTCCGTTCCCCGAACACGCTCCCCAGACACCGCCAGTATCCGGCTTCTGCAAAAATTGTCCCACGGAGCCGACAACGACGACGCAACGCCGCGCGGCGCCGCCGCCGCCGTAGAAAAATTGCCACATAGAAATGCTTTCGAGTCCACACTTGCTTCTTGATAATTGTCATGTCCTGATATTTTGCTAAGCGTGGCGTGACGGTCGGTGTTGTGCTATGATTCACAAGTATTATAGCAGCATTTAATTGTATTATTAATTAATTTATAAAGTATTTCATTAAGTCTTTACGGCATGAAAACTATTTTTAAGTTTATATCTTAAACGGTTATCGCTGAGCGTGCAATAAGAAAATGGCCACGGAACCCTCTATGTGTGAACAGCGTTCTCATATATCTTTTAATAGAACCTTGGAAAGAAGTGTCAGAGGTGAGGGAAAATTATCGTCACATTTTCTTTGCCAACTACAACGCGAACGTAGCCGCTGGCACAGCAAATACTCTCAACACTGATCTATATTGTAGATGAGCCTTACTCAAACAACACTCCTGAAAAACATGTCATCGACCAAAGGAGCTTAAAAGCTGATTTCACAATTACTTATGCCTGTGTTATACTGGTATATACTTTTTACTACATCACCGCCTACATCCGTGATGTCAGCCCATAACACCTTGGTGAACTAGGTGCCATGTCAGTGCTTCCCTTCCGCCGTGCCGTGCCAATGAACTGGACAGAAAACACCAACTATTGGCTGACTTTATCGTCTTATAATATCTGCAAATAAGCTAGTGAGGAGCATTAGCGCATTCATAGCATGAAATGGCTTGTAATGGGATCGTTTGAAAGCATTCATACATACATACCACACGCGCTGAATCCCGACATTCGGGGTGAGCAGAGTAATCGGTGTTGTGCTGCAAGAACTCTGGAAAATTGCAACACAACATCGACCACCACGTTTAGCAAAGTATTCGGACAAGATAACTATCAAACAGCAAGTAAGGCACAATGACCCACCTGCTGCACGACTCGGTGGAAGGACCGTGCCAAGGTGAGAGGTGGCAAGCCTGTCGTCCTTTAGCACGGTATCTCGTCCTTATCATTAGCATTCATGTTGGCAATTATTGCATGTGAAGACAGGCACATTTGTTCACCGACAGGTAACAATTTTTATCGCGCTATGTCGCTTCTACTGTTAATTCGTTGCTCTCGTAACCCGTGCCGTCTCTGTGGCCGCGCCATTGGTATTTCGTGAACGCGCCCCGAGGTCTAGTTAGAATATTCTTTACATCTGCGAGCGAAGGTGCGGAGGCGGCGGGAGGCTGCGGGCGGCTCGTGGAGAATTAATTAAAATACCTGCGCGTCGCGTATACGAACTCTTTTCCTTGAGAAGGGCCTTGTTTGGCCGGCCGGAGGTAGCTTGAAACGGTTGGGAGGAAGGGCTTTTCAGAATGCTGTCATTCTTATTGATAAAATGTAAACATAAATATGCGAATTGAAACGACTGTGAATAGAAACCACGATAGAAACGAAGGCAACGAGGAGAGAGCAGTAAAAAAATACTATAATCGGGTTTGTAGAAGGATTGGAATATATACGAGCGCGACTAGTTTCCTAAAAAAACAACCCCGTAACATTGCTTAAAAAAAAAAATTAAGTTTTAAGTTTATTTATAAAGACGGTTTAAAAAAAACAATTAAAAAAAAAATTATAAAAAAAAATTAAAAAATATATATAAAAAAAAATTTATAAAAAAAAAAATTATTAAAAAAAGTATTAAAAAAAATAACGAAAAAAAAATTATAAATTTTTTTTTATGTTAAATTTAGTAGAACGGACAGACATGCATTTGTTACGGAACCCTACATTCATTTTGCAGAACTTAGTAGAATGGACAGACATAAACGTGTTACCGAACCCTACTTAACAGTTGCACTCCGGGAATGCCGGCAGATCCCGTGCCACTCTAACTTAACCCTTAATGCAATGACTTAACGTTTCATTTTAAAAATGACGCTGACGCGACACCGCGACGGTGTCGCGAGTTATACATTTTTCCCCCATACAAAAAGTGCCCAGCGCCGCTAAAGAAGTTTTCACTTCAAAAAATTCGCAGTCAGGTTTTTAGGTTTTTTTTTATGGAAACTGACACGGTTGACTACGTCACCTACAACATCCGTGATGTCAGCCCATAACACCGGGTGAACTTGGTGCCACGTCAGTGCTTCCCTTCGGTTGTGCCAGCTACACTGAACTGGACGGAAAACACAAACTATTTACATAGCCGTTTCGACAGACCTTTCATTCAGTGCGGTGGTACCAACCCGGGCGGGTTAAACTCTACCACCTAGTAATATAAGAAGGGAGTCATATCCCTTAGTCGCCTTTTACGACATACACGGGGAGAGATGCAGTGGGGCTATTCTTTTAAAGTACTGCCCCACACAGGTTCCGTATGGGACCCTATTACTAAGCCTGCGCCGTCTGTCGATCCGTCTCTTTTACCTTTGAAGGGCTGTATTTTTTGAATCGATTACAATTTTCACTGAATACGTGTTATTATGGCGGATATGCTAACAAATTAAACAAAACAAAAACAAACAAAGGAAAAAATCGCATAATGCTGAGCACTGACGTGGCACCAAGTTCATCCGGTGTTATGGGCTGACATCACGGATGTTGTAGGTGATGTAGCCAACCGTGTCAGTTTTCATAAAAAAATTCAAATAAATACAAGAAACGTGTTTTTTCAACGTTTTTTGCTGTTGCTCTATCGTACCAAAGTAGTCAAACTTGGTATGATTATACTGAAAACTCTATAGTAAAACAAACATCAAATAGTAAAAAAACGACCCCGAACAGAATGAAAGAAAACACAAATTTTTTGGTAAATCATTCATAACACAAATATATTGTGTTGGGGTACGGGACCCCCGGTGCGCGAGTCCGACTCGCACGTGGGCGATTTTTTAAATATTTATTAATTTTTTATTTTCCTCAAAGAGCTGGAGCTTTAATTATTTTTGTTAATGTTGTGTGTTCAATAAAGATATTAAATGCTGGAGCTTCTGCCAGGTAGATCAATTCGTTGATCACTTGACCGCTTTTCATGTTTAAAGCATCGAAAAAGTAATTAGCAAAAAAAAAAAAAAAAAGAGATGATATAGCTGTCGCATCAAAAGCTCGGATGTCCCACAGAATCGTGACGTCGAGTTATTCTAAATGCCGAAAATGAAAAGCGCTATCAGGCGGAATTGGACGTTTCGAGTAACAAGCTTGATCTAAAAATTCACTCCAGAATCTCGCGTCTGCTCAGATAATGAAACCACAATTAATTTGGTTTCCCTCGTCAAAACTCCTGTCAGCTTCCCCATCCCCCTTCCACCCCCCCCCCCCCCCCCCCCCCCCCCCCCCCTCCCCCTTGTGCTCCTTCGAGGGAAGGGCTTGCTCTTCTACCCACTACAGTACCTCACAGTTAAGATGACAAGTAGTTCAAAGTGTGGAATTGGCTAACGGAGAACCGCTCCCTCTCCTTGTTTATGGACACTGACTTGGTGGTCTGTCAGAATCACATGATAAATCAATAAATATAATTAATAACTAAATATAAATATAACGACATGTAGTACCGTACCGTGTGGGGCCGGTACTTTAAAAGAATAGCCCCACTGCATCTCTCCCCGTGTATGTCGTAAAATGCGACTAAGGGATATGATTCCCTTCTTATGTTCTAGGTGGTATGTAAATAGTTTGTGTTTTCCGTCCAGTTCAGTGTAGCCGGCACGACCGAAGGGAAGCACTGACGTGACACCAAGTTCACCCAAAAAAATAGTGGTTTGTGACAGAAACCAGTAGTATTTCATTTCATGTTGCCACTGGGGTAGTGCATCGCTTTAAGGTCTTTGCTTACGGTGACACTTGGTCCGGGTCGTTTCCCACCCTGCAATATGGTTGAGGGAGGCGATGGCTGGCCCAGGTGTGGTGCTCGTGAACGGGTGCTGTTTGTGGAGACTGGCCTGCGTCATGTGGCAGTGTGGTGGGTATATAACTTCATGCAAGTTCATATTTAAAAAAAAAATCACTTTGTCATGAATTCCTGCAACTGTCATAAATCAGTACATGCGTGTCTAGGCGGTGGCAAACATTTGCTTATATAATATTAAAGAAATGGCCCACGCACGCGCCATTTTAATATAATCTGTCTCTACACCTTGTCAAATCTTAGAAGACTCGTTTCTTAACACAAACACTTGCTTACCGGGTTTACATTAATAGGCAACATTACCCGAAAGGGGGTACTACACATGAAACTGAAACTAATTTTGTTCTACCACTTTTTGTTTTGAGAACGATTTTTCGCTTTCTTCGTACAAAAGTGTAAAAAAATCCATTTTTTTACACAAAAGAAAAAAGATACATGTCTAAAAATTTTCAGTTTCACAAAAGAATCAGTTTTCTGTGAAATAAATACAAATTTAAAATGTTACACCATCGACCTAAATCCAAAAGGATGTGTCTTCTTAGAATTAACCATCTTTTTCGGCATTCTCAGTGACTTGCGGTTACTGTGGTATATGTATAGAAGATTGCTATTTATGTATCTATTTCTACTGTAATAAAAGGCAGCGTCTATGTGTCTGTCTGTCAGTTTGTTTGTCCGTCTGTAATGAATAAACTCGAATGCGGCTGAATCGAGAAACTGTACGTGAATAAACGTAGCATTTGTCTGTTAAATTCTAAGATAAAATTCTAATTAATATTATTTATTCAGTATCATATTGCATATTCTTACACAGCAAGTTCATCACTTAATTAAACAACATTAAAATTAGTCGTTTTCTGGAACGGGTATACTCGAAAACAGCTGAATGGATTTACCTGCAGTTTTACTGACTATATGTGTCATATCTAGGGATGTTTATATAGTACGCATCATAACAATATTTTTATACAGGCCTCAGCAGTGTTAGAAAACCTAGCGCGAGCGAGGAGTGCAAATAATAAGACCGCCCCACATTAATCGAAGTACGGCGACTCATTTGCGAAAACCTTTACGCGGCTTTAGAGATGTGTTAAAATGGTGTATGAAGGAAATGTTGCATTTAGTTTGTTCTAAAAAAACCGTCAAAGTGCGAGCCGGACTCGCGCACCGAGGGTTCCGTACAATCACGTAATTGGCCGGTTTTGTTCTTTTACGTAATATTTGTTGTTGTACTGTACAGTTTTCACTATAATCACACCAAGTTTGAAGCTTGCATGCATTATCGTTTTTACGATAGAGTAAATAAAAAAATAAAATAAAAAAATAAAACTCGTTTCATGTATCCCTGATTATTTTTTTATTTTATATTATTTAACAGTAACATTTTTTGTAGATTTTAAGTATGAATAAAGTTTATCTGTCCAAGTGGTTTTTTTCTCGACTGTAACATTGAAAAGTAGGCATTTTGCTACTATGTCATTATGTGATATAGTCATAATGCGAAGTAGAGAATATGAGATGTGAATTATTTACTACTCGTACATAGGTTTTTTGCATTGTAGGTATTGACTGCCCTACCCTTTGTTACGATATCCGCCAACACATATATTCTGTGAAAATTTGAACCGACTACTTATTAAATTTCAAAAGATACCTACAGGTAGGACGGACACACAGACGGATAATGTAGGCTTAAATAGGCTTTCGTCTCATTACGGTACGGAACCCTAAACGTTCCCGTAATATACTAACACTTAAGCATAGCTCAGATAACATACACACATACATACATATCACACACGCTGAATCCCGATAATCGGGGTAAGCAGAATAATCGGTGTTGTGTGCTGCAAGTACTCTGATAAATTACTGCACAACACCGACCACCACGTTTCGCAAAGTATTCGGACAACATATCTATCAAGCAGCATGTAAGGCACGAAGGAAGAGGAAGACCCACCTGCTGCCAAATAATTAAAAAGTAAACGAATTAAAAAGTAGAATGTCGTTGCCTGCTGCATGACTCAGTGGAAGTACCGTGCCAAGGTGATGGATGGCGACCCTGTCGCCCTTTAGTACGGCATCTTGATCATCAAACATCTTTAGCTCAGATAACTCCGCCTAAACCCGACGAAGTCGCGAGCGAAGCTAGCGGCAAAAGCTATTTATTATATTTTGTGATGTGGCATGTTTTATTCGTGTCTGGTCACGGCGCGCGCCCGCAGGGACTCGTCGTCGCGTCGCTACGCGCGGTCCTCGCAGAAGAGTTTGTGACATTTGCTTTCATTTGCTGGTAGATGTCGCTATATGTCGTATTGTGTGGCCGGTTGGGTCGCAGTTTGAAATGTTTCATGAGTCACTTTCACATCAGGCATAATATTCTTTTTTCTTTTTTTTTCTTGTATTTTATAAGTATGTAGTAGCTTTCTTCGCGTGACTTTTCGCTCACAGCTCAGGCCACCGATGACGTAGCGTTATGATTTATAGCCTAAAATCATCGTGTGAAGTGATAGAATGTAACAAACAGTGAATCAGTATGTAAATCGATAAAGTGGTTCTCATGGTGACGTACGTTACACGCCGGTCGCCCGATCATCGGCGGCCTGAGCTGTGAGCAAAAAGGTAAAACACTAAACACGCGAAGCAAAGCCGCGGGCCAAAAACTAATACATATATTAGTACAAATTGTACTAATACAAGTATTAGTTTTTGTTTACAGGTATTAGTAAGGTATAAATTGTACTAATACTTGTATTGCATTGCCGTGGCCCCCCCCCCCACCCTCCCCCCCCCCCCCCCCCCCCCCCGCCAAGTCGAGCAAACACGGCCGTACCATTAATTCTCTCGAATAAGGCTCACACAGTGAGTTACTGAAGAACTGCTCTTGCGTAACAGATGCAAATCTTAGTGCAGGATTAGTGTTTTATGGATAGCGCGACATGTGGCATCGTTTCACCTACAAGTAGTTGTCTAAATACCCATGGACATTCTGTGATGCACGGGGATTGCGAATGCCATGCCGGCCTGACAGGAGCCTTTTCACGCCCCTTTTGAAAAACTCCAGGCTGTACTTGGGAGGAAATAGATGGGCAGGGAGTGCGTTCCACATTTTCCCGGTTCTGTGAATAAAATACCTACAGAACCGGATAGTCCCCTGCACAGTACGCTTAGTGCGGAGGTGGAATGGGGACGGCGGAATCGCGTTAAAAAGCTCCTCCGAACACTCCCCATGAAATAGACGATAGAACACACTTTGGGAGCCGACGTCCCTACGGAGTTGCAGCGGTTCTAAGTCGCGGGTCACCGCAGGGTCACCCACCAGTCGCACGGTCAGTCAGTCAGTCAGTCAGTCCGCGTGTAAGCGTCCACTGCTGGTCATACGCCTCTCCAATTTTCCTCCAGTCCTCCCGGCCTTCAGCGGTACGGAACCACTGCTTTCCGCCGACGTACTTGATGTCGTCGTCCCACCTGGCGGGTGGTCTTCCCACACTCCGTTTTCCTGTACGGTACGACACTGGATTGAGTCTAGCGGCGCAAGGTGGTATTTAGCTGAACCATCCCACAAGTGCGAGCTTCGAACATATGAACACTTGAACCGCTTTGCACCTTTTTATCATAATAAATCATTTAATTTTATTTCATGCTAGTGTTGCAACACAGCTAGCTCGTACATATTATGATAATTTTCCTGCCGACGATGATAACAAAGCACAAATAGTCTAAAAATGAAACTTATCCATTCGAAGCGCAGAAGCCACTGATGCGGGAGATCTAAAGACGCCCTTGCGACGCCGGCGTCGTTGGCGGCGGGGCGTCGCGGCGCCGCGCCGACATGAAAGCGATCCGGCTCTGTGATGTGGAGTGGAACCTTCACACCTTGCGGATTAGGAGATATTGCCGTCATCCGAGCATCTCGCTAGAGCTTTAAAGATAAAATAGGTATCTATATCTATTACGTATGTACGAACCAAGAACATTTAAATAGGTAAGGTCGTCGAACCTTCCCCGCGCCAGCGTAACACGACGACGTTTGTATAAACGTACAAATGCCATTCGTTACCAACCAATCAGAGCGCGATACCGCCCGATACCACCCAATCAGAGCGCGCGCCGTCCCCTCCGCTACCCGCGGAGCTCGGCGACGCTGTTTCTCATGTAAGCATTGGACAGTCTGACGTCCATACCTATTTAAATGTTATTGGTACAAACCTTCGTTCATTCTAATAATAATACTAGCTTTTGCTCGCGGCTTCGCTCGCGTGAAATTCGTATTTAAAAAGAAGAAAGTAAGTAAGCCCGCTACGGTACCTTTATTTTGGCGCGCGGAACAATTCGGTTTGTGCGAGAGCCACATCTTAGCGTAACCGGAAGAACATTTTATTTAGCCTATCCTGTGTCCCGTATAGTTAAATGTGCTTGTATTAAGTTTCCGTGGGTAAGATGGGTGACCGCTCGACCGTTGGAGGCTGATCGTTGTTCGGATTCCACGTAAAACTGTAGGTTCCTTCCCTTTTTACCTTATTAGGTGGTAGGGTTTATCCCGCGCGGGTTGGTAGCACCGCACTGAACGAAAGTTCGTGTTTTCCGTCCAGTTCAGTGTAGCCAACATGAAATGAAGGGAAACACTGACATGGCACCTAGTTCACCCGGTGTTATGGGCTGACATCACGGATGTTGTAGGTGATGTAGCCAACCGTGTCAGTTTTCATAAAAAAAATAAAGGCAGGAGCATTATTACACCAGTAATATTGACGACCTAGTCGGTCTTCGACCTTCACACTGCTCTGTCACACCAGTGTGAAGGTTAGGAAAATTATTTTCCAACCTTCACATTAGTGTTAAGGATGGGAAGTCGTTTTCCTAACCTTCACACCGTCAAATTTCTTTTCTTACCTTCACACTCACGTCGGACTAACCTTCACACTGTTCAGCCAAACTTAACTGAACAGTGTTTACCTACCTACTTGTAAAAAAAATAAGTTAAAAAAACTAAAACGCGACTACTGAAAAATCACGCTCTAAAAAAGTATGAAACAAGGAAATAATTCATAGTGATGTTCAGAGAATAGCCGTACTTGTGAGTTTCTATTGCAAAACTAATTTCCGAGTTAGCTGCAAGCACTCACAGCTAGCTCATTCATAACTTAAAGCTGAGGGCTCTTATACAAGATAACCCTAGTATCAGAGTTGTACTCGCGACCGGCACACGCGGTGCGGTGTGCGCGTTGTGTATGACATAAATAACCAGGGCCGCATGACGCTACCCCAACCCTGTCTCTACCCCTCGCTCACCTCATCTCGCTGCTGGTACCACTGCGGCGGCGTTAGATTGGAGTGCTCGGTGCTGGAATAACATCCCACCCCCAATTAGACAATTAGTGTGGGGCCGGTACTTTAAAAGAATAGCCCCACTGCATCTCTCCCCGTGTATGTCGTAAAAGGCGACTAAGGGTTATGACTCCCTTCTTATATTACTAGGTGGTAGGGTTTAACCCGCCCGGGTTGGTATAACCGCACTGAATGAAAGGTCGGTCGAAACGGCTATGTAAATAGTTTGTGTTTTCCGTCCAGTTCAGTGTGGCCGGCACGACCGAAGGGAAGCACTGACGTGGCCCCAAGTTCACCCGGTGTTATGGGCTGATGTCACGGATGTTGTAGGTGATGTAGCCAACCGTGTCAGTTTCCATAAAAAAAAAAGATAACTATCAAGCAGCAAGTAAAACACGAATACCCAACTGACACCTAACTGAGCGAGGTTTCGCGAGGAGAGGTGATTTTGGCTCTGTCGACTGCACCGTTCGTCTCTCGGCACAGCGACCCATGTTGGTTTACATAAAAAAATACGGGCATCTCACGCCAAACTGGCCTCCAACCAAACGCACTCCTACACCGCACCGCACAGTGGCGGCGCGGCGGCGCGGCGGTGGACTGTCACAACTTGCTAATATATTCGGTGCGCTGAGCTGGCGCGGTTGCGTATCTCAGTGCGAGGTGATCTATGGATTACCCAGTTTGGAGAGAAACCCGACGGGGGTGGCAATTTCGTGGCTGGCAAACAATAACCTAGCGTATAGAGGGAGCTATTGGATGTGCGAATATTTTTTATTTTTTATTTTATTTATTACGGTAAACTTACAGTGTAAATACTTATTACATACAATTATAACTTACAGGAAACCAATTACAAGTTTAGAAATTTAGATTCAGATATAAAGAGATTAAAAAAAAGCGAAAACATAACACAGATAATGAAAGCAACATAGACATTTAAGTGGACATTTGTTGATGATTGATTGATGATTGATTGAAAAGTAAAATTATACTAAACTCATTATTAGTAAGTCACATTATAATTACTTGCATGATTAACTAGTAGAATTGAACTGCATGTAGGTAAATTCCAAACATTAAAAAATTTAATGACATCAAAAGAAAAAGTGGACTGGATTGGATTGTGAATTATTTTTTATTTTGATTTGATTTGATTTTAACAAGATATGATATGATTGTCAGCCTCGATAGCTCAGTGGTGCAGGCAGTCGACTGTTGCAGTACTTGGATGGGTGACCGCTCGACCGTTGGGAGGCTGACCGTGGTTCGAATTCCACGTAAAACTGTAGGTCCCTTCCCTTCCTCCCTTATTAGGTGGTAGGGTTCAACCCGCCCGGGAAACGTCGGTCGAAACGGCTATGTAAATCAGTGTCCAGTTCAGTGTAGCCAGCACGACCGAAGGGAAGCACTGACATGGCACCTAGTTCACCCGGTGTTATGAACTGACATCACGGATGTTGTAGGTGATGTAGCCAACCGTGTCAGTTTCCATAAAAAAAAGAAGATAACTATCAAGCAGCAAGTAAAACACGAATACCCACCTTAGACTAGATGTTGCACGCGGCACGTAGATGTTGCGCGGCATGTTGCGTGGGCATTTGCCTCGTAGTGAATCGAAGGCTTTCTAGACGTTGCGCGTTCGACTTTTACCTTCGTTACAGAGCTGAAAGTTTCCATAATTGGATTTACTCCATTACTGGGAAATGTTACTCCTGCATTTCACATGGACGGCCCAGCTCGACCAATCACGGCCCGCGAACTAAGGGCAAATTAAAATACATTTATAATGATGTTTACTACCCTCTAACCGTTCTGAGGATTTTGGCCTCAGGCGGGAATGTATAGACCCACAGTTGATCTATATTAAGGTTTTAAATTATGTAGGTTAGGTTAATTTTTGTTTTGCCTTTTTTTCCTGTCTCCTTCCTCTCTCTCTCACCATTAATATATTTTTGAAAAGTTTATAATATCATATATAATACAATACACTAGTAACATAAGCATTTTCTATGCTATAAACAGAGATTAACAGCTAAACATAATAACTTAAATAATACCTTAACCTAAACACAAAGAATAAGGAAACAAGAAAAAATAAATAAATAAAAATTAAGATTTCCATTAAAAAAAAAAAAAAAAGAGATAGATAGGTATAGCAAAACAGCAAAAAGTGTTTATCCAACGCAACAAACAAATAAATTCCTTTGCCCCTTACTAGGTGGTAGGCTCAAATTGTAGCCGACTGGGTTGATACCACCGTACTGGATGTAAGATAGCAACCTCGGTTGTGTTCTTCAGTATAGCCAGCAATCCAGGGAAGTCTCCGGTATGGCACTTACCTTCTCGGAGGTGATATTGGCATGTGCTTTGGCCCCTCCGACTCAGCTACCCATATCGGATTACACAAAAAAACTATAATGTGCGATTAAGATAAACAAGAACCAGAAATTGGTTTATTAAAACCGGGAAAATCCCATCTATTTCCTCCTCCTCAAGTACAAAGGGGTTTTCAAAAGGGGCGCGAAAAGGCTCACTTCAGGCCGGCATGGCATTCGCAATCTCCGTGCATCACATAATGTCCATGGGAATCGTTAGACACCTATTCGTAGGTGAAACGATGCCACATGTCGCGCTTTCCATAAAAAAGAAAGTAGGTAGTACTATAATAGAATTAATTAAATATCTAATAATTAATTAAGCATATTTAAATGTTTGTAATTTGTGTTATCATTTAACATGTTTTTGTATGTGTCTGTTTGTGTTTACGATTAAAAAAAAAAATCACAGATTTCGTGCCTCACACGACTATCGAGCACATTGGAAATGAATCTACGGAATTCGAAAAAAATGTCGTTCTGACTCTTTGACTTTTTTCAAAAAGGTTAGGCTACAGGGCAAACCCTTAACTCGATCGTCTTTGTTTTAGGCTCAAATTGTAGCTGACTAAATTGTCCAGAGGAGATTTTCTCAAATTTTTGATATCATTCTTCGTTTCCAAAATATCGAGTGCCAAAATCAAAAATTCGGAAAAAAATAATTTTTTTTTTTCACTATTTCCGCCATCGCTTTTTTCGTTTTTTTCGATTAATTCTTTTTGCACCTTACAGCTCTTATGAATACGCGCCTTTTGAGCCTTTTTGAATATCATATCTTCACAACTCTCCGAGATATAAGGGGATCGCACTTTTTCGTGAAATCGGAGCCTACACTGGAGCGAACGAAAAGACATTTCCAATGTCAATACTTAAATAAAAAATAAAAAAAATTCGTAGTCGGTCTATCGTACCGACTACGGTCGACACAGAGCCCCCACGCACGCGACGTCTGTTTAGAAATAATTAAATTCTGACTTTGATTGTAGAAAGCTTTGTTCTATCGCTCCAGGGCGGAGTAACCGCATTCTGTTGACGAGCGGTGGGGGAGGTTTCACCTTCTGTTACGTACGATCAATTTGGATTCGAGTTGTATGGATTTCGAAGAGATTATTAGATATCGGTACTTAAAAAGAATAGGTTTCTCGTCCCAATAATTTTCTAAACTTTGTGGTCGGTGTTGTGCTGTTATTTTCAAGAGTACTTGCAACAGAACATCGATTAATCTGCTTACCCCGAATAATTTTTTGTATGTAAACCAGCATGCGTGGCTGACAGAACCAAAATCACCTCTCCTCGCGAAACCACGTTCAGTTAGGTACCATGCCAGCAGATTTGCGGACTGTTGCTAGGCTGTCTAGCCCGTTAATACGACGCTTGAAGAAACCCAGGAAATACACTCGCCGGATCATAATAATAATAGCCCGAAAAAATAATAGCCCTACTGCATCTGTCTACGTGCATGTCATAAAAAGCGACTGAGCGATAAGGGCAAGATGCCGTGCTAAAGGGCGACGGGATAGTCACCTCTCACTTTGGGCGGGTGGCCGAATGGTTTGGGCATCGGCCTCTCATGCGAAAGGTCCGAGGTTCGAATCCGGCCGGCGTGTACCAATGAGTTTTTTCTGACGAAAAAATTTAAGTGCATACCTACACCTGCTGCTTCACCGTTCGGAACCGGTGTAAAACTGTAGGTCCCTTCCCTTGCCCCTTACTAGGTGGTAGGCTCAAATTGTAGCCGACTGGGTTGGTACCACCGTACTGGATGTAAGATGGCCGCATAGCAGCCTCGGTTGTGTTCTCCTCTAGTCCGGTATAGCCAGCAATCCAGGGAAGTCTCCGGTAGGGCACCTACCTTCTCGGAGGTGATATTGGCTGGTCGGAGCATGCGCTTTGGCCCCTCTGACGAAGCCACCCATACCGGATTACATAAAAAAAAAATGCAGCAGGTGGGTCTTCGTGCCTCACTTGCCGCTTGATAGGCTATCTCGTCCGAATACTTTGCGAAACGTGGCGGTGGGTGTAGTGCTGTAATTTACAAGAGCACTGTCAGCCTCGGTAGCTCAGTGGTGCGGCCGGTCGACTGTTGTTAAGCAACCCTGAGCGCGGTCAGTACTTGAATGGGTGACCGCTCGACCGTTGGAGGCTGACCGCGGTTCGGATTACACTTTAAACTGTAGGTCCCTTCCCTTCTTACCTTACTAGATGGTAGGGCTTAACCCGCCCGGGTTAGTACCACCGCACTGAATGAAAGGTCGGTTGAAACGGATATTTAAATAGTCAGTGTTTTCCGTCCAGTACCTAGTTCAACAAGATGTTATGGGCTGACATCACGGATGTAATAGGTGATGTAGCCAACCGTGTCAGTTTCCATAAAAAAAATATTAATATTTTTTTTATTTTTTTATGGAAGCTGACACGGTTGGCTACATCACCTACAACATCCGTGATGTCAGCCCATAACACCGGATGAACTTGGTGCCACGTCAGTGCTTCCCTTCGGTCGTGCCGGCTACACTGAACTGGACGGAAAACACAAACTATTTGCATAGCCGTTTCGACCGGCCTTTCATTCAGTGCGGTGGTACCAACCCGGGCAGGTTAAACCCTACCACCTAGTAATATAAGAAGGGAGTCATATCCCTTAGTCGCCTTTTACGACATACACGGGGAGAGATGCAGTGGGGCTATTCTTTTAAATAATTAAAAATAAATTCTATTCTTTTAAATAATAAATAATAAATTCTAATATAAATAAACTCATCCATATACATAAATTAAATATAATTTCCTTTTAGAACATTATTATGTAAATAAACGTTCGTCCCGCCAGAATAATAATTACGATTATCATTTTCCAGAAAGCCCTTAATTTACGGAGTTAATTAGGTACATAATATAACGTCGCACATTCGTTACGCTGAACGATTTAACCTGTACAAACACAAATAAAGAGTTCTATTATATCGCGAAACACTTTTGTTGTTACCAATTATACTAATCATTAGTTAGGTAACTAACTAATATTACGATACATCTGCAGGCGACGCTAGGAAAATTTCGAGTTAGTGTAAACGTTCAAAATAAACTCAACTTCTAATGTGAAAGTAATAGGTAGCTATTTAATTATTTTATTTACAAACTGAATGTATTCTGAATTTCCATTTATTTAAAACTTTTATTATTGGAATTCTTCAATTAATAATTAATTTAAATTGTAGACTGATTTTGATGATCGAAGGTCTGTAGTAATTTCAATCATTGTAAGCCAAATAAAAATAATTTTATTTTATATGTTCTCTTGGTATTTTAAATTCAAATAAAACTAAAATACTTCATGTAGGTATAATTATTTATTATTGTTTGGTGTGTAATAATGTCTGATCTGTGTGTCTGTCCATTCGTCCGTCCGGCCGTCCGTCCGTCCGTCCGTCCATCTCTCTTTGTCTTTACGTTTGTCGATAAAACTAAAAAACTTAAAATAATAAACCTATTTTTTTATTGTAGAGGAAAATTGTCCAGAGAGCCGGCCGGAGCTGCGGCGAGCATCGTATCTACAAAAATAAAATCAATTGTATTATACACTTACCTAATTTGCAATGAACTTCTTAACTAAATAAATTATACTAGTACAGGTAAGCAATGAATCAAAATAACCTTAATAAAAAAAACAGTAAAATAGTTTGTCACATTCATATACATATGTATGTTTTCATACATTTTTATCTCACCGCTGGCGAACCGTGGTCTCACAAAAATCGCATCTGATATTCTTCCGACTTTAACGCGAGCGGAGCCACGAGCGCAGCTAGTGTACCATATATCACGCTCTCCTCTTTCACGCTAGCAACGCGACCCCTAATGAAAAACCATACGAAGCCATAATTCCACTGAACGGTACCATATATTCCGTCGACGACTAAATTGATCGGACTGTTTATTACATTTTTTGCCGCACGTTTTGGGTGATTCGTCTCGTCTGCTGGACCAAGAGAGCTTTTCGCTGTCATTTGGCTGCACACCAAAACATTATAAGTTATACATTCTTTTTATAACAAAACAGCTTTACTCATGGTTGTTCCGAGCTATGTTGCTCGACGTTTCGGGCCAAGCGTATGGCCCATCCTCATGAGCACTCTGCCTGGTGCGACGGTTGGCAGAGAACTGTCAGATCTCCGTCCGTCGTTAACGAAGATTGTAGCTGTGGCCAGTGCGGGTAGTTTCCGTAGACGAGGGTTCAGGTGCGTTCCGGATCTCGGCGGGGAGACAGAAGGCGCTGACGGTGTCCACTTCCGGCTGGTCGTGTCCGTCGTGTCTTCTTCTCTTGAGCGGCGCTGTAATTTAAAAACCCATGTTATAAATTATAGGTTTTTTTTTATGGAAACTGACACGGTTGGCTAGATCATCTACAACATCCGTGATATCAGCCCATAACTCCGGGTGAACTTGGTGCCACGTCAGTGCTTCCCTTCGGTCGTGCCGGCTACACTGAACTGGACGGAAAACACAAACTATTTACATAGCCGTTTCGACCGACCTTTCATTCAGTGCGGTGGTGCTATTCTTTTAAAGTACCGGCCCTACACGGTACTTAAGAAGAATACAGTACAAGTACAAGGTATTTGAACCATTTGCCCTCGCCGCCGCGCCCCCCGGTCAGTGATATCACTGATAAATATTTTTAGGTTTAGATTTAAAATTTTTTTAGATAGTATAAGATTTTTCGTTTATTATAATAAATTTATATGTTATGTTATTTAAAAAGTTTTTTTTTTCATATACTTACATAATCACTAAAATTCTAAAACATAATTAATTTAAAAGAAAATTTAAAACAAAGTTTTCAGTTGAAAAAAAAAAATTATAGAGTATATTATCTGGAAAACAAAAGAGTTCGCCATACTTTAAAACCTTCAAGGGATAAGCCCGCTTTTGCACCTCAAGCACCTGTGTACGGAAACCTATTACTAAGCCTACAAACTCTGTCTGTCCGGTTTAATTTTCACAGATTATGTGTTATTTTGGCGGATATAACAACCAATAATTTAAAATGTGAAATGTATAAGGTGCTTCGTTATCTATGTCAAAAATTTCGGGAGGGTTACATAACCAGTCAAATAAACACGTTACGCAAAAAAAATTATATGTTTTTACCATTACTTTCGAGAAATTTAACAAAACATGTTTGCTACCTAAACATTAACCTGTGTGTAACAGTAGGTAACTTGCATTATACGGGGTCAATGACCGTACTATGTTGAAACGCAGAACAGCTGTTTGTTGTAAGTAAGTCACAAGGTGGAAGTATGATTGGTTTTTACAGCTACTTATTTGATTTAATTTTTTCTGTTAGGAAAAAAATGCTCCTATAAACGTATGTTTTTTTCTTACGTAAAGTGTTTATTTGAGTGCGTATATAACCCTCCCGAAATTTTTGACATAAATAACGAAGCACCTTATATGAGAAACGTGTTTTTACAGTGCAGAGCGGATGCTTCTGTGCGCGAGTCCGCCTCGCACTTGGCCGGTTTTTTTGTGTTATATTTCTGGTAAAATAATTGTGGAGCAATAAAGAATTCTCTACTTATCTATCTATCTAACCTTATGGCCGATTTCACCCCCCTCAGTTTAAGTCTGATTTAACGCTATCTGTCGGTTATATGTGTTGTATTTCTCATACAGTTGACAGGAGCTGACCGTCAGCTACGAAGCTAGTGAAAGCGGCGCACTATGGGGTATTTGACGTGAAAACCTGGCCAATAATATTCTGAAGGGTTTTTTGCACTCTACCCTCTTTGAAATAGTGAATAAATATATAAACTGTATTGTATAAGTTATTATAAGGATTAGGTGCATTTAATTTTAAAATAGAACATGAAATCTTGAATAAAAATAATTAGCAAGTATTGATATTTTTAATTATGACTGTAAATATATTCAGACCATAGCTGCACTGTTAAGTATGTAATTAGGATTTAAATAAAATATGTATTAATTTTATTGTTTATAAAATCACTTAATTACTATCAGAATAATTATTTTCAGAGTCTACTAAAGAATCGCTTTCTGTCGATTCTCCACCTTCATTATGATAACAAGGTTTTAACATCTCTATCACTTCTTTTGGGAACTTTGACAGTTTTTTTTTTTTGGTAATTGACGATAGCTGGTTATATATAGATCTGAAGAAATTAGCAAAATCTTGCAAGTGCGTGAATTGGTCATCTAATTTTGATTCATTTCATTAGATAGCTGTAAGATGTCCACTAACTGCATTCTTCTCACCTCCTATACTGTTGTACTCGTTTCTGAAAGATAAAATATGGATATCACTTTGTCAGCCTCTATAGCTCAGTGGTGCAGACAGTCAACTGTCGCTATTGAATGTTAAGCAACGCTGGGTGCGGTCAGTACTTGGATGGGTGACCGCTGACCGTTGGAGGCTGACCGAGGTTCGGATTCCTCGTAAAACTGTAGGTCCCTTCCCTCCTAATCTTACTTGGTGGTAGTGTTCAACCCGCCCGGGTTGGTACCACCGTACTGAATCAAACGTCGGTCGAAACGGCTATGTAAATAGTTTGTGTTTTTCGACCAGTTCAGTGTAGCCAGCACGATCAAATGGGGAAGCACTGACATGGCACCTAGTTTACCCGGTGTTATGGGCTGACATCACGGACGTTGTAGGTGATGTAGCCAACCGCGTCAGATTCCATAAAAAAAAAAATCACGATAAACAATCTAATTTCAAAAACTCATAATTTCGTGTACCTGAGAAAAAAATTTTTTACTGCAAAAGGCGCAAATTGCCGCAAAATTTTATTTTTGGACCATTTAAAGGAATGTTTAAGCAACAATAAAAACACAGTTTACATACTTGATAAGGTTCGATAACGTACTAAAAGTTTACAAATATTCCATGACAAATAAAAAAATATTTTTATTAATGGTCTGCAAACTTAATATTGTTATAACTAAAACATAATACTTTTAATGATAATTATTAAATCAAGTTGTCCTTACCTGTAGGTATCCTTTCCATGTTAACATCGGCTCAGGTGAAGTTTCAAATGGCCAGGAAATCAACACGTAATCGACAATAATTTCCAATATCGCAGCGACACACAAGCAGTCTATGGAACGAACAAGTTCCGACTGGCCCTGTGCGCGTCACGGATAACGCAGCGACCACATTCTCGCGGTGTGAATGCACGTAGGTATAAACAAATAATTCGTGGTATCGGTTGGTCTATAGGTCGAATTTAGTTTTTTGATTAATGGCCAACTTTTCGGGACAAATACCCTTCCGTGCGGCGCTTAGGGCGTTACTTTAACGATCTTTCCGTCCGTGGTTCCACGAAGGAGTTTAATAGTCTAACATCACTAAATGATCCATCTAAAATTATACCCAAAACCATCCGTCGAAACAAAATTGAATCAACGCGCGGATAAGTCACGGGCGCGGAAAATTTGAAATTCGAATTCGGTCAAACGCCGTCCAATCCCCGGCGGAGATCATATAACCGTAATTCCAAATGGGAGAGCTCACTTCTGACCGATTTAACTGAACGGATTAAACTTGGCGCGAAAATAGTGACTCCGACTCTTCCGGTAAACGTATATCTTCTGTAATATTTTAGTTAGTATATCTCAGAATATTGAAATATGCACTATATCTATATAACTATCGGGGTGTAAATCTGTCTCCCGCCTTTTGGCTTTTTTGACCTCGTCTTTCTTATAATACCTATTTAGAGTTTAAAATCCACCAATCACGCGAAAAGTTCGCTTGTTAAATCCGCCATTATAATCATCATTGTCAGCTAAGTTGTGTGTTTTTTTTTATGTATTCCGATATGGATGGCTGAGTCGGAGGGGCCAAAGCGCATGCTCCGACCAGCCAATTTCACCTCCGAGAAGGTAGGTGCCATACCGGAGACTTCCCTGGATTGCTGGCTATACTGGACTAGAGGAGAACACAACCGAGGTTGCTATGCGGCCATCTTACATCCAGTACGGTGGTACCAAACCAGTCGGCTACAATTTGAGCCTACCACCTAGTAAGGGGCAAGGTGTAATACTGAACATAGACCCCAAATGTTTCACGAATCCACTGCTTGCTCTTTAGCATACATTTATGTAGCCCATACAATCTACAGTCTACACCACAGAGCATGAACTGCGCGCGCCCGCCCCTAGGGGGCGCGGGCGGTAGGTATTTGATGCTCTGTGATCTACACTAATATTGTAAGTTTTTAAGTTTTGATGTAGGAGATAATTTCCGAAAATACTCATCCGATTTAAAAAAAATCTTTAGTTAACCAATATTTAGAATGGACCTTCAGAAGCGAAGCCGAGCGAGCGAAGTCGCGGGCAAAATCTAGTTTTAAAATAAAGAAGCGCGGTGGATCGATCGCTGTTCTTGTTCTTAAGCACACCAGGCCTCCGTCAGAACTTGAATAGGTGACCGTTCGACTGTTGGGGCTGAGCGTGGTTCGGTTTCTATGTAAAACTGTAGCTTCCCTTCTTCCTTTAGTAAGATAAAAAGGTATGGACGCCGGACTGTCAAATGCTTATAAGAGAACTAGCGTCGCCGAGTTGCAGGGAGCGGAGTGTACTTACCGATGATAAGATATTCCACTATTGTGCACACTAAACTTGGGTGTAGTGTTTTTACACGTAAACACAGAGCATGCGGGCATTTTAAACAGGTTTTTGCGAACGCAGCCGATGACAGACTGACGGGCCAGCGCGCGACCGTCCAATGAAACAAGTATGCTTTTATTTATATCGTGTTACGCTGGCGAGGATAGGGTTCGGGGTCCATACCTTTTTTATCGTTCTAGGTGGCGATTATTGCTTAAGGGATCTCTCAGAAATCGTCTGCGTCAACAGCCATTTCGATTGCCCTGGATATCGCTTTCAATATTTACATCAATCGAGAGTCGCCCTACAAAACGAGCAACTTTACCTTTTCATGAAGCTCAAGACCGAGGCGAAGGGTTCGGTCGCAATAAGGCGAGGCCGAAGATCAAATAACTGCCGGTGTAATCTTCGAGCCATATTCGCGAGACGAAAATATTACAAAGGCTCTCTCCTGTGTCGGTGTGAAGCGACTGCCGTAGAATTAATGACGAACGCAAGAAGTATTCCGCCGTCTTCATTTTTTTATATTTGAGATTTCTTCATAGAGTTGAAAGACGCGTAGAACTGGAAAGGTGGAAATAATACTTTATGAGTCGGGAAGGGTCGCCCTAGACGCATGTACCTAGACCAGATCGTAATCTTCGAGCCATATTCGCCAGACGAAAATATTACAAAGGCTCTCTCCTGTGTCGGTGTGAAGCGACTGCCGTAGAATTAATGACGAACGCAAGAAGTATTCCGCCGTCTTCATTTTTTTATATTTGAGATTTCTTCATAGAGTTGAAAGACTCGTAGAACTGGAAAGGTGGAAATAATACTTTATGAGTCGGGAAGGGTCGCCCTAGACGCATGTACCTAGACCAGATCGTAATCTTCGAGCCATATTCGCCAGACGAAAATATTGCAAAGGCTCTCTCCTGTGTCGGTGTGAAGCGACTGCCGTAGAATTAATGACGAACGCAAGAAGTATTCCGCCGTCTCCATTTTTTTTATATTTGAGATTTCTACATAGAGTTGAGAGACGCGTAGAACTGGAAAGGTGGAAAGTATACTTCATGAGTTGGGAAGGGTTGCTCTAGCTAGACGCACGTACCTTGACCAGCAGGTCTATTCTTGTAAATTCTGACAGCGGAATCAGCGCTGTTGTGGCGCTGAGAGCCACTTTGGAAGTGGCTCTCAGCGCCACAACAGCGCTGATTCCGCTGTCAGAATTTACAAGAATAGACCTGCAGATAGTAATCTTCGAGCCATATTCGCGAGACGAAAATATTGCAAAGGCTTTCTGTGTCGGTGTGAAGCGACTGCCGTAGAATTTATGACGAACGCAAGAAGTATTCCGCCGTCTCCATTTTTTTATATTTGAGATTTCAACAGAGTTGAGAGACGCGTAGAACGGAAAGGTGGAAAGTATACTTCATGAGTCGGGAAGGGTCGCCCAAGACGCACGTACCTAGACCAGATCGTAATCTTCGAGCCATATTCGCGAGACGAAAATATTACAAAGGCTCTCTCCTGTGTCGGTGTGAGTGAAACGACTGCCTTAAAATTAATGATGAACGCAAGAAGTACTCCGCCGTCTCGTTTTTTTTTATTTGCAATTTCTACATAGAGTTGAAAGACGCGTAGAACTGGAAAGGCGGAAAGTATACTTCATGAGTCGGGAAGGGTCGCCCTAGACGCACGTACCTAAACCAGATCGTAATCTTCGAGCACATGCTTCGAGCCATATTCGTGAGACGAAAATATTGCAAAGGCTCTCCTGTGTCGGTGTGAAGCGATTGCCGTAGAATTATGCCCACTTGCACCAACACGAGTTTAGAGTTAAGTAGCGAGTTATGGATTTAAACGCGGTTCAAACGCGGTTCCCACATACAACGGGTGCTAGCTTAACGAGTTAAACTGGTTTATAGTTCGGTTAATTCGTGTTGGTGCAAGTGGGCCTTAATGACGAAAGCATGAAGTACTCCGCCGCCATCAAAGAATTTTTATATTTGAGATTTCTACATAGAGGTGGAAGGCGCGTAGAACTGGAAAGGTGGAAATTATACTTCATGAGCCGGGAAGGGTCACCCTAGACGCACGTACCTAGACCAGATCGTAATCTTCGAGCCATATTCGGGAGACGAAAATATTACAAAGGCCCTCTCCTGTGTCGGTGTGAAGCGACTGCCGTAGAATTCCGTAGAATTTGCTGTCGCCCACGGCACCTTTTCCTTATCCGTTAGTAACTTTTTACGACATGCACGGGGAGCAATGCAGTGGCGCTATTATTTTTAAGTACAGGCCCGCCTCTGCCACTCTCATAATATTCTTCATTCATGTTCGTCGGTTATGGGTACTGCGCGCTTGACCCATTTTAAGCACACGCCCGATCTGGTCCAGGTACGTGCGTCTACGGCGACCCTTCCACACACATTCGTTGCATAATGTGTAGTAAAAAATTTTAAATATTTATCTAAAACTTTTAACACGTCCCGGACAGCTTGATTGCTCTCTGGCAGAATGAGTTCTGGTTTTTCTCTCTCGCTGTGTTGAGTTTTTTTTTTCTCCGAAAATATCGGCTCCTCATAATTTACCGGATGACAGATTCCTCGCGTCAGTCTTTTATTTCGCTCCTAAAACACAGCTCCGTGGGAAGTGTGATTTTTTTTTATTTGATAACGATGAAATTTCTGCCGCGCGTTAGTTTTTGGACGGAATATTTTTTATTTCTGTCTGAAGATCTCTGTCAGTCGGAGATGTCTAAATTATTATATAGATAGTTTTCTTGAGAATCATACTCGTAGATTCACAATGACAATCTAACTATTATAATAATTACTAGCTTTTACCCGCGACTTCGTCCGCTGGATAACTGAACATCACAACAGAACTGAACTCTCACAACTATCGACAATGTATTTTTTTTTTCTTTTCTTTTTGTTTCTCTGTTTCGCAACTGTCTTTATTAATTGTTTGTTTATGTAATAACTTTTATTTCTACTTGCCTTTATCATGTTCAATGTGTTCCAGAGGAAAGCGCAGTGGGGACAAGTTATATGTATACTTTTTGTTTCTCTTTTGTCATACATTTTTTTTTTTTATACTAAGCGCGACATGTGGCGCCGAGTCACCCATAAGGTGTCTAGCGACGCCCATGGACATTCGGACGCAGGCGGGGGCTGCGAATCCCATGCCGGCCTGACAGGTGCCCATTCACGCCTCTCTTGAAGGACCCGAGACTATACTTGGGGGGAAATATGTGGGCAGGTAGAGCGTTCCAGAGTTTGCCGGTTCTGTGGAGAAAGGATCTGCAGAACCGATTTGTACGCATCCGCGGTAAGTCAAGCGTATAGGGATGCAATCCCTGCCCAGTGCGCGTTGTACGGAGGTGGAAAGGGGACGCCGGAATCGCGTTAAACAGCTCCTCCGAGCACTCCCCGTGGAATAAGCGATAGAACACGCTTAGGGCGCCGACATCCCTACGAAGTTGCATACATAATCTATATGTACTGCATGGCTCTGTTTTTTCTCCTTCCTTCCTTACCTATAATAAAATCCTACCTATAATAAAATTCAACGTCTGCTTTCTGTCTGAGTGTCTGAGTGTCTGAGTGTATGTCTGTCTGTCCGCTTATAACTCGAGAACCACTGAACCAATTTTAATAAAACAAAATTCTACGGATAGCTTGATTCTTCCCATCAACTATAGGCTACTTACTATCACGCTAAATGGCTTATGAGGTTAGCAGTGAAGTGAAATATGAGAGCGGGCGGAGCCGCGGGCACAGCGTGTAATAAATAAAATAAAATAAAAATTACAATTTATTCTTTCAGAACCACATGAAAATTAATCATTTGTGATACAAAATCCTAAAAAGTAGCCCCCCCCGCGACATACCGCCCCGCAATACCGGGCACAAGCGACGCGGGGGTGCTATGAGGTTTCTAACTAAATTTAAAAATTTTATATATTTTGATTCTGTGGGTTGATTTTGATGAAATAAACACTAAATGTTACTCAGAATAAATCTTCATATTTTTTAGTAATTAGATTTTGAATCCAATGAGTGGCTTTTGCGTGATGCGCGTACAACGAACAAACAAACCGATAAACCGACAAACATTAAAAAAATTGTTTTTTACGTTCTATTACCTATTCCGTCCCAGGTTTTTTTTTTTGCAAAAATCTTAAATGTACAGGCTAGCTACCTCTCACCTTGGCATGGTTCTTCCACCGAGTCATGTAGCAGATGGGTTTTCGTGTCTCACCTGCTGCTTGATAGTTGTCTTGTCCTAATACTTTGCTAAATGTGGTGGTCGGTGTTGTGCTGCAATTTACAGGAGTACTGGGCAGCACAACACCGACCACTTTACTTACCCCAATTGTCGGGATATAGCGTATGTATGTAGGTTTTTTTTTTATGGAAACTGACACGGTTGGCTACATCACCTACAACGTCCGTGATGTCAGCCCATAACACCGGGTGAACTAGGTGCCATGACAGTGCTTCCCCCTTTGGTCGTGCCGGCTACACTGAACTGGTCGGAAAACACAAACTATTTACATAGCCGTTTAGACCGACGTTTCATTCAGTGCGGTGGTACCAACCCGGGCGGGTTAAACCCTACCACCAAGTAAGATTAGGAGGGTAGGTATTAAAATCGCACGAAAGTGTTACAATATTGTCCATACTCCATACGCGTCGTCGTCGGGTCACTTTTGTATGCAGCCGCCGGTATTAATTCGGAGTGAATTTGTGAATTATTTTCTACTAGATTTTGCCATCTTTTGCCCTGTGAAATTCGTATTTAAAAAGAAGAAAGTAAGTAAGCCCGCTACTGCACCTTTATTTCGGCGGGCGGAACAATTCGGTTTGTATGAGAGCCATATCTTAGCGTAACCGGAAGTGAATTTAGCCTATCCTGTGTTTTTTTTTTTTTTTATGGAAACTGACACAGTTGGCTACATCACCTACAACATCCGTGATGTCAGCCCATAACACCGGATGAACTTGGTGCCACGTCAGTGCTTCCCTTCGGTCGTGCCGGCTACACTGAACTGAACGGAAAACACAAACTATTTACATAGCCGTTTCGACAGACCTTTCATTCAGTGCGGTGGTACCAACCCGGGCGGGTTGAACCCTACCACCTAGTAATATAAGAAGGGAGCCATATCCCTTAGTCGCCTGTGTCCCGTATAGTATAATGTGCTTGTACTAAGTTTCATCGAATTCCGATGATCGGTTTAAGAGTTATGGAGGATCATGCATACATACATACAGAAAAGATTTCTAAAAATCGTCAATTTAGTTTTACTATCATACATAGAGTCTACAAACGCAGTATCTCATAAAACAAAGTAACTTACCCCATGACCATCCCTTACAGATTTATTATTAGTATGATGATGATGAGATTAATGTTTTCCCCTCTATTTATTTTTCCCTGAAAGTTAGCACCCAAGTGTCTCTAAATATCTCGCCAAAGCAACATAGCGTTGGATCCACTGGTTATAAATGGTTACGAACGGCGTCTAGAAGAATGGAACAAAACGTGGGGTGAGAAGAGATTTACTTACCACAAAATGCTTTCAGGACCCCTCCCCCCCCCTTCCCCCTCCGCCGTTACGCTCCAGCCCCGCACCGCCGACTATTTGTTTAGCCGGGAAACGGGACAATAGACACACGGTTAAACATACATTTTACTATAACGTAAGTTGGTACAGTTCGATACATATAAATAGATAGAGATCTCTTCTTCTTCTTCTTTTTTTAAATAGTGGCAACCAAACGAATAGGAAATTCGTTTATTACTGCCAGTATCCAGTGACGGAGTTGCACGGTATAAATTTGTGATTACTTTTTATAATAAATAAAACAAAATAATTTTGAAAGGAACGAAGCATTTGAAGTTACTAGTTTGCATGCACAAATTCTGGAAGACACATACTTAGTTGTAAATAAGAAGATGAACATAAATAACTAAAACATTATACATATATTTACAACAATTAATTACAGTCTTACGTCATTACATTTGTCGCCACACGAAACATATGGGACGAGAGCTTTTTTTTTTTAATGGAAACTGACACGGTTGGCTACATCACCTACAACGTCCGTGATGTCAGAGCCCATAACACCGGGTGAACTAGGTGCCATGTCAGTGCTTCCCCCTTTGATCGTGCCGGCTACACTGAACTGGTCGGAAAACACAAACTATTTACATAGCCGTTTCGACCGACGTTTCATTCAGTGCGGTGGTACCAACCCGGGCGGGTTAAACCCTACCACCAAGTAAGATTAGGAGGGAAGGGACCTACAGTTTTAGGAGGAATCCGAACCTCGGTCAGCCTCCAACGGTCAGCGGTCACCCATCCAAGTACTGACCGCACTCAGCGTTGCTTAACATTCAATAGCGACAGTTGACAGCTCCGCGAGATATGAATCTATCTACCTACACGTATCCTAGTACATAGATACACACATACATACAACATGTGTGAGGGCACACACACACACTCATACATGCAACACTAATGCAGTCATATATTTTATGTTATGTTGATGTTTGAAATTTTATATTTTACAAGCTGTGCCCGCGGCTCCGCCCGCTCTCATATTTCACTTCACTGCTAACCTCATAAGCTATTTAGCGTGATAGTAAGTAGCCTATAGTTGATGGGAAGAATCAAGCTATCCGTAGAATTTTGTTTTATTAAAATCGGTTCAGTGGTTCTCGAGTTATAAGCGGACAGACATTCACTCATACAGACAGAAAGCAGACGTTGGATTTTATTATAGGTACTAGCTGTACCCGCGGCTCCGCCCGCTCTCATATTTGGCTTCTCTGCTAACCTCATAAGCCATTTAGCGTGATAGTAAGTAGCCTATAGTTGATGGGAAGAATCAAGCTATCCGTAGAATTTTGTTTTATTAAAATCGGTTCAGTGGTCCTGACAGACAGAAAGCAGACGTTGGATTTTATTATTGGTAAGGATATATGTCAAAATTGTTGATATAGTTGTAAGTACTTATATTGTAAAAAATTAATTTATTATCTGAACCGTTTATTTTATTTTTTTTAATTTTATACCGTTTAGTTTCTTTTTTATACTAAGCTCGACATGTGGCGCCGGCCGAGCCACCCATAAGGTGTCTAGCGACGCACATGGGCATTCGGTCGCATGCGGGGGTTGCGAATACCGTGCCGGCCTATGGCCGGCCTGACATACTAATACATTATAAGTAAGCCATTTCATATAACCCTAAATCTAAGACTTCGACGTCAAAAGCACATTCCCTGTTGATAAAAACCAACAATACCGACCCTTCAAACAAACATAGAATCAAACGATGCCATAATTTGGTCAGTGCATCGTCCTTTTTGTCCGTCGTCGTCGATACCACGGACCAGTGAGCCTACAGACCACACAACGGCGCATTTTTTTTTATGGAAACTAACACAGTTGGCTACATACCTACAACATCCGTGATTTCAGCCCATAACACCGGGTGAACTAGGTGCCGTGTCATTGCTTCCCTTCATTTAATGTCGGCTACACTGAACTGGACGGAAAACACGAACTATTTACATAGCCGTTTCGACCGAGACGTTTCGTTCAGTGTGGTGGTATCAACCCGGCCGGGATAAACCCTTACCACCTAGTAAGGTAAGAAGGGAAGGGACCTACAGTTTTACGTGGAATCCTAACCACGGTCAGCCTCCAACGGTCGAGCGGTCACCCATCCAAGTACTGACCGCGCCCACTGAGCTACCGAGGCTGACAAAACGCGTGTAAGTACATTAAATATGCACTGTAAGTTTTTGTTATGTTTTTTTTTAATAAAAAAAAATCGTGGACACCTTCGGCAGCTGCTGCTGCAAAAGTGTACGGTTCACCGGGTTGACTGGATGAAATTTCCTGCGGCCGCCCTTGCCACGCAGGTCGTATAAAGTAAAACACAACGTACCTAACATATATACCTAGTTCTTGGTGGGAGGACTTTACAGCCTGATAGCTCAGTGGTGCAGACAGTCGACTGTAGCTATTGATTGCATTGCATAATTGCGTGCATTTACGCTCCTCTACATCTATAAATGTATTTAAGATTAATTTAAACAAACTTCTCCTCTCGTTACCGAAGTAAATGCAATGTATAATATTAGATACATATCTTTACTCCCCTTCTCTTACTCTCTTGTCATTCAGTTGGTTGTGTCGCACAACGGTACCACCGATCGATGTACATAATATGTAAGTTTATTATATACATATATATGTTTATTAAAGTATTTATGTAGTATTCGTATGTAGTTTATAATACACTAGCTGAGCCCGCGGCTCCGCTCGCGTGAAATTCGTATTCCAAAGAAGAATGTAAGTAACTAAGGGCGAGGCCGAAGGCCGAGCTGCGTTCAGGTAATCGATAAACCTTCTTAAAGAAATTAACTAACTAAGGGCGAGGCCGAAGGCCGAGCTGCTTTCAGGTAAACGATAAACCTTTCTCAAATAAAGGAAGTAAGTAAGGGCGAGGCCGAAGGCCGAGCTGCGTTCAGGAAGACGACAAACCTTCTGGAAGAAAGGAAGGAACTAAGTGCGAGGCCGAAGGCCGACCTGCGTTCAGGTAAACCAAAAACCCTCTTCCGCCTTCGGGCCTCGCCCTTAAAGACTTCCTTTCTTCGATAGAATATAATATCGTTTACTCAATCTATTTATTTCATATAAATAAAAAAGTCATATTAATAACTAAAGAGTTAAACCTACCTAACAAACATTAAAATAACTATCAAAACGGGCATTTTCAAATGTTCTTAGAGCACTTGCGGCATTACCCCGCTGGAAGGCAAGGCTTACCCTTTGAATGAAGTACATAAGCTCTTGATGACGGGACACCAGTTGCGTCAACCAGCTCAAGCCTCTTTTGGCTTCACTGCTCCACGGACCGAGGGTTTCAACCGCAAACGCAACAAATTCGAAATCTTGAATTATATTTCTATATTTGCTGCGTTGGAGGCTCTCCGCCCCAGCCTCGGCCGCGCCAGCCGCTCTTGAAGATGTCCTAACGTGACTTGGAGCCAATGTGAGAACAAAAGTGGCGTCCCACATCAAAGAACTACCCTTAGTCCATGGCACTAAGGTCTCTAGCATCGGGCCTCTTGCCATCCAGCCGGGAATAACCGCGAGGTTCTAGGATGCACGGTATATTTGCCGTTAGAAGCTGAGGTTAGAAGCGTGGACTTTATAATAAAATTTAAATTAAATTAACTCAATCTTAATATTAATTAACTTTATTCGAGATGGTTTAGCTTCTTCCTGAACGCAGCTCGGCCTTCGGCCTCGCCCTTAGTTACTTGCTTTCTTCGAGATGGTTTATCATTTGTCAGAACGTAGCTCGGCCTTCGGCCTCGCCTTAGTTGATTACTTTCTTCAAGATGGTTTAGTTTCTTCCTGAACGCAGCTCGGCCTTCGGCCTCGCCCTTACTTACTTGCTTTCTTCGAGATGGTTTTTCAATTATCCGAACGTAGCTCGGCCTTCGGCCTCGCCTTAGTTACTTACTTTCTTCAAGATGGTTTAGCTTCTTCCTGAACGCAGCTCGGCCTGCGGCCTCGCCCATAGTTACTTACTTTCTTCGAGAAGGTTTATGGTCTTCCAGAATAGAGCTCGGCCTTCGGCCTCGCCCTTAGTTACTTATTTTCTTCAAGAATGTTTTTCTTCTTCCTGAAATCAGCTCCGCCTTTCGCCTCGCCCTTAGTTACTTTCATCGAGAAAGAATATCGTTTACGTGAGCGCAGATCCGCCTTCGGGCCCGCCTTTAGTTACTTACTTTCTTTTTTTTAAATACGAATTTCACGCGAGCGAAGCCGCGGGCAACAGATATATAAATTTTATTGCACCAATGACAGCGACATAACTTCGACTTTCAATTATTATTTTTATTTATCAAACAATTTGTCACCGGCCAGCTCACGTCGAGATGACAGTTCTCCGTTGTCAACATGACATTTAAAATTGTTTTTACCTTTACTTTGGACTACGTGATTTTAAACGCGCAATAATGTTTATAATTGTTATTTTTTTTTTATTTTTGTTAATTTTTTTTACGTATTATGTTAACCCGGCATATAAACTGCCACTATACAAAGTTTCGTCTAATTCCGTTCAGTGGTTTTTGCGTGATGCGCGTACAGACAAACAAACAAACAAACAAAAATTTTAAAAACTGTTCTAACATGTTCAGTATCTCATTTTAAGCCACCCTGGTTAGTTTTTTTCCGAATACATTCAATGTACAGACTTTCTTACCTCTACGATTTTATTATATGTATAGAAGATATTTCTTTTACAGTCTTAACACATTGCCACAAACTATTCTTGTTCGCCTGCATGTACTTCTCCCACATCCCAAAGGTTAGTTAGAATAGAATGCCTCGCGGCATTAAGCTCGCCTGTTGTACCAAATTTTTATAAATTGGTGTTCAATAAAGAATATATACATAAAAAATTGTTAAGCAACGCTGGGTGCGGTTAGTACTTGGATGGGTGACCGCTCCACCGTTGGAGGCTGACCGTGGTTCGGATTCCACGTAAAATTGTAGGTCTCTTCCCTTCCTACCATACTCGGTGGTAGGGTTCATCCCGACCGGGTTGGTACCACCGCACTGAATGAAAGGTCGCTCGAAACGGCTATGTAAATAGTTTGTGTTTTCCGTCCAGTTCAGTGTAGCCGGCACGATCGAAGGGAAGCATTGACATGGCACCAAGTTCACCCGGTGTTATGGGCTGACATTACGGATGTTGTAAGTTTTAGTTGATGTAGCCAACCCTCACCGTAGTGGTCCTTTCCCACTGTCCTCCATCTCGGTCCTGCATACATGGTGCACTGACTGATGAAGTGAGTACTGGGTTCAGCCTCCCCATATTGAGCGCACATTGGGTCGTCACTAAGGCCCAAACGTACCGTGGAAACCGACGACACGCGCCGCCTTCGAGAGCCGCGTTCGATTGGCCGTCGCTCCCTCCCCGACTCTACCCGCTTAATTCTGCACGCCCTCGAAATTTGGCGCACTCGGTTCCAAGTTTACACTGTGTTGCCTCTTGGGGCTCAGTGGTCGGTGGGTGACACATCCCAGCCGCCCGTCGTCGTCGCGACGACGGGACCAATTTGGATAACGACGGCCAATCGTCTACGCATTCTTTCTATTCACCCTTTGACAATGCGTCGTTGATTTATTGGCTGTGACATCACGCGACGCGGCCTCGTGTCTAGTTCGTCGACTGTGTGAAATGGTGTGAGGTCACAGGTCTCCGCTCCTGTGAGGTCCGTCTGTCCTCTCTTGTATTCTTCCACAGTTAGCCTCGGTGGCTCGATGGTGCATGCTTCGGCGTCTAATCAGATGTCTAGCGACGCCCATGGACATTCGGTCGCATGCGGGGGCTCCGAATGCCATGCCGGCCTGACAGGTGCCCGTTCACGCCTCTCTTGAAGGACCCGAGACTGTACTTGGGGGGAAACATGTGGGCAGGGAGAGCGTTCCAGAGTTTACCAGTTCTGTGGAGGAAAGATCTGCAGAACCGTTGTAATCCGAAGTTTGTGGTTTCTCGGGCCCCACTTCAGATAATGTGGTAGGTACGCTACGGGCTGAAAAATATTTGTTTTTTTTTCGTAACTTTTATGCTCAAATTTCTGTTCCTCGATTTCCGAAGCCTCATTTTCCGATGCCCCAGAGTGAAGGTAATAAATTAGTAAATCAATAATTTAGACGATGAACTTTTGTCCTGTACATAAAGAACCGGTCAAGCGCGAGTTGGACTCGCGCGCCGAGGGTTCCGTATCATACCACATTCTCTGGCCTTCGTCCTGGTCCTAATTGATTTAATTCGGATGATGTATTCAATTCTACGTTTATCTACACGCTTTTTCCTTCTGCTAAACTTACCTTCTTCGAAAAACCATATTTTTATTCGAACACAATTCGGCCTTCGGCTTCGCCCGTGGTGTTTTACGGTTTTCGAAAAAGAAATTAATGCAGCTCTGACTTTGGCGTTGCCCTCACTGACAAGCTATTTTTACGTAAACGCAGCTCGGCCTTCGGCCTCTGAAGAACTGTAAGTCTCTTACAGTTATTCAGAGGCCGTTCGGAGTTACATTACTGGTGTTAGGGTTTAGCCCGTGCGGATTGATACCACCGCAATCCTTTATAGCAAATGCAAGCCTCTCATGGCACCTAGTTAACCGAGCTAGACGAAGCTGATATCACGGATGTAGTAGCTGATGTAGCCAACCGTGTCAGATTCCATAAAATACTTCTTGCCTGTAAATCTGGCACGTGTGACGGTAAGGTGGACTCATGAACTCTAAAGGATTCTTCATGCAGCCTGCCTACTTCAAGTTGTCACTTTTCTCTACCCCATCGTCATACTAAGCGGGCGTATTGCGAGATACAAAGTCAGGCAATGTTACGGTAGATGAAGTTTAGGGCTTGCCACGAAAGGAGTTCCACTGATTGTGCAATTTGAACCTCTATTGCCTGAGGGATAAGGTTCAGGGGCTTTGTTTCTTGGCGCGTACTACAAGCGAAGCGACACGTCAAGCACGGCTCACGGCTGTCAGTGTGACGTTTCTTCAACGTCAAAGTGCCAGGTGTGTTGGCTGCGTAAAGAAGACATAAATAAATTGTGGGTAGGGTCGAAATAATTGTAGCTATAGAATATTGTCAGCATCGGTAGCCCGGAAATTTTCACAGAATATGTGTTATTATGGCCGATATAACAACAAATAATAAAAATAAGAAAAAGTAAGAAATTCACGGGGGTTCCCACAGAAGAAACCAAAAAGTGTATGCGCGCGCGCCATCTACCGAATAGATATGAAGCATTTAAACTAATCACGACTTTTAACTAATACAAAGCATTTCATAACACGCCATAGATGGCGTGAGCGGCGCTAGCCATGACATGGCGATACGGAACGCTCGGTGCGCGAGTTCGACTCGCACTTGGCCGGTTTATTAGATTCATTGGCTTTACGTTCCAGAGCGTGTGACAGACAGACGGACGGACGGACAGACACCTGAACGATTTTATAAGGGCGCCTGTCAGCGTCGCTCGCTACGGAACCCTAAAAAGATCCGACTGCTGGTAACAACATGGGTGGATCGTAGCTAGGCTGCCCGCAATCTCGCGATACGTGTAGCAGAGTCAAGGCTGAATCTAGCCTAGACTCAACGCGAACATGATAAATGGCGTGACTTTCAGAAGCTTTATAGGTAGAGAGCGTTTCAACTAAAAGTTCCCTTTGCCGTTATGTTGGCTCCACTATCTATCTGTCAAAACAGCGTTGAGGGTTGCTATGTGTACAGATTTACCCGTAATTATCGGTATTTACCGTATTTATTATACGGTAAATACCGATTACATTTTTGGGTAATATAATCTTCACAATCTGGCAACACGAATTTAAGCACTGACAGTGACACTGACAGTGGAGCCAACATAACGGCGAAGGGAACTTTTAGTTGAAACGCTCTCTACACGTCCGTTTCGCGCTACGTTCGCGGGTGAACTGAGCTATAGGACAACTTTTTTGTATAGTACTCGACGTTGATGACATGGCTACAATACCACATCGTAGAGTCACAATGTCAGCATAGTTATATCTTGTTTTTGTCGTCTGCCGGGACAAGATTTTCTAAAACGGACACTTATCGTACACATATTTTTAGGGTTCCGTACCTCAAGTGAGAAAAAAAAACTGAATTCTTATAGGATCACTCTTGTGTCTGTCTGTCCATCCGTCTGTCATAGCTTATTTTCTCCGAATCTTCTGTACGAAAAATATTTGGAAAAAAGTTGAAATTTATTATCATTTATGGTCTTTCAATAGTAGGTAACGATACGCTAAGGGTTGTATGTGTATCAGATACTGATCACGTTCCCATACCAATTCTTTTTTTACGGAATAAAAAACGTACTTATTAAGGTGGAATACAAGCACTTCACGTATTAAATTTGAGGAGTGAGTAGGTTTTTATATCGTAAAAAAAATTTGGTATGGGAACGATCTGATCAGTATCTGATACACATACACCCCTTAGCGTAGCGTTACCTACTAATGAAAGACCTTATATATAGAGTTTCGCAACCCAAGCACGGACGATAGTGTGAATGATCGAATTTCGAGTTTGCGGGACAAATTAGATAGTAAAAAAAAATTTTTTTTCAACTGTGTCATGTGACCTCATTTAATTTTACACATTTACGTAGTTTTAGATGTCAATTAAGAATACATTATTGGATTAAATCTTCGATCATACCATTTATCATCACACAAAACTGCCCAGTGTAACGCCTTTGCGTTCAATGTACTTACTCAAACTGCGAAAACTATAAAAAGAAAACGCGTCCTAGAAATCATATCTAGCCCCCCAGGCCTCTACAGGCCTGTTTACATTATCTTAGTGTTTAGTAGAGTTCTTTAGGAGAGTACTTTAGTAGAAACGTGTAAACGCTACTTGCTTTAGTACGGTTCCACTTGCCTTTCACTTAGAATCAAAATAGGATTGGTTTTTCTTTTTGTTTCCAGTGACACCCCGGCTCGTCACTATCCTCGTTACTTGTCCGTGTGTAAACTGAGAATTTAGTGAGAACTTTAGGAGAGTGCTCAAGTTGCCTCTCTAGTTGAACTAAATCACTCTCCTAAAAACTAAGATAATGTAAACCGGCCTTACCAGAGACACTGGAACCATGCACTGTTCAGTGTTCAATGTCAAAAGTAAACGTGATTCACGTCAGAGAATGTAAACCTCCAGCTTACGACATTGTTGCTGCTACAGCAGCGCCATCTAGCGCACACGATGCGAAGCTGGCTCGCGCCTGTCTAGTTTTGACTTATTTACGACTGCGAACAAGACGGTAAATTGTATTAAAATGTATGTCGCCATATCTCCACCCCGCCCGGCTCAAGAGGAGAGCGTAATGGACTGCGCGTTATTGCAAATTCGCACGATTTGCCCGGAAAATATTAAAAAGCCCTTTCCTGCTTCTGCGCCTTGTCGCCGAAGCGATTTAAGCATTGGCCTTTGAAGTTGGTTTTTGAAGGTTTTCAATGGGAATATACTCGAGAATATATCAACTAGATATGCGATACGTATCGGTAGCTGTGTGGTTCGATCGGTCGACTGTCGTCCGTGATGCACACACGCCTAGTGTAAATAATCAAATTACGATTTTGGGGGCCAATGCTGGGGGACACATTAGAAAGTTCTTTTTTTTTCTTTTTCAAGTGCATCATGCAAGTGACATCATTTCATTTTACAAATTTAGAAATTTTCAGATGTGAATAACAAATTTAATTTGAATTTTTATGTGTTCTGTGCGGCTACACAAAACTGCCCGTAGCGTGTAACGCACGCTTGGGCTCGGTCAGAACATGGAAGGGTTATCGTTCGTCCATTGGAGGCTGTCCGTGGTTCGGATTCTACGTAAAACTGTAGCTCACTGTAGCTTATCTTACTTGGTGATAGGGTTTAACCCGCCGGGGCCATAATATACATAAATACGTAACCGACGAGCATGTATGAAGTACATTATGAGAATGGAAGAGGCGGCGGAGGTGTGTCAGGCAACTCAGGCAGGATCGTGGCACGTTGAGATCCTTTGTCTTGAGAATACCACTGGGAGACAGGCGTAACGCTATGTATGTATGTATGTACAAATATATTGTGCGGTGGTACGGAACCCTCGGTGCGCGAGTCCGACTCGCACTTGACCGTTTTTTTTTGTAAGAGCGACATGAGGCACGGTTGCTATTTAGAATATTAATTCTATGGGTTGGTATTGTTAATTTCTATTGCTCTTCTGTATCTTATCTTCTGTCTTCTGTATTGTTTTGCAATAAAACATTTCTATTCTATTCTATTCTATTCTACGCTACTCTACTCTACTCTACTCTATTCTATTCTATTCTATTCTATTCTATTCTATTCTATTCTATTCTATTCTATTCTATTCTATTCTATTCTATTCTATTCTTACACATAAGTGCCAACGGTGCCCATAAATTATAGCATAATATATGGCGCAGAGATGGCCGCGGAGCATCTTTTTATCAAGAACATTATCTAAGTATTTCGGAGAATTTCTGCCTCTAAAGGTGTCACCTGCTTATGAATTCTGCTAGGTAGAGACGGACGAATCAACTTAACGAAATTATAAGAGTTCCTTGAAGATTGCTTACGTAGTCCTAAAAGTTCGTGTGACCGGCTATAGCTTAGTACATACAGACATACATACATACGACATCTGCTGTATTCTGCTACTCAGGATAAGCAGAGTAATCGGTTTTGTGCTGCAAGAAATCTGTTAGACTAGCACAGCACAACACCGACCACAGCAAAGTATGTTAGGACAAGATAAATATCAAGCAGCAAGTAAGGCACCAATACTTACCTACTGCGTGGTGGTGAAGGACCGTGTCAAGGTGGCATGTGACTACCCTGTCGCCTCTTAGCATGGCATCTTTTCATCATCCCTTAGTCGCATTTTACGACATGCACGGTTGTTTTTATGTACCAAACCAACACACTGTCCAGTATGGCTGAGTCGCTGAGTTGAATATAACCAGGAATAGGAGAGCAGTAGGCTTGTTCTTGCTCGCTCAGTGAGCTGAATCGCTCGTTCTGCTCGCTCACTTGCTCACTTGACTCTCGAGCTCGACTGACACGTCGTCCTCTTTCAGTTCATCGATTCAGCTCCGCTAGGTGAAGGATTTATTTTGCGCGGCGCACTTACGAGGGTGGTCCCAGAAGTACCCGGCCTAACAAAGAAAACGAAACAAATTTTGGAAAAACTACCTTTATTTCTCAACGTGGTCTACTTTTAGCTCGATACACTTTTCCCAGCAATGTTCAATAGCTTCGATACCATGTTTATAGCGAGAACCGTCGAGCTCCTCAAAGTAGCCATCAACTGCCGACTCTACCTCTTTATTGTTTGTAAATCTTTTACCCCGAGCTATTTTTTCAAGTTTCAAGGTCTCAGGTGTGAAATGATGAACCCATGGTCTCGTCCATTGTTACGAATCGGCGCAAAAATTCGGCTTTATTATTGTAAAACACTCGACTGAAACATCCTCACGAAGTTGTTTTTGTTCCATTGTGAGTAAACGCGGCACCCATCTTGCGCACAGCTTTCTCATGTCCAAATTTTCAGTCAATATGCGATGTACAGCACTTTTTGAAATGCCTACCATATCCGCTAACTCGCGCACTTTCAACCGACGCGCGACGGTCATCCAATACAATTTTATCGATTTTCTTCACCATTTCTGGCGTGGTCACTTCGTTTGGCCGACCACTGCGATGTTCGTCTTGGCAGATCGTACGACCTCGTTTGAACTCTGCCACCCAATATTTTACTGTCGTAAACGATGGAGCAGACTCCCCCAGAGTTGAATCCAGCTCATCTTTGATATTAGTTGAAGTCAGACCTTTCAGAAGAAAATATTGAATCACATAACGGTGACCAATTTTATCCATTTCTAAAACTTCACTCAGAGCGTTCACTATTGATGGCCGACAAACCAAAACAAAAGCCCGTAGCGTGTTCTTTTTTAAAATTTAAATTTAATTCGAATAGTACTTTCGAACGCAGTAAGTTTTTTCAAACAACAACTGCATCTATACGTCAGGTCGGGTACTTCTGGGACCACCCGGGTATTTTGACTGTTAGGAACTGTGGTGAAAGTAAGACAATTGTTTTAAATTAAATTTTATGTTTATGACTTGATTTTTCTTGATACATTTTTCAGGCTTAGGAGTGCCACTACAGTCAATTCCTCGTGTGTTTCTTCTTTCAATATTATAATACTCATACATATTAGAATGGCGTATTTCGCCGTCTCCTTGCCGTCGAACGATCACTCTGTAGCGCTCGCTCTCTAGTCTCCCTGTGATCTGTGCGCTCCGTCGTGTTCACGCTCTGTTCGCACCAGCTCGTTCGTCGGGCACCCGTTCCTTGTGTTTCATCGTTCCTGAGTGATACACCGAGCGAAGGAGCAGAAGAGCTGTTTACGTGACCCGGACCGAGTGGCTCAGTTCGGTCGTTATAGGGAAGCGTCTCAATTCGTTAAGTCGTTCACTACCCAAGTCTATTACGGCCAAGCGTAGCATTAGCCGGGTAGAGGTGAAAAGGGCCCACCTGCGAGAATTTTAACCGAGCCACGTTTAGTTCCGTTATGAAAGTCGGCGCGGATGCCTCCATTCACTAGCTCGTCTCATACGGGAGCCACGGGAGGTTCAATTACACTCTCTATTCAGTTGCGCCCCTGCCACCCCCCGGCGAGGCGCCCCCGCTTTATCCCGCTTTTGACCCGAGACGCCCTTTGTGGGGTGATATCTTTTTATTTATTTATACTTTTTTTATAGCGGGCATTGACTGGGCGCGTCTTGCGCCCTCCGCATTTCGTCGCAGACATCCGCAATATCGGGGGAAAATGTCGGACTTTTGATTTCTGGAGCGCTATGCGATTCGCGGGCGTAATTTTATTTGGCGTTCATTTGCTTACGGGCAGCCTCGCTTGTGTCAATTACGGCGGGGTAGTGTATACTCTGAGGAGGGTTGGGGGGGGGGGGGGGGGGGACATTCATCTCCCTCCCTCTTGAGGGGGGTGAGTGCCGCCGCCAGCAGTATTATAATTGTGGCAATTTCGAGACTTTTCGCTCTGCAGTGAATGTCGGCAAAATTATTCTCGCCTTTGACGTGTGGATTATGGAGAATTGAACGAGGGAAATATTAAACTTAATTTTTGCCTTATTTTATTTGCTTGCTTTGTTTATTAGCTGCAAGAATTCTAGAAGGCAAAAATAGATTCTCTAAAGGTAGGTACACACAGGCTGATAGAACATCACTCTTTTGCTGAGTTAACTTGTGAAGTGGCAAAGGTCACTTCAAGGTGACGCGGCATTAGGAATCCCCGCAAAGTACCGAATGACCATGGGCATCATTAGACACCTACGAATTTGTTGTAACAATGCTACAGGAGGACTTATAGCAGGCTCCCCTTTGATCGTGGCGGATTTTTTTTTTCTAAAATAAAAACTATATTTATACATTTACATAATTTTTAAAGGTTCCGTAGCTATCGATGTTGGCTGGGACCCTTATAAAAATCGATCAGGTATCTGTCCGTCTGTCTGTACGTCCGCCTGTATGTCACGGCATATAGCTCTCAAACGGCTTGTGCGATCTTCATGGAACTTGGAATGTTTATGGATATCCGGGAGACAACTTTTTTTTATAATTTTAAAATACATAGTTTAAAAAATATTTAAGAAAATATGCAAAAATCGAGCATTCCCGCCAAAGAAAATCTTAAGACGAGACGGAAGTTAACTTTCTCCATACAAAATTGTCTTTCGTCTTATTTTTTTTATCGGATTTTTACAATCCTTTTATTTTGTTGTAATAAGGACAGTCGAGTATACGTTCCTGTCCTTTTTCCTTTATTTTTTTGAATATCTAAAGTGATGACTCAAAAAAACTTAATGAACTTCATGGCAACAAAAAAAAAAAAAAATCTAATTTTTTCGGTCGCAATACAAAACAAACCCCGATGTTGTAGGTATATTTCAACTAAACAAAAAAATTACAGGAACGTAGATTGAACTGTCCTGACAAGAAAAAACATTTAAAAATCGGATAAGGGTTAGGGGGATAGAAAACATAAATACAGAAAGACGATTTTGTATGGATACAGTTAACTTCCGTCTCGTCTTGTTCTCACGGAAAACAGAATGGCACAGAAACCTCTCCACGCGAGTTCGACTCGCTTGACAGCTTTCTATAGTTCTAAAGAGAAAAAAAAACTGTCGCAAAACTCAACGTCAAGCGGGTACCAGGGAGTAGACCAGTTTATGACTACCCAGGGAAAAATAAGAAAACAAATCGGAGTCATTTGTTTTTTATGATATGAGCATTTTTTTAAAAACGTTGAAAATTTACATCTCGTACAACATTTTCGGTACTACGACTACAAATTTGCACATATAATGTTGAATTTTTTATATTGGAAGCCTAAATAACTCTGCTATTGATAACTATCCCAAATAAAACCAAAATGCCTGTGGTTTTACCAAAAAAAATATTCAGTAAAAAATTTTTCTAAAAAAATGATTGACTCAGATATTTTTTTTCTTATTTTTCCCTGGGTAGTCATAAACTGGCCTTCTCCCTGGTTCCCGCTTGACGTTGAGTTTTGGGACACGTTGTATATGTATATAGGCATATGGTTATCTTGTGCGTGCGTATAGGACACCGCGTGAGGTGAGATGCGTCGTCCGAGAGGCGCGCGCGCGTAAGCACGTCGTTTCGCCGCCAGATATCCGCGCGTTGCGCCCGCCCCGTCGGGACTCGGGCTATATCGAGCAACGCGTTGTGCGGAGGCTTACCCGTAGCGTAGAGGCTGCGTGGGAAGAGGGTGGGTAGAAAAGAGGACTGGGTGGGGGGGGGATACGCGTAACGAGGGAAAATAATTTTAGCGATAGGTCGACACAGATACTTTTTTTTATTTAATTTATTTTAGGGCTTTTAACAATAATTTCGTAATATCAGCCCCATAGTACTCATCTTCTCAATCCCTTAGGGCCCAGAGTCCCTAAGGGATTGAAACGCTCCACGAAATTCAACACAATTACTAAATCCCTCTCACTTGGGCTCGCCAGTAGTTTATGTATGCTAAAAAACAAATGAGTCTGTCTGTCCACCCTAAGTGATGTCTGTAATTCCGTCCGTAATCCCTCGTTCTGACCACACTCCATCAGCAAATAGTACATGTCATCCTCCTTGTTACACGGATCACAATTTGGAGAATCTCTCTTTTTCATCAGGAATTTAAATTTATTCAATGGAATGTGGCCAGAACGAAGTGTTAGAGCTAAACACAAATACTTGCTTTACTGCTTAATACATTGACACAAATTATTCTTGTTCGCCTGCATATGTGCGGTAGTACCGTGTGGGACCGGTACTTTAAAAGAATATCCCCACTGCATCTCTCCCCGTGTATGTCGTAAAAGGCGACTAAGGGATGTGACTCCCTTCTTATATTACTAGGTGGTAGGGTTTAACCCGCCCGGGTTGGTACCACCGCACTGAATGAAAGGTCGGTCGAAACGGCTATGTAAATAGTTTGTGTTTTCCGTACAGTTCGGTGTAGCCGGCACGACCGAAGGGAAGCACTGACGTGGCACCAAGTTCACCCGGTGTTATGGGCTGACATCACGGATGTTGTAGGTGATGGAGCCAAATGTGTCAGTTTCCATAAAAAAAATATATATATATACTTCCCACATCCCAAAGGTCAGTTAGAATAGAATGCCTCGCGGCATCAAGCTCCCCTATTGTGCCTAATTTGTATAAATTTGTGTTCAATAAAGAATACATACAAATATGTATTATATTGTTGGAAGCGAAGCTTCTTAACGCACGTTTGCGATGGGGACCTAACTAGGAAAAAGTGAAACGTCACGAAAGTACGAACGGATGATGTGGCAACGCTCCTCATTGGCTGGGCAGCGGGTATTATTGCCCTGAGCGCCATCTATGAGAGTCCTTTGAATTTGAACCAATGTTTGGTTGTTACGTTGTTACTGACCCGAGCGCACCAGCCTTGCGGCCATAGCACCCGCACTGCTTCATGTGCCACAACTTCATCGTGGATGGATATATGAATATCGATGTCGATGTTGAGCACACCGGGTGCGATCGGACTGCATGGGTGACCGTACGGCCGTTGACGCGGGCCGTGGTTCGGAATCAGCGTAAAAGTGTAGGTTCCTTCCCTTACATTACTATGTGATAAAATCTAACCAGTCAGGATTTTTTTTATTTTTTTTTTATTGAAACTGACACGGTTGGCTACATCACCTACAACATTCGTGATGTCAGCCCATAACACCGGGTTGAACTTGGCGCCACGTCAGTGCTTCCCTTCGGTCGTGCCGGCTACACTGAGCTGGACGGAAAATACAAACTATTTACATAGCCGTTTCGGCCGACCTTTCATTCAGTGCGGTGGTACCAATCCGGGCGGGTTAAACCCTACCACCTAGTTATATAAGAAGGGAGTCACATCCCTTAGTCGCCTTTTACGACATGCACGGGGAGAGATGCAGTGGGGCTATTCTTTTAAAGTGCCGGCCCCACACGGTACAAAACGATTGCTACCACTTTACTCATTGAAGGTCGGTTGAAGGACCTATTTAAATAATTTCTTGTTAGGGTTCCGTATCCGGTACGGGACCCTATTACTAAGCCTACGCCGTCTGTCTGTCTCTGTCCGTCCGTCCGTCAGTCTGTCTGTCCGAGGGCTGTATCTCTTGAACCGTAATATAGCCCGTTGAAATTTTCACAGAATATTTGTTATTATGGCCGATATAACAACAAATAATAAAAATAAGAAAAAGTAAAAAATTCACGGGGGTACCCATAGAAGAAACAAAAAAGTCTATGCGCGGGCGTCATCTACCAAAAATAGTATGAAGCATTTTAACTAACCATGACATCTAGCTAATATGAAGCATTTCATAACACGCCATAGATGACGTGAGTGGCGCTAGCCATGACATGGTGATACGGAACCCTCGGTGCGTGAGTTCGACTCGCACTTGGCCGGTTTTTTCCGTCCATTTCACTGTTGCCGGCGGCGCGGGCGGCGGCTTCGCGACCAAAGGAAAACACTGATATGACCCCTAGTTCGTTTTATACAAAGCGCGATATGTCGCACCGAGCCACTCATAAGGTGTCTAACGACGCCCATGGACAATCGGTCGAATGCGAGTTTATTGGTATTAATAATTTGCCTTTGATGGCTACTGTGTTCTTTTTTCGCGACATTGCGACATGACGTGTGAATCCCGCGGGTATGCGGACAGCGGACGAAGGCAGAGCGGCCGTATAGGATGCTGCTTCTAATTTATAACCTCTACAATATTTAGCTGGAGGCCTGAACCGGTACACGGCCGCCGCCGGTGGGCGAATTCCAACTGAGCCCCTATTTGCACACATATCAGGATAAGACGACTATTTTATATGTTACTGCAGCTTCACCGTTGTTTTGAACCGGTGTAAAACTGTAGGTCCTTCCCTTACCCCTTAATTTAATAGTCCTTTCCTTCCTTCCTTCCTTACCTATAATAAAATCCAACGTCTGCTTTCTGTCTGAGTGTCTGAGTGTCTGAGTGTATGCCTGTCTGTCCGCTTATAACTCGAGAAACACTGAACCGATTTTAATAAAAAAAAAATCTACGGATAGCCTGATTCTTCCCATCAACTATAGGCTACTTACTATCACGCTAAATGGCTTATGAGGTTAGCAGTGAAGTGAAATATGAGAGCGGGCGGAGCCGCGGGCACAGCTTGTAGGTGATAAGTAGTGGTGGTATACTAGATTAAAACTTTACGGATCAACAGTAGGTACTGAAAGTAGTGGTGGTATGTTTATTTTAATTTTTTACGGATCAACAGTAGGTACTGAAAACTTACATAAGTCGACGTTTCGCCCGCTACGTCACGGGCTTCTTCAGGGACTGCGGGAGTTCCTGGAGCCGACGTCTGGTGTCCGTTGTACCAGACGTCAAACTGCTCTTTTTCGCAGATTGTAGCTGTGGGTAGGTTGCACAATATTGAGAGGCGGTCAGATCGCGATCTTTACATCGTGCGAAGTCCCGGCTGCACACAACACTCACTTTGTCTTCAGACGCTGGGGCTTGGCAGAAGATCTTGAACATGTGTGCCTAGATTGCTAGTTTTGTCAGCCTCGGTAGCTCAGTGGTGCGGTCGATCGACTGTCGGTCATGGTTATAAGCACACCTGGGCGTGGTCAGTACTTGGATGGGTGACCGCTCGACCGTTGGAGGCTGACCGTGTTTCGGATTTAACGTAAAGCTGTAGGTCCCTTCTCTTCTTACCTTACTAGGTGGAAGAGTTCAGCCCGCCCGGGTTGGTACCACCGCACTGAATGAAAGGTCGGTTTAAACTGCTATGTAAATAGTTCGTGATTTCCGTCTAGTTCAGTGCAGCCGGCACGACCGAAGGGGAGCACTGACGTGGCACCTCGTTCACCATGGTGTTATGAGATGACATCACGGATGTTGGAGGCGATGTAGCCAACCGTGTCTGTTTTCATAAAAAGAAAATAGACTATCGTGTGATTCCGATAAATGGAATGGCGCCACGCACTCTCAAAGACACGTCAATGAAGATTGATGCGATGCGTAGCTACGGCATTAGATACAATTCGGCACAAGACCGGCACTACCTATAACGCGTCCACGCAAATAATAGATGATAGAAATATATTATATTTTTTATATGTCAGTACTAAGCATGTACTCGCTTTTTATATTTCTTCATTATCCTTATCCTTACCTATAATAAAATCCAACGTCTGCTTTCTGTCTGTCTGAGTGTCTGTCTGTCCGCTTATAACTCGAGAACCACTGAACCGATTTTAATAAAAAAAAATCTACGGATAGCTTGATTCTTCCCATCAACTATAGGCTACTTACTATCACGCTAAATGCCTTATGAGGTTAGCAGTGAAGTGAAATATGAGAGCGGGCACAGCTAGTTAGATATAAAGGCGAAGAGAAAATAATACGTTTCGACCAGGATTTGAACGTGGAACTCCCGCTTGAGCCGCCAGCGCGTTACGAATTCCGCCATTGGGTCGATGACGTATTCTCTTTAAATTTTCGAACCGTCGTCGTCGCTTGCATCTGTCGGCTCTTCAGATCCTTCCTCCATAGAACCGGTAAACTCTGGAACGTTCTACCTGCCCACATATTTCCCCCTAAATATAGTCTCGGGTCCTTCAAGAGAGGCGTGAATCCGCATGCGACCGAATGTCCATGGGCGTCGCTAGTCACCGTATGGGTGGCTCGGCGCCACATGTCGCGCTTACGTTAGTTACGTTAGCCGATACGCGTCTTTTGAGCCCTCAACCACTCGCGTAGCCCCAAAACTTGCGACACCAGGACGATTTCACACTCTCAGCGAAAATGGGGGGCCATCGAAAAAAACATTTTCAATGTTAAAATGTTCACCTTTTTGAGTTGACTGACACCTCGTCTATAATTTTGAATTCTGTCTTCTATTCTATAAGTTATATCGGCCCAAGTCCGCGCCGACACGTCGCGTCCATTAGGCCGCATTGTCGCCGGGTGCTCTAAAATGCCCAACAGATCTTGATTAATCTGGCGAGAAAGAAATGCTGGAGCGTGTGATGTACCAAAATAATAGCCGCAGATAACATCGCAAGGAGAATCTTGTCGGTTTGGTTTGGCCTGGATAGAGAGAGGAAAATATGAGAGGACGCATTAATAAAAAATAATAGTATAGAGTTGAATAAATAAAAAAAAATCATAACAATAACCACCTTGAGAGGCTCTCGCTGAGTGCTTGGGTCAAGGGCCAGATCCAGAAGGCAGCCATGCTCGACACTGCGCGTATAGTCCGGAGGTTTCTCTCTTTGGGACCCGACCGTCGATAGCTTGCTGACTCGTGATAGCTTGGGCTCGCCCCGCCGCCGCCGCGCCGCGCCGCTGCGCCGGTGGTGGTGGAAACTCCGTTTATTTTTATATTAATTTTAGGTTTTAATTTTAAACAAATTTTAAATTTATATAAAAAGAAATGTGTGAATAAATAATAATAAAAAAATATAACATGTTTTATTGCCTGCAAAAGGAATAATTAATTGTACAGAATGGTAAATAAAACAAAATAAAATAAATATCGCTTTGGCACCACCGATCTATCTATAGTACTAGATGAACCTTTGTCACTCCCGAAATAACATGTCATCGACCAAAGGAGCTTATAAAATGATTTCACAATGACCGTTTAATGGTGATTGCGTTATTTATTATATACTGGGTGTTCGGCACATCGATCGGCTTGATCAGATGTACAATTTAGGTCTTCAAATATTTCAATCTTATGCTAAGTACAAATCTTGTCATTTAAAAACATAAGATATGTTAATCTATGTTTATTGATAAATATCAATAAAAATTATGTTAAGAAATGTAAAATTCGAAAAAAAATATGTATAACATCGATGTTATTTTTTTTATATAATTCATTTTAATAAACAATATTATATAGAAATTATCTACACACACACAATATTCTAGGTAGTATATGATTATTATTTTAATTTCTAGTATATGGAAAGGTCCTCATGCGGGAATAAATAACAAAATAACAGAACGAAAACCTCCCTTCACTGGGACGCTGCGGGCTCGCGCGGCGCACAATTTCAGCGAACGAAACAAACCGGAGAGCGAAAAAAAAAACCGACAAGTGCGAGTGGAACTCGCCCTCTTAGGGTTCCGTGCAGCTATATCCACGAATAATTTATCTAATGTAACGAATACATACTTTATTTACCGTGTGGGGCCGGTACTTTAAAAGAATAGCCCCACTGCATCTCTCCCCGTGTATGTCGTAAAAGGCGACTAAGGGATATGACCCCTTCTTATATTACTAGTGGTTTAACCCGCCCGGGTTGGTACCACCGCACTGAATGAAAGGTCGGTCGAAACGGTCATTTAAATAGTTTTGGTTTTCCGTCCAGTTCAGTGTAGCCGAAGGGAAGCACTGACGTGGCACTAAGTTCACCCGGTGTTATGGGCTGACATCACGGATGTTGTAGGTGATGTAGCCAACCGTGTCAGTTTCCATAAAATAAAAAAAACATTAGTTTATTTAATACATTTATTCACTTGGTTGGCTTCATCGCCTGCTACACCCGTCATGCCCCCCTAGGTGTCAACTAGGTGTCATGCCAGTGGATCGGTTCGGTCGTGCCGGCCACACTGAACTGGACGGAACACGCTAGCGATTTTCATAGCCGTTTCGAGCGACCTTTATTCAGTGCGGTGGTATCGATCCGGGCGGGTTGAAGGTAAGGGCTGGGGCTAAATACCACCAATATATTAATGATTTTAGGATTGTTTCCTTCACTTGTTGCAATGCGCTATTGAGTTTGTTGCTGGTCCAAAATTCAGTCTCCTATGTTCCGAGTTAGTAAATATGTATGTAAATGGTAGATATATTTAGTCCATCCTACTTATGTAGGTATATATCTGGTTTATATAAAATGTATACCGTACGTAACTATAAATTTTTAAGTCTATTTTATATTTTGCTTTACTGTACCTATCTCGTAATATCCACTACTTCTTTACGCCACTCACCTAGGTATCATACCCCAAAGGTATGATACCTACCTAGAGACATTAAGTGTTAGCGTTTGCCCATATTTCCATTTGAGTGCAATCAAATCAATTTGTAAGGTCTTTTTTTTAACTGACGAACGATTTTAGGGAAATTCTGTATCGGAAATATGTAGATCATATTAAAATTATGAAAAAAGGGGGCAAAATTTTTATATTTTATAAAATATAAAAAAAAATAATACTAACAGACTCTTCTAGACATATTAAACAGCCTTTGCTACTATGTTTCTATTTCTAACAATTACTGAGAAATACTGCAATTATTTTGGAAGGGACCCATACCCAACATAATGAACAAGTTAAGCAAAAAAAAAAGTTATATTGATAGCCTTCGTTTTCGAGAAATTTAACAAAGTATGTCTAATGTTCTTACGATAGTTTTATATGAAAAAAAAAAATAACAAGTTAGCTTTTTCTTTTTTGTTCTTAAAGTGTTTATTATGGTGGATACGTGGTGGATAGGTGGTGGAACATCCTATACATAATACAATACACAATTTTATAATTCTTGGTCAACGAGCAGTGTCCGTAGATTGAAAATACTGCATGTAGGTTTTATTGAGTGAGTCACTATCAAAATACGTGAATTTTCGAAAAATCCAATATTTTTATTGGATTGAGTTAGAAGCTTGATTTTTTTACTAGGACTATGGGTTTTTACCTCTAGCTGTAGGTACAGAAAGCGCGCTTTGACGGACAGACAGACGGACAACTAAGTGATCCTATGAGGGGTTCCGAATTTTCGAAATCCGCGGCACGCAACCCTAAAAGGGGTCACGAGTGACCCGAAATGAAAAGCGTACAACTTGACCTAGTGGGCTTGCGTCGGAGCGTCGCGGCGGGGAATATGCGAACGGTCCGCTTTTATGCGAAAAAAAAAGTATTTTTTCATCGCGGAAAGCAAAGAATATATCAGGTGAATGGGCGCCGTGTTTTAGAATGCTGAGTTTGAACTCGACATTCTAGAAAGTTTTATTTTCAGTACAAAATAATGCTCCGTACTATAAAATAAGTATTTAAGTGCTTTATATCTTATCATAATTCTGTTATCGTGCAAGCAAAGAATATATCAGGTGAATGGGCGCCGTGTTTTAGAATGCTGAGTTTGAACTTGACATTCTAATTAATTATCGTTTGTTTCATCATCATTTTCATAGTAACAAACGATAATTATTTATCGTTAGTTACTATGAAAATGTTTTACAGCAATAAAGTATTACTATAACTGTATTTCCGCAGTTGGAGATGACTGCGATTTCCATGAATTACGACTTGGTTTTTATGACTGGTTGTACCGCCGACTAAGGGGGCCACGAACCCATAAGATAAATACAATGCACCGCTGGTGGGTCAAATTAGTGGCATCACGAGTCACACACCCGAATTTCAACATCCAGCTTGCAATCATCAATCAATCATCAATATTTATACTAATAAATCTGTAAGGGATGGTGATGGAGTAAGTTACTTTGATTATGAGATAATGCGTTTGTAGACTCTATGTAGGATACTAAAGCTAAATTGACGATTTTTAGAAATATTTTCTGTATGTATGTATGTATGTTCCTCCATAACTCTTAAATCGATCATCTAAATTGGATGAAACTTAGTACAAGGACATTTTATTATACGGGACACAGGATAGGCTAAATAAAATTCAATTCCGGTTACGCTAAGATATGTCTCTCATAGAAACAATTATTGTTCCGCGCGCCGAAATAAAATTACGGTGGCGGGCTTACTTACTTTTTTCTTTTTAAATACGAATTTCACGCGAGCGAAGCCGCGGGCAAAAGCTAGTAAAGAATAAAATAATGTATTGATATTTTTACGATTTCGAAAATGATACCATAGCTAGATTTCTACTTACCGCATGCAGACAAAGCTTTGCCAGATTATATCAAACGCTAATCGTGTTTTTGCCGAAGTTTAAACGATGCAAAGTGCGATTTTACACCGTCGGATGAACTTTGAAATATATACAACGGACCTTCTAAAATCTAATGCAAATTTCGTCCGCGAAGTCCCGTCCTAGCCCCCTGGCGGCGATGCTTCGAAGCTTGTGTATTAAAAGTGTATATTCGCCGGGATAATTCGCGCAAACGAAAAGCAACGTTGAATGAGTGGTTATTTGATTCAATTTGCTTAAACACAGCTACGCTTTTATCTCGACACGGGCTGTAAATGATACCTTATTAGGTAAAGAGGATGAAATCTAATGGAGAAGCTTTACTAGTTCGCCTATTTACTCGAAGGTCGACATTCGCTGAAGAACTTCAACGCGCACATCCTCTCACACCCGCACACACCCTCTCAAACCCCCACACACACTCCCTCTCACATATAGGTACACTGAATACATAATTAATTTTTAATTTTAATATCTTTATTTTTTTTATGTACATGCTAGTAGGTACATATCTGTTATTTTTGGTTTTACTCAGATAATAATAATATAATTGGCTTATATTTTGTTTATGTACAGTTGCTTTCACGAGTCATGAGCGCACTTTTCATTGATCGGTTTGACGGGATGTGACGTCGACGGCGGCGCCGACGACGCCTCACACGATTGATTCGTGACGATTCGGAAGATTCGATTCGTCAGTCAAGTTCAATTCAATCAGATTATAAATACTAAACTGTGTAAAAAATATTATTCTAACTGAAAGTTAAACAACGCCTTATTTAGAACAGTCTATGAACTGTTTTCTCATATAATTATATAATTTTAAAATATTAATTTGTAAGTAACTCGTCAAATCGTATTTTTATTTATAAATTAAATCCTTTTTTACACCAATATTTGGTTATTGTTTTTATTATTTACACGATTTAATAAAGAAACACATATTTTTTATGATTTTCGACAAATTTGTCGCCTTCTTTTATATATTTAATACTAGCTTTTGCCCGCGGCTTCGCTCGCGTGAAATTCGTATTTCAAAGAAAGCAAGTAAGTAACTAAGGCCTATCTGCGTTAAGTAAGGTAAACGATAAACCTTCTCAACTAAAGTAAGTAACTAACGGCGAGACTTCAGGCTGAACTGCATTCTGGAAGACAATAAACCTTCTCGAAGAAAGTAAGTAACTAAGGGCGAGGCCGAAGGCCGCTGCGTTCAGGAAGACGATAAACCCACTCAAAGAAAGTAAGTAATTGAGGGCGAGGCCGAAGGCCGAGCTGCGTACAGCAAGACTATAAACCTTCTTGAAGAAAGTAAGTCACTGAGGGCGAGGCCGAAGGCCGAGCTGCGTTCAGGAAGACGATAACCTTTTCGAAGAAGTAAGTAACAGAGGGCGAGGCCGAAGGCCGAGCTGCGTTCAGGAAGACCATAAACATTCTCGAAGAAAGTAAGTAACTAAGGGCGAGGCCGAAGGGCGAGCTGCGTTCAGGAAGACGATAACCTTTTCGAAGAAAGTAAGTAACAGAGGGCGAGGCCGAAGGCCGAGCTGCGTTCAGGATGACCATAAAACCTTCTCGAAGAAAGTAAGTAACCAAGGGCGAGGCCGAAGGCCGAGCTGCGTTCAGGAAGACCATAAACCTTCTCGAAATTAAGTAATTGAGGGCGAGGCCGAAGGCCAAACTTAAAGCCGAGCTTCGTTCAGGAAGACTATAAACCGTCTTGAAGAAAGTAAGTAACTATCGCCCATAGTTACTTACTGTCATCGAGAAGGTTTAGTGTCTTCCAGAATACAGCTTGGCCTTCGGACACGCCCTTAGTTACTTACTTTCTTCGAGAAGGATTATAGTCTTCCTGAACGCAGCTCGACCTTAGGCCTCGCCCTCAGTTACTTACTTTGTTCGAGAACTTGTACGAGAAGGTTGAATGTCTTCCTGAACGCAGCTCGGCCTTCGGCCTCGCCCTTTGTTGCTTATTTTCTTCGAAAAGGTTTAACCTCTTCCTGAACGCAGCTCGGCCTTCGGCCTCGCCTTTAACTGGATTCAGATAAAAACAATAAACATTCTCAAAGAAAGTAAGTAACATATACTTACTTTCTTTGAGAATGTTTATTGTTTTTATCTGAATCCAGTTCGCCCTCCGGTCCCGGCCTAAGTTAATTAGGTTCTTCTTTTGAAATACGAATTTTACGCGAGCGAATCCACGGGAAAAAGCTATCGATATTAAAATAAGAAAATTCAGCTAAAATAAATTAAATACTTTAGATACCTACCTAACTAAGTGTAATAGTCCACATCACTTATTAGCATAACCGGAACTGAATTTTATTTAGCCTATACTGTGTCTCGTATAGCTTAATGTGCGTGTAGTAATTTTAATCGAATTTGGATGATCGGCTTAAATTTTATGGAGGAAATTCATACAAACATATTCGCCTCGCCCCGCTGCCCCCCGCTGAGAGAAGCGCAGCGCTTCTCTCGAGACATTCTCATCGTCGTAACTTTTAAACTATTTGTCCAAATTACTTAGTGTAACCAAATTTTATCTACTTTAAATAGCAGAAGCGATAAAAGTATGTATTTTGATAAGAATTAATTCAAAACTATAAAATGTGCATTGTAAATACAGTATCCAATTTAAATGTATTTTTGGTTCACTATTTTGGCTATAGTGGCTTCCATATAAAAGGTAGATATATGCTGTCGTGAACTTTTTTTTAGAACTATTTTAGAGAAACAACCTCACCATACACTATCTTTGTGTAACTCTAACGGTTTATGCAGCGCACGCCGAGATAGCTCTCACAAGGCAGGATTTTTTCCGACTTACTTAACATTTATCGATATTTGGGCAAATTTATACAATGTCTTTATAAATTATAGCCTTTTTGATGTATAAGCTATAGTACTGTAAAGGCTCATCAAAATCTGTTCAGTAGTTTTTGCGTGAAAGAGGAATATAGTGCGGCTGCTCGGTCGGTTCGCTGTTGAGTTTATAGGCCGCGCCTCCCCCGCGCCGCCACCGCGCCGCCAACTGCCGCTCGCTCGGTAAAAAATACCTATGTATAGTACTAAGGCGCGGATTGAACATATCGGTTTGTATGGGAGCCACATCTTAGCGTAACCGGAACTGAATTTTATGTAGCCTATCCTGTGTCCCATATAGTTAAATGTGCTTGTACAAAGTTACATCGAATTCGGATGATCGGTTTAAGAGTTATGGCGGAACATACATACATACATACAGAAAAGATTTCTAAAAATCGTCAATTTAGCTTTAGTATCATACATAGAGGCTACAAACTAAATATTTCCTAAAACAAAGTAACTTACTCCATGACCACCCCTTACAGATTTATTATTAGTATTGATTGATGATTGATGTCAAATAATGAATGATAGATGGCGTTTCATTTTTATTTAAAAGACGAACTTTTCAGTACTTCAAAACAAGTTAAATTAAGTATATTATATAATCCCGTACTATTTTACTTTAGTGAATAAAACCATAAAACACTGTAAACAATAATTATGTAATTTTGGGCTGAATCTCGAAAGCACACGTATATTTTGTCTCTTGTATTTGCTTAATATGCATCTCGTTCATGAATATTATGCAAATGTCCGTCTGTCCGTCCGTCTGTCCTGCTCGACACGTGTTTTAAGAGCTCCGAAATTTTTATGTGCTCTGGATAACCGCGGCGCGTTCCGAAACACCCGAACGATCCCATTATATAATATGATAAGCTAATTACGAAGTTGGTCTCGGGAGAGTAATTCAGTAAACGGTAGTCGAGTAGGATCGAAAATTCCGTATCGACAAATATAAATGAAATGAAATACATAAAACTTAATTTTAACACTTCGCTCTAAATTTAAAAATTTAACGCTCAGCTCGGTGCCGTGCTAGCTATAGTGCGAAATCGTACTCGATTTAGTTTCTCTGCACTGAATAACCCTCCTAAACGGAAATAATTGATCGATGTTATTGCACATTTCTATTGGTCGAGTCGGAAATGTAATTTTAACTGCTTCGGAGGTAATTGGAGTTCGGAATGGTAATGTCTCTAATCATTGGCAAATTAATGAAAATCTCTTAACTGTATCCGTTGAGAGTTGTTGCTATTGTCGTTGTTTGTAGTCGCTATTGAATTTACCATATAAATACGAATAATTTTTTTTACTTTTAGGGAGTTTATATAACCATATTCTTCATTGAACATCAAATTACAGAACTAGTTGGCACAATAGGCGAAACGCTGACATAAGGCATTCTATTCTAGAAAACTTATTGGATGTTGAACTGGGGATGTGAGTTGTGTGCGTCAGTAATTATTTCACACTGCCCGCGTGTGTAACGTGTGTGTAACACGTATAGTTCTTGTCACCGGAGTATTATTCTGTGTTATTATGATTTTTAAAACAGTTAAAACAGTAAAAATCCCCTCACACGCTGGCTGTTTTATCTCGGGAAAATTGGAGGTGGTGGGAGATACATCCATGGAGGGGGTCAACTTTGGCACTTGATTGGCGACAACGACTTGCCTACACGCGCACTGTCGTGCGCCAATCTAGTGTCAATTTCACCCCCTCCATGCATTCATCCCCACCAATGCCTAGGCTTCAAGCCAAAGTGCGAGTCGAACTCGCGCACCGAGGATTCCGTATCGCCATGTCATGATCAGCGCCACTCACGCCATCTATGGCGTATTTTATGAAATGCTTCATACTAGTAAAAATTCATGATTACTTAAAATGCTTAATACTGTTTTCGGTAGATGGCGCGCATACACTTTTTAGTTTCTTGTACGGGGACGCCCGTTAATTTTTAACTTTTTTTTATTTGTTGTTATATCGGCCATAATAATACATAGTCCGTGAAAATTTCAACGGGCTACCTACCTACTACGGTTCAAGCGATACATCCCTCGGACAGACGGACGGACGGACAGACAGACAGACGGCGTAGGCTTAAAAATAGGGTCCCGTACCGGATACGGGACCTTAAAAATCACCAACATAGTAAGTTTTATTTTTATTTTTGCACTTACGTGGTTCTTATTATTGAAATAACCATAATATAGCAGAAATATCTCTGTAAGGGATAAGTTCCCCTTTGCACCTTATGTAAATTTTCTAATTTACTTACTGTTTAATGTTTATTGGAGCAATAAAGCATTTCCTATCAATTTCTATCTATCTAACATAACAGCCACGTCCAAAATGTTCGAAATTCAAAAGTCGCCGATGTTTTTTCGGAACGCATCTGACGCCGAGGTCAGAGTGTGTGAAGGGGGAGCGGCGGCGCGGCGCGGTGGCGCGGTGGCGCGGACGGAGGGGGGAGGGATGCACCCTCCGGAAAAGGTCGTTGACCCCTGCCTCAACTCAACCAAGTGTTACACGCTCATATTACCTTCATTAGGAAACTCTTGTCTTTTTCATACTAAGACATTTTTTCAAGGGCTATCTCTCTCGCACCTCGATGATAGTGTTTGTTTACTTTAATAATAGGTATCGCATTCTTTATAGTGGTTGCTTGGGGGTAATTTTTGGGGTGGATTATAATTAAAAAACCCCCGCTATGACAATTTGGGTAGGGGCAGGCAAGAATATTTTGTCCCTCTTGAAACGGGCTGAAATGACATTAATGATAATTATGCTGTGTCCCCAAACACAATAATTTAAATTGTTTTGTTAAAGAAAGAATGAGAATTTCTTTCAAATGGGTAATTACATTCCTAATGACCCCTTAAAAGTATATGTACCAACGATCTCACCTAAATCTATAGATGAAGCGATTGCGATCGTACATAAGTACTTAGTCGAAATTATGTGAACTTGTTAGGGTTAGGCTTAAAATCAGCGTTCTTATGGTTCGCCGAAGGAATGAGAGCTGTGCCGCATCCTTTTTGCGAACAATGCGTTGTTTTTCTCTGTAATGTTCTTTTTTGTTATAAGTATTTCATTATTTTTGTTTTTAATATGTATTTTATTTTTTCTTTTATGTTTTCTGTTTTATTCTTGTTAGCAAATAAAAGTCTTGAATTTGAAAAATTGTAATTTGATTTGCCCTACTCGACGTGACACGCAAGCATACACCTTCCGCTAGCTTACGCCCCTCAGCTACTGTCAGTTGGCAACTTGTCATATGAGCGAAGCTCTGGCACAGTTTTTTCGTCGAGGTTAGAACGAGACGGATCTCTTAAGATAAATTCTTGGTGTTGTTAGATAAGAAATGTGATTGTATGTAAGGGAAGGTGATTTGAAATATTTGTGCATAATGTTAATGAAAATTTATCATTATATAGTCATTATATTTTTTCAAAAAAATAAACTATATGCAGTCGTCTAAAACTGTGTTCACCTATAAATAATTCCGTTATTTAATGAAATATAAAATAGAAAATGGCAAATGTGTAAATTTAAATGTTGTAATGGCCACATCTGAATTCAGCGGCCACACATTCATTCATAGGAAAATAGTGGTACGGTCGTTGGTTGGAGTGCCACTCTGAAGAGTTATATTAGATTTAGGTGAGATCTTTATGCGGATACGAAGAATTTTAAATATTAAAAATAAGGTATGAAAGAATTATGCGCGATCGGTTCACTTATTTAATCCAAAAGTCGTGGGTTCGAGTTCCGCTTTTTTTAGAATCTGACATGGTTGGCTAATTCATCTACTATATACATCCGTCGTATTCGTCATGTCAGCCCATAACACCTTGGTGATCTGCGTGCCATGTCAGTGCTTCTCTTTGGTCGTGCCGTCTACGGTGAACAGGAAAGCACTAGCTATTTACATAGCCGTTTCGACAGACATTTCATTCAGTGCAGGATAACAATCCGGTCGGGTTACTTACGGAATAATCGGTGTTTTGCTACAAGAACTCAGGTAAATTACAGCACAACACAAGAATACCCACCTGCTGCATGATCCGGTCGAAGGACCGCGCGAAGGTGAGAGGTGGCTACACTGTCGCCCTTTATCACGGCAACACACAAGCATCAGTCATTGTGAAGTCAGCTTATAAGCTGATTTGGTCGGTGACACGTGTTTTTCGGGAGTGATGTATGAGAAAGGCCCATCTAGTACTATATATCAGTGCATGTGTGGAGATGACGTGATAGTACTAACGCACTCTACTAACCGAAACTAATTACGTTCTCTATTTCAATCTATCCCGTACTATTGGAAGCCACAAAAAGGGCCACAGTTTGAAAACAGATTGCATCCCATTCACGCGGACCCAAATAATTCAATTTCATAGCCGGGCCATCAGCTCGTCGAACAGATGAAAGTTAAGAATGGTGTGCACAGAGGCGAAATTACAACACGTCACACTTTTGGAATTACATGTCTTTTTCAACACGATGTTACGAGTCATCTAATACAAGTTGTATGCGTTTGCAGATAATGTTAGATATTTCTTAGAATGCGCTTGCTTAATCATAGTCAGATGATGGGAGACTATCGAAAGACATTTTAATTTTATTTTTAAGTTTAAGCAGTAAACATGTATTTTTTATTGTAAGTTTCTTTGAAATATAATTTATAATTATTAGTTTTATTTTTATTAATTGGTGCTAAATGAAGTTAAATTAATTATAAATCATTGAGAGTGAAAAACAAATTGTATGTTAAAATTGTATTGTGCATGTATGTGGGAGATTATATTTGTGCACTTATGTCTATGGCCGTTTCATTCTTTTGAGTTCTCCGCATGAACAAATCAAGCGAGCACAGCTGCGACAAAATAATTGTCAAGTTGTTTGTAAATTTAAAAATCTTTTATTACGTTTGATTGATGGGGCCTTACGTCCACGCTTTGATGTGGTAGGTGGTAGGTAGATGGTGGATAAATTAATTTTGTATTACGACTGTATAAATTTTATCGGAAATGTGTGTAATCCGTCATTATGTAGAATTCCTAGGAAATGTATATCATTCCTAATATCGGCAGGAAATGTGTGAAATAAAATTTATTATACTTAAACATTTTTTTTATTGTTTCCGAACTGGGTGGCTCTACCCGAGGTCGAAGCCTCAGGCGCAGCCAATTTCACCGCCGAGGAGGTGCCAGTCTGGCTTGGAGGTGGACTAATGTCGCTGGGGAAAGGCTATTAACCCGCGATTTGAAGATCCGTGGATTGTAGGAGTGGGGAAAGACATTCCCCGGGAGCCCGTTCCACACGTGCGGCACAAGAACGATTTCGAGAATCGTGCAGTTAGAAGAACTCTTCTGTCGACTACAAAGGGGTTCCGCGAGAGTATGGCGGGTTTGGCGAAGGCGAACAGCAGGAGGAGGGATAAGGGAAGCAAGATTTTCTAGGGGATTCTTTACATTTCCTAAACACCTCTCTTACTGCACCAAGGTTTTATAGGCTGACATCACGGATTTTGTAGGTGATGTAGCCAACCGTGTTAGTTTCCATACCAGTGACTTCCCCTTGGCTATTACTGGACTACTTAGAAGCGAAAGCAGCCGAGACTGCCGTGCGGCCATCTCCAGTGCGGTGGTACAAATCCATACCTACGGAATAAATAAGGAACTAGCATAAATATATATATATATATATATATATATATATATGACGTAAAAGCTAGTGAATGCATTAGATCAAGCCTGTAATGTTTTTTAGATTTAAAATAAAGCAAAATAAATAAAAGAATTATAATTTTAAAATGTCATTCATTTGGGCTGCATTCAGATCACTCCTTAACATTGATAGTCATTGTTGAATCAACCTATACAAATATATTGATAAATTTCATTTCACTTAAATGTTATTATAATAAAATGAGGGACAAAGGCTATGTCAGGTCCAATTTTTCTTGTCTGTATTTTGTTTTTTGTTTTTTTACTATATGTGTGTGTATTGGACGAGAGAAATAAAAAAACATTTCTTTTCTAACCTTTTTTTTTTTTTGGAAACCTAACCTAACCTAACCTTGTAGAAGCCATTGACTTATATATTACGTTACTAGCTTTTCCTCGCGGCTTCGCTCGCGTGAAATTCGTATTTAAAAGGAAGAAAGTAAGTAAGCTCGCTAGCGTACCTTTATTACGGCGCGCGGAGCAATTCGGTTTGTTTTTAAGAGCCATATCTTTGCGTAACCGGAACTGGACCGGAATTTTATTTAGCCTATCCTGTGTCACGTATAGTTAAATGTGCTTGTACTAAGTTTCATTGAATTCGGATGATCGGTTTAAGAGTTAGGAGGAATATACATACATATAGAAAATATTTCTAAAAATCGTCAACTTAGTTTAAATACGAGTATCAGTCTACAAACGCAGTATCTCATAAAACAAAGTAACTTACTCCATGACTATCCCTTTACAGATTTATTATTAGTATTGATTAATATATAAGCCAATGGTACTCGTAGAAGAAGTCTTGAAGGTTCAGTAAATATTATCTTTGCTAATAATATAATACGCTGGATTTCCTAGAATATATTCAGAGCATTTTATCACGACTCGGCATGCTCTATTGTTGGGTGAAAGATATTTTTTTACGTATTGTATTCTTTACAAAAGAGCTCGGGAAGGGCGCATTAGCAGATAGGGTAGCATCGAGAGAGTTCAAAATCGGAGACCATCATCCTATAGAGCAACTGAGAAGATAGATATATTATTCCTAGATTTATACCTATCTCTAAATAGATATTTTTAGATTTTTTATGATTATTTTATGTTTTTTTTATAATTTTGGAATTTAGATGTAAACATACGCTAAATTCACAATATACCTGCATTTGGCGACATATCGAAGTAGTTGGCAACACCTTCATCGGAAAAATGGCCGCCACGTACCAATGAACGCATATGGGCGAAATTACATACATTCATACATACATAACTTATGATATTCTTTATTTATTTCAAAAGGGATGTGAAAAGGCTCCTGTCAGGCCGGCATGGCATTCGCAATCCCCGTGCATCACAGAATGTCCATGGGCATCGTTATACACCTACAAACCGCCAAACTTGGTGTGATTATAGTGCTAAAGTAAAACAAGAAATAATATATTGTGTGGTGGTATGGAACCATGTCGGTGCGCGAGTCCAACTCGCACTTGGCCGGTTTTTTTCAATAATAAGCTGTTAGTTTCCGTAATAAATAAATACTTAAAAAAAATTGGTTGTCTGTAAAGTCGGTTTACGGATGATAGTTTTACGTGATAACGTCATAATTTCTGCTGCCCTGGTACTTTAGAACCATAGAGATAAATGTGTACAAGCCGACGCTTGGGTCGCTTGTGCCTCTCTATCGCTTGTTACGCGCTCTCGCTTGCACACACAGGCTCAGATCGAACGTGACACTTTATCGTGCGTGCAGCCGGTGTTCATCAATTTATAGGACGTGACGTTATCACGTCAAAAATAAGTATTGCAATAACGTTTCTAATTCTTTAATTCTTACTTGTGCCCTTTTACTTGCATATTGATGACATCCGACTTTATGTGTGACAGGACTTGTCAGCTCCGGTCGTCATTTTAGTGTATTTTTGTAACGTTAGTTTGAGCGCGCGTACACTAGCTTTTGCCCGCGGCTTCGCTCGCGTGAAATTCGTATAAAGAAGAAAGTAAGCAAATAAAAAGCCCGAACTGCGTTCCTCTGCTTTATTTCGGCGCGCGGAACAATTCGGTTGTATGAGAGCCGCATCTTAGCGTAACCGAAATATATTTTTTTATTTTTTTTATGGAAACTGACACTGTTGGCTACATCACCTACAACATCCGCGATGTGAGCCCATAACACCGGGTGAACTTGGTGCCACGTCAGTGCTTCCCTTCGGTCGTGCCGGCTACACTGAACTGGACGGAAAACACAAACTATTTACATAGCCGTTTCGACCGACCTTTCATTCAGTGCGGTGGTACCAACCCGGGTGGGTTAAACCCTACCACCTAGTAATATAAGAAGGGAGGCATATCCCTTAATCGCCTTTTACGACATACACGGGGAGAGATGCAGTGGGGCTATTCTTTTAAAGTACCGACCCCACACGGTACAAAATTTTGTTTTTTGAAAATTTTTATTTTATTTAGCCTATCCTGTTTCACGTATAGTTAAATGTGCTTCTCCTAATTATAATCGAATTTGGATGATCGGTTTAAGAGTTTTAGTGTCATACATAGAGTCTACAAACGCAGTATCTCATAAAACAAAATAACTTACTTCATGACCATCACTTACAGATTTATTATTAGTATTGATTCGAAAAAGTTCTCTTGCATACCTGCTCGCAGATCCGAACGCAGTCATTCGAAATTCGAAATTTCGAACGCGGAAGCGTCGGCTCACAATAATTCATGTGAATGAGATCGGAGGTTATACCGGAACGGAATCTGCATCGATCACTTTTACTCCCTGTGTCCGGTTTACGAATCGTAAACCGGACACAGGGAGCCAAATCGTAAATTACGATAGTATTTAAATTCGGTGATTCCGTGGCGGCCCGAACGCTTGCGTTTGCGTTTCATGGAGACGTGGAAAAATGAATTTGAATTCGTGTACGCATCTTATGTTCAAGCGAGCGAGGTCTTGACTTGAACTCTTGATCTCAAGGTCGGAGGTTCGATTCCAGACGAAATGCACCAATGCGTAACGAGACAATCCGACGACGCACCAAAGTAGTCGATATTGGGCACCGGGTGGCTAAGCTCAAGTGGCAGTGGGCTGGACACGTCAGCCGAAGAGACGACGACCGCTGGAGTAACCGTGTCCTACACTGGCGGCCGTGGACAGGAAAACGGAGTGTGGGAAGACCACCCGCCAGGTGGAACGACGACATAAAGTGCGTCGGCGGAAAGCAGTGGTTCCGTACCGCTGAAAGCCGCGAGGACTGGAGGAAAATTGGAGAGGCGTATGTCCAGCAGTGGAAGCTTACACGCTGACTGACTGACTGACATGCACCAATGAGTTTTTCTGACGGAAAAATGTACGTGGTATGCAAGTAAATTTTTTATACTACTGAATTGTATGAAATTGTATACCTTTAAAAAACATTTAGTTGAAATATCAAGCCCGTAAAGTTAATACTAATTTCAATAATACTTAAAACTATAAATTGTTTTATGTGAACCGTTATGGGTGGCTGTGTCAGAGTAGCTAGGGCACATGCTCCGACCAGCCAATATCACCTCCTAAAAGGTAGGCCCCATACTGGGGATTTCCCTTTAGATTGCTGGCTGCTATGCGGGCATCTTACCTACTTCGCGTACTGTGGCACGAACCCAGTCGGCTACAATTTTAACCTATCACCTAGTAAGTTCCGGGTGCATCGGTTTACACCGGTTCCGAATGCTGAAGCAGTAGGTGGCCGAGTGGTTTGGGCATCAGCTTCTCATGCGAGAGGTCCGAGGTTCAAATCCGGTCGGCGTGTACCAATGAGTTTTTTCTGACGAAAAAATTTACGTGCATACCTACACCTGCTGCTTCACCGTTCGGAACCGGTGTAAAACTGTAGGTCCCTTCCCTTGCCCCTTACTAGGTGGTAGGCTATATTATTGATACCACCGTACTGGATGTAAGATGGCCGCATAGCAGCCTCGGCTGTGCTCTCCTCTAGTTCAGTATATCCAGCCATCCAGGGAAGTCCCGGTATGGCACCTACCTTCTCGGAGGTGATATTGGCTGGTCGGAGCATGTGGTTTGGCCCCTCCGACTCAGCCACCCATACCGGATTACATAAAAAAAACGTATAGGTATGTAAGTAAATTTGTCCGTCAGAAAAAAACTCATTGGGTCATTTCGGCCGGATTCGAACCTCGGACCCTAAGGTATAGAATCCAACGCTCCACCCGCGCCGGCCACCCGCCTCTCGTGTATGCATGTAACACGAAACATTGGCTACGAAAACGACCATGATTGCAACAAAACAGTTCCACAGCCAATTCTGAAGCCCCTAAAACTGTCCCCCAAAATTTACGAGCGCCAAAACACTTGGCCCAGAACTTCAAAGTTGATGGACGCCAAAATGAAGGGATCTCCACGATCGTTTCTAGGGCTTTATTGGTAGTCCTGACACTGACGCCCTAGATAACAATAAAGCCTGGTTCACATTACGCTAGTAAACGGGCGAGTGTACTAGAGACAGTGAGTTATTTATAAAAAAAATAATAATATGGAAACTGAGACGGTTGGCTACATCGCCTACAACATCACGGGTGTTGCAGATGTAGTGTTGTTTTTGCTCTATGCTAAAATACATACAAGCGTCAGAAACTGGAAGAAGGAAAGGTGTTGAACAGCGCCGTTTACACTATGTCACTATGGATGTACATCCATAGTGAATCATCCAAACCGATCATCCAATCATTCAATCATTCAAAGTAAAGATGAACATTGAACGTTGCTTGCGATGGCTTCACCGAACATATCCGGGCCCATCGGCAGTGGGGTGCAGGAGGGTGTTAATCGAGGTCGGGACTAGCGAGTGGCCACTCTAAATTTCCCGCGCTTGCTTCACGTTTCGGCTTATAGGGCAAACTTTAAAGTAAAACAAGAAATAATTAAAACCGGCCAATCACGTGTTGGTACGGAACACTCAATGCGCGAATACAACTCGAACTTTTTTGATTAAAAGCGCGACATGTGGTGTCACGCGATAAGGTGTTTAACGACGCCCATGAACATTTAAAGCCGCGTCTCCTGCGCATGTTTTTTGAAACAATACACAAAAAACATGAAACAAAAACATTATTTCTCTATGGTTTTCATACAAACGTGGATGGCCACGCCCCAATGTTTCGATGTTTCTGTGTAAATGTTTCGAAAAAACATTCGCAGGAGACACAGCTTAAGGGGGGGTACTAGGCAAAAGTACTTCGTATTTCCCTAACCATACCCATATTTCAAGTGATTTAACTATAATATATATGCCTATAGTTAGGTAAAGATTCAAGGTATAATGTGAATACATTATTTTTCATTTAATTTTATAAATTCCTTTTAAAATATGTGGTTGAAAAGTGGTAAAATCGTTAAAAAATGCCTTTGCTATTTCCCTCGCCATTTTTTACAAATGCATCTAATACGAAAAATGCTTCATTGAGCTTAGAGTCAATAAGACTAAGAATCATCTAAATAATTTCTATTTTTCAGAGAATTTACTAGATTAAATTACAATAATCTATCACACATTATACCTTGAACCATATAAAAAAAGCATATAAATTATATTTATATCTATTGAAATATGGCTATAGTTAGGATAATATGATGTGATGTTTTGCCTAGTACCCCCCCTTAATATGCGTATGCGTATATGCGTATTAAAGTGTTTATGTAGTATTCGTTTGCAGTTTATCATATTGTTTTACTTCTTAATACATTGCCACAAACTAATCTTGTTCGCCTGCATATACTTCTCTCACAACCCAAAGTTTGGTTAGAACAGAATGCCTCACGGCATGAAGCTCACCTATTGTGCCTAATTTATATAAATTGGTGTTCAATAAAGAATGCAATGCCGGCCTGACAGGTGTATGTGCTCGACCCACTTGAAGGACCCGAGACTGTACTTGGTAGGAAATATATGGACAGGGAGAGCATTCCAGAGTTTACTGGTCCTGTAGAGTAAAGATCTGCAGAACCGATTGGTACGCACCCGCGGTAAGTCCAGCGTGTAGGAATGAAATCCTGATCAGTGCGCGTGCGGTGCGGAGGTGGAAAGTAGACTGCGCGATCGCGTCAAACAACTCCACCGAGCACTCCCCGTCTACCTACTATCCTATATAAGCGTACACACTGGCTGGCTACTCTCCCATTTACTGGCCCCGTGTGAACCGGGCTTAACGGTTCCGATACCCGTCTCTATAACGGCGTTAAGTGCGTAATGGCACTTTATTAACGGTCTCTAATGGCACTTTAATGCACGTATCTGTTTATTACTGCACGTAACGCACTCAGCACTTACCATTATTAAGAGACCCTCGATATCGGTACTGAGGATCGATTCCTAGTAACGGTCTTGTTGAATATACTATTAGTCTTTTGGTACTAAGTAACAACGTGTCGCGAAACTTTTAACTCTGAATTAAAAAAAAAGTTAAAATACAAATTTAAAAAACCCCCAACACATCAACAACACTTCAAACGTAAACAATAATTTCCGCTTAGTTATTTAATAAATTAAAGGCGTCGGGTGACCAAATTCAATCTTTATTTGCTTAGCGGTCCCCCGTCACTTTACAGTGGGTGGCCAAATTATTAGACTCACCACACTTAATGTCATAGTTATCAATACAAATTTGCTCTTGGGAAAAGAAATTCCACCTCCTAAACCTTTGAACCTAAACTATTGCAACTAGGTATTTTTTATTATTGATATATTTGCCATAAACTTACATTTACACCTTAATCCAATGAAAGTCGGCTTAACTTGGAGACAAATTTATAAATACCGATTATTTATTTTCATATCATTTAAATAATTTATGTATAGAATTAAAAAATTTCGATTTTCTACTTTGTCTCTAAGTTAAGTCGATGTTCATAGGTTGAAAATGGTAACGTAGGTGTATGCCAAATATATCAGTAATAAAAAATACCTAGTTGCAATAGTTTAGGTTCAAAGGTTTAGGAGGTGGAATTTTTTTTCCCAAGAGCAAATTTGTATTGATAACTATGACATTAAGTGTGGTGAGTCTAATAATTTGGCCACCCACTGTAGTTCACTAATCAGAAAATAAGTGGTGTGGTTTGTCGGGGGTTTTTTAAATTTTTAAAAATTTGACTTTTTTTTAATTTTTATGACTTTTAATAATTATTTGTAAATATCAGCCCCATAGTACTTTTCTTCTATACCTACCCCTTAGCCCAGAATCTCTAAGGGTTAAAGAACGCCGAATACACTTAGTCTATTATAAATATAATATCCTTTTCTTTTGGCATCTTCAACATTTCTAACAATAGAATATTTAATTAGTTTTGCATTTGTTTGACTACACGTAGTCTGTCTGTCTGCATAATAAATATAATAATCATCATTTAATCGAAGCAGACTTAATTAGAACTGAATATAAGAATAGAGCCGTATAGAATCGCTACACACACGAACATGTACATAGCAACAATATGGTTCGAATGGAGAAAATCTTATCCTAATATCCTGACGCGTTTTGTATATTGCATGCTATGAGGAAAGCGTTTGATCGGAACATAGGGTCGGTCCGTCTCATGTTGGCCTTGGTGGAGTAAAGAATACGAGTATAATACGGAATAACATAGGCTTAATTCACACTGTGCCCGTTAAAATAAAGTCTTCGCTCGGGAACATAATGATGTGCAGGTCAGCCGAGAGCCGACGCTACTACTTTTCGCTATAATTTTTTTATGGAAACTGACACGGTTGGCTACATCACCTACTGCATTCGTGATGTCAGCCCATAACACCGGCTAAACTAGAGCCCGTGTGCTTTCCTCAAGCCGTGCGGTCACCTTGGCGCGGTCCTTCCACCGAGTCATGCAGCAGGCATTGACATCAGGTTTTTTTTTATGGAAACTGACACGGTTGGCTACATCACATACAACAAGCGGGGGTTGCGAATGCCACGACGGCCGGACAGGTGCTCATTCACGCCCCTCTTGAACTTTATAACTAACTATCCCAAGAACGTTCTTCTTACCAAGTGTGAACGCTTCCTAAGGCTCCCTTGCCTTTAGGACGGGTCACGTGGCCCGCCCTTGCAGATTCCGGCTTCCGCCATTTTAATTTTCCGCACGCGCGCTCCCGCCCGCCCCACTGTGAACCTTGTCCCTTTCTTGGCGCTAGGCTTGGCTGTCCGCGCCAGCTCGACTCATCTACACGCATTTTAATTTTTACCCGACTGCAAACGCACTTAATGTATATATTTATGTATGTGATTAAGTGAACGGTTGAGTTTCTTTATTCCCTCATTACTCTCTTCTTTATTCTCTCATTACAACACCGATTACTCTCCTTATCCCGATCGTTGGATAAAGCGTGGTATGTATTTCGCCCACACATCGGTTCATCAGAAGAATAGAGTCAAAAAGTTAAATTACAAATTTAAAAAACCCCCGACTCTTAAAAAGTCAAAAATAATTTCCGTTTACTTACTTAAAGGAGTCGGTAGACCGCTAAGTAAATTCCCGCGCAACTTTTGAGTCTTTATATTTAATTTACTTAGCGGTCCCCCGACTCCTTTAAGTAAGTAAACGGAAATTATTTTTGACTTTTTAAGAGTCGGGGGTTTTTTAAATTTGTAATTTAACTTTTATTTCAAGCTTTTTAAAAAAAACCGCATGCAAATCGGTCCACTTTTGAAGATAATAATTTTTTTTATTACTTAATTACTTAATTACTTGATTACAAACATAGCTAAGAACCATCCCGATTAAACAGGCTTCCTAATAAAAAAAACCGCATCCAAATCGGTCCATCCGTTTGGGAGCTACGATGCCACAGACAGACACACACACACACACACACACACACACACACACACGTCAAACTTATAACACCCCTCCGTTTTTTTCGTCGGGGGTTAAAAAGAAGAGTGAAATGAACTTTTATTTGAAATATAAACCGCGACATTTGGTCTCGAGTCACCCATAAGGTGTCTAACGACGCACATAGACATTCGGCCGTATAATAATTTACATTATATTAGGGGCCGATACTTAAAAAGATTATCCCCACTGCATCAAATAAGAACAAGATGCCGTGCATAAGGGCGACAGGATAGCAACCTCTCACCTTAGCACGCGTCCTTCCACCGAGTCATGCAGCAGGTGGGTCTTCGTGCCTTACTTGCCGCTTGATAGGTTATCTTGTCCTAATATTTTGCTAAATGTGGTGGTCGGTGTTGCGCTGTAATTTACAATTCATTTAAATTTGAATTTTCTTATTCATTATTATCCATTTATTATTATCATATTATTAACCTACTGTAAAGTATTGGATTATATTATCTGTATTATTATTATTAACCTAACCTAAGAATTGGATATTATCTGTAAATAGGAGGTTTTTGAGTAAATAAATAAATAAATAAATAAGAGTACTTGCAGCACAACACCGACTACTCTGCTTACCTCGATTGTCGGAACACAGCTTGTGTTATGTATGTAATCCGTCGTGATTTTTTACAATCCTTTTTACGATTACGACGCGACGACGACGGTCCACCCTTAATGGCTTTTACGTAAATGGCAATATTTACGTTCGCGCGCCTATAAGCTCACTATTTATGTAAATTAAACACATTTTTATGAAATTAATAACAGATTTCTTCTTGATCTTGCGAAGTATTAAACTTGAACCTGAATATGACGTAAAATCGATGTCTTTTTCCTTTTCTCAGCGGAGTTTTTATCTCATTTAAAGGAATATTCGTTAAGAGGAAAAAACTTGATCTAAATTAGATCTAAAGACCGACATTAAAACCAATAGACAGATTGTTTAAGACGAGACGGAAGTTAACTTTCTCCATACAAAATCGACTTTCGGCATTTATGTTTTCTAGCCCCCTAAACCTTATCCGATTTTAAAATGTTTTTTCTTGTCTCAAGGGCAGTCCAATCTACGTTCCTGTCATTTTTTTGTTTCGATGAAATATACCTACAACACCGTAGCTAAAAATTTTTATTTCGACCGAAAACATTTGAATTTTAAAGTTGTTGATGTCATGAACTTCACTAAGCTTTATTGACTTATCACATCACTTCAGATATAAAAAAAAATAAAACAAAAAAGAAGATTCGACTGTCCATAATATAACAAAAAAGAATTGTAAAAATCGGGTAAGGTTTAGGGGGGTAAAATACATAAATGCCGAAAGTAGATTTTGTATGGAGAAAGTTAATTTCCGTCTCGTCTTAATGTTATTCATCTGTATGGTTGGCTGAGTCAGAGGTACCAGCGCTTGGGCACATGTTACGACCAGCCAATAACACCTCTGAGATGGTGCCATATCGGAGACTTTCCTTTGGATTAGTGCTCAGATCAGTAAAGGGATATGAGGATTAGTGGCTATACTGGACTAGAGGAGGACACAGCCGAGGCTGCAACGCGGTCAATCTTACGTTCAGCACGGCGGTACCAACCCAGTCGACTACAATTTGACCTTACCAACCAGTAAGGTGCAAGGTAACTGATATGCAGTGCTGGGAATGGAACTAAATCTAATTATAAAATTAAAATAAAAAGGGGGGGTTGTGTAACACGTATACGAGTACTTAACCCAGAATACATCGAGTCGAGACGCTTCTGTCCGCTGTCTAAACAATAATGTCATCCCGCTTACGCAGCCGTCAGCGCCCTCTATTATTATTATAATTGTTTTTTTTTATACGCGAGACACTTGGCGCCTTCAGCACGGATTGTTGAGCCGACGACGCCCAAAAGCATTCAGTTTAGAACCACTACGTCCCCACTCACTATCTAATTGTTGGTCCATTTTATAAAATCGAAAAACATTCATTTGTGATTATCTCCTTTTACAAATTTTGTTATATCTTAATATCCCACTTGGTTCTCCCATAGGTTTTCAATGTGAATGTATGTATCTGTATATATTTGTTTGTGTTGGTGTATCTTTTTGTCCACAGGTGTCACGCTTATAAAAAATAATTAATTTGGCACTAAATGACCACTCCAACATGTTTCTCTTGGACTCGACACTGGCGGAATTGGCTACAGATTCAGAGGCCAATAATAAAAAATAGAATAGAATAGAATAGAACGTGGACTGCGAATTCCGTGCCGGCGTGACAGATGCCTTTATTATGCCATAAATTTAACTGTAGGTACATACATAAAATTAACTATTTCATACGGCATTTCAGTTTCTCGAATCTCTAGTATGCCATCCTATGGTAACTTTATAGAGCCCGAAATCTAAGACGCACTTGAAAATTCGATGCCACCAGGTTGATAGAAAAACCGAACGATTTCTTCGACAAGGAAGTGCTCGATATAGGTAGAGCTTCAAGTAAATTTTAATGTCGATATCGGTATACCGATAAATAAATCTTCTATATTATTATTTCTACAAGAAAATAATATTCATAGATATGAAACTATAACACATCTACTTAATATAAAAACATCCTGAAACTTAAAAATTTAATATAAAGATAAAGAATTAGGAACACTCAAAAATAAAATAAAAAATTTATACAAATCCAGAGATATCGATACCTTTTACATTTAAATAACTTATTAAATTTTTTTTCCACATAGGCTCTCACCTTCGGCACAACGTACCGACATAATTTGCTGCAGCAGCTGGAATTTTAATAAAAAAAAAATTTTATTAATTGCTATCTCCGTCACACATTAATGAACTGTATGGCCATCACCTGCTCCCACAGGATTGTCGTCACGACAAACACTGCACACAAACATACAAAATATCCAATTGTCAATATGCTATCTACTTTATCGAAGTTTAGTTTTTATTTTTAGGGTTCCGTATCCGGTACGGTACCCTATTACTAAGCCTACGTCGTCTGTCTGTCTGTATGTCTGTCTGTCTGTCTGTCCGTCCGTCCGTCGGTCCGAGGGCTGTATCTCTTGAGCCGTAATAGGTAGCCCGTTGAAATTTTCACAGAATATGTGTTATTATGGCCGATATAATATAACAAATAATAAAAATAAGAAAAATTAAAAAAAAACACGGGGGTTCCCATAGAAGAAACCAAAAAAGTGTGTGCGCGCGCGCCATCTACCGAATAGAGTATGAAGCATTTTAACTAATCATGACATTTAACTAATATGAAGCATTTGATAACACGCCATAGAGGGCATGAGTGGCGCTAACCATGACATGGCGATAAGGAACCCTCGGTGCGCGAGTTCGACTCGCACTTGGCCGGTTTTTTTTACCTATCCTACCGATTGGCCGATCTGGCTTTGGATGTTATGTTTATGTAATAAACAAATAAATAAATAATATCGACGTTACGTTGTTGCATCACTATCAACAAGGAAGCGTTTTCAGGTGAAAATGTAAAGTTTTGGCAGGCCCTGCGGCTCAAAGAGCATAAGATATTCACCTTAATGGCGGGAAGCCTTTGGCCGGCTCGTCTTTGATAACGCTGGGCAGACACTCAACATCTCGTTTGGGGTGAACCGGACAATTCAAAAGCTTGGAGAAGGTATCCATTCGTCCAGAAGGCGAAAAGTTATTTAAGGATTTTTTTTTGAACTGACACGGTTTACTACATCACCTACAACATTCGCGATGTCAGCCCATAACACCGCGTGAACTAGGTGCCATGTCAGTGCTTCCCTTCGGTCGTGTCGGCTACACTGACCTGGACGGAAAACACGAACTATTTACATAGCCGTTTCGACCGAGACGTTTCATTCAGAGCGGTGGTATCTACCGGGGTGGGTTGAACCCTACCACCTAGAAAGGTAAGAAGGGAAGGGACCTACAGTTTTACGTAGAGTCCGAACCACGGTCAGCCTACAACGGTCGAGCGGTCACCCATCCAATTACTGACCGGACAGTCGACTGTCTGCACCACTCAGCCATCGAGGCTGACAGCCGACATGCTATGTGCGCCTATCTAGGCTCTCCTACTAACGTGTTGTTGTTGTTGTTGTTGTTGTTTGTTGTTGTTTTGGTTTGGGGTTGGCTCTAGGCCTGCAAACTAATCCCACTTGGTTGGGGACCTTCGTGCAAAACCCCGCAGTCTCCAGCTACCCCAGCCAGCCTATGTCTTCCATGGAAGCCACAAGTCGACAGGGGTGTCTGCAGGCCGCTTATCCCTTAGTCGCCTTTTACGACATGCACGGGGAGAGATGCAGTGGGGCTATTCTTATTAAGTACCGACCCCACACAGTACTAACGTACTCCTACTAACGTAATCGAAAGATGGAATTTCAAACTGTTAGAAATCATTGACTTATATATGGTGCCTTTTTATTAGCTGCAAATATTTTGGGAGTGTTAAATAACTTTTTTTTTTTTGCTGACCGTGTTTATTGCACTTTCAGCAAATAAATTAATAAAAATTGTTTGTAGCATTCGTTTGTAGCATTGTAGCATTCGTTTTAGCACATGTTTTGTTAGAAATTTAACAAAACATGTGTATGTTCTATACAATGAAAACGTGGCACTAGGTACCTAAACAGCTGATTCATTGAGAGCATTGACTGTGTTGGCCCGGGAGTGACCAGCGCGCGGCGCGGTTCCGAGCGGACGCGGCCCGGCTAGGAGAGCCAATGCCCTGAATTAACTAATTGGCGAAATAAAAATAATCTAACTATCATCATCATCATCATCATCACCTGTATCGGTCCACTGCTGGACATAGGCCTCTCCCAGGGTACGCCACCACACGCGGTCTTCCACAAACGTAGCGTGGGACGCCCCCCGGCTAGGTGGACAGATGACCTAAAAAAGGTAGCCGGTAGAGTGGATGGATGAGAAGAGCGGAAGATCTAAATATAACATAATGTAATTACAGTATGCCATATTCAGTTTCCAAATTGTTTTTTGGCAATTTTAGGCGTTCTTTATTGTTTGACCACCATTTTAGTAAGGACACATTTGTTGAGTTCATATGGGCATGTTCTTACGATTTGAACCCCCGACGCAAAAATACGCGTGTGTGTGTGTGTGTGTGTGAGGGTGTGTGTGTGTGTGGCATCGTAGCTCCCAAACGGATGGACTGATTTCGATGCGGGTTTTTTGTTTGTTAGAAAGCTGGTTTAATCGGGATCGTTCTTGGCTAAGTCTGTAATCAAGTAATTAAGTAATTAAAACAAAATAGTATCTTAAAAAGTGGACCGATTTGCATGCGTTTTAAAAAAAAAAAAGCTTGAAATAAAAGTTTAATTACAAATTTTAAAACCCCCGACCAGATTTCAACAAAAAGTCAACAAGTTGTTGAAAAGTCAACAATAATTTCCGTTTACTTAAATGAGTTGGGGGATCGCAAAGTAAATAAAATATAAAACTTAGCGGTTCCCCGACTCCTTTAAGTAAGTAAACGGAAATTATTTTTGACTTTTTAAGGGCCGGGGGTTTTTTAAATTTGTAATTTAACTTTTTTATAGTAAATAAGTCAATTTTTGACGTTTTGCTTTGTATCTAGTCAAGATCTGAATTTGTGTACAGCCTTTATATCTGAGTGTATCTTTGTTCCAGGTATGCATTCAGCACGGTCTGAGCTTGAACTGTCCAGGTCATCTGGACTGAAAGCAGAAGTTACGAGCGTCCATCATCACTCGATTTTGTATACTCGTAGGTAACGAATTATTATAATATTTTTTTTTGTGGAAACTGACACGGTTGGCTACATCACCTACAATACAACATCCGTGATGTTAGCCTAGGTGTACAATACAACATCCGTGGTGTCAAACTAGGTGCCATGTCAGTGCTTCCCTTCATTTCATGTCGGCTACACTGAGCTGGACGGAAAGCACGAACTATTTACATAGCCGCTTCGACCGACGTTTCGCTCAGTGCGGTGGTACCAACCCGGCCGGGTTAACTTTGTAAGAAGAGAAGGGATCTACAGTTTAACGTGGAATCCGAACCACGGTCAGCCTCCAACGGTCGAGCGGTCACCCATCCAAGTACCTACTGACCGCGCTCAGCGTTGCTTAACAACAGTCTAACGACCGCACCACTGAGCTACCGAGGCTGACGAATTAACGATGCCACATGTCGAGCTTTCCAAAAAACCGGTCAAGTGCTAGTTAGACTCGTGCGCCGAGGTTCCGTATCAGTCAATCATATCATACTTCACTCACATACTTCGGGAGATGCATTCATTCGTTTATCTAAACGTTTTCTTCTTCTTCTACAGAAGGTTTAGGTGGTTAGGTTACGTACAAAAAAAAACCAACCTTGCCGGTTCTCTATAAAAAAAAAACAAATCTCAAACGAACTGTCTGGGATTTGTTTTTTTTTTTATGGGAACTGACACGGTTGGCTACATCAGCCCATAACACCAATACAATACAAATTATTGTGTGTGTATCTGCTTGCTTTCTTTTTATTATATCTGCTTTTCTTCCCAAATGTTTAGTTAGAAGCTACTTCTAGTCTACGAAGTTGTCCTAGATCAATATTTTCTATCATGAAAGTCCACTCGTTTCCCTGGAAAGTAATTCCTACAGCGATTCCAAAAATAGTGCCTCACCTGAGCGAGGCTCTCCCAGCGGTGACCCGGTGGCAACATCGAAACCACAGATCAGGGAATCGATGGCTGGATGGCATCTGCCGTCGTGTCGCTGCATTATGCGGAGAGTTACCGCTTATGGTGTAACATCGGAGCTCTCGGTATGAGCATAAATTTTTTGAATGAAGCGGAAATGCGTAAAGTAAGATAGCGTCACTTGTAGAATAGCGCCATCTAGTACAATCTATTGTTTAATGATCATTCATATGGCAGTTAGACTGCGCTCGAACTTGTCACAATTTGTTCCATCCGGTTCGATTACACCCACGAAGAAGAACCGACAAGAAACTTCGCAGGGTATTTTTTTAAACATATTTTTACAAGAAATTTAGTGACTAGCCACAGAATAACACCGCCAATAGTCTTTCGAAAATACAGCTTGAGAGCAAGATTAACAATTTTCAACATAGTTTGATTATCTTGTACATACACTTAGGAAGTTTGGTTTAAAAACAGATTTAGCGCGCCACCTATTGGTGCGTCAAGCAACTTCTTACACATCATTGGCGACTAACTGACTCGCTATTTTTTTTACGTTTAGGGTTTTTTTCGAAGGCTGCGCCGCCGCGCGAGAGACACGTTGTGACCGTGTGATTGCTGCGCGCAGTTCGCTATGCATACAAGAACGAAATGGCTACGGAACCCCCTGTATTGTATGAACAAAGTTGGAAGTAATTTTTTATTTACTAATTCTAACGGTCTTATGCGCGTAACGGACGCGCGCCCGGGCGCCTGTTGTGAATAGTCCCCTATACCTACTGAAGGTCCATCTAGCTAGACACAACAGTTCTGATCTGTGTCTGAAAAAATTCCACTAGTTGTGTTTTTGAGGAAGCGGCGCGCGCAGTTGAAATCGAACGAAAACAACATTGCACACAATGGGGAGCGCGGCAAACAGCACGCTTGTGATATCATACATAACAAAACAAATACACCCAGGCTTCAACTGAAAAAGTTTGGAGATGTTGATCAAATTGTATCATGTACGTCAGCCTCGGTAGCTCAGTGGTGCGGTCGGTCTTGGATGGGTGACCGATCGACCGCTGGAGGCTGACCGTGGTTCGGATTCCACGTTAAACTGTAGGTCCCTTCCCTTCTTACTTTACTAGGTGGTAGGGTTTATCCCGGCCGGGTTGGTACCACCGCACTGAGCGAAACATCGATCGAAACGGCTATGTAAATAGTTCGTGTTTTCCGTCCAGTCCAGTGTAGCCGACATGAAATGAAGGGAAGCACTGACATGGCACCTAGTTCACCCGGTGTTATGGGTTAACATCACGAATTTTGCAGGTGATGTAGCCATCCGTGTCCGTTTCCATAAAAAAAAGGTTTTTTTTATTACTTAATTAGATGATTACTTTACAAACATAGCTATGAACCATTCCGATTAAACCAGCTTTCTAATAATAAAAAAAAACGCATCCAAATCGGTCCATCCGTTTGGGAGCTACGATGCCACAACAGACACACGCATACACACATACACACACACGTTAAACTTATAACACCCCTCTTTTTCCATCGGAGGTTAAAAATATAAGGATTTATAAAAGAATCTACCCATGTTATAGAATTCACGACATTTGCTATCATGATTTTCAATATAAAAACCCTCTCGAAGTGCGGAAAACCCACAGCCGCAGATCAAAAGCAAAAGCGTGCACTGCTTTAGTTCGAGGAGAGTGCTTTCCGCAGCCTAATGGGTGAAATGAAACGATGATCTTGATCCGAACCGCGCTCCCAGCAGCGGGACGGGAACGCCCGCTGTGTAGGCATAAGTGAATTAAGCGGAGAGTTTTTGAGACCCTACCCTTGCGGCGGGTATGATGAAGAAAATCTGAGAGCAGTGTGAGGTCGACATTACCGTTTTTATTTTATTTTTGAAACTAACACTCTTCACTTATGCCGGCGTTCCCGTCCCGCTGCTGGGAGCGCAGTTCGGATGAAGATCATCGTTTCATTTCACCCATTAGGCCATCACCCATAAAAAAAAGCCTAAGGTTGCACTCCGGGAGTGCTGGCAGAAGTGAAAACTTAAACATCAACGTTGTGCATTTTTTAATATTTTGGAATGGTTAGGGAATAATTTCGCACGAATCGTTTTATTTATCAGTATAAAAGTACTATCATTTATGTTGTAAAATACAATATTAATTTATTGCGCTATCGTAGACAAATATGACAATTTATATTACATAAAAAATGTAACACTACAGAACTCTTATATTTATTTTACATCAAAAAGTTTATTTCTCAGAAAAATCAACTTTCATCCATAATTTCAACGAATCTTACGCTTTTTCGATCAGGCTACGGATCTGACGAGAGTTTAACATTTTTTACCCATCTAAAAGAAGTGCCAAGCGCCGGTAAAGAAGTTTCGAATCTTACGCTTTTTCGATCAGGCTACGGATCTGACGCGACATCTGACGCGAGTTTAACATTTTTTACCCATCTAAAAAAAGTGCCAAGCGCCGCAAAAGAAGTTTTCACTTAAAAAAAACAAGAAAAATATGTTAAAGGGACGCGTACAGCATGCTCTTAGAAAAGATTTTCCCAGGTGACGTATGAATCCCGCAAAGCCTTGGGTGGGCGGCAGGGGGGTTAAGAGGAAAACGCTGATATTTATTACGAAGATTAATGGTGCGTACATCCAGCATCGGGCGCTCGCGGCCTCGACAGACAGACATCTCGCCGGCACATTGTGTGCAGCACAAGCACTTCGAAAGGTTAGAATTGTTCTAATTATATAAGGTGCTTCGTTATTCATGTCAAATGTTTCGGGAGGGTTACATACACACTCAATTAAACATGTTACGCAAAAAAAATTATATGTTTTTAGCATTACTTTTCGAGAAATTTAACAAAACATGTTTGCTACCTAAACATTAACCTGTGTGTAACAGTACGTAACTTGCATTTTACGGGGTCAATGACCGTACTATGTTCAAACGCAGAACAGCTGTTTGTTGTATGTAAGTCACAAGGTCACTATGATTGGTTTTTATAGCTACTTATTTGATTTTTTTTTTAGGGGAAGAAATGCTCCTATAAACATATGTTTTTTTCTTCCGTAAAGTGTTTGTTTGAGTGCGTATGTAACCATCCCGAAGTTATTGACATGCATAACGAAGCACCTTATATAGTCGACAGAGCCAAAAACCCCTCTCCTCGTGAAACCACGCTTAGTGAGGCGCCATGCCAGCAGATTTGCGGACTGTTGCTAGGCTGTCTAGCCCGTTGATACGACGTTTGAAGACATCCAGGTTAAAGGATTCGGTAAACACACTCGCTGGGAGACAGTTCCACACCCTAGCACCGCTAGGGTGTGGAACTGTCTAAACTGGTAAAGAAATGATTTTGAGAACCGATGGGTTCTCAAAAGCCCCTTTTGTTGTTGACATGGGGCAACAACAAAAGGGTGCTCAGTTTCTCTGCGGCGAGTGCTGCGAAGATAGGTTGGATGGCAAGGAATAAGGGAAGTAAGTTCCTACGAGCAGCGTCCATGATAGTAACTTTAGAACAGACTGTGTGACCCTACAAATCGTCTGTGACTGAGAGACTCCAGATCATCAGGCAGTTTCGGGTCTCCCACCAGACGGACGGATCGGCGCTGTATTGAATCCAAGGACGCCAACAGATACTGGGGGCTGCCTTCCCTAATGTGACTACAGTATTCCATCACCGGCCTAATCTGTGATTTGTACAACATAAGTAGTTGTGCCGGTGAGAAGAACCTCCTATTTCGGTATAGGATCCCCAGTATTTTGATGCGGTTTTGGCCTTGGACCCAATAAACTGCCTAAAGCCCACGTCATTGGAAATGTTGCAGACCAGTCTGTAGGTCTAGGTGCTCCGAGACAGGAACGACGCGCCTTGGAAACTTGCAAGGAAAGTGAAGGGGTCGACCTCAGCAGAGAATACACAGCATTTGTTACCTTCTAGACAATTTGATGATCTCTCTATTCTTTCGGATTCATTGGCGCAGCTGAATGAAAGTAGTCAGGCACAAAGAAACGGGAGAAAAGGCGCCCTTGGGCTATCAGAGCGCTTCGAGTAAATGAAATGATCATATTGTGATTCTAAACTGCATAAGTAATTGTTGCTTTTGAATTTACTGAATTGTTCGTCGTAATAGAAATTTGTAATGGAAATTCTCTAACTGGCGAACTCAATTTTTTTAAGGTATTTTGAATTGAATTAAAACATAGTATAATTATCTTTGGAATTTTAGGGTTCCGTACCTCAAAAGATGAAAACATACTTTGCTGTCAAACATCAGTCAGTTGGCACCAGTTGGCGAACATTTTATGTCATTTTAAGGTTAGTTTTGAGTTTTGCAGTTAATTGGTGTTATTTTTTAAAGATGTAATAATAATTTCCCTTCTTAACTTTCTAGGACTAGGTGGTAGGGTTTAACCCGCCATGTCTGTCTGTCTCAGCTTATTTTCTCCGGAGTTTGAAAAATTTTTGAATTTGGTACCTATGTATAGACCTTGATGACCCAATCACGGACGTATAGCGTAATGAACGAAACGGCTATGTAAATAGTTTGTGTTTTCCGTCCAGTTCAGTGTAGCCGGCACGACCGAAGGGAAGGCTGACGTGGCACCAAGTTCACCCGGTGTTATGGGCTGACATCACGGATGTTGTAGGTGATGTAGCCAACCGTGTCAGTTTCCATAAAAAAAAAAAAAATAAAATAAAAAAAAATTTAGATTTTGAGGGTAAATTTTCGGGTACAAATTACAAAGTTAAAAAAAAAAACAGTTTTTCAAGTGCATCAATAAAAAGAACTCGTTAATACTCGGAATACAAATATTTTTATAATTTAAAATTCATAGTTTAAAAGATATTAACGAAAATAAAAAAAAATCGAGCATCCCCCCAACACATATCTCGGAAACTACTCTGTCTAAAATGTCTAAAAAAATAGGGAATAATTAAGCACACAAGGAACGTTCACAGATACTTTTTTATTTCAGAAAAAAACAATTTTTATCTAGTATCTTAGATAGTAAATTAAGATCTATCATTATACGCAATTTCATATTTCAACGTTGCTTTTTTTTCGAGAAAAATCTCTTCTACAGACGGACGGACACGGCAGTGATCTTATAAAGTTCTGTTTTTATCTTCTAAGATAAGGAACCCTAAAAAGTCAAACTCTAGAATCTATTGATTTAAGAATCATATCCCGAAATTATTACACAGACATTGTCGCTACCAACGAGGTATTATGTTTTACTAGAGCTATCGCTACGAAGAAAGATACAGAGAAGCGGCGTTCCAATAGCTGATATATGAGGTAAGGTAGCATGGAGGCGGAGCGCAGAGCCAAGCGGTAGAGAGGTGCTCGCGCGGGGCGGGAAGCGACCGGGAAAGGGGCTAGCGGCTGGTAAGTGACAACGTCAGCTAAGGCCAACTCAACATGATTCAACATATGCAATACAACCGTGCGTACTTGCGGGATACTGACTGGTGCGAGATGCCGCGTGATGCGCGCAGGCTAAGCTGTGGCGCGTGCGACGAGTTCGGCCGCTCGCGATCGACTAGTTTCGATGTGCCCCAATTCGTAAATTGTGCCTCAACTCGGCGGAGCAATGCCCGTTGCCCGAGTAAGAACTCTAGTAAAACATAATACCTCGTTGGTCGCTACCTGTAAAATATTCAGTATTAAATTTTCATCCTCAATACCTATTCTGTACAGAATAAAAGCATGTTTAGACATGTGCTCCCGTTCCCTGCCCGTCCCCGGGAGCTATTTTATCCGAACAGCGACCACTTTGCTCCGGGATACAGCGCAAGGGAGGATATCGATTCTGTCATCTATGTGGGGCGGGGGTGTGTTATGTTATGTGTAGGTTTTTTTATCATTTTTGTTCCACCTATGTGGACATTTTTTTTCGTCGGTATTACAGCATCAGCCTCGGTGGCTCGATGTTGCGATCGGTCGACTGTCGGTCGTGATCATAAGCACACCTGGGCGCGGTCAGTACTTGGATGGGTGACCGCTCGACCGTTGAAGGCTGACCGCGCTTCGGATTTCACGTAAAACTGTAGGTCCTTTCCCTTCTTACCTTGCTAGGTGGTAGTTTTTTTTATGTAAACTGACACGGTTGGTTACATCACCTACTACATCCGTTATGTCAGTCCTTAACACCTTGATGAACTAGGTGCCTTGTCAGTGTTTCCCTTCGGTCGTGCCGGCTACACTGAACTGGACGGAAAACACGAACTATTTACATAGCCGTTTCAACCGACTTTTCATTCAGTGCGGTGGAACCAACATGGGCGGGTTAAACCCTACCACCTAACTTATTAAGGTAAGAAGGGAAGGTAGCTACAGTTTTACGTGTAATCCGAACCACGGTCAGCGTCCAACGGTCGAGCGGTCACCCATCCATCCACTGACCGCGCCCAGATGTGCTTATGATCAGACCGACAGTCGACCGATCACACCACTGAGCTACCGAGGCTGACAAAATATGAAAATATTCACGGGAGCATTGACATCCGTTCTCTACCCCAAACCCAACCGGCAGACTTTCCTGCACGCCACGGTCGCTGCATCGCTTCACTCAAGCGCCTCCGCTAGACGCTCGACGCTCTTTGTGGCCACGAAAGCGCTGTCACTGACAATCCATTGTACGTGAAACTGTATAGGTTTCTGAGTACAGTTACCTGCGTCCTTCTGACACGGCTCACGCCAGTGTAGCGGGCAGGGGTCGTCTCTTTTCTATTGTATCTTTGTTTTGTTGTATGAGACGGCGGGTGGCCGGGTGGTCTAGGCGTCTCTTGCGAGAAGTCCGAGGTTCGAATCCAACCGGTGCGTACCAATGAGTTTTTTCTGATGTGAAAAAAATTACTTGCATACCTTCACGCACTGCTCCGTGGTTCGGATTCCGTGAAAAAATGTAGGTTCACCGAGTTGACTGGAGGAAATTGTCTAAGGCAATAAGCCCGCCCTTGTCGCGCAATAAGTGGTATACAGTGTATTATTAATTATTGTATTGTCCATTTTATTGATGTTGATTTTTATGTTTTGCGAAATGAAAATATTTGATTTGATTTGAGACATTCGTTAGATGTTAGGACGTTCCGGTTTTCAGTGGAGAAGAAAGAAAGAAACATTATTTATTCGTCACACAACCTTTATAAAACAAAAAAATTGTCCAGTTCATTGTAGCCGACATGAAATGAAGGGACGCACTGACATGGCACCTAGTTCACCCGGTGTTATGGGCTGACATCACGGATGTTGTAGGTGATGTAGCCGTATCAGTTTCCATAAAAAAAATCAAAACTGCTTACTTATAAACATGAAATTGGTGACGGAAATGAAGCCCACTCAGCTGATTCACATTCAAGATAGCGAAGCTGTTTTTCAGGGGCTCCCCTTAAAAAAACAGAAACAAAAACACAATAAACGACTGAAAACAAGCAAAGACAAACACATGGTACCATAGACAATATACGAGAACATAGGCATTGTTAATTGGGGTATGTGTGTGCGTGCGTGTGTGTGAGTTAGTGTAAGATCTGTGAGCGAGTGAGAGAGTGTGGGTGTCGTGTGTGCATATGTGTCCGAACTCCGAGCTGAATTACAGCGGCCCCCGTTTTTACAATAAATAAATAAAGAAACAAAAAGAAACAACATATACAGGGTGTTTCAGGATAGGGTTTCGTAACTTCGGGGTTCGAAAGAGGTCCATATTTGAAGACGAAAAGCTCTGAAACTTTTTCCCAGATTCGGTCATTTTATAGTACTTTTTGGTGAAAATAGTGTTATCGAGATTTGGTGGACGGTTAAATATCCGCCTTTATTAAATAAAAATAAAATGATTAACTTACTTGCTTAACTAGTAGAATTAAACTAAATATAGGTAAATTCCAAACACTTAAATTTGAATGACATCAAAAGAAAAAGGGGACTTGAATAGGTCATTGCACTCCCTAGACCTAGACAGCACGGTTGCCAAATCTCTCCATACTTACTGCCCATCGAGTTTTTATTACAATTTTAAATTTTTGTATGAAAATAAAATACGGAATTTCGATTTGAGTGATAGGGATTTTTGTTCTTCTAATAATGAGTACCTACTTTCTATTCCTGAAGTTTCTCAAGCCTATCCTGAAACATCCTGTATATTACAGTACTATTTTTTTTTTATTATTATATTTGTATCATAATTTCCGTGTCTTAAACTTGCCCGTGTGTCACCCTTAATGGCACTCATATGACCCGAAATGTAAGACGTATTTTTATTGGTAGGTACATATATGTCAAAAATAACAGCGGAAAATACGCATTTCGCCCTTCCGCCTTCACCAGCCAACCATAACAACCACCACTAAGTAAAGTATCAAGCGAGAAGCGAGGTCAACGGACCTGACATCTGAAAATATTATTTACCGCCGCGATGCTCCCCAAAAAAATCTCCGAACAATACGACTTAGTGGTGCGATAAAAAGTGACATAACAGTATATTTCCTACGCATACCCCACTGGAAAACTGGCGTGACGTTGTTTGTGTATGTGTATGTTTTATTAGGGTGGTCCAAGATCGATCAGCGAAACTTCAGAAGGGGATTCTACTTTTTTTTTATGGAAACTGACACGCTTGGCTACATCGCCTACTACATCCGTGATGTCAGCTATGCACGTAAAGTTTTCCGTCAGAAATAAACTCATTGGTAAACGCCGACCGAATTCGAACCTCGGACCTCTCGCAAGAGAAGCCGACGCTCAGACCACTCGGCCACCGGCCGCTTATATTTACGTTTGGTCCGAAACGTCGAGCCACATAGCTCGGAGAACGACCGTCAGGAAAGCCATAACATTTTGTATTAATGCCATTTTTCTATTTAATTTTTTCTAACAGTACACGTATCTGCATATTGGGTATGTCTTTAGCACAGCCAAGGTTCACGCGCGCTCGTGAATTCCAACAACATGCAAAGATTTTTTTTGTTTCTTGTTTTTGGTTTTTTTTTTCAGTAGAATCGCCTCACATAGTTTCTCCGATTAATCTCAGGACACCCTGCATTTCCTCCCCGGCCACTGTAATGGCACCCCAGTTCGCCCTTATCCGATCTGCTGTCGCTAGTCATTCAAATTTATGTATTGCACTGCGATGAAAATTCTTTATATCCTTCCCCTGCGTGGACCACGGACGCTGCCGGATGATGCAGTAAGGCAGTGAGATGTATTATTTCGTATAGAAATCAAACAAAATATCTGCTAGCAAAATACAAAATGTTTTGGCTAGAAATTCTGGTCTACTTGGCAAAGGTATCAATTTCCTAGGTCAAACCATTGTCTGAAATCTGTCATCGAATTCGGCCTTTTTGGGATGCTTCCAATTTTATCAACCGACTTCAAAAGGAGGAGGTTCTCAATTCGACTGTATGTTTTTTTTTATGTTTGTTACGCGATTACTCTGCCAATTATGAATCGATTTTGATGATTCTTTTTTTGTTTGGTAGGTCATACTTCAGAGGTGGTTCCATATACATTTTATCGAAATTGATTCAGCGGTTTTTGAAATAATCAACAAAAAACTACGGTTTGTGGTTACCTTCAGCAAAACTTTTTTTAAGTAAACTTTTTCAGCAATAAAAACATAAGCATGTCGATTGTCGATACCTCAGCACTATACTGCAAAGCTCAAAATTTTGCGGTTTTGAGTTAAATATGCCACCATATAGCTTGTAGGCTTATCCACCAGTTCAATAAAGCACTTAGTTCCAAAGGACCCTCACACACACCTTGACAAAGATTGCCCCTCTGTTTCCAAAGCAATTTCCAGACATTTGTCCATTTCGGAGTTGTCCACTACCGAAGGGAAGCACTGGCATGGCACCTAGTTCACCAAGGTGTTATGGGTTGACATCACGAATTTTGTAGGTCATGTAGCCAACGGTGTCAGAAACATTATTTATTCGTCACACAACATTTATAAAACAAAAAAATTGTCCAGTTCATTGTAGCCGACATGAAATGAAGGGACGCACTGACATGGCACCTAGTTCACCCGGTGTTATGGGCTGACATCACGGATGTTGTAGGTGCTGTAGCCGTATCAGTTTCCATAAAAAATCAAAACTGCTTACTTATAAACATGAAATTGGTGACGGAAATGGAGCCCACTCAGCTGATTCACATTCAAGATAGCGAAACTGTTTTTCAGGGGCTCCCCTTAAAAAAACGGTAACAAAAACAAAATAAACGACTGAAAACAAGCATAGACTAACACATGGTACCATAGACAATATACGAGAGTATAATAATATATATAACCAAGGTGTTATGGGTTGACATCACGAATTTTGTAGGTCATGTAGCTAACGGTGTCAGTTTCCATAAAAAAAAAAAACGTTCCATCGGATCACCGAGCTTCCGAGGCTGACAAGTAAGAAAAGTTAAAAGTAAGAATAAAAAACATCAAGAGCGCTGCAGAATCGATCGGCGTTGCGATGGCGAACTTTGCGAATTAATTGGAGGAAGTGCTTTGTGCTCCGGGAAACTACGTCGTTAAGTGTTTTATGATTAAATGTTATAAATTGCACTATCGTCTTGTCTCTGTCCTGATCTTATTTCTCCCTTTCGTAGTCGCCGACTGGGTTGGCACCACCGTACTAGACGAAATATGACCGCATAGCAGCCTCGGCCGTGTTGGCCCCTATATTATCTGCGCTCCAGTCTGAGAATAGCGGTCATTCACCCCTCCCTCTCAGCACGCACACATGCGCAGAGAGGCGTGTGTATCATCATTAACATAGTACGAACGGTCAGGCGGCCGCCCGGCTACCACAATAAGCTAGCGACAGTAATTTCGCTCGATACGCAGAACATAGGGAAGTATCGCTTCAGCAAATACGAGTACATTGGTAGGAAGGGGTGAATGACCGCTATTCTCAGACTGGAGCGCAGATACTATAGTCGAGCACCAGCAATACAAAGGGAATATGGTGTCACCTTGTCGAAGGTGATATGGACTGGTCGAAGCATGTTCGACCAGCCAAATATCATCTCCTAGGAGGTGCCATATCGGAGACATCTTTTGGGATTGCTAGCTATACTGGACTAGAGGAGAACATAGCCGAGGCTGCTATGCGGCCAACTTTTTTATTTTTTTATTTAATCCGGTATGGGTGGCTGAGTCGGAGGGGCCAAAGCGCATGCTCCGAGCAGCCAATATCACCTCCGAGAAGTTAGGTGCCATACCGGAGACTTCCCTGGATTGCTGGCTATACTGGACTAGAGGAGAACACAACCGAGACTGCTATGCGGCCATCTTACGTCCAGTACGGTGTTACCAACCCAGTCGGCTACAATTTGAGCCTACCACCTAGTAAGGGGCAAGGGAAGGGATTTAAGTACGTCCGCTATGGAGGTATCAACCCAGTCGACCACAGTTTGAGCCTACCACCTAGTAAGGAGTAAATGCCTACAGATTTACACCGGTGGTGAAGCCGCAGATGTAGGAATGCACGTAAATTTTTCCGTCCGTTGCACTCACACTTGTTGTTGTTGTTGTTTTGGTTTGGGGTTGGCTCTAGGCCTGCAAACTAATCCCGCTTGGTTGGGGACCTTCGTGCAAAACCCCGCAGTCTCCAGCTACCCCAGCCAGCCTATGTCTTCCATGAAAGCCACAAGTCGACCGGGGTGTCTGCAGGCCGTTTATCCCTTAGTCGCCTTTTACGACATGCACGGGGAGAGATGCAGTGGGACTATTCTTATTAAGTACCGGCCCCACACAGTACTGCACTCACACTTGCATATGGGCCGGATTCGAACTTCGGACCCTGAGATCAAGAGTCCAAGCCAAGACCGCTCCGACCATCCGCCGCACACTGAGCTGCAACCGAATACACGGACCATTTTTGCTCACCTTCTTTCGGTGCAACGAGTATCAATCTGGATGTGTTTAAAGCACCGGGTGGTTTATCTATTAAAATCATATCGTCATCATAGTGTTTATGGTGTCATATAGCATAGTAGTTATAGATATAATTTTACGATCAGTGCTGATTGCTGAAATGTTAGTGGAAGTTGTACCTACATTCATACGGAATGCGTGAGCCGATCGACGACGACGAAACGGACGTAGCGTCGAGATGTGAGTGCAACAGAGTAAACGATACTGCTCTGCTGGATGGGTCGTGCCGTGCTGCGTTGCATTTCGCCACAGCATCGTTTGGCTCCTATGGGCTCCTGGTACTTTTCATGCGAGCAGTTACCGCTACTACAGTTAGTTATTTTTAGTTTTTGTTCTAGGTGGGTTGAAGAAATTATTTATATTTATAAGCAATGTGATGCCAGCAAATATTGAAGGAGGTGTTTGCCCGTCATTGGGTCCACACTATAGCTTTAAATATGTTGTACTTATACATACTCGTACTTGAATGTAAATGTGTCCGACCTGTTGGTGAACCTTAAATAAATAAAAAAAAATAAAATTAAAAAAAAAAAAATAATTAAATAAGGGAATGGACCATGCCACACTTTTACATGAAGTACGTACCGGGAAGGGAGCCGCCCAGCTTGCGCCTCTGGACTCGATCCAGCGTTGGAGCGGAGGAGCTGTTTAATGCGATCCCGCCGTCTCCTTTCCATCTCCGCACCACGCGCACTGGGCAGGGATTGCATCCCCACACGCTGGACTTACCGCGGATGCGTACCAATCGATTCTGCAGATCTTTTCTCTAAACCGGTAAACTCTGGAACGCTCTCCCTGCCCATATATTTCCCCCCAAGTACAGTCTTGGGTCCTTCAAGAGGGTATGCGTGAATGGGCACCTGTCAGGCCGGCATGGCATTCGCAACCCCCTATACGACCGAATGAAGCGGCGGGTGGCTGAATGGTTTGGGCATCGGCTTCTCGTGCGGGAGGTCCGAGGTTCGAATCCGGTCGGCGTTGAGTTTGTTCTGACGAAACAATTTACGTGCCTGCCTACACCTGCTGCTTCACCGTTCGGAACCGGTGTAAAACTGTAGGTCCCTTCCCTTGCCCCTTACTAGGTGGTAGACTCAAATTGTAGCCGACTGGGTTGGTACCACCGTACTGGATGTAAGATGGCCGCATAGCAAACTCGGTTGTGTTCTCCTCTAGTCCAGTATAGCCAGCAATCCACGAAAGTCTCCGGTATGGCACCTACCTTTTCGGAGGTGATATTGGCCAGTCAGAGCATGTGCTTTGGCCCCTCTGACTCAGCCACCCATACCGGAATACATAAAAAAAAAGAAGAATGTCCATGGTCGCCGTTAGACACCTTATGGGTGGCTCGGCGCCATATGTCGCGCTGTGAAAAAAAAAACCTTCGCCAGTGTGGCGATACATTTTCAAAAATCTTGAGTCATTGTGTCGAAGCGGCGGAGGGCTCATCCCGAACGGAATCAAAAACTTAACCCGTGGAGCTCGCCGAGGTGAATACTGATGCCTTTTTTAAGATTCCGTCCAAACGCGAAGCCTATTAACGCCTCACCGATCTCTGGGGATTCGTTTGAGGCTACCGGAAGAGCGATGAGCTGCGTTTTAGCGGCTTTGTAGGTGATAGGAAACATTTTTGTTTTGGGGTTCATGCAAAAAATGGGACATACGCAATTTGTTGATTGCTTCGTCACGTCACATAATATTCAATTCAGTCAACAACTGCCTCTGCAAGATAGATTTTTCTAGTGCAGAGCCTCTGTTTAAAAATGTGTATGTGCTAATAAAGAAACAAATAAATTTGAAACTTGAAATTTAGATTATAAAATTAGTCGTAAAAGGCGACTTAGGGATTCACCCGCTCGGGTTGGTACCACCGCATTGAATGAAAGGTCGGTCGAAACGGCTATGTAAATAGTTTGTGTTTTCCGTCCAGTTCAGTGTGGACGGCACGACCGAAGGGAAGCACTGAAGTGGCACCAAGTTCACCCGGTTTTATGGGCTGACATCGCGGATGGTGTAGGTAATCGAACCAACCGTTTCAGTTTCCATAAAAAAAAGAACTTGAGTTTTTTTTCCATGGAGCCTAGAATGACTCTGCCGTGAAACCAATGAGTCCAGTCGATGGAGTCAAATTGAAGTTTTTGTTCATGCTTTTAGCAAACACGTGTGAGTTGTGCCCGATTCTTCGAATTATTTACACTTATCTCTCTTTGCTTCATAGTAGGTACTCAAAGTATCGACAATGAGTGCGGAACATGCACAACCCTATCGCTTAATTGTTTTATGGTCCCGTGTGCCAGGAGCTTTGGCGGCCAGTATAGGCAACGTGCCAGAACATTTGCGGTCTATTACTGGGCTAATCCGACGACCCCTCTTGAAGGAAGAGCCCGAATTTTAAAGTTATTGACGATATATTCGATATATTCGACTAAGGGATAAGAAAATTCGTCAGCCTCGGTAGCTCAGTGGCGCGGTTGGTTAGTCAACTGTTATTAAGCAACGCTGAGCGCGGTCAGTGATTGGATGGGTGACCGCTCGACCGTTGGAGGCTGACCGTGGTTCGGATTCCACGTTAAACTGTAGGTCCCTTCCCTTCTTACCTTACTAGGTGGTAGGGTTTATCCCGGCCGGGTTGGTACCACCGCACTGAACGAAACGTCGGTCGAAACGGCTATGTAAATAGTTCGTGTTTTCCGTCCAGTTTAGTGTAGCCGACATGAAATGAAGGGAAGCACTGACATGGCACCTAGTTCACCCTGTGTTATGGGCTGACATCACGGATGTTGTAGGTGATGTAGCCAACCGTGTCAGGTTCCATAAAAAAAAAAAAAATAAAAAAAAAATATTTTTTCCCTTTTTGGAACCTGCCACGTTGGGCTACATACTTAATCTCGATGTCAGTGCATTAATTAATTACCATGGAATACTGGCGTGCCATTACAAGGTATAATTCCACTCTTTCTGAGAGAAGTACAGATATTCTACCTCACGAAGTCCGTTTGGCTATGAATGTTGTCAGGCGTGCACATGCACATTGCTTTAGTGTGTGTAACCTCAGTCACGATCGCGACGCGGTCCACGCACAAAACACACACAAGCGCGCTTATCAGTACATGTCACTACTACAACCAGAGCCAAACGGACTTCGTGAGATAGAATATCTGTACCGATTAACAAGGTATCCTCGTTGGCACAATTATTCATTTAACTCACTGACATATTCTGTTTTAATATATGTAAAACTTTATCAGGACAGATCTGTATTGAAGAGACAATATTGATTAACTTTGATGTACTTACATGTATTATTAATAAGTATTCTTATTTTATCTTCAATTCTCACGCTCAACTCTTTTGTTAATACCTACTTACATTCCACTATATTAGTAGAACCTCAAACATCCAAAGGAATCTGTAAGTAAGAAATCTCTGTAAGGGATAAGTCAGCCTCTACACCTTATGTAAATCCTCTAATATACCTTATTATTCTGTTGAATGTTTATTGGAGTCATAAAACATTATCTATCTTTCTAACTTTGCTCGATAGAAAAAAATTACGAAAATTACTCTGAACTTACCTAACACCTCGAATGCTTCATTATGACCGGAGTTTTGTGTGTTTGACTCCGTTCGGTCACATTTACACAACAAACAGGAAAATCCGAAGGTTGCACAGTTCTTCTCGCCCTAAAGTGTAGCCTTCACAAGAGCCTGTCGAGGATACATGATGCCACTTGACAGTGTATTGTGGTGAGCTACGGAGGGGACGGGAGAGCTGTGGGCGAAGCCGATCGTCATTTTTATAGGGTGAGCGAGGGTCAAGCGACCTGGGTGAAACTAATTTGTATTTATGTGTTGTGTGTCGGAAATGTTGAAAGTATCGATCCGAGAAGTGTGTAGAGCTATTGTTATGGAAAGAACTAGCGGATTTAAGGTGACAGTACATCGGCGACCGAGCTTCGTTTGACGTCTAGTCCTATCTTTCTTTTTTTATTGCTTCCGAGCTGGGTGGCTCTGCCCGAGGTCTAAGCCTCAGGCGCAGCCAATTTCACCCCCGAGGGGTCGCCAGCTCGGCTTGGAGGTGGACTAATATGTCGCTCGGGAAAGGCTATTAACCCGCGATTTGAAGATCCGTCGATTGTAGGAGTGGAGAAAGATATTCCCCGGGAGCCCGTTCCACACCTTTGCAGTGCGGCACAAGAACGATCCAGAGAATCGTGCAATTCAAAGAATTCTTCTGTTGACTACAAATTGGTGTTCCGCGAGAGTATGGCGGGTTTGATGAAGGTGAACAGGAGAAGGAGGATAAGGGAAACAAGTTCGTCAGAGCAGCGGCCATAGTAGTACCGATAAAACAGGCTCATGACCTGAATGATGATATATCTAGATAAACTATAAAAAAAAATCTAAGTAAATATAAAATTTGGGGGGGGGGGGGGGGGGGGGGGGGCTAATCATAATTATAACCTGTGGGAGTCAACAGACTAAAGGTCTGAGTAACAAAGGCAATGACCAACTTTTGTGAATTTATAAGACAAAACAAAGAAGGTGGGTACTTCAAATTCACTATTTCCTATCCCTAGGTATTGCCAGCTGAAGCCTTACGTTGTTCTAGTAACTCGGACGTGTGACCGCGTTAGCAAACATCACGTCCGCATTATAACCTCGAGGTCCCGCTCTCCGCTACTTTCTGTTTGACTTGGTGTTTCGAGAGGCCGACACTCCCGACACTCGATCCCCGGTCCCCGAGCGACATTGGGAGCGGTCTAAACACGAGACCCGCTTGGGGGAGAGAGACGCTCTTTTACGACGAAGGCGACAAGGTAGCGGACTCAGTGCGACAGGACTGAGCACTTGAGCTTGATTGTATAGTGTTGAACTAACCTCGACAGACAGCGCATGTGCTTATTGAGCTCGAGGTTTCCAAAGCTACTTTCTATTTGCGTTTTTTTTATGAAAACCAGTATTGGTGGCTCTGCCGTTAACACCTAGCGTAAGAGTTACCTCCTAATTACTAGGAAAAGGATAGGCTTAAAATCAGCAAGGTGTGCACAATGGGCTCACCTGTAAGCTGCGCCTAGACCCATTTCACTTAATATCTAATGTATACATTTTTTATTTAATTTAGTATGTAGTTGTACCAAAAAAAATTAAACAAACGAACCTTCTATTCTATTCTATTCTATTCTCTGCTGAGCGACCAGATGTACCGGAAACAGCCAAATCAACCTCACCTTGCGAAACCACTCTCAGTGAGACACTATACCAGCAGATTTGCGGACTATTGAAGCGATATCCAGCTTGTCAATACAACTTTTGAAGACTTCCAGGTTGACACACCCTAGCGGTACGACAGGGGAACGATTTTCAGAAACAACGTGTCCTCAAAAGCCTAATATCAACAACAAAAGACTGTTCAGTTTCTCTGCGACGAGTGCTGCGAGGATAGGTTGGATGTCAAGAAATAAGGAATGCAAGTTCGAGCAGCGTCCACGATAGTACCTGTAGAACAGACTGAGTGTCCCTAAAGAATTGTTGAAAGGTTAGACATGGGGAGCTGATAGTACCTGGCAATATTATTTTTTTTATGGAAACTCTCACTCTCTCACATCACCTACTCCGTGATGTAAGCCCATAACACCTTGGTGAACTAGATGTCATGTCAGTGCTTCCCTTCGGTCGTGCCGGCAGCGGGTTAAACCCTCCCACTTAGGCCCACTTGCACCAACACGAGTTTAGAGTTAAGTAGCGAGTTATGGATTTAAACGCGGTTCCCACAGTCAACGGGTGCTAGCTTAACGAGTTAAACTGGTTTATATCGTTAAATTCGTGTTGGTGTAAGTGGGCCTTAGTAAGGTAAGAAAGGAAGGGACCTACAGTTTAAAGTGGAATCCAACGGTCGAGCGGTCACCCATCCATCCACCGACCGCGCCCAGGTGTTTTTATGATCCACTGAGCTACCGAGGCTAACAAAGCTTTGAGCTGACGAGGCTTTGGCGCGGTCTAAATAAAAGGGGAGATACCATACAATTCGGATGATCTGTGTGAGCGACTCACTTGTGAGATCAAGATAGTTACAATATCGGGCTTAGTGCATCACACACAGCGCACGCTCGCAAATTTCATCCTCCCAGTGACTCTTTGAAATGGCGACATTGGTTCACTCTCAATCCGAATGATGTTCGAATGGGGCCTGAATGTGGCGGACCCAATCGTCGCCAATCGTGCTTCGTCCGCAGATATTTCATCCAAATTGTTTTGTCTTTGTCGCACCGCTAGAGTGTGGAACTGTCTTCCGGCGAGTGTATTTCCTGAATCCTTTAACCTGGGAGTCTTCAAGCGCCGTATTAACGGGCTAGACAGCCTAGCAATAGTCCGCAAATCTGCTGGCATGGCACCTAACTGAGCGTGGTTTTGCGAGGAGAGGTGATTTTGGCTCTGCCGACTGCACCATTGGTCTCTCGGCACAGCCACCCATGCTGGTTTACATAAAAAAAAATTAACTATAAAATATCTCATCGTACTGGCATGGCGATCCCCAGAACACTAGCATAACGAGGCGGCGCGGGTTCTCAAAGTACTCGATCGAGTGACCCGCGGAGGGGCCGCGATATCGCGAGCCTCACTCGGAGCCCGAATGTGGCGCACTCGGGCCCGAATGTGCCCCACTCGCAGAACTAATAAGAAACAGCTGGGAACGCGCCGGCAATACTAAGTTTTGAATACGCGGGCCCTCGAGAGCTCTGGACTTATGGCACTGTTTGTTCCTTTGTGTTGGCTGCGAGCAGGTGAACAGTTGAGAAAGCTTCTAAAGGTGGAAAACCAGCAATGAATTCTCACTTGGCACCGTTCTACACAAACTAGAGTAGTTTAATTTGCTTTGGTGAAACACTTAAGGAGCGTTCTTAAATCACGTGACGGTTGGGGGGGGGGGGGTCCAGCTTTTTGTCACCTCCGATCACCTAGTGGGGCGAATCACGTGACAAAAATTCCCCCAGCCGCGTTCTTCCCACTCCCACTTGTCCGCCAGTCTTGCCTAACTTGTCGGCAAGTTACGCAAGATTCAAGTTCGGCAACAAATAATTGCACACGACACGGTAAGAAAATTTTGACAATTTAAATTGTAGAAGTGAGACAAAGTGTGCAAATTAACGCAAATGGGTATGTTTAATTTAAAGCATACCAGAAATTAATATTTCATAAATGTCGCGTTACTTTGGGGGAGGGGCGGGGGGGGGGGGGGGGGGGGGGCGGCATTTTCAGGTCACGGGGGGGGGGGGGGGACTAATGGATGAGGACAAGATAGCGTGCTAAAGGTCACATAAAGATAGTCACAGCTTACCTTGACACGGTCCTTCCACCGAGTCATACAGTAGGTTTGTTCATCTTCGTGCCGTATTGCTGCCAATATACTCGTAGTTAGGTTTCTTACACTGTTCACATTTTATTTAAATTTAATTTAATTACCTAACCTACGCAAAATTGGCCGCATCTCAGCATGTTTCTGGATTACGGACTAGCACTGTGCTGACCCTGGCTTACAGCCGCTGCCATGTGTCTGAGGGATGTATGATGGGCAGTTTACTGTTGAGAGCCGTGCAGTGAAGACGTCTGTGAAGAAGGTTTGCTTTTATCGAAAATTATTACAGTGCGTCGTTAACAGGATATTTTTCCTCGAAGCGAACTCGCGGGAAAAGCTTCTTTTTTTACGGAAAACTGACACTACATCCCCGTGGTGTCAGCCCATAACACCTTGGTGAACTAAATGCCATGTCAGTGCTTCCCTTCGGTCGTGCCGGCTACACTGAACTGGATGGAAAAAACGACCTTTTTACATAGACCTTTCAATCGACCTTTCATTCAGTGCGGTGATACCAACGCAGGCGGGTTAAACCCTACCACCTAGTTAGGTAAGAAGGGAAGGGACCTACAGTTTTACGTGGCCTCCAACGTTCGAGCGGTCACGCATCCGTCCACTGACTGCGCCCAGGCAGGCCTCACGCACTCTATGTACTTGCGCGCGCTAACTACCTACCGCCCGACGGGCCGCCGGCGGTCTTTTTCAGTAGAAATTCGTCTGCCGCGCGAAGTATACATAGACGCTCGCCCACGCAAGTGCGCGCAGCTGCAAAGCAATAACCACTTTACACTCGATCGTTAAGGTACATTTTCGCACGCAGCGATTGGCGTTGTGAAAGAGTAGGCTATTAAAGCCCGAAGGTAGGAACATTTTCTATGGAGTGATTTATCTGTTACGAAGTAACTATTAAGTAATCTGTGGCCCAGGTGTGCTTGTGATCCGACCGACAGTCTACCGACCGCACCACTGAGCTACCGATGCTGACAAAGCTAGTGTATAAAGTCTTGTACATCACCGCACATCCTAAAACCAAAACACAGGCTTTCGCTGCACCCTCCCCTCCATACATTATACCAATCCCATGGACTATAAAAACGTCACCGCAACAAGGCCTGCTAAATCATAAGTCCCCCCCAAGAAACTCAGCGCCCCCTGGCGATAAACATGATTGAGCATTTCCCTTCGAGATCATATCGACGTCGAATGCATTCGGGGCTCGCCGATATAATGGTTATTGATAAAAAGCTTGCAGTGGCGAGATTTGAAGAAATTACTCGAGCTTTTTCGGTTTATAGGTTGGGCTATAATCACAGAGCATCAAATACCTACCGCGCGCACCCCCTACTAGAGACGCCCTAAGCGATAATATTTGAAACCCAAAAACTACACGCAGTGCTGCTAGCGCTTCGTATGTGTGTGTGTGTGTGTGTGCTAGTATCGACACTACACACAAAGAGGAGCAAGTTAGGTACACGCAAAAAACAAATGCACACGCACAACACACATATGTAAGTCATAGGCCACGCCCACAGGCTTCAACGGCGTTGTAGAGAAATCGCGCTCAGGGCGCCTCTAGGAGGGGCGCGCGCATTTCATGCTCTGTGGGCTATAATACTGCCTATCGTCCATCATATTTATTTATTTTCTTCATAATCTGTAGGTACACAAAATACACTTAGGTTCTTCAGTCATTTAAGTTTTCAGCAAAAAATAGGCCATCGTCGAAAATTCAATAAACAACATAAAATTTATGTAACGCACTTATAACTAACAAAATGTTCAGAAAAATAAAATTAAATCAAAATTTAAAATTACTCGTCGTCAAAAGAATGTACGAAATAAATAACAATTGGCAAAAAATGTCCGAGAATTAAAACTATAGTTAAAAAGTAAATTATTTCGGTCACATATATTATGTCTGTACCGTGCGGGGCCGGTACTTTAAAAGAATAGCCCCACTGCATCTCTCCCGGTGTATCTCGTAAAATGTAACTAAGGGATATGATTCCCTTCTTATAGTACTAGGTGGTAGGGTGTAACCCGCCCGGGTTGGTACCACCGCACTGAATGAAAGGTCGGTCGAAACGGCTATGTAAATAGTTTGTGTTTTCCGTCCAGTTCAGTGTAGCCAGCACGACCGAAGGGAAGCACTGACGTGGCACCAATTTCACCCGGTGTTATGGGCTGACATCAATGATGTTGTAGGTGATGTGGGCAATCGGGTCAGTTTCCATAAAAAAAACTCTGCAAATCTGCTGGCATGGCGCCACATTGAGCGTGGTTTCGCGAGGAGAGGTGATTTTTGGCTCTGTCGACTGTACCGTTTGGTACCTCGGCACAGCCACCCATGTTGGTTTACATAAAAAAAAGTTTCCCCATATTAATGTAAATATATTCATTTCACAGTCTGATAGTTCCCACACATGTCGTTCTTCGAACTTTCTTCGAGCGTTCCTCTCGTCAAATAGTTGCCAATATTGAAGTGGCATTCAGCATCGTCGGAGATATCGCACACATGTCCAATAAGCGAGCTCCAATATTGTCGATCTCAACTCAACTCGAGCTTAGTAAGCCCGACTCGAAGTGCTTATGATGTAACCACAGAACATAAAAACAGATTAGAAGTACCTACCTCGATGACTTGTTAGTATGAATATATAAGGTTCTTCGTTATTTATCTCAAACATTTCGGGAGGGTTACATAAGCACTCAAATAAACACGTTACGTAAGAAAAAAACATATGTTTATAAGAGTATTTTTAACAAAAAAATAAAATCAAATAAGTAGCTGTAAAAACCAATCATAGTGACCTTGTGAATTACTTACAACAAACAGCTGTTCTGCGTTTGAACATAGTACGGTCATTGCCCCCGTACAATGCAAGCTACCTACTGTTTGTTACACACAGGTTAATGTTTAGGTATCAAAAACATGTTTTGTTAAATTTCTCGAAAAGTAAAGCTAAAACATCGATTTTTTTTGCGTAACGTGTTTATTTGAGTGTCTATGTAACCCTCCCGAAATTTTTGACATAAATAACGGAGCACCTTATATATTGTTGGTCAGCCTCGGTAGCTCAGTGGTGCGGTCCGTCGACTGTTGGCCGTGATCATAAGCACACCTGGCTGGGCGCGGTCAGTACTTTGATGGGTGACTGCCTCGACCGTTGGACGTTGACCGTAGTTCGGATTCCACGTAAAACTGTAGGTCCCTTCCCTTCTTACCATACTAGGTGGTAGAGTTTAACCCGCCCGGGTTGATAACACTGCACTGAATGAAAATAAGCCGGTCGAAACGGCTATGTAAATAGTTCGTGTTTTCTGTTCATTTCAGTGTAGCCAGCACGAGCGAAGACAGCTGTATCTCTTGAATCGTAATAGGTAGCCCGTTGAAATTTTCACAGAATATGTGTTATTTACGAATATTATGGCCGATATATATAACAACAAATAATAAAAAAAATAAAAAATAAAAAAATCACGTGGGGGATCCACGTGAATTTGAATAAAAATAAGAAAAAGTAAATAATTCACGGGGGTTCCCATAGAAGAAACCAAAACGTGTTTGCGCGCGCGCCATCTACCGAATAGAGCGTGAAGCATTTTAACTAATCATGGCATTTAACTAATATGAAGCATTATAACACGCCATACATGGCGTGAGTGGCGCTAACCATGACATGACGGAACCCTCGGTGCGCGAGTTCGACTCGCGCTTGTTATTTAAAGCGCAACATTTGGCGCCGAACCACGTCTAACGAAGCCTATGGACATTCGGTCGTGCGTGGAGGTTGCGAATGCCATGCCGGCCTGAGCAGGGCAGGGAGAGCGTTTCAGAGTTTACCGGTACGGATCTGCGGTAAGTCCAGCCTGTGGGGTTGCAAAAGCGGCGGGTGGCCGAGTGGTTTGGGCATCGGCTTCTCATGCGAGAGGTCCGAGGTTCGAATCCGGTCGGCGTGTGCCAATGAGTTTTTTCTGACGAAAAAATTTACGTGCATATACTATGCTACACCTGCTGCTTCACCGTTCGGAACCCGGTGTAAAACTGTAGGTCCCTTCCCTTGCCCCTTGCTAGGTGGTAGGCTCAAATTGTAGCCGACTGGGTTGATACCACCTTACTGGATTTAACATGGCCGCATTGCAGCCTCGGCTGTGTTCTCCTCTAGTCCAGTATAGCCAGCAATCCAGGGAAGTCTCCGGTATGGCACCTACCTTCTCGGAGGTGATATTGGCTAGTAAACGTATAAATTCATTTTTTGGCCCCTCTGACTCAGCCACCCATACCGGATTACATAAACAAAAATTGGTTGTCTGTAAAGTCGGTTTACGGACGATAGTTTTACGTGATAACGTCATAAAGTGGTTTTCAATTTCTGCTGCCCTGGTACTTTAGAACCAGAGAGATAAATGTGTACAAGCCGACGCTTGGGCCGATTGTGCCTCTCTATCGCTTGTTACGCGCTCTCGCTTGCACACACAGGCTCAGATGGAACGTGACATTTTTTCGTGCGTGCAGCCGGTGTTCATCAATTTATAAGACGTGATGTGATCACGTCAAAAAAAACTTGCATTGCTTTATAAAAGAGGTCAGCTGTCCGTCTGTCACAGTCTGTAGCTGCTAAACGGCTCGATCGATTTTCTTGTGTTCTGTGGATCTGACGGATATAATGAAATTCGCCTCGCCTGAATGTTTGTGTCTGGAGAGCTCTTTGGAGAAAAGGGACGATCGTATTTTTCGAGGCTTTGACATAATATATATAAGGTGATAAAATTGTTCTTATACATATGCATGTATGTGTTCGCTATGTCCGTAGCTTCGCTCGCGTTAAGTATCGGATTGAATTTTTTTTTATCGACATACATTATGTCGAATGCAAGAGATTGCGTCATACCTACTATAGCACGTTCACAGTCCCCATACAATGTCAAAAAACTACCCCATAAGTCCAATACAAGTCTTTACGGCTAAAATATACATTCACAAAGTATTTTATAACGGTACAAAAAAATACTGAAAAATCACGCTACTAAACCTGTTTTCAGGCATGAGCCACATTTGGCTCCCGACCAGTTCAGTGTAGCCGGCACGATCAAAGGGGGAAGCACTGACATGGCACATACTTCACCCGGTGTTATGGGCTGACATTGCGGACGTTGTAGGTGCCAACCGTGTCAGTTTCCATAAAAAAAAGGGCTCAAATGGATGTAATATGGCCGCATAGCAGCCTCGGTTGTTTTCTCCTCCAATCCAGAGCCAGCAATCCAGGGAAGTCTCCGGTATGGCACCTACCTTCTCGGAAGTGATATTGGCTGGTCGGAGCATGCGCTTTGGCCCCTCCGACTCAGCCACCCATACCGGATTACATAAAAAAACAAACCGAATAAAAGTTTCAAGAATATCAGTACCTACATGGTGAGACAGCTCATGGACTTGTGAGTATGAATTTTCATGTGGCTCATGGACTCATAGTATGCCGAAATGTTGTTTACTTGATAAATTGACAGCGTTTAAACAAGAAGCTGTCATGTGTCATTCAGTTGGTCGGACATAACGTAATCTTTGTGCTTACCGTTTTGCGTTAATTTTCACCATGAATCGAAACCGAATTGACTTCATATGAAAATAAATACTTTTTCGAACGCTCTTTTTTATTTTTGTAGCCCGAATTCCTACCCACAAGTCCCACCTAATATTCTGATTCTAACTCAGAAGTTCACAAACATATTGTCCTAACAATTTGGTCTTGCACATGAGTCATAAACTCGCGAGTGAGGCATCCTATGAGCCATATATGGCTCATTGGACTGTGAACGTGATAGAAGATGTAGGTAACTGTTCGAAATTTAGAGAGAATACGTCATCGACCCGATGGCGAAATGGTAACGCTTTGGTGGCTCAAGCCGGAGTTTCAGGTTCGAATCCTGGTCGACACGCATTGTTTCTCTTTATTTTCGGTTTTGTATTTATCTGATGTGATATCGTTACACCTACAAGTAGGTGTATAACGATGCCAATGGACAATCTGTGATGCACGGGGATTGCGAATGCCATGCCGGCCGGACAGGAGCCTTTTCACGTCCCTTTTGAAAAAGGTCAGGCTTTACTTGGGGGGAAATAGATGGTGCTTGCTTGGTCAGTCAATCAGTCAGTCAGCGTGTAATGTGTATGCGTCCACTGCTGGACATACGCCTCTCCAATTTTTCTCCAGTCCTCCCGGTCTTCAGCGGTACGGAATCATTGCTCTCCGCCGATGTACTTGACGTCGTCGTCCCACCTGGCGCGTGGTCTTCAACGGACACGGACAAATGGACACGGTCGCTTCAACGTTCGTCGTCTCTTCGGCTGACGTGACCAGCCCACTGTCACTTGTGCTTAGGCACCCGGTGTCTTCTTCGTACGTCGGCGGATTGTCTCTTTACGTAGCTACATCGCGTAGCGATATTCCCAGCATGGCTCCCTCCATTGCTCGCTGGGCAACTTTCGACAGCAGCGAGCGACTGTTAGAGTTCACATTTCACATCCGTTTTATTTGAGAGCAATAAATATATACAATACATTATTCCTAATGCCAGTCGCACCACAGCCAATACCTAAAGCGGCTGGTAAACCAACATGGGTGGCTGTGCCAAGAGACCAATGGTGCAGTCGAAAGAGCCAAAATCACCTCTCCTCGCGAAACCACGCACAGTTAGGTAGTTGCCATGCCAGCAGATTTGCAGATAACAGCCTGATAGTACGTTCGAAAACATCCAGGTTAAAGGATTCGGGAAACACATTTGCCAGAAGACAGTTCCACACCCTAGCGGTGCGACAAAGAAAATATTCATTAGTTGATCTCTGCTGATGAAATCGTTGTTTATAGTTTAAGTTTAAGCGGCGGGTGGCCGAGTGGTTTGGGCATCACCTTCTCATGCGAGAGGTCCGAGGTTCGAATCCGGTCGGCGGCGTGTACAAATAAGTTTTTTCTGCGACGAAAAAAAATACGTGCATACCTACACCTGCAGCTTCACCGTTCGGAAACGATGTAAAACTGTAGGTCCTTTCCCTTGCCCCTGACTAGGTGGTAGGCTCAAATTGTAGCAGACTGGCTTGTTACCACCGCACTGGATGTAAGATGGCCGCATAGCTGCAGCAGCCTCGGATGTGTTTTCTTCTAGTTCAGTATAGCCAGCAATCCAGGGAATTCTCCGCTATGGCACCTACCTTCTCGGAGGTGATATTGGCTAGTCAGAGCGTGTGCTTTGGCCCCTCTGACTCAGCCACTCATACCGGATTACATAAAAAAAAACAGGTAAAATAAGTGAAAATAATGCATTCCGCACCAGCTGTTCATCTCTCACCGACTCTAACCATTAATTTGTTTACGGCGATTGCATTTTCACGCCCTCGAAAACATTACCCAAAAACGGCCAATATCATTCGCTCACGATAATAAAGTACTAGTTGGCCGCAGCCCTATTACTCTAAAACTTGCTCGCATTCAGCCTCTGTAGTGTCCAAATGCTGCCAGACAATGCAGGCAAACCCGACCGCGCCGTAGACAGTATAGCTTGGACTAGTGCCAAATGCGGAGACCAGAACCCTCCTTCCACCTCACGGGCCACCCTCTGACCTTGCGCCGCATTTTCAACTCAATCCCCAACGATGTAGAATTCCTTATTGTCTGGCGTGGATCAGTTCAAAAAACGTATTGTCACTGAAACGCTTGTGTATATTGTGAAGCATTACTGGATTTGTGCACGCGTAATTGGGCCTTATGTCCGGTGGGATAAGAGCGGTAATGCCTCGCTCGCGGGGCAGGATGTATAGGGAGGAAGCTCGCTATATCAGCTGGCTTTGTTTGTGCTCTGAAAGCTACACAGCTGTGGGAGGGATCGCTATGATTTCCATATGCAAAAATTATCGAGTCAGATTTATTGATAGAACACATTCATGTGTCAATATGTATTTTTTGTTGCACTGATGGTGTAAAATTATTACACCAATCATAATACATTTTGATTTTCTTACAGACAGCTTCTTTAGTTGATCTGGCCACAGCGAAAATAAAAAAAAAAGTCCATTTACATCTCAACAAATAATAAATAATAATAGAATTTAAAAAATTTCGTCTACAATAAAATTCAGGAAATAACATGTCGGAGCATGCTTGACCAGCCAATATAATCTCCGAAGATGTGCCATGCCGCAGACTTCTTTCGGCATTGCTGGCTATACTAGACTAGATGAGAACACATCTGAGGCTGTGCTATACGGCCATCTTTCCTTTGTCCCTTACTAGGCGGTAGGCTCAAATTGTAGCCGACTGGGTTGGCACCACCGTACTGGATGTAAGATGGCCGCATAGGAGCCTCAGTTGTGTTCTCCTCTAGTCTAGTATAGCCAGCAATCCAGTGAAGTCTCCGGTGTGGCACCTACCTTCTCGGAGGTGATATTGGCTGGTCGGAGGGGCCAAAGCACATGCTCCGACCGGATTACATAAAAAAATCTTACGTCCACTACGGTGGTACCGGTCCAGTCGGCTACAATTCGATTTTACTACAAATGATCCGGTGGATGCACCGGCGCTGTGAAAGGTCCAGTACCCTAATCACGAGATTTAGCCTACTACGCTACGCCGCCGTGTTCTCCGCATCATTTTGTATGGAGAAACGAAGTTCGCAAATCTATCACTAGAGGCGCTGCTCCGTCTCTCCATACAAATGATGCGGTTTGGCGCCCGGTGTTAAACAGACGAAGGCGTATTCTGGCAAACATAAGAATCCCACTCATATTAATAGGTTGCAGTGGATATCGTAAGTTATGTAGATAGATGCATGCAAATTTACTGTCTATCCATAAACTTTTATGTGAATAATATATTTTATTCGGTCCACGCTGCTGTCTCATCTCTACGCTGTCTGCACTTATTACCGTCTCTGTTCGATTTTATTGCCGTTTTCCGAAATTGCCAATATATGGCTTTTCTGATATAATCAGTTTGCCGATACGCTCGAATCTGAATGTGACAGCTGTTAGTATCGTGAAAAAGGTTTATGCTGTCTCTGTCCAACATTGACTACTGTTTTCCCTCTAACGAATTTTGACAATTGGTTACACTTTGTATCTTTAGATTTTTAACATGACGCATTAAATTTCTTAGTTTTATTTCTTAGTTTCTGACACGGTTGGCTACATCACCTACAACATCCGTGATGTCAGCCCATAACACAGGGTGAACTTGGTGCCACGTCAGTGCTTCCCTTCGGTCGTGCCGCCTACACTGAACTGGATGGAAAACACAAACTATTTACATAGGTAGCCGTTTCGACCGACCTTTCATTCAGTGCGGTGGTACCAACCCGGGCGGGTTAAACCCTACCACCTAGTAATATAAGAAGGGAGTCATATCCCTTAGTCGCCTTTTACGACATACACGAGGAGAGATGCAGTGGGGTTATTCTTTTAAAGTACCGGCTCCACACGGTATATATAAACGGATGTGCATGGTACGTAAAGATGCTGAATCTGAAATGAGTTGGAAAATCTCTTCGCGCCTCCGACGACGACGGCGCGGCGGCGGCGTACTCAAAGGACACATGTGGCGCCCGACATCGACAGAGAAATTTATACTCAGAAGCGGCACTGATAAAATAGAAAATTCTTTATTGCTCCAGTAAACATTAAACAGTACAAATACATTGGAAAATTTATATAAGGTGCAAAGGCGGACTTATACCTTACAGAGATTTATTACAGTCAACCTTTGGATGTTTGAGATACGATAATATAGTGGAATGTAAGTAGGTAGTAGCAAAAGAGTTGAGCGTGAGAATTGAAGATAAAATAATAATATTAATACTTATTAACAAGACGTATAAGTAGATGCTAGTTTTAAATACAAGCCATACATGTGTTAATACATATAAATCGCTAGGTGTCTCTTATTGGGGACTTTTTATAGAACTAAGCCATTTCTACATTCACATTTGCAGATATAGCTAGTTACAAGGATTGAGAAAGGAATGCTTCAGTGTTTCGGTGAATAAGGGCGACAGGTTAGCCACCTCTCACCTTGGCACGGTGTTTCCACCGAGTCATGCAGCATGTGGGCCTTCATGCCTAACTTGCTGCCTGATCTGATTTGTCTTGTCCGAATACTTTGCTAGACGTGGTGGTCGGTGTTGTGCTGTAATTTATCAGAATACTGGTAGCAAAACACCGATTACTCTGCTTACCCCGATTGTCCGGATACGGCGTGTGGGTGTACAGCCTATAGCAACAGTCCGCAAATCTGCCGGCACGGCGCCTCTCTGAGCGTGGTTTCGCGAGCAGAGGTGACCTTGGCTCTGTCGATTGCTCCCTCGGCACAGCCAGCTATGTTGGTTTACATAAAAAACTGGCCAAGTGTGAGTCGGACTCGCGCACCGACGTTTCCGCACCACAAAAAAACATTGAAAAAAAACACGTTTCTTGTATGGGAACCCCCATTAACTTTTTATTTTTCTATTTTTTATTATTTGTTGTTGTATCCGGCATTATAACACATATTCTGTGAAAATTTCAACGGGCTACCTATTACGGTTCAAGACATACAGCCCTCGGACAGACGGACGGACGGACGGACAGACATACAGACAGACAGACGGCGTAGGCTTAGTAATAGGTTTCCGTACGGGATACGGAAACCTAAAAAGGTTGATCCCTCGTCTACGTAGTTATTTCTATGCGCGACACCATCGCACTATTGAGATTGGCTGCACGTACCAGCACGAGGTTGTCTTGTCTACATCGCTGGGCTTTTCTCTAGCCACATTCGCTGGAGTATCAATGATCTCATGTGGGGGAACCATTAGACTTCTAGGCACTCTTCTTCTTGGTGGGCATTTTCCGCATGTAGGTCTCACTGTTTGGACCCGTTGTGCGTATCACCCCGGCCGCTACTCCATCCAGCCCAGCTCCATCCAGAAGTCCTGCAGGCGTCCGACGTCCTTGCAGGCCTCTTGGAGTGTCCTCGGGTTTTTGAGGATGTTTGCCCGCCCATTTGCCACCCCCTCGCACTGTAGCAGCACGTGGGATGGCGTTTCTTCAGCCCCCATGCAACCCCTGCACAGAGGGCTATCTGTTTTACCTATAATTAATAAGTGCTTATTTAGTGGATAGTGTCCAGTTAAGGTTCCCACCAACAATCTGATTTTACCTTTGTTTAGCTGTAGTATACCCTTTGTTGAGCTTCCTGTTGATGGTTGGCACCGCCGCTCTTGTCTGCTTGCAGTCGTTTATTTGTGACTATAGCTGTTGGTGTCGGTCTTTTGCGTGGCCTCTGATCCATGACCTTAGTTGATTAATATTAATTAAACTTCTAGGCACATTATGGTGATCACTTTAAGAGGATTCATATGGCAAAATAAAAATTCGAGTCGGCTGCACTGACCAATCGAGCGCAGTGCGCGCGTTTATATGGTGAATTTTGTAGTTTTTGTTTGTTTAAAAATTATTAGGATTTCTTTTTTTTTCAAATAATGCTGCTTTACTGTCTAGAAAATTAAATTCCCTATACAATGACGTTAATTTTATTCCAAAATAATTATAAGAAATTAAAATAGAGTCACATTCAGAATTTTATTCACCATGAAAAAATATTGTAAATTTAAAAAGTCTGCTTCATTGTTTAGTACATATTATCTAGTTTAATAAAAAAAATTTTTTTCATATTATGTACTTCATAGAACTAAATGTTTGTTTGAAGTTTTACAAAATATAACAATTTTGGTTGTTTTGCCATTATGAATCCTCTTAAGCCTAACGCCACACTGAGCGTATTTCTATATAATAAAATCTCGCTAGGTAGTAGGCGAGCTACTACCGCCGGGTTGTTTGGTTTCGTGAATTCGATGAACGTACCCTGTGCTTTCGTGTTCGAAAAATTATTATATTTTTGATCCAAAATGTATGTTAAGCCTGAATCTGTTCGCGAGAGATTTATTTGGTGAAAATTCGACGAGTATTTTTGATGCTATCGCAAGTTGTACTGAGCGCGAGAGCACACTTGGGGAGATGTTGGTGACGTCATCGGTGGTAAATCATATAATTCCGTCCAGTTCAGTGTAGCCGGCACGACCGAAGGGAGCACTGACATGGCACCTAGTTCACCCGGTGTTATGGGCTGACATCACGGATGTTGTAGGTGATGTAGGCAACCGTGTCAGTTTCCATAATCTAACTTATCTATAATCTATCTAGCGGCAAAAATTATACGTAATTTCAGTTACATCGAGTAGGTTCGGAAATAACTGCGTGTGACCGACAGACAGACAGCAGACAGACACCAGAGCGATCCCTTTTTTCGGATTTTGCGACGGGACCCTAACAAAATTATAATTTTTTAACTAGGTATTTTTTATCCGAATAACAGAAGACGGAAAAAGCTTCTTGCTGGATTTAGTACTATATTACTTCGCGCTAGAAAAATCTGTTAAGTGCGAGTTTTACTCGCGCCTGGAGGTTTCCGTATCTATCCGCTATCATCCGCGTATCTTTTGTCTTTCAACAATGCAATGTATAAAAGCCTGTGGCGCCATCTATTATTCAATAGTGTGACTAATCGATTTTTCCCACGTTTGTTGTATGGAAGCCCCCTTAATTTTTTACATTTTCTTATTTTTCTTATTTGTTGTTATATCCGCTATAGTAACACATATTCTGTGAAAATTTCAACGGGCTACCTATTACGGTTCAAGAGATACAGCCCTCGGACAGACGGACGGCGGAAGTTTAGTAATAGGCTTCCGTACGGGATACGGAAACCTAAAAATCGTCTCCGAACTGAATGAGGTCGCCGCCGAGCGGGCCAGATTACTTCCAGGAATCGCTTTTTACCTTTGATTTTATTTCCCCCGCTTCGGAATAAGAAAGTCATTTGGAACCGACTGACATATTGGAAATTTCCCTGAAATTCGTGGCAACTTTCCTTGAGTGCTTTGGGGTGATCGCTTTCCTTTAATTGCATACGCCGCTGGAGGCGAAAATGTGAGGAGGGAAATTAAAAATATTGTCAACAACTGTGTCAAGTTATGTCTTTCTCGAGTTAGGAAACATGATATTCTATAGTAAGAAAGGGAACGATCGCATTCAATAATTATTTTCGTATCATGAACGCAGTCTTCCTATACAAATTTCATTTATCATCTTCTTCTGTTTCTGAGTTAATTCATAATATGTATTGTCTGAGTTTTATATTGTACAAGCTGTGCCCGCGGCTCCGCCCGCTCTCATATTTCACTTCACTGCTAACCTCATAAGCTATTTAGCGTGATAGTAAGTAGCCTATAGTTGATGGGAAGAATCAAGCTATCCGTAGAATTTTGTTTTATTAAAATCGGTTCAGTGGTTCTCGAGTTATAAGCGGACAGACAGACACTCGGACAGACAGAAAGCAGACGTTGGATTTTATTATAGGTAAGGATAAGGAAGGATAAGGAAGGAAGGATATGCTTATATATATTTACTATTTACTATGGTTACTATATGGTTATTTATTATATGTAGGAATTATTTGTATATACATATACATATATATACATATAAATTTTTGTTTTTCTATTTTTCTATTATCTAAGACTATGTTTTGTTGCACCTACCCTGGTTTTTTATATGTAAAAAAGGGTAGGCTGGCGGAAAATGCCATAGGTATTAAGTGCTACCTTCTGTACGATTTTTATGTGCAATAAACGTTTTTTGATTTGATTTGACGTTTTCTCACCTTACTAGGTGGTTGGGTTTAGTCCGCCCGGGTTTGTAACACCGCACTGAATGAATGGTCGCTTGAAACGGCTTTGTCAAATAGTTTCGTGTTTTCCGTTCCGTTCAGTGTAGCCGACACGACCGAAGGGAAGCACTGACATGGTACCTAATTCACTAAGGTGGTATGGGCTGACATCACGCCATGCAGTAGTTGATGTAGCCGACCGTGTCAGTTTTTTTGCTTGGCTTTCGGATGGATACGGAACCCTAAAAATGGTTATTATGACTAGTAAGAGGCGAAGGAATGGACCTGAACGGTGAAGCTGCCGGTGGTCTTAGGTACGCACATAATTTTTTCAGCCAGAAAAAACTAAGTAGGCTTAGTACCGTGTGGGACCGGTACTTTAAAAGAATAACCCCACTGCATCTCTCCCCGTGTATGTCGTAAAAGGCGACTAAGGGATATGACTCCCTTCTTATATTACTAGGTGGTAGGGTTTAACCCGCCCGGGTTGGTACCACCGCACTGAATGAAAGGTCGGTCGAAACGGCTATGTAAATAGTTCGTGTTTTCTGTCCAGTTCAGTGTAGCCGGCACGGCCCAAGGGAAGCACTGACGTGGCACCAAGTTCACCCGGTCTTATGGGCTGACATTACGGATGTTGTAAGTGATGTAGCCAACCGTGTCAGTTTCCATAAAAAAAGGACAAGATGCCGTCCTAAAGGGCGACAGGCTCGCCACCTCTCACCTTGGCACCTCCACCGAGTCAGGCAGCAGGTGGGTCTTCGTGCCTTACTTGCTGCTTGATAGGTTGAATCTTGTTCGAATACTTTGCGAAACTCGGTGTTCGGTGTTGTGCTGTAATTTACCAGAGTTCTTGCAGCACAACACTGATTACTCTGCTTACCCCGATTGTCGGGATTCAGCGTGTGTGATATGTATGTAAACAACTAAGCTTCGTGAAAAGTATGGTGCGGCCGTGTTTGCTCGACTTGGCGGTGGCACTGCCGTGCCCCCAGATTGATGCATGAGGCCGGATTCGAACCTTCGAACCAATACCGCGCCGTCGCGTATTTAGAAAATATACCTCTACCCAACGCTCCATAGTGTTGAGCTCGGGTATAAATTCAAGAAGTAGCAAAGCAAGTTTGTCACTTGAAAATATACCCGAGCGCAACACTTTTCTCGGGTATACTTTCAAGTAACGAAACTCCGCTTGGCTTCCTTTAATGTATACCCGATCCCAACACGATGATGCTTTTAATAATATTCCGTATGAAGGAAGGAAAGTGGTATGAGAGATGTTTTGGTGGTTTAAAAAAAAAACCAGGGTTAATATAAAGAAGATGCGTCGCTGCATCTTCTATATATTAACCCTAACCTAATGTTAAGGCGGCGGATGTCGCTTTTGTTTGTCAATTAAATGTTGTTTCCTTTTTCCTTCCTCCGAGAGACCGAAGATCGCCGTGCCGTCGCGTTGACGTCGGGTATATTTTAAAGTGCCTGCGCGCGCTTTCCTGCATTTGAAAGCATACCCGACGCCAGCGCGGTCAGTGACGTCACAAATGTTAGGTGAAGGTACATTTTAAAGGGCTTAATTTTCACTTTCTGTGTTTGAAATTATACCCGATGCTAGCGCGGCCAGTGACGTCACGAGCGTTGGGTAAAGGTATATTTTCCAAATAAGCCGCGCCGTCCACCCGTCCGTTACGCGCGCTGGCGTCTTCAACCAACGTCATTCTAAGCTTAAAATTCTTCACTACAACGAAAAAGCCACAATGAGATAGTCAAAATATTGCTTCTCACTCACCAACCAGCTATTAGTCTGAACGATCACTCGCAGATAAACCCCAGTCTCTTATCTCCCTAAACCCTTGATTGATGGAGCCCTCACCCCCTCCAAACTCTCTCGTGCGAATCCCGCTCCGCAGACATGATAATCTTTTTATCGATCCGTTTGATTATACAGCTATCTCAGCCGTTCAGTCGCCTAGTCCTCTCCGAGTCCTGTGGATTAGGTTTGGAAAACGATTTTGTTGTTGAAACGTTGTGGCCAAGCGTTTCTTAGAAATTGGTTATTGGAAATATCTATTTTATTAATATCTGTTTCGCTGCTCATGTTTTTTTTTATTATTTTTTTTTTATTGAAACTGACACGGTTGGCTACATCACCTACAACATCCGTGATGTCAGCCCATAACACCGGGAGAACTTGGTGCCACGTCAGTGCTTCCCTTCGGTCGTGCCGGCTACACTGAACTGGACGGAAAACACAAACTATTTACATAGCCGTTTCGACCGACCTTTCATTCAGTGCGGTGGTACCAACCCGGGCGGGTTAAACCCTACCACCTAGTAATATAAGAAGGGAGTCATATCCCTTAGTCGCCTTTTACGACACACACGGGGAGAGATGCAGTGGGGCTATTCTTTTAAAGTACCGGCCCCACACGGTACATATTTTTTCATGTATTTCTAATAACGAATTTCTAAAAGTATTTATGTAGTATTTGCAGTTTATCATATTGCTTTACTGCTAAATACATTGCTACAAACTATTCTGTTTCGCCTGCATGTGCTTCTCCCACATCCCAAAGGTTAGTTAGAATTAAACGCCTCACGGCATTAAGCTCACCTATAGTGCCTAATTTGTATAAATTGATGTTCAATAAAAGAATATACACATTATACATCAATGACGTATCATAAAAGCTCTTTGATATACATACATGGGTGGTAGGGTTTAACCAAATTCAATTCAATTCAATTCCATTTATTATCTATAGGTAACAAGGTTACACTTAGGTTCGTCAACATGCTATAGTGGTAGGTATAATAACAATATACAATAAGGTAGGTACTTAAAACTTTATAGTTCTATTTATGTTATGGTCCAAGCAAGAAATAGGCCATCGTCAAGTTTCTTATCACAATTTTTATTTAAATAACTTAAAAAAAAACATATGCAATTAATTTTCAGAATAGAAATTCAATAACAATAACAGAATAAAGTCAAAGTTTAAAATAAAAAAAAAAAATCTTAATCCTAATAACAAAATGTTTGTCAAATATTGTAAATAATAAAAGATTAAAATATTGTAAATAATAAAGATTAAAACATTTAAAAATAAAATGCAGGAAATACAATTTGTCAAATGATCTTGTCAAATAATTATATAAATATGAAGACTATTAATAATAAACAATTCAAATCAGTTGTCAACATTTTTTTTTTCATTGAAATATCATTTGTCAAAATGTAAAAAAAAAAAATTAGATTAAATTAAAAAATTCAATTGAATTAATGATAAAACAATAAATAAACCTAAATACGATTACGTAGCTAAATAATGACTAGAAAAAATTATCACAAAGGACTTCGTCCAAACTATAGTAACTATTAAATGTTAGCATGTTTTTCACTTTGCTCTCAAACTCCTTATCACCCAAATTTCGTACATCAATCGGAAGTTTATTGAAAAATAAAATACTGTCGCAGAGGAAACTTTTTGTTAACTTCGATAGCCTAAAGACATTAAACCCACCCTCCACCACCCGGTTTGGTAACACCGCACTGAATGAAAGGTCGGTTGAAACGGCTATTTAAATAGTTCATTCTTTTTCGTCCAGTTCGTGTAGCCGGCACGACCGAAGGCAAGCACTGACATGGCCCCTAGTTCATCCGGTGTTATGAGCTGACATCACGGATGTAGTAGGTGATGTAGACAACGTTGTTATGTATGATAAAAATCTGTCAAGTGCGAGTTTTACTCGCGCGCGGAGGTTTCCGTATCAATCCGCTATCAATAATATCCGCTCAGGTGGTATGGTCTTCGAATTTTAATTATCTGATATTTGTTTATTTTTTTACTACGTCATTGTGTCTCCATGTTTGCCCACTGACAGCTGTTACCATAGTAACGTCACTTTATTTTTTAAAAGTGATCTGTCAAACATCAAACTTCTGAAAATTCTTTTTTTGGAATGAAACAAACCCTTCAAATAAATGAAAAAAAAAACGACCAAAGATTAAGAAGCGGCTATCTTTTAGAGAAGCCTCAATGAGGTCGATAGCACTTTACGGTGGGAAAATGACAGCACCTAAAAATGCATGCAATGTATAAAAGCCGTTGGCGCCATCTGTTATTCAATAGTGTGACTAATCTATTTTAATAAAACGTTTCTTGTATGGGGGCCCCCTTAATTTTTTACTTTTTCTTATTTTTCTTATTTGTTGTTTCAGTCGCCATAGTAACACATATTCTGTGAAAGTTTCAACTGGCTACCTATTACGGTTCAAGAGATACAGCCCTCGGACAGACGGACGGACGGACGGACGGACGGACGGACGGACGGACGGACGGACGACGGAGTCTTAGTAATAGGCTTCCTTCTGGGATACGGAAACCTAAAAAGAGAGAGCATTCAATACGACTGTTCATTTTTAATCCCCGACGTAAAAAGAGGGGGTGTTATAAGTTTAACGTGTGTGTGTTATGTGTGTGAGGGTGTGTATGGGTGTGTCTGTCTGTGGCATCGTAGCTCCCAAACGGATGGACCGATTTGGATGTTGTTTTTTTTTATTTTATTAGAAAGCTGGTTTAATCGGGATTGTTCTTAGCTATGTTTGTAATCAAGTAATCAAGTAAATTAAGTAATCAAGTAATCAGAAAATGTATTGTCTTAAAAATTAGACCGATTCGCATGCGGTTCTTTTATGATACTTTCATTCAAAGTGTGCTATAAGAATTTGTAATACAGGTTGTGATGGGTACAAAGCAATTTGCGGCGTAATACAAAGGCAATGAACAACGAAGGAAGGCGAATTCGCACTGTACCGAGCAAATGATTTCTACCCTAAAGTAAGGGTGAGATAATTTCATACGCGACCTGCATAGAAACTGCGAATCAGCCATCACTTCGCTAAGCACCATAGGTCGACTGTTCCAAACGATCGACTGGTTGGATTCAGAGTGTCAACTCAGCTTTAACAGTTGCTCAAAATCCGAAGAAGAAATTATGTAAAATTCATATATAACGATAGTTGCTGTTTCGAAATTAATTTTAATTTGGATATACAGACTATCCCGGTTCAACCAGATTTGCTTACCACCACGGGATTCCTCGTTGAATAAGTTTCAAAAAAACTTGAGTGATTTGTTAATTTCGTTTTTTTTTTCGAGATAATCTCCATTAAAAGGTCAGTTTCCGATGTTAGGCAAGGTTTTGGCGACCATTTCCTGATTCATAAAACTTTAATTATCTCAAAAAAATAGGATTACGAGGGAAAATGCTACTTAGCTTTTTTTGAAGCTTATTAAATGAGAAACCGGCATAATTCACTTCAGCTCAAAAAATCCTCGGGATTAGATGTGTACACATCAAAAAGGGTTTTTCAAATTTGGCGTAAGAGTAGCTTTGCGAATTCTCGATAAATAGACATTATTTAATGCTTAACAAATATAAAAAAAAAATCATTAACAATAAAGGAATGAGGTGCAAAGATAAAACTACGCAATAACATTTTGACACATCGTGTGAATCCCGGCTCTAATACAGCGTGTCTGCCTACCGCTGAGAAGGGGAAGTGCATCGGATTCCTCCAAAGATGGCCTTTGGGATCGAATCATCATTAGACTGTACGACTGAATTTCTTCTCTCTCTCTATCTATCTACTAGCTATACTATAGGCATCTCATTCTTTCGCTAATGAACAGTTTCGAAATGGGCCTCTCTACTCCCACCAGGGGGAGTTTGTGCATTTGTTGTCGATGCGATCTGTTTTCCAAGCACATGGTGCTACACAGATATATGGCACGCTTTTTTCTCACAAAAAAATTTTTAATTAAAAAATCTAAAATAATTACCTTTTACCTAAGTAAGGCGAGTGTGTTTCCCGAATCCTTTAACCTGGGTGTCCTCAAAGGTCGTATCAGCGGGCTAGACAGCCTAGCAACAGTCCGTAAATCTGCTGGCATGGCGCCTCACTGAGCGTGGTTTCGCGAGGAGAGGGGTTTTTGGCTCTGTCGACTGTACCATTGGTCCCTCGACACAGCCACCCATGTTGGTTTACATAAAAATATATATGTATGTAAAGACTCAGATCTGCGCGGCTATTTACTTAGCGATCCCCCGACTACTTTATGTAAGTAAACGGAAATTATTTTTAAATTTTTAAGGGTCGGGGTTTTTAAAAATTTGTAATTTAACTTTTATTTCAAGCTTTTTAAAAAAAAAACCCATCCAAATCGGTCCATCGGTGAGAGGTTTTTTTTATTACGTCATAATAACTTTATTAGGTGATTACTACCATAAGAACCATCCCGATAAAAGGGGTTTTTAATAAAAAAAAACCGCCTCCAAATCGGTTCATCCGTTTTGGAGCTACGATGCCACAGACAGACACCCATACACACATAAACATATACACACGTACGTTAAACTTATAACACCCTTCCGTTTGCGTCGGGGGTTAAAAATGACTCTTTAACGGGCGGTGGCCAGTGTCCTGCCACCAAAGTTTACACCCTATTTACTCTGATAAACTTTCTGGTTTGTTTCCTTATATCTGAGTACACCACAGAGCATCGAATAGCGCGCGCGCCCCCTCCTAGAGACGCCCTGAGTGCGATTTCCCTACAAAGCCGTTGAAGCCTGTGGGCGTGGCCTTATGACTTACATATGTGTGTTGTGCGTGTGCATTTGTTTTAGACTTGGCAAATATGCACTGGAACATATAAATCGCATCAGTGCGGCTATGTCAGTGCGCGGAATGCGTACAGCTTCAATGAAGTAGCTGTTACAGTCAGTACTCAGTTGGTAGTTGATATAGATATGCAACAATGAGCTCTATGTCTTTCGTACAAGGTTGGTTTTTGCATTTACTGACGCAACCATACTAGCCCTGCGCTGCCCGTAGTCAATTTTGTCATTCAAAAATGAGCTTTACTACTTCGACACTGGGTTGAATTTTGCACGGTGCGAAATGCGCACTGAATGAAAACCCTGTTACCGCACTGACTGCTGCTAGATATTGACATGCAAAATCGAGCTCTACGTATGGGCAGCTGGGTTGATTTTTGTAGGCGCGGGTTAGTACTGACTGAATGTACTGAATTATTGCATGTTTCCGATACTGGTTTGTCTGCAGTCCAGTGCGACGAATCAGTCAGTCTTTCAATCATTGCAGCGCATGCATTCAGTAGGCAGTGCAATGCACTGACTTAAATGATGTACTGCGAACTTCAAGTTTCGTGTGCGCGTGCCTGTGTGCAAGCGTGCGAGTCATTTATTCGTACGTTTTTTGTAGAATAACTACATATATATTTAGATTTAGTGTTTTTAGTGTCTACCTAAGTATTCTGACATTGTAAATGTTTTTAAAGTTACGTGAAAATAGACACTTCACCTTTAATTTAACATGTAAATAGGCACCTAGGTGAACTAGGTGATACGTCGGTGCTTCCCTTCGGTCGTGCCGGCTATACTGAACTACCGCGAAGTTTCTTTTCGATTCTTCTTCATGGGTGTAATCGAACCGGATAGCACAAATTGTGGCAAGTTCGAGTGCAGTCTATGCGGTATGCCATATGAATGATCAATAAACGATACAATACAATTTACAGAGCCGTTTCAGACCGACCTTTCATTCAGTGTGGTGGCATCAACCGAGCGGGAGGTAAGAAGGGAAGGGAGCTACAGTTTAACGTGGAATGCGAACCACAGTCCGCCTCCAACGGTCGAACGGTCACTCGTCCAAGTACTGACCGCGCCCAGGTGTGCTTATGATCACGACCGACGGGCGACCGATCGCGCCACTGAGCTACCGAGGCTAACATTTTATTCTTCCAAGAATCTATGTTGGTTGAATAACATTTCCAAAATATCTTATCTCATTCTGTTCACTGCACAGTGCACACCTGACTGCCATAAAAAAATTACTTACTGCCCATTTTTATGATTCATTGGAAAAACAGAATGAAATTTTATTCTTTTGTTTGAAGAATGCAGTAAAAGCAACAACGTACAGGGTGGTCAGCTCAGAATAGTCATTGTTATTTAACAGCTTATCTTACTCTTTTGTTGTTGCAAGTTGCAAATTACTGTTAACTATAAAATTCAGGATTTTCTCTTCAATATTCGCACTGATACCCACTGGACTGGTTATTGCAGACCTTTGTCAGTGTGTATGACGTATTATGTCTTCACTCTTAGAGGGTCACTGATTCAGTACTTTGTAACAGATATTTGTAATCAGTATTTTCGTGTACTAACACTGATACTGATCAGTGCGGACTTTGGTCAGTATTTCCCAACTCTAATTTGTTTTGTGCGTGTGCCTAACTTGCTCCTCTATGTGTGTAGTGTCGATACTAACACACACACACATACGCAGCGCTAGCAGCTCTGCGTGCGGTTATTGGGTTTCAAATATTATTATTACTTTCGCCTCTACGAGGCGCGCGCGGTATTCGATGCTCTGTGGAGTACACTTATTAATGGCGCCATCTATCGGTCTTTCTCTAATACAGTTGGTCGAGTGGCTGTGAATTGTAAATCTTAACTCCCGAAGCAAAAGGGGTGGGATAAATTTTTTTATATTTTTTTTATGCCTACAACCTGCACCTGCTGCTTCACCGTTCGGGACCGGTGTAAAACTGTAGGTCCCGTCCCTTGCCCCTTACTAGGTGGTAGGCTCAAATTGTAGCCGACTGGGTTGATACCACCGTACTGAATGGAATATGGCAACATAGCAGCCTCGGTTGTGTTCTCTAGTCCAGTATAGCCAGCAATCCAGGGAAGTCTCCGGTATGGCACCTACCTTCTCGGAGGTGATATTGGCTGGTCGGAGCATGCGCTTTGGCCCCTCCGACTCAGCCACCCTTACCGGATTACATTTTTTTTTTTTTATAGCAAGCGCGACACGTGGCGGCGATCCACTCGTCTCTAGTGCCGATATGGGAGCGCCACATTTTTGCACCGGTCGTCGTCCGTCGTCCATCTTCTCCCACGCTCGGGTCGACCGGAATTTTGGGCCTTTTTTTTGCAGACCGGATGGAGCGGACGCAATGTGCTCACAAACGAAACTTTAATGCCGGCCACCAAAAACTGGCGGGCATTAGCGGTCAGGCGAAAGTTTGGCCAAAAATGGCCAAAAAATAAACGACGAAGAGGAATGAAATTTGTGCACATCGCGAAGTTCGCTCGCCGCTTAGCGAATTTACTGGCAATTCTGTAGGTGTTATTTTTTTATGTAAACCAATATGGGTGGCTGTGCCGAGTGGCCAATAGTGCAGTCCACAGAGCCAAAATCACCTCTCCTCGCGAAACCACGCTCAGTTAGTTCTTGGCCTGTAAAGTTAATTTTTTTTATACTAAACGCGACATGTGGCGCCGAGCCACACACAAGGTGTCCAACGACGCCCATGGACATTCGGTCGTACGCGGGGGTTGCGAATGCCATGCCTGACAGGTCCCTATTCACGCCCCTCTTGAAGGACTGTAGTTGGGGGGAAATATATGGGCAGGGAGAGCGTTCCAGTGTCTACCGGTTCTGTAGAGGAAAGATCTGCACATTTTCGCCGTACGACAACACGAACGATTTCGAATTGTTATCACCGAACAGGAATAGGTATTACATACATAAATACCTAATAGCCCCCGCGTATCTCGTCCAATCAAGTCGCCTAGCGACTGGCCCTTATCCGGTTGCGAGGCAACCGCTCACATTAGATGTGTCACCGTCTCTTCCCTGGGGCACAAAAGCTGCTGTAACGAGGCATGTGAAAACGACGTCACGTGTTTCGTATTATGACGTGTAAAAAACCTCGCTAGGTAGTAGGCGAGCTTGGTTTGGCTTCGTGAATTCTATGAACGTTCCCCGTGTTTTTTTTTTTTTTTTTAATTTATTGAACCTGACACGGTAGGCTACATCACCTACAACATCCGTGATGTCAGCCCATAACACCGGGTGAATTAGGTGCCATGTCAGTGCTTCCCTTCATTTCATGTCGGCTACACTAAACTGGACGGAACCGTGTGCTTTCGTCTTCGAAAAATTATTAAACAGGTGATTATTAGACAGGATGTTGTAACGGCCGGTACATTAATTTCGCCAGCGCAATTCTCGTGTTTTTGCGTGACAAAAAAGTACATAAAGTTTTTCTCTAAAGTGTCTAGTTTTGAAGATATTAATTTTTGAAAAGTATGTTTTCGTCAAGTGTAATTTCGAACGGTCGGGGTCGAAGAACTCACTCCACGCCGCCGCCGCCCCGCCGCCGCCCCGCCGCCGCCCCGCGCCACCACATACTTTTTTGTTGTTATTTCTGTGAAAATTTCAACGGGCTACCTATTACGGTTAAAGAGATACAGCCCTCGGACAGACGGACAGACAGACAGACAGACAGACGGCGTAGGCTTTGTAATAGGGTCCCGTACGACGGATACGGAACCCTAAAAAAAACGTGGACCGGTCTTCCGGTGAGTGTGTTCCCTACTGCCTACGTGTATAACAGATTCAGATTCACATATTTCTTCCCTTCCTACCTTACTCGGTGGTAGGGTTCAACCCGCCCGGGTTGGTTCCACCGCACTGAATGAAACGTCGGTCGAAACGGCTATGTAAATAGTTTGTGTTTTCCGACCAGTTCAGTGTAGCCGGCACGACCGAAGGGAAGCACTGACATGGCACCTAGTTCACCCGGTGTTATGGGCTGACATCACTGATGTTGTAGGTGATGTAGCCGATGAATGTCAGTTTCCATAAAAAAAAAAGAGGAAATAGGTAAATCTATTTCATAACATTTCTTGTTCGACAACTTTGATGGGCATTTAAACAATTAATATTACAGTGTGGTTTGGGGCCGGTATTTAAAAAGAATTGCATCTCTCCCCGTGCATGTCGTAAAATGCGACTAAGGGATAGGGACAAGTTGCCGTGCTAAAGGGCGACCGTCTAGCCACCGCTCACCTTGGAACGGTCCTTCCACCGAGTCATGCAGCAGGTGGGTCTTTGTGCCTTACTTGCTGCTTAAAAGTCGGTGTTGGTCTGTAGTTTGCAAAAGTTCCTGCAGCACAACTTTGATTACTCTGCTTTCTCCGATTGTCGTGATACAGCGTGTGGTATGTATGTATGTGCATAAATTAAGAATTGTATATAAAATGTAAATAGGTTAAGTTAGTTATTATGCAAAATAAATGATTATCTGATCTTATCTTATCTTATCTTAAATAAATATTTGTGTAGTTTTTTGTAACAATATTAAAAAAAAAATAATTTTACGGAACACACTGTATAAAATATATGGTTAACACCTCTTTCTTATCTCAAATTATTAGCTCAAGAACCAACATTAAAATATTTCTACTAAGAGGAACGCATTTAAAAACTATGTTTTTCCGCACTCCTCTCTTCCGTTGTAGTTTATCCTTCCAAATTGGGTCATGACATCAAAACTTCTATTATTTCCAGGCAGAAAATCGCCCAGTTTAAAAATTATAATGTTTAACTAGGTTTAGAGTTGAACTGGTTTCGTTAGAAAGGTTGATGCGATGTGGGATGTCAAATTAAACCATTATCGAGACAAAGCTCGCCTAGATTACAAATCAGCAAATAGTTCAAAAACGTAGGAGTCGCATCTACTGGTTGAAACTTAATGGTGTGACATAAATTATAAATTAGATACTTTTTTATACCAATATTTGGTTGTAGTTTTTTTATTGTAATATATATTATGTAAGTATATTATAAAAAAAAACATATTTGTTTATTATATTTCTACTTATTGTCGTCGAAAAATATTTTTATCTGACGACGTCAATAAGTCGAAATATTATAAAAAAAATATGTGTTTTTAATTTAGAATATACATAATATATACACGGTGTTGCAGTTGCCTCCGTAATATATTTAACTGACATAAGGGGGTTATTCTATATGTGAAACTGAACAACTTCTGCGGCGAAAATATTTTTTTTTAAACAAAAACAAAAATATTTTTCCCATACAAATTTTAAATACCTATTCTCAAAATGTATGGAGAAAAAAATAAATTTTTTCTTCAAATTAAAAAGTCGTAGAAGAAAAGTTGTTCTTTTTTTTATGTAATCCGGTATGGGTGGCTGAGTTGGAGGGGCCAAAGCGCATGCTCCGACCAGCCAATATCACCTCCGAGAAGGTAGGTGCCATACCGGAGACTTCCCTGGATTGCTGGCTGTTGACCCCGGGCGTGGCTCCGGCCTCGGAGACCCCGGCAGGCCCTTTCGATAGTCGTTAGTGGACTGTATGAGACAATAAAAGTGGTTTTCCTTGCTGTGCTTTTATATTTGCCTTTTTTCACAAGAAGTTTTTATGACAGACTAAACGTTACCAAGGCAACGAACAGATTAAAAATTACATCAATTTATTTTTCGTCCGTCGCCAACACACTCCCCTCGGTCGAAGGCTGGTCTCCGACGACCTCATGGACCGGAAGACGGACGATCCTCTTCGCCGGACGTCGCAGCAGTCCTCCGACGGTGCGTACGTCGACCACTCGTACGTGTCCATCTCGGCCTGGCAGGACGCGCTCGATGACTCCTCGCGGCCAGACATTGCGAGGTTGAGCTGCATCCACTATGACGACCAGGTCGCCAACACGTAGTTCTGGGCGAGCCTCGCCTTGTTTGGGGCGCGGAAGTAAGGTCGGCAGGTACTCGCGCACCCAGCGCTCCCAGAAGTGGTCTGCCAGCCGCTGAGCCGCGCGCCACTGGCGCCGACGCACGAGGTCGGTGTCGTCGAAGGCGCCCGGTGTAGCCACACCGGACGCGCTGCCCAGCAAGAAGTGGTTAGGCGTTATCGCCTCAGGGTCTGCAGGGTGAACTGAAACATGGGTGAGGGGCCGAGCATTTACAGTATGCTCGGCCTCTGCGAGCAGCGTGGCAAGCACCTCGTCCGTGGGTGCTCGCTGGTGAAGTGTGGCGCGGAGAGCTCGGCGCACAGAGCCCACCAGTCGTTCCCATGCACCGCCCATGAATGGGGCGGCCGGTGGGATGAAGCGCCAGTTCGCGCCTCTGGTCAGCGCGAAGGTCTTAATCTTCTCCAGGTCTAGCTCCGCCCAGGCCCGGCGAAGCTCGACGTCGGCACCGTGGAAGTTGGTGCCGTTGTCGCTGTAGATCTCGACTGGGGCGCCCCTGCGCGCCATCATGCGTCGCAAGGCGCAGATCGCCGAGTCGGTTGTTAGGCTGGCGGCGATCTCCAAATGCACCGCGCGCGTCACCAGGCAGGTGAAGAGCGCGCAGTACCTCTTCTCATGTCGACGGCCCACTGTCACGTCGAATGGGCCCATGTAGTCGACGCCACAGTACGTAAACGGCCGGTGGTGGTGGCCGAGGCGCGCCGCCGGAAGGTCTCCCATGGGTGGTGTCTGTGGTGTGGCGGTGCGCAGACGGCAGACTTGGCACTGCCGTGCCACGGCTCGCACCGTGGGCCGCAAGTGGACGACCCAGTAACGCTGACGTAGATGGTTAATCACGGCCTCGTGGTTGGCGTGGTGCGCGAGGACGTGGTAGTGAAGCACCAGCAGCCGAGTGATGCGGTGTCGGCCACACATGATCACCGGCTCAGCCGTGTGCTGAGGGATGCCCGGCGCGGCGCTGGTCCGGCCGCGCAGGCGTATTGTTCCCGACGGGTCAAGGTAGGGCGACAGATGCTGCAAGCGGCTACCGCGCGGCAGAGGTTGCTTGGCTTGCATACTTGCTAATTCAGCTCCGAACGCATCCTCTTGTGACTTCTGAATGAGTTGAATCTCGGCCCAGTCGAGGTGGCGACGCTCCAGTCCTCCGATGTGGCGTCCTCGGCACTTCTCGATGAACAGCAACACGAAGGCCGCGGCGCGAGTGAGACGCGACCAGCGAGAGAACCGCGCGGCGTCCGGTACGGCTCGCTCGCGTATGCTAGTCGCGTAAGTCGCTGCAATGTTGCTGCTTGTCGCTCGGGCTGTCTTCAGAAGTTCTTCGTCGCTCGCTGTGACGTTGGTCGGTTGAGCAGGCCATTCTTGCTCGAGTTGCTGTAGAAAGTCGGGACCGTGGAACCATCGATGCTCCGGTGTCAGTTCATCGAGTGATCTCGTAGCATCGTCTGCCACGTTATCCACCGTTGGCACCCAGCGCCATTCTGCTCTGTCAGTTAGTTCGTCAATCTCGCTCAGTCGGTAGGAAACAAACGACTTGTAGTTGTGCGCGTCACTATGAATCCACGCGAGGACGGTGCGCGAGTCTGTCCAATACACTTGTCGCAACGGACGAAGTGTGTGTTCCTTCTTGATCGTGGCAGCAAGTCGACTTCCGAGGAGAGCCGCCTGGAGCTCGAGGCGAGGAATGGAGACCGGTTTGAGCGGAGTGACGCGTGACTTGCTCGCTACGAGCGCCGTGTAGACTCGCTCGTCGCGCAGGGAGAATCTGAAGTATGAGACAGCCGCGTAGGCGTCCTGGCTGGCATCGCAGAATGTATGGATCTCGATGTCGGCTCCGGCGACGCCTTCGAAGTAGCAGCGAGGCACTCGACACGCCCATGAGACGCGGAGCCTTTGCAGCCATAGTGCCCACTGGGAGGCTTCTTCGTCAGGGAGATACTGGTCCCACGTGATGCCGGAACGCCACACTTGCTGCAGGATCACCTTCGCCTGAATCAGAATCGGAGTCAGGAGCCCGAGAGGGTCGAAGATCGACATGATGACGCTGAGCATCTGTCTCTTGGTCGGTCGGCGCCCTCCAGTCGCGATGTCGGTCGGGACGCGTGCCATGTTCAAGTTGAAGCCCAGAGTGTCATTCGCCGTGTCCCAACGCAGTCCGAGCGTTTTCTCCTGTATAGTCTGTAGATCTAGGCTCTTGAACTCGGTGCCCCTGTTCGGGTCTATCCTCAGCAATACTTCTGGGTCGTTCGAGGCCCACCCGGTAAGATGGAAGCCGCCTCGCCGATTAATCTCGTCGACGGCACGCGCAATGCGTGTCGCTTGCTCCGCACTGTCGAAGCTCTCTAGATAGTCATCCATGTAAAATTGTTTTTCCACCGAGAGAGCAGCCTCGGGGAACTCTTCTTTGTAGTCAGCAGCGTTCTGGTTTTTAACGAAGATGGCCGTAGTGGGTGACGAAGCGGCGCCAAAAATCATGCTGGTCATTTCAAACTCTTGAGGCGGCTCCACTCGGTCCCACCCCCGCCACAGGAATCGCTGAGCCGGTCGGTCGTCGGGTGCAATCTTCACGCGCAGAAACATCTCGCGGACGTCAGCAGAGACGGCAACTCTTCTTTCGCGGAACTTGAAGAGCACACCGAGCAGTGATTGTAGCAGGTCGGGCCCAGTTAGCAGTTCGTCATTAAGCGAGCGACCGCTTACTCGGGCCGCTGCATCGAAAACGATCCGAACTTTTCCTGGTTTATTTGGATTTGTGACCGCGAAGTGAGGCAGGAACCACAACTTCGGGGAGGTGGTCGGTGACACGATGGTAGCGTAGCCGGCGTCGATGAGTCGGTCCATTTGAGCGACGTAAGCTTCACCAAAGTCACGGTTTGCATCCATTTTTCTTTCCAGGCTGTTTAGTCTCTTGAGCGCGCTATTACGGCTGGGTGGCATGGCGACATCCTCGTTGCGCCAGAGTAGACCCGCCTGCCATCGCTGTCCCTCTCCAACTCGGCGGCACGACCGCTCCAGAGTTCGGAGCGCCTTCCCGTCGTCAGTGCTCTGCCGCAAGATCGTCGAGACACCGAGCGCCTCAAGCCTGTAGTGCTCTTTGATAAGCGCGTCCAAGCAGTCATCTGAGTGCGCCGTGTGCCCGACAAAATGTTGCGCGAAATAGACTGCCCGATGGTGGCTCCCCCCGGCGCCGCCGTGAAGAACCCATCCGAGTGGCGTTCGCGAAGCAGCTGGGTTGTCGCGGCTACCGCATCGCAACTCTTCCGTTATGAGCAGGTGCCAGTTGTCCTGCCCAATCAGCAGCTCCGGGACGGCGTTACTGTAGCACCGCACAGGTACATCTTGTAGGTGCGGTAGGTGCGTGAAGCCATCCACGGACTGCACCGTGAGTTGCAGCTGGTCGACGGTGCGCGCGTCTTGAAGCGCGAACCGCTTGCCGTTGGGGCCGGAGATCTCGAAGGAGACGCGCCGGGAGTCGGGGATAGCGCGAGACGATCCGATGCCGGAGATGGAGAGCGGCTCCTGAGGCCCGCTTGCGCCGATCCTTTGTGCCAGGCTCGTCTTCACGAGTGTGATCGTACTACCGTCGTCCAACAGAGCGAAAGTCTTATGGCTGCCATGCGGCCCGTGCACCGAGACAGGAATGATCTTCAGTAGGGCGCGGCCGCGGCAGGTCTGAGCGCAGGCAACGGTTTCCGGCTGCTCTTCGGGAAGGTCCACGCTCGCGTGCGCTTCTGTGGTAGTCTGCGCCGACATCTGCGGCGCGCCGTGAAGCAGGGTGTGATGTCGTCGATGACAGTCCTTAATACTGCATCCCTTCTTCGTGCGGCACAGGAAGGATCGGTGTCCAGATTGTAGGCAGCGGAAGCATAACTTCGCCGACCTCACATGATCCCATCTCGCCTCCGATGACGCCTTCTTAAACTTTCCGCAATTGGAGATGCAGTGCACGGTCGAAGCACACATAGTGCATGCGGCGCTGGCCTCATCGGTGGTCGCATGCACACCTTGTTTCTGAGCTCGCTGGGGGGCTGCCGGCGGCGGTTGCGCGCCGCGTGTGACCCGCGCTCGCTCCACCCGTGTATCTTGCGGCGGCGGCGGCGGTGCAGAGCGCGGCGGGTTGGTCGCGGTCGGCGTGTCGCGACGCTTAACTCGCCAGGTCAGGGCGAGTTTGTCAGCATGCTCAGTCAAAAAGTTACTTATCTTGACTAGCTCCGGCGTCGTGTCCTGCAGTCTGGGAAAGGCGTAATCGGACCACGGCGTCATAAGAGCCTGCATCTTCGCCTTGACCGCGCGAACGATGTCCGTGTTCCTGAGGTACTCCTCCTCATCGAGTGCTCGAAGGGCAGCCACGGCATTTCGTACCCGACACGCGAATAAATTTATTTGTTGCGGTACGTCCGTCATCATCGGAAGGTCGCGCAGGCCCTGTAGTTCCTCGTCGATAATGAATTCAGCCCGACCAAAGAGCCGTCCGAGCGAGTCCATTATTTCTTCTGGTTGGCCTTTCCCGATTAACTGGTGGCAGACGGCCGCCTTGGCCTCGCCGCGCAAGCACCTGCGCAGGCGAGCCAAATTTTCTTTAATCGAGAATTTGGTCTTGCTGTCTTCGTAGGCCGCTTTGAAAGCAAGCCAATCGCCGGTACTTCCGCTGTAGTCGGGCAGTTGTAGCCAGTAGCGGTCGGGGCGGGAGCCGAGCTCCGCAATCGCTTTGGCTAGCTGCGATATTTCGGAAGTCCCTCCGGCGGCACGTGTGTCGTCAGTGCGCCTCACGCCGTCGTCGCGTCTGTCGCTGGATAACGGCGGGGGGCGCGGGGGTGCGGTGTCGCGCACCCACTGCTCTGCGCGTTCTATAGACTTCCTGAGGTCATCGTTAGCTTCCTGCTGGACATCAGAAGCTTCGTTTTCGTCGCTGAGCTCTGCCTCCTCATCTGCAATATTTTCAAGCTCCATTTGTAGCCTCTTCTTTACTAAGTCAGCCTCAAGCTCTAACCTTAGTCTCTCGAGCGCGGCAAGCTTCTCAGCCGCGGCGAGTTCAGCTTCCCGCTTTCGTCTGGCTGTGGCGGATGCGGTGGTTCGCCTCGACGACACTCTTGAGGCGGTTCTGGGCGGGACGACGGACTGGTCTATCTCCGACGATCTCACCATAGAGACGACAGACTGGTTGAGCGGATCAGTCGGCAAGGCAGGCTGGCCGTCTTGCTCCTTTGCCGTATCGGAGCGCGCCTTGACCGTCTTCGGCGAATGTGCGGGCGGACGACGGCGAGGCATTGCGGAGCGAGCGCGCCGAGCGAGCGGCCGCGGGTCGAGAAGCGCTTGCAGTACGGAGCGCGCGGCACTCGCAGTGCGTGCGGTCGTGGTGCGCGCGACGCGAACGGAGCGAGGTGCGAGGCGAGACAGCGAGCGAACGTTCCGGGCTCTATGTCGAGAAGAGCCGGGAACTGCACATGCAAAGCACAGCTCGTCTATGCGGCTCGAAGGACCAAAATGTTGACCCCGGGCGTGGCTCCGGCCTCGGAGACCCCGGCAGGCCCTTTCGATAGTCGTTAGTGGACTGTATGAGACAATAAAAGTGGTTTTCCTTGCTGTGCTTTTATATTTGCCTTTTTTCACAAGAAGTTTTTATGACAGACTAAACGTTACCAAGGCAACGAACAGATTAAAAATTACATCAATTTATTTTTCGTCCGTCGCCAACACTGGCTATACTGGACTAGAGGAGAACACAACCGAGCCTGCTATGCGGCCATCTTACATCCAGTACGGTGGTACCAACCCAGTCGGCTACAATTTGAGCCTACCACCTAGTAAGGGGAAGAGAAGGGACCTACAGTTTTACACCGGTTCCAAACGGTGAAGCAGCAGGTGTACATAGGTATGCACGTACATTTTTTCGTCAGAAAAAAAAATTGGTTGTCTGTAAAGTCGGTTTACGAACGATAGTTTTACGTGATAACGTCATAAAGAAACACAGCTATAAGAATTACCGTATTTTTTCGTACGGCACCCCTATCGCTGCCGTACGCCGCCGTACATTTGTCGATTTCTAGCCTCGATTACCGGACGATACGGCAATTACCGTACGTTTGGCAACACTGCCGCTACATTTGTCGATTTCTAGCCTCGATTACCGTACGATACGGCAATTACCGTACGATACGGCAATTACCGTACGTTTGGCAACACTACCGCTTGGGCCGATTGTGCCCCTCTATCGCTTCGCTTGTTACGCGCTCTCGCTTGCACACACAGGCTCAGATGGAACGTGACACTTGTTCGTGCGTGCAGCCGGTGTTCATCAATTTATAAGACGTTATCACTTAAAAAAGTCATTGGTACACGCCGACCGGATTCGAACCTCGGACCTCTCGCATGAGAAGCCGATGCCCAAACCACTCGGCCACCCGCCGCTTATATCAGTTCTCTATACATTCAAATTGTTTTCAACCGCAAAATGTATCAAGCTGGATAATTACGTTGCTACGGACGCGCGCCAGTGCAGTCTCTGGAGAATAGTCCGAGAGTTGCTGACCTAAAGCGACCTAGTTGCAGCGAAATCTAGCTGCCAGTTGTGCAACTGTTTCTATGTACCAACATAATTAAGTTGATACAAAATTACGCATCAAAGTCATCGACATCTATTTTATAGATGGAACGTCGTGCAACCTGTGCTAGACGTCGGTACAAGTGTGCGTGCACGCACACACAGTATTGTGATACGTGACACGATCCCTACGACTATGCTATCGCGCGCTCGCCCCCACCCGCCCACAGATGACAAGAACGAGCGAGAAAGACGTCATGCGGCGCGTTTGCCGTCTTTCCGCCCACTCCCACCACCAGCAGGCAAGCGAGAACGAGAACGCGATACCACCGCACCGTCACACGATCCTATCCGTGACAGCATGGCTTCTTAACACGCCATAACATGCTCAGGCGAAACAAACAACAACGTTTGTCACTGTCACTCTTTATAACAGCAACCGGGCATGCTGCACACACGCGTCACCGACTCGATACAGACTTGCGTGCGTTCAACACGCGCCGCACACGCCGTATGAAGCGGCTGTCCGTGAAATCTGCATTATATGCAGGTCTCGTCGAGAACATATTTTTTCGGGCGTGATGTATGGGATGGGCCAATCTATAAAATAGATATCAATGATCAAAGTTTGACAAAGGCTCTTGTTGGCTTGGCTCAGCAAAATTGTTAATCTTGCTCTCAAGCTGTGTCGGTAGACTGTAAGCGATGTTGTTTATTATGTGGCTAGTCACTAAAATACTTGTAATAAAATGCATAAAAAAAATCACGGATGTAATAGGTGATAAAATCCATAAAAAATCATGAAATTATTTATTTTTTTCCCTTTTAATTTTCTCCTTCATCCGAGTGCAAATTATTCATTTTTTATATAGTCAAAATTATTTGTTTTCTCTATGTGTTTGTACCGTGTGGGGTCGGTACTTAAAAAGAATAGCCCCACTGCATCTCTCCCCGTCGCATGTCGTAAAAGTCGACTAAGGGATAAGAAAATTCGTCAGCCTCGGTAGCTCAGTGGCGCGGTTGGTTAGTCAACTGTTATTAAGCAACGCTGAGCGCGGTCAGTGTTTGGATGGGTGACCGCTCGACCGTTGGAGGCTGACCGTGGTTCGGATTCCACGTTAAACTGTAGGTCCCTTCCCTTCTTACCTTACTAGGTGGTAGGGTTTATCCCGGCCGGGTTGGTACCACCGCACTGAACGAAACGTCGGTCGAAACGGCTATGTAAATAGTTCGTGTTTTCCGTCCAGTTTAGTGTAGCCGACATGAAATGAAGGGAAGCACTGACATGGCACCTAGTTCACCCTGTGTTATGGGCTGACATCACGGATGTTGTAGGTGATGTAGACAACCGTGTCAGGTCCCATAAAAAAAAAATGTGTGAAGTAGTACTTATTTATTACCGTGGATCTTTCAAGACTTGACATTGGCAAAATAAGCCGAAGTTATATCGGTTAATCGTCAGAATTAAAAAGAAGAAGAAGAAAATACAAACACTCATGTGCCTGTAGTTTCTTGCCTGAAACACAATAAGTACCTAGTAACGCGAGCAGTGGCGGCTGGTGACTTCAGTGACCGGTAGTGCGCTAAGTACCTACCTACTTAAATACCAAATTTCCCAACACATTCCCGTCATGTTATTTTAAGATCGGGACTTCCGAATTTTTTAAACGCCTGCGTTTTATTATGTAGTATGAATATTCTCAAGACACTCAATGAGTTGCAAAAACAAGAAAAAAAAAATCCAAACAAGTTTTTTAACTTATTTTTAGTACCTTTATGAATACACCCCATAGACCACAACACTACTGCAGCTTTCAAAAAGAAAACAGTCCAAAAATACTTAAAAAAATATATAAAAATAAAAGCATTTGAAAAGTAGGAATGGAACCCGGGATCACCTGATTGTAAATATCGGCACCACTTAATTCACAGTATCACGTGACAGAAAGCACAAAACCTAACCATATCCCATTTTAAATATTCGCGCGATAACGGGTATGTGACATCAAATGACAGCGCGCTGACTCTAGGTAGACGGCAAAGAGTTTGTAAGACGGACTTGTGCAAAACGAATCGCTCGCGACGCGACGTGTCGCACGCGCGGGTATTCACGATATAGCGTCCTTGTTTGGCGCTCGTGCGCCGCACGCAGAACTCCTTTCGGCCCATACTGTTTCTATGAAGTATCTTCTGTCTCACGCGCCAGCGGTGTTTTGCCGATCCCCATACATTCAGTATGGGAGACCCGCGTGCGATTTATATTCCGCACGGCGCGCGCGTTTACTCGCAAAAACGTGCCTTGGCATCTATAAAATAAGGTCGAATTCACATTCGTACTTATTTGGAGTACGATCTTTATGGTTTTATGTAGTATGTTGTAAGGTATTATTTCTTTTGAGTGAAGTGAAGATTTCTCGTGGTATGGTAGTGCGGCGCACGAGCGCACTTTAGGACCAGCCGCCAGTGAACGCGAGTGTTCCTGTCGTTGGTTCTATTGTCATAAAAAACTTAACCCTGTTTGGGTTAGGAAGCAACGCACCGGACCTGTGCACCAGACGATAGAGAGGGGAAATAGATGAAGTTACGAATCAAGCCCGTATGACTTAACCCTGCCGAATTAACCCATCAATTGAAGGGTGGGGTCCAATCTGCCCCACGGCTCAATCTATTACGGCGCTGTGGAAAGTTTATATTGATCGCAATTTACTTAATTGGATTTAAATTTTGGACTGACGTCACCTTTTGTTTGCTCGAAGCGAGAGGACGCCAGGGGTTGCGTAGATATGATTTGGTAATGCGTTGCTTGCAGGGGAATGACATTCAGTGGACGTAACGTAACACACGACATTGACTTCAACCTTAGATTAGACTAGATTATACAAAAGAAGGCCACTTTCGATACACCAATGAAATAAAAAAATTATATAGTTTCGGAGACTATGCTTTCTTTATCGGATACGGTAAGACACCAAGGGCGAGGCCGAAGGCCGAACTGAGTTCATATAAACGTTATACTTTCTCGAAGAAAGTAAATAACTGAGGGCGAGGCCGAAGACCGAGCTGCGTTCGGGTAAACAATATAGGTACTTTCTTCATACTACTAAGTCACTAAGGGCGAGGTCGAAGGCCGAGCTGTTGTTTTTGTTCGAACTCGTTCTCCGCGCTTAAGCCCACTCCATTGCAGAGGCCGAGCTGTGTACAGGTAAGGTAATAGATATATTTATCGAGCAAAATAAGGCACAGAGGGCGAGGCCAAAGGAAAAGTTGCGTGCAGTTAAATTATATACTTTCTCCAAATCTGTAAGTCTCTAGGGGCCAGACCTAGACAGAAGGGCGAGCTGCGTTCAGGTAAACTATATACCTTCTCGAAAATAGTAAGTCAGTGGGGCAAGGCAGAAGCCATTGCTGTGTTCAGGTAAAATACATACTTTTCCGAAAACCTTATGTCACCACGGCACGGGCGAGGCCGAAGGCCGAGCTGCATTCGAATAAAAGATACAGTAATATACAAAAATAGTTCTGAGGAAGACGAAAGTGTTTAGATAAGCGCATAAATACATCTCCCGGAGTAAGTCAATTAGTGTTAGGTCGAAGGCTTAAGAGAATGGGTTATCGGAACCCTCGACGCGCGAATTCTACCTCGCACATGACCAGTTTTTTTAACCTACTTAGATTTCCGTACAGATTAACCTAATGATATATCCGGAACTGTAACAACATCCTTCTATTTTAAATTATATAACCTTTCCATTGCTCAATGAGGCGGTCAATCAACACCGGCCACGTTTCGACTTAATTATATCCAATTATCGTCCGACAACAAATAGACATTTAAAATCAATCCAGCTGGAGGGCGACGCGTGCCGTGGTGTCCGATGTCCACGATTCCCTTCCCACCTCCTCCCCGCAACCCCACACCGGGGTGGTCGCCTCAAAGCGCCTCGAATTAACACTTTAACTCCACCCCTCCAAAGGGTTAACCTGAAATATGAGCCGCCGAATTCTCTCCCACCGACGTCGACGCGACGACCCCCTCACCTTGCCCCGACTCAAACTCGTCGAAACAAATTAAATAATACAAAGGACCGAGACGAAGTCTACGAAAAAAGGTCCAGTCGCTTCAGTGTCAAATAGCCGAAGGCTCCTTAATAGCAGAGCTCTTTTCATGTAAGAAAAATACGCGCCCGGAGCGGCGCACTTTCTCGGATAATTGTTGATCTTTAATTAAGAGGGCACACAATTTGGATAAACTGGTGCCTAATTAAATTTACATATTTTGATTAGGTGGAAGTCGTTAGCGGCTACTGGAAAAAGTGGGGCGGGATGAGCGATAAGAATACAATGGGCGAGCTTTGTACTTAAATGGTCGGTGAACTTCTCTTCTCGAAGAGTGTCTTTACGACCACCGGCACTATCTCTAAATCCTTCTCGTGTTTCACTGCAAAGGTGTGTAAGAATGGGCTTCCGGGGAATAACTTTCACTATTCCTACAATCTACGGATCTTCAAATCGCAGGTTAATAGATTTTTCCGAGCGACTTTAGTCCGCCTTCAAGCCGGACTGGCACCTCCTCGGGATTGGTGCCTGACGCTCCGTCCTTGAACGCAGTTCGGTTGTAATTAAAAGAAATGTTTCCGCTTAGGGCCAAACATCTGATCCAGAGTTTTTGGATAGTTGGATGCAGGAAAACTTTCGGATATGTACACAGATTGCATAATATGCATACATTTCTTATCGAAACGTCTTTGAAATCATGCCCGATGATTATGTAGTAAAAATAGTCCTTTGGAAGCCAGTAATAGTTCTTGAGCAATCGTATATGCTTCTAGCCCAACATTGCCCTAAAATACAGGAACCAAACAGTTTAACCCACTTGTATGCTCAAGTTATTAAAGAGTATTAGCTAGCAAACAAAATAGGTACGACAGGCGTTGGATGCTTTTAAGACCTATTAGTCTTTGAAGTTATAAACGTTGTGTGTTATACCAAGCTTATTCCAAAGATCTTACGGGGAATAACATCCACGCTGACATACGGTTCTAAAAGACGTATAACTGTTTGTATTTCATCTTATTTCTATTTGACTTTCTGTTGAAACAAGCATCACTACGACGCAGTCTATTTGAGGGAGTAGCCTTTGAATTACTAAGTATTAGTATCCCATACTCGTAAGTTTTTTCCAGAGGATATTTAGGGTAAAATGTTAAAAGTCACGAAAGAGCAATGCTGTTTGTTTTCGATTGTATGGTGCCAGCCAGTATAGCTCTGTCATATAATTATGTTCGATTAGACCTTTGCTGTTGCTCATTATCGTGATGTTTTCGGTTACGCGGTAGGTATATTAAGTTTCGTCCCCCACTCCGGAGACATTGTCGGAAAGGCAGTGCCGCGAGATCTGACGATTTTTCCAATGTGGGGGACGAAACGGTGACAATTGTAAGTCTTTCCGATTAATGTACCGCGTAACCGAACACGTTACGATAACTCTGTCATAATGTGAGACTGATGCCAATCTTAAGACAATTGTGTAATTTTATAAATAATATTAATATATAAAAATTAATCTTAAGACAGGTATCACAAAAATTGGTTGTCTGTAAAGTCGGTTTACGGACGATAGTTTTACGTGATAACGTCATACAACCCTTGTTTCATGAATATTCTAAATTTAAAATATTTTCCGACCGGCCAGATATTATGGTACGAGTAACCTCGTTTTAATTTCTGCGGCCCTGGTACTTTTACAAGCCGACGCTTGGGCCGATTGTGCCTCTCTATCGCTTGTTACGCGCTCTCGCTTGCACACACAGGCTCAGATGGAACGTGACGTGATATTCGTGCGTGCAGCCGGTGTTCATCAATTTATAAGACGTTATCACGTCAAAAAATGTGGACGTATGACTGAAACAGATACGTCCAGGTTAGATAGTAAAAAATATTGTTACATAATCGTCTATAATTTTACCGCATAGAACATTGACGCGAAACCGTCTTGCCGCCGGATTAAGGTATGTGTCAGGGGGCTTTCATTGCGATATATAGCTAGAAACTGTCAATTGAAGACATACCCCACAATACAAATGTTGACAGATCCACAACCCTCGAAGAAGACTGCGCGTTTTAAATGTTAAAAATTCCATAATTTCTAACTCGTAGGGGGTTGACAGTAGATCGCCCCCGCCTTTAATGTTCCAACAGCATTCGTCCCCTTTCGACCCCCAGGCTGCCCTCGACCGCAAGTTGTGGTCGGCGAGGAGTTTCTAAATAATCTGGTCTTGTAGGTACCTGCAGCGCTGTCATTTAATGCTGGGGGAAACTTTTGGGTAGAAACTGTTTAAAGACCCCTGATCGAGCTCTGAGTTACCCCCGTGACCCCTGTGCGTTTTACCACCACCACCGGTGGCGGTGTAGCTCTTTTAGGCTGACGTATTTAAAGTGACTTCCACGCATTCCGTATCACTGTCCGCGCGTCAATACGCCGAATGTGCGACACCGATAACAAGAACCTGGTTTCGACCACAGAGCAAAAGTTTCGACTGATGATGATTCTTAAGATGAGCCCATTCCTATAAGAACATAGTTTGTAACCTGCTGGATGGATGGATAGGTAGGTGATAGGTGTGATAACATATTACGTTGATTGTATATTGTATGTACCCTCCCGTCTGCTCTATCATCAGTCATCACCTCTCACAACTATTGACTATGCATTTTTTTCCTTTTCTTTTTTTTTCTGTTCCGCATCTGTGTCTTTAACTGATTGTTTGTTTATGTAAAGACTTGTTTTTCTATTTGCCTTTACTATGATCAATGTGTTCCACAGGGACGCGCGGTGGGGACATGTTATATGTATACTTTCTGTTTATCTTTTATTATCTATGTACTACATGCGTCTGTATTTCTCCGTAATAAATAAAATAAAATAAAATAAATAAAACTTGATTTAGATGGACGACGACCTAACCGTATCCTACACTGACAGGAAACGGAGTGTGGGAAGACCACCCGCCAGGTGGGACGACGACATCAAGTACGTCGGCGGAAAGCAGTGGTTCCGTATCGCTGAAGGCCGGGAGGACTGGAGGAAAATTGGAGAGGCGTATATCCAGCAGTGGACGCTTACGCGCTGACTGACTGACTGATTGACTGACAAATGGCATCTACCACAACGATTCTAGACGCCAAGCCTTGTTCCTTCCTGAGTGGTGCAATGCCAGTGCTTTCCTCTAATCGTGCCGTCTACATTCAGGACAGAAAACACCATCTATTTTCATAGCCATTTTAATTGAACTTCAATGAGTGCGGTGGTTGTACCAATCTGCGTAATTAAGCCTATTTTAAAACTCTTGTCTTGATACATTGAACTCGACATATATACCACACGCTGTTGTGCTGCAAGGACTTTGGTAAATTATAGCACAACGCCTACCACCGCGTTCCTCAGAGTATTTGAACAAGATAACCATTAAGCAGCAAGTAAGGCACGAAGACCCACCTGCTGCATGACTCGGTGGAAGGACCTTGTCAAGGTGAGAGGTGGATATCCTATCGCCCTTTAGTACGGCATCTAGTCCTTTTGTCGCCTTTGCACGGGGAGAGATGCAGCGGCGCCATTATTTTTAAGCACCGGCTCCACGTGGAACTCGACGTATATTCATAAAACAGCTGCGCCGACCGTCGATAAGTGCGATGGTATCAATCCAGATTTAACTATAATATAGGTAAATTTATGAGTGGAAATAGTAGAGATTCTAGTGGCGTGGACGTACACAGGGTGTTTCAGGATAGGGTTTCGTAACTTCAGGGTTCGAAAGGGGTCCAATATTTGAAGACGAAAAGCTCTGAAACTTTTTCCCAGATTCAGTCATTTTATAGTACTTTTTGGTAAAAATTGTTTCATCGAGATTTGGTGGACGGTTAATATCCACCTTATATAATAAAAATAAAATGACTAACTTACATGCCTTAACTAGTAGAATTAAAGTGCATATAGGTATATTCCAAACTAAATTTGAATGGCATCAAAAGAAAAAGGGGACTGGACTAGGTCATTGCACTCCCTAGACCTAGACAGCACTATTTCCAAATCTCCCCATACTCACTGTTCATCGAGTTTTTATTACAATTTTCAATTTTGGTACGAAAAAAAATACGGAATTTCGATTTGAGTGATAAGGATTTTTTTCATCTAATAATGAGTACTTTCTATTCCTGAAGTTTCTCAAACCTATCCTGTAACATCCTGTATAGATGTGTTGAAACTTGTACATGCACACGCACTCGCCTCCAATACAGCGGTACCGTCATGGGGCACGTTCATGGGGAGTGTTCGGAGGAGCTGTTTAACGCGATTCCGGCGTCCCCATTCCACCTCTGTACTGCGCGTACTGGGCAGGGGATGCACCCCTATTCAGTCGATCTACCACGGTTCTGTAGATCTTTTATTCACAGAACCGGGAAAATGTGGAACGCACTCCCGGCCCATCTATTTCCTCCCAAGTACTGCCTGGGGTTCTTCAAAAGGGGCGTTAAAAGACTCCTTTCAGGCCGGCATGGCATTCGCAATCCCCGTGCATCACCTACTTGTAGGTGAAATGATGCCACATGTCGCGTTATCCATAAAAAAAAATGTACACGAGCACCACTACAGTCCTATTATATCCACTCGCGAATTATTAAATAATACATATTAATAAATCTGAAAGAGATGGCCAAGGAGTAAGTTACTTTGTTTTATGTATGAGATATTGCTGTTGTAGTCTCTATGTATGATACTAAAATTAAATTGACGATTTTTAGAAATTTTTTCTGTATGTTTTTTTTTTTTTTTTATGGAAACTGACACGGTTGGCTACATCACCTACAACATCCGTGATGTCAGCCCATAACACCGGGTGAACTTGGTGCCACGTCAGTGCTTCCCTTCGGTCGTGCCGGCTACACTGAACTGGACGGAAAACACAAACTATTTACATAGCCGTTTCGACCGACCTTTCATTCAGTGCGCGGTGGTACCAACCCGGGCGGGTTAAACCCTACCACCTAGTGATATAAGAAGGGAGCCCTTAGTCGCCTTTTACGACATACACGGGGAGAGATGCAGTGGGACTATTCTTTTAAAGTACCGGCCCCACACGGTACATGTATGTTCGGTTAGGTACGGTATGTATGTATGTTCCTCCATAACTCTTAAACCGATCATCCGAATTCGATGAAACTTAGTACAACCACATTTGATTATACGCGACACAGGATAAACTAAATAAAATTCAGTTCCGGTTACGCTAATATGTGGCTCTCATACAAAGCGAAATGTTCCGCGCGCCGAAATAAAGGTACGGTAGCGGGCTTACTTACTTTCGTCTTTTTAAATACGAATTTAACGCGAGCGAAGCCGCGGGAAAAAGCTAGTACTTAATAACTTGAAGGAAGGGACGTAAAAACATTCACCCTTTACATCATACCCCTCATTTTCCGGGACCATTATCCAAAAAAAATTCGATGACAGAATTATAGCGCGCACGGCCGGATGGATAAACCGTATTATTTAACGGCGGTACTAACTATAGTTTATGCTTGAAACCAACGACCACTAAATTGCCGGTCGGACGACAGTTTTACTGTGTTGCCTGCTGGATCTTCGATCTTCCTTCCCTAGCGTTCCGTCGATGTTAATACTCGGTATGTGTGGGTTGGTTGGTTGGTATTGTTTTGTTTAGAATTTGTAATTTATTGATGTCACGAAGTTCTTTAAACTTTATTGAACCGGTTTGGTACCACCGCACTGAATGAAAGGTCGGTCGAAACGGCTATGTAAATAGTTTGTGTTTTCCGTCCAGTTCAGTGTAGCCGGCACGACCGAAGGGAAGCACTGACGTGGCACCAAGTTCACCCGGTGTTATGGGCTGACATCACGGATGTTGTAGGTGATGTAGCCAACCGTTTCGGTTTCAATAAAAAAAAAAAAAAAATTCTAATATAAAAAAAAGATAGGTACGTAGATACATACATAGCATCACGCCTGTTTCCCGGTGGGGTAGGCAGAGACAACGGATCTCCACGCGCCACGATCCTGACACAACTCTGCCGCCTCTTCCACATATTTTTTTTATGAAAACTAACACGGTTGGCTACATCACCTACTACAACCGTGAACTTGGTGAACTAGATGCCGTGTCACTGCTTCCCTTTCGTCGTGCTGGCTACAATGAAACTAGACGGAAAACACGAACTATTTACATAGCCGTTTCAACCGACCTTTCATTCAGTGCGGTGGTTTCAAATCGGGGGGGGCTAAACCCTACCATCTAGTAAGGTAAGAAGGGAAGAGACCTACAGTTTTACGTGGAAACTGAACCACGGTCAGCCTTCAACCGTCGAGCGGTCACCCATCCAAGCACTGACCGTGCAGCGTTGCTTATGATTACGACCGACAGTCAACCGATGATTTCACTCCATTACAAATGTACGTTACAAAACTTCGCTTCAAAAAAACAAATGCAATCACATTTTTAAACTAATGTTTTTAAGTTTACACTGTTATTAATTATATTCATTTTTAAGTTTACGGATTAACAGTAGGTTTAAAGACTTACATAAGTCGACGTTTCGCCCGCTACGTCACGGGCTTCATCAGGAACTGCGGGAGTTCCTGGAGCCGACGTCTGGTGTCCGTTGTACCAGACGTCAAACTGCTCTTTTTCGAAGATTGTAGCTGTGGGTAGGTTGCACAATATTCGGCAGCGGTGTTAGATCGCGATCCGTACATCGTACGAAGTCCCGGCTGCACACAACACTCACTTTGTCTTCAGACGCTGGCTTGGCGGAAGATCTTGCAGATGTGTACTGTGACAGCACGGGCAGCCAAGAAGGTGATAAGTTCATACTGTCGTCCCTGTTGAAATTTCTGTGCCTGATGATTTCGATGGCATCCCTGACTAGGCGTGGAGTGTAGTGTCGTTCTACCGCTAGTACCGACGCTTCATCAAACCGGATCCAGTGGTTATTATCACCAAGCAATAGATGTTCCGCAATGGCCGATTTCTGCAGGTCACCATTCTTGACTGCTCTTATGTGTTCGCACATTCGCTCATGGACGCTCCTCTTCGTTTGGCCGATGTAGCTCTTCCCACAGCTACATGGAACTTTGTAGACGCCTGGGGCTTGCAATGGTATCTTATCTTTAACGGATCTAAGCATTTGAGACACTTTAGGCAGAGGCTTATAGAATGTTCTGGTTTCCATTTTCCGAAGTAATTTACCAATGTGGTCTGTAACACCTTTTACGTATGGTAAATAGGCGGGCTGTCTACTAACCTCTATTCGTCTTTGCCTTTTACCTTGGATTGTAATACTGCAAGCCCTCGTGTTAAATCCATTTTGCTGCAATGCACTTTTTACCTGCTTGAGCTCCATTTGAAGGTGCTCTTCATCACATACATTGTGTGCACGGTTTACCAGGGAGGTTACAACCGATTTAAGCTGGGCTGGGTGATGGTGAGAGTTGGCTACAATCTTCGAAAAAGAGCAGTTTGACGTCTGGTACAACGGACACCAGACGTCGGCTCCAGGAACTCCCGCAGTTCCTGATGAAGCCCGTGACGTAGCGGGCGAAACGTCGACTTATGTAAGTCTTTAAACCTACTGTTAATCCGTAAACTTAAAAATGAACATTTTTAAACTGTTCGCAAACTCTGGTACAGTTGCTTTCACGAGTCATGAGTAAAAAAGTATTTGGATGGGTGACCGCTCGACCGTTGGAGGCTGACCGTGGTTCGGATTCCACGTAAAACTGTAGTTCCCTTCTTACCTTACTAGGTGTAGGGTTCAACCCGCCCGGGTTGGTACCACCGCACTGAATGAAACGTCGGTCGAAACGGCTATGTAAATAGTTTGTGTTTTCCGTCCAGTTCAGTGTAGCCGGCACGACCGAAGGGAAGCACTGATGTGGCACCTAGCTCACCCGGTGTTATGGGGTGACATCACGGATGTCGTAGGTGATGTAGCCAACCGTGTCAGATTCCATAAAAAAAAACCTCTATAGTTGCTTTCACAGTGCTGCGTGAGCACTCTGAATCGAAGTCGCAACACGCCACGACAGATAAAAATGTCGGACGCCACGATTTGTTCGCCGTTTATAGGTCAGATAAGATGGCGGCGTAGTTTATGGGTCCCCCCCCCTTTCAGGTGAACGCTCAGAGATTGCGCTGTCATAGGGCCGAGAGTTGCATTCGCAGATGTGGAAAATTTTATAAAACCCGAATGCGAAAAACGAAGGAAATAAATAGAAAAGCTGATTGAAAATGGTGTAGTCGGGATATCTTAAGCGGCGGGTGGCCGAGTGGTTTGGGCATCGGCTTCTCATGCGAGAGGTCCAAGGTTCGAATCCGGTCGGCGTGTACCAAGGGGTTTTTTTCTGAAGAAAAAATTTACGTGCATACCTACACCTGCTGCTTCACCGTTCGGAACAGGTGTAAAACTGTAGGTCCCTTCCCTTGCCCCTTACTAGGTGGTAGGCTCAAATTGTAGCCGACTGGATTGGTACCACCGTACTGGATGTAAGATGGCCGCATAGCAGCCTCGGTTGTGTTCTCCTCTAGTCCAGTATAGCCAGCAATCCAGGGAAGTCTCCGGTATGGCACCTACCTTCTCGGAGGTGATATTGGCTGATCGGAGCATGTGCTTTAGCCCCTCCGACTCAGCCACCCACACCGGATTACATAAAAAAAACTGTCTATTCAAATCATTCTACACGCCCGTCTATAGTATTTTCGGTAAATTTTCCTTGTTATTTCCTTCGTGTTTAGTAGTCGGGTTTTATATAAAAAAATCAATTTCTATTTAATATATATGCTCCCATAACAACACATAATGATAAAACAATTTGGAAAATAATATTTTTCCATTTGGACAATATGGAGACAGGCGGCCGCCATTTTGAATTTTCTACGTACCCAGTGTTACCAGCGTAATTGACAAACACAGAGAATTATTAAACTCGCACGAGTCATTGAAGCGCTAGAGTGGCCCTAACACTCATACATACATACATACATACATTCGCAGGGTAAACACATTACCCTCCTTTTGACTTCGCCATAGTCGGGTAAACAGATGGACGGTCAAGCAATCCGGTACGTCGGAGGTAAACAGTGTGGTTGCGTCTCGCCGAATGAGGATTGGAGAGGTGTTGAAGAGGCCTATGTCCAGTGGAAAATTACAAAGAAAAATGAGAGGTAAAAAAATATTTTTTTTCGAAAATTTTCATTTTTCCGTAGCGTGTAGCGGTTGGGAATTCGAAAAATGTCTATAGAATGAAAGCTGTAACGAATTTCATGAGCTTTCATTTGGTATTAGAAAACTTTTCCCTACAACGACGCACCGTTTTCGAGATATAAGCGAAAAACCCAAAAGTGGGACCTTCTTTGTCGAAATACGTCGAATGTCTGAAGACGTCAGGACTTATAGTATGTTCTTGTTCACTCCCTAAGCACTCTGAACAAGTTTCTGAAGGAATTCCTTCGGTCCCTGCTCACGCACTCTACACCTCCTTTATTGACTGGACTATAAACCACGCATTTTAAAGCACGGCAACTTTTGGCGTTATGTTTACAGAAAAATAACTGTTACAGGAGTGTAATGTACTGTTTGATGATATAAATGAAAAAATCGTATAAATTGTTGTTTTTAGGTTTCCGTATCCCGTACGGAAGCCTATTACTAAGCCTACGCCGCCGCCGTCTGTCTGTCTGTCTGTCTGTCTGTCCTTCTGCTGTATCTTTGGAACCGTAATAGGTAGCCGGTTGAAATTTTCACAGAATATGTGTTATTTTATTATGGCAGATATAAAAACAAATAATAAAAAGTAAAAAATTAAGTTAGATTCCCATACAAGAAACGTGTTTTTTTAATGTTTTTTTTGTGATGCGGAAACCTCGGTACGCGGGTCCGACTCGCACTTGACCGGTTTTTATCAGAAAAGCAGCTAAGAATTACTGTTTTTTTGAGAAAAAAAAAATTCTAAGTAACAAAAAATTTTTTCGCCGTATTCCGCCGAAAGACAAGGGATCTGCCCGCCAGAATAGTGCCTCTTGGATATTATAATTTGTCTCCGCGAGTGACCGGGAGAAGGGTTGGACCGGCGCCGGCCTTCCGAAAATTGCTGCCATCACGTCGTCGGCGAATTTCTTGGGTCGTCGAGCTCGTTTGATGTGTGGGTTTTATTTTATTATGGCTATGATAGGTTTAAATTTTGAGCGTTTTTGGATTAAGGATTTGTGTTGGAGCGCGCGGAATTTTTTTGAAAGAAGCGCACAACAGACGAAGGGTTTTTTACATACATACCACACGCTGTATCCCGACAATCGGGCTAAGCAGAGTAGTCGGTGTTGCGCTGCAAGTACTCTTGTAAATCGCAGCACAACTCCGACCACCACATTTAGCAAAGTTTTAGGGCAACATCGAGCAGCATGTAAGGCACGAAGACCCACCTGCTACATGACTCGGTGGAAGGACCGTGTTAAAGTGAGAAGGTGGCTAGCCTGTCGCCTTATTCGCGGCATCTCGTACTTATCCCTTCGTCACTTTTTAAGCCCCGACGAAAAAAAAGGAGGGGTGTTATAAGTTTGACGTGTGTGAGTGTGTGTGTGTGTCTGTGGCATCGTAGCTCCCAAACGGATGGACCGATTTGGTTTTTTTTATTAGGAAGCTTGTTTAATCGGGATGGTTCTTAGCTATGTTTGTAATCAAGTAATTAAGTAATAAAAAAAATAATTATCTTAAAAAGTGGGCCGATTTTCATGCGGTTTTTTTAAAAAAGCTTGAAATAAAAGTTAAATTACAAATTTAAAAAACCCCCGACCCTTAAAAAGCCAAAAATAATTTCCGTTTACTTACTTAAAGGAGTCGGGGGACCGCTAAGTAAATAAAATATAAAAACTCAGAGCTGCGCGGGTATTTAAGTAAGTTGAGACGAAAAAGGGGGCTTAAATAATATAATACGGCTCAGAAATATAAATTTATCGTTTATTTCATAAAACACAAATATACGATGTAAAAAGACAGGGTGTGAGTTATCAGATATCACTTGAGCATCGTAGGGGTGACGACCGAGCTAATCGATTAGAGCTATAATTCTGTCCGAGAACTTAGCTTCGGAAGGGGAGACGAAGGTCTTCGCAGGAAGGCCGACACGAAGTCTCCGACGCGTCGCTCGATCTCCACCCTCTTCACAAAGTTCTGCTTCGGAACAGCCGGACGAGGAGTAGGGCCCAGGTGGTTCGTACCGGCTATGCCGTCGCAGATGATGCAGGCGTCCTCGGACGGAGAACGTAGAACGGGGAAGTCTACGTGTAATCGTAGAAGGATCTACGTGCAGACGTAGGAGGATCTACGTGCAGACGTAGAAGGATCTACGTGCAGACGTAGAAGGATCTACGTGCAGACGTAGAAGCTGTTCACACACACACACAAACACACCCACATTAAATAATGCACACATATCAAGGTGCCCTGTGGATGGGAAGAGAGAAAATACACGGATGGGCGTTAAACGTTTTGTGCGTGAAGCGCAACGACAACCGCTAGGCCGGCGGTGTCTCACAAGCGACAGGCAAGGCAGAGCTGAAGAGATTATAATGTTACCCGTAACCCTGGCTGTGGGGACTCCTCTCTCAACGCTGAGATGAACGGCTGGAAGCGTCCGACGGCGGCGGCGGTACAGCGCCGCGGCTCGTTGACAGTGGCACGGTCGCGAGGGAAACTAGTGTAACTCACGGCGGCAGATCGAGCGCGTTATATTTTATCTTGTAGCGGAGAATTATTTAACAGAAGAAGTGAAGTCTGGTTTCACTGAGACCCGCTTTTATAGACGGCAGCGCGCGTTTGTGGTGTGGCTGCGGAATGAAGTCGGCTAGCACGCAATGACGCGCACTGTACGTGGTTACCTGAATCTAAGTGGCTGAAGGCCTGTAACTCCATTAGTTGATAATATTGGACCTCTACAAGGGGTCCTCCGATGATGTCTGAATTAAAATGTAAGATAAATACAACCGAGGTGAATGTGAATTCCCGTCTATTTGGGATATATTTTAACCGCCTGGCAACCCATTAATCAACACCGCGATGTGCGATGTTGCCAAATACAGCAAACAGAAATTCCATACCGACGCTCGCTATCTTTTTCGATACGTCAAACAATATATAATTTTAGTATGGGCTGACAGCGGAAAGAGATCGTGGAAATTCACGCTCGGAAAATGATGCAAGAATGTGTGCTCGGTTACGTAGTGAGAGTGTAGTACGCCGAGATATGTGTGATTGAGTTTTCCAAAATGTAGGTTGGCAGTAATAATCTTCAAAATAACGGACGTCTCACGTGTAGCGTAGCCTTAGTACGGAGTATTTTCCTCCGTACTGGCAATGTGTCTCTGACACTTCGGTAAACGGCATTTCGACAGTCCGCTATTAAAATTCACTACGTGACAAAGTAAACGGAAATTATTTTTGGTTTTTTAAGGGTTGGGGTTTTTGCTAAAATTGTGTTGCCTTCTGGATGTCTATATACATATGAAGTTTCACGACGTTCGCTCAAGCCGGAGCTAAAGGCTGTGATAGACAGACGGACGGACGGACGGACGCCAGTACCCTTATCACGAGATTTAACCTACACCGCGTACTACGCTACGCCGTGCTCTCCTCATCATTTTGTATGGTGAAACGAAGTTCGCAAATCTATCACCAGAGGCGCTGCTCCGTTTCTCTGTACAAAATGATGCGGAGAACACGGCGTAGCGTAGCGTAGCGTAGTAAGTTAAATCTCGTGATAAGGGTACTGACCGATTGTATAAAGGAGCATACTCAATTCGCGGCGCGAACATCTGTTCTTTTACCCCGAGTGTCAGGATCCAGCGTGTGGTATGTATGTATTTTACTATAAGACTGATGAAACATTTGAGTAAAATGTGGGTATCGAGTTGCGAGAAAAAATTCTCGCCGCGAATTTTTGTTTGCGGCGCGAACTTTGGTTTGCTCTAATACAATGCAGATCTGCATTCAGCCGACCTTCTGTACCTTATTTTATTGTAAAATTGTGTACAATAAAAAATAAATGCAAATACAAACTTTTGTTCCCGGTGAGTACGTCCCTGCCAGCGTCGCTGGCTACAGAATCCTAAAAACCGTTGTTCTGCTCAAATACTAAAGCAGGCCTGAACAAAATAATTAAAGCCGCGCTTTTGTGAAGTGTCGAGTAGTCTCGAAAATAGACGAACTTCAGTCGAATTCCCTTCAAAGTAATAATTAATATAAGTACCTTTCTTTGTTACAGGTATGGGCAACTCAACAAGTACTGAAGTTCAAATGTTCGACCGTAAGTGGATGCTGAAAGATGAAAGAAGCAAACTCTTTTGAGCGGCTCGAAGCGGCGGATGGCCGGCGCGGTCTTGGCTTGGACTCTCGATCTCGAGGTCTGAGGTTCGGTTCCAGCCGGCACGCACCAATGAGTTTTTTCTGATGGAAATATTGCAGTGTGGAAAAAAGTGCATACCTATACCTACCTGCTGCTTCAACGTTCGGAACCGCGTCGGACTCGCACCGAAAAAAACGGTTTTTTTCATAAGGCGCTACTATAGTACCTATAATTTAAAAAACCGCGCGGATAATTCGCAGAGGTTTTTCAAAAGGGGCGTGAAAAGGCTCTTGTCAGGCCGGCATGGCATTCGCAATCCCCGTGCATCACAGAATGTCCATGGGCATCGTTAAACATCTACTTGTAGGTGAAGAGATGCCACATGTCGCGCTACCCATAAAAAAAAATAAAAAAAGACGAGAGGGAAGTTAACCTTCTCCATACAAAATCGTCTTTCGGCATTTATGTTTTTACCCTCATATACCCTATCCAATCTTTACAATTCTTTTCTTTTTAGGTTTCCGTATCCCGTACGGAAGCCTATTACTAAGCCTCCGCCGTCCGTCTGTCCGAGTGCTGTATCTCTTGAACCGTAATAGGTAGCCCGTTGAAATTTTCACAGAATATGTGTTACTACGGCGGATATAACAACAAATAATAAAAAAAGAAAATGTTAAAAATTCAGGGGGGCTCCCATACAACAAACGTCCGAAAAATCGATTAGTCACACTATTGAATAATAGATCGCGCCACAGGCTTTTATACATTGCATTGTTGAAAGACAAAAGATAGGCGGATAATAGCAGATAGATACGGAAACCTTCGTGCGCGAGTAAAACTCGCACTTAACAGATTTTTTTGTTGTAACAGGGACAGTCGAATCTACGTTCCTGTCTTTTAATTTTTTTTATATCTAAATTGATGTGATGATGACTCAATAAAGCTTAACGAACTTCATGACATAAAAAAATAAAAATATAATTTCTTTTCGTTCGAAATACAAATTTTTGCTACGGTGTTGTAGATACTCATCTAAACAAGTATATTTCATCTAAACAAACAAAAGGAAGACAAGAAAATCGGATAAGTTTTACCGTGTGGGGCCGGTACTTTAAAAGAATAGCCCCACTGCATCTCTCCCCGTGCATTTCGTAAAAGGCGACTAAGGGATGTGACTCCCTTCTTATATAACTAGGTGGTAGGGTTTAACCCGCCCGGGTTGGTACCACCGCACCGAATGAAAGGTCGGTCGAAACGGCTATGTAAATAGTTTGTGTTTTCCGTCCAGTTCAGTGTAGCCGGCACGACCGAAGGGAAGCACTGACGTGGCACCAAGTTCAACCCGGTGTTATGGGCTGACATCACGGATGTTGTAGGTGATGTAGCCAACAGTGTCAGATTCAATAAAAAAAAAAAAAAGGGGCTAGAAAACATAAATGCCGAACAACGATTTTGTATAGAGAAAGTTAACTTCCGTCTCGTCATAAGTCAATGGTATGTATGTATCCCGAGACTCTATGTATGCACCTTTGTCTACTAAAATAAGGGTTAAGCCCCGTTCCGATTGAATTAATGATGGTTGAAAAGGCTATGCAAATATAAATCCTACTTTCCATCCAGTGATAGGTGCTCCGGTAGAAATACGACCACGCGCGTTCGATCATATAGCTACATAAACGTAGCATACATATGAATTGTGTGTTCTGGGCTTATGTACACAAAGTACATAGTGGCATGTACCCCAAAAAGACGAGAAGGTCGATGCCGAATCCCTACTAAATTATATGAGGACGTCACATGCTCAATTTAATTAACAATATGTATTACATGGATCGTAGCTTGAGTCAATCGTTCGCGCGAATCTAATCTTGGAAACTCTTTCTAAAGCGAGACGCTGCGTCCTAGCGCACCGAAACAGTACTAAAACAATATGGGCGAGTGTTTCGAAACGTTCCATTTTCAACTGGGTCATACATGTATCCTCTTGACTCTGTCACACACAGGGCCGCCGCAGGGGGTGAGCCGCGCGGGGCTGTTCATCGCGTCGCGTCACCCGGAGCCCCTGTTCTGGGGGGGCCGCATTGAGAAGTTTTGACATTGGAAATGTCTTTTCGTTCGCTCCAGTGTAGGCTCCGATTTCATGAAAAAGTGCGATCCCCTTATATCTCGGAGAGTCGTGAAGATGTGATATTCAAAAAATAAATAAAAAAATACAAGACGCGTATTCATGAGAGCTGTAAGGTGCAAAAAGATTTATTCGAGAAAGTCCAAAACTAAAAAAGTTATGGACAAAATAGAAAAAAAAAATTAAATTTTTGATTTTGGCGCTCGATATTTTGGAAACGAAGAATGATATCGAAATTTTGAGAAAAATTCCTCTGGACAATTTAGTTAGCTACAATTTGAGCCCAAAACAAAGACGATCGGGTTAAGGGTTTATCCTGTAGCCTAACCTTTTTGAAAATTAATATTATTAATATTTTTTCGAATTCCGTAGATTCATTTCCTAGTCGTGTGAGACACGAAATCTGTGAATTTTTTCACAAGATGATAAAGATTGTAGCGATAGCAAGTGCTGGTAGCCTCGATAGACGAAGGTTCCGTCGATGCAATCCGGATCTCGGCGGAGAGGCAGAATATGCTGACGGTGTCCACTTCTGGTCGGTCGCGTCCGTCGAGTTTTCTTCTACTACTACTTGAGAACTGACAGTTCGTCGTCAACCGTCGCACCGGGAAGAGTGCTCGTGAACATGGGCCATACGTTTGGCCCGAAAAGTCGAGCCAGATGGCTCGGAGACGATCGTGAGCAAAGCCGGCAAATCTTTAATAATACTAAGGGCGTATTACTGAACTATGTTTCCCACCTAGTGCAGTCTCGGGTCCTTCAAGAGGGGGCGTGAATAGGCACCTGTAAGCATGTGCAACCCCCGCATACGACCGAATGTCCCTGGGCATTGTTAGACACCTCACGGGTGGATCCGAGCCACATGTCGCACTATCTAAAAAAACAATGTTAGGGTGGTGACGCCAAGACAACAACCGCCCCTGGCGCAATTGATAAAACCGGTCCTGATCACGCATACATTTAGTTATATCTGCGTGTCCGGGAGGTTCTGTAATTGTATTCATTGTGTGTTTCGCGAAGGGATTGTTTGCCGAGGCTGCGACTTAAGGGATAACTTTGATGACATTGATCCCTTGTAGTCTCGCATGTAATGTCAATTATGGAGTGTATTAATTGCTTTATATGTGTGACAACGTCTTAGGACACGTTGATTAGATTAATCATTTTCGATTCAGGTCCAGCTGTAAATTTCTCTCAATTTGAATTATCTTAAATGAAATTGTATTTCTGATACGGTAACTATAAGGTCCTTATTTTTAGCATAACGATACATTATGAAAATACTTCCTTATGTCCCTACATATTGTGAATAAAAAAAATGTATTCACACCAATATTTGGTTTTGGATTTTTATATATATTTTGTACACTATAAATTAAAAAAATACACATATATAAATATCATATTTCGACTTTTTTAAGTCGTCGTCAGAGAACAAAATTTCATATATTTACAAGTTTGTTGTGTCAATTAATGATGATGAGGAATGATAGATGGCGTTGTCATGGGTTTAAATTTTTGGAATGTATCTTTTTTTTATTGTAAGCTCGACATATGGCGGCGAAGCACCCATGAGGTGTCTGACGGCGCCCATGGACATTCGGTCGTATGCGGGGGTTTCGAGTGCCATACCGGCCTGACAGGTGCCCATTCACGCGCTTCTTGAAGGACCCGAGACTGTACTGGGGGATATATAAGAGCAGGGAGAGCGTTTAGGCCGGGTGAATGATGTACGCCGAGGTTCCAGATGTATGATGATTACCAGGGTTTTAGGTCTATTTCTTTGAGTAGTGGGCTGAATGACTTAATGATGCGGACGGTGAAGTTTAGACTGAATGCAGTTTGATTATTTCGGCAGTGTGTGGGGATGGGAAGAGGCAAGTTTACTGAGTTACATGTGAACCTGTGGTGATTCATCCTTGTGTATTTTTTTTATGGAAACTGACACGGTTGGCTACATCACCTGCAACATCCGTGATGTCAGCCCATAACACCGGGTGAACTTGGTGCCATATCAGTGCTTCCCTTCGGTCGTGTCCTTACATATTGCCGTTTTCACCATCTCCATTTAAGGTGCAACAGTTATTTGTCAGTTAAAGTGTAATTTCTCATACGTTTGACAGGATATAACTGGCAGCTATATTATAATCGGAAATGATGAAATCGGCCGATAGTAGGTCACTTCCGAATGATGTATTACCGATAATGAAGCCATGTCGACCCAGAGCATCGTCGCTCACATCACAGTCCGGCCCACTGAACTACAACGAACTCCCCCACTATTGTGCACACGCGCCGAATCTACTCCGCTCGTGTGAAGTTCGCGCGTATGTAGGGCTTTCAAGGGCGCGGTTGCGGGGGGATTGGGGGGGCGGGGGGGCGGGGGAGAGAGGCGGCGGATTCAAATCCGGGCCGGGGCGGGATCCAATTAGGTGGGAGTCAGTTTCCGAATCCACCATGTTTGAATTCGGATCGCATGTAGTTTGAATTTGGAATGAAGCGTTGCGTTTAGCGGCGGCGCGCGGGTGGCCGAAGAGGGAACGCCCCCCTTTCTCCTCAGGGTTAGATAGTGAATAGTTTACGCCAAGTAATTTCGTAATTTATCGATACGGAAAATTTAATTAGGCCGAACTGTGCGGATACGTCGCGCGGGCATCGGGCCGTCTCGGCGAGAGTAATTTCACTGCAAACACGGAAGGGGATCGGATTTCGGCGTGTTCCACGTAGTATGACATTGTACTTTCTTCAAATATAAGATGGGTTATAAAGATGGAGTAGCTATGTAAATGACAGCCTCGGTAGCTCAGTGGTGCGGTCGGTCGACTGTTTTTAAGCACACATGCGCGCTGTCAGTACTTGGATAGGTGACCGCTCGACCGTTGGCTGACCGTGATTCGAATTCCACGTAAAACTGTAGGTCCTTTTCCTTCTTACCACGCCCGGGTTGGTACCACCGCACTGAATGAAATGTCGGTCGAAACGGCTATGTAAATAGTTCCTGTTTTCCGTTCAGTTCAGTGTAGCCGACGTGAAATGAAGGGAAGCACTGACTTGGCACTTAGTTCACCCAGTGTTAATGGGCAAAGTATTAGGACAAGATAACTATGAAACAGCAAGTAAAGCACGAAGACCCACCTGCTGCATGGCTCGGTGGAAGGACCTTGACAAGGTGAGAGGTGACTAGCCTATCGCCCTTTAGCACGGCATCTTGTCCTTATCCCTTAGTCGCTTTTTACGACATGCACGGGGACAGATGCAGTGGGACTATTATTTTTAAGTACCGGCCCCACAAGTGTAAAACTTAATGTTATTATATTGCTAACTCTATAGTAAAACAACAAATCATAAAAAACCGTTGTGGTACGGAACCCTCGGTGCGCGAGCCCGGCTCGCACTTGGCCGGTTTTCAATACGCAAGCACAGATTACTTAATAGTTACTTCGTAACAGATAAATCACCCCATAGAAAAAGTTCCATACCTTCGGCTTTAATAGCCTACTGTTTCACGTCGCCAATCGCGATGCCAATGCGAAAATGTACCTAAACGATCGAGTGTAAAGTGATTATTGCTTTGCAGCTGCGCGCAGTTTTTTTTTAATGTAATCCGGTATGGGTGGCTGAGTCAGAGGGGCCAAAGCACATGCTCTGACTAGCCAATATCACCTCCGAGAAGGTAGGTGCCATACCGGAGACTTCCCTGGATTGCTGGCTGGAGTTGCGTGGGCGAGCGTGTAGGTATGCTTCGCGCGGCTGACGAATTTCACTTAAATAGACCGCCGGCGCGGCGGCGCGGCCCGCCAGGCGGTATGTAGTTAGCGCGCGCAAGTACATAGAGTGCGTGCGGCCTGACGCAAGGTTCAGTACCGACCGATTTATTGATTAAAGCAACGATATATCTAATCCGCTGGCCTGACAACGCATGCGACTCCCCATTAGCCGTTAGGCAGAAACGACGCGCGCAACCAGTCGCCCGCGCGTCGTCGCTTCGAGTTCTCGAACTAAACTTTGCTCTCCGCATCGCATAGTGTAACAGTCTGCCGTCTTTCCTACACCTCATATATTATGCGCGGAGTTCTACTGACACCTCCCGACTTCAGCCCGCGAGTATACGTGTATTTCTGGAAATAGTTAAGATTCACGTGTTCCACACAATTGCGGTTATGTATAGTGCCCGGGGCGGATCTAGGCGTGTCGCCGCCGCAGCGGTTCGTCTGTGTTCTCCCTCGCACCCGCACCGTACTTGTATAGTGTATTCGCGTGGCGGGTCGCCCGCTGCGGCGACGACACGCCGAGATCCGTCCCGCGCATTATACCTGTTGAATGTGTAAGTAACTGCATTGAGTGTTGAGCTAGATTTCGTCTGTTACCTGCATAGCGGTCTTGTGATGTGTGTTACAGTACCGATAGTATGTAGACTGAATTGGGATTTAGCTTGGCGCGTGATGCTGTAACACATGATGCTCGCGTCTTATATTTATTAATTTGTAACCGACTTCAAAAAAAAGGAGGAGGTTCTCAATTCGACTGTATTTTTTTTTTATGTTTGTTACTTCAGAACTTTCGACTGGGTGAACCGATTTTGAAAATTATTTTTTTATTTGAAAGCTGGTGCTTCCCGTGTGGTCCCATTTCAATTTGGTCAAGTTCGGATTGGAAGGCGAGGTGGAATCGCTCGGCCGTAGGCCGAGCGATTCCACCGAGTACATTAATAGCAAAAAATTACAAAAAAAAAACTGAAATAAAAAACAATTTAAAAAAATATAAAAATTCAAAAATGTATGAATTAAAAAAAAATCTTACCCTAGAGTTTAAGGCGGTGCTAAAGCAAGCAAAAACCGACCTCCTTCAACTCTAGGGTTCGATTTTTTTTTATTTCACACATTTTTGAAGGCGGTTTTTATATATTTTTAAATAGTTTTTTATTAAATCTAGACAACATTAAAATAAATTAAAACTGTAGAAATAAAAACATTAAAAATTAACAACAATATCAAACCCTTCAATAAAATCAAAATAAATATTAAAACGAATTCTTACATAGTTCAGTCGTGCCATCAATAAACCATATACTTACCTATATTAAATAATAAAAAAATAACATACAATTTATGTTTACACATTATTCTCGGCACTTGTAATTTTGTTTTATATCTGTTTCGAACATATGCTAAATTTTAAGATTCTTGAAAGATATTTGAATCCGTAAGTTTGTGTGTGTCTGTAATGAATGTATTTATTTGTATTGGAAATATATTAGTATCTTATTTGATCCAGTAATTTACCTAATATAATATTTTACACCTATGCACAGATTAGAATATAAAAATATAAAAACATATACAAATTAAATATGAAACAGAATGGAATTTCCACCACCGCACCGGCGGCGCGCGGCGCTAGGGCGAACCCAGGCTACCAATGGTCGGGCCCCAGGGAGAGAAACCTTCGGACGATGCGTGCAGTGTCGAGCGGCTGGCTTCTGGATCTGGCCGTTGTTGCCCCAACCACTCAGCGAGATTAAGAACGGGCGCCTATCAGACCGGCATGGCATTCGAAACCCCCGCATTCGACCGAATGTCCATGGGCGTCGTTAGGCACCTTATGGATGGCTCGGCGCCACATATCACACTTAGTATAAAAAGAAAAAAAATCAAATTGTAATAATTAAATATACTGGCTTGCGCGGCCACTACGAATTTCTGGCCTTTGCTGTGGAAACACTTGGCGTGTGGAAAGTTCCTCATCGATAAGTCTGGTGACCGACGCGCCAAGTCTTTCTTCTTTCAGCGGATAGGGCTGCGCGATTTAAAGGGACAACGCTGCCAGCGCATTGGGCACTGTGGGTGAGTCGGCTGAATTGGATAAAATATTTTACTTACAGTAGCGAACCGGCCCTTTCCCTATCGTTTCCTCCTTCTTTCCGCCTTTTTTTTTTATAAAGAAAGCGCGACGTGTGGCATCGTTTCACTTACGAGTAGGTGACTTACGATGCCCATGGACATTCTGTGGTGCACGGGATTACGAATGCCATGCCGGCCTGACAGGAGCCTTTTCACCCTAATTAATTTTAGTTCTTCATTAGGTTAATTTAATTCTAATCAGTTTTATTTTTGTTTCCTTGTATGTATCGGTATCTGTGTTTTCTCCTATTATAATTAGCCATATTTTAGCTAGATCAAGCTTCGCTAACTTGTAGTTACTTCTACTCTTTTTTATGTTCTGTGGCCCAAACAATAAGAGCTCCATGTCAGACAAATCCCGATCTTCTGCAAAAATTCATGTGACGATCTTTTATTTTATTTATACAAAGACATTTCGCGCCGCTCCGGCAGCGACGGCGGCGCGGGCGGGGCGGCCCCCGGGAGCGGCGGCGTCCGAATCGATTCGCAACTATCGAAAATTCCTACGACAAAATAACACATCGCGCGCCCAACTTTCGGAGCCCGTCCGTCGGCTTTGGAAATTTCCTCCAAATTCCTCGGCACAAGTTTAGGAACGAGCCAGCGAAACAATGGGCCTGCACAAAGAGCGATTAATGGAAAATGCATATTGTGAACGCCGCCGTCCGCACTCACTCATATCAAATTCTGATGATACTGGAAAATGTTGCTGGTTTTTCTTTACTATTATTAGACATGGGAGGTAAGATATGAAAATACCGTGCGTTGACGCACTCATGCACACGCGGCCAAAGGGAAACGAGCGTCTAGGGAAAATACATCATTGGCGTTCACTGACGTTTGTTAGTTGAAATATTAGGCACATGCACATCTGTGATGTAGGTTGCGCCGCCTCAACATTAGGTTAGGGTAATTTTTTTTTAAACCACGAAAACATTGTGAATGAATCTTTGATGGTTTAAAAAAAATAACCAGGGTTCATTTTAGAAGATGCGTCGCTGAGGTGGCCCATGTCGTTTTTGTTACGTTTCGTTTCGAGCCATGTCAGTGAACGCCAATGATGTATTGCCCCGATACGCTCGTAAAGGGAAGCGCTGACATGAAGGAAACTGTCACGGTGGCTTTGGCCTGAAGTCCATCAACCAATAACACCACTCTCAGCTAGGTGAATAGAATAGAATAGAAATTGTATTTATATAGCTTCTATATACATAAGTCATTTAAACATTATCAAATGATATCACATAAATTATTTACAAATTTTCAATTATAATTAAAAATAATTAATTAGAATAATAATTAAAATTTTTGTCATAAAAATTAAAATACATTCAGTCAATATTAATTAAATAAACACTCATTCATTGAGGAATTCCTCGACCGAATAGTACGCCTTTTCCACCAGAGAGCGTTTCAGTCTGCTAGTAAAGCTGTTGAATGATTCAGCATTTTTAATGTCAGGGTTTTTTTATTGTAAATCTTTGGCCCAATTACATATACCGATCTTTCGGATCTGGCGAGTATGTTTTCAAATATGTGGTGCCATGCCATTAGCGACAAGGTGGATAAAATTGTCATCGATTTTATTGAGACGGCTTTTGAATTATGAAAACAAAACATTCTTCAATGCAATGAGATAGTAGCTCAGTTGTGCCATGCTCGTCAATTATAGATTTAGTGTTCACTGCTGGACATACGCCTCTTCAACATATCTCCAATCTGTCCGGCCTTCAGCTGCGCGGAACTGCTGCTTGCCTCCGACGTACCCTCGGACGTACCAGATGTCGTCGTTCCACCTGGCGGGGTGTTCTTACGACGGTCCGTTTCCCTGTCACAATGGCACAATCATAATGAACCCTGCCACTGACTCACGCACGTATGTATGCGCGCACAACGCGGCGCGTGACGCAGGCGCGCTACTGCGTTACAAAAATTGTACCCTGTTATTACCAGCGCAGTTCAAGTGCGTCAGCGCAATGACGCAATACGCAAAGCCGCGTTACACATGTCTAGTAGTTCAGCGAAATGATTCGGATGCGAATGATGATTTGATCAATTCTGATCAGAACGTCGCTGATTCAGAGGGACAATGAACATGCAATAAACAATCTTGTCAGCCTCGGTAGCTAGGTGTTGTATATTGGCGTTCGATCGTCGAAGTTAAGCTCACCGGCCGAAGTCGGAGTTTGGATGTGTGACCGTGTAGAGGCTGACCGTGGTTCAGATTCCACGTAAAGCTGTAGATTCATTTCCTTACCTCAGTAGGTGGTAGGGTTTAACCTATTTATCTAGATCGGCGGCAACCGTGACATATTTCATAAAACTAAAATTTATTCATAGAATTGAAATCTGAAAATATGATATTATTATTACTGAAGTTATGGCCCTAACTTTCCAATTTAGAGCCTCTGTAGCTCAGTGGTGCGGTCGGTCGACCGTTAAGCACACCGCGAGGTCAGTGCCTACTTGGATGGGTGACCCCGCTCGATCGTTGGAGGCTGACCGTGTTTCGGATTCCACATAAAAACTGTCAAGCACTGACATGGCACACGGTGTTATTGGCTGACATCACGGATGTTGTATGTGATGTAACCAACCATGTCAGTTTCCATAAAAAAAAAGAGATATAAGAAAAATCCCCGAGCATAAGGGCGACAGGCTAGCCACCTCTCACCTTGGTACGGTCCTTCCACCGAGTCGTGTAGCACGGGGGGTCTTCGTGCCCTACTTGCTGCTTGGTAATAGTAAAAGTAAGGCACGAAGACCCACTTGCTACATGACTCGGTGGAAGGACCGCGCGAAGGTGACGCCATTTAGTACGGCATCTCGTCCTTATCCCTTAGTCGTCCTTTACGACGTGTACGGGGAGCGATGCAGTGGGGCTATTCTTTTTAAGTACCGGCCCCACGCGGTTTAATATTTATAATGTCTTTGTAACGCTGTTAATTGTGATAGAGACGAAGCAATGGATACTTATGAAATATTAATTCACTATTTACAACCCCCAAGAAGACCTCAAGAAGATTTCGGGTCGAACGGCACGGGGCGAGGCGCGGCGGGGCGGAAGGGTCTACTGCTCCACACTCCCTCAACCTCTTGTTTTATTTCGCTACAGAACAATTATTATCCATTGTTTAGTTAGTAACAAGGGGAGAATGAATTATGCCCACACTGCCCACCGCTCCCTAACTTACTAATTTATCTTCGCGATGTGAAACGAGCCCTATCTTTAGCGTGCTTGAGATTAATATTGCTTAATAATTTGTTCCGATATATGATAGTGCCGTGCCGCGATTTTTGCAAGACAAATTACGCCTTAATTCGAGAAAGACACGATTCAATGCCGCTTGCGAGAGTGGAAGGTAATTGCGTCGTTTTGGCATTACGCTCGATGGAACAGCGTGGGGCATAAGACTGTTTACTGGGCGAGGTAGGGTCAGGCGAAACGGCGAGTGTCCACAACTAGCGCGGCTTCGTTCTAATTGTACAGCTATTCGGGTAAGGTGTGACGTTTGATAAATGAGTCCTTTAGTTCGTATTTCGTAGGCAAATTAAAATAATGTTCAGCGCCTAACGACTGCCGGAGTAGCGGCGAAGCTAAACGTGTTGAAATGGCCGTTTCGTGTTGTGGTTAGTATTAGTCATATTTTATAGACTTTCGGGAGACCAGCTGTCGCTGCTATGGCCGGTTTACACAGCGCGAGCTAGGGAGCGAGTTGGAATGGCCAACTGTTACAGCCACTGCGATTGTGTTCTCTTCTAGTCCTGTATAGCCAGCAATACAAAGGGAAATCTCCGGTATGACACCTTAACGGGGGTGATATTGGCTGGTGGAGCATATACTCTGGCCCCTCTGCCTCAGCCATCCATACCGGATTATATAAAAACAATCTAATAAAATTTAATTAGTATTTAGTAGAGTTATTAGCACATCGCCGATCTCACTACTTCCGGTTGAGCCAGGACTTACAGTTAGTTATCTGTCGATTAAAGTAACATTTCTCATACAGTTGACAGGATATAACCGGTAGCTAAATTTGAGCCGAAGATAGTAATCGGGCATGTGCTCAAAAAGGTTCAAGTGCTTAGTACCCTTAGCCGACGAGCATGCATGAAGAACATTATGAGAGTGGAAGAGGCGGCAGAGGTGTGTCAGGATCGTGGCACGATGGAGATCCTTCGTCTCTGCCCACCCCACCGGGAAACAGGCGTGACGCTATATAAGTATGTATAATAGTGAATTCGGTCCTCAATTGAGTCGGTTAGCATCTGGCGTGTGAGCGCAACATAAATATTTTTTTAATTCACCCGCTCATGGTCTATCCCCATCACGTCACAGGTCTCGTCGCTCGCACGTCACTTGCAACATTTGTACACAAAATTAGGAGCTCGCCAGTCAGTGGACCTTGTTGACATATTTAATGGGCATACAAATTGAATTTCGAACGTTTGTCAACGTATTTTCGAATTCGTACTGTGCAACCAGCGAGCGAGTACAGCGACTGCCCATTTTCATGCGAGTGTCCAAAGCGAGCAGCTGTCAAATGGCTGGTCAGCAATCCCACTGTGTAAATCGGCCCCTCTCGTAGTGTTAGCAAGTTAAAAGTTGTGTTAATGAAAGTAATATAACTTGCCTTTTAGTAAAGCTCTCCAAATTTAATACTCAAAAATATCAGAACAACTACGAGTTTGTGGCCTTTGCTGTAGAGACTCTTGGGGCATGGAGCCCGGACGCGATCAGTTTTTCCAAGAAATTGGGAAAACTACTCATTGACGCGTCTGGGCGTCCGCCGTGCCCGAGCGAATTTCAAGCAGCGGACCAGCCTGGCGATCCAGAGGGGGAACGCCGCTTCAGTCATGGGGACCATGCTAATGGTCCATTTTTTTTTTTTTTTTTTTTTTATTGAAACTGACACGGTTGGCTACATCACCTACAACATCCGTGATGTCAGCCCATAACACCGGGTGAACTTGGTGCCACGTCAGTGCTTCCCTTCGGTCGTGCCGGCTACACTGAACTGGACGGAAAACAAACTATTTACATAGCCGTTTCGACCGACCTTTCATTCAGTGCGGTGGTACCAACCCGGGTGGGTTAAACCCTACCACCTAGTAATATAAGAAGGGAGTCATATCCCTTAGTCGCCTTTTACGACATGCACGGGGAGAGATGCAGTGGGGCTATTCAGGTCCATATGGACGAATTGACGGTGACTGTACTACCCGATCAGTAGGTACAATGCGCATACAATATAATCATTTTCTTGCTACAGTCCTACTGGTAGTACCACGAACAAGAAACATTGCCCTTGGTTCTACCAGTAGGACTACGCAGTAGGATCACGGGCAACAAAGGGACGACTATTTTTATTTATAGTTAGATTTTTAGATTTTTATAGTTAATTTAATTATTTTTAAGTATTTTATTTAAAATAAAGTCTTCACTTCAAGAAATGTAATCTAATGCACTCCACTCCCCCTTGCGACATATGTATTTTCGCTTCGCACACAATGCCCACCATATTTCGCGCTTATCTTCAAAGATGGCGCTGGAATCCCGCGCCCGTGCAGACCGTACGAAGGTAAGCACCGCTTTCTTAGTTGGGCATTAAGATGATATCAAAGGAGCATTTGTTAGGGAACAAACATGTTTACTTCCACTCGACAAATAATCGCGATGCAACTGCTACCATTTTCGCAGGTTGCTTCGTTAGTTAACAACAAACTTTCTGTTTTCTGTCTAAGACAGTAACCTCCTTTGAAGACAGGTCCGTACTATCTGCTGTTGAAAGTTGAACTGTTTAGAGTTCTTCGTATAGTGTGATATGAAAACATCCCTCAAAATGAAACTAACTCCCTAGTAAGTTTCTTGCCGGCTCTTCTTTGTGGGTGTAATTGAACCGGATTGTAAAAATCTACAGATCTCACACTACGCGCAACTATCAAAGGCATTGAAAATGTACCTAATCCTTCCTTACCTTTAATAAAATCCAACTTCTGCTTTCTGTCTGTCTGTCTGTCCGCTTATAACTCGAGAACCACTGAAGCGATTTTAATAAAAAAAAATTCTACGGATAGCTTGATTCTTCTCATCAACTATAGGCTACTAACTATCACGCTAAATGGCTTATGAGATTAGCAGAGAAGTCGAATATGAGAGCGGGCGGAGCCGCGGGCACAGCTAGTTAGAAATAAAGCACACGATACAATTTGACAAATTTGTTTTATTCAACGAAAAGAAACGATCGATCTTAGAAACGATTGAGAACTGTGTCGTCCAAATTGTAACTACATAGTTAATAGGAATTCATTCTTTATCGTACTGACGACGATAAAGTGAACGGAGCGAAGACCGACCTCGTGCGTAAGGGCCCTGCTACCGCCTACAGTTTTTGTCCGCCCGCCTCCTAAGATGGCTCCGAGATTCAATGTTTTCCGTTTCTTGAATAGCGAAATTCTCGATTCAAGTCGGCGAATTTTTTTTTTAATTTTTGACAAAAATCCATGGAGAGTGCTGGGAGGAGCTGTTTGGACGTGATCCCGTCGCCATCGCCTTTCCACCTCCTCACAACGCGCACTGCGCAGGGATTGCATCCCTACACGCTGGACTTACCGCGGATGCGTACCAATCGGTTCTGCAGATATTCCCTCCACAGAACTGGTAAACTGTGGAACGCCCTGCCTGCCCATGTATTTCTCCACAAGTAAAGTCTCGGGCCCTTAAAGAGGGCCAATGCCCAATTTCACCCCCGAGGTGGTGCCAGTCCGGCTTGGAGGTGGACTAATCGCTGGGAAAAGGCTGAAGACCTGAGATTTGAAGATCCGTTGATTGTAGGAATAGGGACAGATATTTCCTCGGAAGCCCGTTCCACACCTTTGCAGTGCAACACAAGAACGATTTAGAGAATCGTGCAGTTCGAAGAACTCTTCTGTTGACTGCAAAGGGGTGTTACGCGAGTTTATGGCGGGTTTGGCGAAGGCGAAAAGGAAGAGGAGGGATGAGGGAAGCAAGTTCGTCAGAGCAGCGGCCATAGTAGAACAGATGAGACAGGCTCATGAACCAACGATACGTCTATGCTTTACATTGCTGGCAATACTGCACTAGAAGAGAACACATACGATCCGTCTAGTGCGGTGGTATCAAGCCAACCGGCTATAATTCTCTCTTCTTCTTAAAAATAACTCTCACGTGTTCTGCCAATCACAAGAAACAATCCTCCAACGATATGCTCATCAAAAAACGTCAATTCTTCGTCCATTTCCACTACACCATCGCGCCGCATACCCACAGGGCCAGGCAGACAGCTACAAACGACAGTTATACCCTTAGCGAAAAGCCCCGCTGCGCTTGCAGGCCAGACAGCCCATCAATTATGGATGAACCTGTTGTATCGAAGGCACTGTAGATTCGACAGCGGAGGTGCAGCAGGAATTAATTACGTATATCAAATTGGATTACTCCCACGGAACCCTTGGGAGGCGCTGCTGGTTTATGACGGTCGTGTGAGATTTGGCAGAAATATTTGTTTATAGAGCCATTTGTGAATATCATGGAGCTTTCTCATTCCTAAATTCTAGGGAGTTACTGTATACGAGTATTGTATTGCACTGGCAGTTAACCAGCGCAAGATTTTATACTTTTTGCCATAGAGTCAATCTATGCTATTCAAAATATTGAATAGGTATTTTCTAGTGATTTGAATGCGAGTGTTTTTGTCTTGTCATAGTTTGCTTTGTAAATACATCGAAAATAAAACATGTAAACACTAATTTGTTGATATTCGATTACAACGTCTTCATGATCGTTTGAAGTGGTTTCATTTATTCAAGAAAGAGGACCGACTAGCGATTCAGTATATATACATTTATACAAATTAGGCACAACAGGCGAGCTTAATGCCGTGAGGCATTCTATTCTAACTGACCTTTGGGATGTGGGAGAAGCATATGCAGGCGAACAAGAATAGTTTGTGGCAGTAAAGCAATATGATAAACTGCAAACTAATACTACATAAAAACTTTAATACGCATATAGTTTATGTATGCCTATAATAGACTTACATATAATATGATGTACACAAGCTGTGCCCGCGGCTCCGCCCGCTCTCATATTTCACTTCACTGCTAACGTCATAAGCTATTTAGCGTGATAGTAAGTAGCCTATAGTTGATGGGAAGAATCAAGCTATCCGTAGAATTTTGTTTTATTAAAATCGGTTCAGTGGTTCTCGAGTTATAAGCGGACAGACAGACACTCAGACAGACAGAAAGCAGACGTTGGATTTTATTATAGGTAAGGATAAGGATTAATCAGTGGTTCTGTTGTTCAACACCATCAACTGAATGACACGGAATGAACGGTATTTGAGGGTACATACATACCACACGCTGTATCCCGACAGTCGGGGTAAGCAGAGTAGTCGAGGTTGTGCTGCAAGTGGAGTACTTGCAGCACAACACCGACCACCACATTTAGCAAAGTATTTGGAAAAGACAACTATCAAGCAGCGAGTAAGGCACGAAGACTCACCTGCTACACGACTCGGTGAAAGGATCGTGCCAAGGTGAGAGGTGGCTAACCTGTCGCCCTTTAGCACTGCATCTTGTCCTTATCACTGCGGGGATATTCTTTTTAAGTACCTGTTCCACACGGTAGGGTGAGGGTCTCACTTCAAAATTGAACACACATACCAGTTGCTTTTCATTTGAAGCGTGCAGCTCGTAAGTCGTGAAATCAACGAATGAAGACGATCGGATGCTGTCAAAATATTTAGGCGGCGCCGCGGCGGGTGGCCGAGTGGTTTGGGCATCGGCTTCTCAAGCGAGAGGTCCGCGGTTCGAATCCGGTCGGCGTGTAGTGAGTTTTTTCTGACGAAAAAAATTACGTACACACTACACCTGCTGCTTCACCGTTCGGAGCCGGTGTGTCCCTTGCCTTGCCCCTTGCTAGGTTAGGAATGGGTTAGGCTTGAAATGTAACCGACTGGGTTGGTACCACCGTACTGGATGTAAGATGGCCGCATAGCAGCATCGGCTGTGTTCTCCTCTAGTCCAGTATAGCCAGCTTTCCAGGGAAGTCTCCGGTATGGCACCTACCTTCTCGGAGGTGATATTGGCTGGTCGGAGCATGCGCTTTGGCCCCTCCAACTCAATATATATATAGTTTTTATTTTATAATTGTTTAATGTCTGCACCAGTTTAGCGGAACTTCAGCGGTTAAACGGTATTGAAATGTGAAATTAAAACGGGTAATTAAAACACCTGTGATTCCTTTTTAAGCCTTCGTGATCGGAATTTTTTATAGAAAGCACAACATTTGGCACCCTGCCACCCATAAGTTGTCAAACGACGCCCACTGACATTCGGTCGCAAGCGATGGTTGCGAATGACAGTCAGACGGGCAGACAGACACGACAGTGAGGGTAATAAGGTCCTATATGGTTTCCGTTTTTTTTATTTTGAGGTACGGAACCCTGAAACTCCACATCCTGTCTCAACCAGCCGCACCCACGCACCCGGCTCTCCCGCGGGAGCCTTCCAGGCCGTGCGCGGGCTGACGCTATGTCGATTCATCAGTGTACGCTGATTAGATCTTAGTCAGCGTACACAACACAGTGAATTGGTCAGTGCTTGCATGGGTGACCGCTCGACCGTTGGAGGCTGACCGTGGTTCGGATTCCATGTAAAACTGTAGGTCCCTTCCCTTCCTACCTTACTCGGTGGTAGGGTTCAACCTGCCCGGGTTGGTACCACCGAACTGAATGAAACGTCGCGTCGGTCAAAACGGCTATTTGAATAGTTCGTGTTTTCCGTCCAGTTCAATGTAGCCGGCACGACCGAAGGGGAGCCCTGACATGGCACCTAGTTCAAGAATGTGTTATGGGCTGACATCACGGATGTCGTAGGTGATGTAGCCAACCTGTGTCAGTTGCCATAAAAATAAAACAAAAAATTAGAGAGCAGCTGCTCCATGGTTCGGATTCCATGTAAAAATTTAGGTCCTCCGGGTTGACCGGAGGAATTTTATTTTTATTCTTATTTTTTATGGAAACTGACACGGTTGGCTACATCACCTACAACGTCCGTGATGTCAGCCCATAACACCGGGTGAACTAGGTGCCATGTCAGTGCTTCCCCCTTTGATCGTGCCGGCTACACTGAACTGGTCGGAAAACACAAACTATTTACATAGCCGTTTAGACCGACGTTTCATTCAGTGCGGTGGTACCAACCCGGGCGGGTTAAACCCTACCACCAAGTAAGATTAGGAGGGAAGGGACCTACAGTTTTACGAGGAATCCGAACCTCGGTCAGCCTCCAACAGTCAGCGGTCACCCATCCAAGTACTGACCGCACCCAGCGTTGCTTAACATTCAATAGCGACAGTTGACTGTCTGCACCACTGAGCTATCGAGGCTGACAGCTAATTGCATAAGACAATAAGTCCGCCCTTGCGACACATTAAATGGGATAAAGTGCATTATTATTATTAGACTCCTTTCAATGTACGCATGTCTCTAACGTCCAAAGGTTGACTAGGAGAAATCTCTATATGGGATAGATCTGCCTTTGCATCGCATGTTATTCCTTACACTGTATGCTATCTATGTAAACATTTTGTAGACTACTAAAGAAGTTGTATCTATTTTATATCTGGTTACATTTGGAAAAAATCTTAAAAACTGTAGGTCCCTTTCCTTCTTAACTTACTAGGTGGTAGGGTTTAACCAGCCCGGGTTGGTACCACCACACGGAATGAAAAAGTCGGTCGAAACGGATATTTGAATAGTTCATGTTTTCCGTCTAGTTCAATGTAGCCGGCACGACCGAAGGGGAGCACTGACATGGCACCTAGTTCGCAAAGGTGTTATGGGCTGACATCGCGGATGTTGTAGGTGATGTAGCCAATCCGAAACACGGTCGGCCTCCAACGGTCGAGCGGTCACCCATCCAAGTACTGACCGCGCCCAGGTGAGCTTGTCATAATCGACAGACCGACCGCACCACTGAGCTACCGGGGCCGACAAATACGCAATATAATCATTTTCTTGCTAGTCCTACAGGTAGTACCACGAACAAGAAACATTGCCCTTGGTTCTACCAGTAGGACTACGCAGTAGGATCACGGGCAACAAAGGGACGATTATTTTTATTTATAGTTAGATTTTTAGATTTTTATAGTTAATTTAATTTTAAGTATTTTATTTGAAATAAAGTATTCACTTCAAGAAATGTAATCTAATGCACTCCACTCCCCCTTGCGACATATGTATTTTCGCTTCGCACACAATGCCCACCATATTTCGCGCTTATCTTCAAAGATGGCGCTGAAATCCCGCGCCCGTGCAGACCGTACGAAGGTAAGCACCGCTTTCTTAGTTGGGCATTAAGATGATATCAAAGGAGCATTTGTTAGGGAACAAACATGTTTACTTCCACTCGACAAATAATCGCGATGCAACTGCTACCATTTTCGCAGGTTGCTTCGTTAGTTAACAACAAACTTTCTGTTTTCTGTCTAAGACAGTAACCTCCTTTGAAGACAGGTCCGTACTATCTGCTGTTGAAAGTTGAAATGTTTTAGAGTTCCTTGTAAAGTCTGATATGAAAACATCCCTCAAAACGAAACTAACTCTACCTATTACGTTTCTTGCCGGCTCTTCTTTGTCGGTGTCATCGAACCGGATTGTAATAAAAACTAAACTAAAATTCAAGCTTAGTGTACATACCATACGAATGATGAATAAAGAATAAAGAATACATGTGTTAGTTTCATTACGTAAGTGACATTATGATGAACTGTTTTAGAAGGGATATCAGCGCCCTAAATTATTCCATGGAGAGTGCTCGTAGGAGCTGTTTGAACCAGCCGTCGCCTTTCCACCTCCGCACAACGCCAAGTGGGCAGGGATTACATCCCTACACGTTTTACTTACCGCGGATGCGTACCAATGGTTTCTGCAGATATTTCCACCACAGAACTGGTAAAGTCTGGAACCCTCTTCCTGCCCATATATTTCTCCACAAGTACAGTCTCGGGCCCTTTAAGAGGGGCGTGAATATGCACCTGTCAGGCCTGCATGGCATTCCAAACTTATGAGCTATTTTTTTTAAGGTTTTTTTGTGTAATCTTACACAATCTTATCTTTGGGTTGGTACCACCACACTGAATGAAAGGTCGGTCGAAACGGCTATGTAAGTAGTTTTCCGTCCAGTTCAGTGTAGCCGGGCCGACCGAAGGGAAGCACTCACATGGCACCTAGTTCACCCGGTGTTATGAGCTGACATCACGGATGTTGTAGGTGATGTAACCAACCGTGTCAGTTTCAATAAAAAAAACTGGTACAGGTTGCTGACTCAAAGGGGCTAGAGTACATGCTCCCACCAGCTGTCATTGCAGGTGCATTTCCAGGTGATATTGCCCCATGAACCATATCGGAGACTTTACCTTTTTTTACATTGCTTCCGACCGAACTGGGTGGCTGTGTCCGAGGTCGAAGCCTCAGGCGCAACCAATTTCACCCCCGAGGTGGTGCCAGTCCGGCTTGAAGGTGGACTAATATCGCTGGGAAAAGAGGAATAGGGAAAGATATTTCTCCGGAAGCCCGTTCCATACCTTTGCAGTGCGAAACAAGAACGGTTTAGAGAATCGTGCAGTTCGAAGAACTCTTCTGTCGACTACAAAGGGGTACTCTGTGAGTGTATGGCGGGTTTCGCGAAGGCGAAAAGAAGGACGAGGAATGAGGGAAGCAAGTTCGTCAGAGCAGCGGCCATAGTAGTACAGATGAGACAGGCTCAATGACCCAACGATACGTTTGTGCTTTACATTGCTGCCAAGGTGGCTATGCTGAACTAAAAGAGAACACATCCGATGCGGTCTCCTTTCGTCCAGTGCGGTGGTATTAACCCAACCGGCCATAATTTGACTCTCACATGTTCTGGCAATCACAAGAAATAATCCTCCAACGATATGCTCATCAAAAAACGTCAATTCTTCGTTCATTTCCACTACACCATCGCGCCGCATACCCACAGGGCCAGGCAGACAGCTACAAACGACAGTAATACCCTTAGCGAAAAGCCCCGCTGCGCTTGCAGGCCAGACAGCCCATCAATTATGGATGAACCTCTTGTATCGAAGGCACTGTAGATTCGACAGCGGAGGTGCAGCAGGAATTAATTACGTATATCAAATTGGATTACTCCCACGGAACCCTTGGGAGGCGCTGCTGGTTTGTGACGGTCCGGTCGTGTGAGATTTGGCAGAAATATTTGTTTATAGAGCCATTTGTGAATATCATGGAGCTTTCTCATTCCTAAATTCTAGGGAGTTACAGTATACGAGTATTGTATGTATTGCACTGGCAGTTAACCAGGCAGCGCAAGATTTTATACTTTTTGCCATAGAGTCAATCTATGCTATTCAAAATATTGAATAGGTATTTTCTAGTGATTTGAATGCGAGTGTTTTTGTCTTGTCATAGTTTGCTTTGTAAATACATCGAAAATAAAACATGTAAAAACACTAATTTGTTGATATTCGATTACAACGTCTTCATGATCGTTTGAAGTGGTTGCATTTATTCTAGAGAGAGGACCGACTAGCGATTCAGTATATATACATTTATACAAATTAGGCACAACAGGCGAGCTTAATGCCGTGAGGCATTCTATTCTAACTGACCTTTGGGATGTGGGAGAAGCATATGCAGGCGAACAAGAATAGTTTGTGGCAGTAAAGCAATATGATAAACTGCAAACTAATACTATATAAATACTTTAATACGCATATAGTTTACAAGCTGTGCCCGCGGCTCCGCCCGCTCTCATATTTCACTTCACTGCTAACCTCATAAGCTATTTAGCGTGATAGTAAGTAGCCTGTAGTTGATGGGAAGAATCAAGCTATCCGTAGAATTTTGTTTTATTAAAATCGATTCAGTGGTTCTCAAGTTATAAGCGGACAGACAGACACTCAAACAGACAGAAAGCAGACGTTGGATTTTATTATAGGTACTAGCCGTGCCCGCGGCTCCGCCCGCTCTCATATTTCACTTCACTGCTAACCTCATAAGCCATTTAGCGTGATAATAAGTAGCCTATAGTTGATGGGAAGAATCAAGCTATCCGTAGATTTTTTTTTTATTAAAATCGGTTCAGTGGTTCTCGAGTTATAAGCGGACAGACAGACATACACTCAGACACTCAGACACTCAGGCACTCAGACAGAAAGCAGACGTTGGATTTTATTATAGGTAAGGAAGGATAAGGAAGGAAAGGAAGGATGATGTACATTAATCAGTGGTTCTGTTGTTCAACACCATCAACTGAATGACACGGAATGAACGGTATTTGAGGGTACATACATACCACACGCTGTATCCCGACAGTCGGGGTAAGCAGAGTAGTCGACGTTGTGCTTCAAGTGGGGTGCTCTCAGCATAACACCGACCACCACATTTAGCAAAGTATTTGGAAAAGACAACTATCAAGTAGCGAGTAAGGCACGAAGACTCACCTGCTACACGACTCGGTGAAAGGATCGTGCCAAGGTGAGAGGTGGCTAACCTGTCGCCCTTTAGCACTGCATCTTGTCCTTATCACTGCGGGGATATTCTTTTTAAGTACCTGTTCCACACGGTAGGGTGAGGGTCTCACTTCAAAATTGAACACACATACCAGTTGCTTTTCATTTGAAGCGTGCAGCTCGTAAGTCGTGAAATCAACGAATGAAGTACGGATTCCATGTAAAACTGTAGGTCCCTTCCCTTCCTACCTTACTCGGTGGTAGGGTTCAACCTGCCCGGGTTGGTACCACCGCACTGAATGAAACGTCGCGTCGGTCGAAACGGCTATTTGAATAGTTCATGTTTTCCGTCCAGTTCAATGTAGCCGGCACGACCGAAGGGGAGCACTGACATGGCACCTAGTTCACAAAGGTGCTATGGGCTGACATCGCGGATGTTGTAGGTGATGTAGCCAAACCGAAACACGGTCGGCCTCCAACGGTCGAGCGGTCACCCATCCAAGTACTGACCGCGCCCAGGTGAGCTTGTCATAATCGACAGACCGACCGCACCACTGAGCTACCGGGGCCGACAAATATGCAGCCTTAATTTTAGTTTTTGCGAACACTGACATTTTATACTAGCACCACAAGTCGACGCCCCATTGAGTTTGAATTTGTTGAATTGTTTGAAAGCAATTAAAACCCTAAAGTCGACATGTCGTGTGGTAGTTTTACGTTGCTTTTTTTTTCGCCCGCAGCGTTGAATATCGAAGGAAAAGTTTAATGGGTTAACTTGTTCTGCTAAAGTTGTTGTTTCTGGAGCTGCTGTGCGCTCGACTTACGTAATTTATCGCCTCTACGTCTGGACATTACGTGTCGGCAGTGGCGGCTGGTGACTTACGTGACCGGCAGTGCGCTAAGTACCTACCTATGTACTTAAATACCAAATTTCCCAACACATTCCCGTCATGTTATTTTAAGATCGGGACTTACGAATTTTTTAAACGCCTGCGTACGTACCTAGCATGAATATTCTTAAGACACTCAATGAGTTGCAAAAAAACAAGAAAAAAAATCCAAACAAGTTTTTTAACTCATTTTTAGTACCTTTATGAACACACCCATAGACCACAACATTACTGCAGCTTTCAAAAAGAAAACAGTAGTAATGTCCCAAAAATACTTCAAAAAGTATATAAAAATAAAAGCATTTGAAAAGAAAAATTGAACCCGGGATCACCTGATTGTAAAGCCTTACTATTATCCAACGCTTAGGCAAATATCGGCACCACTTAATTCACAGTACCACGCGACAGAAAGCACAAAACCTAACCATATTCCATTTTAAATATTCGCGCGCTAACGGGTATGTGACATCATCACATGACAGCGCAGCGCGCTGACTCTAGGCAGACGGACTCACAAGCAGAACGAATCGCCCGCGACGTGTCGCACGCGCGTCTTTCCACAATATACTGTCCTTCTTTTTCCGTCGTGTGTCACACGCAGAATGCAACCTTGTTCCACACATAATCGTATGAAGAGTGTTTTGTTTCACGCGGCGGGGCAGCGGCGTTTGACATTTTCTCATAGTAGACGTTCGCGGTGTTTTGTAATGCACTCGGCGGCGAGCTCGGCGGCGATACGTCGTATGTAGTACGTATTACGTACAGCAAAATCGTGCCTTGTTGTCTAGGAAATAGGAACGAATTCAGTTTGATATTTTTACTTCGATCGGTGACAATCATGGAGAATGTTTAATATTTTAATTGATTTATTTCTTTCGGGTGAAGGCGCTATATTTTGTGGTAGTGCGGCGCACGAGCGCACTTAAGGGCCAGCCGCCACTGCGTGTCGGTTATAGCGTTAAAAGTCTGACGCAATGTTGCTCTACTCTCTCTGATGTAGCGCTGTAAGAAATTAATTGTATAGCCGCGGAACGCAAACGTTTGAACAAGATGTTTATGAAGCGAAGACCTTTTGACGTAAGTTTGGAATGGGGACCTAACTCAGAAAAAGTGAAACGTCACGAAAGTACGAACGTAAAGTTGCAGCGCTCCTCGCGCGCTGCCCAGCTCCATCTGCGAGAGTCTTTTGAAGTCGAACCATTGTATAAGCTTTAACAATTAAAATATCCTTATCCCTTAGTCGCCTTTTACGACATGCATGGTGAGAGATGCAGTGGGGCTATTATTTTTAAGTACCGGCCCTACACGGTACTCTTTTTAAGTGCCGGCCCCACACGGTAAATAAGTCGCTCTTTCAATAAAAAAAAAAAATTGATGTGTGTATGAAATCTTATGCTCATAGGCTATATGTAATCGACGCCTGACGCCGAACTTTCCACCGGGCTTATTGATATAATTTTATCGGAAAATACTTTTACTTTTAGGGTTCCGTACACTAAGCCGGAAATGCTATTACATAGTAGAATAGAATAGAAATTCTTTATTTAACATCTAAAATATTAACAAACCGATAACTACTTTCTTATCTCTCGATTGCCTCGTCACCCACCATATCACGTAGCGATGTTCCCTGCAAGGAGTGCGTGCCACATTTTACCGGTTCTGTGAATAAATACCGGTTGAATACAGAACCGGTCGTTGTACAGATATCTGTAATATATCTTCTATCTTATCTTCTTATCTTATCTTACTAATAATAAATCTGTAAGGGATAGTCATGGAGTAAGTTACTTTGTTTTATGAGATATTGCGTTTGTAGATGTATGATACTAAAACTAAATTGACGATTTTTAGAAATATTTTCTGTATGTATGTATGTGTGTTCCTGCATAACTCTTAAACCGATCATCCGAATTCGCTGGAACTTAGTACACGCACTTTTTACTATACGGGACACAGGATAGGCTAAATGAAATTTAGTTCCGTTCGCGCTAAGATGTGGCTCTCATACAAACCGAATTGTTTCGCGCGCCGAAATAACGGTACGTTAGCGGACTTACTCACTTTCTTCTTTTCAAATACGAATTTCACGCGAGCGAAGCCGCGGGCAAAAGCTAGTACATGTATAATTGGATTGAAATACATCCTAAAATATCGCTGTTAAAGTACATACGTATGTATTAGATTTTATGCTACCTTTTGTTCGCTGTTACGTCCCGTATTCTAACTTCGCCGAAAAGAAAAAAAAAATCTTTGTTCACGCTGAAAGTACGGTAAGTAATAATTGGAGGCTCGTGGAAGATTTCGAGATAAACCCACGACGGATCCTCCCACGGCCACGTCTAGGGTGGATTACGGAACGCACTTCAGTGGGATCATAACCAATTATTTATTGATCATGACCAAAAATTGTTTAGTATATTTCGATAGAATATAAATTCGAGCTGTGTTCGTAAAATCTTTTATCTAGACTACTTTCTCTTCAATATACTATATTTCAAATTCGCATACTTTGCTTCCGATGTTACGGCCCTACAGGTGGTTTTCGGCGGTAAAACCGAAAAAAAAAATTTCAGGGTTACGTAATCAGCGAGACGTAGGCAGCCTCGTGACATCGGTCAGATGTCTGTCCGTTCGTCCATCTGTCTGTTATTGCATGTTAGCTGTCAAACGGCTTGAGTGATTTTTTTTAAACTTGTAATGTTTATACATTTCCGGTAGGCAATAACATTTTAAGGGCAAGCAAAGTGAGACATCCTACACCATAATTTTATTAATATGGCCGCAAAAAATCAGTTGAAAGTAATAATATTTTTCTACGAAAGTACTACGGAACCTTTTTATTTGTGAACAACGTTCATATACTTTAACGTTAAACCTTTAATAAAATAAATGAAACAAATAAATTTATTGTTACTTTTCTCCAAAAATTCACGCACACATACGCACTCTAACCGCTTCTAACACGGCACCAATACACCCACACGCTCCGCACGTCGTCCGCATTCGAAATTCGAAAGCAGCGGCGCTTCACTTTTCGCGCAATTAGACGCGCCGGCAGATTATCGCCGCGCATCCGACAGCTGCCCCCTCCTCCCAACCCCCCCCCCCCCCCCCCCTCCGGGGTCGCCCTTCCGCCCCTCCGTCGCCCCTACTACTCGCGGCGTCTCCTTCGTCGCCATATAGAACCGCGTCTTGTATGCCGCGGTGACCTCAGACTGTTTTGCACTCTGAATGTGTTCTATGAATGTATTTAAGATTTTAAACAAACTTCTCCTTTCCTTACCGAAGTAAATACATTTATATTACATACATATCCGATAATCTGGATAAACAGAGTAATCGGTGTTGTGCTGCAAGTGCTCTGGTAAATTACAGCATAACACCGACCACCGTCTTGTCCTAATACATCGCATTAGGACAAGATAACTCAAAGGTTTCCAAAAAATGGTGGTAGGATTTATCCCGCCCGGATTAGTATCACCGCACTGAATGAGACTTCGGTCGAAACAGCTCTATGTAAATAGTTCGTGTTATCCGCCCAGTTCAGTGTAGCCCACGTGAAATGAAGGGAAGCACTGGCATGGCGCCTAGTTCACCCGGTGTTATGAGCTGACATCACAGATGTTGTAGGTAATGGTAGCCAACCGTGTAAGTTTTCATAAAAAACAATTTTTTTTTCTATATATTTCGTACACACGGCGCAGTACTATCGGACTACTTGTTCCCCCTCGTTCTGCTCACCCCGCCGTGTACTCACACATGTACTTACAATCGAGAAAAGAAATCTCCAAGCGTTCATCCCCCGCCCTCCCTGTGCAGGGCGCGCCGGGGATGAAACAGGGAACTTTGGGAGATCTTTCTGATGTCAAAATGGAGAGCCGTTTTTCTCCTTCACATAGTTAGGTACATACATACCACACGCTGTATCCCGACAATCGGGATAAGCAGAGTAATCGGTGTTTTTCTCCAAGTACTGTTGTAAATTACAGCATAACACCGACCACCACGTTTAGCAAAGTATTCGAATAAGATAAGCAGCAAGTATAAGGCACGAAGACTCACATTCTGCATGACTCCGTGGAAGGACCGCGCCAAGGTGAGAGGTGGCCGGCCTGTCGCCCTTTAGCACGGCATCTTGTCCTTATCCCTTAGTCGCATTTTACGACATGCATGGGGAGAGATCCAGTGGATCTATTCTTTTTTAGTACCGGCCCCACACGGTAATTTCATTTTAAATTCAATGATATTTTAGGAAAGATAGGTTATCTATATGACATTCAGTGCTCACACATGGCACGTCCTTAGAAAGTTGGGAGGAAGAACTATAAAGTGATGCGCTGACTCGAATAGTCTTATTCCAATTATTAGAATTAGTGCAGAATCTCATTACACACGACGGCATTTTCGATGTGTTAGCGGCTCGTGGTTAGCGGTCCGAACGCGTGCGTAGTTGGTGGGCGACTAACTTCAGACAGGACTGTGGTCTTGTATTTAATGTGCCACTTGGGAGCTCAGATAACCTATCTACCTCCTTTTAACTTATAATATCATTGTTTAAATTAATAAAATGTATATCTTTTACATGAGCCGTTATAATTTAAAAAACATTGGGTCGTACATGGCTAATGGTTCACTCGAGAGTCCCGTTAACGATGGCTGTCAAGTGCATAGTACGCGAAAATTTCCTTATTTCATTTAATGAGAATCCGATGGGTTTACCGCGCCCTGGGGCTGCGTTAATGCTTCGTTTCGCACGTCTATGGGGTCTTTTTAGGATTCCGTAACCCGTACGGAAGCCTCGTGCTGAGTCCATGCCGTATGTATGTCCGTCCGTCTGACGGTTGTATCTTTGGAACCGTCGTAGGTGGCCGGTTGAAATTTTCACAGAATACGTGTTATTATGACGGATAGCCCAACAAAATATAAAAACCGGCCAAGTGCGAGTCGAACTCGTGCACCGAGGGTTCCTTTTTTTTTTTTTTTATGGAAACTGACACGGTTGGCTACATCACCTACAACGTCCGTGATGTCAGCCCATAACACCGGGTGAACTAGGTGCCATGTCAGTGCTTCCCCCTTTGATCGTGCCTGCTACACTGAACTGGTCGGAAAACACAAACTATTTACATAGCCGTTTTGACCGACGTTTCAATCAGTGCGGTGGTACCAGCCCGGGCGGGTTAAACCCTACCACCAAGTAAGATTAGGAGGGAAGGGACCTACAGTTTTACGAGGAATCCGAACCTCGGTCAGCCTCCAACGGTCAGCGGTCACCCATCCATGTACTGACCGCACCCAGCGTTGCTTAACATTCAATAGCGACATTTGACTGTCTGCACCACTGAACTATCGAGGCTGACAAAATTCCTTAAGTTGCGGTTAGTTGCGTGTTGTAGGTATACGTCATAGTGTGCACATCGTGTAGGTTAGATATAATAGTGTGCGTACTGACTGCGCGCATAATATTAAAAGGGAAGCTAGCGGGAAGCGGATTGTATGAACGCCACGCCACTATTTTGTATAATGTATGTACTGCGAAAGAATAGCCCCGCTGCATCTCTCCCCATGCATGTCGTAAAAGGCGACTAAGGGATAAGGACAAGATGCCGTGCTAAAGGGCGACAGGCTCGCCACCTCTCACCTTGGCACGGTACTTCCACCGAGTCATGCAGCAGGTGGGTCTTCGTGCCTTACTTGCTGCTTGATCGATTGAATCTTGTTCGAATAATTTGCGAAACGTGGTGGTCGGTGTTGTGCTGTAATTTACCAGAGTTCTTGCAGCACAACACCGATTACTCTGCTTACCCCGATTGTCGGGATTCAGCGTGTGTGATATGTATGTATGTATGCTCTTTACGTGCTCTATATTGGCCCGAAAAGACACGTTAGTTTTATCTCAGTCTTACTAAGGAATAAAAGGAAGATACACTAAAATTATTCCCTTTTTGTGCCAATGTGTAGTGCAGGCAATCTCTATATCTACTCTCTATAATTTTTTTTTTATGTAATCTGGTTTGGGTGTCCTAGTCAGAGGGGCCAAAGCGCATGCTCCGACCAGCCAATATCACCTCCGAGAAGGTAGGTGCCACACCGGAGACTTCCCTGGATTGCTGGCTATACTGGACTAGAGGAGAACACAACCGAGGCTGCTATGCGGCCATCTTACATCCAGTACGGTGGTACCAACCCAGTCGGCTACAATTTGAGCCTACCACCTAGTAAGGGAAGGGAAGGAACCTACAGTTTTACACCGGTTCCGAACGGTGAAGCAGCAGGTGTAGGTATGGACGTAAATTTTTTCGTCAGAAAAAAGTCATTGGTATACGGCGACCGGATTCGAACCTCGGACCTCCCGCATGAGAAGCCGATGCCCAAACCACTCGGCCACCCGCCGCTTAATTGGAGATTAAGCGGCGGGTAACCAATTCTCTTCTCTATATCTCTACTTCTTATAAAATGGAACGTCAGTCTGTATAATATGTATGTTTGAGGTAAACTCCGGAAGCACTGATCATATTTTGATGCGGTTCGCACCAATGTAAAGAGTAGTTCTTGAGGCTCACTATAGGCTATATACCATCACGCTAAATAGCAATAGGGCTGAGTAGTATCAAAGAAAGTATAGTAGAACGGAATTTAGTTTCGAATGGTAGTGCCGGATAGAAAGGTGTGATAAGGACGGAGGCGAGGGAGAGAGAGAGAGATAGAGACAGAGAGAATATAAGAAAAGCGATAGTATATTATCATATTTACTTTTGAATCTGATTTGCTATTAAACCGAGTCTACCGCGAGCGAAGGCGCGGGAAAAATCTAGTTATACACGGTGTTGCAACCCCAACCGTAAAACCCGAAAGGGGGTGATTCTGTACGTAAAATAGAACAACTTTTGTTCTACGACTTTTTAATTTGAAGAAAAAAAAATGTTTTTTCTCCATACATTTTGAGAATAAGTAGTCATTTAAAATTTGTATGGAGAAAAAATTTTTTTTTCTTTCTAAAAAATTATTTTCGCCACAGAAGTTGTTTAGTTTCACAGATAGAATAACCCCCTTATGTCAGTTAAAAATATCACGGGGGCAACAGCAACACCGACCGTGTACTAAATGATATAAAAAAAGTATATACTTATTTGCGCTCAAAACATCACAGATACCTCTTAGAATTTTAAATTTCGAACACAGAAAAAATGGCGGCTAAAAGCTTTCCTCCGTCGTGTGGTGTCGGTCGGTGCGGTGTGGGTTTTTATTTTAGCGAAAAAAATATTCACTAGAAAAGAGCATCTACGCTAACAGAATGTTTCATATATTCGGTGGGTTGTTTATCCGACTTCAATCGTACAATTAAGACGAGGTTTTGCCGGTCTGTATATTTAACGCTTAATATTTAAACTTCGAACTGACACGCTTCTAGCACCGGTCAAAACAAACGGAAATGTCATCCGCCTTTGCGATGTCAGCGCCATCTGCCATAATTTAACCATAATTTATTTCATACGCCATTTCCGATTCTCGATAGGTGATAGTCAGGCGATAGGTGGGTAATAAGAAGGGAGAGGGGGGGGGGGGGGAGCGGATAGGTGGGTAGGGAGAGGGGAGGGAGGGGAGGAGAAAGGGATGGAGCAGGAAGAGAATGACGGAGGGGTGTGGGAGGGTGGTCGGGGATGGTGAGCGAGGTAGGGAGGGAGACGGAGAGATAATGTAAGAGAAGGGATCTTATCATATTTGCGATTAAATCAGATTTGCTATTAAACCGAGTCTACGGGCGGCGCATCAAATTCTTGAGGATGCTGATTTTGTTTAACGTTATATCTTGTTTCTATTATTTTTTACAGATGCCCTAATCTCATGATCTCTCTCTTGTTCGTCTGACAACTTACTCCTAGCAATACCAGCCCACTCGAGTTCGTTCTATACTGACTCATTTACAGTCAGTGCGGCTCGCATGTGGAATCAGCTTCCTGAAGAGATACGTCGCTCCACTACTATCCACATGTTCAAAGAACGTATCCATAAACAATTTCTGATACCACATTCGTACCGTGTGGGGCCGGTACTTTAAAAGAATAGCCCCACTGCATCTCTCCCCGTGCGTGTCGTAAAAGGCGACTAAGGGATGTGAATCCCTTCTTATATAACTAGGTGGTAGGGTTTAACCCGCCCAGGTTGGTACCACCGCACTGAATGAAAGGTCGGTCGAAACGGATATGTAAATAGTTTGTGTTTTCCGTCCAGTTCAGTGTAGCCGGCACGACCGAAGGGAAGCACTGACGTGGCAACAAGTTCAACCCGGTGTTATGGGCTGACATCACGGATGTTGTAGGTGATGTAGCCAACCGTGTCAGTTTCAAAAAAAAAAAAACCACATGGCAATGAGTAGGTAAAATCAATATAAATACTCATCGATGCCCTTGCAGCTTCAATCCAGTTGAAATATATGTAAAGTATGTATATAAGTATGTATGTATTGTTGTTGTATGTATAGCATATAAGATTTGATGTAGGTATATTATAATATTTATGATTCTTATTGTCAATATGTAATTGCGTATATGTAAGGATGTATATTGGTTATATGTACCTTTGTACAATTTTATAAATGTGTGTATTTATATTTCATACTACTGTTCCCTCTTTTGCACTGCATTGTCCGCCCCTACGTATTATCCACATCACAAAGGTTAGTTCGTAAAGAATGCCGCAAAGCATTGAACTCGCCTTTTGTAACCCTTTTATACAATGGTGTACAATAAAGTTGATTTTAATTTCATTTCATTTCCAAATCTAGACAATTTCGCGAGTAGAGTTTCTCGCATAGCCAGTTAATAATATGCTCTATTAATGAATTAGTTCTCGCTTCCCTCAACCGTCTCTGTGAGTCATTAGTGCAGCCGCCCCGTCATTAAAGTGAGACATTCGAGAATAGGTTAATGAGCGTCTGACTTTATGCCGCGCCGACACCGTGACGTCAGTGAGTTTTTCATTGTGTTTTAAATTGTCACTAAAGTGAGATCGGCCTTGTTTGCCGTAACCGTTGAATGCTCGCTGATTTCCTAGATGTTATAAAGGAGTCCACGTTGAAATCATACTGAATAGTTTAAATATCGTGAGATTTTTTTTTTAAGAATTGACCATAGGATAGGCCTGCGGTGGGTGGCCTGGCTTCAGCTTCTCTTGCAAGAGGTCCGAGGTTCGAATCCGGTCGGCTTGTACCAATGAGTTTTTTTTCTAATGGAAAAATTGCACCTGTAGCTTCACCGTTCGGAACCGGTGTAAAACTGTAGGTCCCTTCCCTTGCCCCTTACTAGATGCTAGGCTAAAATAATAGCCGACTGGGTTGGTACTACCGTATTTTATATAAGATGGCCGCATAGCAGCCTCAGCTGTGTTCTCCTATAGTCCAGTATAGCCAGCAATCCAAAAGGGAAGTCTCCGATATGGCACCTACCTTCTCGCAGGTGATATTGGCTGGTCGGTGCATGTGCTTTGGCCCCTCTGACTCAGCCACCCATACCGCATTACATAAAACAAAATACGGAAGCCTATTACTAAGCCTATCTCGTCTTTCTGTGTTGCTGCACTGTCTCTATATGAATGTTAAGTTGTTTTGAATTGTGTCGTAGTTCTAATTTAAAGGCCGTGTTCGTAGAAGCTCTACGTCGCAGACAGTCTACGCTAGAAGCTCTGCGTCGTAGAGAATCGACGCTAGAAGCTCTACGTCGTAGCGCGTAGAAGCTCTACGTCGTAGCGCGTAGAAGCTCTACGTCGTAGCGCGTAGAAGCTCTACGAAACTCTACGTCGTAGAGAGTCTACGCTAGAAGCTCTACGTTGTAGCGCGTAGAAGCTGTACGTCGTAGAGGGTCTTCCCTGGCTTCCCTCATCCCTCCTGCCCCGATCCGAATCCGCCACACCGGCCGGACTCGCTCGGAAAATCCATATGTTGTTGACACACAACTTCTGAGAACGCACCTCTTTTCCTGTGTCGTACGGCGAAAATATGGAACGATCTTTCGGTGAGTCCGGTCTTCTATACCACGACCTGGCGTCTTCAAAAGGCGTGTTATTAAATTAGACAACGACCTCTTTGTCCGCCTTGTAGCTGGCATGGCGTCTTTCTGAGCGTGGTTTCACGAGGAGTGGTGTTATTGGCTGCGTCTGATATTCTGATCTGTGATGTAAATAAACTAGATAGGTATCTATTCGTCTACTCATCTATCAAACTGTTTGCAGGCGAGCTTTTGTCTCCCGGATCGCTTCGCCTCATAAACAAGAGTTCCCAAAACAAAAGTCAAAAACCAGCGGGCATCAACGCGCCCGGCAGCGAGGCGATCGATAGCGTACGTGTGCGAGAGAGATAGCCATACGTCGTCCGCATCGGTGTGGGCGAGGGAGCGAGGTGGCGGTACATTAGTTTAATGCAATTAGTAGGTTTTGCTCTAATGAAATGTAGCCAATTATTATCATTGGAAAATAGGTTCAGTCAGAGAATAATTCTTTTCGAGCAGGTTGGCTACATCACCTACAACATCCGAGATGTCAGCCCGTTACGCCTTGGTGAACTAGGTGCCATGCCAGTGCTTCCCTTTGGTCGTGCCGACTACACTGAATTAGACGGAAAACACGCACTGTCCACATGGCCGGTTAGACCGACCTTTCATTTAGCGCGGGTGGTACAAAGTTTTACGTAAAATCCGAAACACGGTCAGCCTCGAACGGTAGAACGGTCACCCATTCATGTTCTGTCCGCGCCCGGGTGGGCTTAATATCACGAGCGACGGTCGATCGATCGCACCAATTTGCGATAGTAGCAAGAAAACAAGGTAAATGCCATATGCCAACAAGAAATTTTAGGTACATATATGAATGAATGAATATACAATTCATTTAGGACATTATGAAAAAAGGGTTCGCAATAATTTCCTAAGCGAAAATAAAACTCTGAGCGACCTCCTTTCGAGGAATTGTTTATTTGATATAAATGAGTGTAAGTAAATATTTGTAGACAGACCCAGTGATGTGAGAGTGTGCCAGTGCGAGTGTGTGGATACGCCATACGCATGTTTTGCTGGTCTCACCGTCTCACCGACGTCGGCGGCACCGGCGGCGGCGGCACGCGGCGCGGCGCACTTGTTATCTCTATCTCTATATTACCTTCTCTGTCACTATCTCTATCTGTATCTCTATATCTATCTCTATATGTATCTCTATCACTATCTCTATCTCTATATGTATCTCTATCTGAATCTCTATCACTATCTCGATCTCTATCTGTATCTCTATCTCTATCAATATCTCTATCTCTCTCTGTATCTATATCTGTATCTGTATCTCTATCTCTATCTCTATCTCTCTCTGTATCTCTATCTATATCTATCTGTATCTCTATCACTATCTTTATCACTATCTCTATCACTATCAAATGCAGCGCAATCTAGCAGAATATTTGTTCTTCAAAAAAGAGCATTGCGTTGTGTACTCAGTATGAAAGCCAGGGACTCTTGTAGAAATGTATTTCATAAAGTAGGAATCATGACATTACCCAGTGTTTATATTTATCAAAATATCTGCTATGCTAGGAAGTATATGCAGAACGCTACTCTTCATTCCGATATTCACCAGCATGACACTAGGAGTAAAAATAATATTCAAATTACGAAGCACAGATCATCTAAAATGTCTAAAAGTTTTGTTTGTAATAGTATTAGATTATATAATAAAATACCCGAAGAGGTAAAAAATCTTAATGATCCTTTGTTTAAGAAACACTTAAAATCTACCCTTGCAAAGAAAGCCTACTACAGTGTAAAGGAGGCCTTAGCTGATAAAATCATATCTTGAGTTTCTGACTGCATAATTAGTTAATACTTGACTAGGTACCATTTGTACCTCAATAATTATATTAACCCATATTGACAACTTGATACCTACTTCAAGTATGATAATATTTTATTATATATAAACATATATATATTAATATTTTTTGGTTTTTGACAATTGTATTTTTTACAATCAATATTAACTCTTGACTAGGTACCATTAGTACCTCAACTTTATTAACCCATTGACAACTTGATACTTCAAGTATCTTAAATATTCATATATTTTTATTTTTTATTTTTGACAATACAATTATACTACATTGTAGTTTAATATACTAACATAGTTATGTTGACACAAATTACGTATCAAAGTTTGACAAGGGCTCTTTACACCTGATTCACTTAATTAATAAGTCTTTGTAGTCAGAACTCTCAGCAAAATTGTTAATCTTGCTCTCAAGCTGTGTTTTAGATAGACTATGGGCGGTGTTATTATGTGGCTAGTCACTAAATTCTTGTAAAAATATGTTTAAAAAATACCCTGCGAAGTTTCTTGTCGGTTCTTCTTCGTGGGTGTAATCGAACCGGATAGAACAAATTGTGACAAGTTCGAGAGCAGTCTAACTGCCATATGAATGATCAATTAACAATACAACAATACAATACAATACAATATCTCTATCTCTCTCTGTATCTCTATCACTATATCTATATCTATCTCCATCTGAATGTATATATCTATAACTGTATATCTATCTCTATTATAAAAGGGAACGTCTGTGTGTATGTATGTATGTTTGAGGTAAACTGCAGCAGAGGTAATTTGTAATTTAACTTTAATTTCTTTAAGAGATATAATTTGATCTTGTAATAATTTGGTTTGGTTAAGTTAGGTTAGGTTACAAGTACATTTTTTTTCCTTTATTTTTTTAATGACGGCAAATGTAATAAATTCCCATTTTACAGCGGAGATTCCTTCAGCAAATAGGAAAAGTGCCGATGACCTTCGGATCGGCTGACCTGATCTTCATCAAACATCGCTAAGAACCGTCCCGGTTAAAACAGCTTTCTAATAAAAAAACCGCATCCAAATCGGCACATCCGTTCGAGAGCTACGATGCCACAGACAGACAGGCAGACAGACGGAAGCGTCAAACTTATTACGAGTAACTAGCTTTTGCCCGCGCCTTCGCTCGTGTAAAATTCGTATTTCAAAAGAAGAAAGTAAGTCATTGAGGGCCAGGCCGATGGCTGAGTTGCGTTCAGGTGAATGATGAACCTTCTCGAATAGTATGTAACTAAGGGCGAGGCACCCGTACCGTGTGGGGCCGGTACTTTAAAAGAATAGCCCCACTGCATCTCTCCCCGTGTATGTCGTAAAAGGCGACTAAGGGATATGACTCTCTTCTTATATTACTAGGTGGTAGGGTTTAACCCGCCCGGGTTGGTACCACCGCACTGAATGAAAGGTCGGTCGAAGCGGCTATGTAAATAGTTAGTGTTTTCCGTCCAGTTCGGTGTAGCCGGCACGACCGAAGGGAAGCACTGACGTGGCACCAAGTTCACCCGGTGTTATGGGCTGACATCGCTGGATGTTGTAGGTGATATAGCCAACCGTGTCAGTTTCAATAAAAAAAAAAAATTAAAAAACCCCTCCTTTTGTGTCGGGGGTTAAAAATAGATACTTACTCGGGTTTCATAATTACCTAGCTATGCTGATTTCGTGACGTACGTAATATATAACGCTAAAATAAATGCATAACTCCGGCGGCTGGTGGCCGAGTGGTTTGGGCATCGGCTTCTCATGCGAGAGGTCCGAAGTTCAAATCCGGTCGGCGTGTACCAATGAGTTTTTTCTTACGAAAAAAATTACGTGCATACCTACACCTGCTGCTTCGCCGTTCGGAACCGGTGTAAAACCTGTATGTCCCTTACCTTGCCCCTTACTATGTAGGTGGTAGGCTCAAATTGTAGCCGACTCTGTTGATACCACCGTACTGGATGTAAGATGGCCGCATAGCAGCCTCGGCTGTGTTCTCCTCTAGTCCAGTATATCCAGCAATAAAGGATAGTCTCCGGTATGGAACCTACCTTCTCGGAGGTGATATTGGCTGGTCGGAGCATGTACTTTGGCCCACTCCGACGCAGCCACCCATACCGGATTACATAAAAAAACCGGCCAAGTGCGAGTCAACACGCGCACCGAGGGTTCCGTATCGCCATCTCATGGTCAGCGCCACTCACGCCATCTATGGCGTGTTTATGAAATCTATTTTAGTTAAAATTCATGATTGGTTAAAATGCTTCATAGTTTTTTTTGGGTAGATGGCGCGCATACATTTTTTAGTTTCTTCTATGCGAACCCCCGTGAATTTTTTACTTTTTCTGATTTTGATTATTTGTTGTTATATCGGAAATAATAACACATATTCTGTGAAAATTACAACGAGCTACCTATTACGGTTAAAGAGATACAGCCCTCGGACAGACAGACAGACAGACAGACGGCGTAGGCTTAGTAATAGGGTCCCGTACCGGATATGGAACTCTTAAAAAAAAACTCTTAATTTAAACCGTTGTTCTCCTTGAAAGGCTAGTCCACGGCTGCTCTACCGAATCGTGAAAAGTGCGCGATTCAAACGGACTTTCCACGCACCCAACCCGTTTTATGCGCCATAAAAAATTTACGGCGGCCCCCTTCCACGCTCCATCGTCAAATTGAATATGAAAAATCAGAGCGACGACGATGAAGTGGACTAACATTTAATGAAGTACATACTTCAGCTCCTGTTATAAAATTTCCGGATGTTTCTTGCTCAAATAAACCCCCGGTTTTATTGTTGTGGGCTCGTTTTGTTTTTCAGAATTTTTAATTGTGCGGTCTCGGGCGGTAGCATGCGCGCGTAATAATACGTTTTCTGACCCCAAATAGGACGAAAACAAACACAATCTAAGAGCCATGTTTACAGACATTGTAAACAGTACTTGGATCGCTCGACCGTTGGAGTCTGACCGTGGTTCGGATTCCACGTAAAACTGTGTAGGTACCTTCCCTTCTTACCTTACTAGGTGGTAGGGTTTATCCCGTCCGGGTTGATACTACCGCAGTGAATGAAACTTCATCGATCGAATCGGCTATGTAAATAGTTCGTGTTTTCCGTTCAGTTCAGTGTAGCTGACATGAAATGAATGAGGGGAAGCACTGACATGGAACCCAGTTCATCCGGTTTTATGGGCTGATATCACTGATGTTGCAGGTGATGTAGCCAATCGTGGCAGTTTTTTTTTTTTTTTTATGGAACCTGACACGGTTGGCTACATCACCTACAACATCCGTGATGTCAGCCCATAACACAGGGTGAACTAGGTGCCATGTCAGTGCTTCCCTTCATTTCATGTCGGCTACACTAAACTGGACGGAAAACACGAACTATTTACATAGTCGTTTCGACCGACGTTTCGTTCAGTGCGGTGGTACCAACCCGGCCGGGATAAACCCTACCACCTAGTAAGGTAAGAAGGGAAGGGACCTACAGTTTAACGTGGAATCCGAACCACGGTCAGCCTCCAACGGTCGAGCGGTCACCCATCCAATCACTGACCGCACTCAGCGTTGCTTAATAACAGTTGACTAACCAACCGCGCCACTGAGCTACCGAGGCTGACGAATTTTCTTATCCCTTAGTCGACTTTTACGACATGCGACGGGGAGAGATGCAGTGGGGCCATTCTTTTTAAGTACCGACCCCAAACGGTACAGTTTCCATAAAATAAAAAATTTAAAAAAAAATATTGGAAAAGGTTTAATTCGTATTAAATTCAAATCCTACCTTTCGATTGTTACAAATTGTTGGTTGTAAAAGCTGATTATTCACCGTGCAAATAAATGTTTTTGGATGAATGGTAAAATAATTTTAATGGTTATCGAATTATGGTTTACTTGTTGAAATATTACTTTGATTATCCTGTTTATAATATTATTCCTTATTCGGTTTGGGTTTTATTACACCACTAGCTTTTGCCCGCGGCTTCGCTCGCGCGAAATTCATGTTTAAAAAGAATAAAGTAAGTAAGACCGCTAGCGTACCTTTATTTTGGCGCGCGGAACAATTCGGTTTGTGTGAGAGCCACATCTTAGCGTAACCGGAACCGAATTTTATTTAGCCTATCCTGTGTCTCGTATAGGTAAATGTCTTTGTACTAGTTTCATCAAATTTGGATGATCGGTTTAAGAGTTATGGAGGAACATACATACATATATACCTACACATACATACAGAAAAGTTTTCTAAAAATATTGCTTTTGTAGACATAGAGTCTACAAAAGCAATATTTTTTTTTATGGATATTGACACGGTTGGCTACATCACCTACAACATCCGTGATGTCAGCCCATAATACCGGGTGAACTTGGTGCCACGTCAGTGCTTCCCTTCGGTCGTGCCGGCTACACTGAACTGGACGGAAAACACAAGCTATTTACATAGCCGTTTCGACCGACCTTTCATTCAGTGCGGTGGTATCAACCCTACCACCTAGTAATATAAGAAGGGAGTCATATGCTTTAGTCGCCTTTTACGACATTTGTATTTGTATTTGTTCAAAAATCATTCGTGGGCAATACATATTGCACTTGAACTCGTAACAATTTATAAATTAAATTCTACTCAGTCCCAATCACGACAAGGGACAATATTGGATAAATAGGTATCCAAAATTAGCCCAAATTTATATATTATTTCCCCTACATAAAATCTATTTCAATTTTCTAATTGTCACAATTAAAATAATTATTAAAATAATTAACAGTTTACAATCTTAGATTAAAATCAATCAAAAATTCATTACAATCATCAAGCATCAATTCAATTCAATAGTTTTGTCAATTTTTTTTTTATCTAAACCAAATTACATTATAATTAAATCAATAAAATAAAAATAAAATAAAATAAAATAAAAATATAAAGCCTCAATAGATTTGTCAGAATAGGTTTAAAACTAGTATCACAGTTATGACTAGGGTATCTTATCTACACTAAATTATAAAACTCTTCCACTGTATAACATTCTTTTTTTATTAAATATTTTTTCACTTCAATCTTGAATTGCTTGTTATTTAAACTTTTTATACTATCTGGAAGTATGTTATATAATTTGACACTATTGCATATAAAACTGTTATATTTTTTAGCTAATCTACATTTAACATTTACAATGTTTCTTTTATTTCTTGTATTATAGCCATGTATGTCAGAGAATAGAGGAGTGTTGTCAATGTTTGCTCGAGCATGCAGGAGGTTATGATAAATGTATAAACATGGCATGGTCATTAGGTTAAATTCTGAAAATTTTGATCTGCAAGTTGTTCTTGGCTTAACATTAAGTATTTTTTTGAGAGCTCGCTTCTGGAGTATAAAAATTCTTTTATATTCGGCAGCCTTCCCCGAAAATTTAATGCCATAATTCATTACACTCCCGAAATATGCATGATAGACGTTTATTGCTGCTTTTTGGCCACATATTTTTCTAATTTTTTGAATTGCAAAGACAGCAGAAGTCAATTTTCCAGCTGTGTAATCTATATGTTTATCCCATTTAAGTTTAGAGTCTAATTTTACCCCTAGAAATTTTACACAGTCGGTGAATTCTATCTTATTGTTACCTATTTTAATGTTCAATGCTATATTATTTGGACGCAATGAAAAATACATTGCCTTAGTTTTGTCTACGTTGAATAGGAGGTTATTATTTATAAACCACTGATTCACCCTTGTCATTGTTGATGTTGCCGCTGTTATGACTTTGTTAATATCTTTGTCTATAAACAGAAAAGATGTGTCATCTGCAAACATTATCAGACTCCCCTCATTCTCTAGACATTATGGAAGGTCATTGACATACACAATAAACAGGAATGGGCCCAGAATGGAACCTTGTGGTACTCCGAATTGGCAAACGTTTTCGTCAGAGTATTCACCTTCGATTGCTGTTACGTGTTTTCTTCCTGAGAGATAGGATTTCATTATGTTTAGGGAATTACCTTTAATGCCATATCGTTCTAATTTGGCAATTATGATGTCATGCTTGACACAATCAAAAGCCTTCGACAGATCACAGAATACTCCAATTATCTTCTGCGACCCGTCGAGGGCCTCTACTATATTGGCCAACATTGCTTCAATGGCATTACTAGTGTTTTTTCCTTTGCGAAAACCAAACTGACTGGTAGTGAGCAGTTTGTGTTCTTCAAAATATTCAGTAAGTTGGCCTAAAATAAAATAATACATAATAAACATACACGGGGAGAGATGCAGTGGGGCTATTCTTTTACAGTACCGGCCCCACACGGTACATTTGTACATACATACATATCTCATAAAAACAGGTAACTTACTCCATGACTATCCCTTACATATTTATTATTAATATAGATTGATATTGATAATATTATTGTAATGTTTTCGGTTATGTGATGCATTAACCAGAACGACTTCATCATCATCATCAGCCTGTATCGGTCCACTGCTGGACACAGGCCTCTCCCAAGGCACGCCACAACACGCGGTCTTCCGCTCTTCTCATCCATCCACTCCCGGCTACCTTTTTTAGGTCATCTGTCCACCCAGCCGGGGGGCGTCCCACGCTACTTTTGCTTGTACGTGGCCTCCATTCGAGCAGAACGACTTACAATAATTGTCAATATTTCGTCCACCGCTCTCGTGACATTGCCAGGACTCGCGGAACTGCGAGGATCTGAAGGACACCCGACACGTGCCGTCCAGTCAAATGTCAATTGGCATCTGACTGGACGACGACGTGTCGGGTGCCGGAAGACGAAACGTCGACAAATTGTATGCTATGATTCTGTACCGTGTAGGGTCGTGTAGGTACTTTAAAATAATAGCACCACTGCATCTCTCCCCGTGCATGTCTTAAAAGGCGACTAAGGTATAAGGACAATATGCCGTGCTAAAGGCCGATAGGCTAGCCACCTCTCACCTTGACGTGGTACTTCCACCGAGTCATGCAGCAGGTGGGTCTTCGTGCCTTACTTGCTGCGGGATAGTTATCTTGTCCTAATACTTTGCTAAATGTGGTAGTCTGTGTTGTGCTGTAATTTACCAGAGTTCTTGCAGCACAATGCCGATTACTCTTCTTACCCCATTGTAGGTCTACAGCATGCGGTATGTAGTTAGTTCTATAATGTACAACCAACGTGGTATTATGTTTTAGTAGAGCTCTTACTCGGCCGACGGCATTTCTCCGCCGAGTTGAGGCACAAATTTACGAATTGGGGCACATCGAAACTAGTCGATCGCGATCGGCCGAACTCGTCTCACGTGCCACCGTCTGCGCGCATCGCGCATGCCCGGTTGTATTTCAATGCACGTGTTGTGACATGTTGGGTTGGCCTAGGCTGGCGTTGTCGCTTACCGGCCGCTAGCCCCTCTCCTGCTCGATTCCCGCCCCGCGCGAGCCCTTCACCGCCCGCTAGCCCCACTCCGGTCGCTTCCCGCCCCGTGCGAGCTCCCCTCTACCGCTAGGCTCTGCGCTCTGCCTACCCGCTACCTTTCCTCATACCTCAGCTGATGGGACGCCGTTTCTCTGTATCTTTCTTCGTAGCGATAGCTCTAGTACATAATACCTCGTTGTGTACAACAGCGGCAAAAGTCTAAACGAACACACCAAAATATATTGAACGATATGTTTTCATTTCCTTCCCGCATTAAAGTCTGCTACATCCTTGCGGTTGCGGCTATCAGTTGAGCAACTTATTTATCTAAGTTGCCCGCGTCGACAATTAAGATTTACGAGAATTTTTCATCGCGGCAGGCTCTAGCGGCGAGTTAATATTGCGTAAAAAATAAACGACGCCGACTGTGTTCCGCGAGATCGCGAGATATTGCGTAATTTATGAGTTTTTAACCCTTGAAAAAGTCGCCAGAATTGAATATTCATCGCGAGACCGCCGGAGCCAACTCCGGCATGGCGGCTCAATTCCAAGCTGTGCAAGATGAAACAACAAACAGTGTTTTTTTATGTAATCCGGTATGGTTGGCTGAGTCGAAGGGGCCAAAGCGAATGCTCCGACCAGCCAATATCACCTCCGAGAAGGTAGGTGCCATACCGGAGACTTCCCTGGATTGCTGGCTATACTGGACTAGAGGAGAACACAACCGAGGGTGCTATGCGGCCATCTTACATCCAGTACGGTGGTACCAACCCAGTCGGATACAATTTGAGCCTACCACCTATAGTGTAGCTTGTCATATAATATAATTCATATACAGATATTTTATCTCACGAGCGCGGGCGAGCCATACTTGTAGTTGTAATGCGTAAAGACACGCGCTCCTGTGTGTGTAGCGTTAGAGCAGGTAGCGCTCCCGAGCTTACGCAGACAGGCAGTGTGCATGTATATTTACACATTTACACACACAAGCGTGCCACAACTAGTTGTGCCATAGGGAATTCATTTGTGAATTTAGTTCTTGTCCTATTTTGTTTTACAATCCGTACTTTGTATAGTGGCTGGTTTTGTAAATACTAACACGTGTAAATACTAAACGTGCGGCCGAAACGATGGTCGACAAAGGGAACTTCGAAATTTTCCATCAAACGTCGTGTAGCAAAGTCCTCACGATGACGAGCCATACGTTTGGCCCAAGACGTCGAGCATCACAGCTCCATAAAAGTCCGTGAGTAAAGCTGTTATTTAAAATCTGCCACTGCACACTGCATTGACCGTATTGGTCATATTGTAGTCGTATTTATTACTGCGGCACCAAGACGTGATTGACCGTCTTTGATAATTGTATTTCCAATGTTATTGCGTGGTGGTCGGTGTTGTGCTGTAATTTACAAGAGTACCTGCAGCACAACACCGATTAGTCTGCTTACCCCGATTGTCGGGATACGACGTGTGGTATGTTATATACTGTGTCATACACCTGAGCCGTGCAAACTAACGATGAGTTTTGCGCGTGCATTTGAGACTCCCACTGCATATAGGGTCATCAAACGTCGTATTTAGTGATATCAAGAGGCCGGACAGCCCTACAATAGTCCGCTAATCTGCTGGTATTTCATTTCGGCGTTCGCGAGGGGAGGTGAAATTGACTATGGCGAGCACCGTTCTGTTCAAAAGAATGTACTGTGTTCATCATAACTACAGCGTTCGAAGGCACACAGAGAGATACGCATAACGTTCGCGCGAAGTTTGCGTCGTCGTACTGAACTTGGAATCGAACTACAGACCCCCGTCGGTTGAGCTCAGCAAACTTTCGGTCGCATCTTCCTCCGCGTTCGTCGGCTCAGTTGAAGAAAGAATTCCGACGTTATCTAGCTTCTTGTAGCTAGTCAAATATTACATTTTAGCCTAGTATTCATATCCAAGTTGATATCTAATGGTTTCTTGATTTATTTAAAGGTTTTTAGATATTTTTATAAATCGAGTATTGAATATAATATTTAAATCAGAGGGACCGGAGTACATGCTAGGGAAGAATCTTACCACGGAACAAGGAGTAATTATCTAAAATGCTCTGTGGGACTACAGTCTAACATCGGTTGCGAAGGATGAAGTGGCACAATTTATCTATCAGAAAAAACTCATTGGTACCAAAGAGTTGCAGTACTATAGGGAGAGCATGTTACTACTTACTAACTAGGATATTGAATTTTATCTGCATTCGTATATATATTTTTATTGTTCTCGATCTCGATATGGTTTTTGTCACAGATCACGAAATACCGCGCGCGGTATTTCGTGATCTGTGGTTTTTGTCCTTTAGAATGCAACAATTTGTCATTTAGCGGCCGGTTATCTCGCTCGGTACGCACACCGTTATGTATTGTTTGATTTCCTAAATAAAAAAATTATTTATGAAGGAAATTGCGTATTTAGCATTGAGTTACATACATACATACCACACACTGTATCCCGACAATCGGGGTAAACAGATCAAACAGTGTTGTGCTGCAAGAACTCCGGTAAATTGCCTCACAACACCGACCGCCACCTTTAGTAAAGTATTCGGATAACTATCAAGCAGCAGGAAACATAAAAGAAAACTGTTTCTATTGTTTTCATACTAATAATCCTTTATATTAATATTATTACAAGTTTGTTTCTTACAGTTATTGTTTCATGTTGTTTGTTCATCGGAAACTTGAAAATACTTTTTGCCCGTCCACCGCTTCCAAAAAAAATTCTGGATCCGCCCTTGCATAACCTACATGTATTTTTCAGCCTCGATAGCTCAGTGGTGCAGACAGTCAACTGTCGCTATTGAATGTTAAGCAACGCTGGGCGCGGTCAGTACTTGGATGGGTGACCGCTGACCGTTGGAGGCTGACCGAGGTTCGGATTCCTCGTAAAACTGTAGGTCCCTTCCCTCCTAATCTTACTTGGTGGTAGGGTTTAACCCGCCCGGGTTGATACCACCGCACTGAATGAAACGTCGCGACGTTTCATTCTTTTCGTTCAAACTATTTACATAGCCGTTTAAACCGACGCGTCGGTTTAAACGGCTATGTAAATAGTTTGTGTTTTCGGACCAGTTCAGTGTAGCCGGCACGATCAAAGGGGGAAGCACTGACATGTCACCTAGTTCACCCGGTGTTATGGTCTGACATCACGGACGTTGTAGGTGATGTAGCCAACCGTGTCAGTTTCCATAAAAAAAAAAAAAAACGAGCGGAGCCCGCGGGAAAACGCTGGTCGTTGTATAAATGCACAGAAGTACAGATTTATCGTCCGGATGTTCTGGCGATGCATTATCGTGGCTGGCGCAAGTTATTAGTGGCGGTTTCATTCATTGGTGGTAATTAATATTGGTTGCGGTCTCGGTCGGCATTGCCTGCTGGCACACTCCAAGGTGTGACTAATGTTTTTATTCTACCAGCTCTATCCAGATTTTTAATGTATTTATTTTAAGACGTTCCTATGTATTTATGTATGTATATTTTTTTTACGTTCACAGTCGTACAACTTATTTACATACATACATACATATCATACCCTGTATCCCAACAATCTGGGTAAGCAGAGTAATCATTGTTGTGCTTCTAATTACATCACAATACCGACCACCAAATTTAGCAAACTATTAGGACAATATAACTGTCACGCAGGAAGTAAGGCACGAAGACCCACCAACTCCATGACTTCGATGGAAGGACCGTGCCAAGGTGAGTGGTGGCTAGTCTTTCGCCCTTTGGCACAGCATTTTGTCCTTGTCCCTCAGTCGCCTTTCACGACATGCGCGAGGAGAGATGCAGTGCAGATTACTTCTTTATACTTGTTTTAACGTAGAAACATTTGGGTGAATCAACTTTTTCTTATTTTTGTTATCTGTCTGAAGACAGGATATTATCTTATTAAATTCACCTTATTTTAATAGTTACAGCGACTCTCCGATAAGTAATTGATTAATAAGAAAGAAGTTCCACAAAGAATTTTGAGTAATTTAAAAAAAAATTGGTTACCCTGGGGACAAACACTTTATTCCATACAAAACTGGGGACAAATTTGTCCCCTGGGTCACCCCTAAAAATTTGGTTATTGTTTTATTTTAAATAGTTCTCTTCTTTTATTTAAATTGCCTATCTACCTAAGTATTCTATACTTATTGATTTTCAACTAAGTAATAAATTGTACTATACTTTTTTTTATTTCACTTTGCAGCTGGTTTTTACGTTACAAAAAAAGTTGATTCACCCATTTACACATTGCTGTAAGCTGCTAGGGTGTGGATCTGTCTTCCGGCGAGTGTATTTCCCGAATCATTTAACCTGGGTGTCCTCAAACGTCGTATTAACAGGCTAGATTGCCTAGCAACAGTCCGCAAATCTGCTGGCATGGCACCTAACACTGAGCGTGGTTGTTTTGCGAGGAGAGGTGATTTTGGCTCTGTCGACTGCATCATTGGTCTCTCGGCACAGCCACCCATGTTGGTTTACATAAAACAATAAAAAAAAACGCATCGGAAATTGGAGCAGAAACGATTGGACTCACTCAAGTGTCCGATGTAAAAATCGGCCGTCGCGTCGTCGACAGCAATAAGGTTGGTACAACCAACCGTCGCGGTCGAAATGTTCTAGCGCAGGTATAGCGCAGACAGTTGCGACATCTAGCGAACACAATAAGCATCGGTTAGCGCGGTAAGTGTTGTGTTCTATATAATGCCATACTTGGAATCGAGCTACAGCAGCGGCTCAATATTGCTGGCGCTTGGTCTTAGTTTTAACAGACGAGCGCGGTGAGTTTTGTTATTAATTAATGCACAGCAATTTGTTAGCGGCAATATTGATTGCCTACTTTGGTTTGGAAGCGGGGACTGAAAACGAAATGCATTGATGTAATGACACTGAGAACATTTCACCTCAATGATATTTTTGGTGATCCAAATGAAATCGGTCAAGTCCGAGTTTTACTTGCGCACGGAGGGTTCCGTAGATCCTCTATACTCTATACCATACACATAAATAAACCATATCCGTCTATCTTTTGTCTGCTTGCAATGCCCGTGGGCGCCGTCGGACTACACCTCTGCGTTAGTCTGGCGCGCGCCATTTGTCGTACTCCCCATAAAAAAATGCAAAATACTACCTGTGGCGCCATCTATTATTTAGTAGCTTTAATATGTACTAATTGATTCTTAGCACGTTTCTTGTATGGGAACCCCTATTTTTTTACTTTTTGCTTTTTTTATTATTTGGTGACATAACGGCCATAATAACACATATTCTGTGAAAAAACTAGCTACCTAGTACGATTCAAAAGATAGAGCCCTATAGGACGGACGGACGAACAGACAGACAGAAAGACGGCGTAGGCTTAGTAATAGGCTTCGGTATAGATACGGAACCATAAAAATAAAAAAAAGTTAAATTTTCTTGAACTTAAAACTTGTAGTGTCCTCCAGCTAGGAGATCTCGCACAACGGCCAGGCGGAAGAAATCAGAAGGCGCGGTTATTTTTCAGGGTTTTTTGACATTATCATTCAACGAATCACGAATGGAAAACGCTATTGTCTATCAAACCAGATAAAATTCAAAGGTTGACTAGAATAAATCACGATTAGTGATGATTCTGTCTTTTATCGGCTGAACTCCTAATGTTTTATTTGTTTTCTATGTAATTTGCTGTGTGCATAACATTTTTTCATTCAAATATTTTAATAATATTATGTATTCCATAATTTATCTTTCCCCATCCCACGTTAAGGCGCAAATAAGAATAAAAAGGTCAATTTTAAACGAAATTGTTGTGCTATTGGTAAAGATAAAAAATCTGTAAAAAATATATGTTACGGATTGATCTTTAATTAACAAATACACGGTGTTGCAACCCAAACCGTAAAATCCGAAAGGGGGTGATTCTGTACGTGAAATAGAACAACTTTTGTTCTACGACTTTTTAATTTGAAGAAAAAAAAATTTTTTTTCTCCATACATTTTGAAAATAGGTAATTAAAATTTTTATGGAAAAAATAATATTTTTTTTTTGCTTCAAATAAAATTTTTTCGCCAGAGAAGTGGTTTAGTTTCACATATAGAATAACCCCCTTATATCAGTTAAAAATATTACGGGGGCAACTGCAACACCGTGCAACTGCAACAACCATCGAAAGAAAATATATTTTCCTACTTTGGAAAGGATAAATCTCCAAAAAAGGAAAGGTGGTAAATAAATCTCCAATAAATATCGAAAAGTACGAAAATTGTACTTTCAATTTAACTTGAGAAGCATAAATTGTTTCAATACAAGACCCTCATAGAAATATAGATAATAATAATATTTTTCCCTAAAATCATAACAAAAAAAATATGTTTTTCCATCTTTGCAACACGAGAAATTCAATATATAGTGTGATTTTCGCGCAAACGTTCATCGTCGGCGCGACGTATCAGCCACCGCACGAGTAGAACGAATCTCGCACCTATTTGCATCTACATACGGTTCGTGTTTCAATCATCAGTGCTCGGGTAGCACGGTTTGATTCTTATTTCCGCCTTAAACTGCAAAATCCTATGTGCGCATAGGCGCCGACTACGTGGGTGCTCGGGGGCTTCAGCACCCACGAGAGGTGGGTAGTGGGTGCGGAGCACCCACGACGATAGATATAAAAACTGATCAGTAATGGGATTTGACCTATGATAAAAGTGCCCTTACTTACAAGCCTTTGAGCGGCCACATTTACACATTCGCACTAGTTAAGTGGCGCGACGAATAGCCAACGTTATAGTACTCCTATACCTATTATTCTATATCATGCGATATAGAATATAGGAGCACTACATGCGTAGGTACATCGTGCGAATGTGTAAATGCGGCAAATCCAAAATATTGTGCGAACGTTTTGCGAAACCATGCTGCCGGGTGCCGCCGGGAGAATTAATGAAAAATTGGAGAAGCATATGTCCAGCAGTGGACGGCAACACGTTGATGAAGATGATGATTGTTCAATAAAAAAAAATTGCATGAGCGAGCACCCACGAGGATTTCTAAAAGTCGGCGCCCCTGAATGTGCGTACAACTATTTCTGCTCAATAAACATTTTCAAACAAAGATTATAATCGCTCTTTCCCCCATCACTCACGAACAACTAAACTTCGTCGCCGTCAAGCGACATAACACTTTTTCCAATTTAACGTGGCAAAAAGCTGGTTCCTGTCGTCGCGACACTGCATTAAACTTGTCCGATCCATCTTCTAGTCACAAAGGCTGTGCTGCAGCCCGCCAGGCTAACGATCGCTCCCTCCCCGCCCGCCTTACCCCGCTCGCTTCCGCTTTTGCCGCTTAAACCGCCCTCGCATTGCGTATGTTAGAATATAACGCTATACTTACGCGTTTATTGGGACCCGTACAACAGGCCGATTTTGAGGTCATATTTGACACTGTGCAACGTGACCAAATCAAGGCTTTGGAAAAAATCCGTAGCTTTTACTTTTTTGTTTCGATCCGTAGTTTTGGAATAAAAAAATAAAAACCTAAAAGCGACGCCTTGAAAGATCAGTACGGGTGAATACGGGTCGACAGGGCCTTAAATGGCTGTATCTTTTGAACCATAATAGGTGGCCTGTTGAAATTTTCAATTTTTTTTTTGTTATAATATCCGCAATAATATCACATACAAATATTGCAGATATTCTAACAAAAAAATATATATATATTATGGGGTGTAAAAAAAACTTGTTTTTTTCAACGTTTTTTTTTATCTATCGTAATAAACGGCAATACATTAAAGCGTCAAACTTGGTGTGATTATAGTGCAAACTCTAAAGTACCTACGTGAAATAGAACAACTTTTGTTCTACGACTTTTTTATTTGAAGAAAAAAAAATTTTTTTCTCCATACATTTTGAGAATAGGTATTTAAAATTTGTATGGAAAAAAATATTTTTTTGTTTAAAAAAAAATTTTTTCTTCACAGAAGTTGTTTAGTTTTACATATAGAATAACCCCCTTATGTCAGTTAAAAAATATTACGGGGTAAACTGCAACACCGTGTATTGTGCAGTGATACGGAACCCCACGGTACGCGAGTCCAAATCGCACTTGGCCGTTTTTTTGTTTTAAATGCCAACTCCTAAAATGTACGAAGCAACGTCAGCACTTAGGCGCTTTTACGGCGAGAGCGCAAACTTCGCGCCGTAACAAAGGAGAGCAAAATCATATATTTACTAATACAAGTGGCCTTAATATCCCCACACTGGCTTGTTTATGCGCTGCTGGGGATTTTATGCTCGCGCCTGGAACAGTAATGCATGCTTAAAAGCAGATAAATTCAGTCTTGTAAACGCTGTATTAGTTGTGGGTAATGTTGGACAATGTTCCCGCAGTACCTCGGGTAACGCTTTTTTACCCGACTGCGCGAAGAAAAAATGAAAATGAATAACTTTTATTTTTCTTGTTTAACACACGCGACAGTTTAAATAACACATAGAACAGTAAGTAGACAAGAAAAAGTGGACCTGACACAGCCTTGGTACCTCCCCACCGAGCCCTGGAGCTGATGAGAGGGACGCTGATTTTAAGTCAGGCCCAGGTACGTAATACACATATACTACTTTAAGAATAAACCCTAACTAACCTATAAGTAATCATAGTAAACAGAAGTAAAGCGGAATTAAGCGGCGGGTGGCCGAGTGGTTTGGGCATCGGCTTCTCATGCGAGAGGTCCGCGGTTCGAATCCCGTCGGCGTGTACCAATGAGTTTTTTCTGACGAACAAAATTTACGTGCATACCTACACCTGCTGCTTCACCGTTCGGAACCGGTGTAAAACTGTAGGTCCCTTCCCATGCCCCTTACTAGGTGGTAGGCTCAAATTGTAGCCGAATGGGTTGGTACCACCGTACTGGATGTAAGATGGCCGCATAGCAGCCTCGGCTGTGTTCTCCTCTAGTCCAGTATAGCCAGCAATCCAGGGAAGTCTCCGGTATGGCACCTACCTTCTCGGAGGTGATATTGGCTGGTCGGAGCATGCGCTTTGGCCCCTCCGACTCAGCCATTCATAACGGATTACATAAAATAATAATAATAATAATAAGGAAGGTAAGAGCACAGTTATAAACGCAGTTATAAAATGGAGGGTAAATTTTTTTTAAGGATCCTTTACCTTACTAGGTGGTACCCAACTAACATTATGGTGTTAAGACAGGCGTTATATGAGCTGTTTAATAGTTATTTTGAGAGGCTGAATTATTGGTGTTATAGCGTGCTCTAGCTGTCTTGTAACCCCGAAAGAGGCCCATTCCGTTTCCCATACCTATTTTTCTTTTTAGGATATCAAATACCTATCCATGCTATGAAATAATTGTTCAATAAAATATTATTTTAGTAGGATGGGTAAATGGGTAGGTATTTGATATAACAAAAAAAAAATAGGTATGGGGAACGTGATCAGTATCTGATACACATACTCCCCTTAGCGTACTATTACCTACTACACTGAGAAAATTGTTTTTACTAAACTGTTTAGTAAAGTAGTTTTTTACTAAAATTTGGTACGTACTAAATAAAGTTACCTAAACCGGTTTAGTTGCGGCAACTAACCACAATTTAGTAACACCCTCTTTTGTAAACAACTACCAAAGTAATAGCTACTATTTACAAAATTAATAGTTCACTGAATTGTTTGGCTACACGTGACCAAACGTGAGCTATTTTGCCTGTACTAGTTCAGCTATACATTACAAATCTATTTAGCTGTTATGCAACAAACAGTTTTTCTTTAACAAACAGTTAAGTAGAAAGCCACCGAACTGATTTACTAAACTCGGTTTAGTTGTGGTAACTGCTAGTTTTGTAGTCACCACAGCAACTAAACTGTTTTGTAACATATTACACAAAATTTTGTTACTAACTGACTAACCGTTTTTTCCGTGTAATGAAAGACCTTATATAGAAACGTGCGACTAATGGGTGACCCCGACGGCGACGTGTCCTAGAAGCACTGAAAATTCGTAGGTATGTCGGCGCCCTAAGTGTGTTCTATCGCTTATTCCACGGGGAGTACTCGGAGGAGCTTTCTGACGCGATTCCGCCTTTTCCACCTCCGTACAACGCGCACTCGGCAGGGATTGCATCCCTACACGCCGGACTTAGCGCGGATGCGTACCAATCGGTTCTGCAGATCCTTCCTCCACAGAAGCGATAAACTCTGGAATGTTTTTCCTGCCCACATATTTCCCCCCAAGTACGGTCTCGGGTTATTCAAGAGGCGCGTGAATGGGCACCTGTCAGGCCGGCATGGCATTCGCAGCCCCCGCATGCGAACGAATGTCCATGGGCGTCGCTAGACACCTTATGGGTGGCTCGGCGCCACATGTCGCGATTACTATAAAGATATATATTATATTCCTTACTTTTTTCGCAATTTTTGGATTTTTCATCCGGCTTCTTGTTTTCATTTTTTTTTCAGGATGTTATGCTGTAAGGTATATTGAACCGAAATGTTTTAGTCTTTCCAAAGCTCAAATGGTTTAGATTATTAAGCAGTCTTCTGTTTGAATTCCATACAATAATAATATTTTGGAAATAATCATCAATATTGCACGATAGATCACCCCTCTTGGCACCCCTTCTTTCTTGCCGTATAAGAACCTGAAAAACTGGGAAACATAAGCCGGATTTTTAAAAATTAATGACCATCTTTGTATCTTACGAGCTAAGGTATTCCGTGGTGTTAATAAAATGGGCTCCCAAACAAGAAAGGCGTCTTTTCAACGTTTTGTTTTTTTTTCGATGCGGAACCCTCGGTGCGCAAGTCCGATTCGCACTTGGCCGGTTTTTTGAGTTCACCTGTTACACTACATACAGACAGACGTTGTGTGCGCAATTGCACCAGTGAACTGTAATACAATACAAAGAAGTACATAGGTAGCGACTTAATAGGTAAGACAATGAATATGGAAAACAATAACTCACGCGCAGCTGACGACGACTCCTTGCTCCGTGGGGGCCCCGACACGCTACGCACTATGATTTAACAGTTCATATAGCCCAGCCTCGATAGCCCAGTGGTGCCAACTGTCGCTATTGAATGTTAAGCAACGCTGGGCGCGGTCAGTACTTGGATGGGTGACCGCTGACCGTTGGAGGCTGACCGAGGTTCGGATTCCTCGTAAAACTGTAGGTCCCTTCCCTCCTAATCTTACTTGGTGGTAGGGTTTAACCCGCCCGGGTTGGTACCACCGCACTGAATGAAACGTCGGTCTAAACGGCTATGTAAATAGTTTGTGTTTTCCGACCAGTTCAGTGTAGCCGGCACGATCAAAGGGGGAAGCACTGACATGGCACCTAGTTCACCCGGTGTTATGGGCTGACATCACGGACGTTGTAGGTGATGTAGCCAACCGTGTCAGTTTCCATAAAAAAAAATATATAAGATAAATGAATTTCATGCACTTTTTATTTGCACAATATTGTCATACTATATCGCGCGCGGCTTGCTGATGGACGGATCGTTTGGCGACTGAAGGTTTTGACCATCGCATCGCTGTGAAGATCAGCGCGCGTGAGCGAGAGAAGGATAGGAGATAGATGGGACAAGCCGCTACACGTTGTGCTTGAAAATTAACTAGTAGTGAAGACTACATATAAATCGGTTTATTCCTTTTCGAATTTACCACTTATAGACGGACGGAGAGGAGTTGAATAATGGAGGAAACAATTTACATTTTTCCTTTTGCAATATCAAGAAATATTGCGAATCGTATCTCTGCGGGGTTCAACTGCAGAGGGCCCAACCCTCTGCACTTTGCCCCCTGCCTTGTGTGCCCCTGTTGGCAGGCTCTTGCTACTGCACAGTGTTACAGCGGCACGCACGCGCACTTCCCGTTTGAAGTTTTCCAACGCCGCGCACCACTTGACCCATATAAATAACTATATATGTCTTTCGTTACCATGGCGCGACGCGAAGTACTTTCATGAAAAAGTTTCCCAATCAAAATCATACCTTAACGCCTAACACATAAGGTATAAAATCTAACGTTGTGTTTATCACACTCGCATCCCCCCATCGCGGAAATAATGGTGAAAATTCCGAGCGAGGAACTGAAAGGAGATAGGATGCGGTTTGATGATTGCGACACTCAATTTAGGCGCTTATTATGTGCGGCGTAAGGTCGCACGTCGCTCGCGAGCGGGTGGGGCTGAATAATAAATTTTTATCTCGGCTGATCCTCTGGGCTACAATAGTAGGTGCTACATAAGCTGTGCTTGACTCAATTTGTTTATTTATAAACGCGGTTTATTAAACTTTTATAACGCGAGCGGTGCCGCGACTGCGCTTCCTGCGCCCACGTGAACCTCTTTCGCTGTTTTATTTATTTTTTATTAAGTGTACTTTATGTATATTTTATATACAATACATAAATATAAATAAAAATACACATCAATTACTCATTTCGACTTAATAAGTCGTCGTCAGAGAATAAAGAATTACATAAAATGTTTTTAATTTTTTTTTTATTTTAATATACTTTATGCCTTTTAATTTTGGGCAAGGACGGGCTTATTGCCTTAGGAAATTTCCTCCAGTCAACCCGGTAGACCTACATTTTTACATGGAATCCGAACCATGGGACAATGGGTGTATGCACTTTTTTTTTTCAAATCAGAAAAAACCCATTGGTACAAGCCGGTTGGATTCAAACCTCGGACCTCTCGCTAGATTAACCGACGCCCATACCACTCGGCCACCCGCCGCCTATGTGTTTGATGTGTCAAATGATGATGACGAATGATAGATGGCGTTGTCATGGTAACATGTGTGTGTGTAATATGCACAGACACTTCTTGCTCTGTGGTAATATGTTTAAGCGGCGGGTGGCCGAGTGGTTTGGGCATCGGATTCTCATGAGAGAGGTCCGAGGTTCGAATCCGGTCGGCGTGTACCAATGAGTTTTTTCTGACGAAAAAATGTACGTGCATACCTACATAGGAGCCGCAAAGGAGCGCGGTGAGTGACTCTTGGGGAAATTACACTTGACGAAAACATTTTCAAAAATTAATATCTCGAAAACTAATAGACACTTTAGAGAAAAACTAGATATAGAGAAAGCGATAGAGATAGATATAGATATAGATATAGAGATAACTGATTTCCGTCCAGTTCACTGTAGCCGACACGACAAAAGGGGATCAATTTTACCTAATATGTATTTCCGATAGTTTGTGCAATGGGCGTGATAGAATCAAACATGTCGGGGTCCCATAAAAACCTTGCTTCGGGAGGATGGAGAATTGGTGTTCTCGGTAGGGGGAGGGGGGGGGGGGGGGGGGGGGTTGACTCGGGGTGGATGATGTCGGGTAATTTTAGCTAGCACGCGATGGCGAGCCATGACATTTAGACGGACTGACTTTCGTAGCGGTACGAGTATCAGACTGAAATATCGGGTCTGCTTTTTTAGGTTTCCGTATCCCGTACGGAAGCCTATTACTAAGCCTCCGCCGTCCGTCCGTCCGTCTGTCCGAGGGCTGTATCTCTTGAACCGTAATAGGTAGCCCGTTGAAACTTTCACAGAATATGCGTTACTATGGCGGACTAGTCACACTATACTCAAATCAAAACAAACGTGCAGTTCGCATAATAAAGTTTTATGGCTTGGTAAAGGGAATCTCCGTTCACTAAGCCATAAAATTTTGTTGTGCGAGCTGCACGTTTGTTTTGATAATAGTATAGTGACAGTCACACTATTGAATAATAGATGGCGCCATAGGCATACATTGCATTGTTGAAAGACAAAAGATAGGCGCATAATAGCGGATAGATACAGAAACCTCCGTGCGCGAGTAAAACTCGCACTTGACAGATTTTTGGGTTTATTTTTAACGCATTCTAATGAATTTTTAACACACACGCGAATGTAGAGATCTGCTAGTACTGCCTACCCCAATGGGAGGCAGTCGTGACTGTATATATGTAGTACGTATTATTAAATACCTTGAATTATTGACATCATGTGTCTTTTTGATGTGGTACTTGAAAAAATAAACCCACTCAATTTCTCCCTGTGCATGTCGTAAAGGTAAATAACTAAGAGATAAGGACAATATGGCGTGATAAAATCTGTAAAATCTATTTAATTGGAAAATATATTTTATAGTATTAATTAATTTTTAGCTCATGCGTTTAAATATATTTTAAGTTTATTGTGACTATATTTTAAATTATTAAAGACATTTTATGATAACCTAGAAGGCTTAATGAGAATTTAAAATTTTACAAAATATCTCTCGTTCAATTCACTCACATTCAATTTATTTTATGAAAAATTATAAATTTTCTGTAAAATAAAAAAAAAATACTGAGTATTTTTACTAAGTACTACTAATATTAAGTGCTACATTGTTACACTATAAAAAAGCTTGAAATAAAAGTTAAATTACAAATTTAAAAAACCCCAAGGCTTAAAAATTCAAAAATAATTTCCGCCGGGAGACCGTTAAGTAAATTCCCGTGCTGCTCTGAGTTTTAATATTTTATTTACTACGTTTTTTTAAACTTGTAATTTAACTTTTATTTCAATTTTTTTTTAAAACCGCATGAAAATCGGTCCATCCGTTTGGGAGCTACATAGACACACCCATACACACACAAGTTAAACTTATAACACCACTCTTGTTTGTTGCGTGGGCAGTTAAAAAATACTCAATTGAACCAATAAATTGAACTGAACTGAACTAAAAGCTCGACAGGATTGTCACCTCTCACCTTGGCACGGTCCTTCCACAATCACGCAGTGGGTAGGTAACTTCGTGCCTTACTTGCCGCTGGGTTTGATATTGTCTAGCCCTAATATTCTGCTAAGTGGTGAACGGTGTTGTGCTGTGTAATTTATCAAGAGTTTTTGCAGCACAACACCGATTTCGCCACCTTCCCCGATTATCGGGATACAGCGCGACGACGGTATATAAGGTATTTCCTTAGTAGGTAACGATACGCTAAGGGGTGTATGTGTATCAGATACTGATCATGTTCCCATACCAGTTTTTTTTTACGATATAAAAAACGTACTTATTAAGGTGAAATACGCGCACTTCACGTATTAAATTTGAGGAGTGAGTAGGTATATTATATCGTAAAAAAAAATTGGTATGGGAACGTGATCAGTATCTGATACACATACACCCCTTAGCGTATCGTTACCTACTAATGAAACATCTTATATATAACCTGGTTATACACGGTGTTGCAGTTGCCCCCGTAATATTTTTAACTGACATAAGGGGGTTATTCTATATGTGAAACTAAACAACTTCTGTAAGGAAAAAAAATTTTTGAAACTAAAAAAAATATATTTTTTCCATACAAATTTTCAATACCTATTCTCAAAATGTATGGAGAAAAAAAATTTTTTTTTCTTCAAATAAAAAAGTCGTAGAACAAAAGTTGTTCTATTTCACGTACAGAATCACCCCCATTCGGGTTTTACGGTTGGGGTTGCAACACCGTGTATAAAGAAAGGGATTGAAAATTGCGGCGTTTTACAGCTGTATGTAAAAAAAAATTTTTTTACATTCTTAATAGATCTTTTTATTTGCAAATTTTTGTCTTGGAACAATTGTTTTATTTTCTTTGGACGCTAATACTGTGTGAGCGAGAGGCAAATAGGAGCGCCGCCATTTTCAATCCCTTTCTTTAAGTAACCAGGTAGTATGTAGGTATAGTGAATTAATAATTGTAATAAAACCACCATCAGTCACCTTCCCAGCCGTCTTGTCCTCCCTTTTGCCCCCTTCTGCCCCCCCCCCCCCCCCCCCTCTCTGCCCCGCAGCCAACAGGAGCACGCATGTCGTTTCTGATTATGAATCATAAATATTGAATCATAAATCACTTCACGTGGCGTGTGACGAACGATTGTCGACAACAACCCTCTTAATTAAAATCTTGGGGAAGTCGTGTGTGACTTTCTCTTGTGTTTGCTTTTAGTGTTCGGTACCAGAATGAAAAGAAAAAACCGGCCAAGTGCGAGCCGGACTCGCGCACCGAGGTTTCCGCACAACAAAAAAAATAACTTTGAAAAAACACGTTTCTTGTGTGGAGACCCCCTTAATTTTTTACTTCTTCTATTTTTTATTATTTATATTGACCATAATTATTTATTTAATTGCTACGAATATATGTACATACTAAATCTAAACTAATATAAATTAAAACTTTAAAAAACATAATATATATATGGTTTTAGTTAAGTTTCATGTAACGTTATTCTTTAAGTTAATTTATTAATCATGTACGCACATAGCTTAAAGTAGAAAAGTTTATTGGTCTCTGTGAAATTTATGTAAGTAAATATTAAAAAATAAAAAAATTACAGTACAATCATTTCCTCTAATTCGACCTTCTTCCGCCCCAGCCTAGCAAACTGGCTGCTTTGCCCCTCCCCATAATAATACATATTCTGTGAAAATTTTTACCGGCTAGCTATTACTATTCAAAAGATACAGAAGTAGGACAGAAAGACAGACAGACGGCTTAGGCTTAGTAATAGGCTTCCGTACGGGATATGAAACCTAAAAACTAAGCACTTATGGCCTCACGCCTTCTGGCGGCGTGAGTGAATCAAGGCTGGCTGTCACTAGCTCCCGGAGTCAAACGATATAAGTTATACTTGGAAATGGCTCAATGCTGTGGTTTAGATATGAATAATTAATTCCGATAAGTATGGGTAGAGTGACACCCATAGAAAACAATCATATTATCATTAAAACATGTTTGGCTGCTTCTTTTGTACTTTGGTTAAGAAAAGTATTTATCTATTTGTATATTATATTTTATATATTTAGTAATTTATTTGTATTCAAGTATAGCTTTTATTTAACTAGCATGTACTTACGTATTTTAATAGGCATTCTTGTTATTAATTATTTCAAACTTATTTTGTATCTTCAATTCTAAAAATTTTTTGCTACTACGTATAGGTCCGTACATTTCACTATATTATTTCCACTTTTAAAACTTGACTGGAAGAAATCTCGGGGGGCGAGGGAGGGAGGGAAAGAGAGAGAGAGAGAGAGAGAGGGAGAGGGATAAATGGAGATAGGGAGGGAGAGAGGAGAGAGGGTGTGAGAGAGAGGGTGGGAGGGAGGGAGAGGTAGAGAGAGAGGTAGATAGAGAGGGAGAGAGAGGGAGAGGGAGGGAGGGAGAGAGAGGGAGAAAGAGAGAGAGAGAGAGAGAGAAAGAGAGAGATAGAGAGAGAGAGAGGGGGGGAGGGAGGGAGGGAGAGAGAGGGAGAGATCGAGAGAGAGAGAGAGAGAGAGAGAGAGAGAGAGAGAGAGAGAGAGAGAGAGAGAGAGAGAGAGAGAGAGAGAGAGAGAGAGAGAGAGAGAGAGAGAGAGAGAGAGTATAAGAGAAGCGATCGCTGCTTAGACATAGCATGTTACATTCATAAGTAATTAAAACTTAGCATGTAAGTTATATTTACAAAAACAGCTCTATAAGGTTTCTTACCCGGTTCTTCCTTATAGATTGCACTGCTGAACGGGACATGACAAAACAAAATGATGACGAACCATACTGAATATGCTTAATGTCTCAATGAAATGTTGTTAATGTTGTGTGTTCTTTATGGCGAAATAAATATCTGAATCTGATCATTCATTATCTTATTTGCGTTTAAATCGGATTTGCTATTGAACCGAGTCTACCGCGAGCGAAGCCACGGGCAAAAGCTAGCGTTATATAAATGTAACGTAACGCGAATGACACAGTGCAGACGCCACCGCACCGCCTGGTGCAGCACTTTGTCTGATATGACGCAATTACTTCCAAGGATGAAACGAGACATATTACACCGCTCCACACATATTGCGCTGAGCCGAGAGCGATGTGTGGTTTTATTGTGGGAGTGCGATACGTTAACGGCGATATTGCAGTTTAATGGTGACTGTTGCGTATAACTGCCAGTCCGACAATGAAAATTCCATCCAAGATCGCACCTTATGTCGACCTTTTTCCCGCTTCCATCAGACCAGCAGCATGTCGGCCTCGGTAGCTCAGTGGTGCGGTCGGTCAACTGTCGGTCGGATCTTAAGCACACCTGGGCGCGGTCAGCGGATGGATGGGTGACCGTGGTTCGCATTCCACGTAAAAATGTAGGCTCCTTACCTTCTTACCTTACTAGGTGGTAGGGTTTAACCCGCCCGGGGTGATACCATCACACTGAATGAAAGGTCGGTTGAAACGGCTATGTAAATAGTTCGTGTTTTCCTTCCATTTCAGTCTAGCCGGCACCAAGGGGAAGCACTGACGTGGCACCTAGCTCACCAAGGTGTTATGGGTTGAAATCATGGATGTTATAAGTGATGTAGCCAACGATGTCAGTTTCTATAAGAAAAAAAAAAATAATGCACTGGGTCTATTATTTTCAAGTGTCCGGGACACACGCGGCTATGAAAGTGATTCTTATTACTCATCAATCTCACAAGCTCAGCAGCACGGACTACAAATTATGCCCATAAAATAAAAATGAAATCTACTCTTCAGCCCCGGTTCTCCAGACCGCTGAATCAATAGATTGGTGTCAATTTTTAAATCGACGCGAGCCACATACCTGCACTGAATTCATTACGATTTGTCTTCCGGCCTTCTATCGCGACGTCTCCATCGAGGGAACGCGCGACAGTCAAACACCTGCCGTCCTCTTCACTCTCGATCGGTCAACAGAGCGAGAGAGGGCGAGATCGGGTTTCGCGTAGGACAAGACGAAGCCAGTCCTAATTTTTGAAGTCGTAAAATTTACGACAAAGGGAATATAATCCATCGCGCAAGTACGGTCCGTCCCGAACGTGAGCGGAATACTTAGCGGCGGAGCAGCGTCGGCAGAAAAAGGAAGGTATACACCAGGGAGCGGGGGGACAATTACGCCAACAATTATGTGGCCGGGACGTGATTGGAGGGCTCTTGTTATTTGTGTGTCGCGCGAGCTCACCGAGGTACGAAAATCGCTCGCAATTTGAAGTATAGAACGCGACTGGGTGCCCGGGCATTGACCGCCGTTGTGCGTCCTGTTATTTGCCTTCATAGCTTTTGATTAGAGAATTTTTTTTTTTTTATGTGGACCAGCATGCGTGGCTGTGCCGAGAGACCAAAGGTGCAGTCGACAGAGCCAAAATCACCTCTCCTCGCGAAACCACGCTCTAACTGATTTGTGTCATTAGTGCCATGCCAGCAGATTTGCGGACTGTTGCTAGGCTGTCCAGCCCGTTAATACGACGCTTGTAGACACCCAGGTTAAAGCATTCAGGATATACACTCGCCGGAAGACAGTTCCACACTCTAGCGGTGCGACAAAGAAACGAGGTTCATAGAGGTTCTCAAAAGCCCAATGTCAACAACAAAATGGTGCTGAGTCTCTCTGCGACGAGTCATGCGGAGATAGGACGGGTGGCAGGGAATAAGGGATGCTAGTTCCTATTAATTAATTAATATTAATTAGCCGTAATACTCGTATAAATAAGTATTTTTTTATATTTTACAAATTTGAGTGTGTTATGGCTGCGATTACTTTCATGCGATATAATTTTTACAATTATTTTTAATTTTGCCGTCCACACAGCATTCATCCAAGTATTTAAAAAGACACTTTTTAGGAACGCATATCAAGAGCAAGTATCTGCTTAAGGTGATGTGAGACTGCGTCTGACTCGAATTGCAAGAAGTGTACCGCCAATATTACTTACCTGACAGATTTAGTTTTAATATATTTAAAACTTCATCTATCAGCGCAGATCGATAGCGTTTTGAAAACACGATGTGATTAACTTCGCTCGATAGAAACCAAATGATGAACATGCCTCTGAATTTAGTTGTAAAAACGTATTTAAGGCAACGCGACCAAATCAAGGCTTTGGAAAAAAAAAATATTTGTTCAATATATATCTAAATCTGTAGCTTTTACTTTTTTGTTTCGATCCGTAGTTTTGGAATGAAAAAATAAAAACATAATTTTTGTTTGATTGATTTTGTTGCATCCTACTCCAACCAGCGAAAGCGGCGGCGCCTTGAAAGAGGAGTACGGGTGAATACGGGTTGACAGGGCCTTAAGTCAAACCGATAATAATGTGAATTTTAGAACAGTTGAAAAAAGACTGTCAAGCAAGCGCGAACGTCGCAGAGGGTTACTACATGAACGCATAGCGTGTGTGTGTGCGGTCGCTCCATACCACCCCGCTCTTGTCGGGCTGTCCACAAGAATGCTATTTTCTCTATGACCGATTAAGCTTCGTCGTTTCTTCGTTCTCAAAATCGTTCCTATGTCGCAGCGCTATGGTGTAGAATTACTGTCTTCTGGCGAATGTGTTTCCCGAAACCTAGAGTTCTTCAAACGTCGTCATATCAATAGGCTAGACAGCCCGGCAACAGTCCGCAAATCTGCTGGCATGGCATCTCATTGAGCGTGGTTTCGCGAGGAGAGGTGAATTTAGCTCTGTCGACTGCACCTTTGGTTCCTCGGCACGGCTACCCGTACTGGTTTTCATAAAAAAAGAAATTACTTCAAAAATCATACATACATAGCGTCACGCCTGTTTTCCGGTGGGGTAGGCAGAGACAACGCACCTCCACGTGCCACGATCCTGACACACCTCTGCCGCCTCTTCCACTCCCATAATGTTCTTCATGTATTTTTTTATTTCACCGAAATCGGAATCTGTATGAAAAATGTTTAACCTAGAACTTTTTATGTAAATATTTTTTCTAAAAAATAAAATCATAATAAAAAGTATAGAATAAACATTTTTCAGTTTAACATACAGAATCACCGTCTTTCCAGTACTACCTTTAACACCTGAACACCGTGTACAAACCCAATGTGTTATTATATAGTGTAACCCTTGCCTCGTCGTCACGGTCAGATGTATCCGCCAACCAAGCAACCGGCTTTCTTCTGAAAATCTAAGAGCATTTGACATATTTATCAATTTCTGTCCTTGTTAAATCATGCAAATCACGACACTGTATGACATGAGTGCACGATTGAAAAATAGTCATATGTCAGCAAAAACTAGTCATATGTCAGAAAAAACTAGTCATTTGTCTGAAAAAAACTAGTCATATGTCAGCAAAAACTAGTTATATCTCAGCAAGAGCTGTTCTGAACGTCGATCGATTCTCTTTAATATTTCTGCAAAAAAAAATCTCCCTGCGGCTACCGGCTCGCGCTGCGCACGGTACCGCCGCAACACTTACCCAAATTAAAGGCGTCCGTGAAAGCCTACTTGCCGATGCAGATTCAATTACAACCGGCGTGGAGCCCGACGCCGGCGCCGCGACGCCGTTAACATGCAGACGCCGTCCAAAAATTACCGCTGCACATAGCGAGTTTGGATTCATCTCCTAATTGGGATGCGATCGGTACTTTGCCACTCATTATTTATACCTGAGGGGAAGCTATTGTCGCAGTAACTCGAAATGCAGAGGTTGTCTTTGGTAAGGAAACTCCGTAATCAATAGGTGCATGTGCGTGCATGGCTACTTATAATAACAAATCGTTAGCACAATTTGATTTGTTCAACAGCATTTCGAAACGTGCATTTTGCAACAAATTAACTAAAGTATTAACCAATTAATTTATACAAAACACACATACACACACACATACCCTCACATACATACGCACACATAGACTACAGCTCACATACAAAAACCCGCACACACGCACACATCCCAACATACCTTCACAACACGCTCCCCATCCTTCCTTCCTTCCTTATTTTTATATTTATATTTATTTATATTTATATTTATATTTATTTTATATATATATATATATTATATATTATATTATATCCTTATCCTCCTTACCTATAATAAAATCCAACGTCTGCTTTCTGTCTGAGTGTCTGTCTGTCTGTCCGCTTATAACTCGAGAACCACTGAACCGATTTTAATAAAACAAAATTCTACGGATAGCTTGATTCTTCCCATCAACTATAGGCTACTTACTATCACGCTAAATGGCTTATGAGGTTAGCAGTGAAGTGAAATATGAGAGCGGGCGGAGCCGCGGGCACAGCTAGTACCTATAATAAAATCCAACGTCTGCTTTCTGTCTGTCTGTCTGTCCGCTTATAACTCGAGAACCACTGAACCGATTTTAATAAAACAAAATTCTACGGACAGCTTGATTCTTCCCATCAACTATAGGCTACTTACTATCACGCTAAATAGCTTATGAGGTTAGCAGTGAAGTGAAATATGAGAGCGGGCGGAGCCGCGGGCACAGCTTGTTGTAATTAAAATTAAGTTTTTTTTTTGTAGCATAAGAAGATAATACGTAATCTTGTAAAAAGTGGAACTTAGTTATTGGCTTTATTGTTTTTTAATTCATATATTGTAACATTGTAGCTGTTTCCGAAATAAATAAATAAAATAAATAAGTAAGTACTGATGCAAAGTAAGAACTGCTTCACCGTTCGGAACCGGTGTAAAACTGTAGGTCCCTTCCGTTGCCCCTTACTAGGTGGTAGGCCCAAATTGTAGCCGACTGGGATGGTACCACCGTGCTTGATGTAAGATGGCCGCATAGCAGCCTCGGTTGTGTTCTCCTCTAGTCCAGTATAGCCAGCAATATAGGGATGTCTCCGGTATGGCACCTACCTTCTCGGAGGTGATATTGGATAGTCAGAGCATGTGTTGTGATGTGACCCCCCTGACTCATTTACCGGATACCATACCGGATTATATAAAAAAAAAAAGTTTAAGTTTTAAGTCTATTTATAAAGAAGGTTTAAAAAAAATAAAAAATAAGAAAAAAAAAAATTAAAAAAAATAATGAAAAAAAAAATATAAAAAAAAAAATATTATGAAAAAAAAAATGTTAAAAAAATAAAAAAAAATCTTAAAAAAAAAAATAATGAAAAAAGAAGACATGCATTTGTTACGGAACCCTATATTCATTTTGCAGAACTTAGTAGAATGGACAGACATAAACGTGTTACGGAACCCTAATTTTATTATAAAATAACCGTCGGAGGACCTTGGTTGAAAATTGTAAAATTTAGTAGAACGGACAGACATGCATTTGTCACGGAACCCTTCATTCATTTTGAAATAAATGTTAAATTTAGTAGAACGGACAGACATGCATTTGTTACGGAACTCAACATTCATTTTGCAGAACTTAGTAGAATGGACAGACATAAACGTGTTACGGAACCCTACTTTTATTATAAAATAACCGTCGGAGGACCTTGGTTGAAAATTGTAAAATTTAGTAGAACGGACAGACACGCATTTGTTACGGAACCCTACATTCATTTTGAAATAAATGTTAAATTTAGTAGAACGGACAGACATGCATTTGTTACGGAACCCTACAATTCATTTTGCAGAACTTAGTAGAATGGACAGACATAAACGTGTTACGAAACGAAACCCTACAACCGAAACCGGGAGTGCCGGCAGATCCCATGCCAATCGTAACTTAACCCTTATTGCAATGACTTAAGGTTACATTTTAAATAATAATGTCGCTGTCGCGGTGTTACGAACAGAATTGATCCCGTGCCACTGTAACTTAACCCTTAATGCAATGATTTAAGGTTACATTTCGCTTTTCGAGACTGACGAGGACGCGATGACGCGAGTTAAAATTTTTTTACCCAAGCGCCGCTAAAGAAGTTTTCACTTCAAAAACAATTTGACATAACTCGGCTTGGCCTTAGGCTTAGTATTTATCAATGGGCATAATACGAGTATCTACATCCAATGAGCATCAACTTATATGTAGAGGAGGTGGAAGAAAGTGCGCGTACTCGTATGTGCCTCGGTAGCTCAGTGGTGCGGTCGATCCACGTAAAACTGTAGGCACCTTCTCTTCTTACCTTTCTAGGTGGTAGGTTCATCCCGCCCGGGTTGGTACCATCGCACTGAATGAAACGACGGTCGAAACGGCCATGTAATTAGTTTTCAGGATCGATGTATGATAAAATATCATCTAGTACTGTAGATCAGTAGTCCCACCACCATTTATGTACATATATTCTAGCGGACAACGAATTTTTAGCTCCGCTGCAACGAATGTCTTGACATTTAATCAGAAAGGATGTTGTGTTTTGGTGGGGGGAGGTTGTATGCGGGAGTGGCGGATGTATGCGGGGTGGTAGGCGATGCAAGGCGCCCACTGTGGGGTGGACAAGATAAATCGGCTGTCCCGACACAATAGGCTTAGTGACTTGTGTGCGGCAGAAGTTCGTATACAGCGTGTTTCAGGATTGCGTTTCGTAACTTCAGCGTTCGAAAGGGGTACATAGTTGAAGACGAAAAGCTCTGAAACTGTTTCCCAAATTCGGTAATTTTTCAGTACTTTTTCATCGAGCTTTGGTGGACGGTCAACGTCCCCCTTTATTAAATAAAAGTAATATGACTAACTTTCATGCTTAACTAGTAGATTTGAACAGCATGTAGATAAATTCCAAACACTTAAATTTCCCTAGATCTAGACAGCACTGTTGGCAAATCTTACTGTCCATCGACTTTCTTCCATCGTACTTTCTATTCCTAAAGTTTCTCAAGCTATCCTGAATTATCCTGAAACACCCTGTATATATCGTGGGGGATTCCGGCGATATGGCGCGGTGAAGTTGGGTGGGTGAAGTGAAATTGGTTTAGTGAAGTGAAGTTGGGAGAGTGAAGTGAAGTTAGTTGCGTGAAATAGATAGAAATAGATAGAGCGGGTGAAGTGAAGTTGGAATAGTGAAATGCATTTGGTTGAGTGAAAATAGATTCGGAAGGTTGGGGTGAAGTTGGAAGGGTGAAGTGAATCTGGTTGAGTGGGTGCACCAACGTTTGGTGGAGTTGGGTGAAGTGACGTCGTCGGTTTGGTGACAGAAGGTGAATAGGTGAACTAAAGTATGGGTGAAGCGGTGAAATGAAATAGGTTGGGTGTAGTGAAGTTGGTTAAACTTCTTCAAATTCGAGTCAGACGCAGCCTCACGTCACCTTAAAACATTTGAACTCGGTTAGGTTACGACGTGCGCGGCGTAGGCTTAATAATGGGGTATGAAAACCTAAAAATAAGAAAACAATCACCTGCTTTGCACTTAAATCCAACCCCAACCCGGTTTGAGCCGTTACTCCTGCACATTCCTGCTATCGTAAGACACCATATCTACGGCAGAGCGCAAACATTTCGGCCTCGCTTAATAAAACATATCGTTTGCGTTATGAATTCACATTTTACGATTCGCATAGGAACGCAGGAGTAGCTGGGCCTTCGGCCTCTCGATATGGGTTTATTACATTTTGTTTACATATTTATGAAGATATTCCCCTTTTTACAGTTTATGTGTTTTTTTTTTCTGGCAATAACGGGAAATGAGGACGCAGGGATTTCGACAGTGGCGCCCGCTCGCGGACGCGCCCCAATCTACTGGCGGGGGCGGCCATGTTGGGTGAATGACGTTATTGAATTTGATATTCCATTTTGCGGCACTCGCTTAGGCGCCTAGCTTTCTGATTGTTGATCGAGTGAGCGGCTGGATATCTGAGTGTGAAATGTGAGTTATTTTATTATTAACATACTAGCTTTTGCCCTCGGCTTCGCTCGCGTGAAATTCGTATGTAAAAAGAAGAAAGTAAGTAATGGATGGCTCAGCCAAATACCAGCTTGCGCCTTTGGACTCGATCCAGCGTCGAGCCATGCGACTAGTGGATGACCACGACGTGTCCCGCGATCTAGAACCACTGCAACTTCGGAGGGATGTCGGCGCCCCGCCCTAAGCGTGTTCTATCGCTTATTCCACGGGGAGTACTCGGAGGAGCTGTTTAACGCGATTCCGCCGTCCCCTTTCCACCTCCGTACAACGCGCACTGGGCAGAGATTGCATCCCTATACGCTGGACTTACCGCGGATGCGTACTAATCGGCTCTGCAGATCCTTCCTCCACAGAACCGGTAAACTCTGGAACGCCCTCCCTGCCCACATATTTCCCCCCAAGTTGTACTGTGTGTGTATATTGTACTGTGTGGGGTCGTTGTAATAAGAATAGTCCCACTGCATCTCTCCCCGTGCATGTCGTAAAAGGCGACTAGGGGATAAGCGGCCTGCAGACACCCCGGTCGACTTGTGGCTTCCATGGAAGACTTGGCTGGGGTAGCTGGAGACTGCGGGGTTTTGCACGAAGGTCCCCAACCAAGCGGGATTAGTTTGCAGGCCTAGAGCCAACCCCAAACAAAAAAAACATCAACAACAACAACAACCCGCCAAGTATAGTCTCGGGTCCTTCAAGAGAGGCATGAATGGGCACCTGTCAGGTCGGCATGGCATTCGCAGCCCCCGCATGCGACCGAATGTCCATGGGCGTCGCTAGACACCTTATGGGTGGCTCGGCGCCACATGTCGCGCTTACTATAAAAAAAAAGTAATCCCGCTAACGTACCTTTATTATTTCGGCGTGCGGAACAATTCGGCGCAATTTAAGCGGCGGGTGGCCGAGTGGTTTGGGCATCGGCTTCTCATTGGTACAAGCCGGTTGGATTCAAACCTCGGACCTCTCGCTAGATTAACCGACGCCCATACCACTCGGCCACCCGCCGCCTATGTGTTTGATGTGTCAAATGATGATGACGAATGATAGATGGCGTTGTCATGGTAACATGTGTGTGTGTAATATGCACAGACCCTTTTTGCTCTGTGGTAATATGTTTAAGCGGCGGGTGGCCGAGTGGTTTGGGCATCGGCTTCTCATGCGAGAGGTCCGAGGTTCGAATCCGGTCGGCGTGTACCAATGAGTTTTTTCTGACGAAAAAATTTACGTGCATACCTACACCCGCTGCTTCACCGTTCGGAACCGGTGTAAAACTGTAGGTCCCTTCCCTTGCCCCTTACTAGGTGGTAGGCTCAAATTGTAGTCGACTGGGTTGGTACCACCGTACTGGATGTAAGATGGCCGCAAGCAACCTCGGTTGTGTTCTCCTCTAGTCCAGTATAGCCAGCAATCCAGGGAAGTCTCCGGTATGGCACGCCCACCTTCTCGGAGGTGATATTGGCTGGTTAGAGCATGTGCTTTGGCCCCTCCGACTCAGCCACTCATACCGGATTACATAAAAAAAAAAAAAAAACGATTGCTGAACTGATAAATTATATTAGCCTTCCTGTGTCGCGTATAGTTTTACATAAAAATTCTACTCTGTATATGTTTTGCTCTGTGTCTGTATTAATTCCAGTCTCCTTCATTACAGGTAAGCGCCATCTCCCGCAGATCACGGCCGAAATGACAGATTCTCATTACAACTCCACCGTGAGTGTTTTAGTATTCATTTATGCAAACAGATGTCGTGGCATTGGAATAAATAATAAACAAGGCAGACTCTGTTCGCGGGGCCTGCGGTGCGGCAAAACGCCCGCTATGGCGAGATTAAAACGGCCAAGTGCGAGTCGAACTCGCGCACCGAGGGTTCCTTATCGCCATGTCATGGTTACCGCCACTCACGCCTATGGCGTGTTATAAAATGCTTCATATTAGTTAAATTTCATGATTAGTTAAAATGCTTCACACTCTATTCGGTAGTTCGGATTCCACGTAAAACTGTAGGCCCCTTCCCTTCTTACCTTACTAGGTGGTAGGGTTTATCCGGCCCGGGTTGATACCACCGCACGAATGAAACGTTGGTCGAAGCGGCTATGTAAATAGTTCGTGTTTTCCATCCAGTTCAGTGTAGCCGACGTGAAATGAAGGGAAGCACTGACATGGCACCTAGTTCACCCGGTGTTATGGGCTACATTACGGATGTTGTAGGTGATGTAGCCAACCGTGTCAGTTTAAAAAAAAGACTTAGAATAAAACCGGTCAAGTACGAGACGGACTCAAGCAACGAGGTTTCCGCACCACACAAAAAAAACGTAGAAAACCCCCGTTTCTTGTATGGGACCCCTTAATTTTTTACTTTTAAATGTTTTTTATTATTTGTTATATCCGCCATAATAACACATATTCTGTGAACATTTCAACCGGCTACCTATTACGGTTCAACAGATAGAGCCATCGGACGGACGGACCGACAGACAGACATACAGATCCGTATGGTTAGGATACGGAACCCTAAAAACGAAAGCAGTATGAGCCAGTAGCTATCGAACGAATCGGATGCAAGGTCGTTAGCGTTACCCCTGCAAGCATTGAACTAATAAAACAACAATAGTTTTATTATGTCAATGCCTGCACGCCTATCCTGTCAGGCCGGCACGGCATTCGCAGTCCCCGTGCATCACAGAATGCCCATGGGCATCGTTAGACACCTACTCATAGGTGAAACGAAGCCCCATGGTGCGCTATCCATAAAAAAAATAAGCAGTTCACTTTTGAAAGACAGTATTCACAAATTACTTTTACAAAATATGTAGGCGAATTTTCGTTTAGGTTTAGGTAGACACAGCTCAATATAACGCCCTCTGATAGCGACAACGATGCTCCGGTTATGACGTACGGGTGTGAAACGTGGACTCTGACGGTCGCTGTTGTCCAAAGGTTGAAAGTTGCCCAGCGAGCAATGGAGCGAGCCATGCTGGGAATATCGCTACGTGATATGGTGCGTAACGAGGCAATCCGCCGACGCACCAAAGTAGTCGATATTGGACACCGGGTGGCTAAGCTCAAGTGGCAGTGGGCTGGGCACGTTAGCCGAAGAGACGATGACCGTTGGAGTAACCGTGTCCTACACTGGCGGCCGTGGACAGGAAAACGGAGTGTGGGACGACGACATCAAGTACGCCGTCGGAAATCAGTGGTTCCGTATCGCTGAAGGCCGGGAGGACTGGAGGAAAATTGGAGAGGCGTATGTCCAGCAGTGGACGCTTACACGCTGACTGACTGACTGACTGATAGCGACATCCAAAAAATCAACAGATTTTACGTGTACGCAACAATGGCTACATTGAAAATGTATCTTGGAAAATTTCATTATTTAGTAAACCCAACAAAAATAAAACTCCAAAAAATTGCGACGTTTTCGTAGAATAGTCCTTTTGATGTGAAATCTAGCTTTGGCGCTCGCCTTTGCACCCTGCTTAGTCATGCTGCGATCCAACGTCAAGCGGCGCAGAGCAGCGAATATACTATATACCAAAGAGTTTGTATTACGTCGCGACGTAATACAAACTCTTTGCTATATACTATAATACCTATATAGATTTTTTTCCGAAATTTTTCGGTTTGAAATTTTGAAAAAAGAAGTATTTCGAAATTTTCAAAATCTCATATCAACAAATTCGTCTTGATAAATTCTGCGTCGATTCAGCCCTCACTGACCCTCGTAACCCTTATAGCCACAAAGTTATAAGCATTTTTGTGTATAACGCAAAATCGATCCATTAAACATTTCCAATGTTAAAATATTTAAAAGACGAAAAAACTCCAACTGTTAGTCAGTGTGGGGAAACAATAAAGTTTTTGCATATCGGGTGAAACGTTTACTTTTGGCAAATAACCCCCTCAGCTTTATTTCCGTCGTTCTTTTCATAAAGAAAGTGGTTGCGCATGTGGGAATGTGAAATGAAGGTCATTTATTTGAATGCCTCGCGTTTGCTTAAGTTATGGGATGAAGACGCCATATCGGGAGAGTATCGCTGAGTGTTTGCCTCCATGACTTTGTATTAACCTACTATTTAAAATATTCAAAAATGAATACATGGGTATAAAAATTTATAATCGACTGGACGAAACAATCACAAAAAGGTGGTTTACTAGGTGGTAGGGTTTATCCCGGCCGGGTTGGTACCACCGCACTGAACGAAACGTCGGTCGAAACGGCTATGTAAATAGTTCGTGTTTTCCGTCCAGTTTAGTGTAGCCGACATGAAATGAAGGGAAGCACTGACATGGCACCTAGTTCACCCTGTGTTATGGGCTGACATCACGGATGTTGTAGGTGATGTAGCTAACCGTGTCAGGTTCCATAAAAAAAAAAAAAAAAGAAAAAAGCTGTAACGTAGAACATCTCATTAATAAGCCCTATACTCCGTTCATCCTAGCAACTAATGCCGAGCGGTTTCTCTTTCTCTGTACATCTCACTCTCGCAAAGGGTGATTGAAGTGATTGTGAACTGAGGTTATGAACATAGTTTAATTTAAAAAATTTATTGAATTATTGTTTATTTATTTGATGAAGGAAAATTTTGCAATAAACCTGTTTATTTTTATTTTTTGCTTGGAATCATGTTAAATATTTATATTTTCACTGTATATTATTAAATACTAAAATTATATATTATTTAAATTTTGTGCCCAATCTACTTACTTCAGCTGTTCGTTCTATTCTATCGTACCAACACGATGGGTCTAGCACCAGTGGTTCTCGAGTTGTGACCAAAACGAAAGTTCACGTGACATATGGATAGATCTCACCGAGACCTGAAGATTGAGTTACAAAACGATGGGTCTAGCACCAGTGGTTCTCGAGTTATGACCAAACAAACAAACAAATTAATATACTTTCGCATTTATTATAAAGTGAGTAACGTAATTTTCTTATGAGTGTTGCATGCATGCATTGCATAGTGCCATTCAGTTTTAGTGAAAAACAACACGTTAAAAATAATCAAAACAATTTTATTATTATGACTACTGATTGTAATGCGTCGACTGACCGGCCGACTGTACCTGGCTGCCTGAAACCTTCTCAGAATAAAAACGCAACACTAACTCCAGGCGCAGCGGCGCACGCGCCGGTATGGTTCTGAGATGAGTTACGCATACACCTATGACCACAGATTACTTAATAATGACTCACAAACACAACGTTGTGTCCTGTGTAAAGAAGAGTAATAACCGTTGCGAGAGCGAGAAGCCGCTCGGCATTAGTTGCTAGGATGAACGGAGTGTAAGTACTATAAATTGGTCGAATTTTTCGAAAATAAGGACGTTTGTTTTTGTTAAAAAATTTGGAATTAGTATTGCACTAAAATTTTCTTTTTTGTAATTGTAAATGTAAAATTAATTTTATTTATTGATAGTGTTTTATTAATTTTATAAATTTTCAAATATATTTTAATGTTGGCATTCTTCGTTTACCTTATAAGATTGCTTTAAGTTTGATATGAATTACGATATCAAGGTTTAAAAGTGTTTGTATGTTTGATGTTGCATTCTTAATTTCAAATTTTATATATTACGTGATTTTATGACAGATTTTTTATTTATTTATTTATTTTTGTGATTGAGATTGCGCTTAGGATGTTTATTCTTATTGTGATTTTGTTTGACAATAATTTATATGTGTTAATAATAATGTTTTAAATAATGTATTTCTGTAATGTGTAATTCACTATGCTGTATGTGTATGGCCAATGTTAATAAAATATGATATATATTGTCAGCGTTGCAGTTTTGTACGTATTGTTGTATCGTTTATTGCTCATTGATATGGCAGTTAGACTGCGCTCGAACTTGTCACAATTTGTTCTATCCGGTTCGATTGCACTCACGAAGAAGAACCGACAAGAAAATTCGCAGGGTATTATTTTATACATATTTTTACAAGTATTTAGTGACTAGCCACATAATAACACCGCCCATAGTCTATCTAAAACACAACTTGAGAGCAAGATTAACAATTTTGCTGAGAGTTCTGACTACAAACAAAGACTTATTAATTAAGTGAATCAGGTGTAAAGAGCCTTTGTGAAATTTTGTGCAATCACATTCAACTACGTGGGACACAGGATAGGCTAAATAAAATTCAGTTCCAGTTACGCTGAGGTATGCCTCTCTCTCATACAAACCGAAATGTTCGGCGCGCCGAAATAAAGGTACAGGCAACGGGCTTATTTTATTTTTTTTGTTTTTTTTTTTATGGAAACTGACACGGTTGGCTACATCACCTACAACATCCGTGATGTCAGCCCATAACACCGGGTTAACTAGGTGCCATGTCAGTGCTTCCCTTCATTTCGCGCCGGTTACACTGAACTGGACGGAAAACACAAAATATTTAAATAGCCGTTTCGACCGACGTTTCGCTCAGTGCGTTGGTACCAACCCGGCCAGGATAAACCCTACCACCTAGTAAGGTAAGAAGGGAAGGGACCTACAGTTTAACGTGGAATCCGAACCACGGTCAGCCTCCAACGGTCGAGCGGTCACCCATCCAAGACTTAGTACTGACATCAGTACTTAGTACAGACCGCGCTCAGCATTGCCCCTTTTCCTACGGAGCGGCCGATATCGGTCGCTTTATACATTATCAAAAGTCGACTGACCGCACCACTGAGCTACCGAGGCTGACGAATTTCCTTATCCCTTCCCTTAGTCGACTTTTACGACATGCGACGGGGAGATATGCAGTGGGGTTATTCTTTTTAAGTACCGATCCCACACGGTACTTTCTTCTTTGCGAATTTCACATGAGCGAAGCAGCGGGCAAAAGCTAGTTCAAAATAATTTCTTTAGGATCATACTTAATAAATTCATCCTGAGGTCGGTCAGACCTTCTGTAGCCAACCGCAAATCGCAGTTCAACCGCAGGACAACCGCAATCTGTCAGTTTCCGCAAAATTTAAAGACCCGTATATATGACCAGTGTGTCCTCCCGGTTATGACGTACGGGGGTGAAACGTGGACTCTGACGGTCACAGTCACGGTCGCAGTTGTCCAAAGGTTGAAAGTTGCCCAGCGAGCAATGGAGCGAGCCATGCTGGGAATATCGCTACGTGATATGGTGCGCAACGAGGCAATCCGCCGACGCACCAAAGTAGTCGATATTGGACACCGGGTGGCAAAGCTCAAGTGGCAGTGGGCTGGGCACGTTAGCCGAAGAGACGATGACCATTGGAGTAACCGTGTCCTACACTGGCGGCCGTGGACAGGAAAACGGAGTGTGGGAAGACCACCCGCCAGGTGGGACGACGACATCAAGTACGTCGGCGGAAAGCAGTGGTTCCGTATCGCTGAAGGCCCGGAGGACTGGAGGAAAATTGGAGAGGCGTATGTCCAGCAGTGGACGCTTACACGCTGACTAGAAATAGGAGAATACTTTTGTGGAACTAGCATCCCTTATTCCCTGCCACCCGTCCTATCTCCGCATGACTCGTCGCAGAGAGAATCAGCACCTATTTTTGTTGTAGACATTGGGATTTTGATAACCCATCAATTGTCTTCCGGCGAGTGTGTTTCCCGAGTTGTGTGTGTTCTGCGTCGATTGAGCCCTCACTGACCCTCGTAACCCATACATTATTATCAACAAAGTTATACCTAAGCATTTTTGTGTATTTATAATCGATCCATTAAACATTTCCAATGTTAAATGGGGAATGCCGCGTTTCCTCTTAACGAATCTTTATGATATGATGGATCTTACAAAAATAACATTTCCAGGTTTTTTCTTCCACCATTTCATATCAGATTCGGCCTAGGCCGCCTCAAGCCACGCCAGGTGTTTGCAAAAACATCTCGATTCAAGAAATTCTCGCCAAATAAATACATTAGCTTTCCCCATACGCTATCCACTTCGCCGGGAAGATGCGGCGTTAAATTCTCAACCTTAATGCCTACGTAAATCTTGGGGCGATTTGCATATCCCGAATGTGGAGCGCATAAAGGCGACATTCGCATCGCCGCGATGAGTTTTTGGACGACATTAGTGACTGTAAATGTTTTTGCTATTTATATACGAGTCTTTTAGGCGACGTGAAATATTATCCTGCGCCTGCTGTGTGGTTTATTCATGCGGGGACTGTCATGCAAGGAAATAATTTAGATTAGCGTGAATAACTAAAACTTTCTTTTCTCGGACGAAATTTACGTATTTAGGAAGGAAAGGCATTCACCGAATGTCCATTGTATATCGAATTCATCAACATACATTTTTTTTATGGTAATTGACACGGTCGGCTACATCACCTATGTACAACATCCGTGATATCAGCCCATAACACCGGGTGAACTAGGTGCCATGTCAGCGCTTTCCTTCATTTCATATCGGCTACCTACACTGATGGACGGAAAACACGAACTATTTACATAGCCGTTTCGGCGCGGCGGGGGCGCGGCGTTTCATTCAGTGCGGTGATACCATCCCGGACCAAGTAAGGTAAGAAGGGAAGGGACCTTTACGGGAGTTTTACGTGAAATCCGAACCACGTTCAGCCTCCAACAGTCCAGCGGTCACCCATGTTCAATCCATGAACTGACCGCGCCCAGGTGTGCTTAACAACAGTCGACCGACCGCACCACTGAGCTACCGAGGCTGACATATAATATACAAGACACGACGCATCCCGACAATCGTGGTAAGCCGAACAATCAGTATTATACTGCAAGATCTGTGGTAGGTAAATTGCAGCACAACACCAACCCCCACGTTTAGCAAAATATTATGACAAGATAACTATCAAGCGGCAAGTAAGGCACGAATACCCACCTACTGCACTGCATGACTCGGTGGATGAAACGTGCCAGGTGAGAGGTGGCCAGTGTCTCGGTCTTTAGCACGGCATCATTTGCTCATACCTTGGTGCAAATTTATTTATTAACCTTATCTTTTATAAAAAGCTCATTCTAAACTTATATGATTTTTTTATATTATAATTTTTTTATCGATTGAAATATGACAAGTTCGAAAAATATATGCTGCAATAAAGTTCAAAAGTCGCCTAAAATAAAACCAATTACTAAATTTTATCCTTCGTTCTCAGCAATTGCAGGAGCTTCCTCTTGGTTTGGTTCTGTTGCTTCTACTATGACATCCGTATTATCTTTGTTTTCAATATTTTCTTCAGCGGCTGCATCAGCGGTTACTTCGCCCACTTCCGCATCTGCACCCTGAGTAACTTGTTCTTGAACTTCGTTAGCGTCATGGACTTCTTCAGCAACAGGGCCTTCAGCAGCGTCATGAACTTCGCCAGCTTCTTGAACTTCGCCAGCCTCTTGAACTTCGCCAGCCTCTTGAACTTCGCCAGCCTCTTGAACTTCGTCAGCCTCTTGAACTTCGCCGGCTTCTTCAAGGGAAGGCCGAAGGGATGGCGGTTTCGCGGCAGATATAACAGACACCTTTGAAACTTTTCTAGGCTCTTTATCTACTATTGAAACTTGGTCTGCTGCTGGTTCTGTTGTCGCTGCGAGGTCTGGTTGTTCAGTCTCTTTAGGTGGTTCTGTGGGCTTACTTTCTGGTACTTTCGGTCGCTTTCGTTCTTTATTACTCAACGGAAGATATAACTTGTAATCTTGCGGGAGCTGATCTTCTGTGTACAGATGATCGCTAAAGTATATTCGTCTTATGCGAGCATTGGCGTGTATCTGAACCCGAAGAGTCTCAATATATTGAGTTCCGTACGCTCTTCTTGTAAAATCTGCCAGATTGAATTGAATTTGATTCCAACCGCCCGTCAAACCAATAGGCATCGAGGTGCAAAATGGTTTAATCTTGGTCGTAGACTGAAAGTTTGAGGTCCTGAATCGTCTACGCAGATTCTTGTCATCGAGAATGGTCACCTCGAAGGAGAAGTACCGTTTCAAATTCTTTATTATCATAACGAGGAATGGAAGTCGGATGCCCAGGTTCTTGTTGTTCCTGGGACAGGTGATGTAAGCTGTGGCGACATTGGTGCTGACGATTTCGAGGACGAGAGAGTTCACTTCCTCGTCGGTCAGTCTCTTGACGTGTCCGTTCGTGACAGAAGTATCCCATATGGCCAAAGGATTTGAACCAAGGCTATAGAATATCGATAGTAAACCACTTTGGTAAGTATTTCTAAACATTTTCGTATAAATATTTTTAAAATGTAAGGCAATTAGTCAAAATGTAAAATTATATGTCATTGACTTTTGACAGCGATAGACGCAGTGGTTATATCCTCTTTGGATAGACGATGGATAGACGCACGCATTGACTTAAACCACAGAGCATCAAATTGTTAGTGTTATGCTTTAAACAGCGGAATCTGTTAGATTATCCAAATTAAAGATTCTCAGTAATACTTTGTGTCCATTTATTTATAATGTATATTTTGAAGTGACAATAAACAACATTACTAGGCAACCCATTAGACATTACGTTTTTTACATGTTGAACAGATTATATTCATTCTTCAACACCTCCTCTTAAAGTTTAGTTAAACCCATTTCAGCACTCAGCTTCTGAAACCTCGGTCTTGGCAAGGTCTTGGTAAGAATGTCTGCCAACTGCATCTCCGAAGAAACTTTCTTAATCTTCAGATCTCCACCGATAACTTGCTCTCTTATAAAGAAGTGTCTCAGACGAATATGTTTCGTTCGTCTGTGGAACTCAGGGTTGTTCGCTAGCCTGATAGCAGCTTCATTGTCCACGTGTAGCTGCGGTACGTGCAGCTCTTTGACTACTTCATTCAGTAGCCGCTTCAACCAAACTAACTCTCTGGCTGCCTCGCTTGCCGCCACTATTTCAGCTTCGGTTGTGGAGATAGCGACTGACGTTTGCCGTCGACTCATCCAAGTCACCGCTCCCCCAGCGTACATGGATACCACTCCAGAAGTTGAGCGTCCTGTAGATAAATCACCGCCGTGATCTGCATCACTGTAACAATCTAATGAATCAGTCAAATACCGATACCTGTATTCAATTCCATGCTCTTTAGTGCCTTGAAGGTATCGCATGATGCGCTTCACTCTCATAATGTCTTCTTTGGAAGGGTTCTCCAGAGATCTTGATGCTACCCCGACTGAATATGCAATATCGGGTCTGGTTCCCACCATCAGATATGCTAGTGCTCCTACTGCCTCTCTGTATGGAAACATCTGTTTATCAAGTTCGTCCTTTGCAGCCTCTACACCTGCCTTCACACTTGGAGTAGACACCGGCTTGCAGTCTTTCATTCCAAATCTCTGTAGAATTTTCTTCGTGTAAGCGGTTTGACTAACTTTAATTGAATGATTATCTCGTACTTTTATTTCCAGTCCAAGATAGTAGGAAGCAGGTTTACTCGTTACCTTGAACTTTTCTCTCAGTTCACAGAGAAACTCATCTGCGTCTTCTTGACTGTTCGCTGCTACAAGACCATCATCCACATATACTGTAACAATAAGCTTTCTTCCTTGTATTCTTCTTATATATACAAACAAGGATCCGCGTCGCTCTGTTTGAAATTCAGTGCCTTCAAGTGCTCTGCAATGCACTGATTCCAACACCTCGGTGCTTGTTTTAAACCATATAAACTTTTATTCAGTTTACACACTTTCATACCATTGTTTTCATATCCCTCAGGAAATCTCATGTAGACATCCTCTTCTAGCTTTCCGTAAAGAAACGCAGTAGTCACATCAAATTGAGTCAAATGCATTCCTTCACTTGCAGCAACACTCAAAATAGCTCTGATGGTACCGGTTCTCGCCACGGGACTGAAAGTCTCTTCATAATCTATGCCTTTCTTCTGTGAATAACCTTTAACAACTAGTCTCGCTTTGTATCTTTCGATCTCACCTTCCTGATTTGTCTTTATCTTGTATACCCACTTGCATGGAATAGCTTTCCGATTCTTAGGAAGATCAACCATGGTCCACGTCTCGTGTTCCTTTAATGAACACATTTCCGCATCCATTGCTTCTTTCCATTTGTAAGCTTGACTGCTTTGTATGGCTTCTTTGTAGCATGTTGGTTCCTTGAACTCGCTCTGTACAATCATTGCATAATCTTTGAATCTTCTCGGTAATTCAAGTAAAGTTCGATCTCGTAGTGTACGCTGTCCAGCTTGCTCTATTTCTTCTTCAGTCAGATTGCTTCTATAGATTTGATCGTCAACTTCACCTTCTACCTCCTCTGATTCAAAAGATTCTTCAGCCACTTCTGGGTTTAAGATAAGATCTCGTTCATTTCGATCCGGCACTTGAGGAACTTGATCCTGTTCTTCTGACGATTTAGGTGATTCTGGTAGTATAATGGCTACTTCAACTTTATCTTCTAATTGGGAATTTCCATCACTCGGACAACTCTCTGGTTTTTCATCAAATATGACATCTCTTGACCTTATCAAACTATTGTTTTCTGGATTCCAGATTCGATAGCCATCCTCATCATATCCAATTAGAATACCTTTATTAGCTTTTTTGTCCATTTTCTTCCTCCTCTGCTTCGGTACATGGGCGTAACACTTACTTCCTATTATTCTCAAATGCTTTATTGATGGTTTCTTCCCCAACCACAATTCAAACGGCGTTTTTCCTTCAACCCGACTAGATCCCGTTCTGTTGAGAATGTATGTGGCTGTGTTTACCAGCTCTGCCCACAGTCCTTGAGGAATTTTGGTCTCATGTGCATACATCATGGCTCGTGCTGCTTCTACTATTGTTCTGTTTTCACGTTCACTGCAGCCATTTTGCTCTGGTGTATACGGCATTACCAACCGTTGTCTTATTCCATTCTTTCTTAGAATTTCCCTCATGGATTCGTTGTCGAATTCGCCTCCGTTATCGCTCAAAAGCTCTTGCACAGTATGTCCGGTCACTTTAATTTCTGCCAACATCTGCTCTAGCTTCGATTTCACTTCTGACTTCTCTCTCATGAAGTATACGTAACGATAGTGAGTGTAGTCGTCCTTGAATAAAACATAGTATCGGTACTTTGTCATCGAATACATGAAAGGTCCGCATACATCAGTATGTACTAGTTCACCCGGCTTTGTTGCTCGAATTCGACTCCCAAACTTCTGCCGATGTGCCTTTCCATAAACACAACCTTCACATATTTCTTTGTCAATGTTAACTTTTATTCCAAGTTCTCTTTCGATGACTTCCTTTACATGCCGTTTATTTTGGTGTGCCAATCTCTCGTGGTACAATTGTAGTTTTTCTCCGTGATCAACGACAGCATTTATTTCAATCGGCATCACAGGATATACAGTCTTCACTTTCAGCTTGTATAATCCTTCGTTCTTCTTTCGTTCACCGATTAAAACTATTCTGGCTTTCTTTCCAGCCAGTCTTAGGCTGCACCTCTCCTTTGTAGACAAAAAGGTACTCTCGCCTAGTTTATCTTGTGCCGCCAGAACAGAGAATAAGTTTCGTTGGATGTCAGGTACATACCACACATCCTGGAGCACGATGTTCTCTTTACGGCCATTTACATCAGCGTCTATGACAATATTTCCTTTGCCTATTGCACGAATACTTTGTCCATTAGCTGCTGTGACTGTGTGTCCTTGCATGAATTTATCAAAAGTATGAAAATATTCAGCACGATTGCATACGTGACTGGTTGCCCCATTATCAACGTACCATCCTTCAGGATCAAAATCTGCCGTTATAGCCATCACAGTCATTAGATTCATGTTGACACTCTTTTCGGTCACCTTAGAGGAAGATGCCTTCGGTGGTCTTCCGTCTGATATCCACTTCTTACATTTCTTCACTATGTGTCCTTCCTTTCCACAATAATGACACTTGAATATTTTTATCTTATCAGTTTTTGCCGTGAGTGCTTTTATGCTAGTCTCATTTCCTTTGCTAGTCAAAGCTCGCTCATGCGCACAGAGTTGAGAAGTTAGATTTTCCACGGTTCTATCCTTTTTACCCATCAAGATCCAACTTGATTTGAATGAAAAATATTTCTCTGGCAGAACTTCTAGGATCTTGCAAGTTAAAAGAATTTCCGGCAATTCAGTTTCATCACCTTCGGTCTTCTTTAACTCCATCCGTAGGTTATTCCAAACATTTTTCAATTTAGAGATCAAGGTCGACATGTCGTCGCTCGGTGTATGCTTGAAGCTGAAGAACTCCATACACAGGTGATATACTTTGTCTTCCGACACCCCATCGAACAGCCTGTGTAGTTCCAGCCAGACTTCTCTTGACGTTGAAAATCTCATCACCTTCTCCAGAACTTCATCGGACATATTACTTGTTAGACATAGGAGAGCCAATCCATCGTCACGCTCGAAATTAACCAGGTCAGTATTGTATCTTTCCTGCTCTTCTGGTTTCGCCGTCACACTGCTCTCACAAGGTTTCTTTTTCAACCCCTGTACTATGTCAAGAGAATTCGGAATAATTTTAAGTAAAATTTGGACCTTATACTTCCATGTTATCCAATTTTCTTTACCTTCAAGTTTTCCAATTTGAACTTTTGTGAACTCCATTTTCACTTCAAATCAAACAGAAACATGCCCTGGGCCCATAACCTGTTAGTGTTATGCTTTAAACAGCGGAATCTGTTAGATTATCCAAATTAAAGATTCTCAGTAATACTTTGTGTCCATTTATTTATAATGTATATTTTGAAGTGACAATAAACAACATTACTAGGCAACCCATTAGACATTACGTTTTTTACATGTTGAACAGATTATATTCATTCTTCAACACAAATACCTACCGCCCGCGCCCCCTACTAGAGGCGCCCTAAGCGATGATATTTGAAACCCAATAACCGTACGCTGAGCTGCTAGCGCTTCGTATGTGTGTGTGTGTGTGCTAGTATCGACACTACACACAAAGAGGAGCAAGTTAGACACACTCACAAAACAAATGCACACGCACAACACACATATGTAAGTCATAGGCCACGCCCACAGGCTTCAACGGCGTTGGAGAGAAATCGCGCTCACGGCGCCTCTAGTAGGGGCGGGCGCGCGCATTTCATGCTCTGTGACTTAAACATAAATATGGTTATAAAATAGCAGCGCCTCGTTTTCGCAATGCACTAGAGCGTACCAGTGAAGACCTGTCCTTTTCTAATTCACGCTGATAGGCCTTCCTTCCGCGTCATCGGTGCGTTTGGTCGGAGTATTCAAAAAAGTGCGACCGGTGGTGGTCGCTAGTATTTGTTTTATTATTGAAGTGAAAACTTCTTTAGCGGCGCTTGGCACTTTTCTAGGTGGCTCAAAAATGTTAAACTCGCGTCATCGCGTCATCGCGTCACCGTCGGCGCGTCAGCGTCATCGCCGTTATCGTTGCTATGACAACGCTTAATACATGACATCTCGAAGTTCTGCAAAATGAATGTAGGGTTCAGTAACAAATGCATGTCTGTCCGTTCTACTAAATTTTACAATTTTCAACCAAGGTCCTCCGACGGTTATTTTATAATAAAAGTAGGGTTCCGTAACACGTTTATGTCTGTCCATTCTACTAAGTTCTGCAAAATGAATGTAGGGTTCCGTAACAAATGCATGTCTGTCCGTTCTACTACATTTTACAATTTTCAACCAAGGTCCTCCGACGGTTATTTTATAATAAAAGTAGGGTTCCGTAACACGTTTATGTCTGTCCATTCTACTAAGTTCTGCAAAATGAATGTAGGGTTCCGTAACAAATGCATGTCTGTCCGTTCTACTAAATTAAACTTTTTTTTTTCTTTTTTTTTCTCTTTTAAGCAATGTTACGGTGTTTAAATTTTTTTAGGGTGTTTAGTTCTTTTTATAACCACCTAAGAATTATTTTCGGAAATACAAAAAGTTTTCACTTCTGCCGGCAATCCCGGAGTGCAACTGTGGCTTTTTTTTTACAGTATTCGGCGGTTTGATAAAAATATATCGAACTTAACAAAGGGCTCAATTGTATTCACGTGATCTAAAGTTTCATTAAAAATCCAAGCTGTTGCACATATGTGAATAAAATAAACTTTAAAACTTCTGAAACTTTATTTCAATACATTTAAATATTATAGTAAATTAAAATAGTGCAAGATTCTCTTCACAAGCAAACATTATAGTACTAAAACGACTTAAAATTAAAGCAATTAAATTATTTTCTATCTATTGCGGCGAGTTCATTCTATTTTATTAGCGCTCGCAGTTTCTATTTTATTAGCGCTCGCAGTTTCTATTTTATTAGCGCTCGCAGTTTCTATTTTATTAGCGCTCGCAGTTCCTATTTTAGTAGCGCTCGCAGTTTCTATTTTATTAACGCTCGCAGTTTCTATTTTAGTAGCGCTCGCAGTTTCTTCTTTAATAACATCCAGAGATCTTAATTGCGATGGTCGTCGCTCCTCCATTAACACTGTCTCATCGCCCATCTCCCCGGCCACATCTGTTCCTTCTTTCGCTTCTTCCTGTTCTTCTCTATTCACATCTTTTGCACTCAATACGTCGTTAATTTCCTTCTCTTCTTCTCTTTTCACATCTTCAGCGTGTTCGGAAGCTGATTTGATACTCCTTTTTTCCTCAACCGAACCATGAACCGATTTTGAGCTCTTTTTGGATCCTGCTGAATCGTTTCTATCAGTAGTTTGTAAACCTTCTAAGCTCTTCCCCTCGGCAGCAATTACGCTTTCGCTTTTCTCAGGCTGCGCTTCAAGATCGGCTATTGTGACCAGCGATCCTTTAGCCGATTTTTGCAAGCCTACTTTCGATGCCTTACTAACAGACGGATCTTTCCCTAGCTCTGTTGCTTTACTCGACACAGGTTTTATGCTTGCAGATGGCTGAGCTATTAGGTTTTCCTTCGATGTCTTCTTTTCGGTCGCAATAGCTTCTGCGGCTATGGCTATATCTGTCATAGGCGTAGGCCTTAGTGATTTTCTCGCAGAAAATTTAACAGGAAAATACAACTTGTACTCAGCAGGCAATTCATTTTCGGCGTACAGCCTTTCAGCGAAATAAATGCGACGAATTCTGGCATTAGCATTGATTTGAACTCTTACGACTTCCGAAAACTGCATCTTATATGCACGTCTGGTGAAGTCTGCCAGGTTGAACTGAATCTGATTCCACCCACCGGAGAGTCCTATCGGCATTGCTGTGCAGAACGGGTGGATAGTTGTCGTTGATTGGAAGTTGGAGACCCTGAATCTTCTCCTGCAATCAGATTGGTCTAGGATTGTTATCTCAAACGTGAAGTACTTGTGAAGATTCTTGATTATCATCACTAGAAACGGGAGATGGATTCCCAGACTCTGCTTCAGGTCCTTCGGGCAAGTAATGTACGTCGTTGACACGTTGAGGCCCATAACGTCAACTACCTGTGACTTTATTTCGGGGTCGATGCTGGTTTTGATGTGGCCGTTTTTTACGTGCAGGCCCCATATCAGTAAAGGATTAGAACCTGCGCTGGAGAATATAGTGAGAAGACCGTGCTGGTATGCATTTCTATACATTTTACGTTGTTTGCCGTTTCAATGTTGTCATAAAATCTGACATATTCTAACTCTTTGAATGTGACGTTGGTAATATGTCAAAGTTGTACTTTTTATATTGTTCATGATTCAGATTCAGTTTTTTTTTTTTTATGGAAACTGTCACGGATGGCTACATCACCTACAACATCCGTGATGTCAGCCCATAACACCGGGTGAACTTGGTGCCACGTCAGCCTTCCCTTCGGTCGTGCCGGCTACACTGAACTTGACGGAAAACACAAACTATTTACATAGCCGTTTCGACCGACCTTTCATTCAGTGCTGTGGTACCAACCCGGGCGGGTTAAACCCTGCCACCTAGTAATATAAGAAGGGAGTCATATCCCTTAGTCGCCTTTTACGACATACACGGGGAGAGATGCAGTGGGGCTATTCTTTTAAAGTACCGGCCCCACACGATTTACATTGATACATAAATTCATAATCAGTATGGTTCGTCATCTTTTTTTTTTCGTGTCCCGTTCAGCGTGCAATCTATGTATAAGGAAGAATCGGGTGAGAAACCTTATAGAGCTTTTTTTCAGTATAACTTACATGCTAAGTTTTAATTACGTTAGATAAAACATACTACGTCCAATGACTACGTCTAAGTAAAAAAGATAATAAAATACAAAGAACATAGGGTTCAGTCAAGTCATTATTACAAGTTGAGTTTATGTCCCAAAACTCAACGTCAAGCGGGAACCAGGGAGTAGGCCAGTTTATGACGACCCAGGGAAAAGTAAGAACAAAAAATCGGAGCCATTTGTTTTTTATGATATGAACATTTTTTGAAAAACGTTGAAAATTTTACTTAAAAATTTTTTGTGATAAAACTATCGGCATTTTGGTTTTATCAATATCAATAGCAGAGCTATTTAGGCTACCAATAAAAAAAAAATTACAATTATTTTTGCAAATTTGTAGTCGTAGTACCTAAAAATGTTGTACGAGATGTCAAGTTATTTAAGAAAGTAAAAACTTAAATTTTTTTATGGTAGGTACTCATTGGTACACGCCGACCGGTTTCGAACCTCCGACCTCTCGCAAGACAAGCCGACGCTCAGACCACTCGGCCACACCACCGCTTTTCTCTTAATTAAACACGTGATCCTTACCTATAATAAAATCCAACGTCTGCTTTCTGTCTGAGGGTCTGAGTGTCTGAGTGTATGTCTGTCTGTCCGCTTATAACTCGAGAACCACTGAACCGATTTTAATAAAACAAAATTCTACGGATAGCTTGATTCTTCCCATCAACTATAGGCTACTTACTATCACGCTAAATGGCTTATGAGGTTGGCAGTGAAGTGAAATATGAGAGCGGGCGGAGCCGCGGGCACAGCTAGTTATTACTGAAAGCCTTATGCAACCCTCAGCAATAAATACATTCTAAATCTATTTAGGAATATGCGCTCAACAAAACATTCATTTTCTGCGCATCTTAAGACTTTCACTTTAAGCGTAGATATATGCGTAGAACTCTTTCACACTGTTAGCTTGCTATATTTCCTTTTGAACAGTCCACAGGCAGAACAATTACGTGTTCGACAAGGTTGCAAATGTGTGGCTCTACTTTTAGAGTTAACAGTAAGTGATATATGGGTTTTCTGGCTGGGTGCATGTGTGAGCGAGGAGGGTAAGGGCGTTTTTGCACTTGCGACGACACGACACGACAAAATGCGGTCACGACTCCGAGCGCCATATATTTATATGTGCCGTTTACTCACGCAACGACACCGCACAGCACCTCACACGTTTTGCAAACGACTTTTCGGCTATGTCGTCCGTGCCGCTATGTCGTTGCGTTTTTTTGCGGTGACGACTTAGCGGCTGTACGAAACAAGTTGGAACTTGCTGACGACGCACCGCACGACACGACGACGATGTGTGTGAGTGCTCACGTGAAGACTACAAACAAGCCGCGACTGCCGTGTAGTTGCTGAATCGTCACTAGTGGAAAAACGTACGAACGTCACGTCGTGTGCGGTGCGTCGTGTGTTGAGAAACGTGACCGCAAATTGTGTCGTGCGGTCGCAAGTGCAAAAACTCCCTTAGTAAACTCGCCTTGGCAAGACCAGACACTATTAATCACACCCTAATGATGGTGGAATCGCATCAAATAATGTACATATATTCCTAGGCGTCGAACATACATCATCTGTAGCTTGCAAAGAACAGAACATAAATACCGGCCAAGTGCGAATCGGACCCGCGCACCGAGGTTTCCGCACCACAAAAAAAGACGTTGAAAAAAAAACTGTTTAAAAAAACATTGAACCGACATTAAAACATAATATTTTGATCTTGAGTAGAAGGCGGCACAAAAGCACAAAAGGGCCCATCTACAGGTGTGCTTTTCTAGCGCCTTCTACTCAAAATCAAAATATTATTTAGTACTTTTTAGAGTGATTGAAGTCGGTTCAATGTTTTATTTCACTCTTTTTAGTAATATCACACAATATTAAAAATCGGTTGACGGGAAGTGGGTGATTGAAAAATTCCTTAGTGTAAAAGTGTTCATCTCTTAATTTCCCACCCTTATGGTTGGTATTCTTTCATAAAATTTATGAAAGGACCGCCCCTATAATACACCCACCTCATGAAAAAAAAAATCATTAAAATCGGTTGAGAATTGGCGGAGAACAAAAAAAAAGCCCCAGTTGCACTCCGGGAGTGCCGGCAGAAGTGAAAACTTTTTTTATTTCCGAAAATAATTCTTAGGTGGTTATAAAAAAAACTAAACACCCTAAAAAAAATTAAACACCGTAACATTGCTTAAAAAAGAAAACAAAAGAAAGAAAAAACAAAAAAAAAATTGAGGGATTCGAACCCATGGTCAAAAAATACAAATCCTACACTCTTACCATTGAGCCACGAAATCACATAAACGACCAAACGAATATCGGATTCCCTTGATTCGCTTTCGGCTTTACTGTCACTGAGAGGCGAACAGAATTGATCCCGAGCCACTCGTAACTTAACCCTTAATGCAATGAATTAAGGTTACATTTTAAATAATAAAAATAAATCTGACGTTTTTCGAGATCTGACGCGAGTTTAACATTTTTTACCCGTTTTTTCGGTGAATGGCTGATTCGGGAAATGGCAGATTCGGGAAATGGCAGATTCTGGTAATGGCAGATTCTTGAAACGGCAGATATTGTACAGTCAGCTACTTTGTGAGGTGGGACCAAGTATGCGTTTTATGCTCTCCGTCCACATGGCTCCTCTCGTTTCGGTCCCCTGGGGGATCCATGTGGATTTTTTGTCCAAACGGATCCCATGAGGTGTTGGGTGATTTATTTGGATTTTTTTGTCCAAACGGATCCCCTGATCGCACATAATTTACTGATATCTTTATCACTATTAATGTACTGTACTATGAAATGAAATGAAAATATACTTTATTGCACAAAAAATAATAAAAGGCGGACTTAAAGTCTAAAGACATTGTCTGCCAGTCATAACGTATCTGAGGTCAATCTAGGTCCGAGTAATGCAAATGTTCTAGTATTGGGCATGACATGGAAAAGACTACTTGGTAAGACTACTGGGAACTAAAGTACCAGGGCAGCAGAAATGGAAAGGAGGTTTCCATAATTTTATATAAGTTAATCGATATTATTATTATAATAGCGATTAACCATTGACTTTTAGGCTATTTCTATGCGATGACCTTATATAAAATTATGGAAACTTCCTTTTAATTTCTGCTGCCCTGGTACTTTCGTGACTTCATGTTTGTTAATGTTTCTTAATCCTGGCCTATATATGTATATAATATATTGTAAATATTGTAAATAATAAAATAAAAAAGTAAAAAAAGTGTTGTAAATAATAAAGTAAATAGTAAATAATATTATAAATATTTATGTTGTAAATATTGTATACTAGATACTTGATGATGACAGAAATGGTATGTAGCTAACGGCCAATAAAAAAAAAACCTCTAAGATCGAAACAATAAGATGGTATATGGATAGTATACATTATGCTCAGAGAAAATAAAAAAGGTTCTTATTTTCTCTGAGAATTCAATTTATTAATTTAATTTAAATTGATTTAGTTTAACTGTACTTCTGCCGTTTTAAGAATCTGCCATTACCAGAATCTGCCGTTTTAAGAATCTGCCATTTCCCGAATCTGCCATTCACCGAACAAACCTTTTTACCCACCTAAAAAAGTGCCAAGAGCCGCTAAAGAAGTTTTCACTTCAAAAAGACAGACGAATTGAAAACCTCCTCCTTTTTTTCCGACTTTAAGTCGGTTGAAACGAAAAAACGTTAAAAAAAAATTTGCGGTGCGGAATTGCTTTCCAATAAAACCAAAGTCAGGCCTTGATTGCAGTCACACACATCACATCATAGAGAATTTATACTCGTACATCTATGAGTCACATCTAATGACCCTCGTTTCGTTATGACGCCACAATACAAGAGTGCGTCTCGCACGTCACTCTATCTGACTTCGTGTTTGATCAGACGAACTGGGGCGTTCGAAATTTGAAAATGCGTGACTAATCTGTGGCGGATCTTTTTCTAATCTTGTAGTGGCTCTTGTGCATGCGTTAAGAGGGTGACTGAAGTGCTGTTTCCTGAAATTGAAAGTGAATTTTCACCTCACGCTGGATAAAGCTAAGCGTCTACATGTTGGCACCCTACGCATCGTACGCATCGGATCGCATCGGATCAAGCATAGTTTAGTATTCTTTGTATGCTTTTCCATAGAAGTGCTTTCACTCTTTCGCTCCGGACGGACCGCACGCATCGCAGCAATTCCGACGTGCTGATGACTTTATAACTATCATTAAAAGTGTGAGAGTTAGGGCTCCCCTCTTATAACTGCGACATAAGAAGATCTATTGTGATCTCTACAAAATTTATAGCTGGCTCCAAAATCCGATTTCCGCTATGAACCGAGTTATGTCCTTGGGGTTGAGTGCCTGTATTTGGCATGAGTTAAAAATGTAAACCTCCAAGAATACGGCTTCTACTGTGAATGAGCACTTCACATTCACAAAGGATTCTTGTACCGTGTGGGGTCGGTACTTAAAAACAATAGCCCCACTGCATCTCTCCCCGTCGCATGTCGTAAAAGTCGACTAAGGGATAAGAAAATTCGTCGGCCTCGGTAGCTCAGTGGCGCGGTTGGTTAGTCAACTGTTATTAAGCAACGCTGAGCGCGGTCAGTGATTGGATGGGTGACCGCTCGACCGTTGGAGGCTGACCGTGGTTCGGATTCCACGTTAAACTGTAGGTCCCTTCCCTTCTTACCTTACTAGGTGGTAGGGTTTATCCCGGCCGGATTGGTACCACCGCACTGAACGAAGCGTCGGTCGAAACGGCTATGTAAATAGTTCGTGTTTTCCGTCCAGTTTAGTGTAGCCGACATGAAATGAAGGGAAGCACTGACATGGCACCTAGTTCACCCTGTGTTATGGGCTGACATCACGGATGTGGTAGGTGATGTAGCCAACCGTGTCAGGTTCCATAAAAAAAAAAAAAAAAAGGATGTTTGTGTGTACGGGCGTTTCATCCTCTTTTATACAAAACCTGCACACCGGTGTGTCGCTAAGGCCCATTCGGTGTAGGTGTTTGTTTAGTCTGCAGTGTCCCGTTAAGATCCTTGTTAGCACTCTAATGTTATTCCGGTTTAGGTTTCCGTTCCTGTTGATGACTTTATGGAAATCCGAATTAAAATTGGAATCTTTGCAGCGGCTCTCCGATTGATGCGGTTACAGTGGGTTTGATCGAGTGCGTGGGATGCGTACGTACGATGTGGACGCTTAGCTTAAATATGTCATCATATAATCGGAGACAGGACATTGATAGGCAAATAAATTAAGTAATATTGAAAATTCACCCGGTTTTCCTTCCAATTTTTGTTAATTTATACGATATGAAACATGATAAACGATAGGAACATAGCCGCATACCATTTTAGGCACTACAACTTTTGACATCTTCGATTTAGGGTTGTATCAGTGGATAACACGGGCAAATTCAAGAAACGAAAAGAAATAAATCTCGACATCGCTCGATAGAAAAATAAAATTCGACCATACCACTAGTTTTGCGGCAATTTCCATTATACTCAGTAAATAATGAATGTAAATTTTTTTATGATTTTTCTGTAAATGCAATTTCATATTCTTTAGTTAACATAATTATATTGATCTACCGTTTGAACTACAAGCACGAGTGGACTTTGAACCACCAGTGAACAAGCACCCATAATCTACATACACAGCCTGGCTTGCTAAACATGGTCCACGTCCGTAAAATTGGCGGACAGATTTTTTTATGGAAACTGACACAGTTGGCTACATCACCTACAACATCCGTGATGTCAGCCCATAAAACCGGGTGAACTTGGTGCATCGGCCCGCGCTTCCCTTCGGTCGTGCCGGCTACACTGAACTGGACGGAAAACACGAACTATTTACCTAGTCGTTTCGACCGACATTTCATTCAGTGTTGTGGTACCAACCTGGGCGGGTTAAACCCTACCACCTAGTAATATATAGTAAAGTAATATATATAGGATACTCCGCTTCACTCTAACTAGCTTACTCGCACTCTGAACCAGGACGTTAACACGCGTTTAGAACCTTGTCGACCTCACGTTCACGAAACGCTCCACGGTGTTAAAGCGGGGCGTGCTACAAGGTCGCGAGTTCCAGCTTGACATTTGAAGCTAACTGTATCAGTAGGTACGTCTCAACATTTGCCGCCCTCGCTGTCCGATGGCAGTCGACGCGCTCTCGCGGTAAATCCAGACGTTTAAAGCAAGAACGATTCCACGCGATGGGCGGCGGCGACTGACAACTGCCATACCTGTCATTGACAAAATTCAGTCAGTCAGTCATCGTGGTCCAAGCGTCGGCTGTACGCACAGAGCACGAAATACCGCGCGCCGCGCCCCCTCCTAGAGACGCCCTAAGCGATAATATTTGAAACCCAATAACTGGACGCAGTGCTACTAGCGCTTCGTATGTGTGTGTGTGTGTGTTAGTATCGACACTACACACAAAGAGGAGCAAGTTAGGCACACGCACAAAACAAATGCACACGCAAAACACACATATGTAAGTCATAGGCCACGCCCACAGGCTTCAACTGCGTTGTAGGGAAATCGCGCTCAGGGCGTCTCTAGGAGGCGCGGCGCGCGGTATTTCGTGCTCTGTGGCTGTACGTGACACATTGTTCGTGCGTGAGTGGCGATGAGCGCTACATCTGGAATTAAGTATAATGTTATATAAAATATATAAGGTCTTTCAAAATTAGTTAATAGTACGCTACGCTACGCGTTCTGTATCATATAGCGAGTAAAACCTATATAAATTTTTTTTGACCTTGGGCTTTTTTTTTTGTAAAATATTTTTATGTACACATTTAAATAAAAAAATAGGTGTTTTTTTTATGAATTCCGACATGGGTGGCTGAATCGGAGGGGCCAAAGCGCATGCTCCGACCAGCCAATATCACCTCCGAGAAGGTAGGTGCCATACCGGAGACTTCCCTGGATTGCTGGCTATACTGTACTAGAGGAGAACACAGCGAATTATTGGGTGAATTATTGTGATTCATTATTGAATGCCGGGTCCTTCTGCCATTTCTTTAATTTAATTATTTTTCACGTTATTTATTTATGAAATACTTGTAAATGCTTTTATAATATTTTTGTTCAGTTAATAAATCATAATTTTAAGATTGCACAACTTGTATTTTGTAATCTGCAGAGAATATTGTTATCCTGTATGTCCTGTATATCTGCTGCCTGCAAGCTTCTGGCAACTCAAATAAGATGTGACAGATCGGCATCGGAATGGTTGCAATATTGACATTCGCTGTTTTGCAAAAGGTGTCTGTGAAGATGGGCTGGTGTTTCGTTATATCCGAATCTCATTATGTTTATTATTTTATGAATTTACGGTTATTACAATCCTTGTGTTTATTGTGTTGAGATGGCATAACATTGAATTAATTACCTTTTTTTGCATATAGTATTTTACTACTTTTTTTTTAAATTATGTACTAGTGTTGAAAACATCTTTTGTAGCTTTGACTAATTGTGGAAACTTACTGGTTTATGTTCTTACTATATGTTTATTTGATTTAAGATATTTATAACTGCATGTGCCCTTAAAATAAATAAATAAATAACCCTTACCTTTTATATAAGGTCTTTCAAAATTAGTTCAGAGTACGCTGAGGGGGAGTTCTGTATCGGAAATAGATCACTTTTGAAGAACAAAGATTTTTTTTTTTATAAAAAATTTTTTTTTTTATGTAAAATGTAAAAACTAAATTTTAGTAATCGTTTCAGTTTCATGCCAGGAACAAAAAAGTCTTCCAGCACATAGAACTCTTTCTTTCAGAAATTGTGAAAAACCACAAATTTTAGTGTCATAAGTATGGAATAGAAAGAATTTGATATTTTTTACCAACTTACACGTGTTAGATCATAATGGTGATGAAGACTTTTTTGTTACTGTTATGAAACTGAATCGATTAGGCTATAAAAATCAACCACCAATTTTTTTATTTAAATACATAAATATTTTACATAAAAAAAAGCCCAAGGTCCAAAAATTTTTATATAGGTTTTACTCCCTATATGATACAGAACCCCCCAGTTAGCGTACTCTGAACTAATTTTGAAAGACCTTATATATCTGCATCGATCTGCATACCATTTTCCTTTGGTTTGTCTTGTCTTCATGCTTTCCACATATTTCTATTGTTTTTCTAAATTTCGTACTATTCGTTTGGTTGCCACTGTTAAAAAAGGAAGAAGAGAAGAATAATTTAAGTATACTGCAGTCAACATTAGCGTCCGGATTTCGCGCGCATCCCGACTGCACAGCAGCGTAGTACGCTACGTGGCCTGCATAATGTATGTTGCGCGCGTAAGCCGCGCCGCGCCGCACCGCTCTGTGTATTATTTACAACACAATCGTGTAGCCGGAGAGAAATTGGATCTGTAAAGAAAACATTTTTGTACATATTAAACAATCGCGTGCAGAGCCAGCGCTGAACTGAGATTTCGGCTTGAGGTCGATTATGGGAGTGTTGACGTCGATCTAATCTCGTTGACGTCGATCTAATCTCGAACTGTCTCTTAAGTCGATATACGTTGCAAGCTCTTACATAGTTCAAACATTCCTTGTTATGAGGGATCAGTCATTCAGCCAGTCGGTGTGTCCGACGGCGCGTCCACTGCTGGACATACGCCTCTCCATTTTTCCTCCAGTCGTCTCGGCCTTCAATGAAACCTTTTTAAATAACAAAGTCATAAAAAAACTGAATAGAAAAGATTTACGAGTTCCAGTTCACAGAGCATGTGCTTTGGCCCTTCCGACTCAGCCACACACATCGCATTATATACAAAATAATCCATTAACCCCTTGTGTGCGACAATAAGTTAACTGTCAACCGTTGAGTGCGACGCCATTTTGGCCAAAATCGGTTTTTATCTTGGTAACAAATACCTCATTCATTCACTCAGTTTTTGTATGAAAACGTTTCCAATGCCTCCTCTATAATCTATTAAAAATCTATCAATTTCTTTGGTTGTAAACTATGCAGTGGCAAAACTAGGGGTAAAATACATCGAGAAAAAAATAAATAGAGACATGTTCTCATACATAATTCGTATAAATTCTGATACAACGGCATGATATCAGCCACATCAAAAACTTATGAAGTATGACAATAATGTTGGTAATCCGTGTGAATTTTATAAAAACACAGTTGATAAAATATAATGATAAAAAAAATTACATTTTAATACTGGTTCCAAAGGACTTTGTATCCAAAGCCGTTAAGACCTTAATAAAAAAAAATTTACACCCTACAAACCGCCTCTATTTTACTCTTTCGGAAGATAAAATAACGAAATGTTGCAATCATTATTGGATGATGGACGACAAAAAAGCTCTGTATTTGGTTTCATAAAGCGTGACGTTTGATTTGCAACAAAACAGGAGATCCAAATTGTTGACACCAACAACTGTCGACCTATCGCGTGCGAGGATCTCACAGAAATTGCTGAAGGCGTACTCTTTATTTTTTCCGAGTCACGTTGCCAAAAATAAATGAGGAAATATCGTACACTCGAGGTGAAGTCTTACTTATCTTGTTCGTGCCATAGAATTATTATTTCAGTCAACGGTTCGTGCCTAGATAACCTACATAAGTAGGTAGAACATATTTTCGTAGTCACGGTTTGAGGCAAAGATTTAAATAGTTAGATACAGCTTCGCCATACCCGGCACGCTATCAAACACGTTAGCATTAAATGTACGGCATGCCAGTCATGAATATTAGACAGCAACATAAACAATCCATTAGTGCGACAGAGATAGTTATTCGTTCGAGCGCTTTTATTGTTCGCAATTTTGGTGACGAGTGCTAGCGTCCTATTAGGAATCTAAACTATTTAAATCTTTGGTTTGAGGAATTTCAATGTAGAATTTACTTGCATTGAAATGAAATGTAAATGAAATGAAAATATACTTTATTGCACAAAAAGTGACAAAAGACGGATTTAAAGCCTAAAGGCATTATCTGCCAATCATGCCTGGGATTGTGATTAGGGTAGATGGGTAGTACGGAAAATTAAATGAGAAAAAATTTAAAAGAGTATAAAAATAAACAATAAAACATAAATAATAATAATGACATACAACTAAATACATTCGTGACATACATACATACAGGTTTAAAAGTACATACATATAACCATATAAACAAATACATACATACATACATTCCTAATGCAGGAACGGACAGACGGCGGCGTAGGCTTACGTTGTTAGACTTCTGTTCTGTGCGCTTAATCACCTCGAGGGGCTTACGATAAAATTTAATTACAAATCGATTTGAAAATCTGTCCTTATAATTTTTTTTTATTTCAGTTCCATCGGTTCCCAGAATCATTTCCATGCCGCACCGCTAGAGTGTGGAATTCTGTCTTCCGAGTGTGTTTACCGAATGCTTTAATCTGGGTGTCTTTAAACGTCGCGTCCTATTCAGGCTGAACGGCCTATTACATACTAGCAATAATACGAAGAAAAAAAAATCGTAAAAAAAAACTTTGCGAAACGTTGTGGTCGGTGTTGGGCTGTAATTGATCAGAGTTCTAGCAGCACAACACCGATTACTCTGCTTACCCCGATTGTCGGGATTCAGCGTGTGTGATATGTATGTATGTATACCGGCGGCATTATTTTTTTTATGTAATCCCGTATGGGTGGCTGAGTCGGAGGGGCCAAAGCGCATGCTCCGACCAGCCAATATCACCTCCGAGAAGGTAGGTGCCATACCGGAGACTTCCCTGGATTGCTGGCTATACTGGACTAGAGGAGAACACAACCGAGGTTGCTATGCGGCCATCTTACATCCAGTACGGTGGTACCAACCTAGTCGGCTACAATTTGAGCCTACCACCTAATAAGGGGCAAGGGAAGGGACCTACAGTTTTACACCGGTTCCGAACGGTGAAGCAAGGTATGCACGTAAATTTTTTCGTCAGAAAAAACTCATTGGTACACGCTGACCGGATTCGAACATCGGACCTCTCGCATGAGAGGCCGATGCCCAAACCACTTGGCCACCCGCCGCCTTGGCATGGCACCTCACTGAGCATAGTATCGCGCGGAGAGATGATTTTGGCTCTGTCGACTGTACCTTTGGTTCCTAAGCACAGTCACCCATGTTGGTTTACATAAAACAATCAAGAAGCGGACGCATACACGCTGACCACAAAGCATGAAATGCGCGCGCCCGCCCCTACTAGAGGCGCCGTGAGCGCGATTTCTCTACAACGGATGGAAACTACCTACAAAACGATCGAAACGACGCACTCACACACACGCACGCCTCAACAAGGCCCCGAAGCGAATGTCGCAAACAATCAGTCGCGGGTGCCGCGTCCGAGTTGTCGTGTTTGTTTTTGTTGCATGCGCCACGGACAGTCCGCGATCTTTTAGAATGCAAAAAAATTTTTACAAACGTTTTTCGACTGTTGTCACTTTAAATTAACTTTTGACAAATGTTGACAACTTTTGTCAACTTTTATCATCTTTTGCCAACTTCTGTCACATTTTGTCAACTTTTATCGACTGTTGTCAACTCTTGTCAACTTTTCTTATCTTTGCCAACTTCTGTCACCTTTTTCAACTTTTATCGACTGTTGTCAAGTTTTGTAACCTTTTGAGAACTTTTGTCAACTCTCGGTAACTTATGTCAACTCTTGTCAACTTTTGTCAACTTTTCTCATCTTTTGCCAACTTCTGTCACTTTTTGTCAACTTTTATCGACTGTAGTCAACTCTTGTCAAGTTTTGTAAACTTTTGAGAACTGTTGTCAACTCTCGGTAACTTATGTCAACTTTTGTCAACTTTTCTTATCTTTTGCCAACTTCTGTCACCTTTTGTCAACTTGTATCGACTGTTGTCAACTCTTCTCAATTTTGTAAACTTTTGAGAACTTTTGTCAACTGTCGGTAACTTATGTCAACTCTTGTCAACTTTTGTCAACTTTTCTTACCCTTTGCCAACTTCTGTCACCTTTTGTCAACTTTTATCGACTGTTGTCAACTCTTGTCAATGTTTGTCAACCTTGGTCAACTTTTGTCAACTTTCGTCAATATTTGTCAACTTTTGCCATCTTTTGTCAACTTTTATCGACTGTTGTCAACTATTGTCAATTTGTATCAACCTTGGTCAACTTTTGTCAATATTTGTCAACTTTTGTCATCTTTTGTCAACTTTTATCGACTGTTGTCAACTCTTGTCAATGTTTGTCAACCTTGGTCAACTTTTGTCAACTTTCGTCAATATTTGTCAACTTTCGTCATCTTTTGTCAACTTTTATCGACTGTTGTCAACTCTTGTCAATGTTTGTCAACCTTGGTCAACTTTTGTCAACTTTCGTCAACATTTGTTCACTTTTGTCATCTTTTGTCAACTTTTATCGACTGTTGTCAACTCTTGTCAATGTTTGTTAACCTTTGTCGGCTTTTGTCTACTTTTGTCATCTTTTGTCAATTTTTATCGACCTGTGTCAACTTTTATCGACTGGTGTCAACTCGTGTCAATGTCAACCTAACCTTGGTCAACTTTTGTCAACTTTCGTCAACATTTGTCATATTTGTCAACTTTTATCGACTGTTGTCAACTCTTGTGGTTGTTTGTCAACCTTAGTCAACTTTCGTCAACATTTTGTCATCTTTTGTCAACGTTTGTCAACTTTTGTATACTTTTCTCGACTTTTGTGAACTTATAGCCACTTTCGTCATCTTTTGTCAACTTTTGCCAACTTCTCTCAGCTTTTGTCAGCTTTTATCATATTTTAACCACTGTTGTCAACTTTTGTCACTTTTATGAACTTTCGTCAGCTTTCGTTAACAAGGGGTTGACAAAAGTTGACAAGAGTTTACATAAGTATACTAAAGTTGACAAACTGGACAAAAGATGGGAAAAGTTGACGAAAGTTGACAAACAGCTGACATAAGTTGACAAACGTTGACAAAATATGAAAAAGTTGACAATACTTAGTTGACATTAATTAACAATAGTTGACGAAAGTTGACAAACGTTGACAAAAGTTCACGAAAGCTTACAAAAGTTCATAAAAGTGACAGAACTTGGCAAAATTTGACAATAGTGGTTAAAGTTGACAAAAGATGACGAAAGTTGACAAAAGTTGACGGCAGCTGGCCTAAGTTCATAAAAGTGACAGAAGTTGGCAAAAGTTGACAAAAATTTCGGAAAGTTGACAACAGTCGTTAAAATTTTTACAAAAGCTGATAGAAGTTGACAAAAGATGACGAAAGTGGCTATAAGTTAACAAAAGTCGACAAAACCCATAAAAGTAGACAAACGTTGACGAAAGTTGACAAAAGTTGACGAAAGTTGACAAAAGTTGACAAATTTTGACAAAAGTTGACAAGAGTTGACATAAGTTACCGAGAGTTGATAAAAGTTCTCATAAGTTTACAAAACTTGACAAGAGTTGACAACAGTCGACAAAAGCTATACAACAATAAACAACAGTCGACAAAAGTTGACAAAAGGTGACAGAAGTTGGCAAAAGATGAGAAAAGTTGATAAAAGATGACGAAAGTAGCTATAATGTCACAAAAATCGAGAAAAATAGACAAAAGTTGACAAACGTTGACAAAAGATGACAAAAGTCGACAAATGTTGACGAAAGTTGACAAAAGTTGACCAAGGTTGACAAAGATTGACAAGAATTGACAAAAGTCGATAAAAGTTGACAAAAGATGACAAATGTTGACGAAAGCTGACAAAAGTTGACCAAGGTTGACAAACATTGACAAGACTTGACAACAGTCGATAAAAGTTGACAAAAGATGACTGAAATTGGCAAAAGATGAGAAAAGTTGACAAACATTTACAATGGTTGACAAGAGCTGACAAAAGTTGTAAACAATTTACAAAAGTTAATAAAAGTTGACAAAAGTCGAGAAAAGTTATATCCATTCATATTTATAGCAACCACGTTTTGAACTTATTATTGATGATTGATTATATTGATTATTTGGTCATTACATTAAAGAACCTTAATAAATTGTCAGCCTCGATAGCTCAGTGGTGCAAACAGTCAACTGTCGCTATTGAATGTTAAGCAACGCTGGGTGCGGTCAGTACTTGGATGGGTGACCGCTGACCGTTGGAGGCTGACCGAGGTTCGGATTCCTCGTAAAACTGTAGGTCCCTTCCCTCCTAATCTTAATTGGTGGTAGGGTTTAACCCGCCCGGGCTGGTACCACCGCACTGAATTAAACGTCGGTCGAAACGGCTATGTAAATAGTTTGTGTTTTCCGACCAGTTCAGTGTAGCCGGCACGATCAAAGGGGGAAGCACTGACATGGCACCTAGTTCACCCGGTGTTATGGGCTGACATCACGGACGTTGTAGGTGATGTAGCCAACAGTGTCATATTCCATAAAAAAAAAAATGTTTTAATAAATAATAATTTTAAAATTTTACAAAAACATTTGATTGACATCCCTAACGCTCCATGGAGCGTAGGTACTTATTTTAACAAATAGGCCTAGTTTCCATACTGCTTTAGCCATATATATGCTGTGACAACGGCGTTGAAGGCCTGTGGGCGTGGCCTATGACTTACATATTGTGTTGTGCGTGTGCATTTGTTTTGTGCGTGTGCCTAACTTGCTCCTCTTTGTGTGTAGTGTCGATACTAGCACACACACACACACACATACGAAGCGCTAGCAGCTCAGCGTACGGTTATTGGGTTTCAAATATCATCGCTTATGGCGCCTCTAGTAGGGGGCGCGAGCGGTAGGCATTTGATGCTCTGTGACGCTGACTGACTTACTGGCGAATTTGTAATTAAGAACCATATTGCACCCTTAAGACGAGACGGAAGTTAACTTTCTCCATACACGATTTTGTATGGAGAAAGTTAACTTCGGCATTTATGTTTTTAACCTGGTTTTTTTAATCTCTTTTTTTATTTTTATTTATTTATATATTACATAAACCATGGTTCATAGACACAGTGTTGTAATGGTAGTTGATACAGTTAAAATTATAAAAATATTCTAACATTTTCAATTAATGACCATTAAATTTAAATTATTACATTACATTTAAATTATAAAATATCCTAATAAAATTTTCAATTAATATAACACATTAAATTTAGTTTTCAACATCACACATAAAAAAAATTGAAGTAATACAATGCAATATTCATATCTAATATTCTATCTATCTATCTATAAATATTCAAATTAAGACAAGAAACAATAATTTGTACATCGGAATCACTTTGTATAATATTATATCAAAATTTAAAATCTTTGTTATTAAAAAATTCGTCAATATTATAGTATGGCCTTTTTGAAAGGTGGGATTTTAATTAATTTTGGAATAGGTTGAAGTTTTCCATTTCTTTTATGTTCTCATTTAAATGTTTAAATATTTTTATTCCTATGTACTCCTTACTTCTGTAATACACTTCGCATTTGGGATTTGTATTGCGTATTTTCTTACTATCTCGCAGGTTGTAATTTTGCATTTGCCCTACTGTTTCTAATCCCTTTTTGTTTTTGAAAATGCTGCATGAGATCATTAAAATATATAACGATATAACCGTGTTTGTTTTTACCCCTCTAAACCTTATCCGATTTTTCAATTCTTTTTTTTATTGTAATACGGACCGTCGAATCTACGTTCCTGTCTTTTTATTTTTTGAATATCTAAAGTGATGAGTCTGATGAGTGATGGATGACTCAATAAAGCATGAACTCAAAGAGTGAGTTTAATGTCTTTGCATGAACTTCATGACATCAAAAAATAAAAAATTCTAATTTTTTCGGTTGAAATACAAATTTTTAGCTCCGGTATTGCAGGTATATTTCATCTAAACAATAAAATGACAGGAACGTGATGGATGTAAGATGGCCGCATAGCAACCTCGGTTGTGTTCTCCTCTAGTCCAGTATAGCCAACACTCCAGGGAAGTCTCCGGTATGGCACCTACCTTCTCGGAGGTGATATTGGCTAGTCAGAGCATGTGCTTTGGCCCCTCTAACTCAGCAACCCATACCGGATTACATAAAAAAAAAAAAAACCTAAATTGGACTGTCATTAAGACAAGACTTTTTTTTTAATCGGATAAGGAAAACATAAATGCCGAAAGAAGATTTTGTATGGAGAAAGTTAACTTCCGTCTCGTCTTAAGACATTCTACCGACGAACTCGAAATCGAACCTACTGCATCTTACAAACTATTCACAATTTAATTCCGTATATTTTTTGAATATTACTTTATTGTCAACCTCAGAATGAGAAATAATATTTATCGTAGGTATCCAACGACGAACTTACAACTGCGAAGACAGACACAAGCACAAGTCACGCTGGCCGCTGTCACAAAATGTCGTCATTTCGAACACAACTTTTCACGCTCATCCGCAAGTCGTGCGCCGTCCTCATAAGCCGGGTACAGACTGGGCCAACTAACGCCAACGCACAGCCGACGAATGAGTTTGGTTGGCCTTCGTCGGCTCAGTGTGGACGGCTTATCGAACGCCAACGAAGCTTCGTTGGCATTCGTTCGCAATCGCTACCGCGATGGTAAAGCTAGAAACTCATTGGGCCCACATACGCCACACACGCGAATCTGGGCGCGTCGGTCTCCATACATTTTATATGGAAGAGTGCAGCACGCAGTTTCATTGCGCCCACGCCACCCTACGCTACGCGACACACTGCGTGCTGCACTGTTCCATATAAAATGTATGGAGACCGACGCGCCCACGTACGCGTGCGTAGCGTACGTGGGCCCAATGAGTTTCTAGCTTAACATCTAATAATCGGTACATTTGAGCTGAAACTGACAACGCTGTGCGCAGGGGCGTCGATCGCCAACAATCGATTAAAGCGAGCTATAGCCAGCGCGCAGGCATGTGACTACTGATTGATTTACGTCTTGACGTGCAAATGTAGAAGTGCAAATGCATACATACCACATACACTACATCCCGACAATCGGGGTAAGCAGAGTAATCGGTGTTGTACCGCAAGAACTCTGGTAAATTACATCACAACACCGACCACCACACCTCGCAAAGTATTCGAACAAGATTCAATCGATCAAACAGTAAGTAAGGCACGAAGACCCACCTGCTGCATGACTCGGTGGAAGTACCGTGCCAAGGTGAGAGGTGGCCAGCCTGTCGCCCTTTAGCACGGCATCTTGTCCTTATTCCTTAGTCGCCTTTTACGACATGCATGGGGAGAGATGCAGTGGGGCTATTCTTTTTAAGTACTCGTCCCACATGGTACTGTTGCAAAGTGCAAATGTTGCTACAACATTTTAAAGATACAGAGAGTAGATAACTTATCATATTTTCATATTCACTCATTCATTCATTATGTAGTCGTGACTGCTTCAGTAATTTTTTCTTGATATTTCCATATGTTAAAAGAACGTGGCACAAGCAGTTTTAATATCTTCGATGTTAAATACGCACTGCAGATTGTATGTATGTATGTATATATTATTTATTGAACACCAATTTAAACAAATTATGCCCAATAGGCGAGCTTAATGCCGTGAGGAATTCTATTATAAATAACTAACCTTTGATATCTTGGAGAAGTATATGCAGACGAACAGGATTCGTTTGTGGCAACATAATAAACTGTAAAACAATATGATAAACTAGAAACGAATATTACTTAGACACTTTAATACGCGTCTATATGTATATAATAGACTTACATAGTATGTACATTATTCAGTGGTACTGTTGTACAAAGCCATCAACTGAATGACAAGAGAGAGAGAGAGATTGTATACGAATAATAGCGAATTATTATCCCAACTAACATTTGATCTAACAAAATTAACATGGACAAATCTTCCAAGGCCTACTTGCGATGCCGAATCTGGTTCGTTGTTACTTCGTTGGCCCGGTCTGTACCCGGCTAAAGACAAAACGCGGGCACAGAGGGAGCGACGCGAGAAAAGATGGCAAGAAGAAAAAAAAATGAAAAATTGCCTTTTGACTCGCGCGATAAGAACGCGCCGGTTCTGTCTGGCATATGTATGTACATGTGTGTTTGTCTAACTGGTTGGCTTTTTGTCACCCCCTCCCAGCTTGTGCGGCGTCACTCGTGACTGGTGCGAGGTCTACGAGGGTGTCATTTTTGGAGCAATGTCGTCGTCCTCGTGAGCTTTGATAACGCCGCAGATGCTTTTGAGCACTGCGGTGATGGTTTATTGCTGCAGCTTCTGTTTGTGTTGTATGTAGCTGTCGGTGCAGGGCCGGATTAAGCCATATAAAGGCCTCTAGGCAATGCAAGTCTCGGGGCCCCTCTCTCCTTAGGCAGGTAGGTCTCTAGGTACATAGGTAGGTAGTATTTAAACCGGTCCGGTAAACAGCAAATTTTAATGAACGTGTTTCATTGTTATTATATCTCTTTCCGCCACTCACCTAGCAGTTATCATACCCTAAAGGTATTCTGTTAGAAAATGCCTAAAGGCATTAAGTGTTACCTTTTGCCCATTTTTTATTTGAGTGCAATAAACATAAACAATACAATAAAATTTATTAAAACTAAACTATTTATTGGTAATATAATGTAATTTTATGCAATACTTGCAAATGGTGATTATAGTAAAATTATAACCATGATTTATATCTTGATTAACTGTAAATCATCATCATCATCAGATCATGCGTATGCTTGTAACAAGTAATTAATATCAAATTATTTTTGTTAAATTGTTTGTCCTATTAAAAAAATCACCTAAAGCCTTTTTACAAGCATCAAATTATAACTAGTACTTTGACTTATGTTCTCACGGGCCGCGGGGCCCCTAGGCAGTTGCCTACATTGCCTATATGGATAATCCGGAACTGTGTCGTTGTGGAAACTTTTGGTGAATATGTAGTTTTCTGCCATTATAAGAATGTAATATACCGTATAAATGTACCGTGTGGGGCCGGTACTTAAAAATAATAGCCCCACTGCATCTCTCCCCGTGCATGTCGTAAGGGGCGACTAAGGAATAAGGACAAGATACTGCGCTAAAGGGCGACAGGCTAGCCACTTCTCACCTTGGCGCAGTCCTTCCACCTAGTCATGCAGCAGGTGGGCTCTTCGTGCATTACTTGCTGCGTGATCTTGTCCGTATATTGTGCTAAACGTGGTGGTCGGTGTTGTGCTGTAATTTACCAGAGTCCTTATAGCACAACACCGATTGCTCTGCTTACCCTTATTGTCGGTATACAGCGTGTGTTATGTATGTATGTATGTAATATACAGTATTGCACACGATTCAAGCAATATAAAAACACGACGCCTTAAGAATAGATAGTGGTAGAATCACAGAGCACGAAATCCGCGCGCCGCGCCCCCTTCGTGCTATGTGGGTAGAATAGAAATTCTTAGGACTGACTTATTTATGTAAGTGTGATTTGTTACAGTCAATCTTTAGGCGATTCGTAACAGAATAAGTGAATTAGTGAGCAAAATAAAATAAATATTATTAAGTATCATTCTTGGTATTCTATAACATTATTATTATAATTTATTTTGTTGAAAGCGCGAAATGTGCCGCCTAGACACCTTATGTGTCTACTGTTCTCTTTTGCCCTTTCATCAAAAGTGAAGCACTCCGTCTGAGTGAATAGTGTAATCTATGTATTATAAATATCATATAAAGCAGAAGTGTTTTCACCAAATTATGGAGCGTATGTGGGTGAAAGAGTCGGGAAGGGTCACCCTAGACGCACGTACTTGGACCAGATCGGGCATGTGCTCAAAAAGGTTCAAGTACGTAGTGTCCGTAACCGACGACCATGTATGAAGAAAATATGAGAGTGGAAGAGGCGGCAGCGGAGGATCGTGCGTGGCACGTGGAGATCCGTTGTCTCTGCCTACGCCACTGGGAAATGTGACGCTATGTATGTATGTATGCTTTCACCAAAGAATTTAAAATGTTAGAAGGACATCAACTCATAGGGGGCCTGTTCCACTAGTCCCTACCAACGTACCAGAGCTGGTGAAGTCATTATGTCAAATGTTGTCCACAAAGATGAAATTTCACACATATACAACGTGTCCCAAAACTCAACGTCAAGCGGGAACAAGGGAGTAGCCCAGTTTATGACTACCCAGGGAAAAATGAGAAACAAAAATCGGGATCATTTGTTTTTTCAGAAAAAAATTTAACTGAATATTTTTTGTGATAAAACTATGGGCATTTTGGTTTTATTTGGGATACTGATCAATAGCAGAGTTATTTATGCTACCAATAAAGACATTTTAACAATTATATTTGCAAATTTGTAGTCGTAGTACCTAAAAACCGGTCGCTTCCCGTACGCCCAAACATTTTGGAAGCAGAGATGTGTCATGCATGAACACCCTCTCCTCGCATCGGAACCGCTGTCGCCAGTTTCCGATCGCACACAACCACAATTCATACAAACGAACGCACGAACACATTCGCACCAGCGATTTTTGGCCAATCCAAAGCGTTGCATCCACGTGGGATCACGCACACATCGTTCGTTATATGGGCTAATCTCCCCATATTACCGTGTCGCGGACACGCCTCCTTCGCATATCTACTGTTTTCCAAAATCTTTGCGTACGCCTTACAGGCCATTGTTGCCTTATTGCTAAGCCGTGTCGATTCCTCTACCTAGCAGCCGTGGCGTCGCCGTCGTTCTCAGCAGAGAATACTTCTCGGTCGCCTAATGGCTTGCAAATAGCGAGAGCTATCGCGTTACGCCTTCTTGTGTCGTTGGCAAATCATCCGCTGAATTATTCAGTATTTTCGTTTTTATTATTCCGACGACATATTTTCGCCCACCCCCATTCAATTTTTCGCCCCACCGTGCAGCCCGATGGCGCCACGTCCCCCGCCCCCCCCCCCCTCCGCCCCGCGCCGCGGAGCTGGTGTGCGCGGAATTTTAAATTTTTTCTCATTGATGTTCGCTTGTTTTTAAAGCTAGAAACTCATTGGGCCCACGTACGCTACGCACGCGTACGTGGGCGCGTCGGCCTCCATACATTTTATATGGAAGAGTGCAGCACGCAGTGTGTCGCGTAGCGTAGGGTGGCGTGGGCGCAATGAAACTGCGTGCAGCACTCTTCCATATAAAATGTATGGAGACCGACGCGCCCAGATTCGCGTGTGTGGCGTACGTGGGCCCAATGAGTTTCTAGCTTAATGGTCTCGCGAGTCCGACTTCGGCAACACGACGACACGCCGCGCCGTCCCCGCTCTGCGGCGAATTTCATTTATTGTTTTATCGGCGTTGGCGGTTTATCGTATTCATATTTCACTGTATCAACGCTATCTTTGTGAACACAGCGCTGCCCGTTTAAGCCCATAGACACGCCGGTATTTCCGGCCGGAAACCCGCCGGCCGGAGCCGAATAGTATGGTTCTCTCATCCGCGGTGACACACTAGTGCCAATTCACGTGCCGTGTAATATATTTACAGCCGGCCGGAAAGTCCGGTGAGTGTGTACTCGGGCTTAGCCTGCTTGTATGCAATTTGCCCTGCAGCGGCGCACTCATAGGCATGTGTAAACTGTACTCATATTTGTGTGTGTCCCAGTGAAAAACTGCTGAACATACATACAATAATTGTTGGCCATATAAATTGTCAGCGTCGGTAGCTCGGTCGTGTGATGGATCGACGCCCGATCGTGAAGTTAAGCACACGCGGGCGCGGTCAGAACTTGGATGAATGACCATTCGATCGTTTAGGGTGGCCGTGGTTCGGATTCCATGTAAAACTGTCGGTCCCAAGAGAGGGGTCACTTCTTATTACCAGCTTGCGATTGAGTTTGCTCCTCTTGACTCGATCCAGCGTCGAGCCGTGCGACTATAATGAATGGGTGTTCCCGAGGTCTCCCGCGGTCTGCAACTTCGTAGGGATGTTTGCACCCTAAGTGTGCTCTATGGCGTATTCCATGGAGAGTGCACGGAGGAGGTGCTTAACGCGATCCCGCCGTCCCCTTTCCACCTCCGCACAACGCACACCGGGCAGGAATTGCATCCCTACATATACACAGGAATGTTTTCAACGTGAGCGAAAAATCCGCAAATTCATTTTTTTTTTATTATACTGAAATTGTTGGTTCTGAGACAGCCTGTATTTTCCCAAAAACTTACTTTCCTCACGTTACGTCCAATACATTTTTAAAAGTAAATTCAAAGCATTTTCATTATGTTCGCGTCTTCAAAAAAATTCGACCTCCTGCCCAGATAGATGAAGTTTTACATTTAATAAAACTGAACATGAGAGGTGATTAAGCCTTAAGTAAATTGAAGTGCGTACGAGATCAGTTGCATTTTGACACATCTATCGGGGTGTTTGCTAGTAAAGGAAGCAGTTCTCTAGTCCTGCTGCTCCGTCATCCACGTCTGTATTGGCATTCGGCTCCTCGGAGACAGGGGGCCCGATTGAAATTTATTTTGGCCCGCTCCGGGTGGCACCAGCCAGGATTTACTGCCGGTCCAGATGAATAGTAGCGGGAATTAAAAAAGAAACAACTCTCCGAATATATGTCTTCATCGGCCCGTTGTTGTCCGGATAAAAGCCAGTATATGGTGCCCGGTTTAATTATCTGCATTCCAGTTGCCCTACGGAGCTCCAATAAATCGCTCCTCCCACCCCGCTGCCAGCCTGACCCCACCCTTCTCTCCCCGCTGCACTTGGCGATAGATATTAATGTCGATACATTTTCCAGGTTGACTCGGGCCACCCGGGAATTTATGTTATAGTTAGGCCCGATTGCGCCAATACAGACTTAAACATCTCTAGGGGCCCGTTAACTAACGACAGCTTAAATCCGTAACTCGATAAATCTTCTCTATCGAAGTTTATCTTCCAACGTTAATGAAACAGAGATGGCACCACATCGTATACAATAACTTCTTAATTATTCCTAAAACAAAATGTTTGACAGACAGCTAACGCTATTCATTCATACGCTCTGCATGGCAGATGTCAATTTAACTCAAGTCAGCTTTGGAGTCGAACGACAGCTTTTTCACCTTTCGGGACATCAAGGGCGTCTGCGGAGCGCAGTTCACGCGGCCGGTCGCCCATAGAAAAGGCAAGCTTCTGCGGTGTGCGAAGCGGCACAAGATAATCAACTGACTGACAAGAGTGAGAGAGAAGAGGGGAGTTGGGATATGCCAGGTAAACTGAAGGAGATTGCATCCTGAAATAAGTCTGTCTTATGGACTGCTAACGAAAACGTTAAATGCCTTTTGGACTTGCGAGCGCATCGTTTAAATTAATCACAAGATGATGGAATGCATCGGCCCAGCACACTCACAATCAACTGGCTTTTATCGTGTCTTGTCGTTGAGCATAAGTTGACTTACTGGTTACTTACTTACTTGTTAAGTATTGGTTGGCGCAATCGAGCCACGCGTTATTTTTCTCCTGCAGCGAAACTGGATTTATTGGAACGCGCCTTCGAGACGAGGCATTTCAGACATTACTTCTGCTCGGACCGAGCCTTTTAGGACTAATTTTAAAGCAACTCAGACGAAATTCGAGCATCTTGTCGAGATTTTTAGGGTTCATGCATGTAACTTCATGTTTGGCCGCTTTTTTTTTATTTACGAACGTGAGGTCTTAATTGCGTTAGATGGGGCAGGAATATTATATTTGTCTCAGGGTTACCATGCATAAGTCAGTGAAACTATATAGTCAGCTGCATGATGCTAATCAAAATTGGTTAACCTGTGCTAGCGGTTCTCAATTATATTTTCATCCATGCCTTTAGAAAATTTTCGGAGACCCAAGTGCGCCAGAATTAAATTTGTAAATAAAATAATTTTCGTGGCCGTTTTCCCGACCATCGACTAAAATGTAATTGCTTAACTCCTGTCGAATGTATGAGAAAATTTACCTACAAATAACTCTCGGTCATTTCAGTTGGTGAAAGAAAAATGTCACTATAGTCCATAAAATATAGATTGATACTCGTGACAGCTGTCAGAGTGGCATGCAGAAACTGGATTTAAATAACGTTGACCTACATACTTGTGTTAGTCCTTCCTTTGCCCGTTGCAAAGTTGTGAATTCCAAAATGGCGACGGTGACGCGCTTGATTTAAAATTCGAATCCCAACGGACACGTCACAAACGAACTTGGAGAAATGTTGACTTGACGCACAATTGACCAACATGGCACGGTCCGTCTCACTCCAGACTGCGCGCTTATAATCTCGTTGTCCCTCTTTCTCGTACGTCCTTTGTCTATAGTTGGCCGTGAATTTCTACCGTCCGGCCGGGCATGACGGGATGCTCTCGATTTAAAATTCGAATCCCAGCAGACAGGCCGCGAACGAACTCAGAAGAATGGCTGCTTCCCTCATCCCGCCCTTCTCTCCCGGTGGGAGGGCTTTGTTTGGGCCGACCGACCGGTACCGGCGCACGCCGCATCCGCCTGCCCACCCCCTATTCTCTCCCTTTCCGGCTCCCCCCCCCCCCCCCCCCCAACCCCCACCCCTCTCGGCCGCACCGGAAGCGGCGCGATGAAAATTCGCGTGGAAAACTTAACGCAGCCCGCATCCGGTGGTGAGTGTAAAATTTGCTATTAAACAAGCAACATCGGACGAGACTCAGCACACAGAAGCTTTGGTTGCGTAAACAAGTGCCGGTCTTTGTTCGTTTTGAAGAATTCGTGCTTATGGAAATAATGAAAATAGTTATTTACTCATTGAACTAAATACTCTAGATGAGACAAAGCCGTTGAAACATGTTACCTGTCGGTACGTGAGTGCGTGTCTTCACATCCATTTGTCATCACAAATACATTGAAAGGATCGCATTAAAAGTATTCTACATACATACAATACGCTTTACCCCGACAATCGGGGTAAGCAGAGTAAACAATGTTGCGCTGCAAAGACATCCAATAAAATACGCGCCAATGTGAGAGGTGGCTATCCTTATCCCTTAGTCGCCGTTTACGACAGCACGGGAAGGATTCAGTGGGGCTATTCTTTTTGAGTACCGGCCCCACGCGGTACGGTAAAAGTAAATGCCATGAATGCGCTAACGCTCCTCACTCGCCTATACGAGGATATAAGACGATACGCTGAGGCATCATACAACACAAGCATCGGCCATTTTGAACTCAGATTATAAGCTGATTTGGTCGGTGACATGTGTTTTTCGGGAGTGATGTATGAAAAAGGCTCATCTATGTACTATCATACTTGGATAAGAGAGACGGACGTTAACAGGAAATCTACATTGCAATACGAACTCGTTTACGTGTGTGTAAAAAACTATACAGAGACCCTGAGCCTTTTTCGAGGCTGGACAGAATTGCGATTTGGTAATGTTGTTTTGTGTGCACTAGGGGATAATATGGCGCGCAACATTGGGTCTACGTACTTCGACAACACGGCTCGACAACGTTGCAACAACTTTGCAAAAAGCGGCGGGTGGCCGAGTGGTTTGGGCATCGGCTTCTCATGCGAGAGGTCCGCGGTTCGAATCCCGTCGCGTGTAAAATAAAAAAATAAATAAATGAAATAGCAGCCTCGGTTGTGTTCTCCTCTAGTCCAGTATAGCCAGAAATCCAGGGAAGTCTCCCCTATACCTACCTTCTCGGAGGTGATATTGGCTGGTCGGAGCATGCGCTTTAGCCCTTCCAACTCAGCCACCCATACCGGATTACATAAAAAAAACATCTTTGCATGCAAAATAAGTACCGCGAGACATGTTGCGGGTTTTCAATATTGTATTTTCTTTTTTCAGGCCGGCATAGCATTCGCAATCCCATAGCAATCGACTGAGTATCCATGAGCGTCGTCGTTAGTCAACTAATCGGTATCTTGCGGTCACATGCTGCGATTCCTAAAAACTAGTTTTTATTAAATAAATGTACAAATTAGGTATACATACGTCCTCCTGGAACTAAGAAGAGTCTGCTTGGCTGTATTGAACATTTAATTAATATTTATTAAATCTCTAAGGAAATATAAGGTGCTTCATTATTCATGTCAATAACTTCGGGAGGGCTACATGCGCACTCAAACAAACACTTTACGTAAGAAAAAAACATATGTTTATAGGAGCATTTTTTCTCCTAACAAAAAAAATTCTTGAAAAGTAATGCTAAAACATATAATTTTTTTTGGGTAACATGTTTATTTGAGTGTGTCATGGAGTGTGTATGTAACCGTCCCGAAACGTTTGACATGAATAACGAAGCACCTTATATAGTTTTCTTATTCGGTTTTCAATATTGTATTTACTTTTTTCAGGCCGGTATAGAATTCGCAATCCCATAGCAATCGACCGAATGTCCATGGGCGTTGTTAGTCAACTAATCGGTATCTCGGAGCCACATGTAGCGCTTCCTAAAAACTTAGTTTTATTAATAAAAAACGTCCTTGTGGAACTAAGTTGAAGGCTTACTTCATCCAACGAGTTAGCCTTGCCATCCAGCGGGGAAATGCCGCAAGTGTGCTACGTACTTTTACCTTAGATTCTTTTGATAACTATTTTAATATTGTTTAGTTTGAGTTTTCATTATGTTTTTATAGTTTCTTGTTCACTGTATGGCCCTAGTTGGCTGAAATAAAATAGTTGAGTTTGTTTGCCCGTATTGAACATTTAATTAATTGATAAAATCTCTAAGGAAATATAGTTTTCTCATCCGGTTTTCAATATTGTATTTACTTTTTTCAGGGCGGCATAGCATTCGCAATCCCTTCCGAATGTCTATGGGCGTCGTTATTCAACTAATCGATGCCACGGGCCCATACGTCGGTGCTTCCTAAAAACTTAAAACTTCAACTTCACTTAACTTCAATAAAATCTCAAACATCCAAAGGTTGACTGTAAGAAATCTCTGTAAGGGAAAGCCCGCCTTTGCACCTTATGTAAATTTTCCAATGTACTTGTTACTGTTTAATGTTTACTGGACCACTATAGCATTTTATATCTATCTATCTATCTAACTTTTTAATATTAATATTTACAAATTATATTACACAAGCTGTGCCCGCGGCTCCGCCCGCTCTCATATTTCACTTCACTGCTAACCTCATAAGCCATTTAGCGTGATAGTAAGTAGCCTATAGTTGATGGGAAGAATCAAGCTATCCGTAGAATTTTGTTCTATTAAAATCGGTTCAGTGGTTCTCGAGTTATAAGCGGACAGACAGACAGACAGAAAGCAGACGTTGGATTTTATTATAGGTAAGGATAAGGAAGGAAGGAAGGAAGGATATAATTTCTAAATATTAATATTAAAAAGTTATAGTCCTTGTGGGACTAAGTTGAGTTTGCTTGCCCGTATTGAACATTTAATTAAATTGGTTAAATCTTTAAGGAAATATAGTTTTCTCATTTGAAATAATTTCCACTACTGGCAACGAAAGTTGAATAGTCGAGTCCAATCTCTATGCATCCCATACACATCACTTTATGTGAGCAAACATAAATATATCAGTGCCTGTGGTGGAGGGGTGCCATGCCAGCTACTGTTAATAAACATAAGAGCTTCTGACAGCCGATATTGTATTGTGTTTCATAAATCACATTACATCGGATATCTTTCACTCGGGCGAAGTGCTGGCGATTCTAGGTTGGGGCTAAAGTAAACTAAAAGTGATAGATTGTTGTAATAAGATTTGTCTATTCATTCGTGTAATTAATAACATTATACTCCATTCATTCCGTTAAGTTAACACTAGTAGACACAATAGAATGCATTTGCAATGTTGATTTATAAAATCTGGTCCTTTTCGATTTATATTACGTTCGTATAGATCGTGGTACTTTAATTAGAGTGCAATTTTTTTTGAATAAAATTTTTTTATTAAATTAATTTTGTCTTTGTTTCAGGTATTTGCCTCACCTTTGAAGACAGCACGAAAAAGCAGTACAAACGATCGAAAAAAATCGGTATTACAAGTGTAAAAAATATTATAAAACATTACGTGATTGATGCATACGTGAAGTGATGATTTGATATTTTTTTTAAGTATCAACATTGACGATGGCACTTATTCATCTGAAACGGTCTCGTACGGATACCGAACCCTAAATAAATTACACATGTACATTTATCGACCAATAAACAAATAATAAAAAAAAAAACAATATGCCTCCTGTCTTCTTCTTATATATATGTATATGTGTATAATTTGTAGCATAATTTTCCCTGCGTAAAGCATCGACATGATATAACATCGTAACAAGTACATAAAATGTATTATATCTCAGCGGTATAAAGATCGCTCTTCCACATCACATTACAGATAAAAAATAATGTTATAAAATTTTTAAATATAGTTTTACTTGACTGCCAATAAAAGCGTCTATTAAATTCTTCTACACGCCCGACTACAGCGTTTTCTGCTGATATTTCCTTGTTCCATTCGTTATTTATTTTTTTTTTTTATAATATGCTTTAACCCCTACAATTAAATTTTTAAATTAAATTAAAATCATTAAAATTGTAATAAAATTAAATTTATTAATTTTATCATTTCAAAATAACATAGTTTTTAAACAATATATTTTCAATATAAATTAAATACTTACTTAATTAAACTTTAATTTAATATTTTAATATTATAAAATTACTTTCCAGTAATTCTACTTTTATTCGTATTCAGATTCTAATACTTTGATTGTAAATTTTTTATTTATGCTTTTAATTCTAAAACACTCTGCTAATATATGACATATTTTTATATCATCTTTTGCCGTTTGCCATCTGCCGCCATGCCGTTTTGGAGTTATGAGTTAATAAAGTAACTCAACCACTCACTTATAAGTAAAGTAAGTAAGTATAAAACATATTATAAAAAATTACATGATTGATGCATATACGTAACATGATTTGATTTTTTTTAAGTATGAACATTGACGATGACACTAGAATAGAATAAACTCACTCACTCGCGTGAAAATAAACACACACAACTTTTTTTTATGGAAACTGACACGGTTGGCTACATCACCTACAACATCCATGATGTCAGCCCATAAGCACGGGGTGAACTAGGTGCCATGTCAGTGCTTCGCTTCATTTCATGTCGGCTACACTGAACTGGACGGAAAACACGAACTACGAACTATTTACATAGCCGTTTCGACCCACGTTTCATTCAGTGCGGTGGTACCAACCCGGGCGGGATAAACTCTACCACCAAGTAAGGTAAGAAGGGAAGGGACCTACAGTTTTACGTGGAATCCGAACCACGATCAGCCTCCAACGGTTGAGCGGCCACCCAAGTACTTACAGACCTTGCTCAGGGTTGCTTAACAACAGTCGATCGACCGCACCACTGAGCTACCGAGGCCGACGAACTTAGCCATAGTCTCACCAGAATGGGCCCCTCACATACAGAATACATTAGGCGAGTTCGCTGCATATAATAGAAATATCAATTGAATTTTTCTTCTCCCTTGTTGAGCGAAATGAAAGTTAATGGAATGAAGGGCCTTGACATATTGTAGCGGCGGGTGGCCGGCGCGGTCTTGGCTTGGACTATTGATCTCGATGTCGGAGGTTCGAATTCGGCCGACATGCGGTGTAAAACTGTAGGTCCCTTCCCTTACCCCTCACTAGGCGGTGGGCTCAAATTGGTTCCATCGCACTGGACGTAAGATGGCCCCATAGCCTCCACGGCTGTGTTCTCCTCTTTTTTAGGGTTCCGTATCCGGTACGGGACCCTACTACTAAGCCTACGCCGTCTGTCTGTCTGCCTGTCCGTCCGTCCGTCTGTCTGTCCGAGGGCTGTATCTCTTGAACCGTAATAGGCAGCCCGTTGAAATGTTTACGGAATATGTGTTATTATGGCTGATATAACAACAAATAATAATAAAAATAAGGAAAAGTAAAAAAATCACGGGGGTTCCCATAGAAGAAATCAAAAAGTGGATGCGCGCGCGCCATCTACCGAATAGATTATGAAGCATTTTTACTAATCATGACATTTAACTATGAAGCATTTCATAACACGCCATAGATGGCGTGAGTGGCGCTAGCCATGACATGGTGATACGGAACCCTCGGTGCGCGAGTTCGACTCGCACTTGGCCGGTTTTTCTTTTTAAATACGAATTTCACGCGAGCTACACCGCGGGCAAAACCTAAAGGATAAAGGATATTAAGCTAGAAACCTTGTGTTTAGAACTCGCTGAAACTGATCGGTGAAACCCTGTTTTCATCAGCACAATTTTGTCGCATTCTTATTGAAAAATGCCCATATTCCACCTCTTCAGCGTCGACGGGGTGCTGTCGCCGCACATCCCGTCCCTCTGCATATGAAACAGCAATAAACAGTTAATCGCCCCTGGAGAGTCATTACGGCCTCACGAAACCCTGCGCGGTGCAATAAAGGCTGCTAATGGAGCATGTGCATTTTATAGCACAACCCTAACTGCAGCAGCATGGCAATTTTCGGCAGTTCTGTCCACATTTACGGCGTGTGTAGTTTAAGACGCTAAGGGGCGGGTGGCCGAGTGGTTTGGTCATCGGCTTCTCATGCGAGAGGTCCGAGGTTCGAATCCGGGCGGCGTATACCAATGAGTTTTTTCTTCCGAATAAATTTACGTGCATACCTATACCTACTGCTTCAACGTTCGGAACCGGTGTAAAACTGGAGGTCCCTTCCCTTGCCCCTTACTAGGTGGTAGGCTCAAATTCTAGCCGACTGGGTTGATACCACCGTAGTGGATGTAAGATGACCGCATAGCAGCCTCGGCTGCGTTCTTCTCTAGTCCAGTATAGCCAGCAATCCAGGGAAGTCTCCGGTATGGCACCTACCTTCTCGGAGGTGATATTGGCTGATCGGAGCATGCGCTTTGGCCCCTCCGACTCAGCCACCCATACCGCATAACATAAAAAAAATACACCGTCATGTTACTAGGCTTAAAAACAATATTCAAATTACGAAGCACGTGTCATCTAGGTCGGTTCTTCAGATCTTGCCTCTACAGAACCGGTAAACTCTGGAACGCTCTTTCTGCCCATATATTATGCTCCCGCAAGTACAGTCTCGGATCCTTCGAGAGGGGCTTGAATAGGCACGTTTCCGGCCGGCATAGAATTCGCAGCCACCGCGTAAGACCGAATGTCAATGGGCGTCGTTAGACACCTTATGGGTGGCTCGGCGCCATGTCACGCCGCACTCATTTAGCTAAACTCGGGTTTCTTTGTTCGAGAACCCAGAGAGTTGAAAACCCTGCGAAGTTTCTTACCGGTTCTTCTTCGTGGGTGTAATCGAATCGGATAGAACAAATTGTGACAAATTCGAGTACAGTCATGCTGTCTAATGAATGCTTAATAAACAATATACAATATACAGTGACAACTCTCTCTAGCACCACGTATAAGAAGGTATTTTTTTAAATAGTTTTTTGTGCAAAGGAATTATTTTCTGAAGTCTAGATTAGCGAGTTAAACTGATGTAAATCGCCAAATTCGTGTTGGCGTAAGTAGGCCTAAGTGTAAGTTCGCGAACCCAAAATAATTAAATAACGCTGTCGCAATATGCGACAAGCCCGATATCTAATATAGTTTACCTAATCGGCCAGAGAAACTGTTGTCGGTGTCTATTGTACCAAAAAAATAAATACATAACGACATCTGTGCGTCTCACAAAGGGCGCTATATCCTAACAGCTCGCCTAACAGTGTCTCCGAGAATGGCGGCGACCGAACCAAGGTTTACGTGTCGTCCTTGAACCCTCGATTCTTTTTCAGCCTCGGTAGCTCAGTGTTGCGGTCGGTTGACTGGTTGTTGAGCGCACCAGTACATGGATGGGTGACCGCTTGACCGTTGAAGGCTGATCGTGGTTCGGATTCCGAGTAAAACTGTAGATTCCTTCCCTTCTTACTAGGTGGTAGGGTTTATCCACGACTGACTCGTGGGTTTATCCCGTCCGGGTTAGTACCAACGCGCTGAATGAATCGTCGTCGGTCGAAACGGCTATGTAAAAAAAAAGTTTTAAAAAACATAAAACCGACTTCCTAAAAAAAGTAAAACTAAAAAACTATTTAAAATAAAAATATAAAAACCGCCTTCAAAAATATATGAAATAAAAACCTAAAAAAAAAAACGAACCCTAGAGTTGAAGGCGGTGCTAAAAAGGCTACACAAATCACAAAGGATATTATCATCCGCTCATGTTTTCTTTCATGCATCATTTTTGCTTGCTTTAGCACCGCCTTCAACTCTAGGGTTCGTTTTTTTTTTTAGGTTTTTATTTCATATATTTTTGAAGGCGGTTTTTATATTTTTATTTTAAATAGTTTTTTAGTTTTACTTTTTTTAGGAAGTCGGTTTTATGTTTTTTAAAACTTTTTTTTTATTTCACAGTTTTTTTTAGTAATTTTTTGCTATTAATGTACTCGGCGGAATCGCTCGGCCTTCGGCCTCGCGATTCCGCCTCGCTTTCCAATCCGATCTTGACCCAATTAAAATAGGACCACGTCAGCTTCGATAGCTCAGTGGTGCAGACAGTCAACTGTCGCTATTGAATTTTAAGCAACGCTGGGTGCGGTCAGTACTTAGATGGGTGACCGCTGACCGTTGGAGGCTGACCAAGGTTCGGATTCCTCGTAAAACTGTAAGTCCCTTCCCTCGTAATTTTACTTGGTGGTAGGGTTTAACCTTCCCGGGTTGGTACCACCGCACTGAATTAAACGTCGGTCGAAACGGCTATGTAAATAGTTTGTGTTTTCCGACCAGTTCAGTGTAGTCAGCACGATCAAAGGGGGAAGCACTGACATGGCACTGGTGTTATGGGCTGACATCACGGACGTTGTAGGTGATGTTGCAGAACTTAGTAGAATGGACAGACATAAACGTGTTACGGAAGCCTACTTTTATTATAAAATAACCGTCGGAGGACCTTGGTTGAAAATTGTAAAATTTAGTAGAACGGATAGACATGCATATGTTACGGAACCCTACATTCATTTTGCAGAACTTAGTAGAATGGACAGACATAAACGTGTTACGGAACCCTACTTAACAGTTGCACTCCGGGAGTGCCGGCAGATCCCGTGCCACTCTAACTTAACCCTTAACGCAATGACTTAAGGTTTCATTTTAAAAATGACGCTGACGCGATGTCGCGAGTTATACATTTTTACCCACCTAAAAAAGTGCCAAGAGCCGCTAAAGAAGTTTTCACTTCAAAAACCTCAGGGTTATCCCCTTTCAAATAAAAAAAAAAGAATTTTCAAAATCGGCCCACAATTGACGGAGTAATCGCGTAACAAACATCCAAAAAAAGAAAACATACCGTCGAATTGAGAATCTTTTAGGTCTAAAGTAAATTTCTCGTGAAGACAAATGCAACGAGCCCAAACACGATGGGTTTATCATGTGTAGTTTAGGAGTTCCTATGGCCACCTTCTGTCTCCATCATCAAACCAGCTCGATGGTACTCGGTACAGTAGGTACTGGCCAGGTACCATAATAAATTAAGCGCCGGTCGGAAAAGATAAAAAAATTTCAAATTTAGAATATTCATGAAACAAGGGTCCGAATATGTATCACTAGTATATCGATTCATGTATTTCAACAGGACAGAGAAAATTTCAAAATATTAGGTATTTAATACTTTTTAGTTTTTTTTTTTTTTGTTTTTTGGAAATCGGTTTAATATTTTTTAAAACAGTTTTTATTTCATTCTTTTTAGTAATATTACATAAAAAAGAATAATCGAAATCGAATAATCGAAATCGATTGAAGTGGTACAGAATTATTCGCCATATGTGTCAGACTGCAAATTGCTGAATAAGTCCACATCACAAATGTTTTGCTGAAGGTAACCACACACCATACTAATTTATCAAACTGAAAATTGCCGAAAACGACCACATCACAAGTTTTGCTGAAGGTAACCACACACCATAGTATTATGCTGATTTTTCGAAAACCACTGAACCAATTTCGATAAAATTGAAATGGGACCACCTCGGAAGTATGACCTAACCTTCGATCATAAAAAATATTAAGATTCCGCATGTCAGGGCGATTCGTGCCCCACCAAAAATACGTGCAATTCAAATATTACGTGCATCGCCCGCTCATTCTGCCATCGACCGCCAGCGCGAGAGCACTTGCTTCAGCGTCTTCAATATTACACAAATGCCGGCTTCGGGCCTCTGCGTAGTATACGAGAGCATCTGGCATTATATTTCAAGAGTGAAAATCCCTTCAAATACAATGTTTTATAAGAAAAAGTAAAAATTTTCACTTCATACATTTAATGTGTTTGGATTAAGTGGAGATGGCTTCTTTAAAATTAAATTTTTTTACGTCACCACCTTTGAAAACGGTAACACTGGATTCCCAAAAGAATTCTTTTATAATATATATATTTTACTATATTAGATGGCAATTTGAAAAGCTACAATAAAATCAACAAAATACCAGAACCCTTACATGATTTTTATTTACAGATTTTTGCTTGTGTTTTCTTTGTGTTTTTTTTTTATTGAAAGCGCGACCTGTGGCGCCGAGGCACCCATGAGATGTCTAAGGACGCCCATGGACATTTGGTCGTATGCGGGGGTTGCGAATGCCATGCCGGCCCGACAGGTGCCTGTTCATGCCCCTCTTGAAGGACCCGAGACTGTACTTGGGAGGAAATATATAGACAGGAGAGCGTCCCAGAGTTTACCGGTTCTATAGAGGAAAAATCTGCAGAAGAGGTTGGTACGCATCCACGGTAAGTCCAGCGTGTGGGAATGCAATCCTTTTTAACAAATTCCTCTTTTCAAACAATTTCCCTTTTAAAAGCTGATATTTGGCAGAGCCATCCCACAGGTGCAAGCAGTACTCCAAGCATGACCTGATCTGCGATTTGTGCAAAAGGACTTAGGTGCACAAGAAATTTACGTGTTTCTTTCTTGGTTGGTTCTTGTTTGATTCTTACAGATTTTGAATAACATATTTATTTGCTTTATGAAACGTATATGACAAGTGGTTCAAAAAAGTTAACATCAAAGGGAGGAATACGAAAATATTAAAACTGGTCCCGTTTAAATAGTTAGTGAGAAATTATTATTTAGGTTGACTGCAAAATTAAGTTTGTTTGTAATATATTTATGTATCAAAAAGGTGATGAGTGGAGGTGAGAAATGTTTTTCTTTTTATAACCAGTTTGGTGGTTCAAAAAAAATTATCAAGGTTAATTTATAGAAGATGCGTCACTACGCTCCGCATCTTCTATAAATTAACCGCAACCTAATAGGGACCATGTCGAGGCAGCCCGTGTCGTTTGTGCATACATGTCTATTCAAAATCAATGTTTTTGTAGTTAAAAAAAGTAAAGTTTTAATTTTGCATGAAAGATTAAAAATTAAAAGTTGTATGGAAACCTGTTTCTTCTTTTAAGTAAACTAAATAAACTACGCGTCCGGCAAAACATTATTTCACTAAAATTTATTTTTTAACTTCAGTCTACACAATAAGCTTACTAGCAATTTGCTAGCAAACTTCCCCACTTCAAAGCCACGCCCCCGTCGTATTTGTGCGGAACCCTCGGTTTGTGGGTTGGTCAACTTGGTCTGTGTTTTTAATGTTAGTAACATATTGGCTTTATTTCTAGTAGACACTTCACACTATTAAAGCTGAAATTTTGATATTCCTGTCATTATTGTCATTTTGAGAAAGAAAGACAGGAGATGAACGAATGATTTAATAATCTTAATTTAAGCAGGTCTGTCAAATTTTAGGTGATTTTAGTTGCAAGTGATATAAGACACGTCTAAAGTCGACATAAATTGACAAATGCGTTTGAAATTTTTATAAAATAATTCACTCATCATCCATAGGTTTTCTTACATAAATAAATGTAAATCGTAAAACTGTAGGTCCCTTCCCTCCTAATCTTACTTGGTGGTAGGGTCTAACCCGCCCGGGTTGGTACCACCGCACTGAATGAAACGTCGGTTGAAACGGCTATGTAAATAGTTTGTGTTTTCCGACCAGTTCAGTGTAGCCGGCACGATCGAAGGGGAAAGCACTGACATGGCACCTAGTTCACCCGGTGTTATGGGCTGACCTCACGGACGTTGTAGGTGATGTAGCCAACCGTGTCAGTTTCCATAAAAAAAAAATAAACGAAAAAAATTGCAATAAATGTTTTTAATAAATAATTTAATAATAAGAAGTAAAAAGCCACCTCCATAGTTTTGAGCCGTTGAAGCAAGCGGCAATTTATCGATCGACTACGTGCGACATTCGCTTGTTTTGGAACACGTAAATGTTTGCGTGGAGCGTGCAGGCAAGCGATACGGGATTACTGCGCGTGGAAAAAGGATGACACAATATCACTGCGATCTCTTGAGATGGTCGGTCCTGTATTACGCGATACGCACACTACCATAACCACGGTGTCTCGTTTTAGTAATAATTGAAGTATGAAGTGCGGAGTCCAGAACTATTTTTTCTGTCTACGGACCTAACTAACAAAAAAAGAATTTTCTAAATCGGCCCTCAATTGACGGAGAAATCGTGTTACAAACATACAAAAAAATAAAAATAAAAAAAAAAATAAAAAAAAAAAACATACAGACGAATTGAGAACCTCCTCCTTTTTTGGAAGTCGGTTAAATAGTTTGTGTTTTCCGTACCAGTTCAGTGTAGCCGTCACGACCAAAAGCAAACACTCACCGTAGGACCGTTCTGAACGACTGCTTCGTGGTGATGCGTTCTCAGAGGTTGGGTGTCAAGTTGACACTGTTAACAATATATTATTGATGTTCCGAGCGAATCCGGCTAGTGTGTCGAATACGGATGGGGGCAGGAGGGATGAGGGATGATAGGAATCCTCATTTCTATCTCATACATTGTATGCCGAAGTGGGAGGACCGTATTGATTGGGGCATACAATGTACTTTTCTAAACACACCCCGAAAGGCATGTAATAGCTCAATATTTGCTTAGAGATACTATTCAAATAGTTTTCGGGTAGCGTCCGTGTGTATTGTGTGAGAAATCCAAGTCAAATACATTGTAGGTACTACGTGGATGTAAGGAAACGTCTCTACGTATCCGAGGTCAAGATCAAATAAGAAATACGTTTGTTCTTCTCTTAAACATACAAACAAAACACATTGATATGACTGACTTGTTATTATAATATAGGTAGAAGAAATAATTTATTTAATATATAACAAAAAAGTAATACTAATAACTAAAGAAATAAACCTACCTAACAAACATTAAAATAACTATGATAAAAAGGGGCATTTTCAAATGTTCCTAGAACACTTGCTGCATTACCCCGCTGGATGGCAAGGCTTACCCTAGGTTATATATAATATAACATATAACCCTGCCTGGCGGATAGATTTACCCGACTGCGAACAAAGGAGGGTAATGTTTTTTAATTTTTTTTATTGCTTCCGAACTGTGTTTCCGAGTCAGGCGCAGCCAATTTCACCCCCGAGGAGGTGCCAATCCGGCTTGGAGGCGGACTAATGTCGTTGGGGATCGGGTTAAATCTACCTATAGGTTTACGTGGAATCCGAACCATGGCCAGCCTCAACGCTCAAGGGTCACCCATGCTAGTTCTAACTGCGCCCGGGTATGCTTAATTTTACGATGGCACGCCAATCAATTGCACCACGGATCTACCGAGGCAGACACAATTGTGTCGTATCAAATTGGTATAATTATATTTTTTAATGTGTGTCTCTTCTACTAGGTTTCTTCACACCAATGCACGTCTACACTCAATAGGTACAAAGGAATACTATCATTTATAATCTCTCTTACGTTTTGTTTATAGACGTCCAGAAATACCAGCCTTGCGGCTACAGATCGTTCACAGTTATTTTACCTCTGACACACGTCATTGTATCTTCCGCTAGGTTGGCACCACTTGCTGTCACTAGTACTACGGTCCTAAAAAGGGTTACTTGCTATTAATATTTTACCCGTGGTAGTGGAAATTATGTATAAGTACCTGTTGTACTTGTAGTGATAAGTCCACCTTTGCGCATTCCTGCATTTCTTTTTTCTTGTCGTGTACTGTTCTTTTAATTTGTGTTCAATGAAGAGTTTCTATTCTATTCTATTCTAAAAATAATTCAAATATTTCGTACAGGGAAATAGTACGAACTAGTTATGGCAACACAGAGCTCAGGTTAGCCAACTTGATGGCTAGAGGTAAAATAACTGTGAACGGTCTATATAAAATCCAGACGTCTACCCCTGCACTCTTGCGAGTACAGTGATCATGTATGCCAGATCGAGGCCCCATGCATGTACAGTTCCGAAATGAATCCCATGGAAAACACAGAATGAAGCCTTTCCCCAGACGATCCGAGCCACCACCCGTCCACCCGAAGGAACCCCCGACCGAAGTCGAGAGCCGGGTATGAAACCATCACTGCCACAGGAGTCCAACAACAGCTTAAGCCCAGGGCCACAGCGTTTTTGTACTAGCCGACAGCTTTTGTTTTCACCAGCTATGTATATGCGTGGAAGTGCATATGACCACCACCTAACCGGGGACTCAATAGGTACAATATGCGATGCCTTTAGGGCTAATTTCGTACCGGCAAAGTCGCTCCGCGAACACGCCATAGAAAGGGGAGCTGGCGTTGTTGATCGCTCCCATGGCACTCATCGCGTTTTGTCTTTTAGATTAAAACTGTGACGAGGTGTCCTAGTTTACATGTGCGGTGTAGAGTGTGTTACTGTGTGGATCTAGGGGGGCAGGTGGAACAAAAAAAAACATTTTGGGAGCAGAGACGAAGCAATTCAATCAGTCAGTCAGCGTATTTGCGTCCACTGCTGGACATACGCCTCTCCAATTGTCGACGCCAGATGTCGTCGTCCCACCTGGCGGGTGGTCTTCCCACAATCCGTTTTCTTGTTCACGGCTGCCAGTGTGGTGACATGGTACAAGCTTTCTACAAGTCTCTGTTTTTTCTCGTTAATAAAAAAAAAAGTTGTTCTTGTTTAAATAAAGGCTGGGATGGGATTGAAACCAGCGATCGCGAGTCGTATTCGACTCAGCTTTGAAACTTTCTTCGCAGCGAATCCTTTAGGTAGGTAATGATAAAATTTTCACACGGTAAGAAAACTCTTCTTCCCCCACCCCTCCTTCTCGCCCCTCCCACCCCTCCTTCTCGCGCCCCCCGGGAGGGGGGCGAGGGGTGGGAACCCCTCCTTCTCGCCCCTTCACACGAGGTTCTAGATCCGCCCCTGAATACGATGGCTTAGTTGTGTGTGCCACATTGTTGTGCGGTGACTGTTGAGTTACGCCCAACGAGACCAGCGAATGTCGTTAATTTCGGCACCGGCCTGTCTCGTGTCATATTTGCGAAGACGAGACAAGATTCTCACATGAGAATAGTAGTGAAATGACATTTTATGAAATGAAATTATATAAAATGCAAATAAATATATTTTATTGGGAATTAAATATTTTTATTCACACCAATATTTCGTTTTACATTTTTATATATATTTTGTACACAATAAATTAATTTCTGTAAAGACCGCCTTCGCACCTTATGCTAATTTTCTAATGTAGTTATTACTGGTTGAATGTTTATTGGATCAATAAAGCATTTTTTTATCTATCTATCAAATTACCAACGCTAAAAATGAGCTCAAAAGATAAACTTTAACATATTTATCAGCTTTTGTGTAACAACCATTACGGTAATGATTTTGCTCAAAACCTTGAAGGAGTCAAGTATAATTTAGGGTTGGGTTGTTGCCGCCTAATTTAGCCTCAAGCGGCTAATGTTACATTGTGTGGCCGGAACACGGGCGGGACCCTGAAATAAAACGAACTGAAATCGGGGTACGTTTTAATCGTAAATGCTTAATGAGTTTATTTAAGACGAGACGGAAGTTAACTTTCTCCATACAAAATCGTCTTTCGGCATTTATGTTTCTTTTAACCTCCCTAAACCTTAACAGATTTTTACAAATTTATTGTTGTAATAAGGACAGACGAATCTATGTTCCTGTCTTTTTTTATGTTTTGGATATCAAAAGTGATGGATGACTCAATATTTTTAGCTCCGGTGTTGTAGGTATATTTCATCTAAACAAAAAAATCCTTCCTCCAAAAATCCAGTCCTTAAGACAAGAAAAAAAAATTAAAGAAAGTTAACTGTGCGCGTAATAATTAAAATCGAGCTTTAGAAAGAGACACTCCGGTTCTATAGCGTGGTCTCTGTTGCACGAACTCGCACCTCTCTATGCGACAGGGACGACGCTCTACAACCGGATTGTCTCTTTCTAAAGCTCGATGTTCATTATTTACTACCGCTAACTGTATTTGGTTATACCATAGCCGACTATCATTGCCTCCCTCTACGGAGACAAGCCATGCTGCATCGTCATAGCCCCACTGCGACGTTGCTATCGCTTACTCGCTCTCGCTTGCCTACCGATGACAGGAGCGAGAGAGAAACAGGAAATCGCTCACCCTTCATCGGGCAACCGTCGCAATCTTCGTGTTTCTCTCTCACTCCTGTCATCGGTAGGCAAGCGAGTAGCGAGTAAGCGATAGCAACGTCGCAGTGGGGCTATGACGATGCAGCATGGCTTGGTCTCCGTAGAGGGAGACCAATCATAGTCGGCTATGGTTATAACCATGGGTTATACCAAAAAGGTTGTATTACGTCGTCGCTGGCTGCGCTCGACGTAATACAAACTCTTTGGATTATACATACATAAATCAGCCTCATACATACATCCCTACTAGTGGTCGGTGCCCTGGTTGAGCAATGGCCTTTCTAGCAAGAGATCGCAGGTTCAAATTCCGAGTGCTAATAAAAAAAATTTACGTGAATTTGATGAGCGTCTTTGGGTTCGTGTATAGGGGGAGGTCAAGTAAAAGAATTAAGACATTTTATGTACTTTGTGACGCTCCGCACGGCTAAACTATTTGATTCCAAAGGTACCATATGAAAGATTCGTTCGGCGACTTCAAATATGTAATAAACTTTTACTTTATATTTCTAGCCCTTATGGGTGTCATCTGCCCTTAAAGTTGACGTGTCTCAAAAAATTCGAAATCATACTAACTTCGATATCCTCCTGTTTCATATCTAATATAGGTAGTTGTGGGAGCCACGATGACTTCAGTGTGCACTGTGCAGTGCAGATCTAATGTTGTACTTTAATAAATGTATCGACAAAAATCTTCGAAAAGTGGTGGGGCAATATGGGGTACTGAAGCTGTAATATTTTTTCACCAAAAAGTGTTATCTAATTACAATATCTTAATTTAACATATGTACAATCTCACAAATTTAGCAAATTTATCCAAAAATATCTGCCTGCTGCGGTATATAAGTTTTTTTATTTTGGTTAAAAAATATACACATCAAGTTCACGCAATAAATTTGACGGCTGCATGCGGACTCCTCCGACTTTTTTAAATGTTTTTTGTGCATTTATATTTTCTTTTGTGCAGTATATTTTCTTTTCATTTTTTCATATTTTATACGTCCCTCCGGTGAAGGAAAAAAACACTGCGAAACCTGTGCAATGTTAATACCAAAGAGTTTGTATTAGAGCGCAGCGACGTAATTTAAACTCTTTGGTTAATACTTTGTTTGTTGTCTATAAGTTTGACATCAGTATACGTCCATTACACGTCATTAATGTCGAAAAAAGTTAAAAAGTTAAGTAATAGCTTTACATGTACCGTTAGGGCTAATACAATAGTTAATAACTCTAATTACACTCTAAAAACATTACGTTAGAACTTTATTTGTAAGCTCGTAAAGGTCCTTTTAGATTAGCACAATAATGGCTCTTCTGACAACAACGAGAATCGGGGCAGGACTTTTGTCCAACGCCTGTGAATGATTTTTCCTAATTAGGAAAGGGCCGAGGTATTTAATTTTGACCCGAAGCCGGTTCATAATGGGTAGTTATCCATTTCGGAACGCTCCGGTTCAAAACACGAGGGTGAAAACTTTTATTCACTGTTTCGTCAGGTTTTGTAAGTGAGAATACATTTACCTAATATTTTCCTTGGTCGCCCTAGGCGTAGCGAGCGGCGGGTGGGTGAGTGGTCCGGGCGTCGGGTTATCTTGCGAGAGGTCCGAGGTTCGAATCCAACCGACCAATGAGTTTTGTTTTATTTGAAAAACCTTCACCCATTGCTCCATGGTTCGGATTTTATGTAAAAATGTAGGTCCACCGTGTTGACTGGTGGAAATTGCCTAAGGCAATAAGCCCGCTCTTGCCACACGGAATTTTTTTTATAATCATTAATATTTATATTTATTTTGTAGGCTTTCGAGCAAGTTTATGTCGCATTTGAGTTCACACGATTTTCGACTACGTCGCTATAAAAAATTAACTTATCATACTCAGGGGGTCTACCGGCGCAAACTCACTCGCTTACTAACACAAATTCTCGCATATTTCAACCAATAGCCGGGCCGGATGCCTCACCGAACGCCTTCGATTGGTTGAGTGAGATCGTTTCTCATACTCACATCGGCGAGTTTGTTACACCGGTACAGGGGCAGGGGATTCTTCCAGATAGTGGAGCGACCAAGGAAAATAGATTCCGCCATACTTAATCTGCGAGGCTACGTCCATTTGGACAGATTGCCCGCGCTTGGCCCCCTCGCCTTTCCTTTCAGCCAGTTTATTGCCAATTTCGGGGGCCACAATCCCGGTTGCCCGCGCCCCGCCATCTCTTGGATTCATTTGTTTGCGTTTGTCGAGTCACTTCCCAAGTGCAGGGGGCCCACATTAGCGGAGATAGCTTCGGGGGGGGGGACTGATTCTTTTCTCCTCTGCTACAGTGCGAGAATTTGGTATATGTATACAACTATGTGTGCGTACAGTGCAAAAATAAGCGTAAAGTCAAGACAGCGCCATCTATATGCGGCACCAGCCAATGATTCGGCAATGTTGAGGAAATCGTCAACGCTAGCCGCTAGATGGCGGTGGAAGCAAAGTTGCGCTCATAGTAGCGTGTGCATCTCACTGACATAATAATACTTAAATGAAAAGTGATGTATTTAGACGAGAGCTTCGAAGCTCAAATTTTCAGTAAGAAATTTCGATAGTTTAATTGATAATACTGATAATGCTAAATGCACATAATTTTTTTTATTTTTTTGTGGACAAACGGCACAGGTGGCTGTGCCCAAAAGTTCAAACTAAGATTAGACACAGCCAATATCACCACTCCATGCGAAACCATACTTGGAGAGGCGCCATGCCAGCTACAAGGCGGACAAAAAGGTCGTTGTCTAATTTATTAACAAACTTTTTGAATATCCCCAGGTTATAGAAGGTAGGGAACACACTCACCGAAAGACAGTTGCAGGATTTCGCCGTACGACACAGGAAATATTTCTAAAAGCGATCTGTTCTCAGAAGTTGTCTGTCAACAACATATGTGGTGTGATGTGACGGATACGGATCAGGGCAGCATGGATGAGGAAAACCAGTTCATCGGAGCATTGGCAGTGGTAGTCCCTATAAAACAGACTAAGATAACCAATTATTAGGATTGATTGTCACTTATAACTTATAACGAACGCAAAAATTACGTTTTCATTGTTGCTACTTGTAGGTAGGTACTTGCACACTGCAATAAAATACGCGAGCAGGATTTGTCAAGAAGATTACCCATCATAGAGCGAACGCATCTAAAGGTTTCTCATCAGTTTTGCCCAGCAGATCTTTCATAATATTTTCTGTTATTTTTTTTTTTATAGAAACTGACACGGTTGGCTACATCACCTACAACATCCATGATGTCAGCCCATAACACCGACCGGGTGAACTAGGTGCCATGTGAGTGCTTCCCTTCATTTCATGTCGGCTACACTGAACTGGACGGAAAACACGAACTATTTACATAGCCGTTTCGACCGACGTTTCGTTCAGTGCGGTGGTACCAGCACGGCCGGGATAAACCCTACCACCTAGTAAGGTAAGAAGGGACGGGACCTACAGTTTAACGTGGAATCCGAACCACGGCCAGCCTCCAACGGTCGAGCTCTCACCCATCCAAGTACTGACCGCGCGACCGCACCACTGAGCTACCGAGGCTGACAAGTAATCTTTAATCTTTCGTTTTTCTATGTTTATAAATTACTCTGGGATGCCTCCTGTATTAAAAAAAAATCGTCTGTATAAAGCCAGTGTTGCTTACTCGCCTATGTTACCCCAAAATCAGAGGTTGTGTAAATTTACATACTTCTGTCTACCCTACTCCAAGTTACCAGGGATAAGAACGTAGGCAGTGTACATACATTCTTCGCTCGCAACAAATTAGATCGTTTACACCCGACTAATTGGGTCACGTTACCAGCCTTGGCCTGGGCGTGGGAGAGAGGTCACGCTGATTCCGAACTGAGATGATGATTTGACCGTGTGGGGCCGGTACTAAAAAAGAATAGCCTCACTGCATCTCTCCCCGTGCATGTCGTAAAAGGCGACTGAGGGATAAGGACAAGATGCCGTGCTAAAGGGCGACAGGCTCGCCACCTCTCACCTTGGCATGGTACTTCCACCGAGTCATGCAGCAGGTGGGTCTTCGTGCCTTACTTGCTGCTTGATCGATTGAATCTTGTTCGAATAATTTGCGAAACGTGGTGGTCGGTGTTGTGCTGTAATTTACCAGAGTTCTTGCAGCACAACACCGATTACTCTGCTTACCCCGATTGTCGGGATTCAGCGTGTGTGATATGTATGTATGTATGATTTCTTATTTACGTAATAGCACCTAAAATTGGCAGGATAACGTTTTACGAGAAATGAGATACCCTCAAATTCCAATAAATGATAAGCTTAAACCTGGGTGCAGCAACCCTGAGCGCGCTCAGTACTTGGATGGGTGACCGGTCGACCGTTGGGGCTGACCGTGGTTCGGATTCCACGTAAAACTGTAGGTCCCTTCCCTTCTTACCTTACTAGGTGGTAGGGTTTATCCCGCCCGGATTGGTAGCACCGCACTGAACGAAACGTCGGTCGAAACGGTTATGTAAATACGTCCTGTTTCCGTCCAGTTCAGTGTAGCCGACATGAAATGAAGGGAAGCACTGCCATGGCACCTAGTTCACCCGGTGCTATGGGCTGACATCGCGGATGTTGTAGGTGATGTAGCCAACCGTGTCAGTTTCCATAAAAAAAACCTAACTGAAGTATATAACGGAGAAGATTAACTTCGCGGAAAGGCATCTTCGGTACCTACAACTTTATACTGAAGAACAATCAGGCTCGTGGAAGGATTCGAATAGTCAAGAAGTCCGACTTCGGCTGTTTCTACTGCTCTTTCCTTGTCGCCTTAATTTGTCTTAGCAGTCAGGTTTTTTTTTTAATTGTTAGAGCCGTTTCGACCTGCCATCATTCACTGCGGTGGGATCAATTCGGGCGGGTTAAAGTTAAAAGCCTACCACTTTTTTTATTTAGGTTTGTCTACATAGAATCGCCCCATACTTACATTACTGGGTATCTTCAAGCGTCGTATTAACGGGCTAGACAGCCTAGCAACAGTCCGCAAATCTGCTGGCATGGCACCTAACTGAGCGTGGTTTCGCGAGGAGAGATGATTTTGGCTCTGTCAACTGCACCATTGGTCTCTCGGCACAGCCACCCATGCTGGTTTACATAAAAAACATTGAATTACTTAAAATTACTTAACAGTTGGTACCACCGCACTGAATGAAACGTCCGCGTCGGTCTAAACGGCTATGTAAATAGTTTGTGTGTAGCAGGCACGATCAAAGGGGGAAGCACTGACATGGCACCTAGTTCACCCGGTGTTATGGGCTGACATCACGGACGTTGTAGGTGATGTAGCCAACAGTGTCAGTTTCCATAAAAAAAAAACAGTTATTAGAAGCTACCTATCTACAATTTTATTATACACAAACACAACGTGGTTAATATGAAATTGTGTATGTTTTTTTTTTTTTTTATTGAAACTGACACGGTTGGCTACATCACCTACAACATCCGCGATGTCAGCCCATAACACCGGGTGAACTTGGTGCCACGTGAGTGTATCCCTTCGGTCGTGCCGGCTACACTGAACTGGACGGAAAACACAAACTATTTACATAGCCGTTTCGACCGACGTTTCATTCAGTGCGGTGGTACCAACCCGGGTGGGTTAAACCCTACCACCTAGTAATATAAGAAGGGAGTCATATCCCTTAGTCGCCTTTTACGACATACACGGGAAGAGATGCAGTGGGGCTATTCTTTTAAAGTACCGGCCCCACACGGTACAACAATGTAATATGAAAGTTACATATGCTAAAAATGAGGTTAGAAAATACAAAATAGAACGTAAGCAATAACTAATATAAAACCAAACTTAAACTAACAAACAACAAAAAGAGAACAGAAAATAAATTAAAACAAAAATGGAAAGGGACCAACATTTTTACGTGGCTTCGAACCACGGGCGGGCATCCTCAAGGGTCGAATGGTCGGTGTGCTTAACTTTGAAGAGAACTTTCATTGCATTCGGATAACCCGGTAACAAAGAACTAGAAAAGTGTGCATATGTTTGACAGGGTCCTATAGGGGTCTAACCTCGGGTCTAACTCCACATTTAGAATCAACTTTGATGGAATCATTGCAGCACAGGCGAACAATTGGTTCCCTTAGCCTGTTTTATAGGTACTACCGAGGGTACTACCATTGCCGATGTCACGTGAGCGGAGCGACGGACTCAGATAGTATATAATAAAGTAGATTTCCATACTCGTAATAATTCTAGAGACACTCGCCGCGACGTGGAGAGCTCTTCAGACAAAACGAAAAGAATTCAATAATCTCGCTTCGGCAAACTAAAATCCGTTTTGAATAACCAAATGTGTTTCGGAGGGTGACGTCCACAGTCCACACACAACGCGACCACACACACTCACACACGCACACACACAGACACGCGCTTTTATATTAATAAATCAATACTAATAATAAATCTGTAAGGGATGGTCATGGAGTAAGGTCCTTTGTTTTATGAGATACTGCGTCTGTATAGACTCTATGTAAGTATCCTTCCTTCCTTATCCTTACCTATAATAAAATCCAACGTCTGCTTTCTGTCTGTCTGTCTGTCTGTCTGTCCGCTTATAACTCGAGAATCACTAAACCGATTTTAATAAAACAAAATTCTACGGATAGCTTGATTCTTCCCATCAACTATAGGCTACTTACTATCACGCTAAATGGCTTATGAGGTTAGCAGTGAAGTGAAATATGAGAGCGGGCGGAGCCGCGGGCACAGCTTGTGATAACTAAATTTACGATTTTTAGAAATATTTTCTGTATGTATGTATTTGTATGTTCCTCCATAACTCTTAAACCGATAATGCGAATTCGATGAAACTTAGTACAAGCACTATACGAGGATTATGCAGGACACATGATAGGCTAAATAAAATTCAGTTCCGGTTACTCTAAGATGTGGCTCCCATACAAACTGAATTGTTCCGTCCGCCGAAATAAAGGTACGGTAGGCGGGCTTACTTACTTTCTTCTTTTTAAATAGGTACTTATGAAATTCACACGAGCGAAGCCGCAGGCAATAGCTAGTACATAATATAATATGTAGGTACGTATATTATAGTATTTATTTTATGTATTTATCTATTTATATGTTTGTCCATTTATTGAACTTTTTCCACCCCATGCGCTTCTCCACATCTCAAAGGTTAGTTTGTAAAGAATGCTGCAGTGCATTAAACTCGCCTTGTAAATTTAGTAAATGTGTAAATGTAAGCGGCGGGCGGCCGAGTGGTTTGGGCATCGGCTTCTCATGCGAGAGATCCGCGGTTCGCATCGCGTCGGCGTGTACCAATGAGTTTTTACTGACAAAAAAAAATTACGTGCATACCTACACCTGCTGCATCACCGTTCGGAACCGGTGTAAAACTGTATGTCCCTTCCCTTGCCCCTTACTAGGTGGTAGGCTCAAATTGTAGCCGACTGGGTTGGTACCACCGTACTGGATGTAAGATGGCCGCATAGCAGCCTCGGTTGTGTTCTCCTCTAGTCCAGTATAGCCAGGAATCCAGGGAAGTCTCCGGTATGGCGCCTACCTTCTCGGAGGTGATATTGACTGGTCGGTGCATGCGCGGAGCCCTTCCAACTAAGCCACCCATACCGGATTACATAATATATATATATATATATATTGTGTTTATTTCTATAAAATGTCTTTGGTGCAAAAAAAAAGTTATTTTGAAATAGGTAAAATGAAATGAAAATATACTTTATTGCTCAAAAAGTGACAAAAGGCTAACTTAAACCCTAAAGGCATTATCGCTGCCAGTCATGCCTGGGATTGTGAGTAGGCTAGATGGGTAGTGCGGAGAATTAAATGAGAGATTTTTTTTTAATGAGTATAAAAATAAATAATAAAACATAAATAATAATAATGACACACAACTAAATACATTCGTGACATACATACATACAGTTTCAAAAGTACATACAAACAAATACATACATACCTAATGCAGTTTGTATTCAAGCGATAACACACACGGAGACATTATGGGTTCGAAAAAAAAATTCTGTCTATCCATATTGCATCTTGAGGCAAGTAAGCGGTCAGTGCTTTTACAATGCACACTGAACGACCTTACAAGACTCCCCAAACAAGGTCTGCACGTATAGGAATGACCGGGCGAACAGGCCGAGCCTGAAAGGCAGGAAATGCATTTGCAAATTAGATTCCAACCCTCGTGTTATCTGCTATCTTCTGTTTCCCCTTTCCCCCACTCCGCTCCGCTCGCCCGGCCGTCCCTCGCTCGCCTCGTGTAAACACTTTTATTCCTAGACAGCTCTGTTCACCGCCACACCCGTCGGTGGGATACGCACGCAATGTCAAACTGTCATGTGTCGAATTAAATCTGATTGACTTTTAGGGCGTGATAATTGGCGTGGGGAAAGGGTATTGTTTATTGTTTATTTAGCATCTCTTGGCAGTACACTGCGCTCAGATTTGTCATATTTACATTGTAACATTCCGCCAGTTCGATTATCACAGCGAAGAAGAACTGACAAGAAACTTCACTGGAATTTTTTTCAATGTGCACTTTGACACACCCGCGATTTGAAGATCCACGAATTGTAGGAGCAGCGGGGAAAGATATATTCCCTGAAAGCCCGTTCCACACCTTTACAGTGCGGCATAAGAACGATGATTTAGTAAATCGTGCAGTTCGAAGAACTCTTCTATTGACTGCAGAGAGGTGCTCCGCGAGAGTATGGCGGGTTCGGCGAAGACGAACAGGAGGAGGGATAAGGGAAGCAAGTTCACCCGGTGTTATGGGCTGACATCATGGATGTTGTAGGTGATGTAGCCAACCGTGTCAGTTTCTATAAAAAATAAAATAAATAAAAATAAAATTTCTATCTCGCGAAGTCCGTTTGGCTAGGTGAAATGAAGGGAAGCACTAAGCTTCCCTTCATTTCATGTTGGCTACACTGAACTGTACGGAAAACACGAACCATTTACATAGCTGTTTCGACCGACGCGACGTTTCATACAGTGCGGTGGTAGCAACGCCGGCGGGATAAACCCTACCACCTAGTAAGGTAAGAAGGAAAGGGACCTACAGTTTTGCGTGGAATCCGAACCGCGGTCAGCCTCCAACGGTCAAGCGGTCACCCATCCAAGTTGCTTAACAACAGTCGACCAACCGCACCACTGAGCTACCGAGGCTGGCAATAGCTGTAATCGAATCAAAGCAGTCGACATATCGCGCGAATCGACTCGCTCGCGTCTATCGCTTGTCCTCTTCGCTACTCCCTCTGGCTATAAACAACTATTCAGCATATTAGGAGTGAAAAGGGGGAGCCTTGTTCGGCTTAAAAATGGCGAATTTCGTTTGTCTTTCCGGTCGATTGGCGTCGAAAATTGCAGAGTTACACGGGGACCCGCCGCTGTCTGTAAGTAAAACTACTATACGTTCGTATAGTGTACGTCGTTCTACTGTCAATGACCTTATGGCTTACCCGCCTGGAAACTTACACACTGAAATGTAATTGAATTCTGGAAGATAATTCCCTGGAAAAAATTACGCCAAAAATGTTTTTTTTTAATCTGACGTTAGCTACATCACCTGCTAGAACCCGTGATGGTAATACCATTTCCCTTTCTACTGCCGGATCTTTTTTTTATGGAAACTGACACGGTTGGCTACACCATGTCAGCCCATAACACCTTGGTAAACTGGGTGCCATGTCAGTGCTTCCCTTCGGTCGTGCCGGCTACACAGTACTGGACGGAAAACACGAACTATTTACATAGCCGCTTCAACCGACCTTTCATTCAGTGCGGCATCAGGGCGGGCTAAACCCTATCACCTAGTAAGTAAGAAGGGAAGGGAGCTACAGTATTACGTGGAATCCGAACCACGGTCAGCCTCCAACGGTCGAGCGGTCACCACCCAAGTAATCCAGGTGCGCTTATGATCACGAATGACAGTCGACCGACCGCACCACTGAGCTACCGAGGCTGAAGATTATTCTTGACGTTTCGGTTACACTGAATTGAACAATAAACAGAAATACTACACTTTTGTGTTCGAAAAGCAAATCTAAAAATATGAAAATACCACAAAAGTTTGCAGATAATAATTAAAAAACTAATGAAAAACAAGAATTCACGTTTTTATGCAGGCTCGTCCGGGCATTTTCAATTTGGAGCCATTCCAGCTTTATAAACTATGTGCACCGCGTTTGGCGAATTTTCAGCAGTCTTAATGCATCGCTGAGAGAAGAAAATTTTTATTTCGTGATCACAAAATTAGTGTGAGATACTTTATACATAGAATTTTGTAAATAAAGAAAATGCTACTTAATGCGGCGTAAGTCGCTATATTACCGAAATCGTAAAATTGAAAGTCTAATGTAATCGGTAATACGAGAAGCATAAACAATACCGTGGATAGAGAGAGGATTGTTAATTCTTCAACCAATATAATTTTTAAAAATATTTTAGGAACACACAAAAAAATCACAAAAACAGCCTTAGACAAAAATATTTCACTTATTAAATTTCAGAATTTTGAGTGAGAACTGTATTTTTTTTTTATCTCTGATAGGATATTATTATTCTTTACCAAGTACTTTTTCAGTTTATTATTACATTTTGGAGAAATTTAAGGAAAACAGACAAAAAAGGATTTTCAGTTTCTTAGTAGAAACCGTCTTAAATTAATATTGATCCCTATTGGCGCACGCTAGAGTTCGTTTGTCTTGCTACGGCATTTAAGTCTTCTCTTTCTCTCATAGGTGCCTACGGGACATTTTTAAATTAAATTAGAAATAACGTTAACGCATTCGGAGTGAGTTCCTATCAATTTTAATTACTCGTATTTCGAAAGGAGTGCAACCGACATTGCTGTAATTACTGTGTCTCCTTCCCGTTCGCTCCATTCCAGCGGCGGCGTCTCCCCCACCCTTTCCCCCTACGCTCCCCTTCCCTAAGCCCAGTTCGGTCTAAGATCGCTTCATTACCCCGCTCACGCTCCGCCGCCGCTCCGCTTGCGGTCTTTTAGACGTTTCGAGCAGAGTAAGTTGTAGGTCGTTCTTTAGCCAGTTGACCTGGTGTGTGGTGATTGACAATCGCTCTTCATTTCCAATTTATAGTTCTCATATCAAGCTGTGACCAAGTTAACGACATAACCCTATCACCTATTAAGAAAGGGAAGGAACCTACCGTTTTATAAGGAACTCGAAGAAAGAGAAATAAATTTAAATCGAACGTTGGAGGCTGACCGTGGTTCGGATTCCACGTAAAACTGTAGGTCCCTTCCTTTCTTACCTTACTAGGTGGTAGGGTTCAACCCGCTCGGGTTGCTACCACCGCACTGAATGAAATTTCGGTCGAAACCGCTATGTACATAAATAGTTTGTTTTTTCCGTCCTGTTCAGTGTAGCCGGCACGACCGAAGGGAAGCACTGACATGGCACCTAGCTCATCTGGTGTTATGGGCTGACATCACGGATGTTGTAGAAGATGTAGCTAACCGTGTCAGTTTCTATAAAAAAATAAATTGTATCATTTCGATGCCAGTGGGATTGAATCCATGACCTCCTGCTTACTAAGAAAGGCCGTTACCCCTAGGCCACGAGCCGGTCTACTAAATGCAGCAAACTTTAATTTATGAAACAAGGGAATAAGAAATGAAGCCTTTTCTAATTAACCAATTGAAGTTTGAATAATAAATAGCTTTATTAGGTTGTTAACTTGACTGTTAAGCACCCGCTAGATTACGCTCCACACTTGCAAGGCTCTATAGTGTTGTAATTCGACATCGAATTAGCATACTAAATATATTATTACAGTCTCGAGTCCTTCAAGAGAGGCGTGAATGGGCACCTGTCAGGCCGGCATGGCATTCGCAGCCCCCGCATGCGACCAAATGTCCACGGGTGTCGCTAGACACCTTATGGGTAGCTCGGCGCCACATGTCGCGCTTAGTATAAAAAACCCGGCCAAGTGCGAGTCGAACTCGCGCACCGAGGGTTCCGTATCGTCATGTCATAGTCAGCGCCACTCACGCCATCTATGGATTAGTCAAAATGCTTCATACTCTTTTCAGTGGTTGGCGCGCATATACGAATTTTTTACTTTTTCTTATTTTTATTATTTGTTGTTATATATCGCCCATAATTATAAATAAAACATATTCCGTGAAAATTTCAACCGGCTACCTATTACGGTTCAAAATATACAGCACTCGGGCGGACGGACAGGACAGACAGACACACGACTTAGACTTAATAATAAAAGGCGAAAACCAAAAAATACCAGAATTATATCCACACTTTTTTTTTTATGGAAACTGACACGGTTGACTACATCACCTACAATATCCGTGATGTCAGCCCATAACACCGGGTGAACTTGGTGCTACGTCCAGTGCTTCCCTTCGGCCGTGTTCTACGTTTAGTTCGACGACGATCATTTCTAAAGCAACCTTTCGTGGTGCAACCCGCCAGAATAGGAAGGAAGAGCATTTAGGACGCATCATTTATTCTTACTTCTTTAGTTTTATCACGCATACTATTCGTGCCTAGTCGCCTATGCGGGGAGCGAGCAGATCGCAAGACGCTGGGAGAACACATCGTTTGTTCACATCACTGTCTCGGTGAAACTTCGGGTCATTTGTATTCTTCTGGCGTCGGCCTGAAATTAAATTGAATTATGCTCGAACAAGTTCCATTTTGTTGAGATTTATGCGCGCGACCATTTACCAAAATTACTGTGCTGGTGAATATTAGAGAAAATTACAAGGCTTTAGGTCGGAGGTAAGGTTACCTCGACATAACACGAGAGGGCATAATTTGTAATTAAGAAGTACTGTGGTTAACGAGAAAATCGCAGATGTACGTTTCCCAAGATTGTCAGCCTCGATAGCTCAGTGGTGCAGACAGTCAACTGTCGCTATTGAATGTTAAGCAACGCTGGGTGCGGTCAGTAGTTGGATGGGTGACCGCTGACCGTTTGGAGGCTGACCGAGGTTCGGATTCCTCGTAAAACTGTAGGTCCCTTCCCTCCTAATCTTACTTGGTGGTAGGGTTTAACCCGCCCGGGTTGGTACCACCGCACTGAATGAAACGTCGGTCTAAACGGCTAGGTATGTAAATAGTTTGTGTTTTCCGACCAGTTCAGTGTAGCCGGCACGATCAAAGGGGGAAGCACTGACATGGCACCTAGTTCACCCGGTGTTATGGGCTGACATCACGGACGTTGTAGGTGATGTAGCCAACCGTGTCAGTTTCCATAAAAAAAAAAAAGTACTTCATGGATATAAACTCCAGTGTAGCGTATCACATATTTATTCACTTCTTTGTTTGTTTGCCGCCCAGCCTCTTGAAAAGGCGGGTGGACCATTCTCCGCACTGAGACCTCAAGACGGTCCGTTGTACGTTGGCGCTCGGGTAGTGTTACTCCAGCCACCCGAGCTCTTTCATGAAGTGGAGCACTCTTCTCGGTCGCTTCCACACTCCATGGGCAGTTCCCACGTTGCCAAGAAACTGCAGTCGTTCTTCTGCCACCACCGGGCACTCCAGGAGCACGTGCGTGGTTGATTCGTCCTCCGCCATGCAACCTCTGCACAGGGGGCTGTCGGTGACACCTATTGTAAACAAGTGCCTGTTGAGTGGGCAGTGACCCGTAAGAAGTCCTACCGCCATACGGAGTTGACCCCCTGTGAAACTTTAGCAGGCGCTTCCTGAGTCGCAGGTCCGGTTTGGGAATGGCTTCCCGGGATTGCCTGCAGTCCCTGGTGTTAGCCCAAAGATTTTTTATTCACTTGTTTCGGTTAATCAATTCTACAAATAATCTAAAGTACACTTTAGTCTTCTTACTCGATCCGTCCACACGACCGCCTGCCAGTCAGCGAGCCGCTATCCTCCTCCTCTCCCCGCTCCCCTTCACTCCTCGCTCCCGACTTTTGCTAAATTACTGCCCGAAATGAAATATTAAAATTAAAACTTATACGAATCATGACACGTACCTACGATACATTATAATGCATGATAGTGGTTAACCAGTTAAGTAAATATTTAATTTAATTAGTTAATTTAACGCACCGAAGTAGTCGATATTGAACGCCGGACTAAGCTCGAGTGGCAATGGGCTGGGAACGTTAGCCGAAGAGACGATGACGGTTGGAATAACCGTGTCCCGGCTGGGGGCCGTAGACAAGAAAACCACACGCCAGGCGGGACGGCGACATCAAGTACGTCGGCGGAAAGCAGTGGTTCCGTACCGTTGAAGGTCGGGAGGTCTGGAGGAAAATTGGAGGCACGTATGTCCAGCAGTGGACTCATACACGCTGACTGACTGACTGACTGACATGCACAGAACAGCGTTCAGCGGCCATCTTCCGTCATATTATAATATCAACTGAGATACTAGTACAACTGAATACTTGTTCACCTGGTGTTATGGGCTGACATCACGGATGTACAACATCCGGTGATGCAACGAACCGTGTCAGTTTCCATAAAAAAAATGTGGATATGTGTCATTAGTTCATTACTACTCGTATATCATAGTAATGACTAATGACACATATGCACATATATGTATGCTTACGTCACATTTCGATCGGATAACATTCATATCTTTCCACCGCCGCCGCCTCCGGCAAGTTTTTCCAAGGGGTTACTGAGAGCGCCCCGAAAAACGTTAGTTCCAAGAAAACTAATAAAACAAAATTGATTTATACTCTCTCCTCCAGACTCCGCGAGTCGCGCTGCAAAAAGTTGGGTCACTTCTGACATGTGTCATAGCGCGCCGCAAGTCTAGCTACCAACTTTGCCATTACGTCAAATCTGTTCCCGGATGGCTTTTCGATGGGGACGGTGCGATAGCTCGACAGATAATCTAACTTTTATCTTTTTCATTTGTCAGCTTTTGTTTGTAATACTTTTTGCGCGCTACATACACACCACTCGCACTCACATACGACTGAATGTCATGGGCGTCGTTAGACACCCATGACATGTTATGGGTGACTCGGCGCCTCATGTCGAGCTTTCAATTAAAATAAAACATATATTTTGAATTATATCATTATAAATAAATATGTATAAACAATTTTATTTTACTTAAATTTTAATTTCACATAACCATCCATCTCAAATAAAAAAAATAACTCACAAAAACGCATACATTATATATAACTTTCACGCACATTTCGTATAAGTAGGTACTTTCATTAAGACGAGACGGAAGTTAACTTTCTATATACAAAGTCGTCTTTCGGTATGTTTTTAAACCTTATCCGATTTTTACAATTCTTTTTTTGTTGTAATAAGGGCAGACGAATCTACATTCTTGTCTTTTTATTTTTTGACTCAATAAAGCTTAATGAAATTCATGACATCAAAAAAGAAAAAAAAAATTTTTTTCGGTCGAAATACAAATTTTTAGTTCCAGTGTTGTAGGTATATTACATCTAAACACAAAAAAATTACAGGAACATAGATTGGACTATCCTTAAGACAAGAAAAAGAAATTGTAAAAATCGCATAAGGTTTAGGGGGCTAGAAAACATAAATGCCGAAAGACGATTTTGTATGGAGAAAGTTTACTTCCGTCTCGTCTTAAGTCGACTTTTCAAAAATGTTTCCCCTCGATATTCGACCAAACAGCCGTCGATCTATCGCCCGCATCGCGTCCCCCGCACACACGGACGGACGGCTCTCGACGCACACACCGTGAAAGCAGCAGAAATCGCAGGAAAACAAAGCGTTGGGGAGAGGAAAGATCCGAAGAAACTGAACAACAAAACAAAGGGGAAAATAAGTATTAAACTTGCCGGCAGAGCGCTCGCTCGCAATTCGACCGCTAGGCTGCTGGCTAGCGCGCGAGATCACGACGGGATGCTGTGAAGCTAATTGAGATGTCAGTGTCACTGAGATTCAATTTTTTTTTTATGTAATCCTGTGTGGGTGGCTGAGTCGATGGGGCCAAACACAGAGCATCGAATACCGCACGCGCCTCCTAGAGGCGAAATTAATAATAATATTTGAAACCCAATAACCGCACGCAGTGCTGCTAGCGCCCCGTATGTGTGTGTGTGTGTGTTAGTATCGACACTACACACAAAGAGGAGGAAGTAAGGCACACGCAAAAAACAAATGTACACGCACAACACACATCTGTAAGTCATAGGCCTCGCCCACAGGCTTCAACGGCGTTGCAGGGAAATCGCGCTCAGGGCGTCTCTAGGAGGGGGCGCGCACGGTATTCGATGCTCTGTGGGGCCAAAGCACATGCTCCGACCAGCTAATATCACCACAGAGAAGGTAGGTGCCATACCGGAAACTTCCCTGGATTGCTAAGATAAGAATTAAATCGGATAGGGTTTAAGGGGTTAAAAAACATAAATGCCGAAAGACGTTTTGTATGAAGAAAGTTAACTTCCGTCTCGTCTAGGCACCCCCGGCAAAGATTTCATAGCTCGTGATAACAAGCGGAGCTACTTGCACGAACATTCGTAATTGCATTTTTTTTATTACGACGCTTGAAGACACCCAGGTTAAAGGATTCAGGAAATACACTCGCCGGAAGAAAGTTCCACACCCTAGCGGTGCGACAAAGAAACTATTTAGAGAACCGATGGGTTCTCAAAAGTCCAATGTCAACAACGAAAGGGTGCTGAGTCTCTCTGCGACGAGTCATGCGGAGATAGGACGGGTGGCAGGGAATTAGGCATGCTAGTTCCGCAGAGCAGCGTCCGTGATAGTATCTGTAAAACAGACTAAGCGAACCCACTAATCGTCTGTGACTCAGGGACTCCAGACCATCTGTAAGTTTCGGATCACCAACAAGACGGATGGCTCGGCGCTGTATCGAGTCCAAGGATGCTAGCAGATAACGGGGACTACCCTCCTAGATGTGACTGGAGTACTCCATCACCGGCCTACTTAATCAGTGTTTTGTACAACAGGAATAGTTGTGCCGGTGAGAAGAACCGCCGATTGCGGCAAAGTATTCCCAATTTTTTGGATGCAGTTTTGGCCTTAGACTCGATTAGTTGCCGGAAACCCACGTCTTTGGAAATGGTGGTGCCCGGGAGGTCCAGGTGCTCCGAGACAGGTACGACGCTGCCTTGGAAACTAGCTTGGAAAGGAAAGGGATCGACCTTAGCGATAATACGCAGCGCAGATAATAGGCAGCATGTTGCCTACCTCTCGGGCTGCGTCGTTGTCTACTCCAGATTCACGGTATGCGGGTGGGGTGGGCTGGCCGCAAAGTCATCTCCCTCGTGTCATTATACATACATACATACATATCACACACGCTGAGAACTGTGTCGGGTCGGTACTTAATAAGAATAGTCCCACTGCATCTCTCCCCGTGCATGTCGTAAAAGGCGACTAAGGGATAAGCGGCCTGCAGACACCCCGGTCGACTTGTGGCTTCCATGGAAGATATAGGCTGGCTGGGGTAGCTGGAGACTGCGGGGTTTTGCACGAAGGTCCCCAACCAAGCGGGATTAGTTTGCAGGCCTAGAGCCAACCCCAAACCAAAACAACAACAACAACATCACACACGCTGTATCCCGACAATCAGGGTAAGCAGATTAATCGGTGTTGTGCTGCAAGAACTCTGTTAAATTACAGCACAACACCGACCACCACGTTCGAACAAGTATTCGAACAAGATTCAATCGATCAATCAGCAAGTAAGGCACGAAGACCCACCTGCTGCATGACTTGGTGGAAGTACCGTGTCGAGGTGAGAGGTGGCGATCCTGTCGCCCTTTAGCACGCCATCTTGTTCTTATCCCTTAGTCGCCTTTTACGACATGCATGGGGAGAGATGCAGTGGGGATATTCTTTTCAAGTACCGGCCCCACACGGTGCTCCCTTCATTATCTGCAAAAAAATCGCCGCAAGCCACCCTCGAGCTTGGCAGACGCTGTTTTACTACTCACATACCCTACATACCACACGCTGTATTCCGACAATCGGAGTAAGCAGAGTAATCGGTATTGTGCTGTAGGGACTATGGTAAATTACAGTACAACAACGACCGCCATTTTTCGAAAAGTATTCGGGTAAGATAACTATCAAGCCGCCTGAACCGACTGAAAAGTCGGTCGAAACGGCTATGTAAATAGTTCGTGTCTTCCGTTCAGTTCGGTGTAGCCAGCACGACCGAAGGGAAGCACCGACATGGCACCTAGTTTCACCAAGGTGTGTTATGGGCTGACATCACGGATGTAGTAGGTGATGTAGACAAGCGTGTCAGTTTCGGTAACAAAAACAAATTTAAGCCAATATCACCTCCGAGAAGGTAGGTGCCATACCGGAGACTTTCCTGGATTGATGGCTATACAAATTCCGCCTATTATTACTTATTAACTATTTTTTATTTTATACAATCCGGTAATTATTGTGGATATACTGTTTAATTTGCTCTTTATCGAAAATTGTATTATCGCGTTTCAGGCTGACCGAGCCCACAAACCAATTTACTCGTAGGCAATACTTTCGCTTGAATTCCTTAAATTTTGTCTCCACGAGATCAAAACGAATTCCGAGATCTTCCGAAGCCGAATCCGAAATGGCCAGCGAGGCATGAGCACCCCTAAACGAAGATGTCACGGCCGGCGTAAGGAGGTCGGCGCGGAGGGGCCGGTGCGCAAAATCTTGGGGGCGCATCGAGTAGTATTTTCATGCGCATGCGTCGAAGCATAGTCACAGATGAGATACTAGTTACTACAGTTCCCTCAAAACCTTAATGCCGCTCGACCTAGCTGCGCAGTCAACGAATTTTAGGTCATAATTCGTAGAACATAGGGTAGACTTTAATGTCGCTCGCATCTTGAGTTCGCGCATGAGCAGTGAAGCAATTATTTACCCTATGATCTACGATTGATGACCTAAAAGGCAGGTAGGTCGAGCGGCATTTAAGTTTCGAGGGAGCTGTACGTGTATAGTATCGAAGGCGCATGCGCTTTACTCCAAGATTTGATTTTGTATGAGTTTTTTTGGGGCGGCGCCGGCGCCTTCTCACTTCTGGTTGTAGAGCGTCTTCCGTGTCTCACAGAGACGTTCGAGTTCGTGCGACAGAGACGACGCTCTAAAACCGTATTGTCTCTTTGTTTTGTTTCTCCATGCTCATTCCATAAGGACAATCTGCCGTGCTAAAGGGCGATAGGATAGTCACCTCTCATCTTGGCACAGTCCTTCCACCGAGTCATGCAGCATGTGGGTCTTCGCGCCTTACTTGCTGCTTGATAGTTATCTTGTCCTAATACATTTCTAAACGTGGGTGGTCGGTATTGTGCTGTAATTTACAAGAGTATAATTGTAGCACAACACGCGATTACTCTGCTTACCCCGATCATCGGGATACAGCGTGTGGTATATGTATGTGTGTATGTATCCTTGGTGAAGATCAACACTATTTGTAAAGCAAGGAAGTACTTTTTGATTTGTATTATCGGGGGGCGTAGGGCGTCATGTACCACCTCGCCCCGGGCGCCAATATTGCTAACACCGGCCCTGGTGATAATGTCTACAGATAGATAGCTGTATCGCAGCGGACTGAGTACAATGGAATTAATAAGGCGATTAAACATTATGAACGATTACTCGCAAAATTATAATGGAGAGCTTCGAAGCCGCGCGGGATTCGTACAGTAGCCAGATTGTTTTTGACTCCTTGAGCTCTTTATTGCAAATATATGTAGGTATATATTTAGGTATTATATACTATATAAATTGTAATTCATACGTATTCACGTATACTTTTAATTAACTAGTACGTACTTATATGTAGTACATTATAGTCTATCATAGTTACATTCCTTATATTATATTTTGAATTTTGCTACTACCTACTTATATTTCACAACATACGACTCTCAAACATCCAAAGGTTGACTGGGAGAAATACCTGTAAGGGATAAGTCCTCATTTGCCCCTGAATTAAATTATTTATCGTTTGTTACTGTTATGTAAGTTTATCATCAATATAAATATATATGTTATGGACCAAGTGATTAATAGGGCATTATACATAGTGCCCGGGCATTTTGAAAAATGCCCAATATGACAGGGCAATATGATGATTACTGTTGAAATAATTAAATTTCCCGGGCTTTATGAATAATGTCTATCTCGTATTGGGCAGGATAACAAAAATACGTGTTTTATTTAAGATTCTTTTAATGTCCGAAAATGAAACCTACCAATAGCCCTCATGTCAAAACCTGCGCCGCCTCAACATTAGGTTAGGGTTAATTTATAGAAGATGCGTCGCCCCAAATTAACCCTGGTTATTTTTTTTTAAACTACCACAACATTCACCCATACCACTTTCCTGTCAACCTCATACCTACGAACTAGGTCCAATAAACATAGACATGGTCTATCTCCGCGCCCGCGCCCGCGCCTTGCCGAATGTACCTACCTAAATTATCAAATTGCCCGACGATAGCGTAGCAGTATTCATAATGACCAGACACTATGATAAATAATGAAGTTTAGGTAATAATTAATCACTTGGCCCGATTTGATTTGTCATTATTCATAATGCCCGGGCATTATATATAATGCCCTCATTAATCACTTGGTCCATAACATATATATTTTTTATGGATCCGCGAGACACTTGGCGCCGTCAGCATGGATACGCCCAAAAGCATTTGGCTTAGAACGGGGGCTGCGAATGCCGCCGTGTCGGCGTGACAGAAGCCAAGTACAGTCTCGGGTCCTTCAAGAGAGGCTTGAATAGGCACCTGTCAGGCCGGCATTGCATACGAAAACCCCGTATGCGACCGAATGTCCATGAGCTTCGTTAGACACCTTAAGGGTGGCTCGGCGCCACATGTCGCGCTTCCTATGAAACATTTTATTGGTTATATGTTTATATCACACTCAACAATGACACTCAGATCTTTTGTTTTATTTTTCCTAATTTAAAAAAATTCACGATTCCCATACATTTTTGGTGGTAAATTCGAAAGAGATAATAATATTTAGATCATATTTTTTTTTAGATAAAAAAAAACACAAAGTCCAAAGTTGTTCATTTCAACGCCAGAATCATTCTGTATATAGAGAGAAGACAAATCCAAATATTCTGCACGCATTAATTATTTTATTTTCATATCCACAATCAAGTTTTTTGCTTCTCCCTACCTAAATTTTACCATATTATACGATCAAAAACATCCAAAGGTTGGCTAGAAGAGATGTCTGTAATAGATAGGTCCGCCTTTGCACCTCATATAAATATTACATTGAGCAGTTTTACTGCCTTAAGAAAGCTCAATAAACATTATACAGGCTGTTTGATGACTATAGGTCAACAAGAAAACCAGGTACTCCTGAGCCTATTTGGAGCAAAAAAGTTAGATGACATTTTGCTCTACGGTGAACTTTTTTTTCCATACAAAACTAAATATTTTTATTTAGTTTAGTATGGAAAAAAAAGTTCACCGTAGAGCAAAATGTCATCTAACTTTTTTGCTCCAAATAGGCTCTAGAGTACCTGGTTTGATTTATGACCTATAGTCATCAAAGACCCTGTATAATACCAAAATTTTGAACGGTCATATTCCGGTGGGCGTCTTATCCCCAAACGTCTGGGCATTACGGTTACTCAAATAATTTGCGAAAAGCAATTTATTCGAGTGGCCGCGCCTTCTCTTTATATCATTATTAATTAAGATAACACCGGCGAGAGAATAGAGCCTGGAAACGGGAAATGAGTGGGACTCTCGCTAGGTCGCCGCACCGATAGGTCGACATGACTGTCGCTAGGTCGCCGCACCGATAGGTCGACATGACTCTCGCTAGATCGCCGCACCGATAGGTCGACATGACTCTCGCTAGGTCGCCGCACCGATAGGTCGACATGACTCTCGCTAGGTCGCCGCACCGATAGGTCGACACCATTATCATCCATGTTTTTTGTAAAAAAAAAATTTAAGGAATTCAGTATTTCTATCTATCTATCATTATCCTAATAAATAAATTTAGGTTTCTACGGGTGACCGGCGCGGCCGTATATCGCACAGCAAACTCGTATTTTTTATGGAAACTGACACGGTTGGCTACATCACCTACAACATCCGTGATGTTAGCCCATAACACTAGGTGAACTAGGTGCCATGTCAGTGCTTCCCTTCATTTCATGTCGGCCACACTGAACTGGACGGAAAACACGAACTCTTTACATAGGCGTTTCGACCGACGTTTCGCTCAGTGCGGTGGTACCAACCCGGCCTAAACCCTAACACCTAGTAACGTAAGAATAGAAGGGACCTACAGTTTAACGTGGAATCCGAACCACGGTCAGCCTACAACGGTCGAGCGGTGACCCATGCAAGTACTGACCGCACCCAGCGTTGCTTAACAGTCGACCGACCGCACCACTGAGCTACCGAGGCATATGAATATCCTTATAACTCGAGAGCCATTTTTTAAATGTTTAATAATAGTAACATTGGTGCTTATAATATTTATTGTCAATATTATTGTTTTTTGTTATCATATTATGTACTTTAAATTTTGAAGAGTTGGCTGATCTTGAAATGTGGCAGAAAAGTCGTGTGTCGTGTCAACTTCTCTGTCGTATCTGAGATAAATAAACCACTTTATCGATTTACATACGATTTTTAATGTTACATTTTGCCACTTCTTAAGATGGTTTTAGGCTATAAATCACAACGCTACGTCATCGGCGGCCTGAGCTGTGAGCATAAACCCACGCGAAGCGAACCCGAGGGCAAAAGCTAGTCAATCATAAAAGGGACAACGTCGACTACAATGGCGTATACATACATACATGCATATCACACACGCTGAATCCCGACACTCGGGGTAAGCAGAGTAATCGGTGTTGTGATGCAAATACTCTGGTAAATTACAGCACAACACCGACCACCACGTTTAGCAAAGTATTCGGAGAAGATAACTATCAGGCAGCAAGTAAGGCATGAAGGCCCACCTGCTGCATGAATAGGTGGAAAGACCGCGCCAAGGTGAGAGGTGGCTAGCCCGTCGCCCTTATGCACGGCATCTTGTCCTTATCCCTTAGTCGCCTTTTACGACATGCACGGGGAGGGATGCAGTGGGGCTATTCTTATTAAGTACCGACCCCACACAGTATGCCCCCACACAATGGCGTATAGTGTTTGAATTTTGCGAAGGCGGTAGTGCGAGAGGCGACCGCGCGGAGCTCAGCAGAGAACGAACTCGGTGCCCGGTCGGTACACACGTTCTACACGTCTCCGCGTCGCTCCGTCGAACCGAGTCGTTCCCTACTGAGCTCCGCGCGGTCTCACACCTCTACCATGACCTTTTCGATCAAACTAATAAGATGTTGACAATGTTACCGTCGATCTATTGCGAGGGTTCCCCCTCCATCTGACGCGAGATCGCTGATCGCTAATTCCTACCTCTTAGAGATTAAACGTGAAGATATTTTTGTGATTAATAGTTTCTCGTGACATCACTCTTCTCGTCTCGGGGCAACCGTCATTCGAGCCTCGCAAAGAAATAGCTATTTGTTCCATGTATACATCCGTACATATATTCATGCATACATATGTATATATTATACATGCACACACACATAAATACATACATAAATACATACAGTTGGCGCGCACGTTCGTGGCCTCTGCGGGCGGAGGCCGATAGATCTTTAAACGATTATACCTGTTTTGTCTTCGTACTTCAACCACGCGATAAAACCTTATTAGATTTAAATAATTTAATGTCATAAATAAAAAAGAGGTTTCGTAAATGTCGTTACTTTCAGAGATTGATTCACAACACTATACATTCCATTCTCGCTTTCCTGCCGGAGGCCACGAACGTACGCGCTGACTGTACATACATATATATACATACATGCATATACATACATACATATACATACATTCGGTGTAAGTAGAGTAAACAAAGTAATAATTTTGAGAAACGATTTGTTCTCAAAAGAGCAATATCAACAACAAAAGCGAATGATAATAGGGGTGGCGGAAATAAGGGATGCTAGTTCCTCAGGGCAGCGCCCACGATACTACCTGTACAACAAGCTTGTTTTTTTCGACCAATTCTGTGTAGCCCATACAACCAAAGGGAAGCACTAACTTGTTCCGACAGGATCGTCGTGCGATGAGCTAACTTTATGGGTGTAATGTAGCAGATGATATCATATTCTATCAGATTCTATAAAAAGCTAAATTCGCCCGGAGTATATTTAAAAAAATATAATTTTTTTTTTATTATTGGAGACCAATATAATGCTCGTCCGACGTTTAATTGGATTTACTCTACACGTCATATATGTAAAGTTTGTCACCTACACGAAGCTATGCTCCGCGCTTTAAATGAAACATTATGCAACGTATAGCAGACACCCGGATGTTACTAGCGGCCTCTATAAAGGTTTTTTTTTTATACTAAGCGCGACCTGTGGCGCCGAGTCACCCATAAGGTGTCTAGCGACGCCCATGGACATTCGGTCGCAGGCGGGGGCTGCGAATGCCATGCCGGCCTGACAGGTGCCCATTTACGCCTCTCTTGAAGGACCCGAGACTATACTTGGGGGGAAATATGTGGGCAGGTAGAGCGTTCCAGAGTTTGCCGGTTGTGTGGAGAAAGGATCTGCAGAACCGATTTGTACGCATCCGCGGTAAGTCCAGCGTATAGGGATGCAATCCCTGCCCAGTGGTCGCAAACATGTATTAAATATGTCCTCAATTTTTAGGTTTCCGTATCCCAGACGGAAGCCTATTACTAAGACTCCGTCGTCCGTCCGTCCGTCCGAGGACTGTATCTCTTGAACCGTATTAGGTAGCCCGTTGAAACTTTCACAGAATATGCGTTACTATGGCGGATGAAACAACAAATAAGAAAAAGTTAAAAATTAAGGGCCGCCCCCATAGAAGAAACGTTTCATTAAAATATATTAGTCACACTATTTAATAACAGATGGCGCCAACGGCTTTTATACATTGCATGTTGAAAGACAAAAGATAGGCAGATAATAGTGGATACATATTCTTGATTATTTACTGTTTCGAAATTTGAAAAGACAATTTCATTTTGGTTTTTTATTTTTTATTTTTATTCATGACAGTTTTCACATTGATGTATTTGATTTTCAAATATGACATCTTTGTTTATTTTGCATCTGTGGGACATAATTGTTATCACACTACGGTTCTGATTGTTTCCATTCCAGGGTAACAGTTACTTACTTGGTTGATTACCGTTGCTATTTACTTGGTTTGGTTACTATTTTTGTACATAGGCGGATAAATACGGAAACCTTCGTGCGCGAGTAAAACTCGCACTTAACAGATTTTTATGTAACTTTTCTTTCCAAGATAAAACTAGATTAATTTGTTGAATAAGTCTTCACACTACCATTCAGTGTGCTTTAAGCCGTTTCATACATAATAATTTTCTATATTTGTTCAATATTAAAGGCATTCCGGATGTAATTAAAAAAAAATAGTATAGGTGGTGTAAAAAATTGTGTAGTGGTAGGGTTTATCCCGCCCGGGTTGGTACCACCGCACTGAATGAAACGTCGGTCGAGACGGCTGTGTAAATAGCTCGTGTTTTCCGTCTAGTTCAGTGTAGCCGGCACGATCGAAGGGAAGCACTGACACGGCACCTAGTTCTCCCGGTGTTATGAGCTGACATCACGGATGTTGTAGGCGATGTAGCCAACCGTGTCAGTTTCCATAACAAAAATTAATAATATTACATAGCTTAGAGTGGATAGCGAGGTTTATAGAGTGTGCACTCGCTTTAATCAACACACGAGGCGCCCTCCGCGGCGGACTGCTCCTTCCATTGTGCCCTGTCCATTTCCATTAGAGACTTTTTATTTCTTCGGAGCTGCGTTTTCTCTTTCGATTAATAAATACGGCGCCGCACGGAGCTGCAGATCGTTCCTAAAGCTTGTGTTGCCATTTGATTGCTTTTAAATATATCGTAATTTGGTGCGTAGGCAATCCGCCGACGCACCAAAGTAGTCGATATTGGATACCGGGTGGCTAAGCTCAAGTGGCAGTGGGCTGGGCACGTCAGCCGAAGAGACGACGACCGTTGGAGTAACCGTGTCCTACACTGCCGGCCGTGGACAGGAAAACGGAGTGTGGGAAGATCACCCGCCAGCTGGGACGACGACATCAAGTACGTCGGCGGAAAGCAGTGGTTCCGTACCGCTGAAGGCCGGGAGGACTGGAGGAAAATTGGAGAGGCGTATGTCCAGCAGTGGACCCTTACACGCTGACTGAAATATATCGTGTACCGCTGGTGTGTGGACCCTGTAAAACAGTGGTGCCCATGCTTTTTAGGTTTCCGCATCCCGTACGGAAGCCTATTACTAAGCCTCCGCTGTCTGTCTGTCTGTCCGTCCGTCCGTATGTCTGTCCGTCCGTCCGTCCGTCTGTCTGTCGAGGGCTATATCTCTTGAACCGTAATAGGTAGTCCGTTGAAATGTTCACAGAATATGTGTTATTATGGCGGATATAACAACAAATAATAAAAAAGAAAAAATAAGGGGGTTCCCATACAAGAAACGTGTTTTTTTTTTGTGGTGCGGAAACCTCGGTGCGCGAGTCCGAATCGCACTTGGCCGGTTTTTTCTATGAAGATCTACCTACAAAAAAATAAAGGTTGTGAGATCGACACTTGTACCAAAACATTTTCGTTGTTCAATAATTTGTAGTCAAGTTTGTTGGCTATGTTTATTACATACTTTATATTTGTTACCTTGCGGAAGACGACACCACCCGGAAAATGTTAGTCACATCAAATATTATGAATTCTGTGATGTTTCTGAAATGATAACTTGGTGCTGACTATTCCTTCCCATTCTGCTACATCATATTCGGACTCATTCACGATACATGCAGCTCGTCTGTGGAATCAGCTCCCTGTCAATCTCCGTCTCTCTTCTTCCATTCACACATTCAAAATTCTTTTAAAGAAGCACTTTTTGTCAATTTAATTTTTCTGATCCAAAAGTATGTCTCTCATGTTCAGAGTTAGTAAATATATATGATATGTAAAAACTAAGTATATTTAGTCTATCTTATGTATATATCTGGTATATAGGTATAGTATTTAAACTATTCATATTTAAGTTTATCTATCTTTTGTATTCCCGTACATCTGTCATACCATAATATTTAAATTTCTCTTTCCGCCACTCACCTAGCAGTTATCATACCCCAAAGGTACCCTGTTAGAAAATGCCTAGAGGCATTAAGTGTTACCTTTTGCCCATATTCTATTTGAGTGCAATAAATATATACAATACAATACAATGATTCTACAAGTCACTTTTTGCTCTACATATTTTCAGCGATCGACCTAAAAGTCTCTTGGGATCGACCGGTCGATCGCGATCGACCGTTTGGGCACCACTTCTGTAAAAGAATACATACGCCCACTGTATTTCAAATTCAAATTCAAAAAATTTATTCACAAAACACAAGAAAAAATAAGTATAAAAGATTATATACATGAAATAAAATAAATTATAAACTTAGAGACTAACTTATGTTTAGTGAATTTTTTTTTATTGCTTCTGAACTGGGTGGGGCTGTTCTCGAAGTCGAAAACTCAGGCGCAGCCAACTTTACCGCCGAGGAGGTGCCAGTCCGGCTTGGAGGTGGACTAATGTCGCTGGCGAAAGGCTATTAACCCGCGATTTGAAGATCCGTGGATTGTAGGAATAGGGATAGATATTCCCCCGGAAGCCCGTTCGTATCTCTCCCCTGTGCCTGTTGCAAAAGGCGACTAAACGATAAGGACAAGATATTGCGCTTAAGGGCGACAGGTTAGCCACCTCTCACCTTGAAACGATCCTTCCACAGTTACGGAGTTTACGGCTTTCTTGGTCAATACTTTGCTAAACGTGGTGGTCGATGTTGTACTGTAATTCACAGGAAGTTCACGAAGGACAACACTGATTACTCTGCTTACCCCGATTGTCGGGATACAGCCTCTCGATTATTTATGTACATACGTACACATAACGTTTTGCTGCAATAACTCCGGTAAATTACATGTATGTGATCTACAATTTGATATTATAATCATTAGTTTATATAATTTGATAGATGTGATGTATTAAAACAATTTATTTGTGCATGATATAAAGTCGATTAAACTAATATTATAAGTAATTATATATTATAAATATAGTCAGTCAGTCAGTCAGTCAGTCAGTCAGCGTGTAAACGTCCACTGCTGGACATACGCCTCTCCAATTTTCCTCCAGTCCTCCCGGCCTTCAGCGGTACGGAACAACTGCTTTCCGCCGACGTACTTGATGTCGTCGTCCCACCTGGCGGGTGGTCTTCCCACACTCCGTTTTCCTGTCCACGGCCGCCAGTGTAGGACGCGGTTACTCCAACGGTCGTCGTCTCTTCGGCTGACGTGCCCAGCCCATTGCCACTTGAGCTTAGCCACCCGGTATCCAATATCGACTACTTTGGTGCGTCGGCGGATTGCCTCGTTACGCACCATATCACGTAGCGTTATTCACAGCATGGCTCGCTCCATTGCTCGCTGGGCAACTTTCAACCTTTGGACTTACAAATATAAGTAATTAAAAAATTATCTATGAACTAATCATACAAATTAAATTAAAACTATCTCAAAAAAAGAGAAAACTAAAAAACCATTGTGCGTGTATTTCTTGAATTTATTTGTGTTTTTCTTTATTGCAGGTAAATGTATAGACATAGCGAGCCTGCAATAAGAACATCACACGCCGCTGCGCCGCTGAGAATATTCAAGAAGTTGGTGAAACAAATATTTACTTCATCTAATTAATTTTATTTGATAGGTAGTTATAGTTTATGTAATAATTTTAATTTATAAATTGTGAATAATATTATTAAAATAAAATATAGGTACTTATTAACCGTTAAAACTTTTTTTTTTTGTTATTGCGACAATTTATTTTTAGCGCTGAGAGACAAACATTAATTAATCAAACAATATTTCCAAAGAGCTTTTCTTAGAATTTACTTATTTCGAGACAAACGTTAAAAAAACCTGTTGCAAATATTTACTTCATCTAATTTGTTATTGCGACAAATTTTTTTTTTGGGTCTGAGAGACAAATATTACTTAATCAAAGAATATTTCCAAAGAGCTTTTCTTAGAATTTATTTCGAGATAAACATTTTAAAAAAACCTGTTAAGTGTAAACCTTGTTCACCACACCACCACCGTGGCGGTCACGAATTCGCAGCATGCCTATCGCGCAGTCCACCTAGAGTGTTATTTTCTCAAGAACCGTCGTCGTCTTCGTATTCATGCAAACTTTAAATTAAATCTTAAAAACGCACAGAAGGTAGTTCTTAATTCCTATGGCATTTTCCGCTAGTCTACACCTTTTTAACATATTCATACCAGCGTAGGTGCAACCAAACATATTCATGATGAAGGCTTATGAAAAAATAATGCTTTAAAAACAAAAAAATATGTACAGGTTGCTTCAGGATAGGGTTACGTAACTTCAGTGTTCGAAAGGGGTCCATATTTGAAGACGAAAAGATCTAAAACTTTTTCCCATATTCGGTCATTTTATAGTACTTTTTAGTGAAAATCGTTTCATAGAGATTCGGTGGACGGTTAATGTCCGCCTTTATTAAATAAAAATAAAATGACTAACTTGCATGCTTTACTAGTAGAATTGAACTGCGTGTAGGTAAAATCCGATTACTTAAAGTTTAATGACATCAAAAAGAAAAGGCAACTGGACTAGGTCATTGCGCTCCCTAGACTTAGACGGCACTGTTGCCAAATCTCCCCATACTCACTGTCCGTTGAGTTTTGACAACAATTTTAAATTTTTGTATGTAAAAAAATACGGAATTTCGATTGCAGTCATATGGATTTATTTATTCTAATAATGAGTACTTTCTGTTCCTGAAGTTTCTCAAGCCTATCCTGAAAGATCCTGTATATACAGAAGTAATAAAACTACATACAATACTTCTTCATGCCGTAAGGACAACTTTATTAATGTTTTAAAGATTTATTTACTTTCTGGAGTAATCATCTCGGTTAGCGCGTGTACAGACGAACGGACAGACGGGCTAACGGACGAACGAACAGCCACCTGATCGATTTTATAAAACTCCTATGCTACGAAACCTTAAATATTGTATTATATTAAATACTGTAACATAGCACAATAAGGCATTTCTGATTATTTTTTCAGCTTCATCGTTTCCGTGACAGAATTTATAGGCGACTGACACGGACGGAGGTCAAGTGAGCGGAACTACGCTCACTTGTGGTACGCATAACGAGCCGCCACGCCTGACGCCACCTCTACTCGTTTTCTATGTTCTGTGTTCAGTAACATGAAACTTAAAGCCAATCTAAAACTCATCGATGCGGCATCATTTTTGGGCGCGGAAATCCGCACGGCTTCGCCGGGAAACGCGTCGCAATAACGGCGGCGGCGTTCGAAATTTGAAATTTAGTAGCCGTTGTTTCGCGATGTCGTCGGCGCCTGTCTCATTTTCGACTTTTTGAAAATGTCGACGTTTTGCGCGTGCGTGTAAATTTCGAGTTCTTTTTTTTTTGTCGCAATAAATTACATGCTTTATTTCGATTGCATTTTATGAATTTTAGATAATCTTCTGTCAACCTCGATAGCTCAGTGGTGCAGACAGTCAACTGTCGCTATTGAATGTTAAGCAACGCTGGGTGCGGTCAGTACTTGGATGGGTGACCGCTGACCGTTGGAGGCTGACCGAGGTTCGGATTCCTCGTAAAACTGTAGGTCCCTTCCCTCCTAATCTTACTTGGTGGTAGGGTTTAACCCGCCCGGTTTGATACCACCGCACTGAATGAAACGTCGGTCCAAACGGCTATGTAAATAGTTTGTGTTTTCCGACCAGTTCAGTGTAGCCGGCACGATCAAAGGGGGAAGCACTGACATGGCACTTAGTTCACCCGGTGTTATGGGCTGACATCATGGACGTTGTAGGTGATGTAGCCAACCGTGTCAGTTTCCATAAAAAAAAAATCTTACCTAAGGGCATATTATAACGCGGGAGCGAACAGGTTAAGAGACGGAAGTTAACTTTCTCCATACAAAATCGTCTTTCGCTATTTATGTTTTTTCCCCCTAAACCACTTCATCATCATCATCATCATCATCATCATCAGCCTGTATCGGTCCACTGCTGGACATAGACCTCTCCCACATATACACACATACACATACTTAACTGGAGGTCGTGAAAACAGCCTTATATTATTGTCGAACATGCTTGAACGAAGTTTATGTAGGTACATCGAAATATATTATGTACCCACCTACTTAGGACAGAAGTTCTTAGTAAATTAATTCCCTTAATCTTTCCAAATCCTCAGCACAATGCCCTTAAAGTATAATATGTACAGAACATAATGTACACACTAGCGCGGGTGCTAATGTAGAAGTGAAGTGGTTCGAGCCCCATCGTTATTGATATTCGGCAAATAAGGCAATAAATCAAACGGCATTACCGGCCCCCCTCTCGTATTAGCCGGAGTGTTTACGCGTTCACATATTACTGAACTTTTATTGCAGGCTATAAAATAGGTTAAAGTATTACCAGGCCTTCGTCACTCGCTCAAGGTCGCGCGTTAAATGCCTACCGCTTGGCGTACAGTGGGCTGTACAAGTAACAGTGGGCTGCCGCTATCCAGGCAGAGCGAGCGTGTGCCACCCCGCATCTACTACGTTTCGTTTCGAATTTAGAAATGTCGAAATCACGTCATTATTGTGCAGCATTTTGATTTATTTCTAGTAATTTATTTATTCATATTAGTAGGAGGTCATAGATTTAAAATAATATTATCATATTGCCAATAACATTAGTTAGATGACGCCGAACAGCATGGTATATAGGTATGGCCCAATTTCGTATAAGGATAGAAATAGAAAATTCATTCGTTCTCTGTCTCAATGTGGGTTTTTATACAATAAAAAACACCAATAAAACAATAGGTACATTGTAGGTAGATGATCATTAAATTAATTGATCAAACAAAACTATCACTGGAAGGTTGCACGCTTCCACGTGAGAAACTAATTGTGACGCTAACGCATGCTTGAATTTGTTCGCATGAATTTGCCGTAGCTAAATATCGTATCGTTGGTAGGTATCATCTTTATTTTATTCCTCACAAAAAGATAGCCAACGACACAGCCCTTACACGCGCTGAACGACGCGCTTTCGAGATAGAGTTACGCGACAGAAAGAGAAGCGAAATGTAGGTGGTTATCGTGGTTAGGCATGCAGCTCTGTGCGAGTCAATTTGTACTTTATAGCGTCGTCGCAGAATAGCTATTTCTTTGTGAGTGTTTGTACACGGCACCACCGAAGGGAAGCACTGACGTGGCACCAGTACACCCGGTGTTATGGGCTGACTTCACGGATGTTGTAGCCAACTGTGTCAGTTTCAATAAAAAATAAAGTCAAGAGCATGGACCGAACTGGTGGCAAATGGAATGGATGTTAACCAGACGGAAGACAAATCAGACTGGTGGCAACCCGGTCTACTGAGAATCTTACCAGAAGCACAAGGCCAATCGGAAGAGAATCCAACCAGCGATTCACTGGACAGTGGCGAATCAGACGAGTGGCGAAAAGAACGCATGGCCGATTAGATGGTTAACCGAGCACAATAAAGGGACCTAGGCAGATCGCTTTTTGTGGACATCTGCCGAACATGGAATCAAAATCTATGCCGTCTGTTTGCATGTCTGTCAGTCTCCTCAGTTGAACCGTAATAGTTAGCCGGTTGAAATTTTCACAGAATATACGTTATTCTGGCTGATAAATAACTAATAATAATATAAAAAATAAGGCCCCTCTACCGCTCGCCCTTTCTACCCCCTTAAAGTTAGCACCCTACACGCGCCAAAAGCAGTTGCCGAAATTCTAAAAAAAAAAAACTTTGATGACACCTTAAAATATAAATACTTAATAATTTAATTGAACACACGTCCATAATGGTCGCAACTCGCAAACTTGTTATATACGAGTAGTAAGTATGGTATTTCAAAAATAATCCTTGCTATTATACTTTCCGGTATAGCATGCGTTACTCTCAAGTTCCGTGAATACCTCGCCATATTTTTCGTGCGGGTAAGCCATGTCATTTGATTCCATGTCAAAAAGCCTATCCTGTGTCCTCGTATAGGTCAATGTGCTTGTACTAAGTTTCATCGAATTCGGATGATCGGTTTAAGAGTTATGGAGGAAAATACATACACTGATTTCTAAAAATCATCAATTTAGTTTTAGGATCATACATAGAGTCTACAAACTCAAGCATCTCATAAAACAAAGTAACTTACTCCATGACCATTCCTTACAGATTTAATATTAGTATTGATTTAGTTTGATGGTTGTATCTACATTTCGTAATAAGTGAGCAGCGCCACCTCGCTCGGGCCAGTAGCGGAGTTATTGAGTGGTGCAATAAACGAGTGCGCGGTACCCAGCCGCCAGGGCCCAAGGGACCGCGAACTGCTGGCGGTCAATTCTCGTTGCCGAAATTGACGGGGCCCGGTTTTAATGGATAATGCATTACGGGACCGGAAAACATGGAATTGATGGATAGAAAGAACGGCTTTAACACGCACTGTTGGAGCCGGAAAAAACGTAAGACGCGCGGATGGAACGGTAAAGTGCTTCGAAGATTGGAACTGAGTGGAGCCTAACCCTCCCGTTTTTACCACCTTCGTCTAAAATATAGCTGCCGATTAACTGTCTGATAAGATAACTCTCAAGTGTATGATAAATGCTACTTTCACCAGGCCTCACGCACTCTATGTACTTGTGTGCGCTGACTACCTACCGCCCGGTGGACCGCTGGCGATCTATTTCACTAATTCGTCAGCCGCGCGAACCGCACGCTCGCACCGCACACGCAACTGCGCGCAGCTGCAAAGCAATAATGCACTTTACACTCGATCGTTTAGGTGCACGCAGCGATTGCCTGACTGGGGTCAATATAATATGAATATCCTTATAACTCGAGAACCACTCTATCGATTTGCATACGGTTTTCACTGTTCTGTCACTTCTCATGATCGTTTTAGGCTATCAATCATAACGCTACGCCATCGGCGGCCTGAGCTGAGAGCAAAAAGTCAACGCGAAGCGAAGGCGCGGGCGAAAAGCTAGTGTTTAATATAATAGGTCAACAGATAGGATATTCATATGATTGCTTAGGCGTTATTGTGTTCGTCTACACTGAATGTACGCGAGCGTGTGTCGGTATTTTTTTGTGGGCAGCGACTCGGAATTTATTATTCGGCTATGTTTGTTCGACTTTCGGCGGCGGATTATGTCGGGAAAGTCATTTATTTCGTCCCTGCGGCTTTTGCCCTTCCGCCCGCGCGGCGAGCAGTGAACCAGGGCTGCCTGCGCGGTGACCAGGAGAGAAGAACCGGTACCGGGTTTCTGTTTCCGGTATTGGACAGTTATGTTGCTGGGAATTAATTTAAAATTGTGAAAACATTATGGATTGGAAATCCAATTGATGAACTCAATCAATTTAAGAAAACCGGTATAACCGGGTTTTTATTTTAAACCGGTTATTGTTCTTTTTCCATACTTGGTGATACATAAATTATTTTTATTCTCTGATAAGTATAACATCCGACATCTGACATCTGTAAATGATCGAACATCGTTCATTTACAATTTTCGGAGACAAATTGGAAAGTAAAGAATAATGTTTCCCCCCAAGTACAGTCTCGGGTCCTTCAAAAGAGGCGTGAATAGGCACCTGTCCGGCCGGCATGTCATTCGTATCTCCCGCTTACCACCGAATGTCCACGGGTGTCGTTAGACACCTTATGGGTGGATATGCGCCCCATGTAGCGCTTTGTATAAAAAAAAATGTTTTCAAGTGCATCATGTGACGCATCAAAAGAAGGACTCGTTATAAGAAATGCAATTAAATTATTTTTATATATATTTGCCATATAATATATATATTTTGTTATAATTTTAAAATGTAACTACTGAATTTAAAATTTCGAAAAAAATTGGAAATATAGGGCGTCTCTTATAGTTTACATGAAAAACTAGACGAAAATACTAGGTTCTCACGGAAAACTGAATGTTACAGAACCCTCTCCACGTGAGTTCGACTCGCACATGCCCGCGTTTTCCCTAGACTTAAAATCATCAAGTTATCCTTACATCGTTCGTAACCAGCTTTGTCTCCCCTTCGTTCAACTCTTCCGTCCCGTATTCCATTATCATTTTTGCCGCTTTAGTTCGCCGGTTCCCCCCAGCGAACTAAAGCGACAACCCTGAGCATAAAATGTGTCCGCGATGGCGACTATTTATCGCACAATATTTTCATATTCCCCCCAGTTTATCGGGAGCGGGCCCGCGTCTGCCGCTCCTGTAAACTTTAGCTCTCATATTTATGTCTCCATCTTCCGCAGCTCCGAAGGAGACACGCTTGTTTTCTTATGCAACATGGTGATATTTTGGGGAGACTTCTTACAGGAGGATGCGGTAGTGTAAGCTATGGGCTCGGATAGTTGGGTGTGAGCTGTTGTTTTGTGCTCCTCAACCTAATCCTCACCTCAATAAACACAACATTAAGCGCCATTTTGGGCGCCATAGGTAGGTCCTAGAACGATAAAAAAGGTATGGAACCCGAACCCTATTCTCGCCAGCGTAACACGATATAAGTAAAATCATACTTGTTTCATTGGACGGTCGCGCGCTGGCCCGTCAGTCTGTCATCGGCCGCGTTCGCAAAAACCTGTTTAAAATGCCCGCATGCCCTGTGTTTACGTGTAAAAACACTACAGCCAAGTTTATTGTGCACAATAGTGGAATATCTTATCATCAGTAAGTACACTCCGCTCCCCGCAACTCAGCGACGCTAGTTCTCATACAAGCATTTGACATTCCGGCGTCCATACCTTTTTTATCGTTCTAGGGTAGGCCCTCCGGCGCGCGCTGAGTTAAATGGGCAACATAAAAAAAAACAAGATTTTATAAATCTGGACTACGAAATAACGAGAAAATTTGATTGAAAATGCTATAGTCGGGTTCCTTGTCTATTCGAATCCTTCTACACACCCGACTACAACAACAATTATCGTATAATTTTTTTATTTCAGGCCCAATTCTTTGGATTTTCTGTAAATACTTTGTACATAATGGAACATCGCCAGTGGGACTAAGAGTCATACATACATAAGCTATAACCACGACTCATGGTCCCACCAAGAAGTAGGATCACGAGTCCAGAATATTAGGTCTAGTGGTACAAAGTCATTGGGTCTACGAGTCATACCATTCTCGATCAACTTTCCTTGTTATTTCCTTAGTTTTTCGTAGTTAGGTTTTATAAATGCGCTTTCTGCCCACATATTTCCAACCAACTACAGCAGCGGGTCCTTCAAGAGAGTCGTGAATTGGAACATGTCAGGCCGGCATGGCATTCGCAACCCCCTCAAGCTACCTAATTTACATGGGCGTCGCTAGACACTTTTGGGGTTGGGGGCTCCGTGCCAAATGTCGCGCTTACTATAAAAACAAATGTTTTTTTAGTTCAATCGAATTGCTTTTAGTTTAATTAAACCATTAAGTAGGGTATATTTTTGAAATCGCCTTTTCAAGCTCCCCAACTTATACCCCACGCGATGGGGTTTGAAGAGAAATCTTTTTCTAAATTTAATTTTTTTTTATAAAAAAATCTAACCAATGGCACAGATTACTTAATAGTTACTTCGTAACAAATAAATCACTCCATAGAAAATGTTCTTACCTTCGGGATTTAATAGCCTACTGTTTCACGTCGCCAATCGCTGCGTGCGAAAATGTACCTTAACGATCGACTGTAAAGTGGTTATTGCTTTGCAGCTGCGCGCAGTTGCTTGGGCGAGCGTCTATGTATACTTCGCGCGGCTGACGAATTTTCACTGAATTAGACCGCCGGCGCACAGTGGTCTGGAAATCGAGCTCCATAGACATAGAACCTTAATGTCAGGAATAAAAATGAAAACAAATTTAATGTCTCTGGTATACCTCCCTTTATTTCATATTATAGTATGAAGGGTATAAGTAGCTCCACGAGTGAGAAAAAAAAAGTTTTGTTTTTTTTTTGTATGGAAGAAAACACTTAAAGTAATTTTTTTTTTAACTGAATGAAACTGAAGGGCTGGTGCTCACATCTTCTATTGCACCTTACACGGCGATCAAGATGACATACAATTCCTTCACCTTTCGGTGCCTATTTGCGCGTAGCAAACGTTTGAAATTTGGAATTTTCGATAAATTATTTTTTAAACCTTAGTCGTAATTTAATGAAGTTGCCTATCGCTTTGAATATGAAAATACTTTTCTCATGTTGTTATTGTACTGAGTAGTACTGACAGTACAGTAATTAACCATATTTTATAGTAAACACAGCGTAGCACTGTTAAAATTATAAGAATAACATACAACACACACAAGCGAGCGACAACTAATTAACGAGTTAGTGAAAACCGTTTTTTCCACTCGCAGCGCGTACTAATTCCCAACAAATAACCAGTCCCATGCCTTCTTAGTTTCAGCGAAATTCTTTCATTAGCTTTTAGCACTTGTGCGCTAACAACTATACTTATTACATTCTATTTGTTTTCGTGCTATGATGGAAGGTTTTGGTACCAATTTGGACATTTCGTGTTTGTGGCAAATAATAGTTGTTTCTCACAGCCCAGGGCGTTGTTTGAAGTTTTTAGGAGTGCCCTTGATCTGTCAGAAAGTGAAAAGAAAGAACTGAAACAATTCTGTCAGACTTATGTGTGTTCGTTGAGAAACAAATGGATCTCGTGTAATCGCACAAGACATGAATTCACGAAGAAGTACGAGACGTGGCTGCAAGAAAACATAAAATGGCCTGAGTTCATGAGGGAAAAGATGACACCTTCTTAGTGTCAGTAGAGCGGCAACCATGTTCCAGTGACTTCGGTGTAAATGAGGGTGCATCAACGTCCTCAAAACCAGAGACGTGCACTGTTGGAATATCACCAAGAGTTGTGAGTGAAAGGAAACCGTTCTCGGAACTAAGCCCTAAACAGAAGAGAAGGAGAGTGGAAGAGCTCCTAACGCATAGCACTGAAAGCCTCGCTCATGCAACTATTTTAAGTGTGAACAACAAGGATGTGGCAGAAATAATAAAATTGGTCACAGAGCATCCCGAAGAGGCTACAAAGATAAAACAATTGTTGAAGCCCAAGAAAGCTGTGCCCGTATATTCCGTTGATAGACCTTTAGGTATTTTGACGTCGTTGAAGCTTTCGAAGTGGCAGTATACAACATTAAGAGCTTGTGCAAAACAAGAAGGAGTACAACTCTATCCTTCGTATACTGCCATCTTAGAGAAGTGAATCAAAGAAGGAGTGTTACCCACCAAAAGATACAATAGAAATCACGGAAAGATCGGTAACAGTAAAGCTTCAAGCAATTTTGGACAAAACTGTTGCTAGGCTAGGAAAATTCCTACGTTTGGGATGTTCGCTGGATGGCAAAGAACTAAAACTAATATCCAAGTGGGGCTTTGATGGTGCTTCAGGGCAAAGTTTGTACAAGCAAAGTATGGCGGACAAAGATGATTCCAGTATTTTTATGTGCTCCTTTGTGCCTCTGCGTCTCTGCGTCAAAATACCTAAAGCTTTATCAACGGAATATACGGGCACAGCTTTCTTGGGCTTCAACAATTGTTTTATCTTTGTAGCCTCTTCGGGATGCTCTGTGACCAATTTTATTATTTCTGCCACATCCTTGTTGTTCACACTTAAAACAGTTGCATGAACGAGACTTTCAGTGCTATGCGTTAGGAGCTCTTCCACTCTCCTTCTCTTCTGTTTAGGGCTTAGTTCCGAGAACGGTTTCCTTTCACTCACAACTCTTGGCGATATTCCAACAGTGCACGTCTCTGGTTTTGAGGACGTTGATGCACCCTCATTTACACCGAAGTCACTGGAACATGGTTGCCGCTCTACTGACACTAAAGAAGGTGTCATCTTTTCCCTCATGAACTCAGGCCATTTTATGTTTTCTTGCAGCCACGTCTCGTACTTCTTCGTGAATGCATGTCTCGTGCGATTACACGAGATCCATTTGTTCCTCAACGAACACACATAAGTCTGACAGAATTGTTTCAATTCTTTCTTTTCACTTTCTGACAGATCAAGGGCACTCCTAAAAACTTCAAACAACGCCCTGGGCTGTGAGAAACAACTATTATTTGCCACAAACACGAAAATGTCCAAATTGGTACCAAAACCTTCCATCATAGCACGAAAACAAATAGAATGTAATAAGTATAGTTGTTAGCGCACAAGTGCTAAAAGCTACTGAAAGAATTTCGCTGAAACTAAGAAGGCATGGGACTGGTTATTTGTTGGGAATTAGTACGCGCTGCGAGTGGAAAAAAACGGTTTTCACTAACTCGTTAATTAGTTGTCGCTCGCTTGTGTGTGTTGTATGTTATTCTTATAATTTTAACAGTGCTACGCTGTGTTTACTATAAAATATGATTAATTACTGTACTGTCAGTACTACTCAGTACAATAACAACATGAGAAAAGTATTTTCATATTCAAAGCGATAGGCAACTTCATTAAATTACGACTAAGGTTTAAAAAATAATTTATCGAAAATTCCAAATTTCAAACGTTTGCTACGCGCAAATAGGCACCGAAAGGTGAAGGAATTGTATGTCATCTTGATCGCCGTGTAAGGTGCAATAGAAGATGTGAGCACCAGCCCTTCAGTTTCATTCAGTTAAAAAAAAAAATTACTTTAAGTGTTTTCTTCCATACAAAAAAAAAAACAAAACTTTTTTTTTCTCACTCGTGGAGCTACTTATACCCTTCATACTATAATATGAAATAAAGGGAGGTATACCAGAGACATTAAATTTGTTTTCATTTTTATTCCTGACATTAAGGTTCTATGTCTATGGAGCTCGATTTCCAGACCACTGTGCGGCGGCCCGTCGTCGGGCGGTAGGTAGTTAGCGCGCGCAAGTACATAGAGTGCGTGAGGCCTGCCAATGGCACGGTAACTATTTAGGGGAATCCGACACGATCTCACGTGTGTAGAATCGATTAAATAGTATAGGATCTCTTGGGGAACAAACGGACGCACATACATACATGTATGTATGTATGTATATATTCTTTATTGAACACCAATTTATCAAAATTAGGTACAACAGGCGAGCTTAATGCCGCGAGGCATTCTATTCTAAGTAACCTTTGGGATGTGGGAGAAGTACATGCAGGCGAACAAGAATAGTTTGTGACAATGTGTTAGATTAAAGAAATATGTATGATAAACTACGTACGAATACTACATAGATACTTTAATAAGCATATATATGTATATAATAAACTTACATATTATATGTTCATTAATCGGTGGTACCGTTGTGCAACACAATCAACTGAATGACAGGAGAGTAAGAGAAGGGGAGTAAAGATATGTACTTATGTAATATAAATTGCATACGTCATACATTCAAATACCTACATAGATACTCTGCCAAAATCGTAACCCTCCTTTTGGTTGGTAAAAAGATAGAGCTGTTCATACATACAATAAATTATACATACAATTTACTTATTTCCCAGTATAGGCAGAAAACGGAAGGAAAAACTCAACAATTTAACCCGATGAAGGAAGCGTCGGCGAAGTTTCATGGCAATGTAACGATCACGTGAGTAGCGGGAGGCGGTACCAGCCAGAACCGCCTCCGTAGTTGAGCCCTCTCATTCTGTTTCTTCTAGCGTTGTCGCTTTGCGACAAGTTTAACGCTTTAAGCGTTATTAAAAAAAATAAGTTAACTTTCTCCATACAAAATCGTCTTTCGGCATTACAATTCTTTTTTTGTTATGGACAGTCAAATCTACGTTCCAGTATTTTTTTCTTGTTTAGATTAAATATACGACGTGTGTTAAAAATTGGTTTTTTGAACAAAACAATTTTTATGTTTAATTTGTTGATGTCACAAAGTTATTAAGCTTTATTGAATCCATTACTTTTGATATAAAAAAAAAATTGTAGACAAGTAGACTGGGCTGTGCTTATTACAACAACAAAATTGGATAAGGTTTAGGGTTCGAGAAATCATAAACCCCGAAAGACAATTTTGACGTAATTTGAAGGTATATTCGCTGAGCGCGTGCAGCTGTCCCTCTTGCGTTGGCGGGGAGTGCGCGTGGTGAACAGAGATGGCCAAACACCTAAAATGTTTTCACGTGACTGACCTCTTTCTGCTGTTAATAATTTGCCTACTGACAGTTGCCACGAAACAAATACAAATGTAGAAAGACAACGCCACTGGCACTAATTTAACGCCACTTGCACTAATTTAACGCCACTTGAGCTATACCTGCATCTGACTGCTGCGAACAGACTACGCCCACGGGCGCGCCCGGTACGGGACACGATCAACTTTTATTGAATATATTCATAGACTACCCGCACTGCGCTACCTGCGAGTAATACGCTACGCCTCCGGATTGCATATTAGTGCTGTAGTTGGCGGTGAAGACGGTTAGTATGCAAATGCGGCCGACGCCGGCTAGAGGCGTCTCGTCGCATGTTTATGTAGGAGAATCGAAATTGTTTTTATTAGCACGCACCGCGGGGCTCGTCGGCCTATTGCTGTTGATGAAAGTTGCGCATGAAAACGCAGTTATAATGTAGCGTATAGACGTATGTCGGTCTCGGTAGCTAAGTGGTGCGCTCGGTCGACTGTCGATCGGATCAAAAGCACACCTGGGCGCGGTCAGTGCAACGGTGGTTCGATTCCACGTAAAACTGTAGGTCAAGGCACCTCTAACCTTACTAGGTGGTAGTGTTTATTCCGCCCGGTTTGGTACCACCGCACTGAATGAAACGTCGGTCGAAACGGCTATCTATGGATGAAACAGCACACAAAGGAAAAGACAACACCAAACTAAATAACTAAACTAAAATAAAGAAGTCTAAAGAAAGGGATATTTTACTCACAGCTCAGGCAGCTGATGACGTAGCGTTATATATGATTAAAATTGATGATTGATGATTAAAATTAGCTTTGTTTATTAGGATTCAAAATGTGTTAATCGCAACACCTGAATTGTTAAAATAACTTAAAGAAAGTTCGTCTAGACTAGCATGTCAGCTCCTTGTGGGTCCAGCGAAAAGTGACTAAGTACTCGGAGTAAGAAGTCAGCGAGTTGCCAGTTCACCCACCCCCACACCCCACCTCCAGGCGCACAGTGCTGTGGAACTATCTGGTAACTCTTCTTGAATTCTTGAAGACAGGTATCGCTCTTCCGCATACCATAGAGGTCTAGATTAAGGAACAGCTAATTTTGCGAGTTAATGTTTTCGGAAAAAGGGTAAAATGTATGCGATATACGCAAAGACCGTAACAGCTACGTTCATTGCATATATAAATGAATATATTTTTCAGCAATTTCCATAAAATTATTATTTTTTTATGGATACTGTCAGGGTTGGCTACATCACATCATTACCTGTTTTTGATGAGGGAGAGCGTTTTGTGCTTTTTCCGGCTGTATGTAACCCACGGAACCCCTGTGCCCCTTCCGCGGAACTCCAGAGTTCCGCGGAACACTTTTTGGGAATCGCTGATATAGATAGATAGATAGAAATACTTTATTGCTCAAGAAAATAGATTTTACATAAACAAACGATAAGTAATTTACATGAGGGGCAAAGGCGGACTTATCCCTTACAGGGATTTCCCCCAGTCAACCTTTGGATGTTTGAGAATCGTATGTTGTGAGATGTAAGTAGGTAGTAGCAAAAGACTTGAGTGTGGGAATGTAAAATATAATATAAGGAAAATAACTATGGTAAACTATAATATACCTACACACACAACATATAAGTACATACTAGTTAATTAAACGTATAAATTACTATTTATAAATTAAATTAAATACATATGAATTACAGATTATATAATACATAATACCTAAATATATACATACATACTTGTCCATTCAGAATTAAAGGATTTGTTAGCTATTGACTTATCTACTGACTTAGTTGATACTGACTGATCTACAACATCGATATTTGAAATTTATTGTCGAAGCTCTTTTAAATTCTGTACAAAAATCACTTTATAATTGCGAGCAAAATAAATGGGCAGAGACGACTATCCAGACTTTTTGGCTAAGTTACTATCTCTCGATTCCATCTCCGCAATAAATAGTGGTTGTGCCAACAAGCCGGCCGTCGACTGTACCGTTGTGGGAAACTTTCCGGAACTCACTTCTCGGGTTTTCGACTTTGAGCTCCAAGTCGGATTGCGTTTATTGCCTGAGTGAGAAGTTGTAGATCGATCGCCGCTAGATGTTCTGTAACCTGGACGAAAGGACGACAATTAGATAAGCCGAAATAATGGAGAGGAGGGACTTATGAAGTCGGATCATCCCTGTTTGTGTAAAGAACCTCAAGAGGTCATCGGACAATCAGACACAGCCAATAGAACCAAATGTGTGAAGATAGACACAACATTTAGAATGGAGCGTCTGGGCTTCAGCTTTTGAAGTCCGAAGCCGTTTTGGCAGCCAGAGAAAAGTAAAGAACAAAGAAAAAAAGAGAAGTACGTAGAAAAAACAGAAGGAACAATATGTGTTTCCTACTCAGATTTCATAAAGGATTTTTGAACATTTCTTTAAAAGAAAAACAAAAGAGCTTGATTACTTCGCGGATACCATACAAATGAACAAACAATAGTTTTTTTCTGAAAGTCGCGGTAGGTCACGAAACCCGTCGAAGTAATCGATTGAGTATAGATATTGCATCTTACGAAAGTTTTGTCCTATTTGATCCAATACAATAAAATGAGTCTCTTAAATGAATGATACTGTTACGTCATTTATATACAAACTGTAATTTATTTCATGGCACGGCAACGGTAACCTGACGAACACAGCACGTCACGACGACGGGCACGGCACAGCAACGGCAACGTCACGACGACGACGGCAGGGAAGTAGTGGGGACAACAATGTATGAAAAATATGAACGTAGCTTTCGCACACGTCATTTCGACAGGGCAGTCATAAGTTTTGTATGCAGTCATACGGCCATTGACCATTCCTATTCTCAAATTTAACTGTAGTGGACGGTACTATGTTGCCTTAGGTGTTTTTGGCGTAGAAGATTTTAGGTTGCTGGTTTAAGAGATGAAGTAAAAACAGGAAATTCACTCACACACTTTAGTCCGCGGCAAGGTGCCAAGGAGAACAGACAGATTTCATACAAAATGTCGAACGACAGCGAGCGGCGACGACCAATCAGAGTAGAGAATTTATTAACCAATGTGGAGGCTACACGCTTATTGGTGCGTTTCTTTGCTGCTCGGAGCAAGCAGGTTCCTATCTGATGATAATAAGTGATAACTAACGTACATAGGTTGGCACGAAACAGTAGTCATCCTTAAAATCCGTGCGGAAATGAGTACAGTGGCGCTCAGCTATGGGTATCCAACGCAAAATCAGGGGAAGCGTTCGGTTAAGATCTTTGGTTAAGAATCGAGTCGTTCCCTACTGAGATCCGCGCGGTCTCACACCACTTCCTACCTCATACCCCTCGTGCCTTCGTAAAATGAAAACACTCTACGAGCTCATACACCCCAGGAGTTACCTGTCCCTGTCTCTTCATAATTCTGAGATTGCGCATACGCCACTACGGAATCCCTATAGACAGCTCTAAAGAAAGACGGAGCTGTCACATACGGACGTCTCTTTCTCGCGAGATATTTGATTTTCCTTGTAGTTCAAGGTCGACGATCCCATGTGTGCGTAACTGTACCTGGCTCAGCCATAAAACGCATACCTTCGTGAGACGCAACCACTGTACAACAAAATCGAACATTGCGAGAGCTTCTAAAGAAAGTCCCAAGCCCTGTGATCACTTTATTGGCTACTAAGGCCAAAGAAAGGGAACTAGATCAGTAAATAATTTTGTGTGACTCTGCCGGCCATTTGTTTTCGCAGTTTGCCAAGTTATAAAATGTATTAAACGTTAAACTGTCTTTATTGTCGCTTGTAGTACTTAAAGTTACGAATTAGCTCAATAACTCATGTGTTATATCCTCCCTACACACCAATTAATCGTGGGAAGCCTGTACCTAAAAGAACCGTCCGTGTTTGCAGTAAAACGTAGTACCTACTTATTAAACTATAAATGAAATACTTTTTTATACCAATATTTGGTTTTAGTTATTTTTAATATATATTATATTATTTACATTAGTAAGTAATTTAAAAAACATTTTTTTTTATTATATTTTGACCTATTGTCGTCGTCAGATAAAATTGTTTGTATATATTATGCAAAGATATTGTATTACGTCGCTGCGCCAGCGACGACGTAATACAAACTCTCTGATATTATGTAAGTTTAATATCTAATATATCGAATGATAGAAGGCGTTGTAATGGGTTTGAATTTTTCGAATGTATCTATAGGCATGGATGAATGAGAAGAGCGGAAGACCGCGTATGGTGGCGTGCCTTGGGAGAGGCCTATGTCCAGCAGTGGACCAATACAGGCTGATGATGATGATGATGATAATGATCTATAGGCCGGGTGAATGGTGTGAGCCGAAACTATAGAAATGGTATTTTAATTGTGACCGCGAAATAGAGAAATATGAACATTCTCAAAATTTTACAAGCTAGTCTTCATGCAAAGCCCAGCATTTTTTCATACAAAAGAGGAATAATAAATGATTAGCATAATAAGGTAATTTCTGGAACGGCTCTTGAGGAACCCCTCGTGATCGAGGGGAAAAGGTCATGCCTCTATTTGCGACGAGTAAGTATTGGGATCAAACACGCCGGGCGTTGCTTTCTTATTCCGAGGTTTATTTGTTACTTACTTTTCGCGACGTTTCGTCCCACACTCTGGGGACATCGTCAGGCTCAGGACTCGCGGTACTGCGACGTCCTGGAGGACCGAAAACATACACTCGAAGCATATACGAGTACTATACGCATAACCGAAAACATTACTATAATGTGTAATAGCGGTGGTGAAAGCAAGAAAAATTCGGCAGGAATTTGTTTTCCGCGTGATTACTCGCATGCTTCAACTAAACCCGGAGCCGAATTCGTTCATGTATCATCCTCGCCGCGAGCTCGCCAAGTTGCTCGTAACTGTAGCGTCTGATTATTCTTCCGCTACCCGAACCTTAATCTTCTCCGGGTTAAGTGCCCGACTAATCGCGTTGGACGTCGGATAATCTGAATTTTAATTACCGATATCTCCATCGCTTTTCCTCCTTCGCCTTTCCGCGCGTGATGCCTCCCTCGCGCACACACGCGCGCGCCCCTCGTCACGGCGAGACGTGAACTGTAAACGGAGGACTTCGCTTGGAAACGAGCGCTGATGGAGTTTTGGGCAATTTTGCCGGATCCGAAATGAATTCTCCGTGTGATGATGATCCTATCACTTCTATGGGTTTATTATTCCAGGATTTAGCTCTCTATTCACTGGTACTGAGTGCACATTTATGGGTTTTATTCCATCTATTAGATAGATAAATAGAAAATTCTTTATTGCTCCAGTAAACATTAAACAGTAAAAATACATTGGAAAATTTACATAAGGCGCAAAGGCGGACTTATCCCTTACAGAGATTTCTTACAGTCAACCTTTGGATGTTTGAGATTCGATAATATAGTGGAATGTATGTAAGTAGGTAGTAGCAAAAGAGTTGAGCGTGACAATTGAAGATAAAATAATAATAAGAATACTTATTAACAATACATATAAGTACATGCTAGTAAAATATAAGCCATACATCCTCAAGTCTAAAGTGCTCGTCGGCTAAAGTGACATCTCTCATGCATTTGGCGGGACTTGAAATGAAATTGAAACCTTACTAGGTGGTAGGGTTTATCCCGCCCGGGTTGATACCTTCGCACTGAATAAAAGGTCGGTTGAAACGGCTATGTAAATAGTTCCTGTTTTCCGTCCAGTTCAGTGTAGCCGGCACGAGCGAAGGGAAGCACTGACATGGCACCTACTTCACCAAGGTGTTTTGGGCTGACATCACGCATCAAAATCTGCGCAGTGGTTCCGGAGTTTAACTCAAACATACATACATAAATACATTCATACATACAGACAGACGTTCACTTTTATAAGAAGTAGAGATAGAGATATCGTCCAAGTATCCTGCTTACTTACGCCTCCCCACGCGCTGTCACGTCGAGGTCGACCATCTTTGATCAAACGTCAAAGTGAGAGAGTCCATTACGAAATTGATTTCTGAATTTCATTTGTTGTTTTGGCGAAGTTTCTTATGTGGAAGTTGCTGTGCCGATATTAAACCGATCTATATCAATATTGTGTACGAGGATAGATCAAAGAGACCAGTGGATTTACATCAGAGAGAAACATATCTTAAGAGTCTGCAATAACTAATAAATAACTCACATTGCTTCGTACGATCTCTGTTACATCAGCAACGAAAATCTGTAATAAATATATGGTAAAGTTGAGTAGTAATGCTAACTATAAATTAATGGTCAAGTGCGTAGTCCACGTCAACGCGCTAAAGCCGCACTCATACTGTGCGCTGGCTGACCTTAAAACACACAGTGCAACGCTATTGCTCCACGTCAGCGCGCTTGCTTGTCTTAAAACATACAGTGCAACGCGATTGCTTCACTTCAACGTGCTAAAGTCCCGCTCGTGCGGTGCGCTGCCTTGCCTTAAAACACACAGTGCAACGCTATTGCTCCACGTCAGCGCGCTTGCTTGCCTTAAAACATACAGTGCAACGCGATTGCTTCACTTCAACGTGCTAAAGTCCCGCTCGTGCGGTGCGCTGCCTTGCCTTAAAACACACAGTGCAACGCTATTGCTCCACGTCAGCGCGCTTGCTTGCCTTAAAACATACAGTGCAACGCGATTGCTTCACTTCAACGTGCTAAAGTCCCGCTCGTGCGGTGCGCTCCGTGCGCTGCCTTGCCTTAAAACACACAGTGCAACGCTATTGGTCCACGTTAGTGATGCAAAGGCCGTCAATTACCGACGTTGACCAAACGGAAAACTTCCAAAAAATGGAAAACGTCCGTCAATGACCGGTCATTGACGGCTCTTATGCGACGCCGCAAGCTCGGCACGACGACGCCGCGCGACGCCTTCCATAAGGAGTGAGCCAGGCGTTCTTGACGCGCCGCGCGTGTGCAGAAGGGTGGATCTTCTTTTAAATTTTTATTAGTTTTTCTTGATATAATGTAGGTACCTACCTAGGTGATTAAATAAAAAACTATAAAAGAAATCGTAATATTCTATGTTGAAAAAAATAGAGCGGGCTACACTCCAATAACTTATATATATATATATAATCAATCATACCTACCCTACCTACCTCGGACTTTTTCCAGCGCTAACAGGGTAGGTAGCACTCAATCACTAACAACATACATATAACACGGAAATTCACTCGTGGGCTTGCATGAGTGCGGTGCGAATAGTCTACCCTACACGTATTTCTATAAGCAAATATTAAATTAAATTTATTATAAAACTAACCTAACCAACCCAACCCGAAAGGACTTGCAATGGAATGGAATAATCTGTACCTATCTCCTTTTATTTAGTGTAGGTAGGTTGATTATTTGAATCGTAGTTGTAGGTAACCAACGTTTGTAGGTAGGTACCTACTATATTGCGCTGCACAACACACATCGCGCGTGCGTGTGTGTGCAACGTGCGACCTTGAACGACGACGAAAATGTCGATGTTTACCTACTTATTTACGCACTGTATTGGACGCAACGCATGCAAGCAACACATGAGCTAAGTAGGTAGGCAGCTGCGCGGCGCACAGACATCAAAGGGCCGCCGCCCCGGCGGCGTCGCTTTGATGTCTGTGCTGCACCGGCCGCGCGCGCGACGCGCTATCACGCCACGCAGTACGCTGTGCGCTGTCTCTCTTTTACCTGTAATAATTGCAAACGAGTGAAACAAATGAATATAGTTAGGGTTAAAAGCAAATCGTTGGCGATGGCGACAAATTGTTTAAAAAATTAACTATATTATTGTAAATAATGGGCGCGGGGGAGCGGAGGCGGCGCGCGGCAAATTCGCGCGCAGCTCCCGCGCCGCCTCCCCCCCCCCCCCCCCCCCCAAGTGCACCGCGCCGCCGCGCAGCTCCGTCCTTATTAATTTTATAATAATTATTTTCTTGGAAACCATTACGAATATATGCATAGTTTCTTGGCAAAAGTTGTTTATAATACTGGGAAAATTTATTTTCTCGTTTTCTCTTAAAGTTAAAACAGAAACCAACAAAAAATTTCACATAGTAAAAGTAGGTATGTAACGTTATTTTAAAAACACTATATTAAAAGTTTGATAATTAATTAGTTTTTAACACTAATAGATCAATACACAATTAAACACTTATTTATCTATTTCCCTTTGATTTTTACAGATTATTTAGGGCAACCTACTTTATTAGCAAAAGTAAAAGTAGGTATGTAACGTTATTTTAAAAACACTCCATATTAAAAGTTTGCTAATTAATTAGTTTTTTTAATTAATTATCGTAGTCTGTTAGTTCGAAAAAATGCCTGCTTTTTGCCTCCAAAAGCAGGCATTTTTTCGAACTAACAGAATACACACACACAACTACCAAGTCGCTGACTAACACGTTGTGCAAATGGTGCAATGCAAATGCTAAGCGTGCGTGCGCAGCAAACGGCTACTTAAGTCCGACCGAGTGAGTGCGAGCGACGTCACGTGTCGACGCGAAACGGCAACGTCGTCGTCGCGTGCGTGCGGCGGCGGCGCACGCACGCGACGACGTCGGACAACGCCGAGGAAACATTCCACTGGCATGTTCTGCTGGCATAATACCTACCAGTGGACAGAGAAGGCAAGTAGAAAGCTATCTTGCTGGACTGCTATCAAAATATTGTTTATTGCTTCGTCGATCTTATTTATTACGCTTACAATATTTAGAATGTTTTTTAGTTTTAAGTACATTCGTTACTCACCAATACTTATCTGCTTATGAAATTTCCATTGCGTTAGTGCAATGAAGAAAAAATGATGTTCAAATGTGATATGATATGATAGGAAAAATTTTAAATGTTGCTGGCCGCATTGTATGCAAGTATCAAACAAGATAATGTAACATGCATGCTGCACGTAACTTGCACACTTGCTTCTATGTCAACTTGTCCGTCTGAACGGTTCGCGTCATGGACGCCGCTCGCTCGCTCAAACGAACACGAAAACGGAATGAGAGTTGGTCATCCATGGAGTTGCTAGATACAATTTAAAATAAAAATTTTGCTCCAAGGTACCTACGAGTAGTTTTGTTTTTCTGATTTCAAATAGTTTTCATTTAATAATTATTTATTATATGCTATGAGGATTTAAATCACCTGTCTTATCCAGTATATTGCATACTATTAGTGTAGGTTCTCAGTTAAAAGGTTAATCAATTTTATTCGTTGGGCATTTTATAATACTGCAAAGTAGATATTCACACTTCCTAACATTAACTTTAAAAAATAGTTATAAGTCTTGTTTAATTAAAGTTTTATTTTATAACACTACCTATTTGTATTTCTTAAGTAATTTTATATTCACATTAATCTATGTTGAGTATAATAATGAAATGATACAACTACATACAGCACACTTATTTTATATTTATATACGTGCGCTAAAATATTGCGACTCCACAACGTATTTTGTTCTCAAAAGTTGTCGATGGACGTTGCCCGAGCAGCAGTGCGGCAACATTTCAATTTCGGCGTCGGTAGCGGACAACGTCTTGATGACAACGGTCAACGTCGCTCGACGACGCCGAGGCGACGACTTTTTAGGACGTTGACGGTCATTGACCGCTCTTTTAGTGGTCATTGACGGGACTTTTTGGTCATTGACGGTCAATTTACAACACTAGTCCACGTCAACGCGCTAAAGCCGCACTCATACTGTGCGCTGGCTTGCCTTAAAACACACAGTGCAACGATATTGCTCCACGTCAGCGTGCTAAAGTCGCACTCATACTGTGCGCTGGCTTGCCTTAAAACACATAGTGCAATGCTATTGGTCGACGTCAACGCGCTAAAGCCGCACTTATACTGTGCACTGGCTTGCCTTAAAACACGCAGTGCAACGCTACTGGTCTACGTCAACGCGCTAAAGCTGCACTCATACGGTGCCCTGGCTTGAATTTCGAAAATTCAAGGATTTCAGAACATGGACTCTATTTGCGGTGGCAACGTTGCGTTGCGTTGCATTGTATGTATTTAATTTAAAGGTGTTGAGAAGAGTGTGTTCTTGGCTAATGGAACTGTGCGGAGTACGGAAGTGGGTTGCACCTACATCGAAACTTTCATCCCAACTTTTCAAATTATTCCTCCTATTGTAAGTTCCGAGGGAAAATAAACAGTGCCACGGCCTTACGTTAGAAACTGTAGCTTATCATCTGTAACATAAAGTGGATTTTCGCTTGCAGATTGCCTCTCGAAATAGAACTTGCTTTAAACTGCACATCTCCTCACCTTGGGGAGGGATTCGTAAGATATTTAGAATATAAATAATGGGTGGACGAATTTGAGTTTTTGTTTACCTGACAGCGTTTGGGGTTAAAATGGATACTTTCTCCTTTGTGGACCTTGTGAGTGAAAGATATTAAAATTATGCTAATCCCACTTATATCTTCAGCAAAATTCAAGCTTTTGAGAATTTGAAATCATTTATATTTTACGTAGCACGTACATTATTGATTTAGTAGAATGTATAATTTCTCCCAAGTACAGTCTCGGATCCTTCAAGAGGGGCGTACAAAGGTGCCTCTGAGGCTGCTGGCGTGTTGTGGCATTCACAAGGAGAGTGTCCATGGACACCGGTGTCATTAAAAATGCTCTGGACAAGCAAAAACGGGTGGCCTCGAGGGACGCCAGACAAAAGAAAAGCATCTATATAAAAAAAGAAATTGAAAAAAAAAATTCATACTTGTAGAACTCGGGTCCATCTGTGCGACGCTTGTTCTATGAATAAGACGACTTCTAAACTTTTAGGTCTACCGCAACCTACAAGCGACTGAACGAATTACCGCGTATCTACCCGGCAGCAGTGAAGCACCGGTTTGTATTCGAAAAGTTCAAGGGCCTGTCAACCCTTATTCACCCGTACTCCTCTTTCAAGGCGCCGCTTTCGCTGGTTGGACTAGGATGCAACACAATCAACACACAGCAAAAATTTGGTTTTAATGTTATATACCAAAACTACGGATCGAAACAAAAAAGTAAGAAGCTACCACAACGATACTATAGATTCTATAGTAAAGAACATCGATTCAATAAAAAATCTATCATTCATTACTGACCTTAGTGCGGTAATACCGCCGGCGCGGCGCCGGTGCGACGCGGCGATCGAACTTGGCAGAATCACTACCGTGACTTGAGATAAAAACAAATTTGCTCGTACATATGGATCCCAACCAAAACACATCGACAGGTATATTGTTTCCACAAGCAAGCGTACATTGCACCTTACGCGCTCGACCTAAGAGTCAAAATCGCCCGGAACTCTCTCAAATGCAACCGGAAAAACACAGTGGAAAGTGCATATTTGCTCGCAGGCAATCTAAGAAAGAACCGTCGCGGCCTGAATATGAGTACGGAATAAGGTTGGGGATGGGGTGGGGGATGGGAGGTAGGAAAAGGTGTGGAAAAGCAACGGGGGAAGGAAATAAGAAGAGCAAAATCATTTAAGATTACATCAATTAATGTTTTTTTTATAAAGATTTAGTACTTGGTCTCTATGAATATATTATATGACCTGCGATATGACCTATGACATACATACATGCATACATAACACACGCTGTATGCCAGCAATCGGGGTAAGCAGAGTAATCGGTGTTGTGCTGCAAGTACTCTTTTTATTAAATTACAACTCAACACCGACCACCACGTTTAGAAAAAGTATTAGGACCAAGATACGAGTAACTATCAAGCAGCAAGTAAGCCACGAAGACCCATCTGCTGCATGACTCGGTGGAAGGACCGTGCCAAGGTGAGGGATGGCTAGTCTGTCGCCCTTTAGCACGGCACCTTGTCCTTATCTCTTAGTTCACTTTTACGACATGCACGGGGGAGATGCAGTGGGGCTATTATTTTTAATTACCGGCCCCACACGGTATGGCCTATGAGTCTCCGTGAATATAACGTAAGAATGAAGTACTTAAATTTTGTACATAACGATATAGGGAAAGATCCCACCAAAAGTACCTATAGCTCCCACCAAAAGTATAGCTGCCACCAAACGTAAGCCACAGATTACTTAATAGTTACTTCGTAAGTGTATCTCCCACCTAAAGTATAGCTCCCACCTAAAGTATAGCTCCCACCAAAAGTACAGCTGCCACCAAACGTAAGCCACAGATTACTTAATAGTTACTTCGTAAGTGTATCTCCCACCTAAAGTATAGCTCCCACCTAAAGTATAGCTCCCACCAAAAGTACAGCTGCCACCAAACGTAAGCCACAGATTACTTAATAGTTACTTCGTAAGTATAGCTCCCACCTAAAGTATAGCTGCCACCTAAAGTATAGCTCCCACCAAAAGTATAGCTGCCACCAAACGTAAGCCACAGATTACTTAATAGTTACTTCGTAAGTATAGCTCCCACCTAAAGTATAGCTGCCACCTAAAGTATAGCTCCCACCAAAAGTACAGCTGCCACCAAACGTAAGCCACAGATTACTTAATAGTTACTTCGTAAGTATAGCTCCCACCTAAAGTATAGCTCCCACCTAAAGTATAGCTCCCACCAAAAGTACAGCTGCCACCAAACGTAAGCCACAGATTACTTAATAGTTACTTCGTAAGTATAGCTCCCACCTAAAGTATAGCTGCCACCTAAAGTATAGCTCCCACCATTAAACGTTGCTAGTCTAACATGAGTACTAAGTTGGGGGTTTCGGCCTCCTCTTAGCTCACGCTCCCGACTCCACTCTGGTCGGTGGGTCAAATGAGATACCACCCTAAACGCTGGGTTGAGTACTGCGGGGTTCCGTTAAAAGCCCCAGAATGCTTCGTGCTTCTGCACGGAACACTGGAGTTGGTCTCGCAGGGGTTGTGGTTTAGCGTTGATTCCCTGGTGCTTCCGTACTTGTGTAGTTAAAGCACCTAACACGGGAATAAGTAGCGAAAGCTGCGAGTGGTGAGCCACTTAGAGCTCCGTAACCAATGTGGAGAATTGGTAGACATGCGAATAATGTAGATCGGTATGTCGGTGCTACACACACTTATATGTGGATGTGGGATGGACTTCTCACGAGCTAATGACGCTGACGTAAGTCTGTCATTCGAGACCGGTGGATCCCCGGTACACATTAGGTGGTGGTCATATGCACTTCCACGCATATACATAGCTGGTGAAAACAAAAGCCTTAAGGCTAGTACAAAACGCTGAGGCCCTGGGCACAGGTTGTGGTTGGATAGGGTGCTGACCCCAGTGGCAGTGAAGGCTTCACCCCCGGCTCTCGACTTCGGTCGGGGGTTCCTTCGGGTGGACGGGTGGTGGCTCGGATCGGCTGGGGAAAGGTCGCAGCCTGTGTTTCCCATGGGATTTTTTCGGAAGAACGAAAGTTCGACAGAGCAGCTATGGGGCCTCGATCTGGCATACATGATCACTGTACTCGCAAGAGTGCAGGTATTAGACGTCTGGATTTTGTAGCCGAAAGGCTGGTATCTCCGGACGTCTATAAACAAAAAAAAAACGTAAATCAATTAAAATGATAGAAAAGAAAGCTCCCACCAAAAGTATAGCTGCCACCAAACGTAAGCCACAGATTACTTAATAGTTACTTCGTAAGTATAGCTCCCACGTAAAGTATAGCTCCCACCTAAAGTATAGCTGCCACCAAACGTAAGCCACAGATTACTTAATAGTTAATTCGTAAGTATAGCTCCCACCTAAAGTATAGCTCCCACCTAAAGTATAGCTCCCACCAAAAGTACAGCTGCCACCAAACGTAAGCCACAGATTACTTAATAGTTACTTCGTAAGTATAGCTCCCACCTAAAGTATAGCTGCCACCTAAAGTATAGCTCCCACCAAAAGTATAGCTGCCACCAAACGTAAGCCACAGATTACTTAATAGTTACTTCGTAAGTATAGCTCCCACGTAAAGTATAGCTCCCACCTAAAGTATAGCTGCCACCAAACGTAAGCCACATATTACTTAATAGTTACTTCGTAAGTATAGCTCCCACGTAAAGTATAGCTCCCACCTAAAGTATAGCTGCCACCAAACGTAAGCCACAGATTACTTAATAGTTACTTCGTAAGTATATCTCCCACCTAAAGTATAGCTCCCACCAAAAGTATAGAATATTACTTGCAGCATTTTGATGTAACTTTCCTTACCTCGACTCTCCAGAATCATTTCCGCCAACTTCCCTAAACAAATACGATATATTGTAGAGGTTGGAAAACTATTTCGGGACGCAATATCGGAAGTTCTAGCTCTGATGCGGTGCGAGGCTCGAAGCCATTTGAGGATGACATCCGCGGATGGCGGCTTGCGGATGCAGTGCGGATAGAATATGCGGCTAACGAAATCAAAATAATTTGCTATATGAGTGATAAAAAAAATTACACTATTTTTTCACTTCGTCATAGTACCTATATTTTGTAATAATAAAGTATATAATAAATATAAAAGATAAATTAATAATAGTAAATTTTAATAAGAAAAAATAAACATAAAAACTGATCAATTAAAAATTCTGCATTATTAAAATAATCCGTCATTATTTAAAAATAAAATTCAGCATAAAAAATATATAATATGTTATATTGAAAAATTGTATTATACTATTATTATGATATTAAATTATATTATTATAACGTCGCGCCACCATCCTGACACACCTCTTGCGTCTCTTCCAGTAATGTACGCTCCGAGCACTCCCCATGGAATAAAAGATAGAACACACTTAGGGAGCCGATATCCCTACGGAGTTGCAGCAGTTCTAGATCGCGGGACACATCGGGGTCACCCACTAGTCGCACGGCTCGACGCTGCTAGATTAAGTCCAGAGGCGCAATTTGGCAGAGCCATCCCACAGTTGCGAGCAGTACTCCAAGCAGGACCTAATCTGCGATTTATACAGAAGCCAGCTTTTGGTCCGGCTATAAACTGAGTTCACAATGGCTGATTGTTGCATGTCTCACCTTATCGTCTGATATCCGCATACACACGAGTGAGGAGCGCACTAACTGATTATTTAAAGAAAGGGATTGAAAATGGCCGCGTTCCAATTTTCCTCTCGCTCACACAGTATGGCCGTCTAAAGAAAATAAAGCAATTGTTCGAAGATAAAAATATGCAAATAAAAAAATATGCTATGCAAAAAAAAAAAATAGCATGGCGACTGTACAGCAATAAAGCGCTGCCATTTTCAATCCCTTTCTTTAATTAAATAACCAGGTTATAAGAGGTATCTCGGAACTTAGAGACCTTACAACTCCGCAGGGACGTTGGATCTTTGTGTGTGTTCTATCGCCTGTACCACGGAGAGTGTTCCAAGGAGCTGCACGATGCGATCCCTCCATCCCCATTCTACCATCGTTCCACGCGCAACAGGTTGGGAATGCATCCACACACTGTCGATATTCCCCCACTTAGGACAAATCGATCCTGTAAATCCTTTATTTACAGGGTTGCCAACATGTGGAATGCACTCCCACCTGCATCCTTTCCTCTAATGTACAGTCTGGGGTCCTTCAAACATAATGTGAAGGTGCATCTAGCCGGCCGACATGGTATTCGCAGCCTCCGTAAATATTCGAATGCCCGTGGGCGCCGTCGACTACACCTCTGCGTTAGTCTGGCGCGCGCCATATGTCGAGCTTCCCATAAAAGAAACCGCATTCATACATACATACATACATATCTATCACACACGGTGAATCCCGACAATCGGGGTAAGCAGAGTAATCGGTGTTGTGCTGCAAGAACTCTGGTCAATTACAGCACAACACCGACCGCCACGTTTCGCAAAGTATTCGAACAAGATTAAATCGATCTAGCAGCAAGTAAGGCACGAAGACCCACCTGCCGCATGACTCGGTGGAAGTACCGCGCCAAGGTGAGAGGTGGCTAGCCTGTCGCCCTTTAGCACGGCATCTTGTCCTTATCCCTTAGTCGCCTTTTACGACATGCATGGGGAGATATGCAGTCGGGATATTCTTTTTAAGTACCGGCCCCACACAGCATGAAATTAATTTTTCGCATGCTCCCACATAGCATTCATAGCATGAAATTAATGTTAATGCTATCCTTTGAATGTATTCGTGATGATGACAATTGCGTGTGAAGGCGCGCACACTTATTCACCGTGTTTCATCGCATTTTACCTCTTCCGGTGCACTGACCCACATCGATTGGCCGCCGCTACCGACTAAGACGGAGCGGCAAAGGGAAACGGTCTGCGGGTAGGAGCTAAATTATGATCCTGGGAATATTACCTACGCCGCGGTAGATGTATCGCCGACGGCGGCGGCGGCGGTGGCGGCGGTCGCTACGGGCGCGTTCCGAAACGTACTCATCTGGATAATGGGCCTTTGACAAACGGTTTGGAAAATTGTAGTCTTGGATAGGGCTTGCGTCTTTGCCCTCAACGCGCCCGATGCGGCCACAAAGGCAATAGGTGAAGTTGACAGTGAGTCGAGGGCCTCTGTGTGTGTGTGATTTCTGAGGACCACTCCTTTCAGGCAGGTACTTGTGATGGCAGCCTGTTCAGCGTTCACCTTGTGGTATTTCAAGCGATGCTTTTGAAATTATCTAGCTCTGCACGTTGTTGGCATCGCGATGTGCATTAGTTTGGCACGACCGAAGGGAAGCACTGACATGGCACCAAGTTCACCCGGTGTTATGGGCTGACATCAAGAATGTTGTAGGTGATATAGCCTACCGTGTCAGTTTCCATAAAAAAAAATAGGTTGCACTCCGGGAGTGCCGGCAGAAGTGAAAACGTAACTATACGTACACGTATTTATCAGTATAAAAGTACTATCATTTATGTGGTAAAATACAATATTCATTTATTGCGCTATCGTAGACCAACATGACAATTTTACATAAAATATTACATAAAAAATTTAACACTACAGAACTATTATAATTATTTTACATCAAAAAGTTTATTTCTCAGAAAAATCAACTTTCATCCATAATTTCAACGAGTCTTACGTTTTTTCGATCAGGCTACGGATCTGACGCGAGTTTAACATTTTTTACCCATCTATAAAAAGTGCCAAACGCCGCTAAAGAAGTTTTCACTTCAAAAAATAACAATCAATGAATTAAATATACTTTATTGTAGTGGCCCAGTGGTCTGGTCATCGGCTTCTCTTTCGAGAGATCCGAGGTTCAAAAATCCGGTTGGCGAGTACCAATATTTTTTTTTTCTGAAGAAAACATTTACGTGCGCGCACACCTACACCTGCTGCTTTACCGTTCGGGACCGTCGCGAAACTGTAGGTCCCTTCCCCTGCCCCTTACTAGGTGCTATGCTCAAATTGTAGCCGATGGGTTGGTATTACTGGATGTAAGATGGCTGCACAGCAGCACTAGCTGCATTCGTCTCTAGCCCAGAATGGATAGCAATCAAAGGGAAGGGATATACTCCGGTAAGGCCAGCAATCCAGGGAAGTCTCCGGTATGGCAACTATCTTCTCGGAGGTGATATTGGCTGGTCGGAGCATGCGCTTTGACCCCTCCGACACAGCCTCCCATACCGGATTACATAAAAAAAATATTTAAAAAAAGGCACCTACAGGTCTGTTAACCAAAGCTGGCGAGTGCACAGTACTCACACCAATGCAATTGTGCAAGTGCGAGTGAGACAGATCGGGTTTTCGTGATGCGTATGCCCCGATCTGTCTCACTCGCACTTGCACAATTGCATTGGTGTGAGTACTGTGCACGCGCCAGCTTTGGTTAACCGACTGTACCTTCTCGAAGGCGATGTTGGCTGGTCGGGGCACGTGGTCTGGCCACAAAAAGACGAGAGGTGTCGTGGAACACGAGGTGGAGGAACACCCGGTTGGAACGAAGTCCCTTTCGCTATATACGAGTATTATATGTATTAAATTTCAATTTATTTATTTATACACATATGAGAAACTTTAACGTAATAAACATGATTACAGCATAATTTTTAAGATAGTGAAGTTAATTTGTACATGGAGCAACACCTGCCCTCTAAACTAGCGCAAGCCGTATTATAGGGGGCAGGTAACTGTCAATATTTACTTTATACATCGTGTTTATACTTTATACTTCCTTTTCTTAGGTGTGTGTGTATGTGTGCGTGTGTGTGGGGTCGAATGTAAGTGTAAATTTTGTGTATGCATGCGAGGATGAATGAGTGCTTGTAGGGCATAGGGATGTGTTAGGATCAAAATCATCTAATATAGAAGGTATTGGTTAGGATATACATTGCAACAGTTCATCAGTTCTAGAGCGACCTAGTTCGAAAAGCCATTTGTGAATATTTTTTTTGAATTTATATCCGCTAATTATGTCCCTAGTAGAAGGATCTAATTTGTTAATTACAGAGGGTCCAATGAAGGAGTGGGCTCTTTGTGCAAATTTTGTCCTAACAAGCGGCACCACACATTGCTTACCAGCTTGTTGTCTTGTTTGAAATCGGTGCGTAACATACTGTAACTTATCTCGATTTTTATGGAATTTGGCTAGGAGGGACTTTATGTATACTTGCCGTATCGCTAAGAGCTCACATTCCGTATAGAGCGCTTCTGTAGGGTACCGAAAGGGTTTACTGTACATCACCCTCAGAACCGCTCTGTGAGCTCTAAATAACAGGCACAATGAAATAACAACGTTTGAGAGTAATTAATTTTTTTTTTATGGAAGCTGACACGGTTGGCTACATCATCTACAACATCCGTGATGTCAGCCCATAACACCGGGTGAACTTGGTGCCACGTAAGTGTTTCCCTTCGGTCGTGCCGGCTACACTGAACTGGACGGAAAACACAAACTATTTACATAGCCGTTTCGACGGACCTTTCATTCAGTGCGGTGGTACCAACCCGGGCGGGTTAAACCCTACCACCTAGTGATATAAGAAGGGAAAATCAAAAATATAAGAGTGCAACAGAGTGAACGATAGTACACACATACTATAGCAAAAGTGTCGTCACAATCGAAGTCTTACACTTTCTTTCGGCCTAGCTATCATTCGCCAAGCGTCTGGCTGGAGTGATAAGAAACTTCGTTCCAAAAATTATAAAATTTATCACAACAATGATACAGAAACCAGGGTATATATTGGAACGCACACCAGTAATCGGTCATAGCATAGTACAGCCGGACGCCGAGGCTCGCAGTTCGTGATTGAGATATATAGCGCACCTGCACAGGCTTTGTTCCGGCCTCCTGTGAAGCCTACTGGCCTGGCAATCTAACTACCTGTCGCAAATTGTTTGTGAACATTCACCTGCACTGTGTAGCCTTAAGATCCTGGCACAAAATTGCAACTCGTGTTATATTTTTAGGGTTCTGTATCCTTACGGGATTACTACGTCTACGCGGTCTGTCCCCCCGTCCGTCCGTCTGTCCTATATTTAAGGTGACGTGAGGCTGCATTTGACTCGAGTTTCAAGAAGTTTTTTTTTTTTATGGAAACTGACACGGTTGGCTACATCACCTACAACGTCCGTGATGTCAGCCCATAACACCGGGTGAACTAGGTGCCATGTCAGTGCTTCCCCCTTTGATCGTGCCGGCTACACTGAACTGGTCGGAAAACACAAACTATTTACATAGCCGTTTAGACCGACGTTTCATTCAGTGCGGTTGTTCAGTTTACCACCAATATTACTCACCTGACAGATTCAGTTTTAATATTATATAATACTTCATCTACGAGTATCAGCGCAGATCAATAAAATAATGAACATGCCTCTGAATTTAGTTAATAAAAACATATTTAAGGCAACGTGACCAAATCAAGGCGTTGGAAAAAATATATTTTATTTGTTGAATATATACCTATCTAAATCAGTACCTTTTTACATTTTTGTTTCGATCCGTAGTTTTAGAATAAAAAAAATAAAAAGCTAATTTTGTTTTATTTATTGTGTTGCATCCTACTCCAACCAGCGAAAGCGGCGGCGCCGCGGCGCCTTGAAAGAGGAGTACGGGTGAACATATTAACCCGCCACTGACCCGAGCGCACCAGCCTTGCGGCCATACACGATGTGTCACGACTTCATCATGGAACAATCATTTGAAAGTCGTTGCACGCAGGGAGGCCTGCTGCCGGGATACCACCAATTTGGTCCCGGTGACGCGCATTGACTGCGGTCCGGCCCCCCCTTGGAGGGACTCATAAAGGCTTTCTGAGCCCCCCCCCCCCCCCCCCCCTTGGAGTGCACCGACTCCGAAGAATGTCCCCATCTATCTACGTCTTGCGTCCGTCAGTCTGCGTCCCTGATGGGAGACAACGTCACAAACAGCGACTTGTCGCCCCGGTCCCCGCGTCCCGAATCGCCCCGGCGTCTGCGTTCGTCAGTCCGGGTGAACAGTTGACAGGGCCTTAAAGGGCTGTATCTTTTAAACTATAATAGGTAGCGGGTAAAGTTTTCACAAAATATATGTTACTATGTCAGCCTCGTTAGTCACATACTTATACTATTACTCGTCAGACCGCAGGTATCTATTCCTTACGCTGTGCGATCTGTGGAGTAACTCTGCCGATGTATTTCAATTTTTTTTTTTTTATGGAAAGCGCGACATGTGGCATCGTTTCACTTACGAGTAGGTGACTTACGATGCCCATGGACATTCTGTGATGCACGGGGATTGCGAATGCCATGCCGGCCTGACAGGAGCCTTTTGGCTGGACTTGGGAGGAAATAGATGGGCAGGGATCCCTCCCACATTTTCCCTGTTCCATGAATAAAAGACCTACGCAACCGGTTGGTGCGCTCCTCGGTAGGTCGTCTCTATTACTTTAAGTGAGCTAAACTTCTATAATGGTTTCTCGGAAACGGCTCTAAGCGTTTTTTTTTTATTTAGATAATGTTATTTTTGTTCAAGTATATTTAGATAGGTGCAGACGCCGAGCGAAGCTCGGTCGCCCAGGTACTTTCGGTATTAAGTGGCTAATTTATTTGGCTATTATTGGAACGAGCGGCTCAAGTGTTTGTAGAAGGCTTAGGTTTACCTAGACGATGTTTTGGTATAGTATATGTTTATCTCACCCTCGGTAGCTCAGTGGTGCGGTCGATCGAGTGTCGATCGTGATGATAAGCACACCTGGGAGCGGTCAGCACTTGGATGGGCTGCCGCTCGAGCGTTGGAGGCTCGAACCGTGGTTCGAATTCCACATAATAGTGTACGTCTCATCCCGTGAGGGGATATAAGTTTAACGTGTGTGTGTATGGGTGTGTCTACTGTGGCATCGTAGCTCCCAAATGGATGGACCGATTTGTATGCAGTTTTTTTTTATTAGAAAGCTGGTTTAATCGGGATGGTTATTAGTAATATTTGTAATGAAGTAATTAAGTAATCAAACCATTTATTATCTTAAAAAGTGGGCGGATTTGCATGCGGTTTTTTTAAAGCTTGAAATAAAAGTTAAATTATACATTTAAAAAACCCCCTACTTAAGGTAAAAGTCAAAAATAATTTCAGTTTACTTACTTACAGGAGTCGGGGGGCCGCTAAGTAAATAAAATATAAAGACTCAAGCTGCGCGGGTATTTACTTAGCGGTCCTCCGACTCCTTTAAGTAAGTAAACGGAAATTATTGTTGTCATTTTAAGTGTCTGGGGTTTTTATTTTTTTTTATTTTTTTTATGGAAACTGACACGGTTCGCTACATCACCTACAACGTCCGTGATGTCAGCCAATAACACCGGGTAAGCTAGGTGCCACGTCAGTGCTTCCCCCTTTGATTGTGCCGGCTACACTGAACTGGCCGGAAAACACAAACTATTTACATAGCCGTTTAGACCGACACGTTTCATTCAGTGCGGTGGTACCAACCCGGGGTTTTTAAAGTTTCTAATTTAACTTTTATTTTTTACATCAAACTCTGATATCTGTTCAAAAGCAATCGTGCAGAAAAGGAATCAGTTCATAGAACTGAGCAGTAAATGCGTTCAGATAACTGGCTGACATTAAATGTAATTGCTCCAAGTCTGCCAACTTCATTGTGCTTCTATTGATTTAGTGCGTCACACTGCGTCGCTGCTGAGTCGTAAGTAGTGATAGCAGAAAAACTAGGTAACAAGAAATTGTGTAATGAGATTACAGTGACGGGGCAAGACCTAAATTTGATGTAAGCAAGATACATTTTGCGAGGCCCTCTCTGGTGGCACTAGAGCAGGGGTTCTCAACCTTTTTTTTCAGGTACTACTGCTAAAAACAATATGTTTGGCGGCGTACCACCTTTACCTACAAGAAGCTAATAATAATACTTATCTTCTATACTTACGAGTATCTACATAATAAATTCTTTTTGGAGGTTAGCATCACACCAAAGTTCAATTAATGATTTATCTTTCCTCGAATGTAAGTGATCTCGGAATCGAATCTAAAAATTTATCTCTTATCGAATCTAGTTCTGAAAAAATATTGTTTAAAATATTCTTCGGAACTCACTATGAGCATTTGACAATGGGTTTTTATATCGCTAAGATCAGAATTCAAATTATATTTATGTTCATTAACAAAACTTTCTAAAATGGGATTATGGTACTTTTATTACCGCCTATTAAATTTTATAGAGCATAATGTTTCATTTTTTCGCGTACCACTGGTGGTACGCGTACCACAGATTGAGAACCGCTGCACTAGAGGATGGATTTTATGGATTTTCACTGTCGAAATGGATTTCCGCTGCATGAACTTTCGAGGCGCGAGGCCCCTTGGGCCGCGAGGCCGTGGCCGGTCGCCCACGTCGCCCACGCCTTGCGCCGCCTCTGTGAGATTATGCTGTAAATGAATGGGGCAGGGGGTGGCCGAGTAGTCTGGGTGTCGTCGTCTCAGATCTAAAAAAAAGTTTCAGTTATATTTACACAAGAACTGCTACCTGGACCCTTCTTTAACCCCCGACGCAGAGGGGTGTTATAAGTTTAACGTGTGTGTGTGCGTATGGGTGTGTCAGTCTGTGGCATCGTAGCTCCTAAACGTATTGACCGATTTGGATGCGGTTTTTTTATTAGAAAGCTGGTTTAATCGGGATGGTTCTAAGCTATTAGCTAAGTAATCAAAAAATTCATTATCTTAAAAGGGGGTCGATTTTCATGAGGTTTTTGTTAAGAAGCTTGAAAAAAAGTTAAATTACCATAAAGAACTCAGAGCTGCGCGGAAATTTGCTTAGCGGTCCCCCGACTCTTTAAGTAACCGAGTAAGTAACTAAACGGAAATAATTTTTGACTTTTTAAGGGTAGGGCGATTTTGCACAGAACAATTTATTCTTTCCAATGAAATAATTGTTCGGCAATTTTGGTAACAAATCGCCCGCTAGAGGCGCTGTATCTTTTCATATATTAACCCCCGACCCAAAATGAGAGGTGTTGTAAGTTTGACACCTCCATCTGTCTGAGTGTTTGTGTGTCTGTCTGTGGCATCGTAGCTCCCAAACGGATGGGTCCATTTTGATGCGGCTTTTTAGCTAGCGGGTATTAAAGCTGTGTTAACCGGGACGGTCCTTAGCTATGTTTGAGTAGCTATACTGGGAGTAAATCGTCACGTGTAGGCTCTCTACAAATCGTCAAATGTTCCCCGTATACTCCGTCTCCGCTGACCGTACCGCGTCGGCCATGATGCCATTACCGCACCCCTCCGCTCGCGGGCACGCCGCCGCCGCCGCCGCCGGCTAGATAAATATTCATGAGAATAATTCGACAGATTCCCTTAATGATAGGATCCATCAAAAAGCTCCGAACACTTAGTCATAGTCGGTGCTCGTACCAAATGGATACGCTGGTGTACGGCCCTGCAGTAGTAAACCGATATAGGAAGAAATAGAGGCGCATTTACCCATTCTTTATTTATTCTTTATATCTTCCGCGGCTACGCTCGCGTGAAATTCGTATTTAAAAAGAAGAAATTAAGTAAGCCCGCTACCGTGTCTTTATTTCGGCGCGCGGAACAATTCGGTTTGTATGAGAGCCACATCTTGGCGTAAACGGAACTGAATTTTTATCCTATCCTGTGTCCAGTGTAGTTAAATGTGCTTGTACTAAGTTAATCGTATTCGGATGATCGTTTTAAGAGTTATGCATTACATACAGGGCGTATGTGTGTGTTTTTCATACTTGGATGGACAATTATTTATGTATATTTATTTGTTTATCCTATATATTTAGTAATTTACCCAAGAATGTCTTTTTATTTAACTAGCGTGTAGGTACTTACGTATGTATTCCTATTATTATTTTATCTTCAATTCTCACATTCAACTCTTTTGCTGTGCTAACCTACTTACATTCCCTATATTAATCGAACCTCAAACACCCAATGATTGACTGTAAGAAACTTCTGTTAGGGATAAGGCTGCCTTTGCGCCTTATGTAAATGTTCTAATGTGCTTGTTACTGTTTAATGTTTCTTGGAGCAATAAATCATTTTCTATTCTATTCTAACTTTCGATTTTGACCGAGATTCTAAACCTAGGACCCTAGTCTAATGAGATAGATAGGGGATGCGATGCAACTAGATTTAATTGCTTACACCAAGGTAATCTAAGGTTATCTAATCATAGAACTGTGGCGCCTTTACACAGGATACGATACTATTAAACTGTTCAGCGTTGCCAAAATTCGCTCATGCGACGTTGCCGCTTCTACTGCAGTAAACTATTCATTTCACAAGCGTGCCCGGGGGGAATGCCGGGTAAAGCGTCAGTCACACGAAGCGAATATTCGTTGCGTGCGAATAAAGCATATTCTATTCTATCTAACCCTAAAACCCTAGTCTAGAGATAGGGAATGCGATGCAACTAGATTTAATAGCTTACACCAAGGTCTAGTGTCTAATCATAGCTCTGTGGCGCCTTTACACAGGAATACAGGATGCGATACTATTAAACTGTTCAGCGTTGCCAAAATTCGCTCATGCGACGGTGCCGCTTCTACTACAGTAAACTATTCATTTAACAAGCGTCAGTCACACGAAGCGAATACTCGTTGGGAGTCCAATCGCTGTGAGTGAAATAGTTCAGTGTAACCAGCTTGAGTAAAACTCAGTTATCTTGAGTAAAATCGTCGCGAGTAGTCTATGCCATTTCTTTCAGTTTAGACGTATCAGAACGGGCCATGATATTGAGCTAAGCATGTTTTAACTGAGCATTGGAAATTTCATCATCATCATCATCATCAGTCCGTATCGGTCCACTGCTGGACATATGCCTCTCCCAAGGCCACTACACGCGGTCTTCCACTCTTTTCATCCATCCACTCCCGGCTACATTTTTAAGTGGTCTGTCCATCTAGTGACTCTAGTGACCCCCGACTAGATTCTAGTCGGGGGGGCATTCCACGCTACGTTTGCTTTTACTTGGCCTCCGTTCGAGCGTCCGTCCACCCCAATAGTTATCGGGTCTGCGGTTCTTGCTAATTTTCTTAGCAATGTCGGCTATCTTGGTTCTTTGCCGTATTTCATCATTACGGATTTTATCGATCAAAGAAATGGCGAGCATTGTACGTTGCCTCGCCTCGGTGGACACTTCGCGTTTGTTCACCACTTTAGTGTGGACGTTTATTGTGTTTATATGGGCCCGTCCTTACGCTAGTAACATAACGCCATGCCGTCTCGGTTTTTCATAAATTTTCGCCTCCACTGCTGCCGTGCCGTAGCCGTGCGTGACGTTGCCGTCGCCGCCGTGCCGTTATCGCCTAGCGCACAAGCAGCCAAAGGGTCAACAGATACATTTTCGCTTCGTGTAACTGAAGCTTTACATCGAACAGGGGACGCTACGTACAACCGACCAAAACGGACACCGGTCTTTGTAACTCTGTCACTCTCCCTATCGTTCATCCCGACTAGTGTTGTGTATAGTAAGCTGTGTACTAGTGTATTCGACAAGGTTCCAAAGATGAGGCTTCATTTCGAGCGTGGACGGTACATTTGGGTGCGTTGGAGCGAACCTACAGCTTAATGGAAGGTGAAAATAGGATTACGCAGCGCCCGCTGCTGTCTGAAGTAACATGTAATGCGATCGTGGTGGATGCCAGCCCGTGGTGCAAGCTTACGTCTAGTCTGATAATTATTATATGATGATGACACCGAAGCATGTGGGTTCGGTACTTATAAAGAATAGCCCCACTGCATCTCTGCCCTTGCATGTCGTAAAAGACGACTAAGGGATAAGGGCATGATGCAGTGCTAAAGGGCGACAGGGTCGCCACCTCTCACCTTGGCACGGTACTTCCACCAGGTCATGCAGCAGGTGGGTCTTCCTTCGTGCCTTACATGCTGCTTGATAGATATCTTGTCCGAATACTTTGCGAAAGGTGGTGGTCGGTATTGTGCTGTAATTTATTAAATTGTGGCGCGTTGTTTAATTAAATTTAATAAACATAACTTCTTCGCCACTCTTCCTCTTATTAAATTGTGGCGCGTTATTTAATTAAATTTAATAAAAATACCATCTTCGCCACTTCTCATCTTATTAAATCGTGGCGCGTTATTTAATTAAATTTAATAAAAATACCATACTCGCCACTCCTCCTCTTATCAAATCGTGGCGCGTTATTTAATTAAATTTAATAAAAATACCATCTTCGCCACTTCTCGTCTTATTAAATCGTGGCGCGTTATTTAATTAAATTTAATAAAAATACCATCTTCGCCACTTCTCATGTTATTAAATCGTGGCGCGTTATTTAATTAAATTTAATAAAAATACCATCCTAGCCACTCCTCCTCTTATCAAATCGTGGCGCATTATTTAATTAAATTTAATAAAAATACCATCCTATCCACTCCTCCTCTTACTAAATTGTGGCGCGTTATTTAATTAAATTTTATAAAAATACCATCTTCGCCACTTCTCATGTTATTAAATCGTGGCGCGTTATTTAATTAAATTTAATAAAAATACCATACTCGCCACTCCTCCTCTTACCAAATCGTGGCGCATTATTTAATTAAATTTAATAAAAATACCATCCTAGCCACTCCTCCTCTTACTAAATTGTGGCGCGTTATTTAATTAAATTTAATCAAAACACCATCCGCGCCACTCCCTTTTATGAAATTGTGGCGCGTTATTTAATTAAATTTAATAAAAATACCATCCTCGCCACTCTTCCGCTTATTAAAGCCCCCGAAGATGAACAACCTCGGAAAGCCTACCACATGTCATCATTTCCACGCGAACTCCTTTCGCCGCCTCGGAAAATGTTTGGGAAAATGACGATGTTGATTGCCGCTGTGAAAAATGATGCGATTCATCACGCCACCGCCGCACAGTGGTCTGGAAATCGAGCTCCATAGACATAGAACCTTAATGTCAGGAATAAAAATGAAAACAAATTTAATGTCTCTGGTATACCTCCCTTTATTTCATATTATAGTATGAAGGGTATAAGTAGCTCCACGAGTGAGAAAAAAAAAGTTTAGTTTTTTTTTGTATGGATGAAAACACTTAAAGTAATTTTTTTTTTAACTGAATGAAACTGAAGGGCTGGTGCTCACATCTTCTATTGCACCTTACACGGCGATCAAGATGGCATACAATTCCTTCACCTTTGGGTGCCTATTTGCGCGTAGCAAACGTTTGAAATTTGGAATTTTCGATAAATTATTTTTCAAACCTTTGTCGTAATTTAATGAAGTTGCCTATCGCTTTGAATATGAAAATACTTTTCTCATGTTGTTATTGTACTGAGTAGTACTGACAGTACAGTAATTGACCATATTTTATAGTAAACACAGCGTAGCACTGTTAAAATAATAAGAATAACATACAACACACACAAGCGAGCGACAACTAATTAACGAGTTAGCGAAAACCGGTTTTTTCAACTCGCAGCGCGTACTAATCCCCAACACATAACCAGTCCCATGCCTTCTTAGTTTCAGCGAAATTCTTTCAGTAGCTTTTAGCACTTGTGCGCGCTAACAACTATACTTATTACGTTCTATTTGTTTTCGTGCTATGATGGAAGGTTTTGGTACCAATTTGGACATTTTCGTGTTTGTGGCAAACAACAGTTGTTTTTCACAGCCCAGTGCGTTGTTTGAAGTTTTTAGGAGTGCCCTTGATCTGTCAGAAAGTGAAAAGAAAGAACTGAAACAATTCTGTCAGACTTATGTGTGTTCGTTGAGGAACAAATGGATCTCGTGTAATCGCACGAGACATGCATTCACGAAGAAGTACGAGACGTGGCTGCAAGAAAAGATAGAATGGCCTGAGTTCACGAGGGAAAAGATGACACCTTCTTTAGTGTCAGTAGAGCGGCAACCATGTTCCAGTGACTTCGGTGTAAATGAGGGTGCATCAACGTTCTCAAAACCAGAGACGTGCACTGTTGGAATATCACCAAGAGTTGTGAGTGAAAGGAAACCGTTCTCGGAACTAAGCCCTAAACAGAAGAGAAGGATAGTGGAAGAGCTCCTAACGCATAGCACTGAAAGATGATTCCAGTATTTTTATGTGCTCCTTTGTGCCTCTGCGTCTCTGCGTCAAAATACCTAAAGCTTTATCAACGGAATATACGGGCACAGCTTTCTTGGGCTTCAACAATTGTTTTATCTTTGTAGCCTCTTCGGGATTCTCTGTGACCAATTTTATTATTTCTGCCACATCCTTGTTGTTCACACTTAAAACAGTTGCATGAGCGAGGCTTTCAGTGCTATGCGTTAGGAGCTCTTCCACTGTCCTTCTCTTCTGTTTAGGGCTTAGTTCCGAGAACGGTTTCCTTTCACTCACAACTCTTGGTGATATTCCAACAGTGCACGTCTCAGGTTTTGAGGACGTTGATGCACCCTCATTTACACCGAAGTCACTGGAACATGGTTGCCGCTCTACTGACACTAAAGAAGGTGTCATCTTTTCCCTCATGAACTCAGGCCATTTTATCTTTTCTTGCAGCCACGTCTCGTACTTCTTCGTGAATGCATGTCTCGTGCAATTACACGAGATCCATTTGTTCCTCAATGAACACACATAAGTCTGACAGAATTGTTTCAGTTCTTTCTTTTCACTTTCTGACAGATAAAGGGCACTCCTAAAAACTTCAAACAACGCACTGGGCTGTGCGAAACAACTATTGTTTGCCATAAACATGAAAATGTCCAAATTGGTACCAAAACCTTCCATCATAGCACGAAAACAAATAGAACGTAATAAGTATAGTTGTTAGCGCGCACAAGTGCTAAAAGCTACTGAAAGAATTTCGCTGAAACTAAGAAGGCATGGGACTGGTTATGTGTTGGGGATTAGTACGCGCTGCGAGTGGAAAAAACCGGTTTTCGCTAACTCGTTGATTAGTGGTCGCTCGCTTGTGTGTGTTGTCAGTCAGTCAGTCAGTCAGTCAGCGTGTAAGCGTCCACTGCTGGACATACGCCTCTCCAATTTTCCTCCAGTCCTCCCGGCCTTCAGCGATACGGAACCACTGATTTCCGCCGGCGTACTTGATGTCGTCGTCCCACCTGGCGGGTGGTCTTCCCACACTCCGTTTTCCTGTCCACGGCCGCCAGTGTAGGACACGGTTACTCCAACGGTCATCGTCTCTTCGGCTAACGTGCCCAGCCCACTGCCACTTGAGCTTAGCCACCCGGTGTCCAATATCGACTACTTTGGTGCGTCGGCGGATTGCCTCGTTACGCACCATATCACGTAGCGATATACCCAGCATGGCTCGCTCCATTGCTCGCTGGGCAACTTTCAACCTTTGGACAACAGCGACCGTCAGAGTCCACGTTTCACATCCGTACGTCATAACCGGGAGGACACACTGGTCATATATACGGGTCTTTAAATTCTGCGGAAGGTCAGACTTCAGGACGAATTTTAGTTTTCCGAAGGCAGCCCAACCCAGTTGAATTCGTCTCTCCACCTCCTTAAGCAGACCTTGTCTACCAAGCCGCAGAATTTGACCGAGGTATATGTACTCTTCAACCTGTTCGATCACTTCTCCGCCAATAACAAATTGTCCTCCCGTCATAACCTCGGTCGCCATGACCTTGGTTTTGTCCCGGTTCATCTTCAGACCAACCTTCATCGACGCTGTATAAAGGTCTTCCAGCATGATCTGAAGCTGATCTCGGGAATTGGACAGAAGAACAATGTCATCGGCGAAACGCAGATGACTGAGAAGATCTCCATTCACGTTTATACCCATGTTGTCCCACTCAAGCATCTTGAACACATCTTCCAATGCGTTTGTGAAGAGCTTGGGTGAGATCACATCCCCCTGCCTTACGCCTTTACCAAGGAGGATAGGTTGGGTATTCTCGTGAAGCCTCACAGTCATCGTCGCGGACCGATACAGATTTCGGAGCACCTCGATGTAGCGGTGGTCGATTCTGCACCTGAGGAGGGAGTTTTTTATGTTATGTTCAACGAGTATGTTATTCTTATTATTTTAACAGTGCTACGCTGTGTTTACTATAAAATATGGTTAATTACTGTACTGTCAGTACTACTCAGTACAATAACAACATGAGAAAAGTATTTTCATATTCAAAGCGATAGGCAACTTCATTAAATTACGACAAAGGTTTGAAAAATAATTTATCGAAAATTCCAAATTTCAAACGTTTGCTACGCGCAAATAGGCACCCAAAGGTGAAGGAATTGTATGCCATCTTGATCGCCGTGTAAGGTGCAATAGAAGATGTGAGCACCAGCCCTTCAGTTTCATTCAGTTAAAAAAAAATTACTTTAAGTGTTTTCATCCATACAAAAAAAAACAAAACTTTTTTTTTCTCACTCGTGGAGCTACTTATACCCTTCATACTATGATATGAAATAAAGGGAGGTATACCAGAGACATTAAATTTGTTTTCATTTTTATTCCTGACATTAAGGTTCTATGTCTATGGAGCTCGATTTCCAGACCACTGTGCGCCGCAGCGAACTGCGCTGTATTTCGTTGTACATATATGGCTGCCGCACCCTATACAATCGTATATGGTGCGGCAGCATAACTTCCTTTTTACCCGACTGCGTGAAGCAAAAAGGAGGGTCGCGGCCGTCATGCGCCATCTTGTCAAACTATGAAAACCCCATCGACTGGGTTGTCGATGTCAAGAGCTCGAAAAGGCGATTAAAAAAACAATGATGAAAAATTAAAAAACCCGACTGCTTAAAAAAAGGAAGGAAGCAAGGAAAGATCAGTGAAAATGATGTAGCTGGCCGTGTGGAAGGATTCCGATAGACAGATAGCCGGACTAAAGCATGTTTTCATGTTTCCTTGTTTCCTTCACTTTTTTTAGCAGTTGGATTTTATAAATATTTTTATAATGTTTTTTTCAAACAGCAATTAAACGCCCTTTCTGAAGCAGATATGTTTAAATACCGTGTGGGGTCCGGTACTTAAAAAGAATAGCCCCACTGCATCTCTCCCCGTGCGCGTCGTAAAAGGAGACTAAGGTATAATGACAAGATGCCGTGCATAAGGGCGACAGGCTAGCCACCTCTCACCTTGGCACGGTCCTTCCACCGAGTCATGTAGCAAGTGCCCTTACTTGCTGCTTGATAGTTGTCTTGTCCTAATACTTTAATACTAAATGTGGTGGTCTGTGTTGTGCTGTAATTTACAAGAGTAGGTACTTGCAGCACAACACGCACAACTCTGTTTACCCCGATTGTCGGAATACAGCGTTTGTATGTCATATATTGACTTTCGTTACACGGTCGGTCGCCCGTAAAACTTCGCTTTTTTTATTAGGAATTAATTTATTATAATCACTACTGATTGTGAAGCCTATGCCTACGCAGCCAATATTTATTTGTAAAGAACAGTAACTACATAGGACATTAGTTTAATTAAGTGAACCTAAAAAAAAATTTTATTTAATTTTGAATTTGAATTTATTTCAGTACGGTTTTTTAGCATCAATATCGATTTCATATTTTTTGGTTTTGAATTGACATTAAAATTAAATCGAATACATGTGCGAAAAGGTTCTAAGTACCAGCGCGTGTCTGCACAGTGTACATACATCGTCTGGTTGTGCGTGGTGTAATATTTCGTTTCGGATGCTGAATGGAGGCCGTCCGAGAGTGATGGATGGTGGGAGACGACATAGAAATGTTTAAATTAATTCGCTTTATTTATTTTTTGCCGAATTCCGCAGCGTCAGATTTCACAAGTCGCGCCTGGGGAATATTTGACCCGATGCTTAGTGCCAAGTGCTTACATTGAAATATTTATTTGCATTTTTCTGCTTATATTAAATTCTTATGTAGCATATATCCTACTTTTATTTGCGTTGTGATTATGCGAGGAAAGTTATGAATTAGAATTCAATTTTAACTTGTACTTCCAGAGGTGTGTCAGGATCGTGGCAAGTAGAGATCCGTTGTCCCTGCCTACCCCGCCGGGAAACAGGCTATATGTGTAAATACTTACAGATTATTTAGGTACTTATAAAATATTCTCGACTAGACTATGTGTTAACTGAAGTACGATGTGCTCCACAGTGCAGCACGTCGTCGCTTGCACATTCGAATTTTAAATACTCGTACAAATATGAAAAGTCAATGTTATTCAAAATTCGAACTTCACCAAAAATACCAAAAGAGCGACATCATCGACAGTTCCAAATTTTAAAAGCGGTCAAGTGCGAGTCGATTTCGCGTGGAGAGGGTTCCGTACCATTCCGTTTCCGTGAGAACTTTTAGACATAGGATTTTCTTTTCAGATTTCCTGTAAACTATACGAGAGGCCCTATATTCTTAAATTGTGACTAAGTAGATTCGGAGATAAGGGGAGAGCGGGGAGGAATGCTAGATTTTCGTATAACTTAATATATTTTTTATTTCTTATTTCTTATTTATATTTCTTATAATGAGCCCTTTCCATTGATACGTCACATGATGTAGTTAAAAAAAATATTACTTTCTAATTTGTCCCCCAAAATTTACCCCTTAAATCTAAATAATTTGTTCATTTGTGCTATACGTTCGTGATTGGGTCCTCGATTGGGTCATCAAACCGTGTATATGTACCAAATTTACCGTTTTTCGTCCATTAGATACGGAGAAAATAGGCTGTGACCTCGGCTGTGACAGACAGACAGGAAGGTCTGGGAAGAAGAATCCAGGGAAGTCTCCGGTATGGCACCTCGGAGGTTATATTGGCTGGTCGGAGCATGCGCTTTGGCCCCTCTGACTCAGCCACCCATACCGGATTACATAAAAAAAAAAGACAGACACGAGAGGGATAAGGGTTCCGTTTTTTTCCTCATTTGAATTTGCGGAACCCTAAAAATGGAAGCCAAGTGTAGTGAGTTAATAATTTTAATTACTGCATTTAACATACATCGTGCTGGGCCTCCCGCCAATGGAATTACCGTGAGGATTGGCAACATTTATATGTATGATTCGCACGGGCCACTGGGATACACTCATTAGTCGGAAATGTATTGACTTTGGTCACAAGGTAATTAGTGACTCGTTCGCTCGCGCCGCTCATTATGACAATGTGCTGCTCATTTATGGAACTGTCCGATGTGACATGGCCATTTCATCGTATGCAACAGTAATGAGATAACGCGGAAAAACGTCAATAAATTATGGGGACACGACGCAACCTACTATTATTTCATTGTGGTTTATAGGATTCCGTATCGGTCGTACGGGACCCTATTACTCAGCCTACGCCGTCTGTCTGTCCGTCTGTCCGAGGCGTGTCCGAGGGCTGTATTTCTTGAACCGTAATAGGTAGCCCGTTGAAATTTTCACAGAATATTTTTTTTTATGGAAACTGAAACGGTTGGCTACATCACTTACAACATCCGTGATGTCAGCCCATAACACCGGGTGAACTAGGTGCCATGTCAGTGGTTCCCTTCATTTCATGTCGGCAGCGCTGAACTGGACGGAAAACACGAACTATTTACATAGCCGTTTCAACCTTGGTTTCAACCGACCTTTCGCTCGGTGCGGTGGTATCAACCCGGCCGGGATAAACCCTACCACCTAGTAAGGTAAGAAGGGAAGGATGTCTTCGAAAGACGTGCGAACAAATTGCCTGATCAACTTTTTGTCCACCTCATAGCTGTCATGACCGCTGTCTCACCGAGCGTGGTTTTGCTAGGAGAGTGTTACTGACTGGCTGCGTCTGAATGCATTGACTTATATTATCACTGTCTGAATGTCATCATTTGACAGATTGTTGGGCACAGCCACCCATGCATACATACATACATATCACACACGCTGAATCCCGACAATCGGGGTAAGCAGAGTACTCGGTGTTGTGCTGCAAGAACTCTGTTAAATTACAGCACAAAACCGACCACCACGTTTCGCAAAGTATTCGAACAAGATTAAATCGATCAAGCAGCAAGTACACCATGATAAGGATGGCAATGGTCTGCCGACACCCCGGTCGACTTGTGGCTTTCATGGAAGACATAGGCTGGCTGGGATAGCTGGAGACTGCGGGGTTTTGCACGAAGGTCCCCAACCAAGCGGGATTAGTTTGCAGGCCTAGAGCCATCCCCAAACCAAAACAACAACAACAACAAGCAGCAAGTAAGGCACGCAAACCCACCTGCTGCATGACTCGGTGGAAGTACCGTGCCAAGTTGAGAGGTGGCGAACCTGTCGCCCTTTAGCACGGCCCTTTAGCCACCCATGCCGGTTGCATAAAACAAATATGGGCTTGAAACGCTTGCGCGTTGTGCGAACTGAACTGAAAGCTCGGCGTTCATGTTGGCGGTTTTTTTTATGTAAACCAGCATGGGTGGCTGTGCCGAGAGACCAATGGTGCTGTCGACAGAGCCAAAATCACCTCTCCTCGCGAAACCACGCTCAGTTAGGTGCCATGCCAGCAGATTTGCGGACTGTTGCTAGGCTGTCTAGCCCGTTAATACGACGCTTGAAGACACCCTTTAGGGTTTACCGGTTTTTATCAATCTCGCTGGCTAGTGTCAGACTGTCACGGGGTGTTCCAACTCCTTGCAATTACAGCCTTGCTACGATGTCGTTTCCTTCCGACACATCCCCGCCTCCGCCTGCCATGGCACCACCGCACCTCCGACACTTTACTTATTACTGATCATCTCTCTTAGCCGAGAGATAAACCTCCATCTCTCTTTTGCGCTAATGATCAGAATGCGCTTAAAAACACTCCCTATTACCCCGGCGCTTAGGGTTCAAAATCATGTGTGCCGTCAGATAAAATTATGAATCCGCCGTTAATTTGCGAGCGATTTAAAAATAGCAGCCGTCACTCGAGCCGATACGGTAAAATGTGTCTTGTTGCAACGGCGATAAGGGCAGTAGTGGCACGCTGGGCGAATGTGAGATAAGATGACGCGGTGGAACAAGATGGCGGATAGCGCGCAACATTACGCTGACAAAGCGAAGACACAAATTAGAGACGCCAAACCAGCCGCAGCCTCGCACTCATTGTCTTCGTTCTCTCCGCAAAATGCGAGGAAACGCGTATGTTTTACGTCCGTCTAATGTAATACGGTCGTGCGATTTTATTTTGCCTCTGCTGAAGCCTCTACACTCGACATCGCGCGCCCTACGCTCCTAAAGATCGTTCCACCGATCTTGTCCTTTCGACGTTATATCTGCAGCATTGGCTGTCGTCTAACCAGAGCAAGCATTCTCTAACGTTCTACCATCAACGTCGGTGATGCTGACTAGTTATGTCTCTGTCTAATTATATGAACTAGACAGAGACATACTAGTCAGCGTCACCGACGTTGACGGTAGGACGTTAGAGAATGCTTGCCCAGTCTAATGCAGTCAGTCAATCGCTGTTGTGTGATGTGTGGATGCAATTATTCGTATAATTTGCAGTGATATTCAAAAGTAAGGATATATTATTTCATACAAATAAACTCGCCTTTTTGACGTGATAACGTCCTATAAATTGATGAACACGGGCAGCACGTACGAAAGAGTGTCACGTTGATAGTCACGTTGATATTCAAAGTTACCATGGAAACGTCCTCGGCCCAAGCGGCAGTGTTGCCAAACGTACGGTAATTGCCGTATCGTACGGTAATCGAGGCTAGAAATCGACAAATGTACGATTGTGCAATTCTTATAGCTGTGTTTCTTTATGACGGTATCACGTAAAACTATCGTCCGTAAACCGACTTTACAGACAACCAATTTTTTTTATTGAAAGCGCGACTTGTGGCACCGTTTCACTTACGAGTAGGTGACTTACGATGCCCATGCATGGACATTCAGTGATGCACGGGGATTGCGAATGCCATGCCGGCCTGACAGCGGCCTTTTCACACCCCTTTTGAAAATCCCCAGGCTGTACTTGGGAGGAAATAGATATATGTGGCGCCGATAAACAAGAGCGCCATCTATGAGTACTGCAGTGGGGGATACCTGGGGCTTCAAACCCAAGATGATAATCTGGATATACACTGCCATAATCAAACCAAGGATCCTATACGCGTCACTGATGTGGTGGTCGCGTATGGAATTAATGAACGAGAGAAAGTACAAAGACTAGCATGCCTCACGATGACTGGTGCAATTAGGAGTATCTACTCCAACGACGCACTAAAAGTAATCTTAGGGTTAAATTCACTACACATCGAAGTGGAGAAGCAAGCGTTTATATTCTGGTACCGACTGTCTGTACTAGCACAATGGAAAGGCCTACCCTGGGACAAGGCCCACGCGAAGATAGAGAACAGAAGAATAACGAACATCGGACATCCCAATAGCAGGAGCGAAAGGTGACCTGATCCAGAAAAAAAGAATAATCTGAAAAGAATACAAGATAAATAAGTATAAGGGGCAGAGATAATTGGAAAATTGTATCCCCGAAGACGACAAAGATCAGCGGAAAACTGAACTAACGGGAGCAGGGATCTGCTTTATGAACCTAAACAATCTGAGTTATAGCAATTCTCCAATTTCCAATTTATCTACGAAGGATCAAGATCCGTGGAACGCTCTCTACGCAGACTGTGACAGTTTCAACCGTTGTACCAACTGAGTTGAGCTTTTCTGTTTTCTGTTTGGACTTCTTGTCTTTCCTTAGATACACTGCACCATTCAACTACCATTTTCTTCAACATTGTCTCTAATATAATTGCTAGCTTTGTCGGTTTCACACTTTTTAGGGTTCCGTATGCATACGGAAGCCTATTACTAAGCCTACGCCGCGTCGCCGCTGTCAAGTCCGTCCGTCTGTCTGTTCTACTTTTGAATATGTTTTGTTTTTCAGTATAAAATTTAAATCCCACAAAATGTTCGCGACAATCTAGTGCTGTATCTTTTATAGGTAGCGTTAATCGTGATAGGTTGACATTTTCACATAATATGTGTTATTAGAGCAGATATACTAAAAAATAAAAAAAAAAAGTAAATAATTAAAGAATACAAGAAATTAGTTTTCAACGTTTTATTGTTTTTTAGCTATCCTGCAAACGATAATACATACAAGGGTCAAACTTGGTGTGATTATAGTGCAAACTGTAAAATAAAACAACGAATAATAAAAATTTGCCAATTACGTGGTGGTACGGAACGCTCGGTGCGCGAGTCCGACTCGCACTTGGCAGGTTTTTTTATAATAATTCTATATGTTAAATTAACATTTTATTCATATATTTTCATACACATGAGATAAGCTGGCGTATGTTTTACGAAGCGGTCGTGTTTGATATAAATGAAGGTTAGGTTAGGTAAAGTTATGCTTCGAGCTTAATTATGAATTCTCTCCCAAAATCCAGGTCGAATTCTCGAGACCTCAATTTCGGAAAATAAAATATTTGCTCTAAGTACCGCCTTATCGCAGGCCAAAGCTCCTGCAATTAGATTCCGGAAGGAGCTGAAAATTAAAACTCTTAAAGTGGAAATTACATTACCCCCCCTCTACAGCCCTCCCATGTTAACGTGCCGCGCACCGCCATACTTGAGATTATGACGAGTGTAATGGAACTGCTTGCCATCTTACAATAGAGTAGGTCTAACCTCCCTTAGCTTTGCAGGCATAAATCTCTTATGCATATTTTGTTAGTTGCACGAGCATACACGGTGGTCTAGTCTTAATCAAATTGTTTAAAATGTAGATTTCGTAATTTTTTTAGTTCCGTGTCCGGTATGGGACGGGACCCTATTACTAAGCCTACGCCATCTGTCTGTCCGTCAAAAAAATTCACGGGGTTCCCATAGAAGAAACTAAAAAAGTGTATACGCGCATCTACCGAAAAGACTATGAAGCATTTTAACTAATCTTGAATTTTAACTAATGTGAAGCATTTCATAAACACGCCATAGATGGCGTGAGTGGCGCTGACCATGACATGGCGATACGGAACCCTCGGTACGCAGTTCGACTCGCACATGGGCAGTTTTTTATTTGGGGGAAGCGAGCGGAAAGAATTCTATGTGTAAGAATTAAGCCGATTACTTAAACCTATATGTTTTTTTTTTTGCAACATAAAATTTAAATCCAACAAAATGTTCGCGACAATTTCTAAAATTACCAAATCGTCTTACCCTTTCGAATATTCACCATTTCGTAACCCGCCCGTTTCCTATGTTAATTAGTGTGTTTACATGCCAGCTTGTGTAATTTAGTGCTGTCAACGCCTGTACCCCCGTCTGCGTATAAGGCATTCCGCTTTGGGACACCCTGTTTACTTTTACGCTGCATAAAACATGATTAGCATAATGTTTGAAAGCTTTTCTGCTGAAATATGGCGAGTATAGAGAATGTGTGCTTAATTCTATACGGTGGCGTATGTTTTTTTTTTATTTTATTTTTATTTTTATTCAATAGGAACTGATACAGACACAGAATATAATATGTGTAGTAGGGTACAGAAGATTATAAAATAAATATATCCTGCCTCCTCCACACAGTTCTCCAAAACATAAGTGAGAAATAAACAATGGCTTTAAGAAGATCATAAGCGAAAGCAAAATATAAAATAAATTAAAACGAAAGCAAAAAAAGAAAAGTTAACAGATCAATTTCCACACATACAGAATAGTCTTAACAAAGGCAAAGAGATAAAAAATTTACTTTAAATTTAAGTATGGCTAAATAATATAGTCGTTTTGAAGTAGTTTACGAACACTGATTTTATATGAATGACCTGATTTCCAAAACACGTCGACCGTGCTCAACCTCTTATTATAGGTATCACACAATCGACGAATCGGAACTCGCATGCCAGCATTTGTGGAGGCTACGCTCACGTGAAATAAGGTTCCAGAGCGAGTAATTTTACCAGGCACATGAAAATCAACAAGGCTCAGTAAATCGCGACAGTCGTATGCACTTACGCATATATTACGCAGAACTGATGCGTCCAGCATCACACGTCGGGTAGACAGTTTAGGCAGTTGGTACTTGACTGTTAAATTATCATACGATTCTTTAGGGTAAGCTAGTCGGAAGTTTATGGCGCGCAGGAACTTTTTTTGTACCATTTCAATTTGGTCTGAATATTTCAAATAATGGGGATTCCAAATAGCTGAAACATATTCAAGTTGCGAACGAACCAGGGCCTGATAAAAAATTCTGTAGGTTTTATGACTTCTAAATTGTTTCGTAGATCTTAAAACAAATCCCATCATTTGGTATCCCTTAGTCGCTATGGTTTCAACATGTTTATCAAAGTAAAGTTTTTCGTCCATAATTACGCCAAGGTCTCGAATATTGGTCACTCTTTCCAGAATATGACCTCCTAGACTATAGTTATAAATATGCTTGTTTTTGTTTTTGGTAAAAGTAATATGCTTGCATTTTTCATAACTGAGAAACAATATATTTTTAAGGCAATATTCCGTAAACCTATGAAGATCTTCCTGCATCAATGAGCAGTCCTCCTTTGATAGAATTTTTTTGTAGATTTTCAAATCATCCGCAAAAAGTAAGACAATGTTTAAAACTGTAATGTTTAAAGTGTGTATTTTAGAGTTTCGAGATCGTGCCGAAAAGGATTAAGAACCCTGGCATATAGGAAAACACGCGTGATCTTATGTACATATGTGTTGAAAATTTTAAAGTCACATACATAAATGTCAGCCACCTCAGTGCAGTTTGAGTCTCAAACTCAAAAATATCACTCGGTAAGTCACCGGAGCGCCCTTTCAAACTGACCGCACCGCTCTTTCGGTTCGCACTGACCGGAGTGCATTTTCGAACTGACCGGGGCGCCCTTTCGAACTGGCTGGAGCGCCCTTCCAAACTGGCATGAGCGCCCTCCTGATCGAATTGGAATGCCCTTCGAACCGCAACGCCCATTCGAACTGACCGGGGTGCCCTTTCGAACTGGCAGGAGCGCCATGTCATGGTTAGCGCCACTCACGCTATCTATGGCGTGTTATGAAATGCTTCAGTCAGTCAGTCAGTCAGCGTGTAAGCGTCCACTGCTGGACATACGCCTCTCCAATTTTCCTCCAGTCCTCAGAAATGCTTCATATTAGTTAAATGTCATGATTAGTGTATATATGACCAGTGTGTCCTCCCGGTTATGACGTACGGGTGTGAAACGTGGACGCTGACGGTCGGTGTTGTCCAAAGGTTGAAAGTTGCCCAGCGAGCAATGGAGCGAGCCATGCTGGGAATAACGCTACGTGATATGGTGCGTAACGAGGCAATCCGCCGACGCACCAAAGTAGTCGATATTGGATACCGGGTGGCTAAGCTCAAGTGGCAATGGGCTGGGCACGTCAGCCGAAGAGACGACGACCGCTGGAGTAACCGTGTCCTACACTGGCGGCCGTGGACAGGAAAACGGAGTGTGGGAAGACCACCCGCCAGGTGGGACGACGACATCAAGTACGTCGGCGGAAAGCAGTGGTTCCGTACCGCTGAAGGCCTCCCGGCCTGGAGGAAAATTGGAGAGGCGTATGTCCAGCAGTGGACGCTTACCCGCTGACTGACTGACTGACTGACTGACATGATTAGTTAAAATTCTTCACACTCTATTCGGTACATGGCGCGTGCGCATACACTTTTTGGTTTCTTCTATGGGAACCCCCGTGAATTTTTTACTTTTTCTTAATTGTATTTCTTGTTATATCGGCCATAATAAATAACACATATTCTGTGAACATTTCAACGGGCTACCTATTACGGTTCAAGAGATACAGCCCTCGGACATACAGACAGACGGACGGACGGACGGACAGACAGACAGACGGCGTGGGCTTAGTAATAGGGTCCCGTACCGGATACGGAACCCTAAAAATCTGAAAAGTAACTGCTCTTATGCGTGTTTGTAACTACCTAACATTTTATAGTGACCGTTTATGTCGCACGTGTTATAAACCATGCACCAAATTGCCATCATGAATAAAACATTAATTACTCCTACGGAAAAAATACGTTTTAAAAAAAACACCGTCGCACCCCTCCCCTTACACTAATTACTTAAGTAACCCAAAATAGAATTGTCTCCATTTCCAACCTTAACGGGAATACGATAAAAACTCTTTTTGCATAACATCAGACTCTTGATGGGACTTTTATTGAGACTGTTCCAATTTCAAATGCATCTTTAAACCCTTAACTTCAAAGTTACATTAGCAATTTTAAACCGTAAAAACGTATTATTAAAGGATTATACACTTTATTACGACTTGTTAATGGTGGATTTACTATGCACTTGGAGCATTGTATTGTTGTGTTTGAGTTTTAATTCACACATCTGTCGTTCTTTTGGGCATTGCTTAGTCACTCGATTTTGTTATCTATTTCTTAGGTGGTTAAGTAGATTTCACAAGTAAGTCTGTGTCAGAACTGCAAATGTCAGCTAGTAGGTTGATTAGAACAGCTGTGAGTTCATTAGAGTAATAGTACAATGGCCGATACGTCAGTAATGGTAATTTAAAATGCTTTTATGCTTCGGTTTAAAGCTCATTCGATCGAAATCAATATAATACAATATGTACCATACATAAAAATAAAATCGAAGTATCTTTATAGTAGAATCAAAACATTTGGGGTTCTTCTCCCAACAGTGACCGCTATAAATTGACTTAACAAAAGTACGAAATTATATATTACAAGCTTTTCTACGCGGCTTCACTCGCGGTAGACTCGTTTAATAGCAAATCCTATTTAAACGCAAAACGATCGCTTTTTTATATTCTCTCTATCTCCTGCCCATACTATACATTCTTTGATACTGCTCAGCCCTAAGACTATTTAGCGTGATGGTATATAGCATATAGTGAGCCTAAAGAACTACTCTTTCTATTAGTGCAAACAGCATCAAAATCTGTTCAGTGATTAGGGAGTTTACCTCAAACATACATACATGCAGACATGCCCTTTTATAAGAAGTAGAGATAGACATAGAGATAGAGATAGAGATAGAGACAGAGACAGAGACATAGACATAGATAGAGACAGAGTCAGAGACAGTGAACGAGACAGAGACAGAGATAGAGTAGAGGTAGAGATTTACCACCGAACTAAATATATACTAGAAGAAGCGTAGAAGTACCGCGTGGGGCCGGTACTTTAAAAGAATAGCCCCACTGCATCGCTCCCCGTGTATGTCGTAAAAGGCTACTAAGGGATATGACTCCCTTCTTATATTACTATGTGGTAGGGTTTAACCCGCCCGGGTTGATACCACCGCACTGAGTGAAAGGTCGGTCGAAAAGGCTATGTAAATAGTTCAGTGTAGCCGGCACGACCGAAGGGAAGCACTGACGTGGCACCAAGTTCAACCGGTGTTATGGGCTCACATCGCGGATGTTGTAGGTGATGTAGCCAACCGTGTCAGTTTCCATAAAAAAAAAAAAAAAAAAAGCGCGATCAAATCCCGTCGGCAAAGAAGTGTGTGTGCCTGCCTTCACATGCGATTGTCATCCATCATAAATACATGCAAGGGATAGTATTTAAACCCATCACGTGCTATGAAAGCGCTAACGCTTCTCACTCGCGTATTTGTAGACAGAAGATCGATAAGGTGAGCCATATACCACAAGCATCAGTCATTTTTAAATCAGCTTATACCTTTTGTTTCATACCTGAATGGACAAGTAGGTATGTACGTTTATTTGTTTGTATGGTATATTCTATATATATAGTAAAATGTCTAACTAGCTTGTACTATTAATAATTATTTTATATCTTTATTTTCACATTCTCATCTTACAATATTTATATTAATTCTTTATACATAATAAAAAATATTAAAATTATACAAAATTAATCTAAACAGTAAAAAAGAAAACGGCATTACAGCCGGCGGCGGGAGACAAACCTCCAAGCACGCCGGCGGGTGCAGGCCGTGGCAACGGAGCTCTCCGAGACGACGCGAGACAAGCTACGAGCGATAGGTGGTGGTACTAGACACGTAGGGTGACGTAGGCCACCACCACCCGGATCTCGGAGAACTCCGTATCCGTCGGACCGCCGGGTGACGTCACGCAGCTCTTTGATCAATTTTGATGGTCGCGCGTGCGTCGCCGTTGCGCACTGTACCGTCACACCGGTAGAGGGGGCTGTAGACGGAGCACCGGAGCCCCGATAGCCCCAAGCAGACCGGTTATGTGTGGCGGACGTCGCGTTCCGTCGTGGTTGGTGTGACGGAAGCGCGACGTTGTTCGCCGTCGTCGCCAGCAAACGTCGGCGATGGGGCGGCGAACCTTGATGGAGGGTGTGCGCTGGTCGTGAAAGAAGTGTAATAATTATTATTATTACTTACGTATTATTCTTATTAATATTTTATCTTCAATTCTCACGCTCAACTCTTTGCTACTACCTACTTACATTCCACTATATTAATCAAGTCCCAAACATCCAAAGGTTGACTGTAAGAAATCTCTGTAAGGGATAAGTCCGCCTTTGCACCTTATGTAAATTTCCTAATGTACTATTGCTGTTATTATTGGAGCAATAAAGCATTTTCTATCTATCTATTTCTATCTTATAAGCCGCTTTGGTCGGTGACAAGCTTTTTCGGGAGCGATGCATGAGAAAATCTCATCTATAGATCATCATAGATCAGTGTTATTTATCTACATAATATATTGTGTTTTATTTCACCTATTTGAATTTAAAATATTCTTGTTTGTTGTTTCAGGTACGCATAAAGATATCGCCATGTGCCGAGGGATGTCCAAATCGTGCTACGGTGATACTAAAAATTATACCTACTACACCTAGGCTGTGACCTAGGTATAAAATAACGGTCTCACGGTTATACTCACGGTCCCTCTCCGAGCTATATGGCTCGAAGAGCTGTTTGGCGTCGAAGAAGCCAAACAGCTCTGCAGCGCTGGTCTTCCACTGGTCCCACCCAACCACGAGTCAGTAAGCCTGGAGGCGCTATACATAGGAGGACAGGGGTAGCCGCGCGTCGGCGCACACGCGCCAGCGCGTCAGTCTAGCGCCGGCGACCGATCTTAGTCTCCGTCCGCCGCTCAGGCGGAGCGAACGTGCGCGTCTGTCACAAAATGCCTCATTGTGCAGTGCTTTGGTGCAAAAAGTCGTCGAAAAATTCAAACTTGAACACAGATGGAGTCACCTTTCACGAGTAAGTACTTTCATTCAATTTGATAGCATTTTTCGCTTGAATTTCAGTAACAAACATCGGCGTAAATATGTATGGAGAGCTCTTTTCTGCTTACCCACCATAGGTCGACTATCGTGTTGGATGCAGTTAGCTCTTGTAATTTTTTTTGTTTATTGATAAATATGTATGTTAAATGTATACAGATATTTCATGCATTCTGCCTTATTGCCAAAGGACATTTCTTCTAGTCAACCTCAGCAGGTTTCCTCGTTCAATATTCGTTTATCGCGCTTTTTTCATTCAACCAGTACCTACCGGTTTTTACTTTTGAGCGACTCTAAAGGAATTAATTTCTTTAGGTCATGCGTCTACCGGGAATTAGTCTTGTTATGCTTAGCATTAACAAAATTAATTCATAATGAATACCCCGTTAGCATTTAGCACTGCTAAGCGCCCTGATGAATAAAAATTAATGCTAAATGCTAAGCAATAATCACATTTAATTTTAATTAGCATTGCCGTTTCGTTCGTAAAACTTTGTTGGTTCGTTTGTTTTGGAACGCACAAAGCAATGAAGTATGTGCTATTTATCTGTGGTACTGCTAAATGCTAAATGCTATATAGCGCCTGCGCTCCGCTGCTAGCTAGCTAGCTAGCATCTAAATGCGAAATGCGATGCGATCATGCGAGTGAGGGGTCGGAATTATCATCTGTCACGTGATCATTAGTTTTGGTCATATCTACAGAACCACTGGACTTAGACCCATCGTTTTGGTACTCAATCTGAACGTCTCGATGAGATCTATTCATCTGTCACATTAACTATTGTTTTGGTCATAACTCGAGAACCACTGGTGCTAGACCCATCGTGTTGGTACTCAAACTTCAGGTCTCGGTGAGATCTATCCATCTGTCACATGAACTTTTGTTTTGGTCATAACTCGAGAACCACTGGTGCTAGATGCATCGTGTTGGTACTCAAACTTTAGGTCTCGGTGAGATCTATCCATCTGTCACATGAACTTTTGTTTTGGTCATAACTCGAGAACCACTGGTGCTAGACCCATCGTGTTGGTACTCAAACTTCAGGTCTCGGTGAGATCTATCCATCTGTCACATGAACTTTTGTTTTGGTCATAACTCGAGAACCACTGGTGCTAGACCCATCGTGTTGGTACTCAAACTTTAGGTCTCGGTGAGATCTATCCATCTGTTGCGCGACCATCTCTCGAGACACATGTTAGTTCTTTAGTTCTTTAGTTCAACAATAACAATGTAAATGTCAACAATGTAAACAGTAACAATGTAAATGTCGTAAATTGTGCTTTTAAATTTAATTCAATTGTTCAAAAGTTACCAAATGAAAATTTTAATATAGATACCGATCTATAAATAAATAATTAAGTAAATTATTGTTCTGTTTCAAATATATGTTTCTATTACAGACTACACAGCCTTTCATTTGTTATTTTATTAACCCTTATATAACGAATTCACACGGTCAAACTGACAGAGAGACGCATGGTACATTTTATAAGGCTCTAGCTGCATGGCTGGTTAGTTTGTTAAAAAAGGCAAAGCCTGGAAAACCTCATTTTACCCTAAAAAAATTAAATATCCAGGTGGGTATGGCTGGTTAGTTTGTTAAAAAAGGCAAAGCCTGGAAAACCTCATTTTACCGTAAAAAAATTAAATATCGAGGTGGGTACTCATAAATTTTTTATGGTAGGGTAGATTTTCGCGAATTTTTCGCGAAGTCATATTGCAATATAATTTGTCATATCGTTGGCTAAGTAATTAGCAAATAGTTGTTAATAATATAATAATTATTTTTTTTGGTTACAAAACTTTTCGACTTTCTAACATTATTTTTTTAATTTTGGAAAATTCCAATAACAAGTACTCCAATAAGATAATACCAATGTACGAGGTCTTACATATCATTGTTTTGGAAATTTGATGTAGATTTATAATAAAGTATCCGAGGTATCTCAGAACTTAGAACTATTATCGTGTTTATGCGAAAATCTGCAAATTCGCAAAATTGTGAAAGGGGCGTTGCCTTTGTTCATTTAAGAGAAAGTTATATTATTCCCTTGATGTAAAGAAGGGTTAAATATTGTTAAATCCGTTTCATCTTTTCATCGCGAATCGACACAATGAGCGACTTATTGTATGAATCCCGTTCAAACGTATGGAAGACTGGCGTCACGTGGCTACCTACTCGCTCGGCCAATCACGGCGTTCCATGCGCTGCTCCCGCCTCAGACTTCACACCCCTTTGGCGGCTACCTCGGTTCTCATACAAACGATGCCGTATTTCGTATCCAGGCTTACTGACTCGTGCACCCAACACACGTAAGCATGTAATACCTACATGGTTCTGCCAACGTATGCATGGCCCAAAACGGGGTGTAAAGTGCTTGACTTGACCACCATTGGATTTTTCCTTTACTTGTGCTGTGAGACCTTGCTTCTTACCAAATTTAATTAATCTAGGTCATCGGGAAGTACCCTGTAAGTATTTGATTTGAGTGAGTTTGCGAGTATCAGGTGTTCCTGAGAAAAACGGCCTCAACAGACATAGAGACGGACAAGTAAGCGATCCTATAAGGGTTCTGTTTTTTTTTTTCTCTTTTGAGGTATGGGATCTTAAAAATAAACAAATAAAAAATTACGATATATTTTATTATTGATAGATAACTATTATTATTTAGTTCGGGTTACATTTTATATCTTAAAGAGCTATGGTTAATATTATCAAATCAATAATAAGTTAAAATAGATGTTTACATTTTTTTATATACAGTATTATATAATATACTATAATATTATCTATGGAATATAAATCTTAAGAACTATGGTTTCATTTTTTACTGTCAGGCATTCTTGTAGTTGAAATATATATATATTTTTTTTTATGACATAAATATGAATTAATTAATTTCGGATTTTCCTTTACATTTTTACCATATAGCGAAGCCTCGAGCAAAAGCTCGTTATATATAAATCTTCACAATTTTCAAATTCCTTTATGAAAAAATCACACTGAAGCGAGGCGGAATTGAAAATAATCCTGCTTCCAGTTCCAACACTGCTTGTTTTTCTGTGCTGAATATGGAAGGTCGCAGTTGCACCCCCATTATTTTGTAAGGGGTTTTGAAAAGTCGGAGTGCTTATTGAGTTGGGATAGAAGCGATTGCGACATCGTAGTAGATAGGTCCCTAGTAGTTCGTTCAGAAGCTGCAGAGCTGAGGTCAGATGTCACAGCAGCTGAAAATTCCGGTGGAAACAGAGACGTTGACTTCGATATTTCAAGTGTGTGTGTGTGAAGGCCGTGGAGAGAAGGGGGTATGACGCGCGAAGATACTGTAAACAAATTTAAATTTAATTTATAAGCGGCGGGTGGCCGAGTGGTTTGGGCATCGGCTTCTCATGCGAGAGGTCCGAGGTTCGAATCCGGTCGGCGTGTACCAATGAGTTTTTTCTGACGAAAAAATTTACGTGCATACCTGCACCTGCAGCTGCTTCACCGTTCGGAACCGGTGTAAAACTGTAGGTCCCTTCCCTTGCCCCTTACTAGGTGGTAGGCTCAAATTGTAGCCGACTGGGTTGGTACCACCGTACTGGATGTAAGATGGCCGCATAGCAGCCTCGGCTGTGTTCTCCTCTAGTCCAGTATAGCCAGCAGGGAAGTCTCCGGTATTGCACCTACCTTCTCGGAGGTGATATTGGTTGGTCGGAGCATGTGCTTTGGCCCCTCCGTCTCAGCCACTCATACCGGATTACATTAAAAAAAAAACGATCAAATGTCGTGTCATACGTTCATGTAATTATTAATAGCAAGCCGCTTGGAGAAATAATGAAGATGAATAAAAGAAAACAAAACTCACCCGGTGTGGCGTGTACTGTGTGGGACACTCTTTCTCGCTTGAAATGATAGCCGATGTAGTAGCTTGCGGCAATTTATAGTGGGAGTGTGAGGATGTGGTGGTTTGTAGATTGTGGATAAAAAATATTATATTGGTAGATTTTTTTTCTTTCACATTTAATATTCAATTATACTTCTGTTTTATTTTTCATCTCCTTGACTCTTCCGTTTTCACACGTCGATAAAACGCTGTCCATATTGTAAATGTATTCCTCCACCTCACCACCGAAGTTGAGCGTTCTGATAAATCGATACATTTTGAAGATAACATTCTCGATGTCCAGCTATTAGCGGTGGTGGTGGTGGTGGTGGTTGTGGCGGTGAACGATGGTGGACTCGGAACGGTGGAGTGACGGGGCGGGGGCGTTACGAACCCGCTCGGGCTGCCGCTGGCGTACTGTTTTTTAGGGTTCCGTATCAGGTACGGGACCCTATTACTAAGCCTGCGCCGTCTGTCTGTCTGTCTGTCTGTCCGTCCGTCCGTCCGTCCGTCCGTCCGTCTGTCCGAGGGCTGTATCTCTTGAACCGCAATAGGTAGCCCGTTGAAATTTTCACAAAAAATTGGTTATTATGGCCGATATAACAACAAATAATAAAAATAAGAAAAAGTTAAAAATTGACGGGGTTCCCATAGAAGAAACCAAAAAGTGTATGCGCGCGCGCCATCTACCGAATAGATTTATGAAGCATGACATTAACTAATATGAGGCATTTCATAACACGCCATCTAGATGGCGTGAGTAGCGCTAGCCGTGACATGGCGATACGGAACCCACAGTGCGCGAGTTCGACTCGCACTTGGCCGGTTTTTTAACCGTTATCGTCATCTCCATACCGCCTTCACCGTCCATCATTACCTGATTGAACATATCCCGACTCCACGATTGCGTCACTTTATCGCCGCGCTTCAACCGTTGCGTTGAGGAGATAGCTGTTGACTTTGTTGAAGTAATGGATGCACTGTCGCTATCGAGGGATATCATTATTTGCACCCTCTCTGTTGCTACGGTGGACACGGAGGTGGTAGCGGACTCGGTGTGGGCGAAGCAAAGCGGAATAGTGACATCGAGACGGGGTGGTAATATTATCTCCTTCCTCACACCCGTAGCGTCTGCGACTAGCGACTTCTTGAGACTCCAGTAATCCTGCAACAGTTCACCCGATGAAATGGCATCGCTGCTCTCTGAAGATGATAATTCTCATTGGAGATGTTTGCAGTATCATTGGGCGTGTCGCAAACAAACAGACAAACAAAATCATTTATTGTGTAAATTAAATTAAAATATACATTCAGATGTATTTTATAGTAAGCGAGGAAAGAAAATACGAAAAATCTTGTATAACTGTATGTGTGCTCAGAGCTAGGCACTAGGCTCGCACCTGTACAAAGCTGGCGCGTGCACAGTACTCACACCAATGCAATTGTGCAAGTGCGAGTGAGACAGATCGGATTTTCGTGATGCGTATGCCCCGATCTGTCTCACTCGCACTTGTACAATTGCATTGGTGTGAGTACTGTGTACGCGCCAGCTTTGGTTAACCGAGCTGGCTAAGCTCCGTTTGCTTTTAGGTTTGGGGTGCAGATTTTGTGTTAATATGATTGTAGCTACCGTGTGGGGCATCTCTCCCCGTGTATGTCGTAAAAGGCGACTAAGGGATACGACTCCCTTCTTATATTACTAGGTGGTAGGGTTTAACCCGCCCGGGTTGGTACCACCACACTGAATGAAAGGTCGGTCGAAACGGCTATGTAAATAGTTTGTGTTTTCCAGTTCAGTGTAGCCGGCACGACCGAAGGGAAGCACTGACGTAGCACCAAGCTCACCCGGTGGTAAGGGCTGACATCACGGATGTTGTTGGTGATGTAGAGAACCGTGTCAGTTTCCATAAAAAAAATATTATCAAAGTATGCATTTACTTAGGATAAATAAAGTGTAACGTTAATACCGTTTGTACCGTGTGGGGTCGGTACTTAAAAAGAATAGCCCCACTGCATCTCTCCCCGTCGCATGTAAAAGTCGACTAAGGGATAAGAAAATTCGTCAGCCTCGGTAGCTCAGTGGCGCGGTTGGTTAGTCAACTGTTATTAATATTAAGCAACGCTGAGCGCGGTCAGTGATTGGATGGGTGATCGCTCGACCGTTGGAGGCTGACCGTGGTTCGGATTCCACGTTAAACTGTAGGTCCCTTCCCTTCTTACCTTACTAGGTGGTAGGGTTTATCCCGGCCGGGTTGGTACCACCGCACTGAACGAAACGTCGGTCGAAACGGCTATGTAAATAGTTCGTGTTTTCCGTCCAGTTTAGTGTAGCCGACATGAAATGAAGGGAAGCACTGACATGGCACCTAGTTCACCCTGTGTTATGGGCTGACATCACGGATGTTGTAGGTGATGTAGCCAACCGTGTCAGGTTACATAAAAAAAAATATATTTATTTACGAGTAAATAAAAAAGTTTATTATGTAGATTAATAATAAACGCACAATCGAGGGTTGTTCTGAATTGGTTTGAATTTATTATTAAATCGGTATAGTCACCACCACTGACGCCGCCGCCGTTACCGCCCTCACCAATGATGAGACCAAGAACATTCTTGGATGAGACGTAGAGTTAAAGCGAAATTAACAATTTTGAATGCTAACTCAGACAGCAGAGAAGCGAACACACTGAGGAGAATCCAGTGCACGAATGAAATGCGAAATACTCAAATGCAGATATTTGTATTATTTATTTTTAAATGTATGCGTCCCGTTGTCCTAATTAGATAAACTTTATCAATAAAATTGTTTGCATCATCATTTATATTGTCGCACTAGTTGGTGTGCAGGCAGGATGGGGCATGAATGAGCGTGATAATGGGAGGGAGCGCTGTTAGTAAAATAAAACATAATTTAGTTATTGAATCATATTTTTATTATCAATCTAACTGTTTGTGTCTAAACGGCGCATACGGCATTTGGTATGATTTATGAGGACAATAGTATTACACTTATTCTTACATCTAATTTGTGTCTATATTGTATTTGTCAATGCTTGATATTGACTAATTTTGTTAGTACGAGTATAATATTAATGAAATTTTTATGAAAAACCAGAATATCAAAACAGGTAAATTTAATATACAAAATAAAATATTATTAAATATCTATGCAACGAAATCACCAACGTAAAGTTAAGGGTACGCACTAAAATAATTAACAAAATTCGCTCTGATAGTTCCTCGTCAGTCACGTCTTCAACAGGCATCGATGTTACAGAAGGAGCTTTCAGTAGCTGTAGAACTTCTTGGGTGAATGGGATGGATTTTTTCTTTGGACGTTTTCGACAATGGGTAATTATGGGATCTGATGTGATTAGAAGGTGGTTCATTATATCTGTGTTGGTGTTGACTCTTGAGGTTTTTCTTGTGTGTTGTAGCCTTGTTGTTTTCCAGTCTTTTTGTCTCGACTCTTGCACATCCTCTGATAGTTGGCCTATTGGTAAGATCATTTTTTCAGAAATTGCTACACTGTGAATTAGAAGTTTGTGAACAGTTGGAGTCATGGGGAACCATTTATACATATCTACGTAGAACTTTGCGGTATCAATACAGTATTTCTTGAATTTAGACGTATCTATATTGTGCCCACTTGAAAGTGTCGTGAGAATTGTAGAAAATCTTCGAATTAAATCGGGATTTAAGCCCGTGGTCTCGCCAGATTTTTCAGGATCTGAGAAAAATCTTCGTGCCGTATTTCCATCATTTGTATTCCCTCCCCCTTGCTTCGGCAAGTCCACCACCAGTCCCATTTCTTCGTAGAATTTTTTAGTTATGCTAGCTTTTTTAGTTTGGACTATAGTTTTAGCTTCGGGCCCACGAGCCTGCCATTCTTTCAATTCTGACTTGTACGAGACGTGCAGAAGAAGTTCGAAAGTCCGTATGTACGCGTGGAGAACTGAAAGCCCAAATTCATAGTAACTTTCATTGCATTCCATTTCTAGGATCATTTCCAACTTGTTCATGTCTTTTTGCATATGTAACATCTCTGAGTAGCTTTTTTTTTTATAGGCAGCCGGCGCGGGTGTCTGTGCCCAATACTTCAACGGAAGATCAGACACAGCCAATAACACCATTCCTCGCGAAACCACGCTCAGAGAGGCGCCATGCCGGCTATGAGGCGGACAAAAAGGTTGTCGTCTAATTTATTGACACGCCTTTTGAAGATACCCAGGTTATAGGTGGTGGGGAACACACTCACCGGAAGACCGTTCCATATTTTCGCCGTTCGACACAGGAAAGATTTCGAAAAACTATGTGTTCTTAGTAGTTGGGTGTCAACAACATATGGATGTTCCGAGCGAGTCCGGCGGGTGTGGCGGAGACGGATGGGGGCTGGAGGGATGAGAGAAGCCAATTCATCAGAGCAACGTCCATGGTAGTACCTATAGAACAGGCTAAGAGAACCGATTGTTCGCCTGTGGCCCAATGATTCAAGTCCCTCCGTGAGCTTGGGATCACCAATTAGACGGATAGCGCGGCGCTGGATAGAGTCCAAGGACGCCAATAAGTAAAGAGGGCATCCACCCCACAGATGGCTACAGTACTCCATCACCGGGCGAACTTGCGCTTTATATAGCATAAGGAGCTGCGCCGGTGAGAAGAACCGTCTGCTGCGGTAGAGAACGCCTAATTTCCTAGATGCAAGTGTGGCTTTGGACTCTATGAAACCCCTAAAGCCCACATCCTTGGTCAATTCCACGCCCAGGAGGGCCAATTTGTCATTGTTAGGTATGGCCGTACCCTGGAACGTAGCTCGGAAGGGAAACCGGTCGGCCTTGGTAGAGAAGGCGCATGCTTGAGTTTTGCTGACGTTGAAATCAACAAGGTTCTCGCGGCCCCAGGAGGCTACCTTAACGAGAACATCGTCGACTCTATTAACTGTTTGACGTCGAGCATCATCAATGCGCTGCGTTGTTTGTTAGACAATTTACAACTTTACCATCAAACATTGTACCTAAGACTATGTGCTTCACGAATAATGTTCTGTCATTTACTACAATCTCAGTCGGTTGAAGGTGATCAATTTGTTCTTTTATTTCAGAGTAGTGTCGGGATGTGTTCTCTTTTGTTTCTTTTTCCAGGTCAAATTTAATCGGTCTACAGTATCTAGTCGCTGATGTGGTTGTATTTTTCCAGTATATCTGCTTTTCATCTGTGTTTGAGGATGGGCCGGACAACTCGAGCGGGACAAGGTTAGAGAATATTATGTTTGAATCAGCATGAAATATATTCGGATCTGTAAAATTTTGTTTGTAGATGCTGTGGCCACCGCTTCCATCCAATCCCCATTTATGATAAAAGTTTATACTGTCATTGTCTTGCGGAATATGTTGCAGAACCGGTTGCTGGAGTGTGGTGAGTCGTATAGTGGTGTGGTCTAGCAGGCTTTGCAGACGTACCTTAGCTCCTAACTCGGTGACAGTAATAGAATCATTTTCCGGGAAGCATTGTTTTTTTATCTGTGATATGGTTGAGTAAGCGGCATAAAGATCTACCCCTCTATCTTTCGCGCCTTTCTGCATTGTGATGTATTGTTCTTTACTTAGATTTAGATCAATCATTAGCGCTAGTGACTCTTCCGGTGAATATGGCCTAAACTTCTGAATGGGTGGGGGAAATGCGTCTTTCATTCTCTTTAGACTCTTTGGAGTCGCAACATTGGCTAGTTGCACCACTTCCGCAGCTTTTCGTTTGCCTAGAGAGTGTAGAGACTTTTTTGTCGCGTATACCAATCTCTCATTGTCTGATGACGTTATTAAATTAGTGATAGAGGGGTCTCTGTTTTTTGTTTTGTTTGAACTCGCGGTGAACAGCTTCCTCGGTCTTCCTCGAATTGCAGTTTCTTGATTAGATGGAAATGTGGGCACTTTGAACTCATGCTGCAGCCACAGAACATTTTTTTCTGTAAATTTTGACTTAATTCTTCGACAGGCAAGCCAGTGGGTCTTCAAGTTTCTTACGAAAATTTCTATGGCATTTTTCACACTTTTTTCGAATTCTCGACTTGACCTTAATTTGTTCCACCAATCTAAATGTATCACCGATATAATTCAGCAAGTGACCTATGCACTGAGTAGGAGTTGTTAGAGAAATCTTATCTCTGTGTAGAATTAGATACAACTGTAGTCTGGTTATTATGAATCGCTCGGTGGTGCTACCTCTAAAGAAAACCACTTATCTCGAAAAGTGTATAAAAGTAGCAGCTAAATTGTTGTTATACTATAGAAGAATAGTTCCTTTATATGTTAAGATAAACTCGTGGACGAGGACTCGTGAGGGTTTAAACTTATCTCATCACATTGTTTAAAGTTTTTATAAAAATAGCAGCGTAGTCAGAGGCTCAAAAGTAATTTTTTTTGCAGGACTACGGTAAGCTATGTATAAAGTTAATTATGCATTTAATAGCACATACCTGAAGGTTGATTGTCCATAGCCAACATTCACAAGAACCACAGTTTTTACATAAGAGTATGTCCTCCTTCATTAATTACCACAAAGCGACTGACGCGCAAGAATGATAGCGGCGCGAGATCAATGAAGTTGTCGCATGTCTCATCTTGCATGTTGTGACTGTGTCGAACTTTTATGGTTGTTTTTATATCGGCTGGGGTCTTATCTGTAAAATAACATGCAATTAGTTTTCATTTAACGAAGTAGACAATTACATTATTGTCCATATACTTTTAAAGAAAATGCCGTTTGTGCGGCGGGAGGCCGAGTGGTTTGGGCATCGGCTTCTCATGCGGGAAGTCCGAGGTCCGGTCGGCGTGTACCAATGACTTTTTTCTGCATATCAATTTACAATATCTACACTGTAAAACTGTACGTCCGTTCCCTTGCCCGTTACTAGGTGGTAGGCTCAAATTGTAGCCGACTGGGTTGGTACCACCGTACTGGATGTAAGATGGCCGCATAGAAGCCACGGCTGTGTTCTCCTCTAGTCCATTATAGCCAGCAATCCAGGGAAATCTCCGGTATGGCACCTACCTTCTCGGAGGTGGCTGCGTCAAGGTCAGAGGTGGCTAGCCCATATGCACGGCATCTTGTCCTTATCCCTTAGTCGCCTTTTACGACATGCACGGGGAGAGATGCAGTGGGACTATTTCTTAAGTACCGACCACACACAGTACATACACACTCATTTGGGTCGTCCCAATACACGTAATCAGTGTTGGAATTTGTAATTGAACCACGGCCAGTCTCCAACGGTCGAGCAGTCACCTATCCAAGTACTGACCGCGCCCAGGTGTGCTTAACAACAGTCGACCGACCGCACCACTGAGCTACCGAGGCTGACATAAAAAGTAAATGAAATGAACGCAGTGCACAACAAGTTTTACTCTTACTGTCCGAAGATTAAGTCGACTTTAGCAAGTCAATTACGGGCGACGCAGCAGGGACGAATCTTCGGAAGTTGTCTCGCGCAAACAAAAACCAAAGATAACCAAAACTCCGTTTGAGTAAGGTGAAAAGTTTTACCTTAAATTAATCAGATATTATGAAATGTTGCCCAAGAGTTCCGATACGATCTTTGGTGTAATTGGTTTTTTTTTTAAAGTTTTTTTCTTTATATTTCGCCTTTACGACTTCCACTTGAGCGCTCGCTGTTTGACTTGTCCGCTATCGCGCCGGCACCGGACGGCTTCCGGCCGGATGGGAGTGCCGGTCCCACTATTATACGATTTTGTTTGCTTTCAGTCTTTATCTGCGAGCAATACGCTGTACTTGCCCGACGATTAATCGAATAATAATTTAAACTTAAATAATAATACATAAATTAAATCTAAAAAAATAAAAATATCATAATTATCTATCTTTCCACCGTACATTCAGGGTTGCCAGATGGTTACGTCGAAAAAACCGGACATTTTTCATCAAAGGGCCTTTGATTTTTCATGTACAAAATGAAAGTTGATTTTATGTTGGTACCAAAATGTTCAATGACCTTTACTTTTGAAATTGAATGGTAGATAGAGTAATAAATAAAAGTGTTGAATTCATCGAACTTGCTGCAAAATCGAAGAACACGGTAAGATTAGTATTAAAATGTTCTGAAAAAGTAAATATTTGCGTTATATGAAGAAAAATCCGGACGTTTTGGTGTCCGGTTTATCATTATTTTGGAGACCGGACACAAGCCTCAAAAACCGGACTGTCCGGTTCAAAACCGGACATCTGGCAACCCTGCGTACATTTCGGATAGAATACCCTTCGGATTCAGATAAAGTTCACATGTTAATTTCGCCATAAAGAACACACGACAGTAACAATATTTCATTGAGACAAATGCATATTCAGTATGGTTCGTCATAATTTTTTTGTCGTTTCCCGTTCAGCAGTGCAATCTACGAGTATAAAGAAGAACCGGACAAGAAACCTTAAAGAGCTTTTTTTTATATAACTTTGCATACTACGTTTTAATTTTGTTAAATATAACATACCATATATCTAAGCAAAAAATTAAATATTATAAGTTGAGGATATATCCATCGGTCAAATAATGACAATATTCTGACCATCTCAACTCATTATGTTAAAATTATTTTTATACAAACTCAATTTCTGTTCACGCAGCTCGGCTATGAAATTCACTACCACACTTTCACTAAAACATCCAAAGGTTGGCCGTAAGAATTCTCTGTAAGGGATAAGTCCGAATTCGATTAAACTTAATACAATCACATTAAATTATAAGTGACACAGAATAGGCTAAATAAAATTCAGTTCCGGTTCCGCTAAGATGTGGCTCTCATACAAACCGAATTGTTCCGCGCGCCGAAATAAAGATACCATAGCGGGCCTCGCCCTTTGTTGCTTAATTTCATCGAGAAGGTTTATTGTTCACCTGAACGTGGCTCGGCCTTCATTTTTACTTGCTTTCTTCTTTTTAAATACGAATTTCACGCGAGCAAAGCCGCGGGCAAAAGCTAATCTCATCAAGAGGGAGGGATGGTAGAGGGGGAGTGGGAGGGGGTTTTTTGTTTTGATTTTGAAAAATTTTATGTTGATAAAAATTTTATTTTACACAATTTTGTTTGGACGAGTAGTTATTACTACGATTCGATTTTACGAGTGTTTTTGCAAAATCAAAGCAGTCTCACGTGTCTGAAATTGTGTTAGCGTTTACAAATACCTACAAGAATTTGATGTGAAGCTATTTCCAGAATTTTTTATTATTGTCCCTGGATGTCAGTGGTTGGGGAGGGCGCGGGTAGGAAGGGAGGGGAGGGAGGGAAAACAAGCGGCGGGGAGGAGGGGTGGGGGAAGTAAGTGAGGGAGAGGGAGGGAGAGGGAGGGAGGAAGGGAGGGTGAACATAAGAGAAACGATAGTTTATTATCATATTTGCGTTTACATCGGATTTGCTGTTAAACCGAGTCTACCGCGAGCGAAGCCACGGGCAAACGCTAGTAAAGAATAATATCAAAATCATTCATTACTCATACGGAGAAAAGTATACCTACACGTCTTCTAGCTACACTAGACGCTGCTCTGTGGAACTAGCATCCCCTTCGCTATTCCCTGCCACCCGTCCTATCTCCGCATGACTCGTCGCAGAGAGACTCAGCACCCTTTTGTTGTTGACATTGAGCTTTTGAGAACCCATCGGTTCTCTAAATCGTTTCTTTGTCGCACCGCTAGAGTGTGGAACTGTCTTCCGGCGAGTATATTTCCCTCAGATCAGGAAAGGAAGGAGATATGCGGAGGGGGCGTGGCCCTGTCTTCGCCACATGCGGAATGCCCGCATGTTTCGTTGAATGCACCCGCCAGGCGAGTTAGTCACGCTTTTGTCTTTGTGTCCGATATTACTCCGAAGTGCGCTCTTAGTTTTTGGCAAAATGCCTCATGCCTCAGTGCTGTGTCGTGCTTCGTAAAAATGAGAGCAGAAATAAAAACTACAAGGACCATGGGATCACTCACCGCCTGCAAGTACTGAATTACATGATTATTACATATTTTAAACATTTTCTGAAATCTCACTTTCTTCAACCGGGAAGATGTGTTTGAAATGGCGTCGCTAGGGTTGTACGCAACAACACATTTATCGATGTTTATTTCGGTGCGTTTCAACCAGTATCAACACTGGATATACATTTTTACTTTTATATGTAAATTGTATGTTTCGAGAAGTTCGTTTGTGTTTATTCTTGTTACAAAAGGGAGGTACCCATAGTAAAAAAAATATTATAAATATTATATAATCACTGGCGTAGGGATGGTTTTGTGCTAGTATTAGTGGGTCAGTGGACCGTTAGCGCCCGCGCGTATTGGCTATAAGACAGTGTGCGTGCACTTGTACGTACAAGAGTGCATTAGTGTTAAATGACTGTAATTTGCTATATAACAGTGTGTGTCGACTCGTACGTATTAGAGTGCATTAGTATTAGTGATTGTCTTGGAGACACGTGTTTCGTACTGGAAATCATTTCTTCACACATCTCCTTCCTTTCCTGATCTGAGAGCGTCGTATTAACGGGCTAGACAGCCTAGCAACAGTCCGCAAATCTGCTGGCATGGCACCTAACTGAGCGTGGTTTCGAGAGGAGAGGTGATTTTGGCTCTGTCGACTGCACCATTGGTCTCTCGGAACAGCCACCAATGCTGGTTTACATAAAAAAAAACACTAAGCGTGATGTTGACCAATTTTTTCACCAAGTGCTAGCCCGATCGAAAACGGCCGCTTCGGGTAGGGGATGGAAGGGGGTAATCGGATAAGGGTGTAGGGGGTGGTTGCGCTCCACTTATGAATTGCAAATGCCTCTAATTGCCGCAATGCTAATTTCAGCGTTCGGAGTAAATATTGCGCGAATTAAATTGTTGAAATGGTTGAAATATTTAACGGCGGAAGACGCGCGATTCAAGATGGCGATCGTTCATTAGTAGCTTTCAACGATAATAAGTGAAACACTGATTCCGTTGGTAACAACAGTTCGCTGTACCTCTGTCGAAGTCTGTACGAAGGTCACAGTCTGTGTTTTTCCCATGGGATTATTTAGAAAAAAACAGTACAGCTATGGGGCCTCGATCGAGCATACATGATCACTGTACTCGCAAGAGTGCAGGTGTAGACGTCTGGATTTTGTAGCCGCAAGGCTGGTATCTCTATAAACAAAACGTAAAATTATAAAATGATAGTAAAGAAGTTCGCTGTACCTACTCAATTGTACATAGATACATAATGAATTAAATACTTTTTATACCAATATTTGTTCTAGTTATTTTTATTATATTATTATGTATATTTCGACCTATTGTCGTCGTCGGATATAAATATATCTGACGACGACAATAGGTCGAAATATAATAATAAATATGTGTTTTTTTTTAATTAGCAATATACATAATAAATATAATAAAAGTACATATATACATACCACACGCTGTATACCGAGTCCCGGCAATCGGGGTTAGCAGAGTAATCGGAGTTATGCTACAGGTAGTCTGGTATATGGTGCACAGCGTGAGCGTGGTTTCGCGAGGAGAGGTGATTTTGGCTCTGTCGACTGCACCATTGGTCTCTCGGCACAGCCACCCATGCTGGTTTACATAAAAAAAAAACACCGACCACCTCGTTTAGCAAAGTTTTCGGACAATATAACTATCAAGCAGCAAGTAAGGCAGGATGACCCAATTGTTTCGGGCCAAAATGACTTTTTATAGAGCCTTTCCACCTCCACACAATGCGCACTCGGGATTTCATCCCTACACGCTGGACTTTTTTTTTTATTTTTTTTTTTATGTTATCCGGTATGGGTGGCTGAGTCGGAGGGGCCAAAGCGCATGCTCCGACCAGCCAATATCACCTCCGAGAAGGTAGGTGCTATACCGGAGACTTCCCTGGATTGCTGGCTATACTGGACTAGAGGAGAACACGGCCGAGGCTGCTATGCGGCCATCTTACATCCAGTACGGTGGTACCAACCCAGTCGGCTACAATTTGAGCCTACCACCTAGTAAGGGGCAAGGGAAGGGACCTACAGTTTTACACCGGTTCCGAACGGTGAAGCAGAAGGTGTAGGTATGCATGTAAATTTTTTCCTCAGAAAAAACTCATTGGTACACGCCGACCGGATTCGAACCTGGGACCTCTCGCATGAGAAGCCGATGCCCAAACCACTCGGCCACCCGCCGCTTATTACCCGGACTTACCGCAGATGTGTACGAATGCAGATCGTTCCTCCACAGAACTGGTAAACTCTGAAACGCTCTCCCTGCCCACATAATTCCCCTCTAAATATAGTCTCGGGTCCTTCAAGAGAAGCGTGAATAGGCACCTGTCGGGCCGTCATGGCATTCGTAATCCCCTCGTACAATCGAATATCCATGGGCGTAGTTAGACACCTAATGGGTGTCTCGGCGCCAAGTGTCGCACTTTCTAGAGGCGTCAAAAGTCAACCGCGCCGCGGTTCGAATCCCGTCGGCGTATACCAATGAGTTTTTTCTGACGAAAAAATTTACGTGCATACCTGCACCTGCTGCTTCACCGTTCGGAACCGGTGTAAAACTGTAGGTCCCTTCCCTTGCCCCTTACTAGGTGGTAGGCTCAAATTATAGCCGACTGGGTTGGTACCACCGTACTGGATGTAAGATGGCCGCATAGCAGCCTCGGTTGTGTTCTCCTGTAGTCCAGTTATAGCCAGCAATCCAGGGAAGCCTCCTGTATGGCACCTACCTTCTCGGAGCTGATATTGGCTGGTCGGAGCATGCGCTTTAGCCCCTCTAACTCTGCCACCCATACCGGATTACATAAAAAAATACATCTTCAAATCACTTACCTGCTTCTACGCGACATCTTATTCCCCAACTCGTCCAGCCGATGATGATCACTAGCTGCGCTCGGTGTGACGTTGTCAGAAGTGTTTCCGCTTCCGCCGGATGTGACCTAATTAGTGTGTGCGTGCCTGCAAGATGGCGCCACTGCGGCCGCGATATTCGATAATGTCCCTTACTTACAATCACTTCCAGAAGTGTAGTTACAACAATAGAACCTTATCACACTTAATAATAGACTACACGTGGTCAGTTTATAATGATGAGGTCGAAGGCCGGGTTGCTTAAACAATTATTGAAATGGTATTCTCTGCAAGAACAAAAAAAATTGCATGTATTAACCTAATTTTGATCGAATTTTTAACCATATGTTTTTACCTGCAATTTTTTAACGCTGTAATTTTAATGCAATTTTAACACAATTCCACCAGTGGGCCGATTCGGGCTGATGATGACTATGATTGTTGACTGATACGGGACTATACTTTTTTAACCTGCAAGTTTTTAACGCAAACTGTAATTTTAATGCAATTTTAACACAATTCCACCAGTGGACCGATTCGGGCTGATGATGACTATGATGGTTGACTGATACGGAACTATACTTTCTTAACCTGCAAAATTTTAACGCCAACTCTAATTTTAATGCAATTTTAACACAATTCCAGCAGTGGACCGATTCGGGCTGATGATGACTATGATGGTTGACTGATACGGAACAATATTTTTTGAACCTGCAACTTTTTAACGCACACTGTAATTTTAATGCAATTTTAACACAATTCCAGCATTGGACCGATTCGGGCTGATGGACCGATGACGGTTAACTAATACGGAACCATACTTTTTTTAAACTGTAATTTCTTAAAGCTCACTGTAATTTGAATGCAATTTTTAACACAATTCCAGCAGTGGACCGATTTGGGCTGATAATGATGACGATGGTTGACTGATACGGAACCCTCGGCTTGCGAATCGCACTCACTTTTCCTGTTTTTCAGTCTTATTCGAAAACTTTCTTTATACATAAAATCTTAAATCGTACTAAACAGTGAACCCAGTTCGTCTGTCACGAAGGGAAATTGGACAACTTTTTACAACTCAAATGTGGATTTGGTTCGAGCGACGACGCAGGGCGCGCCAGCCAATAGTGGCGCCAGTTCGAACGTGACGCGCCCAAGCTCGTCTGTTTTTTTGCGTCGAAAGTTAATTTAAATCAAATAGAGGTAAGTTAAGTTGCTTGCGCACTAGACGCTAACGGCACGGCAAGAGCACGGTTACGGTCACTTCGGGCCCTACTAATTTCAAATTCAATTTTTTTTTTTTTATGGAAACTGACACTGTTGTCTACATCACCTACAACATCCTTGATGTCAGCCTATAACACCGGGTGAACTTGGTGCCACGTCAATGCTTCCCTTCGGTCGTGCCGGCTACACTGAACTGGACGGAAAACACAAACTATTAACATAGCCGTTTCGGCCGACCTTTCATTCAGTGCGGTGGTACCAACCCGGGCGGGTTAAACCCTACCACCTAGTAATATAAGAAGGGAGTTATATCCCTTAGTCGCCTTTTAGGCCCTTCACGGGGAGAGATGCAGTGGGGCTATTCTTTTAAAGTACCGGCCCCACACGGTATTGTATATGTAATAATAATGTATTGATAAAAATAAACATGGTACGTTAAAAAGTAGTTATAAAATGTTGCGACTAAAGTACGTATATTTGTTCCCTTTAAATGACAGTGAAAAACATTTTTTTCTTGCTCGGATCGAGAACTAGAACTTGCGTCTGTGACGTCTCGATCCCATTGTTACGGTTGTATTCTAGTTGGTAGGGTTTAACTGACACGAATTTATTCCACCGCACTGAATGAAAGGTCAATTGTAACGGATTTGTAAAATCTCGTGTTTTCCGTCTCGTTCAGTGTAGCCGGCTCGATCGAAAGCAAGCACTGGCATGGCACCTAGTTCACCAAGGTGTTATGGGATGATATCACGGTTGTAGTAGGTGATGTAGCCAGCCGTGCCAGTTTCAGGTAACGTCACGATGACGACGGGCGGCGGCGGCGCGGTGACAGCAGCAGTGACACAAAAATGTATGAAATGCGATGGCGGCATATCGTCGTTACCGTCGCCGTCGAGTGCGAAAGCCGCTCTTAAGTTTTGTTTGATACATTTTTAGGTTTTCGTAACCAGGAATGCTGACACGGACCCTTATAAAATCGGTCTGGTGTATGTCCGTCGAAACGAGGGACGAAACGTCGACTAGTAAAAGTGAGTCGCTTTATTTATACCGCGTAACCGAAAAATTTATACAACAGTATGTCCGTCCGTTTATCCGTGCGTCCGTCTGTCTGTCTGTCTGTCACAGCCTGACGTTACCGTCGTCGTCGTGCGTGACGTTACCGTCTAGTGGGCAAGCTGCCATTGCTGACAAGTGGTTTACAGTGGGACCTGTGGTTGGGTTTGTGTGGAGTCTGGACGAACTGAATGGTCAATAAACTGTTGCTGTAGGTGATGCCGAAGGGGCCGTAGGTGTAGATAGATAGATAAATACATAGAAATACTTAATTGCTCCAAAACATTTGACAGTAATAAACGATAAGTAATTTACATGAGGGGCAAAGGCGGACTTATGCCTTACAGGGATTTCTTCCAGTCAACCTTTGGATGTTTAAGAGTCGTATGTGTTGAGGTGTAATGTTGCCTGAAAGTTTTTCAAATCAGTTTTAAGGCCTAATATCAAAGGCAATGAACTTTTGTGAGTTTAAATTATAAATTCGTTCCTTGTCGAGGGTTTCGCTTAGCTGCCTTTTTAAATTAATTCATACATACATAACATTATTTAATTAAAAATGTATTCATGTACATATACTTTTAATTAGCTAGTACGTACTTATATGTAATATATTATTTATCATAGTTATATTCCTTATATTATATTTTACATTCCCACACTCAAGTCTTTTGCTACTTGACTCGATGCTGGTTAACAGGGAGAAATCCCTGTAAGGGATGAGTCCGTCTTTACCCATCATGTAAATTACCTACTTATCGTTTGCGTCTGTAAAATGTTTTTTGCAGCAATAAAGTTTTTTTTTTTATGGAAACTGACACGGTTGGCTACGTCACCTACAACGTCCGTGATGTCAGCCCATAACACCGGGTGAACTAGGTGCCATGTCAGGGCTTCCCCCTTTGATCGTGCTGGCTACACTGAACTGGTCGTAAAACACAAACTATTTACATAGCCGTTTAGACCGACGTTTCATTCAGTGCGGTGGTACCAACCCGGGCGGGTTAAACCCTACCACCAAGTAAGATTAGGAGGGAAGGGACCTACAGTTTTACGAGGAATCCGAACCTCTGACCGAGGTTCGGATTCCTCGTAAAACTGTCCTCCAACCTCCAACGGTCAGCGGTCACCCATCCAAGAACTGACCGCACCCAGCGTTGCTTAACATTCAATAGCGACAGTTGACTGTCTGCACCACTGAGCTATCGAGGCTGACCTACTTATCGTTTGCGTCTGTAAAATGTTTTTGCAGCAATAAAGTATTTCAATTTTTCTATCTATCTATCTATAAATGAGTGCTGATATTTTAAAACATTCTAAAATTATAGCCGTTCCCAGTTATCAAGTCGCCTTAAAACGGCGGCGTCACCTGGAGATTTATTCCTCCCGGATATTTCGCAAAGTCCTCATTTGAGGCCACATAGTAATATCTCGCAGCCGTAGACATTGATAAATCAGAGGCGGTATTGTCACACATTAATTTGTTCACAAAATTTGGTCGGCGTGCACACAATTTTTTGTTTTGGTTCCTTTATTTTCATCCGTCGTCGCGCGCCGTACTGTGGCTGGCACCCCGTGGTAAAGGGCCTACTTCACATTAGACAGACTTTAAAAAAGTTTATCTGTGAAACTATTTTTTAGTACCGTGGGGGCCGGTACTTAAAAATAATAGCCCCACTGCATCTCTCCCCATGCATGTCTTAAAAGGCGACTAAGGGATAAGGACAAGATTCCGTGTTAAAGGGCGATAGGCTCGCCACTTCTTACCTTGGCACGGTACTTTCACCGAGTCTTGCAGCAGGTGCGTCTTCGTGCCTTACTTGCTGCTTGATCGATTGAATCTTGTTCGAATACTTTGCGAAACGTGCGGTGGTCGGTGTTGTGCTGTAATTTACCAGAGTTCTTGCAGCTCAACACCGATTACTCTGCTTACCCCGATTGTCGGGATTCAGCGTGTGTGATATGTATGTATGTTTTAACCCCCGACGAAAAAAACGGAGGGGTGTTATAAGTTTGACGTGTGTGTGTGAGAGAGGGTGTGAGAGGGTGTGTGTGTGCCTGTGGCATCGTAGCTCCCATAAGGATGGACCGATTTGGATGCGTTTTTTTTTATTAGGAAGCTTGTTTAATTTTTCTAGATACTTCTTCTCAGAGGCATTAAGTGTTACCTTTTTCCATATTTTATTTGAGTGCAATATATACAATACAATGGCGATGCAGAGGGGGAACGCCGCTTCGGTCATGGGGACCATGAGAATGGTCCCTATGGACGATTATTTTTATTTATAGTTAGATATATTTTATATTTAATTTAGTTATTTTTAGTTCTAGATTTAATTATTCAATTTCAAATATAATAGAATAAAATATTCTCAGAAAACAACTAGGATCACACCACACTGTTGAATTTTTTGAGAATGAGTTTTTTCTGACGAAAAAATTTAAGTACATACCTACACCTGCTGCTTCACCGTTCGGAACCGGTGTAAAACTGTAGGTCCCTTCCCTTGCCCCTTACTAGGTGGTAGGCTCAAATTGTAGCCGACTGGGTTGATACCACCGTACTGGATGTAAGATGGCCGCATAGCAGCCTCGGCTGTGTTCTCCTCTAGTCCAGTATAGCCAGCAATCCTGGGAAGTCTCCGGTATGGCACCTACCTTCTCGGAAGTGATATTGGCTGGTCGGAGCATGCGCTTTGGCCCCTCCGACTCAGCCACCCATACCGGATTACATAAAAAAAAAAAAAAAAAAAACTTTAATGTTGATACATCATTCAGTATGTATACATTTCTTTGGCTTTGGCTTCCTTGACAAGCTGATGGCCTTTCTAGCGATTCAATTTCCAAGCCAGCAACCCTTTGCGCCGTTATAATTCGACGCCGTTCTAACGCGCAATAACACTAAATCTCTGGCGCGCCGCGATAGGCCTTGCGCGAAATAAAATATGCAATTAAATTTTTCGAATATGCGAAAAAATTGCTCCCGAGAGATGGGACTGGCGCGATTAAAAAGGTCGCGACTTTGCGCCGCGACCCGCACCGGTCGCGCGCCCTTTACACACCGGCGCACCGCTGATAATACGCGCTTAGGCGCTCCGCGCCGCCGTGTGCTCCGTAAACTTAGGGCAGGGTGCTGAATTCCGGACTAATCGCGTCGTTCGATTATTTTCAACCGACTTCAAAAGGAGGAGGTTCTCAATTCGACTGTATGTTTTTTTTATGTTGCTACGCGAACTCCGCGAATTATGAATCGATTTTGATGATTCTTTTTTTGTTTGGTAGGTCATATTTCAGAGGTGGTCCCGTATACATTTTACCGAAATTGATTCAGCGGTTTTGGAAAAATCAACTACATAAACTATGGTTTGTGGTTACCTTCAGCAAAACTTTTGATGTGGACTTTTTCAGCAATAAAAAACTAAGCATGTCGTACGTACCTCAGCACTATACTGCAACACGCTCAAAATATTGCAGTTTGTCACATGGCGAATAATTCTGTACCACTTCAATCGATTTGGATTATTCGATTTCGATCTCGATTATTCGATTTCGATTTCGATTATTCTTTTTTATGTAATATTACTAAAAATAATGAAATAAAAACTGTTTAAAAAAAACATAAAACCGACTTAAAAAAAAAAACTAGAACTAAAAAGTATTAAATAATATTTTGAAATTTTTCTGTCATTCTGTTTAAATATATAAAAATATATGAATCGATATTGTGATTCATATTCGGACCCTTCAGTTGAAGGCGGTACAAAAGCACATCTGAAAATTGATAGATGAACCCCTTTTGTGCTTTTGTACCGCCTTCAACTGAAGGGTCCGAATATGTATCACAATATCGATTCATATATTTCAATACAAAGACAGAGAAAATTTCAAAATATTATTTAATACTTTTTAGTTCTAGTTTTTTTTAATTCGGTTTTATGTTTTTTTAAACACTTTTTTTTAATGTAATGTGATACGATTGGTTACATCACTTGACTTTTTTTTTTATATATGTGATGTGGTATGGGTGGCTGAGTAAGAGGGCCAGAGCATATGCTCCGACCGGCCAATATCACCTCCGGGAAGTTTTTTTATATAGAAAGTGCGACATGTGGCGCCGAGCCACCCATAAGATGTCTAACGATGCCCATATACGAGTACAATATACATGCTGCCGGGAGTTGTGAATGCCATGCCGCCGGCCTGACAGGTGCCTATTCGCGCTTCACTTGAAGGACCCGCGAGACTATACTTGGGGGGAAATATGCGGTGTCAGCCTCGATAGCTCAGTGGTGCAAACAGTCAACTATCGCTATAGAATGTTAAGCAACGCTGAGTGCGGTCAGTACTTGGATGGGTGACCGCTGACCGTTGGAGGCTGCCCGAGGTTCGGATTCCTCGTAAAACTGTAGGTCCCTTCCCTCCTAATCTTACTTGGTGATAGGGTTTAACCCGCCCGGGTTGGTACCACCGCACTGAATGAAACGTCGGTCGAAACGGCTATGTAAATAGTTTGTGTTTTCCGACCAGTTCAGTTTAGCCGGCACGATCAAAGGGGGAAGCACTGACATGGCACCTAGTTCACCCGGTGTTATGGGCTGACATCATGGACGTTGTAAATGACGTAGCAAAACGTCAGTGTCCATAAAAAAAAATGTGGACAGTGAGAGCGTTATAGAGTTTACCGGTAGGTACTGTAGAGGAAAGATCTGCAGAACCGCTTGGTACGCATCCGCGGTAATTAGTTTTTGATTTTTTATGGAAACTGACATGGTTGGCTATATCACCTACAACATCGTGGAGGTGTTGGGGAAAGGCTATAAACCCGCGATTTGAAGATCCGTGGATTGTAGGAGTGGGGAAAGAAAGATATTTCCTGGGAGCCCGTTTCACACCTTTGCAGTGCGCGGTACAAGAACGATTTAGAGAATCGTGCAGTTCGAAGAACTCTTCTGTCGACTACAAAGGGGTGTTCCGCGAGAGTATGGCGGGTTTGGCGAAGGCGAACCGGAGGAGGAGGGATAAGGGAAGCAAGTTCGTCAGAGCAGCAGCCATAGTAGTACCGATAAAACAGGCTCAATGACCCAACGATACGTCTGTGCTTTAGAGGTGGGGTGCTTTAGTGCCTGGGGCGTGTCGTGGTTTCGCGATGAGTGGTGTTTTTGCCTGTGGCTGATCTTCCGTCGGAATTTCGGGCACAGCCGGCTGTTTACAAAAAAAAAATAGTAAACGAATACGCACACGCAAGGAGGATACCACACGTTCAATCTCACTCGCACACACGAGCAAGGGGAAGAGAATTTGAAAGGACATTTTTAGGCGGAACTTCTCTACGCATCCTCTTCAAGATCAAAATACCATTGACCCTCTTCAAAATTTCAATAGCACCTCAATAATCCTTCATCAATCTTCGGCCTCGGGCGGAATATACATAATCTTTGCGACACGCATGTGACGCGAGCGTCACACGCGTGTGTGATCTCCGTGTCGCAACGCTGTGTGCCACCGATGTGTGTGGGGAAACATTTTCGTCTTTTGTATGTACCGTGTGGGGCCGGTACTTAAAAATAATATCCCCACTGAATCTCTCCCCGTGCATGTCGTAAAAGACAACTAAGGGATAAGGAAGAGATGCCGTGCTAAAGGGCGACAGGTCAGCCTACTCTCACGTTGGCACGGTCCTTCCACCGAGTCATGCAGCAGGTGGGTCTTCGTGCCTTACTTGCTGCTTGATAGTTTATCTTGCCCTAATACTTTGCTGAACGTGGCGGTCGGTGTTGTGCTGTAATTTACGAGAATACTCGCAGCGCAACGCCGATTAATCTGATTACCCCGATTGTCGGGATACAGCGTGTTGTATGTATGTATGTACGTTCCTAGCTTAAGCTGATTTGGTCGGTGACATGCTTTTTCGAGAGCGTTGAATGAGAAAGGCTCATCCTAGTAGTATAGATCAGTGGGCCGGGTGCGCTTAAGTCCCGATCGCACGTCGATCCATTGCACGACCGATCTATCGAAGCAAACTGTTTAACGCGAGTCTATTAAGACGAGACGGAAGTTAACTTTCTCCATGCAAAATCGTCTTTCGGTATTTATGTTTTTAACCCCCCTAAACCTTATCCGATTTTTCCAATTCTTTTTTTGTTGTATTATGGACAGTCGAATCTACGTTCCAGTCTTTTTATTTTTTTTATATCTAAAGTGATGTAATGACTCAATAAAGCTTAGCGAACTTCGTGACATCGATAAATAAAAAACTCAAATAGTTTCGGTCGAAATACACATTTTTGGCTCCGGTGTTGTAGACGTATATTTCATCTAAACAAGACAGCAATGTAGATTGGATTGTTTTTAAGGCAAGAAGAAATTTTTTTTAAATCGGATAAGGTTTAGGGGGCTAGAAAACATAAATGCCGAAAGACGATTTTGTATGGAGAAAGTTTACTTCCGTCTCGTCTTAAATAGGAGTAAGCAGAGCGGATTTAGGTCCATGGGATTAGATAAGGCATTATGAATATGATTACGACCTTGAGGAAGGCGTCTCATCGGTCTCGAGGGCTATCGGTAAAAGATCCTGACGGATAAATTCGATTTGAACTGTCAACTAACGCTTTACTGCGCTCTCCCTGAAGAAGGGGGCATCAATCTAGAGATGACGCGCTATCTGTCCTCGGAGACCCTAATGAAGGACATTAATCAGGCGTCTGCGACGGAGCCCTTGGAGATTAGACACCCGGGGACGTTGTGCGTTCATCTTCGATTTTAACACTACGGTGACCTTGGAAATTCGTGATGTAATATGATCTTTCGAATGGTTTGTTGAATTGAGTACCGCGTGAGACCGATACTTAATAGCCCCACTGCATCTCTCTCTGTGCGTGTCGTAAAAGGCAACTAAGGTATGAGGACAAGATACTGTGCTAAGGGCGACAGGCTACCTCTCACCTTGGCACGGTCCTCCCACTGAGTCATGCAGCAGACCAGACCTTCGTGCCTTATTTGCTGCTTGATATTGTCCGAATACTTTGCGAAATGTGGTGATTGGTATTGTGCTGTAATTTACCAGAGTCCTTGCAGCACAACACCGATTATTCTGCATACCCACTTGTCGGGATCCAGCGTGTGGTATGTATGTTTGTTGAATTGAGCGACTCATCGACAAGCGGTAAGTTTATGGCTGGCCTAGTAAACGGGATAAAACTATAGGTCCCTTTTCACCTCCGCACCACGCGCACTGGGCAGGGATTGAATCCCTACACGCTGAACTTACCGCGGATGCGTACCAATCGATTCTGCAGATCTTTCCTCTACAGACCGGGAAACTCTGGAACGCTCTCCCTGCTCATATATTTCCCCCCAAGTATAGTCTTGGGTGTTTCAAGAGGGGCGTGAATGGGCACCTATTAGGCCGGCATGGCATTCGCAACCCCCGCATACGACCGAATGTCCATGGGCGCCGTTGGCCATCTTATGGGTGCCTCGGCGCTATATGTCGCGGTTTCAATAAAAAAAGAACGTCCCTTCGCTAAGAGCTTTCGTTTAAAGAAATTATATTATAAGAAATCGTTTCTCTGTCGCACCGCTAGAGTGTGGAACTGTCTTTCGGCGAGTGTATTTCCTGAATCCTTCAACCTGGATGTCTTCAGCGTCGTATTAACGGGCTAGACAGCCTAGCGACAGTCCGCAAATCTGCTGGCACGGCACCTAACTGAGCGTGGTTTCGCGAGGAGAGGTGATTTTGGCTCTGTCGACTGCACCATTGGTCTCTCGGCACAGCCACCCATGCTGGTTTACATAAAAAAAAAAGAAAGAGCGTGGTAGGATAAAACCCAACCGGATTGATACAACCGCACAGAATGAAGGTAGACCGAATCGGCTGTGAAAATATTTCGTCTCTCCAGTTCAGTCTACCCGGTACAACGAATGGGAAGCACTGATGTGGCACCCAGCTCCGGCGATAGCGATAGATCTGTGCTAAGAAAAAAATCCTATCCTAAATGGAGGGACGCCTAATTAATGGATTTGCGAAGAATTTGCCTAACAGATGAGTCTGTTCTCCCCTTTTCTCTGTTTTTTTCCCAACGCAGAAAAAAATCGAAATATTGTTTTGTTCTAACAAGAACAAACGACGACGGAATCTTGAGTATTTTTTTGTCCTGCGGGAGATAATTTTTTTAAATTTGTTTTAGGCAAATCCGATGGGATTAGGCCTTGATAGAGATTTGATACTTCCGGAGACGTTAATCCGATTAAGTGCTTGTTGCCAAGCGCTTGTCTTTGCTGTCTGTAGCGAGTTTAAACATGCTAATTATAAGCAACAGTCCGCCAATCTGCTGGCATGGCGCCCGACTGAGCGTTGTTTCGCGGGGAGAGATGATTCTGGCTCTGTCGACTGCACCATTGGTCTCGACCAGAGTCGGTTTACGTAAAAAAATGTATATATTGTGTATGTGTATTTAATATATGCATCCAGTTCAGTGAAGCCGGCACGACCAAAGGGAAGCGCTAACACGGCACCTAGTTCAGCAACGTGTGATGAGCTGACGTCACGGTTGTAGTAAGGTGAGATTAGTTCCAACATGTTCCACTATTTGTTCAACCAGTTGAACAAATTGGACAACCTTCGTCCAATTTTTTCAACGTTCAAAATAGTTGAAGAAATTGGACAACTTTCGTCCAATTTTTTCAACTTTTAAAATAGTTGAACAAATTGGACAACTTTCGTAAAAAAACCTGTCTTCGCACGCACTATCTAATCAATGTCGCTACAGATAGTAACACTATTATTGTGAACTAGCTGAGCCCGCGGCTCCGCTCGCGTGAAATTCGTATTCCAAAGAAGAATGTAAGTAACTAAGGGCGAGGCCGAAGGCCGAGCTGCGTTCAGGTAATCGATAAACCTTCTTAAAGAAAGTAACTAACTAAGGGCGAGGCCGAAGGCCGAGCTGCTTTCAGGTAAACGATAAACCTTTCTCAAATAAATTGAAGAAATTGGACAACTTTCGTCCAATTTTTTTAACTTTTAAAATAGTTGAACAAATTGGACAACTTTCGTAAAAAAACCTGTCTTCGCACGCACTATCTAATCAATGTCGCTACAGATAGTAACACTATTATTGTGAACTAGCTGAGCCCGCGGCTCCGCTCGCGTGAAATTCGTATTCCAAAGAAGAATGTAAGTAACTAAGGGCGAGGCCGAAGGCCGAGCTGCGTTCAGGTAATCGATAAACCTTCTTAAAGAAAGTAACTAACTAAGGGCGAGGCCGAAGGCCGAGCTGCTTTCAGGTAAACGATAAACCTTTCTCAAATAAAGGAAGTAAGTAAGGGCGAGGCCGAAGGCCAAGCTGCGTTCAGGAAGACGATAAACCTTCTGGAAGAAAGGAAGGAACTAAGTGCGAGGCCGAAGGCCGAGCTGCGTTCACGTAAACCAAAAACCCTCTTCCGCCTTCGGGCCTCGCCCTTAAAGACTTCCTTTCTTCGATAGAATACGATATCGTTTACTCAATCTATTTATTTCATAAAAATAAAAAAGTAATATTAATAACAAAAGAATTAAACCTACCTAACAAACATAACTATCAAAATGGGCATTTTCAAATGTTCTTAGAGCACTTGCGGCATTACCCCGCTGGATGGCAAGGCTTACCCTTTGAATGAAGTACATAAGCCCTTGATGGCGGGACACCAGTTGCGTCAACCAGCAGAGGCTCAAGCCTATTTTGGCTTCACTGCTCCACGGACCGAGAGTTTCAACCAACAAATTCGAAATCTTGAATTATATTTCTATATTTGCTGCGTTTGAGGCTCTCCGCCCCAGTCTCGGCCGCGCCAGCCGCTCTTGAAGATGTCCTAACGTGACTTGGAGCCAATGTGAGAACAAAAGTGGCGTCCCACATCAAAGAACTACCCGGTGATAGCATCGGGCCTCTTGCGATCCAGCCGGGAATAACCGCGAGGTTCTAGGATGCACGGTATATTTGCCGTTAGAAGCGTGGACTTTATAATAAAATTTAAATTAAATTAACTCAATCTTAAATTAATTAACTTTATTCGAGATGGTTTAGCTTCTTCCTGAACGCAGCTCGGCCTTCGGCCTCGCCCTTAGTTACTTGCTTTCTTCGAGATGGTTTATCATTTGTCAGAACGAAGCTCGGCCTTCGGCCTCGCCTTAGTTACTTACTTTCTTCAAAAATGTTTACCTTCTTCCTGTACGCAGCTCGGCCTACGGCCTCGCCCTTAGTTACTTGCTTTCTTCGAGATGGTTTATGGTCTTCCCGAATAGAGCACGGCCTTCGGCCTCGCCCTTAGTTAATTACTTTCTTCAAGATGGTTTAGCTTCTTTCTGAACGCAGCTCGGCCTTCGGCATCGCCCTTAGTTACTTGTTTTCTTCGAGATGGTTTTTCAATTATCAGAACGTAGCTCGGCCTTCGGCCTCACCTTAGTTACTTACTTTCTTCAAGATGGTTTAGCTTCTTCCTGAACGCAGCTCGGCCTTCGGCCTCGCCCTTAGTTACTTGCTTTCTTCGAGATGGTTTTTTAATTATCAGAACGTAGCTCGGCCTTCGGCCTCGCCTTAGTTACTTACTTTCTTCAAGATGGTTTAGCTTCTTATTCATGAACGCAGCTCGGCCTGCGGCCTCGCCCATAGTTACTTACTTTCTTCGAGAAGGTTTATGGTCTTCCAGAATAGAGCTCGGCGTTCGGCCTCGCCCTTAGTTACTTACTTTCTTCAAGAATGTTTTTCTTCTTCCTGAACTCAGCTCCGCCTTCCGCCTCGCCCTTAGTTACTTTCATCGAGAAAGAATATCGTTTACGTGAGCGCAGATCCGCCTTCGGGCCCGCCTTTAGTTACTTACTTTCTTTTTTTGAAATACGAATTTCACGCGAGCGAAGCCGCGGGCAACAGATTTATAAATTTTATTGCACCAATGACAGCGACATAACTTCGACTTTCAATTATTATTTTTATTTATCAAACAATTTGTCACCGGCCAGCTCACGTCGAGATGACAGTTCTCCGTTGTCAACATGACATTTAAAATTGTTTTTTACCTTTACTTTTTATTACGTGATTTTTATTATATTTTTTAATTATTATGTTCATCCGGGATATACACTGTCACTATAAAAAGTTTCGTCAAATTCCGTTCAGTGGTTTTTGCGAGATGCGCGTACAAATAGACATTTTTGCATTTACGATTTTATGATATGTATAGAAAGAATAGATATGTATAGACTATTGTGTTCAAGTTATAAAAAAGAAGAACTGTCATTTTCGTTGTATCTACTTATTTAATTTCGAATGAATATTTCATTCAAATTGTATTTGCTGCCAGTTCTCAAGATATAATTATGTACTTTGGACTACGTGATTTTAAACGTGCAATAATGTTTATAATTGTATTTTTTTTTTTATTTTTGTAATTTTTTTTACGTATTATGTTAACCCGGCATATAAACTGGCACTATACAAAGTTTCGTCTAATTCCGTTCGGTGGTTTTTGCGTGATGCGCGTACAGACAAACAAACAAACAAACAAACAAACAAAAATTTTAAAAACTGTTCTAACATGTTCAGTATCTCATTTTAAGCCACCCTGGTTAGTTTTTTTCCGAATACATTCAATGTACAGACTTTCTTACCTCTACGATTTTATTATATGTATATAGATTTTGCCATATCCCTACATATTATAAGATTTAACGTCTGCTGTTTGTCTGTGTGTATGTATGTTCGCTTATAACACAATAACGGGTCAACCTATTCATTTGCGGTTTTCGCCTGTATACAGGCGTTATAACACGACATATCTCCGCTAGGTTGTAGACAATACATATATACATTTCAGGATAGGCTTGAGAAACTTAAGGAATAGAAGGTACTCATTATTAGATGAAAAAAATCTTATCACTCAAATCGAAATCCCGTATTTTTTTTCATACAAAAATTTCAAATTGTAATAAAAACTCGATGGAAAGTCCGAATGGGGAGATTTGGCAACAGTGCTGTCTAGGTCTAGAGAGTGCAATGACCTAGTCCAGTCCCCTTTTCCTTTTGATGTCATTCAAATTTAAGTGTTTGGAATTTACCTACATTCAGTTCAATTATATTAATTAAAAAATTCAATATTTTCAAATACAAAAAATACAATCAAAAATTGCTATATTTTCACATTTTATAATAAAATATTTTTCATTTAAAATGAAATAACGAAAAAAGGACAACATGGGATACTGATAATATCTTTTACACACAAACATTTTAAAATGCTAGTGCAAGCATTTTAAAATTTACGAGTTGGAAACAGACTTCACCTGTTGTATGAGAAAAGTGGACTTCCCGATTCTCTTAAGTTATTTACTCACTCCACCTATTTTTAACTCGTGTATATAGTTTCACCGACTTTACCGCGAGCGGAGCGACGGGCACAACTAGTTTCTTATACGCAAATAGCCTGGCTGATCCATATAATCCAGAAGCGAGCAAGACAACAATATAAACCAAAGGCAGAGCGAGACAGTACTACAACTCCTTTTAAATTCACACAAAGAAGGTGCAGATATCGCGAACCGGAGGGGGTCTATCCACTGCTAGCCAAATCGTAAATCGTATGCGTTATTTAGAGTAGAATGCATCGACGCTGCTCTAGGGAACTTACATCCCTTATTAACTACTTGCCATCGCAGAGAAACCGAACACTATACCATCGTTTCGCAAAATCGGCCCTTTGTTGTACCACTAGGCTGAGGATTTTTTTTTTTATAGAAAAAGTCGGCACTTGTTGATATGCCCAAAAATTTTACGGAAGATTAGACACAGCAAATATCGTCGTCTAATTATTGTAGGTATAGATAGAGGTAGTAGGTAACACAGTCACCGGAAAAGCGTTCACATGACACAATAATGATTTCGAAAACCGATGGGTTTTAAGCAGATGTGTGTCTACGAGTACGATATAACTCCGAGCGTGTCCAGCGAGTAATGACTGTTGAGAATGGAACCGAGACTGTCGCGGTAATGCACTGCAGCGGAACGGCGCGGCACACAGCGTAAAATTTTTTTTTTTTGTAATAGTAGCGGCGGGTTACTTTGACCCTAGGGCATAAGTTTGGCCCAAATCGAGAAATTGTTTGAACTTCTCGCCATGTCGCTACCACGCAACCAAACGTTGTAGTTCCTTCGCTAACCGATAGATGGCTATATAGATTCATACTTGCAGTACGTTTACCGACTCGCCGCGAGCAAGTTGTTGGTCTATGGCATTTGAAGTTTTGACAGCTAAAACCGGCGAATTACTGTGCTGCAAACTTTTGAAAAACCTTAATAAATATATAATGATGATTTTAAATCGTACTTTTATTTATTTTGAAGTATTTCTTACATTAAACCTGTCCTAGATGTTCAATCTTACAGCCCTTGGGGGTTACTTTAGCCACTAATAGCTCTAAATGCGACTTTTCACCGATAAATTTTCATGAGATTAAGTAACCCTTTCCTAAGAACAACTTTGGCCCAAACTTTACAAAAAAAAACCTAAGTTATGCTTAGCATATTTCTAAAATACACTTTGCATATCATTAGTTACATCTTTGAGTTTGTATATAAAATATAAGAATACTAAAATGACAATACCGAAACAAACTACAGATCAAATTCTAAAATTGTTTAAAAAAATAAGCCAAAGTAACCCGGCGCTACGTCAAACCGCACTAAGCGGCAGCGCCGCTGCGCGGCACGGCAAAGACTTCTAGACACATCACATTTGTGCCGCCCCTTGTCACGCTGCTCCGCTTCCGCCAATACGGTCTCACCTTAGGGCCATTTAGAAATATCATGTATCGAAATGTAAATCTGTGTAATGAATGAGTCATTCCTTGCATTTCAATTTAGTTTTAATTAAACATATACATTTTACTCGAAATACATAATTCGATTCACGATTTCTTTGCTACTGAATTCACCTCCGATTCCGCTATACTTATCGTATGATCGCGCCGCTGCATCGGAGGGTTCGCCGGGGATTAGCTATGCAAATTTAGTCGTTACTTGCAACGCATTAGAGTAAGTAATCAGATGGCGATAGTAACTAGGATTTGGAGCTGCAGGAATAAATCCAGGGCTTAGTGAGGCTTACAGCGCGTTGATTGCTTCGAATGGTAGTGTGTCTCTGGAGTTATTTTTTTCTGATTGCAATCAGTATTGCTTTTGAAAATGGAACGGAGAACATAATTGTAGCTTTTCAGATTTATATGTAACTGCAGAGAATAAAGAATAAAAACGTGTTTTTACTAAGCCTACAACGTCTGTCAGTCCGTCCGTCTGTCCGATGGCTGTATCTTTGGAACCGTAATAGCGCGACGGTTTTAATTTTCATAGAAAATAATAAAAAAATTAAAAAGTTACCAATTAAGGGGGTCCCCAACTCCTCATACAAGAAACGTGTTTTTTTCAACGTTTTTGTTTTGTGGTGCGGAAACCTCGGTGCGCGAGTCCGACTCGCACTTGGCCGGCTTATACACTGGACTTACCGCGGATCCCAATCGGTACTGCAGATCTTTCCTCCACAGAACTGGTAAACTCTGGAACGCTCTTCCTGCCCACATATTTCCCCCCAAGCATAGTCTCGGGTCCTTCAAGAGAGGCGTGAATAGGCACCTGTCAGGCCGGCATGACATTCGCAACCCCCGCGTACGACCGAATGTCCATGGGCGTCGCTAGACACCTTATGCGTAGCTCGGCGCCAGATGTCGCGCTTTCTATAAAAAAACAAACATTTCGAGCCAAACGTATGGCCCGAAACGGCGGCGAGCCACACGGCAATAACGATATATTGGTGCCAATAATTTGCGATCGATATTTTCAATATCTCGACATGCTTGTATCTTTGCATCCCTACTAAATACGTACCTATTGCCGTAGATATATTACTAAGAATCCCGCGCGCCCGAATATGAGACGCTATGATTCCATCTCAAGTGTCGCAGAAAATTGAATCCAAAGGGCACAAATCTGCGTACATATCGACTGAGAGTGTCCAATATCAAATAATATGCGAAAGGAATGAATGACTGTTTGCTCCAAGGCGTTGAATCCTTGCCAATAAAACGTAGCTGGAAGAAATATTCTAATCGTGTACAACCTTGTCCTACTTACAATCTTCTACGCTCCTATAGAAAATACTACTTCCAACCAATGTATGTTTATTAGACAAAGTTCTACATGCTTATCTGCGCTATTGCGACTGTACATACTCGTACATAGGCGAGGAAATTGAGACGCGTTATATACAGAACGCGTAACAACCATCTATCAACCACAACATTAGATATTATATGGTATAGCCGCGTAAATACTGGTACGCATAAAATGGGACGGCTCGTCTTTTATTTATTTATTTACTTTATTTTAACTAAGAAACATTACAGGCTGAACCTAATGCGTACCCTAGCTTACGTCTTATACTTAAGTATTTATGCTAATTCCTTATTTAAGCATTAGACTATATAACTCTCGTATTTATTCAAACTATTGCTAAATAGGTCGAACTCTGGTTCTGTCGAGTTAATTATTATATTTATAGCTCTATTCAGAGGAGAATACAACCTGCAAGTTGGTCCTCGAATTGGTTGCATTAGGTTGCACACTCGCCAGAAGACAGTTCCACACCCTAGCTGTGCGACAAAGAAACGATTTTGAGAACCGATGGGCCCTCAAAAGCGCAATGAGTGCTCCGGAGATAGGACGGGTGTCAGAGAATACGGGCAGTTGTTTCCTTTATTTTTCCCGAATATCAGAATAGCGCCACGCTATACCGCAAGGTTTAATAAGTGTATTTTCTTCCACACCCTAGCTGTGCGACAAAGAAACGATTTTGAGAACCGATGGGCCCTCAAAAGCCCAATGAGTGCTCCGGAGATAGGACGGGTGTCAGAGAATACGGGCAGTTGTTTCCTTTATTTTTCCCGAATATCAGAATAGCGCCACGCTATACCGCAAGGTTTAATAAGTGTATTTTCTTGCCTGAACACAATAAAAATATTTCGTTAAACACATCGCGATAAATCTTTCTTCTTCCGTTCGGCTGGACAAAGAGAGCCGCCCTCTAATTTCCGTTGTTTTGTTTATCGTCTTGTGTGTCTTTATTATTTGTGTGAGAATGTTTATTTTTTTTTTTGTTATTTGTTCGTCTATTTACCTAGTCCGCAACATTTTATTGAGCGATGAAGCGAAGCGAGCCCCTGGCGATAAATAATATATTTGTTTGTACACGTCTGTTCCAATTTCAAATAATTAAAACTTATTCTGATTGGTTTCACGTTCGCCCAAATTCTGTTCGATTGACTTCATGCCCACTGAGCGTTATTAGTTATTACTTTTTATGCCCTCCCCTCTCCGTAACATACCCCCCACCGTAACATCTCTCCCCGCCTCCTCCGTAACGTACCCGCGCTTAACATCCAACCTCCCCTCCCCCCTCTCCGCCGTTGATGTAGCCATTATTAAAAGCAATTTGCGGACTGTGAAAATATGTAGAGAGTTGAAAATTATTCCAATATTTTACTTCAATCGTGCGGAAAATTGGAATTCTCCGTCCGGCCGTAACTTGGTAGACATTTTGTGAAACTGGCTTGTATTTTTTTTTTTGTGCATACATATTTTAGGAGCTGGCAATCAGCGGGCCCCCGCGCTCATTAGGATAGATCGGCGATTTAGGTATGTTTTTAAATCTGTAAATATGTAGGTACTAACGCGCAATTTCATGGAGGAAAAACAAATCGCCTAGCCACGGAGCGTGCGCCTCATAACCATAGCTCGATGGGTAGGTAAGTTAGTTCGCTTAAATTACATAAATACATACATAACATCACGCCTGTTTCCCAGTGGGGTAGGCAGAGACAGCGGGTCTCCACGCGCCAAGATTCTGACACGCCTCTGCCGCCTTTTCCACTCTCACAATCAACTCCATACATGCTCGTCAGTTAGGGTACTACGCACTTGATATTTTTTAATATATATATATATTTTTTTTTTTTATTTAATTTTTTTGATCTTCCCATTCTGGAATAACCGCCTCGAGCAGAGCAAAATGTACACATTTCTTACTATATAACTTTCACACAATTCAACTTTTTTTTTTCAAAAAAATCTTAATCAACCAGTTTTCGAAAGACTGTTTCATCTATGTAGGTACTACTCAACCTGCTGACAAATATTTTTATTTTAACATGGTTTTTGCTGCCCCTGTTAATTAAAGTTGAGGATCCTGGCATTGTGATATCGAATGATATGTTATTATTAGTTATTACCTTCTGAGAATCTATATGTTCGCGACAGGCAGGATTGAAAAATGCCAAAAAGAAATCGAAAAATGTAAAATACGTCGTCATAGCAACGTGTTATTAAATGTCTGCTTTTTTCCACTGAAACCTCGTTTTCCTCTTTTATATACTATAACGAATAAAATTTTCGACAGGGCCGTTTAGGAGCTACTGGCTGTGACAGACAGACTGACGGACCAATCGAGGAGCCATTTGGAAAAACAACCATTGTCACTTTCAACAAACTTTCCAGGAGGGAGAAAAAACTTTATAAAATGGGCATACATGACATTTTTTTAAATTACTATATTTATTTCGATAAGAGCAATTAAAGGTCTTTCAGCGTAAGTTACACTATGACCAATAAATTTTATAGGAAAATACATATTTGTGTCAGTGGAGTTTCGTTGTTTTTCCCATAATCCAGTTCGACATTGGTTGTTCTTTCTATACTACCCGGATTTGTCTGGCTATTTTAACCATGACACTGATTGTTTTTACTTAGTTTCTTTTTACCAACCGATAGTCCGACAGATAAGGAATCCATAGAACGAAAAAAAAACTGATCGGCCAAAAATTGACATAGGTTGTTTTTCCAAATGACTCCTCCATTGTATAAGGGTTCCTGCCAGCGTCGCTGGCTACGGAACCCTAACCTTCCGTTACTGGTCTGATCTGTGGTTTAACCCTAACGGTTAAAACGAACACGCCAATTCCAATTCAACCACCGTCATCGGCAAACGCATCGAAATCGAACGCAAACAGGACCCCACTTGGAATTTATCCCAATACTATCAACATTATTTCACCAAGTAGGTACAATCGCCTCGGAAGCGACTAAAACGACCGGAGCGCCAAAAAGTTTTCATTCGAATTATTTCGTCCAATTTCCCGAAAAAGTTGCGCCGCTGCCTCTTAATACTTTTAATGATGCGGTATTGAGCGCGAAAGTTGCGCTGTTTCGTGTTTCGTATCTCAAATAAACCGAATAACCGGCAACCCGATTCGCGGCACCGCCGGCGCCGGTTCTCAATTACCGTTCAGTTTAGGAGCATTCTCAGTTGCCGTTTACAAGGTTATCTTGACCTCTGAACTCTGTTAGTGGGAACTCTTCGAAACTCCACAGAAATAGAAGTAATTCCTTATTAAGAGTCTGTAATACCCTCACATTGATTCGCATTATCCTCTGTTATATCAGAAATACTGCAAAGATAACTCTGTAATAAATATAATGCTAAAGTTGAGTACTAAATCGCAGATCAGGTCCTGCTTGGAGTACTGCTCGCACCTGTGGGATGGCTCTGCCAAATACCAGCTTGCGCCTCTGGACTCAATCCAGCGTCGAGCCGTGCGACTAGTGGGTGACCCCGAAGTGTCCTGCGATCTAGAACCACTGCAACACCGTAGGGATGTCGGCTCCCTAAGTGTGTTCTATCGCTTATTCCATGGGGAGTGCTCGGAGGAGCTGTTTAATGCGATCCCGGCGTCCCCTTTCCACCTTCGCACCACGCGCACTGGGCAGGGATTGCATCCCTACACGCTGGACTTACCGCGGATGCGTACCAATCGATTCTGCAGATCTTTCCTCTACAGAACCGGTAAACTCTGGAACGCTCTCCCTGCCCATATATTTCCCCCCAAGTACAGTCTCGGGTCCTTCCGTGAATGGGCACCTGTCAGGCCGGCATGGCATTCGCAACCCCCGCATACGACCGAATGTCCATGGGCGTCGCGTCGTTAGACACCTTATGGATGGCTCGGCGCCATATGTCGCGCTGTCAATAAAAAAAAACTAATGGTACGTATTACCTATGCGTGACGAAAACATGATTAAATAAAATTTTCACGATAAAAAAAAATTGCAAAGTTACCTCCAAAGCGTCAATAAAACCGCTAGTATTCAATAAATACTTTAAATTAGATCGCAGTCCTGTATTTTCTTGCTTCTTGTCATGTACTGTTTTTCTTTCACTTGTGTGCAATGATGAGTTTCTACAGGGTGTTGTAACGGTCAGTACATTAAATTAGAAAATGATTACTGGGCACCAACCTTCTCGGAGGAGATATGGGCTGGTTGGAGCATGTGCTTTGGCCCCTCCGACTCAACCAACCATACCGGATTATTACATTAAAAAAAACTGGCATCAATAGCAACAAAAATGTCAAATAACTTTTCTCTGAATTCCCTTTAAATAAAAAGTGACAGTTTTCATACAAACTAATTGATTTATCTAGCATAAAGGGTTCTAATGTCTGCACGAACGTGGGAATGAAAAGCGAGCAGGAACGAGTGCGCAGAGAGAGGAGATGCGCGGCGGCGGCGCGGCGGAGTTTTTCGACTCCGACCGTTCCCGCGCCAGCAACCTCCCCCCGCGCGCGTCAAATTACATTAGACGAAAACATAAATTTCAAAAATTAATATCTCCAAAACTAGACACTTTCAAGAAAATGTTAATTTACTTTTTTGTCTCGGAAAAACATGAGGATTGCGCTGGCGAAATTAATGTACTGGCCGTTACAACAGCCTGTATATTATGTTAGTTTACATAGAAGATAAAATAACGTTTCGCAAAGAATTCGGACAAGAGAACTATCACGCAGCAATTAAGGCACGAAGGCCCACCTGATGCATGACTCGGTGAAAAGGACTATTGAAATTGGCAATCGATTCGTATGGATAATAATTTTGTGCCACCTCTCACGCCTCACCTTTAACCGACCTTAGTCTGTTCACCGTCCACCGCAGTGCGGATGCTCCGCCCGCGGTTGGATACTCCGCGGCAACGTCACCACCACACCGTGGGGAGCTTAACTAATCAGCTGGCAGTGTGAATCAATCGTTATTGCCTTTAACAAACCGGAGATATGACAGATCGCGTTGGTGAAAACATTTTTTTTTGTTTTGATGTATACTGACACGGCTGGCTACATCACATACAACAACCGTGATGTCAGCCCATAACACCTTGGTGAACTTGGTGCCATGCCAGTGCTTCTTTTGAGTGAGCCGTTCTCTAGTTATGAACGAGCGTGCATGCAGACAGTCGATCAACCGCAATAATAGATAATTAAAAATCCCAAGTCAACTTCTAGTATGCCAAATACGACTTTGTTGACGACAGCATAAGATTCAAAATTTAATCGTGCAAGTTGACTGAACGCAGGAGATGCGACATACCTACTCATGGATGAATAAGAATTCTTATTCATCCATGTATCTACTAGAGAACATGCAAAGCAATGGTTCGAAAGTTTAGTGAGATACGTTATCGACTCGGTGGCGGAATTAATCAACGCGCTGGCGGCTCAAGCCGGAGTTCCAGGTTCGAATCCTGATCGGGACGTATTTTTCTCTTCATTTTGGACTTTGCATTTTATCTAAAAAAGGAACGCAACAATAAATTTGATATTACGGCTTAAATACTGGTGCAGTACCCGGCAGTAATAATGAACATCGAGCTTAAGAAAGAGACGATTCGGTTTTTTTTTATGGAAACTGGCACGGTTGGCTACATCACCTACAACATCCGTGATGTCAGCCCATAACACCTCGGTGAACTAGGTCCCAATGTCAGTGCTTCCCTTCGGTCGTACCGGCTACACTGAACTGGACGGAAAACACGAACTATTTCATAGCCGTTTCAACCGACCGTTCATTCAGCGCGGTGGTATCAACCCGGACGGGTTAAACCCTAGTGAGGTAAGAAGAGAAGGGACCTACAGTTTTACGTGGAATCCGAACCACGGTCAGCCTCCAACGGTCGAGCGGTGACCAATCCATCCACTCACCGCACCCAGGTGTGCTTATGATCCAACCGACAGTCGACTGACCGCACCACTGAGCTACCGAGGCTGACAAAATCCTCTGAGGGGGGCCATATTATCTAGTGATGTGGCTGATCCATCCGTACAGACAGACATTAAATGTCGCAATTTATAAGTAGGGATTAAATTCCAGCTACAACTGACATAGAGTTCCCGCAAACCAACCTTAGTACGTGCCGTCTACCGCAGTGCGGATGTTCCGCCCGCGGTTGGATACTCCGCGGCAACGCCACCGCACCGTGGGGAGCTAAACTAATCAGCCGGCAGTGTGAATCGATCGTTATTGTTGATTCGCGTAATTACTTTAATATTCTAGGGACCTTAGCCGATACAGCCTGCGACTATAGGTAAGCTGACCATACGGGACGTTTTCAACCCGGGACAGTAATTTTTTTTAACGGGACAATTCGATAAAGCAGGGTTTCTCAAACTTATGATGCCACGTACCCTTAGTAGAGTTTCGAAACGACTGCGAACCCCTGCCCTAACGCACTCCTCCCCTCCCCGAAAGGAAAGGAAAAGCGGAAAAACACATTCTAGCAAGGTTTTTTAATTTAATAAAAAAGGTTTTTAAAACAGTGAAACTTTGACGAAAGTTATTAATGTGATGGGTGGGCTTGTTTCTTGTCGCAAATTGAGTCGATTTTCGGTGCAATTTTGGACAATTTCAATCAACATCAAGTCGATTTCTATATTTAGTTTTTATCATTACCAGGTGTTAAAACCCACTCTCACAAAGGTATGTTGTTGCGAAGGGTAAAAGGAAATTCATGACTTTGCGTCAGAGCTCGGAATATTCTTCCTGTCTAGCTGCCCAAAAATCAATTATTAAAGACATCTTTTTGTAGTAATGTAGTCGCGAACCCCCTACCATCAAATGGCGAACCCCTGGGGGTTCGCGTACCACACTTTGAGTAGCACTGCGATAATGGAACGTCCCTTTTTGAATGAGACAATTCCATAATTTAGTTATAATCTATGTCTTTCCGGATTACCTGACGGATCTTTTGAACATACAAAATACACAAGGTTAAGTTTTTTTTATTGCAGATGCACTGAAAGAGAAATCCCTGTAATAGATAAGTCCGCCTTTGCCCCTCATGTAAATTACTTATCGTTTGTTTATGTAAAATGTTTTTGATGCAATGAAGTATTTCCATCTATCTAAAAAAATGTAAGCCTAATAGCAACCGTGTGGGCCCGGTAATTAAAAAGAATAGCCCCACTGCATATCTCCCCGTGCATGTCGTAAAAAGCTACTAAGGGATAAGAACGAGATGCCGTGCTAAAGGGCGACCTCTCACCTTGGCGCGGTGTTTCCACCGAGTCATGCAGCAGGTTTGTTTTCGTTTCTTACTCGCTGCTTGAGTTAAAACAGGCAATATTCACACACACACACACATATTTCTTTTCACCTACGCCGTTCAAATTTAAATTACTTGTCCCGTTTTCAGCGCCAAAATAAATGGCCATCGTATGAGTATAGGATAGGCGAGAAGGCGAGAATACCCTAGGCGCAATAACTTTGCGAAACGGCGCGAGCATTTCGAAATTCTACTGCCATTTCTCGCAGAAAAGGTTTGCCACGGTGAAATTTGTTTAAAACCGCGGCAGTACACTTTTTTTTTATTTAACTGCACATAATACAGAGAGTTGACACACGCGGTACAAAATCAGTCATCGCTCCAAAAGATATGTACCTACGTACGTAAAATCATCAACATCTACATGATGTTGATGATTTAAATAAAATAAAATGCTGACTAAGCACAAATACTTTGCACGCTCATGCATGCAAAGAAAAAAGAAAACCAGCCAAGTGCGAGTCGGACTCGCGCACCGAGGTTTTTGCACCACAAAAAATAAAATACATTGAAAAAACACGTTTCTTTTTGTTGTTATATCCGGCAAAATAACACATATTCTGTGAACATTTTAACCGGCTACCTATTACAGCCCTTTAAAGGTCGGACAGACAGACAGACAGACAGACAGAGAGACAGCCAGACAGACAGACGGACAGATGGACGGGCGAAGTGGTCTCAGCAAGAGGCTTCCGTACGGGTACAGAAACCTAAAAAAGTACAACTTCTAACAAAAGAAAAGAAGAAGAGAAGGTGTGGCAGCCAGATCTAACCCAGGGATTCTTAGCACCCCTCACCCCGCCGGAACCTGGACCGCCACCACCACCGCGCATCTGTGGCCACCACGATGATCCGGAATAGCGTCGGTGGCGGGGCCGCTGGGAACTAGGGGCCGAGGTACTGTGTTACTTTTCATGTTGGAGGGTTTTGACCATAAATCGCCACGTGCGTTGGTCAAACGCCTTGGCGAGTCTTCCGCTCTCGTCAGCCTTAGGATTGTAATACCTACGGGCAAGGCCGTACCCAGGGGGGGGGGGGGGGGGTTCGGGGGGTTGTAACCCCCCCCGAAATAGGTATCCACTATGGCCGGTGTTCAGAAAATATATTTTTGAGCAGACAAACAATTTAAAATTCCGTGGGAACTTCCAACTAAATCACAACACAAAGGACCACGTGTATTGCATTGGGTTGGGGCAATAAACATCGGGCTATTTCGGAGGCGCCTATTGTTTCAAGACAAAACATCTGGTTAATGCTACCTACTTCCTAGCTACCCCGCAAGCAGACCAGACCAGGTGTAGTAGAAAAGAAAGCGAGAGATTGGTTTAGTTATCCACCGTAATTCTTAATTCCGTTACGTTCATAGTGTGTGACGTTGTACACTAGTGAATTTGGAATCTATTTGGTGAGTACATAAATCAGAATTACCTACTTATTAATTTTCATAAATTTTATACAAACTGTTTGATTTAGTAAAGCGATATACAAGTCAAACTGAGGCCCGTTGGCTTAGCCCAATGGGAGACAGGTGTTAAGTAGTATTAATTTACAATACTTATCTCTTTGAATTTTTTTGAGAGGGGTCTGCTAGGAGTTCCGATTTGATTAAATAAATAAATAAGTATGAATTTTACTGCGATGTGGAAGGCCGAAGAGCATTTCTTCTAGTCAAGCTTTTTTTTTTTATTAGATTTAACCACACAGAATCGTTCTGTACATACAAATCTTTAAAATATATATTACATGGCTAGAACTATCTGTACTTAAGGCTAAACACAACATGAACAAATTAAGATACTAAGGCCCACTTGCACCAACACGAATTTAACTATAAACCAGTTTAACTCGTTAAACTAGCACCCGTTGTATGTGGGAACCGCGTTTGTAAAAGTAAGCTAAAATTAAAAACTTAAGCCAAAGCTTTATTCACATCCAAGAGAATGACGAGGTTCTCTCAAGGTGTTTTCTTTCACCGGGGTGTTTTATATTTCTAACTACTATGCACGGACTAGGTGCTATGTCAGTGCTTCCCTTCGCCACGACCGAAGGGAAGCACTGACATGGCACCTAGATAACGAAGGTAAAATTAAGGATGTTGCAGGTGATGTAGCTAACAGCAGTTAAGATAAAAAAAACCGGCCAAGTGCGAGTCGGACTCGCGCACCGAGGGTTCCGTATCGCCATGTCATGGCTAGCGCCACTCACGCCATCTATGGCGTGTTATGAAATGCTTCATATTAGTTAAATGTCATGATTAGTTAAAATGCTTCATAATCTATTCGGTAGATGACTTTTTGGTTTCTTCTATGGGAACCCCTGTGAATTTTTTACTTTTTCTTATTTTTATTATTTGTTGTTATATCGCTATTATATCCACTGTTATAAAAAGTGGTCCGATTTTCATGCGGTTTTTTTAAAAAAGCTTGTAATAAAAGTTTAATTACAAATTTAAAAACCCCCGACCCTTAAAATGTGAAAAATAATTTCCATTTACTTACTTAAAGGAGTCGGGGGACCGCTAAGTAAATAAAATATAAAAAATCAGAGCTGCGCGGGAATTTACTTAGCGGTCTCCCGACTCGACCCGACGTAAGTGAACGGAAATTACTATTTTTGACTTTTTAAGGGTCGGGTTTTTTTTATTATTTGTTGTTATATGCCATAATATAATAACACATATTTTGTGAAAATTTCAACGGGCTACCTATTACGGTTCAAGAGATACAGCCCTCGAACGGACGGACGGACGGACGGACGGACGGACGGACGGACGGACGAACAGACAGACAGACAGACAGACAAACAGACAGACAGACAGACAGACAGACGACGTAGGCTTAGTAATAGGGTCCCGTACCGGACACGGAACCCTAAAAAATCGTGTAACAAAAGAATTCGATTTTTTTTAGCTAACATTATTGATTGATTTATATCCGAAACTAAATAGCTTTCGCTGAAAATGTTTTATTTAAAAGAAAAAACATTTTTACTTTCTCCATACATTTTTAAATACGTATTCCTGAAATATAAGGGTGAAGATCTTTTTTTTTTGCCCCAAGTGGTGGAACAAAAGATGTTCAGAATATGAAATACTACACGCCCAGCCTTCATGCTAACACCCATTTTTGAAACAGGGCGTTTAATGAAATACCTACATTACATGCACACTGTTCATATATAGGTCTTTCAAAATTAGTTAATAGTACGCTAAGGGCCCCCCTGTATCATATAGGGAGTAAAACCTATATAATGTTTTTTGGACCTTGGGATTTTTTTTATGTAAATATTTTTTTTATGTATTTAAATAAAAAAATAGGTGGTTGATTTTTATAGCCTTACCGATTCAGTTTCATAACAGTAACAAAAAAGTCTTTATTACCATTATGATGTAACACGTGTAAGTTGGTAAAAAAAATTAAATTCTTTCTATCCCATACTAATAAAACTAAAATTGTGGTTTTTCACAATTTCTGAAAGAAATAGATCTATATATTGGAAGACTTTTTTGTTCCTGGCATGAAACTGAAACGATTAAGAAAAACATTTTTTTTTTAATTTTATCTTAAAAAAAAAAATCTTTGTTCTTCAAAAGTGATCTATTTCGGATACAGCCCCCCCCCCCCTCTTCCTTAGCGTACTATTAACTAATTTTGAAAGACCTTATATAACGTAGGTACATGAGTTTACAAATATTTTTTCGAACCTTGACCCCCCCCGAAACAAAATCCTGGGTACGGCCCTGCCTACGGGATTACGCACCTAAGTTTCCAGGATACACCGCGAGGAGGTGTGAGTCGGAAATTGGAGAAAGAATTTCACTCCGCTACTACTTCACCATCGTGCGATGGGGTTGCATTAGCAGGAGATTAATTCAGGCCCCCGTTTATATCCCTTTACAACTAGGTATATATATGAATTATATAATATCTGATCGCAGTCTCAATCATTATAATTAATAATAAAATTTACTTGAGCCTTTTTAGTAAATAAAAAAAATTAACTTTTTGGTTTAAAATTAGTCAATATTAAAAACATTTCAGAATCACACAATATATAAAAAATAACAAATAACGAATACTTTTCGAAACGCGGTGGTCGGCGTTGTGATTTAGTTTACATGAGTACCTGCAGCAAAACTCCGATTACTCTGCTTACCACGATTGTCGAGATGTAATACAACGTGTGGTATGTTATGTTATGTTTGCAAATTAAAAATTTAACATAAAAAATATATAAAAATTTTATCGGAGTCCTTATGTTACTTTTACTTATAGGTATGTTCACTTGTTGGAATAGGAAATAAAAAAAAAATAGTACTCACGCAAATTATATTACTTAGAAAATGTACTCGTATGTGTATGTATGTGTTTCTCTCACCGTAGCTGTCGTGAACAAGGATATAATACTAACGTTCTGTGGTGGAAACCGAATATTGGCACGGGTCCTGCGGGTTAGTAATCAGGCCGGCTCGGAGGTGGGTTGGGCCCACCGCATGCGGTCGCACGGCGCTGTAATATTGCGCTACAGTCCTGCCAAATGAAGCTGCGCTTACCTTCTGGTTTTGCTTCGATCTTATTAGAGTATATTAGTGGCTCATCAATTTAATAGTACATGATCAGTACTTCATTATACTTGTTTGTTGTTTTGTTTATTGTATCATTTCATCCATAGGGCAGGTAACCTACGCTTGGACATGTCGAAAATTCCGCCAGTGCTAAATTCAATGCGAAGAAGAACCTCAAGCAAACTTCGCAAGTCGCAATGTTTTGTTAGTAGTACATTATAAGTATTATATTATAGTAACTTACAAATAATTAACCCATACTACCACACATCACAGAATGCCCATATGGGCACCGTTAGACATTAGCCACCTGGACGTAGTTGGGAGCAGGCCACATTGCGCGCTTCCAAGAATTGTTTTTGCATATCTTCCATACCCATAAAAAAAAAAAAAAAAACCCACACCTGCTGGTTGGTCCCTTCCGTTGCTCCTTACTAGGTGGTAGGCTCACATTGTAGCCGACTGGGTTAGTACCACCATACTGGACGAAAGAAAGCGGCATAGCAGCCTCATTTGTGTTCTCCTCTAGTCCAGTATAACCAGCAATCCAGGGAAGTCTCCGGTATGGCACCTACCTACCTTCTCGGAGTATGCGCTTTGGCCCCTCCGACTCAGCCACCCATACCGGAATACACAAAAAAAAACACAAGAACATTAAATATTTACAGCATAAACATAAATACTGAAGAATCTGACCACTCTGCCTATTTACATTACACTTGCCGGCACGTAACTTGGCCTCTGTGCGAGCGGGACAGCGTTATACCAACGATCGCATGCGTATAACGCCGTCCCTCTCGCACAGAGGCCAAGTTACGTGCCGTCTACTCTACCTATATCTGGTGTATAGCGTCATCGTCAATTACAATTTGTCAGGGTGTAAATCGACTAATATACTCGTATTATATTTACATAAGTTAACCATTACATGAGATTGGTTACACAACAACTTCATGAAATAGTCTATAATTGGAAACATAATTTTTTATTCCGGCTGAGTTCAGAAAAATGGTCGTACACTTTTTTCTTCTCACTGATCCCACGAATCTGTGCAACATTCTTTATACAGGGTGTATCAGGATAGGGTTGAGAAACTTCAGGAATAGAAAGTACTCATTATTAGAAGAAAAAAATCCTTATCACTCAAATCGAAATTCGGTTTTTTTTTTTCGTCATTCAAAAGTTGGAAATTGCAATAAAAACTCGATGGACAGTGAGACTGGAGAGTGCAGTGAACTAATTCAGTCCTCTTTTTCTTTTGAGGTCATTGAACTTTCAGTGTTTGGAATTTACCTACACGTAGTTCAATTGTACTAGTTATGTATGCAACCTACCCATTTTTATTCATGAGTTAGAATTTATTTTTTATTTAATAAAGGCTGACGTTAACCATCCACCAAATCTTGAAGAATAGATTTTCACTAAAAAGTACTGTAAAATGATCGAACCTGGGAAAAAGTTTCAGAGCTTTTCGTCTTCAAATATGGGCCCCTTTCGAACCCTGAAGTTTCGAAAACCTATCCTGATACACCCTGTATAATAGCCCATACATAGGCCCGGCATGGTAATATAAAAAAAATGTCTAGCAGAAATATAATCGCAACAGGTGTAATATATGGTGTCAATATTTCACGTTAATACCGTGATTTCTTCAGTTTCAGGTGAGTCTTGCCACCTCTTGGTAAAGGCCAGAAGTAAGTCGCAGATCGTCGTATTTTTAGGTACTTGAATGTATGTTGTCGTATTATTTTGGTTAACTGATTATTTTCGTTATAGATTGGCGGAACGAGTGACCATGTTTTCAAAATGAGGTTCGATTGTTTTTCCCCCACGTATACCTATATGGCGGAGGTAAAATTTTGTGTCTCACGAAAATTACCTGATATTCAGGCTCTTTCGACATTATAAAAGAAAAAAAACAATAACTTAAGCTAAGACCCTTTTTCCCTCTTCATTCACTGCAAAATCCTCTCACAGACCCTCTGTTTTATCGATACCTCTTTTTTCAAAATTATATTTTTTTGTTTTTACTTTTTTCCTTTTTTTCTCGCTTGTCTTTTTGTTACTGCCTGTCTCTGTGTTGCATGCGACTACCTACTTGGATGTTTATAAATGTTATTTGTGTTGTCGTATATACCTTGTTGTGACATCTCTGTTTATATTTGTGTCGAAATGCAATCGGGTTCGGAGGACTCGTTTGCAATTCAATTTTTTTTATTCGTTCTTTCCACAGTTATTTCTATACGTTTCGTTCGTTATTCTGACAACTGCATGTTCGGAAATAATTCAAATTTGGAATTCAATAAACGAACAGAAATGTTGCGATGCGACCTTATGAGATAGGTGACAGTTCGCCAGATAACTAGTTCACAGTGTATGTGACTCATTCAAGTGTATAATACAGTGTAACCACGTAACTAAGGATGGATTAAGTAAATACAAATATATAATATGCAAATAGAGATATTATTTTTTTCGATAATATTTGAGAAATTCAAAGGGGGCTGGTTAACTTTACGCTTTCAGAATTTAAAAAAAAAACAACAGAATATAATTCTTAAGTAATTTGAATAGATTTGATCAAAAGTCGTAACAGCTACGCGATCAACAATATGAAAAAAAATATCGATATTCACCAAAAATATCGATCAGTCACCTATCTGCTTAGACAATCCCTTATATTAATTTTATATTGTCATCTATATATGTGTATCTTAATGTTTTTAACATTTATGTATGTCTATTACACATTATATCGAGGAATTCAGACTATAAGGGCGTAACTACTTTCAATGCACCAAACTGAAAGGACGTAACTAGACTGTTTTAATTTATTAGTTACGTCCTTATACTCGTTGGTGTGTACATTGTGGTAGTTATGTCATTTATTTTTATGCTCTCAATATCTGTCTCTTTGCGTTAGATCGGTGTGTTTTCTCTTTCTCTCTCTCTCTCTCTCTCTCTCTCTCTCTCTTTCTATGTAGATCCTACCTGCTCTTCTATATGTGCTACTTATGTACCTGTACCTGTATATGTGTTACCCGTACCACCGAATATATATTACTAGCCCCGTACTCAAGTTCCCGGCTTTACATTATCGTCAGGGTCGACAATAAAATCCTGAACGAAAGTATCCGATATTCTCAGGTGCAAAGGTTGTGCACAAACAGATGCGACTTTCTCATACATCACTCCCAGAAAAAAAACGTGTCACCGATCAAATGAGCTTATAAGCTGAGTTTACAATGAATTATGCTCGTGTTGTATGGGCTCACCTTATCGTCTTATGTCCGCAAATACGCGAGTAAATAGCGTTAGCGCATTCATAGCATGAGATGGCTTGTAATGCGATCTGTTGGATGTATGCGTGATGTGATGACAGTTGCATGTGAAAGCACTCACATTTGATTACCGACGAGTAATTAATCAATACAAATAATAAATCTGTAAGGGATGGTGATTAAGTAAGTTACTTTGTTTTATAAAATACTTACTGCGTTTTTAGACTCTATATATGATACTAAAACTAAATTGACCATGTGGGCAAAAGCTAGTAAGTAATAATAATATAACTATTTATTGGATTAGTAAATAGATACAAAACAACAATGCAATAAAAAATGAATAAATAGTAAAAAAATTTAAGAAAAATATTACAAAAGAAAATAAAATTCTATAAGTAATAAAATAACCCTTCAAGTGAGGCATGAATAGGCACCTGTCAGGCCGGCGTGATATTCGCAACCCCCGCGTGCTACCGAATATGTATGGGCGTCGTTAGACACCTCATAGTTGACTCGGCGCCCCATGTTGAGCTTTCAATAAAAATGTACACACGTAACTTTCTTTTATCGAATGCGTGAGTTCTTTTTTGAGTAACATGTTTCATAGCGCTCTGCCTCGTCTAAATATTTAGCTCGGTGCATACAAATACATTTCGAAACAGCTATTGCTTATGGAACCTGACAGGGTGGTCTACATCGCCTGCCAGGACTAGGTGCCTGCCCAGTCACTACTTCCCTTCGTCCACAGGAACTATTTGCACAGCCAATCGACCGACTTTCATTTAGTGCGGTGTTATTCATACGGACCGCGTGAAGACGGACTTAAAAAAAATTTCCCCACTGCATCTCTCCCCGTGCATGTTGTAAAAGCCGACTAAGATATAAGGACAAGCATTGATATCTATTTTATAGATTGGCCCATCCCATACATCACTCCCGAACAAATATGTTCTCGACGAGAACCGCATATAATGCAGATTTCACGGAAAGCCGCTTCATACGGCGTGTGCGGCGCGTGTTGAACGCACGCATGTCTGTATCGAGTCGGTGACGCGTGTGTGCAGCATGCCCGGTTGCTGTTATAAAGAGTGACAGTGACAAACGTTGTTGTTTGTTTCGCCTGAGCATGTTACGGCGTGTTAAGAAGCCATGCTGTTACGGATAGGATCGTGTGACGGTGCGGTGGTATCGCGTTCTCGTTCTCGCTTGCCTGCTGGTGATGGGAGTGGGCGGAAAGACGGCAAACGCGCCGCATGACGTCTTTCTCGCTCGTTCTTGTCATCTGTGGGCGGGTGGGGGCGAGCGCGCGATAGTATCGTCGTATGGATCGTGTCACGTATCACAATACTGCGTGTGTGTGCACGCACACTTGTACCGACGTCTAGCACAGGTTGCATCGTACGACGTTCGATGTTTAAAATAGATGTCGATGAGGACAAGATGCCGTTCTAAAGGGCGACAGCATGGCCATCTCTCACCCTGGCACGGTGCTTTCACCGAATCATGCAGCAGGCAGGCGGGTCTTCGTGCCTTATTTGCTGCTTGATAGTTATCTTGCCCTAATACTATACTAAACGTGGTGGTCGGTGTTGTGCTGTTATTTATAAGAGTACTTTTTTTGTGGAAACTGACACGGTTGTCTCCATCACCTACAACATCCGTGATGTCAGCCCATAACACCGGGTGAACTAAGTGCCATGTCAGTGCTTCCCTTCATTTCATGTCGGTTACACTGAACTGGACGGAAAACACGAACTATTTACATAGCCGTTTCGACCGACGTTTCGTGCAGTATGGTACCAACCAACCCGGCCGGGATAAACCCTACCACCTAGTAAGGTAAGAAGGGAAGGGCCCTACAGTTTTACGTGGAATTCGGACCGCGGTCAGCCTCCAACGGTCGAGCGGTCACCCATCCAATTACTGACCGCGCTCACGGTTGCTTAACAACAGTCGACCGACCGCACCACTGAGCTACCGAGGCTGACAGCGCAGCGCAACACCGATTGCTCTGCTTACCCCGATCGTCGGGATATCGGCGATATATCGGCCATAATAACACATATTCTGTGAAAATTTCTACGGGCTACCTATTACGGTTCAAGAGACAGACATACAGACGCACGGCGTAGGCTTAGGGTTCCGTACGACGAATACGGAACCCTAAAAATGTCTTTCGAAACCCAAAAGCATACAAAATAATTTAATATCCGTATAGTGACAATAACAACGAAGCGACAGCGCGAATATAAATTCCAAATATGTGTCTACGTGTGTTGGGTGTGAAATATGTAACTAGTGTAGGGCTGCCATATGTCCCGATATGTCGGGACATGTCACGTTATGTGCTCATCTGTCCCGACGCGACGTGAACACTAAATGTTCCGATCCCGCAACGACGACGATACGCTAACGGCTAAGATTTTACAAGTATGTAAAAGAAGAAAAAGAACTTATCAAGTTGGTAAGGTCATCGGAAAAATACAGCTGGCATAAGAAAGATAAGGACTATATAGTTTTAGATGACTCTGTTCAAGTACTGAAATTTATACTTCCTCCCCCCTGTGTCAATAAAATGTGAAAATAAATGTAATTGTAATAAAAGCAGGTTTTTACATTCTTCCGACTGGGCGTCCCGACGACGGCTCACTTTGAATTTATGGCAGCCCTAAACTAGTGTCGCTCTCCGAGAACAGCCTCGGGCTATGCTCTGGCTGCATAAAGCGTGAAAATATGTAACGCCTAGTTCCACCGAGACGGCATCTAATATTAGTTATTTCTGGTCGCTACTGAAGTGGGAATCACTAGGCGGAAGAAACTTGGTAAACTTCGCGCAAACAGGCGTCAAAAGTGCTCTGGTAAAGGTAAATTTATTTATTTCAGTCGACGTCCCACCCTTTCGATTTACGAAGCGGTAACATTTTACTTTTCCAATATTAAAATTAAATTAATGTTTATTTAAATTATTCGAAATTATTTGCACTATTTTTGACAGTTTACTGTTTCGTGTTCATTCCAACAGGTTTTTCATCATAGTGAACTTTTTGACATGGAATCAAATGACATGTCTTACCCACATTACAAATATGGCGAGGTATTCACGGAACTTGAGAGTAACGCAAAAACTACCATAAAAAGTTACCCCAAAGATGTTCCGGGAAAATTGCTATACCGGAAAGTAGATAGATAGATAGATAGAAAATTCTTTATTGCTCCAGTAAACATTAAACAGTAACAAATACATTGGAAAATTTACATAAGGTGCAAAGGCGGACTTATCCCTTACAGAGATTTCTTACAGTCAACCTTTGGATGTTTGAGATTCGATAATATAGTGGAATGTAAGTAGGTAGTAGCAAAAGAGTTGCGTGACAATTGGAGATAAAAATAATAATAAGAATACTTATTAATACGTACATATAATTACATGCTAGTAAAATATAAGCCATACATGTTTAATACACATAAATTACTAAATATATAGAATATTATATACAAATAAATATACATATATACATACAAGTACAATAGCGAGGATTATATTTGAAATACCATACTATATAAGGTCTTTCAAAATTAGTTCAGAGTACGCTAAGGGGGGGTTCTGTATCATATAGGGAGTAAAACCTATATAAAATTTTTTGGAGCTTGGGCTTTTTTTTATGTAAAATATTTGTTTATGTATTTAAATAAAAAAATAGGTGGTTGATTTTTATAGCCTAATCGATTCAGTTTCATAACAGTAACAAAAAAGTCTTGTTTTTGTGTATTGTGGTTTTTCACAATTTCTGAAAGAAAGAGATCTATGTGTTGGAAGACTTTTTTGTTCCTGGCATGAAACTGAAACGATTACTAAAAATTTTTTTTTTACATTTTACATAAAAAAAAATTTTTTTTGTAAAAAAAAAATTCCTTGTTCTTCAAAAGTGACCTATTTCCGATACAGAACCCCCCCTTAGCGTACTCTGAACTAATTTTGAAAGACCTTATATAAGAAGGTTGCGACCATTATGGACCTGTGTTAAAGTAAATTATTATTTATATTTTAAGGTGTCATCAACGCTTAATTTATTTTCAAATTTGGGCAACTTGTTTAGGCGCGTGTAGGGTCTCTTTAAGGGGGGAGAAGGGTCAAGGGGTAGAGGGGCCTTGTTGTTTATTATTATTAGTTATTTATCCGCCAGAATAACACATATTCTGTGAAAATTTCAACCGGCTACCTATTACGGTTCAACTGAGGAGACAGACAGACATGCAGACAGACGGCATAGATTTTGATTCCATGTTCGGCAGATGTCCACAAAAAGCGATCTGCCTAGGTCCCTTTATTGTGCTCGGTTAACCATCTAGTCGGCCATACGTTCGTTTCGCCACTCGTCAGATTCGCCACTGTCCGGCGAATCGCTGGTTCGATTCACTTCCGATTCGCCTTCTGGTAAGATTCTCAGTAGACCGGGTTGCCACCAGTCTGTTTTGTCTTCCGTCTGGTTAACATCCATTCCATTTGCCAACAGTTCGGTCCATGCCCTGACTTTTTTTTATGGAAACTGACACGGTTGGCTACATCACCTACAACATCCTTGATGTCAGCCCATAACACCGGCTGAACTTGGTGCCACGTCAGTGGTTTCCTTCGGTCGTGCCGGCTACACTGAACCGGACGGAAAGCACAAACTATTTACATAGCCGTTTCGACCGACTTTTCATTCAGTGGGGTGGTACCAACCCGGGCGGGTTAAACCCTACCACCTAGTAATATAAGAAGGGAGTCATATCCCTTAGTCGCCTTTTACGACATACACGGGGAGAGATGCAGTGGGGCTATTCTTTTAAAGTACCGTCCCCACACGTTACAACTGCCCATCCGTTTTGCCACCACCGATCCGATGGTTGAACCGTCTGTTTACCTCCCATCCGTATTCAATCACAGCAATCCGATTCGACACCCGTCTGCTTACATCTCATCCGTTTCGCCACCAGGGCAGATCGCCGCCAGAACGTTTCGCCAACGTATCAATTCGCAACCAGTCCAGTTCGCCACTCCGTCAGAGCGGTTCGACGCCATACCACTTCGTCATCGCATGGTAATCGACTGCGTGTGCTGAACTCGGCAATTTTTTTTTTATGGAAACTGACACGGTTGTCTACATCACCTACAACATCCGTGATGTCAGCCCATAACACCGGGTGAACTAGGTGCCATCTCAGTGCTTCCCTTCATTTCGCGCCGGCTACACTGAACTGGACGGAAAACACGAACTATTCGGTTGAAACGGCTATGCCGTTTCGACCGACGTTTCGCTCAGTGCGGTGGTATCAACCCGGCCGGGGTAAACCCGACCAGCTAGTAAGGTAAGAAGGGAAGGGACCTACAGTTTAACGTGGAATCCGAACCACGGTCAGCCTCCAACGGTCGAGCGGTCACCCATCCAAGACTTAGTACTGACATCAGTACTTAGTACTGACCGCGCTCAGCATTGCTTAACAACAGTCGACTGACCGCACCACTGAGCTACCGAGGCTGACGAATTTCCTTATCGCTTAGTCGACTTTTACGACATGCGACGGGGAGAGATGCAGTGGGGCTATTCTTTTTAAGTACCGACCCCACACGGTACATACCGACCCCACACGGTACATACCGACCCCACACGGTACAAACCGACTAGGTTTGTGAACGCCATGCAAAAGTTGGTTTAATTTATTTGAAGTGTTTTGTAATTTAGTGTGTGTCGGCTAGTTTTACTTCTGCCGCAGTGCCAGGCTGGGTAATGGATGTTATGTCGAATATTGCACGCGACACCTTTTAAAAAACGTTTAACGTTTTAAAAGATTACTGTGACTCAACCCACCATAACGTGCACGGCAACGTACAAGGGAATAGAAGATAACATGATATTTATATGTAGTACGTGCGTGGAATCAACGTAGATTTTTTTAAGTAATCGCGAAATGTGGCGCGGATCCACCCATAAGGTGTCTAACGACGCCCACATTCGGATTTTTTTTATGCTGTGCACGCAATATAAATGCGGTCATATCATCATCATATCATATCATATCATAACAGTACTGAGCTCGCATCGGTCGGCGACGGAAGCGCACACGATGCACTCTAGACGCACCTGCGAAGTAAGCGAAAATGGCGTGCGATAAATGCAATGTGGTTGTGAACGAAGTACTAGCCTTCATAAACCATAAAGCGGACGTCTTGAATGAAGTCAGCATCATCCGGATCTGTGAGTCCGCCTTCACCGAAGATGACGTTGAGACCGCGAAAGTTCTGCTTTGTGCGTGCATTCCGTCAAGAAGGCCGACTCGCAAGGGAGAAAATCGGAAGAAGAAGACTATCCAGGACATCATCACCATCTTAAAGGAGACAGACCCCGACGACGTGCCAAGGTTCGTGGCGTACGACCTCAATAAGTTGCCGCCTGTGTCCTTCGACCACGTCGACGTTACGGCCTTCCTGAAAGATTTGGTGATCATAAAAGCGGACATAGCTCAACTGAAGGGAAACTGTGGAGCGGCGCAGGGGCCAACATCTCTCGTCGCGGAAGTGCAACAGCTGAAACAGGCAGTTGAGAAATTGTCATGTTTCGAGTCAATCCAGCCGATAATCCCGTCTCTGCAGCCTGATCGCATTGGGGACACCGAACGAAACGCTGAGTGTGCGTAACATCAATATGCGCAGGCGAGGTGCTCAAGCGTCGTCACCCAGCGATTGCACATCGACGCCGGTATGCTACGTAAGCGCTGACGGTGCTGTTGATGCCTCGACTTCTACACTGCGCACCCCTCCCGCTCCTCCGCCCACCCGCCCCGTTGCCACTCGTCCGAAAAGGCGACGCGGATCTATGACGAAGCGCATCAGTAAAACGGTGGAGAAAACAACAATGGTATCCCCGCGCTTGGAACCGCGTCCCGACTGTCGGCAGGAGGCTGCACGTGACAAAGACGGGTTCGTACTCGTCGAGAGCAGGAAGAAGAGAAGGAAAAGGTGCAATAAGCGCGGATCTGCGCCCCCTGAAGAGAGCTGTTTGAAGGCAGCTCCCCGCACGGCTCTCATCTACGTGTCTCGCCTGCGAAAGGACATGAAGATCGAGGACCTCATGCGCCACGTCCAGGATAAGGGTGAGCGAGTTCAGAGTGTCGAGGCTCTTCCTTCTCACTAGGCTGACACGAACTTTTGCGCTTTCAAGCTGTGCATTCCTGCCGAGAAGGTGAAGACATTCCTTCGCAGTGAGTTTTGGCCCTCCGGTGTGGTGTTCCGGCGCTTCAATCGCGACCTTCATCGTGAGGTCGCGCGCCATAAGTTTGCTGAGGCCGCGCCGGAGCTGTCTACAACTACCGTCCTGCACATTCAGGAGACGCAACCCGCCTCGCCGCCGACGACGCCCGCGCCGCTGCCGACGCCCGTGCCGCGGACGCAATCTGCGCCCACTCTACGCGCACCTGATCCACCGCGTCAGCAGACTAATATGACGCATACGGGTCTCTATTGGGACCCGTACAGACACAAGTGGAGAAAAAGTAATTTTAGTTCTTAGGTTAAGACATTTAATGTATTTTCAATATGGCCCTAGTTGTCTGAAATAAAGAGATAAATAAATAAATAAATAAATAAAAAATAAAAAATATCTGTCATCAATAGCGACAGTCGACTGTCTGCACCACTGAGCTATCGAGGCTGGCATTTCGGCCGGAATCAAATTATGAGAACAAGAGTCCAGAGACAAGACCGCGCCGACAACCCTCTTCTAATGTGGTTTAAATATTCTTGTCTTGGATTAGAACTTTGCAATCATTTCTTTAATGTTCTTTTCAAGCGGCTGCCACGCTATAGTTACAACCCGAATACCTTCTCAGTCTTCTCATCCGGTTATGCTATCGCTAAAATGTTCGACCGATTACAACCTTCGACCGATTAAAACCGTCGACCGATTAAAACCCTGACAAATGCGCTAGTGACAAGCGGAAAATAAATGGAAGCGCAATAAACGATGAGGCCGAATTGATTCTTCCCCAATTAAATGCGAGCAATTTTTTTAAATTAAATCGCAGTTCAAAATCCTTACGCGCCTCATCGCGCTTGTTTAATCGGCTAATGTTCCCGTTCCTCTCGTCCCCGACTTCCTGCCCCCCGCTACTGCCGCTAATACCGATTGACACTTTTACGAGCATCGGACGGAACAAGGAAAACATTTTATTCTGTCACTGTCATAGCATGCGCCTATTCGCCTGTGTAAACTAACTTAACACACGCAGGGAACATTTCCAACGAAACATGGTCTGCAAAGAAGTCGTGGGGTTTCTTTCGCCGAACAAATAAACATCTATCAATCACCGAACTAAATACTAGAAGCAGCAAAGCGAGCTGAAGCTTGTTACCTTTCCTTTCGATGAAGAAATGTTCGTGCCTTCACATGCGATTGTCATCCTATCCTACTAATAATATAAACGCGAAAGTTAGTGAGGATGGATGGATGTATGGATTTTTGTTCCCACGCAAAAACTAGTGAACGGATTTTGATGAGACTTTACAGTGCTATAGCTTATACATCAGAATACAATATAGGCTATATACTATCACGCTAAATAGCCTTAGGGCTCAGCAGTATCAAATAAAGAAAGAAAGAGAATATAAGAGACAAGAAAAACAAAAGCCTATCAACGTCACATAAAAACTTCAATTTAGAATTCTGTTCTTTTTTTAAAATCCACGTGGACGAAGTCGCGGGCAAAACCTAGTCATGAATACTTTCATACGATCGCATTAAAAGCCGTCTCATGCTATGAATGCGCTAATGCTTCTCACTCGCGTATTTGCGCACATAAGAGGATAAGCCATATAACACAAGCATCAGTCATTGTGAAGTGAGCATATTAGCCCCTTTGGTCGATGACATGTTTTTTTTTCGGAAGTTATGAGAAAGGTGTATCTAGTACTATAGATCAGTGCTATCAATCACTAAATTATAAATGTCACTATAGCCCGTTAAAGGATGAATCATGGCATGGTCGATGCCCAGCGTTCCAAATTTAAAACCATGGAACGCCGTAATAATAGATGGCGCTGCAGCCGATGCGTCATATCTGAAATATGACAGGTGATTAATTCGGAAACAAATTTTAAAATTGGAACATTGTTCGTATTCATTTAATTAATGGCATTTCGGCGCGAGCGGCCGCGTCAGCAGGTCGAGTTTTGGGCGCGTTATGACCTGTAAATTCATCTGCAGTCTTCGTATTCAACTGTTACTGACACATTCCTGCTAAATAGCACGTTGATTTGCCAGGATGAAGTGAGCTCCTTCCCTCCCTCAGACTTTGTGCTGCGTATACGTGGCTGGTGGTGGCCGAATAAATGTGGGGGCGACGAACATGCTTTGGTCTACTCTCTTTAATGTTTTGCATGAGAAGTCCTGTAATAAAATAACCTCATCATTGACTTTTCATGAAGATTCCTCTACAGTTCCACGCGCAGTACCTATTGGTAGAATCAAAAGTCAATTATCACGACCAGCGAACCGTTGTAGTAAAAGTCTGAAAACAATGAATAATAAAAAGCGAACCCGTTAAGCGAGAGAAGCAATCGCTTAAATAAGTCTACCTTTTCCCTTCAGTTCAAATCAAATGTATTACTCTTATCTGTATAATCCAGCGATGAAAGCGGTGTAAAATTCCACCTCCTTCTACGCATGCGCCGCCGTTCCCTTCTTCCCCCCAACCCCCTGGATCACGGTTAAACCCAGTATAAAGTCGGCTATAACGACCGAAAAAGCACACACGTTGTACATATTATACTATGTTCTATTGCTATCTCTTTCTTCATGGCCGTGAAATGATGCGCTAAGTATAAAGTAGATTAAGCTTATTAATTTTTCAGTGTATGGCGGTTTGTTCCGAAATGCCGCATTTAAAGGCGATACTAGATATTATTATATTGTTTATTGTATAATTTCATCCATAGGTAGGTAATCTACGCTTGGACATGTCGAAAATTCTGCCAGTTCTAAATTCAATGCAAAGAAGAACTGACAAACAAAATTAGCAAGTCGCAATGTTTTGTTAGTGCCTATAAGTATTATATTATAGTAACTTACAACTACCGCTCACAAGAACATTCATTAACAGCATAAACACGAATACTGAAGAATCTGACCACTATGTCTATTTACATTACATAATATCTGGTGTATAGTGCCATCGTAAATATTTTTAACAGTATAATATAATAGTAGCATATGGGGCCGGTACTTAAAAAGAATAGCCCCACTGCATCTCTCCCCTTGCATGTCGTAAAAGGCGACTAAGGTTAAGGACAAGGTGCTGTGCTAAAGGGCGTTTGGCAAGCAACCTCTCACCTTAGCACGGTCCTTCCACGGAGTCATGCAGCAGGTGGGTCTTCGTGCCTTACTTGCTGCTTGATAGTTGTCTTGTCCGAATACTTTGCTAAATGTGGTAGTCGGTGTTGTGCTGTAATTTACAATAGTACTTGCGGCACAACACCGATTACTCTGATTACCCCGATTGTCGGGATACAGCGTGCGGTCTGTAGGTATGTATGTATGCTCCAAAAGGGTCAAGTGCATAGTACCCGTAATCGAGGAGCATGCATTCAGAACATCATGAGAGTGGAAGAGGCGGCAGAGGTGTTTCAGGATCTCGGCGCGTGGAGATCCGTTGTCTCTGCCTACCCCACCGGGAAATAGGCGTGACGCTTTGTATGTATGTACACAATATACCTGATAGTTACACAAGATGAAGGTGAACATATACTGAAGCACATCTCGATGCCGCGGTGATATAAAATGATAGAGATAGCGGGTCTCGAGTCGATTATCGCGAAATAGTCTATTAACAGTTGACTACCGGCTGATGAGAATCTGATCCAATCCCCCTTTAGTGCGATCTTCCAAGATTATTTTGACATGCAGTTCTTCTAAGTAGAACTACAACGCCATTGTGGCGTGCGTGACGCAGCGTGGCGGTGCCTGGATCATAGCCCATCCATAAATGTTTCTACAACTAGAACTACATCATCGCGTCGTGGCTAGTCTTCGCAACTGAGTGATTGACCGAGCCAACAGAGTCGCATCAATTCAGTGATTGAGTGATTCGAATCTTTTACTCTTAGCGAGACGGATCAGTTTCAGTTACTGATCCCCTTCGCGGCGCGGATCGGTCGGTCAGTCTGTCAGTCAGCTCCGTCCGCTTGTTCGCTCGCTCGCTGTCAGACATCTCACTTGATCAGTTCGTTCGATTCGAGTCTCGCTCGCACTCGCTACTTTAGTGAGCGAGTGATTGATCGCACGCGCACGCGGTACGTTACGTGCCAAAATGAGTCACTGATCCGAGTGATCGATCCGGATCAATTTGCTGATCGATCCGAATTGATCCGAATCAGCTGAGTGACCGAGCAGGCACAAGACTAGTCGTGGCGCAGCGTCTCGTGTCGCAGACCCGCATATCGGCGCCAGAGCACCATACCCCCTCCACCGGGTCTCTGTCGAGCCACGACACGATGGTGTAGTTCTGCAACCCGCGCCGCGCCACGCGCCAGTTGCCTCGCGACCGCCGTCGTCGTTGTGGTAAGCTAGAACTACATCATCGTGGCGTGGCGTGGCATGGCGTGTCATACCCATATATTTTGTATTACTAGAACCACATCATTGTGTCGTGGAGTGTCGGGACGCAGCGTGTCGTGCCGCAGGCCCGCCGATTTGGATCGATTTGCGCTAGGGCCCTATACCCCCTCCACCGGGCCACTGGCACATCACACCACGATAATATGGTTCTACAACCTGTCCTGCGCAACGCATCAGTTGGTACTCGGCCACCGGGAAGATAGTAGTGCGCGGAGCCTGTCGCGCCACTCCCTATACGACACGCACCGCCACGACACGCCACGTCACGGCACGCCACGTCGCAACACGCTGCGCCACGAGCTGTAATGACAGCCTGTCCGCGCCAGTCAGCCCACCACGACGACACGAAGATGTGCACACTCACCGCCACGCCACGCTGCGCCAGGCCACAATGGTTATAGTTCTACATTAAGCCTATTATAACACAATATCAATTATTTTTTATGGGAACTGACACGGTTAGCTACATCACCTACAACATCCGTGATGTCAGCCCATAACGCTTTGGTGAACTAGGTGCCTTGTTTTTTTTTTTTTGAAAGCGCGACATATGGCGCCGATTCCACCCATAAGGTGTCAAACGACGCCCATGGACATTCGGTCGTTTGCGGGGGTTGCCAATGCCATGCCGGCCTGACAGGTGCCCATTCACGCCCCTCTTGAAGGATCCGAGACTGTACTTGGGGGGAAATATATGAGCAGGGAGAGCGTTCGAGACTTTACCGGTTCTGTAGAGGAAAGATCTGCAGAATCGATTGGTACGCACCCGCAGTAAGTCCAGCGTATAGGGATGCAATCCCTGCCCAGTACGTGTGGTGCGGATGTGGAAAGGGGACGGCGGGATTGCGTTAAACAGCTCCTCCGAGTACTCCCCAAGAAATTAGCGATAGAACATACTTAGGGAGCCGACATGCCTACGGTGTTGCAGTGGTTCTAGATCGCGGGACATTTCGGGGTCACCCACTAGTCGCACGGCTCGATGCTGGATCGAGTCCAAAGGCGCAAGCTAGTATTTGGCAGAGCCATCCCACATGTCAGTCCTTCCCTTCGGGCGTGCCAGCTACACTGAACTGGACGGAAAACACGAGAACCCAACTGTACCAACAGAGGCCCTTCCTCGGAACCGCGACATAAACCGGCCAGAACGTCCCCAATTAAATGTTTATTCGCTCGCGTCCGTCCCCGGGGCCCTCTAAACCGACATCCGATATTCCATTACGAAATGGATCTCCGGAAACTGTTGCCAAATTATTCGCACTCCATAGAGTCTTGTTTGACGTATATACTTCACGAGCATTAATAGTGTATGATCGATCACTGATCAGAGAAGTGTATGATGACATGACATACAAACTCAAACTCAAACTCAGGGCTTTTATTTGCAAACAAGGTGTACAAATTGAATAAAACAGAAAACACAAAAGAAATAAAAATATGTAATAAAACAAAATTTAATTAAATACTTATAACAAATAAAGGACATAAAAAACCGGCCAAGTGCGAGTTGGACAAGCGCACCGAGGTTTCCGCACCACAAAAAAAAACATTGAAGAAAACACGTTTCTTGTATGGAAACCCCCCTTAATTTTTTACTCTTTCTATTTTTTATTATTTGTTGTTATATCCGCCATATTAACACATATTCTGTGAAAATTTCAACGAGCTACCTATTACAGTTCAAGAGATACTTTAGCTCTCGGACAGACAGACGGACGGACGGACGGACGGACGGACGGACAGACAGACGGCGTAGGCTTAGTAATAGGCTTCCGTACGGATACGGAAACCTTAAAACAACACATTGTTCGCAAAAGGGATGCGGCACGCAGCTCTTATTCCTTCGGCGAATATCCGCCATAATAACACGTATTCCGTGAACATTTCAACCGACTACCTATTAAACCGGTTCAAAAGATACAGCACTCGGCCAGACGGACAGATGGACAGACAGATAGATGACGCAGGCTTAGTAATAGGCTTCCGTATCCGAACCCTAAAAAAAGTCCTAGCCAATCCTAGTCCAAGTCCTAACCTAACTCTTAAGCATAGTTCAGAGAAGGCAAACTGATAACCGCGATCGGAGGTGCAAAAGTAAGTTTCTTCATACTGTTCAAACGCTTGCAGTAGAAATCATCATAACTCAAAAACCCGTCCACGTTTTTATAAACCCCTGCACCGATCCCGATGCTGATGAAATTGCGCCGATAAAAAAATTAATAGCCGTAATATTGCTTCAGATTCCAGTTTATGGGGACGCCATAGTCGCGGGGCGGCTTTCGCTAGAGAAATATGCGCTGAAATTTCTCCACGTTCCTAACGTGGGCCCGTCTTAATTTATGAAGAAAAGATGTGCTCAGCGGTGCCGTTACGTGGAAAAAGGGTGAAGCTTGGACATTTACAAAAATTTGTAGCCGCTTTCAAGGCCACGCAGGCGGTAATTCTTGGGAAAAACGGCAAATTTAGGACCCTCTATGTGGCGTATCGGCCGTAAATATGGCTAAGCTTGACTTTCGGTTATCCAGGAAGAGTGTGTATTTTTGTTACACTTCGAATCAAATCGTGTAAAAAATTTAACAATCAAACCTTTTCTAGGGTTTCGTGGGAGCCCTTTTAGCAACGCTATTTAATTTGAGTCTGGAGCTCAATTATAAAGGCCGGTATCTTAACTCCCACTTAGTGCTACGAATCGTATAGAGACCACTGGTGTCCAACTGGTTTCGCCTTAAGAGCTACTTCCATATTTCTGTCAAGCCCAGCGGGCACCTTCAAGTAGTCAGCCTGGGTAGCTCAGTCAGTGGTGCGGTCGGTCGATTATTGGTAAGCAACCCTGAGCGCGGTCAGTACTTGGATGGGTGACCGCTCGACCGTTGGAGGCTGACCGTGGTTCGGATTCCACGTAAAACTGTAGGTCTTCTCTTACTTTACTAGGTGGTGTTTATCCCGCCCAGGTTGGTACCACCGCACTGAATGAAACGTCGGTCTAAACGACTATGTAAATAGTTCGTGTTTTCCATCCAGTTCAGTGTAGCCGAAATGGAATTGAAGGAAGCACTGAAATGGCAACAAGTTCCCCCGGTGTTATGGGCTGACATCACGGATGCTGTAGGTGATGTAGCCAATCGTGTCAGTTTCCATGACCAACGCCGCCGCCGTGTCTAACGACGCCCATGGACATTATTTATTTGTTAGCACCACAGAGCACGGAATACCCCCCCCCCCCCCCCCCCCCCCCCCCCCCCGCGCGCTCTGTGGTTAGCACAAACAGATAAAACATAAGTTATACACACATTGAAGTCTGGCCATCATGAATAACAAAGAATCAGATCACAACAAGCGAATTCGCATTAGAAGCGGAGCCCCGAAAAACATGAAAAGTGCCCATGAATAAATGATAAGTAGTGGAATATCTCGAAGAAGGCGCCCTCCGTGCGGGCTGGCTCAAATTGACAGTTTGACACGTGATGGACACATTCGTGCCCCCATTGTGCACGCTACATAGGAGACAACCTAGCAATATTGACACAGAACCTATCAATTTTGATGCGAGGAATGTGTACCTACATTACATATTCTCGCGAAGTAACGACGCTTTTCGTATTGAGGCATTTCATTTTGCTTACAAGACTTCGACTGCTTGCAAACTAGACGATAACCGCACGGCGAGGGTAACGTCACAATCACGACACAGCAACGTTGGAGACAAAAATAAAAATTAAATTAAAAACATTTTGAAATACTTTTTTAAGAGTCGGGGTTTTTTTTAAATTGTAATTTAACTATTATTTCAAGCTTTTTTTTTAACCGCATCCAAATCGGTCCATCCGTGAGACGCAATTTTTTATTACTTCATAATTACTTTATTACTTGATTACAAACATAGCTAAGAACAATCCAGCCTTTTAATAAAAAAAACGCATCCAAATCGGTCCATCCGTGAGACGCAATTTTTTATTACTTCATAATTACTTTATTACTTGATTACAAACATAGCTAAGAACAATCCAGCCTTTTAATAAAAAAAACGCATCCAAATCGGTCCATCCGTGAGACGCAATTTTTTATTACTTCATAATTACTTTATTACTTGATTACAAACATAGCTAAGAACAATCCAGCCTTTTAAAAAAAAACGCATCCAAATCGGTCCATCCGTGAGACGCAATTTTTTTATTACTTCATAATTACTTTATTACTTGATTACAAACATAGCTAAGAACAATCCAGCCTTTTAATAAAAAAAACGCATCCAAATCGGTCCATCCGTGAGACGCAATTTTTTATTACTTCATAATTACTTTATTACTTGATTACAAACATAGCTAAGAACAATCCAGCCTTTTAATAAAAAAAACGCATCCAAATCGGTCCATCCGTGAGACGCAATTTTTTATTACTTCATAATTACTTTATTACTTGATTACAAACATAGCTAAGAACAATCCAGCCTTTTAATAAAAAAACGCATCCAAATCGGTCCATCCGTGAGACGCAATTTTTTTATTACTTCATAATTACTTTATTACTTGATTATAAACATAGCTAAGAACAATTCAGCTTAATAATAAACAAACGCATCCAAATCGGTCCATCCGTTTGGCAGCTACGATGCCACAGACAGACACACCAATACACAAACACGTTAAACTTTTAACATTTGCGTCGGGGGTTAAACAACCACGGCACAGCAACGGTGCAGACAAAACCGGCCAAGTGCGAGACGAACTCGCGCACCGAGGGTTCCGTATCGCCGTGTCATGGCTAGCGCCACTCACGGCATTTAGATGGCGTGTTATGAAATGCTTCATATTAGTTAAATGTCATGATTAGTTAAAATGCTTCATAATCTATTCGGTAGATGGCGCGCGCGCATACACTTTTTGGTTTCTTCTATGGGAACCCCCGTGATTTTTTTACATTTTCTTATTTTTATTATTTGTTGTTATATCGACCATAATAACACATATTCTGTGAAAATTTCAACGGGTTACCTATTACGGTTCAAGAGATACAGCCCTCGGACAGACAGACAGACAGACGGACGGATGGACAGACAGACAGACAGACAGACGGCGTAGGCTTAGTAATAGGGTCCCGTACCGGATACGGAACCCTAAAAATGGATGAAAACATAATAACTTTCACACTTGATGCCGACGGTAACGATATGCCGTCACGGTATCTCAGACATTGTTGTGTCACTGGTGCCGCGCTGTGGCCTGGGGGCCTACCGGCGCGGCGTTAAGGTCCCATGCAAGGTAAGCAAGCACGGTGCAAATTTAACGGGTGCAAGCGAGATAGCGACACAACGTTTTATCAGATTAGACTTGGATGCATCGCACGGAAATTTGTAGCGGAAGCGAAAATTCTGGTTTGATTTTTTTATTGAAACTTCGAACGGAAACAAAAAAAGCTATCGACATAGATAATATATTTATTATAATCAATAAATACAATATATTTTTCCAAAATCTACCTTTGTTTACGTTACGTCCAATAGGTATGTATATTCAATAAATCATGTAAATTCAAAGGCATTTATTTATTAGGTTAATTTTATCAATGTTATACATTTGTTAGTTAGGTTTTAATTATTTTGTTATTAGTATCTTTAGTGTTAATAAAATATTACTTAATATTTTAGATATGTGTTGTGGCAAAAAAGGCATTTAATGATTTTTTTCAAGTGAAGTAAATCAAATAATATTTTCAAAAAGCTACCCATCTGCCATGATAAATCAATTTTACACATATTAACTGAATATGGCAGGTGAACAATATTGATGGTAGAGTGGTTTCATTTTACGAAGGCACGAGCGTATGAGGTAGGAATTGGTGTGAGACCGCGTGGAGCTCAGTAGGGAACGACTCGGTTCGACGGAGCGATGCAAAGACGTGTAGAACGTGTGTACCGACCGGGCACCGAGTTCGTTCTCTACTGAGCTCCGCGCGGTCGCCTCTCGCACCACTTCCTACCTCGTACCCCTCGTGCCTTGGTAAAATGAAAACACTCTACATCTATCAGAAAGAGCTGAATTTTACTTTGGAGGTATATGCGACCATAATAAATAACTCTTAACCATGCACCATTTTACTCGCAGTTTATCTCGAACAAATACTCGCAGATTTCAACCAATCACATCGGTAATTCACCCACCACGGCCATTAGCGTGCGAGTTAACGCACCGGTAGCCGGTCGCCGCCATACCGTTACCTTTCCGTTGTCGTGTAGTGCGCAAGCAGCCTTGCGTGTGAAAACATCGGTGTATTTGCTGTGGTTTTTTTTTTTTATGGTAGTGTAATTCTGTACTCTGTATCTGAATCTAACTGTTGTTCTACATATTTTTATGTAAGTATTCTTTTTTCTCTCTTTTTATTACTGAACTTTTTTCATATAAGCCGCGCCAGGTGCATAAGCTTTCCAACTGCGTACACTTTCGAACCACTGCTTAGCTCATATGAATCATGGCGTGATGCTATATAGCCTGGAACCTAGCGGTGATACGTCACACTACATAGGCAAAAACCGCAAAATAATAGGTTGAGCCATCCTTGAGTTATATATATATATATTTTTTTTTAACCTGACACGGTTGGCTACATCACCTACAACATCCGTGATGTCAGCCCATAACACAGGGTGAATTAGGTGCCATGTCAGTGCTTCCCTTCATTTCATGTCGGCTACACTAAACTGGACGGAAAACACGAACTATTTACATAGCCGTTTCGACCGACGTTTCGTTCAGTGCGGTGGTACCAACCCGGCCGGGATAAACCCTACCACCTAGTAAGGTAATAAGGGAAGGGACCTACAGTTTAACGTGGAATCCGAACCACGGTCAGCCTCCAACGGTCGAGCGGTCACCCATCCAATCACTGACCGCGCTCAGCGTTGCTTAATAACAGTTGACTAACCAACCGCGCCACTGAGCTACCGAGGCTGACGAATTTTCTTATCCCTTAGTCGACTTTTACGACATGCGACGGGGAGAGATGCAGTGGGGCTATTCTTTTTAAGTACCGACCCCACACGGTACAAAGTATATACATATAATGCAATGTTTATAAAAAAATTAATATACCCAGCGAAGTTTCTTGCCGGTTCTTCTTCGTGGGTGTAATGGAACCCGATAGAACAAATTGTCACAAGTTCGAGCGCAGTCTGACTGCCATATGAATGGTCAATAAACAATAAGCCCAATATAATGTACCGTGTGGGGCCGATACTTTAAAAGAATAGCCCCACTGCATATCTCCCCGTGTATATCATAAAAGGCGACTAAGGGATATGACTCCCTTCTTATATTACTAGGTGGTAGGGTTTAACCCACCCGGGTTGGTACCACCGTACTGAGCGAAAGGTCGGTCGAAACGGCTATGTAAATAGTTTGTGTTTTCCGTCCAGTTCAGTGTAGCCGGCACGACCGAAGGGAAGCACTGACGTGGCACCAAGTTCACCCGGTGTTATGGGCTGACATCCCGGATGTTGTAGGTGATTGTAGCCAACCGTGTCAGTTTCCATAAAAAAAAAGCAATGACAACAATAAACAACATACAGACGGCAGATGTTGAACCTTGTAATATGTGTAGGGATGAAAAAAATCATACTAGTATGGTCCGAGTGTGAAGGATTCCACGCGATAGTACCCCCCCCCCCCCCCCCCCCCCCCCCCACCGGCCTTACTCACACATGGGCCTTAAATATCGTATTACAATTTTAACGAGAACCGTGCGTGCCCTGAAAGTCAAAGGGCTCAGAGCGCGTGTTTATGCATTCGATGGGCGTAGCGCGTGAAGCGATACAGGGCTGCTGGAGAACACTCTCTACGCATGACTGACGATAGCCTTTTTTCATGGGGAGTGCTCGGAGGAGCTGTTTGGCGCGATCACGCGAACACCCACCTGTGCTGCGTGGCTGGGTGGAAGGACCGCGCCAAGGTGAGAGGTAGCTAACCTGTCGCCCTTTAACTCGGCATTTTGTCCATATCTATTAGTCTTTCAAAAGTTCGCGGTGCGATACGTTGAGCTAACTTGGAAATAAATTCTACATTGTTAAATTTTGGGGCTTGCCCTGTAGTAATAATGTAATTATACAGGGTGTATCAGGATAGGTTTTCGAAACTTCAGGGTTCGAAAGGGGCCCATATTTGAAGACGAAAAGCTCTGAAACTTTTTCCCAGATTCGATCATTTTACAGTACTTTTTGGTGAAAATCTTTTCTTCAAGATTTGGTGGATGGTCAACGTCCGCCTTTATTAAATACAAAATAAATTCTAACTCATGAATAAAAATGGGTAGGTTGCATACATAACTAGTACAATTGAACTGCGTATAGGTAAATTCCAAACACTGAAAGTTCAATGACCTCAAAAGAAAAAGAGGACTGAATTAGTTCACTGCACTCTCCAGTCTCACTGTCCATCGAGTTTTTATTACAATTTCCAACTTTTGTATACCAAAAAAACAACGGAACTTCGATTTGAGTGATAAGGATTTTTTTCTTCTAATAATGAGTACTTTCTATTCCTGAAGTTTCTCAAACCTATCCTGATACAGCCTGTATATAAATAAAGAAATAAATAAATAAGTAAATAAAAAAATACATGTATAAATAGATAATTAAATGTGTCGCCTTTTACGACATGCACGCACGGGGAGGTATCTATGCAGTGTGGCTTTAATTTTTTTGAACACCGGCACCAGACGGCAACCTCATACCTTTACTTGCACAATTGCACAGATTTAGGTACTCTAAAGCCAAGTCTTGCAGCTCAACCGAGCAGCATCTAAGAAAACTCCATAAAAATAGGTCCGTAACCACTCTCCGTGGTCTAAGGAAAATAAGTGTAGAAGGAAGTGGGATGGGAAGGAGAAGTGGTCCAGTGGTGCCGCCCCGCGCGCCCGGCGCACAGTGGGTCGAGACTGCTATATAAGGGACATAGCGATTTTTTTTACAAATTTCATTTTTTAACAACACCGATCGATAGGTCTCATCATTCTGATGAATAGTTGTCATTAAACATTTTCGTCTAAAAGTGATAGTTTGCCAGGAAAAAAATATTTTAAAATTTTGATGTATGGAATTAGACATAAAACGCTCCGTTTCGGCCAAGTCTTGACAGGTCTTGCTTTAAAACTATTTAAGCATTGTTCTGTGGTTTATTGACTATAATCCTACACTATCAGCGCGCGCCCAATGTTGCCCGTTCACGAGTTATGTGGATCCTAAAAATCAATTAAAAATGTAAGTAAAAAATTTTTTTTTTATTTCTAGAATCATAGGGCATTAATAGATTTAATCTAAATAATTGTTTTATATAAAAGTACTAACAAATAGATAAAGTTCTTAATTTTAAAACATTATTTTATCGTAAAGATACATCAAAATCTAATAAAAAAATTATAAAAGTGTTTATTAATCAGACACAGTTACATAATATTAAAGATGTTTTGTACATAGAATGCATGACGCATGACAAATAGTACCTATACTCAGATGTATCTACACTGTACCCGCTAGTTCTAGCTATTTGATGGACACTGTCGGTCGCCTAAACTGGCCCTAAGACTGTTTCATAGGCGACATTGTTTGGTCAAACCACTGGTGATTACATTTGAGTACTTAACTCTGATCTTATATTACATTTTTTTAAACCTATAGTTATATATACATACTTATTCTAATTTATCTGTGCACGGTGAGTGAGAGAGACTCATTAGTGCAGTGTGTGCGTTAAATGTGTGAGTGCATTTCAAGACAACCCACACGATGACGCCTTAATCGAAAGGTTCCACATTATTTTGCGGACAGCGGCTTCAAGAGAGCGAGTGGATCTTCCAAAATTCTGGAAATTTTGTGAAGATACAGCAACTTTGTATATCCAGTTATATCCGTGGTACTACATGCCCTCTATCTAGGCTCTAGCGTACATAAGTTGCTTGTGCATGGAACGGATATAATAGAACATTTTGAACTTTTACCAATCGAGAAACTGTAGGAAGAAGCACCGGAGGCTAGAAATAAGGATTTCCGTAAATATAGAGGGAACCATTCCAGAAAAGTAAGTAGGACAGCGACAAATGAAGATATCTTGCATAATCTTCTCATGCCATCCGATCCAAAACTTACTTCTCTAAGGCCAGGAATGGCCAAACAACGGAGAATGGATTTCTCACCAGGAGCAATCGAGCTTTTGGTGTCTCTTACCCGCCCGAGTTAGAGAAGACATCAGGTGACAAAGGTGCTATGTAACAAAAACAAAAACCTGAGAAAAATGAGGTCCAAGTTTTGACTTTTGAATAGATTTTTTTCTATACCTGATAACTAACTGACTAAGTTTACTTTGTATGAACATGAAAAGCGTACAAAACCATGCATTAATACAAAATCATGCGTTCATGTGGATGAAGGTGTTTTGTACACATAGCTCTCTCATCATGCACAAAAAATTCAATTTATGAGATGATCTTTGTAGATGATCAAACTGGAATAAGGTGTTTTATGACCATAACACCTTGAATAACTCCTATTTCCGTCGTGATTTCGGATTTTCTGTCAGTGCCACTTGATTACTCGGCACATAACACCTTCATCTACGGTAAAAAATGCATTTCTAAAAAAATGTTACATCGTACCTTCGTCCAGTCACGTCTTCGAATGTATTACGAATTTATTTATTTATGATTGCTCTTGGTGAGAGATCCATTCTCCGTTGTTTGGCCATTCTTGGTCTTAGAGAAGTAAGTTTTAGATCGGATGACTTGAGAAGATTATGCAAATAACAACTACAGCTTATACAATATAATAAAAAAATATTAATCAATCATTTATATAAATAAATTCTAAATCGGGCGGGTAAGAGATACCAAAAGCTCGATTGCTCTTGGTGAGACTTCCATTCTCCGTTGTTTGGCCATTCTTGGCCTTAGAGAAATAAGTTTTGGATCGGATGACATGAGACTATTATGCAAGATATCTTCATTTGTCGCTGTCCTACTTACTTTTCTGGAATGGTTCCCTCTATATTTACGGAAATCCTTATTTCTAACCTCCGATGCTTCTTCCGACAGTTTCTCGATTGGTAAAGTTCTAAATGTTCTATTATATCCGTTTCATGCACAAGCAACTTATGTACGCTAGAGGGCATGTAATACCACGGATATAACTGGATATGCAAAGTTGCTGTATCTTCACCAAATTTCCAGAATTTTGGAAGATCCACTCGCTCTCTTGAAGCCACTGTCTGCAAAATAACGTGGAAACTTTCGATTAAGGCTTCATCGTGTGGGTTGTCTTGCAATGCACTCACACATTTAACGCACACACTGCACTAATGAGTCTCTCTCACTCACCGCGCACAGATAAATTAGAATAAGTATGTATATATAACTATAGGTATAAAAATTTAAATATAAGATCAAAGTTAAGTACCCAAATGTAATCACCAGTGGTTTGACCAAACAATGTCGCCTATGAAACAGTTTTAGGGCCAGTTTAGGCGACAGTGTTCATCAAATAGCTCGAACTAGCGGGTACAGTGTAGATACATCTGAGTATAGGTACTATTTGTCATGCGTCATGCATTCTATGTAAAAACATCTTTAATATATGTAACTTTCTCTGATTAATAAACACTTTTATAATTTTTTTATTAGATTTTGATGTATCTTTACGATAAACTAATGTTTTAAAATTAAGAACTTTATCTATTTGTTAGTACTTTTATATAAAACAATTATTTAGATTAAATCTATTAATGCCATATGATTCTAGAAATAAAAAAAAAATATTTTTACTTACATTTTTAATTGATTTTTAGGATCCACATAACTCATGAACGGGCAACATTGGGCGCGCGCTGATAGTGTATGATTATAGTCAATAAACCACAGAACAATGCTTAAATAGTTTTAAAGCAAGACCTGTCAAGACTTGGCCGAAACGGAGCGTTTTATGTCTAATTCCATACATCAAAATTTTAAAATATTTTTTTCCTGGCAAACTATCAGTTTTAGACGAAAATGTTTAATGACAACTATTCATCAGAATGACGAGGCCTATCGATGGGTGTTGTTAAAAAATGAAATTTGTAAAAAAAATCGCTATGTCCCTTATATAGCAGTCTCGACCCACTGTGCGGCGGCGCTTTTTGTAATCAGCGCGGACCTTTGTGCTAGCCTGCGGAGCCTCCGCTCAATGAAAATGTACTTAGAATCTAGGTACTACCCCTAGATCGTACGTTAATATAGGTACTTCAACTTAAAAGCAAAAATGATATTTTCTTCATTAGTTATACAACGTGTCCCAAAACTCAACGTCAAGGGGAACCAGGGAGTAGGCCAGTTTATGACTACCCAGGGAAAAATAAGAAAAAAAAATCGGAGTCATTTGTTTTTATGATATGAGCATTTTTTTTTAAACGTTTCGTACAACATTTTTATATACCACGACTACAAATTTACAAATATAATTGTTAAATGTTTTTATTGGTAATAATAACTCTCCTATTGATCAGTATCCCAAATAAAACCAAAATGCCCATAGTTTTATCACAAAAAATATCAAGTAAAATTTAAAAAAATGCTTATATCATAAAAAACAAATGACTCCGATTTTATTTTTCTTATTTTTCCCTGGGTAGACATAAACTGGCCTACTCTTTGGTTCTTGCTTGACGTTAAGTTTTGGGACACGTTGTATATGCAAAACTGAAAATAAAGTGAAAAAAATACATCCAACTGTTTCGTGCCAACCTTGCTCCGAGCAGCAAAGAAACGCACCGGTTAGTGTGTAGCCTCGCCATTGGTCAATAAATGCTCCACTCTGATTGGTCGCCGCCCCCACTTGCCGTTCGGCTTTTTGTATGAAATCTGTCTGTTCTCCTTGCCACCTTGTCGCGGAATAAAGTATTTGAGTTAATTTCCTGTTTTTACTTCATCTTAAGAGATGAACCAGCGACCTAAACTCAATCTTCGGATACTTCGCAGAGGTTCCATGGAACAGTTCCATGATGGAACAAATGAGAATGTTTGATTAGCAGTAGTTCCGTAGATTTTGTAAACGGAACCAACAACACCTAAGAATATTTTACCGTCCACCGACCAGGATTCGAACCTGGAATTCTGCTGTGAGCCGCCAACGCGTTGCCAATCTCGCCATCGGGTCGATGACGTATTCTCTCTAAATTTCGAACACTTGCATATTGCACAGTGTGACGCAAGCTCCTGCTAAAAGCGAGTACGTGCTTAGTACTGACATACAAAAATAAACTATTAAAGGTACCTTAACAGCAAAGATCCGACTTATTTAATAGATACATGCAAGCAAAGCCGAAAATAATGAGACAAAATACATCCCCACCAGGTTTCGAACCTGGAACTCTGTCGTGGCACGGCTCATGCTCAGTACAAACGTACAAGAATAAACTATTTAGTAATTTATATGTATTAACAAATGTATGGCTTGTATTTAACTAGCATGTACTTAAGTACATGCTAGCTATGTATTGTTAATAAGTATTCTTATTATTATTTCATCTTCAATTCTCACGCTCAAATCAATTGCTACTACCTACTACCTACTTACATTCCACTATATTATCGAATCTCAAACATCCAAAGGTTGACTGTAAGAAATCTATGTTATGGATAAGTCTGCCTTTGCACATTATGTGAATTTTCGAATTTCTTGTTACTGTTTAATGCTTACTGGAGCAAGAAAGCATTTTCTATCTATCTCTATCCAACTATTAAAGGTAGGATCCATTTTAGGGTCCCTTAGGAAAAACCTTGTCTCTACCTCGGAACTTGTAAACTTGTGGTTTTAAAAAATCCTTCCAAGTGAGCAAATAAGTCAATGCCGAAGGCCAAGCTGCGTAATTTTGGACTAAATAACAGAATCGGCGTTCATCTCGAGAGAGTACTACTTACTTTGTGAACTAAATACTCGATTCACGTAGAGCAAGCTCGGCTTTCTGCCTCGCTTGCTTGCTTTGAGCTACTCATTCGACTTTACGCCGCTCGGCCTTCGCCCTCGGCATGATAGACTCTAGACTCGATGCGCCGATCAATTTTCGAACACGGGTATAGATTTTAAAAACAGAACGCTGCTCCGCTCTGTACCTGAGATTCTTTTCGGGCAAACAAAATAAGCTTAAAACTGACGCCCCGCGTTTTAATCCGCGAGCGGCGTCACATTATCGGCTTGATAAATGGCGCTGTCAAACGGCGCCGGGCGAGAATCAATCTTCGTTGCAACCCGAACATTCCGCATCCCGAGAAGCGACCAGTGTGGCGCGGCGGGACGGGGGCGGGACGGCGGCGGGACGGGGGCGGGACGGAGGCGGGACGAAGTTCAGCTCGATCGGAATACTTTTCAAGCAAGAAACACTCAATGAATGAGTGTATTAGACTGAATTCACTGAATTCGGTGAATCTTGTGTCGAAAAAATGGATTTTGAAACATTCGGACTCGCCCACCGAGGGTTGCGTACCGTTCCGTTTTTGCTTCTTAGGGTTCCGTATCCATACGGAAGCCTATTACTAAGCCTATGCCGTCCCGTCTGTCTGTCTGTCTGTCTGTCTGTCTGTTTGTCTGTCTGTCTGTCTGTCTGTCCGTCTGTCTGTCCGACGGCTGCATCTCTTGAACCGTAATAGGTAGCCCGTTGAAATTTTCACAGAATATGTGTCATTATGGCCGATGTAACTAATACTATAACTAATAATAAAAATTAGAAAAAGTAAAAAAATAACGGGGTCCCCATACAAGAAACTAAAAAGTGTATGCGCGCCATCTACCAAAAACAATATGAAGCATTTTAACTAATCATGAAATTTAACTAATATGAAGCATTTCATAAAACGCGCCATAGATGGCGTGAGTGGCGCTGACCATGAAAAGGCGATACGGAACCCTCGGTGCGCGAGTTCGACTCGCACTTGGCCGGTTTTTTCAATATTTGTTAGCCATAATAACACATATTATTGTGAAAATTTCAACCGCTATTCAATACATATTACGGTTTAAAAGATACAGCAGTAGGACCGACAGACAGACGGCCGCGGCGTAGGCTTAGTAATAGGCTTCCATAGTATACTACGGAACCCTAAAAAAGTATAGGCCCACTGCATCGATCCCCGCGCGTGTCGTGAAAGGTGAAACGGACAAGATAAACGTACGGTGATCGGTGTTGTACTGTAATTTACCAAAATTCTTGCAGCACAACGCTAATTACTATGCTTACCCCGATGGTCGGTACACAGCGTGGTGCAACGTGGTGCAACATGGTGTTGTATGTATTATTTGTGCGTAAATTTTAACGCATACTGTTAATTAAATATAACGAACTTTTTAGAATGAACTCACTTTCAACTTATTTGTACTGACTTCCAAACATCAAAATTAAACACCAACTTTTAACTTTTGAAAAACGATTTTCCAGTTGCCAGCCAGTTTGAATAGTTTCACCTCCAGACGGGTTCGGGCGTAGACCTGTGTTCAATAAATTATAATTATATATAGGTAAGTACGTAAATTTGCAAATAAATTACATTTTAGGCATTAGATAAACCTGTCCCGTTCGTCAAACAGAAGATAAAGGTAAAAGCAGGTCTAGGTTTACTGTCAATAATTTTACTAAAATTATCAAAGAAAATGGTAAGAAAGTTAAATTTATCAATTTAAAAACGCCCGACCCTTAAAAAGTCAAAAATAATTTAAATTTACTACTTAAAGGAGTCGGGGGACTTTTGTCGGGTCGGGGAGGGTCGGGGTTTTTAAAATTGATAATTTAACTTTTATTTCAAGCTTTTTTTTAAAAAACCTCATGCAAATAGGTCCAATTTTTAAGAAAAAAAAAATTTTTTATTACTTAATTACTTGATTATTTGATTACAAACCTAGCTAACAACCATCCCGATTAAACCAGCTTTCTATTAAAAAAACGCATACAAATCGGTCCATCCGTTTGGGAGCTACGATGCCCCAGACAGACACACACACCGATACAAACACACATATAACACCCCTCTTTTTCGTCGGGGGTTAAAAAAAGTAAGCCGGTAACCCTCCAACCAACCAATGGTTACTGTACTGCACTTCTTTGCCAATAGCAACTCCGAGAGACGAGAAGGTGCCATACCGGAGACTTCCCTTTGGATTGCTGGCTATACTGGACTAGAGGAGAACACAGCCGAGGCTGCAGTGCGGGGGCAAGGGAAGGGACCTACAGTTTACACCGGTTCCGAACGGTGAAGTAGAAGGTGTAGGTTTGGAAGATATACAAAAAAAAATTTGGAAGCGCGCAATGTAACTCTTTTCAACTACTTGCAGGTGGCTACTGTCTAACGGTGCCAATATGGACATTGGACATTCGTGGTGCACGGGGTATTGCCATAGTGTATCGCGAATGCCACAACAGGTGTCTTTTCACGCCACTTTAGATAAACTCAAACTTGGCGGGGGCACGCGTGCCCCCAGATGGGCAATGGAAGGAACTCACAGGTTCACACCGGTTCCGAACGGTGAAGCTAAATATATATTTTTTTCTATAATTTAAAAATGTATAGTTTAAAACATATTAAAGAAAATATAAATAAATCAAGCATTAACAACCCCCCCCCCCCCCCCCCCCCTCTTATCTCCGAAACTACTCAGACTAAAATTTCGAAAAAAAAAATAGAAAATGTAAGGCCTCTCGTATAGTTCACAGGAAAACATTAACAAAAATCCTAAATCTTAAAGTTTGGTATGTAACCCTCTCCAGAGGAGTACGCGATTGCCTCGGTACGCGAGTTCGACTCCCTTGACCGCTTTTTTTAACCCCCGACGAAAAAAGGAGGGGTGTTATAAGTTTGACGTGTGTGTGTGTGTGTGTGTGTGTGTGTGTGTGAGGGTGTGTGTGAGTGTGTCTGTCTGTGGCATCGTAGCTCCCAAACGGATGGACCGATTTGGATGCGGTTTTTTTTATTAGGAAGCTTGTTTAATTGGGATGGTTCTTAGCTATGTTTGTAATCAAGTAATTAAGTAATAAAAAACAAATTTATCTCAAAAAGTGGACCGATTTTAATGCGGTTTTTTTAAAAAAGCTTGAAATAAAAGTTAAATTACAAATTTAAAAAACCCCCGACCCTTAAAAAGTCAAAAATAATTTCCGTTCACGGACCGCTAAGTAAATAAAATATAAAAAATCAGAGCTGCGCGGGAATTTACTTAGCGGTCTCCCGACTCCTTTAATTAAGTAAACGGAAATTATTTTTGACTTTTTAAGGGTCGGGGGTTTTTTAAATTTGTAATTTAACTTTTTGTAATATCGTTTTGGCTGTCTTATTTCTCGAATAAAGTAAATAAAGTAAACATCAGTCATTACCGCACGCCACGTCGTCATCGGCCGGATAAGCAGCACTAAATTATGTTATGTAGGTAGAGTTGTGCTAAAACAAAAAACCGGCCAAGTGCGAGTCGGATTGCGCACCGAGGTTTTCGTACCACAAAAAAAAGTTGGAAAAACACGTTTCTTGTATGGGACCTCCCTTCATTTTTAACTTTTTTTTTAAATAACAAATGTTCTGTGAAAATTTCAACCGGCTAGCTATTATGGTTCCTAAGATACAGCAATCAGCAGGTCTATTCTTGTAAATTCTGACAGCGGAATCAGCGCTGTTGTGGCGCTGAGAGCCACTTTGGAAGTTGCTTACTTTGGAAGTGGCTCTCAGCGCCACAACAGCGCTGATTCCGCTGTCAGTATTTACAAGAATAGACCTGCAGACGGTAGGACACACGGACTGACAGACAGACGTTGTTGTAGGCTTATTAATAGGCCTCAGTACGGGGTACGGATACCTAAACACTGCCACAATGCAAAAGACGGAGCGTAGAGCCGACAATGTCTCCGACGCCGCGGCCGCCGCCGACTCCATCATCGGGGAAGATGATTTCAATCCGAACGAGATTAACGAAACGAATTCGCCGTCTCATTACCCACCGCGGCGCGCAAATTGCCCGAGTGCTGTCGTGTGATTGCGACGTACTCACATGCGACACGAGACGCGACACGACGCGTGAACGCACACGCGCCGCGCCACGTGACGTTTCGTATCTTTCGCGTTCTATGTAAAAGTGAAATTATTTTAAAAAGCCGCCAGGTGCGAGTCGAACTCGCGCACCGAGGGTTCCGTATCGCCATTTCATGGTCAGCGCCACATACACCATCTATGGCGTGTTTTATGAAATGCTTCATATTAGTTAAAATTTATGATTAGTTAAAATGCTTCATACTCTTTTCGGTAGCTGGCGCGCATACACTTTTTAGGTTCTTGTATGGGGACCCCCGTGACTTTTTTCCTTTTTTATTTTTATTATTTGTTGTTATATCGGCCATAATCACACATATTCTGTGAAAATTTCAACGGGCTACCTATTACGGTTCAAGAGATACAGCCCTCGGACAGACGGACGGACAGACAGACATGAAATTTTTATCATTTTATGATTATTGATTATTTAAAACGTGATGGTCGGTGTTGTGCTGTATGTAAGTTACCAGAGCCCTTGCAGCACAACACCGATTACCCTGTTTACCCCGATTGTCGGGATACAGCGTGTGGTATGTATGAATGTTAAAACGCTGAGAAAGTATTCGTCAGAAAGCGCCCCACTAACACGTGTTTATGCGTCGCGTGTCGTCGCGTTTCGTCAGACGGCTCCGTCTGAACGTGAAGCAGCGAGGTGTCTCATCTCGTTTCGAGTGAAATTAAATAAATTTCTTAGCTCATAGCGCCGTGTCGTCTGCTCCAGTAATCTACACGTCCCCTTCGCCGCCAGCACTGTGTCATAACATGTACATCGGCACGTACATTCATACATATGTACATTGTGTGAGAATTAATAGAAATTAAGTTTTTTTTTTTATTTTTTTTTATTGAAACTGACACGGTTGGCTACATCACCTACAACATCCGTGATGTCAGCCCATAACACCGGATGAACTTGGTGCCACGTCAGTGATTCCCTTCGGTCGTGCCGGCTACACTGAACTGGACGGAAAACACAAACTATTTACATAGCCGTTTCGACCGACCTTTCATTCAGTGCGGTGGTACCAACCCGGGCGGGTTAAACCCTACCACCTAGTAATATAAGAAGGGAGTCATATCCCTTAGTCGCCTTTTACGACATACACGGGGAGAGATGCAGTGGGGATATTCTTTTAAAGTACCGGCCCCACTCGGTGTGTAATATAATTTTTTCCCCCTTTTTGTACTGACCTTTTTGTCAGTCTCGTTCGATAGCTCAATGGTGCGGTCGGTCGACTGTTGTTAAGCAACGCTGGGCGCGGTCAGTACCCGCGGTGACCGCTCGACCGTTGGAGGCTGAACGCGGTTCGGATTCCACGTTAAATTGTAGGTCCCTTCCCTTCTTACCTTACTAGGTGGTAGGGTTCAACCCGGTACCACCGCACTGAATGAAACGTCGCGTCGGTCGAAACGGCTATATAAATAGTTTGTGTTTTCCGTCCACTCGACCGTCTACTTCAGTGTAGCCGGCACGACGGAAGGGAAGCACTGACATGGCACCTAGTTCACCCGGTGTTATGGGCTGACATCACAGATGTTGTAAGTGATGTAGTCAGTTTCCATAAAAAAAATTTTTTTTTTATTTGCTTCCGAACTGGGGGGCTCTGCCCGAGGTCGAAGCCTCAGGCGCAGCCAATTTCACCGCCGAGGAGGTGCCAGTCCGGCTTGGAGGCGGACTAATGTCGCTGATCCGTGGATTGCAGGAGTGGGGAAAGATATTCCCTGGGAACCCGTTCCACACCTTTGCAGTGCGGCACAAGAACGATTTAGAGAATCGTGCAGTTCGAGGAAATCTACTGTCGACTGGGTGTTCCGCGAAAGTATGGCGGGTTTGGCGAAGGCGAACAGGAGGAGGAGGTATAAGGAAAGCAAGTGTCAGAGCAGCGGCCATAGTAGTAGGTACCGATAAAACAGGCTCAATGACCCAAAGATACGTCTGTGCTTTAGAGGTTGAAGTTCCTTTGTGATTTTTGTGAGTTCGTATGGGCTCGACCTTTCTCCAAGACGAGTAAGTCAATGCTATTCATATTGAATGTACGTCAAAACTTCGATCTTCTGAGTATCCTCAAATGTTTGCACCTACCTACGAGGTAACTAAAGTTCGCTTTTTGTTTGCGTAGGCGTAGATATTTAAGGCCCTATTCCGCGGATGCAAAACATGCGAACAATGAGCGTTTTGGCTTATATTACTTACTAGCTTTTGCCCGCGGCTTCGCTCGCGTGAAATTCAAAAAAATCAAAGAAAGCAAGTAAGTAAGTAAGGCCGATCTGCGTTAAGTAAGGTAAACGATAAACCTTCTCAAATAAAGTAAGTAACTAACGGCGAGGCTTCAGGCTGAGCTGCATTCTGGAAGAAGACAATAAACCTTCTCAAAGAAAGTAAGTAACTAAGGGCGAGACCGAAGGCCGAGCTGCGTTTAGGAAGACGATAAACCACTCAAAGAAAGTAAGTAATTGAGGGCGAGGCCGAAGGCCGAGCTGCGTACAGCAAGACGATAACCTTTTCGAAGAAGTAAGTAACAGAGGGCAAAGCCGAAGGCCGAGCTGCGTTCAGGAAGACCATACACCTTCTCGAAGAAAGTAAGTAACTAAGGGCGAGGCCGAAGGCCGAGCTGCGTTCAGGAAGACTATAAACCTTCTCGAGGAAATTAAGTAATTGAGGGCGAGGCCGAAGGCCGAGCTGCGTTCAGGAAGGCGATAAACCTACTCAAAGAAAGTAAGTAATTGAGGGCGAGGCCGAAGGCCGAGCTGCGTACAGCAAGACTATAAACCTTCTTGAAGAAAGTAAGTCACTGAGGGCGAGGCCGAAGGCCGAGCTGCGTTCAGGAAGACGATAACCTTTTCGAAGAAGTAACAGAGGGCGAGGCCGAAGGCCGAGCTGCGTTCAGGAAGACCATAAACCTTCTCGAAGAAAGTAAGTAACTAAGGGCGAGGCCGAAGGCCGAGCTGCGTTCAGGAAGACTATAAACCTTTTCGAATAAATTAAGTAATCGTGACCAAGGCCGAAGGCCGAGCTACGTTCAGGAAGACTATAAACCTTCTTGATGAAAGTAAGTACCTAACTGAGGGCGAGGCCGAAGGCCGAGCTGCGTTCAGGAAGACGATAACCTTTTCGAAGAAATTAAGCAACAGAGGGCGAGGCCGAAGGCCGAGCTGCGTTCAGGAAGACCATAAACCTTCTCGAAGAAATTAATTAATTGAGGGCGAAGCCGAAGGCCGAGCTTCGTTCAGGAAGACTATAAACCGTCTTGAAGAAAGTAAGTAACTATCGCCCATAGTTACTTACTGTCATCGAGAAGGTTTAGTGTCTTCCTGCTTCCAGAATACAGCTTGGCCTTCGGCCACGCCCTTAGTTACTTACTTTCTTCGAGAAGGATTATAGTCTTCCTAAACGCAGCTCGACCTTAGGCCTCGCCCTCAGTTACTTACTTTCTTCGAGAACTTGTTCGAGAAGGTTGAAGGTCTTCCTGAACGCAGCTCGGCCTTCGGCCTCGTCCTTTGTTGCTTATTATCTTCGAAAAGGTTTAACCTCTTCCTGAACGCAGCTCGGCCTTCGGCCTCGCCTTTAGTATGTTACTTACTTTCTTTGAGAATGTTTATTGTTTTTATCTAAATCCAGTTCGCCCTCCGGTCCCGGCCTAAGTTACTTAGTTTCTTCTTTTGCAATACGAATTTCACGCGAGGGAATCTATCGATATTAAAATAAGAAAATTCAATTGAAATTAATCAAATACTTTAGATACCTACCTAACTAAGTAAAATACTCCACATATTAGCATAACCGGAACTGACTTGCTTACTTGATTACTTGGTGGTAGGGTTTAACCCGCCCGGGTTGGTACCACCGCACTGAATGAAACGTCGGTCGAAACGGCTATGTAAATAGTTTGTGTTTTCCGACCAGTTCAGTGTAGCCGGCACGATCAAAGGGGGAAGCACTGACATGGCACCTAGTTCACCCGGTGTTATGGGCTGACATCACGGACGTTGTAGGTTATGTAGCCAACCGTGCCAGTTTCCATAAAAAAATAAAATTAAAAAAAACTGAATTTTATTTAGCCTATCCTGTGTCTCGTATAGCTAAATGTGCGTGCAGTGATTTTAATAGAATTTAGATGATCGGCTTAATCTTTATGGAGGATATTCATACAAACATATTCGCCTCGTCCCGCTGCCCCCCGCCGAGAGAAGCGCAGCGCTTCTCTCAAGACATTCTCATCGTCGTAACTTTTAAACTATTTGTCCAAATTACTTAGTGTAACAGCCAAAGTTTATCTAATTTAAATACCAAAAGCGATAAAAGTATGTATTTTGATAAGAATTAATTCAAAACTATAAAATGTGAATTGTAAATACAGTATCCAATTTAAATGTATTTTTGGTTCACTATTTTGGCTATAGTGGCTTCCACATAAAAGGTAGATATATATATATATGTCGCGGACTTTTTTCTAGAGAAACAACCTCACCATACACTATGTTCGTGTAACTCTAACGGTTTATGCAGCGCACGCCGAGATAGCTCTCAGAAGGCAGGATTTTTTCCGACTTACTTGACATTTATCGATATTTGGGCAAATTTACAAAATGTCTTTATAAATTATAGCCTTTCTGATGTATAAGCTATAGTACTGTAAAGGCTCATCAAAATCTGTTCAGTAGTTTTTGCGTGAAAGAGGAATATAGTACGGCTGCTCGGTTCGCTGTTGAGTTTATAGGCCGCGCCTCCCCCGCGCCGCGCCGCCGCGCCACCGCGCCGCCAACTACCGCTCGCTCGGTAAATACCTATGTATAGTACTAAGGCGCGCGGATTGAACATATCGGTTTGTATGGTAGCCACATCTTAGCGTAACCGGAACTGAATTTTATGTAGCCTATCCTGTGTCCCATATAGTTAAATGTGCTTGTACAAAGTTTCATCGAATTCGGATCATCGGTTTAAGAGTTATGGCGGAACATACATACATACATACATACAGAAAAGATTTCTAAAAATCGTCAATTTAGCTTTAGTATCATACATAGAGGCTACAAACTCAATATTTCCTAAAACAAAGTAACTTACTCCATGATCACCCCTTACAGATTTATTATTAGTATATATATATATATATATATATATATATATATATATGATATGATGATGATGTGCCATTTGTTAGAATAATTTTCGAAACCAAATACTCATATTTTTCAATCGGATTTTTTTTTCTTTTTAATCACCCGATCATTCTTTTCGTCAGCCTCGATAGCTCAGTGGTGCAGACATTGTCGCTATTGAATGTTAAGCAACGCTGGGTGCGGTCAGTACTTGGATGGGTGACCGCTGACCGTTGGAGGCTGACCGAGGTTCGGATTTCTCGTAAAACTGTAGGTCCCTTCCCTCCTAATCTTACTTGGTGGTAGGGTTTAACCCGCCCGGGTTGGTACCACCGCACTGAATGAAACGTCGGTCTAAACGGCTATGTAAATAGTTTGTGTTTTCCGACCAGTTCAGTGTAGCCGGCACGATCAAAGGGGGAAGCACTGACATGGCACCTAGTTCACCCGGTGTTATGGGCTGACATCACGGACGTTGTAGGTGATGTAGCCAACCGTGTCAGTTTCCATAAAAAATAAAAAAAATATGAATTATAACATGCTTAGTGATTTATTTCTTATAACATGTAACGTTTGCCAAAAAAAAAAACAAGACAGAGGACCATAAATTACGTTTTTTAGAAGAAATTGTTAAGAAAATCAAGACACCTATACAGAAAATATTCTGGAGAAATACAAGAAAAAGATGAGAACGATTATTTATCCTGCTTGTTTTTTTAGTTTTTGTATAGGTTGACCCTGGAAAAAGCTGCTAAAAACACCATGTTAGCAAATTGTTTACGACAAGGTGGGGTTTGAAGGGGGTTTGTTAAGTAAATAAGCCACGTTTTGAGTACAATTTTTTTTATAAAGTTCTCTTTATTCGTGGCTTTCGTGATCAATTTTTATATTTTTTCTGTGTAGCCTGGTTTCTCTGAAATAATTTTTTTAAAATTTCAAAAATCTCGTTTTCTCCTAATATTTGCATATCGCAGCCTTAAGTAAATTCTTGAAATAATTTTTTCTCCATTACCCTTGAGAAAAAGAACCTAAAGATGTCCTTTGAGGTTCAGCCAACTTCAAACTTGTAAAGTTTGACACTCGATTTGTCGACCGACAGTTTCTTTCGGTTTCTTTGAAAACATTTCCATCGAAAGCAGATATTCTCTAGACAATGGAGGTATAAATATTATCTAAATGTATTCCCAAACATTTAACCTTACATAAATACCTCTTATCTAGAAATTTTATCTTTCTGGATACCAGAAAGTTAGTATTCCCGAACTAAGGCCCACTTGCACCAACACAAGTTCAATATATAAACCAGTTCAACTCGTTAAACTAGCACCCGTTGTATGTGTGAACCGCGTTTAAATCCATAACTCGCTACTTAACTTTGAACTCGTGTTGGTGCAAGACGCGCTAAGTCTTGCTGTAAAATAAAATACAGAGAACTACAATTTTAAAAATAGCTGCGACATCAATTTTAAATACCTACTTTTTTACGGACACTGACACGGTTGGCTACATCTCCTCTCCTACAACATCCGTGATGTCAGCTCATGACAACTGGTGAACTGGGTGCCGCCGGGTCAGTGCTTTTCTTTAAGACGAGACAGAAGTTAACTTTCTCCATACAAAAACGTCTTTCGGCATTTATGTTTTTTACCCCCCTAAACCTTATCAGATTTTTACCATTCTTTTTTTGTTGTAATAAGGACAGATGAATCTACGTTCTTGTCTTTTTATTTTTTAAATATCTAAAGTGATGACTCAATAAACCCTTATAAACTTTGTGAGATCAAAAAATGAAAAAAAAAAATCATATGTTTTCGGTCGAAATACAAATTTTTAGCTCCGGTGTTGTATATTTCATCTAAATAAAAACGACAAAGACAGGAACGTAGATCGGACCGTCCTTAAGACAAGAAAAAAAATCGGATAAGGTTTAGGAGGCTAGAAAACATAAAGAAGAAGATTTTGTATGGAGAAAGTTAACTTCCGTCTCGTCTTATTTTTTTTTTTTTTTGTAAACTGACACGGTTGGCTACATCACTTACAACATCCGTGATGTCAGCCCATAACACCGGGTGAACTTGGTGCCACGTCAGTGCTTCCCTTCAGTCGTGCCGCCTACACTGAACTGGACGGAAAACACAAACTATTTACATAGACGTTTCGACCGACCTTTCATTCAGTGCGGTGGTCCCAACCCGGACGGGTTAAACCCTACCACCTAGTAATATAAGAAGGGAGTCATATCCCATAGTCGCCTTTGCCGAAAGACGATTTCGTATGGAGAAAGTTAACTTCCGTCTCGTCCTAATTATTCAAATCTAATTACTCAGACAATATCAAATTTTTCACAAGCATGCACCCGATAAAATCTCGCGAAAAGGGCCCGCGCTCTAAACCAGTCACGCGCACAGACGTAATCTTCCGCTCGACTGGCGCTTCGAGCCGCTCCGCTCTACACGTTACGATCGCATTTGGCTCCGCGCCCGCCGACGCTGTCTCATACGGCTTCAGTCAGACCCAAACTGGCGCCACTTGCTCCGAGCGGGGCCCAAACGCTCCCCCCACTTACTCCGAGCGGCTCCAGACGAGTCCCACTTTCTCCGAAGTGGCTCTATTCCAACTTTACTTTTTTATGTAAACCGATATGGGTGGCTTTACCGAGAGACCAATGGTGCAGTCGACAGAGCCAAAAACACCTCTCCTCGCGAAACCACGCTCAGTTAGGTGCCATGTCAGCAGATTTGCGGATTGTTGCTAGGATGTCTACCCGTTAATACGACGTTTGAAGACACCCAGGTTAAAGGATTCGCGAAACACACTCGCCGAAAGACAGTTCCACAACCTAGCGGTGCGACAAAGAAACGATTTAGAGAACGGATGGGTTCTCAAAAGCTCAATGTCAACAACAAACGGGTGCTGAGTCTCACTGCGACGAGTACCGTCTTCTGATGCCATTGTGATGTAATTTATAGATTTTGTCGGGGAAGATGTTAAATTGTATGAAATGTATGAAAATTTGCAGTATTTCTGCTATTTTATAAATAGCTGCGTCAATTTTAAATACTTACTTTTTTAATGGAAACTAACACGGTTTATTCCCTGCCCACATATTTCCCCGCAAGTATAGTCTCGGGTCCTTCAAGAGAGGCGTCAATAGGCACCTGTCAGGCTGGCATGGCATTTCAAACCCCCGCCTACGTCCGAATGTCCATGGGCGTCGTTAGACACCTTATGGGTGGCACCGGGCCAAATGTCGCGATTTATATGAAAAAAAAATTTCCTTGTGAATTATCTGGATTAAGTGGAAAACTTGGAACGAAGCTACAGGATCCCAACGACCCATCAGACAGAACGGGGCCCAGACGACTCACACTTAACCGCACCCAATCAACCGCGGCGTATAACAGATAGTTTCGCTTCTTTTCTCAAAAATTAACTTTTTAATGAGCGCCGGAAGGATGGAGCAAATCGATGCACTTCCGGCAATGCCTGCGAAGCCTGTATAGCTGGGAAGGAATACTTTGAATTCATATTTTAACTTTTAAGCATTAGTTAGTTACAAATTTTGGTCTTGGCGATTTTCATAACTAAGTTTAATATTTTTTCGTCGTCGTCTCTTCGGCTGACGTGCCCAGCCCACTTCCACTTGAGCACATTAATCGAATATCAGCACATAAATATTTAATTAAGATTTTTACGTAATTAAATACATAATCAATAATTTTTTTTTAATTTATTTTAGTTTTAAAAATAATAATGTGCAGTACTTAGTTATATTTTAAATAGACTTTTCAAGAGTCTAGACAATGGTGAAAAATATATTTTTATATCGCATAACCTATGTCGCTCTCTGTGCGGCACTATGCCAAATCGTTTAACACCTTATTCGTCAAAATCCATTTAGCCGTTTTGAAGAAAGAAAGAAAGAAAGAAGAAAGAAATGTTTTTATTCACAATCCATTTACAGTAAAACACAATAATTTTTACATAGGTACCGAATTACACATGAGGACGGTGAATCGGAAACCGCTCAGCTTTTCAGCGGCTCCCGTGTTACATACAATACACACAGTAATAAATATTGCTTAGTACAATGTTAGAAAATAAAATAAAAGCATAAAACAAAACAAAAAACATTAACATTTAAGAACATGTATAAAAAAAGATCAGCATATTCAATTAAAACAACAAGAACAACACTTAAAACGTTAAAACATGATGAAAATATATACGCATTTCATTTAAAAGAAAAAAAAAATTACCAGAAAGTACCTAAAAACTACCTACCTTTAAAACATTAAAAAGCAATTATAATAACAAACATTAAATATTATGACTAAAAACAAAGAACCGACTAGACATTAGAATGTTACCTACCAACATAAAATAGGAGTTTTGGAGTTACGAGCGAATAAATAAAGTCAACTACTCACATAAATACATACATGTGAAACTTTTAATATCCTCCTTTGCGTTCGCAGTCGGGTAAAAAGGCAACGACCAGACACACACACGTTTGAGTGTCATAGCCCTCGTAGAGAAATAGGGATGTGTTGAAACGATAAACTTAATCCACTAAACGTGAAGATAATGCGAGACAATAAAAGCAAACTTTACGTCAACACGAACATAAACATTGTTTTGCCTTTGCTCTATTTGTACTGAAACACCGCAATAAAATTATTCATCAAATTCGAAAGCTTAATAACGGTTCAACCCTAGCAGAAGCTGATTCCGGCTCATATGATATGAAAGGCGCAACGGAGTGTAAAAGCGATTTTCGGACAACGAAATTATAATGAAAAGCCGAGCAAACAGTGCGTCGCCAGGAATTGCCGGGGGGATAGGGGAATGCGGTGGGGAAATCGAAAAATCTTGCTTCGACGCGAGCGCTCGGCCAGAAAAAGCAATTACGCTATTAAGTATCCCGGATCCCGCATCAAATTCTCTTGCGCCATCTAGCGAGAACTCACGTGTAACTTGCCTGCTGACCTGCCGCTTGCCCATCCGGCTCGAAGGACCATTCTCTGGAGATCAGCACTGAGAAAACATGACGCGGTTGAAAGCAAATATGCATGCCTACGGAAGAACATCCATACGGAAACCGATTCATCGTCATCATCATCAGCCTGTATCGGTCCACTGCTGGACATAGGCCTCTCCCAAGGCACGCCACCACACGCGGTCTTCCGCTCTAAACCGATTACTAAGCCTTTTTATTACTAAGTCTTCCCGCCCCATGGTTGTATCGTTTAAACCGTAATATCTAGCTGGTTGAAATTTTCAGAGAATATGGTGTTATTATGGCGGATATGCTAAAAAAAAAAAAAAACAAAGTTAAACATTAAGGATCCCCATACAAGAAAAATGATAAGAACCTCCGTGGGTGACTAAAACTCACTTTCGACCGATTTTTTATTATTTGAAACGATACTGTGGTACTCTACAATTCAAGCCTACCTACTAGAGTACGGGGCAAGGGAAGGGACGTACAGTTTTACGCCGTTACTTTTTTTATAGTTTCCTCTAGTTCGGTCAAACTAAACTTGGAATAGAGCTACTTCGGAGAAGGGTATCCCCATACAATAAACGTGCTAAGAATCGATTATTACATATTCACGCTACTAAATAATAGATGGCGCCACATGTACTTTGCATTGCAGACATATAAAAATAGACGGATACCTATGGTTTTTCGACAGGTATGGTATAGCAGATTTACGGAATCCACCGTGCGTTAGCAAAACTCGACCTCGACAGATTTTTGGACCCGACTTTTGACGAGTATAGTCATATGCTCTTTCGATGATCATACGGCAACAAAATATAATTTTCAGGGTTTCTACGATCGTTTCGTATTCACGATGAATCGTAAGAAACTTGGCTGCTTTATGAGTCAGGACAGTAAAAATTCGTTGCCAACAAATTTTCTAGCATGAAATCCGCTGGCATGAATTTCTTCTGAAACCCGATTCGCAGCTTAATGGGTTGGTTAATTGGCATTAGTGCTCGAAACGTTAAAAATTACAACTTAATGGCACTCACTATCCAAAATTACATAAACTGAGCATAACTCCAAGAAGGACATAATATATTTTTTACGTTTTACGACCTTCGTCCAATAATGGCTGCGGGCCACGGAGCCTGTAATTAAAACACTAAATCTCATTACTTATTTCATTCGGCGCGCGCCATCTGTCGCCTCGGCCAGACGCCAAAACATATTCGCGTCGTAACTCACAGATGGCGCTGTGTTGTGTCGTCGTAGAAACTAATAAATCAGTTGACCGACTCCGGGGGGAAATTAAAAACAGTTTGGCGCGAAACCTTAACAATTAGGCTTAGCGAAGTTTGGACGGGCGCCCGCCCATATTATTATTATGTTCGGCTTCTGGGACCGAAAGTTATCGAAGACACGTTCGCTTAAGCGAAACCTAGTTTAAGTTCGGCCAACTCGTTGCGCTGCCGCGTAATTTGGAATAATTTGAAAATGGAACTTTCGCAAATTAGTTCCGGGCAGTGTGGTCACTTTGGTCCGCCACATTAATTACTGGACGAAATAAGTTTTAAAATTACTTAAGCGCATGAATGGCGACTATTTTTGAGGGTTCCGTACCTCAAAAGAGGAACAAAACGGAAACCTTATTTATATAATCATTGATCACTCTTGTGTGTCTGTCCGTTTATCACAGCTTATTTTCTCCAAATTTTATTGACGAAAAAAGTTGAAATTTGGTACATAGTTGTGTTCTCCTATAGTCCAGTATAGCCAGCAATCCAGGGAAGTCTCCGGTATGGCACCTACCTTCTCGGAGGTGATATTGGCTGGTCGGAGCATGTGCTTTGGCCCCTCCGACTCAGCCACCCATATCGGATAACATAAAAAAAATCATAATTTTTAATGTCTTAGTCGCCTTTTACGAAATGCACGTGGAGAGATGCAGTGGGATTATTCTTTCAGTAGCGAGCTGTTTCGCGACAATTATAACCCAAAACACGAACAGCCTTCTCAATAGTCAGCTAACACGCCCGATACGTCGAACTGATACTTCCGCAGTCACCCACGAACGGTTTAACTGCATACGGGACAGTCCATTTCGAACTAAAGCCTCAATACGTTACGTACGACTGTAGATTCTTCAGGTCGCGTCACGTAGGAGCTCAAATGGTCACCCCATTCGGCCTTCGGTACTCCCCGGAGGGGATCTTTGTTATACGACTTTACTGAAGAATCCGAACGGGTAGAGTCGGTACAATTTGTATGTGAAACCATCGAGATGGCATACTACAGGTCGCTTTACATATTGCGTATGTTTATTTATTCATTTCTTTATTTCAGCCAATTAAGGCAATACTAAAAAACACCGGCCAAGTGCGAGTCGGACTCGCGCACCGAGGTTCCACAAAAAAAAACTTTGAAAAAAAACATGTTTCTTGTACGGGGACTCCCCTTAATTTTTAACTTTTTCTGCTTATGTATGGCCATACTAAAAACACCGGCCAAGTGCGAGTCGGACTCGCGCACCGAGGTTTCCCTTCCACAAAAAAAACTTTGAAAAAAACATGTTTCTTGTACGGGGACTCCCCTTAATTTTTAACTTTTCCATTTTTTTTTATTGTTTGCTGTTATATCCGCTATAATAACACATATTTAAATTTCAACCGGCTAGCTATTACGGTTTCAAAGGCACAGCAGACAGACAGACGGACGGCGTAGGCTTAGCAATAGGTAGGCTTCCGCACGTGGTACGGTAACCTAAGAATACAAATTAAATGTCTTAAACCTAAGAATTAAAATTACTTTTTCTCTACTTGTGTTTGTACGGGTCCCAATAGAGACCCGTATGCGTCATACTGGTCTGCTGACGCACCATGAGATCAGGTGCGCGTGGAGTAGACGTAGATGGCATCGATGTACTGGCGCCCTTTAGTACGCAATTCCTACGCCTCAATTTGTGAAAACTGTTAAACCGTTCGTAAAAGACAGGGTCCTTCTTTACCTTCGGAGGATCTAGGTACCTATACGAGTAGTTTGTAACGGCAAAACCCTTTTTTATGTTAAGTGTCACACACATCACAAGTGATGACGACAACAAATAATGACATACAGTATTATTTTTTTTTTTATGGAACCTGACACGGTTGGCTACATCACCTACAACATCCGTGATGTCAGCCCATAACACAGGGTGAACTAGGTGCCATGTCAGTGCTTCCCTTCATTTCATGTCATTTCAGTATCTTATTCTTATCCAATTATTTACAGCATCCGTAAGGAAACGGTTGCGGAAAAATCTTTTTCAAATTTATATTTTTGTTACCGTATGGGGTTGGCACTTAAAAAGAATGGCCCCACTCTATCTCTCCCCGCGCATGCCGTAAAATTCTACTATGTGATAAGGACAAGGTGCCGTACATAAGGGCGACAGGATAGCCACCACTCACCTTGCCACGGTACTTCCACCGAGTCATGCAGCAGGTGGGTCTTCGTGCCTTACTTGCTGCTTGATAGTTATCTTGTCCCAATACATTGCTAAACGTAGTGGTCGGTGTCGTGTTGTAATTTACACGAGTACTTGCAGCACAGCACCGATTACTCTGCTTACCCCGATTGTTGGGATTCAGCATGTGGTATTTACGTATGTACCTATTTGTTAAATAGCTATCACAGTTTCCAAATATTAGCAATATTTCCATAATGTTGTTGCGGGCTGAAATGGCTGGAAGAAATTGTATTCGACAATAAGTGTGCCTTTTGCATCGCAGTAAAGTCAATCATGTCAAGCGGCGGGTGGCCGAGTGGTTTGGGCATCGGCTTCTCATGCGGGAGATTCGAGGTTCAAATCCGGTTGGCGTGCACCAATGAGTATTTTCTAACGAAACAATTTACGTACATACTTAACCTGCTGCTTCAGCATTCGGTACCGGTGTAAAACTGTAGGTCCCTTCCCTTACCCCTTACTAGGTGGTAGGCTCAAATTGTAGCCGACTGGGTTGATACCACCGTACTGGATGTAAGATGGCCGCATAGCAGCCTCGGTTGTGTTCTCCTCTAGTCCAGTATATCCAGCAATCTAGGGAAGTCTCCGATATGGCACCTACCTTCTCGGAGATGATATTGACTGGTCGGAGCATGTGCTTTGGCCCCTCTAAACTCAGCCATCCATATTCCTATAAAAAAATGACACTTGTGCACGTGTCCCTCTTGCGTTGGCGGGGAGTGCGCGCGGGGAACGGAGACAGCGTACTTTGTCAGCCTCGATAGCCCAGTGGTGCAGACAGTCAACTGGCAACGCTGGGTGCGGTCAGTACTTGGATGCGTGACCGCTGACTGTTGGAGGCTGACCGAGGTTCGGATTCCTCGTAAAACTGTAGGTCCCTTCCCTCCTAATCTTACTTGGTGGTAGGGTTTAACCCGCCCGGGACGGTACCACCGCACTGAATGAAACGTCGGTCGAAACGGCTATGTAAATAGTTTGTGTTTTCCGACCAGTTCAGTGTAGCCGGCACGATCAAAGGGGGAAGCACTGACATCACCTAGTTCACCCGGTGTTATGGGCTGACATCACGGACGTTGTAGATGATGTAGCCAACCGTGTCACTTTACATAAAAAAAGGGTTCCGTATCCGGTGCGGGACCCTATTACTAAGCCTACGCGCCGTCTGTCTGTCTGTCTGTCTGTCTGTCTGTCTGTCCGTCCGTACGTCTGTATCTCCGAGGGCTGTATCTCTTGAACCGTAATAGGTGGCCCCATGAAAAAAAAAAAATAGACGGAGAACCATAATGTAATGTCCCCGACATCACCGATTTGTAACCAACCTCGCTAGGTTACATAAAAAGCCACAAGCGACGACCTCGATATTCAAAACGAGCAAAATCCTGCTAATAAAGGCCGCGGCGCGATGCAGGCGAGTTCAAATCGAAAATCGATAGCGAGTCGCGAATGTGACCCGGAACCGGAAACAGCGGCTGCGATAAAGTCACGCTCCCCCCCCCCCCCCCCTCCCCCTCCACAACCTTCACCCGCCACTTCCGGCTGCAGTAAAAAGCCGAGGCTGCGAGGCATATTTGAGCATAGGGGGAGCATGTATTGTACGAGTAGTTTTGAAGAAAGAATGTGATCCTCAGATTTCTCGCATGGCTGATTGCCGCATCATATCCGCGAGGTTACTTACTCTAAATTACACTATTTAATTTAATTATAAAACTTTGTTCTAATTTATTCTTTAACTTTTTAATCGACTTGAAAAAAATTAGGTTATCAATTCGACACGTATGTAATATGTAATATTATTATTAGGCTTCCAAACAATAATATACAAAATAATAATAATAATATACGTGTAATGAGAGATTTTTTGTAGATAATCAAGAGCATACTTTGATCAAAGGGTTTAAGCCATAGACGTATATTATTTTTTCTCTATGGTTTAAGCCAGGGATCACCAATTAGTTTCATTGGGGGTCCGTTTAAAAAAATATATATCTCTCGCGGTCCGTTTGGTAGATGATGACTTGCAACCAAGATTTAAAATGTCAATAAGTATATAAAATGAAAAGAAATACGAAAATATTTTTTATTAGGGATACTTCTAATTAAATAATTAAAAAATAACAAAGTATGTACCTATTAATGAGAAAAATTTAATTTTTTATTCTGAACAATTGAGACATTTTTTATTAAGGATCCATCTAATTAAAAAATAACAAAGTACGTACCTAATATTAATGAGAAGAATTGAATTTTTTACTCTGAATAATTTAGAATTTTTTTTTATTAAGGATACATCTAATTAAAAAATAACAAAGTAAGTACACCTAATATTATTGCGAAAAATGTCATTTTTTACTCTGAACAATTCACTTTTTTTTATTAAGGCTACAAAAAACTTTTTCATTTTCTTTTTCAAAAAAATTGATATTCTTAAATTCTTCTGGGTCCGCAAAAAATGGGTCGGCGGTCCGGATTCGGACCGCGGTCCGCCATTTGGTGACCCCTGGTTTAAGCCTTGCCATCCAGGGTTTATTGTTGGGCCAATTTATTAATGGTCCGGGTCTTATTTCACCCTATAATATGGTTGAGGGAGGCGATGGCTGACCCCGGTGTGGTGCTCGTGAACGGGTGCTGTTTTTTGGAGACTGGCCTGCTTCATGTGGCAGTGTGGTGGGTATATACACTCACTAGTCACTACAATACTTTACTTTACAGAGTCTTTCAATGATGAACGAAGGAGTAATTTAGAGACGTAGGTGATAGCCATGGTGATAGCACATGCGTGATTAGGTAGTGGAAAACATTTTTTTTTTATGGAAACTGACACGGTTGGCTACATCACCTACAACGTCCGTGATGTCAGCCCATAACACCGGGTGAACTAGGTGCCATGTCAGTGCTTCCCCCTTTGATCGTGCCGGCTACACTGAACTGGTCGGAAAACACAAACTATTTACATAGCCGTTTTAACCGACGTTTCATTCAGTGCGGTGGTACCAACCCGGGCGGGTTAAACCCTACCACCTAGTAATATTAGGAGGGAAGGGACCTACAGTTTTACGAGGAATCCGAACCTCGGTCAGCCTCCAACGGTCAGCGGTCACCCATCCAAGTACTGACCGCACCCAGCGTTGCTTAACATTCAATAGCGACAGTTGACTGTCTGCACCACTGAGCTATCGAGGCTGACATTTTTGTAAATTAGACTAATAATTGAACATTGAACACATTTCCAGTTTAGTGGCTAACATTTTTGTAAATTAGACTAATTGAATATAGAAAAAAATTTCAATTAAGTTTATTGCCAGTTTTTCATCGCTGTGATAATTGAACTGGCGGAATGTTACAATGTATAAATATGACAAATCTGAGCGCAGTGTACTGCCAAGAGATGATAAATAAACCATATATCACACAAAAAAAAAACCGGACAAGTGCGAGTCGGAGTCGCGCACCGAGGGTTCCGTATCGCCATGTCGGTCGATGTCGCCATTCGGTAGATGGCACGCATACACTTTTTAGTTTCTTGTATGGAGACCCCCGTTACTTTTTCTTACACATATTCTGTGAGAATTTCAACGGGCTACCTATTACGGTTGAAGAGATACAACCTTTGGACAGACGGACAGAAAGAGAGACGGCGTAGGCTTAGTAATAGGGTCCCGTACGACGGACACGGAACCCTGAAAAACTAATTTACATTTTGCTTTCAAACTGTATTTACTTACTAAAGTTTTCACAAAAATGTTGTCCTTAAATCTATGTTAGAAGCATCTAGTGTCCAATTCTCATTCCAATGATTCCTCTATTTTGTTTTTATCCCGGGACAAAATCGCGAGTTTGGAAACGAGTTCACTTATTACTGTAGGCTGTTCGTTCAGGTGTTCTTGTACTTGTATACTGTGTACATTCCAGATATATAACCACAGCACAGAGAAATAATGGGAAGCTTTTGTTCGTCCATATTTTGTGAACACAGAATTACGTAAAACGATACTTAGGAGGACAATAAAATCAAAGAAGAATTCTTTCGACACGTCATATTATATCTTTTTTTTTTTATGGAAACTGACACGGTTGGCTACATCACCTACAACATCCATGATGTCAGCCCATAACATCGGGTGAACTGCCACGTCAGTGATTCCCTTCGGTGGTGCCGGCTACACTGAACTAGACGGAAAACACAAACTATTTACATAGCCGTTTCGACCGACCTTTCATTCAGTGCGGTGGTACCAGCCCGGGCGGGTTAAACCCTACCACCTAGTAATATATAAGGGAGATGACTCCCTCGCTTTGTCGCCTTTTACGACATACACGGGGAGAGATGCAGTGGGGCTTACCGGCCCCACACGGTACAAAATACGGTCTTTCGGCATTTATGTTTTCTAACCCCCTAAACCTTAACCCATTCTTACAATGATTTTTTTGTTATATTAAGGACAGTCGAATCTACGTTCCTGTATTTTTATTTTTTTAATATCTATAGTGATGGATGACTCAATAAAGCTAAACGAACTTCGTAACATAAAAAAATAAAAAAATCAAAAATTTTCGGTCGAAATACAAATTTTTAGCTACGGTGTTGTAGGTATATTTCATCTAAACAAAAAAATGACAGGAACGTAAATTGGACTGAAGACAATAATTTTTTTTGTTGTCAGTGTCAGATTCCATAAAAAAAAATTCACATATCTCGTGCATTACACGACCTTCGAGGTACATTGAAAATGAACTCAACAAAATAAAAAAAAAAGTATTACATTTATATATTTCTTATTATTTTTCAAAAACACAGCACATAAGCAGCTTAAAAAATGTAAACTAAAATTTAGACAGAAAAAGAGATAAGCTTGACATTATGTCTAACTAAAGTAACAAATTAAGGTTAGAAGATGCGTCGCGTAGCGACGCATCTTCTAACCTAACCTAAGTAATATTTTATTATTATTATTTTATTTTTATATTTCATTAATATTATATTTATATGTAACTACTCAGATTAGTCCGCGCGCCGCACATACCTCTCGCGGTATTCAAAATTTCACCGCAGGATAAGCTACAGCCTAGACCGTGAGAGATAGCGAGGTCCCGTTTTTGCAAATTGTAGCCCAACTCAATACCCGAGGGTTTTTTTTCATTTTTTCGATATCGTTTTTCGTTTTTGAGAAATCGCCGATTCAATGAGAGAAGACACCAAAAAATCACGTCATTTTTCGACATTTTTTTATTTTTTGAAAAAAGTTTTGTCTTTTCCAAAAAAAAAAATTACGCCATATTGTAGCCTTCGCCGAGACGCATCTTTTGACACCCCAATCATCCACGTAGCTGTAAAATTCACGACACCAGGGCGATGTCGCACTTTTCCTTGAAATGGGTGCCCTACCAACGCGATCGAAAAAACATTTTCAATGTTAAAAGACGATTTTGTACAGAGAAAGTTAACTTCCGTCTCGTCTTAATAGCAAAGAAAGCACTCCGTATCGCGAGTTAGTTGCAAAAAGGGCAGTCCGAGATTAGTTGTGAAAGCGAATTAACGAAACGTCTCAAACGCGCCCCGGCAGGCTCCGAGCGAAACAAACTACATACACACACAGAAGATTAATTGGTCCGCAACGACGACGGACATCGCTGCACCGGATGTGCATCCGCGCCCGTCCACTTGCGCGCCATTTTGTATTTCCGGTTTGAGATAAGAATGTCCTTCGAGCCGGATCTAACGGTCTTACTCAAATAAACGCAGCCAACGCATTTTGAACTCTCGTTCTAGAACGTTAGCCGCCATTTTCGAACGGCATTTGATTCTTAGTCAAACCGCCGCCGCAGACATCTCTAGGAAAGTTGTAGCGGAATGGCTCGCCCTGTGATTTATGAGGATAATCGAATGTAGATTTGTGCCTCGAACGAAAGTCAGGATATGTTTACTTTGTGCTCTTAAGAGCAAATGTACAAGTTGCGGCCGCGCTGGGAAGTTTTGTAAATTGCTTTCAGTCTCCAGACGGCAACTGTTGGTTTATTTTCGCAACAAAACTGTTATATAGTAAAACAACAAGTCAACTGAATTTAAAACTTATAAATTTTCTTTCATTTGTTTCAGGTGAACGATCCTCTGCACTATGGATAAGTAGCTACAGTAAAGGTAGTAAGATTGTCTAATCCAAAGATTGTTTAGACAAATGCCTAAATTTGATTTGAACAACAACTTCTAAGGTGTCATTATTCACAAAACATAATTAATTTGTCATTGTCTATCTCCGTTTTCATTTACTTTGTAAAGTCTATCACAGTTTCGATAGGTCGATTAGAAATTGACATAACAACAATAATTCTTTGAAAACTCAACTATAAAACAGCCGCAAACATGAAAGTTTGGCAGCTCTGATCGAGGGTCTGACGCAAAATCGCTCAGAAACGTGACAAACGATAAAAGAATGAGGTTATCGAAATCCAAGCCCAGCTAAACGCCATCGACTCCGATACTCGATTGAGACTTCAAAACTTGTGATCTTGCCAGAATTCAAGTCAATTCGCTTCGCTAATTAGAACACGAAATCGCTTCTGCGGCCTTCCCACTGCCCCGGCTAGCTCTAATAGAAGCAAACTTGCTGGCGAGGAGTCTCCGCAACTGAAGTTCCTACAGCGATTAATATTTCACGACCCCTTTTGTAGCGCTTCGATCCGAGATTTCATTTCGTTTCTACCGAGTTGTCGGCAAACAGACGGCCGAACTTTAATAATCATGTAAAATGCGTATATTGTGGAAAACTTCGGTAAGCCTTGTTGAGGCAAACTTCTGTTGCTTATTGATTTGCGGAGGAGCTATGGGGCGGCTACCAGCAAACTGTTCCTTGCTGGGTTTGTGTCTCGATAACATTTTTTGTTGAATATTTTAGAGAACAAACATTTACAACTAAATTAACAGAAAGAAAACAATAACGACAACGAATTTATAACAACAAACCAAACAAAGCACGGTAACGAAAGCAACACGTTACAATTCCAGCGGGAATAAATTTTGAATTCACAAAATGGCGACCCAAATGTTGCCAACTTGTGCACCGAATGCTTCCTACTATTATGAAACACCTAGCGACAGTCATTTCTAACGTTATTGCGTGCGAGAGACAAAATTCCAAATACAGGGATACTAATTGCTAAGAGTCCTAACTCAGTGAAGGTCAGCGTGTTAACGATCTTTATCTCGTCTCATTGACCATACTTACATCATTTTGAGGTAATTTGCATATTTTAATACATAATTTTAAAAATAATTAAAGTTTTGTACAGAACACAACTACACAAATTTGCGTGTGAGTGGGCGTATTTAAGGTGAACAAGTTCATCAAGTCACATGTCCATTCAACAGTCACTGTCCCTGTCAACCCGTATTCACCCGTACTCCTCTTTCAAGGCGCCGCCTTCGCTGGTTGGAGTAGGATGCAACACAATCAATCAATCAACAATGAGGTTTTTATTTTTTTATTCCAAAACTACGGATCGAAAGAAAAAAGTAAAAAGCTACGGATTTAGATAATATTCAACAAATAAAATATATTTTTTCCAAACCCTTCATTTGGTCACGTTGTCTTAAATACGTTGTTATAACTAAATTCAGAGGAATGTTCATGATTTTTTTCTATCCAGCGAAGTTAATCAAATCGTGTTTTCAAAAAGGCTATCGATCTGCGCTGATAGATGAAGTTTTACATATATTAAAACTGAATCTGTCAGGTAAGTAATATTGGCGGTACACTTCTTGAAATTCGAGCCAGACGCAGTCTCACATCACCTTAAAGCTCAAGGGTGAACTACTGACTTATTATTAGCATTAGCAAACAAAGTGGAATCTAAATGTGTAAAGTTGCCGTTGTCCAATTAAGTAGTCTAGCTAGTTAGCCAACGAAGAGTGCTCGCACTCAGGCGCTATGTAAAACAGCGACGGTGCTGTTAAACTTCAGCGTAACGTCGAAAGTCCAACGACGACAATGAAATGTACATCGCCCCCTAAAAGCGAACTATAAATCGCTGCATTAAAATTTTAACATAGAATCGCATCGGAGACTAAAAGTTTTATTTTATTCGAGTAGTAGTCGTCCGCCGTAAGTAGATGCCGCCGGGGGTTTATTTAGAACTCGACCGTCCCCGGACACCCTCTCTAGATGACGCTGTATCGGAAGATCGCTCGTCCCATTTGCCGCGCTCTAGCTTTTACGAGTGTCACTTTAGAATTCGGCACGTTACTCGATAACTTCGAAATGTGTAGCGTGAGTTCGGTAGCCAGTTAAAACTCTCCCTCTCCTCTGTCACCTGACTTTGGAGAGATAGGACCCTTGGATTAACGAGCCCGCGTTAGTTTGTCGAGGATTACGCAGTTGTGTCTCCAACTCTACTTATCTTTCTTTCTCTTCCCCATTTCAAAATTAATCTTTTCGCGAATTTAATATGTGCAAATCCTCAAGAGTGGTCTCCTCAATAGCGAAGTTCAACTCTCTCAGCAATTCCTTCCGCTGCGGATCTTCGATGAAATCGCGCGAAACTTCCTCCGACTATGCAAACACCAAAAATGTGATGAAGACCCGCGTTAAAGTAATAAGAGTTAGTGACTTTGTAGATGGAAGTTTCGCAGCAAAAGGCACTGGGGAGTCGACAGTGGCCCTCCGTCGACCCGTCGCTATATTTCACTCTAATATGTCAGTGTAGTGACATTATACCGAGACATATTTCTGCGACGCACCCCAGACACTTGTTTTTTACCTGCCTAACGATTTTATTATGAAACGACATTACTGTAATCGGCGTCGTTTGGCGGAGGGTCGCGCTCCGCTTATCTCTCGTCTTGTTAACATTTGTACAGCATTCGATCTAAATTACTTCTCTCGTTGCAGGAGATTGTATCTTTTTGGAATTTATCGGCCGTGAAGGTTTGTAGTTCTTTTCGGTTCGCTGCAATGTTTACAGCTTCAGGTGTGTCGACGGTGCGATGGGCTCCGAGCTGAAATATCGCGTCGTTTGTCCAACGTAGCCCCCGTTCAGCTGCGTTGTTTACTGAAGGGATAAACGGATAATGGAGGATTGTATTGGGCGCCTCCGGCCGATGACCCCTACGGCGGCGGCCTTAAAATTTAAGCCGTTGCTTTCGATGGATTAGAAAGAATTATTTGGGATTACCGAACCAGTTAATGATATACCTTAACGGCCTTAATGTTTTTTACGAACTCAATGTAGACGCGTTTTACAAATGATATTACAAACCAAGAGATTTGAGAAACCAAGAGAATTGTTTTGATAATTCCTTATCATCCAATTTCACTTTCAAGCGTTTCGCAAATAATATTACAAACCACGAGATCATTTATTGTTTGGTAAATTCCTTACCACCCAATTTCGCTTTCAAGGATTTATTTCGTTATTCCCAGAATTCGAACACTCGAACAAATTCAATCAAATGTGAAGAACCGAAATACAAAACAACATGAGCCACATTATACGAGTATCGTCAGTAACGAGCAAGAACGCCAACTATTTGCTATCGACTCGAGGGCCTGAGAATCTGGTTCCCCTCTTTCCCCGTAGTTCCCGTCGCTTCACCTGTAGTTCAGTCGCTTCGCTCGTAGGTTCCCTCGCTTCCCCCTTAGTTCCTCTCGCTTCACCCGTAGTTTTGCAGCACGCCCGGTAGTTCTCCGCACGCTCTGTCGCTCTGGCCCCCGTTGCCTCGTCATAATCCGCACAGATTGCGGTTTTAAATATTCAATGGCGTTGCGGCGTCCTACTCTCGGCTCCCACCTCGCGACGATGCGGGCAACACCGGCTGCGGAGGCATGTTGGCACGAAATGGTGACTTTGAAAGAAGAAAGGAAGACATTTCCATTGTACCCTTATGTAATGTGTAGATCTATCAATAAATATTTGGAATTTGGAATTCCCTTGTACATACTCGTACAATACCTACAATTACGCAGACCTATAAATATATATATATATAAATATATATATATATAAATATATATAAATATAAGCACTGACAGGGCACGTAGTTCACCAGGATGTTATATTATGAGCATACATCACGGATGTTATAGGTCATGTAGCCAACTGTGGCAGTTTCCATAAAAAAAAACTGCTTTTAGCACTGATTTCAAGTCTAACCCTATGTAGTAAAGGTTTTCGCGGTAGCCGAAATTACAATATAATACTTGAAACTCGTTGCGTCACTCTTTTATGGGTTGAAAAAAAGAAAGTTGTTCTACGTTAGCATGCCCTGGTTTTCTACATCTGATAGATTAATGACTGGAAGCAGTTATGCTCTGAGGTTCGTGTCCGACTGCTTTGTCTTTGATAAATGGTCTAATTACACAGCTGTTTCAATAGACCGTGATTCAGTACGGTGGTAACTGTTCGGCTGGACATCGCTACAGGCTGTCGTTTTGATGTTGCATTCTGCAGCCAATACGCCTCGCAAAGCTGAAAAATTTAATAAATTCCTATAATTCATATCAATCCCGTTCGGTGCGGGGGGCATGTTCCAACCGTTTCCTCTTAGGCGGGGGCATGTTGCAGTCTCGCTACCAAGCCGGGGGCCGCCCCCGTCTTGTTGGGTACTTCGAGGGCGCTCCGCTCCCGCCTCCTCAATGCAGGTATACAGGAAATTAATATCGGCAACCAACTGCGACGGAAACTTATTTTTATTTTCGAGTTAGCGTGTGTTCTTGTTTCGATATGAGTCTTCTGATTGAAATCGAATGATTGCTGAGAAATACATTCTGTTGGGAACGTTATAGATTCAATTATATCATATTTTTGTGAAATATCCGCTCTTACTAATATGACTGGCACATCACAATACTCTACATACTTTCAAGATGATCCTGAAAACAAGAACTGAAGCAAAATGACCCTTGGGTATGGCCTGTAAGGGTACATTTTTGTCTTGATATCTTACCTTAAATAAAATTGAAGAGTTTCATGTTTTCGTTTTATTTTTAACTATGACGCCTATTTTCTTTGAGATTCAATTCATATGAATGCAGATACGCAGATATTCAGGTTTTAATTTCATGGAAATAGCCTTCAGTAAGTCTTTAATTTATCTCCCAGAACTTCCTACGTGACCGACTTGGAATGTAACTGTTCATTTTCACTTTGTAATAGATTACTTCTGCACCACCTCCAAGAAACCCTCTGCATTTCTTATTTCCATCTCTTACTCTCTCGTACTAGTGCCGCCCGGTGCCGTCTCGCTTTTACTTGGGCAGAAATTCGCTTGCAGCATGGCGACACTTGTATTTCCGATGCGATATCGAAGAAAACGGAACATTGGAGGAAATTAAGTGATTACTTACGTACTAGCAGAGTGCATTCGGACGTAGGGTTGTCTATTAAATATTAAGTGGAACAGTTCTGTCGATTTTAATTTCAGAGCTTTGGACCTTCACCAAACGACACTTGCTAATGTTTTGTGCTTTTAGGCTCCTCGTACTGACGTAATCGAACCATCACGTCAAATATCACGATACATACAAGAAAGCCGCACATTTTCATGGTTGATCATATGAGCACCAACTACGCGAAAAATTCAGTCTTCAATCGTTGTATGAGCACCTATAATGACTGTTTCATGGATATTGACATTTTCATATAAGAGAAAAATCTGAATCTGAAGGCTGTGGTAGACTCATTGTGTACTTCAGCGTTTGCAAAGGAATAACCCAATCTGGAATAGGATAAGAAGGTACAAGGAGGTACGCTATGCATACACACACACACCCTCTCAGAGATACCCTCCCTTACACACACCCTCTCACACACCCTCACACAAACACACACACACACTTAATTGCATATATATAAATTACGACTGCGCATTTTCATTCTTAATCTTCATGTGTCTTTCACTATTAATCAATAATCACTTAAGTTTACTTTCATTACTGTTTGTTTTGTACGTACATACTTATAGTTAGCCATAGTAAGTTTTGTTTTATTTGTGTTATCTCTGTGGCTTCTCTAATAAATAAATTTAAAAAAAATCCATTTACCGTAGGCTTCGTTCAAAATCGTTCCTTTGTCGCACCGCTAGGGTGTGGAAGTGTCCGAAGGTGTTCCGGCGAGTATGTTTTCCGAATCCTTTAACGTGGGGTTCTTCACACGTATCAATTAGGCTAGACAGTCCTCCGACATTCCAATCTGCTGGCATGGCATCTCACAAGGGGTGGTTTAGTGGTTCATAAAAAAAGGCGGTAAACATTTTACATTATAATCACTTTTCTCATTGACTTACTGAAACAACTTTCTACTGGAGATAATATGTCTCTTTAGGAAAAAAATTATCAAAATATTGTTACATGAAAAATATTTTTATTTTATTAATTTAATATCTAATTTGTTCCTACAGAGATAAATCTTAAGTAGAAAGGCCCTTAGGCAAATGATTTTCTTTTTATTTAAACCAACATGGGTGGCTGTGCCGAGAGACCAATGGTGCAGTCAACAGAGCCAAAATCACCTCTTTTCGCGAGACCACGCTCAGTTAGGTGCCATGCCAGCAGTTTTGCTAGGCTTTTTAGGGTTCCGTACCTCAAAGGAGGAAAAAACGGAACCCTTATAGGATCACTTTGTTGTCCGTCTGTCTGTCTGTCTGTCAAGACCTTTTTTCTCAGGAACGGGTAGACGTATCAAGTTGAAATTAATATCAAATACAAAGGTCTACGAAACCTTTGAGGTGTAGAAAATGCAAGCTTCTAGGTCAACGGAATCACTAGATACGCCCATTTAAGTCACATATTTTCCTACCGGCAAATCAAATCAAAACCTATAGAGTACTTCCCGTTAACCTAGAATCATGAAATTTGGTAAGAAGCAAAGTCTCACAGCACAAGTAAAGGAAAAAATCTAAAATTGTAAATTTATAGTTATGTGACATTAAAAAAATTGTTTGTTTGTTTTCTATGTCAAGGTCCCTTTTTCTCAGGAACGGATCAAGATAACAAATTGAAATTAATACGAAATACTAAGATCTACGGTCTCTTTAAGGTGTAGAATACGAAAGCTTCTAAATCAACGCAATCAAAAGATACGGCCATCTATGTCAGATTTCATACTCGCAAACTCACTCCAAACAAATCAAAACCTATAGGGTATTTCCCGTCAACCTAGAATCATAAAATTTGGTAATAAGCAAGGTCTCATAGCACACGTAAAGGAAAAAATCCTAAAATTGTAAACTTGTAGTTATGATATTAAAAAAAAAATTATTGTTTTGTGTGGCAAGGCAAGACCCTTTTTCTCAGTAACGAGTCAAGATATCAAATTGAAATTAATATGGAATACTAACGTCTGCGATCCCTTCGAGTTATATAAAATGAAAGCTTCTAAATCAATATAATCAAAACATACGGCTATTTATGGCAAATTTTAATACTTGCAAACTCATTCAAATGAAATCAAAACCTATAGGGTACTTACGTTGACCTGGAGTAATGAAATTTGGCAAGAAGCATGGTCTCACATCACAAGTAAAGAAAAAATCCGAAAATTTTAGATATTATGTCGTTATGTCATAGTCATAATATAAGAAATATATTTTTGTATAACTTCACGAATGCCGCACAGTCAAACCATTGCTGTAGTGTTTATTTAGGCCTTCGTGATTTTCCAAAACAATTGTTTTTGTACATACCTACATAATACAAATATATTGAGTGATGCTGATGATACGGAACCCTCGGTGCGCGAGCCCAACTCGCACTTGCCGACTTTTTTTTATTGCTTCCGAACTGGGTGGCTCTGCCAATTTCACCGCCGAGGAGGTGCCAGTCCGGCTTGGAGGTGGACTAATGTCACTGGGGAAAGGCTATTAACCCGCGATTTGAAAATCCGTGGATTGTATCCGTGTAGGAGTGGGGAAAGATATTCCCTGGGAGCTCGTTCCACACCTTTGGAGTGCGGGCACAAGAACGATTTAGAGAATCGTGCAGTTCGAAAAACTCTTCTGTAGACTACAAAGAGGTGTTGCGCGAGAGTATGGCGGGTTTGGCGAAGGCGAACAGGAGGAGGAGGGATAAGGGAAGCAAGTTCGTCAGAGCAGCGGCCATAGTAGTACCGATAAAACAAGCTCAATGACCCAACGATACGTCTGTGCTTTAGAGGTTGAAGATCCTTTGTGAGTACAGAGTCACCAATGAGGCGAATGGTTCGTCGTTGAATAGAATCCAAGGCTGAAAGAAGGTACTCAGGGGAACCATCCCAAAAATTACTGATATTCCATCACCGGTCTTACTTGCGCTTTATAGAGTGTAAGTAGTTGGACCGGCGTCAGGCTTTTGAAGTGATCGTCCGATTATATTAGTATCGGAAGCCGAGGCGTAGATGGTGCTCTTAAAAGATTTTGTCCTCGACAATCGCAGACGTCTGATCACTATCAGCCTGGAATCGAACCTAGATGACCTCTATCGACCGCAGGCAGCCCTATCAACCGGCCTGTCGTCGCGGCGGCCGAGACGCGGGTCGTCGTCGGGCTGGCGCACTTGACTTTTCATTTTGCAAGCTTGCTATCTAACTTGATCAACTCTATTCCAAGTATGGCACGACGCAAACATCGCACCGCGCGAATGCGAAATGGAACGCACTGGTAAGACGCGCTGTAACGCGCGCGACAGTGCGTTGTGATTGGCCGATCTCGCAATCGCAAGCGATGTACCGAAAGATTGGTATGAATTGTATTGTGCGTCTACGCCGTGTAAACTAACGAGGACGACGCACACGGCCGTATCTTACAAGCAATGCTGCACTCTTTAAGTGTGTCACACAAGTCAGCGACGACGGTTTCAGTACCTGTCCTAAAGCTCGTAAGTTTGCAATATGCGCGACGTACCTAGTTCTTAGAAATATTAGGATTATCAGTCGCGAAGTTGACGAATCGCATCGTCATGCTGCCGTACGCAGGCACGGCCAGCACGATACAGATTCCCCGCGCAGTGTTGCTTGTGATGTTCGCGTCATACTAAACTTGGAATAGAGCAACTTCTCCGACGACACCCTGTAATGAACTGCGCTGGCTCCCGATAAATTATGAGATAACACACCCTTTGTTCTTCGCGCCACTTACTTAGTTTGCTCGCTTTGATCTCGGTGGTAACTTATCGCAATGCTATTTCGGTGCGAACTTCAAGTTTCCCTCAATGCGGCCCTGAATAAAGTGGACTGCGAGATGGAACCTAGTCCGGTGGAACTTGGACCGCTGGCGTACTAATGCTGGAGAGTTGGTTGGGTGTTGAGCAAACGTTACTCTTCAGTCTTAAACGCCACATGCAGCTTCCTAAAAACATAAAACTAGGCGGGTAACTATTTAACGTCGACCTACACACGACGTCGACGTAAACATGAGCTTTTAGCTTGTTAAAAAAGAAAGAAAACCATTTTTAATTATTACAAAAAACACAACGAAAATACTAAATTTCATATCGTAGGTGATTGCGGCTGGTTTTGCGCCCTTTCTTTGTCAATCTTTTCCAATCTTTGTATCATAGAGCGTTGTTTACGATTTCCGTATTCCTAGCTACTTGAGCATATGTGGTGATGAGTGAGCGTCAACAAACACCTTATGTGGAGTTCGGATTTGCGCTGAAACTCCTCGGGGAGAATTCTCTTTGCGGCACTTTCTTAGGTCACAACGCAATTAGTTTACTAAGAAATGATCCTCCGAATGTAGGAAAATATAATCTCGCATTTAAATTCAGCAGATTCCTGTGGAATCGTTTAAAGCGAGTGCGATGCGCAAACAAATTCTTATTACCCACAAAAGCCGCGAGTGTGCGGTCGTCCGCGCTGCAACGTTGCACGCTGCCAACTAACCGTACATCCTGATACTTGGTAATCCCTGAAGTTGCGCTCCGCCACCGCAGCGACTGCAGTGGCTCAATTCCAAACATGACACGGCGCCATATTTATTTATTTATTTATTTGTAACCATTATTAGGTCGTATTCGTCGTTTCCGTATCCCGTACGGAAGCCTATTACTAAGCCTACGCCGTCTGTCCGTCCGTCTGTCCGAGGGCTGTATCTCTTGAACCGTAATAGGTAGCCCGTTGAAATTTTCACAGGAATATGTTTTATTATGGCGTATATAACAACAAATAATAAAAAATAGAAAAAGTAAAAAAAAATTATGTATTTTTTGTGGTGCGGAAACCTCGGTGCGCGAGTCCGACTCGCAATTGGCCGGTTTTTTAAAGAAACCTGACATGGTTGCCTACATCACATCACCTAGAACATCTGTGATGTCAGCCCATAACACTTCGGTGAGCTAGTTGCAATGTCAGTGCTTCCCTCTGATCGTGCCGGCTACGCTGCACTGAACCCATCCAAGTTCTGACCGCGCCCAGGTGTGCTTATGATCACGAACAGTCGACCGATCGCACCACTGAGCTACCGAGGCTGACTAGTCTGCACTTGTCTTGACTGCACTGTAGAGAACATGGTACAATGTTTAGTATTATAATATTATAATATACATTGTTACATGCCAGTGCAGTATCGGTTGCGCGCATAGCGTTCGTGCGATGCGATGTTTCGTGCCATACTTGGAATCGGCCACAGCGGCTGGTAAGAACGTAATACTTTAAACTACCCACACACTAAACCTCGTCGCGTTGAGTCTGTAAATGATCGAGGTCTAAACTACGTAGTTTGCAAGCGTTTGTGAACACTTGCAAAGAATGATTAAAGTTAGAGCGACATGTTGGGCGCCATTGTCAAATTAGAAAGTTTGAAAGATGTGAGCTGTTTGAAAGAATACTAGCACTTCGGTAAAATGTCTGCTAACTTTGTTCAAATCATCGACCTGTTTCGCTTATAAGTCGAGAACGCGTCAATCAATATACACGCGATGTTCACTGATGCTCTCTTGCATATCTCTGGGCAATCAGGGGTTAAATAACGCCATTATGTCGTAAATTGAGGCTGGGCAGTAGAGTCGGAAGGGTTCAAATTCATAACAGCCGCTTTCACCACCTTCGGCTGTAATGTAACTGCCGGTTAAATGTTGTCAAACATATGAATAATGCAATTTATAGATATATATAGAAAATACTTTAATGCTCCAAAAATAGTTTACATAATTAAGCACAATATAGCACGTTCATGAGGTTTGAAGGAACTTATCACTTACAGAGATTTCGTCCAGTAAACCTTTAGATGTTTGAGAGTCGATTAATATAGTGAAATGTGAGAATTGAAGATACAATAATTAATAATAAGACAACCTACTGTTCTCTTGTTTCTGTGTGAAGTATTGTTAATTTCTATTGTTCTTCTGTATGTTATCTTCTGTATCTCTGTTTGGGTTTTTGTGTGCAATAAACCATTTCTATTCTATGCTACCTTAATAATAAGCAGTGGATCCATCGATTGCCCGGAACTTTTGGGTCACATAGATCTACTTGTGCCGAGATTTGCGACAAGGAGTAACGCTATAATACACCTTTCCCTTGCCCCCATTCCAATTACAGACAGAATGCATTTTTCTGGTGTGCTGGTAGCTTATTCAACGACATATGCGACAATGTTGATTTGTTTTGTACGAGCCCTACTGTACTTAAGAATAAATTTAGAAGTGCTTTCGATGCAGCATAATGATTTAGGATTATTTTAGTTTTTAAGTAATAATTTGTGTAAGTAATGTTTTTTGTGTAACTAGTTATGTATTTTATTTTCATTATTTATGTTATGTTTTCGTTTTTTTTTCGTTTCGTTTCGTACATAAATGTGTAAACTTGTAATTGGTGTCCTGTGAATTGTATTTGTATGTTAATATTTAAGTCTTTACACTGTAAGTTTACCACAATAAATAAAAAAATAAAATAAAATTAAAAATAATACATGTGATAGGTATAAATTCTTAAATAATATTTAAGAATTTATATATTATATCTTTATCTTTATATATAATTGTTCTATACGTGTTTTTGTCACCTTACTGCTCCTAAACGGCTGGACCGATTTGGATCAAATTTTGAGTGGGTCCCCGGATGGTTTGAAAACTCAATTGAACCCGGTAGATGGCGTCGTGATAAGTCCACGCGGACGATGTCGCGGCCACAGCTAGTATAATATAATATACCTACATACTTGTAAAGAGAGTAACAGTGAGTATTGACCCACGACGGAACTGAGACGTATTTGTACATTTTAATCTAATGCTAAACGTCGAGATGAACATTTCGGCCGTCCAAAACACACTCTGCTGCACACAGAAACGAGCAGCAACTAAAGTTTAGACTTTCCCCGATCGCTTCCTCCTTTATCTAAGCAAGCCGGCTAAGACAGCCATTAGGCCGGGCTTCAAGTTAAGAGGAAGTTGGTCTTTGAATGCTGCCTCAGTCTGAAACTAGCCTGTTCGGGCCCCTCGAGGCAACGCTAGACCGATTAGGAACACCTGCAAAGCGCATCGCTGCATTAATCCGGTTTAGACTTTGCGAGCTAGGGTGCGAGTTAAAATAGGTCGAGTAGAGTCAGGTAATGACTTTGTGTACACGGACGGATGAACAGACACTTGACCGATTTTATAAGGGCTCCTACCAGCGTCGCTAGCTACGGAACCTTAAAAAGGTCTCTCGGTAACCCCTAAACATCGTTCTGCGGAAACGAAGTGTGAGAATACCACCATGCAGGTGCGATGATGACATAAATTATGATGGAAGCAATCAGTGGTTCCCTACAGCTGAAGACCGGGAGGACTGGAGAAATATTGGAGAGGCATATGTCCGAACTTCCCGAGCCAGAGCTGCAGACGCAGGTTAGACTATACTAGGTTCGACTCGACTAGGTAAGTAGCTCGCGCGCTGTGCTTCAGAATTCTCTGCTGAGAACTTTTGGCGGAACCGTGATGGATGGAACCGATCACATAAATGTAGTCCCAGACCAAAACTCTCTCTCAATAGACAAGTGCGCAGCTACTCCGTCACTCGCTACCGTCCGTATCCATGCTCGCTACCCATCTACTCGCGCCGTCTAAACCGGTCTTTACTTAGCCGCACGGCTGAGAAATTCTGAATAGTCTTCGTGACTAGTGAACGCAGTTCCTAGTTGGCGTCAGGCGAATTTGCGACGTTTTGACAAGCGACAATGAAAATACTATGAATGCGTTTTTCCAAGCGTATCAATTAATTGAGAGAGAGAGAGAGAGAGAGAGAGAGAGAGAGAGAGAGAGAGAGAGAGAGAGAGAGAGAGAGAGAGAGAGAGAGAGCGAAAACGTGGATCTTTCAAGACTCGACGCTGGCACCAATGCACCGAAGATAAAGAGGCCAATTGCCAAGTTTTAAAAAGAAGAATTCACTAGTTTATAATTGCATAATTTGACGGATAAGAACCATAGACGTATAAATATTATTTCTCTATGATAAGAACCCATAAGAATCTTTAGATTATCTCGCGGAAATTCATAATCACTTCTTCTGTATCTTTGGACGAATCGTAAAGATTAATCATAGATAATCTGAGGGTAATCTGGGTAGCACCAAACCAAGAAAATTAAAAAAAAAAATTGGACCAGTTTGTTTTTTTTTTATATAGAAAGGGCGACATGCGGCGCCGAGCCACCACATTGCACACCATTATTGATGCATGGACAGCCTTTATTTTACTTACTTACTTTCTTCTTTTTAAATACGAATTTCACGCAACCGAAGCCGCGGGCAAAAGCTAGTAAATACGTAGTAAAAACTTGTATGCAAGTGATATCTCAATATTGGCTCCCTCATTGTTGCAAAGCGCCACAATAGGGCCCACTTGCACCAACACGAATTTAAGATATAAACCAGTTTAACTCGTTAAGCTAGCACCCGTTGACTGTGGGAACCGCGTTTAAATCCATAACTCGCTACTTAACTCTAAACTCGTGTTGGTGCAAGTGGGCCTAAGTCTGACCCTTCGATCATAAAAAATATTTTTTCCGTCTACGGTCTCACCCAATTAACCAAGACGGCATAGCATCTTGTCCCGGTAATAGCTCGCCCGGGTGTCTCCGCGTGACGATTATTTCGCATTATTGGAGACCTCGCGTCGGTAAATTGTGGCCATTAGCCCCCTACCCCTCACCCCGCGGACCTCACCCCCCGCCTACACACCCCGCACGCACCACGTGGTAGAAGCATAGACTTTAGAAGGGGTAAAGAAGCTATTCAATAAATTGATATGAGAAAAAAATATTTAAAAGAGAATTTTTTTTGTGTAAAATTCCAGAGATGAATTTGTAAGTATGTATATATTCTTCATTGAATACCAATTTATACAAATTAGGCACAATAGGCGAGCTTAATGCCGCGAGGCATTCTATTCTCACTAACCTTTGGGATGTGGGAGAAGTATATGCAGGCGAACAAGAATAGTTTGTGGCGTGATATTAGAGGTCATGAGAAATATCCCACATATGCATTATAAAAACCTCAAGTAAATAAATAAATTTACACTTTAAACACTTATTTGTTAAAGAACATTCAAGAATTTTGATAATATTGTAACCACTATTATCTGACCTTACATGACCAAAACTTTAAAAATATGTATTACTAGATTTTCGACCGCGGCTTCGCTCGCGTGTAATTCGTATTTAAATAGAAGAAAGTAAGTATGCCCACTACCGCGCCGCATACCTTTATTTCGGCGTGCAGAACAATTCGGTTTGTATGAGAGCTATATTTTAGCGTAACCAGAAGTGAATTTTATTTAGCCTATCCTGTGTCCCGTGTAGGTAAATGTGCTTGTACGAAGTTTCATCAAATTCAGATGATCGCTTTAAGAGTTATGGTGGAACATACATACATACAGAAATGATTTCTAAAAATCGTAAATTTAGTTTTAGTATCATACACAGAGTCTACACACCTAATATCTCAAAAAACAAAGCAACCTGACCCATCCCTTACAGATTTATTATTAGTATTGATGATGATTGATTTTTTATAAAACAATTATTTACAACACGGGCTCACTCACTACACATAAATTATGCATCAGTGAAACTTACTTAAAATAATATTATATAACACGTTGCAGTTAGAATGTCACCAGAATGGGATTCGCATGAAAAATCTAGTAAACACTAAGGTCGCTCTTGTGCGTGTATGTTTGCAAATTAAAACGTATTACATAAATTACATCCAACTACAAGCGTTTCCGTCAGATGCACCTACGTAGCTTTGCTCCTCAACCGTGAAACGGCGACGCGGGTCTTCGAGTTCCTAGGGCTGCACATTTAACGCCGCGTCGCCGTCCACGTCTATAAATAACGCTTAGGGCGTATTCCGGCGACAGCGCGATGTTCCGCCGATTTATAGCGCAGGATCGGCCGGATTAAGAGGCAGGTTAAAGAATAGGTTGGATCTGGCCTTTATCTTCACATATAGGTCGCGTCCGAATGTAATCCGGGCGGCCGGCGTGTGAGAGTGTTTGACAGATGCGAGCGGGCAAGTGTGACAGTTCTTTGGGGATTCTATTTTTATTTAACGGTGCAGTTCGAATGTGAAGTTTAAAGTAACGTTCGTAAGTAAGTGCAGTGTGCACAGTTTTAATATTTTTGTATAGTAGGTAATTGTATTATGTTTAGATAGATACAAAACCGAAAATAAAAAATAAAAACTAAAACCCGACTACGAAAAATTTATAACTAAATAGAACAAAATAATGTTTTTTCCATAATATTCAACAGATATAGCAAATGTTTTATATTGCTTTACATACATACCACACGCTGTATCCCGACAATCGGGGTAAGCAGCGTAGTCGGTGTTGTGCTGCAAGTACTCTGGTAAATTACAGCACAACACCGACCACCACATTTAGCAAAGTATTCGAACAAGATAACTATCAGGCAGCAAATAAGGCACGAAGGCCCACCTGATGCATGGTCCATTCGGTGGAAAGACCGCGCCAAGGTGAGAGGTGGCCAGCCTGTCGTCCTTATGCACGGCATCTTGTCCTTATCCCTTAGTCGACTTTTACGACATGCACGGGGAGAAATGCAATGGGGCTATTCTTATTAAGTACCGTCCCCACACAGTACCTAAGTCATCCGTAACCCACCGTTAATCCGTTAATTTAATTTTAAAATAGATACGTTAAACATTTCCTATCCCGCACAACCTGTAGCATCTTCATCATAATATCATCCGCTTCTCATCATCGTCTCGCAACGAGACCGCAATAAATAAAGCGAGGCAACTGCATTCACAGCGCCCCGATGAGAGCTCAACTCAAATTTAATTATTTGGAAGTCGGCAATTAATTTTCGCCGTAAGTGAGTACCGACCCTCCGCCTCCCTCCCTCTCGTCTTCCTCACGACGACGTCCTCCTTCCGTTCCCCTTCCAGTAGACGTAGAAGTCTCAGTTTAGCTATTACGTAAAAAATTTATAAGCGACTAGAAAATGCTAAGAAACAACTGGCTCCTGTCCAAATTGGTACAAAAGTCAGTGAAATCTGTAATTTGCTTTGGTTTTTTTGTTTATATAATGTTAGTTAAGTATTTATGTAATGCTGTAGATTTGATATAAATAAAATAAAAAAAATAAAAAAAATACAAATAAAGTAACTTTTGACATAGAATACGTCTTGACATAGAATATTTCTGGTTATATGTAGTATAAAATTATTTCTGGTTATATGTGGTTTATGTACCTATGTTTATTATGCCTGGCGTCTGTTTGTTTATTTTCTATCTCAATTGTTTTAATTATTAGTTAACTTTCATTATTAAGTTTTCTTTATTTTTCACTGTTTTGCCGCATATATATTATGTTTATAAATAAGTCACGTCGACTGACAGAGATTGCCTTAGGTAATAAGTTCGCCTTTTGTAAAATTAATATTGAAAAGTAATAAAGAATATTATAATTTATAAAACCCGAACGCGCGGAAGTGGCAAGCAGTTGGTCCCCGCAATGCAAACTAGTTTCGGGCAGAGATTCCGATACTTTCTTGGCCCTTACATACTGAATAGGGTCGATCCCAACGCACTATTTAGAGAAATGAAACGAGGACAAATGCAAATGATGGTGATAAATTATCTAATAGGAAGAGGCTATGAGGAGACAGAACGCATTTTAAAGATCCTGACCTGAATCACACAAAAAAAAAAAAAAAAACTCACCCCACACTGACAGACACATACATACACATACTCACTCTCAAAACCTAACACATATACTCACACACGAGACCTAATCCCCTCTCACAAACACACACCACTGACACCCTCATGTATCCACCCATACTAACAAGTTTTATTAGTTTTATTTTATTTTATTTTGTTTTATTACGATATATTACTAGAACATGCCCGACCAAAAACTACGTTACCCGCATACATAAAATATTACCGCTAACTACCTACTGTAAGCTGTCCTCTACGGCACAGTCTGCCCAGACTAGTGTAGAGGACAGAGACCAATAATGTATGTGTACTTTATTAGTTCAATAAACGTTTTGATTTGATTTGATTTGATATTTCTATATCTATAATGAAGTGGCTATAGCGTTGCATACTTGAGATTCGGGAAACCGAAATGGCGTATGAAATAAAGTATAGTTAAATTATTCAACATGGCGCTGATGGCTGCGAAGGCGGGATAGCATTTCCGTTTGTTTTGATATGATTGTTTGAACAGTAGCATTTTGGCTCGACGTATTTTGCAAATTGTTTTACTGACACACCCACGTCTTTAATTTCGAGATGCTGATTTTGACTTATTTTTAACCGACTTCAAAAAACGGAGGAGATTCTCAATTCGACTGTATTTATGTTTGTTACCTCAGAACTTTCGACTGGGTGAAGCGATTTTTTATGAAATTCGACAACATCCGGTCGCTCATTTATGCATCGTTGTGCATCGCTCCAGTCGCGTGCGCCAATTTTCGAGGCAGTCTCAGAGACCCGCCCTGACCTACAGAGGGTTGGAGCATGCCGCACGGGGAGGAAGCGCTGAAACAAAGGAATATAAGCGAGAATTTCTTGAAATTTGCAAATTGTGAATTAGATTCTCCACCGAGTTGCATTTTACTCGAGTGTACCTCGGTGGAGAAAGAAATTCACGATTGTTTTATTCAAAACACGCAAAATATAAACTTTTTAGGGTTCCGTACCTCAAAAAAAGAAAAAAACGGAACCCTTATAGGATGACTCATGTGTCTGTATGTCTGTCTGTCCGTCCGCCGCCGATCACAGCTTATTTTATCCGAATGTACTGGACGAAAAAAGTTGAAATTTTGTACATACCTATACACGGTGTTGCAGTTGCCCCCGTAATATTTTTAGCTGACATAAGGGGGTTATTCTATATGTGAAACTAAACAACTTCTATGCAGAAAAAAAAATTTGTGAAAAAAAAAATTTTTTTCCACCTATTATCAAAATATTATGGAGAAAAAAATTTTGTTTTTCTTTAAATCAAAAAGGCGTAGAACAAAAGTTGTTCTATTTCACGTACAGAATCACCCCTTTTCGGGCTTTACAGTTGGGGTTGCAAGGTTGCAACACCGTATATTATATTTATAATTTGAAAGTGCATAGTTTAGCATTTATGGGGCCTAATCTCCGAAACTACTGATTCTAAAATTTCGAAAAATTGCACACACTACAATAATTTGGAAATAAAGGGCCTTTGTTAGAATATCCGCCATAATAACACATATTCTGTGAACATTTCAACCGGCTACCTATTACGGTTCAAAATAAACAACACTTACGGAACCCTAAAAAAAGTAAGTTGGAATCTGCGAATAAGCAAGACTGAACGAACATTGCATTTTACATCTTCAGAGATGGGATATAAAACACCAAGAGCCTTAAACCTAACTAACTACAGAGAAATAAAGCCGCGATCGCTACAAAAAAACTTCCCGGAACGTGAGTTTAACAGCGGTTGCCCCCGAGCTCGACATAAAAAGGCCGAAACCCGCAAAAAAACTCATCACGTTTCTTAATACGCCCATTCCGGCTTATCTGGAGGACACATCAAAGCCGGCAGATTATAATGGACATATTTTCCTCGACAGACGAAAGACGGATCCGGTTTAGGCATTAAAATGACAATCCAATTTACCTTTATTGAATTACCCTAATGCCGTCAGATAGGAAAATGAGGCGGGTCGTGGCGGCCACTCGCGCTTATAGTCTCTGAGCGAGGGCCGAAAACGTTACGTCTTTGATTTTATATGGAAAACTTCTCTTCTTCTTCTGCTTCTCAAAGTTTTACCGTAATATGTGGACCCCCCTATGAAAATTTTGTACATTTGAAGACCCCTAGAAGATTTTTTTTTTGTTAATTTATATTAAAAAACATATATTGAATTTATATTAATATACTCAACCGGGCGGGTTGAGTATCACTTATTTTTTATGGAAACTGACACGGTTGGCTACATCACCTACAACATCCGTGATGTCAGCCCATAACACCGGGTGAACTAGGCGCCATGTCAGTGCTTCTCTTCATTTCATTGTGCATTACATTACTTGAACATTGTGTGTTATAAAATAACATATTTTGATACAAAGTTTAAATTTTCTAGGACTAGCCGTTAAGAAGTTAAGTTGCCGTGACATACAGACAGACAGACGAACAGACGGGCGGACAGACGTACAGCGAAGCGATACTATAACAGTTCCTTTTATGTATTTTGATTTTTTATTTTAACCGTCCTCGTCCTCATCATTTTCCGTAAATATACCGATATATTAAGTTATATTCTCAATTGAATTATGTAATTGTAACCTAATATTAACATAATGTAAACCAGCCTGATAAGCGCTCTCAGTCTACAAGCGTTAGCAGAGCAAGTCCCACCGACGAAAGAGACAGTTTTTTCTCAGCGATAACACCCAAACTTGCCGCGGATGTATTCGCTATAAAAATTCCTCGCTCACTTTGTCGTTAACTAAGAATACACCTTCGAATAGATGCTTTCCCGAATGCACAGCTTTACGCGAATGCTTTTGTGGATACAGTGTTCTTCGAATATACGAGTACCATTCTGGGAACCGCTTCGTGTGAAAGTGGGCTGCGATATGTAATTATATAAACTATTTCAACTTCCCGTAATGCCGTAACAAGATGCCGTACTAAAGGGCGACAGGAAAGCCCACCTCTCACCTTGGCACGGGCGTTTCACCGAGGCACACAGCAGGTGGGTCTTCGTGCCTTACTTACTGCTGGATTGCTATCTTGCTGTAATTTACAAGAGTACTTGCAGCACAACACCGATTATTCTGCTTACTCCGATTGTCGGGATACAGCGTGTGTTATGTATGTGTATGTGTTAAACTTCCCGTTATTGTATTTTTCGTTCTGTTTGATTTAAGGTGTACATTTTGTTTTTAGTCAATATTAATTGAAATATAAAATTTTTGGTTTCATTGCATGCCAGTCAGTGTGTAAGCGTCCACTGCTGGACATATGCCTCTCCATCATCCCATAATTTTATATTTGTGTATGTAAATATTTTATCAATGAAGTGATTGATAGGTTTTATATAGAACCAACACGGTCGGGTTGAACTTACCACCTGTGTGTAACCTACCTAGTAAGGTAAAGGGAAAGGAACTGCAGTTTTACGTGGTAGGTACCGTGTGGGGTCGGTACTTAAAAAGAATAGCCCCACTGCATCTCTCCCCGTCGCATGTCGTAAAAGTCGACTAAGGGATCGCCAGCCTCGGCAGCTCAGTTATTGGATGGGTGACCGCCCGACCGTTGGAGGCTGACCGTGGTTCGGATTCCACGTTAAACTGTAGGTCCCTTCCCTTCTTACCTTACTGGGTGGTAGGGTTTATCCCGGCCGGGTTGGTACCACCGCACTGAGCGAAACGTCGGTCGAAACGGCTATGTAAATAGTTCGTGTTTTCCGTCCAGTTTAGTGTAGCCGACATGAAATGAAAGGAAGCACTGACATGGCACCTAGTTCAGCCTGTGTTATGGGCTGACATCACGGATGTTGTAGGTGGTGTAGCCAAACGTGTCAGGTTCAATAAAAAAAAAAAAAAAAATTAGACCGAAAAAATTTGAATTTTTTGTTTTTTGATGTCATGAAGTTCATTAAGCTTTATTGAGTCATCACATCTCTCATCACTTTAGATATTAACCTAACCTAGATTCACACTGTCCTTATTACAAGAAAAAAAGAATTGTAAAAATCGGATGAGGTTTAGGGGGGTAAAAAACATAAATTCCGAAAGACGATTTTGTATGGAGAAAGTTAACTTCCGTCTCGTCTTAAGTCGTATTGTGTGGACGTCACGCGTCGTAAAATGGTAATAAAACTTTCTTCAATCCTATTTTGACGCGAGTCTCGGCCGGCCAGGGCCACGCCACCCCACCCGAGACCAGCGCGTTGTTTTAACAACGCTTGATGCAGCGTGGCGTTTTGTTTTTTTAACCCCGACGAAAAAAGAGGGGTGTTATAAATAAGTTTAACGTATGTGTGTGTATGTGTTTATGTGTATATGGGTGTGTCTGTCTGTGGCATCGTAGCTCCCAAACGGTTGGACCGAATTGGGTGCGGTTTTTCTTATTACAATGCTGGTTCAATCGGGATGGTTCTTAGCTATGTTTGTAATCAAGTAATTAAGTAATCAAAAAATTCATTATCTTAAAAAGTGGACCTATATGCATGCGGTTTTTAAAAAAAAGCTTGAAATAAAAGTTAAACTTCAAATTTAAAAAAACCCCGACCCTTGGTCAAAACTCTATTTCCGTTTACTTACTACTAGAGCTGCGCCGGAATTTACTTAGCGGTCCCCCGACTCCTTTAAGTAAACGGAAAATATTTGTGACTTTTTAAAGGTCGGGGGTTTTTAAATTTGAAATTTAACTTCTTTTACTGTGACTTTTTTTAGGTATCCGTACCCCGTACGGAAGCTAAGCCTACGCCGTCTGTCTGTCTGTCTGTCTGTCTGTCTGTCGTACTGCTGTATTTTTGGAACCGCAATAACTAGCCGGTTGAAATTTATCAAGGTCGCGGCGCCAAAAGATCCGCGCCTTGAATGTGGCCTGACGTGCCATGGAATTGAAGCCAAACAATAAGGAAGGTAATAAATTTAAAGTGTGGGAATAAAATAACATAACATTGTCATAATATATTCTTTTATTATCAATATACAAAACGTAATCATAATAAAAAGAAATTTAAGTGTCCATAGCTTATTCGAGAAAATATAAAAAAAGTAATAACTAAAGAATTAAAATCTACCCAACAAACATTAAGAAAAGGGGCGTTTTCAAAAGTTCTCAGAACACTTGCGGCATTACACCGCTAAATGGCAAGGCTATAGTTATCATCCTCTCGGCCTCGACTAGAGGTATGAAAATGTACTGTGCTGAAATCACGAACGTCGCAGCCGATGCACCAAACCATTTCAAACTAAGATTTAATCTTTAGATAAGTCAAAGCTCTTAAGAGTTCTAAGCGTGTGACTTCACAGTTTACAGTAGTCATCAAGAATCGCATCAAAAGCTGCCTTATGTTAACAAAAGCTAACTCTCTGCACTCGCGCATCGGCCCGTTCCGTGAAACGAGCTCTCAACACACGCGTGGCGCTGCGTCTGATGCGAAGTAGCCGCATGCGGCCCTTTCATTGGTGACATTGTCTGTAGTGCGCCGCGTTAGACTGTACCCTGTCTATCGATTTAAATCTTTGATTTCAAACATCAACCAAACCGCTTCCATAGAAAACCCCATCTGGATGGGCCGTCGACTTTTTACGCCATCCAAACAAAGCGTGCAATCACTAATCTATAGTATTAGATAAGCATTTCTCAAACATCACTCCTGAAAAAAACATGTCATCGACCAAAGGAGCTTATAAGCAGATTTCACAATGACTCATGCTCGTGTTGTGTGGCTCACTCACCTTATGGTATCATGTCCGCAAATACGCGAGTGAGGAGAATTAGCTCGTTCATAGAGGTGGCTTGTAATGCGAAAGTTTGAAAGTATATTCATGATGACAATTGCATGTTACGGCACGCACATTTATTTAACGATAAGTAACACGATTTATCACGCTTTGTCGCTTCTAGTATTTAGTTCGGTGCAATAATGCATAAATATTCACCCTTATAACATTAAGTCAAAAACAGTTGCATAAATAAACTGTCCTCCTTTATGCACATAGATTATGTTCACTGCAGGACGACGTACTTCCTCGCGGTCATTTACCCTTAAGGGGATGCTGTACGAACGAGATTAATTCGAAAACGGCAGAGTTGAAAACAAAACTTCCTTAAGGGGCAAGGGAAAGGGGACAACATTTCCCTTGCCCCTTAACAAGGTGGTAGGCTCAAATTGTAGCCGACTGGGTTGATACCACCGTACTGGATGTAACATGGCCACATAACAGCCTCGGTTGTGTTCTCCTCTAGTCCAGTATAGCCAGCAATCCAAAGGAAGTCTTCGGTATGGCAATTTTTCTGAGATGATATTGGCTGGGCCGTTCTGACTCAGCCGACCATGCCGGATTACATTAAAAAAAACGGCCAAGTGCGAGTCGAACTCGCGCACAGAAGGTTCCGAATCGCCATGTCATGGTTAGCGTCACTCACGCCCGCCATCTATGACGTGTTGTGAAATGCTTCATATTAGTTAAAATGCTTCACGATCTATTCGGTAGATGGCGCGCGCGCATACACTTTTTGGTTTCTTCTATGGGAACCCCCGTGAATTTTTTACATTTTCTTATTTTTATTATTTGTTATTATATTGGCCATAATAAATAACACATATTCTGTGAAAATATCAACGGGCTACCTATTACGGTTCAAGAGATACAGCCCTCGGACAGACAGACAGACGGACGGACAGACAGCCAGACGGCGCGGCGCGGCGTAGGCTTAGTAATAGGGTCCCGTACCGGATACGGAACCCTAGAAAAGCAGATGACAAACCAGTAATTTTAAAACAATATCAGCTTCTAATAACAATTCACACACACACACACACACACACACACACACACCACACGCCATATCCCGACAATCGGGGTAAGCAGAGTAATCGGTGTTGTGCTACAAGTATTCTGGTAAATTATAGCACAACACCGACGACCACCACGTTTAGCAAAGGTAGGACAGACGGACAGTCGGACGGCGTACGCTTAGTAATAGGTCCCGTGCGGACGGATACGGAACCCTAAAAACTAACATGTCTTTCCGCATACTCCTTAACTGCTCCTGTGTAGGCGGTACTGTATGTAGCCCGCCCATGGGGGCACTTTCGTTTGTGGGCTTTCGGTTTTTGGCGGGGCGGGAACGAGACGGGGTACAAATATGCGATAGTGCATAACAAATGGCACCTTTGAGAACTGCATGAAGCACCGACATAGTTAAGCCGCTCGTACACTGGCCGCAGGCAGTCTGCCTGTGAAACTATTATGCTAACATGGCACTTAACTAAGCGAGGTTTAGCTAGGCGAGGTGCATTTTGCAGAGTTGATGCACATCGTTAATTAGTTTGTGGACCAAATTTGGGTATCTGGTAGCACTTTACTTTATAAATCTTTTTTTTTATTGATTCCGAACTGGGTTGCTGTGCCCGAGGTCGAAGCCTCAGGCGCAGCCAATTTCACCGTCGAAGAGGTGCCAGTCCGGCTTGGAGGTGGAGTAATGTCGCTGGGGAAAGGCTATTAACCCGCGATTTGATGATCCGTGGATTGTAGGAGTAGGGAAAGATATTCCCTGGGAGCCCGCTCCACACCTTTGCAGTGCGGCACAAGAACGATTTAGGGAATCGTGCAGTTCGAAGAACTCTTCTGTCGACTACAAAGGGGTGTTCCGCGAGAGTATGGCGGGTTTGGCGAAAGCGAACAGGGGGAGGAGGGATAAGGGAAGCAAGTTCGTCAGAGCAGCGGCCATAGTAGTACCGATCAAACATTAATTTAATTTCATCCAAAAAGAAATTAAGCAAGGACATTTATAATTGTGCGGACATTACGGGACAGTGGACGACCGCCCTTATGCTAATGTCGAGTTTTATCACCATTTTTAATCGAGTCATGCATTTTAACAAGCTCCACATAATTAGCTTGTTATTTTATGTCAACTTCTAATTATTCTATGCTTGTTGCATAGAATAATTATGTTGGGCGGAGAAATATATATTTATATATTTCTCATGTATTTGACGATAATCAATACTCAATAATAATAATAAATCTGTAAGGGATGGTCATGGAATAAGTTACTTAGTTTTATGAAATACTGCGTTTGTAGACTCTATAAATATGGTATTAAACTAAATTGACGATTTTTAGAAATATTTTCTGTATGTATGTATGTTCCTCCATAACTCTTAAAGCGATCATCCGAATTCGATGAAACTTAGTACAAGCTCATTTAACTATACGAGAAACAGGATAGTCTAAATAAAACTCAGTTCCGGTTACGCTATGATATAGCTCTTATACAAACCGAATTGTTCCGCGCGCGGAAATGAAGCGGGCTTACTTACGTTCGTCTTTTTAAATACGAATTTCACGCGAGCGAAGCCGCGGACAAAAGCTAGTACAGAAATATAATTCTTAGATCGAAACCGGTTTCGTACAGTTCCGGTACCGTGTGGGGTTGGTACTGTACCGTGTGGGGCCGGTACTTAAAAGAATAGCCTCACTGCATCTCTCCCCGTGCATGTCGTAAAAGGCGACTAAGGGATAAGGACAAGATGCCGTGCTAAAGGGCGACAGGCTCGCCACCTCTCACCTTGGCACGGTATTTTCACCGAGTCATGCAGCAGGTGGGTTTTCGTGCCTTACTTGCTGCTTGATCGATTGCATCTTGTTCGAATGCTTTGCGAAACGTGGTGGTCGGTGTTGTGTTGTAATTTACCAGAGTTCTTGCAGCACAACACCGATTACTCTGCTTACCCCGATTGTCGGGATTCAGCGTGTGTGATATGTATATCTATGTATGATTTATTCCTCATAACTGTTTACGAAACTACGGTTACATAGACGGCCGAAGGGGACGCTCGCACCTAGCCCGAGTTTTTTCTCTCCAGTGCAAATAATCCTCTATGCCGATTGAATGGTCCAATATTTCCATATTACGGGCGCCACTATCGATCAAATAGACTTCTAACCGGATTGCTTATTGAATCCGACGATCCAGAGTCTTATCCAATGGGGCAACGTTTTCGGACATGTAGAGTTATAGCGATTCGTGGGAATGCTACGCAAAATGTGTGGGTGAAAATACTCTTAATAACTCAATCTATATGAATAGAATGTTAATAAAATGTGGATTTAATCGGTACTAACAACTTTTATTCGATATTACTAGTGAGCGCAAAATGAAATGTAATTTCTAAATAAATAATGTAAATAAATATTCTAATTAAATAAATATTTCATTTCATTTTAATAGAATAGAATAGAAACCATTTATAGCACACAATTGAAAGAAGAATCATATTATGTTTTACTTTATAAATATACCTACTTAGTACATACTTGTTTATACAATACATATGTAGAATACAAACAGCATAAACATACATACACATGTACATACTACATAAAAATAATATAATATGCGTTAATTATTTGTAATTATATGATTTTAATACTTATATATAAGGTACTAACTAAAAAACATTGTGACTTGCTAAGTTTGTTTGTCAGACATTGGACAGACGGACTTAGATCGGAGTAATAGGCTTCCGTACGGAGTAGGGAAAGCTAAAAGGACATACATACAAACATTGTTCTTAATATTAGAAACCCGAGCGATAGAACACTTAGATATGATTTAAAAAATTTAAAAATAAACCTCTACGTATTAAAATAGACCTCGTAAAAAATCAACTATAATGGATCTAAACCCGAACACAGTACCCCAATAACTCCGTCCCAGTTTTAGAAATATCCCACCACCACGCGTCTGTCCAGTTTTCGCCGGCATGCCTCCTCGCTATCGATAAATCAAGAGCCGCCTGTCCGTTGCACTCCCTTATCTGTAGCGGACCGGACGACCCCAACCCCCTCGCCCCTAGCCCCCACCCCCCTCCCCACCGGACCGGGCCCCCAATTAAAACCCCATTAGGGTGTTAGGCTGTGTGCTAGTCTTAAATGAAGTGAACCTTTTTAGAGTTAGATAGGTAGGTATGTGTGTATACCGTGTGGAGTCGGTACTTAAAAAGAATAGCGCGACTGCATCTCTCCCTGTGCGTGTCGTAAAAGGCGGAATAAGAGATAAGGACGAAATGCCGTGCTAAATGGCGATAGGATAGCCACCTCTCACCTTGGCACGGTCTTTCTACCGAGTCATCAGCAGGTGGGTCTTCGTGCCTTACTTCCTGCTTGATAATAAGTTATCTTGTCCTAATACATTGCGAAACGTGGTGGTCGGTGTTGTGCTGTAATTTACAAGAGTACTAGCAGCACAACACCGATTACTCTGCTTACCCCGATAGTCGGGATACAGCGTGTGGTATGTACGTATAGATATATATACTTAGAAAATACTTTACTACTCCAGATTTTTGTTTTTATATAATCCGATATGGATAGCTGAGTCGGAGGGACCACAGTAGGAGGGCCAGCCGCTCCGAGAGATCACCTCCGAGAAGGTAGGTGCCATACCGGAGACTTCCGTTTAGATTGTTGGCTATACTGAAATAGATAAGAACACAGCCGAGGCTGGTATGCGGCCGTTTTAAATCCAGTACGGTGGTACCAATCCAGTGGACTACAGTTTGAGCCTACCACGTAGTAAGGGGCAAGGGAAGGGACCTACAGTTTTACACCGACTCCGAAGTCCGAACGGTGAAGCATCTGTACCCTTATCACGAGATTTAACCTACACTGCGTACTACCGCTACGCCGCCGCCGCCGTGTTCTCCGCATCATTTTGTATGGAGAAACGGAACAGCGCCTCTAGTGATAGATTTTCGAACTTCGTTTCTCCATACAAAATGATGCGGAGAACACGGCGGCGGCGGCGGCGTAGCTTAGTACGCCGTGTAGGTTAAATCTCGTGATAAGGGTATACTGATGTCAATTATTGTGTGCGCATTTGTAGACAATGCTCGCGACGTGGTAAATTGTCTGCAATGTATGACGATAAAAGTTCTACGCATTTTAATTTCTTATTTCTTCATTTGAATGTGCTCTAAACACTTTCAATTGACATTATTTTATAGGCATCAATTATTTTTACGAGTTCGCGTAAATACTTTTTAGGGTTGCGTATCCGTCGTACGGAACCCTATTACTAAGCCTACGCCTCTGTCTGTCTGTCTGTCCGTCTGTCCGAGAGCTGTATCTCTTGAACCGCAATAGTTGGCCCGTTGAAATTTTCACAGAATATGAATAAAAATAAGAAAAAGTAAAAAAATCACGGGGGTCCCCATAGAAGAAACTAAAAAGTGTATGCGCGCCATCTACCGAAAAGAGTATGAAGCATTTTAACTAATACATAGATGGCATGGCGATACGGAACACTCGGTGCGCGAGTTCGACTCGCACTTGGCCGGTTTTTTAATACATCAGCTAGTTTCTCAAGTATCTTAAGAGCAAACAGAGGTTAGTGACGTGATTATTTTTCTCCATACAAAATCGTCTTACAGGGTTTATGTTTTACCAACCCCTAAACCACGACCGATTTTTATAGTTATTTTTTTCTTGTAATAATAAGGACAATCTCGTCAGTAAGGAAGCAGAGAAGATGCTGAAGTATCTGGATCTGCAGCACGAGGTTACCAAAATGTGGCCCGTCGACTCGACGATCGTTGTGCCCATAGTCGTATCAGCGCATGGGCTGATAGCGAAGAGCCTCGATGACCACCTTAAGAGGCTCTCGCTGAGTGGTTGGGTCAAGGGCCAGATCCAGAAGGCAGCCCTGCTCGACACTGCACGCATCGTCCGGAGGTTCCTCTCTTTGGGACCCGACCATCGGTAGCCTGGGCTCGCCCCGCCGCCGGTGGTGGAAACTCCGTTTGTTTTTATATTAATTTTAGGTTTTAATTAAAAAAAAAAATGTAAAATTTGTATAAAAAGAAATGTGGAAATAAAAGGACAATCTAATTTACGTATCTGTAATTTTTTGTTTAGAATCAATATACGAGGCAGAGTTAAAAATCGGACGAGAAATGTTTAACTTATAATTTGTTGATGTAAAGTAAAAAATATTTTATTAATTAATTCTAAAACATATAAACATTACAAATACAAACATTACATATACAAATAACAAAAAAAAAAAAAAAAACAAAAAAACATTATTCTCAGATTTTTTACATTTTGTATGTTTTAGATAGACATAAATATGATCACTCCCACCTAAGTCATTAAATTACCACCTACTCCACCCTAATGTCATTAAATTCATGAGCACCACTGAAGGGAAGCACTGACATGGCACCTAGTTCACCAAGGTGTTATGGGCTGACATCGCGGATGTAGTATAGTAGGTGATGAAGCCAACCGTGTCAGTTTTCACAAAAAAAAAAATTTAATAATTATTTTTTTTGTATATGTAATCCGGCATGGGTGGCTGAGTCGGAGGGGCCAAAGCACATGCTCAGACTAGCCAATATCACCTCGGAGAAGGTAGGTGCCATACCGGAGACTTCCCTGTATTGCTGGCTATACTTAAATTATCTTCAAACATACAATATAACCGCTAGTATTCAATAAATACTTTAAATAGGATCATGAATCTACTCAGTCTCTATTACGGTCTCAAAAAGACACAGCAGTAGGACAGACAGACAGACGGGGCGTAGGCTTAGTAATTAGGCTTCCGTACGGGGTACGGAAACCTAAAAAAAGTCCTACATGATTGATTGAAAATTCAATCATAATTTGACATACGAAACGTTCAGAAAAGCACAGCCCTTCATATCTAATGAATGCCGAATGACTATTTGCCTTGCGAAAACGTCGAGTCTTTTGAACAACTTGAGCTAACAAGATCCATGTATTATTGAACATCTTCGAAAAAATTCGCTACGGAAAGTCCTGAAAGGAAAGGATCCTTTAAAAAAGTCACCTAAAAGCATAATGAGGCCGACCCCGGAGTCATTATCTCGGCCTTATACTGACCAGAGATCAGCTACCAACGAACTTTGGCTTAAAACTTCAGGTTGGAACACATTCGGAGAATATTAAGGCCGATATACACATGAGCCACTCGCGCGCATTTTTTATGAAAAACGGTTTTTATGCATACGTTTTAGGGTTCCGTACCTACCTCAAAAGAGGAAAAAAACACGGAACCTTATACGATCGCTCTCGTATCTGTCTGTCTGTCTGTCGCACCTTATTTCCTCTGCTTCAACTCCACGCCGGAAGCGCCCATGCCCCGTCTCGCTCGCCAGACAGTTCTTCTGTCTCCCTCTACAGCGCGTCCATTGGATTTGTAGCTCTTCGGTTCTCTTGTTCAACGGAAGTCGGCGATTGCACGCTCGACACGGCTCTTGTCTTGGTTGAAATCGTGCCAGTTTTTGGACGAGTAACCAAATCCTTGCTCGAGGTAAATTTCAGCGAGCGTGGACTTCTGAGGCGCGAACGAAAGTGCATGTGAGCATGCTCGAGGTAAAATTGAACGTGGGACTTCTGAGGCGCAACCGAGCATGCATGCGAGCATGTTCGAGGTAAAATTGAGCGAGCGTGGACTTCTGAGGTGCAAAGGAGCATGCATGAGAGTATGCTCGAGGTAATATTGAAAGAGCAGCGTGGACTTCTGAGGCGCGCCCGAGCATGCGTGCGAGAATGCTCGAGGTAAAATTGAGCGAGCGTGGACTTCTGAGGTGCAAAGGAGCATGCATGAGAGTATGCTCGAGGTAATATTGAAAGAGCGTGGACTTCTGAGGCGCGCCCGAGCATGCGTGCGAGCAAGCTCGAGGTAAAATTGAGCGAGCGTGGACTTCTGAGGTGCAAAGGAGCATGCATGAGAGTATGCTCGAGGTAATATTGAAAGAGCGTGGACTTCTGAGGCGCGCCCGAGCATGCGTGCGAGCATGCTCGAGGCAAAATTGAGCGAGTGTGGACTTCTGAGGTGCAAAGGAGCATGCATGCGAGTATGCTCAAGGTAAAATTGAGCGAGCGTGGACTTCTGAGGCGCGAACGAGTATGCGCGCGAGCATGCTCGAGGTAAAATTGAGCGAGCGTGGACTTCTGAGGTGCAAACGAGCATGCATGCGAGCATGATCGAGGTAAAATTGAGCGAGCGTGGACTTCTGAGGCGCGAACGAGCATGCGTGCGAGTATGCTCGAGGTAAAATTGAGCGAGCGTGGACTTCTGAGGTGTAAACGAGCATGCATGCGAGCATGCTCGAGGTAAAATTGAGCGAGCGTGGACTTCTGAGGCGCGAACGAGCATGCGTGCGAGTATGCTCGAGGTAAAATTGAGCGAGCGTGGACTTCTGAGGTGCAAACGAGCATGCATGCGAGCATGATCGAGGTAAAATTGAGCGAGCGTGGACTTCTGAGGCGCGAACGAGCATGCGTGCGAGTATGCTCGAGGTAAAATTGAGCGAGCGTGGACTTCTGAGGTGTAAACGAGCATGCATGCGAGCATGCTCGAGGTAAAATTGAGCGAGCGTGGACTTCTGAGGCGCGAAGGAGCATGCGTGCGAGCATGCTCGAGGTAAAATTGAGCGAGCGTGGACTTCTGAGGTGCGAATGAACATGCGTGTGAGCATGCTCGAAGTAAAATTGAGCGAGCGTGGACTTCTGAGGCGCTAACGAGCATGTATGCGAGCATGCTCGAGGTAAAATTGAGCGAGCGCACGCTCATTATGTATACCTGGCTTTATGTGTTATAGCCGAGAGGTCGGAAGGCCGCTCGCAAGCTCGACCTTGGTTTCTTTTATAATAAGCATACCGGGGCCTCCTCATAGCCCTTTGTCTTAATAAAATCGTGAAGGGCGAACGGAGAGAGCGGAATAAAACGCCTTTGTTAGACACAAACAGAATAAAATATTAGACGAAAAACAACTCGATACATTTGATAAGAAAGAACTTAGTTTTGATGTCGACAAAATAAATTCATTGTTTTCTGCCGTGTTCAGTCAGTGTACTTATTGAATGCATTAACATTGCTCTCTACCTCTAGCATTCGACGGCTACACTTTTTTTATTTTTTTATGGAAACTGACACGGTTGGCTACATCACCTACAACATCCATGATGTCAGCCCATAACACAGGGTGAACTTGGTGCCGTGTCAGTGCTTCCCTTCGGTCGTACCGGCTACACTGAACTGGACAGAAAACACAAACTATTTACATAGCATTTCGACCGACCTTTCATTCAGTGCGGTGGTACCAACCCGGGTGGGTTAAACCTACCACCTAGTAATAAAGGAAGGGAGTCATATCCCTTAGTCGCCTTTTACGACATACACGGGGAGATATGCAGTGGGGCTATTCTTTTAAAGTACCGGCCCCACACCCTCTAATAAAAAAATGTATTCATACATTAAAGGAAGCCCTCCTATGCAGGTAGGTCAATGATTTTGCCAAAGCACACGCCAATGCACTTGCCCATTTTCTAGTAGGCTCCACTAGACGTTGCATAGTGCGTTTGCCAACACTCAAATATCTGCAAAAGCTACAAATATCCCCCTCTGCACGCTGACCAGTGAATTGGCTAAAGTCTAAAGCATTGGCCAACGTGTAGAGGAGGCTTGAGAATAGGGAGGATCGTAGCGGCAATTTTGAGCCTTTTAGCACATTAATGCTCGTCTTCCTCATCAGCCTCGGTAGCTCAGTGGTGCGGTCGGTCGACTGTTGTTAAGCAACCCTGAGCGCGGTCAGTACTTGGATGCGTGACCGCTCGACCGTTGGAGGGTGACCGTGGTTCGCATTCCACGTAAAACTGTAGTAGGTCCCTTCCCTTCTTACCTTACTAGGTGGTAGGGTTTATCCCGGCCGGGTTGATAACACCGCACTGAGCGAAACGTCGGTGGAAACGGCTATGTAAATAGTTCGTGTTTTCCATCCAGTTCAGTATAGCCGATATGATATGAAGGGAAGCACTGATATGGCACCTAGTTTACCCGGTGTTATGGGCTGACTTCACGGATGTTGTAGGTGATGTAGCCAACCGTGTCAGCTTCCATAAAAATAAAAAAATTACACTACTAATGCGTTAGTTGATTTCTGTGTCTCCATCTTAATTTTCATAAGTTTTGTGTATTTCTCAATACTAACGATGTGTCTGTTCTCTTGCGCAGGAGTGGACGACACACACAAGTTCTTGGGCAACGAGACGCACACGGATTTTTTCCGGCTGCTTCTCCGGGACGGAAACTTCCTTCTCGTCGGCGGCCGGTGAGTTGATTGTTGTTGTTGTTGTTGTTGTTTATTGTGCATTATCTTATGGCAGTAAGACTGCGCTCGAACTTGTCACAATTTTCTATCCGGTTCGATTACACCCACGAAGGAGAACCGGCAAGAAACTTCGCAGGGTATTTTCTTTCTCCATATACAACTTGTCCCAAAACTCAATGTCAAGCAGGAACCAGGGAGTAGGCCAGTTTATGACTTCCCAGGGCAAAATAAGAAAAACAAAATCTGAGTCATTTATTTTTTTTAGAAAAAAAATTGAACTGAATATTTTTTTGGTAAAACTACAGGCATTCTGGTTTTATTTGGGATAGTTATCTATCAATAGCAGAGTTATATAGGCTTCTAGCAATGACGTATCATGTATTCTACTAGACCTCTTACCCGGGCAACAGCCTTCGCTCCACCGCGGTGGAGTAACCATTACGCGGAGGGACCCTCTTGAGACTAGTAGCTCGCGAGCGACCGAACGCGGCGGACGCGCCGCCGTCCGCGCGCTCGCTGCCGTCCGTCTGCGGCTCGCATCGCGCCAGTCATTATGCCCGGTTGTGTGTTGCGAATTGCGATATTGCAAAAATCATACCAAAAATATTGGGAAAACTGATGGCATCTCATTTCATAGGTAAGTATCACTTCATTGTGATCTTAATATATAAGGTCTTTCAAAATTAGTTAATAGTACGCTAAGGGGGGGTTCTGCGTCATATAGGGAGTAAAACCTATATAAATTTTTTTGGACCTTGGGCTTTTTTTATGTAAAATGTTTTGTATGTATTTAAATAAAAAAATATGTGGTTGATTTTTATAGCCTAATCGATTCATTTTCATAACAGTAACAAAAAAGTCTTCATTACCATTTTGATGTAACACGTGTAAGTTGGTAAAAAAATCTAATTCTTTCTATTCCATACTAATAAAACTAAAATTGTGGTTTTCACAATTTCTGAAAGAAAGAGATCTATGTGTTGGAAGACTTTTTTGTTCCTGGCATGAAACTGAAACGATTAAGAAAAGAATTTTTTTTTACATTTTACATTATTATAAATTTTTTTTTTTGTAAAAAAAATCTTTGTTCCTCAAAAGTGATTTATTTACGATACAGAACCCCCCCTTAGCGTACTATTAACTAATTTTGAAAGACCTTATATATAATATCTTGTTTTCCATGTGCTTAGAAATATTTGGTTCAACTGGCCAATTAGGGCTGTCACAACGCTACTTCAATTTGAAAATTTTGTACATTTTATGTATTGACCTCGCATTGCAATAACATAAGCATTATTTAATTAAACAAATAAATTGAACGCGCTCATTAGGGCTGCCACATATGAATGATTAGAAATAGAGTTCTGGGATATCATGTATGAAAGTAAATAAATATGTATTAAACCACGTTAAAATATGAGAGTGAATTGACCGCTAATTAGGGTTGTCGCTATTCTTTTATTTTTTTTTAATTAGTAAGTAATTGAGAAATTTTCAAGAAAAAATTTTTTTTACAAGGTTTCCACATCCTTCTAATGGATCAATACGAGAAAGATGGATAAAAATAGTCCAAGATGATACATTGTTTAAGGGAAAGTGAAAATTTAAATTTGTGTAAAGTGAAATTTAAATAATTTTGTTTAAGTACGGAGGAAGAGTTATTTTAGTTGTGTTTGTGTGTGTAGTCCAAAGTATACCTAATGTTTTTTTTAGTTATATATATATATATATATATATTTTTTATAAATGCTGCACTCTTTATTTTATGTATGTTTGGTTTGGAGATTTTAAGTTTAGTCCAAGGCCAAGACCGCAGTTATGAATTCTTTATTATTAAGTTTAGTTTTTTAGATATTATTCTAGTTATTAAGTGTAGGTATTATAAGAATACAAAACGGCTTTACTCGCGGTCGAAATATGAGCTGTGTGGCTCGACGTTTCGGGCCAAACGTATGGCCCATCATCATGAGCACTCTGGCCGAAATGTCGAGCCACACAGCTCGTATTTCGATAGTGGGTAAAGCCGTTGTTACTTCTTAAAATGTCAAATAACCACGGTAATTTAAAAACCCATATAAGTTTAGGTATGTATTTCAAGTTATTTTGTAGTTCTGTATTTTAAGTTTAAATACATAAAAACGTTTTTTTCTATGAAATTCATTATCTGTTTTCTTCTATAATCCTTTAAAACGTCCCACTGCTAGGCACGGACTCTGCTCACTGACATAGGAGGTATTGTTTTTATTGTTGTTGTTTTATTGTTTATTGAGTATTCTTATGGCAGTCATATTGCACTCGAACTTGTCACAATTTGTTATATCTGGTTCGATTACTCGTACATGGTGACCAGTGGAAATCAGAAGCAGTTTACACAAAAATACCTTTCATAGACCAGTGTGCACTAGTTACCTAACTTTATTTTTCTTCACCGGAGCGATCGTACCTATTCGTTATGAAATGCACGTATATCAATCTTTATCAAGGAAATAAATAAGTACATTAGTTAGTGCCCGGGATTTGAACCCGCAACTTCTGCATTGAGAAGCGTTACCACTAGACTACGGGCACAATTAACCATAATACCTACTCGTAAAATAATAAATCGAAAAATATATTTTTGGTAGACCAAGTGACAACCCTACGTATTCCAATGCACGTGTTGACTGACCGGCCGGGCCGGCCGGGCCGCTAGCCGCTAGTCGCTCGCTAGCTAGCCCCTCTCCCGCTCGCTTCCCGCCCCGCGCGGCTCAGCGTTCCGCCACCCCGCTACCTTACCTCATACCTCAGTTATTGGCCGTCATTTCTCTGTATTCTTTCTTCGTAGTGCTCACTCTATACATAAAATCTCTTTGGCTTCTAGTATAAAAATTTTATATTAACAAATTATATTTGCAAATTTGTAATCGTAGTACTTAAAATGTTGTACGAGATGTCAATTGTCAACGTTTTTCAAAAAATGCTCATATCATAAAAAACAAATGACTCCGATTTTTTTTTCTTATTTTTCCCTGGGTAGTCATAAACTGGCCTACTCCCTGGTTCCCGCTTGACGTTGAGTTTTGGGATCCGGGTCGCGCCCTTCCCTAGAACTCTTTACAAGAAATACAAAAGGTCACTTATGGACCTGTCATTTTGCGTAGGAACGTGCGGACTTAGTGGATAGGTATATTTATTCAATACGACTCTCACGTGAGCGGAGCCACCGGCGAAAGCCAGTTTAAAATATTCGCATAACTGTATACGATTATGCGTACAGTTGTAACATAATACAATCTAGCCGGGCCCATCACACCCTGTGATCCCAAACCTAATCTCCTTATTAAAGTTTACAAAAGCATTTGCGGTAGATACCGCTTCTAGCGCATATTAACGCGGGCTAATACCGCATGTAACGATACCATCTTCTGGCGCGGTCGGTTATTTCGCGAAACTAGCGCCGAGCCGTGTTGCTTCGTATGCAAGCACACCCGACGCTGTAGTGATGTGAGACGTTATCGATAGATCAAATTTATGGTGTCGTTTTTAGGTTTCCGTATCCCGTACGGAAGCCTATTACTAAGCCTACGCCGTCTGTCTGTCTGTCTCTCCGTCCGTATGTCCGTCCATCTGTCCGTCCGTCTGTCCGCCCGTCTGTCCGTCCGTCTGTCCGTCCGTCTGTCCGTCCGTCTGTCTGTCCGAGGAATGTATCTCTTGAACCGTAATAGTTAGCCCGTTGAAATGTTCACGGAATATGTGTTATTAAGGCCGATATAACAACAAGTTAAAAATTCACTGGCGTTCACATAGAAGAAACCAAAAAGTGTATGCGCGCGCGCCATCTACCGAATAGATTATGAAGCATTTTAACTAATCATGACATTTAACTAATATGAAGAATTTCATAACACGCCATCTAGATGGCGTGAATGGCGCTAGCCATGAAATGGCGATACGAAAACCTCGGTGCGCGAGTTCGACTCGCACTTGGCCGGTTTTAGGGTTCCGTACCAAAATGGTAAAAAAGGAACCTTTTTGTAGGAGTAGTACAAACCGATCGATCCTTTTATGCCTTGTATTCTTTCCCTACAATTAAGTTTGAAAGGGGTTCGTAAGATTTTTTAAATTTTGCAAGGTGTATGTGGCCACAAAAAGATTAAGAAACCCTGCCCTACACATTCAATGTACAGTTGCTTTCACGAGTGATGAGCACAGATGGACAGAGGACTAACATTGCACGCAAGTGTATAGTAGCCGAACGACGCGTGTGAGCCCAATAGGTGACGAGCGTCGACTGACGCTGACTGACGCTAATTGCGTGAAGCGTCGGCGCTCTCGACGTCACATCCCGTCAAACCGACCAATGAAAAGTGTGCTCATGACTCGTGAAAGCAACTATATTCTGTGACTATAGTTAGTACTAAGAGTAGGTACACCACGAACGCGCACGCCTAGCACACGTATGAATGTTATGCTCCGTTGATCCGATTTTTTTTTTACTAAAACGTTTACGCCTGCGGGGCCGGTACTTTAAAAGAATATCCCCACTGCACCTTTCCCCATGCCTGTCGTAAAAGGCGACTAAGGGATAAGGACAAGATGCCGTGATAAAGGGCGACAGGCTCGCCACCTCTCACCTTGGCACGGTACTTCCACCGATTCATGCAACAGGTGGATCTTCGTGCCTTACTTGCTGCTTGATCGATTGAATCTTGTTCGAATACTTTGCGAAACGTGGTGGTCGGTGTTGTGCTGTAATTTACCAGAGTTCTTGCAGCAAAACACCGATTACTCTGCCTACCCCGGTTGTCGAGATTCAGCGTGCGTGATATGTTTACGCCTATCGTAGATTATAACGTAGAGAGTTGTTTGGCTTATCTACTAATATCGATACAGGCCCCCTCCCTATCTGTGACGCGTAATAAAATGGCGAACGGCGGCGGCGCGCGGGTGGCTCAGGCTGGGCGGAGCGGAGGGAGGAGGGGGGAGTGTTTTTAAGTCGTCTTCGCCCCCTCCCACCCGAAACGTGAGCCAAAAATCTTTATAAATGCAAACGAGACAGAAATAGTCCGCTCTATTAAGCTGGAAAGGGAACGGTGTATACGTTGCATCGGTTTAGCGGTCCACGCCGGGTGGGGCGGCGCGGCGGGTGTGGTTGAGCCTGAAATAGTAAGTTAGGTTATATTGACGCGTTCTGAAACTAACTATCCGATGTCGAAGAATATGAAATGAAATGCAAATATACTTGGTAGGACACTGATCAGAGATCAACCAGCCTCGGTAGCTCAGTGGTGGGGTCGGTCGACTGTTGTTAAGGCCCTGTCAACCCGTATTCACCCTTACTTCTCTTTCAAGGCGCCGCTTTCGCAGGTTGGATGCAACTAAATCAATCAATTTTAGCGCAAGCGAAAATTAGGTTTTTATTTTTTTATTCCAAAACTACGAATCGAAACAAAAAAGTAAAAAGCGACGGATTTAGATGTACCTACGCGGTGTTGCAGTTGCCTGCGTAATATTTTTAACTGACATAAGGGGGTTTTTCTATATGTGAAACTAATAAATTTCTGTGGCGAAAAAAATACATTTTTAAACAAAAAAATTTGTTTTCCATATAAATTTTAAATATCTACTGTCAAAATGTATGGAGAAAAAAAAAATTTTTTCTTCAAATTAAAAAGTCGTAGAACATAAGTTGTTCTATTTCACGTACAGAATCAGCTAAATTCAGAGGCATGTTCATGATTTTTTCCTATAGAGCGAAGTTAATGAAATCGTGTTTTCAAAAAGCTATCGATCTGCGCTGATGGTAAGTAGTATTGGCGGTACACTTCTTGAAATTCGAGTCAGACGCAGTCTCACATCACCTTAAGCATATATTTTCCGCTGCGTCCAGCAGTCTTCTCGTTCAGTGCTCGCTGTAAGTATCTACGTGTCTCAATAGTTTGTCGAGTCCACTGTGGGCCGGCCGTTACATGCTTCCCCACTTAAACTTGTGTCCAGCCGGACTGAGGGGGAGGGGTGGGGCGTCTGTAATTAGTTTGTGGGGGGAGCAGTGCTGTTTGCAGTGTCATTTGGTTTGTTTAGTATACGTATGATTATTTTATTTTAATTTGTTTATTTTTTTTTTTTATGTTATCCGGTATGGGTGGCTGAGTCGGAACCAATATCACCTCCGAGAAGGTAGGTGCCATACCGGAGACTTCCCTGGATTGCTGGCTATACTGGACTAGAAGAGAACACAGCCGAGGCTGCTATGCGGCCATCTTACATCCAGTACGGTGGTACCAACCCAGTAGGCTACAATTTGAGCCTACCACCTAGTAAGGGGCAAGGGAAGGGACCTACAGTTTTACACCGGTTCCGAGCGGTGAAGCAGCAGGTGTAGGTATGCACGTAAATTATTTCCTCAGAAAAAACTCATTGGTACACGCCGACCGGATTCGAACCTCGGACCTCTCGCATGAGAAGCCGATGCCCAAACCACTCGGCCACCCGCCGCATTAATTTGGAAATACAACAAAACTAAGATTACCAAATCTGATTGGTTTTGGCCAGTGCCAATTATTTACAAAAACTGGCCAAATGCGAGTTGGACTCGCGCACCGATGGTTCCGTACCACCGCGTAATTGGCCGGTTTTTAGGGTTCCGTATCCAGTACGGGGCCCTATTACTAAGCCTACGCCGTTTGTCTTTCCATCCGTCCGTCCATCCGTCTGTCCGAGTTCTATATCTCTTGAACCGTAATAGGTAGCTCGTGGAAATTTTCACAGAATATGTGTTAATATAGCCGATATAACAACAAATAATAAAAATAAGAAAAAGTAAAAAAATCATGGGGTTTCCCATAGAAGAAACCAAAAAGTGTATGCGCGCGCGCCATCTGCCGAATAGAGTATGAATCATTTTAACTAATCATGAATTTTAACTAATAAGAAGCATTTCATAACACGCCATAGATGGCGTGAGTGGCGCTAACCATGACATGGCGATACGGAACCATCGGTGAGCGAGTTCGATTCGCACTTGTTATGATTTGTTGTTTTACTTTAGAGTTTGCACTATAATTACACCAAGATTGAAGTAAGTATGTATTACCGTATTACGAGAGAGCAAAAACAAAGAACTTTGAAAAAAATACGTTTCTTGTGTGGGTCCCCATACAAACGTTTTTTTTTTATTATTTTTTTTTATTTTATACTTTTTTTTATTCGTTCGGATATCCGCCATAATAACGCTTGAATTCTCATAATTCTGTGAAACAACCCTTTTAAGGTAGGACAGACGGACGGACGGACGGACGGGCGGACGGCGTAGGCTTAGGTAGTAATAGGGTCCCATACGGTAAGGAACTCTAAAAATTATAGTTCCAACAAAAAAAAATCACATTTTGCAAATTGATATTTAAACGTTTTAATTAAGGGATTATAGATCTGAGAAAAAAATTACAAAAATAATATTAAGAAAAAAAAAAATACAACCAAAATTAAGAAGACAAAAATCACGCTAATAAATACATTATCAGGTAATTAAATTAATTTTATTTCCTTTAATATCGAAACCCTGTGTGGTGAGGGTGTGTCAGTGCTAGCCAGCCCAACTGTGTAAGTTTCTATGAAACAGCTTCTTGCCACTTCTTGTAAAACACACTGAGTTCGTCGTTCTGTGCGCCCATCCAACAAACTGCAATGCGTCACGAACTTGCCCAGACGGGCTGAGTCGGCCTCTCAGTAATTCCTCTACATCTTATCTGGATCTTTTCAAGTCGTCCACTCAAGATTGTGCAGCCCGCGACCCGTCCGCTCTCCTCCGATACAACCCTTGTTGTAGTACTGCGTACTGTCTCCCAGTTAGTTACAATGAAATACATAAATACATACAATGGTATCACAACAAAAATAATATGGTGAACAATACCGTAGGTAAGTACCGTGTGGGGCCAGAACTTGAAAACAATAGCCCCACTGCATCTCTCATCGTGCATGTCGTAAAAAGCGACCGAGGTATAACGACAAGATTGGATTTGGAACGTATCTTCGATCGAGTTATGCGGTAGGTATTTGTTCCTTAGTAGCTGCTTGATAGTTATCTTGTTTTAATACTTTGCTAAACGTGGTGGTCGGTGTTGTGCTGTAATTTACAACAGTACTTGCAGCATAAAACCGATTACTCTGCTTACCCCAATTGTCGGGATACAGCGTGTGGTATTTGTGTATGTATGTATGAATCATACCTACTAAATATTCATACTTTTATAGTGTTAGTTAAATATCATTCAGTTGATGGCGCTGGTTCTTCCACATATTATTATAATAATTGTATGTATGGAGACGAATTTGAATTGTTTACTTTCGCTTTTTTTTATTATTATTTGTTGCCATATCCGCTATAATGACGCATATTCTGTGAAAATTTTAATCGGTTACCTATTGTGGTAATCGAAAGATACAACCCTCGGACAGACAGACAGACAGTCAGACAGACGGCGTAGGCTTGGTAATAGGCTTCCGTATTCATACGAAACCCTAAAAAACGTTTGCAGCACAATGCTCGAATTGATGTTTGTCTCAGCTAGGGCGACCCTTCCCGACCGTTTCTCCGATCATCCATGTAAACAACACACACACACACAACACGCCGTATCCCGACAGTCGAGGTAAGCAGAGTAATCGGTTTTGTGCTGCAAGTAATCTCGTAAATTACAGCACCACACTGACCACCACGTTTAGCAAAGTATTCCGACAAGATAAAGCAGCAAGTAAGACACCAAGGAAGGCCCACCTGCTGAATGACTCGATGGAAAGACCGTGACAAGAGAGCTAGCCTATCGCCCTTATGCACGGCATCTTGTCCTTATCCCTTAGTCGCCTTTTACGAAATGCACGGGGAGAGATACACTGGGGCTATTCTTATTAATTGCAAGCCCCACACAGTACATGTAAACAACTAGATATAAATCTTCAAATCGGTTAGGTTAAGTTTATCTTTGTTTGTAATTAACCAGGACAGAGGACGCGGTGCTATTGCGACGTTTTAATAAATCCCAGGAAGTTCTTACGCCGCCCATTGTGATGTAAATTTGATTTGCGGAAACCTCGCGGCGGCGGCGCGGGGCGGCGGCACGAATATTTCAAATTATTTGAAAGTAAGTTTCAATTTGTCCGCGGCTGCAAGTCTTTTTTGGACTTCGACCCGGTTCGTTCGTTGGCTCACCCTAACGAATAAACATTCAATTCGCGTTGGGTTTTCTATGTCCTTTTCTGGCACTTATTTTCACTGGCACCTATTTCAATTCTAACTATTCTAATCGGCACAATCCCGGGGACAAAAGCACTAAATGAAATATATTTTTTAAGTTAGTTTATTTCCTAAGTTAGTTTATATAATTTTTAGATTAGTTAATTATTTTATAACTATGTTAATTTGAATTGAATAAACTATTTAATGTTTACTATTCTATTCTATTGCAGTTCCGTATCCATACGGAAGCCTATTACTAAGCCGTATGTCTGTCCGTCCGTCCGTCCGTCTGTCCGTCAATCTGTCTGTCTGTCTGTATTATTATTTTTTAACATTGAAAATGTTTGTTTTCGTGATCGAGTATAGTGCCCCGATTTATGAAATTGTGACATTTGCCTATAGTTTCGCAGATATGAGAGGTACGCGGATGGGCCATATGTCAGAATGTGCGTCTGCCGGAGGACTTCAAAGTGCAATTTGAATTCCCAAAATCGGTCGGTGACTTTTTGAGATTTTATATATGTAAAAATTTATTAAAATATGTAAAAATTAAAAAAAAAATCGCCGACTTGGATCGAGAATTTCCGAATAACTTTTTTTTGAGCTCGCTATTCAAGAAACGGAACAATTTAATCTCGACAGTTGTCAAGCAAATAGAACACATTCAAACAAAATTTCTTTGGCAACCCTGATCACAATCGTGCCAGATTCCAAAATTCCCCCACTCGCAATCACAAATCCTTTTTCCCTCACCCCCACCCGCCAGTTCGCGTTAAACAAAAGCTACAAATTAATTCCAGGCTGCATCAGCTGCATCCCCCTATCCTCCCATAACTTCCCCCTCCCTTCCGCAAACCCCACCTCTGAGATTCCGGAACTGCCTTAATTGGGGGGACGGGGAGGCTGCCGCCGGGTTAAGAAATGAGAACTTTAAGATTGTACTTACAGAGCTAACATGAAGAGCGATTTTTCAGGAGATTTATACATATTTTTTGAAATTTATATTACAACAGCTGTGTCCGCGGCTCCGCTCGCGTTAAAGTCAATGTAATAGCAATTCGGATTTCAATCGGAACTCATTAAATTTTCTCCGACTATATTCGCTTTTCGCCCCAATTCTAAGCTCATGTGAATAGCGTGATGCTATACACTTGCGGAGATGTGTTTTTTCTGGCGCCTAGTAACGCCAACGGCGCGGCGGCGCACTAAGAGTGATTGACTATTCAAATGCGGCCAAAAGTCCAATTTTGAACTCAAACGAAACGAACACAAACTATTATTAATACGTAGCTATATAACGAACGCATCGAGCGGCGGTCATTATTTTGACCTCCCACCCCCGGCGTCCCGCCTTGGCTAGTGCGAAAGTACATGTCGAGGAAGTGCACGTCGCTGTTTTGCGTTGCGTAGATTTTCGTAATATTTAAATATTTTTTTTCAGAGAGATAGAGAGGTGTTTATTTGCAATAATGACGGAAAACGAAGAAGATGGGGGTGCTGTTTAATTATGTAACTTACTAATTTTTAATAATTTGCCTAAATTATATTTGGAGGTATATTTCATGGTAGTGCAAACGAAACATTTTTCGTCATTAAGCTCTTTAATAAATGGTGTTTATGTTATAGAGCGGTGCCTGATCGCGCAATTATTTCTATGGATTCTTATAAAAGAACTATGTAGCATGTGGATTCAACAAAAAGGTGTTCCCCGATTTTCCCCCATTTCAAAAAAATAATTTTTGAAATACGGTCTATTTTAATGGAAAGCGCGAGGGATTGAGGGATTAGGCTGTGCTGTAGAAAGAGGCGGGTGGCGGGGGAAGTGGGGGAGGGGGGCGGAAGGGAGGGGTGGAGAGGGGGTTCGTTTGGGGGTATCCCCCCCCCCCCCCGCGGAAGGGGAAGGGGTAAGTGGGGGAGGCAAAAACGTAATATGACTCAGTGAGGGGAGGCGGGGTATAGGAGGGTGTGTTATGCTAAGGGGGGTGGGGAATAAGTATCTCCTGAATACTCCCCCCCTCCCCCTTCATTGGAGATATAATTATGCACTTTTCGGTAATTATCAGTTTACTACACAAACATTTACGCGTATACAGGCAAAATTTCTCAAAAAAATTCTCACGAATTCAATGCAACAGGATGTTCTAAATCGTCTCCTCCTTACATCTGATCCCCTCCTAAGTTTCTCGAGACCAAAAAGGCAAAAAAAATCGAAACCCTATTCACGCAATGCTATCGAACTTTTAGTGTCTGAAAAAGTGCACGGAGATTCTAGCGATTCCGAATCTAGTACATAATTACTGTACCTACATATTTTATGACAATAAATTTTTACTATAAGTATGAACTTGATTGTTTTTATCATAAATACTAAAATACTGCAGATTTAATCAAATAAACTCTACACAAGGTAGAGAGAAGGCATGCGGAACCAGTATGTGATAGTACAACTCACACTTGACCGTTATTTTGAAACTGTCGTGTATTTCAATGAAATATATTACGAATACCAGCATTTTTCATTTAATTTCGGCACGATCTGAATATTGGCCGCATTTGAACAGTAAATCACTCTGTGTGCGGCGTAGCGCGTAGTAGTTTTCATAAGGTGTTTTTTTTAGGTTTCCGTATCCCGTACGGAAGCCTATTACTAAGCCTACGCCGTCTGTCTGTCTGTCTGTCCGTCTGTCCGAGGGCTGTATCTCTTGAACCGTAATAGGTAGCCCGTTGAAATTTTCAAAGAATATGTGCTATTATGGCGGATATAACAACAAATAATAAAAAATTTAAAGTAAAAAATTAAGGGGGTTCCCATAAAAAAAACGTATTTTTTTATGTTTTATTTTTGTGGTGCTGAAACCTCGGCGTGCGAGGCCGACTCGCACTTGGGCCAGTTACATAAATTGCGATCCTTCGCATTAGAACTTTGAAAAGCATGTGATCGATAGATATAACAAATGGCGTCATTTTGCTATAAACATTCCATTCAAATTCTCTTTAGTTACTTACCTGAGATCAAGTCTTCAAAGTTCAAGCGGAAGAAAAAATCGACATTTGGTTTACCGTCTAGTTCGTATAGAAAAAAACTATTTAAAAAAATATAAAAACCGCCTTCAAAAATGTATGAAATAAAAAAATAAAAATCGAACCCTAGAGTTGAAGGCGGTCGGTTATTTTTGCTTGCTTTAGCACCACCGCCTTCAACTCTATGGTTCGATTTTTATTTTTTTATTTCATACATTTTTGAAGGCGGTTTTTATATTTTTTTAAATAGTTTTTTATTTCAAATTTTTTTTAGTAATTTTTATTTGCTATTAATGTACTCGGCGGAATCGCTCGGCCTTCGGCCTCGCTTTCCAATCCGATCTTGACCAAAATAATGTACTCGGCGGAATCGCTCGGCCTTCGGCCTCGCGATTCCGCCTCGCTTTCCCATCCGATCTTGACCAAAAAAAAATTGGACCACCTTGGAGCTAGACTGAACCGAACACAAAAAGAATCATCGAAATCGGTTCACAATTGGGGAAGATATTGCTGAACATACATAAAAAAAAATACATACAGCCGAACATAGAACCTCCTCCTTTTTTGAAGTCGGTTAATGATAAAATTTTACAACCAAAAACGTCTGATCGATATACAAAGAATTGTTCTATATTTTTCAGTAGTTTTTAGCTTTTAGATTGGTCTAGTTATTACAGGCTATTTCTTCAAAAATCCACATGTGGCGTTACTACGTTCTTAAAACAACAGTTTTTTTAGAAGCGGGGAAAGTAATTACAAAAAATATTTTACTACGGTAGGTGTGCTCAGAGCTAGGAACTAGGCTCGCACCTGTATCGCTAAGCTCCGCATTATCTGTCAGCCTTATATTATAGGCACCCGTCATGGCGGCATGGCGTTCGCAACCCCCGCGTACGGCCGAATGACCATGGGCGTCTTTAGACACCTTATGGGTGGCTCAACGCCACATGTCGCGCTTTCTATAAAACTTCAGAGTAAAAATGTTTTATGGAAGTGTTAAGGGACACTTCCGTAAAACATCTTTACTCTATGGGCGCGGGGGCGGCGGCGGCGGCCCCCCTCTAGTCATACTCGTATTTTGAGAACCCTTTTTACAAATACCCCCTACCCTCTATAATGCCTTGGTTGACGTCTATGTAATCAGGCATTTTTGAGCAGCCCATCGGAAGTTTGCAGGGTTTTTGAAAATTCTTTATGAGTTTAAGCTGCTGTTAAGGCAGCAGAATAGAAATAAATGTATTGCGCACGAAATTCGTACATAATGCCTTTCTATAGATAATACACAGGTACAGTATAGTCTTGGTTGCATACTATTCCCGACTTTGTCAGCCTTAGTAACTCAGTGGTGCTGTCGGTCGACTGTCGGTCGTGATCATAAGCACACCTAGGCGCTGTCAGTAATTGAATGGGTGACCGCTCGACCGTTGGAGGCTGACCGTGGTTCGCATTCCACGTAAAACTGTAGGTTCCTTCTCTTCTTACCTTACTAAGTGGTAGGATTTAACCCGCCCGTGTTGGTACCATCGCACTGAATGAAAGGCCGGTTGAAACGGCTATATAAATAGTTCGAGATTTCCATTCAGTTCAGTGAAGCCGGCACAACCTAAGGGAAGCACTGACGTGGCACGTAGTTCACCAAGGTTTTATGGGCTGGCATCACGGATGTAGTAGGTGATGTAGTCAACCATGTCAGTTTCCATAAAAAAAAATAATAATAATTGCACCACAATAACGACTTTTCTACTGTTGCTATAAGGAAATTACTTAAAATAACATTCTCTTGGCACGTCGCCATTAAACAAAACACTTCCCATCTTCCTTACTCACTTATAACGACATGAACGAATAGAGATGCTAGCTGGCCTATTAACTGGAATTTCCTCACCCTTATTAGCCTAAATCACTCTTATTGCGCAGTTCATAAGGTGTATTTTCAACTGTTCTGTACTAGCGGCTGCCATGGCAATAAAAAGGTAAATGCGTGCTTACGGCGTAGATAATAAGGTGTATTTTAACTTTTACGGTTGAGGTGCGAATTTCCCACCATTAGGCTCTATTCACATTACGACAATTATACTGAACGAATTTCACATTTCGGGAGCAACGAGCCTTTGTATGGTTAGGTAATAAAATGGAGATAGATAGTACCCTGTCGCACTCCCGCCAGCTTGCGTGGAGAGAAATACTTCTGAGGAATAGAAGGAGTGTTCAGTCGTCAAGCACGTTAAGTCAATGGTTCAAATGTGATTTGTGTTTACCTATTGTTTTTTAGGGTTTGTTTGTAGACTCTATGTATGATACTAAAAGTAAATTTACGATTTTTAGAAATCTTTTCTGTATGTATGTTCCTCCATAACTCTTAAAGCGATCATCCGAATTAGATGAAACTTGTACAAGCACATTTAGCTATAGACACAGGATAGGGTAAATAAAATTCAGTTCCTAATACTAAGATGTGGCTCTCATACAAACCAAATTGTTCCGCTCGCCGAAATAAAGGTACTGTAGCGGGCATACTTACTTTCTTCTTGGTAAATACGAATTTCGCGCGAGCGAAGCCGCGGGCAAAAGCTAGTAAGATAATATAATTGTTTATTTTTTCTATGTAACCTTAACTTGTTTACACTACAGTTGGGCCGTGTATTAATTTTATAAAGAGTCATCTTTATAAAGATCCTGTTTTCTAAGCTAGGATCTCCTGTATTATGCGAAGCAAGATCTCTGCGTTACAACACAACCGAAAATATGTATGTGACGCAAAGGCCAAAACAAAATTAAAAAAATTGGTACTTATGTATGCACGGTGTATAAAAACGTACCATGGACCTTTGCCAGTATGTTCCCGGCTTACTTGGATACGAATATGTAAATGTTTTGTTGTAAATCAATGGTATAAACTGAATACTTATCGAGATATAACATTTTTGTTTTTTATCATTTAGTAATTCATATGTATTAACGTCACGTTCAACTCTTTTGCTACTACCTACTTACATTCCACTATATTAATCGAATCTCAAACATCGAAAGGTTGACTGTAAGAAATCTCTGTAAGGCATAAGTCCGCCTTTACACTTTATGTTAATGTTCTATGAAACATTTTCTATTTTATCTTATTCCTGTATTGTTTGTGCAGTGTGGGGCCGGTACTTAAAAATAATAGCCCCTCTGCATCTCTCCCCGTGCATTTCGTGAAAGGCGACTAAGACTAAAATAAAACAGCTAAAATTATTACTCCCAATAACGATGACACCTTGCCACCAACTCAAAATCATCAACATACACACATATAACAAACGTCGAAAATACAAAAAATATTATTACGAAGCCAGGTAAAAAGTTAACCAATCCTTCGTAAAGATTTTACGATCTGCAAAGGAAACAGAGAAATAAACACATTAATTGAAATCCATTTGGTTATTATGCTAATCCCATTAGTAGAAATGGAGAAAATCTCGACCGCAGAACAAACATCAAGCGTGCTGTACCAGAAGGGACAAACGATATGGATTATTTTTTAACCGACTTCAAAAAAAGGAGGAGGTTCTCAATTCGACTGTATTTTTTTTTTATGTTTGTTACCTCAGAACTTTCGACTGGGTGAAACGATTTTGATGATTCTTTTTTTATTTGAAAGCTGGTGCTTCCCGTGTGGTCCCATTTCAATTTGGTCAAGATCGGATTAGAAAGCGAGGCGGAATCGCGAGGCCGAAGGCCGAACGATTCCGCGCGAGTACATTAATAGCAAAAAATTACTAAAAAAACTGTGAAATAAAAAACTATTAAAAAAAATATAAAAACCGGCTTCAAAAATGTATGAAATAAAAAAAAATGGAACCCTTGAGTTTAAGGCGGTGCTAAAGCAAGCAAAAATGATGCATAAAAGAAAACATGAGTGGATGATATCCTTTGTGATTTGTGTAGCCTTCTTTAGCACCGCCTTCAACTCTAGGGTTCGATTTTTTTTTCTATTTCATACATTTTTGAAGGCGGTTTTTATATTTTTTCATATACGGGACGCGTTATGGGGCACTTGTTCTCTTACAGCGCGCTAAACGTTTGGGCTCTCGTCAAGCCCTCGTCAGCTAGTCTGCGTTGACGCCAATGGCCGATTTATTATATGTTTTATATTATGTTTATTTTTAAACGAGCGTCGTCTTTTTTGGGCGTCGTCGGCTCAACAATCCATGCTGACGGCGCCAAGTGTCTCGCGTATCAATAAAAAAAAAAAAAAAAATGTTTTAGTATTCCGTACCTCAAAAAAAGAGGAAAACAAAATGAACCTTTATAGGATCACTTCGTTGTCCGTCCGTCTGTCTGTCTGTCTGTCAAGATCGTTTTTTCTCAGGAACAGGTAAAGGTATCAAGTTGAAATTAATATCTAGGTCTACGATTCCTTGGAGGTGTAAAAGTTTATATGTTCTAAGTCAACGCAATCGCAGGATACGGCTATTTATGTCACATATTTTGCTACAAATCAAATTAAAACCTATAATATGGTACTTCCCGTTAACATAGAATCATTTAATTTGGTGAGGAGCATCTTCTCGCAGCACAAGTAAAAGAAAAAAATACGAAAATTTTAAACTTTTAGTTACATGACATTAAAAAAAAATGAGCTTGCTCTGTATGATTCAGATTCAGATTCAGATATTTATTTCGCTATAAAGAACACACAACAATAACAATATTTCATTGAGACATATGCATATTCAGTATGGTTCGTCATAATTTTTTATCATGTCCCGTTCAGTAGTGCAATCTATAAGGAACGGTTCTTCCGTAAGAAACCTTACAGAGCTTTTTTTAAATATAATTTACATACTAAGTTTTCATTATGTTAAATATAACATACTATATCTAATCAAAAAATTAAAAATATTAAGTCAAAATATACGCATTAAAAGAGATAATAAAATACAAAACAAAGAACATAGGGTTCAGTCAAGTTATTAATAAAATTTGTGTTTATGCATATAAACAATTTGAATTATCAAAGTCAGCTGAATTTTTATTTACAGTAAGAAAAAAATTCACTTAGCTTATAAAATGGATTGTCTAAGAGAAATATTTTCAGCTGACTCTGGATGTCAAGACCTTTTTCTCAGGAACGGATCAAGATATCAAATTGAAATTAATATGAAATACTAAGGTCTGCGATCCGTTCGAGATGTTCTTAATCGAAAATTCAAGCTTCTAAATCAACGCAATCAAAAGATACGGGCATTTATGTCAAATTTTGATACTCGCAAACTCACTCAAACCAAATCAAAACCTGGGTACAGCCCGTATATTGTGTGATGGTCCGGAAACCTCGGTGCACGAGTTCAAGTCGCACTTGGCGGCTTTTTAGGTTTCCGTATCCCGTACGGAAGCCTATTACTAAGCCTCCGCTGTCTGTCTGTCAGTCCGTCCGTCTGTCTGTCCGAGGGCTGTATCCACAGCTGTATCTCTTGAACCGTAATAGGTAGCCCGTTGAAATGAATTCACAGAATATGTGTTACTATGGCGGATATAACAAAAAATAATAAAAAAAAGAAAAAGTTAATAATTAAGGGGGGCTCCCATACAACAAACGTGCGAAAAATCGATTTGTCACGCTACTGAATAATAGATGACGCCACAGGCTTTTATACATTGCATTGCTGAAAGACAAAAGATAGGCGGATAATATTGATAGCGGATAGATACGAAAACCTCCGTGCGCGAGTAAAACTCGCACTTAACAGATTTTATAAATCTGGTTCCTCCAAAAATAAAAATAAAACATTGGCATATCGGTTAAGCTTGGTTAAACGCGACCTCGGTCAATGCTCGCTTGGATAATCTGGGTTCTACTTACAACAATATCGAAACCTCTAAAAAAAAGTCGAATTGAGAGAACTTTGCCATTTGCAATCCGCCGACGCACCAAAGTAGTCGATAGAAGCGACCGTGGACAGGAAAACGGAGTGTGGGAAGACCACCCACCAGGTGGGACGACGACATCAAGTGCGTCGGCGGAAAGCAGTGGTTTCGTACCGATGAAGGCCGAGGGAGGACTGGAGGAAAATTGGAGAGGCATACGTCCAGCAGTGGACGCTTACACGCTGACTGACTGACTGACTGTCATTTAAAAAAATACACAATCCATCTCCATAATACTTCTCAATGATCAGGACTACATTCTGAGGTACTATGCCCATTCCGTGTGATGCATTCTCGTTGCTCTATGGCCCGAACAGTCGCGTTACGGGCTGGTAACAAATAAAACTTGTTTACTGGCCGTAAACGCAATTTGTCGTAAAGCAAACTTATTAATTTTCCGTTATAAATTACTGGGTTTATGTTAGCTCGCGCAGTGTAGGTAAACAAGCAACTGAGACGGTTGTATATATGCTACACCTGCGGATATCAGCCGACCACATCTTGATGAACTAGGTGCCGTGTCAGTGGTTGCCTTGGGTCGCGGCGGCTACACTGAACTGGACGGAAAGCACGAACTATTTGCATAGCCGTTTCGACCCACCTCAGTGCCGTGGTGTCATTCGGGACCGATTAACCACGGCAATCACGGCACGGCACTCAATCAGAGATACAGTTATCCAAATAAATAAAGCAAAGTTTCTACGGACGTGTGACGTACTACGTCAATATATGAATATCCTTATAACTCGAGAATCACTTTATCGATTTATATACGGTTTTCACTGTTGCATTCTGTCACTTCTCAAGATGGTTTTACGCTATAAATCATAGCGCTAAGTCATCGGCGGCCTGAGCTGTGAGCAAAAAGTCACGCGAAGCGAATTCGCGGGCATAAGCTAGACCTGTTATTCGTGATATCCGAACCACGGCTAGCCTCAACTATCGCATGGTCGCCCGTCCAGGATCTGACCACGCCCAGGTGTGCTTTACTTCACGATTGAACGTAGGTCGATAGCACCACCGATCTACCAAAGCTGGCATATACAACGTGTCCCAAAACAAAACTCAACGTCAAGCGGGAACCAGGGAGTAGGCCAGTTTGTGATAATCCAGGGAAAAATAAGAAAAAAAAATCTGAGTCATTTATTTTTTTAGAAAAAAAATTTACTGAATATTTTTTTGGTAAAACTACAGGCATTCTGGTTTTATTTTGGATAGTTATCAATAGCAGAGTTATTTAGGCTTCCAATACAAACATTTTAATAATTATATTTGCAAATTTGTAGTCGTAGTACCTAAAATGTTTTATGAGATGTAAATTTTCAACGTTTTTCAAATAATGTTCATATAAAAAACAAATGACCCGATTTTTTTTTTCTTATTTTTCCCTGGGTAGGCATAAACTGGCCTTGACGTTGAGTTTTGGGACAGTTGTATACATGTCCTCAGTTGTCTTAAGAACCGATTGCGTTATTTCCACAATGTACATAATGTTTGTTTTTCGCTTTATCCTATTCTGTTTTGTTTTTTTTTTTTTCATTTACCCATACGCCGAAAAGGTTTCGCCGGGGCGCCTCAAATGACCTTTCAATGCGCTCATTCAGCGAAAAGGCAAAACCATCAGCGTATTAAAAAATCCTTTATCGGTATTCATTGGTCGGCGCCCAATTTAAACCAATCCTGTCCCGATGTGATTTCATGAATATTTGACTGCTTTTCAAAACATCCCGCGGGTGGTGGGGAAGGGTTTCCGTGACTCCGCATAAAGCGGCCTTATTTATAAAGTTAATTAAATCCGTTGGTATTTTTAAGGGTCCCGTGCGAGTAACGTGGAACTCTACCGTGATGTCCGTCCTTGTTTGTCTTTACGTATATGTCTGTCTATGTCTTTCAAACTCTGCTTACTTTAGAGATCGACACACTCTACTAGTTAAGTAAGATGGGTAGGTAAGAAGGTAAGTAAGAAGGGAAGGGACCTACAGTTTAACGTGGAATCCGAACCACGGTCAGCCTCCAACGGTCGAGCGGTCACCCATCCAAGGACTGACTGCGCTCAGCGTTGCTTAACAACAGTCGACCGACCGCACCACTGAGCTATCGAAGCTGACTACTATAACAAAGGTACCGTGTGTGGATCGGTAGTTGAAGAGAATAGCCCCGCTGCATCTCTTCCCGTGCATGTCGTGAAAGGCGATTAAGGGATAAATACAAGATGCCGTGATAAAGGGCGACAGGCGAGCCATCTCTCACCTTGATACGGTCCTGCCAAAGTCATGTCAGTCAGTCAGTCAGTCATCGTGTAAGCGTCCACTGCTGGACATACGCCTCTCCAATTTTCCTCCAGTCCTCCCGGCGTTCAGCGGTACGGAACCACTGCTTTCCGCCGACGTACTTGATGTCGTCGTCCCACCTGGCGGGTGGTCTTCCCACACTCCGTTTTCCTGTCCACGGCCGCCAGTGTAGGACACGGTTACTCCAACGGTCGTCGTCTCTTCGGCTGACGTGCCCAGCCCATTGCCACTTGAGCTTAGCCACCCGGTATCCAATATCGACTACTTTGGTGCGTCGGCGGATTGCCTCGTTACGCACCATATCACGTAGCGTTATTCCCAGCATGGCTCGCTCCATTGCTCGCTGGGCAACTTTCAACCTTTGGACAACACCGACCGTCAGCGTCCACGTTTCACACCCGTACGTCATAACCGGAGGACACACTGGTCATATATACGGGTTTTTAAAAACAACCCACTACAAAGTCATGTAGTCATTTGAAAAAGTTGAAAGCTGTTGGTCAGTCTCATGGCCGAGTGGTTTAGGCATCGGCTTCTCATGTGAGAGGTCCGAGGTTCGAATCGGCATAGCATCTTCGGTTGTGTTCTCCTCTAGTCCAGTATAGCCAGCAATCCAGGGAAGGCTCCGGTATGGCACCTACCTTATCGGTGGTGATATTGGCTGGTCAGAGCATGTGCTTTGGCCCCTTCGACTCAGCCACCAATACCGGATTAAATGTTAAAAAATCACTGATTTCAGGCGTAGAATCATACCCTTTTTAGGTTTCCGTATCCCGCACGGAAGCCTATTACTAAGCCTCCGCCGTCCGTCCGTCCGTCCGTCTGTCCGAGGGCTGTATCTCTTGAACCGTAATAGGTAGCCCGTTGAAATGTTCCCAGAATATGTGTTACTATGGCGGATATAACAACAAATAAGAAAAATAAGAAAATGTTAAAAATTAAGGGGGCTCCCATACAACAAACGTGCGAAAAATCTATTAGTCACACTATTGAGTAATAGATGGCGCCACAGGCTTTTATACATTGCATTGTTGAAAGACAAAAGATAGGCGGATAATCGCGGATACATACGGAAACCTCCGTGCGCGAGTAAAACTCGCACTTAACAGATTTTGGGTACTAGCGCACCTATTAATTCTACACCGTGTTTATAAAGTGTCGAATCCCACACAAGCCATTAAATTGCGCATTTTAAATATGCATACTCACAGTTTGGCTATTCCAAAATGTTGGGTCTGCGTCGCCCGGACTATAAAGATAAGAACGAGGCCTTGTGCGCGCCGCAAAACCTTCCTGAAAAAGGTTTTTCGAGCGCCCTTCTGGACGGAACTAATTAATATCGGCATTGTGACGCAAGCAAGCAAACCCGCCCGGGTTGGTACCGCCGCACTGAATGAAAGGTCGGTTGAAACGGCTATCTAAATAGTTCATGTTTTTTCGTCCAGTTCAGTGTAGCCGGCGCGACCGAAGGTGAGCACTGACGTGGCACCTAGCTTTTATGAGAAATTTTATATGATACGTATATAATTGCAGACATGATAAGTAGTTTAAGCCTAGCATCGTAAATAGGCACAAAATAATAACAATAAATAGGTAATCGAATGCCTCGAGGCATTAAGTGTGTTACCTTTTACCCAAATTTTTATTTCAGTGCAATAAACATATACAGGATGTATCAGGATAGGTTTGAGAAACTTCAGGAAAAGAAAGTACTCATTATTAGAAGAAAAAAATCCTTATCACTCAAATCGAAATTCCGTTGTTTTTTTGGTCATTAAAAAGTTGGAAATTGTAATAAAAACTCGATGGACAGTGAGACTGGAGAGTGCAGTGAACTAATTCAGTCCTCTTTTTCTTTTGAGGTCATTGAACTTTCAGTGTTTGGAATTTACCTACACGCAGTTCAATTGTACTAGTTATGTATGCAACCTACCCATTTTTATTCATGAGTTAGAATTTATTTTTTATTTCATAAAGGCGGATGTTAGCCATCCACCAAATCTTGAAGAATAGATTTTCACCAAAAAGTAATGTAAAATGATCGAATCTGGGAAAAAGTTTCAGAGCTTTTCGTCTTCAAATATGGGCCCCTTTCGAACCCTGAAGTTTCGAAAACCTATCCTGATACACACTGTATATTATGTATATAATATATATATTTTATGGAAAACACTACATGTGGCATTGTTTCACCTACGAGTAGGTGTCTAACGATGCCCATAGATATTCTGTGATGCACTGGGATTGCGAATGCCATGCCGGCTTGCCAAAGGCTCCTGACCTTTTCAATACAACACAATGCAAAGCATTAGCCAAATATTTACCCATATTAGCGGCAAGTGAGCTATGTACTAGCGTTGTACATAGGGCACATAGGTGAGGCACTTTGGCACCGTAAGGCTATAACATCGCATTGGCGATGCGCCAGAAGGCCTTATGGGTCAGTGAGCTGTACACTAACCCTTCCATTCTTCCACGTCTGTGTACATAGTCGTGGTAATATTAGGTTTGCCATACGTCCGTGTGGGGCCGGTACTTAAAAAGAATAGCCCCACTGCATCTCTCCCCGTGTATGTCATAAAAGGCGACTAAGAGATATGACTCCCTTCTTATATTACTAGGTGGTAGGGTTTAGCCAGCCCGGGTTGGTACCACCGCACTGAATGAAAGGTCGGTCGAAACGGCTATGTAAATAGTTTGTGTTTTCCGTCCAGTTCAGCGTAGCCGGCACGACCGAAGGGAAGTACTGACGTGGCACCAAGTTCACCCGGGGTTATGGGCTAACATCACGGATGTTGTAGGTGATGTAGCAAACCGTGTCAGTTTCCATAAAAAAAAAAGTCCGAAATTGGGCCGTACCGTCCGGCATTTAGACGGTGTGAGTGCGGCGCTGACCATGACATGGCGATACTGGAACCTTCGGTGCGCGAGTTCGACTCGCACTTGACCGGTTTTTGGAGGTTTGGGGTGGCGTCCGGCACTGAGGCTGAAAAATTATGGCAAGCCTAGGTAATATGTACTTGAATACGCCAGTAAATAAGTTATGTTATGTATGCGTCATGGATGCTTAAGTGACGCGGTGTTTACCGCGGAGACTTGGCAACTATGAATGATATATGGTGTAGCCTTCAAGAGGAGATTTCTTTATTGATTCACTAGCTGTGCCCTATAGGTTTTTCTTTTATGGAAACTGACACGGTATCTTAACAATGTAAGCGGTGTCTATATATATAATATATATATAGACCGATATATATATAGTTGTAGTTAGTTATTCTGTAATATAACCGACAGAACCAAAATCTATAATATATCCGGTGTAATCGAGCCGGATTGTAAAAACTAAATTGCACAAATTCAAGTATACCATACGAATGATGAATAAAGAAAGAATAATAAAGTGCCCAGCCCCATGACAGGAAAATGATGTGGCACATCATACATTAAAAAAAAACTGACCAAATTAATTTAACAGTTTCTGTTGGTGTTGGAAGTTTATCTTATATAACTGTTAATGTTTTATCAGATAATTAAATAATTAAAGATGCGTCCATTCTAAACTGAGATGAAGTAAATTAATTTAAACACGAAACAATGGTAGATAATAATTAGGCACTAGACATATGTGTACATACCTACCATTCCAATTTTCAACGAGCTTTTAACGCCAACGAGTTTTTAAGCCACACCTAATAAAAAAAAAAAAAAAAAATATTTAAAATACACTAACATTTTTTCATTTCAAAATGTTTCTTTGTCACGACTTTAGAACAGTTCTATAAAAAAAAGGCATTATTAATGAGGTAACGCAGCGTGGAGAGTGCACAGACCGAGTACGGAGTAGACGACACAGCCCCCTGGAGTCCACTCACACCAATAATCTCCTTTACACTCTATACTGATTTAGGGTCGCGCGAGCTGCCTATAGGTTCACTACTAAATTATTACATTAAATAACATTATTGTAAGGCTAGCTGTTCAAGCGGATTTGATTCGAGGAAATATTCCAATACCATCCATAGATGTGCCTGAATACGCCAGTGAAAACCACACGCGAATCGATTGAGTCGTTCTTGACTTATAAGCGAACATATGTGACGGTTCTATAAGTGAAGTGAAAAGGTCTGTCAAACCGGCGTGACCGGCTGCCTGCGGTGTACTGGACGCTAACGGCACGGTAACGAGCACGGCACGACTACGGCACGACCAGGGCACGGCAGCGGCGAGACAAAAAAAATACGCCGTGCCGTTATCCTCTAGTGCGCAATCAGTGGCCGCTTGCGCACTAGCTAGACCAGGGATGGGCAAACTTTTTTCTACGCGGGCCGATATTTACAAACATAATATATGGGGGGCCAGGTTTTTTAATTTTTGGCTATAGGTATCTGTTATCTAATATAATACTTTATTGAAATAAAAATTTTTGTATTTTCCGAAATTAAGTTATTTATTGACTCACTATGTTTCAACAACATTAAAAGTTATCTTATTTATATGCAACATTAAATTATATGAACTGTCTAACTATAGATATTCGAATCAGGTACCTACAGTGTATCTGGTGCACTATTAAATAGTGAAATATATATTTATTGCAGGTAATCTATAATATGGGACAAAGATTTATTAATTAAAGTAACCAAGTACACTAGTTTAATGTTTGCTGAATTTTTCTATGATTTATGTTATCTTATTATCTACTTCTGGGTCGATGGTCGCGGGCCGGATTGCAACCGTTCGCGGGCCGGAGATGGCCCGCGGGCCGTAGTTTGCCCATCCCTGAGCTAGACTATAAGTAACGGCACGGCAATGGTGACGTCAAAATCACGGCACGGCTGCAGGGTAACATAATATGAGCAGCTTTTACACTGACCGGCGACAAAATGTGTGAAAACATTTATGAACAGCTTTCGCGCTGGCCGGCGACGAAGTCGGAGATGCAAGCGGAACCTTGAACACAGCTGTATACTTCTCAAAAGTATACAATAAATATTTCAAATATAATAATTAAATCTAGACCTAAAAATAACTAAATTAACTATAAAATAAATCTACCTATAAATAAAAAAAAATCGTCCTTAAGGACCATTAGCATGGTCCCCATGACTGACGCCTCGCTGACGCGGCGTTCCCCCTCTGGATCGTCAGGTGGATCTGCTGGTTGAAATGCGCCCGGACACAGCGGTGCCCAGACGCGTCGATGAGTAGTTTTCCCAATTTCTTAGAAAAACTGATCGCGTCCGGGCTCCATGCTCCATCTCTACAGCAAAGGCCACAAACTCGTAGTTGTTCTTGAGTTGGTTTTATTTGGCATGTTTAACCGATTGGACCTTTGTCCAGCTGCATATGTTGCGATCAAAAAGTTAGCCTCTGTAATAATTCTAAAACGCCCTCTCGCAGCCATTGGTGCGGACAAAGTGCGCACTGAGCCGTCGTCGGACGCAGGCGGCACAAAGTTTGCGCCGGCCCAATCCATCATCGGCGGTATAAAAATAAAAATAACTCGCCCAGGGACGGCCCCTGCAGATAATAGGTATTATCGGGAAGATGCTGACTTCGCGGCGTCAACCTCGCCAGCCCCCGCTCCCCGGGGGGGATTCACACAGTTGCCATCCCGAGTTTTTTTTTTATGGAAAATGACACGGTTGGCTACATCACCTACAACATCCGTGATGTCAGCCCATAACACCGGGTGAACTAGGTGCCATGTCAGTGCTTCCCTTCGATCTTGCCGGCTACACTGAACTGGACGCAAAACACAAACTATTTACATAGCCGTGTCGACCGACGTTTCATTCAGTGCGGTGGTACCAACCCGGGTGGGTTGAACCCTACCACCGAGTAAGGTAAGAAGGGAAGGGACCTACAGTTTTACGTGGAATCCGAACCACGGTCAGCCTCCCAACGGTCGAGCGGTCACCCATTCAAGTACTGACCGCGCCCAGCGTTGCTTAACAATCAATAGCTACAGTCGGCTGTCTGCACCACTGAGCTATCGAGGCTGACATGCTGTTTCTCTAGCGATCATTATTTTCTCGGAAACGGCTCTAACGATTTGGATGAAATTTTGTATTTAAGATAATGTTTTATTTTTCAAGTTTATCTAGACGCCGAGCGAAGCTCAGTCGCCAAGGTACCCATTATATTAATTGCCGCGTTGGGCCGGCACTTAAAAGTAATATCCCCACTGTCTCTCTCCCCGCGCACGTTGTAAACGGCGACTAAGGGATGTTTGCCTAGTTTATTTAAAGAAGAAACTCAAAAAACAACAATAAAGTCGCCAATGTGCTGTTAGAAGACTGAAAACAATTTTAGAACACTGTTTAAGCTAAAGCAACACCAAGGCTAGGTCAATGGCCAGTGGTCATCATATTTTATACTGAAGTCACAATTTATAAAAAAAAATCTTATAAAATAGAAAGTACATATCTACTGTTCAGTAAAGAATTAAAAAAAGTTCAGTGTAGCCGGCACGACATGGCACCTAGTTCACCAAGGTGTTATAGGCTGACATCACAGATGTGGTAGGCGGTGTACCCAACCATGTCCATAAGAAAGAGTGTAATTATGTATTATTATACGCAGCATAAGTCTAGAAACTCAAAGGGGAACGCTATAAGCGTCCCTCTGGACTATGTCTGCCTCGGCTGAAGTAGAAGAAATGTTTTATTTATGAGTTCATGTTTAGTTATGTTTTGTTTGATATGACCCAATTTTTTTAACGGTGCACTTCGAGCTGTCAAAGTCGTTAGGTTCTCAGCACTGAATGCACCTCCCCGCTTACTTCCTCACCTCTCCGCCAATGCCAATCAGTACGATCTGCACTCCATACTGATTAGGCGTCGGCGGAGAGCACTGAATGCACCTTGCATTCAGTGCTGAGAACCTAACGACTTTGACAGCTCGAAGTGCACAGTTAAAAAAATTGGGTTATAGGTAAGTTTTGTTTTAAGTTATTTTAATTTAATTTTCTCTATACGTTCTTTCTGTTATTTCATTTTTATGTTCTCTTTTAGTTATTTTGAATAAACATAAACAGGTCCCTTTCCTGCTTACCTTACTAGGGGGTAGGGTTCAACCCGCCCGGGTTGGTACCACCGCACTGAATAAAACGGCGGTCGAAACGGCTATGTAAATAGTTTTTGTTTTCCGTCCAGTTCAGTGTAGCCGGCACGACCGAAGGGAAGCACTGACATGGCACCTAGTTCACCCGGTGTTATGGGCTGACATCACGGATGTTGTAGGTGATGTAGCCAACCGTGTCAGTTTCCATAAAAAATAAATAAAAGATATTAAAAGCAAATTAAAAGATTATTTTGAATCGTCATTTGCCAGACCTGCGTCGGGGCTATAGTGGTGAACCCGTCTGTCTGGCCGCCCCTCATCCCGCGGGAGTTCGGACAGGAATCACCGACGATGCTCGACACAATCGGAGCGCTTCATAAATTGTGTATAAAACGTCCGGGATAACAGCGTGAAAAAAAAATGCACGATCGCTGATTTTTGCAGAAGACAGCAATCGAATATCTGATCCCCTCCGGACGGTTGTAAAGTCTCCCTTCACACTTACATTACGTATATCTATACATGCTTGTTTATTGTTTATTGTTTATTGATCATTCATATGGCAGTTAGACTGCACTCGAACTTGTCACAACTTGTTCCCGTCCAGTGGCCGATGCCATACCACAGATTACTTAATAGTTACTTCGTAACAGATAAATCACTCCATAGAAAATGTTCCTACCTTCGGGCTTTAATAGCCTACTGTTTCACGTCGCCAATCACTGCGTGCGAAAATGTACCTTAATGATCGAGTGTAAAGTGGTTATTGCTTTGCAGCTGCTCTTAGTTGCGTGGGCAAGCGTCTATGTATACTTCGCGCGACTGACGAATTTCCACTGAAATAGACCGCCGGCGGCGGCCCGTCGGGCGGTAGGTAGTTAGCGCGCGCAAGTACATAGAGTGCGTGAGACCTGACCATTATTTTTTTTATTTTTTTTTTATGGAAACTGACACGGTTCGCTACCTCGCCCACAACGTCCGTGTTGTCAGCCCATAACACCGGGTGAACTAGGTGCCATGCCAGTGCTTCCCCCTTTGATCGTGCCGGCTACACTGAACTGGTCGGAAAACACAAACTATTTACATAGCCGTTTTGACCGACGTTTCATTCAGTGCGGTGGTACCAACCCGGGCGGGTTAAACCCTACCACCAAGTAAGATTAGGAGGAAAGGGACCTACAGTTTTACGAGGAATCCGAACCTCGGTCAGCCTCCAACGGTCAGCGGTCACCCATCCAAGTACTGACCGCACCCAGCGTTGCTTAACATTCAATAGCGACAGTTGACTGTCTGCACCACTGAGCTATCGAGGCTGACCATCCTATGCCGGTACGAACAAAGAGGAGGACTGACATCGCACTTAGTTCACCAAGGTGTTATGGGCTAACAACACGGCAGATTATTCTAGATTCCAAACGTCTTTTCTAGCTGTGTCTTAATCCACCCTACCAATTCGACTTGACTGCTCAGTTAGATTATCTGCATAGTGCAACGTTAGAGAAACTATCTCCTAGCAGCAGGGACAGACAAAGTTTCGACGTATCTCTTCGCGTTCGCTGTTTAGTCGCGAGTAATTCCTCATTACGATGGTCTCTCGAGTGGTAAGGCCGAAGATACGGGTGATGTATGACGTCATGTGAATCTGGGGCGATTTTACATTTACGGAAGTGCCGCCGTCGCGAAAGCGTAATACCGTCGTGAATTTATCGTTTCTGCTGCATTTACCATTTTCACATATCTTGTCGACATTAATCTATGCAAATATATGCGTAATTTCAATGACAATACAATATTTTTAACTCTTGATTATCTTGTTTGAAAGTGTACTTTCGTATGAAAGTTTGAGTGCACGGATTTATGATAAAGACGCGTAAGCATCAGCGTTAACTGCCGCGAGTCACTGTTACCAGGGTTACTTCGAGAGTTTTTTTTTACTGGTTTCACTGTTACTAGTGTCACCGTTACCAAATCGCAATTCACTCCAGCTCTGAAAAATCCTCAGGGCCCCGGCATAGATGTTTACACATCAAAAACCCGACTCACAATCAAAGCCAAAACGATGATGCCGCCTCCTGGAATACGTGTGGTTTCAAATGCATGACATCATGTTGAAATTACCGGAGTCGTTGCGACGAAACGTTCGATCATCTATCTCGAGAGGTGCGATTTTAAATTCCTCTTTGCGCAAGTGAATGGTAAGAAGCCTAGGCGCATACATAATATCTTTAATTGTTGTCAAAAGTCTATACGGGTTTAAAATAATATGAGAACACGAATAGTATCCATGCTTTTTTGGGGACCAAACAATACTTAACTCAATAGTATAGTCGACGAGCAGTCGATAGTATACGCCGGGTCTACGCTACTTGCAAATGTTCCCGTCGCAAAAGTTATCGCGACGCTGTCGCGACGTTTTCGCAAATGTAAAATGATCCGCGGTACTGTGTAATCCACTTGCGCACTATCGCAGTTGGCTTGTCGAGCGAACTTTGTTGGTGCCACTGTACTTGACAGCGGTACTGTAAGCAACTCTTGGAGCATACTGTATTCTTTATTTGGATAGATATAAATTGTTTATTTATTTGAAGGTGCTTCATAAAGTAGCATAGTGTAAGTAAACAGGAACATGCTGTGCAAAGGCGGACTTATCTCTTGTAGAGATTTCTTCCAGTCAACCTTTGGAAGTTTGAGATGTGTGTGCCTTCAAAGAATAGAAGGTAGTAACAAATAAAGCAAAATAAAAATAAATAAATGTAGAAATATAAAATAAAAAAGTCATACATACATACAAAAATACATACATAGCGTCACGCCTGTTTGCGAAAGGGGTAGGCAGAGCCGCGATCCTGAAACTCTGTCGCCTCTTCCACTCTCATAATTTCAGTAAATCTCAAAAAAGTCAGTCAGTGTGTATGCGTCCATTGTTGGACATACGCCTCTCCAAAAAAAACCGGCTAAGTTCTAGTCGGACTCGTACACCGAGGATTCCGTACGATCACGTAATTGACAATTTTTTTTTTATTTATTTATTTTTTTTATTTAGAGTTTGCACTATAATAACAATAAGTTTGACGCTTGCACGTATTACCGTTATTACGATAGATCGAAAAACAAAAAAAAACGTCACAAAAACACGTTTCTTGTCTAGTGGCCTCCTTAATGATTTTATTTAGTTTTTTTTTTATTTCTTATCATATCCGTCATAAAACACATTTCGTAAAACTGTCAACTACTATGTACTAGTACTATTATTAATACACTATATGTGTTTTCATTTTACGAAGGCACGAGGGAGGGGTACGAGGTAAGAAGTGGTGCGAGAGGCGACCCCGCGGAGCTCACTAGAGAACGAACTCGGTGCCCGGTCGGTACACACGTTCTACACGTCTCCGCGTCGCTCCGTCGAACCGAGTCGTTCCCTACTGAGCTCCGTACGGTCTCACACCACTTCCTACCTCATACCCCTCGTGCCTTCGTAAAATGAAAACACTTCTAAAAGATACAGCCCTTTTAAAGATAGGACAGACGGACGGACAGACGCATAGGATCCCTCGAGGTCCCTCCTATTACTAGGCCTACGAAACCCTAAAAATACATCAAACCGTGTGGGGCCGGTACTTTAAAAGAATAGCCCCACTGCATCTCTCCCCGTGTATGTCGTAAAAGGCGACTAAGGGATATGACTCCCTTCTTACCTCACTAGGTGTTACGGTTTAACCCGCCCGGGTTGGTACCACCGCACTGAATGAAAGGTCGGTCGAAACGGCCATGTAAATAGTTTGCGTTTTCCGTCCAGTTCAGTGTAGCCGGCACGACCGAAGGGAAGCACTGACGTGGCACCAAGTTCACCCGGTGTTAAGGGCTGACAGAACGGATGTTGTAGGTGATGTGGCCAACCGTGTCAGTTTCCATAAAAAAAAACTCATTGTCTATTCTTTCCGTCTGCCATGCCGACGCTACACCGAGAAAAATAGCAAAAAAACATGTCAAGCGAAGGCGTTCGCGCTATCTTCTCATCTGTTCGAATGATTTAAGGCTCGGCTTTATCGCGGTCGTGGGCGTTGGCTGAGGGGGGGTAGGTAGACTGAGGGGTATGTCAACTATAAGAGGGAAATGTCGACTGAGAGAGTTGAGTAAACTGAGTCGACTGAAAGAGTGGAGTTAACTGAGTCGACTGAAAGAGTGGAGTTAACTGAGTCGACTGAAAGAGTGGAGTTAACTGAGTCGACCGAAAGAGTGGATTTAACTGAGTTGACAGAAAGAGTGGAGCAAACTGAAAGAGTAGAGTTAACTGAGTCAACTGAAAGAGTGAAGTAAACTATGTCGATTGAAAGACTAGTGGAGTAAACTGAGTCGATTGAAAGAGTGGAGTAAACTGAGTCGAATGAAAGAGTAGAGTTAACTGAGTCGACAGAAAGATTGGAGCAAACTGAGTCGACTGAAAGAGTTGAGTTAACTGAGTCGAATGAAAGAGTAGAGTTAACTGAGTCGACAGAAAGATTGGAGCAAACTGAGTCGACTGAAAGAGTGGAGTTAACTGAGTCGACTGAAAGACTATTAACTGAGTCAACTGAAAGAGTGAAGTAAACAATGTCGATTGAAAGAGTAGGGTAAACTGAGTCGACTGAAAGACTATTAACTGAGTCAACTGAAAGAGTGAAGTAAACAATATCGATTGAAAGAGTGGAGTAAACCGAGTCAGTTGAAAGAGTAGAGTAAACTGAGTCGACTGAAAGAGTGGAGCAAATTGAGTCGACGGAAAAGTGAAGTAAACTGAAATGGGCGAATCGACTAATAAGGACTTTGGACTGCATGGGTGAAATTTTTACTGAAATTGGGAAGGTTGACTATAATAAAGAAGGAAAATAGGAATGTCGATTGGAAGCGAAAATCTCGGCTCTAAAAGGGAATGTCGACTGAAAGAGTCAAGTAAACTTAAATGGGCGAATCGACTTTATTAGTCGTGCGTGCTTATGCTTATGCACTGTGGTTTATATGGGCGGAATGTTGACTGTAAGGGGGATTGTCGACTGGAAGGGAAAATGCCTATTGGAAGCGGAAATGGCGACTATAAAAGGAAATGTCGACTGAAAGAGTGAAGTAAACTGAGATGGGCGAATCGACTAATAAGCACTGTTGTATGGATGGAATGTTGACTGGAATTGGGAATGTTACTATAAGAGGGAATGTTGACTGTAAGGGGGAATCTCGACTGAAAGGGGAAATTTCGATTGGAAGCGGAAATGTCGACTATAAAAGGGAATGTCGATTGAAAGGAGCCGACCATATGGACAAAATGGCGAATGAAAGGGGTTTAATTTCCACTATAAGGGGGAAATCAACTTGAGAGAATGTCAACCATAAATAAAAATGTCGAATCGACTATAAGGTAGAAATTTAGACTATAAGGGGGGAATGTCGACTATAAAGAGGGCATGTTTACTGAAAGGGGGGATTTATCGACGAGAACGTCAAACATAACACGTTGCGAACTTTGTGGTTCAAAATGCGAATGTGGTTCTGTGAATGAAAACGTGGGCTTTCTCAGTCACCACCTAAGTTCGAAAAATTTCTCAGCATAGGTTTTATCGTTCCCGCAGCTTTGTAGCACCTTTGGCTAACTCGGAAAAAGTAAAACGTCACGAAAGTACGAACGGAAGTTGCAACGCTCCTCATTGGCTGGGGAGCGCCTGAGCGCCATCTATGAGAGTATTTTTAAGTCGAACCATTGTATAAGTTGAAAGGAATATCGCATAGATGGCGCTATCCCGATCGAAATGACATTAATAATAGGATTTTATATACAAAACGTAAGAAGCTTCGCCTCTGTCGGGTTTCCCAAGACACCAAATTTTTGTTTTTCTTGTTTGTAAAACGTGCTTCAAACTATGAACGAATAGTTCTAAACTGGCGTATGAATTCAAGTTTGCGTGAACCTGTTCCTTATTTAAAAAATTAAGCAGCAGTCATCATGGCGGCCTACACGTTTCGCCAACATATCGAGTACGTTTAGAACCTTGTGAGACTCAATATCTTGGCGCGTCCCTTTAAAAACTACAAGTTGGGAGAAAATGTGACTGTGACAAAGTTCTATGGATTAATGCATAGATACGTAGTGGTTCCCGGACGCATTTCAATTCTGAGAGTTTAAAAGCACCTAACGGAAAACAATTATCTGTAATGAAATGATAGATAGAAAATACTTTATTGCTCAAAAATATTTCACAGAAACGAGCTAAAGGTGCACTTGTCTCTTTTCTGAGAGAAGAAATTTCTTTCAGGCGTATAATAATATAGTGAAATGTTAGTACGAGTTGGTACGAGTAGATTTGAGTGTGAGCTTTGAATATAAAATTAATAAGAATACTTGAAAGAGATGATGCCGTGCTAAAGTACGACACGGTAGCCACCTCTCACCTTGGCACGGTCCTTCCATCCAGTCGTGCAACAGGTGGGTCTTCGTGCCTTACTTGCTGCTTGATTTTATATTGTCCTAATTAATACTTTGCTAATCGTGGTGGTGGATGTTGTAATTTACAAGAGTACTTGCGGCACAACACCGACTACTCTGCTTACCCCGATTGTCGGGATATAGCGTATGTAATGTAACACTTGAAATAATATCTTTGAAGAGTATCTCTTGTCGAGATTTTTCTACACATAACCACAGATTACTTAATAGTTACTTCGTAACAGATAAATCACTCCATAGAAAATGTTCCTACCTTCGGGCTTTAATAGCCTACTGTTTCACATCGCCAATCGCTGCGTGCGAAAATGTACCTTAACGATCGAGTGTAAAGTGTTTATTGCTTTGCAGCTGCGCGCAGTTGCGTGGGCGAGCGTCTATGTATACTTCGCGCGGCTGACGAATTTGTACTGAAAAAGACCGCCGGCGGCCCGTCGGGCGATAGGTAGTTAGCGCGCGCAAGTACATAGAGTGCGTGAGGCCTGACATAACATTAACTTAATGCAATAGGTATATTTTGTATTATTAAAACCGACCTGAGAATATATGTAACATTGATATCCGCAAATTCATAAATACCCACTAACAAAGATATACCTATTACGTATACTATTTCCTCAAAGCCCACAAACGTAGACGCTGAAATAAATTCTAATCAAATCGCTGTTTTCCAAAAAGTAGATTTTTCTATTTGCCTATGACATACTGACTTATACATTCAAATATAACCCTTAACCCGTATCACTACAGTCTATATTAGCGTGTTCGTGTGCGCCTTCAGAAGCGACCTTACAGAACTCACCCATATATTATTTATTAGCCCGTCCGTGCCTATACAAAACGGAGCATTCTTAACATTTTAATTAAAACTGGAAAGCAGTACCGACGTATTGTCGTCTCTGTCACACGTGGAGTGATTTACGACGCGGAGGAGAGATGGAATGTGCCGAATGGACGCACGAGTGAAATAAAAAATGTGTATTTTGAGAATAATGGAGGGATGTTTTTATGAAATTTAAAAGCCAAACCTTAACCAAAAGATAGACGTAATGGCACGGGTTTTGTTATTAGTGTGAAAGCTTTTGGTAAAGCCTTTAAAGCCGTAACTCAAAGAAGTAAAAACTGAACCTAAAGGTGTTATTCATGCGTGCGGCCGTCCGTCCGTCCGTCCGTCAGTCACAGGGTCATACATAACTAATAAACGGTTAATTGTACCAAGTTGAAATTTGGTACGAAATTAGGGAATATTATTTTGCATAAACTCTAGAAGGAATATAAATATAATGTATGGGATGACATCTCGGTTGTTGTAGGTGATGAAGCCAACCGAGTAAGTTTCCATAAAAAAAAACATAATAATAATGTGATGTGATGTGATGTGATGTGAAAAATTGGGTAAAAAATTACCCATACAGGAAACGTGTTTTTTAGGGTTCCGTATCCGTCGTACTAAGCCTACGCCGTCTGTGTGTCCGTCTGTCTGTCTGTCCGTCTGTCTGTCCGAGGGCTGTATCTCTTGAAGCGTAATAGGTGGCCCGTTGAAATTTTCACAGAATATGTGTTATTAATATAGCCGATATAAAAATTAATAATAAAAATAAGAAAAAGTAAATAATTCACGGGGGTCCATATACAAGAAACTTAAACGTGTATGCGCGCCATCTACCGAAAACAGTATGAAGCATTTTAACTAATCCATAGATGGCGTGAGTGGTGCTGACCATGACATGGCGATACGGAACCCTTGGTGCGCGAGTTCGACTCGCACTTGGCCGGTTTGTCATTGTTTTTATGTGGTGCGGAAACCTCGGCGCGGGAGCCGACTCGCACTTGACCGGTTTTTTAATTCATGCCGTATAGTGAACGGCCTGTGCTAGCAATCGCGGCTTATATGCAAAATAATAAGTTCAGTGCCAATTATTATGCAAATGTGGTCCGGATAATGAAGTCGGCCGACATGGCACCTGTTTGTGTTCCATTCCGTTTAATCCGACCATTAAAATAATGTCTGTTTGCGTTTTTCGCTGGCGCGGAACGCTATGGGTGTTGCAACGTTAGACTCTATATGAATTTTATCGTGTGTATTTTTAATACTGTATTGCTCCAAAAACATATTACAGAAAAAGCACAATGTCTCATTTACATGAGGGGCAAAGGCGGACTTATCCCTTGCAGAGATTTGTTCCAGTTAAACATTTAAGTTTGTCAGTCTTATATGTTGCGACATATAAGTATCGTACTTAGTAGTAGAAGTATCTACTTGAGTGGGAATGTAAAATAAAATATAATGAATATAATAATTATAATATATGAATAGCCCCACTGCATCTCTACCCTTGCATGTCGTAAAAGGCGACTAAGGGACAAGATGCCGTGGCAAAGGATGCTACCCATCTCTCACTTGGCGCGGTCACTGTCCATAGAGTTTTTATTCCAATTTAAAATTTTTATGTGAAAAAAAAAATACGGAATTTCGATTTTAGTGTTAACGATTTTTTTCTTCTAATAATGAGTACTTTCTATTCGTGAAGTTTCTCAAGCCTATCCTGAAACAACCTGTATATTTATTGCACTCAAATAAAATATGGGAAAAAGGTAACATTTAATGCCTTAATAATTTTCTAACAGAATACCTTTGGGGTATGATAACTGCTAGGTGAGTGGGGGAAAGAGATATAAGTATTATGATATGACAGATGTACGGCAATGCAAAAGATAGATTTTAAATATGAATAGTTTAAATACTATACCTATATAAGTACCAGATATATAGATAAGTAAAGATAGACTAAATATGCCTAGTTTTTTACATATTTTATATATTTAATAACTCTTAACATTAGATTATTTGTATTTTTATTAGAAAAATGCAATGCGAAAATCATTGGAAAAAATACATTCGGGCCAGGATTCGACCCTGGGGTCTTGCCTTGTCTTGTCTTGACTGTTCGCAAAAAACATATTACATAAAGCGAGTACGTGCTTAGTACTAACATATAAACATAAAATATTATTATATTATTTTTTGGTCTTATCCACAGAGCATCAAATGCGCGCGCCCCTCCTAGAGGCGCCCTGAGCGCGATTTCTCTACAACGCCGTTGAAGCCTGTAGGCGTGGCCTATGACTTACATATGTGTGTTGTGCGTGTGCATTTGTTTTGTGCGTGTGCCTAACTTGCTCCTCTTTGTGTGTAGTGTCGATACTAGCACACACACACACATACACACATACGAAGCGCTAGCAGCACTGCGTGTAGTTTTTGGGTTTCAAATATTATCGCTTAGGGCGCCTCTAGTAGGGGGCGCGCGCGGTAGATATTTGATGCTCTGTGGTCTTATCTAAAAAGTAAATTTTGCCAGGCATAGTAAAAAAAGCCAGGCATTCTTACGTATGTTTAATTTATAGAAATACCAAACTGCAATACTTCTTCTTCTCAAAAGCAATATTTAAACTCTTTGCTGACACCGATAGCAATGGGAGATTTATGCGTAATACCCCGTTCTCACGAGGCGATTCAGTCAACTTTTTAGTTGAACAAGTAAAATCGCAAACTAATAAAACTTTCTCACGCTTGAACCGATAATCAAACCGGTCGGTTTGAAACAAACGGTTCAACAAAAGTTGGCAGGGAGTCACCTTTCTGTCTTTCAACAAAATTTGATAGGGAATCAACTGTATATAACTGTTTTGTTAAGTGTACGTTGCAAACCTTATGAAAAATAAATAAACATTTCATTTCATTTCAAATTTCTGTCGTTAAACAAAAGTTGACAGGGAATCAACTTTCTGTCGTTACATAAAAGTCGACATGGAATCAACTTTCTTTAGTTCAACAAAAGTTGACGGGAAAACCACTTTATTTCGTTCAACAAAAGTTATGAACCTAACTGTCGTTCAACAAAAGTTGGGAGGGAATCAACTTTCTGTCGTTCAACGTAAGTTGACAGGGAATCAACTTATCTGTCGTTCAACAAAAGTTGATAGGGAATCAACTCTCTGTCGTTCTACAAAATTTGACAGAGAATGAACTTTCTGTTATTCAACAAAAGTTGATCAGCTTTTATTGAAAGCATGTTCTCACGATACTATTTTATCAATTCGCAAACGCATTTAAGTTGACCGAATCGAACGAATCGCCCCGTGAGAGCGCGGAGAAATTGCTAGAAAGTGGGTTAACATTAAACGAACTCGATAAGATTCGAGTCGCGACCATAAATTTCGGCTATCAATATCTATCTAAGGGCTGGACTACACGGGACACAGTTCCCGGACGGAAGGATATAGGAATAGAAAAATTCCGAACGGATTTTCCGGACGAAACGTCTGAACGTTACGTTTATATGTTTGGTGTAATGTCTTTATATTATAATGAACTTAATTAAATAAAGTGACGTGAGAAATTACATTAAATGAAAATATACTTTATTAGGTATTTAGTGTTGCAACGGATAGTGGATTGGCCGGATACCGGATACCGGATATCCGGCCTGTGCGCGGGCAGGATATCCGGCCAGATGTAGGTATGGAATATAAATATTAGCAAGGTCACAGAATTTTAAATAGTACTGACTGGCGTCATAGCTAGCGTACAGAAGTTGCACTCCAGCTTTGATCTTGAAGGTTTGCCACTGTTTTATTTAATGGCCTACAAATTTTGCTAGGCACCGCATGCATTACATTTGACATACCTCAGAGTTTACTAGTTCTGTGGAGGAAATATCTGCAGAGCCGATTGGTTCGCATCCGTGGTAAGTCCAGCGCAGCGTGTAGGGATGCAATCCCTGCCCAGTGCGCGTTGTGCGGAGGTGGAAAGAGGACGGCGGGATCGCGTTAAACAGCTCCTTCGAGCATTCCTCATGGAGTATATACTCAGGGCGCCGCGACATTCCTACGGAGTTGCAGTGGTTCTAGATCGCGGGACACGTCGACGTCGGGGTCACTCAGTTGCTCGCACGTACGGCCCGACGCTGAATTGAGTCCAGAGGCACTAGGTGGTATTTAGCTGAGCCATCTCACAAGTGCGAGCAGTTCTCCAAGCAGGGCCTATACCGAGAGCTAAGATGTTACACAACACATCAATACTTAAGCCTCTTCACTTCACAGTGACGTCATGCGCTCAACGGAATGGGGAGCGGGGAAAGGGGCGGCGCCCCCCCCCCCCCCCCTCCCCCGTTTCCTCTTTAGGCAGTTTACTCTTTACTAGATCGGGATGGAATCACCACAAGGCGCTTATGATAAAACCAAAGCGAATGCGAATAGCGCGGAAATCGTTGTTATTTTAATAAGTATGAAAAATGTTAGCTTTGTGAATTTTTCAAATCGTGCTTCCCTGAAGAATATAAAATTTCATTTGGAGAAAAAATTATAAAAAAAAAACATTAATTCTTTACAATTGAAATTGCCGCAAAAATTGAGGAATGTTTGGATTCCTTTTCTATTGAGCGAAGTTGAAAAACTTGCTGTTTCAGCGTCGAGTTTCACTAAAGATAATCCTATAGATTGAAAACCTAGAACATTCCCTATACTTATCTTCAACTTTTCATATGTCTGCATCAATCCTACGGTACAGATGACCCGAGTGGCAGAGGCTTTAACCTTCATATATCCTAGACTAGTTTTATTTTGCAGACAGTACTCGTGTGCAGCGATCTTTATCCTGATTATACGAATATGTAAGAAGCTCGTTGCCTCGGGCCCGGGCGGGCGGGGCGATGCTATATGAAATTCCATTAAAAGTTACGCGACATTGTGCCGGCACCGGCCGTGTCTCAGGCATTCCACATCACTATGCGACCGTATTTTTTAGATAGAAGTGACAGACAAACGGACGGGCGGACACAGGGTCATTTTTAGGGTTCCGTATTCATACGGATGCCTATTACTAAGCCTACGCCGCCTGTCTGTCTATCTGTCCTACTGCTGTATCTTTGGAACGGTCACAATGACGTTTTTTCTGTGTTTACTCCCCATGTTTGTAACATATTTTCTTTCATAACATAAATTTTCATATAATATTTTCATAAAGAAGCACTGACATGGCACCTAGTTCACCCTGTGTTATGGGCTGACATCACGGATGTTGTAGGTGATGTAGCCAACTGTGTCAGGTTCCATAAAAAAAAAAAAAAAAAACGTGCAAATAATGCATATGCATAAATGCGTAAATTTTCGTATAATATTTTCATAAAGAAGTATTACTTTAAAACCTCCAAAATTGAAATGTAACGCTAGAACCCATGGGCTCTTGCAAGAGCCGCTCAAGATGGCCAGGCGTGCTCATGTCATGTGTATACCGGGAGAGATTTAATCGATAGATAGAGCAAAGCGCTCAAGAGTTCATCAGCATCATCGATTAGTCATTACTAGCCTATCATATCATATTTTGATAACGTGCGTAATTATGAACGAGAAGTATGACTTTAAAATGTAACGCTAGAACCCAAGAGCCGCTCAAGATGGCCAGCGTGCTCATGTGTATACCGGGAGAGTTTTTTTTTTTTTTTTTTTTAATGGAACCTGACACGGTTGGCTACATCACCTACAACATCCGTGATGTCAGCCCATAACACAGGGTGAACTAGGTGCCATGTCAGTGCTTCCCTTCATTTCATGTCGGCTACACTAAACTGGACGGAAAACACGAACTATTTACATAGCCGTTTCGACCGACGTTTCGTTCAGTGCGGTGGTACCAATCCGGCCGGGATAAACCTTAACCACCTAGTAAGGTAAGAAGGGAAGGGACCTACAGTTCAACGTGGAATCCGAACCACGGTCAGCCTCCAACGGTCGAGCGGTCACCCATCCAAACACTGACCGCGCTCAGCGTTGCTTAATAACAGTTGACTAACCAACCGCGCCACTGAGCTACCGAGGCTGACGAATTTTCTTATCCCTTAGTCGACTTTTACGACATGCGACGGGGAGAGATGCAGTGGGGCTATTCTTTTTAAGTACCGACCCCACACGGTACAAATATTTAATCGATAGATAGGGCAAAGCGCTCAAGAGTTCGTCACCGATTAGACATAACTAGCTTGTCAGCCTATCAAATCATATTTTGATAACGTGCGTAAATATGAACGATAAGTATGAGTTTAAACCCTCCAAAATTAAAATGTAACGCTAGAACCTAAGAGCCGCTCAAGATGGCCAGCGTGCTCATGTGTATACCAGGAGATATTTAATCGATAGATATGGCAAAGCGCTTAAGAGTTCGTCACCGATTAGACATAAATAAATTGTCAGCCTGTAAGGGATAAGTCCGCCTTTGCCTCTCATGTAAATTACTTATCGTTTGTTACTGTGAAATGTTTTGGAGCAATAAAGTATTTCTATCTATCTATCTATCATGTCATATTTTGATAACGTGCGTAAATATGAACGAGAAGTATGACTTTAAAACTTCCAAAGTTAAAATGTTACGCTAGCACCCAACATCACCTCTGAGCTGCTCAAGATGGCCAGGATGCTCATGTGTATACCGGCCTTAAGGCCTCAAACAGTTGTAACTGTACACCAGAACATCATCGGCATTGATCGCTCAATTTCGAACAAAGAGATCTTGTCTCAATCTCCATTGCGATTCTTTGATCGCGCCCAAATCTGAACAAAGGCCTTTGTCTCGCCGTCACTAATCTTTTCCACTGTAATTACGTCGGCGAGTCGGCGACGCGCGAAGCTCGATCTATTTCACGCACTGGTGATAAAGGACATTCGGCAAAAACACAGAATCTTCACAACACGAGGGCGAGGAATAATTATGGCCGGGGTCATCCATCGTGGGCCAGTGGGCGAAATTTGACAGCTGACGGGGAAAAAATTCTGACGCGCTGTTGTGGGACCGGCGGCGGCGGCGGCCATTTGCTCGCGCCATAGAAATACATAGCTAGACCGGGCAACTTGCCGAGGAGGTGAAAGAAGTGTGCATAGTATTCAGCTTTACGTTTTTTTCTTGTAAAGTGTTCGTAAATACATTAGGTTGCCTGGCAGTGAATTCCTTAATGTCTAAGGAATTCACTGCCACAGCCATGCAAGGAGAAGCGTGCACATTTGTCTCATTAAACATAATTTTGTGTGATTTTCATTATTGTAAAAGTAATTATTATGCCATTAAAAAGGGTAAATATTTTTATTATAGTTAATAAATTACGAAAAACTGATTTCATTTTTTAATTTGTTATTTTAGCTATAAGCTCTAAGCTGAAACTGTTATTATTTGAAAGAAGTAAAGGATATTATCGATCTAATATATCTGGTTGTTTTACATGTCGCAGCAAAGGCAGAAAAAGCGAAATAACACAATTTTAAACTACTAAATGTAATTCGTCGTCTTTCCTGTGTTCGCTCTTTGAGTGTGGAGTCCGATCGCCCTGTAAAGCAACTAGGTCGACTGCTTAATGAAGCGTATAATGTGAAGGTGCACCTAGCCGGTCGGCATGCCCCCGTAAATATCCGATTGCCCGTGGGCGCCGTCGGACTACGCCTCTGCGTTAGTCTGGCGCGAGCCATATGTCGTGCTTCTCAGAAAAAAAGCGTTCGGAATCATCGTAGTCTGGCCATCTAGCGAGAATGAAGGGATATTTTTGCTTATTAATTTATTTTATTTTATTTTATTTATTCAGGAAACAGAAAACCCTGTTTACAAAGAAAATGAACAAAATTAATCGAGTTTATACATTAGGCAGAGCCACAAATGCGTTTCCATGAATGAATGTCATTGTTTGAAAATATTTGAGATGAAGTACAGGAGTAGAGTGCTCTCTCTCTCTAATTTTATAATACAAAAAAATCGATACTCAGTCTTAATACTAAGTGGATTACTTACATACATATCTAAAAGAAAAATTAATCAAATACATAACTCAAGCTTCAGCCCTCATGTAGAAATTAAGTATGAATGTGTGTGATGCTGTGTTAAATTATCAATTTTTTGTTTCTGTATAATTTAATTTTGTGTTTTGATTGCTGAATCAATTATATTTCATAGAATGGAATAGAATAGAATGTACTTTATTGATTTGCAATACAGAATCGTACAAAAGGCGGACTTATTACTTAAGGCAATCTCTGCCAGTCAAGCTGACTTAATTATGAACACTTATAAGGGTAGCTAACAGAGTGGAAGAATGACACAAACTTAATACTAACAAAACAATTAAAAAAAAATTATACAAGACGCCGTCCTCGTTGTATCGATCTATCTTTGACGAAATTACTAAATACAATATCCCTAACTCTGTAAACTTTGTTTACCTAGGTTTTTTTTATGGAAACTGACACGGTTGTTGGCTACATCACCTACAACATCCGTGATGTCAGCCCATAACACCGGATGAACTTAGTGCCACGTCAGTGCTTCCCTTCATTTCATTCGGCTACAGTGAACTGAACGGAAAACACAAACTATTTACATAGCCGTCTCGACCGGCCATTCATTCAGTGCGGTGGTACCAACCCGGGCGGGTTAAACCCTACCACCTGGTAATATAAGAAGGGAGTCATATCCCTTAGTCGCCTTTTACGGCATACACGGGGAGAGATGCAGTGGGGCTATTCTTTTAAAGTACCGGCCCCACACGGTACGGTACGTACGATCATATGTCTTGCAAATTGAGTGCAGCAGACCAAAATGTTGGTCGCATGGTAAAACGCATCATTGTACGACGATGCCATCTCTCGGTATGCATTTCCATGGCGTGTGCCTTTTGATGGCCGATTTATTCAAGCATTTGCCCAGGCAGCTTCGTTGACATTAGTGCTGGCTGTGTGTGAGAAATACTCGTATTTGTATAAGGCCTTTATTTCAAGTACGTTCGTTGATGATCTGTATAGATGTAGGTAATTTAAAGGCAGAGTGATTCTTAAATAGATCCATAGAAATAGATAAAAATACTTTATTTCTCCAAAAAAATTTACAGAAACAAGCTCGTTACACAATTTACATGAAGGGCAAAGGCGGGCTTATCCCTTGGAGGGATTTCTCCCAATCACTCTCAAACATCCAAACCTTTTGATGTTTTAGGTGACTTACGATGCCCATGGACATTCTGTGATGCACGGGGATTGCGAATGCCATGCCAGCCTGACAGGAGCCTTTCACGCCCCTTTTGAAAACCCCCAGTCTGTACTTGGGAGGAAAATAGATGGGCAGGGAGTGCGTTCCACATTTTCCCGATACTGTGAATAAAATACCTGCAGAACCGGTTGGTCGATTGAATAGGGGGTATATTCCCTGCCCAGTACGCGTAGTGCGGAGGTGAAATGGGGACGGCGGAATCGCGTTAAACAGCTCCTCCGAACACTCCCCATGAAATAGTCCATAGAAAACAGGAAGGAAGAAGACGTACCTACGGAGTTGCAGTGGTTCTAAGTCGCGGGATACCACAGAGTCACCCGCCAGTCTCACGGCACGACGCTGAATTGAGTGTAGCGGCACAAGCTGGTATTTACCTGAGCCATCCCACAAGTGCGACAAGTACTCCAATCAGCAGGTCTATTCTTGTAAATTCTGACAGTGAAATCAGCGCTGATGTGGCGCTGAGAGCTACTTTGGTAAGTGGCTCTCAGCGCCACAACAGCGCTGATTCCGCTGTCAGAATTTACAAGAATAGACCTGCAGGACCTAACCTGTGTTTTAAACAACGTTAGTAAAGGTAGTAGCAAAAGACTTGATTGTGGGAATGTAAAATAGAGTGTAAAAAATATAACTATAATAACTTGTACCGTGTGGGGTCGGTACTTTAAAAGAATAGCCCCCACTGCATCTCTCCTCGTGTATGTCGTAAAAGGCGAAAGGGATATGACTCCCTTCTTATATTACTAGGTGGTAGGGTTTAACCCGCCCGGGTTGGTACCACCGCACTGAATGAAAGGTCGGTCGAAACGGCTATGTAAATAGTTTGTGTTTTCCGTCCAGTTCAGTGTAGCCGGCGCGACCGAAGGGAAGGCTGACGTGGCACCAAGTTCACCCGGTGTTATGGGCTGACATCACGGATGTTGTAGGTGATGTAGCCATCCGTGTCAGTTTCCATAAAAAAATAAATATATTATACTACATATTAATTAAAAAAGTATACATGAATTACATATGACTATTCACGTTTATGCTGTAAATAGGTCTTGTGAGCTGCGGTATAGATTAATTTTATTTATAAGTTGGTACTAACAGCAGGTCTATTCTTGTAAATTCTGACAGCGGAATCAGCGCTGTTGTGGCGCTGAGAGCCACTTTGGTAAATGGCTCTCAGCGCCACAACAGCGCTGAGTCCGCTGTCAGAATTTACAAGAATAGACCTGCAGAACATTGTCACTTGCGAAGTTTCTTCGTCAGCTCTTCTTCGCTGTACTGTGGTGGGGTTGGTACTTAATAAGAATAGTCCCACTGCATCTTACCACGTGCATGTCGTAAAATGCGACTAAGGGATAAGGACAAGGTGCCGTGCTAAAGGGCGAGAGGCTAGGCGCCTCTCACCTCGGCGCGGTCCTTCCACCGTTTCATGCAGCAGGAAGACCCACAGTAAGGCACGAAGACCCACGTGCCTTACTTGCTGCTTGATAGTTTATCTTGTCTTGTCCTAATACATTGCTAAACATGATGGTAGGTGTTGTGCTGTAATTTACAAGACACACAGCACAACACCGATTACTCTGCCTACCACGATTGTCGGGATACAGCGTGTGATATGTATGTATGCATCTACGAGTTTGTATGTGTGTAATAAAATGGCAAATTGAAGATTTAAAATATACACACAGCTTTTTTCATAATACTTACTAAGATCAAATTAATAAACTTACAAGGTATATAAAAATAAGATCTTCAAAAACCATCTCCCTTCTCACAAATGATCTTGATTTTCTTTATTCGCCCTTTGGAAATAAAAATTTCAAGACGTTCTGGATATAAGAGAGCGCCGAATACACTCGCCGAAATTCCTAATTCACAAAGTCATTAATTTCGTCTCTAATAGAATGCCTCTTCTTGCGAATGGTTAAGAGGACACTCCAATATAATTATGCAAACAAAACATCTTAACTGAAAACTCGGAGATGAGGTCGTTATTAAAATACGCCGAAGCCGCGGTCTTATTCAGTTTCAATAGCGCTATTTGCGGCAGCTATTATGGCGATAGTCACTAAGTCATTTTGGTGAATTATCATATAAAAAAAATATTACATTATTCTTGTCGGCTCTTCTTCATAAGTGCAATCGAACCGGATTATAAAGCACGATGTTTTACTTATTATAGGTATTTTAGGTAATACACCTCTTTTTTTTTCACCGAAAATTTAATCCGTAGGTACGTGAAATTGAAAAATTTGTTGACCATTTTTTCAAGCGACAAATGTTTTTTTTTACTTCCTTACCTCCAAATAAAATCCAACGTCTGCTTTCTGTCTGTCTGTCCGCTTATAACTCGAGAACCACTGAACCGATTTTAATACAAAAAAATTCTACGGATAGCTTGATTCTTCCCATCAACTATAGGTTACTTACTATCACGCTAAATGGCTTATGAGGTTAGCAGAGATGTCAAACATGAGAGCGGACGGAGCCGCGGGCACAGCTAGTTCATTACAATAATGCCCAAAAAATTCAAAATGTCAAATGTAACAAATGTAATGGTTAAAAGTTATTCAGTTTCACATACATAATCACATACATAATTGGGCCACAGGCGAAAAATCGGTTCTCTTAGCCTGTTCTATAGGTACTACCATGGACGTTGCTCTGATGAATTGGCTTCTCTCATCCCTCCAGCCCCCATCCGTCTCCGCCACACCCGCCGGACTCGCTCGGAACATCCATATGTTGTTGACACCCAACTACTAAGAACACATCGTTTTTCGAAATCTTTCCTGTGTCGAACGGCGAAAATATGGAACGGTCTTCCGGTGACTGTGTTCCCCACCACCTATAACCTGGGAATCTTCAAAAGGCGTGTCAATAAATTAGACGACAACCTTTTTGTCCGCCTCATAGACGGCATGGCGCCTCTCTGAGCGTGGTTTCGCGAGGAATGGTGTTATTGGCTGTGTCTGATCTTCCGTTGAAGTATTGGGCACAGACAACCGCGCCGGCTGCCTATATAAAAAAAAAAAAACAATTTTCGGTGAAAATATATCCGCATTATAAATTTAAACACTCACAGTGGCTATTCCAAAATTTTTAATCTGTGTCGTCCGGGCTTTGAATATAAGAAGAATAGTCTTTCACGCCCCACAAAATCTTCCTGAAATCATTTTCGAACACGCGAGCACATAACTTATTCGAACTCCACTCCAGTGGCAATAATATTCGGAGAGTACTAGCATACTATTAGTTTTTACAACATTGTACCGTGTGGGGCCGGTGTACTTTGAAAGAATAGCCCCACTGCATCTCTCCCCGTGTATGTCGTAAAAGGCGACTAAGGGATATGACTCCCTTATATTACTAGGTGGTAGGGTTTAACCCGCCCGGGTTGGTACCACCGCACTGAATGAAGGGTCGGTCGAAACGGCTATGTAAATAGTTTGTGTTTTCCGTCCAGTTCAGTGTAGCCGGCACGACCGAAGGGAAGGCTGACATGGCACCTAGTTCATACGGTGTTATGGGCTGACATCACGGATGTTGTAGGTGATGTAGCCGACCGTGCCAGTTTCCATAAAAAAAAAATTAAATGGCTTGCGCTGTGAAACTGAATGCACGCAAGTGTTGAGTGTAAAAGAAACTCTACGCGTTGTTCGTCGCGACAAAGGCTAGTTCTATTCTTAGTTAATTAACTCAACGAGCGAACATGCGATAAATTATAAACTTAATACTGTTTTATATACTTTATAACAGTATTAACTTTTGCCCGCGGCTTCACTCGCTTTAAACTCGCATTTAAAAAATGCTGTAGTAAGTAGCAGATTTTTACCTCAGATTAGATTATATATTTTCATATATTTACTGCCCATATATTTCCCCCCAAGTACAGACTCGGGTCCTTGGCATTCGTATTCGGCATTTTTTTATACGAAGCGCGACATGTGGCGCTGATCCACGCATAAGGTGTCTAACGACGCCCCTGTACATTCGGTTGTACGCGGGGTTTGTGAATGCCATGCCGGCCTGACAGGTGCCTATTCACGGCTCTCTTGAAGGACCCGAGACTATACTTGGGGGGATATATGTGGACAGGGAGAGCGTTCCAGAGTTTACCGGTTCTGTGGAGGAAGTATCTGCAGAACCGATTGGTACGCATCAGTGGTAAGTCCAGCGTATAGGGATGCAATCCCTGCCCAGTGCGCGTTGTGCGGAGGTGGAAAGGGGACGGCGGGATCGCGTTAAACATATCCGAGCATTCACCATAGAATAAGCGATAGAACACGAAAAGTAAAAAATATGTTTAGCTACACTATACTATCGCTATACTATCCCTCGTACATACACACGACACACCGTATTCCGACAATCGGGGTAAGCACAGTAATCGGTGTTGTGCTACAAGTATTCTGGGAAATTACAGTACAACACGGACCGCCACGTTTAGCAAAGTATTCGGACAAGATAACTCAGATCAGGCAGCAAGTATGGCCTGCTGCAAGACCTCGGTGGAAACACCATGCCAAGGTGAGAGGCGGATAGCCTGTCGCCTTTATGCACGGCATCTTGTCCTTATCCCTTAGTCGCCTTTTACGACATGCACGGGGAGAAATGCAGTGGGGCTATTCTTATTAAGTACCGGCCCACACAGTTTTAAGGCTCGTATAATGTTGAAATAAGAATAAAACATTTTCGAGAATTTAAAAAAAATTGGGCCGCAAACGCGGCACAGGCCGGATGAAGTGGCGACGCGGGCCGCAGTTTGGAGGCCCCTGCTCTAAGAGATAAACCAGCCTATGTTGATTTATGTGGCGTTATCCTATTTTTCTGCGCATCACGTAAGGTTCCCGCTCACTGCACACGCCGACTTCACCCGTTACCGACAGGCGATGCATCTTGTCATATGCCTTATAGGTCATCGTTTAATGTTTACTTACCACCACCACCACCGAACTAAACACTAGATGCGGCAAGGCACGATGAAACTTGTTAGGGAGCGTTCATATACCACGTGACGGATTTTAGGCAAATTTGGAAGAGTAACAAATATAAAGACATTAATGAACATAGCTTTCATGGATGTGAATTACATTGTCAGTCTCGGTAGCTCAGTGGTGCGGTCGGTCGACTGTTATTAAGCAACCCGCTCCGACCGCTCGACCGTTGGAGGCTGACCGTGGTTCAGATTCCACGTTATACTGTAGGCCCCTTCCCTTCTTACCTTACTAGGTGGTAGGGTTTATCCCGGCCGGGTTGGTACCACCGCCCTGAACGAAACGTCGTCGTCGGTCGAAACGGCTATGTAAATAGTTCGTGTTTTCCGTCCAGTTCAGTGTAGCCGACATGTAATTAAGGGAAGCACTGACATGTCACCTACTTCACCCGGTGTTAGGGCTGAAATCACGGATGTTGTAGGTGATGTAGCCAACCGTGTCAGTGTCAATAAAATAAAAAAATAAATAACCTTAATGTAAATAAAAACAATGTGCACTTGTGCCAGGTGCCAAACAGGTGCCATGTCAGTGCTTCGCTTCATTTCATGTCGGCTACACTGAACTGGACGAAAAACACGAACTATTTCGTCGGCCGTTTCGACCGATGATGTTTCATTATAGATTGTATTATTATATCCTGCTAGTTTCTGTAGGATATTTTTGGAGCAATAAAGGTCTCCATCCACACGATACGAAAACGAAATATACAAGCGAATTTTGTTTTAATCCCGTCCAAGTTTGCAGTAAAATTATAGCGCATGAAAAAAAAAATACAAAATTCAGACAATTTTATCGCAAATTGTATCGCTCTGCCCTCAAGTGATACATCAGACGGCGCTCTGCTAGCGCTAAACGATCAGCGATCCGACAGCAAAAGCACACGCCATAAACCAAAATAATTCGTCCCGCGACTCAGCTCAGAACGTTCGAGCGGAGATGTATCGGAAAATTGTTGCAAGAGCCCGACTCATAAATATAATACCGACGTCACTGTACCGCGCGGCTTCTGAATAAATGGACGTTGTTCAGCCAACAATTGCAATAAATCTCGGTCCAGAGTGCGGAGGTGCAATTTTTCCCGTCGCTGGTGCCGAGCCGACAACTTTTCCAATATTCCACGCTAAATCGGCGAGTGTAAAAAGCGTTGACGTTATTTCAAGATGGCGGCGGCCGCGTGTGTGTCAACCGCAGAGTGACGCTAGCGCCATCTAGTAGAAGTTGCAAATGAGCTGTCAAATCATGCTCCTTATAGAATAAAAGAAGTTCCTCAGAATAGGGCCGCTCTGTATAGACCTATATTACCTAGACATGAATTACCCCTGAGGATTATCTATATTTTGATTGTTGTAATTTAGAAAATACTTTCGTTTTACATTGTTTACCATACACCTTATACACGTGTTCATAAAAATTTTCTCTTTTTTTTTGAAAACTGATACCTGCTGCTTCACCGTTCGGAACCGGTATAAAACTGTAGGTCCCTTTCCCTTGCCCCTTACAAGGTGGTAGGCTCAAATTGTAGCTGGCTGGGTTGGTACCACCGTACTAAAAGAAAGAAAGCCGCATTGCAGCCTCGGCTGTGTTCTCCTCTAGTCCAGTATAGCCAGCAATTAGAAAAGAAGTCTCCGGTATGGTACCTGCCTTCTCGGATACTCGTTCTCCTCTAGTCCAGTATAACCAGTCGTACAAAAGGAAGTATCCGGTATGGGTGCTTCTCTGAGGTGATATTGGCTTATCGGATACCGAATTGTAAATACTAAAAATCTTGTATGCCCATTCCATTTATTCTTCGTTCCATGGAACAATGGAGTTTTTTAGTTGACCCAGATCGCCGCGACAATAAGTTTGGCGTGCACTCCCAGCGCCTGACTCCGTTGGGCAGGGTTTTTCAACCTTCCTTATTAACTGGCACACTTTTTCATCTACGAAAATTTCACGGCACACCACATTTATGTTCATACAGAAATCATATGACATTTATAAAACTAAAAAACTATTGGCGACTTCGTACGTAATGTACGCTGTATGTGTAATTTATCAGTGAAAACTATCATTTTATCCGAGGATGTTACGATGTTCTCATTACTTCCCTGTTAGGTGTTCAAACAAATTAGTCACAAAATGTCATTGTGTATAATCTATCTATATAGATAGACGAAAACTAATGCTTGCTATTTTCTTGCTATGCTAATTTTGAATGAGTTACTTAGGCATCTGTCACGCCGGCACGGCATTCGCAGCCCCGGTTCTAAACCGAATGCTTTTGGGTGTCGTCGACTCAACAATGTATGCTGACGGCGGCGCCAAGTGTATCGCGTATCAAAAAAAAAAAAACCTGGATGTCATTCGCGGCACATCGGTTGAAAACCCCTGCCGTAGGGGAAGAGTTTTTACTGTGCGTTTCAAGCGTATCTCATGGCTTCAATCGATTGCATTTTTCTGATAAAGAATTTTGTGGAGATTTTCATTTAAATTCCTAGATCGAAGTACATGCAAACGCTTTCAAATGTTTTAAATTCAAGTATTAGATAGACTTTTAGTCACGTATAAGATAATCACGTACACCTCTATATGATTAAATTGGATATTATAAATGGATACCCATACAAGTGGCCCTTTTTGCAATCAAATATTCTAGTCTCATTCATTAGTCACCTTAATTGTAATCTCATTTTTGCCCACCTACTGTCTTATTTATTTTTAATAATGAATTATAATTTTTTTTTAGGTTTTTAAGTTAAATAATGTATTTTATATCTGTTAAAAAATAAAAATAGATTAGTTAATACTTAGTTGAAATAGTAAATAATCAGATTTAAATTTATGTTTTTATCATTATATTTATGATCAAATCACATTTTTTTATAGCAATCTACTATATCAATACAAATTAAATGCTGTTCGTTAGTAAGCTCATCACTTGAGAACGGTTTGACGGATTTGACAATTTTTTTTAAACACACCACACGCTGTATCCCGACAATCGGGGTGAGCAGAGTAATCTTTTTTGTGCTGCAAGAACTTGGGTAAATTACAGCACAACACCGAATACCAAGTTTAGCAAAATATTCGGACAAGATAACTATCAAGCAGCAAATAAGGCACGAAGAAACATCTGCTGCATGACTCGGTGGAAGGACCGTGCCAAGGTGAGAGGTGGCTAACCGTTCGCCCTTTAGCACGTGATCTCGTCCTTATCCTTTGTGGCCTTTTACGATAAGCACGAGGAGAGATGCAGTGGGGCTATTATTTTTTAGTACCGGCCCCACACAGTAATTTTTTTTATGTTCGTAATAGTCCGAATAAGGCTTTTAGGGAGTCACGCGAATCGAAGCCGCGGGCAAAAAGGAAATAATTACATAAATATTAAATTCATTAAGCTTCGCATAGGTTTCTTTCTTTTGCGCGCTTCATTTAAGACGAGACGGAAGTTAACTTTCTCCATACAAAATCGTCTTTCGGCATTTATGTTTTGTAGCACCCTAAACCTTATCCGATTAAAAAAAAATTCTTTGTTTCTTTTATGGACTGTCCAATCTACGTTCCTGTCATTTATTTGTTTAGATGAAATATACCTACAACACCGTAGCTAAAAAATTGTATTTCGACCGAAAAAAAATTGAATTTTTTATCTTTTGTATCATGCTGTAGGTCCCTTCCCTTCTTACCTTACTAGGTGGTATGGTTTATCCCGGCCGGGTTGGTACCACCGCACTGAACGAAACGTCGGTCGAGCGGCTATGTAAATAGTTCGTGTTTTCCGTCCAGTTTAGTGTAGCCGACATGAAATGAAGGGAAGCACTGACATGGCACCTAATTCATCCTGTGTTATGGGCTGACATCACGGATGTTGTAGGTGATGTAGCCAACCGTGTCAGGTTCCATAAAAAAAAAAAATTAAAAAAAATGCATGATTCATGAAGTTTATTTAAGCTTTATTGAGTCATCTCATAACTTTAGATATTCAAAGCAATAAAAAGACAGGAACGTAGAATCGACTAAAGGAGTGTAAAAGTCCAGGGAAGTCTCCGGTATGGCACCTACCTTCTCGGAGGTGATATTGGCTGGTCGGAGCATGCGCTTTGGCCCCTCCGACTCAGCCAACCATACAGGATTACATAAAAAATAAATTTAAAAAAATCGGATAAAGTTTAGGGAGGTAGAAAACATAAATGCGGAAAGACGATGTTGTACGGAGAAAGTTAACTGCCGTCTCGTCTTAAAAACTCCATGGCTTCAACATCAGTTTTCCCTTAGCATCTGTAGGCCGTATTGTTAATTCGGGATTACTAATACTGAGCACCACCAACCGGCGAAACATCAAGAGAAGGTCATTACCATTTTATGCTACTTCTAAACGCGAGCCGTAAGCCATTTGAACTTAGTTTTCAAATGGCGGGCAATTCCCGAAGTGCGCAAGATAATATTATACTGAAAGTTCGCGCACTAACCGTACCATTTATTATATTAACTGTGATACACGATGTGAGAGCAATGTACAATTATTAAGACATAGATTATCTACAAGTTCGAAAAGTTTTATTTGCAATAGTTTTAGATTTGTACTGTAAATAGTGTAAATAGGCATAAAAAAATAAGTATAATAATTATAAACGACAAATTACGGCCGAGCCACAACATCTACGGCGGCCGAGCTACAACATCTACGGCGAGGGCGACGTCCACCACCGGCAAGCTTGGGGTTATCGGGACCTCACGTCCCGTCTAGTGCCCCCGCTACCGGTGGTGCGTGCGACCATGAGGCGACACGCGCGCGAAGATTAAGACTTCAAAGAGCTGCGCGACGATGTCGCCGTGCGGTCCGGCGGATACGGAGCTCTCCGAGATGGGGGTGGTGGTGGCCTACGTGTCTAGTACCACCACCTATCGCTCGTAGCTTGCCTCGCGTCGTCGCGGAGAGCTCCGTAGCCACGGCCTGCACCCGTCGGCGTGCTTGGAGGCTTGTCTCCCACCGCCGGCGGTATTACCGTTTAAAATTTTTTTTATTAATTTTGTGTATTTTTATTACTTTGTATTTTTAATACTTGTATAATATATGTAAAATTAATAAAAAAAATTGAAAATGTGAAATAGAGAATAAACGACAAATTAAACTCATGTTAACTTCAAATATTTAGTTACACTAAGTATTTATCTTGTCATAAAACTATGCTAAATGTGGTGGTCGAGGTTGTACTGTAATTCATAAGAGCACTTGCAGCACAACACCGGACTACTCAGCTTACCACGATTGTCGGGATACAGCGTGTGGTATTTATATTAAGGTTACGTTACGATCATAATTTTATCTAAGAGACTTGACTACTGTTTTCCCACTAACGAATATTGACTAATCTTTAGATTTTTAACATGCATGACATATTCTTTCACAGTATAAGTTACAAATTTCTTTGTAACTTATACTGATTGTTGGTGATTTGATATTTAAGGTACATTCAATTACTTAAAATTACTTAACAATATTATTAGAAGCTATCTACAATTTACGGAAACACAACGTGGATAATATGAATTAACGCTAGGTTGTGTTAAATGTGTGAAATCAAATGAAATTCGGCGTTTGTACCACCGTATTGGATATAAGATGGCTGCATAGCATCCTCGCTTGTGTTCTCCTCTAGTCCAGCATAGCCAGCAATCCAGGGAAGTCTCCGGTATGGCGCCTACCTTCTCGGAGGTTATATTGGCATGTGCTTTGTTTGGCCCCTCCGACTCTGCCACCCATACCGAATTTAAAAAAAAAACTGTTGTCTCAAAGAATAAATATATAAATAAAAAATGTTTGTTTGTCCACAGTAACCTGGTGCACAACTTGAGTCTGACAGACTTGACGGAGCAGCGGCAACTAACCTGGTACTCGCCAGAGGACGACGTCAAGATGTGCGTTGTCAAGGGCAAGGATGAGGTATGTACTCTTTTTTTTTTGTAATAACGCTTCAACGCCGCCGCCGCCAAGTTCGAGCGCCGGCGGCCAAATCACAGGAAGTTAATTATTTACATAAAAAAACTTAATTAATATCGGAACCCAAAAAAACTACTACTACAACTACTTGTCTGCATTAGGAATGCTTCTCCTTTTGAATTCTGACACGTGACTCATAATTTTGGCATTTGTGACATCAACAATCCCTAATTCAAACTTTAAAAAATAAATGAATAATTTCTTATTTTACTTAAAAAATAATTTCATGTCCCTAGACATTTTGATGTGTATTTATTCGGCTTCCTATTGTTAGGCCGCTATATTCGGCCTAATTATTATTCTTATGCTGATATATTCGGCTTATCTATTATTCTTATGCCGCTATATCGGCCTAACTATTATACGTGTGCCGCTATATTCGGCTTAACTATTATTCATAAACAATATTATTCTTATGCCGCTATATTCGGCATAACTGTTAATCTTATGCCGTAATATTCGACTTAACTGTTATTATTTAGCCGCTATGAAGTGTCACGGTATGGCGTCACTTCCACGCAGTTAGTAATACTCGGCTCAGTCACGGCGTGACTTGCTCCTTGTGCCATTGTGTCAATTATTATGATTTATCGTAGCGAAAAGCCGGACCGGAAGCCAATCGAGCCGGAAAGAGCGAGCAATAGCAAATTGTTACACAAATGTTGCCGGTTTATCGTCAACACCTTACGACTTGTAATCTTAAGAGAACCGGGAATTCCACTTTTCTCATACACCAGGGGAATTCTCTTTCCAATCTGTAAATCTTGCACTACCATTTAAAAAGTTTTGTGTGTAAAAGATATTATCAATACCTATGTCCCTGTGATGTCCTTTTTTCGTTATTTCATTTTAAATGAAGTATATTTGATTATAAAAATGTGAAAATATATCAATTTTAGGTCTAACTTGCATATTGTTTATATGTAAAACTATAATAAAAATAATTAAAATGAAGACATATGGACATCCAGTAGGCTTTTGTTGATAGCAAAAAATATATATCACTTAAATTGAGGAAGAATAAAGTCATGAAAAAAGACTTCGCCTGAATGATGATTCACAAATATTTTGTAGGCAGTTTGCTTCTGAGCAGCATTTGTCCTTTTCACGCGCGTGGGCAGCGACAGCAATACGATGAAGGAAATTCGAAATTTGAAGCTGACACGGTTGGCTATATCACCTTCAACATCCGTGATGTCAGCCCATAACACCGGGTGAACTTGGCGCCACGTCAGTGCTTCCCTTCGGTCGTGCCGGCTACACTGAACTGGACGGAAAACACAAACTATTTACATAGCCGTTTCGACCGACCTTTCATTCAGTGCGGTGGTACCAACCAGGGCGGGTTAAACCCTACCACCTAGTAATATAAGAAGGGAGTCATATCCCTTAGTCGCCTTTTACGACATACACTGGGAGAGATGCAGTGGGGCTATTCTTTTAAAGTACCGGCACCACACGGTACATTTATCCTTTTCAAATATTTGCATGTAGGCATTAATTTATTTTTCTTTATTTCACCGGGGCGAGGATACATTAACGCGGCCCCGCAGACGGAGCCCCTCCCCGCGCACTTCCACCCCCAACCACCCCCTAACAGGCTAATTACTCCGGTGACCTATTTAGCCACCCCTCAGATGTCCCCGCTTAGGCGCAGGTGCTGGCACCTGGTTTAGACCTAGGTACCTACTGTTATGCTCTCATACTGGAGGTAAATTGGAGAGGCGTATGGCTAGCAGTGGACGCTTACACTGACGTACTCTTTGTTAGTTTTAGATCAAATTTGTATTAGGAATTAGAGAAAAGCCGTTTTTTTATGGAAACTGACATGCAACCTAACTAACCTACAATATCCGTGACGTCAGCTCATAACACCGGGTGAACTAGGTGCCATGTCAGCGCTTCCCTTCATTTCATGTCGGCTACACTGAACTGGACGGAAAAGACGAACTATTTACGAGCTACGGATGACAAACTACTGAGATGATAAAAAGTTACTCCCGAAACACTATACCGCACTAACCGAGAATTACGCAACTCCGACAACAAGGGGACAGCCGCAGTGTTCCCGGCACAAACACGTACCGGTATTATCATGTTAATTTGCATAGAATATCCATTACAATTCCTTCAGATCGCGCTCCGCAGACCTCTCATACTTCAAAGGTAGATCTGGGGCCTATTTAATAAACGTGACAATGACAGGTGATGGCGACAGGTGACAATCCGACAATTAGAAAATTTTTTGTTTAACAAAGATTATCACTGACAGATTTGTCACGGTGGATAATCTACAAATATGTCGATTTGTCATGACAATTTGGCATATTTCTGTTTAATAAACGATTTCTCTTGACAGGCGACAGGTGACAATTTGTCCGGAAAAACTTGTCAAATTTGTTTAATATTAAACACTAAATTGTCATGACAGGTAGACATATTTGTCGAATTGTCAGAGATTTTCGACAGGCCAATCATCCAATGTCAAGCCAATTCGGCTATGTCAGAAAAAGTGACAAATTTGTCAATTACCATGACAAATAAGTCAGAATATTTTCTTAGAGACTCGACAGGTAAAATATAATAATTGTCGCCTTTATTATACGGGTTTATAGTCTGATAATTTTGTCAGTATTTACCTGTCGCATTTGGACATAATTGTCGTCTTTATTAAACGGCACTTGTCGCCACAATTCGACTTATTTGTCAAAAAGTGACAAATTTGTCGGATTGTCGCGTTTATTAAATAGGCCCCTGGGCTTAACCGCCGACATAATATACCAAGAATGGGGTTTAACACATTCTAGCTAGATATTTAAAATCAAATCTTATCATAATATCGAGGGCTTACTTCAAGAATGCATTAAGTCAGAAAAAGTGGTTTTGAGATAATCAAGATTTAAAGTTTATGAAAAATTTATAAAAAATTCTACTTATATTTACAATATCAGTATTATGTACCGAGATTTATTATCTATCGAGGTTAAAAATGTTATTAATGAAAAAAATATATGTTCACACAATAGCACTTTATATTCAAAAGTGTAGGAGAAGGTACTGACTTAGTGTATTTTGTTTGACGGTTAATTTTGCAGTAAAATAAAAATACTGCGTTAAGTCTTATAGTAATTTAATGAAAAAGACAGTTGTGGTTGGTGCTTTGGTTTGGGGTTGGCTCTAGGCCTGCAAACTAGTCCCGCTTGGTTGAGGACCTTCGTGCAAAACCCTGCGATCTCCAGCTACCCCTGCCAGCCTATGTCATGGAAGAAAGGCTTTCATGGAAGAAAGCCACAAGTCGACTGGGGCGTTTGCAGACCTCTGCAACGGAAGATGGAGAACGGAGTATGTCCCTTCGTTGGTTGTCAAGCAAACTGCACTCCAACAAAACATGCTTGGTCATTTCATTCGTCGCCAAACATTCCCTGCACAGTGGGCTATTCGTAATAACCACGGTGTGTAGATATTTATTTAGCTTAGCCCGGGCCAGATTGATAAGCTTCAGAGCCAGCCTTCGGTCTGGTTTAGGAAGAGCAGCTCTCGACTGTCTGCACTCTGAGAGGCCCTTCCATCTGTCCCTGTGTTTCCGTGATGTCGACGCGTGCAACCAAGTCCAAGTTCAACCAAGTTTTCTGTATGCTTGCTGACGACATTATCACGGGTTCCGCTCCTATGGTTATAGTTCTAGAGCCTCTTCGTTGTAGTGCAGTGTACATGACATACGCCCATCTCAGTCCCAGCGGTTGCACTTGTAGCACCCCGATTACTTCCATTTGGAAAACTGTTGAGTGTGCACCAAGTCGTCCTGATCTATTAATGTTCAGCTCACGTGAGAAAATGCCCGCACCGGTCCAGCTGCTTGTCCTTGACCCGTCTGTGAAGATTCTTAGTTCTGTCTCACTAGATGGGCCGGGGGTTGGTCATTAATAAGGGTAGTTCACTGCATACCGTGTGCAGGACACTTGTGTGCTTTACCGGTTCGTCCCCTTTTCATAATCATAGTGCCTTGAGTCTGAATGCGGACGCCGCTGCCTCCTGTTTGACACATAGGTCCAGCGTTGACAGACAGAGTATGGCTTCAATGGTGGCCATGGGTGTACCGCATACAATCCGTAATATCCTTGGAGGTAATATCTATGCAGGCGAATCTCTAAAGCTTCTCTAATTGCATCGTTGATTAAAAAGACAGTTTTACAGGATTATAATTTTTCAGTGAATTAAAATTGTGGCTGCTACTAAACTAGTAGTATTGATCTTCATCTATCTATTACGATTACCAGAGAGAAAACGCTTCATCTTGCCAAAAAAAAATTCTTTTTTAACTAGATAACCTCAAATTACAACAGCTCACTAACAAATTCACTCAGCGAATGCTTGAGGTGCCATCCACGGTTCAGTATTGCAAGCACACCATTCTAATTTATGTCGACTTAATGCATCGGCCAGTGTAGTTGTTAACAACCACCACTTCAAGTAATATGGCCAAGAATACATTAAGTCCGACTTAGTGCTTTTCGCACTAAGTTTTGACGACGTTTCTAAAAATCGCGTCTTCGTAAATGCACTAAGTGACATAATGTCTTTTTGAAAATGATTTCATTAAGTCTGAGTAAGCCAAAACCGCAACATGAAATGCATTAAGTCACTTAATGCTTTCTTGTAGAATAGTATTCTACCACGAATTATCGAATTTGTATTTGTGAAATAACACTAAGTAGACTTAATGCATTTCAGAAGAATTACATTTTGCGATTAACCTAAAAAACATTTACAGTAAGGCACTAAATTGTACTTAGTGTATTTACGTTGACTATAATTACAACAATAATCAGAACTTAGTGCCATTCTATTCGAATCATGTCATTTAGTGCTTTTTGCTTGTACAAAGTAGTTATATTATGACTTAATGCTATAGCTATCTTTGGATCTCGTCAGTGTACAGCTTAGTGTGTTTTTGAAGAATGTAGCGCAAAAAATAATGAACAAAACTGTATAATTAAGTCAAAATCGATTTTTTTTGACATAGTGCATTCTTGAAGTAAGCCCTCGATATTACACTTTATTGTTCACCAATTTGCAAAGAAGAAGTAAGAATGGAAGGGCCCTTCTTACCTTACTAGATGGTAGGGTTTAACCAGCCCGGGTTGATACCATCGCACTTAATGAAAGGTCCGGTGGGGTAGGCAGAGACAACGGATCTCCACGTGCCACGATCCTGACACACCTCTGCCGCCTCTTCCACTCCCATAATGTTCTTCATGCATGCTCATCGGTTACGGGTACTACGCACTTGACCCTAGCAGGTCTACGGCGTAGCAGTGCTACGTGTGCTATCACGGTGTAGCAGTTCAACGGCGTAGCGCTTTTCGGCGTAGCTGTCTTACATATCGTAGAGAAAAGATGCATTAAGGGTCTACCTCCCTAAATTGTGCCTCTCACTCTAACAAAGCGCGTTTTTCATACATTTTATTTTATTATGAAGAAATTATACAACTTATAAAAAAATCCTCTGGGAGAAACATGCATGATAAAATTATTAATGTTTTTCAATAAAAAAAATTTTTTACTCTACATATAATAGTGAAAAAAAAACCAAAAGTTTATTAAGTTTTAGTTTTTCTTTTATTATTATATGTGGAGTACCAAATATTTTTATTGAAAAACATTAATAATTTTATCATGCATGGTTCTCCCAGAGGATTGTTTTTATAAGTTGTATAATTTCTTCATAATAAAATAAAACGCGCATTGTTAGAGTGAGAGGCACAATTTAGGGAGGTAGACCCTTAAGGAGCGTGCAAGTTGGTTGACCGAACGCAGTAGATTACATTATACCGACTAATAGAAGATGTAACTGTACAAAAATTTTGAGAGAATACGTCATCGAACCGACGACGGCGGTGTTGGTGACGCGCTGGCGGTTTAAGCCGGAGTTCCAGGTTCGAATCCTTGTCGGGACGTATTTTTTCTCTTCATTTTCGCCTTTTTCATCTATCTAGTAAAGACATTTAAAGGGAGTACATGCTTAGTACTCACATATAAAAATACAATAAAACGCACTTCTTATGAAAATAGTGGCAGGCAAAACTAACCGGTTACTTAGCCGAGGGCCCACAGCGGCGACGGCGGACGACGACGACGCGACGACGGTGCGGCAGTGCAGCAGCACTGTGTAGTGCTCTACGACAGCTTCGTAGCGCTCTACGACGGAGCAGTTACGTACGCCGTAGCGTAGCACTCTACGGGCCAGTAGTGGTTTAATGGTGGAGACACGACGACGTAGCAGCTCTACGCTGCAGTCGACTACGACAGCGCAGTAGGTCTACGGCGTAGAAGTGCTACGTATGCTATTATGGTATAGCAGTTCTACGGCGTAGCGCTATTCGGCGTAGCAGTCTTACGTAGCATAATATACGTAACGCTATTATGGTATAGCAGTTATGCCGGAGCACCAAGTACAACACACCCAACTAAGAGCACACACACACACACACCCTCACACACACACCCTCACACACACACCCTCACACCCTCACACACACACCCTCTTTCACTTCTTCCGCAATAACTAAGTACACACACACATACACCCACACTGCTTCTCTATAACTAAGTACACATACACATGCCCACATTACTTCCGCAATAACTAAGTACACACACTTACACCCACACTGCTTCTGTAATAACTAAGTACACATATACACACCCACATTACTTCCGCAATAACTAAGTACACACACACATACACCCACACTGCTTCTCTATAACTAAGTACACATACACATGCCCACATTACTTCCGCAATAACTAAGTACACACACATACACCCACACTGCTTCTGTAATAACTAAGTACACATATACACACCCACATTACTTCCGCAATAACTAAGTACACACACACATACACCCACACTGCTTCTCTATAACTAAGTACACATACACATGCCCACATTACTTCCGCAATAACTAAGTACACACACATACACCCACACTGCTTCTGTAATAACTAAGTACACATATACACACCCACATTACTTCCGCAATAACTAAGTACACACACACATACACCCACACTGCTTCTCTATAACTAAGTACACATACACATGCCCACATTACTTCCGCAATAACTAATTACACACACACATACACCCACACTGCTTCCGTAATAACTAAGTACTCATACACATACTCACACAACTTCCGCAATAACTAAGTACACACACACATACATACCCTGCTGTGAAATCGGCCCTAACAATGCTAATGCATTGTGTACAAGGTTGGCTAGATTCTATTTCATAACGCAATAATTTCGCAATCTGTATCGCAAGTATATAACATACATACTCATGTAAATTAAACGGTTCTGGCGCGGCTCGTTCTGCGCTCCACACTACCATTTCCCGGTTGCAAACAATTGAATTTTAAACGTTCGCCGACGCGATCGCGATCGCATATGAAATTAAGCGCGTCTTTCCCTTATTATAAAAGGCAAAATTCTGGTCTACATGTCTGTCTGTAAGGTGGTAAACGTCCGAACCAATCTACATACGGAATTTGAACTGAATTATGATAGCTAGACGTCGAGCGCGAGGCTAGTTCTGCTGCACGTCCTAATCAACGGAAGTTTCCACTTGGACGCCCTGCCGAGACCCCTTCAGGGGTCCACGGATACTTTCTATTCCACCTGGACCCCTGAACAGGGGTTCCAAGAGGAATCAAAACATTATATTCCATCTGGAACCCCTGAGCAGGGGTTTATAAGTTTATATTCCACCAAAACCCTTTGAGCAAAATAAAACAAAAGCAGACATACAATTATTTTAATAATTCAAGGAAATTAATTAATTACCAACGGTTATGTCACCGTTAAGCAATTCCTTTTGTGTATCTTGTCATACATTATATTTTGTTTTTACGGGATTTCTGCGCTTTATTTTGCACATGTGTTCTTTTTAACAGGGTATCTTTTTTCAGTTCATTTAACAAATGTACAATGTTCGGGTTCTTATGGCCAATCGATTTATTTAAATTTTTATGCCAGTTTTCGACACTGTTATTAGTTATGTGTCTTTAGCCATAGGCTGACCAAACATTATGGAATACTTTGTTTTTTATCCAAAAAAACATATGTTGTGGTCAGATTCTTTAGTATTCGTGTTTATGCTGTAAATATGAATGCTCTTGTGAGCGGTAGTATGGGTTAATTATTTATAAGTTACTATAATATAATACTTATAAGGTACTATCAAAACATTGTGACTTGCGAAGTTTGTTTGTCAGTTCTTCTTCGCATTGAATTTAGAACTGGCGGAATTTTCGACATGTCCAAGCGTAGGTTACCTACCTGTGGATGAAATTATACAATAAACAATAAACAATATTTTAAAAAATCATTTTTGAGCAAAAAGCTTTTTATGTTCTGGGGTCTAGGTGGAACACAAAGTTTCCATGGACCCCCCAGAGGGTCTAGGTAGAATAGAAAGTATCCGTGGACTCGCAGGGGGTCCAGGTGGAATAGAAAGTATCCATGGACCCCCAGGGGGTCTCGGCAGGGGGTCCAAGTGGAAACTTCCCATTTTGTTTGTTCTTCAAAAAAGACCTTATCTATAGTTAAAATCAGTATATTATTATGCTAATACCTAAACTTGGGAGTTAGCTTATAACTAACTCCTAAACTTAGGAGTTAGCCAATAACTAACTGTTAACTTAGGCGTTAGCATAAACTAACTCCTAAACTTAGGAGTTAGCATATGATATAACTAACTCCTAAGCTTAGGGGTTATAACTAATAAGTTTAGTCCGGAAATATCAGTGCCGTGAACGGAGCCGCGGACGCGGGCTGCGTCTTCCGCCGCGCTTTCTTCCTCCAACGGTAGATGGCGTTGAATCGCGGTAGAAGCGCGGAGAGCGTGCGCTCTGTAGGTTATTAGCACAGTAACGTCGTAGAAAATTAATACCACATTTGGCTTTAATCTCCACTCGCACACCGCTGGTTAGTGTCTCGGTAATGCGGTAAGTGGTTTTAAGATTCAGCAGTATCAAAAATTGGTTTCTCCCGATTGAGTTTGGATGACGTGAGTGCAGAATCAATAAATATTTAATATTTAATAAAATAAATAATACTATCCTTGACGGGAAGGAGTATTATATTTTTAGGGTTCCGTATCTATACGGAAGCCTATTTCTAAGCCTACAACGTCTGTCTGTCCGTCCGTCCGTCCTAGGGATGTTTCTTTTGACGTAATAGGTGGCCGGTTGAAATTTTCACAGAATACATATGTGTTATTTATTATTGATGATATGCCAATAAAAAATAAAAATGGCAAAAAGTAAAAAAAAATAAGAGGGTCCCCATACAAGAAACGTGCTAACAATAAATTATGTTTACGATACTCAATGATAGGCGTCGCAATAGGCAGTATATATAGCACTGCCCTCATAATTAAAAGGACAGTAATCCACAATTTTCGACAAATTGATATATGACTGTGGACGCCATCTACATAGGTGCGATTTAGAGCACTTTTGTTAAAGAAATGTACAATGTAATCAATGAAATTAGGTCGTTTTCGGAGGCAAAATGTGTTTGTGCTTATGGACTTTTTTGAGTAAAGTAATTAAAAACACAGTAATCCACAGTTCATAGACATAAAAGCGGCTCTCAATGTCGTGGAACCGGCTTCTTGCTCTAAGAACTGTTGACAACTGTTTTTATTCTTATGAATGTGCGTCATTGTATTAAATCGTAACGGTCAGTTGTCGGGTAGCTCGCGCATTGATGCATTCTGTGAATATTTTGTGTGTTAATATTATTGGATTTATTGTTAAATATAATAATATTAGCTATGAATAAGAATATGAATTTACCATGTGGTCACTAAATTCATAAGTAAAAAAAAACAGTATTAGACGCGCGGTTTTCTTGTTTATTACATCACCACATTCATCTTATGGAAGAAGAGAAAATTTACCTTTTTTCAATGAAATCCAGAGTAATTAACAATTATTTTCTATTCACAAGGAAGGAAAATTTTTATTGAATTTTTCGGATATAAACATTGGTTTATAGAAGTTAATTTATATTCAAAAGGTGGCATTGAATGACTTATGCTATTTCTGAGAGTTTAGGTTTTTGTTGTTACAGGTGGGGCTTCGTGCCTTAATTGATAGTTATCTTGTCCGAATACTTTGCTAAACGTGGTGCTCGGTGTTGTGCTGTAATCTATCAGAGTACTTGCAGCACAACACCGATTACTCTGCTTATCCCGATTATCGGGATACGACGTGTAGTGGGTGTGTGTGTGTGTGTGTCCTTTTACTTATGAGGGCAGAGCAGCAGACGCGAGTGTGGGTAGGTATAGGTATTGTATGTTGTTCTCGTGCCGGATATGCTCGTATGTTGTTTATTTTCTGTGCTCCAACCAGGGCAATAATATAGGTCGAACATTACGACTCCATTTCTCGTGAGACCAGGCTGAGTTCTGCGCGAGCATTCCCGCATTTCTCGCCTGTTGTCCGAGGTGAATGACGTCGTAGATCGACGCAGAAAAGGTCGACGGGGGTATTAGATGGTGATGGGGGCAAAAAGTTAGAGAGAAAAAAAAGTCGACAGAGAAGAGATTAGTGAACAAAAACTGACTAAGAAAACGTCGACGAAAAAAAAAATTGCTGGAGAAAGCTGAAAAATAAATAAAAAAAACAAATGTAAATAAGGTGAAACTAAAATTATATAATAGATTTAGCGTTGTTTTTTTTTTCTAGCGGTATAAAACTGAACAAACAGAAGACGCTACTGAGATGTAAGCAGATAACAGCGACACGAGAGTCGACTTCAAAAATGTCTTGTTCTATTCTAATTTTATTTCAGAATAATAATTTATTTACGCTGTCACTTATTTATTACCTTACGCATTTGGTACAATAGGAAACACATCCACCGTTTGTCATTCATTTAAAATATACACGGTGTTGCAATGCAACCGCAACCGTAAAACCCGAAAGGGTGTGTCCGATTCTGTACGTGAAATAGAACAACTTTTGTTCTACGCCTTTTTTTTTGAAGAAAAAAAATTTTTTTTTCTCCATACATTTTGAGAATAGGTATTTAAAATATGTATAAAAAAAAATTTTTTTTGTTTCAAAGATTCTTTTTTCTTCACAGAAGTTGCTGCAACACCGTGTATATATATTACATTTTATGTCACCTTTTACTTTATTTCAATAATATGTACTTATTGCCTTAGGAAATTTCCTCCAGTCAACCCGGTGAACCTACAGTAACATTTGACGAAATCCACTCTAGATATAGTCGACTCATAAGTCAACCTAAATAACCTATTAACGTCGATATAACGTACGTATCCCAACCAGCCAGGCCAGCAGCGCCGAGAACAAGACGTATTCATTTATGATTTAAAACGCTGAAGGAAGCAGCGCTGTCAAGTACATACATACATCGCTACAGCGCTGCAGCGTCGCGCTTACATCGCTTACACCTTACCCACCCAATGTACTGAGGTAAGAGGGAGCGATGAACGTGTGAACTGAGATTCCATTTTCAACCGACTTCCAATAAAAAGGAGGAGGTTATCAATTTGTCTGTATGATTTTTTTTTTGTATGTTACTCGATTTCTCCGCAAATTCTCAACCGATTTGAATGATTCTTTTTTTCATGAGTAGGGTATATCTTTCATAAATTTTATGAAAGAATACCACCCCTAATGGTGGGAAATTAAGGGATGAACACTTTCACACTAAGAAATTTTTCAATCACCCACTTCCTGTCAACCGATTTTAATATATGTGATATTACTAAAAAGAGGAAAACTGTTTAAAAAACATTGAACCGACTTCAAACCCTAAAAAGTATTAACCCTTGTACTCCCACATGGAGAGCGCGCTCCACTTTTCTTCGACGACCGTTGACTCCCGCATGGCGCGCGCGCTCCACTTATTGCGCGCCTTTCGCGCGCCGCTAGTTTTAATTCATTATCAAATTCTACCAATTTTCTACCAAAAAACTGAATACTGGTATTATTTCTTGGTTAAACTTACTAGTAACTATTCTCAGACACGACTGGGAACACAATCACCTTCACACAGAAAATAAATATTGAAGTTGACAGAAAATAAAATGTCACTTTTGGCAGCTGACATTTCCACTGACACTGGAATAGACAACGATTGTACCCGTAAACGTAGTTCGGTATTCGATAGTTCGTTTCATTGCGCTTATTTTGGTATGCGGCATATAAGGCGAAATTATACAGTTTTGGTCAGAAAAAATCGTAAAAAAAATGTCGAGTGTGTTTTGTTTTGCCTGGAGTTCAAAAAATCGGTCTGTGCTTCTAAATAAGTGAATCCTGAAGTGTTTGGTATCACTGAACGCGTAATTTCAGTACAAACAAGACTGAATATTGATGGATCGAACGAGTATTGATGGATCGATCGATTGAGGCGGGATATTCGAATTTGTACTGGAGCGCGCGCGCCAAAATTTCGCGTTTTTGAGCGCCGCTAAAAGGGCCTGGGAGCCAAGGGGAGTAGGACTATTTAGTACGTCTGAGCGTCAAATATTTTGATTTTTTGAAAGATAAAACTCTGTAAAAAATATATGTTATGTATTGATCTTTAATTAACAAACATAGCGAAAAAAAAATATATTTTACTACTTTGAAAAGGTGTTAAATAAATCTCCAAAAAATAACGAAAAGTACGAAAATTGTACATTCAAGTTAAATTATCTTGAGAAGTATAAATTGTTTCAATACCCTCATAGAAATATAGATAATATTTTTCCCTACAATCGTAGCGGAATAAATATTTTGTTCCATCTTTCCAACACGTGAAATTTAATAAATAGTGTGATTTTCGCCCAAACGTTCATCGTCGGCGCGACGTATCAGCCACCGCACGAGTAGAATGAATCTCGCACCTATTTACATCGGCATACGGTTCGTGTTTCAATCATCAGTGCTCGGGTAGCACGGTTTGAGTCTTATTTCCACCTTAAGGCGAAACCAGTTGGACACCACTGCCATAACGCATTCAGGAAATCATAATGAAATTCTCGCATGAGTCGGTTTAAGTTAAATTCGTAATGAAATCTGAAGGCGCGGCGCCTATCAGCATGTTTATGATCCTGATTTTAATTAGAGTTTTTACTAAGTTAGGAGCGCGAAACTCTGTTGGCGTGGATTTAGAGCGAGCGATTTGAAAATTAAACTCTTAATATGAGTTGGGAAAGAACCTTTTTGAGATGTTGAGTGAATTTAAGCTGCTTATTAGAGCATTATTTTTGAAGGAGCTTTAATACAGACTCAACATTGTATTGTTATTTGTAATGTTTGTGTGTAAAGTTGTATCGGCATGATGTATAATTTCATAAAGAATATTATGTTTTTGGTAGTCACAGTAAAAGGAAATGACACTGCGATTGTATTGTTGTATTGTATTGTTTGTTTATCATTCACATGGCAGCAAGACTGCACAGTGCACTCGAACTTGTCAGAATGTGTTCTATCCGGTTCGATTACACCCACGAAGATGAACCGTAAAGAAACTTCGCAAGCTTTCTTTATATTTTTTTATACATATTATTTTAAGTATTTTACAGTCTATCAAAAACACATTTTGCTGACAGTTCTGACTACGAAGACTCATTGAGTGTATCAGGTATAAAGAGCCTTTGTCAAACTTTGATACGTAATTTGTATCAACATAATTATCTTAGTATATTAAACATATACAACAAATTTCTTATTATTATATTTCGATCCAAGCAAAAATAGGCCATCGTCAAAACATAGAAGATTTAAAATTCACAAAATATGTAGATACTATAAGTGTAACACATTAAAATGAATCATATGTCTTTGTACAAAAAGGTCAAAAGAAAAAGTCAATAGAACAACAAAATTAAGATAAAAACATTAAGATAAAATCAATCCTTGAATTAAAAATGATATAAAAAAATTAATGTCACACTATTATGAATATATTTAAAATGTCATAGTTATTAAATAATAATTTCAAGTCTTTAAAAATGTATCCCGACAATCGGGGTAATCAGAGTAATCGCTGTTGTGCTGCAATAACTCTGTGAAATCGCAGCACAACACCGACCACCACGTTTACGTAAACGACCTCTCAACCAACACGCGCGTGCGTGGCGCTGCGACTGATGCGAAGTAGCCGCATGCGGCCCTTTCGTTGTTGACATTGTCTGTAGTTTGCCATGTTTAGACTATGTTCTATCTATCGTGCTACGTGTGCTTGCACAGCTTTTTGAAGGAGGGCTGTGACTGGCAGGCGCTGTTGCACGCCTACCCGGGCAATTTGTAGAAGGAACTTATTAACCTATTTATATATATGGCACTGTTATTATACCACTACAAATACGCAATAAATTATATTGATTTGATTTGATTTGATCGATTTAAATCTTTGTCGCATAGTCAATGGAACATTAGTTGTGTTCTTAATAATCTCAGAGCGTTGAATTAGTTAAAGCGACCAAGTCGAATTGCAAGTCAGTATATCCATACTCTGCCTACTCTATTGTGTTCTTGTAACAAAGGATTTAAGGACGGCTGGCTACACTTGCCATTGACGTGCATTTGACAGGATGTCGTCATCTGTAACGTGATTCTATAGGCCCATTGTCTTGCAACTTGCGGCTTAGACCGAGCCGATCATTTGTGTTAAACTGAATTTCTGTCTGTTAAAGTAAAGCTAACTTCGAGATCATCTTGAGAGGATTAAAATCAATAATTATTTTGGAAAACATAAATTCGACATGTTCACAAACAATAATATGGACAACACGACAAAATACAGATGCAATAGAAAAGTTACTACCGCACTGAATGAGGGTGAGGTTTAGTTAATGGCCGATTTGAAAGCAAATTTCTGGTAGTTATATCCTGTAGTTTAGGATGTTAGAAGAATATTAGTGAAAGAATTAGCTCGAGGAGATCAATAGCAAAAAGCCGAAGCTGCGGAGGCGAGCATGGGTGCCTGCGCTTTGTTACGCAAGGACGGAGGGGCTGCACTTCCCGCAGCGCCGGAGAAGAGGCAATCGTAATTTAGCTAACAAGTTTTTTATACGTTTGAATTTTTTTTTGGGGCGGGGGGGGGGGGACTAAAACTTTTCTGTTCCCTTCATTGTCTTATATGCTTCATTTCTCATTTTCGCTCCCTTTTTGGAGGTACTTTGTATGCCCCCCCCCCTCCCCTAAACGGCCCCCCTCCTCGGGGGAGGGGGTTCATGAATTGATACACCAAGCTCTCCCCCTCCAAATCCAATGAGTTTAGATAAACGAATGAATGAATACATCTCCCGAAGTATGTGAGAATGAAGTATGATACGGTTGACTGATACGGAACCCTCGGCGCACGAGTCTAACTCGCACTTGGCCGTTTCTTTTTGTCTCAATTCTTCCACTAATATGACGGTGAAATGTGGCTCGTAATTCACCTCAATGACTACACCACGTATGCGTAGATAGTATAGAATAGGTATTACTCGTTATTCCCTTTTAAATACATTTCAGTACTCACGGGGAAACATTCCGAATTTGTAGCACTCCATCGGAGATGCATTTAACATTTCAATTCAGTGCGTACGTAATCCCGAAGACAAGCAGGTCTATCCCGACGCACGATCCCGACGTCGTCGGACCCGGCCACTTTTAGTTGATCCGGTCTCTTTAAACCGAAATATTTTGATAATACTTGTATACCTACTGTCCTAAAATGCGCCTAAAAGTTTAATTTTCACTAATCATTAGACCGCGAGGTTGGTTCTCATGTCAGCCCATGACACATTGGTAAAATAGGTGTGGCTGAGGATTAGAAACTTAGGGCATTGTTATAAAATTACTGTTATATTTATGCTGTAGTTTAGAATATTAGGAGAATATTCGTGAAATAATTTTCTACCGGAGATCAATACTTTTCGAGATTTTTTTTTTTATTTTAAACATTATTTAACATTTTCGAATTTGACGCCTTCCGTTCAAGCCCCTGCGCTTGTTGGCTATAGTATTATTGGAATGCAGGTTTTTGGAGTACCTAAGGGTTAGATGTTTTGGGTTTGATGTCCCCTTTCTAAAAATACCACGCCGAGAAATCCGTGTATAAAATATCCGAGAAAATTTCAGAAGAAAACGGACGTATCAACCTCGTACACAACACTTTTAGTGCACGGCACAAAGATCCAACTTTTGGTTTTTTTGCTTATATCTCGAAAACGGTGCGTCGTCGTAGGCAAAAAAATCAACAGATTTCGTGCCTTACACGACTATCGAGCACATTGAAAATGAATCTACGGAATTCGAAAAAATATTGTCGCTGAGCGACACGAGAAAGTGGGGATAACGAAAAGGTTAGTTGGGTTCTGATGATGAAGCCGGAAGGAAGCCATAGGAACTCCTAAACTACACATGATAAATCCACCATATTTGGGCTCGTTGGATATAGGAATATAGGACAAGTATAACTTGTCCGAAGTCTTAAGGACAAGTATAACTTGTCAGAAGATGCGTCGCTACGCGACGCATCTTCTGACCTAACCTATATTCTTATCTTCTATAGCCTTATATTATATTTTTATATTTGATATTTATTAATTTGTTACTTTAGTTAGACATAATGTCAAGCTTATCTCTTTTTATGTCTAAATTTTATAGTTAACATTTTTGAAGCTGTTTGTGTTTTTTTAAAATAATAAAAATGTAATATTTTATTTTATTTTGTTGAATTCAATGCGACGCATCTTCTAACCTAACCTATATTCCTAATCCAACGAGCCCAAATATGGTTGATTTATCATGTGTAGTTTAGGAGTTCCTATGGCTTCCTTCCGGCTCCATCATCAGGACCTTGGAAATAACATATGACAAGAGTACTTGCGAAGACAAATCCAACGAGCCCAAACTCGATGGGCTTATCATGTGTAGTTTAGGAGTTCCTATGGCTTCCTTCCGGCTCCATCATCAGACCCCAACTAACCTTTTCCTTATCCCGACTTTCTCGTGTCGCTCAGCGACAATATTTTTTCGAATTCCGTAGATTCATTTGCAATGTGCTCGATAGTCGTGTGAGGCACGAAATCTGTGAATTTCTTTTTTTCAGAAAGGTTGAGCTAGAGGGCAAACCCTTAACCCGATCGTCCTTGTTTTAGGCTCAAATTGTAGCTAACTAAACTGTCCAGAGGATTTTTTCTCAAATTTTTAATATCATTCTTCGTTTCCAAAATATCGAGCGCCAAAATAAAAAATTCGGAAAAAAAAAATTTTTTTTTTCACTATTTCGACCATAACTTTTTTCGCGTATACTGAGTACTGCGTATACGCGTATAATACGCGTCTTTTGAGCCTTTTTTGAATATCATATCTTCACAACTCTCTGAGATATAAGGGGATCGCACTTTTTCGTGAAATCGGGGCCTATACTGAAACGAACCAACCAAAAGACATTTTTAATGTCGAAAATTATTTTACCAAATGAAAGCTCATGAAATTATCTACAATATTTTTACCGTTTTTTATTGTAAAGCAACTTCCCTCTGGATATCGCACTGATCCCGCAAGCGTCGGACTCAAATCGCCTGCAGCCCAATCAGACGGACACTACAGCTGCTAATTTCTCACCGCTCCCCCCCCCCCCCCCCCCCCCCCCCCCCGGCTCGACGCCTACGTCTCCGTCGGACGCTCTCGTGTATAGACGCCGGAATCGACCGACCTCCGATTTAGTAGCGGCAGCATCGAGAATCCGTACGATATTTCGAATAAAATTCATATCATTCTTTGTACCAATGAGTTTTTTCTGACGAAAAAAATGTACGTGCATACCTACACCTGCTGTTTCACCGTTCGGAACCGGTGTAAAACTGTAGGACCCTTCCCTTGCCCCTTACTAGGTGGTAGGCTCAAATTGTAGCCGCCTGGGGTGATACAACCACATAGCGCCCCAGGATGTGTTCTCCTCTATTCCATTATAGCCAGCAATCCAAAAGAGTTTCCGATCAGGCACCTTCTCGGAGGTGATATTGGCTGGTCGGAGCATGTGCTCTGGGCCCTCTGACTCAGCCACCCATAACTTATTACATAAAAAAACCGGCCAAGTGCGAGTCGAACTCGCGCACCGAGGGTTCCGTATCGCCATGTCATGGCTAGAGCCACTCACGCCATCTATGGCGTGTTATGAAATGCTTCATATAGTTAAATGTCATGATTAGTTAAAATGCTTCATAATCTATTCGGTAGTTGGCGCGCGCGCATACACTTTTTGGTTTCTTCTATGGGAACCCCTGTGATTTTTTTACTTTTTCTTATTTTTATTATTTGTTGTTATATCGGCCATAATAACACATATTCTGTGAAAATTTCAACGGGCTACCTATTACGGTTCAAAAGATGCAGCCCTTGGACAGACAGACGGACGGACGGACAGACAGACAGACAGACAGACGGCGTAGGCTTAGTAATAGGGTCCCGTACCAGATACGAAACCGTAAAAACTATATCTATCCATCACACAACACAATTTTTGTTAATGCTTTTTTACTTGCTACAACTTTGCTTATTATATCGTTGCCAATATTTCATCTTTATGTGACACATGAACCGTTTCTTTCTTTCTTTGATGCAAATAAAGCGACAGAAAATGATTAACTGACTCACTTCAAGTGAGTAAATAGGCACATATACTGTTAACTATCTGCGATCAGTCTTCAGACTATAAGCAGGTTTGTGGCTTGTGGCTCAGACTTGATGACTGCATCCTACATCGAAGATGCCTCGATTATACAGCTGCGATGATGTACTTCTTGTCAGAACTCCAGGATGTCTTGTCTCTTGAGCCTTTTCTCATAGCAGGAATAATGTAGGCGACATCATCGAGCCATGTGGAACGCCAGCGTTTATTGGGAAATCTACCGATCTTGCACCGCACCCATGGTGGTTTCTCTTAGTACTAGCTACGTGGTTACCTAGACGGCAGCGCCATCTATTGCTTACGACCGAAAACATTTGGAAATATTACTGATAGTTAATATTTGTCTGATAGATGTCGCCTGTAAATCCCTTCTAACTTTTAGATTCAAAGTTGCCATGTACAAATAAAAATAAAATAAAGGAATCCTGGAACCTAAGATACGACAAAAAATTAATATTAAAACAGTTTAACCATTGAAATTTATAATAAAAATAATTTAAATAAATTAAATTTTTAATTAGCAAAAGTGTCTAATTTATATTCCATTAAAATTTCGACACGCAAATGAACATTAGAGATTATTTCTTAATGGCCACACCGTCACGGAATAAATAACTAAAATAACCTCAAAGATGTCATCTCATCAGAATTTTGTTGTTCCACGAAATAAATAACTTCAAAAATGTCATCAAAATTGTGTTGTATTCCAGGCTGTCTCGTAGCTGCTGGTGAATATACATTATTTTATTTATCAGTGTGGTGAATTAAAACTGTATAATTGTGAAAATGTGTGAAAAACTGTTTTTTTTTTCACAACTGGTGCAAAGAAATTAATAATATTCTGAGTGGGAAGTCACCATTGTACGATTATGAGGATGAAATGAAAGTGGCAGCATATAATTATTATATGAGACAAAAACAATAGATTTAGGAAATAAAATAATATTTTTATAAACCTTGTTTTATTCTTCGAGTCATCTACTATATCTCTGCCGTTTATCCTACTTAGAATAACTATTTTCATTTCCTTGTTTTTGTTTGATGTAAATAATCATTAATCAAATAAAATAAGGAAATGAAAATAATAAATAATATAAAGCACCTAAAGCTAAAAATCTTAAAGCTGCCATCTAGTGGTCACGACCAAAAATACACCGTAAATACACAGTTTTTTCTCGGTAGATGGCAGCATTTCTCTAGCTCCATTAAAACTATCAAGAGAACAGTCTATTTCCCCCCATACAATATTAGTCTATGACCGCACCGTCGACGGTGTATATATATTTATATATATCAATATAAATCTAAACAAAAAATGACAGATATTTACAATGATATTTTAAGAAAGATACGTTGTCTCTACGACATTCGGTGCTCACACACGGCACGAACTTGAAACGTTGACAGAAAGAACTATAAAGTGCTGCGCCATAAAACCAGCCAAGTACGAGTCGAACTCGCGCACCGAGGGTTCCGTATCGCCATGCCATCTTTGTATTAGTTAAAATGCTTCATACTCTTTTAGGTCGATGGCGCGCATGCACTTTTCAGTTTCTTCTATGGGTACCCCCGTGATTGTTTTATTTTTTTTCTTATTTTTATTCATATTCTGTGAAAATTTCAACGGGCTACCTATTACGAGATACAGCCATCGGATAGACGGACAGACAGACAGACAGACAGACGGCGTAGGCTTATTAATAGGGTCCCGTACAACGGATACGGAACCCTAAAAACTGGTCAACAAAAGCTTCATCGATATTTCGTAGTGAACCCGCGCTCGTATTCGCATACCGCAACGCGCCTCTGTCCGATATGCCCTACATCTCGATACCCGAGTTACCCACCAATTGGTGTACCGTAGTCGGTATGCAGCACTTAACTCCGCCACTACTGTAGTTAGACCACGGCAATATCTAGATTTATATTTATTATTCCCTGCCACCCGTCCTATCTCCGCATGACTCGTCGCAGAGAGACTCAGCACCCTTTTGTTGGTTGACGTTGGGCTTTTCAGAACCCATCGGTTCTCTAAATCGTTTCTTTGTCGCACCGCTAGAGTGTGTAACTGTCTTCCGGCGAGTGTATTTCCTGAATCCTCTAACCTGGGTGTCTTCAAGCGTCGTATTAACGGGCTAGACAGCCTAGCAACAGTCCGCAAATCTGCTGGCATGGCACCTAACTGAGCGTGGTTTTGCGGGGAGACGTGATTTTGGCTGTCGACTGCACCATTGGTCTCTCGGCACAGCCACCCATGCTGGTTCACATAAAAAAAAAGATGGGTTCGTGTCAATCTATACGCTCGCGGCCAAGCGGTAAAGAGTAGGCAAGCTTTTTTGCGAAAGACAGTAATCCTAAAACTGTATTATGATTATGCTAAAACTTATATATAACAATACATTTTTTTTTTTTTTTTTTTTTTTTTATGGAACCTGACACGGTTGGCTACATCACCTACAACATCCGTGATGTCAGCCCATAACACAGGGTGAACTAGGTGCCATGTCAGTGCTTCCCTTCATTTCATGTCGGCTACACTAAACTGGACGGAAAACACGAACTATTTACATAGCCGTTTCGACCGACGTTTCGTTGAGTGCGGTGGTACCAACCCGGCCGGGATAAACCCTACCACCTAGTAAGGTAAGAAGGCAAGGGACCTACAGTTTAACGTGGAATCCGAACCACGGTCAGCCTCCAACGGTCGAGCGGTCACCCATCCAATCTCTGACCGCGCTCAGCGTTGCTTAATAACAGTTGACTAACCAACCGCGCCACTGAGCTACATATACATACATACCACACACGCTTTATCCCGACAATCAGGGTAAGCAGAGTAATCGGTGTTGTGCATCAAACACTCTGGAAAATTGCAACACAACATCGACCACCACATTTAGCAAATTATTCGGACAAGATAACTATCAAGCAGCAAGTAAGGCACGAATGCCAACCTGCTGCACGACTCGGTGGAAGGACCGAGCCAAAGTGAGAGGTGGCAAGCCTGTCGCCCTTTAGCACGGCATCTCGTTCTTATCCCTTAGTCGCCTTTTACGACTTGCACAGGGAGAGACCCAGTGGGGCTATTCTTTTTAAGTACCGGCCTCACGCAGTACCATAAAAATAACAAAAAAACTACCGGTGTGGCGGTACAGTGCGCAACGGCGACGCACGCACGACGAGCGAAGACGATGAAAGGGCTGCGTGACTTTCGGCACGCAGACCGGCGGATACGCAGCTCTCCGAGATGGGGGTAGTGGTGGCCTACGAGTCTAGTACCACCACCTATCGCTCGTAGCTAGCCTCGCGTCGTCTCGGAGAGCTCCGTAGCCACGGTCTGCACCCGCCGGCGTGCTTGGAGGCTTGCCTCCCGCCGCCGCCGCCGGCGGAAATTACCGTTTTTATTTTTATTTTGTATTAATTTTGTGTATTTTTATAACTTTTTGTAAAATGTAAGTAAAATTAATATGAAAGTCTAAAAACGTGAATAAAGAGAAACAATAATTACGTATTATATTTATTTATAATATTTTTATTACTTTTTATGTTTTTTTTTTTATGTGATATTTATTTATTATTAAGAGAAGCCACAGAGATAACATATATAAAACATAACATACGATATGCTAGGTACAACAATAGGCCTATGCTACCCCGATAAATGTTTCAGTTCAGTTAATGAAACGAGATTCATTACATATGTATTTTCTCTTTGCGTTTTTACACATTGTGCCGCTGTCAAACCTTTCTTTTTAAATTCTAAAATCTATATTCGAACATGCCCCTCCTCGCCTTAAACTAATTAAAACAAACTTAAAAAATAATAATAACTAAATTAAACTAAAGTTATCGTAGACACGAATACTTTGATTAAATTACATAACTAACTAGGTTACGTTAGACTATTTCTGACTTGCCTGCGCCAAGTTTAGTTAATGAAACGAGATTCATTATATTATATTAGTATATGTTAGTATTTTCATTGTATTATATCAGTATTTTCTCTTTGCTTTTCATTATTTTTCTATCGCTTCCTCTTCCCTAGTGGTCATATATTCTGCGCAAGCCATCGAGCTGGCTATGTTTTTTTCTTTTCAACCACATTCAGCACATAAAGCTGTAATGCATTCAAATATCGCTATAATAACGCCAAAGCCCAGCAAGAGAATGTATCGAAGCCCATTATCTTTTGACCTTTCTTCCTCTTCTTCCATCTCTTTTGGCTTTCCTTTCTCTTTATACTTGTCTTTTGGCTTTCCTTTCTCTTTTTCCTCGTCTTTTGTCCTTCCTTCCTCTTCTCCCTTCTCTTTTGACTTTCCATCCTCTTCGGGAGAAAAGAAAGGAAAGTTCAAAGAGACAAAAGAGAGGGCCTCCTCTTTCGCTCGCCTGTCGGCCTCCTCTTTCGCTTTCCTGTCAGCCTCCTCTTTCGCTTGCCTGTCTGCCTTCCTCTTTCGCTCGCTTGTCGGCATCCTTTCACTCGCCTGTCGACCTCCTCTTTCGCTTGCCTGTCAGCCTCCTCTTTCGCTTGCCTGTCAGCTTCCTCTTTCGCTTGCCTGTCGGCCTTCCTCTTTCGCTCGCCTGTCGGCCTCCTCTTTCACTCGCCTGTCGGCCTCCTCTTTCGTTCGCCGGTCGGTCTCCTCTTGCGCTCGCCTGTCGGCCTCCGTTTAATGATCACCAACCGCTTGAGTCTATCCTTAAAAATTGAATTGACAAAGTGAAAAACAACTGGCTTCGACGGTTAAGGTTAAAATTGATAATTTACGATATAGAGTTGAGCTATTTACCAGGACCTAAAATGTACGTGGCCGATTTGCTAAGCCGAAACTTCATTCGTACTGAACAACACGAAGACATCAGTATGCTAGACATCGTTCTCACAGTAAGTGTGGCTTCGCTTAGCGTGTCTCCCAACAAACTGTTAGAACTCCAGAACGCAAGGTCGACTTACTGTTCCTTAAATAAGGTGTTATTGGTACCAGTCTGGTTGGCCAAATAAATGTGACGAAGACGGTGAAGCCAAAATTTTTTTTTATTTAAAAAATTACATAACTGTCGAAAAGGGATTAATATTTTATGACACTCGATAATTGTTCCCACAGTTTTAAAGGCGATTTAGAATTACTGCATGAAACTCATTTGGGTTTAACTAAAACGAAAAACGTAGCGAAAAGCACATTGTACTGGCCAGGGATACCTCCAATATCAACGTTCAAAGAAAAAGGAATTATTGAATAGTCACGAGATTCCCAACATTCCGTTCTACAAGGTAGCTGTAGACATTGCATCGCATGGGGGCAACGAATTTCTGGTTTTGGTTGACTATTACTCAAGGTGGCTTGAAATAATCGAAGTGCATAGCAAAAATAGTGCGACCCTAATTAAGGCTTTGAAAGGAATATTCTGTAGGTGCGGCATCCCTAGTGTAGTCATAGCAGACAACATGCCATTTGACAGTTATGAGATGAAAGAGTTTGCAAGGGAATGGAACTTGAAGTACAGGGAATGGAACTCTCGACTTTCCTTTCTTCTGGCCCAAAGAGGAAGAAAAGCCAAAAAGGAAGAGAGAAGAGGAAGCAAGGCCAAAAGACGAGGAAAAAGAAATAGGAACGCCAAAATACAAGGATAAAGAGAAATAAAAGCCAAAAGAAGGAGAAGAAGTAAGGCCAAAAGATAATGGACTCCGATACATTATCTCGCTGGTTTTTGGCGTTTTTATAGTGATATTTGAATGCATTGCAGCTTTATGTGCTTAATGTGGTTGAAAAGGAAAAAAAACATAGCCAACGCGATGGCTTGCGCAGCATGCATGACCACTGGGGAAGAGAAAAAGATAGAAAAATAATTAAAAGCAAAGAGAAAATACTAATATAATACAATGAAAGTACTAATATATACTAATATAATATAATGAATCTCGTTTCATTAACTTAACTTGGCGCAGGCAAGTCAGAAATAGCCTAACGTATCCTAGTTAGTTATGTTAGTTTAATCAAATTACTCGTGTCTACCTACGATAACTTTAGTTTAATTTAGTTATTATTATTTTTTAAGTTTGTTTTAATTAGTTGAAGGCGAGGAGGGGCATGTTCGAATATAGATTTTAGAATTTAAAAAGAAAGGTTTGACAGCGGCAGAATGTGTCAATAAAGCAAAGAGAAAATACATAATATAATGAACCTCGTTTCATTAACTAAACTGAAACATGTGTGGGGGTATCATAGGCCTATTGTTGTACCTAGCATATCGTATGTTATGTTTCATTTATAATACATCTTTATAATAAATAAATAAAATGTACTTAATACGTATTGGCATCAAAACGAATCATTTAAGTACTGCCAGCGATAGGTACTTAATGGGTACTTATTATGTTTTATGACTATGTAATCGAAAACGCTACATTCCTCAATCAAAGTTCGAATTTATTTCACTGTCTAAACGTGGTCCAACCCGACTTTTAACTAGGTATATCAATATGATTATGCAGCCTGAAGTTTGACAGGGTTACATGCCGCAACCTTTAGAAGTTGGGGAAGGGCAGGCAGTGACTGTGACCTAATCAAATGAGATTAATTTAGGGATGGATCAAAGGTTTAAAAAGAATAGCAGGGGATTAAAATATTTAAGTTTTTATTTAATTATTGTATATTCTTTGTTTCACATTTTTATAATAATTTATAATAATTTTACATATATTATGCTATAAAAAGTAATAAAAATATTATAAATAAATATAATACGTAATTATTGCTTTTGTTATAGGTACTGTGTGAGGCCGGTATTAATAAGAATAGCCCCACTGGGTCTCTCCCCGTGCATGTCGTAAAAGGCGACTAAGGGATAAGAACGAGATGCCGTGCTAAAGGGCGTGCCACCTCTCACCTTGGCTCGGCCTTTCCACCGAGTCGTGCAGCAGGTGGGCATTCGTGCTTTACTTGCTGCTTGATAGTTATCTTGTCCGAATACTTTGCTAAACGTGGTGGTCGATGTTGTGTTGCAATTTTCCAGAGTGTTTGATGCGCAACACCGATTACTCTGCTTACCCTGATTGTCGGGATAAAGCGTGTGTGGTATGTATGTATATGTATGTATTGTTATATATAAGTTTTAGCATAATCATAATACAGTTTTAGGATTACTGTCTTTCGCAAACAAGCTTGCCTACTCTTTACCGCTTGGCCGCGAGCGTATAGATTGACACGAACCCATCGAGATATTGCCGCGGTCTAACTATATAGTAGTGGCGGGGCTAAGTACTGCATACCGACTACGGTACACCAATTGGTGGGTAACTCGGGTATCGAGATGTAGGGTATATCGGACAGAGGCGCGTAGCGGTATGCGAATACGAGCGCGGGTTCACTACGAAATATCGATGAAGCTTTTGTTGACCAGTTTTTAGGGTTCCGTATCCGTCGTACGGGACCCTATTAATAAGCCTACGCCGTCTGTCTGTCCGTCTGTCCGATGGCTGTATCTCGTAATAGGTAGCCCGTTGAAATTTTCACAGAATATGAATAAAAATAAGAAAAAAATAAAAAATTCACGGGGGTCCCCATAGAAGAAAATAAAAAGTTTGTTGGGAGAAACGCTAAGCGAAGCCACACTTACTGTGTGAACGATGTCTCGCATATTGATGTCTTCGTGTTGTTCAGTACGAATGAAGTTTCGGCTTAGCAAGTCGGCCACGTACATTTTAGGTCCTGGTATATAGCTCAAATCTATATCGTAAATGATCAATTTCAACCTTAACCGTCGAAGCCAGTTGTTTTTCACTTTGTCAATTCCCTTTTTAAGGATAGACTCAAGCCGTTGGTGATGATTAAACGGAGGCCGACAGGCGAGCGTAAGAGGAGGCCGATCGGCGAGCGAAAGAGGAAGACCGACGGGCGAGCGAAAAAGGATGCTGACAGGTAAGCGAAAGAGGAGGCCGACGGGCGAGCGAAAAAGAAGTCTTTTTTTATTTTTAAAGCCAAAAGGGAAGGGAAAAGAGGAAGGAAGGCCAAAAGACGAGGAAAAAGAGAAAGGAAAGCCAAAAGACAAGGATAAAGAGAACGGAAAGCCAAAAGAGGTTTTATTTTATTTTATTTTTCGAGGTTGGAAAAACAAACAGGAATTTATGTCTTGAACAACAAGGTAATACAAAATAACATGGACTATGTAAAGACCCAGCAACGTTTTTCACATATTAAGTAGCTACGTAAGTAAGAGCACAGCTTGATACATGAGAATGAAACAAATAATCAAACAGAAACTTACAAATAAATAATACAAAGACAAACAGACACGGAAAGAAATAAGGGAGAGAAAGAGAGAGAGAGAGAAACAGCTGAGAGAGACATACAGTATATACACTGCATCTATGTGAAACTACTCCCTGGTTTTATTACCTAAAGCCGGATGCCCCCACGAATGTCCCCTTCGAAACATTCCACAGAAACATGGAGACATTGCGGCGTGGCCATCCACATTTGTATGAAAACCATAGAGAAATAATGATTTTGTTTCATGCTTCTTGTGTAATGTCTCGAAAAAAACATGCGCAGGAGACGCGGCTTAATGTAAACATGAAACATGATCATATTAATATTTATATTTGACGGCGGCAGCGCCTCAGCGGCGAACGTCTACTTTGAGCGAACGAGACATAAGTGACATAACTGTGTCCGAGCGAGCATGGGAAGCCGAAGAGAGTGTGGTCGAACTGGTCCATTCTGTTTTGGTTTTTTGGAAACGAATTTGTACCTAGTTCGGTACACGTAGACTCAACCTGTCGAGCGCAGCTGGTTGCCAATTCCTCCGTCTTCCGATCGATATGAGCTATGAATGAAGTAGTCCATGTTGAACTAGGCAGGCGTCTTCGCAAGCGGCAGCTTCGGAGTAGGGAGATGGGTTGATGCAGCTGCTATGTCAAGTGTTAAGGGCTGCTTGAGAGTTGCACTGCTGATGGGCGTGGGGAGCGGTGATACGTCTGACAATGGTGAGGCAACTCCAATGCTTAAACCGCCTCCGGCGTGCATTCAGAAGTCCCTGATGCAGTCAGTGCAGACCCAGTGCCTGGTGCGTGTCTTCGAGGTCTCAGAGCCCGGCAGAAGGGCACACTCCACATGGTAAGCCTTTTTGCAGGTTGAACATACAAGCTTGTCGTCCACCGCGGTGATGTCATGCTGACATGCACTCAAGATCATTTTGGCTGAAGATAATGCGATTGCGGTAGCAAGTCTAAGGTCAGGTAAGATGGTTCTGCTAGGTTGATGCGCATCAACCTAGCAGAACCATCTCTTTCGCTCGCCGGTCGGCCTCCTCTTTCGCTCGCCTGTTGCATTGTGTGCATCGTTGTGTAATTTCGACCACAACCATTCTGTGTCTTTTTTTTAAGTAAGTCTCTCATGGGAGAAATCAATTTTGACATGTGGGGAATAAAATCCCGTAAAAAATTTATTGCTCCTAAATTTTTTTGTAATTATTTCTTGTTTGTTGGAGCTTTCATATCTTGTATTGATTTCACCCTCTCGGGGTCAGATCGCATTCGTTGCTCACTAAAAATAAACCCATAATATTTAACCTCATTGACACAATATTGTAATTTATCTGGGTTTAATTTCAAAACCTGTTCTAGTATCTAGTATAGTAACTACTTCTAGTATATTGTCAAGTTCCGTTTCTGTTTTAGCGGCAATCATTATGTCATCAAAATAGCGGTAACGCCATCTATGTTACCAAAGTATTTTAATGTCATTTTTTGAAATCTTTCTGGAAGAGAGCAGAGACCGAATGGTGCTCTAAGGTATGTTAGCTACTGTCAGTCTCGATAGCTCAGCGGTGCAGACAGTCGACTGTCGCTATTGATGGTTAAGCAACGCTGGGCGCGGTCAGTACTTGGATGGGTGACCGCTTGACCGTTGGAGGCTGACCGTGGTTCGGATTCCACGTAAAACTTTAGGTCCCTTCCCTTCTTACCTTACTAGGTGGTAGGATTCAACCCGCCCGGATTGGTACCACCGCACTGAATGAAACGTCGGTCGAAACGGCTATGTAAATAGTTTGTGTTTTCCGTCCACTTCAGTGTAGCCGACACGACCGAAGGGAAGCACTGACATGCACCTAGTTCACCCGGTGTTATGGGCTGACATCACGGATGTTGTAGGTGATGTAACCAACCGTGTCAGATTCCATAAAAAAAAAGGTACCTGTAGCAACCAAATGGCGTACTAAATGTACATATTTTGCTAGAGTTATCATCTAACATTTGATGAAAGCCATCCTTTAAGTCTAAAACACAAAATATCTTTTTACCGCTCAAATTTTCCCGAATTTCCCCCAGAGTGGGGATGGCAAAAGGCTCTCTAATAATATTTTGGTTTAGTTCTGTTGGATCTATACAAACCCTCAGACTACCATTTGGCTTTTCTACTACCAGACCCATTCTGCAGGCTCTGGAGCGGCTCTATGACACCTTTGTTTTGCAATGACTCCAGTTCCTTGCGTAGTCTTTCCCGTATTACTAGTGTTACCGGTCTTGCTGGGTTCGATCTTGCAATTGCGTCCTGCTTCGTTTGAATTTTATATTCATCTGGAAAACAAACTAGACCTGAAAATACGTCCATGTTTTGTTTTATAAAGTCTGCCATATTTCTGCCCCGGACCTGTAAATTGTCCACTCTTTTGATGCAATTTAATTTAACACATGTGGTCAATCATAGTAAAGGTGTGCATTTTAAATTTTTTTTAATTATGAACTTTACTTTCGGTCATTTTATGTTGTCAGTTTGAACTGAGGTGTGTATATAACCTAGTGGAATTATTTTGTGACTACTATACGATTCCAGAGTGATCCTACATCTTTTGATGTTCTTTTTCCCCAGTCAACATTTTTTGAGAATAGAGTAAGGAAGCACATTTAAGTCGGCTCCGCTATCTAGCTTAAAGCTTACTTCATGACCATTAATTTTATCCCATTTTTCTTTATTTTAGAGTACCTACCTCAGCTGTGTCGATAGTATAGTGGTGTACTTCATCCTCTAAGTCGCTGGAGTCGCTCTCTTCGTGCTCCTTTGTAATCTCATGCACCTCGGGTAAGGTCTTCGTTCGGCACTGTGATGCGTAGTGGTTTGATTTGTTTCCTTGTGTTGTGTTCATCGCTGGGCAAAACCTAGTCCCCTTCTCATGACTCGTTCCACAACGCCCACATTTTGGTTCTTTCTTCTTTGTAGTGCTCTTCTTTTTATCTATTTCTGAGGTACTCCTGCCGGGCTTCTTCAGTTGATTTGACGCCGATGTTTTTGTGATGGCCAGCATATTGCGTTCAGCTAGCTCTACAGATTTGCAGAGATCCAGAGTTTTTTCCAAGGTAGTGTCTTCGCGCAGTAATCGCTCTTGTGTGGAGCTGCCATGTATTCCTAAGATGACTTGGGATTTCGATAGTTTCTCCTCTTGATTTTCAAATTTACAATTGTTTACTAGTGACTTTAGGTCGCTATAAAAGCGTTCAAATGGCTATCCTGCTGCTATCTTCTACTTTTATGCTGTTACACAATTTTAGCCCATCGGGCCCTAGAAGATTTTTAAGTCGAGCTACTTGCACAGCCAGCGGCTTCTTATCTGTCTCGGTGGCGGTGAAATATATAGTTACTTCGTCTTTGAACGTTCTCACCGAGGTTGGAGCCCGTGAGGTACAGCGCGCTTGGTTTGTTGAACTCCATTATGTTACGGCCGCGAGATGTTTTCCGAATCAGTTCTGCCGGAATTCCACTTCGGCTGCGCCAAGTTTAGTTCTTCTTCTTCTTTTTATTTCTGGCGATTAGCCGATATACGTTCGACTTATTCCAAGTTTAATTGAAACGAGATTCATTTTTTCTTTTTGTTTAATTGACACATTCTGCTGCTGTCAAACTTTTCTGTTTAAATTCTAAAATCAATATTCGAAAAGTTTGAGACATAACTATTATTTCTCTATGGACATTAAAAATGGAAAACTATAAGTATGCACCAAAGAGATTTGCACAAAACAAACAGTAAATAAAGTAAACTACAAGTAAATACAAATAATAAAGTAAATACAAGTGATTATTAATTAACAGTGAATGACGATGAAAATAATTAAGCATGAAAATGCGCAGTAGTAATTTATACATACATACATATCACACACGCTGAATTCCGACAATCGGGGTAAGCAGAGTAATCGGTGTTGTGCTGCAAGAACCGACCGCCACGTTTCGCAAAGTATTCGAACAAGATTCAATCGATCAAGCAGCAAGTAAGGCTGCTGCATGACTCGGTGGAAGTACCGTGTCAAGGTGAGAGGTGGCGACCCTGTCGCCCTTTAGCACGGCATCTTGCTAATTAATAATAGTTTATATTTATTCAATTAAGTGTGTGTGTATGTGTGTGCGTGTGTGGGCGGTGAGAGTGTGTGCGTAGCGTACCATACCCTTTTTTCATTGTATATACAGTAGGTATACAGGATGGTTGTATGTATTTATTTCCTTTATTATCTATAGGCACACAAAATACACTTAGATTCGTCAGTAATTTAGTCAATTTAACCAAAAAATTGGTCATCGTCCAAAATTCTATACACAATATAAAACAATATAACGCTACTTATACCTATACAAAATGGCAAGAAAAATAAAAATAACTTGTCAAAAGAATAATAAAATAGAAGGAAGGTGTGGAACTCAGCTTGCGATGGCTTCACCGAACATATCCGCGCCCATCGGCAGTAGAGAAGGGTGTTAATCGGGACTAGCGAGTTGTCAAAAAATGTCCGAGAATTTAAACGAAAATAAACAATATTCAGTTAATGAGGTTATAGTACAAAATACAAATATAACTTAAAATTAGGACAAAAATTACAAGAATATAAAAAATTCTAATAAAATCAGAGTAAATTGTAAATGACTGGAACATACTGGAACAATTTATCACAGTTAGTGTCCGTCAATTTATAGTAACTTTGAAAATTGCGCTGTGATTGCATTTTTTTAGGGATGGCCAAAGACCGTACCAAACTAGATAGACGCGGTGCTGAGGCTCTGCCTTGCTCCGCCAAAAGGAATATGAACTTATAAAGGAATATGATTGGCCCAGCGCGCACAAGCGAGCGGTAAGTGTCTGGTGTTTAGCGAAAATGTAAAAAAAATCCTAAATCTGTCCCTAAGTAAGTGAAGAAGTGGACAATAAAGTTTTATTTTCGCTACATTTTTGCTCGTGCTTCATATCTTTAGTGGTCGTAAAACGCAAAACAAAAGGGAGAACGACGAAGCGACACTATAGCGCTTTTCTTGTTAGGGTTGCGTAGTACAAGCAGGAACCTTATTCGTCTTTCTTCAATGTCTGTCCGTCCGTCCGTCTGTCCGTCTGTCCGTCTGTTCGTGTATCTGTCTATTCGTCGCGCGTCGTCGGTCAGGGTCATTTACCATTTGAACTAAATTAGTGATAAACAGTATAAGCTTGAAATTTCCTAAACAAACTCAACTGGATGTAGGAAGCGATAAATAATAATTTATCATAGGGTTTTGGAGTTATAAATGGCATTGCGCGTAGTACCCGTAACGAGATTTTTTTAATGAAAAATTCTATTTTGTATATTTTAATTATAATTTTTTGTTTATTAATGCATTGTATTCTTCATTCTTTTCCATTTAAGTTTTTTTCCTTGTAGGTTATGTATGACTTATAATTTATTCTGTTAGTTCTGTTAATTGTAATTATTATTTATAGTTCTATGTAACTAATTTCTACACAATATAAATTATTTTTTTAAATAAATAATCTTAAATATTGTGTGTCATGCATGATTGTAGCGCGTGGAGGTATTGTCTGCCTACCCCGCTGGGAAGCGGGTGTGACGTTATGTATATATGTAAGAGTTGAGTATTTATATATGTAAAACCGTCTCGCAAATCCAACAATAGCGCGAGCGGAGCTGCCGTCAATATCTACAACGTAACACTTCCATCTGACCTGTGTTATTCAATGCAACAGTTTGACGGGCTTCAAACTACATAGATCCAGACAGGATAAGCAGGGGTTGCATTCAGTAGAAAATAAATCTTGAATCGAGTACCTACCTGTGATTAAATTTAATTTATAATTATTATTATTTTTTTTTATGGAAACTGACACGGTTGGCTACGTCACCTACAACATCCGCGATGTGAGCCCATAACACCAGTTGAACTTGGTGCCACGTCAGCGCTTCCCTTCGGTCGTGCCGGCTACACTGAACTGGACGGAAAACACAAACTATTTACATAGCCGTTTCGACCGACTTTCCATTCAGTGCGGTGGTACCAACCCGGGCGGGTTAAACCCTACCACCTAGTAATATAAGAAGGGAGTCATATCCCTTAATCGCCTTTTACGACATACACGGGGAGCGATGCAGTGGGGCTATTCTTTTAAAGTACCGGCCCCACACGGTACAGTCGACATTGTCATTCTTATTACCATTACTAGCTTTTTCCTGCGGCTTCGCTCGCGTGAAATACGTATTTAAAAAGAAGAAAGTAAGTAAGGAAGAAGGCGGAGATACGTTCAGGTAAACATTAAACCTTCTCGATGAAAGAAAGTAACTAAGGGCGAGGCCCGCTACCGTACTTTTATTTCAGCGCGCGTAACAATTAGGTTTGTATGAGAGCCACATCTTAGCGTAACCGGAACTTAATTTTATTTAGCCTATCCTGGTGCCACAGTTAAATGTGCTTATACTAAGTTTTATCGAATTCGGTAATTATAGTGCAATCTCTAAAGTAAAACAGCAAATAACAAAAATCTGCCAATTACGTAGTGGTACGGAACCCTCGGTGCGGGGGCCCGTCTCGCACTTGGCCGGTTTTTATTTTTGCTATGACAAATAGCGCTATTCTTGATATAAATGCCTCTGCTTTATACCAAAGACTCGTTTTACTCAAAATTAAATTACGATGTAGGTACCTACTATTGTATTTTGTCTGACTACTGAATAGACCCGCTCAGCCATATAGCCTCGAGCTGACACTTATAGATATTTCGAAATGCGATCATTTACATGCGAATAGCCTTCAGACGTCAGTAAGGTATCAAGTAGGATATCAAAAGCTGCATACTGTATAATGGTATTATCCCGGGACTTAGAACCGCTGCAACTCCGTAGGGACGACGTCGGCTGCCTAAGTGTGTTCTATCGTCTATTTCACGGGGAGTGTTCGGAGGAGCTGTTTAACGCGATTCCGTCGTCCCAATTCCACCTCCGCACTACGCGTACTGGGCAGGGGATGCACCACTGTACAATCGCTCTACCACGGATTCGGTAATACCACCAACCGGTTCTGTAGATTTTTTACTCACAGAACCACTGGGAAAATGTGGAACGCACTCCCTGCCCATCTCTTTCTTATGTAAACCAACATGGGTGGCTGTGTCGAGAGACCAATGGTGCATTCGACAGAGCCAAAAACACCTCTCCTCGCGAAACCACGCTCAGTTAGGTGCCATGCCGGCAGATTTGCGGACAGTTGCCAGGCTGTCTAGCCTGTTAATACGACGCTTGAAGACACCCAGGTTAAAGGACTCGGGAAACACACTCGCCGGAAGACAGTTCCACACCCTAGCGGTGCGACAAAGAAACGATTTTGAGAACCGATGGGTTCTCAAAAGCTCAATGTCAACAACAAAAGGGTGCTGAGTCTCTCTGCGACGAGTCATGCGGAGATAGGACGGGTGGACGAATAGGGAATAAGGGATGCTAGTTCCACAGAGCAGCGCCCGTGAAAGTATCTGTAAAACAGACTAAGCGAACCTACAAATCGTCTATTTCAACTCCAAATTCAATTTGTTTTTAAATTATGTACCTACTTATATCTTCGGACTTATATGTTTTGAATCTTCATTGCTGCCTGCCTACCCTGTCTCGAATGTCTGTGCACGTCACTGACGCCGCCGGCGCCACACGGTACTGCTTTTGTTCCGATATTAAACGTGAAAACTGTTCAATTGCAGGAAAGCTGCCAAAACTACATCCGCATACTCGTGTCGCCGGGGCCAGGGCGGCTCATGGTCTGCGGGACGAACGCCTTCAAGCCCTACTGCCGCGAGTACAGCGTGCAGCGCGACAGTTACGACATGGAGAAGGAGAAATCCGGGCAGGCGGTTTGCCCGTACGACCCAAAGCACAACTCCACTGCTGTCTATGCAGGTATAGTTACTATTGCAAATTTTTTTTTTCATCTAATCCGGTATGGCTAGGCTTAAAAACAGCGGCCCTTTAGTTAGATACTCGAGTGGCCACATGCTGCGCCTACGCCCTTTCTTTTGTACTACCAGTACGGTGGTACCAACCCAGTCGGCTACAGTTTGAGCCTACCACCTAGTAAGGGGCAAGGGAAGGGACCTACTGTTTTCCTGCTGCTTCACCATTCGGTTCCGAACAGTGAAGCAGCAGGTGTAGGTATGCACGTAAATTTTTCAGAAAAAAGTCATTGGTACGCGCCGACCTGATTCGCACCTCGGGCATCTCGCATGAGAAGCCGATTCCCAAACCATTCAGCCACCCGCCGCTTTGATTTTGTCAGCCTGGCTAGCTCATCGGTGGCGTACGACACCTGAAAGCCATTGTCGTGCCTGCTGTTCCTGCGATCCTACTCCTTCGCCCGGAGCGAACCAATAGAAGCCGTTATTCGTTTGGTCGGTTAAGTAACTTGTTAGCTCAGTGGTAAGCATGTAGGGTTTGCATTTTTTGGACCATGGGTTCGAATCCCACCGAATCTCTTTGGTTTTTTTTTGCTTTTTTTTCTTTTTTAAGCAATGTTACAGTGTTTAAATTGTTTTAGGGTGTTTAGTTTTTTTTATAACCACCTAAGAATTATTTTCGGAAATACAAACTTGTAACAAAAACGACATGCACCGCCTCAAAATTAGGTTAGGGTTAATATATAGAAGATGCGTCGCGTAGCGACGCATCTTCTATATATATCTTCTATATATTAACACTGGTTATTTTTTTTTTAAACCACCAAAACATCATTTATTTATCACTTCAAGGAGTGGTTCCGCAGGATCGCAGGAACAGCAGGCACGACAATGGCTTTCAGGTGGCGCACCGCTCATCGGTACGATCGATCGACTGTCGATCGGATCATAGGTGTCAGTGGATGGATGGGTGACCGCTCGACCGTTAGAGGCTGACCGCGGTTCGGATTCTACGTAAAACTGTAGGTCCCTTCCCTTCTTACCTTACTAGATGGTAGGGTTTAACCCGCCCTCGTTGGTACCACCGTACTGCATGAAAGGTCGGTCGAAACGGCTATTTAAATAGTTAGTTTTTTCCGTTCAGTTCAGTGTAGCCGGCACGACCGAAGGGAAGCGCTGCATGGCACCTCGTTCACCAAGGTGTTATGGTCTGACATCACGAGTGTAGTAGGTTATGTAGCCAACCATGCCAGTTTGAGATGGCCATCACGATTGTTGCACGCCGTAGCTGCGCTCCTGCGCGATGCAGTAAGCCGCGTTAGTTGTCATTCCAGGGTTGCCAGATGGTTCAGTGAAAAAAAACCGGACATTTTTCATCAAAGGGCATTTGATTTTTCAAGTAAAAATGTTTAAAAAAATTAAAGGGGGAATTTAGGAAGAAAATGTTTCATTATCTCTAATTTTGAAAATAAAATAGAAATAGATAATCAATAAAAGGCAGTCAGCAATTTATTGAGAGTCTTATGGTTCAATTGATTGAACTGAATGCAATATCGAAGAACCCATTAAGATTATTATTAAAATGTTCTGAACAAAATAAATATTTGCGTTATATGAAGAAAAACCGGGCGTTTGAATGTCCGGTTTTTCATTATTTTGGAGACCGAACAAAAGCCTTTCTGTCAGCCTCGATAGCTCAGTGGTGCAGACAGTCGACTGTTGCTATTGATTGTTAAGCAACGTTGGGCGCGGTCAGTACTTGGATGGGTGACCTCTCGACCGTTGGAGGCTGACTGTGGTTCGGATTCCACGTAAAACTGTAGGTCCCTTCCCTTCTTACCTTACTAGGTGGTAGGGTTCAACCCGCCCGGGTTTGTACCACCGCACTGAATGAAACGTCGCGACATGAAATGAAGGGAAGCAATGACATGGCACCTAGTTCACCTGGTGTTATGGGATGACATCACGGATGTTGTAGGTGATGTAGCCAACCGTGTCCGTTTCCATAAAAAAAACCTTAAAAAAACCGGACTGTCCGGTCTAAGACCGTTGCAAGTGCAACCCTAGTTGCCACCCGCTTCCACAGTGGCATTATCCTGGAGCGTGTTCGGAAGTGCCGAACCTAGCGCGCAGCCGCGACTAACGGCAGCGGGTCCCGCCCGGCGCAATCGGACGCGACTGTAGCGCGTGACCGGACTGAGAGAGCGACGACCGCCGCTGAATGATAGCTATCAAGTCTGCTGGACTAGATGTCTAGGCGTGAAATGGGCAATTTCTAATGTATTACGCGAAATAATAGCACTATGCAATTCTCCTACATCTCTACCTCTATCTCTATCTCTACTTCTTATAAAAGGGAACGTCTGTCTGTATGTATGTATGTATGTACATATGTTTGAGGTAAACTGCGGAACCACAGAACGGATTTTGAAGTTGTTTGAACTAATGTAAAAAGTAGTTCTTGAGGCTCACTATAGGCTATATACCGTCACGCAAAAAAGCCTTAGGGCTGAGCAGTATCGAAAAAAGTATAGTATGAACGGAATGTAGTGTCGAATGGTAGTAATAGATGGCGTTAGCAGTTCTGTTGTGTTGCGTTGCAGGGATTATTTCATTTTACCTGCAATTGATCCTTTTTGAGTTCAATTTGAGTTTACCGCTCAAGTTTACTAGCTTTTACCTTCGAAGCCGCGGGTAAAAGCTAGTAAACTTATAAAAGGGAACGTCTGTATGTATGTATGTTTGAGGTAAACTCCGGAACCACGGAACATATTTTGATGCGGTTTGCACCAATGTAAAGAATAGTTCTTGAGGCTCACTATAGGCTATATATATACCATCACGCTAAATTTCCTTAGGGCTGAGCAGCATCAAAGAATGTATGGTACGAACAGAATTTAGCACGGAACAGACACATTCGTTGGAATTAAGTGTCGAATGGTAGTGCCGAATAGAGAGGGGAAAGAAGAACCGGGGGGAAGGGGTGGGAGGAATATTTTCGTTTAAATTCGATTTGCTATTAAACCGAGTCTACCGCGAGCGAAGCCGTGGCATAAAGCTAGTTTAGGTTAAACGCATAACACTCCTGGGTTGTGGTGTTCTACCGCAACGAACATACCTACATACCGCACGCTGTATCCCGATAATCGGGGTAATCAGAGTAATCGGCGTTGTGCCGCTAGGGCTCTGTTAAATTACAGCACAACACCGACCACCGCGTTTCGCTAAAGTATTCGAGATCACAACCAAGCAGCAAGCAAGGCGCATGACTCGACGGAACAGACATCAGACAGTGCCAAGATGAGAGGTTGTCAACCTGTCGCTCTTTAGCACGGCATTTCTCCTTTTTACGGCATGCACGGGGAGAGATGCAGTGGGGGTATTCTTTAAAAATGCCGTGTGGAACCGCACACGGTGCGATTGGGTGACTAGTTTTTGCCCGCGACTTCGTCCGCGTGGATTTTAAAAAAAGAACAGAATTCGAAATGGAAGTTTTTATGTGACGTCGATAGGCTTTTGTTTTTCTTGTCTTTTAAATTCTCTCTCTCCCGTCCATACTATACTTTATTTGATACTGCTGAGCCCTAAGGCTATTTAGCGTGATGGTATATAGCCTATAATTATGTTATTCTGATGCATAAGCTATAGTACTGTAAAGTCTCATCAAAATCTGTTCAGTAGTTTTTGCGTGAAAGAGGAAGAAAAATCCATACATCCATCCCACATATGTACATCCTCACAAACGTTCGCGTTTATAATATTAAGTAGGATATAGTATGGGTAAGATCAGTGTCGCGTCCTCGGTCCGCGGGGAGGTGGGGGTGGGTCCGTACATGCGAGACAAATTAAATGGGGGACCAGTCCGGGGTTGCGCGCGGTTGTATGATGGAGTGGGCTTCGGTTTCGGTCACCTTGATCGAAGACCGAATGAATGAATGATGATTTATTTAATACAACAAGTTATTACAATACAAACATACTATCTTCTTTTTTTTATGGAAACTGACACGGTTTGCTACATCACCTACAACATCCGTGATGTCAGCCCATAACACCGGATGAACTAGGTGTCATGTCAGTGCTTCCCTTCATTTCATGTCGGCCATACTGAACTGGACGAAAAACACAAACTATTTACATAGCCATTTCGACTAACGTTTCATTCAGTGCGGTGGTACCAACCCGGGCTGGTTAAACCCTACACCTAGTAATGTAAGAAGGAAAGGGACCTACAGTTTTTACCTGGAGTCCGAGAACCACGGTCTGCCTCCAACGGTCAAGCGGTCACCCATCCAAGTACTGACCGCGCCCAGGGTTGCTTAACTCGTGTTATCAACAGTCGAGAGACTGCACCACTGAGCTACAGAATCTGACATGTCATGCCCCTCATGTAACCAAAGCTGGCGCGTGCACAGTACTCACACCAATGCAAATTGTGCAAGTGCGAGTGAGAGAGATCGGGTTTTCGTGATGCGTATGCCCCGATCTGTCTCACAAGCACTTGCACAATTGCATTGGTGTGAGTACTGTGCACGCGCCAGCTTTCGTTAACCGACCTGTAAATTACTCATAGTTTTTTACTGTATAATGTTTTGGAGCAATAAAGTATTTATATCTATCTATCTATCTAACCTGTATAGAAAACGTCGAATTGTATACTGCCTATTCTACCGAATTCCTAACACTTTTACAGTGACTTAAGCAATTCCAATTGAACGTAGCAAGATTATCCTATAATTGTTAATCTTAAGATCAGCGGAACAATCCATCCCTGCGTAGTTTGGCCTCAGTGCGTTTATGTAAATCAGCCCATAGTCTGCGTGTCGTCGTCCCGGGTGCAAGTGCGTAGTAAGCTGCGCATACGTAATGCGTTAATTGACCGGAGCTAGGGAGTGTGGGGTTTGCCGACAGCATCGCCAATGTCGGGAACTCGCTCGCCGCTTGAGACATGGCGGCCAATCAGTTAGCTACGTGCTTGAGTCAACTGGGACCGAGGACTTGGGGAGAGGAACGGGGATTTCTTTGTTACGGCAATTTTCCCAGTATTAGGACGATGGGAAGGTTTGGCCGTGTATATTGCATTACATTGTATTTGGACATTATACTTGTAAATTTATTTTTTTTTGTTGATTTGACGATGACCTATTTTTACTTGGATCGAAATATAATATAAATACTTGTATATAATATTTGGCTTGTCTAAGTGTATGGATGTACCAAATAGAAAAAATTGAATTAACCCGAGCGGCTTAAACCCTACCACCTAATAATGTGAGAAGGGATTTCACAGTTTTATGTGGAATTCCAACCACGGTCAGACTCGGAATTTCAATCAGGTCAATGGTCGAACAGTCACCCATCCAAGCCGCTCCCAGGTGTGCTTAAGATCACGAACGCCAGTCGACCGATCGCACCACTTAGCTACCGAGGCTGACAGAATGTAGGCTTATAGATTTGGCATGATTTGAACTGTTAATTCAGTTTGCTTACATTGATCATTCTCCTGACAGACGGCGAGCTGTACTCCGGCACGGTGGCTGACTTCAGCGGGATGGACCCCATCATCTACCGCGAGCCCTTACAGACGGAGCAGTACGACTCTATGAGCCTCAACGGTTAGTATGTCTTATTGTGTTAGTACGTCTTATTGTGTTAGTACGTCTTATTGTGTCAATACTTCTTATAGTGTTATTTTGTATGTCTATTGTGTTAGAACGTCTCATTGTGTTATATCTTATTGTGTTAGTATATGTCTTATTGAGTTAGTAGGTCTTATTGTGTTAGTATTTCTTATTGTATTAGTACGTCTTGTTGTGTTAATACGTCTTATTGTGTTAGTACGTCATAATGTGTTAGTAAGTTTTATTGTGTTAGTATGTCTTATTGTGTTAGCGTTTTTTTATACAGTGTGTCCACGTTCGACCGGATTTGCTTACCACCACAGAATTCCTAATTTAATAAGCTCCAAAAAAGCTCAGTAGCATTTTTTTTTAGTACTTACTCGTATTTTTCGAGATAATCGAAGTTTTATGCGTTAGGAAAGGGTCGCCAAAACCATGTCCTTCATCGGATAATGGCGATTATATCTGAAAATGTAGCTAAAAAAACAAATGTGTGGGCTTTTTTGAAGATTATTCCCTAGGAATCCCGTGGTGGTATGTTTTTTCCCTTCATACATAGTGTCGACTGTCGGCCAACGTCAACGAAAGCCGGCGCGCAGACAGACAACCCAGCCATTTGGCTTCAAAATACTCTTTTTCAATATAACGAATCCTCTTTTCAAATTTTTCATGTTTCAACACTTTGACAACCGTTTGCGCAGTGCGCAACCTGTTATTTTCTTGAAAGAACGTAATTGTGCTTTTTACAAATTAACGGAAAAGCTCAGCGCTAGATAGAGTGACTTTTCGTGAGATGGCATTGTTAGTTGAAAAGCGCACGTCTATTCTCGTCCTAAGTGTATCTATGACTGTCCTCATGCCTGAACCACTACATCTTCTATATTGTAATAATAATGCGAATATTAATACTCAACTCACTCCATCATGGTGACGTCATGTGTATGCACAACGACACAGTACAGAGATGCAACAGTAAACGCACAAACACCTGACACACCACGTATGTACCATTTGTACCTCAATAATTATATTAACCCATATTGACAACTCGATACCTACTTCAAGTATGATAATATTTTATTATATATAAACATATATATATATATTAATATTTTTTGGTTTTTGACAATTGTATTTTTTACAAACAATATTAACTCTTGACTAGGTACCATTAGTACCTCAACTTTATTAACCCATTGACAACTTGATACTTCAAGTATCTTAAATATTCATATATTTTTATTTTTTATTTTTGACAATACAATTATACTACATTGTAGTTTAATATAGTAACATAGTTATCTTGATACAAATTACGTATCAAAGTTTGACAAAGGCTCTTTACACCTGATTCACTTAATTAATAAGTCTTTGTAGTCAGAACTCTCAGCAAAATTGTTAATCTTGCTCTCAAGCTGTGTTTTAGATAGACTATGGGCGGTGTTATTATGTGGCTAGTCACTAAATTCTTGTAAAAATATGTTTAAAAAATACCCTGCGAAGTTTCTTGTCGGTTCTTCTTCGTGGGTGTAATCGAACCGGATACAACAAATTGTGACAAGTTCGAGCGCAGTCTAACTGCCATATGAATGATCAATAAACAATACAATAATACAATACAATACACAGTCAGTCGGCCTGTATGCGTCCACTGCTGGACATATGCCTCTCCTCCAGTCCACCCGGCCTCCAGCGGTACGGAACCACTGCTTTCCACCGACTTACTTACTTGATGTCGTCATCCCACCTGGCGGGTGGTCTTCCCACACTCCGCTTTCCTGTCCACCACCGCGTTGATTCCTGGTGCTTCTTTCGAAGTATCAAACACGGGAATAAGTAGCGAAAGCTGCGAGTGGTGAGCCACTTAGAGCTCCGTAACCAATGTTGATAATTGGTAGACATGCGAATAATGTAGATCGGTATGTCGGTGCAACACGCACTTATATATGAATGTGGGTTGGATTGCTCACGAGTCAAAGACGCTATAATTTCTTCAAGACCGGTGGATCCCCGGTACACATTAGGTGGTGGTCATATGCACTTCCACGCATAAACATAGCTGGTGAAAACAAAAGCTGTCGGCTAGTACAAAACGCTGAGGCCCTGGGCACAGGCTGTTGTTGGGCAGGGTGCGGACCCCAGTGGCAGTGAAGGCTTCACCACCGGCTCTCGGCTTCGTTCGGCGGTTCCTTCGGGTGGACGGGTGGTGGCTCGGATCGGCTGGGGAAAGGCTTCAGCCTGTGTTTCCCATGGGATTATTTCGAATGGGGCCTCGATCTGGCATACATGATCACTGTACTCGCAAGAGTGCAGGGATAGACGTCTAGATTTTGTAGCGGCAAGGCTGGTATTCCTGGACGTCTATAAACAAAACGTAAGAAAGACAAAAATATGATAGTAAATACCTCTGTCCACCGCCGCGCCGTCAGTGTAGGACGCGGTTACCCAACCCACTGCCACTTGAGCGTTCGCATAAAGTGATTCACTGTTACATCTGTGTACTGTGGACAACTGTCAATTGATCGTTAATAACCTGGGCATGTTTGCTAGATTGCTTGATCAATCCCCTCTGTAGGCCTGATTATAATCTCGAATGCTAGTGTCGAACTAGTGCGCTCGATTCATATTACATTTTATTGTAGCGATGTCCTGACAGCAAAGCGATACAATATTTGCGATACAATACAATATAGTAATAAATAATATAATTTTTTTTTATATTATATTATTACTATAGTATCTGCGCTCCAGTCTGAGAATAGCGGTCATTCACCCCTTCCTACCAATGTACTCGTATTTGCGGAAGCGATACTTTCCTATGTTCTGCGTATCGAGCGAAATTACTGTCGCTAGCTTATTGTGGTAGCCGGGCGGCCGCCTGACCGTTCGTACTATGTTATGATGATACACACGCGTCTCTGCGCATGTGTGCGTGCTGAGAGGAAGGGGTGAATGTCCGCTATTCTTAGACTGGAGCGCAGATACTATAACGCTACGTACGGTATCTCTGTTGCTACTCTTATATAAGGTCTTTCATTAGTAGGTAACGATACGCTGAGGGGTGTATGTGTATCAGATACTGATCACGTTCCCATACCAATTCTTTTTTACTATATAAAAACAATTTGGTGAAATACACGCACTTCACGTATTAAATTTGAGGAGTGAGTAAGTTTTTTAAATCGTAAAAAAAATGGTATGGGAACGTGATCAGTAACTGATACACATACACCCCTTAGCGTATCGTTACCTACTATTTAAAGACCTTATATTATAGCGTTTTCATAATTAAGTCAGGTTGACCGGCAGAGATTGCCTTAGGTAATAAGTCCGCCTTTTGTACAATTTTGTATCGGCAAGCAATAAAGTATATTCAATTCCATTCCACTCGATTTGATTCGATTCGATTCTAAACTAAATTAAAGAAACTAAACTGAATTAAATAAAAAATATAAATAAAATGTGTAAAACCCGACTGCTCAAATAATGAAGGAAACAAGGAAATATTAGTAGAAAGTGGCGTAATCGGGGTAATGTAGAATGATTCAAATAGACAGATAGCCCGACTGCAGCATTTTCTACTGATCTTTCCTTGTTACGTGAATTTTTGTTGCAGTCGGGTTTTATGCATTTTTTATTTTATTTTTTATTACAGAACTTGAGATAGCTGCCTACACCCGTGATGTGGTGCGACTAGGTGCCGTGTGTGTGCTTCTCTTTGCTCGTGTCTGACTTATTATAAAGCATGAACATTTTTTGCTTTGCAGCTCCGGACTTCGTGAACTCGCTGGTTCACGGAAACTTCGTGTATTTCTTCTTCCGAGAGACAGCCGTCGAGTACATCAACTGCGGAAAGGTAAGCATATCATTAAAACATTTATCCAAAGTAGAACCCATCAAAACATCATCTGTATGTAGTCAGCTGTAAAAGTTCAAGTGACTGCTTGGCAATGAACTTTGCATGACTGGTCAATTGCGAATCTGGTACTTTGCGTCGAAACGACAGCGTCTTCTATAACTAGGTACTAAATCCGAAAGTCTGTAATCTAAAGCATATTAATTAATCGTGGGGGGTCGGTAGGATCGTGTGGGGTCGTAGTACCGTGTGGGGTCGTAGTACCGTGTGGGGTCGGTAGTACCGTGTGGGGTCGTAGTACCGTGTGGGGTCGTAGTACCGTGTGGGGTCGTAGTACCGTGCGGGTTCGGTAGTACCGTGTGGGGTCGGAGTACCGTCTGGGGTCGGTAGGTCCGTCTGGGGTCGTAGTAACGTGTAGGGTCGTAGTACCGTGCGGGTTCGGTAGTACCGTGTGGAGTCGTAGTACCGTGTGGGGTCGTAGTACCGTGTGGGGTCGTAGTAACGTGTGGGGTCGGTAGTACCGTGTGGGGTCGGTAGTACCGTGTGCCGTCGGTAGTACCGTATAGGATCAGCACTTAAAAGGAATAGCACCCTCTGTATCTCACCCCGTGCCTGTCGTAAAAGGCGACTAAGGTATAAGGATAAGATGCCATGCATAAGGGCGACAGACCAGCCACCTCTCACCTTGGCACGGTCCTTCCACTGAGTCATGCAGCAGGTGAGCCTTCGTGCCTTACTTGCTGCTTGATACCTATTACGGTTCAAAAGATACAGTACTCGGACGGACGGACGGACGGACGGACTGACAGACAGACAGACAGACAGACGACGTGGGCTTAGTAATCGGTTTCCATATGGTTACGGAATCATAAAAAGTACAAATCTGCGTTTCTACTCATCTTCGCCCTCAAAATAATAATATTGTTTCTATCAACCGAAACCAATTTAATCCATATTGCTTAGATATCGGGTCCGCAACGACGACAACGTCCATTGAGGAATGTGGCGTGAGGCCGAATCACAAATCGAATCAATTCACCTTTAATCCTATGAAATTGGAGTCGAGTGAGAAGCGACGAGCTACCTATTAGCTAAGTAATATTGTTACAAAAGTCTCTTCTCTACTATTATAAAGCGCAACGTCTGTATGTCTGTCTGTAACGTGTAAACATGAAAACGTCTGAAACTATTCACGTGCGGTTTTTCACTAACTATATCGTTCAGTACCACCACTTAAATGTTCGGCTTTAATTATTTGTTATTTATCCACGCCATCTATCGGGGAAAATTCTTACTTTTGTTGTTAAAAATATTTAGATAATTCGGTAGATGGCGCTCTTCTGAAAATCAGGCTACCTATTAGATTTTTTTTTTTGTTTTTCGATTTTTTATTATTTGTTGTTATATGCCCTTAATAAATAACACATTGTGTGAAAACAACCGGCTACCTATTATGGTTCCAAAGACACAGCAGGACAGACAGACAGACGACGTAGGCTTAGTAATAGGCTCTATTAACGCGAGCGGAGCCGCGGGCACAGCTAGTTACCTATAATCGAATTAAAGCCGACGAAGGTTTAGTTCAGCTCTATTAGAATTAATTACGTTATTAGACTAGTTAAAATGCTCTGAAATTTCATCTACTATTTCAGCTCTTTATTTATTTTCGTTAAGTGCTCATCCATTTTGTTGGTTTCTTGACGGCGATTGAGCACTCATGTATTTATAATATGGATTACTAGCTTTTGCCCGCGGCTTCGCTCGCGTGAAATTCGTATTTAAAAAGAAGAAAGTAAGTAAGCCCTATACTATACCTTTATTTCGGCGGCGCTCTGAACAATTCGGTTTGTATGAGAGCCACATAAGCGTAACCGAAAGTTAATTTTATTGAGCATATCCTGTGTCCCGTATAGTTAAATGTGCTCGTACTAAGTTTCATCGAATTCGGATGATCGGTTTAAGAGTTATGGAGGCCTAAAATCGGTCACGCGGTATTGGAACTTAAAACCTAACCTAACCGTAAAATTTGTTTCAACAGTCTGTATTCTCGCGCGTGGCGCGCGTGTGCCGCGACGACCGCGGCGGGCCGCACCGCTTCCGGCAGCGCTGGACCTCCTTCCTCAAGTCGAGACTCAACTGTTCCGTCGCGGGAGACTTCCCCTTCTACTTCAACGAGATACGTGAGTCCATTCATCATCATCATCATCTTCATCAGCCTGTATCGGTCCACTGCTGGACATAGGCCTCTCCCAAGGCCATTCATACTGTTGCTCAACTTAGTAGCTTAGCACACTCATCTTATAGTACTAGATAAATAAATTATGAATTGAATATTTTTATTCACACCAATTCGATTTTTGGCAAATCGAACCAATAATTGGTATTAAATTATAATATATATTTTATACACAATAAATAAACAAATACAAATATTATACTTAGGTACATCTTATATTTTGAATTTCTATAAGATGTATAATAATTGTATTTTTTTATTTATTGTATACAAAATTTATATAAAAATCTAGATTATTAAATAAAACACTTAAAAAAGTGTAAATAGTTCTGTGCCTATAGTAATCGTAATGGTTTATCCCGCCCGGGTTGATACCACCGCACTGAATGAAAGGCCCACAGACGACTTAAGTTAAGTTAAATTTAAGTTACCTAAGTTAGTTTAAGTCGCCTGTGGAAAGGTCGGTTGAAATTGCTATTTAAATAGTTCGTGTTTTCTGGCCTAACCTAACCTAACCTAACCAAGGTGTAATGAACTGACATCACGGATGAAGTAGATGATGTAGTCAACCGTGTCAGTTTCCATTAAAAAAAGTAATTACTATTAAAAAAGAAACGTTAAATAAATTTAAAAAGAAGAATGTTTGGCCAAACATGCCTATGTATAAAATTAAATGGGACTCCATAGTTAAAATATCTCCAATCCGTAATTTACTTACGCACAGCACAGCCAATATCCCTTCTTTGTGGCTTTCCGTTGAATCTCACCCTATTTGCACAAAATCCGATATTTCGACATCAAGGGATCATTGTGTGCCGCGAACAATAGGCATACTTACAGGAAATGTTATTTCCTGGAAACTTCGAAACTGATTTTCCCGAGTAGATAGGTATTTGAGTACGTCTGTTATGTGAAACAATACTATACTCATTGTCTGTGAAGCTATCGGAAGGGATTGCTGTTTGAACGAGACGTACTTTAGGTACTTGGAGGGTATAGTCACGTTTTGTCGCAAGTAATTTAAAAGTTTTGGCCGTACAGAACCGCAATTACTAACTATTAAATGTAATATTATATCGTAGCCTTAAATTGTATACATTTTTACAAGTCCATCTGAGAGAGTTGCGATGCGACGTCGTCGAAGGTCCGGGATTTCGACGACGCGAGTTCAAAATTTGAATTTGGAATGTAAAAGATGTGGCACAGTTGTTGCACCCGTGGTTGCACCAAACCGCTCCTCCCGACCACGTGACTAACGGCTTCCGTATTCATATTTTGGTACACCATAATTGCGAATGCTTTACCGACAGGGGCCTTTGACACCCAAGTTACAAAGGTTACAAGGTTACCAAGATACAAAACCTATGAGTTTTACCGTAGATTGAACTGTTGTACTTGAGAAAGTATTTGGGCATCAAGTCAAAGCGTCATAATTTATAATAGAAATTGGTATATGAGCATAGAATGTATATCAGATAATTGTGCATTTCTGTAATTAAACTTGTTCTGCTCATTCCAGAATCATCGACAGAGCTGATAGACGGTGTCTACGGCGGTCTGTCCGCTCAACTCGTGTATGGCACCTTCACGACGCCACCGAACAGCATATCTGGCAGTGCGGTCTGCGCGTTTAGCATGCAAGACGTCGTCGACACATTTGAAGGAAACTTCAAGGAGCAGTCCGCTATCAATTCCAACTGGCTGCCGGTCAATAGTGCCAAGGTTAGTTCGATTGACTCTTACAATTTCGAGGACAGAATTTTTGAATTCGTTTCTGTATGAGAAGGCATCTCAATTTATTGTCAGGCTAGGCCGTGCTTAAAAATAATAGCCCCACTGCACTTCTCCCTATGCATGTCGTAAAAGACGACTAAGGGATACGGACAAGGTGCCGCCATAAAAGGGGACAGGTAGCCACCTCTCACCTTGGCACGGTCCTCCCATCATGTCATGCAACAGGTGGGTCTTCGTGGCTTACTTGCTGCTTAATAGTTATCTTGTCCTAATACAATGTTAAACGTGGTGGTCGGTGTTGTACTGTAATTTACAAGAGCACTTGCAGCACAACACCGATTACTATGCTCATCCCGATTGTCGGGATACAGCCTGTGGTATACGTATGTATTTTTTTCTATTTCAAAGCATATTTGTAAAAAAATTATTCAATGTGAGAGAGATTTTGTAAAATTAGTTGTCAAAAATTGTCTCAGTTCATGCGGTAAGTGATGATGTGTATCTTGTTGATTGCAGGTGCCAGACCCGCGTCCGGGGACGTGTCACAACGACTCCAAGAGTCTCCCGGATCAGACGCTCAACTTCATAAAGACACACGCGCTCATGGACGAATCCGTGCCCGCGTTCTTTGGAGAGCCCATCGTCATAAGGACAAGCTTCCAGTGAGTTATTTATTCCAATCTTATATACATTTTACTAAACAATAGTTTCCCTAAGAGCCTTTTGTCGTGTAGAAGAAGTGTGAGGGCAATCTGTGGAGCGGGGTACTCAAGACTCTTGCAAGCCATTGTTTTAAACGTTAAATTTATTATATTATATTTTCAACTTTTTAACATTATTAAGGGACGCTCTTGACCTCAGTAATTTAGTAAGAGGGCTACAGCATGCGCATTTTTTTTTCATTTCATGAATTCGTGTTTTCGAAATATCTGACCAATATAGTAGCCAATAGACTACCCGTTAGACTACTGGAGGAATTGCTGCCTTAATTTATTAAATTGTACCTACTGGTTTGTGCAATAACGTTTTATTTATGCTTTCAGCTATCGCTTCACGGAGATTGCAGTAGACCCGCAAGTGAAGACGCCTGGAGGAAAGGCCTATGACGTACTGTTCATTGGAACAGGTGCGTAATAATTTTGACTTGAGAAAGGCCTTCAGTACTGTGAGACATGCCATTTAACTAAATAAATGTTGCTGTTTATTATCTAACCATTTCAGGTATAGTACGGTTTTCTACTTCTTTAACAGCAAATTTTGTTGGCCCACTAATAAATTATTAATTGTTAGAGCTTTTCCCAAACACGTATGGTGTACCTCAAGGATCTAACATAAGCCTACATTTGTTTCTTATTTTTACAGATAATGGGAAAATCATCAAGGCAATCAACGCAGCATCTTACGACTCTTCCAAGAAGGTCGTTCCTGTTGTGGTCGAGGAACTGCAGGCGTTTTCCTCAGGAGAGCCCGTGCGAGCGCTTCAGGTCGCCCGGAACATAAACACCTCCGGAGATGGCGGTGGGAGGCTAATTGCCGTGTCAGACACGCAAGTCCTGTCGCTGAGACTTCATCGATGCTCCAGCGAGAAGATCAGCTCTTGCTCGTTAGTATTCGTCAGTTTACTTGTTTTTCGTGTAGTCTCAGTTGGATGCAAAGCACACTGCAATATGAGAGTGATAATTTGTCTTGATGATGTAGAATCACCTAAGATACGAACATAGAACAGTTCAAATCACAAGTGTGCTCCAATTATTGTTTCAAAATAGAAACATTTTAGTCGGTAACACTCGCTGCTTCTGTTATGGTAATAAAATTACAAGTTGGCCATGCAAATAGACTGGCTCTTACATATACTAACACGTTTTCGACTGAATTCCTTAGGTCTAGGAACTCTATAATTTGTTCACTTCAAATCTAGGATGGCATTATCAGTACGCCGTCAATTTGTTCCATTAGTTAACCTGAAACTTTACATTAATGCAGGTAGAGTTAATCCGTCACGCGAATAATATCTTAATTTTACGTAACAACATCATGGGAACAGTAATATAACATAATATTGTTGTCCTCAGTGAGTGCGTAGCGCTGCAAGACCCGTATTGCGCGTGGGACAAGCAGGCGGGCAAGTGTCGTGCGTACGCGCACGGCGTCAGCAAGTGGCTCGAAGAGTCCTCCTTCTACCAGTCCGTCAGCACCGGCAGCCATAGCGCCTGTCCACACAGTAAGTCCCACAAAGCCCTACTGTATGTATATTAAACTCTCCCCTCTACTCTACTGACGTAACACCGGCAGCAGTAGTGCCAGTCCACACAGAGAGTCCCACAAAGCTCTACTGTATATTAAACTCTCCCTCTACTCTACTGATGTAGCACCTATAGCCGTAGCGCCTGTCCACACAGTGAGTCCCACTAAGCTCTACTGTATATTAATTTCTCCCCTATACTCTACTGATGTAGCACCTGTAGTCATAGCGCATGTCCACACTGTGAGTCCTACAAAGCTCTACTGTATATTAAACTCTCCCTCTACTCTACTGAAATAGAACCGGCAGCCGTAGCAACTGTCCACACAGTGAGTCCCACAAAGCTCTACTATATATTCTTTATTCTTTATTCATCATTCGTATGGTAGTACTACGCTTAAATTTGTCCTGTTTAGTTTTTATCAAACATTTCTTCTTTTTTTTTTTTTTTTATCCTTACGGAAAGGCGAGGGCTGTTGACTGTACAGCCAAGTCTTTTATTTGTCATTCTTCTTTGTTGACAGCTGTCACGCGTATCTTCTCAGAGTTAAGTGTGTAGGGTTCCGTCGTAGTAACATCGAATGTAACCTCCAGGTAAACTTGTAGGCAAGGACGCGAGCGCGGTCGGCGGACTGAGCAGCGGCCATCTTTACAACGAGGCGCGAAACGAGCAGAAGGGCGAAGTGATCAACATCGTGCAGGACAAGGAGCACAGTAAAGGCGGCTCCGGCAACAGCGAAGGTGTGTAGGTCCATGATGTATAAGGCTATCACAGATTATCACCTGCATAAGATTATCACCTCGCGATTTCTCAGCTCCGAACGAATTTGAACAATTCTGCAAAGAGATACCTAATTATGATGCAAAGTAAGGAGGAATTCGACCGAAATTATATCTACCTACTCATAGAATATTCAACTTACTAAGCATTCCCACACATCTCAGGCAATTCCGAACGACAAACAAACTTCGCAAGTCACAATGTTTTGTTAGTACCTTATAAGTATTATATTATAGTAACTTATAAATAATTAACCCATACTACCGCCCACAAGAGCATTAATATTTACAGCATAAACATGAATACTGAAGAATCTGACCACTCTGCCTATTTACATTACCTATATCTGGTGTATATTGCCATCGTCAATTTGATACTTAAATATATCAAGTCATTTCAAGGAATATTAGTAAAAGTTTATTACAAAGAAATGTAATAAGTCATCTTAAAAATCTAAAGATACAAAGTGTATCTCTTTTAGAAGCGAATACAATGGAAGATGTGCCCATGCGCAGGTCCAGAAGTATTAGCGGCGGACGCGCTGCCGCCCGCTTACTCCATGGAGACGTTGGCGCTTGCGGTCGCCGCTGGCGCGATTGCCGCCCTCGGCGCTGGCTTCGCCGCCGGCTACGTCTGCGGCCGGCGCTGCAAGAAGGACGAGGACGACAACATGCCGTATCCGGACACGGAGTATGAGTATTTTGAACAGAGGCAGAATATTAACAGGTTCGTTGTTTCCTCTGCGCTATGGCAGTTTAAATAGTTCAGTTCATGCTGAATGTTTTATTCTGAACGGCGAAGTGGTGTCATTAACTGCCCTCTTCTTATTCATTGCCATTTAGTGTAGAAACTTGCACTGTATCATTAACTGTCATATTCTTATTCTTTGCTAGTTCGCATAAACATGGGTCCTTTAATGTCATTAAGTCTCGTATTCTTATTGTTTGCCAGTTAACACGTACCTAACCGATCCTATAATGTAAACAACTGTTTTGTTCTTATTCTCTCCCAGTTAGTAATAGAAACTATTTCTATGTCCTATTCTTATTATTTGCCAATTATGTAATGTCATTAACTGTCTTATTCTTATTATTTGCCAATTAATATAATAACTTACCCTATAATGTCATTAACTGTCCTATTCTTATTATTTGCCAATTAATATACTAACTGACCCTATAATGTCATTAACTGTCTTATTCTTATTATTTGCCAATTACTATACTAACTGACCCTCTAATGTCATTAACTGTCTTATTCTTATTATTTGCCAATTAATATACTAACTGACCCTATAATGTCATTAATTGTCTTATTTTTATTATTTGCCAATTAATATACTAACTGACCCTATAATGTCATTAACTGTCCTATTCTTATTATTTGCCAATAAATATACTAACTTACCCTATAATGTCATTAACTGTCTTATTCTTATTATTTGCCAATTAATATACTTACTGACCCAATAATATCATTAACTATCTCATTATTGTTATTTGCCAATTAATATACTAACTAGCCCTATAATGTCATTAACTGTCTCATTCCTAGGACAGCCTATTCTTATTTTCTCATTATTTGCCAATTAATATACTTACGTTCTCTATAATGTAATTAACTCTCTTATTCTTATTACTTGCCAATTAATATACTAACTGACCCTCCAATGTCATTAACTGTCTTATTCTTATTATTTGCGAATTAATATACTAACTGACCCTCCAATGTCATTAACTGTCCCATTCTTATTATTTGCCAATAAATATACTAACTTACCCTATAATGTCATTAACTGTCTCATTCCTAGGACAGCCTATTCTTATTTTCTCATTATTTGCCAATTAATATACTTACGTTCTCTATAATGTAATTAACTCTCTTATTCTTATTACTTGCCAATTAATATACTAACTGACCCTCCAATGTCATTAACTGTCTTATTCTTATTATTTGCGAATTAATATACTAACTGACCCTCCAATGTCATTAACTGTCCCATTCTTATTATTTGCCAATTAATATACTAACTGACCCTATGATGTCATTAACTGTCCTATTCGTATTGTTTGCCAATTAATATACTAACTGACCCTATAATGTCATTAACTGTCCTATTCTTATTATTTGTCAATTATTATACTAGCTGACCCTCTAATGTCATTAACTGTCTCATTCAATATAATGTCATTAACTGTCTTATTCTTATTATTTGCCAATTAATATACTAACTGACCCTAAACAATGTCATAAACTGTTCTATTGGTAGTCTGGTAAGTTTGAAGCGTGGTGCGATGACGGGTGTGGTGGTTGTATGCGAGCAGGATACAAGCGGAGCCGAAGCTGCTGCAGCAGGTGGAGGAGGTGACGTACGCGGAGCCTGTGCTCGCGCCGCAGCCGCCGCTGAAGCCGCCGGCGCCGGCGTCGCCGCGCGCGACGCTGCGCCACGCGCCGCACGGCTACCCGGCGCCGGCGCCGGCGCCCGCGTACCCGCACCACCCGCAGCATCCGCACCATCAGGAGACGCTCTTCCAGTTCCAGGGCGACGGCGCCGCCGCGTACCGCGCGCGCGACAACTTCGGCACGCTGCGCTCCCATCAGGTATCCCGCCGACCTACCTCCTATTTCAACATGTTGTCTGAGAACCGCGTAGGGCCGGCACTTTAAAAATAGTAGCCCCACTGCATCTCTCCCCGTGCATGTCGTAAAACCCAACTCCTAACCAAATCAACAACAACAATATAACATCACCTGAAAAGAGTTTGAACATGAGACCTTTTTTCTTACCACGCGTAAGACAAGTGGATCCTATGTCTATCCTACATTCGCAAACTATATTTTTAGTCCAACCAATATTCAATATTCACCAGTCCAATATTTTTTGTTAAACCACCTGGCGGTTTCCGACGACATCAAGTACGTCGGAAATTGGAGAGGCGTACGGCCAGCAGTGGACGCACACACGCTTACTGACTGAACCAGGATATTACTCCTAAAGGCCAAACTGAAAGTTGACGTTGTTCATAAAACTGCTGCAGGGCGACGGCTACCGGCGGGGCAATGACAACGGCTTCTCGACCACACGCTCGGTGAAGAAAGTGTACCTCTGAGAAACAAGCGGGGCGGACACGCGCGGCGAACCCAACCAACATCACAAACACCATAATACGCATCACCATCATACATTGGGTGAGTTTATCATCTTCGTCGATAGTTCACCTGTCTGTACTTCGAAGGTTCACCACAACGCTCCTAATCCTATAACTGTTCTAATGATATTTGTTTACTAACAGCATAGCAAATGATCAGGGACACCTTTGTTGACATGAAGTTTCCAGCTACTGGAAACTTCATTAACTATCACATTCAAATTAATTGCCTGTCATGAACTGTCTTATTCATATTTGACTACCATTAACTGTCCTATTCATATTCATTGACTCTCATTAACTGTCCTATTCATATTCATTGACTGCCATATTAATATTCATTGACAGTCAAACTCTCCTTTTAATATTCATATACTTTCATTAACTGCCCATTTAATATTCATTGACTGTCATTAACTGTCCATTTAATATTCATTGTCTGTAACTGTCCTATTCATTGCCCTTCGATATTATGCCTATTTAAATTTTTTTCTTCACTTTAAGACGTACCTATCGGTGACGTGTGTCTTTCTCTTTCTTGTCTTCTCTTTTTTGCCATATCATTCTTACCTACTTTAGAACTTTTAGTGCTAGCGGTCAGTCTAACTCTAACACGAAGTATGCAGCAATATACTTTATATTCTTTACGTATGCTGCCACACTCGCCTTCTCAAAGTAAAATCTATGTCCACACTGTGCCTTTTTTCGTTCAACAAGGGCATGCATCATAGCGCAGTCAACAGCGCACGTGAGGCATGCCCTTGGCGCATGCCTCTTTTTAGTTGAAAGCATAGCGCGCGCTGCGACGCACGCGTTCCCGCGGTCCGTGAATTTCTGTGCAACATAGCGTTCAACAAGTAGACCGCACATAGTAGAATCATCTCGTCGCATATGGCGACTCCGGTCGGATGACGCGCGGACATGGTGCATTCAACAGTTTCTTACCCTAAAGGAAAGTTGAATAGAATGATGAAGGGAAAGTTAAAGATGAAAGGGAGCATAGTGTGGACATAGCTAAACAAGGTGATGACAATGCGCGATGCGTGTTGCAGTGTCGCAGCGTAGCAGCGGGTCCGGCTCGGGCTCCGGCTCCGGCTCGGGCGGCGCGTCGTCCTCCTCGCCTTCGCCGCCGTCGTCGTCGCCGTCGCCCTCGCCCTCCGCCGAGCGCCCCCCCACGCCGCCGCCGCCCGCGCCCCACCAGCCCTGCTCCTACATCTACCGCAACTGAGCGCCGCCGCACACAAAATGGCGGACCGCGCCGCCGCCGCCGCAAACAAAATGGCGGACCGCGCGGCCGCACACAAAATGGCGGTCCGCGCCGCCGCCGCAAACAAAATGGCGGACCGCGCGGCCGCACACAAAATGGCGGTCCGCGCCGCCGCCGCAAACAAAATGGCGGACAGCGCGATCGCACACAAAATGGCGGACCGCGCCACCGCGCGCCGCTGCCGGTGCTATTACGCGATTTATGCGTACGTGGAGATTGACGCACTGCTAACGGTGGTCGGTGTGTCTCTTGGTCTTTGGAAATTTAACTGACAATGTGTATTGCTTGCATGTGTCAAAATGGCGACACCTGAACATTTCGCGCGGGACATCAGCACCCGCCCCACACCAATTGCGACCCGTCCCATTCAAGTTTAACCATTGACTTATAGTTTAACAAGTTAACGCTACCTACCGCTTGAGTGACTGCGTCAGCGGCAAACCTAAGCGGCACGCGTTGCAAATGTTTGCGGCACACTTGCGCCACACTTGCGACATTATTTGCAACACGATTAGGGTTACCACTTCGAATTTTGAAAAGTCCTGCCAGAAAACCGGACCTTTTGGAAGTCCGGATATTTTAGTCACAAAATGATTGAAAAAGAATTTAATACTTATGTTTTATTTAAGTAGTTGCGAAAATCAAACATTCATTCAAAAATTTTCCATAATACTCAAAAATCTAGATAAAGTCCGCACAGAAGGCGGAAAGTCCGGACATATCCGGACAAATCTGGACGGATGGTAACCCTGAACACGGCGGATAGAGGTATTCGTCCTCTAAACCCAGTGAGCAGCCATAAAAACACTAGCTCATTGTTACCGTAAGATTTGCCATGTGATATCTGTCCTTGTGTCCGATGGGGTAAAGTTCAGTTTAGCATACATTTTCATTCATTCATTGTAATCAATTCAACAACACCAGATAACAAAACAACACAGTTCATCCTTTTATGGCTTTCCCCTGGGTTTGACATGAATTGATTAACTATTCGGTTTAGACTACGAATCTTGCCTACTTCATGTTTACCTGTGACTCACAGATTCATGCACGAACAAAAAAATTAGATTTTGCATATTCGCAATTTGCTATATCTGCAAAGTCGGCTTTGCTATCTGTAGGTACTGTGCTGGATAGCCAGAAAAGTGAGTCCGCACTCCTCGCGCCGCCGGCAAACATGAAGTCGACAGATAATACAACCCTCACTATAGAGCGTTCCAACTAAAAGTTCCCTTCGCCGTTATGTTGGCTCCACTGTGAGTGCCACTGTCAGTGCTTAAATTCGTGTTGCCAGATTGTGAAGATTATATTACCTAATAATGCAATCGGTGTTTACCGTACAAAAAATACGGTAAATACTGATAATTACGGGTAAATCTGTACACATAGCAACCCTCAACGCTGTTTTGACAGATAGACAGTGGATCCAACATAACGGCGAAGGGAACTTTTAGTTGGAACGCTCTCTACTTGGGACCATGGAAGCAGCATAGGAACGGCGCATGAAGATGTCACGCGCGATTTGACGCAAGTAATACGTTTGGACGATTCGTCTTCTTAAGAGGACCTAAACGAGCCTAGACCCCGGACCACCACCACCTCACTGGTGAACACACACGTAGGCTTAAAGTTGACTAAAGGAAGTCGTCAGTAATGTCTATAGTTAACCCAGTTCAAATTACATAATATACTTTCCCTTCCCGAACTGTCGTTCTAAATATACCTACCTAAAAAGAGTATTTACCAAGTTATGAAGTGCTGCAAAACTATTTTGTATTAAAAGGACACTAATGTAACTTTTATACTGACTCCATACTTAGTGGTGCGCTAGGAATGCTTAACAATAAACAAGACACCACAATAAATCAAGTGCAGAACAGATTTCTAAACATCAAGTTTTCTGCAGCTAATGTTGGCAGCGCGTGTGCAATACGTTGCTCGCGAGACAAAGTGACAGTTCGCTTGTAACAGTGACTTTTATTTCTAGCAAATGCACTGCCGATGTTTTGTTACCAAATAGAAAATGTTTTTCTATGTTTATACTTTGACTGAAAATTGTGTTTTTACATTTTGTATAATAAATAAAATAGGTGCGTGCCATCAGATTAGTCCACAGCTAAGCTATAAGAATTCCAAATGGTTACTGAACTATAATAATATAGTAAGGTAGGGTTGCTAGTTGAAATAATACGGCGTAATTTGTGTTTATGTTAAAACGTTAACATTTCAATTAGCGTATAATAGAATAGAATGAACCGTGGATGAGATCGCAAGCGATATTTGTGCCAACGCTGAGCAAATCTCGTACGAGAGTATGAGCATGTCGCATTTCAATGTCAACGCCGAATTGAAAGCGTTCGGTGCGGTAACCGTTTCTGTGTTGTTTGTTGAATAGTCACAAGAGATACCTCAACGAGTACCTAGTGAGTGCCGCTACGCCTTCCGAGGCGGTCCCGCCGGCGCGGCGCAGTCCCGTGTCCGGCGGGACGCCCGCTGGCGCCACGTTCAAACGAGCTCTCTTCCACAAAATGGATATACGTACCCGTGATTTTTCACATTCTAAAATTGTCGTATTGTTGTGGAGGTGTGACTAATGAATATTATGGAGTAAAATATTATTTTTTATTACGAGATTATCGATCGGGACGTGGTATGTGAAAATTGTAGATTTTCTAGCGATAGTTGACAGTTTGAAAATTATTAGCTTAGGTCAAATTAATATCTTAAGTTTTGTTACCGCGCTGGTGTCACTTCGGGAGAGCGAATAGACCGCTTTGGATAATCCGCTCCGGGCACGACCGCTCGCATCGGCAAACGGAGCGAGACTACTCATCTCCCTACAGTGATCGGTGTGAAGTGTTGGTTAATAAATTTGAGGTCACGAGCGTTCGTTCGCTCGCGGGCGTGCCGACGACGGGTGATCGAGTCGCGAACGAACGAAGCGCTCGGGACGTCTTGCTTTTTACAAAATATTAGTAGCGACATAAGGTAAACCTAGGGAAGACTCAAATTCCAAAACTTCTAACATTAATATAGCAAAGTAACAATAATTATATAATTAAAATCACAAAGTCGGATATAGTATTTACCTTGTATAAATAAAGTTAAAATTCTTGTATTCATTGATTAAAGTGCTTCTTATGGGTGTATCTAGTGAATTAGGAAGAGTTTTGATAATGATTAGATATAGTTACTGTGTATAGTTAGGTCGCGTAGTTAAGAATATGGCCACGCGTCGCGTCGCCGGCCGAATAGTGTCGTGTTGCCACTCATAGACTTGAAGTTTTGTATCGATGCATAACTCCCCTAGGTTAGGTCAGCGGAACACGCCTTCTGGAACGTTTTTGTCTTATTGTACATAGGATAAGAGCGTAACTTGATAATGTTCCCGGATTGTGCACTCAGCGGGAACATTGCTACCTAAACTAAGCGACAAACTTGGTTCTCAGTGATAAGATCAATTTGAACTAACAGATAAACTTGGTTCTCAGTGATAATATCAATTTGAACTAACAGATAAACTTCGTTCTCAGTGATAATATCAATTTACGCTAAAAGATAAACTTGGTTCTTTGTGATAAGATCAATTTACACTAACAGATAAACTTGGTTCTCAGAGGTAAGATCAATTCAAACTTAAGGGGCATAGTTGGTTCTTAGTGATGAGATCAATTTACACTAACATATAAACTTGGTTCTCAGTGATAAGATAAATTTGCACTAAGGGGCATAATCGGTTCTGAGTGAGAAGATCAATTTACACTAACAGATAAACTTGGTTCTCAGTGATAATATAAATTTGTACTAAGGGGCAGTCGGTTCTGAGTGATGAGATCAATTACACTAATCAGCGGCGACTCCTGGTCCTGAATATTGGGTTGGCTCTGGCTAAGGATTTTTTTTTCATAATTTCATAACATAGGTACCTACGCGTTAATTTATTTCTACCACAATAACTTCAAAAACTGAAAGACGATTACGATATAGATAGTTTATAATATTTAGTTTAAATGATTTATTTTGCTCACTTACGATTTATTTGTCTGTAGATAGGTACCTACTGGTTGTGTCAAAGCTGTCGAGTTGCAGCCGACAACAGCGACGTCTCCTCTGGCACGACGACGACGAGACAGGCATACAAGCTTGAATTGTTACATTTTATTTGTACATGAAGTCCACTCTTCGTTCCACAGACAAGAAATTTTCGATGACTCGATCGTGAAAATCTTCTTTCTTCCTCAATTTTGTTAGCAACTCCTTTTCCACAGATATGTAAGAGTGCCAAATTACTGAGTCTCTCTTGTCCTTGAGTGCTTCGTAGATAGCTCGGTAGGACTTTGCCATTTTAATTACCAATAAATCACTTTAAATTTAACAACACTGCACAGGATTCATCCATACAAAGTCCATACCTACATAACGGAATATATGCAGCTATCAACTCGCGAGCCAATGCGCACACACACGCGCACACAACACACCTAGCCTAGCTCGCTAGTCGCATCGCATCGCACGTCGCAAAGCACAAGCATACTCGTCGTGTGGACGCAGCGCGCAGTGCGCCGCGCACACACCCGCACACTCAACACACACACCTAGCTCGCTCGCAAGCTCGCTCTACTCGCTACCGCGCCGCGTCACTAAATGCACTTCCCGCTGCGCCAACTCGAAAGGCTGATCAGCGGGTCCGCGCGGGACGGGGGGGGGGGGGGGGGGGGGGGGACGACGACATCGATCGCTTCCGCCTTGTATGGAATACGATGGCGCTTCAAAATGTAGCCAACCGGCCAATGAATGCCTTGATGTGTCGTCATTCGTCATCGCCCGCGTTTGCCGCGCGCGAAATTTCAAATTATGTAACGGGTACGGGATTGACGCTTTATCTTATTAATCGTGGATTATATGACATAAATAATATAACTCCGAAATTTTTTCACATTTATTTTAGCCTGATACTTCTGTATTAATGGTGTCATTCATTTTATTTGGTTTGGCGGCGCCAACCTCGCCAACTGAGAGGAGTCGCCGCTGGACACTAATGGATAGATTTGGTCCTCAGTGATATGATAAATTTGCACTAGGGGACAGAGTTCTGAGTGATAAGATAAATTTACACAAACTTGGTTCTCAGTGATAACATCAATTTACATTTAGGTGCATAGTTGGTTCGGAGTGCTAAGATCAATAATTTATACCAACTAACAGATAAAGTTGGTTCTCAGTGATAAGCTCAATTCGCACAAAGGGGCATTAGTTGGTTCTCAGTGTGAAGGTCAATTTACACTAAGGGATAAAGTTAGTTCTCAATTATAATTTAATTTGTTAATAAAGTTTGTTTTGATTAAGTGGTTTAATGTTTTTTTTTTTTTTCAAAGAATCCAGTCCTCGCTGAGTGCACGCGGTCATAAATGTTTACTCCTGCAGATACCATAATACTCCCCCTCTCATTATCTACACGTAGTTACTTTATTCCTAACGACTCGTAGTTTCAATTCTTTCTTGTAGAGACTTATTTATAATGTAGATTTCTCTCAACATTTTAATATATTTAAAAGATTTAATTTCGGCTTTTGAAGCATTATTTTAGGTTCTAGTCTTTAATTGGTTTCCACCCTCCTTCGATCATCTCACCCATCGCCCATTGTTGAAGAGTTATAAACTGTGTAAATGAAAACGTCAATTGTATATGTATAAATTAATTAGGCGATTAGACAATTGAGAAAATTGTAAAATGAATGTTACAAAAATTTCATTTTAGATTCGCTGTGTAACTAATTTATTGTAAAATGAATGTTACAAAAATTTCATTTTAGATTCGCTGTGTAACTAATTTAAAACGTATTTTGTCATGTTTGAATATCCTTAAACCTTCTCCTACGGAGCGGCCGATATCGGCCGCTTTATACATTATTTGAAGCTTACCTACATTGAGAAAATATGAAAACACTACCTAGAAAACTTAATTATTTACTCCAAACGCATTCAACTGCCCGACTCGATGTAGTGTTGTATGAAATATCGTTGGCTGCGGCAATATAGTGTTAAGTTGTAAGTAGTTATGTATTTTTTATCTAAGTACAAAACTATTAAATATTATTTATATTATATTATTGATTAATACCAAAGATTGAAATCATTTTAATATATTAAATGCTGAAACTGTAATTGAGCAAAACCATGAAAAGCAAAAAGCAACATTTTGAAAAATTCATTTTAAATTGAGTTCATATATCTATTGAAAACTGTAACGTATTTGACACAAGTGTTCTTGCAAGAAATTAATCAATTCGATATTCGATCGATACAAGGGTGAAAATGTTAAAATGGGATATGTCGCAAAACAAATAATATCTTCACATCTTTGCATCTACAGTCATACGTAAAATTGTCAAACACTAATACTTGCAAATAAAAATGAAGTAAAATAATAATAACTGAAAACCGATCAGCTGCATTGAGTTGAGTACCTATGTGTTGTGTTGAGTATATGTTGTGTTGTGTTGTGTTGTGTAGGATACGTGTAACGGATACGTAAGAGAGGGTGTCGGGAGGCAAGAGCAATGTACATACATAGCATGTTTAAATATGTAATTAGATCTTACATAATTCTATACTAAGGCGTAGTCTTAATCGCTGAGTTCGAAGGTATTGTTACTAAGATTGTTTTTGTATGACGAATATTGGAGGAAAATGTACAATAACCATTTCTACATTATAAAATACCGATCCGCCGTTTTTATACATATTGAAATCGGTATTCGACGCTGCTCGTAGTTTACTCATGGAACCTCTTTTTGATATTACGTGCGTAAATTATTAAATGATTAATATATTAAAATTATATACCTAGTCTGTAACATACAGTAGGTTACATAGGCATGCTTAATTTTGATTTGAAGACTCGAAGCCTTAGTGTTAGAAATTGAAGACTTTTATTATAAAGAATTAAGTAAGTTTAAATTTCTGCAACTTTTATTGAAGTAACGTAAGGTATAGTGCATTTTACGACACGTTAATCTCAATACAAATATCCGACACTTACTTGTAGACTGTACATATTAAACTCACGACGACTACTTTCCATTTCCCCTCGCCGTTTGTGAACTGAACAAAGAATTTGTTGATCGACTGTGCGTGCAATATTTTTGTACTTCGGTATCGGAAAATTTCTTTATTTAAATAAACTAAAAAAAAATATCGCTATTCTATAACCACTCCCCCCCGGGGATGTACATAGCGGTTAGAATTACTTATATAACTGTTCACATTTGAAATGGAAAAAACACTGACAATTAAAAACGTCAGCATCCGAGTTCAAATTGAAAATTGGTCCAAGCGTAGGAGAGATTTGGTGTTGTAGTTTTGGCCTTCTGTACATTTGTTCCCGCACCAATAAATTATTACTCAAACGTTATAAGAGCACTTAGAGTTCTGTTCGAGCGGAGATATTGAGACATGGGATAATTTTTATAGCGACAATAGATCTAAATTAACTCGTTTGTACTCGTCCTCCAATAATAAACAATTCCGCCAAGAACACGAGTGTTGGTATCTACTGACATTTTCCAAGACAAATTTGAAGAAAGAAGTACAATTTTGTTCAAGTGGAGATATTGAGACATGGGATAATTGTCATAGCGACAATAGGTCCCAGTCAACTCGTTTGTCCTCCAATAATAAATAATTCCGCCAAGAACACGAGTATTGGTATCTTGTGATATTTTCCAAGTCAAATTTGAAGAAAGAAGTACAATTTTGTTCAAGTGGAGATATTGAGACATGGGATAATTGTCATAGCGACAATAGGTCTAAACTAAATCAACTCGTTAGTCCTCCAATAATAAACAATTCCGCCAAGAACATGAGTGTTGGTATCTTGTGACAATTTTTCCAAGTCAAATTTGAAGAAAGAAGTACAATTTTGTTCAAGCGGATATATTGATACATGGGATAATTTATCATAGCGACAATAGGTTTAAATCAACTCGTTTGTCCTCCAATAATAAACAATTCCGCCAAGAACACGAGTATCTTGTGACATTTTCCAAGTCAAATTTAAAGAAAGAAGTACAATTTTGTTCAAGCGGATATATTGATACATGGGATAATTTGTCATAGCGACAATAGGTTTAAATCAACTCGTTTGTCCTCCAATAATAAACAATTACGCCAATAACACGAGTGTTGGTATCTTGTGACATTTTCCAAGTCAAATTTGAAGAAAGAAGTACAATTTTGTTCAAGTGGAGATATTGAGACGCCTGGGATAATTGTCATAGCGACAATAGGTCCTAATCAACTCGTTTGTCCTCCAATAATAAACAATTCCGCCAAGAACACGAGTATTGGTATCTTGTGACATTTTCCAAGTCCAATTTGAAGAAAGAAGTACAATTTTGTTCAAGCGGAGATATTGAGACATTGGATAAATTGTCATAGCGACAATAGGTCCAAATCAACTCGTTTGTCCTCCATTAATAAACAATTCCGCCGAGAACACGAGTGTAGATACCTTCTGAAATTTTCCAAATCAAATTAATGAAAGAACGTAAAATTTCGCTGTTCGTAGTGTCGTAAAAAATAATAAATTAAATAAATGTTTTTAGTTCCGTTTACAATAAAGACCTACACTTTTTCTCCAGTTCACAAAGTACTAGAATAGCCAGTTTGGTTTGGAACTCGTAGCAGAGATGGTACAAAGAACTTCGCTTCCTATTTTTAATTAAGTAACATAATGAAGTGATTTTGGGACCGCGCCCGCCCATCCCGGATTGGTTCGGGATGACACACCTTACTTGATCCTTCAATTTGGCGTAACAGAATTATTTGCTTGTTAGATATTCCATAGGATAAGTAGAGGTTGATCGTTGATCAAACATACTGCATTACGGGAACTGTTGAACGCTGTACTCGCTCGATTTTACATAGACAGCAACCATTTTTATTAGACCTCTGATCATTGACTGGAAAAATATGAAATTTGAACCTTGCTGCCTACGGAACAGAGAATTTTATATTTTACTTGTCATTGTTTATCGAGTTATGGTAATTTTCTCATTATATAAATATTATTATATGCTAAATATTTTAGCAAAGGATAAAATGTATTCCTTTTCTTTAGTAAATAAAATATTGAATTATGAAATTTGTTTTATTTTTCCCATTATCCCGATTACCTACCTACCCTAACTATGCAAGACGTACCTACATAATATTATTTAGGTAGGTGCACCGAATATACTAGAAGCGGCAAAGCACGATGAAACTTGTTACCTGTGCCGGTAAACAAATGTGCGTGCAATTGCCATCATGAATATTTCAAACGAACTCATTACAAGCCATACGCTATGAATGCGCTAATATGCTCCTCACTCGCGTACTTGCTGTCATGAGATGATAAAGCTTATCCTTATACTTACTAAGTAGGTACTTGTGAAATATGTCGCTGCTGACTGAAGAAAGAAAGAAAAGAAAGAAAATTTTTATTGTTTTTACATATTAGAATACTTTCAAATGATCCCTGTTTCCCAAAATAGGATTCCCTGAGCAGCGGCGACTCCTCTCAGTTGGCGAGGTTGGCGCCGCCAAACCGAATAAAATGAATGACACCATTAATACAGAAGTATCAGGCTAAAATAAATGTGAAAAAATTTCGGAGTTATATTATTTAGGTATGTCATATAATCCACGATTAATAAGATAAAACGTCAATCCCGTACCCGTTACATAATTTGAAATTTCGCGCGCGTCAAACGCGGGCGACGACGAATGACGACACATCAAGGCATTCATTGGCCGGTTGGCTACATTTTGAAGCGCCATCGTATTCCATACAAGGCCACAGAATAGACAAGGCGGAAGCGACCGATGTCCCCCCCCCCCGTCCCGCGCGGACCCGCTGATCAGCCTTTCGAGTTGGCGCAGCGGGGAGTGCATTTAGTGACGCGGTAGCGAGTAGAGCGAGCTAGCGAGCGAGCTAGTGTGTGTGTGTTGCGTGTGTGTGTGTTGCGTGTGTGGGTGTGTGCGCGCTGCGTCCACACGACGAGTATTCTTGTGCTGTGCGAAGTGCGATGCGATGCGACTAGCGAGCTAGGCTAGGTGTGTTGTGTGCGCGTGTGTGTGCGCATTGGCTCGCGAGTTTGATAGCTGCATATATTCCGTTATGTAGGTATGGACTTTGTATGGATGAATCCTGTGCAGTGTTGTTAAATTTAAAGTGATTTATTGGTAATTATAATGGCAAACTCCTACCGAGCTATCTACGGAGCACTCAAGGACAAGAGAGACTCAGTAATTTGGCACTCTTACATATCTGTGGAAAAGGAGTTGCTAACAAAATTGAGGAAGAAAGAAGATTTTCACGATCGAGTCATCGAAAATTTCTTGTCCGTGGAACGAAGAGTGGACTTCATGTACAAATAAAATGTAACAATTCAAGCTTGTATGCCTGTCTCGTCGTCGTCGTGCCAGAGGAGACGGCGCTGTTGTCGGTTGCAACTCGACAGCTTTGACGTAACCAGTAGGTACCTATCTACAGACAAATAAATCGTAAGTGAGCAAAATAAATCATTTAAACTAAATATTATAAACTATCTATATCGTAATCGTCTTTCAGTTTTTGAACTCATTGTGGTAGAAATAAATTAACGCGTAGGTACCTAAGTTATGAAATTATGAAAAAAAAAAATCCTTAGCCAGAGCCAACCCAATATTCAGGACCAGGAGTCGCCGCTGTCCCTGAGCTATGGGAAACAGGGTCTCTCATCCGGTCGTTCGCTTACACATAACTGCCAACTGTATATTACATAAGTTACATAAGTTACAGCTTTGTTCCGATGTTTATAAACATTCTAATGAGTATGTAGATGTAGGTATAGGTAAGTAACTTGAATTTTACATGCTAGTAGCTACCTGCCACCTGACTAGACGAAACCCTAAACAGGGAGTGTACCTAGTACCTACCCACCTGATGCTTATATACAACTCCAATTATCCAATAGATTATTGGATATATCGCGGAAATATCACAACAACAGCAACACAAAACAAAAACAAAAAATTAATTAAAGTATAGGTATATATGAGAAATAAATACAGTTGAGGAGTATGAGGAGGGCACCTGCGCTCCTGGTACAGCAATGTTTCCTTTGGTTTGTGAAGACAACATTCATCACGAGTTTCACGAGTGGTATTGAAAATAGCCTGGGAGTTAACATATCTGGCATTTATGTTATTCTGCCCGTTGCGAATGGGAAGTGGATTATCAGGTAAGTGGTAGAATGCGAGCTAGCGTGTGAGGGTGTGGGGAGCGAGGTAGTGATTTTTGTTAAGTTTATGTTTGAGTAGGGTCCTTTTTTAGGTTTCCGTATCCCGGACGGAAGCCTATTACTAAGCCTCCGCTGTATGACTGTCTGTGTGTCTGTCCGTCCGTCTGTCTTTCTATCTGTCTATCCATCCGTCGGTCCGTCCGTCCGTCGGTCCGAGGGCTGTATCTCTGCTGACATACCTAATTAATTTAAAATATTTACTCTCCTTATAATAACTAATACATGCATGTAGCTGTTTGTTTTTCCTGAATAAAAAAATATGGCCAGACTTCACTGTATCTATAAGTTACTTAATATTGTTTTGTTTTTTTTTATAAATATTAACACAATCATCCATCATTGTGAAATCGGCTTCTTTAGTCGATGACATGTTTTTTCGGGGTGATCTATGAGAAGGTCTCATCTAATGGATCATTGAGTAGGAAAGTTTGAGAGTTAGGGCCCCTGAGCCCTGTTGTCACTGCAACCTAGGAAGATCCAATGTAAGATCATATTATTACCAAAGATTTAAATAGTTAGATACAGCTTCGCCATACCCGGCACGCTATCAAACACGTTAGCATTAAATGTATGGCATGCAACTCATTAATATTAGACAGTAACATACGCAATCCATTAGTGCGACAGAGATAGTTATTCGTTCGAGCGCTTTTATTGTTCGCCTTTTTGGTGACGAGTGCTAGCGTCCTATTAGGAATCTAACTATTTAAATCTTTGCATATTACAATAATTTATAAAACCGAGAATGATACCAAAGTAAATCTTCAGGTAACTCTTCAAAGTCAACTGAAATTGTGTGGAAATACAATTTTGCATAGTCAATACAAAAATTGTATAAGTATAAAAAAGATAATATAGGTAACTACCGTTTGTATTATGAATTACGAGATAAATTATTATAATCAATGGAAAAACGTGATCACCTCCCTCTTCCGCTACGACATCTTTGACGTCACTTTCATTCGACTATTTACGCATGTGACAAGGTTCTATTAAAACATATAGGACATAATAATATGTATTATGATCAAAGAGATTATGATCAACAAGCCAGTATAACTAGACTTGGACAAAAATAAACCCACAAAATTTAGGCAACGATTTTTAGTAAGTAATGGACCGGTGGGTGGATCACAATACACAGAACACATTTATTACAATGCGATGAACCATTATGGAGTCATACATAAATTACCTGTATGCTAGACTGCGCTCCGCTGAGCTGAGCTGTCATCGATATGCATTCGTTCGACAAACAAATCTAGAGAGTTTATTATTGATCTGTCCTTTTCTTTTCATATTGAAAGAATATATAGGAGCTAGAACAGAAGTTCAAAAAATTAGCTAATGTCAAACAAACCAAACTGAAGGGACAGACTTCTGTCTGCCTGTATGAGATTTTTTGCCAACGAGTGTCTCTTTGTAGTTAGCACCTGACAGCTGACGCTGCTGGAAAAAAAATTACCTTACTACGCGTTTGACGGCGTTTGCCTTGCCACGCCCAACGCATATAACGAAAGTCGAAAAGCGAAGCAAGTTCGTCGTTCGTCGTACAGAATGGTGTATAGATAAGGTGTGTGTTGACAACATTTGAAAGGACAAGGGGGGTAATTAATTAACATATTTTGCGGAAAATCTAAATCCACCGCCCCGACAAAACCTGTTAGTGTGGCTATTCCCTAGAGGGTTTTTATAAGCCGGTGAAGAGGCAATCCTAATAGTCGCTATTGATAATTAATTCGCGGAAGTCGCTATTTTGTATGAAATTGTTTTCGTGAAATTTTTATATTTTATTTTTTGCCCCAGTTTTGAAGTTTTAAAGAAAAAAAGAAAATAAATGCAAATGAGAAGAAGAATGAAAAACAAGACATGGCTATACGGTCCCACAATCTTGCCTCTCCGTACGAAAAAAAAATTAACTGTCAGGTGCTTACTACAAAGAGACGCTCGTCTTCGCCAACGACCAAAGAATATAAATATAATACTACTTCGAAACAAACATAACCTCTCATTTGGTTTACTGTTTATCCAAAAATAAATAGATAATAATGAAGGACGTTATCGACGTAATGGCGCTTCAACGTAACCGGCACGAGCGGCGTTTGCCCGACTACCGGAGCGCCACCGGCCACTCCCTCGCGACCAACTTCATCTTCGAGTGCGGCGCGAAGCTCGGACTGCAGCCGTGCACGGTTGCCTCAGCCGCCGCGTTCTACCATCGCTTCTTCCGCGAGGCGGACCCGGCGGACTACGACGTCTACCTAATAGCTGTGGCGTGCGTGTGCGCGGCGGGAAAGGCGCGCGATGAGCCGGTGCGGCTGCGGGACGCGGTGAACGTGGCGCACGGCTCGCTTCAACGGGGCGCCGGTCCGCTGGAGCTCGGCGATGAGTACTGGTCGTGGCGCGGTGGCATCGCGCAGGCGGAGCTGCTGGTGCTGCGGATGCTCGCTTTCAACCTCGACACGCCCTCGCCGCATCGCTATCTGCTACACTACCTCCGCTCTCTGCAGGTACGGCGCCTCTCACGCGCTCCTCTTATGTAGCTCACTGCTAGTCTTGTCCAAAGACCGACCGACCAACCGAACCGATATAGTTCACTGAAGTGAGCAGATGAGCAAGCTCAAAACAACTGAGCAAAACATCTCAGCCGCACAGTCGCTCCTTGTCAGACGGTCGGTCGGTCGACCGAACGAGCGGAGGTGAGAGCGAGCGAAGGCGCTAGCCGCGAGACGCGCGGTCGGTCGGTGTCGGGATCGCATTTTGCCGCTTCGTCTGCTCACGCTATGCCTGCCTGAGCTACTTTAGTGAGCCTGACCTAACTGAGCAAGAAGAGCAGCTGAACAACAAGACCAAACTAGTTCACCGCGTTCACTGAACTACAAAGAGCGAATCGTATAGTCAACGAGCAAATACATGACTACTCACTGCCGAGTGCCTCGCTAGACTGGTAACATTCTATTTCGCATCTAGTCTAGTATTCTCTCTGCAACTCTCACACTCCTCAAGTCTTTAGCTATACTTACTTAAAACCCCATACACATCCTTTGTGAATACGAACCGCTCATTCACAGTAGAAGCTGTATTCTTGGGGTTTACTTATTTCACGGTCAGAGGCGTCAGGTCGTAAGCGTTAACTGATGGGCCCGGATATGTTTGGTGAAGCCATCGCAAGCTTAGTTCAACACTTTCAAATGTAAGTATAAAGTAAATCATCTTGTTGTGTCACTGAGGTCCATTCCAAAATGTTCTATTCTACGTGTTGCAGGAGTGGTTTCCGGCAGCGCAGTGGCGGGCGGCGCCGATAGCGCGCACGGCGATGGCGTTCCTCCAGGACTTCCACCACTCGGCGGCGGTGCTGGAGTACCGCGCGCCGCACACCGCCGTCGCCTGCCTCACGCTCGCCCTTCACGTGCTGGGCGTGTCGGTGCCCCTCGCCGCTGCCCTCGAAGACGACTCCGCCTGGTACTCGGTGTGTACATGGACGTAGCGTTGAATCACAGAACTGATGTTCTACATTTTGTGTTTTTTTTATGGAAACTGACACAGTTGCCTGTTGTTTTTTGGTTTGGGGTTGGCTCTAGGCCTGCAAACTAATCCCGCTTGGTTGGGGACCTTCGTGCAAAACCCCGCAATCTCCAGCTACCCCAGCCAGCCTATGTCTTCCATGAAAGCCACAAGTCGACCGGGGTTTCTGCAGACCGCTGCAACGGAAGATGGAGAACGGAGTATGTCCCTTCGTTGGTTGTCAAGCACACTGCACTCCAACAAAACATGCTCGGCCGTTTCATCCGTCGCCAAGCATCCTCTGCATAGTGGACTATCCGTACTACCCATCGTGTGTAGATGTTTATTTAGTGAGCAGGCTTAAATCCCTGACGAACATCTGTGATGTCAGCCCATAACCATTGCCATATTTGCCATATTTCATAAAAAATATATATATAGAATATTAAAAATTCCAAGTCCGATGCAAAATACGACTTTGGTAATGACAGCATAAGATTCAATATTGAATCGTACAAGTTGACTGAACGCAGGAGATTGCTAGAGAGCGTTCCATATAAATCTTCCCTTCGCCGTTATGTTGGCTCCACTGTATCTGTCGAAACAGCTTTGAGGGTTGCTATTTGTACAGATTTACCCGTAATTATCAGTATTTACCGTATTTATTATACGGTAAATACCTATTACATTATTAGGTAATATAATCTTCACAATCTGGCAACAGGAATTTAAGCACTGACAGTGACACTGGCAGTAGAGCCAACATACTGGCAAAGGGAAGATTTAGTTGGAACGCTCTCTACCTACTAAAGAAGATGCAAGCAACAACGGTTCGAAAATTTAGAGAGATACGTTATCGACCCGGTGGCGGAATTGGCAACGCGCTGGCGGCTCAAGCCGGAGTTCCAGGTTCGAATCCATATGTCGCACTTTCAATAAAAAAATAAAAAATTCACCTTTCCCACTTCTGTTAACATGGCCATCTTTGAATACACAATACATTTTCCTAATATTAATATAATTCAGGGGAAGTGCAAAAATCTAAATAAAAGGTTGGGAACCGCTGAGTGATTAGATTTTTTATTTTCGTTTTTAATTCATCATGTAATTTTAATAAATTTTTTTTATTAAACCAATTCAATATCCATTATTCAACACACTACATAGGGACTACAATGTGTATTGTGGGCAAGGTTTAAACAAATTATAAAAGATGGTGAGTTTGCATCCAAAAAATTGCACAGCCTTTTTATTACAAACTCTTGTGTACCAACAACTACGAAGTGTTGATAATAATTTTCTGTTTTATTTTATTCCAGGTATTTACTAAGGACTTGCCGAAAGAGAAGAACTGGGAAATTATGGAGAAGATAATGCAGGTTTATAACAGAGAACCAGAACCCATATGAAACTCTCTTGTCTGACTTTTTCTATAAGTTATCGTTAAGTACCTAATTTAAGTATATTAGAAATACTTCGATATCTATCACTGAATGCAAGCAATTGAAATAATTTTTAAGTTATAAGTTACCTCCAAATAATTTCTTAAGTATTTGTGATACAATAAAAAAATATATAATACAGCTTGTTTAATTCAATTCCGTAGTTAGACAATACTGCAAGTCTCGCTACAAATAAGCAATTCATTGATAAATTGTTTTAGACAAATATTTTTCTAAACATATACTCCGATTGTAAAGTATGTGTTTTGAACACAGAGAATGCTAGGTCTGTGGTTTTGAATTGTATGTGGCGAGATGCACTTAAGAGAAATTCCAAGAGCAGTACAACAGTACAGACGTCACACTTGAGCGTGGCAAGTGCCTACCTAACATTTCGCTAATACCGACTAATATGAATTGTTTCAACAGTATGTATGTGAAATTAAAATGATTGCCTTGCTTGGGCCAGCATGAAGAGGGGGCCAAAGACTACATTACTGGGGGTCTACCGGCGTAGTCACTCGCTAACTCACACAAATACTCGCATATTTCAATCAATAGCCGGGCCGGATGCCTCACTGAACGCCTTCTGATTGGTTGAGTGAGATCGTTTCTCATAAATCAGCGAATTTTTTACGCAGGTACAGGTGCTGAATCTTTTAAGCGAATAGACCTTCATTCAACTTGATTTGCATATCTTTTTTTTTTCTGGATGCTTTTTGAAAATGTCACTGATGGCAGATTGAGCCTCAACTGAAAAGCCAATAGGCCACTTGATATCGAAGAAAGAAAAAAGCAGGGAAATTTGGGGATATAAATGAAACAGCACAATAAATCTACAAACAAATATAATTCAGTTTTCTAACATTTTACGATACATCATTTTATAATTTACAGGTAAGCTCATGACGTGGGGAGAAGCGGCACTAGTTCTCAACTGGCTACCGTAGATTCTGTGCATTTTAATACAATTTATAAAACTCTAGATGCGCGCGGGGGCTCGCTATCCCCTTTGATATGCATCAGTTAACATCGTCGCGGCGAGGTCTGCTGCCGGGGGTGAAGACTGGCGGGTCTACAGTGTGATATGGCGCGGGGCACAGTTTGCCAGGCTCGAGATATAAACAGCTCTGCGATGCTTGTAGCATGACTAGTAAATTTTGGCTATTCCCAACCGCGGAGGAGAGTAGAGAGGAGTTGGTTCTAAGCAAACTGGGTTAATCGCAACCAACTGGGTACATCGCCACCAACCTGGGGGTATACGTCATCGAAAAGGGTCTGGGCTATAGCTAAGTCAAACCGTCCTGAGCCTTCTAGCCATAAATCATTCCGATCAGTTCCCATTGAAGATAATGGGTCTGAGCCAAAAAACTAGTTGTCTGTGTTGCAGGGACGTTTATTGTGGCAAGGGCCAGGAAGAAATAATTTTAGTATAGCAACATTTGTGTCCACGACCCAGCAGAAGTGCTGCCCAGGCGACCCATGTTTTACTAGAAATTATAGCTAGGGTCAAATCCTCCGTACTGTCCTCCATGATTCCCAACGCTCGACAGGCGTCTGTTGATCTGCCAATAGTTATGACTCACAGTGTGAGACCACCCCCCTCGGCGCTAGTCCCTCGGAGTAACTACAAGAAAGTTGAGAATGGTGATGCGTGCGTCGGTAAACGTTAATTTGTGCGCGAGCTTCGCTCAAGAGTCGGAGCTCTACTCAACCCGTGGAAGACAGCAGAGAGAGAATCCCCACAACGGTACACAGATACCAAAGTACCCACTCTCCATACATTAAAGGTTTCACACAAAACTCTCAAAACGGGGATTGAATTTTCACAGGGGAGATTGGGGTAGAGAATCTGTTACACACCTTTCAACACAAATAATTATACGCTTGTCGACACGCTAAAAGTACGTCGGAAATTTTATACTTGTAGTTTAATCTCATACAAAATGACAGTAAACTAAAAATATATTTATTTTATATGCTACCTAATGTTCCAGAATGCACCGATGCGTTCACGCGGGCGAGCGAGCTTGCATCGGTGTAGAGTGAAAGTCATAAGTTACATTTATAATGGCTGTATATTATACATAATTCTTATTTAATTCCATAAATAAACGTTACCCAACGACATGAAACATAACATCGTCCCTCCCATGCTAAAAAGACGAATGTGCAAAAAGGTCATTCTGGGATAATAGTTGTCAAAGTTTTGTGCTAAAATAACCAATGTTACAAATTCGTGACTATGGCATGGCTAAAATTTAAGAAGTTCTAAATTATTATACAATTATTTCACGAATAATCATTAATGTGTTTGGAATCATTGGTCAACTCAGCCCACACTCAGCCCGCGGGCTTAAATGACCACTATGAAATATGGCATAGTAAAATCGAAAAAAGCCACATTCTTTATTATTTCACAACAAAATATCTCTGAGTACCGATAATTTAGAGATTTATGACTTTAGCATTGCAAAGATTTGATAAAAATTTATGAAACTACATCAAAAGGTCATTTTCGCCAAAATTGCACATTCGTCATTTTAGCATGGGAGGGACGGTAATATTGATGATAGACATAAATGACGATAATTATTGCACGATACCATTCAATCACTATAAGATATGACACGACACAGGGGGCACACAGAGGCTCGCGCCGCGCGCCCGCGGTGGCGCCGGGAGCGCGGCGCGTCCGCAGTTAATTTAACGCGAAAATGGCACAAAAATGAATTACTTAAGTAGTCTTGTAAATTCCACAATATGTATTACAATTTGACATACAAAAAGGCAGTTTAGATCGGTAAATAAGACACCACGAGAGGGCGCGGCGGTGCGGTGAGCGGCGGAAGGGCGAGTAGGGAGACCCGCCGAGCTATATGTATTTGTACAGAGAGGCACTTGAAGTGGGCACCTTTTCAAACAGTTTGTGCTGACAATGATACATTAGAACTAAAGGGGGCGGGGACATCAAAACACGCCGAATTACCCTACGACATTAATAATCTACCTCAAAAACAATCTAGAAATGTATTTAAACTTTTACATCCTGTGAGGGAATATGCCATCGACCACTATTAGAGTGCGGCGCAACCATGTCGGTCGGCTAAGTCATCACAATCTGTCAATAAAAAATAAATGTCACTACTATACGTTCCGCGACGGGAGTTGAGGCGAACAAAATGTACTTACGGAGCGCGTATTGGTGGCGAACAGCAGATGTATTAGTTTGAAAGTAATTTATCTGTGTGAGTACTGCATTCGCCTCAATTCTCGTGAACACGACCTTACACCCTTTACAAAATAAACGTATACCGTGCGTTTCACCTGCTTGAATGCAAAAGCAAATTTAACAACTTAAAAAAAATATAAATAAACAAAATATTAACAATCGCACTTCGGCAACATGCACTGGTGGTACTGTCGAAGCGCGTATATGAAATTTACAACAAAAAAAACTATTTGTAATAACCTAATATCCAAAGCGATACATTTGAAGTTACAAAATTATAACACCTTTATAAATATGGCATCAGATACTTAGCAAAATTTGTACGTTGCTTGTCGCGGGAGACGTCGTACGCCGCCCGGGGAGACTCCGTGTGCCGCACCCGACCACGCGCTCCGTCCGACTTAATTTTAACCTCTAAAATATTTTTCATTATAATAAAAAAGAGAAAAAACTAAGAACTACCGACGACACTCAGAGTCAAGTATTCAGTAACACCCATATACAATGAAACTGTCCAAACGAATTATATAATCACGTTACTTGGTTGGGTTCCACGAACATCGGACGCGACAAACCTTAAATAACGTTAATCCATAATACTGCAAACTATTCTACTCTACCTGAGGGAGAGAGGGCGCGCGTGTGCGCGTGTCTGCGGACGTGCAGACACGCACACACGCGCTCGGTAACAACTAAGGAGAAGGCACGAGGAAGGACAGGCGAGAAATCTGAGCTTAGTTCATCGGCGACTTCAGATCTGCATTAGAGACTTCGGAACGGAAGAGGTTAAAATAATAGGAACTTTCCAGGGAAACATTGAAGGAAAAAAAATATACCTGCAGATAAGACCACAATATACATCTAAGCTTTTGGGAATTGATATTATAAATTACAACCTTTTTAGTTTTAATAAGCCAATAATTTTTTTTTATATTTATTATAAGCGTAGTTTCATAAACCGTTTCGGTTTGCCTAACCCACCAATACACTAAGATCGGCCGCGGATATCCGCCGCGGCCTTTAACCCGACGCTACCGTTTTTGTATAAAAGTAGGTGAATGCACGGCATAAAGCGGACCGGCGATATGTCGGCAAGCATCTTGTAACCAGACCTCTTCAACTGTATCCCTCGCCACTCGATCAACTGTATCCACTATCAATACTCGCGTTCACTTTACGCCTGGAACAATCTTCTCATCCGAACGATTTTGAGCAGTCGAAATCATTTCTACCGATACGAAAGAAGGTATTCAACTTTTTAACCGTTCGCTACATTTTGGCAAATTTTGAAATTCTAACTAATCCCGTGATACTAGTGATAGACACTGTGTATATTTTCATCTAGTAAAATCAAATTCATCTATTACTGTAGAAAAAAAAACCCCCTAATATCAGGACCGGGGACACATCAACAGTCGAGAAGTACGTTGGGATTATCGAAAAAAACTAGCTAAGTTTTTCTGAGAAAATAGAAAACGTAGAGCGTCTAATAATATTGCGTTGTCTCGTTCTTCCTACCGTCAATTAGTTATCAAATACCCTTGTGTCCCAATGATATTTTAACAAGTTCCAACGTGTCCGCATTCAACCTGACATTGAATAACCGGGTCCGTCGCGATCGTACCTAAAAAATTTTACATAGCTACTAAGGCATTATACTAGCTAAAATATCCGTTCTCAATAGAATCTGCCAATACAATATTATTCAACGCTCCGGGGTGAGTTAAAACACACGAATGACCTAGTGATGTCCCGCTCTCACGCTGCACACATTCTCGTGTTCGCTAATGCCGTCTGCGCCTACAGTGGTCAGCCATCTTTGCGTCGAAAAAAGACGGAAAGGGCACGAATTAAATTTTATTAAAAAATTACGCAAACGTCTATAGTCAAACGAATACAAACAGCTTGTCACAATAATACACTTGGGATACACTTTATAAATTGAAACTTGAGCGTGTTGCTTTGGTATGAATATTATTTCACCGTCCACGCATCGAAGTTTTTTTTTTATGTAATCCGGTATGGGTGGCTGAGTCGGAGGGGCCAAAGCGCATGCTCCGACCAGCCAATATCACCTCCGAGAAGGTTGGTGCCATACCGTAGACTTCCCTGGATTGCTGGCTATACTGGACTAGAGAACACAACCGAGGCTGCTATGCGGCCATCTTACATCCAGTACGGTGGTACCAACCCAGTCTGCTACAATTCGAGCCTACGACCTAGTTAGGGGCATGGGAAGGGACCTACAGTTTTACACCGGTTCCGAACGGCGAAGCAGCAGGTATAGGAATGCACGTAAATTTTTTCGTCAGAAAAAACTCATTGGTACACGCCGAACGGATTCGAACCTCGGACCTCTCGCATGAGAAGCCGATGCCCAAACCACTCGGCCACCCGCCGCTTAAAGAAGTGGAGTGCGTGCGTGCGATCCCTCTCGCTAGACGATCGATCGCCGTCTAGACGTTGTGCATCCCAAGTTGTTCATACGTAAGCACTTCTATACCATGTATGGGTTTACAGACATTCAGAAAGAGACACCGCATATTTCTTATGTTGATTCTAAATGGGTACATTTTTTTTTGTGGCATTTATTTTTATCTTTGCCTAATAATTTTTTTCTTTTTAGATGAACGCTTTGTTACATCGCAAATGCAAATACAACCCACACTTCATTCAAGTTTAAAAAAGTAATCACAAATAAAATATAATTGAGTAAATATAGTGCCACCAGGAAGTTATGATGCGTGGGAAATATGCGAAACTGTCTGCATTCCTAAGAAGGTATGTGAACTTTCGGTCGGGAACCTAAATTATCGACAAACTTTCGATCGAAAGTTCACGTCCCTTCTTAGGAATGCAGACAGTTTCGCATATTTCCCGTGCATCATAACTTCATGGTGGCACTATATATAACGTCCCTTTCCACATTGTATTTTCATCCCAAAACCACCCACGTATAGAATTTTCTCATACGGCAACATTTACATACTAAAATAGTAGTAGTAAAATAGTTGCCGCTGGTGTGATATAAGTTTCGTGCACATGGTGACTATAAGATCATACAGGACAGTTTCTTACCATTGGACTTTTTTTCATTACTATTTTTTCACTATGTATTCGAGCATGCGTTTCCGCTGGCAACATTACTCAGATGAGAGTATTGCAATCTTGCGTCTCTTTCGTACAAGCTGTATTTTGTAGAACAGAGAATAGCCAATGGCGCCCTTATTTCTACATTTGAAATTGGAATGCAGCAAAAAACATCATGACAGCTGTCTTTTGTTTTTGACAGATGATCGGCCATCTTGATTTAGTTATTCTAACTGTTCGTGTGAAATTTTTTACAACAATAATTTACAGGAACTTTGCTGGCTTTCGTGCAAAATTAGGTGTGTTGCCATGCGTCCAATACAGTACTGTAGAAAGCTAGTGGTTAATTGGTCAGTTTCGTAAAGAGATTATTGTAACGGCCACTACATTAAATTTAGGAAATGAACTTTGGGACCAGTAACAAAAAAGTCAAATAACTTTTATTCTGAATTCCCGTTAAAGAAAAAGTTAGTTTTCATACAAAAAAACTTATTGATTTAGTGTAAAAAGGCGCGCGAGTGAGGTGAGTGTGGACGATGGTGTTAGTGGGAGGGGCGGGAGCTAGACTAATGTGAGCGGCGCCGGCGCGGCGGAGCTACGCGCGGCGCGGGTGCCGAGCGACAACGAAGCGTTAAATTACACTTGACGAAAACATAAATTTCTAAAATTTATATCTCGAAAACTAGACAACTTTAGAGAAAAACTTAATTTACTTTTTAATCTTGGTAAAACATGAGGATTGCGCTGGCGAAATTAATGTACTGACCGTTACAACACCCGTATATGCAAAACTAGATAGGTTTGAAACTGGTAATTGTTTGGACTCAAACTGAACGACTTCAGCAAAATGGTAAAGCTCTTAAACAAATTGTTGAAAAAAATGCATCCCATGAGGACATTTCTCATCGCAATTTGATATAAGAACTCATACATATTTATAGATTTTTATATAAGAACTCTGATTCTGAAACAACTCAGCGGTATTTGGAATTGCTTCCCACTTGTGCGGTCGCCCTAGTCTGAAGCGAGGGCCAATTCGATCGCACGCTTTTCACTGGAACGATCAAACGAAGATACGCCATTATTGGGTGTTAGGTTCAAATTGTAGCCGACTGAGTTGGTACGACCGTACTGGACGCAATATGGCCTAGATGGTATTCCACTAGAGCCAGCCATCAAAAAGGGAAGTGTCCGGTGTGACACCTTCTCGGAGGTGATATTGGCTTGTCGACGCATGTGATTTGGCCCCTCGGACTTAGCCGTCCATAATTGTTAGATTACGTTTAAAAAAAAATAAAACACTGGCCAACTGTATTTCAAGAAATGTATAAGCGTGAAAGTAGATAAGCGCTATACAGTTTATTGATGTAAGACAGAGATAGAGTCTACTTTTTGTATTAGACTGGCAGCTGTCATACGGATGGTCCAGGCAATTGCGAAAATATGTTCTATTTGCGAGTTTTCCTCTAATTCTTCAAGTACTTTGATGCATATAGTGTAGGGGCTGGGAAAAAAAACGTAATTTTTTTTTATATTTTTTAAAACGGTTTTTACACAATATAAAATTATTTGTCACATAATTTAAAACAATCCAAATCCAATTTTGCATCATTATTTAATATCCGTTCAAACCGAAAAAAAATATACTTTTTTTTTCTCCAACCCCAACGTACACACTTATTCAATCACAATGTATACTGCGGTCCCGGAGACCCTTGGCGTTGTACGTGCGCGTGCGTGTGAGGGTTGCGTCGTGCGTGCGGTGTGTACGGGTTGCGGAGGGCGGGGCTGGGGGCTGGGGGGGCGCGGCGACAGCAGGAGGGGGGCGGCGCACTTCATCGGATGTCGCTGAGGTTGCCCTTGGAGCCGAACAGCTTGATGAGCTGCTCCTCATAGTCGTCGATGTTGCGCTTCATGATCTCCATGCACGGCCCGAGCAGCCGCTCGAACGTCTCCACGTCCAGGACTGCAAGTCACAATAAATAAAAATTAAATAAATAAACGCAATTTTTAGGTTTCCGTATCCCATACGGATGCCTATTACTAAGCCTCCCCCGTCCGTCCGTCCGTCTGTCTGAGGTCTGTATCTCTTGAACCGTAATAGGTAGCCCGTTGAATTTTCACAGAATATGTGATAGTTACTATGGCGGATATAACAACAAATAAGAAAAATAAGAAAATGTTAAAAATTAAGGGGGGCTCCCATACAACAAACGTACCGAAAAATCTATTAGTCACACTACTGAATAATAGATGGCGCCACAGGCTTTTATACATTGCATTGTTGAAAGACTAAAGATAGGCGCATAATAGCGGATAGATACGGAAACCACTGTGCGCGAGTAAAACTTGCACTTAACAGATTTTTTTTTTAATTGCATCTGCGAACAAACACATTCAAACTACCTACACTAGACCGGACAACGAGAACAACATCGTAATCCTCTACAGAACCGGTAAACTCTGGAACGCTCTCGCTGCTCATATTGTATGTTGCTCAGAAAACCCATTCGCGAATGTGATATAAGATTGTACCGTGTGGGGCCGGTACTTTAAAAAAATAGCCCCACTGCATCTCTCCCCGTGTATTTCGTAAAAGGCGACTAAGGGATATGACTCCCTTCTTATATTACTAGGTGGTAGGGTTTAACCCGCCCGGGTTGGTACCACCGCACTGAATGAAAGGTCGGTCGAAACGGCTATGTAAATAGTTTGTGTTTTCCGTCCAGTTCAGTGTAGCCGGCACGACCGAAGGGAAGCACTGACGTGGCACCAAGTTCACCCGGTGTTATGGGCTGACATCACGGATGTTGTAGGTGATGTAGCCAACGGTGTCAGTTTCCATAAAAAAAAAAAAAAAAAAATGTGAGCACATTTTGTTATAAGTACAAATTTTTATTACATACATACATACCACACGCTGTATCCCGACAATCGGGGTAAGCAGAGTAATCGGTGTCCACCGACCACCACATTTAGCAAAGTGTTAGGATAAGACAACTATCAAGCAGCAAGTGAGACACGAAGGAAGATCCACCTGCTGCATGACTCGGTGGAAGGACCGTGCCAAGGTGAGAGGTGGCTACCCTGTCGCCCTTCAGCACGGCATCCCGTCCATATCCCTTGAGTCGCCTTTTAAGATATGCACGGGGAGAGATACAAATTTTCTAAGGCAAAACTTCACTACCTCAACTGTTCGGTACCAATGTAAAACTATAGGTCCCTTCCTTTGCCCCTTACTAGGTGGCAGGCTCAAATTGTAGCAGACTGGGTTGATACGACCGTACTGGATATAAGAAAACATTTATACATCTGTTGACTCATTCAAGTCGTGGCAAGCGTACAGGTATACGTGACAAACATATTAGTATCTTTCATTGACCGCCGGGCTGGGTAGAGAAATCTAGGCCCCGTGCGTTACGCAACCCGATGTGCGCGACATGTTTTCCACTGACTTTGCGGGCATTTGGGTGTATTGTCCGTGCGCACGTGTGTGCTGTGAGCATACCACAGACCAATAATGCATGCACTACACCAGAAGTGGCAAGTGTAATTATTTTTTTTTTTTTTTTTAAACTGACACGATTGGCTACATCACCTACAAAATTCGTGATGTCAGCCCATAACAACGGATGAACTAGGTGCCATGTCAGTGCTTCGCTTCATTTCATGTCGGCCGCACTGAACTGGACGGAAAACACGAAGTATTTACATAGCCGTTTCGACCGACGTCTCATTCAGTGCGGTGGTAAGAGGGGAAGGGACCTACAGTTTACCTGGGACCTAAATTGTGACAGTTTTGTATAATTCTCATTTCGATTCATTCCGAATGAAGACAATGCAATTTCAGTTTCTGAATTATTATTAAAATTTACAGGTTTGAGACTGTACTTGGGGGGAAATATCTAGGCAAATAAATTTTTTCGAAACTATGCGCCTTGCCAGTTCGTTGTAAGACCAGACTGCATAGAATGGAAAATGTCAACTGACATTTTGACGGACCTTCATTAAATTGTGGTTGTATCTCAATCTGGGGAATATTGACCCTCAGAGGCGGACTTTCCTTAAGGCCGACTAGGCCCTGGCCTAGGGCGGCCAGATATTAGGGGCGGCCAATCTGCACCTGCTGCTGGAAGCAGTGAGCGCAGGTCCAGAATAGAAAGGGTGCGCAAGTACGTGCGACGACGTGCGGGAGCGGTGAGCGCGGCGGCGGAGGTGACGCGCTATTTACGCGGACAAAATTATTTAGCTATGGTGAAAAGGTCAATATTGCCGCCAAAGAGTTTGTATTACGTCGCAGCGACGTAATACAAACTCTTTGATTGCCACAAAACTTATAAAAAATACTTTTGCTATATGTAATAAATAATAAATCGAGAAATAATATATTTCTGGCAGGTTGAACCGAATGCAAAACTGATTTTCGTACAACTTCACATTTGTACCTATGCTGTACTGTAATCCACGCTGACGGCGCCAAGATCTTGCGTAACCAAAAAAAAAAAAACTGGAAAGGGGCGGCTGCACTGAATTGGGGCGGCTAGTACTAAACGGCCTAGGGCGGCCAAGGCTGCTAGTCCGCCTCTGTTGACCCTACCCACCTATACATACCCTACATCAGTGGTGCCCACACTTTTTTCTATGAAAATCTACCTACAAAAAATTAAAGGTTGTGAGATCGACACTTGTACCAAAAATTTTTGTTGTTCAATAATTTGTAGTCATTTTTGTTTGAATTGAAATCTATGTTTATTACACCCTATAAATTTGTTACTATTGCGGTCCTTGCGGAAGACGACACCACCCGGAAAATGTTTTTTTTTTATGGAATCTGACACGGTTGGTTACATCACCTACGACGTTCCGTGATGTCAGCCCATAACACCGGGTGAACTTGGTGCCACCTCAGCATTCCCTTCGGTCGTGCCGGCTACACTGAACTGGACGGAAAACACAAACTATTTATATAGACGTTTCGACCGACCTTTGATTCAGTGCGGTGATACCAGCCCGGGCGGGTTAAACCCTACCACCTATAAGGGAGTAATATCCCTTAGGCGCCTTTTACGACATACACGGGGAGAGATGCAGTGGGGCTATTCTTTTAAAGTACCGGCCCCACACGTTACAAATCAAATATTATTAATTCTGTGATGTTTCTACAAGTCACTTTTTGCTCTACATATTTTCAGCGATCGACCTAATACCTCCTGGGAACCGGTCGATCGCGATCGACCATTTGGGCACCACTGCCCTATATACAATGCCCATTCCAGTTATATTCTTCTTTCCGTTGGAATATCTCAAGAGGTTTAATCGTACTACGCTTATGCAATTTAAGTCTACGGCTTAGACGATGATGACGTAACCAGCCTGATAAGACATAGATATACATTATATCAGTGTATCTCTTGATAGGCCATGACGGTTATAATTTACATTGAATCGTCGTCATCGGACGATAAATAAATTGACGACATCAAATTGTATTTATTTAACTTGGTGATAATCCCCTTAAATTACCGTTTATTGTAAATTATTGCAGATAGAAATGACGGATAAGTGTAATTTCCGAGAATTTCCAATTCAACTTATTTGCAGATAGCGAAGTAATCTTTCTTATTGATGAGTTGGCTAGGTCTGAAGTGTGTCACAGCGTACATTCATACAGTATGTATGAAAAAGTACCAGGAACAAAGAAGAGAAAGGTGTTTTTGGGTAACTACAGACTGTGAGCACAAAAGCAGTTTTCATTGATGAGTATACTCAAATCATATCAAGTGATTGTGTATTGATTATGTGGTATAAAAATTTCGTATATCATCAAAAAGTACTAGGAACTAAGCAGATAGAAGCACATATGTATTTCATGCGATACAAGCTGTGCCCGCGGCTCCGCCCGCTCTCATATTTCACTTCACTGCTAACCTCATTAGCCATTTAGCGTGATAGTAAGTAGCCTATAGTTGATGGGAAGAATCAAGCTATCCGTAGAATTTTGTTTTATTAAAATCGGTTCAGTGGTTCTCGAGTTATAAGCGGACAGACAGACATACACTCAGACACTCAGACACTCAGACAGAAAGCAGACGTTGGATTTTATTATAGGTAAGGATAAGGATTACGATTGACAGATCATGACATGTTATAAATAAGTACAAAAGTATGTATAAAAAGTACCAGGAACTTATAAAAGAGAAGCACTTGCAATATTACCCATAGATACTGTCGAGTAGTAAGTAGTGGACTGTATTATTGACTGGTATGTACCTTTGATCCATGGTCGTTGATTTTACCAGGCGCCCGGTGCTGCTTTCTTTAGTTCTCTATGTACTCCACAGTTGTAAATCACATTGTTTTTTTATTTTAGTATTTGTATTAGGTTTTTATATGGTTTTTATTAATTATTTAGATTTTCTTTTGAATATTTTTATAGAAGATTACACGACCATCTTGTTATTTTTTGACAAGACAAACTGTCCGACCAGCTGTCAGAATTTTATTTGAATGTTAGTTTTTTAAAATAATGGCATTCCGGCGCCAACATAACTCCCCCGCGAAATCCAGCATGGATTTCCAAAGTTTCCACTGTACAGTAAGATAGAGTAAATTATATTATTCATAATAATAAATCAATTAAAGACTTAGTAACTTCACTAAAATGAAAAAGAAATTCAGTAAGTAAAACTACAGATTAATTAAATAAGTAATAATAAACTAAATTAATTATTGTAGGGTAGAGGGCTGAGTTTGGATACAGGTCGCTGCACGAAGCCCTGCGCAGTACGTAGGGTAACAACACGCACAACCTGGTCCGCTCCAGGGTGTAGAGACTCGACGCGACCGAGACGCCAGTGAAGCGGCGGAGTTCTATCAGAATGAATAAGCACGAGGTGCCCGACCTGGAGGTTCGGTGGCTGTGCGAGCCACTTTGATCTCTGTTGCAGTGTGTGCAGGAATTCATGCCTCCATCGACTCCAAAAGTGTTGGGATACCTGTTGCACGTGTTGCCACCGAGAAAGACGATTAGAGGGAACGTCCGTGATATCAGTTTCAGGTACCGCCATAAGACTCGAGCCGATCAGAAAATGAGCCGGAGTAAGAACCTCAAGTTCATTAGGGTCTGATGACAGAGCGCACAGAGGACGAGAATTTAACATTGCCTCAATTTTAGTAAAAATAGTTGTGAGCTCTTCAAACGTTAGAGAACTGTCTCCGATAGTCTTTTTTAGATGCGTTTTAGCTGACTTGATGCCTGCTTCCCAAAGGCCTCCGAAGTTTGGAGCATAAGGTGGGTGAAAACGCCATTCGATCTGACGTGATGCAGCGTGCCCACTTAGTTCGTCTTGAGTATTTTTTGACTTTAAAAATTGTTGAACTTCCTTTAGATATTTATTAGCACCAACAAAGTTGGTGCCGCAGTCAGAGTACACACTCTTACACATTCCTCTACGAGCGACCAATCTATCAAACGCAGCGATAAAGGCGTCTGTACTCAGCGAGGACACTACCTCGAGGTGTACTGCTTTAGTTGAAAAACAAATGAAGAGACATAAGTATGCCTTCGATACTTTAGCATTTCTTCGATTGTGTTCCTTTATAAAGAACGGGCCACCCATGTCCGTTCCTACAATATTGAAGGGATGTTCTGACTTTAGTCGTGAAGCTGGAACATCGCCCATGTAGGGTTGTAACAATGGTGGGCGAAACTTGAAACACGTCAGGCATTTAGATAGGCGAGATCGTATCGCAACTCGCGAGGAAATAATCCAGTATTTTCGTTGTAAAATACTTTGCAGAGTCCGAGGCCCAACGTGCAAGTAAAGCTTATGGAAGTAGTCAATTAAGACATTAGTAAAATGGGAACTTTTCGGTAAAAGTAGAGGATGTTGACTAGAATAAGGCAGATTTGACAAACTGAGTCGACCCCCGACCCGAAGGAAACCACCGGAATCAATAAAAGGACCCAATTTTTTAAATGTCAATGCAAGAGTCTTGTTATTCGTTATGTTGTGAATCTCTTCACAAAAATGTTTCCTTTGAACGCTTTTAATGAGCAAATCATGAGAGTCATTTAGCTCTGCAGATGTCAGAAACCCACAGTTACGGTCTGGTCGCTGTTTACGCGAGTTAACTACAAAACGTTTGCACCAAGCAATCACTCTTTGGAGTTTAACGTATGATGAGAATCTTTCAATTACTTGGTAAATCCAATCGTCAGAAGGTATATGCACTTCGACAAGTAAGGCACTATTTAGTTCAGGAAGCTCGTCGGATTTCCCTAATTCATTCAAGGGCCACTCAAATGGCGGCAAGGATAACCAAAGCGGGCCGGTGAACCAAGTGTCGTGGTTAAGAAATTGAGCGGGAAAGGTTCCGCGTGAGCAGATGTCCGCCGCATTATCCGAACCAGACACGTGATGCCATGTAATGTCAATGTCACTAGAAATTATTTGTGTGACTCGGTTTGCGATAAAAGTTTTCAGTTTGAATGGAGGCGTCTTTAGCCACCACAGCACAATAGCCGAGTCGCTAAATGCAAAAGTTTGATCAATTTCAATAGTTGTACTCAGACAACGATGAACATATGTCAGCAGTTTTGTGAGTAATACAGCGCCCATCAATTCTAATCTCGGAATAGTTATTGTTTTTAGCGGTGCCACTTTTGATTTTGACAACAACAGCATTGCTTTTGTATTACCCTCTTCGTCAATTACTCGAAGATACGCGACCGCAGCGAAGCCACGAGTAGAAGCATCGCAAAACCCGACCAGTTGGCATTGAGCAACATTAGGTGTCATGGTATAGCGAGGACATCTCACTCGAGACAACAAGGGAAGTTCAGAAGTGAACTTGTACCATTCCTGTTGAAGGTCCGTGGGCAAAGGTGTATCCCAATCGAGCCCTAACTTCCACAGCGTTTGCATAAAGTATTTAGAAAAGAATATACATGGAGCCACAAGGCCCAAAGGGTCATACAAGCGGGCTATTTGACTGAGAACGGATCTCTTCGTGAAAATTGTATCGACATCGTTTATGTTGAAAGAAAAGCAATCTTCCGAAGGTATCCACTGCAGTCCGAGTATTTTAACTGAAAGACTTGTCTCATCGTGAAAAGACACCAAAGATTCCTGGTGATTCGATGGAATCTCAGCGAGAAACTCCGGAGCATTACTCGTCCATTTTCGCAATTCCAAACCTGCAGTGGCGAGTACATCGTTGACATCGTTGCGCACCTGCACGGCCTCGTCGACAGTGCTCGTCGACCACAACAAGTCATCCACGTACATGCCGTGCACTAGGATGTAAGCGATATGAGAATAACTCTCCGAAACATCCGCCGCCAGTTGATGTAAAGTGCGTATCGCCAGATAGGGCGACGACGCTAACCCGTAGGTTATAGTTTTCAATTCATATTCTTTAATAGGTTCTTCAGGTGAATTGCGCCACAGAATATGCTGGTAACCGCGCTCCTCAGGACGGATGAGAATCTGCCGATACATTTTAGAAATGTCGGCAGAGAAAGCGACAGCATGCAGACGGAACCGTAGTAGCACCTCGACAATATCACACTGAAGTTTAGGACCTGTGTATAGAACGTCATTTAGTGAAATATCTGTTTGTGTTTTAGCAGACGCGTCGAAAACGACGCGGTGCTTCGTTGTAGAGCTCGACATTTTCACTACACAGTGATGAGGAATGACGTAGCGCGTAGTTTCTGTGACGCCGGTTTTACACTCCTCCATGTGACCCAGACTCTCGTATTCCTGCATGAAGTTGCGGTAGGCATCGTATAAGTCTGCGTCTCGTAAGAGGCGCTTTTCAATATTATGAAATCGTTTAACCGCGTGAGTATGAGACTCACCAAGCTCAGTACTAGTAGGCTTCAACAGCAGAGGTACAACATATCGCCCAGATGTGTCACGATGATGAAGTTTCTTGTAGGTATCCTCGCAGTACTTGTCTTCCGAGCTCGGCAGAATGTCGTCGGGAACATTTTCTACTTCCCAAAATTGTTTTATTAAATTATCAGTCCTCGTGATATTAGTTATGGCCAAAAGGCAAGTAGTTTCAGGAACTGTATTTAAAAAACATTTTCCAAGTATTACGTAACCGAAAATACTTTCAAATGCGGACGGTAACTTGGAATCGCTCGGGCGATAAACATTTCCCTTCATAATATCAGCGTACACATCACCTCCGAGAAGCATTTCAATCGGTGAAGTTTTATCAAATGTCGGATCAGCAAGAGAGAGATGTTTAAATTCATCACGCAAGCACGCAGGGATGCTCACGGAAGGCATGTCGTTAGTGATGCGCGGCAGTATGACCGCGTCCGTTGTCAACAAGGGACCGGGAGAAGTACGGGGTTTAAGCGTACAAGAGAGCACGCCTAGGTCGCGCACGGAGCTCGCAGCGAGCCCGGTCAGAGCGATGCCAGACGTACGCTGGGGCAGGTGTAGCCGCTGCGCGCACGCCGACGTTATGAAGGAGCCTTGCGCGCCACTGTCGATCAGTGCGCGCACGGTCTGATAGTTGTTGTACCGATCACGGACATGCATCAGTACAGTACCTAGCATTACAGTGTAATGCGCTGCAGCCACGGGGGCTGAAGACGAGTAGCAAGCAGTTAGACTTGGACCAGCCTCGTTTTCAACCTGTGACGTAACATCGGCACCACTGACTCCAGAGGTATGGAGCAGAGTGTGGTGTCGTTGCGAGCACATAGAACAGCTGTTGTTCGAAGAGCACTGAATGCCGTCGTGAGATCGCAAACAGTTTTGGCAAAGTTTGAGCTCTTTGGCCTTTTCTTTGCGCTGGATCGGCGTAAGAGCCGAAAAATGGAAGCACCTATAAATAGAATGGCTCATTTTACAGCAGGGGCACGAGAATTTCTTCTCATCAGTAACTTTATCATTAGAGCTGACTAATGCAGAAGTAAAGCCTGATTTTGCCTTATTAGTGTAGGATTTGTTGGTCGTCATCTTCTCTTCAGTTTTGTTCGTTTTCGTAGCACCAGACTGGACTACAGAAGAACTAGGTTTAGTAATAACCTGTGACATTTCCAAAACATGCACTTGGCTTTGGACAAAGGTCATCAATTCGTCAAAAGTTGGTATTTTGTTACGATCGCACCGTTGTTCAAATTGTTTTCTCGTTTGTGGGTCTAGTGAGTGTTGTGCTATGTAAAATAAAATGAACTCACTGCCGTCAGGAATTTGCAACGCTCGAAGAGCACTGACACTCTCACGAAACGCTTGCAGAAAAGATTCTAGATTAGCAGCTGACTCTTTAGAGAGCGCTTGAAACTGGAACATTCTTTCGAGATAGCTGGTGGCGAGAGCTCGCTTATTCTCATATTTTGATTTTAAAGAATCCCAAATCACAGAATAGTTTTGACTAGTGACTGGTAAGCTGCGCACGAGACTCAGCGCTGGACCGCTAGTTGCCGACAGTAAATAATAGAATTTTTCAATGTCAGTGATCGCTGGATTGTCGTGTATTAGATTAGAGAAGATGTCATAAAATGTACACCAATTATGCAGGTTGCCGTCGAACACATACAGGTTCATTTTTGGCAGGCGAGGGCGGACCAGTTTACCCTTGCTTTCGTTAGCGTCAGACGTGTCCTCCGCGGTCGCTCCAGAACCCGCATTATTTTGCCTCTGTTTCAGCTGATCACTAATTGACATGATGTTGTAATAAAGTGTGTCGAAATTTTCAATATCTAAGCTTGAGCACTTGAAATCAGGTTTTAGATGAAGATTCCACTTCGCAAGTTCCCGCACTGCGATTTGGTACGTAGTCCGCGTGTCGTTCAGATCGCGTATCCGAGAATTAAATTCAAATTCACGAGATGAGTCTGTCAGGACGACCTGCGAAAGATCGTACAGAACCTGGAGCCTGCGGAAGCATGATTCCTTTACAGAGTTCTCAAGAGCTATATTCCTTTTTAACTCCGCCGCTACCACACCTGTCGGCCGCTCGGCGGCGGCAGGATCAGTTGGCATCATGAAGAAAGTTATGCGATACCGGGTATTGAGTCCTAAATACCAACTACATACCGCACACCAACTTCATAGAGCGACAATAGAAATAAGAAATACTGCATCAGATATATTCAACACAAAAACATGAAGGCAAACAATGTATCAAATTCCAGATTTCAAACTGTAAATAATATTTATATAGCACTAAACCCTAGAAAAATGTATATAATTAATAAATAAAATATTAGTTGTGTACAACAGTGAAATTTACGAATTAATGGGGTCCTTTGAGATTATGTGAAAAACTTACATATACTGTGGAAAGTTCAGCATCCGAGCATTATTTTTTAGAAATACATAGGTAATTATCCGGCTCGAAGGACCAAAATTATGTCGAGTAGTAAGTAGTGGACTGTATTATTGACTGGTATGTACCTTTGATCCATGGTCGTTGATTTTACCAGGCGCCCGGTGCTGCTTTCTTTAGTTCTCTATGTACTCCACAGTTGTAAATCACATTGTTTTTTTATTTTAGTATTTGTATTAGGTTTTTATATGGTTTTTATTAATTATTTAGATTTTCTTTTGAATATTTTTATAGAAGATTACACGACCATCTTGTTATTTTTTGACAAGACAAACTGTCCGACCAGCTGTCAGAATTTTATTTGAATGTTAGTTTTTTAAAATAATGGCATTCCGGCGCCAACAGATACTACGTATGTGCAAGTGAAACAAATGAGTTCTGTAGAGTTTTTTTGTTGTATGCCAATAAACATGGATGGCTGTGCCAAGGGACCAATGGTGCAGTCGACAGAGCCAAGAACACCTCTCCTCGCGAAACCACGCTCAGAGACGCGCCATGCCGGCAGATTTGCGGACTGTTGCTGGGCTGTCCTGTTAATACGACGTTTGAAGGTTTTACGGCCTTTTAAAGGTTAAAGGATTCGTGAAACACACTCGCCGGAAGACAATTCCACACCCTAGCGGTGCGACAAAGAAACAATTTTGAGAATGTGGTCCCTTCCATTCTTACCTTACTAGGTGATAGGGTTTAGGGTACCACCGCACTGAATTTTTTTTTTTCTTGTTTTTCTTCCAGTGCAGTGTAGCCGGCACGACCGAGGGGAAGATAATATAAGATAAGATAAGATAATCGTTTATTTTGCATAATAACTAACTTAACCTATTTACATTTTATATACAATTCTTAATTTATGCAAAATTGGCCAATCGGCTCAGCGTGTGCCAGGGCAGGACAGAAGTCCTTTCCTGGCGCTGTTTTTCAGCCGTTGCCATGTGTGTGTGTGTGTGTGTGTGTGTGTGTGTGTGTGTGTGTTTGCCCACTCCCTAAAACGAGGCGTTTCGTCCGTCCACACTAACGAAACCGAGGCGCCGTCAAAAGCGAGACCGCCTCGGATTTGACAGGAAAATTCTAATGGCAGATTTGAAATCAGCGACCCCTGATTGGTCAGAAAACGTATATTTGACGGACCAATCAGAGCAGATCAAATTTTACGCCTCGTTTTTGGTAGTTTTGGCAGGTTGTGTAAGTGTGTATGAAAATGTCTAAAAATACGTAGTTCCAGTGTGTATGCCATAGGTGGCGCTGCAGTCGCAAGTGTGTATCCATCGGACACGAATCCGAGACCGCCTCGCTTTTTTAGTGTGTAATGTGTGTGTAAGTGTGTTTAGTGTGTATCCTAATCTATGCTATAATTACCGAATCTGAGACCTGTGTGGGGAGCGCACGCGCCACCGACCCCGGACCCGCTCCGGTCCCTTCCTTCCTTCCGCGGATTCATTGAATGAGTCAAGCAGTCCGTCAGTCGCCCGGGTGTCGCCCCACAGAGAGGCGGTATTTATTTATGATGAGTAGCTTCAATTCAAATTTTCAAATTCCTTTCTATAAAAAAAATTATACTTTCATAAAAACTTTCATCCCCGATTTCCACCCCTTAAAATCTGAAAATCTAAAAACCCTGAAATACGTTATTATTTGTTTATGAAGAGTAGCTAAAATTTAAATTTTCCAGTTCCTGCCTTTAAAAAAGTCGATACTCCCGTACAAATTTTCATCCCCCATTTCCACCCCTTAAAATCTTAAAATTCAAAAACCCTGAAACACGTCATCATTTGTTTATGAAGAGTAGCTACAGTTAAAATTTTCAAGTTCCTACCTTTAAAAAAATCTAAACTCCCCTGAAAATTTTGATCCCCCATTTCCATCCCTTGAAATCTGAAAATCCAGAAACCCCGAAACACGTCATTATTTATTTATGATAAGTAGCTATAATTGAAATTTTCAAGTTACTATCTATAAAAAAATTACTTTTCCATAAAAAAATTCATCCCCGATTTCCATCCCTTAAAATCTGAAATCCAAAAACCCTGAAACACGTCATTATTTATTTATGATAAGTAGCTACAATTAAAATTTTCAAGTTCCTATCTATAAAAAAATTTATACTTCCATAAAAAGTTTCATCCCCGATTTCCACCCCTTAAAATCTGAAAATCCAAAAACCCTGAAATACGTCTTTATTTGTTCATGAAGAGTAGCTAAAATAAAAAATTTCAAGTTCCTGTATTTAAAAAAATCGATACTCCTATACAAATTTTCATCTTCCATTTCCACCGCTTAAAATCTGAAAATCCAAAAACCCTGAAACCCGTCATCATTTGTTTATGAAGAGTAGCTACAATTAAAATTTTCAAGTTCCTACCTTTAAAAAAATCGATACTCCCATAAAAATTTTCATCCCCCATTTCCATCCCTTTAAATCTGAAATCCAAAAACCCTGAAACACATCATTATTTATTTATCATAAGTAACTACAATTAAAATTTTCAAGTTCCTATCTATACAAAAATTTATACTTCCATAAAAAATTTCATCCCCGATTTCCACCCCTTAATATCTGAAAATCCAAAAACCCTGAAATACGTCATTATTTGTTTATGAAGCGTAGCTACAATTAAAATTTCCAAGTTCCTACCTTTAAAAAAATCAATACTCCCATGAAAATTTTCATCCCCCATTTCCACCGCTTAAAATCTGAAAATCCAGAAACCCCGAAACACGTCATTATTTATTTATGATAAGGTAGCTATAATTGAAATTTTCAAGTTACTATCTATAAAAAAAATTACTTTTCCATAAAAAAATTCATCCCCGATTTCCATCCCTTAAAATCTGAAATCCAAAAACCCTGAAACACGTCATTATTTATTTATGATAAGTAGCTACAATTAAAATTTTCAAGTTCCTATCTATAAAAAAACGTATACTTCCATAAAAAATTTCATCCCCGATTTCCACCCCTTAAAATTTGAAAATCCAAAAACCCTGAAATATGTCATTATTTGTTTATGAAGAGAAGCTAAAATTAAAATTTTCAAGTTCCTGCCTTTAAAAAAATTGATACTCCTATACAAACTTTCATCCCCCATTTCCACCTCTTAAAATCTGAATATCCAAAAACCCTGAAACCCGTCATCATTTGTTTATGAAGAGTAGCTACAATTAAAATTTTCAAGTTCCTACCTTTAAAAAAATCGATACTTCCATAAAAACTTTCATCCCCCATTTCCATCCCTTAAAATCTGAAATCCAAAAACGCTGAAACACATCATTACTTATTTGTGATAAGTAAACAATTAAAATTTTCAAGTTCCTATCTATAAAAAAATTTATACTTCCATAAAAAATTTCATCGCCGATTTCCACCCCTTAAAATCAGAAAATTCAAAAAGCCTGAAATACGTCATTATTTGTTTATGAAGAGTAGCTAAAATTAAAATTTTCAAGTTACTGCCTTTAAAAAAATCGATACTCCCATACAAATTTTCATCCCCCATTTCCACCCCTTAAAATCTGAAATTCAAAAACGCTAAAACACGTTATCATTTGTTTATGAAGAGTAGCTACAATTAAAATTTTCAAGTTCCTACCTTTAAAAAAATCTATACTCCCATAAAAAATTTCATCCCTCATTTCCATCCCTTAAAATCTGAAAATCCAAAAATCCTGAGTTGTAAAATAAACCTGTGTTCTAAATTTCAGCTTTCTAGGTCTTGCGGTTTAGGCTGGGCGATGATGATTGAGGCGGGCATATAGTTTTATTAATATAAAAGATAGATATAAAAGCGAGACCATATCCCGTACCGTGTGGTGCCGGTACTTTAAAAGAATAGCCCCACTGCATCTCTCCCCGTGCGTGTCGTAAAAGGCGACTAAGGGATAAGGACAAGATATCGTGCTAAAGGGCGACGGGTTCGCCACCTCTCACCTTGGCACGGTACTTCCACCGAGTCATGCAGCAGGTGGGTCTTTGTGCCTTACTTGCTGCTTGATCGATTTAATCTTGTTCGAATACTTTGCGAAACGTGGTGGTCGGTGTTGTGCTGTAATTTACTAGAGTACTTGCAGCACAACACCGATTACTCTGCTTACCCCGATTGTCGGGATTCAGCGTGTGTGATATGTACCATATCCCAAGAACGACAACAAAATAAAAAAAGTAAACAGATAACTAAAAATAATAATTTCATACACTCCAAATCCGAGGTGGGTAATACACACATGCGATTCAATATACGAAAGTGAGACCGCCTCGGATTCAGGTAAAATAAAATACCGAAAGCGAGGCGTTTTAAAAAAATTCTCATACACACTCTAAATCTGTTGAAAATGACGAAAGCGAGGCTCCAGCCTCGCTTTCGTGCACGCCTCGGATTCGGGTGTGTTAGCACTTTTCTGAAAATTGCAATATCTCATGCAATACGCCATCTATCGAGAAACGGGAAAGATTGTCGTATACCTATATTCAAGTTACATCACATAGAGACACAAAACATTGTGAAATACCGTTGTATCACTAAGGCCTCGTTTTCGTGCTTCTCAACAACTAAACACAGACCGCCTCGCTTTCGGGACTGAGCAAACAAGGGTGTGTGTGTGTGTGTGTGGGAAGCACTGACAAGGCAGCTAGCTCACCAAGATGTTATGAGCTGACATCACAGATGTAGTTAGGTGATGTGATGTAGCCAACTGTGTCAGTTTCCATAAAAAAAAACCGATGGGTTCTCAAAAGCCCAATGTCAACAACAACAAAAGGGTGCTCAGTTGCTCTGCGGCGAGTGCTGCGAAGATATGTTGGATGGCAAGGAATAAGGGAAGCAAGTTCCTCCGTGATTGCTATAGTTTTTTTTTCTTGTATTATTTATTATATTTTATTTTCTTGTGTTATTTTTTTTTTATTGTATTGTATGATTTTTAATTTCTTGTATCAAAATAAAGGTTTACAGTAGGAAGTACCAGGTTATAATAAGAGAGAGAAGGTGCGTTTACTCACATGCGACCCGAGTGTTGCCGACTGCGTAGGCTGAAGCGGCTCGCGGGCGATGAGTCACCAGGGCCAGCTCACCGAAGTAACCGCCCTTACCTGCGTACGGCAGCAAACCCTTATATTAGGTAATCTACATACATACATACATACCACACCCTGTATCCCAACAATCGGGGTAAGCAGAGTAGTCGGTGTTGTGCTGCAAGTACTATTGTAAATTTCATCACAACCACCGATCACCACATTTAGCAAAGTATTAGGACAAGACAACTATCAAGCAGCAAGTAAGGCACGAAGACCCACCTGCTGCGTGACTCGGTGGAAGGACTGTGCCAAGGTGAGAAGTGGCTAGCCTGTCGCCCTTATGCACGGCATCTTGTCCTTATCTCTCTCAAATTCCGAGTATACCACTATATAGCCATATCATTTTTTTTTTATTCTTCGAAATAAAAGCGAACAGACTTTATTGATCAATTCATTACCTTACGAAATATGCGAATTTGCGCGGGAAGGCGCGGGCCAAAATTTCGCGTTCTTGCACGCGGCGAAAATGACATGGGACTCAAGGTACGTAAGCATATTTAATAGATGGGGAGGTGAAGGGTTAAGATATCGTCCCTCCCATGCTAAAACGACGAATGTGCAAAAAGGTCATTCTGGGATAATAGTTGTCAAAGTTTTGTGCTAAAATAACCAATGTTACAAATTCGTTTCGTGACTATGGCATGGCTAAAATTCAAGAACTTCTAAATTATCATACAATTATTTCACGAATAATAAACATTAGTGTGTTTGGCAATTGAAGAGGCGTATGTCCAGCAGTGGACGCTTACACGCTGACTGACTGACTGTGTTTGGCACAGTAAAATCGAAAAAGTCACATTCGTTATTATTTCACAACCAAATATCTCTGAGTACCGATAATTTAGAGATTCGTGACTTTGGCATTGCAAAGATTTGATAAAAATTTATGACACTACATCAAAAGGTCATTTTCGCCAAAATTGCACATTCGTCGTTTTAGCATGGGAGGGACGATATGTTCTACGTAAAAAAATGAATATACGCACCGAGACGCTTCACCTCGAGGTCGTTGCCATCGTCACGCGTGATGCGGATGCTGATGCTGCCGTCCTCCACGAAGTACATGCCGTCCGCGGTGTCGCCCTGCCGGATGATGAGCTCGCCGTCGGCTATGTTGCGCGGCAGCAGCGCGTCCGCGAGGTTCGCGCGCTCGTACGCCTGCGCACCGCACGCACAGTTAGACAGTGCAACCCGCCGGCGGCCCACAATGGAGGGCAACACATGTTTTTTTTTGGTCTAACTTTTTACAACAACAACCAATGATATTTTAGGAAAGATAGGTTATCTATATGACATTCAGTGCTCACACATGGCACGTCCTTGAAAAGTTGAAAGGAAGAACTATAAAGTGATGCGCCGACTCGAATAGTCTTATTCCAATTATTAGAATTAGTGCAGAATCTCATTACACACGATGGCATTTTCGATGTGTTAGCGACTCGTGGTTAGTGGTCCGAACGCGTGCGTAGTTGGTGGACGACTAACTTCAGACAGGACTGTGGTCTTGTATTTAATGTGCCGCTTGGGAGCTCAGATAACCTGTCTACCTCCTTTTAACTTATAATATCATTGACAACAACTCAGAAAACTTTACTGGCTGATGAGCCATAAATCTCACCTCTCCATGGAAAACAAATTGTTTCTGTACAAATGTATCCTCTAAACCAGGGATGTTGCGGATATTCGCATCCGCATCCGTAAATGCGGAGCATCCGCATTGATTTTGACATCCGCATCTGCATTCGCATCCGCATTAAATCGATGCGGAACTCAAGCGGATGCGGATGTAGTGCAGGTTGAGACTTGAATAAAATTGGGCGGAGTCCGCGAGTGGCGCGCGCTGCAATTGACCAATAGGAAGGGAATATGCTGTGCGACGGTGCAGTGCAGTGCTGGCGACTTTGTTTTCCATTATTATTGCGTCATTTCATTCCGTCACGTTTCGTGTATGCATGCGTGTCTAAACACGCGCGACGACGCGTCTTCTAAGTTGAATTTCCGACTCGAGTATTCCACTTCCACTGTATATAGTGCGGCGAAGTATAGTGTCGCAGAAGTGAATGTCTGAAAAGGCAGCCAAGTTACTTTTCATTAAATACAATAGCCCAATCTTGAAATTTTCTTACTAAAAATTGATTAATCAATAAAAGATATTAAAAGCATAATCTCTTTTATTCAAGGACTTAAACTAACCGGCTCTTCAAGCAATCTTGTTAACATCCGCATCCGCATCCGCGGATGTGAGCGTCCAAAAATCCGCATCTGCATCCGTATCCGCGGATGTCAAATAAATCGCATCCGCAACATCCCTGCTCTAAACCTATTTGGTGCTACGGTATTCAACTATGGGGCACTGCGGCCAATTCAAACCTCGAAATCCTACAGCGGTTCCAATCAAAAACCCTTCGTATGGTTGTTGACGCACCTTGGTATGTCACCAATAATCAGCTGCATCGGGACCTTGAGATTCCAACGGTAAAGCATGAAGCGAAAGCCAGAACTGAGTCATACAAAAAATGAGTCGAAAGGCACCCAAACAAACTGGCAACCGAGTTGATGGCTTCTAGGAAAGTTTTCAAAGAAGAGCACCTCAAGATCTCATCACACAGTGAAATGACTGAGAATAAAGTATATGGCACAGTCAATGGACACTTACCATACAAGACCTATTTCAAATGCACAACTACTGATGAATGTCGGCTCACAGAGAGATTGCAGTAACAAATATATAAAACAAAAAACACTTTTTGGAATGATAAAATTTGATATTTCTAACATTTTATGAGTTCAAAACATTATTTACAAAATTATTTATTACAAAGCCCGTATAAGGCTACGTGTGAAACGTACCACACCGCAATGTCACACCGTGTGGTTGCTGTGGTGCTATTTGGTACAATCCACATACTGTGACTTCTTTGGGGTTGTGGTGTCGTATGAGTGAGTTAGGCCAAGGTCTGGAAGAGAGGAGTGTATGGAAGACCACACGCCAGGTGGGACGACGACATCAAGTACGTCGACGGAAAGCAATGGTTCCGTACCGCTGAAGGCCGGGAGAGGACTGGAGGAAAATTGCAGAGGCGTATGTCCAGCAGTGGACTCATACACGCTGACCGACTGACCGATTGACTGGAAGAGAGCGGACCTGATTGTATGTGGTTTTCCAAAAAAAAATCTTGCTATCGTCTCAATGTCACAGCTTTTTATTAACGTAAAGGCTCACGCTACCGGAAAGTTGAGCACAAGGAAAATCTATCACAATGCAGCCGCCATTGCGATAACAGAAAATTCAATACATTTCATATTTTGCAATCTCCGTAATGAGCATGGCGGAAATGTACCTAAAGCATTGCCAGTGCCAGTTCTGGATTTGCCATTAGGCCGTATAGGCCGCGGCCTAGGGGCGGCAGACTTCAGGGGGCGGCAGATTTCTAAAGGCGCTATAGAATATTACAAACAACACTTGCGCTTTGGTATGGTGTAAGCCGTCAAGTTCTTGCGCGATTTATGGACGCAATACTCTAGCAAGTCACTTGTGGATAGAGTTTTCGATCTATTAAATGCTAAATATCATTTGGGTAATGGTTTTAAGTTCCCATTGCGACTTAGTAATACTCCTATTCTATGCTATTCATATTTTGCGCGGGCGGCGAAAGTCAAGTGGCCTATACTTAAGAACAGTACAAGTCCGGCACTGGCCAGTGCGATCGTAAAACACGCAAATAACAAAATATTGCGTATACGCTCCGAGCAGGCAGAACGCTAAATCACATTTTATATTGTCACCGTTTACATTCGGCGTGATTTAGTGCGTTTTATTATTTGCTGCATGTGTGGAAATTAAAAAAGAGAAATTTGGAGCATGGTTTTAATGTTTTATTTACGTTGTCAGTTTTATGGATGGCTAACTTTCAACGCGGCCAACATTATGTGAAGCAGAACCTTCATAGTTCTCATTCATTAATGTAGATTGAACAATGTTAAAAGACTAATTTTGTAGATACAATCGCACGGAGAAATAAGATAGATTGAGAAAAGGATGGTACGGCTGTGTTTGCTCGACTTGGCGGGGCCACTGCCGTGCACCGTGCATTTACATGAGGTGCAAAGGCGGACTTATCGCCTACACTTTCTTCAAGCCAACCTTTGAATATTTGAGAAGGAAGAAAGAAGTTGTGGATCTAAGCTTGCGATGGCTTCACCGAACATATCCGGGCCCATCGGCAGTAGAGGAGGGTATTAATCGAAACCGGGACTAGCGAGTGGCCACTCTAAATTTCCCGCGCATGCTTCACGTTTCGGCTCGCTTCAAACCCTCGTCAGTTAGTCTGCGTTGACTAGGACGCGGGGAAACCACCAGTCCCGCTCTCGACCTCCCTCTCTCTACCTATCCATATTCTGTAGGATGCTTCCAGTGACGTTTTCGAAGCTCTCTCCATATATGAGCTTAGCGTCGATCTTGGGAGCCCTAGATTCTTGAAGAGACTGTAGAGCGACTTCGCTGGTAGTCCTCTTGCTCCGACTTCCACAGCGAAGAGATCAGTCTTGAATCCGTTTCTCACAATCTGGTCTACTAAGTTGCAGTACTTGTTAAGTTTGATGTTGTGGTCCTTCGGTACGTTACTTTCCCATGGAACTGTAAGTTCAACAAGTACTACATGCTTTGTCGCTTTTGAGAATATGAGTATATCCGGTCTTAATGCTGTGGTACAGATTTCCGAAGGCATTTGGTAATGCTTCTCATGTGTGTCCATCAGCAATTCCCAATCCTTTGCTGCTCCCAAAATTGAAGAAGGTTTAGTCCTATCTTCCCAATCAATTCCACTAATTAAGGATGTAAGTTAGTCATTTTATTTGTATTTATTAAAGGTGTATGTTAACCGTCCACCAAATCTCGATGAAACTATTTTCAACAAAAAGTACTATAAAATGACCGAATCTGGGAAAAGGTTTCCGAGCTTTTCGTCTTCAAATATGGACCCCTTTCGAAACCTGAAGTTGCGAAACATCCTGAAACAGCCCTGTATATAAATATTATAAGAGGTGGGCCTTCAACCTTACAGGTGGCATAAATATCAACATCTCTGGCAATTCGACAAATCGCTCTCGTGCGAGGAATACCTCCAGAAGAACGATCAGATAACGAAATTCGACGAGAGATTCTCGACGAGCGACTTCGCTGGTAGTCCTCTTGCTCCGACTTCCACAGCGAAGAGATCAGTCTTGAATCCGTTTCTCACAATTCGGTCTACTAAGTTGCAGTACTTGTTAAGTTTGATGTTGTGGTCCTTCGGTATGTTACTTTCCCATGGAACTGTAAGTTCAACAAGTACTACATGCTTTGTCGCTTTTGAGAATATGAGTATATCCGGTCTTAATGCTGTGGTACAGATTTCCGAAGGCATTTGGTAATGCTTCTCATGTGTGTCCATTAACAATTCCCAATCCTTTGCCATAATATTCGAAGGTGTGGATCTAAGCTTACGATGGCTTCACCGAACATATCCGGGCCCATCGGCAGTAGAGGAGGGTATTAATCGAGGTCGGGACTAGCGAGTGGCCACTCTAAATTTCCCGCGCATGCTTCACGTTTCGGCTCGCTTCAAGCCCTCGTCAGCTAGTCTGCGTAGAATTAATGTAGTGGAATGTACGTAGGTACATAGTAGCAAACTTGAGACTTGAGTGTGAGAATTGAAGATAATATAATTAATAATAAGAATGCTTATTAAAATAATAAATGTAGTGCTATTGGTAGTGCTACTTACAAAATTAAAATTTTTGTATTGTATTGTATTGTATATATTTATTGCACTCAAATAGAATATGGGCAAAAGGTAACACTTAATGCCTCTAGGCATTTTCTAACAGGGTACCTTTGGGGTATGATAACTGCTAGGTGAGTGGCGGAAAGAGAAATTTAAATATTATAGTATGACAGATGTACGGGAATACAAAAGATAGATAAACTTAAATATGAATAATTAAATACTATACCTATATACCAGATATATACATAAGATAGACTAAATATACTTAGTTTTTACATATCATATATATTTACTAACTCTGAACATGAGACTCTGAACATGAACATGAAATTTTTTTAAATAGTAACATAACTTTGTCTTTAGGTATTTTATATTAGTCTGATGAAATAAGTATATTTCATCTGATTACACGCTAATTCTTTATTCTTTATCAATCATTCGTAAGACTAAACATTACAAGTTAAATAAAAGCTATATTTGCGTGAATACATATAAATTACTAAATAAATATACAAAATATAATATAAAAGAAAATATACATACACAAATAATCCAAGCAGGTATGAAAAAAAATTTTTTTACCTGGATAGTCAGAGATAACAGTTGAATTTAAATAAAACATTATGTTGAAGAAACATACACTCACAATATGTAAAGCGGAATAGAGAGATGTTTATAATATTGTCATTAAACTATCCCTACAATATAGCATATAGACAAAGAAGAAACAAGATTGAGTGCAAACAAAGGACGCAAGCTCCTCATGCCTGGACAATCAGATGAAAATACAATTTAATGTTGTTGCAATGAAAGCGTCAACTTGCGAGACATCAATCAAATTCACAGACGACCCGCATTGTCCCACAAAATAATAAAAGAGAAAGGCTGAATTGTTGAATCAGAGGACCAGACAGGGTTACATTACATAAAAAAAAGAGGTGATAACAAACCTATGATAGATATGAAGCTTTGACTTATTTGCTTTCAAAGTGCCATTGGTTGGGTGTCCAAGGTCGAGGACCTTCGTGCATATCTCTTTGCTCAGACTCGTAGGTATAGACACCCCTAGACATCTGTACTAGCACCCGGAGACCTCTGTACTAGCGCCCGGAGACCTCTGTCGTAGCGCACGGAGACTTGTGTTCTAGCGCCCGGAGACCTCTGTACTAACGCACGGAGACCTCTGTACTAGCGCCCGGAGACCTCTGTACTAGCGCCCGCTGGCGTCGCTATCAAATAGTTTTCTAGAGAAACTGTTTAACATCATTGAACGCAGATTAAGTCGCGCGGCAACACTTATCAGATAGCGGCAGATTTAACGACAGATTAGGCGCGTTGTTTTGTCCGTTTACCAGATAGTACCGGCGCGAGATGTTTATCGTTTGCGAATTACAAGCGATATCTGCGATCGCGACACTGAATAAGTGACTGCAATTTGAAGTGTTGGGATTTGAAGATTCGAGTGCACTCGACGTTGAGCCAATTAATTTTTGTGTGCTGCAAAATGGTACCTTCTGTTTACACCTTTTTATTTTCATAGTAAAATTAAAATTAAATACAAATCAGAGAAATACAGAAAAAAAAAATCTATTGTTTTTCACATGTGAATGGTAATTCGTATTATTATTTATTTTCGAATTATATATTTATTACCATATTATAATTTTACAAATGTGAGTTCAAGAATCAGATCAAGTACGGCATATCTTCATATTTATTTAAAAGCATAATGAGCCTTATTCCAATATCCGAAGAGTGTGTATTTCAATGCCGAAAAGTTTCCGGCTTCGCGACGTTTTCTGTCACTTTTCGGTGCCGTTCCAAATTTGTTAACATGTGAAAATCAATAAGTACATTTTTTCTTTTGTTCGTTCAATCAGATTCCTGTAGACCTGTAGGGTAGCTGAATTACAAGAACGTTAGAAGAGGTTGGACGTGGGACTGTCCAATGCTTATATGAGAAACAGCGTCGCCGAGCCCGCGGGTAGCGGAGGGGAGGCGCGCGCTCTGATTGGCTGGTATCGGGTGGTATCGCGCTCTGATTGGGTGGTAGCGTGGGTTATTGGTACGTTTTTACTAATATCGTGTTACGCTGGCGCGGGGAAGTTCCGACGTCTCTACCTCTAACGTTCTTGCTGAAATTACTACGATCATAGATCACAGTAATACTGTTAGGTTAGGTTAGGTTTAGTTGGGTTAGGTCCTAAAGCAGCCTTTTGGTCAGCCTCAATAGCTCAGTGGTGCAGACAGTCAACTGTCGCTATTGAATGTTAAGCAAGGCTGGGTGCGGTCAGTACTTGGATGGGTGACCGCTGACCGTTGGGGGCTGACCGAGGTTCGGATTCCTCGTAAAACTGTAGGTCCCTTCCCTCCTAACCTTACTTGGTGGTAGGGTTTAACCCGCCCGGTTTCGTACCACCGCACTGAATGAAACGTCGGTCGAAACGGCTATGTAAATAGTTTGTGTTTCCCGACCAGTTCAGTGTAGCCGGCACGATCAAAAGGGGAAGCACTGACATGGCACCAAGTTCACCCGGTGTTACGGGCTGACATCACGGATGTTTTAGGTAAGGTAAGCTAACCGTGTCAGTTTCCATAAAAAAAAAAAGGTTAGGTCCTAAACCAATAATATAAAAGAGAATGCTCACCTGCAGTGTCTTCAGCATGGGCACCTTGTCGAGCAGCTCCTCGTAGAGCTTGCGCTTCTTGAACGCGTTCTTGAGCAGGATGCGGCGGAACGTGTGCCGGTCCATGGCCCAGAGCGCGCCGGCCGTCTTGGCGCGCACGGTCGCCGCGCGCGGCATGTTGTACATGAGCGCCAGCTCGCCGAAGCTGCCCGAGCCCTCGTACGTGTGCACCACCTGTCGCGTCACCACCGGGGCTATCGTCACGTCGTCGTCGTCGAGCCGATACATCAGACGTACGGACACACCAGAAGCAATGGAAACATACTACGGGTTCGTACTACACCCGTCAGTACCTCCCACCGATAACTACATTTCGTAAGTCGAGATTCGAAAACCTCGTATCTCAAAATTTTAGTTTTTTTTTTCATAAAGTGTTCCTCGAAATCATAGCGCATAGGCCAGTTTTACTCGTATCTCAATACGATACGTATTAAAAAAGATATAAGCAAAACGAATAACTCGTATCTCAAAACACCATACATTTGCATTGGCAAAAATTAAAACACGAAACCTCGTATCTTGTTTTAATTTTGAAACTTTGAATATTTGTATTATATAATATATATAATTATCTACAAGTTTTAAATGTCTTTACATTATCTAAGAAATTTTCGAAATAAGCATTTTATTCTTAGTTTGGGACCGATATACCTCGTATGTCGGCAATTTATCGTAAAATTAAAAACACAAGAACCTCGTATCTTGATTTAATTGTAATAACATTATGTGTGTAAGAAATACCTTTAATGAGTGTGCACGGTAAGGTTTCTTTTGATATTATCTACAACTTTCGGAAGAACAGTTTTCATGTTTTCTAATAAAATTTCTAAATAAACGGTTTTTTTTTGGTCTCCTGAAAAATCCCGATTTTTGAGATACAAGTTTTTCGAATCTCAACGACGATATATGGAGCCATGAAAACAATAGGAGAGTACTACGTGACTGTAAAGGCTCGGTCCCACTGCGTAGAGTGTTCTTGGATCGCAGTGGACGCTATTACTATACATTTTCATACAAGGCGAAGCTATGTCAATGTGTGTGGAATGAAAACAAAAATACCCTGCGAAGTTTCTTGCCCGTTCTTCTTCGTGGGTGTAATCGAACCGGATAGAACAAATTGTGACAAGTTCGAGTGCAGTCTAACTGCCATATGAATGATCAATAAACAATACAACACAACCGTGCGAAGCAGTGAGACAGCGCCTTTAAACGAACAAGAAGCGATAGTTGAGAGTACTTCTACCTACCAGGAAACCATAAAGATATGAAAGCCGTGGGTTTTGATTTACACGCAAATCGACAGTGTTTGAAAAGTTAATACCTAACAACAGTGAAAGTTTTATTTTGATATTTCAAAATACGGCCATTTTCGCCACCTCCGGCTACAATGTAGGTGGCCATTAACTCTGCCAAATGTATGAGAATCACTATAACCGACAAATAACTGTTGGACAAGACTTAAAGGGGAGATGAGCGTATATTGAATCAGTAACCAATAAAGCACTATTCCACATACGCTGTAAGTAAGAGGTAATCTAACCCAATGAGAGTACTAGGGCAACACGAAAAAGGGCACAACTGCACAGCAACCAATAGAAGGAATCAAAAGGAGACACCACAAAACCATAATGAGGGTTGTTCAGTTTTCGTATGTGTAGCCTTAAACTTATCCAGTGTACCCTGTGGGTAGAATGAAAATAATCTCCACAGGTTAATTTAAAATATTTGTAATTTTCACTTTTTCGCACAATCATTGTGAGCTACCTTCATTCCTTTTTCTCTCGTTACAACACCATGAGTGCACAAGCTTCTCGATTTTTCTAAAAGATAAAATTTGTCCTACGCAAAGTTTTCTTCACTGGTGCCCTATAAGTGTCTAGCCTGGCGATCTCCACGGCGGGGCCCCCAACCGGCGGAAGGATACAGGTAACGGCGTCCTAGGGCGCCAGTAAGCACCTCCAACTCCACAGCAAGGTATCCCTTTTTTTTGTTTGATTATTTCTACCAAATTCACATTTTTTCAATACAGTCCACTTTCTCATTTTCGCACATTTCTTTGGCCCTTCGATCCGAATTTAAATTGAAAAGTTACCTGTGGAGATTTTTTCGTGTTTCTCGTTTGCAATATAAATTTTTTCTCGTTTCTCGTAAATATATATTTGCAATATATAGTACATTTTTCTCGTTTTTCGCAACTATATATTTGCAATATATTAAAGCACATTTTTCTCGTTTCTCGTAATTATATATTGGTATAGTACTGTGTGGGGGCGGTACTTAATAAGAATAGCCCCACTGCATCTCTCCCCGTGCATGTCGTAAAAGGCGACTAAGGGATAAATTGGTAATATATACTTTGTGGACAATTTCCAATCTGTTGTTGGTGCATTATTTAAATAATATATATTTTTTTAAGTTTGTTGGTTTATTATTTTAATTACAAATAACAAATTATTTACATTAATTTTCTTTTCATTTGCACTAATTTTGTGTGCTGATTGGGTGCGGGTGTAAACAAAATAGCCTTTTTCTCTTGCATTGAGGCTGGACCTGGCATCCAAGCCATAAATTAAAAAAAAAAAAAAAGTTACTTTTGCATGTTTGACAGTTTGCAACAGCTGAATAAATTCAGTGCAGTTTCTCGCATTATTGATAAGATAAGTGAAAAAAAATGGGCAATCCCGAGCAAGGTAAAGCTCAACCGCAGAGTGGCGACAGTGCGAATATGTTTCGTGTGGCGCGGGATTATGCGTTGTTGAGGCTGGAGCATTTGCTAAGCCTATCAAGTGGTGATTCTTTATCTTTCGAAATTGCAACTAATAGCCTCCCTGACATAGAATCCTCGTTTCATGCGGCACAAATACAGGTTCTATCGAGCACGGAAGATATAAACAGGAAGCATGAGCTGCAAGTTACTATCAAATTTGAGCAGTTCCTTATACAGGTAAAAAGACACCTCAATTCCATAACAACTGCAAAATCTGTTACAAAAACAACTCTCACCGCTGCTCCTGCCCCCACGAGTATAATAAAACTGCCGCGAATAACTCTGAAACCATTCAATGGACAATTGGAGAATTGGCTGCCGTTCATTGAATTATTTAACTCACTTATTCACTGCAAGCAGGAACTGTGTGATGTGGAAAAGTTACATTACCTTATTTCATCATTAGAAGGTAAACCTCTCGATTTAATAAAAGGATTTCCCATCACCAGTGCTAGCTATAAAGATGCCTACGATACACTTTATCGACATTACAATCGTACTCGTCATCTCGCTGCTACAGTGTATGAGAAACTACTATCGTGTGATTCAGCCAAACTGTCGAACGCCTCCGAGCTGCAACGCTTGGACAATACATTCGTAGAAAATTTAGCCATTCTTGATAAATTCCAATTGCCTGACAAAAACTTCATGTTGGTTCATCTCTTCTGGTCAAAACTAGATCGTACGACTCGAGAACTTTTCGAATTGGAACATCAGTCTGACGAAACTCCAAAATTTGAAAATCTGCAAGCATTCGTTCGAAAGCGCTTTCAAGCCCTCAGTTTGGCCAATCCATCTAGTTCTACACCTACAAACACAACCAAAAAGGTTGTAGAAAAGACTGCCAACACTACGCCTTCAAACACACACAAAAAATCGTGCTTCGTCAGTACTGGTCCAACGTGTGTTATTTGTTCGGAATCACACAACGTTTGGACTTGTCACAAGTTCCTAGAAAGGGATCCCAAGTCTCGGTATAATCTCGTCAAAGAGAAAAATCTTTGCATTAATTGCTTATCGTCAACGCATACAGTAAAAAATTGTCGTTCTAAATCTCGATGTTCTAAGTGTAATTTCTCGCACACACTACATTACACTTCCCTCGCACAACATCTGAGTCGCAGACGAGCAGTTCAGAAACCTCGTCACATCCACCTGTCACGCTCGCTTGCCACAACTTGCAGTCTCCTTCACACGTCCTGCTCTCGACAGCACAGGTCGAAGTGAAGGACAGGATCGGTAACTTTGTCAAAATTAGGGTTTTGGTTGATAGCGCGTCTGAGACCAACTTTCTGTCAGAATCCTGTCGTGTTCGACTCGGTCTTGACATCGTCAAAAATCGTAGGTCAGTCGACGGTATAGGTCGGTCGACAGCAGCGGTGCTCGGTCATCTTTCATGTACAATTAGACCTGTTGCATCTGCACGTAGTGACCAAATAATTTTCGATGCACATGTTCTTCCTGTCATTTGTCATGACATGCCGACCACTCAAATCGAAGCTTCGAAATGGGAGCATATACAAAGCATCAAACTAGCTGATCCTGATTTTGCTACACCCGGTCCCATTGATGGACTCCTCGGAGCTGACATATTCTCGTCTTCATTGCGTCCTGGAATAATTCGAGGTGACGCCTCTCAACCTAACGCTATGAATACAATTTTTGGTTGGGTACTGTTGGGAGGCGTACGCTCGGACACTCCGTCATCATCGTTGAGCGCACATCCTGTCACTCTACATGCGTCACTCGACCAATCGCTCAAACGTTTTTGGGAAATAGAAAATATTCCATTCCCAAAGTCAGAATCCTTGGCGCCTGAGGACGCAATGTGTGAAAAATCCTTCATTGAAAATTATTCTCGCAATGAGGAGGGCAGGTACATCGTTCCCTTGCCTTTTCGTAACCCAGATCTAAAGCCCACTTTTTCGGGTTCCAGGGTTTTAGCTCTAAAGCGGTTATTCTCATTAGAAAAACGTCTGGATAAAGATCCAGCGCTTCGCAAAAATTATGTAGATTTCATCGACGATTATGCAGCTAGTCATCACTTAGAAGAAGTTTCACCTTCTCAGATAGATGCCGGTAATTTTTTCTACATCCCGCATCATGGTATTCTGAAGCCAGAGTCTACAAGTACTCCTCTTCGTGTCGTTTTCGATGGAAGTGCAAAAGATATTCTCGGTGTGTCACTCAACAGTTCCCTTCTCGTTGGTCAAAAACTTCAGACGAACATATTCAATCTACTGTTGCGCTTTCGTTGGCATTCAGTAGTATTCACTGCTGACATCAAGCAAATGTATCCTCAAATTCTAGTGGCACCAGAGCATACAGACTATCAGCGTATCCTGTGGAGGACAACACCAAGCGAACCAGTCAAGGATTATCGTTTGTTGACCGTGACTTATGGGGTGACGTCAGCTCCATTTCAAGCTCTACGTGCAGTCGCTCAGCTCGCTAGGGATGGTAGAGCTCAATATCCCGCCGCAGCTTCCATACTGGAACGCGACTTGTACATAGACGACGTGGTCTCCGGATCTAGAAATCTGGATGAAGCCCTCAAGTTAAAGTCTGAACTCAATGGTTTGTTTGCATCTGCAGGATTTCATCTCCGTAAGTGGTCGTCCAATGTAAAAGATTTTTTCACTGATGTGGAAACTTCAGATCTCTACAGCAAAGACTTTCATAGTTTCGATGATGTTGACTTCTCGTTAAAAATATTGGGGCTACAGTGGCAACCCAATATGGACTATTTCACCTTCAAAGTATCCATCCAAGAGAGACCATGCACCAAGCGCACTATTCTCTCTGAAGTTGCAAAAGTGTTTGATCCACTCGGGATCCTCGCTCCTACTACTTTCCTCGCCAAGTACCTACTCCAACTGCTCTGGACTGCGGGTGTCTCATGGGATGATGCTCCTCCGTCTTCTATCGTTCATCAGTGGGAGAGATACTTGTCAGAACTGCCATCTTTATCGTCGCTCTCGCTTCCTCGTAGAATAGTTTCTGACATTGAAGGTTTTCAACTTCACGGCTTCTGTGATGCCTCAGAACGAGGCTATTGTGCCGTTGTCTACTTTCGAGTAAAAAATGACCAAGGTGAATACGCGGTGCGCCTTGTCTGTGCCAAATCCAAGGTTTCGCCGCTCAAAAGCATCACAATTCCTCGTCTGGAATTATGTGCAGCTTTGCTCCTGTCGGATCTCATACAAGCTGTAGTCACCGCTTTAGAACCTCTCTGTCGCATTGAAAATATTAATGCGTGGTCAGATTCCAGCGTCGCTTTGACCTGGATCAAATCATATCCATCAAAATGGAAAACTTTCATCAGCAATCGAGTCAGCCATATTCAGGACCAGGTTCCTCCTCAATGTTGGAGACACGTCAGGTCTTGTGACAACCCAGCGGACTGCGGTTCCCGTGGTCTGCTGCCCGAAGCTCTACTACAACATCACTTGTGGTGGTCGGGTCCCAGTTGGTTGCAACAATCCGAAGAAACCTGGCCTACATCTAATTCTGATCTCGCATCTGATTTCGTAGATGCTGTCGAATGTGAACAAAAAATTTGCACCCTCTTGTCGTCAATGAATGTTGATTTTATTCAACATTTACTCAATAAATTCTCGTCGCTCCGCACTCTCGTTAATGTTCTCGCTTATTGTTTTCGTTTTGTTCACAATGCATCACATGCTGACAGCAAACTCATTGGACCTCTCTCTCTTCATGAGAGAGACAATGCTTTGACATTCCTACTCAAACACACTCAAGAAGTATCTTTCGCAACGGAGATCATCGCAATCTCAAAATCGCAGTTGAATTCACTTCCAAAAATGTTTCGTAAACTCTCGTTGTTTCTCGATGAAGCTGGTCTCCTCAGGGTGGGCGGTCGCCTAACTAGAGCGAATATACACTATGATAGTAAGCATCCTGTACTATTACCTCGACAGCATCGATTGACATTTCTGATCATTCAGGAATATCATGAAAGGCACTGTCATCCAGGATTACAGACGCTGCACCATTTGTTGTGCCAAAACTATTGGATTTTATCGCCCAAGCGCGCCATACGCTCAGTCATCTCACTGTGTCATAAGTGTTTTCGTGCTAATCCAAAACTTGCACCGCCTCCACTCATGGGAGATCTGCCTGCTTATCGTATAAACCAGCTCAAATCTTTCTCGTCTTCGTCGGTCGATTACGCAGGTCCGTTCACAATCTCACTTGGTCGATACAGAGGAGCCAAATCCTACAAAGCATACGTTTGTCTGTTCGTGTGCACAGCCACGAAAGCCGTTCACATTGAATTGGCTTCTGAACTGACTACCGATGCCTTTCTCGCCGCTCTACGACGACTGGTCGCTCGTCGTGGTAGAGTCAGTCTTCTCATTTCAGATCGTGGCACTAACTTCGTGGGTGCTAGCAATACCTTGAAAACGATAATGGCTCAAGCAGCTGAGCAGCAAGATATCAAATTCAAATTCAACCCTCCTGGAAGCCCTCATTTTTCCGGACTTGCCGAAGCTGGAATTAAATCCGTCAAAACGCACTTAGCTAGAGTCATAGGCACACAACGTCTAACGTTTGAGGAAATGTATACGGTTTTAACTCAAATTGAATCAGTATTAAACTCACGTCCTCTAACTCCGGTAAGCTCGGACCCCACAGACTTATCTGCACTGACCCCGGGTCACTTTTTGACTTTAGAGCCTCTGTCGTCTGTACCCGCACCCGATGTTAGTACATGTAACATTAATCGATTGGACCGTTGGTCATTGCTCCAACGGATGCACCAGGATTTCTGGAAAAGGTTTCATGTTGAGTATTTACACTCATTGCAACAGAGAATGAAATGGGGCAAACACCATCCCAACTTGCAAGTGGGAACAATGGTGCTCATCGCCGACGAGCTTAGTCCACCGCTACGGTGGAGAGTTGGTCGCATTCAACAATTACATCCCGGTTCTGACGGGATTTCTCGTGTCGTAACTATTCGCACAGCTTCAGGCCAGATGCAACGACCTGTCGTGAAGCTGTGCCCACTTCCGTTACAAGATTAACTTCATTCATCAATCATTTTCTCGTTATTCTTATTATCATCAAACTCTACATGTAGAGTTTCACTTGCTTTATTTATTATTTCATTTACATTAATTTTTGTGTTTCGTTTGTACTGAACCCTAGTAAAATACCATGTATTTTGGTGGGCGGAATGTTCAGTTTTCGTATGTGTAGCCTTAAACTTATCCAGTGTACCCTGTGGGTAGAATGAAAATAATCTCCACAGGTTAATTTAAAATATTTGTAATTTTCACTTTTTCGCACAATCATTGTGAGCTACCTTCATTCCTTTTTCTCTCGTTACAACACCATGAGTGCACAAGCTTCTCGATTTTTCTAAAAGATAAAATTTGTCCTACGCAAAGTTTTCTTCACTGGTGCCCTATAAGTGTCTAGCCTGGCGATCTCCACGGCGGGGCCCCCAACCGGCGGAAGGATACAGGTAACGGCGTCCTAGGGCGCCAGTAAGCACCTCCAACTCCACAGCAAGGTATCCCTTTTTTTTGTTTGATTATTTCTACCAAATTCACATTTTTTCAATACAGTCCACTTTCTCATTTTCGCACAAGGGTACTAGGGCACCATGAACAGGAAGCTAAATAGTATTACTACATGAAAAGAAAGATAAGGCATACAAGAGTACTATAGCAATCTAAGATGGGGTACTAGGGCAACATAAAGAGGCACAGCAAGCGCACCTTCTCCTTTCCATCTTCGCCGTTGACGATGACGTCGAAGAGTCCGCTCTCAATGACGTAGAAGTTGTCACCGTCGTCTCCCTGCCGGATTACGTACTCGCCGGGCTCCGAGCGCTTCTCGAACATCGCGTCCAGCACCTGGGTGACATAATTGTTTCTTAGACTCCAGTTACGAGTATATTGATATTGATAGGTCACATGAATGATGCAATTGAAAAAAAATAATGTTTTATTTCTAATTTGTTCCCCAAAATTGACCCCCAAAATCGAAATTAGTTCATATACGCTATACGCCCATGTTTGTGCCATTAAGCTCTATAAATATAAAAATTTCAACATTTCTCTTCCAGTAGATTCGGAGAAAATAAGCTGTGACAGACAGACAGACATAAGAGTGATCCTATATATTGTCAGCCTCGATAGCTCAGTGGTGCAGACAGTCGACTCTTACTATTGATTGTTAAGCAACGCTGGGCGCGGTCAGTACTTGGATGGCTCGACCGTTGGAGCTTGACCGCGGCTCGGATTCCACGTAAAACTGTAGGTCCCTTCATACCATACTAGGTGGTAGGGTTCAACCCGCCCGGGTTGTTACCACCGCACTGAATGAAACGTTGGTCGAAACGGCTATGTAAATAGTTCGTGTTTTCCGTCCAGTTCAGTGTAGCCGGCACGACCGAAGGGAAGCACTGACATGGCACCTAGTTCACCCGGTGTTATGGGCTGACATCACGGATGTTGTAGGCGATGTAGCCAACCGCGCCAGTTTCAATAAAAAAAAAGCATTCTTGCGCAATAGTTGTATATTAATGCTCCATTAAGGTAAGCATGCACTGTGCTAATTCCGCCGGTGCAAGCGGGATAGCGACACGCCGCTTTTTCGGGTTGGGGTAGATGCATCGCACGGAAATTTGTAGTGTAAGCATAATTTTTTTTTTTCAATTCTATGTTTTTTTTATTATGGAAACTGACACGATTGGCTACAACATCACCTACAACATCCGTGATGTCAGCCCATAACACCGGGTGAACTTGGTGCCATGTCGGTGCTTCCCTTCATTTCATGTCGGCTACACTGAAATGGACGGAAAACACGAACTATTTACATAGCCATTTCGACCGAAATTTCGCTCAATGCGGTGGTACCAACCCGGCCGGCATAAATCCTGCCACCTAGTAAGGTAATAAGGGAAGGGACCTACAGTTTAATGTGGAATCCGAACCACCATTTTTCAAAATCTTGCTTTGGTCACGACAATAAGTTCGTTTCGATCGGGTTGGCACCACCGCACTGAATGAAACGTCGGTCAAAACGGCTATGTAAATAGTTTGTGTTTTCCGACCAGTTCAGTCTAGCCGGCACGATCAAAGGGGGAAGCACTGACATGGCACCTAGTTCACCCGGTGTTATGGGCTGACATCACGGACGTTGTAGGTGATGTAGTCAACCGTATCAGTTTCCATAAAAAAAAAAAAAAATTTATACGTAAAGTGATTTTTTTTATAGAGGGAAGTTCAAAAAATCTTATTTACAAACCTACCGATCTACCCTTAAATGAATGAATTTTTACATGCCCATATATTAAAACTGAATATGTCAGGTGAGCAATATCGATGGTACATCTCTCAAAAAAGGGCAGAATTTTACCTTGCACGCAGCCTTAAACTGTTTCATTTTTTTTGTTCAAATCAAAACCAGGAAAAATTCCAAATAACTCTGACAACCACAAGCGCCTCATGAGCGACGATTGCTTTTAATGACAAATTTGCATTTGTGTTGGCTTTAGGTGTTAAGATAATCGCTCCAATTACCAAAGCATGTGGGCGTGTTAAGTGCCAGAATATGCAGTTCATTCGCTGTTTTATTTCTGGTCCTTGTTTTTGTTTGTAATAAACAAGTTGTAACCGTGGCTTAATTTTTTTTTTTTTTTTTATGTAAACTGACACGATTGGCTACATCACCTACAACGTCCGTGATGTCAGCCCATAACACCGGGTGAACTAGGTGCCATGCCAGTGCTTCCCCCTTTGATCGTGCCGGCTACACTGAACTGGTCGGAAAACACAAACTACTTACATAGCCGTTAAACCGACGTTTCATTCAGTGCGGTGGTGCCAACCCGGGCGGGTTAAACCCTACCACCAAGTAAGATTAGGAGAGAAGGGACCTACAGTTTTACGAGGAATCCGAAGCTCGGTCAGCCTCCAACGGTCAGCGGTCACCCATCCAAGTACTGACCGCACCCAGCCTTGCTTAACATTCAATAGCGACAATTGACTGTCTGCACCACTGAGCTATCGAGGCTGCATCGCTGAGTGAAAGACTCTTGAATCAAGAGGGGCGTGAATAGACACCTGGGTTTTTGAGCAGAGCACAGTCTTGCAGCGTGCGGGTCTTCGTGCCGTAATTGCTGCTTGATAGTTATCTTGTCCTAATACATTGCCGAAGGCGACGCTATTGAAATTAATTTAGTGACTGTTCAACACCCAACTAACATTATGTTCTTAAGACAGGCGTTATAAGAGCTGTTTAATAGAGGCCCATTCTTATACAGGTTAAGGTCCTTATTGACTTTACAATAGCGTTAGTAAGTGCTATAAGGGTGGGACAAGAGCTCTACAATAGTGACGCGTTATATTAATCCATTATACCACTTTAAGATGTAAAACAACCCTGCCGTTTGCACCAATTTGTTTGTTGGAACAACAGCCTGTAGAATTGTTGTATTCAACAACAAACAACAACGCACCTCCTGCATCTGCTGCGCGTCGAGGGAGCGGAAGAGCAGGATGCCGCGCACGGCGTCCGCGAGCCGCGAGCGCTGCGCGTCCGACTTGGGGAACACGGCCGGCGCGCCCTCGTCCGAGTCATCCTCCTCGGGGTCGTACGTCTCCGCGAACACCGACTTGCGCCGGTTGTTGAACCGCGCCACCGGCGGCTCTGCCGGCAAACAGTCACATAATTTAAGGCCCCCGTGTAATGTTTGGCGATCAAGAATAGATTTTGAAAAACTTACATAAGAGGACATAGGTAGTTCCTACGAACTTTACTACTGGAGTTCACTCCTGAAATGTTGGGACATAATCATTGCAAAAAAATTTAAATTTTTTTTTTATTGAAACTGACTCTGTTGGCTACATCACCTACAACATCCGTGATGTCAGCCCATACACCGGGTGAACTAGGGACAGCACAGCTGCTCGCACGTAGTAGATTTTCCAATTTAAAAGCTCCCCTTTGCTTGTACCGGCTACACTGAACGAGTCAGACACATTTTACCTTTCTTTTATAGAATGCAGCGACATGTGGCGGCGTGCCACGCACGCATAAGATGTCTAACGACGCCCGTGGACATTCAGTCGCATGCGCGGGTCTCGAATGCCATGCCGGTCTGACATATGCCTATTCACGGCTCTCTTGGAGGACCCAAGGCTGTACTTGGGGGGAAATATGTGAGCACAGGGAGAGAGTTCCAGAGTTTACCAGTTCAGTGGTGGTCAGATCTGCAGAACCTATTGGTACGTATCAGCCCGGGTGGAAAGGGGAACCCATGGAATAAGCAAACTTACCTATATAACCATACCTTACTAGGTGGTCTCGAATGCCATGCCGGTCTGACATATGCCTATTCACGGCTCTCTTGGAGGACCCAAGGCTGTACTTGGGGGGAAATATGTGAGCACAGGGAGAGAGTTCCAGAGTTTACCAGTTCAGTGGTGGTCAGATCTGCAGAACCTATTGGTACGTATCAGCCCGGGTGGAAAGGGGAACCCATGGAATAAGCAAACTTACCTATATAACCATACCTTACTAGGTGGTAGGATTCAACCCGCCCGGGTTGATACCACCGCACTGAATGAAAATGAAACGGCTATGTAAATATAGTTTGTGTTTTCCGTCCAGTTCAGTGTAGCCGGCACGACCGAACGGAAGCACTGACACGGCACCTAGTCCACCCGGTGTTATGGGCTGACATCACGGATGTTGTAGGTGATGTAGCCAAACTTGTCAGTTTCCATAAAAAAAACATAAAAAGCGCACCTAAATAAAAATATTCAACCATTCCATAAAATTTCGAGGTCAAGTTATTTACTAAAATGTACACAATATCAATATCGGATAAAGTAGAACATTATATCAGTTTCACAACAGATATAGCTAACAGCGAGGCTAAATCCCCTATTCCTATTTACGAGTGTCACAGTGTCCACTTGTGTTATCTAAGCCGTGGTCTTAAATTGTCTTGTCAGTGCCCAGAGCAATTATTCTAATCATATTCCATGGCCTAATGACGTACGCAAATATACCTTCGCTTAAAAGGGGACAAAATATACTGTTAAATTCCTTTGTTTTTACGAACCTCTGCAGATCTTTTCTCTAGAGAACCGGTAAACTCTAGAACGCTCTTATATTTCCTCCCAAGTACAGTCTCGGGTCCCCCCAAGTACATTCGCAAACCCGCATACGACCGAATGTCCGTTGGCGTCGTTAAACACCTTACGGGTGGCTCGGCGCCATATTCACACAGCCGCTTCGACGGACCTTTCATTCAGTGCGGTATGGTACCATTCAGGTCATTCAACCTACCATCTCTAGTAAGCTAAGAAGGGAAGGAACCTACAGTTATACGTGGAATCCGAACCACGGTCAGCCTCAACGATTTGTTTGTTTGTTTGTTTGCTGTCCAGCCTCTAGGAAAGGCGGGTGGGCCATTCTCCGCAATGAGACCTCAAGACGGTCCGTTGTACGTTCACAGCCTCAACGGTGGACGGGTCAGCCATGCAAGTCCTGACCGCGCCCAGGTGTGCTAATGATCACGAACGGCAGTCGATCGCACCACTGAGCTACCGAGGCTGGAGTAGATACTGTCTCTGTTCTACATAAGTGGCGGGTGGCCGAGTGGTTTGGGCATCGGCTTCTCATGCGAGAGGTCCGCGGTTCGCATCGGGTCGGCGTGTACCAATGAATTTTTTTCTGACGAAAAAATTTAAGTGCTTACCTACACCTGCTGCTCACCGTTCGTAACCGGTGTAAAATTGTAGGTCCCTTCCCTTGCCCCTTACTAGGTGGTAGGCTCAAATTGTAGCCGACTGGGTTGGTACCACCGTACTGGATGTAAGATGGCCACATAGCAGCCTCGGTTGTGTTCTCTAGTCCAGTATAGCCAGCAGTCCAGGGAAGTCTCCGGTATGGCACCTACCTTCTCGAAGGTGATATTGGCTGGTCGGAGCATGCGCTTTGGCTGCTCCGACTAAAGTCACCCATACCGGATTAAATAAAAAAAAACATAATCTGTACAGCCCTCTTGTCGCACGTCTCTTGTTACCGTGAACAAGGTAAGCGACACAATCAGTAAGTAACATGCTGCCAGGTGCATATGTAATGCCTGCGTTCATGATACTTAGTTAAAATGCGTGCGCGAGCTGCAGCTGTGGTTAACCTTGTCCCCGTGTGTGGTCTGAACTGAACGCTTACTATGTGTAGATGCAACCTGTAGTGTCAAATCAATACCGGGGGGGCGGGGGTGTGTACTGAAAGTTTGTCTTGTTGAACTGAATTTTTGCTAGTTATAAATTTTAAATTTTCGCTCTGCATATGCTCTGACCCCTTTGACTTAGCCACCCATAATGGATTTGATAAAAAAAGTTGTTTATTAAATGTTGTGGGGCCGGTACTTAAAAAGAATAGCCCCACTGCATCTCTCCCCATGCATGTCGTAAAAGGCCCTTAAGGGATAAGGACAAGACGCCGTGCTAAAGGGCGACAGGTTCGCACACCTCTGACCTTGGCACGGTCCTTCCATCGAGTCATGCAGCAGGTGGGTCTTCGTGCCTTACTTGCTGCTTGATCGATTGAATCTTGTTCGAATACTTTGCGAAACATGGTGGTCGGTGTTGTGCTGTAATTTACCAGAGTTCTTGCAGCACAACACCGATTACTCTGCCCACCCCGATTGTCGGGATTCAGCGTGTGTGACATGTATGTATGTATTTATGTATTTATCTCTAGCATGCATGCATTCATACCACGCGCTCTATCCCAACTAACGGCGTAATAAGTGTAATCAGTGTTGTACTGCAAGGACTGCAAGGTAAATTACAGCACAACAGCGACCACCACTTCTCGCAAAGTATTCGGACAAGATAACTATCAAGTAGCAAGTAAGGCAGAAAGGCCCACCCGCTGCTCGCCCCGGTGGAAGGACCGCACCAAGGTAAGAGGTGCCTAGCCTGTCACCCTTTAGCATGGCACCTTTTCCTTATCCCTTAGTCGCCTTTCGCGACATCCACAGGGAGAGACGCAGTGGGACTATTCATTTTAAGTACCAGACCCTCATGCGTGCATTGTACCGTGTGGGGTCGGTACTTAAAAAGAATATCCCCACTGCATATCTCCCCATGCATGTCGTAAAAGGCGACTAAGAGATAAGGACAAGATGCCGCATTAAAGGGCGACAGGCTCGCCACCTCTCACCTTGGCACGGTACTTCTACCGAGTCATGCAGCAGGTGGGTCTTCGTGCCTTACTTGCTGCTCGATTGATTGAATCTTGTTCGAATACTTTGCGAAACGCGGTGGTCGGTGTTGTGCTGTAATTTACCAAAGTTCTTGCAGCACAACACCGATTACTCTGCTTACCGCGATTGTCGGGATTCAGCGTGTGTGATATGTATGTATTTATGTACCCTCATGCGGTTATGTCCAGCACTGTTCTTTATTTAGACCATTATAAATTCAAAATATGGCCTTAAATTTACATTAAATAAAAAAAAATTTTATGGAAATGAAAACCTTCATCTAAAACGTCACTCGCAAGCAAACCGCAACGCATGCACGCACACACAACGACAAGCACAACTCGGATCAACATTGTCCGCAATTTTATTCAACGTTTAACTCTTAAAACGGCAACACACGGCACAGACCAAATCAGAAAGTTGCCCCGGGCCTTTACTTACATGGCATGAAAACTATAAATAGTCAACTGGCTTCGTTCACGTGAGCGAATGCACCTGCTCGCGGCATTATAATCACCTTTGAATGCAGGGTTGCCAATGGTAAACGAACTAAATTTTAAGGGAATGTGTGGCCTTTTGTATTTTTGATCAATGAGTTGAGTTGTTTCATCAGCTGATTTGACATCAATGAGATGTCCAAAATACAATAAATCAAATTATATAAAAAATGTATTTCAAGTAACTCCAATGTACAATAAGAATAGCCTAATCGGCTAATCGGCTAGCCTAGTCGATTCAAAATAAAAAAATATTGGCAAATTTTCGGAATAAAATAAATCTTAAATAATTTGTTGTAGTCGGTTAAAAATAAAAAAAATATTGCAAAATGTTCGCATTTAGATATGAAAAATGATACAGAATAAAATAAATCTTAAAGCTAATTTTAACATTTGTGGTTTCATGGTGAAGAACACAGTCTTTTTTTTTTACTAATTAAAAACCGAACAGTTAAGTTTTAAAGAGCAAACAGTCGACAACCCTAGCTCGAAGGCACACTGGTTGCTACCTACAGCATCATTATAGAACAATGGAAGGCCAATAGCGAGCCATTACTATTTGCAACACCTATACAAGAGAACTGAGAATAGGGTTTTTTTTTATTTGAAAATTATGACTTAAGAAGTTCTTTCCACTGAACCACTCTACACTCCGCCAGCAAGATCTTAATGTTTTATCATATTTTGTACTCTTTTTAATTAAAGGGAATTCAGAAAAAAGTTATTTGACTTTTTTGGTTACTATTGATCGCAATAACATTTCCTTTGTAACCATTACCATTAAAATTTAATATAGTGGCCGATACAACATCCTGTATACATATATAGCAATATTAATGTTTTAAATTAATTATAGCAAGAATAACAATTAAAAAAGGAGAATACAACATCCTCGACCGGACATATGATGTACTTAGTTGAAAAGCTCTTTTCATGACTATCATTTGTTACTACCGGGCGGTCAGTCTCAAATCGTTGTGAGAAAAATGTTACAGCTAAACATATACGGAGGTGGTGGCCGAGGGGTCTTGCTAGAGGTCCAGGGTTCGAATCCAAAACGGTGTGTACCTATCAATGAGTTTTTTCTGATTTTTGTTTGTGAAAATTTACTTGCTCCATGGTTCGAATTTCATGACCAAATAATCAGCTAAGCTGAACGCTTTAGTTAGATTCACGACTCCAGTCCAGACACTAGCCGGCGAATTAACAAAGACCTATCTCAGCTCACACTCGAGACAGACCACTCAGGGCTCGGACTGCGTTTCGTAAACGCCGAGAAAAACATTTAGAAACCGGAAATAGTAAATTGCGTATATAAAAATTAAACTTCAAAGTGATGTACAGATAAATAAACACAGCACCGCGCGAGAGCTAAACATTCTCGGCGCGTACACGAAACGGGAACGGCAAAAGGATGTTTCCAATTAATCGTGGGCCGAGATACTGGAAGCCGGGTGGTAGCCATATTGCGGATAAATGTTGCTTGTTTTATAGCATATGTTAACTAGTTTACGGACATTTCGAACTAGACTTCGTCAGCGGTTCATGCTTGCCTAGCAGTTGGTTAATTTAACCCATACATACGTAGGGAAACATACCCATAAAACGTGACCGATTTGGGGGGAGGGTGGGGTTTGTCCAAATAGCACGCTGGGTCACAGGCGGGGGAGGGAGAGGAGGGGGGGGGGGGGCGGGGTTAACTCACCCTGTTACATTTATCTGTACCGTGTGGGGCCGGTACTTTAAAAGAATAGCCCCACTGCATCGCTCCCCGTGTATTATTATTATTTCTTTATTAACACATTATCTTAAAACTAATTTTGTACATATTAAAAACCTAACATTAAAAACATATACAAAATTAACCTTAAAAAAAATGGAATTTCCACCACCGGCGGCGAGGCGAACCCAGGCTACCGATGGTCGGGCCCCAAAGAGAGGAACCTCCGGACGATGCGTGCAGTGTCGAGCAGGGCTGCCTTCTGGATCTGGCCCTTGACCCAACCACTCAGCGAGAGCCTCTCAAGGTGATCGTCGAGGCTCTTCGCTATCAGCCCATGCGCCGAAACGACTATTATTATTATTATTATTATTTATTTATATACTTACACTAGCAGCTTGCAGCTGATGCGTGTACTTCACGTGTTGAGTGCACTGTTTTATAATAGATCTTATTTATATTTTAATTGTTTTTTTTTTTTTTACTTTTTTATTATTAATTTTTTTTTTATTATATTATTAGTGTTTGTTTTTATTTTTGTTTATATTTAGCAAAGTTTGTCAAGTAGATTTTTAAAACCATTCACTGAGATAGCACTTATCACTTCTTGTGGTAGCTTGTTCCAAGAGTCCACTACTCGGTTAGTTAGAAAGTACTTTCTTGGGTTGGAGTTGGAAGTGTTTCGGTTTAATTTTAAAGAGTGACCACGGAGTCCCTCGTTGGTGTTCATTGTGTACATTGAATTAAGGTTGGCTACATCGTAATGACCATTGAAAATTTTGAATGTTTCGATGAGGTCCCCTCTTTGTCTTCTTTGCTCTAGTGTAGTAATACCAAGTGCGTCCAAGCGGCTTTCGTAAGACTTGTTCCTCAGGGATGGAACCATCTTGGTTGCCCGCCTCTGCACTCTCTCCAGAAGTTCAATGTCCTTGATGAAGTAAGGGTTCCACACTTGGTAAGAGTATTCAAGGAGAGGACGGACATACGTTTTGTAGAGTTTGATGAACAAGTCTGGATTTATGTAGGAGAAAGCTTTTCTGATCATGTAAAGAAGTGAGTTTGCTCTTTTTACAACTTCTACTATATGTGGTTCCCATTTGAGGTCATGTGACACAGTTACTCCGAGATCTTTCTGTGCGTTGACTGGATGTACAAGGATTCCCTCGATCGTGTATTTGTGACGCGGATTCTTGGGACCTATATGCAGTACGGTGCATTTCGCTGCGTTTAGTGTAAGAAGCCAATCCTTGGTCCATTGCACGATGCGGTCGAGGTTGCCTTGAATTGATTGATGGCTTATAACAGGATCTCCGAAGAATTTAGTATCGTCAGCAAAAAGTGCAAAGGGTAATTCCATTATCGCTTTGAGGTCCGTCAGAAAGATACCAAACGCTACAGGGCCGATTACTGAACCTTGTGGTACGCCACTGAGTACATCGTGGGCTTCAGACAATTCCTCGCCGACTTGTACCCGAAATTTCCTGTTTGTAAGAAAATCTGCAATCCATGACAGTAGTTTTCCTCTGAACCCAAAGTGTTCCAATTTATGGATTAACCGTTTTATTGGAACTCGGTCGAATGCTTTCTCGTAATCCAAGTAGATAACATCAATAGAGTTCCGTTCGTTCCACTCGCGGGTCCACTGGTCCACACATGTGAGGAGATTAGTCACGGTTGAGCGTCTCGGGACGAAACCATGTTGCTCTTCGATTATTATATTTTCCCCTGCTAGAAACATTCGAATTTTTTCCGCTACAATTTTTTCCATAGCTTTGCAAACAATGCTAGTAAGGCTAATGGGACGATAGTTGGCTGGAGAAAGTTTATCGCCTTTTTTGTAAATTGGTGTTACAATTGCCTCTTTCCAGTCGTGTGGAAGTGTCGCGCTTTCGAAAGATAGTGTCATTATATGTGCAAGCTGCTCGCACAATTCCGCAGAGCACTTCTTCAGGAAAATAGCTGGAATTCCATCAGGTCCCATGGAAGTAGCATCCCTGAATGATGTTAAGACCTTTAGAATTGCATTTGGCTCGAACTCAATTGTCTCAATACAATTTACTAGTCTCGGCACCAATATTTGTGGCATAGAGTCATCAGGCTCTCGAACATAAGACTTTTCAAATTGACTTGCGAACACATTGGCAACGGCACGGTGTTCCGTTACTATGTCACTTGAGTTGTCAACTCTTAGCGCCGGTGGCACACACACCTTTGACGTCAGTTGTCTTCGGACATACCCATAGAATGCCTTGGGTCCAGTTTCCACGACATTTTTTTCAAATGATTGCCTAAGTTGACGTATAGATGCCACAATCTTATTGTTAATTTTCCTGTATTCTTGGTAGCTTGTATTTGATTTGTTTAGCTGGTAGATTGACCATAATTGTTTTTTCTCCTCAGTCATAGTTAAGATATGTTTGTTGACCCATGGTTTGTTTTTCGACTTCTTGGTTTGATTACACAGTGGTACATGGATATCTAGTGTTTTCTTTGTAATTAATTTAAAATCGTTCCATGCACTGAGTACATCTGTGGAGCTGGTGTTTAGAATGTTGTTTTGAGTAAGCGTAGCGCTGACATTGTCGTAATTTGTTCGAAAGTAGTCACGGCGAGGTTTCGTTTTGTACTTGTTGCTTCTTTCTTGAATAAATTGAATGGTTGCAATAATAACACAGTGATCGCTTTTCCCTATGTGTGGGTGGTGTTCTATATTCGTACAGAGGTTATCGTCGTTGCACAGTATTAAGTCAAGGAGGGATTCCTCGTTGTTTCGCTTCCGTGTTATTCCTTTTACAAGTTGCTGGAGATCTGAGCTGGTATACATGTCAACAAACTTTTCGTGAAGAGCGTTATAACCGTTCAGTTTAACGAGCGGCCAAGTGATATCTGGTAGATTGAAGTCACCTAAGACGAATATAGTGTTCTGTAATGCGGCCTGCTGGATTGTATTAAAAAGTTGGATATCTGATGGTTCAAGTGCGTAGTGAGTGGGGCGGTAGACAGCGCATATCAGCAGTTTGAAGTTCCCATACTGAACATTGAGCCAAAGCGCTTCCACAGTGTCGTCGTGGTATTTAGAGTTACGTTTTGCAAGTGTAGGTGTATTCTTGTGTGAGTTTGCAACATAGATGGCCACACCTCCACCCTTCTTACCACTCGTGCGATCGTGCCGGAATACTGTGTAACCAAGAATATTGATTAGACTGTCTTTTATTTGTGGTGTTAGATGTGTCTCTGTTAAGACAATAAATGTAGGTTTTTTGTGGTTTATTTTCATTAAGAGTAAATCAAATTTTGCCGTGAGAGATGCCAGGTTCGTATAAAAGAAAGTCAGTTCGGTGGTCAGGTATGTCGTAAAAGGCGACTAAGGGATATGACTCCCTTCTTATATTACTAGGTGGTAGGGTTTAACCCGCCCGGGTTGGTACTACCGCACTGAATGAAAGGTCGGTCGAAACGGCTATGTAAATAGTTTGTGTTTTCCGTCCAGTTCAGTGTAGCCGGCACGACCGAAGGGAAGCACTGACGTGGCACCAAGTTCAACCGGTGTTATGGGCTCACATCGCGGATGTTGTAGGTGATGTAGCCAACCGTGTCAGTTTCCATAAAAAAAAAAAAAAAACATAATATAGTTTAAAAAAGCTTCGGTGGTGTATGACCAGTATGTCCTCCCGGTTATGACGTACGGGTGTGAAACGTGGACTCTGACGGTCGCTGTTGTCCAAAGGTTCAAAGTTGCCCAGCGAGCAATGGAGCGAGCTGTGCTGGCAATATCGCTGCGTGGTATGGTGCGTAACGAGAAATCCGCCGATGCAACAAAGTAGTCGATATTGGACACCGGGTGGCTAAGCTCAAGTGGCAGTGGGCTGGGCACGTTAGCCGAAGAGACGATGACCGTTGGAGTAACCGTGTCCTAAACAACAACAATCAAACAACAAAACGAACCTGACATTTTTTTTTTCGAATTGTATTAATCTAAAGTTGTCGAATTACCCTATGCGAATCATATATCAACGTGTAGATCATGCGTTTAACTATTCAAATAACGCATTCTAAATAACGTTACACTAGATACCAGTTTATCATGGTAGCAGAAATTACAAAAGTATAAAAAAAAATTATTACAACCGTTATTAATTCATAAATAATTGTTTTCGCAAGACCTGGGAATGTTTTTGAAGTGTGTTCTATAGGAAATGCAAAGATTTTTATCCATACATTCTCACTCGTTCTAATAAGAAAAATGCATAGATAAAAAAAATATTATTAAAATTTTTTTTGAGGCCGACCTGCCCTTCCGGACTTCCAATGGAAATAAACGGTTTAGGGGCCGGCCGGCCCTTTCGAAAACCAAAAGTTAGAGTATGATCAAATATTTATTCAAAGCATTTCAAAGTTCAAATGATTCTATGGTGAATGATATTGTAAAATTTGCCAATCTTATGATAAAATATAAATAGTATCTTCATGGTCTGTGAATTACGGCGCTTTAATGTTTTTGAAATTGCATTGAGGCGAAATGCGTACACTAACGACATAACGACCTCAGCGACTATCCACGCTATGTTGCTACACGGGGCTAATAATGTCTATTATTGCCTAAATATTGCGTGGGAGGTGAATTAATAAACAGTCAGTCAGTCAGTCAGCGTGTAAGCGTCCACTGCTGGACATACGCCTCTCCAATTTTCCTCCAGTCCTCCCGGCCTTCAGCGATACGGAACAACTGATTTCCGCCGGCGTGCTTGATGTCGTCGCCGCACCTGGCGGGTGGTCTTCCCACCCTCCGTTTTCCTGTCCACGGCCGCCAGTGTAGGACACAGTTACTCCAACGGTCATCGTCTCTTCGGCTAATTAATAAACACATTATTGAAATTCTATTAGCTGGTGTGACATGTTTACTTTGCAGTCCTTTTGAGGAAAGCTGTTTTAAAGCAGTATAAAGGTGCAAAAAAAATACAGTACCTACAAGGTATAAATGGCATGTTTTTTTTCATCAACTAAAGCTCCAACAGCCTCGGTAGCTCAGTGGTGCGGTCGGTCGAATGTTGTTAAGCACACGTGGGTGCGGTCAGTACTTGGATATGTGACCGCTCAAACGTTGGAGGCTGACCGTGGTACGGATTGAACGTAAAAACTGTAGGTCCCATCCCTTCTTACCTTGCTAGGTGGTAGGGTTCATCCCGCCCGGGTTTGTACCACCGCACTGAACGAAACGCCAGTCGAAATGGCTATGTAAATAGTTCGTGTTTTCCATCCAGTTAAGTGTAGCCAACATGAAATGAACTTCTTTTTAAATACGAATTTCACGCGAGCGAAGCAGCGGGCAAAAGCTATATTTAATAAATGAAATAAACCACGGGATAACAAGGATATTGGAACTAAACCGACGAACATAAAATTCTAATCGAATTAAAATAACAATGTCCAAATTTACACGGATTATAAATCGGATGTGGCAGCTCGCCAGCTCCATACATAAATTATTTTAAAAAAAAATTCTCTCTGGAGGCGCAATGATCTCGTGCTGACTTATTAATATCCAACGAAATAGCTGTTTATACTACTATTACTATAATATTTTGCTAGCAGGCCCAGTACCGTGTGGGGCCGGTACTTTAAAAGAATAGCCCCACTGCATCTCTCCCCGTGTATGTCGTAAAAGGCGACTAAGGGATATGACTCCCTTCTTATATTACTAGGCGGTAGGGTTTATCCCGCCCGGGTTGATACCACCGCACTGAATGAAAGGTCGTTCGAAACGGCTATGTAAATAGTTTGTGTTTTCCGTCCAGCCCAGTGTAGCCGGCACGACCGAAGGGAAGTACCGACGAGGCACCAAGTTCACCCGGTGTTATGGGATGCCATCATGGATGTTGTAGGTGATATACCAGCCATGTCAGTTTCAATAAAAATAAAAAAGTAGGATAAATGGCTCTGAAAAAAAAACCATTTTACGAACACCGGCACGGTTGGCTGTCGAAAGGGACCATGACTACGATTTAAAGTGTGAGATTTAGGGCCCCTGAGCGCTATTATCACTGCGACCCAGATAGATCTAATAATTGTGATCACTCAATAGTTCAGATGAGATTAACTATCAAGCAGCAAGTAAGGCACGCAGACCCACCTGCTGCGTGACTCTGTGGAAGGACCGCGCCAGTGAGAGGTGGCTGACCTGTCGCCCTATAGCACGGTATCTTGTCCTTATCCCTTAGTCGCCTTTTACGATATCCATGTGGAGAGATGCAGTGGGGCTATTCTTTTTAAGTATCAGCCTCACACGGTGTGAAGGGTTCTTCGTACCGTATGGGGCAGCTAATTAAAAATAATAGCCCCACTGCATATCTCCCCGTGCATTTCTTAAAAGGCGACTTAAAGGATAAGGGCGAGATGCCGTTCTATAGGGTGACAGCGACAGGTTAGCCACCTCTCACCTTGGCAAAGTGTTTCCACCGAGTCACGCAGCAGGTGGGTCTGCGTGCATTACTTGCCGCTTGATAGTTATCTCGTCCGAACTATTGAGAGATCACAATTAGATCTATCTAGGTCGCAGTGATAATAGAGCTCAGGGGCCGTAGCTCTCACACTTTAAATCATAAACCATAAAATCAACCCGGTGTTCTGGTCCCTTTGACTCGGTCACCCATACGGGATTACATAAAAAACATAAACCTAAGTCGAACAATCTTTAACAGCAATACTCGCAAACATTTTATAACAAAGAGAGTGGTGGACGACTGGAACCAACTTCCAGAGGAAGTAATAAGCGCACTTACTACCAACCAATTCAAAAATAGACTAGATAAATATCTAACAAATAAAAGATAATCTCAAAAAGAGTGCTCAAGAACGAAAAAAAAAAAAAAAAATTAAAAAAAAAAAATCTAAGATAATGATGACGAATAACAGCAAATTTTAACTGGATTTAGACGTATCAGCCTAGGCTGCCTGTCTAAAATAAATAAATAAAAAAATAAAAAAAATAAAAAAACCTTTTCAAGTCAAGATTAAAAGATAACATAAATGCTAGAGATTACAACAAAAGTCTGGTAAGCATTACAGATCTTCAACAGCGTAGATTATGGCGGCGACCTTGAGTTGAGTCAAATTGTACAACATCAAAACATCTGCACGAAAAAACCATGACGTCACACTATGCAGGTACGTAAGAATTGATTCAATACTTCCTATTCTATTCGTCAGCCTCGGTGGCTAGGTGGTGTTGTGAGTCGACGACCGATCTTGAATATTAAGCGCACGCGGTCGCGGTCAGAACTTGGATGGGTGACTGTTCGACCGTTGACTTTGCTTACCGTGGTTCGGATTTCAGACGACACAGGGTGTTTCAGGAAATAATTAAATTTTAATGACATCAAAAAAGAAAAAGGTGACTGGAGTAGGTCATTGCACTCCCTAGACCCAGACAGAATTGTTGTCAAATCTCCCCAGACTCACTGTCCAACCTTTTTTTTATTACAAATTTTCAAATAGGAATTGTATGAAAAAAAAAATGGAATGTTGAAGCACCTGTTTCTGGTTCTATAATTTTAGCTGGACGTATATTAAAATTAGGGGGATATGGTTTATTGCGGGTAATGTTTTTGCCATTCTTACGTGGTTTGTTTGTCCGCACTGAGACTTCAATACGGTCCATTGTACTTTGGCGCTCAAGTGTTTTTTTTTTTTAAGGAAACTGACACGGTTTGCTACATCACCTACAACATCCGTGATGTCAACCCATAACACCGGGTGAACTTGGTGCCACGTCAGTGCTTCCCTTCGGTCGTGCTGGCTACACTGAAGTGGATGGAAAACACAAACTATTTACATAGCCGTTTCGACCGACCTTTCATTCAGTGCGGTGGTATCAACCCGGGCGGGCTAAACCCTACCACCTATTAATATAAGAAGGGAGTCATATCCCTTAGTTGTCTTTTACGACATACACGAGGAGAGGTGCAGTGGGGCTATTCTTTTAAAGTACCGGCCCCACACGGTACTTAAAGTACCGGCCCCAAAATATTGCCAATGGCGACTTCAATGAAGGTTTCTTATTAGAACGAGTGAGAATGGCAGGTGTATGAATGGAAATCCTTGCCGTCCACATAGAACACATGGTTGTTGTTGTTGTTGTTATTGTTTTGGTTTGGGGTTGGCTCTAGGCCTGCAAACTAATCCCGCTTGGTTGGGGACCTTCGTGCAAAACCCCGCAGCCTCCAGCAACCCCAGCCAGCCTATGTCTTCCATGGAAGCCACAAGTCGACCGGGGTGTCTGCAGGCCGCTTATCCCTTAGTCGCCTTTTACGACATGCACGGGTAGAGATGCAGTGGGACTATTCTTATTAAGTACCGACCCCACACAGTACTAGAACACATGGTACAAATATTCCAAGGAAAAAAATATTTTTACAGCCTACATCATTTCCGGCAGGATGGTAAACTGGTTTCTCGTCTTAATTTATTTCGAATGCATTATTTGAAAGATTGTTTCTATGTCTACAAATTCATTCATTCATTTTAGGTTAAAAAAAATTGGAAAAAAATTTCTAGCGTGTTTTGTTTTTCCTGGAGTTCAAAAAATCCATCTACGCTTCTAAATTTCTCACTTGTTTTACATCCTCTTGTGGTTAATTTCATTGGCTATTAAGATTGCTTACATCTGACCAATAAAGAGCGGAGTCCCGACCACAGTTACCCACAGCAGACTGATCTTCAGAGCACTTCTTTTTACTGTCAATTACGACAGACGATAATGGACGATAATAAATGGTTCAGAAGAGCGGCTCTATTGTCTGAGATAATCGTGCGAGACTAACAGACTATTGCGATGCTAATGATTTTATCTGCTCCAGTTTCTGCTAAGCCGAGTCAACTCAACATGTTTTGTACCTTGGTGGGACTCCCTTCTTATGTACCGTGTGGAGCCGGTACTTTAAAAGAATAGCCCCGCTGCATCTCTCCCCGTGTATGTCGTAAAAGGCGACTGAGGGATATGACTCCCTTCTCATATTACTAGGTGGTAGGGTTTAACCCGCCCGGGTTGTTACCACCACACTGAATGAAACGTCGGTCGAAACGGCTATGAAAATAGTTTGTGTTTTCCGTCCAGTTCAGTGTAGCCGGCACGACCGAAGGGAAGCACTGACGTGGCACCAAGTTCGCCCGGTGTTATGGGCTGACATCACGGATGTTGAAGGTGATGTAGCCAACGGTGTCAGTTTCCATAAAAAAAAAAATAATAATAATATGGAAGCATACATTTGGGACATTTCTAATTGGTATTCAGTTTAGATTCCTTCACACCTCTGCCTCTTTTTTTTTTTTTTTTTTTATGGAACCTGACACGGTTGGCTACATCACCTACAACATCCGTGATGTCAGCCCATAACACAGGGTGAACTAGGTGCCATGTCAGTGCTTCCCTTCATTTCATGTCGGCTACACTAAACTGGACGGAAAACACGAACCATTTACATAGCCGTTTCGACCGACGTTTCGTTCAGTGCGGTGGTGCCAACCCGGCCGGGATAAACCCTACCACCTAGTAAGGTAAGAAGGGAAGGGACCTACAGTTTAACGTGGAATCCGAACCACGGTCAGCCTCCAACGGTCTAGCGGTCACCCATCCAATCACTGACCGCGCTCAGCGTTGCTTAATAACAGTTGACTAACCAACCGCGCCACTGAGCTACCGAGGCTGACGAATTTTCTAATCCCTTAGTCGACTTTTACGACATGCGACGGGGAGAGATGCAGTGGGGCTATTCCTTTTAAGTACCGACCCCACACGGTACTAGGTGGTAGGCTCAATTTGTAGCTGACTGGGTTGGTACCACCGTACTGGATGTAAAATGGCCGAGTAGCAGCCTCGGTTGTGTTCTCCTCTAGTCCAGTACAGCCAGTAATCCAGGGAAGTCTCCGGTATGGCACCTACCTTCTCAGAGGTGATATTGGCTGGTCGGAGCATGCGCTTTGGCCCGTCCGATTCAGCCACCCATACCGGTTTAAATAAAAAATAAAAAATTATTAAGTGGGGATACCATGCCAGGGAAATAACGGATGTCAAAGACATCATGTACGTCGGCTTTTAAATCGGTGGTTCCATACCGCTGAAGGTCGGGAGGACTAGAGGAAAATTGGAGGCGTACGTCCAGCAGTGGACGCTTACACGCTGACTGACTGACTGACTTAGACTGAGTGTGACGGTTCTCCCGTGTAGGAAAAATAACAGTGCAGCTGCCTGGTAGTAATTTGGCTACTGTGATTATTTAAAAAAACGCTAGAACCCTTGCCACAGTTCGCAAGGAAAGATATTTAATTCTGGAATCCGAGTTCAGGGTCTGTGGTAGAGATGCAAGTGTGCGATAGGGTGACGGGGCGCGAGGGAACCGCTTCGGTGCTCAAGCGTACCTTCCTCGTCCGAGATGATGGAGTCGTCGGGCGTGGCGGCGGGCGGCTCGCGGACCAGCGCCGTCGTGCCGCGGTTTCTTTGCAGTCGACTGAAGAACTCCACAGCGTAGTCCACAACGTCGCCCGGCTGCTCGAGCAGGTACGAGATCGTGAACTCGAGCAAGATCTCACGCAGTTCGTCCGGCACCGCGATGCGGCCGCCGCCCGCACGCGACATCGTGTCCGCTCCCCTAGCCTACGCTAATACTACGCCTCCCTCGCTAGCCACACTACAGCCCCACCATAGTTAGAAGCGCACGCGAGCAATCCACACAGTTAGTACACGCAAGTCACACTCCAGCCAATGTACTGTCGACGCTGAGGAACATCGGGCCGGGCCGCTCTCTCGTTTTTCTTCACAATTTTGTCGACGCCGCACCAGCACAGACGGACGGACACGGAGCTGCCCCGAACCGAACTAAAAATGGCGAATCGAGCCAGGGTTGCCTCAATCGACTGTCGCTTGACTTAAATCACGCGCCTACAAATATATCGTGGCGCTTACATCTACATTACTATTACAAATATTATTTCATATTTCTATAAAAAGGGGAAGTTTACTCCATATGAAACACGGACATACTTTTAAAATACAGTTCCTCAACTAAAGTTATGACATTAATTTGTACATAAATTGAAATTTGTTTATTATTTCCCGGTAAGATCGTCGCAATACTTTTGGTCAGTTGTATATTTGTTTACGAACAACTATACCGAATAATATTATTACTATCTCCCTCACTCTTATGTACATTATTGACTAATTAGTGCAACAGAACTAATAAACTATAGTTCTGAAGTCTATCAAACAAATCGAACGTGAAGTTGCAATAGGAAAAAAATATGAGTGAGAACGGAGGGGAAAGAAAATCGATTACGAAACCTGTTTGTTCGAGGACAATAATTTTAGTTGCTCTTCTTCTCGCTTTGTAGAAAGACAGAGAAGTTGCGATGAAAATTGGTTCGTCGGTTCAAAATCATTAATTTTTTGGCTTTCCTTTTTTCATTTCAGATTTTACCCTTTGCAGAAAAAATAGGAATGCATGCATAGTCTACGCGCCGTTCAAAGAGTAAAGTAATATAGTAGAACATAGCAGCCCTTTTATTTTCTAGAAACTAAATAATGCATTTAATTTTACTCTTGTCTATTCTAAGTCTTACCGTGGAAAATATGCTTACAGCCGCAGTAATATATACAGTGCTTACAATACAACCACTAAATTATTGAGTCGTAATCATAGAAATAACCTAAAGCATAAGCATAAGTTTTTTTAAGTCAATGGTCGTAATCAAAAAACTGCCAAAATGCATGCATATTGACGAGGAAAAAAATAAAATATAAGTCCAGTCCAAGAACACTTTTATCAAAGGCATGGTTGTATTGTAATGGCTAATTCGCTACTTAGTGTCTAACGTTTGTTTTGATTCTAAATTTTCAGTTGAACATTTATTCTTTGATTGCACAATATTTCACTTCATATCATAAAAAAAATAAATAGTTTTTTTCGATTTCTCACACTCGCGAATGGATATAAACCTTCAATAACAAATAAAACATTCACTTCAGATACGGTTGTATTCCTTCGAACAAAATAAACTTTACTTTCGAACAAAACAAACAAAACAAACTTATGTCATACATAAGTAGTTCATAAAACACCAAAAATGTGCGGCACCAAGTCCACAAACACCTCGACGAAAACAACTCAAGAGTTCGTTAATTTTTGGCTCTGGGTTGGCGCCAAAGTGAATTAGATTATGTAGGAACAATTAATAACTCTATCTAGAAGTATAATGGGCCTACCACAATATTCAAAGAGCGTGTATTTCAAGTACAGTAAGTTTACAGTCGGCTGTCTTGGTCCCACCACCGTGCCATCATATGGCACGCAACGTTTCGGTTACTTTAAAATACCGTGCCATACGATGGCACGCGACGCTCGAGAGGTTAAGAAGTTGGGAACTGGTTTTAAGGTTATAAAATACCTCACGATAAATACTTTAAAAAAGATAAAACATGTAAAGTCGTACATACAGACTCGAAGCAGGCAAACAAAATAAATGAAATGAAGAGCGAATGAAATTTTTGAATCCTGTCTAATAAGCCTAAGGTCCCGGGTAATTTTATGGGTAATTTACCCAGGTACAATATCTTAATAGACAGACTTTATCGCTTCTAAACATAGCGTACTCTGTGGTAATCTGTGATAAGTATAGTTGCTCTGCTAGTACGCATAAGTAGGTATGTACTCTGGCTACTAGTATTCGCTCGCAGCGATTATTCGCTTATGATGACCGAGGCATTGAACTACTCCGACGCGAACGACCCGGTGCTTTTTTCATACACCGTGTAGCGCTTGAGATGCAAGAGTCCTAGGTACCGGTACCTACCGCAGGGGTGTTGGCAGAATTGGAGGAGATCTACCTAATTATGTACCTAGCGCCCCCACCGCACTCCCGACGCTTAACTGGCGCAATCCCCCATAATCTTCATCAAAGTTTAATTATTTTAATTTAGTTTAATTTATTTTAATCGCTGTTTCAACTCAAATAAATATTATTAGATTTCTATTGGTACGTTAATGGGTACGGGTATTATTTTTTATAACCATGTAAAAAAATCACAGATCTCGTGTCTGCCACGCACGATCTTTGGGTACATTGAAAATGAATCTGCCAAATGAACTGAATTAATATTTTTTTACATATTAAATTTATCCAAGAAAACTACAAAGTTACTGTGACGAACACAGGTGGTACCATTAGCATAAAGTATGAAATAATAAGAGAAAAACTTATTGGTAAAACGAGATAGGTACAGCCATCTAGACGCGTGGCTGCGAACTAAGAATGAATCCAAGCAACGTAGCGCCATCGCGCGCACCAAAGTGGAACTTACAGTTAGCAGATACACTATGGTTACGTACTGAGTACGTAATAATGAAATGAAATGAAATGAAATATGTTTATTTATCTTATTTACACGATTATACCATTGGAGAATAACTTAACTTAAAACAACAATAAGATAAATGAGTGTCTGTCTCAGCTTATTGATGCGACAGCGGGCGAGCCTTCTGTCGCAGCACTGATTTTCAGACAGACCCCTCTTTTTATATATTATAAAAAAGAACATAACAAACACAGTTGCGATAGGAATACAGATAAATATAGTACAATATACTCACTTATGCACGCACACATCTGAAACATTCATAATAAATTTATATTGATAAATATACACGGTGTTGCAACCCCAACCGTAAAACCCGAAAGGGGGTGATTCTGTACGTGAAATAGAACAACTTTTGTTCTACGACGTTTTTATTTGAAGAAAAATAATTTTGTTTTCTCCATACATTTTGAGAATAGGTATTTCAAATTTGTATGGAAAAAAAATTTTTTTTTTGTTTCAAAAATTTTTCTTCTTCACAGGAGTTGTTTAGTTTCACATAAAGAATAACCCCCTTACGTCAGTTAAAAATATTACGGGGGCAACTGCAACACCGTATATATATATATATATATATATGTGTATGTATATACTCACAAATATAACTAATTTATTTCAATTTAGGTAGTTTTAGTTTATATTTGTAGTTTTTAAAATAAATTGAGTTAGAACTCATTAAGTGGCTGAAGAGTTTCAATTTATTAATGGGAAAAATTAATTAATAGGACTAAACATGTAAAAAAAAACAAAATAATGAAAAAAAAAATTGTGTTAGTATAATTTTTTTTAATACGAACCATAACGAACAGATGGCGCTAATGAGACATCCTAATCTAATGAACCGATTATAAAAGGGTCTCAAGTCAAATCCTATTTGACAGATGATAAAAGGTACTCAAGTCATGTGTCTCGGGGCCAATTCTCCGTCTCTCAGTGACTTTTGTCCTCCTAAGAAAGCCGAAAGCGAACCAAGGGAATCCGATATTCGTTTGGTGGTTTATGTGATTTCGTAGCTCAGTGGTAAGGGTGTAGGAATTGTAATTTTTGACCATGGGTTCGAATCGTTCAAAATTTTTTTTGTTTTTTTTTCTTAGTTGCTATTTTACGATGTTTAAATTTTTTTAGGGTGTTTAGTTTTATTTATAACCACCTAAGAATTATTTTCGGAAATACAAACGTAACAAAAACGACATGCGCCGCCTCAACATGAGGTTAGGGTTAATAAAAAGAAGATGCTTCGCGTAGCGACGCATCTTCTTTATTTAACCCTGGTTATTTTTTTTTTAAACCACCAAATCACTCATACGCAATCAAAGTTTCCGAAAATAAAGCTTTCTTGATTACAACTGTCAGTGAGAGACGGAGAATTGGCCCCGAGACACTCGTCTTAAGTCAAATTCTATTTGACAGATGACAGTCGGGTGGGGCGTAAGAAATCGCGAAATGTATTGAAACTCGGATACTTAAGTGACGTTCGTGCAGACATCTCGCAATGGCCTGCTGACGCGTGTTCATATCGGTGCGTCGACCGATGAGGCAGTTTTACAGTTCCGTAACATGCCGACAGAGGCGCTGATAGGGGTTGGGCTTTCCTTGGAGGGGAAGAGTTTTGATTGGTTAAGAGGGCTCGGAAACGACAAGAAACGAAGTAAAGCCGAAGTGTCCTGGGGAAGGGTGATGATAGCTGATAAAAACTCGTGCGCAGCCAAAGTCGGGTCATTCGAGTTTCGGGAGCCAGCTAAATTTTAACCAATACTCAAGGTGAGGTGTTTGGCTTGGCCATTCGCGTCGCGGAGTCGTGTGCATCGTCCAGACAAGTCCGAACTAGTTTGATTTCAAATATATTGAGTGTCTGGATTTTAAATAGAACGAAATAGCCTACAGCTGGCCATGTACGTAAGGTTCTTTTATGCCGAGATGCTAAGGAAACATATGTCTGATAGCTTCGCGGAGCTCATGGAGGAGAATTCTTATGCCGCGATGCTAGAATTCGAATCTTGAAGGCTTCTATAAGATTGAGGGTTCAGCTCCTCCAGCTAACGTCGCGTACGGATGGGTTCCTTATGCTGCGATGCTAGGAAACCAGACGTTTGATAGCTTTGATAGCAAATGGAGGAGGTTTCCTTTATGCCGAGATGCTAAGGGAACTGAATCTAGGATGCTGCTAAAATAGGAAATAAACAGACACTTGATAGATTTGCCGTATAAATTGCATCAATTGTAGTTGAGATTAAGGCCTACAACTGGCCATGTACGTATGGTTCCTTTATGCTGAGATGCTAAGAAAACATAATGTCGGCGACGACACTTTATAAAAAAATTATTTAATCTTTAATCTGTGTATTTTTATGTCAAATTGTCTGCAATAAAGAATGGTGGAATTTGGTTCGATATTTTTCCTTTCCTCGTTAATATTTTGGTCCTTCGAGCCGGATTTATACTTTGCTAGTGCACATTTGTGTAACGAGTAATGGAAACGAGATCTCGAACGAAAAGTGCGGCGGCGGATTCTCACATGCGCCCTGCATCGCATTCGGGTGCACCCGACGCGGAGTGTGCACGACCTCGTGTGAGTTCATCTTCAAAATCGGAGGTGAGCTCGGTCGTACATCCAGCTCCTCGAGCGTCGGGTGCTCATCATGCCCTGATTCGCGATGTAGGACACGCGAATCCGTCGTCTCAAATTGTGCCGGCTGCAGACCATTCTGTTTCAGGAGGACACTGCCTCAATAGCTGCAGCTCAGCGCGCACCTCAAGGTCAATTGCCACGGTCATCGCGCGCAAGCTAGCTGCAGAGGCCCTCCACGCGCGCCGCCTCCTTGAGCGCGACGCTGAGCGCGCACGCATAGCCGCTGAGCGCTAGCATGCCGTGGCCGATTTAGAACTTCGTGCTGAGCTCGCTGCTATTGACGCTGCTACCTCTGCAAATACGAACAGCGCCAGCGGGCGCACAACATTCAACGTGCGAACAGTGGACTGGGTTAACGGTTCCGATTCTAACTTAGCTCAGGTTTCAGATAACATATTATCTTTAGAAAATAATATCTCTCAAGCACATAGAGATACAGTAATGTCACCACGATATATTACAGAAGGGCATATACTTGCAAAACACGGTGATGCATATCATCATCGAGTCGGTGAGCGAGGTGGAGCGACGGTAAGCACTCGGCGAGCGCGACTGCAGCCCCCGCCGCTACCGCCGCTTCCGCCGCCACCGGTATCGGCACTACAGCTGTTACCATCTCCGCCGAGGTTGAGTGAAATTGGGAAAACTGTTCCAACTAATTCAGGAGCACCTCCCTCAGATATCGCTCAACTGGCATCCGCTATAGCAGCTCTCACCGATAAAACGAGCTTACGAGCACAGAGCCGAGCTGCTAAGCCATGGTATATAGAACTGGTACCATATTTTGGGCATGCGACCGAGTGGCTCGGTTTTAAACGCACATTTGATGACACTAGAGCGTCATACACATCGAGTGAAAACTTAGCGCGGCCGCGCCACGCCCTGCGTGGAGAGGCGCGTGTTAATTTAAATAAAATTATAGTTATATTATATTAGATAGTTATACTCAATTAAAATACGCTGTTAGTAACAAGCGACCAAGTAAGTTTCTATATATTTGTCGTCAGGATAATTCAAAGAGTCAGAGAGCACCTATTGTGCGCCGATCCAGTATCGATAGTTTCGATAGTTTGCTCTCTATTATATTTTGTCGTCAGTACAATCGAAGAGCCAGAGCCCACTTGTTGTGCAGTTATCCAGCATCGATAGCTTCGGTAGTTTGCTCCGTTTTCTCTCGCAAAGACATACACATTACTTATAGAATAAAATAGAATAGAAATACTCTTACAGTTTCCAATGCGAAATGGTACAAAAGGCGGACTTATTACCTATGGCAATCTCTGCCAGTCAACCTGACTTATTCAGGAAAATACTACGTAATACAAGGGTTACAAAATGAATTGCCAAATGAAGTTAAATTTATTAGAAATCCAATATAATTGGATTTAGTGAATAAAACCATAGAATAATGCAAAGCAAACATTTATTGGGGAACACCAACATAGATTTTATCTCTATAACTTGGGCAACAGTCTATAGAATACTACTATTCTACTATTCTATACTATTCTATAGACTGTTGCCCAAGTTATAGAGATAAAAGCTATGTTGGTGTTCCCCAATAAATGTTTGCTTTGCATTATTCTATGGTTTTATTCACTAAATCTAGGATCCGTCGTGAAGTCGAGATCGCCAAAGGACTCCAGCGACGCAGAAAGATGGACACCTTGATCATCATCCTTGTCTAAAATACCAAACATGAGTTTATAATAATACATATTACAACTAATTACAAGTTGACGTTCGCCACGCAGACCGGCGGATACGTAGCTCTCCGAGATGGGGTGGGTGGTGGCCTACGAGTCTAGTACCACCACCTATCGCTCGTAGCTTGCCTCGCGTCTTGCGCGTTTGGGTGGTTTAAAAAAAATAACTAGGGTTAATTTACAGAAGATGCGTCGCGAAGCATTTCCGGCAAACAATTCTCTCACTATAATTCATCTTTTATCTAGGCCTACTCAATAAGCTTACTGGCAATTTGTGATCAAAGGGCCCCTCTTCAAAGCCACACCCCTTTCTTCTTCCAGCCAACCCAGTGGACCTACCTACATTTTTACATAGAATTCGAACCATGGAGCAGCGGGTGAAGGTATGCAAGTAATTTTTTTCCAAAGTTGGATTCGAACCTTGGACACGTCGCAAGAGATGCCGACGCCCAGAACACTCGGCATCGACCGCCTGCTTACCTATCCGCCCCACCCGTTTATTGTAACCAAATTGTAACCATATATTAAAGTTCTGAAACAAACATTCCGAAGGTATCAAAGTAATGAAAAATTGTTTTCTCACTCACCAATAGCCATGGGCATCGTTGCAAGGCCAGAACAAATTGCAAAACAAAGACGAGACGATCCAATCCACACCAAAATCAATGAATTTGTTAATACGTTGCTATGGTTTTTATCATAAATACAAAACCAAAACAAAATATTTACAAAAGTTTTTTAAATTTGGCAAACAAACGAACACGATGAACTAGGCAACGAACCAAAGAATATAATATCGAACGGACGTATCCCTACTCTACTCCCTAGTGTTGACGAATGGCTCGGGGCCAATTCTGATTACTCTCACTTTTTTTTTCTTTTTTTTTTCGGAAATATATATTTTTCGGTTAGGTTAAGTTAAAAAACACTAATAAATAAAAAAGAGGTTAGGTTAAAATAAAGGTAGAAATAAAAGGTTAGGTTAGGTTAGGTTAGGTTAGGTTAGGTTAGGTTAGGTTAGGTTAGGTTAGGTTAGGTTAGGTTAGGTTAATTTTTTTTATTCCTACTACACTACTACACGACTGTATCGACATAAATATCGAGTATCAGTCTTTTCTCGGACAGTCTCACAAGTTTCGACATGTCCTCACGTCAGAGACTACGTCAGCACGCGTCATCACGATGAGAGCCTACCATACATGAGACCCAACCGACCACACAAACCCGACCGACCATTCCCCCTTAGTGGTGAGGCCCTGAATCTAGGTATGAAAATGACCCGAAGGCAATTTCTCACTGGGACAGATCATACCCAAGTGGGACAGATCATTCCCAATAGCAAACAACCCTTATTTGGCGCTGGGACAGATCATTCCCGAAAACAAACATCTCTCGCTGGGTACAAATCATACCCGATGGCAAAGCGCGAGAGAGCGGAGATCAATGGGTGACCAACCCTCATATTATGACTCACCAAAGGGGGGGGGTATTAATAGGTTACACCCTCAGTTAGGTTAAGTTAAAAAACACTAATAAATAAAAAAGAGGTTAGGTTAAAATAAAGGTAGAAATAAAAGGTTAGGTTAGGTTAGGTTAGGTTAGGTTAGGTTAGGTTAGGTTAGGTTAGGTTAGGTTAGGTTAGGTTAGGTTAGGTTAGGTTAGGTTAGGTTAGGTTAGGTTAGGTTAGGTTAGGTTAGGTTAGGTTAATTTTTTTTATTCCTACTACACTACTACACGACAATATCGACATAAATATCGAATATCAGTCTTTTCTCGGACAGTCTCACAAGTTTCGACATGTCCTCACGTCAGAGACTACGTCAGCACGCGTCATCACGATGAGAGCCTACCCACCATACAGAACGCAACCGACCATTCCCCCTTAGGTTAGGTTAGGTTAGGTTAGGTTAGGTTAGGTTAGGTTAGGTTAGGTTAGGTTAGGTTAGGTTAGGTTAGGTTAGGTTAGGTTAGGTTAGGTTAGGTTAGGTTAGGTTAGGTTAATTTTTTTTATTCCTACTACACTACTACACGACAATATCGACATAAATATCGAGTATCAGTCTTTTCTCGGACAGTCTCACAAGTTTCGACATGTCCTCACGTCAGAGACTACGTCAGCACGCGTCATCACGATGAGAGCCTACCCACCATACAGAACGCAACCGACCATTCCCCCTTAGTGGTGAGGCCCTGAATCTAGGTATGAAAATGACCCGAAGGCAATTTCTCACTGGGACAGATCATACCCAAGTGGGACAGATCATTCCCAATAGCAAACAACCCTTATTTGGCGCTGGGACAGATCATTCCCGAAAACAAACATCTCTCGCTGGGTACAAATCATACCCGATGGCAAAGCGCGAGAGAGCGGAGATCAATGGGTGACCAACCCTCATATTATGACTCACCAAAGGGGGGGGGTATTAATAGGTTACACCCTCAGTTAGGTTAAGTTAAAAAACACTAATAAATAAAAAAGAGGTTAGGTTAAAATAAAGGTAGAAATAAAAGGTTAGGTTAGGTTAGGTTAGGTTAGGTTAGGTTAGGTTAGGTTAGGTTAGGTTAGGTTAGGTTAATTTTTTTTATTCCTACTACACTACTACACGACAATATCGACATAAATATCGAGTATCAGTCTTTTCTCGGACAGTCTCACAAGTTTCGACATGTCCTCACGTCAGAGACTACGTCAGCACGCGTCGCTAAAACATTGTTTTACTTATCTTAAGAATGGTGATCAGTAGCAACACAAAGACCGTCTGCCCATGCTCCAGGCAGTTAAGAGCCGCAACCCGCAAACGCGTTGCAAGATGTACAAATATATATATATTTTTATGTTTTTGCTCCTCTTGTTATCAGTCTCACTTTTTTCATCCACGCAGACTGCCCGCCTGACTGAATGCTCGCTATCTCACATCTGCGACATTCAGTCAGTTTCAGCTGCGTTCAGTATATATTTATGGCATAATCTAACACGCGCGAGGCGGTCGCCTCGCTGCTTGTGTCGGCATGTGTGCCAGACGACGTAATGCGAGCTCTCGAACTTCGGTTCGCTCGCCCTGAGCAAATTGTCATGCAAGAGCTCGCAGCCATGCGCGCTCTTCCTAAGTTAAATGAAAACAAAGATCTGAACGTGTTTGTTTGTAAATTTCATAACTGTGTATCAACTATCAAATTATTAAATAAAGATTAATATTTGCATTCCCCAGAATTATTTGATGCCTTACTAGCTAAGCTGTCTCCGTGGATGCGGTCCAAGTGGATAGACTTCGCAGCAGATCACCCAACTAAGGTAAAGCTAGAGCTGCTGACTGACTTTCTCACTCGCGAGGCAGAACGTCAGATACAATTTGGCGTAATCTCTCATCATGCTTCTCACACTCAAGTCGAGTTTGAGAAAAAGCGAGAAAAAGTTCATGCTACATCTGCCTCACCTTCTTCTTCTTTTATTGTAATGAAATACATAATATTCAAATTTGCAATAGATATAAGATGCTATCAGTTGATGATCGGTGGAGCTGGATACGACAAGCAAAAGTTTGCTACAGATGCCTCAAAAATGTACCGCATCAATGGAAACTGTGTAGAGCGAGGCCCTGCACTCGCGATGGTTGTCGCATGGGCCATCATGCTCTACTTCATTGAGGGACGTATAGTCCTACCAAACCTGGATCCTCTAGAGAACGTCAGGAGAGAACGTCCAAACTGCTCATACTTTAGATAGGCCAGGAGAGAACGTCCAAACTGACGAGTTATGCAATTCGAGTGAGAGTAATAACAAGGGAAATATTGTTTTAAACAATACTTCGGTCATGCCCTCTACCACCACGTCGAGCTTTATTAAAAGTTATTCCTGTCATTGTAACTGGACCGGTCGCTAGTGTAGAGACGTATGCTTTACTTGACGATGGGTCAAGTGTAACATTGATCGACTCGGACGTGTCGAAACGAATTGGTGTAACGGGTCCCGAGGAGAAGACAGTAATGAATGGTGTTCAAGGGGTGACTAGTGAAACTAAGGTCAGTTATGTTGATTTTTATATTCGAGGCCAACATAGTAGCGACATTCACATAATAAGAAATGCGCGCTCCATTCCAACGCTTGGACTGGCGCGACAGACAGTTAGACTCGAGGACGTAGTGCAATACAAGCACATTGTGGATCTAGCAGAAGAACTTGCATATGAGGATGCTACCCCAACGGTTCTTATAGGAAGTGCGGACTGCTTCCTGACTTATTCAAAATCCATTAGGAAGGGTTCGCGCTCCGAACCAATAGCATGCCATACTCCGTTAGGCTGGGTCCTGCATGGTGCAGAGTGCAGTCGAAGTAAAATTGTCGAATACGTAAATCATAGTGTTGTCGAAAATGAAAATGTCGATAATTATACAAGTTTGGAAAATATGATATAAGAACAGTATAAATTGGACAGCATAACAATAAATAAACGAGATAGCCTTTGTGTAGAAAACAATCGAGCATTACAAATTCTTGACGCCACATCCCAACGCCTTCGTAGTGGTCGGTATGAAGTAGGTCTTCTCTGGCGGTCGGACACTCCCCAGTTTCCTGAAAGCTATTCACAGGCACAGCATAGGTTAGTGATGCTAGAAAAGAAGGTCGATAAAGATCCTCAAATGAAGGATATTTAAAGAAATTAGTTTTTTTTATAACCACCTAAGAAATGATTTTCGGAAATATAAACTTGTAATAAAAACGACATGCACCGCCTCACCATTAGGTTAGGGTTAATATAAAGAAAAAATCTTACATTAACCCTGGTTATTTTTTTTTCCGAATATTTCCGAAAAAAAAAAGAAAAAAAAAGTGAGAGTAATCAGAATTGGCCCCGAGCCATTCGTCAACACTAGGGAGTAGAGTAGGGATACGTCCGTTCGATATTATATTCTTTGGTTCGTTGCCTAGTTCATCGTGTTCGTTTGTTTGCCAAATTTAAAAAACTTTTGTAAATATTTTGTTTTGGTTTTGTATTTATGATAAAAACCATAGCAACGTATTAACAAATTCATTGATTTTGGTGTGGATTGGATCGTCTCGTCTTTGTTTTGCAATTTGTTCTGGCCTTGCAACGATGCCCATGGCTATTGGTGAGTGAGAAAACAATTTTTCATTACTTTGATACCTTCGGAATGTTTGTTTCAGAACTTTAATATATGGTTACAATTTGGTTACAATAAACGGGTGGGGCGGATAGGTAAGCAGGCGGTCGATGCCGAGTGTTCTGGGCGTCGGCATCTCTTGCGACGTGTCCAAGGTTCGAATCCAACTTTGGAAAAAAATTACTTGCATACCTTCACCCGCTGCTCCATGGTTCGAATTCTATGTAAAAATGTAGGTAGGTCCACTGGGTTGGCTGGAAGAAGAAAGGGGTGTGGCTTTGAAGAGGGGCCCTTTGATCACAAATTGCCAGTAAGCTTATTGAGTAGGCCTAGATAAAAGATGAATTATAGTGAGAGAATTGTTTGCCGGAAATGCTTCGCGACGCATCTTCTGTAAATTAACCCTAGTTATTTTTTTTAAACCACCCAAACGCGCAAGACGCGAGGCAAGCTACGAGCGATAGGTGGTGGTACTAGACTCGTAGGCCACCACCCACCCCATCTCGGAGAGCTACGTATCCGCCGGTCTGCGTGGCGAACGTCAACTTGTAATTAGTTGTAATATGTATTATTATAAACTCATGTTTGGTATTTTAGACAAGGATGATGATCAAGGTGTCCATCTTTCTGCGTCGCTGGAGTCCTTTGGCGATCTCGACTTCACGACGGATCCTAGGATTTTATTTATCAAGCAAAGATTATTCGCATCCTTCGGTATAACAGATGATGAGGTAGGTAATGAGAAGCTACTTAAAATACTATTTTGAATTTAAATTCTGCTTGCAACTGCTACCTACAGTGCCCGGTAGTAAATGATGTATAAGGTGTTTCGCTGACCATGTCATTAACTTTGGGAGGGTTACATACACACTGAAATAAACACTTTACGTAAGAAAAAAACATATGTTTATAGGAGCATTTTTTCTCCTAACAAAAAAATTTTATCAAATAAGTAGCTGTAAAAACCAATCATTGTGACCTTGTGACTTACAACAAACAGCTGTTCTGCGTTTGAACATAGTACGGTCATTGACCCCGTACAATGCAAGTTACCTACTGTTACACACAGGTTAATGTTTAGGTAGCTAACATGTTTTGTTAAATTTCTCGAAAAGTAATACTATAAACATATTTTTTTTTTGCGTAACGTGTTTATTTGAGTGTCTATGTAACCCTCCCGAAGTTAATGACATGGTCATCGTAACACCCTATATATTCAGCTTTAAAAAGACACAATCCGGTTGTAGAGCGACGTCTCTGTCGCACATAGACGTGCGAGTTCGTGCGACAGAGACGACACTACAACCGGATTGTCTTTTTCTAAAGCCCGGCGTACATTATTTACTGCCGCATACTGTACCTTATTTACAGTCAGGTACTATACTTGAAATATATTTTAAAAGTAAATTATGTGACATAGTGTTTAGAATATTTTCTTATTTTTATTGACAGAAACATTTCCCAGACAGGCCTAGTCAGCCAGGGAGGGTAGACTGCACCTCGCGAACGCGAGAGGCCGAAGCCCAGCATAGGTGCGCTGTAGTGTTTTAAATTACTTATTGTTGAAACAATAAAATAATTAATAAAATATATAGCGACACCGCATTTGGCTATAATAAAACTATACTTGAAATATACCTAGAATGGTACAATTTACGATCTCACTTAAATCTATATATGGAGCGGTTGCCCTACTCGGAGTGACACGCAAGCATACGCCCTGCTCTTGCTTACGCCCCGCTCTTGCTTACACCCCGCTCCTACTGTCAGTTGGCCATTTGTCATATGAGCTGGGGGTCTACCAGCATAAACTCACTCACTAACTCGCACTAATACTCGCATATTTCAAGCAATAGCTGGGCCGAATGCCGAACACCTTCTCATTGGTTGAGTGAGATCATTTCTCATACTCACATCGGCGAGTTTGTTACGCCGGGGTACAGGGGCAGAACTCGTAACACAATAATAGTCCCACTGCATCTCTCCCTATGCATGTCGTAAAAGGCGACTAAGACAAGGTTCCGTGCTAAAGGGCGACAGGTAGCCACCTTTCACCTTGGCATGGCAGTCGTGCAGCAGGTGGGTGTTCGTGCCTTACTTGCTGCTTGATAGTTATCTCGTCCTAATAAATAGCTATATGTGGTAATATTGTATTGCAATTTACAAGGGTACTTGCAGCACAACACGACTACTCTGCTTACCCCGATTGTCGGGATACAGCGTGTAGTATGTATGGTAAAAACTCTACATACTTTCAAATTGGCGGGTGATTGGCGCAGTCTTGGTTTCAGACACATTATCTTGATTATCCATCTCTTTCCACTGCAGGTGTTTAGTAACTTGCTAGAGGATGATGGGGGACGGATTAAGAACAAGTTGGCCACATTCATATTGTCCCCGAGTCCGGCCACCGCTTCGCTCGAGACCAAATTATTCTATGTCTATCAAATTTTTTATATACTTTCTAATTGGCGGGTGATTGGCGCGGTCTTGTCTTCGCACATACTATCTTGATTATTCATCTCTTTCCACTGCAGGTGTTCACTATCATGCTAGAGGATGATGGGGGACGGATTAAGAACAAGTTGGCCACGTTCATATTGTCACCGAGTCCGGCCACCGCTTCGCTCGAGACCAAATTGTTCTATGTCTATCAAATGTTTGTGGACAAGCTGATTCATGTTTCCAAGGAGGTCACCGAGTGGAGTAAGTAATTTTTTTTTAATGTATTTATTTATCTCATCCTTCTACCTTCTAAAATCTATGATTTCGTCCAATACTACAATACACACTCAATAGATACAAAAAAAAATTACCGGCCAAGTGCGAGTCGAACTCGCGCACCGAGGGTTCCGTATCGCCGTATCCGTGTTTTATGAAATACTTCATATTTGTTAAAGTTCATGATTAGTTAAAATGCTTCATACTGTTTTCGGTAGATGGCACGAAAAAAAATATTTTTTTTCAGGAATTGTGCCACCGCCACCTCGGCCTCCCACTCCGGCGAAAAAGGGGAAGAAAGGGAAAAAGCCTGCAGAGAAAGAGAAAGGGAAGCCCGAAGTAAAAGATAAAAAAGGCAAAGGGAAAGGAAAAGCAGGTGACTCATTTTTCGCTCATACATAAACTATTTCATGCATTGAACTTGATGCAAGAGGATCATGTTTTGTTAGTACCTTATGTGTATTATATTATAGTAACTTACAAATAATTAACCCTTATTACCGCTCACAAGAGCATTAATATTTACATCATAAACATGAATACTCAAGAGTCTGACCACTCTGCCTATTTACATTACATATATATCTGTTGTATAGTGCCGTCAATTTTGATACTTAAATAATATATCAGCGACAATTAGTAAAAGTTTATTACAAAGAAATGTAATAAATAAGTCATATTAAAAATTTGAATTAGTTAGCAAAGTTGGGACAAAATTAGTATTACAAACAAAGCAACCAGATTTATTTATTTTTACCTAAACCAACATGGGTGGCTGTGCCAAGGGATCAATGGTGCAGTTTTTTTTTCCAGGTTTAATCTGCGATCAGTCATCAACTATGAGCAGATGGGTGGAGTGTTGGTTTGTCGCTCGGAGCTGATGATGCCGTGAGCATCTCTCCTCTTGAATGATGATAGGGATATTTTTAGTTCCCTAGTTCCATTATGTCGCGCCTTTTTAGACGTCTGACATAGTCCGGCATGGTCAGTTGGACAGCAAGCTGGTTCGGGTGGTGTTCCAATCGGGATCTGTACTTCGTCGCCATCGATTTGATCTCTTCCTTTATTGTAGGCACATTGAGTAGGCTATGCACTTCTTCATTTTTAATGAACCAGGGTGCATTGGAGATTTGCTTCAGTATGTAGTTTTGTACCCTTTGTATGCAGCAGATATTTGCGTGCAGTTGACAGAGCCAAAATCACCTCTCCTCGCGAAACCACCCTCAGTTCGGTAACATGCAAGCAAATTTTCGGACTGTTACTTGGCTGTCTAGCCTGTTAAGACGATACCCATAGCTGGCTGCTTTGCATAGAAAAAGGTCGACCTTTTTCTATGCAAAGCAGCCAGCTATGGGTATCGTCTTAATACGATGTTTGAATACACCCAGGTTACACACTTGTGTATTGTAAGGTATATATGATGGATTCAGCTGGCCGTCGCCGTCAGAATTATCCATGGCAGCTATCTCTCAATGGGCGTATCGCAGGTAATGTTAGGTCGCAAGAAAGTAAATCACCAACCTCGTAATACAGAATGTAATTCTTATTAAAAAAGGTACCTACTTCACAATACAAGATAGGCACAAATCTCAGAGGGTAGGTTTTAATACGGAACGCGGGTGATTTCTACGTCCGTGCGCTGCGACCGCCACCAATGTCACTGTGTAGGACGGTCGCCTCCCCGCTGCGCCGTAGACTCCACCCAGCACCGCTACGTGGCGCTTGCATTCCAATCCGAGTGATTCTATCGAGCACCTCTAGATGACGCGCATCCCAATGCGACATATACGTATATATTTGTAGGATTTTTTTTAACGATTACAACCATGCTAAATGCTACAGGTGTTCACATATATTATTTTTTAACTGACTTCAAAAAAGGAGTTTTCAAAAACAGGTTTTTTTATCTCCTTGCCTAGTTCCAGATTCAAATCCTGGTGGTCGGGACGTATTTTTTGTCTTTATTTTCGGATTTGCATCCAAATAAGAAATATAAGCAAGTCGTAGGGACGTCGGCTCCCTAAGTGTGTTCTATCGTCTATTTCATGGGGAGTGTTCGGAGGAGCTGTTTAACGCGATTCCGCCGTCCCCATTCCACCTGACTGGAACCGATCCAACCGGTTCTGTATGTATTTTATTCACAGAACCGGGAAAATGTGGAACGCACTCCCTGCCCATCTATTTCCTCCCAAGTGCAGCCTGGGGTTTTTCAAAAGGGGCGTGAAAAGGCTCCTGTCAGGCCGGCATGGCATTCGCAATCCCCGTGCATCACAGTATGTCCATGGGCATCGTTAGACACCTACTTGTAGGTGACGATGCCACATCCATAAAAAAAAAGTCGTACATGCTTAAAAGTAAAAATATTTTCTACAGGGTTATTTTGTGAAGACACAAGTTCTCTAAATCATTTCTTTGTCGCACCACTAGAGTGTGGAACTGTCTTCCGGCGAGTGTATTTCCTGAATCCTTTAACCTGGGTGTCTTCAAGCGTCGTAATAATGGGCTAGACAGACTGGCAACAGTCCGCAAATCTGCTGGCATGGCACCTAACTGAGCGTGGTTTCGCGAGGAGAGGTCATTTTGGCTCTGTCGACTGCACCATTGGTCCCTCGGCACAGCCACCCATGCTGGTTTACATAAAAAAAAAACATAGTTACCTCAGACTTACAGGGGTGACTCAGTACGTGATGTAGAAGCCAAATCTGTATTTAGTTGAGAATATAAATTTATTTCATTAAAATGTCTCATGTTATCCAGTACACATTAATGTTTGTGTAGTAGTTTATAATTCAGAAACACTTTTAAAATCCACCCTTTTTTTTTCAGAGCCTGATGCTATAATTGATGAATCGGAATTTGTTGATGGTAAGTTTAAAATATCAATACAAATATAACCCTAGATAGTCAGATTTCATCACTTTCGGCTAACATGTAAGCTGCAAGTTAACTTCTGTCAAATGTATGAGAAATGTCACTTTAACTTACAAATAAACTATTGGACTAGATTTAACCAGAGGTGCTGAAAACGGCCATTAGTAAAATGTAACGCAGACTAGCTGACGAGGGCTTGATGCGAGCCGAAACGTGAAGCATGCGCGGGAAATTTAGAGTGCCCACTTGCTAGTCCCGACCTAACACCCTCCTCTACTGACGATGGGCCTGGATATGTTCGGTGAAGCCATCGCAAGCTTAGTTCCACACCTTCCTATAAAATAAGGTTTCAGATTTGATGAAATTTTTATCTAATACGGTATGAGCGGCTTCGTCGGAGGGGCCAAAGCACATGCCAATACCAATATCACCGACCAGCCAATATCACCACCGAGAAGGTAGATGCCATACCGGAGACCCTTCCCTTTGTTCCCAGATGTTCGAACCATTGCATGCCTGCCTAGTAAGTGTGCAAAAAATGTGTAAATAATTTTCAGTGCTGATGCGAGATTACGAAGAGGAAGTCATCAATCTCCAAGTGAAGGAAGAAGAACCGGAAGATGCAGATATTGATGACCCCTTCGCTTTTCCTAAACGTGGGTACCTCCAATTTTTTTTTTTACTTTAAAAAAAGCCAACTATTCAAAATTAAGTCATTATTTTCGCCTTCTTAACAATTTTTATTAAGAGTATGTACTTGTAGTGATATTGACATTTTCTTCGTGAGTCCATTCACATTCAAAAAGGAAGTATTGAAAAAACTGCAATTATCTTAATTCATAATTTAGTTTGATTTAATGTATTCTTTGTATTGCATTTTTCATTCTTAAAGTGGATTGACATATACAGGGTGTCCCAGAAACCGACGATAATCCTTTAACAGGAGATAGGGCTGCTAATTACCTCTCAGAATATCTAATTTTAGGTTTAGTAAAAATGGCTTAGTTTTTGAGATATTGTCATTTTTGTAAAAATCCAAAATTTTCTCCCTCAGCTCATTTTTTTAAATGCCACAAGTACAAATGTAAGATTTTCTTAAATCTATTTTTTGTCAAATATTCCTGAAAAGTAAGGCTTTCACACGGTATAATTTATTTTTTCATGTTTAATCCTGTTTAGCTGAAAAACGACTTAAGAGCCACATGTTAACATTTTTTCGGCCTTATCCCTTGAGTTTGGCCCTTCGCGGTGAAAAAAAAAATTACTACACTAAAGTGGCATTATGCAACAAAAATACGCCCATCTAATGTAGTTTTTAAAATGGTACATCACTTACCGATTTGCCCAATAATTTATGAGATATTGTTATTTAACTGCAAAAGGACCCCGGAATTTGATAACTGTTCTACCAAGTACGAATAGTAATAAAATAAACACTTGAAGTAAATTGGTCTTTATTAACCTGTTTAAAGGAGATGTTCAAATTGTTTACCACCTGCACAAATGCTAGCTCGACATCTTCTCACAAATGCCCGGTTGATGCGTCGAGCAAGTACTCAATATGCTTGGTCTAAAAAATTACGCACTTCTCTAGCGTAATGGACTGGGCAGCCATCATTTTGCAACCACCTCCGTATGGCCAATGGTACATCTTCTAAAAGGCTCTGAAGCTCCTGTTGCAGAAACTCAAGATAATTCGCCCGTTTAAAGTCTCTACAATTCAACGGACGTCTTGCATCCCCACAGATAGACCGGACGTCTAGATCACCGGATTTAAATCCGTTAGATTTTTATTATTGGGGCTATTTAAAAGAAAAAGTTTACGGGAAACCGGTAGAAAACTTGATAGAGCTCAAAGAAAGAATTAAGGCAGTAGCTCAGGTTTTTTTTTATGTAAACTGACATGGTTGGCTACATCACCTACAACATCCGTGATGTCAGCCCATAACACCGGGTGAACTTGGTGCCACGTCAGTGCTTGCCTTCGGTCGTGCCGGCTACACTGAACTGGACGGAAAACACTAACTACATAGCATAGGTGGACGTATCTGCACTTGCATCGAGTACTTGCTCGACGTATCAACCGGGCATTTATGAGAAGATGTCGAGCTAGCATTTGTGCAGGTTGTAAACAATATGAACATCTACTTTAACAGGTTAATAAAGACCAATTACTTCAAGTGTTTATTTTATTCCTATTCGTACTTGGTAGAACAGTTATCAAATTCCGAGGTCCTTTTGCAGTTAAATAACAATATCTCATAAATTATTGGGCAAATCGGTAAGTGATGTACCATTTTAAAAACTACATTAGATGGGTATATTTTTGTTGCATAATGCCACTTTCGTGTAGTAATTTTTTTTTTCACCGCAAAGGGCCAAACTCAAGGGTGAGGCTGAAAAAATTTTAACATGTGGATCTTAAGTCGTTTTTCAGCTAAACAGGATTAAATATGAAAAAATAAATTATACCATGTGAAAGCCTTACTTTTCAGGAATATTTGACAAAAAATAGATTTAAGAAAATCTTACATTTGTACTTGTGGCATTAAAAAAAATGAGCTGAGGGAGAAAATTTTGGATTTTTACAAAAATGACAATATCTCAAAAACTAAGCCATTTTTACTAAACCTAAAATTAGATATTCTGAGAGGTAATTAGCAGCCCTATCTCCTGTTAAAGGATTATCGTCGGTTTCTGGGACACCCTGTATATGTGTATGTATATATGTATGTGTATATATATATGTATGTGTGTGTATATGTGTTTGTAGCACAAGTGCACACTTCTCAACTGTTAATTCAAAATTCAAATTCAAAATTTTTATTGCACACACAAAATTATAAACAATGTCACACTTTTACAAAGTTATTAATTCTGTTATTGTTTTACTTAGTAGGTATTTAGTGTATTAATGGATAAATTTAAGAACTTACATAGGTAGGGTGTAGGAGTTCTCGTTGTTTATAAGTTTATCTTTGTGTTTCTTCGTTTCTTCTTCTCTTCAAATCGTATTTACCTATTCTTTTTATGCTGCTTCTGTATCTTGCCAAAACTATAATGTTCATATTTGGGAAGCGCGGTGCTGGGGGCGCATATACATCTACTGTATGTTTAATGTGAATATTATATAATGTTGTGCTCCTGTTTGTGCTTCCAATAAAATAAAATAAAATAAAATAAAATAAAGTATGCTGTCCACCTGAGCTTACAATACTAAGATAATCAAACAATTACTTCAAAGCCTTATGCTAAAATTGTACTTTTTGTACATACATACCACACGCTGTATCCCGACAATTGGGCTAAGCAGAGTAGTCGGTGTTGTGCTGCAAGTATTCTTGTAAATTGCAGCACAACACCGACCACCACGTTTAGCAATGTATTAGGACAAGACAAGTAAGCAAGTAAGGCACGAAACCCATCCCTGCTGCATGACTCTGTGGAATGATCGTGCCAAGGTGAGAGGTGGCTATCCTGTCGCGCTTATGCACAGCATCTAGTCCTTATCCCTTAGTCGCAGTTACGACATGCACGGAGATGATGAGAGAGATGCAGTGGGGCTATTATTTTTAAGTACGGGCCCCACGCGGTAATAAAAATAAAAATAATCTAACAACAACAAACATAATGTAATTATAGTACATATCACACAAGCTGAATCCCGACAATCGGGGTAAGCAGAGTAATCGATGTTGTGCTGCAAGAACTCTGGTAAATTACATCACAACACCGACCGCCACGTTTCGCAAATTATTCGAACAAGATTCAAGCAGCAAGTAAGGCACGAAGACCCACCTGCTGCATGACTCGGTGGAAGTACCATGCCAAGGTGAGAGGTGGCGACCCTGTCGCCCTTTAGCACGGCATCTTGTCCTTATCCCTTAGTCGCCTTTTACGACATGCACGGGGAGAGATGCAGTGAGGCTATTCTTTTTAAGTACCGGCCCCACACGGTACGTATTATAGTATGGAAAAAAAACAATCATGTCATTGCTGCATGCTCTTAACAAAATAATTCACTGTACATTTTGTTCAAATTTCAGCTCCTGATGACCTCGATCCAGATGTGGATGGCACCATTGAATATTACACAGTGAATGTAAGTATGCAATATGCAACCATTGACAATGGCACTATACCACAGATTACTTAATAGTTACTTCGTAACAGATAAATCACTCCATAGAAAAAGTTCCATACCTTCGGCTTTAATAGCCTACGATTTCACGTCGCCAATCGCTGCGTGCGAAAATGTACCTAAACGATCGAGTGTAAAGTGGTTATTGCTATGGAGCTGCGCGCAGTTGCGTGGGCGAGCGTCTATGTATACTACGTGCGGCTGACGAATTTTCACTGAAATAGACCGCCGGCAGGCCTCAGACACTCCTTCATACCTACCGCGATAATCACCTACAGCGCGCGATATTCAGAGAATACAAAACAGTCCGGGCAGCCCCGCGCTTGCGAGCGCACGCATACAGTCGATCGCCTGGATTCTGTGCCTATTCTTCGATATAATAATAATGGAGCAATTGGAGCATCGTAATACTAATAATGACAAATTTAATTTAATGATTAATTTTAGGTATATATTTGTATTTTTATACTTTGTATATGTGAAATTAATGTAAATATTGTAAACGTGTTAATAAAGAATTAATAATGACTACTAATACTAATAATACTATCTCGGTAATGAACGAATGATGATAATAATAATATGATAATTTTGTGTATTTTTATAAGTTTTTGTATAATATAAAATATGTAAAATTAATATAAATACTTGGTAAAAATGTGAAAATAAAGAAATGATAATAATAATATGTCAAATCAAATTATTTATTTATTTCATTATTTCATGTACGCATTTACAAAGAGAGGCTCTGCAATAGAAGAATCTGCCTCGCAGAGGCAGTTCCTGATTCATAGGCATTTTGCGCTTATCTAATATACAACATTAAATTAAAATAAGAAACTAATTAAATAAATGAATCAATAAAATTAAAATGTCATCATCATTATACTTCCGAGAAGCCACAGAGTTTTGTCAAAAAAAAAAACTGCTAAGTAATTATTAACAGTAATTTATTCGTCACACAAGACGACAACCCCAACACGATACGAATCGCGCCAAAAGAGATAGAGTTATGCGATAGAAAGAGAAGCGTGATGTAGGTTATTATTCGAGTTAGGCATGCAGCGCTTTGCGAGCTGAATTGCACTTTATTGCGTCTCAGCAAGAGTAGCTATTCCTTTATGTGGCCTTGTGGAGTGTCGCTTCTGGTACTCTTTTCTATTCTGTGCCGCCGGCGGCCCGTCTGGCAGTAGGTAGTTAGCGCGCGCAAGTACATAGAGTGCGTGAGGCCTGACTATACTATGTACACCAGATATAGGTAATGTAAATGGGCAGAGTGGTCAGATTCTGGAGTATTCATGTTTATGCTGTAAATATTAATGCTCTTGTGGGCGGAAGTGTGGGTTAATTATTTGCAAGTTACTATAATATAATACTTGTAAGGTACTAACAAAACATTGTGACTTGCGAGATTCGTTTGTCAGTTCTTCTTCGCATTGAATTTAAAACTGGTGGACTTTTCGACATATCCAAGCGTAGGTACCTAACCTAACCTATGGATGAAATTATACAATAAACCGTAGTGAAATGTAGTGAAGTGTAGTGAAAACCGAAGTGTAAACCGTAGAAATGATAAAATAGTAGGTACCGTGTGGGGCCGGTACTTTAAAAGAATAGGCCCACTGCATCTCTCCCCGTGTATGTCGTAAAAGGCGACTAAAAGCGACGATTACTAGGTGGTAGGGTTTAACCCGCCCGGGTTGGTACCACCGCACTGCATGGAAGGTCGGTCGAAACGGCTATGTAACGAATAGTACGTCCAGTTCAGTGTAGCCGGCGCGACCGAAGGGAAGTACTGACGTGGCACCAAGTCCAGCCGGTGTTATGGGCCGACATCACGGATGTTGTAGGTGATGTAGCCAAACGTGTCAGTTTCCATAAAAAAAAAAGAACCCCAAAAATTTTGTAATGTTGTAATCAAGCGGCGGGTGGCCGAATGGTTTGGGCATCGGCTTCTCATGCGAGAGGTCCGCGGTTCGAATCCGGTCGGCGTGTACCATTGAATTTTTTCTGACGAAAAAATTTACGTGCATACCTACACCTGCTGCTTCACCGTTCGGAACCGGTGTAAAACTGTAGGTCCCTTCCCTTGCCCCTTACTAGGTGGTAGGCTCAAATTGTAGCCGACTGGATTAGTACCACCGTACTGGATGTAAGATGGCCTCATATCAGCCTCGGCTGTGTTCTCCTCTAGTCCAGTATAGCCAGCAATCCAGGGAAGTCTCCGGTATGGCACCTACCTTCTCGGAGGTGATATTGGCTGATCGGAGCATGTGCTTTGGCCCCTTCCTTCTCAGCCACCCATACCGGATTACATGAAAACAAATATTTGTAAGATTAAATGGCTACACTTACTTGAAATATTTTCAGCGCACTCGACCCGTCATGATCAAATTCCCCAAACTGGTGCCGACGTTCGGCTCCATGAGCCCGGACAAGATGGAGCGGAACAGGCAATACGTCTACGTCACGAGACTCTCGGAGCAGACGCCGCCCACGTTCGAAACTGAGAGAATATCGCTCCTCAAGATGGCGGACTACTTCAATGTGGGCTCGGTGTCTGGGAAGATGCTGGCCAATCTGGGCATGCAGCTTGATCAGGTACGTTCGTGCTGGCGGTATGTGAGCGCACAACGCCTGGGCTAGCTGGTTACTGGCACAGTAAATATATAGTTAAAGCAGTATGGAAACTAGGCCTATTGTTGAAATAAGTACAATGCAAACATTTACAATGGTTGACAAATGTTGACAAGAGCTGACAAAAGCTGTGAACAATTTACAAAAGTTAATAAAAGTTGACAAAAGCCGAGAAAAGTTAAATCAATTCATATTTATAGGAGCCGCGTTTTGAACTATTATTGATGATGATATTGATTATTTGATCATTACAGACCTAAATAAATGCTTTAAATAAATAATAATTTTACAATTTTCCAAAAAAATCGCAGAACTGTCCGTGGCGAATGCAACAAAAACAAACACGACCACTCGTTTCGACGCGGCACCCGCGACCCGCGACTGACCATATACAGGGTGGCCCAGTTATAGTAGTCCAAAAAATTTTTTTAGATGGAGGACATCATGTTGACTCATTTAAAAACAACATTAGTCCCGCGAAAATCAATAGTTTAGAAGTTATGATTTTTTTTAACTTTTTTTGAAATTTCTCTATTTTAGTCACATTAACCGCTCTAGTTGGATATCTATTCCACTAAATCGAATGAAAATTGGTATGGAAGTAGAGGAGACATGTAGCTAGTACGTAATGAATAGTTTTAAGGTTTACTCCTAGACTGTACTGTTTCTGTAGCCCTTTCAGTGAATTTTTGTTCAGATTACATTAAAACTGATGAATTTTTGAAAAATCACTGTGAAAAAAAAAGTACTACCGGAGATTTGCCCATGCCCTTAAAAACTACCTATACATATCACAATTCTCCAGACCAAAAATTGTAGTGGTGTAATAATTGTAACATATTCAAAATTAACATAATGTGTACAAAGTCACTACAAAAACACATAACCCTCCTTTTTGCTTCGCCGTAGTCGGGTAATAAAAAGTGACGATTACCTTAATAAAAAAAATTTTTTTTTTTTTTAACATTAATAAATCGTTTTTATCTGTAGACTAGCGCTGTTAGAGACAGGTTTGTGAATAATGTGAAATTGTAGTTGAACCAACGTTGTGAAAAAAATAAGATTTTAAAAATTAAGGTAATCGTCACTTTTTATTGCAGTGACTTTGTACAAATGATGTTAATTTTGAATATGTTACAATTATTACACCACTACAATTTTTGGTCTGGAGAATTGTGATATGTATAGGTAGTTTTTAAGGGCATGGGCAAATCTCCGGTAGTACTTTTTTTTTTCACAGTGATTTTTAAAAAATTCATCAGTTTTAATGTAATCTGAACAAAAATTCACTGAAAGGGCTATAGAAACAGTACAGTCTAGGAGTAACCTTAAAACTATTCATTACGTACTAGCTACATGTCTCCTCTACTTCCATACCAATTTTCATTCGATTTAGTGGAATAGATATCCAACTAGAGCGGTTAATGTGACTAAAATAGAGAAATTTAAAAAAAAGTTAAAAAAAATCATAACTTCTGAACTATTGATTTTCGCGGAACTAATGTTGTTTTTAAATGAGTCAACATGATGTCCTCCATCTAAAAAAAATTTTTGGACTACTATAACTGGGTCACCTGTATAAAATAATAAACCATAATATAAAAATCATAAATATATATTATATTTTAGTTTAGTATTGAAAAAAAAAGTTCACCATAGAACAAAAATTGTGATCTAACTTTTTTGCTCCAAATAGGCTCAGGAGTACCTGGTTTGTTTTATGACCTATTGTCATAAAACACCCTGCATAATATAATATATAACATAATAATACAATGTTTCTCTTCAGGCGTACCTTCCGCTACTCAAGAAGCAGCTGACGCCGGTGAGCGGCGGCGAGGGCGGCGCGCCGCCCGTGCGGGGCTCCATCTCCTACGCGGGCTTCCGCAACGAGGACGGCGACGGCGGCGAATATGCGAGTGTTGTGTTCAACCACAGAGCATCAAATACCTACCGCGCGCGCCCCCTACTAGAGACGGCCTAAGCGATAATATTTGAAACCCAATAACCGTACGCTGAGCTGCTAGCGCTTCGTATGTGTGTGTGTGTGTGCTAGTATCGACACTACACACAAAGAGGAGCAAGTTAGGCACACGCACAAAACAAATGCACACGCACAACACACATATGTAAGTCATAGGCCACGCCCACAGGCTTCAACGGCGTTGTAGGGAAATCGCGCTCAGGGCGCCTCTAGGAGGGGCGGGCGCGCGCATTTGATGCTCTGTGTGTTCAACTGTGTTGTCTTGTTTTAAACAACGGTTTTGTTTTATTTATAAAAAGCGCGACATGTAGCTCCGAGCACACCCATAAGGTGTCTAACGACGCCCATCAACATTCGGTCGTACGCGGGGGTTGCGAATGCCGTGCCGGCCTGACAGGTGCCTATTCGCGCCTCTCTTGAAGGACCCGATACTATAAAAGTGTTTTGCAATGTTAATTTTACAGAATCGCATGTGACGTTTTTTGAATGGAATATTCATTAATTGATTACCAATTTTACAAGTCACAATGTCAGTCAACGTGTAAGCGTCCACTGCTGGACCTACGCCTCCAATTTTCCTCCAGTCCTCCCGGCCTTCATTAGTACGGAACCACTGCTTTCCGCCGACGTACTTGATGTCGTCGACGCACCTGGCGGGCGGTCTTCCCACACTCCGTTTTCCTGTCCGCGGCCGCCAGTGTAGGACACGGTCACTCCAACGGTCGTCGTCTCTTCGGCTAATGTGCCCAGCCCACTGCCACTTGAGCTTAGTCACCCGATGTCCAATATCGACTACTTTAGTGTGTCGGCGGATTGCCTCGTTACGCACCATAGCACTTAGCGATATTTCCAGCATTAGGCGATAGGCGAGCTCAATGCCATTAGGCATTCTATCGTAGCTGACCTCGGGACGCGGAGGAGTTAGGGACCTTACAACTCCGCAGGGATGTTGGATCCCGTGTTCCATCGCCTGTACCGCGGAGAGTGTTCCAAGGAGCTGCACGATGCGATCCCCCCATCCCCATTCTACCATCGTTCCACACGCAACAGGTTGGGAATGCATCCACACACTGTCGATATCCCTCCACTTAGGACAAATTGATCCATTAAATCCTTTATTTGCAGGGTTGCCAACATGTGGAATGCACTCCCACCTGCATCCTTTCCTCCAATGTACAGTCTTGGGTCCTTCAAGAGGGGCGTGAATAGGCATCTGTCAGGCCGGCGCGGCATTCGCAACCCCCGCGTAAGACCGAATGTCCATGGTCGTTGTTAGACCGACTGGGTTGGTACAACCGTACTGGATGTAAGATGGCCGCATAGCAGCGACGGTTGTGTTCTCCTCTAGTCCAGTATAGCCAGCAATCCAGTCTCCGGTATGGCACCTACCTTCTCGGAGGTGATATTGGCTGGATGGAGCATGTGCTTTGGCCCCCCCGACTCAGCCACCCGTACCGGATTACAATACCGCGAGTCGGACTCGCGCACCTAGGTTTCAGCACCACAAAAAAAAAACTGAAAAAAAAAGGTTTCTGGACCCAATGTTTTACTGTTTCTATATTTTATTATTTGTTGTTATATCCACCATAATAAATACACATATTCTGTGATAATTTCAACAGGCTGCCTCGTACGGTTCCAAAGATACAGCCGTAGGACAGACATACAGACAAACAGACAGACGGCGTAGGCTTAGTAATAGGCTCCCGTACGGGATACGGAAACCTAAAAAAGACACCTTATGGATGTCCCGGAGCCACATGTCGCGCTTTCAATAAAAAAAATATATAAAGTGCTCTGTTATTCATGTCAATAACTTCGGGAGGGTTACATACACACTCAAACAAACACTTTACGTAAGAACAAAACATATGTTTATAGGAGCATTTTTTCTCCTAACAAAAAAAAATAAAATCAAATAAGTAGCTTTAAAAACCAATCATAGTGACCTTGTGACTTACATACAACAAACAGCTGTTCTGCGTTTAAACATAGTATGGTCATTGGCCCCGTACAATGCAAGTTACCTACTGTTACACACGGGCTAATGTTTAGGTAGCAAACAGAAGGTGTGGATCTAAGCTTGCGATGGCTTCACCGAACATATCCGGGCCCATCGGCAGTAGAGGAGGGTATTAATCGAGGCCGGGACTAGCGAGTGGCCACTCTAAATTTCCCGCGCATGCTTCACGTTTCGGCTCGCTTCAAGCCCTCGTCAGCTAGTCTGCGTTGACTAGGACGCGGGGAAACCACCAGTCCCGCTCTCGACCTCCCTCTCTCTACCTATCCATATTCTGTAGGGTGCTTCCAGTGACGTTTTTGAAGCTCTCTCCATGTATGAGCTTAGCATCGACCTTGGCAGCCCTAGATTCTTGAAGAGACTGTAGAGCGACTTTGCTGGTAGTCCTCTTGCTCCGACTTGCACAGCAAAGAGATCAGTCTTGAATCCGTTTTGTTAAATTTCTCGAAACGTAATGCTAAAAGCATATAATTTTTTTTTGGGTAACGTGTTTATTTGTATGTGTATGTAACTCTCTCGAAACATTATATAGAAGGTGTTTTCATAATATATCTGTTTGCATTATGACAGGACACGTACCTCAAGCCGTCTGACTATTGGCGCATGTCGCGTGTGGCGCGCGGGGAGAACGTCGAGTCAAGGTGTGATAAAATATCTTGTTTTGACGTGATAACGTCTTATAAATTGATGAACACCGGCTGCACGCACGAATATCACGTCACGTTCCATCTGAGCCTGTGTGTGCAAGCGAGAGCGCGTAACAAGCGATAGAGAGGCACAAACGGCCCAAGCGTCGGCTTGTAAGAGTAACAGGGCCGCAGAAATTAAAATTAAAATTTAGAATATTCATGAAAAAAGGGTTGTATGACGTTTTTTTTTTTTTTTATGGAAACTGACACGTTTGGCTACATCACCTACAACGTCCGTGATGTCAGCCCATAACACCGGGTGCTTCGTGTGGTCGTAGTGCTTCCCTTCAGTCGTGCCGGCTACACTGAACTGGACGGAAAACACAAACTATTTACATAGCCATTTCGACCGACCTTTCATTCAGTGCGGTGGTACCAACCCGGGCGGGTTAAACCCTACCACCTAGTAATATTAGAAGGGAGTCATATCCCTTAGTCGCCTTTTACGACATACACGGGGAGAAATGCAGTGGGGCTATTCTTTTAAAGTACCGGCCCCACACGGTACAGTACCGGCCCCACACGGTACAATACCGGCCCCATACGGTACGTTATCAACTTATCACGTAAAACTATCGTCCGTAAACCGACTTTACAGACAACCAATTTTTTTTTATGTCTAGTTTGTTGTTAATTTTCGTAATGCATTGTTTTTTATGGATACACATACATAGCATTTATACAATACAACCAATACTTATCAGTATATATGTATTCCTATCGCCGCGGATGTTCAAGGCTCTGAACTGAAAGTGCTACTTTTGTTATTCAACTGACACGGTTCGGTTGGCTACATCACCTACTACTTCCGTGATGTCAGCCCATAACACACCTTGGTGAACTAGGTGCCATGTCAGTGCTTCCCTTCAGTTGTGCCGGCTACACTGAATAGGACGGCAAACACGAGCTATTTAAATAGCTGTTTCAACGGACCTTTCATTCAGTGCGGTGGTACCAACAAGGGCCGGTTAAACCCTACCATCTAGTAAGGTAAGAAGTGAAGGGACCTACAGTTTTATGTACAATCCGAACCGCGGTCAACCTCGAATGGTGGAGCGGTCACCCATCCATCTACTGACAGCGCTCAGGTGTGCTTATGATCACGACCGTACCGTACCGTGTGGGGCCGGTACTTTAAAAGAATAGCCCCACTGCATTTCTCCCCGTGTATGTCGTAAAAGGCGACTAAGGGATATAACTCCCTTGTTATATCACTAGGTTTAACCCGCCCGGGTTGGTACCACCGCACTGAATGAAAGGTCGGTCGAAACGGCTATGTAAATAGTTTGTGTTTTCCGTCCAGTTCAGTGTAGCCGGCACGACCGAAGGGAAGCACTGACGTGGCACCAAGTTCACCCGGTGTTATGGGCTGACATCACGGACGTTGTAGGTGATGTAGCCAACCGTGTCAGTTTCCATAAAGAAAATTAAAAAAACGACCGACAGTCGACCAACCGGACCGCATAGGCTGACTAAACAACGTTCTCCATCTTCCATTGCAGACGTCTGCAGATGCCCCGGTCGACTTGTGGCCTTCATGGAGGACATAGGCTGTCTTGAGGGTAGCTGGAGATCGTGGGGTTTTTCACTAAGGTCCCCAACCGTGCGGGACTAGTTTGCAGGCCCAGAGCCAACCCCAAACCAAATCAACAACAACAACATGGATGTAATTATACAATAAACGATAAGCGAACACATCAGTTTGGTGTTTTCTGTCTCCAGATTGCAAACACTCTGGTCTACGGAGGAGTCGGGGGAGCTTATGAAGCGCGCGAAGCTTGCCTCTCTTGATAAGGTGCTGTTTTAATCTCACTAATATCATAAACTAGCTGTGCCCGCGGCTCCACCCGCTCTCATATTTCACTTCACTCATAAGCTATTTAGCGTGATAGTAAGTAGCCTATAGGTGATGGGAAGAATCAAGCTATCCGCAGAATTTTGTTTTATTAAAATCGGTTCAGTGGTTCTCAAGTTATAAGCGGACAGACAGACATACATACATACACTCATACAGAAAGCAGACGTTGGATTTTATTTATTTTATTTATTTATTTATTTATATACACTAGCTTGCAGCTGATGCGTGTACTTCACGTGTTGAGTGCACTGTTTTATGATAGATCTTATTTATATATATTTAAAAAAATAATAATTTTATATTATTAGTGTTTGTTTTTATGTTTTGTTTATATTTAACAAAATGTTTGTCAAGTTGATTTTTAAAACCATTCACTGAGATAGCAATTATCACTTCTTGTGGTAGCTTGTTCCAAGAGTCCACTACTCGGTTAGTTAGAAAGTACTTTCTTGGGTTGGAGTTGGAATTGTGTCGGTTTAATTTTAAAGAATGTCCACGGAGTTTCTCATTGGTGTTCATTGTGTACATTGAGTTAAGGTTTGCTACGTCGTAATGACCATTGAAAATTTTTAATGTTTCGATGAGGTCCCCTCGTTGTCTTCTTTGCTCTAGTGTAGTAATACCAAGTGAGTCCAAGCGGCTTTCGTAAGACTCGTCCCTCAGGGATGGTACCATCTTGGTTGACCGCCTCTGCACTTTCTTCAGAAGTTCAATGTCCTTAATGAAGTATATTTGTATAATGCGAAAGTATATTTGTTTGTTTGTTTGTTCCTCCTTTCGAGGAGAAGAGGAGGCGTGATAGAAATTTATGGAGCAAATGTGAGTGGAAGAGTCGGTCTGGTTTTTATTTAAAAAAAAAAAACTTATTGCCGTACGTAGCTATTGCCGTGGCCATCTTCTCTCTTCAAAATATAGTAACAGTAGTATCTATGTATGTTTCGCAGAAAGACGCAAAACCCGTAAAAACCGACGTAGAAGGACCAACTGAGAAACGGGAACGGGAGGAACCCGCGTCGGAAGAGCTGCTCGAAGATTTAGGCCATCTTCTGAAGTCGGTGGAATGGTAATGTACACATACATACATACATAGCGTCATGTTTATGCTGTAAATATTAACGTTCTCGTGAGCGGTAGCAGAGGCGGCGCAAGGCGTGGGCGACGTGGGCGACCGCCCACGGCCTCCTCGTGGCCCGAGCGGCCTCGCGCCTTGAAAGTTCATGCAGCTTTGATGCATGAAAAATATTCAGCTAGATCTATTAAAAGAGACCCCGAGTAAACATGTTTAGACTTAATCAAAGGCAAACTAAAGCTTACTATAAAGCCTTTATTAGACACAAGATGGGAAAGTAGGACAAAGGCAGTGAATATTGTAACAATACAGTGGTTGTATTATTGCGATTTGATTATGTTGTTGAATGTATTGAGTAGAGCAGTGTTTTTCAATCTTTTTGAATACGCGACCCCTTTACAAGCTGAAAAATTCTCGTGACCCCCTTGGGTCATAGACCCTAGTAATAATGAATATAGGTACCTATATTCATTATTACTATGTGAACTGACGTTCTCTTCAATTCAACATTAAAACTAAAAAGAGAAATGGACTTCTGACCGTTGGAGGCTGACCGAGGTTCGGATTCCTCGTAAAACTGTAGGTCCCTTCCCTCCTAATCTTACTTGGTGGTAGGGTTTAACCCGCCCGGGTTGGTACCACCGCACTGAATGAAAAGTCGGTCAAAACGGCTATGTAAATAGTTTGTGTTTTCCGACCAGTTCAGTGTAGCCGGCACGATCAAAGGGGGAAGCACTGACATGGCACCTAGTTCACCCGGTGTTATGGGCTGACATCACGAACGTTGTAGGTGATGTAGCCAACCGTGTCAGTTTCCATAAAAAAAAAAAATTAGAAAATGATTTGATTGTTAACATTTCAAGGACTGTCCCGACCCACAGATTTAAAAACACTGGAGTAGAGTATTGGCAAAATTGAGAGGGCCTCGCAAAATTTATCTTGCCCACATCAAATTAAGTTCATGCCCCGGCGGCGGGCTCGAATATGTTCAGTGAAGCCTATGTAAGCTACGAACCGCATACTCTTGCAGGTGCAGGGAGCACGTGGAAGGGGAAGTTAAAATGCCGATGCCGAACATACCGGAGCTGGCGGCGGAGGAAATTCCGGCGGAGCTGCTGGAAGATCCGGAGTTCATCTCGCAGCTGGAGCAGGCGGTGGTGGTGTGGGAGAGGCACATTGAGAATGTCATAGCGGCTTGTCTTGCGAAGGTGCGAGCGTTAATTTTGTGGTGTCTTCAAAACCTTTGCTCGATATACTTAGTACACTTTGTAGTCGACACCAGGGCTCACGTATTCTATGTACTTGCGCGCGCTAATTACCTACCGCCCAGCGGGCCGCCGGCGGTCTAATTCAGTGGAAATTCGTCAGCCGCGCGAAGCATACCTACACGCGCGCCCACGCTACTGCGCGCAGCTGCAAAGCAATAATCACTCTACACTCGATCGTTTAGGTACATTTTCGCACGCAGCGATTGGCGACGTGAAACAGTAGGCTATTAAAGCCGAAGGTATGGAACTTTTTCTATGGAGTGATTTATCTGTTACGAAGTAACTATTAAGTATCTGTGTCGACACTAAGAGTTCTTACTGGGTCCGGTACAAAAGAATGCATGTGCGTGCATTTTTTTATGCAATCCGGTTTGGGTAGCTGTGTTAGGGGTCAAAGCACATGCTCCAACCATTCAATATCGTCTCCGAGAAGGTAGATGCCATATCGGAGACTTCCCTGGATTGCTGGCTATACTGGACTAGAGGAGAACACAACCGAGGCTGCTATGCGGCCATATTACATCTAGTACGGTGGTATCAACCCAGTCGGCCACAATTTGAGCCTACCACCTAGTAAGGGGCAAGGGAAGGGACGTACAGTTTTACACCAGTTCCGAACGGTGAAGCAGCAGGTGTAGGTATGAGCACGTAAATTTTTTCGTCCGAAAAATCTAATTGATGCACGCCGACCGGATTTGAACCTCGGACCTCTCGCATGAGAGGCCGATGCCCAAACCACTCGGCCACCCGCCACTTGGCGGCTTTTTTTTTATTAACGTTACTGGTGTTTCAATAAAGACTCATTATTTGTCTTCAGCCAAATGTGGGCGAGGGTCCAGTGGCGGAGTATTCGTACTGGCGGGAGCGCGACGCGGAACTTTCACTCATGATGGAGCAGATGAAGGCGCCGGATGTGGTCAGAATATTGACGCTCATAGAGCAAGCCGGCTCCACATTCGTGCAGGTCTGTATTTTTCTTTTTAAAATAATGCCCGCTGCAGTCGTTAGTTATAAATGGTTTATTTACTCATACACAGTAAGTTAACACAAATAGTCTAGTATTTCGAAGGAAATCGAAATACAAAATTTTACAATATACAATTTAAAAAAAACTATAGTAAATAACATAAAATATAAATTAAATTAATAAATTAATAAATTAATTTATTAATAATATTAATTAATTAATTAATATTATTAATAAATTGGTTTGTGGCTTTCGCGGTCGAAACCTTCGGCTCCTGGTCTGAGGAGGCGATAGCTTTTGCCCACGAGATAGGGTCGAGGATGTCTGCTGCCATAGGTCACCCCTCTTGCCTCACCTTCTTCCGCCAAAGGATAAGCCTGGCAATTCAGAGGGGTAACGCGGCTGGCATCCTCGGCACAATCCCGGGGACAAAAGCACTAAATGAAATTTATTTTTTAAGTTAGTTTATATAATTTTTAGATTAGTTAATTATTTTATGACAATGTTAATTTGAATTGAATAAACCTATTATAAATATAAATTAAACTAACAATCTTAAATTATCTTAAACTGAGGCCGACGAGGGATTGCTCTATGACTCTGGCGGTAGGTCAACCCGGATCGTGGCAGTCTCTCAAGGGGTTAATTATTTTTAAGGTTTGTTTGTTTTGTTTTAATTTAGGTAATTAAGACGATACCCATAGCTGGCTGCTTTGCATAGAAAAAGGTCGTAATCCGGTGTTGTTTTTTAATTAAAAAAATTTATGGTAATTAAATTTAAAAATCTACAACAAATATTGTTCTGTGTTTGTGGTTTAGTTATTTATCAGTGCGATAAAAATTTCGTTTTATTCATTCACTTTTGCGTCAGACGAAATAAATCGAAATTAAATCATTTATTTCATCTGACGCAAATGTGAATGAATAAAACGAAATTTTTATTGCACTGATAAATAACTAAACCACAAGCACAGAACACTATTGTTGTAGATTTTTAATTATTATTACCATAAATTTTTTTTAAATTAAAAAACAACACCGACTTACGACCTTTTTCTATGCAAAGCAGCCAACTATGGGCATCGTCTTAAGCAAAATTAGCGTTTATTTCCATCACTAAATCAGACTCACTTCGCTGAATACATTGTAGGGGACAATTTAGGGAGACAGATTGGAGACAGACGGAGACAATTCTTTATATTTATTATCTATGTTATATAATAAAATAAACTGTTGGGTTTAAAAAAAATATATCTTAAATTTTTTTATCTATATGGAGTTATCTATATGGAGGTTTGTCATATTTACATTTTAATTCAATATTACAATGTACAAATTCACTTATTAGAAAATCACAATAACAATGAAAAAAAAAAACTAAAACTAAAATTAACACCTATTAAATAAACAAAATTTCATCCATCTCCGCCGACTCCCCCACCGTACCCAAAACACTAGCCGCGTTGCCCCTTTGAATCTCCAGCCCTATTCGATGGAGAAAAAAAGATATGGAGGTTGAATGTTTTTAACATTTAGGTTTTAGTAATAGTTTAGGTTTAGTAATAGTTAATCTGCACTTGGTCCCCGTCACGGTCCGAGTCCTTGAAGCATGCAGATTTTTAAGAATACGACCGGAACCAACTTCAGGAGAAGTAGTGAGCTCACTTAGTAGCGTTCAATTAAAAAATTATATTAATAAATACCTAACAAATAAAGCATAATTCAGCTAAAATAGTGCACAAGAACGATAAGTAGGTAATTAAATAATAACAAAAAACAAAAAAATACAAGATTGAAAAAAAAAAACTATTTACTTATTGAAAACTCTACGGCTCTGGATGCCATGTATTTTGGAGCAAATCTTAAAGGTTTTCTATTATCTGTATATTTTATGTAAGTATAGAGTTTTTAATGAAATTGTGTATCAATACTAATAATAAATCTGTAAGGGATGGTCATGGAGTAAGTTACTTTGTTTTAGGAAATATTGAGTTTGTAGCCTCTATGTATGATACTAAAGCTAAATTGACGATTTTTAGAAATATTTTCTGTATGTATGTATGTATGTATGTTCCTCCATAACTCTTAAAGCCATCATCCGAATTTGATGAAACTTAGTATAAACCAATTTTACTATACGGGACACAGGATAGGCTTACTAAAATTCACTTCCGGCTACGCTAAGATGTGGCTCCCATACAAATCGAATTGTTCCAAGCGCCGAAATATAGGGCGGCGCGGCGCGGAGGAAGTTAGTGGCGCGGCTGCTGGCGGAGACTGGCGGCGCGGCGGCGGCGGAGCGCGGTGTGTGTATGCATTGTCTTGAGCAGAGTTTCTTATTTAATTCGATTCATAATATTATGTACGTTAACTTCGTTAGGTACTATTTGATTAATTTTAGGTGCAAACCTATCGGCTGCTCCAGAGCGAAACACTGTATTAACCAAAATGCTAAATTGTTCAGGAGAGCGAAAATAGTGGAAAATTGAAATATAACAATTTCTGTTCTATTTAAAAGTAAATATGCCGTTAATTAAAAAAAAAAATCTTTGTACTTACATATGTACCATATGTTTTTATTGTTATAACTAGCTTTTGCCCGCGGCTTCGATCGCGTGAAATTCGTATTTCAAAGGAAGAAAGTAAGTAACTAAGGGCGAGCTGGGTTCAGGTAAACGATAAACCGTCTCGAAGAAAGTGAGTAACTTTTTGAGGCCGAAGGCGGAGTTGCTTTCAGGAAGACGATAAACCCTTTTCGAAGACAGTAAGTAACTATGGGCGAGGCCGAAGGCCGAGCTGCGTTCAGGAAGAGGATAAACCATCTTTAAGAAAGTAAGTAACAAAGGGCGAGGCCGAAGGCCGAGCTGCGCTCAGGAAGAGGATAATCTTTTCGAAGAAAGTAAGTAACTATGGGCGAGGCCGAAGGCCGAGCTGCGTTCAGGATAAGGGGAAAACTTTTCGAAGAAAGTAAGTAACAGAGGGCGAGGCCGAAGGCCGAGCAGCGTTTAGGAAAACGATAAATCTTCTCGAAGACAATAAGTAACTATGGGCGAGGCCGAAGGCCGAGCTGCGTTCTGGAAGAGGATAACCTTTTCTAAGAAAGTAAGTAACAGAGACCGAGGCCGAAGGCCGAGCTGCGTTCAGGAAGACGATAAACCTTTTCGAAGACAGTAAGTAACTATGGGCGAGTCCGAAGGCCGAGCTGCGTTCAGGAAGAGGATAAACCATCCCTAAGAAAGTAAGCAACAAAGGGCGAGTCCGAAGGCCGAGCTGCGTTCAGGAAGACCATAAATCGTCTCGAATAAAGTAACTTCTTTGTTACTTACTTTCTTCGAAAAGGTTTATCCTCTTCCTGAACACATCTCGGCCTTCGGCCACGCCCATAGTTACTTACTGTCTTCGAGAATTTATCGTTTTCCTGAACGCAGCTCGGCCTTCGGCCTCGCCCATAGTTACTTACTGTCTTCGAAAAGGTTTATCGTCTTCCTGAACGCAGTTCGGCCTTCGGCCTCGCCCTCTGTTACTTACTTTCTTCGAAAAGTTTACCCTCATCCTGAACGCAGCTCGGCCTTCGGCCTCGCCCATAGTTACTTACTGTCTTCGAGAAGGTTTATCGTCTTCCTGAACGCAACTCCGCCTTCGGCCTCAAAAAGTTACTCACTTTCTTCGAGACGGTTTATCGTTTACCTGAACCCAGCTCGCCCTTAGTTACTTACTTTCTTTCTTTGAAATACGAATTTCACGCGAGCGAAGCCGCGGGCAAAAGCTAGTAGCTTTATAAAATTTTGTGTTTGACAAAAGTTTTGTAGGCACTTCACTACTAATAATTTCGAGTTCCCTGGCTAGCACTTGTCCGGCAATACCGTACTTAAACATAACAGCAGTGGCGGCTGGTGACTTCAGTGACCGGTAGTGCGCTAAGTACCTACCTACTTAAATACCAAAGGAGAATGGGCGTTTTGGTCTACCCCTCCTCTAGCTGTGAGTGTTATATCAATGGAAAGGTTGATTAATATAAAACATTTTTTAGTATGGCAGCCAACGTCAATTATTAGTTCTTTAGGAATTATATCACTTTTAAGTATTAAAAACATAGAACCTTATCATAGTAATAATAATAAATTTTTTTTTTTTTTTTGAGAGCTCCGTAGCCACGGCCTGCACCCGCCGGCGTGCTTGGAGGCTTGTCTCCCGCCGCCGGCGGTATTACCGTATTTAATTTTTATATTAATTTTGTGTATTTTTATTACTTTTTTGTATAATATATATAAAATTAATGTAAAATTTTCAATATGTGAAATAAAGAAAAATAATATAATAATAATAATAGCTTGGGCTCGCCCCGCCGCCGGTGGTGGAAACTCCATTTGTTTTTGTATTAATTTTAGATTTTAAGTTTGTAAATATTATGTAAAATTAATATAAAAAAAAATGTGTAAATAAATGGATGAAATAATAATAATAATATAACTTTATTTCAGAATATATTAATTCCATAATGCAGTCAGTCAGTCCGTCAGTAATTATTATCTAATACACAATGAAAATCTAAATTATCAAAAATTTGCCCACACCCTGCCGTACCTATACTCTATAGCTGGCAAATGGCAGGTGGAGTTGGGTCCAGAATTTAAAAATATGACCAGCGCCACCTTCCAGAGTGACGGACAGGGTATGGTTCTCAGTTAAATACATTTTCTTAATATGCTTACCTATGTACGATGATCATCGTTCTAGGAAGTGTAAGTACTTAGAGCGAAACAGTACCAAAATGACCGAGCGGTATTGAAACCGTAATGATTAAAATACTATTTTTTTGGTTTCAATACTGCTCGGTCATTTTGGAACTGTTATACTTACCCTTCCTAGAACGATGATCATCGTACAGAGGTAAGCATATTACTATGATAAGGTTCTATGTTTATACAACTTAAAGTGATATAACTCATAAAGTAGGTACTAACAATAGATGTTAGGTATGTTCGGACAAAATGGTTTTCTTGGAAAACCTTTCGATTGATATATCATTCATTGTTAGAGGAGGGGTAGACCAACTTCCATACATTTTTGCCCATCCTCCTTTCCCAACGCATTCCCGTCATGTTATTTTAAGATCGGGACTTCCGAATTTTTTAAACGCCTGCGTTTTATTATGTACGTACCTAGTATGAATATTCTCAAGACACTCAGTGAGTTGCAAAAAACAAGAAAAAAAAATCCAAACAAGTTTTTTAACTCATTTTTATGAACACACCCATAGACCACAACACTACTGCAGCTTTCAAAAATAAAACAGTAGCAATGTCCCAAAAATACTTCCAAAAATATATAAAAATAAAATCATTCGAAAAGTAGGAATTGAACCCGGGATCACCTGATTGTAAAGCCTTACCTTTAACCAACGGGTACGTGACATCACATGACAGCGCGCTGACTCTTGGTAGACGGACGGTGCAAAACGAATCGCTCGCGACATGTCGCACGCGCGGCTATTCACGATATAGCGTCCTTGTTTGGCGCTCGTGCGCCGCACGCAGATCTCCATTTCGGCCCATACTGTTTCTATGAAGTATCTTTTGTCTCACGCGCCAGCGGTGTTTTGCCGATCCCCATACATTCAGTATGGGAGACCCGCGTGCGGTCTCGATTCCGCACGGGGCGTCCGTTTACTCGCAAAAAAGTGCCTTGTAATCTATAAAACAAGGTCGAATTCACATTCGTATTTATTTGGAGTACGATTTTTATGGTTTTAATGTAGGTATGTTGTAAGATATTATTTATTTTGAGTGAAGTGAAGGCTTCTCGTGGTATGGTAGTGCGGCGCACGAGCGCACTTTAGGACCAGCCGCCAGTGCATAACAGCCAAACAAGGTTGCACGTTTAAAATAAATAAATAAATACCTGAACAATACATTTAGAAAAGTGTTAAATTTAAATAAATGTGGAAAAACTTTTTTAAATTTATTAAGCACTTCAACATCAGAAACCTTTTCATAATAAATAAAGAACTAGCTTTTGTACATACATACATAACACACGCCGTATCCCGACAATCAGGGTAAGCAGAGTAATCGGTGTTGTGCTATAAGGACTCTGGTAAATTACAGCACAACACCGACCACCACGTTTAGCACAGTATACAGACAAGACAACTATCAAGCAGCAAGTAAGACACGAAGAACCCACCTGCTGCATGACTAGGTGGAAGGACTGCGCCAAGGTGAGAAGTGGCTAGCCTGTCGCCCTTTAGCGCAGTATCTTGTCCTTATCCCTTAGTCGCCTCTTACGACATGCACGGGGAGAGATGCAGTGGGGCTATTCTTTTTAAGTACCGGCCCCACACGGTTATTATATTATATTACACTAGCTTTTGTCTCATCTTAAATAAATTGTTTTGAATTTGCAGGAGTTCGAGAGTTATCGAGTGAATCTGCAGCAGCAGTACTCGCAAGCTCGTGACAATCTCAAATTCCTGTCCACTCTCATGCGGTTCTTCACTGCAAGTATATCAATGTTTTTAGTATAGTAAATTTTTTTCATACTGTAAATAAAAATTCTGCTGACTTTGATAATTCAAATTGTTTATATGCATAAACACAAATTTTATTAATAACTTGACTAAACCCTATGTTCTTTGTTTTGTATTTTATTATCTTTTTTAATGGGTATATTTTTGACTTATTATTTTTAATTTTTTGCTTAGATATAGTATGTTATATTTAACATAATGAAAACTTAGTATGTAAGTTATATTTAAAAAAAGCTCTGTAAGGTTTCTTACCCGGTTCTTCCTTATAGATTGCACTACTGAACGGGACATCATAAAAAATTATAACGAACCATACTGAATATGCATATGTCTCAATGTAATATTGTTATTGTTGTGTGTTCTTTATGGCGAAATAAATATCTGAATCTGAATCTGATTCTATCGACTGGCTGCTTGCGCACTGGACGCGACGCGGGCGCATTTTTTGGTTTTCGTGCCCGTACAGAAGTCTATTATTTAGCCTACACCGTCCGTCTGTCTGGCTGTTTTTTTTTTACGGAAACTGACACGGTCGGCTACATCACCTACAACATCCGTGATGTCAGCCCATAACACCGGGTGAACTTGGTGCCACGTCAGTGCTTCCCTTCGGTCGTGCCGGCTACACTGAACTGGACGGAAAACACGAACTATTTACATAGCCGTTTTGACCGACCTTTCATTCAGTGCGGTGGTACCAACCCGGGCGGATTAAACCCTACCACCTAGTAATATAAGAAGGGAGTCATATCCCTTAGTCCCCTTTTACGACATACACGGGGAGAGATGCAGTGGGGCTATTATTTTAAAGTACCGGCCCCACACGGTACAAACTGCAGAACCGATTAGTTCGCATAGTCAATGCAACCCCTGTCCCATTGCATATAGTGCGGTGGTGGGAAGAGGACGACTCCGAGCACTCCCCATGAAAAAAACTGTAAAATACACTAGGGAGCGGACATCCCTGTGGAGTTGCAGTGTGGTTCTAGATCACAGGACACTCGAGGGTCACACACCGGGCGCACGGCTCGAAGCTGGATCGATTCTAGAGGCGCAAGCTGGTATTTATCTGAGCCGTCCCACTTTGTCATTTGCAGGTAATCGAGGATAACTCTTCGTTGCACGCTGTATTGGAGATGTTACCAGAAATGGTGGAAGGAATCTACATGGTCTGGGTCCTATCGAAAGGCTACAGAACAGATGAGACAATGGTGCCTCTCATTTCGAAAATCTCTTGGAGTCTCTGCCACAAATTGGAGACAGTTTTGGCCGTGCAGACTCTTTTCGAGTAAGTGCTGTACGCGAGTACTTTTCCTAACACTGTGACAAATGAATATTCTCCGTATTGGAGGCTAGGAGAGGTTTATGTTATTAGATTTTTTAACAATAGGTAATTGCCTAATATCAGCCCTAAAAAAAACTGCCTTACATTTTTTTTTTATTGGAACTACATATTGTGTGTTAAGTTTTTTTAAAATCGGTTGACGGGAAGTGGGTGAAATTCAAATAAACGGTATTCATTCCTTAATTTTCCACCCTTCGAAGTGAAATATTTTCTCCAAATTGAAATCGGTTCACTATTGGCGAAGATATAGCGTAACATACACACACAAAAATTCAGTAGAATTGAGAACCTCGTTCTTTTTTTAACTCGGTTAAAAAAACTTCAACTTGAAAATTAAGGGGGGTCCCTATACAAGAAATTTTTTTTTTTTAATTTTTTTTTGTAATACACGCGTCAAACTTGGTGTAATTATAATTATAGTATAAACTCTAGCATCAAATAATAAAAACTGCCCAATTCCTTGGTGATACGGAAACCTCGATGAGCTAGCCCGACCCGCATTTGGCCCGTTTTTGACGTGATGACGTCACGTCTTATAAATTGATGAGCACCGGCTGCACGCACGAAAGCGTGTCACGTTCCATCTGAACCTGTGTGTGCAAGCGAGAGCGCGTAACAAGCGATAGAGAGGCACAATCGGTATAGTCAAAGTTACCATGGAAACGTCTTAAGAAGTAAAACGGTCAAGATCAGACAACAGAAGTTTATTGATGGCCAGTCACAAGATGATTAATCTTTCTACTGGAAATAGAAATTACTGATCTTTGATGTATGTACTACGATTATTCCACGTCATCGCGTAAAACTGTCGTCCGTAAACCGACTTTACAGACAACCAATTTTTTATCATACCGTTTGTGTTCCAGCAAACCGAACCCGGAAATTCTGTCGCTTGCGACGGACGGTCAGAAAGTGATGGAGCTGTGGCACGAGCTGTACAAGAGGACGCGAATGAATATAGAGCTAAGCGGCAAGGGCGCCCGGTGGGAGTTCGATCAGAACGAGCTGTTCACGAGGACCGATTACATCGGGAGTGTCGCGAGAGATCTCAAAAATGTTGTTCGGGTAAATTATACACTCATATCGACTCTGAATCATCAACATAATCAATAACATAAAACAATTAGATGACAATAATTTTAAACGACGGATTAAAATAATGTTAATTGAAAAGAGTTATTACAGTATTAAGGATGCATTAACTGACCGTAATTTTATCTAAGAGTCTGACTACTGTTTTTCCCACTAACAAATTTTGACAATTCGATACACTTTGTATCATTTGATTTTTAATATGACTTATTACATTTCTTTGTAATAAACGTAAACTAATTGTTTTATTTGACTTAATATAATATGAAATATCAAAATTGACGATGGCACTATACACCAGTTATAGGTAATTTAAATAGGCAGTGTGGTCAGACTCTTGAGTATTCATGTTTATGATGTAAATATTAATGTTTTTGGAAATTACTTTAATATAATACTTATAAGGTACTAACAAAACATTGTGACTTGCGAAGTTTGTTTGTCGGTTCTTCTTCGCATTGAATTTAGAACTAGCGGAATTTTCGACAAGTCCAAGCGTAGGTTACCTACCCATGGATGAAATTATACAATAAACAATAAACAATCCAAAGGTTGACTGAGTGGTTCAGATTACACTTAAAACTATTGGATTTTCTTAAATGGAAACACGTAAAACATCTGTGATGTCAGCCCATAACACCGGGTGAAGTAGGTGCCGTGTCAGTGCTTCCCTTCGGTCGTGCCGGCTACACTGAACTGGACGGAAAATACACTCATATCGACTCTGAAACATCCAAAGGTTGACTGGAAGAAATCTGCCTAAAAGTAAAAGTAAAAAAAAAATAAGTCTGCCTTTGCATGTCATGTACGCTTTATTTCTGTTAAATATTTCTTGGAGCATGTATTTCTACCTATCTAAGGTTATTTTGTCAGCCTCGGTAGCTCGGTGGTGTTATGGGTCAACGTTTGATCGTGAAGTTAGGCACACCTGGATGCGATCAGCCCTTGCATGAGTAAACATCGTCGTCGTGCCGGCTACACTGAACTCGACGGAAAGTACAAACTATTTACATAACCGTTTCATTGGACCTTTCATCCTGTGACTTGCGAAGTTTGTTTCTTCGCATTGAATTTAGAACTCGCGGCATTTTCGACATGTCCAAGCGTAGGTTACCTACCTATGGATGAAATTATACAATAAACAATCCAATGCAGGCGGGTTAAGCCTAACTTCTCGGAGGTGATATTGGCAGGTCGGAGCATGTGCTTTGGCCCCTCCGACTAAGCCACTCATGTTGTTGTTGCTGTTTTGGTTTGGGGTTGGCTCTAGGCCTGCAAACTAATCCCGCTTGGTTGGGGACCTTCGTGCAAAACCGCCGCGATCTCCAGCTACCCCAGCCAGCCTATGTCTTCCATGGAAGCCACAAGTCGACCGGGGTGTCTGCAGGCCGCTTATCCCTTAGTCGCCTTTTACGACATGCAAGGGGAGAGATGCAGTGGGACTATTCTTATTAAGTACCGACCCCACACAGTACCTCAGCCACCCATACCACCTGCATATACTTCCCCCACATCCCAAAGGTTAGTTAGAATAGAATGCCACACGGCATTAAGCTCACCTATTGTGCCTAAGTTGTATAAATCGGTGTTCAATAAAGAATATATACATATTAATTTGTTGAATATCTTCAGGTGCTGATTGAATTTGAAAATATATTTGGAGCGCAACTGAAGTCGATCATAAGCGATCCGTCGCAAATAGACGACGTTCGCAAGCGGGTAAAGAACCTGGTGTACCCCATAAAGACGATAGACTTCAGCGTCTTCTTCCACGACAACCAGGAGAACTGGGACGTCATTATGAACGACTTCTGGAAGGAGGTTGCCTTTCTCGAGAATGAAGCTAAGGAATATATTAATCAGAGTTTTGGAAATTTACGGTGAGTACTCACATCGGCACTGCGCGTACCGGGCAGGGGATGCACCCCCTATTCAATTGACCTAAAACGGATCAACCGGTTCTGTTTTTTTTTTTATGGCAACTGACACGGTTCACTACATTACCTACAACATCCGTGATGTCAGCCCCGAGGTCAGCCCATAACACCGGGTGAACTAGGTGCCGTGTCAGTGCTTCCCTTCGGTCGTGCCGGCTACACTGCACTAAACGGAAAACACAACCTATTTACATAGGCGTTTCGACCGGCGCTTCATTCAGTGCGGTGGTACCAACCCGGGCGGGTTGAACCCTACCACCTAGTAAGGTAGGAAGGGAAGGTACTTACAGTTTTACGTGGAATCCGAACCACGGTCAGCCTCCAACGGTCGAGCGGTCATCCATCCAAGTACCCAGCGTTGCTTAACCATCAATAGCGACAGTGGACTGTCTGCACCGCTGAGCTATCAAGGCTGACAGCTGTAGGTCTTTTATTCACAGAACCGGGAAAATGTGGAACGCACTCCCTGCCCATCTATTTCCTTCCTGCCTGGGGTTTTTCAAAAGGGGCTTGAAAAGGCTCCTGTCAGGCCGGCATGTCATTCGCAATTCCCGTGTAGGTATCACAGAATGCCCATGGGCATAGTTAAACACCTACTTGTAAGTGAAACGATGCCACATCCTACGTCACATATAGTTAAATGTGCTTGTACTAAGTTTCATCGAATTCGAATGATCAGTTTAAGAGTTATGGAGGAACATACATACATACAGAAAATATTTCTAAAAATCGTCAATTTAGTTTTAGTATCATACATAGAGTCTACAAATGCAGTATATCATAAAACAAAGTAACTTACTCCATGATCATCCCTTACAGATTTTTAGTATTGATATCGCTATGGGAGATTTTCCATCGAACATCATACCCGTTCAAGATTATGTTGGTTCAGCTCCTTTGGTCCAACACGAGGATTAACAATATTTTTGACAGATCTTTTGTCCAACATGACGATTAACTATATAGGGTGTTAAAACGGCGAGTATATTAATTTCGCCAGCGGAATCCTCATGTTTTTCCTAGACAAAAAAGCAAATGAAGTTTTTCTCTAAAGTGTCTAGTTTTCGAGATATGTATGTAGAGAATTTTTGAAATGTATGTTTTCGTCTAGTGTAATTTAACGCGTTGTTGCCGCTCCGGACCCTCCGCCTGCCGACCTCCAGTCCTCCACTCACAAAGCTAACCCCCGCCCCTCCCGCCAACACCTCCGTCCGAGGCGCTCACGTCTCACCCGCTCTTCCCCCCTCCGCGACGCCCTGTTGTCGTTAGGTCATGTTTATGCTAAAATAATCAATTAGTTTGTATGAAAACTGTAACTTTTTATTTAAAGGGAATTCAGAAAAAAGTTATTTGACTTTTTTGTTAATCTTGATCCCAATAATCATTTCCTAAATTTAATGTACTCGCTGTTTTTACACCTGTATTTTTGACAGATCTTTTTTCCAACTCGAGGATTAACTATATAAAGTGTTTCATTAGTCATGTCAAAAATTTCGAGAGGGTTACATACACAATGAAATAAACACGTTACGCAGAAAAAATTAAATGTTTTTAGCATTACGTTTTGTAACGCCGTGAACCACGATCGTCTACACCGGCCTTAAATATGGTCAAAGACCTTGGACGTCCCATAGAAAGGAACGATGACGACAAGGTTAGAGCCGGTGTAGCCAGGTTGTGGTTGACGCAAGGCGCTATTATATTCCCTAATGGCGTAAATAATAATTTTACGGGGTTAAATAAAATAAATTAAGCCTTCTATCACGATGTAGTGCAGAGTGGATTCTCCGCGATAAGTTATCGAAGCCTGAAACGGCCTAAAACTGTATTTTACATCGAGAGAAAGTCGAGTGAGTTTTAATGCGCCGATTCGTATCGCGGTGATGTTGGCACCACCAGCGCGGGTGACGTAGGACGTCGCTCGTTGCAAATTGTCACTTCTGCGAAAAATTTACAATGTGAAGGGGAGAATTTTGGTGCTGCGAAGTCAATCTGAGCAAGGGGCGCTGAGAGCGCCGGAGAACCGTTTCTGGGAAACAACTGTAAGTGCTGAGCCATTTATTTCTAGTCGCCTCGTACTTAAAATGTGAATTTTCTCCAGAAATAGTTTTGTGAAAACGTGTCAGGTTTTTTTCACCCAAGTTCATCCGCTCGAAAATCATTAATCTCTCTTTCCACGCCCGTCTGGCGTCTACGCTGCCCCCGCGGATAGTTGTCAAGCCGAATTATATTTATATTTCAGTTCTGCGTGTCGGCAAACTAACTTTTAATGTGAGGAGGCAGCTCCTACGAAGGCGGCTCGGCAGATAGAAGAAGCGACATTGACAGGTAACCTTACTTCTTCTACCGCGGAGTTTGTGTAGTATCGGAAACGTCAAATTCACGGAATTATATAAACTTAACTTGAAAAACGCATTCTCAATTTCTCCCCGTAGCGGAGCGAACGCCGTCGAGTGCAGGACGAAAGTACGGACTGCACTCTTGAGCTCGCCGCGCGATTAACGTCGGTGAGAGAATTATATTTTGTATTTAGTGGTAGGATTGTGAAAATGCTCCAGCCCTCCGAGCGACGTGTGTCGCAGTATTTCTCCAATGTGTATTATGTATTGCACAGTATCTCTTAAATGTGTATGAAGGCCATCAGCCTGAGGGTACGTCCGCCGGTTTGGATGTGGTGCGGACGTACAAATTGAGCATGTGATTGTGTGTAGCTTCTTCTGACGGGCTCTGCTCGCAGTCTACGGTTGGGCTCGCGTTCCTCGAGCGGGTGCAGCTGCACCAACGGGCCGCGAGTCCCTTTGTGTGGGATCCGGTGTCGGTCCCTGCGCCTCGCCTGGCCGCATTCCTCGTGCACGAGTGGCGCGAAACCTCGGTCACGAGGCAGGCGGCTGTGCGCCGCGTCGGGGCTGACAAGCAACGCATCGTGGCACCAGAGAAGGCTTCAGCTCTCTCCGTCGTCTTCCGGATAGCAGCCACGGGAGCTCCGGAAGGCCCAAGCTAAGTTTCTTCTGGTGGCACGATTCGGTGAATGTGCGTGGTAAAATTAGGTATATGTAAATTTCAGTCTATGGCAGCAAGCCACTTTATATGTACAGACATGAACCAAACCCTGAGATCACTTTATATTATTTTCATGTAATTGTCGTATTTTCTCGATAAATTAAATATTTCAAATTGTAACGGTTGACTTTATTTTACTCATGCTCTAGGCCATATGCCGCACACACCCCCCTATAGCATTGGCTATAGCTACACCCAAAAGTCACGCCTTACATTGGCGCCCTCAAATATAAAACCCACTTTGGTTCATGTCTGGCCTAAGTGCCATGTCGAAAAAAAAATTTTTTTTTTCTCTCTCATACAGTGTTTAAAGTTTAGAAACCACATTCACCGGATCGTTTATTGTGAAAATTATATTGAGAATATTTTGTGTGAAGAAAAATTTTAAGTATTTGTGATCGGTGGTACATACAGTAGGCAAGTGTTTTTATATTAGGATATGTGGGCAGAGCCGCTCACATAAACTAAAGGAGTTTATAGCTGTACGTACGCACCGACACAGGACTATATAAAGGAGTATTTGGGAGGTTATGAATTTGAAAGATTATGAGGTATTTTGTGTAGTAGGTATAATGAAGTGTTAGCCGACACGTAGGTTTTTGTGTATTTTTTTTATTTTTTAAATTTTCAACATATGTACACGGTGGTGCACATATATATATAAACTAATATAATAGTCTATTCTATACTTATAAAATATTTACAGTGTTTGTCAAGCCGACATACACTACTTATAGTGTGAACAGAGCCGTAAGAGGCAACAATTTAAGGTAATAGTAGCAATTATAAATTTTCTCATCCTTAGTCTTGTTAAATTCACAACGAGTCACCTAATCATTTTCATATCATTTTAATATGGCCTGTCCATAAAAATTTAATTATCAACATAATTATGTTAGAGGTATTTGGTACAATGTTGGAACCCAAATATAGGGGTGTCAAACCCAGTCCGGGTAGAAGAAAACAATTAAAACTGTTTTTGTATTAAATTGTGTTAAGGTGTAAATGTCGACGCGTTTCAGTGAAACACAGCGCAACGGGCAGGGGTCGGCTGGCGAGGCCGGCACACCGGTCACCGGAACGCAGTCGCCGATAGCGGAGGCCGGGGTGTCGAGTCACGGCAGTGGATCCACGCACGTCTGAACCGCGCGCAGTTTCATAGGAAAGGTTGTGTGCTCGACCTTATAAGGTAAAGTTGTAATTAGTATAAAAAATTTATCGAACGCTGTTGGAAGTTAATGTAACGTCTCTTGTGTAAGAGCATTTAAAAAAAAAAAAAAATAATAATTTTCTTATTTCATTTTATGGTAGGTAACGAAGTTGTGAATGAAACAATATGCTATGTTTGTAGTAGAAATGGAAAAACTTTCCCCAGGAATCGAAAAATATGGTATATATAGAATTGAGCGGAACCTTTTAAGGGTAACTTTGGGGTTTTTATTAAATTTAGTCCGCTGACATAATATTTTAAATAAAAATTTACTTCATATATTAATAAAATAATTTCGACTTTGGAAATTATTAATTTAAAAATTTTTTCCTTCGCTAGTCTACATGGGGTTTACTAGTCATAAGGGGTAGGTAGGAAGTAGAAGTAGGTTGTTTATTTGATTGTTCTGGCGAGTTACCCACACACCAAGTGAGTAACTCACCCAGTCCATCATATCAATTTATATATACATAGATGTTACGAGTATAGGCTAGATAGGGAGTAGTATTTAGGTTTTTTTTTATTGTTCTGGCGAGTTGCCACATACGAAGTGAGCAACTCATCCACTTCATCATATATATTTACATGTTAGTATGTAGGTAAGTTAAAGGTGTTTATTTTTATTATTTCATTTGTGATAGGACGGAAGTGGGGGGAGGCAGACTCGGTGCTGGAGTCATCAGGGCTGAAGCTGCGGCTTGGCATAAGCGGGTGGCGACTCAAAGCCAACGCTCCTAGGCGGATCGTAACCTAGGTAAAAATAAAAAGCCTATACCACATGACAGCGGCTCACAACTGTCAAATAAAAATAATAAAGCCTAAATGTGTAGCCAACCCATGGAACCTTTGACGGCAACAGCCCGAGCCAGCTTCCGGTAGTTAGGATATTGCGTATTATTTATGTGTTTGGAAAACATGGGAGAGGAAGAGCCTTGCCCATGTAGTAGTAGTTTGTCTGGCATGACCGCCAGGCAAACAGGGGGCCGAGGTTATTCATAACTAAGGTGTACTACGGATATATTGTATGTTGGGAAAATGTTTGAAAAACATGGGAGAGGAAGAGCCTTGCCCATGTGGTAGTAGTTTGTCTGGCATGACCGCCAGGCAAACAGGGGGCCGCGGTTATTCATAACTAAGGTGTACTACGAATATATACTGTATGAAGTGAAGATTTTTGAAAAACATGGGAGAGGAAGAGCCTTGCCCATGTAGTAGTAGTTTGTCTGGCATGACCGCCAGGCAAACAGGGGGCCGCGGTTATACTTAACTAAGGCGTACTACGTATATATATACTGTTTGACAAGGAGGTAGATAGATGGAGTTAGTGTGTAATGAATTACGACTTTATGAGACCTGTTCTTAATAATATGTTAATGGTTTATTTAAACCAAGGTGTATTAAGGTAGATGTGTTATTGTTTATATTGTATTATGAAGGTCGGTTGGTTTGCGTTTTTCAAGTTTGATGACGAAATTTTTTAACACAATTTGTTCGATTTAGGGAGGATTGTTTTGATTTAAATTTGGCTTCGTGACACATTTTGAGCCAAGCTATCATAGATATGCTTGTCTCGTGGCTTGTAAGGGTAAGACTTTAGGTAGATTTGTATCCTCTAGTCGAAGCATGTTAGATGAAGTATGTATGAGGATAGTGAAAGGATATGCGTTTCGTTTGCGTGAAGTATGAGAGATAGGATGGAAGAAGAGAATAATCGCGTTCATGAAGGTTTAATTTAGATGGAGGCAATTGAAGATTTTCCTCCTGCGGTCGGAAAATCTAGAGGGGCCGGGGGAGTATTGTAACGCCGTGAACCACGATCGTCTACACCGGCCTTAAATATGGTCAAAGACCTTGGACGTCCCATAGAAAGGAACGATGACGACAAGGTTAGAGCCGGTGTAGCCAGGTTGTGGTTGACGCAAGGCGCTATTATATTCCCTAATGGCGTAAATAATAATTTTACGGGGTTAAATAAAATAAATTAAGCCTTCTATCACGATGTAGTGCAGAGTGGATTCTCCGCGATAAGTTATCGAAGCCTGAAACGGCCTAAAACTGTATTTTACATCGAGAGAAAGTCGAGTGAGTTTTAATGCGCCGATTCGTATCGCGGTGATATTGGCACCACCAGCGCGGGTGACGTAGGACGTCGCTCGTTGCAAATTGTCACTTCTGCGAAAAATTTACAATGTGAAGGGGAGAATTTTGGTGCTGCGAAGTCAATCTGAGCAAGGGGCGCTGAGAGCGCCGGAGAACCGTTTCTGGGAAACAACTGTAAGTGCTGAGCCATTTATTTCTAGTCGCCTCGTACTTAAAATGTGAATTTTCTCCAGAAATAGTTTTGTGAAAACGTGTCAGGTTTTTTTCACCCAAGTTCATCCGCTCGAAAATCATTAATCTCTCTTTCCACGCCCGTCTGGCGTCTACGCTGCCCCCGCGGATAGTTGTCAAGCCGAATTATATTTATATTTCAGTTCTGCGTGTCGGCAAACTAACTTTTAATGTGAGGAGGCAGCTCCTACGAAAGCGGCTCGGCAGATAGAAGAAGCGACATTGACAGGTAACCTTACTTCTTCTACCGCGGAGTTTGTGTAGTATCGGAAACGTCAAATTCACGGAATTATATAAACTTAACTTGAAAAACGCATTCTCAATTTCTCCCCGTAGCGGAGCGAACGCCGTCGAGTGCAGGACGAAAGTACGGACTGCACTCTTGAGCTCGCCGCGCGATTAACGTCGGTGAGAGAATTATATTTTGTATTTAGTGGTAGGATTGTGAAAATGCTCCAGCCCTCCGAGCGACGTGTGTCGCAGTATTTCTCCAATGTGTATTATGTATTGCACAGTATCTCTTAAATGTGTATGAAGGCCATCAGCCTGAGGGTACGTCCGCCGGTTTGGATGTGGTGCGGACGTACAAATTGAGCATGTGATTGTGTGTAGCTTCTTCTGACGGGCTCTGCTCGCAGTCTACGGTTGGGCTCGCGTTCCTCGAGCGGGTGCAGCTGCACCAACGGGCCGCGAGTCCCTTTGTGTGGGATCCGGTGTCGGTCCCTGCGCCTCGCCTGGCCGCATTCCTCGTGCACGAGTGGCGCGAAACCTCGGTCACGAGGCAGGCGGCTGTGCGCCGCGTCGGGGCTGACAAGCAACGCATCGTGGCACCAGAGAAGGCTTCAGCTCTCTCCGTCGTCTTCCGGATAGCAGCCACGGGAGCTCCGGAAGGCCCAAGCTAAGTTTCTTCTGGTGGCACGATTCGGTGAATGTGCGTGGTAAAATTAGGTATATGTAAATTTCAGTCTATGGCAGCAAGCCACTTTATATGTACAGACATGAACCAAACCCTGAGATCACTTTATATTATTTTCATGTAATTGTCGTATTTTCTCGATAAATTAAATATTTCAAATTGTAACGGTTGACTTTATTTTACTCATGCTCTAGGCCATATGCCGCACACACCCCCCTATAGCATTGGCTATAGCTACACCCAAAAGTCACGCCTTACAGTTTCGAGAAATTTAACAAAACATGTTTTCTACCTAAACATTAACCTGTGTGTAACAGTAGGTAACTTACATTGTACGGGATCAATGGCCGTACTATGTTCAAACGCAGAACAGCTGTTTGTTGTAAGTAAGTCACAAGGTCACTATGATTGATTTTTACAGCTACTTATTTGATTTTATTTTTTTGTTAGGAGAAAAAATGCTCCTATAAATATATGTTTTTTTTACGTAAAGTGTTTTTTGAGTGTGTATGTAACCCTACCGAAATTTTTGACATGACTAACGAAACACCTTATATTTTTGACAGATGTTTTGTCCAACACGAGGATTAACAATATTTTTGACAGATCTTTTGTCCAACACGAGGATTAACAATATTTTTGACAGATCTTTGACAGATCTTTTGTTGCAACACGAGGATTAACAATATTTTTGACAGATCTTTTGTCGCAACACGAGGATTAACAATATTTTTGACAGATCTTTTGTCCAACACGAGGATTAACAATATTTTTGACAGATCTTTGACAGATCTTTTGTCGCAACACGAGGATTAACAATATTTTTGACAGATCTTTTGTCGCAACACGAGGATTAACTATATTTTTGACAGATCTTTTGTCGCAACACGAGGATTAACTATATTTTTGACAGATCTTCCGAGGAAGCTCTGGACGTGCTGCTAAAGTTTATGAAACTCGAGACTCGGGAATCGATCCGAGAGCAGCTGTCTTCCAAGTTCGAGCTGGTCATGAGTCAGTTCATCAAGGAGATTACGACGATTGAGGATATTTTTACTGTGAGTTTACAGTAATTTTTTATATTTATAGTTATTTTTATATATGCCATACATACGTACATACCACACGCTGTATCCCGACAATCGGGGTAAGCAGAGTAATCGGTGTTGTGCTGCACGTACTCTTGTAAATTACAGCACAACACCGACCACAGTGTTAAGCAAAGATAGCCGTGTGGGGCTGGTACTTAAAAATTGCCCCAATGCATCTCTCCCTGTGCATGTCGTAAAAGGCGACGAAGAAATAAAGACAAGTTGCCGTGCTAAAGGGCGAAAGGCTAGCCACCTCTCACCTTGGCGCGGTCCTTGCACCGAGTCGTGCAGCAGGTGGGTTACTTCGTGCCTCACTTGCTGCTTGATCGATTGAATCTTGTTCGAATAATTTGCGAAACGTGGTGGTCGGTGTTGCGCTGTAATTTACAAGAGTAACTGTAGCACAACGTTGTTGTTGTTGTTGTTTTGGTTTGGGGTTGGCTCTAGGCCTGCAAACAAATCCCGCTTGGTTGGGATGGGCTCGTGCAAAACCCTGCAGTCTCCAGCTACCCCAGCCACCCTATGTCTTCCATGAAAGCCACAAGTCGACCGGGGTGTCTGCAGGCTGCTTATCCCTTAGTCGCCTTTTACGACATGCACGGGGAGAGATGCATTGGGACTATTCTTATTAAGTGCCGACCCCACACAGTACACTGCAGCACAACACAGATTACTCTGCTCACCCCGATTGTTGGGATACAGCGTGTGGTATGTATGTGTGATAAACAAGAATAAACAATACTAGTTAAAACTGTAAGAACGCACTAGAAAAATAATAAACAGCGGATCAGCCTGGCGACCCAGAGGGGAAACGCGGCTTCAGTCATGGGGACCATGCTTCCCCTAGGTCCCTAATGGACGACTATTTTTTTTTATTTATAGTTAGATTTATTTTTATAGTTAATTTAGTTATTTTTAGGTCTAGATTTAATTATTTTTGTTAACACTTTAACAGCTATTCACGTACCTAATATGGGCAGACGCTGTCGTGTCAGGACGCCGATCACGCACGCCGTACGGGACTGACTTTAATATCGTTTATTTTAAAATCCCGCTCTCGGAACGTGTTCTGCGTGTAACCCTCTTGTAGTGTATTTAATTAGCTACACACACATGTATAATTCACCGACATGCGGTGCGCCGTATAGGCGGGGGAAGGAGTTTAGAAGGAGTTTAGCCAGACGCGGCGCGTAGCGCCAGGCCTCACGCACTCTATGTACTTGCGCGCGCTAACTACCTACCGCCCGACGGGCCGCCGGCGGTCTATTTCAGTGGAAATTCGTTAGCCGCGCTAAGTATACATAGACACTCGCCCACGCAACTGCGCGCAGCTGCAAAGCAATAATCACTTTACACTCGATCGTTAAGGTACATTTTCGCACGCAGCGATTGGCGAAGTGAAGCAGTAGGCTATTAAATCTCGAAGGTAGCAACATTTTCTATGGAGTGATTTATCTGTTACGAAGTAACTATTAAGTAATCTGTGGTAGCGCTTCCCAGCCAGTACCCCGCACGCCGCGTTCTTTTTTTTTCGCTTTCAGACAGTATTTGGACGTTCATTTAAAAATATAAATAAATAATTTTAATTTTTATATTTTATTTTTATTTTTATTCTCAGAATATATAAAACCATCCTATAAATAAAAAAATAATTATGCATGTAACACTGATAGTTATTTTTTTTATAAATCTTACAATATCGCCAAAAATGGCCGGGGCGTACCAGAGAAGGCGCGCTTTAACACGCTTGGCTGTTAAAGTGTTAATGTTGTGTGTTCAATAAAAGTGTTTATGTGCATTTCAACTTGAAAAAAAAAATAATAATAATAAATGTTCTTAATGATTTCAGCGTCAAAAGAAGGCTCCGCCCCTACTGAGGGGTCACCCGCCCGTCGCCGGATGCATATATTGGTCCAGAATGCTTATTAACAAACTTGAAGCACCCATTAGGAAATTCAGGAAGGTGTGTATTGATATACAGGGTGTCCCCGGACAGGTGTAGTTCCTTTAAGGAGGCTATTCTATGCCTTGTAACAAAAGAACTAAGTGAAAGAATCTTTTTGATATGTGCTTTAATTGAAATTTTAGGATTTCCTAACAAACTAAATGCGTACTCCAATGTGTGGGCGCCTTTAGCAGCGGGCGGTACGCGGGCGGAGCAGTCGGCGGCGGCGCGGTGGGGGGCGGGCCGGTACGCGGGCGGGGCGGGCTGCCTGTTTGCGTTCACTCGCGTCGCGTCCGTCCGTATTCCCGCTGCCCGCTGCCCCGCGCGCGCCCGATTAGAGCATTACAACATTACACTACATTAACAACTTTAAAAATTTATATCTCCGCAACAGGCGTACCTAGAACCCTACTTCTCTTACTAATTATGTTTGTTACAAAGCTTAGAATATATAGCTATAGCCTCCTTAAAGGAACTACACCTGTCCGGGGACACCCTGTAGAATAGAAACTCATTATTGCACACAATTGAAAGAAGAACAGTACCTACCTACACGACAAGAAACAAGAAATACGGGAGTGCGCAAAGGCGGACTTATGCAAGAGGACTGCAAGTGATTTCTTCCAGTCAACCTTTGGGTGATAAGGAAAAGAAAGCCCGCCCCTTAAAAGTCAAAAATAATTTCCGTGCACAGAAAATGAGTTTGTGTAAAATCCAGTTTTACGAGTGGGGTACCAGTTTCTTCCATTTGAAGTATTTTTATGCTGTTTGTACTTTATGTATTGTAATAATGGGTCTGGGTCCGTGCTCCACCTAGGTTCTCCACCTGGGTGGAGCATGGGATACTTACAATTTATACCATATACCATGCTCCAACTGATAATATTATTGTACAGTCCATGACTTTATTCGCCAATTCCTTATTCGCCAACTCCTGATTTGCCTATTCCTTACTGACCTACAGCTGTATAGTACAATTACTATACAACCAATAAAATAACAAAGTAACTTGATTATATTGTTTATTTTGAAAAGAAATTAAATTCAGATTCCGCAAATAAAAAATAAAAAAATACAACAATTATAAAATATATATTATATAAATAATATAGGCCAGGATTAACAAACATTAACAAACATGAAGTCACCGAAGTACCAGGGAAGCAGAAATTTAAAGGGGGTTTCCTTAATTTTATATAAGTTAATCGCTGAGAGGAAAAGAAATGGAGATAATCCTGGCCTCTCCCTGGCCTTGGACATAGTAAATTAACTATGCCTTGGATGGATGAATAAATCCTGGCACCTATTATTGAATACCACGAATACGCGTTTTCGAATAGGTTTCCGTATAAGTTAATGGCTATTATTATTATAATAGCGATTAACTTTTATAAAATTATGGAAACCTCCTTTAAATTTCTGCTGCCCTGGTACTTTAGAACCGTTCCCAGTTTATTATGATTTTTTTATTGACGATGAAAGAGAACGGTGAAGGGCGCATAATATTTATGTCACATGTAACATGTTAAGTATAATATTATTACCTCTCTTAGAAATCAATGTTTGATTTATAGTTTTCCCCGTGGACCCACTAAATTACACTCTTGCACACGACTGTACTTAATGGTAGTTGGAGCATGGACATAGCATATAAAATCTAAGTATCCCATGCTCCACCCAGGTGGAGAACCTAGGTGGAGCAAGGACCCACACCCGTAATAATAGGTATGTATGCTACATGTAGGTATATTCATAAAAAATAAAACACATTCCTCCTCCCTTTCGCTTGCACTACCCATACTTATTTATTCTTTATTCATCATTCGTAGTGGTACACTACGCTTGAATTTGTCCTGTTTAGTTTTTAGGTTTCCGTATCCCGTACGGAAGCCTATTACTAAGCCTCCGCCGTCTGTCTGTCCGTCCGTCCGAGGGCTGTATCTCTTGAACCGTAATAGGTAGCCCGTTGAAATTTTCTCAGAATATGTGTTATGGCGGATATAACAACAAATAATAAAAAATGTAAAAGATAATGTTAAAAAATTAAGGGGGCTCCCATACAACAAACGTACGAAAAATCGATTAGTCACGCTACTGAATAATAGATGGCGCCACAGGCTTTTATACATTGCCTTGTTGAAAGACAAAAGATAGCCGCTCAATTGCCATCGACCTCATTGAGGCTTCTCTCCGATCGTCCTACATATCTTCGAAATTAAAATTCGAAGACCATGCCACCTGAGCGGATAGGCGGATATTATTGATGGCGGATAGATACGGAAACCTCCGTGCGCGAGTAAAACTCGCACTTGACAGATTAATTTTTAACATTTTCTTTTTTTAGGGTCCCGTCGCAAAATGCGAAAAAAGGAACCATTATGGGATCGCTCTGGTGTCTGTCTGTCTGTCGGTCACACGCAGATATCTCCGGACCTACTGAACCGATCTTGATGAAACTGACGCCAAATTACGTGTAATTTTTGCCGCTAGATATCATAGGTAATTTTGTTTAATAGTCCTGTGAAAAGTACAGGGTACCCCAAAATGTTAACCAAACATATTTTTTGTTTTTTTAAATAAATCAAATGTCCTGTCATTCTATAGCTATTGTTAAAGCAATTTCAAAAATATATAACTTTGCTATAATCAATAAGTTTACTTTAGCAAATATTTCGTTTAAAAGTTGACAAAAAAGTGCACTTTTTTTCGCCGAACTTTGACCTATTAAGGTCAGTCAGTCAGTCAGTCAGCGTGTAAGCGTCCACTGCTGGACATACGCCTCTCCAATTTTCCTCCAGTCCTCCCGGCCTTCAGCGGTACGGAACCACTGCTTTCCGCCGACGTACTTGATGTCGTCGTCCCACCTGGCGGGTGGTCTTCCCACACTCCGTTTTCCTGTCCACGGCCGCCAGTGTAGGACACGGTTACTCCAGCGGTCGTCGTCTCTTCGGCTGACGTGCCCAGCCCATTGCCACTTGAGCTTAGCCACCCGGTATCCAATATCGACTACTTTGGTGCGTCGGCGTATTGCCTCGTTACGCACCATATCACGTAGCGTTATTCCCAGCATGGCTCGCTCCATTGCTCGCTGGGCAACTTTCAACCTTTGGACAACACCGACCGTCAGCGTCCACGTTTCACACCCGTACGTCATAACCGGGAGGACACACTGGTCATATATACGGGTTTTTAAATTTTGCGGAAGATCAGACCTCAGGGCGAATTTTAACTTTCCGAAGGCAGCCCAACCCAGTTGAATTCGTCTCTCGACCTCCTTTAGCAGACCTTGTCTACCAAGCCGCAGAATTTGACCGAGATATACGTACTCTTCAACCTGTTCGATCACTTCTCCGTCAATAACCTATTAAGGGTTGTTTGAAAATTAAAGTTCGTGTTTTCCGTCCAGTTCAGTGTAGCCAACATGAAATTAGGGGGAAGCACTGACATGTACCGTGTGGGGTCGTTACTTAAAAAGAATAGCCCCACTGCATCTCTCCCCGTCGCATGTCGTAAAAGTCGACTAAGGGATAAGAAAATTCGTCAGCCTCGGTAGCTCAGTGGCGCGGTTGGTTAGTCAACTGTTATTAAGCAACGCTGAGCGCGGTCAGTGATTGGATGGGTGACCGCTCGACCGTTGGAGGCTGACCGTGGTTCGGATTCCACGTTAAACTGTAGGTCCCTTCCCTTCTTACCTTACTAGGTGGTAGGGTTTATCCCGGCCGGGTTGGTACCACCGCACTGAACGAAACGTCGGTCGAAACGGCTATGTAAATATTTCGTGTTTTCCGTCCAGTTTAGTGTAGCCGACATGAAATGAAGGGAAGCACTGACATGGCACCTAGTTCACCCTGTGTTATGGGCTGACATCACGGATGTTGTAGGTGATGTAGCCAACAGTGTCAGGTTCCATAAAAAAAAAAAAAAAACATGGCACTGGCATGGCCTCTTCCTGAACGCAGCTCAGCCTTCGGCCTCACCCATAGTTTCTACTTACTTTCACCGAGAAGGTTTATAGTCTTCCTAAACGCAGCTCGGCCTTCGGCCTCGCCCTCAGTTACTTACTTTCTTCGAGAAGGTTCATGGTCTTCCTGAACGTAGCTCGGCCTTCGGCCTCGCTCTCAGTTACTTACTTTCTTCGAGAAGGTTTATAGTCTTCCTGAACGCAGCTCGGCCTTCGGCCTAGCCCTCAGTTACTTACTTTCTTCGAGAAGGTTTATCCTCTTCCTGAACGCAGCTCGGCCTTCGGCTTCGCCCATAGTTACTTACTGTCTTAGAGAATGTTTATCGTTTAAAGCGAAGCAGTGCGGTTACGGGACCCTCGGCACGTGAACAAGGTCCACTTGACCACTTTTTTTTTTATTATTTGTAATTTAACTTTTTGCCATTTGCTTTTGAAAAGGTACACGAGCTAAAGGAGTCTGTGCAAAAACGCGAGGCTGGCCTCCTCTACAAGAACTTATCGAAAGCAATGAAGGAATATGAGTCCGGCAAGTACAAGGTTTGGGTGAAGGATGCCGCGGAGATTGTGGACAAGACAATGAAGAAGAATCTATTGCAAGTTGAATTTAAGGTGGCCCCGCGTGAGTACTTCGCCCAATTTGTGTTGTCGTAAAAGGCGACTAAGGGATATGACTCCCTTCTTATAGGTGGTAGGGTTTAACCCGCCCGGGTTGGTACCACCGCACTGAATGAAAGGTCGGTTGAGCACGGCACGACCGAAGGGAAGCACTGGCACGGCACCAAGTTCACCCGGTGTTATGGGCCGACATCACGGATGTTGTAGGTGATGTAGCCAACCGTGACAGTTTGCATAAAAAAAAATTAAAAAAAAAAAGCCATTGACATCAAGCTCGGTTCGATAACTTCAATATGGCCTTTGTGAATTGCAGAAGAGCGAGGAGGGGGCGGAAATCAAGGCAAGGGAATGAAGCTGACCGCTGCCGGGAAGGCGCTGGTCTCTAAGCGGAAAGCTTCTGTCACTTCCCTCCAGCCGCCGGACGTTGTCGCCAAACAGATCGCTGACAGAAAGAATCGGGAAAAGATGCGTGAGTCTAAATTTTTTGACGTGATGACGTCACGTCTTATAAATTGATAAGCACTGGCTGCACGCACGAAAGCGTGTCACGTTCCATCTGAACCTGTGTGTGCAAGCGAGAGCGCGTAACAAGCGATAGAGAGGCACAATCGGTACAGTCAAAGTTACCATGGAAACTTCTTAAGAAGTAAAACTGTCAAGATCAGACAACAGAAGTTTATTGATGGCCAGTCACAAGATGATTAATCTTTCTACTGGAAATAGAAATTACTGATCTTTGCTCTATGTACTACGATTATTCCACGTCATCACGTAACACTATCGTCCGTAAACCGACTTTACAGACAACCAATTTTTTTTTGTCCCAATTGCGAAATAAATCGATATACAACGTGTCCCAAAACTCAACGTCAAGCGGGAACCAGGGAGTAGGCCTTCTTTTGACTCCCCAGGGAAAAATGAGAAAAAAAAAATCGGAGTCATTTGTTTTTTCAGAAAAAAATTGAACTGAATATTTTTTGTGATAAAACTATGGGCATTTTGGTTTTATTTGAGATACTGATCAATAGCAGAGTTATTTAGGCTACCAATAAAAAAAAAACAATTATATTTGCAAATTTGTAGTCGTAGTACCTAAAAATGTTGTACGAGAGTGTTTTTAAAAAATGTTCATATCATAAAAAACAAATGACTCGGATTTTTTTTTTCTTATTTTTCCCTGGGTAGTCATAAACTGGCCTACTTCCTGGTTCCCGCTTGGCGTTGAGTTTTGGGACACGGTGTATGTGTTAAATCTAAGAATGTTTTCTGTTGTACCTAGCAGGCTGTACCTACAGGTCTGTTAAACCTGGCACGTACTAACACTATCGCGTAGTGTCTGTGTGTAAGCGCACGGGTGACGTCGCACTGCATACGCCCGATCTGTCCCACTCGCACTTGCACAATTGCATTGGTGTGAGTACTGTGCACGCGCCAGCTTTATTTAACAGACCTGTACACAATACAACGTTTCCTCATAAATCCTTAGAGGGCTGGAGTATTTCGTGTTGTAAGAGTTTTTTTATCATTGGAAATGATTTCCGTGACTTCTGGGTCTACGTGGGTGTCAAAAGACGCGTCTTGACGAGGCGCATTGGATGCCGATGCGCCTCGTCAAAAATGGAGGAAAAAGTGGAATACTTTTTGAAAAAAAGTTAAAAAAGCATGATAAAATCGAGCAGTTTTCGGTCATTTTAGAGTCTACAAAGGGTTAGGCGTACGGGATGTTGCCGTAGGATTCTCGGGGAGCGGGTATGCGGTCCGCTCGGACTGTTTTTGGAATTGGGAGTCTAAGTTGAAAAACAAAAAAAGTTATTGACATTTTTATCGAGCTTATTTTCGGAAAATTGATTTTCCTCATACTCGCTCGGGACGAATTTATTTTGTTGTATTTCTTGAGTAAATTTCCAATGCCCTCTGGTTGTCGCGATTCTTCGTGGGGCCTGTGGATTTTTTATTGTAGGCTTGGACCAGGTCCTTCTAAAATTCAAGTATTTTGAAGCAAAAGTATTGCCATCTTCTGAGATTCCGATTTCGATATTTATTTCGCCACAAAGAACACACAATGCTTGCTCACACTATGCATTGACATAAATGCACATTCGGTATAGTTTGTTACTATGTTGTTTTTTTTTTATGTTTTTGTCCCATTCATCAAATTCATCGTTTAATGTTTACTTTTTAGGGTTCCGTATCAGGTACGGGACCCTATTACTAAGCCTACGCCGTCTGTCTGTCTGTTTGTCTGTCTGTCTGTCTGTCTGTCTGTCTGTCTGTCCGTCCGTCCGTCCGTCTGTCCGAGGGCTGTATCTCTTGAACCGTAATAGGTAGCCCGTTGAAATTTTCACAAAAAATTTGTTATTATGGCCAATATAACAACAAATAATAAAAATAAGAAAAAGTAAAAAATTCACGGGGGTTCCCATAGGAGAAACCAAAAAGTGTATGCGCGCGCGCCATCTACCGAATAGATTATGAAGCATGACATTAACTAATATGAAGCATTTCATAACACGCCATCTAGATGGCGCGAGTAGCGCTAGCCGTGACATGGCGATACGGGACCCTCGGTGCGCGAGTTCGACTCGCACTTGGCCGGTTTTTTTAAATTGGTAAAGAGTTATTTTAATCTATTAAAGGTATTGTCTGGCTAGAAGAAACTTTTTCAACTGACTCCTTCATTAATTAAAGTTTAACTTTTCAGGAATGTTGATGCGTATTCCTGGTAAACACTACGTAAATGTTGCTTCTCCAAGTTCGCAATCCCTGTTGGCTAAGGAAGGCTTGGTTAGTAAAATTATCCTAACTAATAAATTGTAAAATCTGTAATAACCGGGGATCGGAATAGGTAGAGTATAAATCCTTACCTTTAATAAAATCCAACGTCTGCTTTCTGTATGTATGTATGTCTGTCTGTCCGCTAATAACTCGAGAACCACTGAACCGATTTTAATAAAAAAAAATTCTACGGATAGCCTGATTCTTCCCATCAACTATAGGCTACTCACTATCACGCTAAATGGCTTATGAGGTTAGCAGAGAAGTCAAATATGAGAGCGGGCGGGAGCCGCGGGCACAGCTAGTACCTAATGTTGGCGAGAAGACATAACTCTCTCTTCCGGGAATTCCGGAATTTGAAAAATAGTTAGTAACTTTTGACATTTGACACAAGTGATATGACTCCCTTCTTATATTACTAGGTGGTAGGGTTTAACCCGCCCGGGTTGATACCACCACACTTTGCAATTATTTAAGGATGGGTAGCTACAGAATATTTTGCAGCAAAGCGAACCCCCTGCTGGAACAGCTAGTATATTATATTTTTAAATAGATTTCTCGGTCTCCGTCGCATTTTTTTTTTTTTATGGAAACTGGCACGTTTGGCTACATCACCTACAACGTCCGTGATGTCAGCCCATAGCACCGGGTGAACTAGGTGCCATGTCAGTGCTTCCCCCTTTGATCGTGCCGGCTACACTGAACTGGACGGAAAACACAAACTATGTATTTACTTAATCGTTTCGACCGAAGTTTCATTCAGTGCGGTGGTACCAACCCGGGCGGGTTAAGCCCTACCACCAAGTAAGGTTAGGAGGGAAGGGACCTACAGTTTTACGAGGAATCCGAACCTCGGTCAGCCTCCAACGGCCAGCGGTCGCCCATCCAAGTACTGACCGCACCCAGCGTTGCTTAACATTCAATAGCGACAGTTGACTGTCATCACCACTAAGCTATCGAGGCTGACAAATTATATTATATGTTCTTTTTTTCTAGACGCACATCACATGGAGAGATTTGACAGTATCAAAGCTGATGAGTGATCACGAATTGGTATTCAAAATAAATTTTGAGAGGACACTATTTCGGGAGATCAAAGAAGCTGAGCTCATGGAGCAACTAGGTTATATTAGAAACAATTTATGCTTCTCAATCTTGTTTTTTGATGTGAATTCGATGAACGTCTTATGCTTCGCAACAAGGGGGGGGGGGCATTCTAGAAAGTTGGAGACATAAAGTACGTACTTTCGACGGCTTCGTGCTGCCAACCTATCGATACAACCTACAAACGTGAACGCTACCACGCCTTAAAGACCCATCCGGCGACTACACAAAACCGTGCAGTCCACCACCGATGACGTCACCAACATCTCCACAAGTGTGCTCTCGCGTTCAGTACAACTTGCTCAGATTTTCACCAAATAAACTCTCACGAACACATTCAGGCTTAACATACTTACATTTTGGCCCAGAAGGAAGGTGTGGAACTAAGCTTGCGATGGCTTCACCGAACATATCCGGGCCCATCGGCAGTAGAGGAGGGTGTTAATCGAGGCCGGGACTAGCGAGTGGCCACTCTAAATTTCCCGCGCATGCTTCACGTTTCGGCTCGCGTCAAGCCCTCGTCAGCTAGTCTGCGTTGACTAGGACGCGGGGAAACCACCAGTCCCGCTCTCGACCTCCCTCTCTCTACCTATCCATATTCTGTAGGATGCTTCCAGTGACGTTTTCGAAGCTCTCTCCATATATGAGGTTAGCGTCGATTTTGGCAGCCCTAGATTCTTGAAGAGACTGTACAGCGTATAATAATTTTTCGAACACGAAAGCACACGGGGAACGGTCATCGAATTCACGAAACCAAACCAACCCGGCGGTAGTAGCTCGCCTACTACTCTCTTTATATTTTTGTTATTATTGAAATCAACATTTGCATGTATTGCGGTTTTGGAATTTTCGAAATCCATTTCTTAAGCAAATGCACTTTGTGTTCTTCTTTTACCTTTTTTTTTTTGGAAAATCAGGCATGAACCTCCCCGCGAACATCCGCAACGCGGCGATGCAGAAAGACAGGATCTACTACGAGCTGGAGTCCGTTGAAGAGATCATCATGAAATATAACGTGACACTCTCATCTCTGACGCCGTCGGAGCTGCACCTGATGAAGAAACACCTCCTCGAGATGGAGAGGCACGTACTGCCCGGGCTGACGAGGATCACTTGGACTGCATTGGGCATTACCGATTACATCAAAGATATAACAAAATGTTAGCTATATAATATATACAGGGTGTAAAAACGGCGAGTACATTAAATTTAGGAAATGATTATTGGGGTCAAGATTAACAAAAAAGTCAAATAACTTTTTTCTGAATTCCCTTTAAATAAAAAGTTACAGTTTTCATACAAACTAATTGATTATTTTAGTGTAAAAATGATCTAATGACAACAGGGCGGCGCGGAGGGGGGAAGAGCGGATGAGACGTGAGCGCCTCGGACGGAGGTGTTGGCGGGAGGGGCGGGGGTTAGCTTTGTGAGTGGAGGACTGGAGGTCAGCCAGGCGGATGGTGCAGAGCGGCAACAACGCGTTAAATTACACTAGACGAAAACATACATCTCAAAAATGCATATCTCGAAAACTAGACACTTTAGAGAAAAACTTTATTTGCTTTTTGTCTAGGAAAAACATGAGGATTGCGCTGGCGAAATTAATGTACTCGCCGTTTTAACACCCTGTATATTAATAGCAATAATGCCTTTTTAGTTTTGTGAGGGTGTTTTCTTTTTAACGGAAAACGGTTGGCTGCATCAGCTACAACATCCGTGATGTCAGCCGATAACACCGGGTGAACTAGGTGCCATTTCAGTGCTTCCCTTCATTTCATGTCTGCTACACTGAACTGGACGGAAAAACGCGAACTATTTGCATAGCCGTTTCGACCGACGACGTTTCATTCAGTGCGGCGGTATCTATGGGCGGTATCAACCCGGGCGGAAGGGAATGGACGTACAGTTTTACGTGAAATCCGAACCGCGCTCAGCCTCCAACGGTCGAGCGGTCACCCATCCTGATCGCACCCGGGCGTGCTTGTAGGTGATGTAGTGAACAGTCGCCAGACCGCACCACTGAGCTTTTGAGGCTGTCATACAAATAGTGTTTGGAAGTGGCCCAAGGGCGGATTTAGGGGCGGTTTGGGGGGGGGGGGAGGGAGGCCATGTGCCCTCGTGCTCCTCCCCCCCCCCCCCCCCCCCAAACGGTTAGAAATAGACAAAGAGCAAGGAGTTTAATACCGTCCCCTTACAAAAACGTTCGTATTGTTTTGTGTACTGTGGAGTTTACATAACAGTATGTACATACTTATTATAGGCAAATAAAATTATCGTATAAAATTACAGAAAGAACGTGAGCGAAACCCATTGTCGGTAATCGCAAAAATGAAAACTCTGGAACGCTCTATCTATCTGCCCACATATTTCCCCAAAAGTACAGTCTCGGGTACTTGAAGAAAGGCTTGAATAGGCACTTCTCATGCCGGCATGGCATTTGCAACTCCGGCATGCGACCGAATGTCCATGGGCGTCGTTAGACACCTTATGGGTGGCTCGGCGCCACATGTCGCACTTTCTATAAAAATAAAAACATTTTTGTACCGTGTGGGGCCGGTACTTAAAAGAATATCCCCACTGCATCTCTCCCCGTGCATGTCGTAAAAGGCGACTAAGGGATAAGGACAAGATGCCGTGCTAAAGGGCGACAGGCTCGCCACCTCTCACCTTGGCACGCTACTTCCACCGAGTCATGCAGCAGGTGGATCTTCGTACCTTACTTGCTGCTTGATCGATTTAATCTTGTTCGAATACTTTGCGAAACGTGGTGGTCGGTGTTGTGCTGTAATTTACTAGAGTACTTGCAGCACAACACCGATTACTCTGCTTACCCCGATTGTCGGGATTCAGCGTGTGTGATATGTATGTATGTATGTATATGTATTTTTTCCCCATCCGCCCCTTGTGCCCCTCCCCGAAAAAATGCTGGATCCGCCCTTGGTTTGGCCTAGTGCGTTCGCTCGCACTCTCACAGTTACTATATTACTGGCGAGGCTATCTTCTGGCTGAAAAGAAACGAGAACTGTTTTTAGAAAGAGCGAGAACGACAACTATTTTTACGAGCTGGCATAATGAATGAAAATGAAAATGAAAATGAATAGCTTTTATTTTTTCTTGTTTTAACACACACACGAGAGTTTAAATAACACATAGAACAGTAAATAGATAGACAAGAAAAATTTGACCTGACACAGCCTTGGTCCCTCCCCACCGAGCCCTGGAGCTGATGAGAGGGACGCTGATTTTAAGTCAGGCCCAGGTACGCAATACACTAATAAACCCTAACTAACCTATAACTATAACTATAACTAAACCCTAACTAACCTCTAACTAATCACAGTAAACAGAAGAAACGAATAATATGGAAGGTAAGAGCACAGTTATAAACGCAGTTATAAAACGCACACAACACAACATACACAATACATTCGTCCGTCCGTCTGTCTGTCTGCATGTCCAATTAACAATTTTGGGGGCATTAGGCCTGAATTTCTAACAACATTTTGTATAGTACATTACATGTCTAACTGCTGGGCAAATATATATTTTCTTAAGTGCATAAGTGGGAAGGCCACTTGCGGAGTCTTCTAAAGAAGTGAATATCAAAAAAATTCACTACATCATAAATTGCTGCATCTATCTTTCATACATTTTACATGTACAGTCTTTGGATGATGAGTAAAGGAGTAATTAGAGATGGTAGTAGGTGATAGCACACGTGTGTTTAGACAGTGGCAAACATTTTTAACCCCCGACGAAAAAAACGGAGGGGTGTTATAAGTTTGACGTGTGTTTAACCCCCGACGAAAAAAACGGAGGGGTGTTATAAGTTTGACTTGTGTTTAACCCCCACGATAAAAACGGAGGGGTGTTATAAGTTTGACGTGTGTTTAACCCCCGACGAAAAAAACGGAGGGGTGTTATAAGTTTGACGTGTGTGCGTGTGTGTGTGTGTGTGTGTGTGTGTCAGTGTATGTGTGTGTGTGTGTGTGTGTCTGTCTGTGGCATCGTAGCTCCCAAACGGATGGACCGATTTGAATGCGTTTTTTTTTATTAGGAAGCTGGTTTAATCGGTATGGTTCTTAGCTATGTTTGTAATCAAGTAATCAAGTAATCAAGTAATCAAGTAATTAAGTAATAAAAAAATTAATTATGTTAAAAAGTGGACCGATTTTCATGCGTTTTTTTTTTAAAAAGCTTGAAATAAAAGTTAAATTATAAATTTAAAAAACCCCGACCCTTAAAAATTCAAAAATAATTTCCGTTTACTTACTTAAAGGAGTCGGGGGACCGCTAAGTAAATAAAATATAAAAACTCAGAGCTGCGCGGGAATTTACTTAGCGGTCCCCCGACTCCTTTAAGTAAACGGAAATTATTTTTGAATTTTTAAGGGTCGGGGATTTTTTAAATTTATAATTTAACTTTTTTGTAACCTAGGCTAAGTGTACATTGAAAAAAAATCCAGTGAAGTTTCTTGTCAGTTCTTCCTCGCTGCGATAATCGAACTGGCGGAATGTTACAATTAAAAATTTAATAAATCTGATTGCAGTGTACTAGTAAGAGATGATATAAATGATAAAGTGTTTTTTTTATTAGAAAAAAATTACGTGCAATTTAGTTGACCAGCTGCTCCATGGTGTGGATTCCACGTAAAACTGTAGGTCCACCAGGTTGACTAGAAGAAATTGCTTAATATCCACCCTTGCCACACATTATGTGGCATAATGTGTAATATTACGAGGTTTGACAGGCAGGTAACAGGTTACATAGCAGGAATGGATTTAGCAAATATTTGTTTTGCATTTTTTAGGCCGTCTGTCTGTCTGTCCGAGGGCTGTATCTCTTGAACCGTAATAAGTCCGTTGACATTTTCACAGAATATGTGTGGGAAGACCACCCGTCAGGTGGGACGACGACATCAAGTACGTCGGCGGAAAGCAGTGGTTCCGTATCGCTGAAGGCCGGGAGGACTGGAGGAAAATTGGAGAGGCGTATGTCCAGCAGTGGACGCTTACACGCTGCCTGACTGACTGTGTTATTATTGCCGATATAGAAACAAAAAAAAGTAAAAAATTCACGGCGGTTCCCATAGAAGAAACTAAAAAGTGTATGCGCGCCATCTACCGAAAAGAGTGTGAAGCATTTTAACTAATCATGAATTTTAACTAATTTGAAGCATTTCATAAACACGTCATAGACGGCGTGAGTGGCACTGACCATGACATCGCGATACGCAACCCTCGGTGCGCGAGTTCGACTCGCACTTGGTTTTTTATGGAGTCTTGTCGACTCCCGGAACACTGGTTCAAATGTAATTTCTTGTTACATACGTACATAAAAAATATGTTCTGTCTTCTTGCTGGCCATGGAGTCCCTCTGAGGTCAACATCAACCAACTTATTGTTAATCCCGGAACACAGGTCTGAATTTATGTCTCGCTCATTCTCTGTTCATGCTCCGCGGCTCTGGAAGGCATTGCCTGAGCCCATACGCAGTGCGCAGAGTGTGCACAATTTCAAATCACGCCTGAGGGAACATTACCTGTCGCAACAGTGATCTGTTCTCCTTCGATCCCCGTCCACGGTTGCCATTGTTTTATTGATTCATAATGTATTTTTATTATTTTTTTTCTTTTCTTTAGGTGCGTACAATTTGGGACTTGTTCGCTGTGCCCCATTATTATTAGTGCCCTTAAATCTAATGGGTGAGCTGGAAGAGATTGCCATAGGGCAATAACCTCACCCATTGGATGAAGGAAAGCAAAAAGAAACTATGTACTGATCTATAAATGTTATTTAGCTAGATTTTTTTTTTTAAATTGTTATTTATTTGTTATTGTTTTTAGTTATTATCTAGTTTTATTTTCACTGTGTGTTTTGTTATATTGTTTTTATGTCTTTTTTTCATCCAATAAATGGTTATATTATTATATTATTATATATTGTTTCAGCACTGAACGGCTTGCAAGCCGTACAGCGCGACCTGAAAATGGTTGAGAAGGAAATTCTATTCCTCATTGACCAGATGGAGCAGTTTGATCTGTTCCCTGTGATATACCCCGAGAACTATGTCGACCCTGACACCAAAGAAATTGATAAGACATGGGTACATCCTTGCAAGGTACGTGTGAGACGACGTAGACCTCTTCTTCTTCCTCTTCTACTTGGTGGGTTACGTATTTCAAATTCACTTAAGAAATTGAGGATTGTGGATTTGGGAATTCCTTGTATTGTGTACCAGGTAGATAGTGTCCCTTGTAGTTACAGTACATTGCTCTAAATTTGTACAAAAATCCCCGTATGTCTGAACACCACTGCGAAACGAACTCGGAGGCGGCGCGAATTCCTTATTTCTCAGTCGACCAGCGCTATTCGAATGTAACGCGACAAGTTCAACCAATCTTCTTCGTGATGGGCAGTTTCCGAATGTAGGTCGCTCTGCTTGGACCCGTTGTGCTTATCCCCCCGGCTGCTACTCCATCCATCCCAGCTCCTTCCAGAAGACCTGCAGGCAGAGGGTTTTTGAGGATGTTTGCCCGCTCATTTGCCACCCCCTCGCACTGTAGTAGCACGTGGGATGCCGTTCCTTCAGCCCCCATGCAACCCCTGTACAGAAGGCTATCTGTGAGGTTTTACCTGTATGAATAATGCTTATTTAGTGGATAGTGTCCAGTCAAAGTTCCACCACCAGTCTGATTTTACCTTTGTTTAGCTGCAGTATACCCTTGGTGAACTTACTCTTGATGGCTGGCACCGCCGCTCTGGCCTCGTTTATTTGTGACCACTGCTGTTGGTGTTGCTCTTTGGCTTGTGTTCTGATCTGATCCATGTCCTTAGTTGGTTAAATAGGAGAGGTACCTACTCTCTATCAGTGTACAAGCTGGGCCCAGCTATGTATCTTATATTGAGATCCATATGAAGTTTGTTTGCCAGTTCTTCTCCGCATTGAAATTAAGTAGGTTACCTATATATGGATGAAATTGTACAATAAACATATTATGTGTGGACGCCTGTCGTATCCGTATTCTTTGATGAACAGACAAAAACTGGAGATGGTTCGAACCGCATCAGAGCGTCCTATCGAGACCGCATATCGTTTCCAGTCCCCATACCCGATCATTTTATGCGTCGCAGATGCGGCGATCGGATCTGTAGCAGTGGCGGCGCTAGGCGTCGGCGAAGTCGGCGATCGCCGACGGCCTCGCGCCTGAGGCCCCCGCAAAAATTCGTTTATCCTAGCTGACTCCCTTTGGGATCGCGCGATCCCAAAAATTCTCATCAAAGTATGGTCGCGCACTTTGGGCTATTGCTTGTTGGGTTATTTATTTATTTTAATTTATTATATTGTTCATGTGATTTTTGTCAACATTCGATTAGCAATAAAACTCATATATTCATACATCAGTCTCATTCTATTTATTGTTTTCTTTCTGACTGGGAAATGAAAGAGGCCTCGCAAAGCTGATGTCGCATGACGTCTACATTTAGTCTAGCACCGCCACTGACAGCGTCGTATGCACATATTGCAGCATCTTTTTCATAAGGTTTTTTTTTCATAAATTTCGATCCTTCGTATTAGAACTTAGAAAAGCGTGTGATCGATAGATATAACAAATGGCGTCATTTTGCTATAAAAATTCCATTCAAATTCTCTTTAGTTTCTGAGATCAAGTCTTCAAAGTTCACGCGGAAGAAAACATCGACATTTGGTTTACCTTATAGTTTGTATAGAAAATGATACAAATTTACAACCAGAAACGTGTGATCGATAGACAAAGAAATGTTCTATATTTTCCAGTAGCTTTTAGCCTTTAGATTGGTCCAGTCATCACGGGCTACTTCTTCAAAAATCCAAATGTCATCAGCAGAATGATACATGTGTGGACCTAGCTCAATGCGTGTGTGAACCAGTGGCGGCTTTGACCAATGAATTTTAGTGAGGCACCTAGGTGGATTACCTACCTACATAATAGCATTTTATTAATGTTGTATTGCAGTTTTCATTTCGAGGACAGGACATGCCCAAAGTCTAGCAATAAATAAACATCCATGTTGATTTTTTTTTCTTTACCTTCAAGAGGCGCAAGTGAGGCAGCGGCTCACTTGCAACACCCGGGGAACCGCCACTGGTGTGAACTAAATAGGTTTACCATAATTATTTTAATGTCGTTGCAGACATTCTTTGTGGAGTTAGAGCAGCAGAGAGCTGAGAGAATCGCCATGATGTCGCGGATGTACGAGCGCATCGGGCCCAACCTCATGAAGCTGGAGTACCTCATCTTGGGCACTAGCACAGGGCAGGCCACCATTATGACTACTTATTATGAATACTGGGAGAAGAAAATATTTAGGTGTCTCATTGAGTAAGTATTGATATTAAGTTTGATTTTGGGGGATAAGCCCCGGCACTTATTCTCTTAGGGGCCAACTTCGGGGCCGTCCATATATTACGTCATCGATTTTGCCGATTTTCGACCCCCGCCCCCCACCCTAAGTGTGTTGCCCCCCCCCCCCCCCCCCCCCCCCCCCCTCTATCTCGCAAAGCTGATGTCATTTCCATTACCTAATTTTTATTCCAGGAATTGAATGGATTCCTTACAGTTAGTCAAAACAATATATAAGTCGCGAGCACAGCTAGTGATGTAATTTTGGGGTCATCCGTAGTTGCATTGATGACGTAAATTTTGACAAGACCCCCCACACTCCTTCGTCATATTACCATCATCCGGACTCATAACAACCACCAACTTGTTCCAGGCTCTGCTTGGAGAACTTACAGCAGTTTCAAAAGATGCTGGAAGGCGACGCTGCATTGTTCCAAGTGGACGCCGCTCTCGTGCCTCCAGACATTGTAATGAAACCCACATCGGACGAGGTTTGCAACATACTGGGTTTCGACCTGAGACATTTCTTGAAGAGGTATGTTTACGTATCGATAAGTACTATCAAATTGGAAAGCGATGGAATGAGCACTGAACTTCGAGCCGTAGTAGAATATGAAAGGTGCTAAACGACTCCCTTGCCTGGAGCAGTGCAGAAAAGCCTAATTCATTGCTAATGTGCAAATTTTTTTTTTATTGATTTGACGCATATTATGAACAAAAACGCAAAAGGCCAATATATACATTTTTGGCCCTGAATTTCGTCGTGATTTAATTTTATCCATAATGTCTTATTGAAAAGTGGTTAAGTATATGAATAAAATAGTTTTAAGCTACTTCAATATTTACTTTTATTCCATAAACACATTACTTGTGTTTATTTGTGTGTCCAAGTATACCTGCTTAGCGGATATAAAACCAGTACCTACCTATGTATTTTTATACACATAGACTTGAATATAAAGAAGTTTACACAAAACAAAAGCTTGCCTATTGTTTCTGATTTATAAGGCAAATCGGTAAAAAATAAAAGTTTGAGTCAGATGGGCCAGAGCATATGCTCCGACCAGCCAATATCACCTCCTAGAAGGTGACATAGACTTGCCTTTGGATTGTTGTCAGGTTAACAATGACAATACTGAATTGGTTTCTATATTTTACGTACTTTCAGAATGACGGCTTTCCCTCGCTGGATGAAAACAACTTGCATCCCGTGCCCACCTCAAAAGTCGCTCGATTCGACAGGCAACGAGGTCTATATACACTCATTCTTCGAGGACATCCTGCGCGTCGTCTCGATAGACGACATCTGCGGTCTCACTCAGGATACTATACACAGACTCACACAGAAGGTCTACAGCTATGTGCAGAAGTATGCTCGAGTATTTTGTATTTTCGTGCGAGTTTTTCGATAGTTTTTTTTTTATTCTCGGTTTTTTTTCCATTTTATTGAAAGTGTGACATGTGGCGCCGAGTCACCCATAAGGTAACGACGACGCCCGCCCATGGAAATTGGTCGCATGCGGGGGTTGCGAATGCCACGCCTGACAGGTGCCTATTCATGCCCCTCTTGAAGGACCCGAGACTGTATTTAGGGGGAAATATATGGGCAGGGAGTGCGTTCCAGAGTTTACCGATTATGTAGAGGCAAGATCTGCAGAAACGATTGATACGCATCCGCGGTAAGTCCAGCGTGTAGGGATGCAATCCCTAGACCAGTGCATGTGGTGCGGAGGTGGAAAGGAGACGGCGTGATCGCGCTAGCAACAGTTTTTTTAAAACGTCAAACATAATCATAAAGTTAAAACAGCTCCTGCTTACAAATATATAATGTTTTCATCAATATTTTCGTAACTGCACATTGTATACAGGGTGTTTCAGGATCGGTTTGAGAAACTTCAGGAATAGAAAGTACTCATTATTAGAAGAAAACAATTCTTATCCCTCAAATCGAAATTCCGTATTTTTTTTTTCATACAAAAATTTAAAATTTTAATAAAAACTCGATGGACAGTGAGTATGGGGAGATTTGGCAACAGTGCTATCTAAGTCTAGGGAGTGCATATTGACCTAGTCCAGTCCCCTTTTCTTTTAATGTCATTAAAATTGAAGTGCATTTAATTCTACTATGCAAGTTAGTCATTTTATTTTTATTTAATAAAGGCGGATGGTTAACCGTCCAACAAATCCCGATGAAACGATTTTCAACAAAAAGTACTATAAAATGACCGAATCTGGGAAAAAGTTTCTCCGAGCTTTTCGTCTTCAAATATGGACCCCTTTCGAAACCTGAAGTTGCGAAACCCTTTCATTAAACAGCCTTGTATATAAATATTTAAGAGGTGGGCCTTCAACCTTGCAGGTGGCATAAATATCAACATCTCTGGCAATTCGACAAATCGCTCTCGTGCGAGGAATACCTCCAGAAGAACGATCAGATAACGAAATTCGACGAGAGATTCTTCTTCTTCGAGGACATAATAGAGGATCTCGACAGCCACAACAAGTATGTTGATATCTGCAGCATCCGTGTGAACCTGAGGCCCATCATAAGGCAGGTGCAAGAGCACGCTCAGGAGTGGAAGGACACGTTGGGCGCCACTATAGCGGCCCACACCAGGATGGATATGTACGATTTAAAGAATCAGATTGATGTGAGTATTGTCATCGTCGGGTCTTTTTAGGGTTCCGTGTCCGTCGTACGGGACCCTATTACTAAGCCTACACCGTCTGTCTGTCTCCGTCTGTCTGTCGGAGGGCTGTAGGTATCATTTGAACCGTAATAGGTAGCCCGTTGAAATTTTCACAGAATATGTGTTATTATGGCCGATATAACAACAAATAAGAAAAGGTACAAAATTTACGGGGTCCCCATACAAGAAACTAAAAATTATATGCGCGCCATCTACCGAAAACAGTATGAAGTATTTTAACTAATCCATAGACGGCGTGAGTACCGCTGACCATGACATGGCGATACGGACGGAACCCTCGGTGCGCGAGATGAACTCGCACTTGGCCTGTTTTTTCATGACAACTGATGAATTTATTAAATTCATATCCCTTGAATTTATTTTTATTTTTATGATGATGTAGCCAACCTTGTCAAGGTTGGCCACATCACCTACTACATCGGTTATGGCAACCCATAACACCTTGATGAACTGGGTGCCATGTCGGTGCTTCCCTTCGGTCGTGCCGGCTACATTGAACTGGACAGAAAACATGAACTAATTACGTTTCAACCGATCTTTCATTCAATGCGGTGGTAGAAACTCGGGCGGGTTGAACCCTACCACCTAGTAAGGTAAGGGACCAAAAGTTTTGCGTGGAATTCGAACCACGCTCATCCATTGACCGCGCCCAGGAGTGCTAATTATCCGACCGACAGTCGACCGACCGCACCACTGAGCTACCGAGGCTGACAATCAGCAACACCCTCAAGCATCCTCCTTTCGTCAGTATTCTTACTGACGACAGGAGAACGCCGACCAATAACAACCGGACATACATAATGTCGTGGGGCTCTTTTCATGACTATCATTTGTTACTACGGCGGTCAGTCTCAAATCATTGTGGGAAATTTTTACAGCTAAAACAAAAACCTATTTCCATTTTTCATTCACAATTTTTCTGCAATGCAACTGTTTAAAACTGTGTTTTAGATACAATGACACACTTTCCTCACATTGATTTGAGACTGACCGCAATTGTAACAAATGACAGTAACGAAAAGAGCTTTCCAACGACACATGTCTTGTCGTTATTGGTCGGTAGGGTAGGGACGCATCTCACCCATTTTTTCCCATCCTTCTTTAGTTTATGCTCGGTCAGCTTATTACCATTAGACTATTCGCCATTTGTGTATGAAAATTTCTCTTATTTTATCTTTGGAGTTCTAGAAAGCAAAATTAAAACTCCACATTTGACTCTCACAGAATTTCCAAACGACCTTGAACATGAACATTAAGGGGTTGGAGGACTTCAAGTTGGTGATGGCGACCATCACGCAGGTCCAACAGTTCACCATTACTGCCGAGGTCAAGTACAGAAACATGGAGGAGACCTTTCACATGCTCCGACAGCATAAAATTCAGGTAAATATCTTTAGCAGAAATTATCTCAATGAAATTCCCATAATTTTCATGGTCTGTAATTTCTACACTATGAAGACGTCCACAGTTTCGGTTTAAATAATTTTTATTGTCTCAAAGAACGTGTACACAATCGCTTGCAGAGATTATTGTCAGTTGTTGCAAAGCACTTACCGGGGGCGGACTCGTGGTCACACCGATTTGTCACACTAGTGTGGCCACGAAGAATTACCTAAACATAAGACTCGTGGTCACACTAATGCGGGAAACCAGAAAATCAAAATACTTATCGATATGGGCATCTGTACAACAAAAATAAAACAAAATATAATCTACTTATACCTACTTAAATAATGAAAATTTTAAACTAAACATAATCCATACTGTAATATTTATTATCACATTCACATATTTAGATTAATTTTAAATATACAGATTATAAAAATACACCACATATACTCAAAATTAATATAAAAATAATAAACGGAATACCGCCGGCGGCGGGAGGCAAGCCTCCAAGCACGCCGGCGGGTGCAGGCCGTGGCTACGGAGCTCTCCGAGACGACGCGAGGCAAGCTACGAGCGATAGGTGGTGGTACTAGACATGTAGGCCACCACCACCCCCATCTCGGAGAGCTCCGTATCCGCCGGACTGCACGGCGACGTCGTCGCGCAGCTCTTTTAAACGTCTTCATCTTCGCGCGCGCGTCGCCTCATCGGTGCACTGCACCACCGGTAGCGGGGGCACTAGACGGGGCGCGAGGTCCCGATGACCCCAAGCTGACCGATGGTGGACGCCGCCCTCGCCGTAGTTCTTGTGGCTCGGCCGACGTCAACGCTCCACCTTCGTCGTCGATAGAATGCACCGGCGGCGCGGCGTGGAGCTGGGTGGTGGGGTGTGCGTGTGAGATGTGAAGAAGCACGGCGGCTCTCGTGTCGGACGACCCGGGCGATGGGAGGCAAGGCGACGCGGTGGGCGGAGAGTGCTGCTGCGGGCGAGCGGTGGCGGCGGCGGCGGCGAAGTCGAGCGCGGCGGCGGCCGGCCGTCGCTGCAGAGCCTGCTCCCCATCACGCGCGTCGCGTCCCGGGTGGTCTGCAGCCGCTTCTGTTGCCTGGCATGTCGTGTTGGTGGAGTATACCGGGGACGCCGAGCGGCGGCAGTGGTGATGCCGGCCGGCACGGTGCCTCTAACCGTGCGGGCCGCTGCGCCGCTGAAGAAGGGTCCGCGCGTGGCGGCAGCTCGGCTGGTTCGTCCCAGGCAAAAACTTTCACAATTTTTTTTCAAGAGAAATTTTTTCCGACATGTCGGTTTGACAGCTTTTTTTCTTCTTAATATTAATTATTATAATATATAATAAATTCGAAACTAAACATATCGTATGATTGGTAAAGCTAATTAATAATAATAAAAAAATCAGTAAACAGACAGACGGACAGACAGACACACAAATTGAAATATTGATGCCAGCAGATTTGGGGACTGTTGCCAGAGGCTGCCTGGCCCGCGATACGACGACGTTTGAAGACACCCAGGCTAAAGGATTCGGGAAACACACTCGCCGGAAGACTGTTTCACACCCTAACGGTGCGACAAAGAAACGATTTTGAGATTTAAACGATTTAATTTCAAATAAAATTAAATTATCTTTCCAGGTATCGGACGAGGACCTTGCATTTACGAAGAACCTACAAGCTAATTGGGGCGATCTATTCCAAGCTTCTCTCTATCGCGCAGGGACATTGGAACACACCAAGGACAAGTTCTCCAAGATTACGGTTTTAGAAATAGCCGAATTCTTAAAGCAGATAGATGAATTTGTGGAGAAATTTGATGCGGAAGGACCCGGTACGGTCGGTGCGGATATGGACCAAGGAATGTTGCTAATGGAGGTTGGTGGTAGCTATATTTCGTCATTTCCATCTCACGAAGGTGTCGATCTAAGCTTGCGATGGTTTCACCGAACATATCCGGGCCCATCGGCAGTAGAGGAGGGTATTAATCGAGGTCGGGACTAGCGAGTGGCCACTCTAAATTTCCCGCGCTAAACTGTTATGAAATAACCGTTTGCCATCATGATATTGGTTATTTTTTTATTTTATATTGAAAGCTATTTAGGCCGGGTGAATGGTGCGCGCCGACTGGCGCCGAGGTTCCAGATGTATGATGATTCCCAGGTTCTTAGATCTATCGCTTTGAGTGGTCGGCTGAATCACGTAATGATGCTGACGGCGAAGCTTTGATTGAATTGAGTTTGATGGCTTCTGCAGTGTGTGGAGATTGGTACAGGCGAAACTCAATAAACTCGCCTCTTCCCGAAATTTTGCATAGGAGTTCGTTATGTAACGTAGGTGAGCACTAAGAAAGAATTTTTGAAAATCTATCGCCTAAGGGGGTTAAATAGTAGGGGATTAAAATTTGTATTGTAATTCGAGGCAGGGAGGGAGGGAGGGATGGATGGAGGTAGGGAAGGACTGAGAGATCTCTCTTAGGGGAGAGAGAATATATGCAGGGTGTTCGGCACATCGACCGATAAAATTTTTTTTGTAAGTGGGGTCATTTGCAACGTTTTGACCCATGATACCTTTTGTCAGGTGTCACGTTGTTCAGTGTAGCCGGCACGACCGAAGGGAAGCACTGACGTGGCACCAAGTTCAACCCGGTGTTATGGGCTGACATCACGGATGTTGTAGGTGATGTAGCCAACCGTGTCAGTTTCAATAAAAAAAAAAATGTGGTATCGAGAGACGATTTTTTTTTCTTATTTTTGAAAATTACCAAAATCACAGCTTTAAATCCTTGTAACTTTTTTGTTTATGATTTTATCAGCACGAAATAAAATAGATTGAATTTTACGATGTATCCTTGTTCTGGAAAAAATATGATTTGATGAAATTAATACCATGAAAAGGTTTTATGACCTCCTAAAGACCCGAGAACGAGTAAAAATGTGACAGAATCTTAATTTCTTAATTCATTTATAAAAAACCTAACAGCAATTGAGTGCTTCAGTTTCCTTTAAAAAGTTCGCTTTCCAACGGTATACCACATGTCATACAAATAATTCACTATTTGGCCAAAATTAGGCACAGAGACAGAACAGAACGACAAAATTAGGGATAATTTGCAAGAGTGCCCGCGCAACCGGTACATGTTCTAAATTTGAAAATGCTCCTGAAAACGCTCTCAATACGGGAAGCGACCACCGATTAGTGCCCGTGTTGTCGTTCTGTTCTGTCTCTGTGCCTAATTTTGACCACATAGTGAATTATTTGTATGACATGTGGTATACCGTTGGAAAGGGCGTAAACTAGCAAACTTTTTAATAGAAAATGAAGCAATCAATTGCGGTTAGTTTTTTTATAAATGAATTAAGAAATTAAGATTCTGTCACATTTTTACTCGTTATCGGGACTTGGTGAGGTCATAAAACCTTTTCATGGTATTAACTTCATCAAATAATATTTTTTCTAGAACAAGGGTACATCGTAAAATTCAATAAATTTTATTTCGTGTTGATACAACTACAAACAAAAAAGTTGCAAGGGTTTATAGCTGGGATTTTGGTAATTTTCAAAAATAAAGAAAAAAAGGTATCATGGGTCAAAACGTGGCAAATGACCCCAATTAGCTACAAATAAATTTTGTCGGTCGATGTGCCGAACATCCTGTATATTGCGTCGACTCAAATTAAGCATAACCTACAATGCCGCGAGCGAAAAGTTTTTTTTATGGAAACTGACACTTTCACCTACAACATCCGTGATGTCAGCCCATAACACCTTGGGAAACTACGTGCCAAGTCAGTGCTTCCGTTCGGTCGTGCCGGCTATACTGAACTGGACGGAAAACACGAACTATTTACATAGCCATTTCAACCGACCTTTCATTCAGTGCGGTGGTACCAACCCGGGCGGGATACACTCTTACCACCCAGTAAGGTAAGAAGAGAAGGGACCTACTTACAGTTTTACGTGGAATCCGCACCAGCCTCCAACGGTCGAGCGGTCACCCATCCAAGTACTGACAGCGCCCCTGGTGTGCCTACTTATGATCACGACCGACAGTCGACCGACCGCAACTCGATAATAGACAGCAGAAGACAACTTATTTTATAAACTCGCAGGAATATGTCAAGCTGTTTGATGAGTTGGAAGCGCGCAAGAAAATGTTTCAAAGTGCGGAGCAACTGTTCGAGAACGCCCTGGCAGACTTCTCGACGTTCGTGCGGGCCAAGAGTGACTTCGTCGCCATGGATTCCGTTTACAAGATATACAAGGCGCAGAAGAGCGCCCGGGACACGTGGGGTAAAACTCTGTGGGTCAACCTGAATCCGCAGGCGTTGGTCGATGGAATTGAACAGTTCTTCAAAGATTTTAGGTATGTTCTCTTTACTCAGCTCGGGCTTTCTATCTCTGTTTATTATTATCCAAAGACTATGCTTCTCATGCGAGAGGTCCGAGGTTCGAATCCGGTCGGCGTGTACAAATGAGTTTTTTCTGACGAAAACATTTACGTGCATACCTACACCTGCTGCTTTACCGTTCGGAACCGGTGTAAAACTGGGGGTTCCTTCCCTTGTCCCTTACTAGGTGGTAGGCTCAAATTGCAGCCGACTGGTTTGGTACCACCGTACTTGATGTAAGTTGGCCACATAGTAGGCTCGGTTGTGTTCTCCTCTAGTCCAGTATCGCCAGCAATCCAGGTAAGTTTCCGGTATGGCACCTACCTTCTCGGAGGTGATATTGGCTGGTCGGAGCATGTGCTATGGCCCCTCCGACTCAGCCACCCATACCGGATAGCATTTTTTTTTTTAATTATGATTATGATTTAAAGTGTGAGAGTTAGGGACCCTGAGCCCCGTTGACACTGCGACCAAGGTAGATCTATTGTGACCTCTCAAAAGTTTAGCGCTCACCCCCAAGTCCGATTTCCGCTATAAGCCGAGTTATATTCTGGGGATTGAGTGCCTGCATTTGGCGTGGGTTAAAAATATAACCCCCAAAAATACGGCTTCTACTGTGAATGAGCACTTCACATTCACACAGGATGTGTACGGGCGTTTCATCCTCTTGGATACGGAACCTGCACACCAGTGTGTCGCTATGTCTCATTCGGTGTAGGTGTTTATTTAGTCTGCAGTATCCTGTTAAGGTCCTTATTAGTATTCTTATGTCCAAAGACTATTGCATATTTTTCAATATGTATATCTTTGGTTTTAGCAAATTGATATCGTATCTTTTGAAAATAATAGCCCCACTCACTAGCGGCTGGTCCTAAAGTGCGCTCGTGCGCCGCACTACCATACCACGAGAACTTCACTAAAAATAAATAATATCTTACAATACAACATACCTACATTAAAACCTTAAGATCGTACTCCAAATAAATACGAATGTGAATTCGTCCTTATTTTATAGATCACAAGGCACTTTTTTGCGAGTATACGCTGCCCAGTGCGGAATCGAAAGCGCACGCGGGCCTCCCATACTGAATGTATGGGGATCGGCAAAACACCGCTGGCGCGTGAGACAAAGGTTACTTCATAGAAACAGTATGGGCCGAAATGGAGTTTTGCGTACGGCGCACGAGCGCCAAACAAGGACGCTATATCGTGAATAGCCGCGCGTGCGACACGTCGCGAGCGATTCGTTTTGCACGAGTCCGTCTACCTAGAGTCAGCGCGCTGTCATTTGATGGATGTCACATACCCGTTAGCGCGCGAATATTTAAACTGGGATATGGTTAGGTTTTGTGCTTTCTGTCACTAATTAATTAATTGGTGCCGATATTTGCCTAAGCGTTGGTTAAAGGTAAGGCTTTACAATCAGGTGATCCCGGGTTCAATTTCTACTTTACAAATGCTTTTATTTTTATATATTTGAAGTATTTTTGGGACATTGCTACTGTTTTCTTTTTGAAAGCTGCAGTAGTGTTGTGGTCTATGGGTGTGTTCATAAAGGTACTAAAATTTTTTTAAAAATCTTGCTTGGATTTTTTTTTCTTGTTTTTTGCAACTCATTGCGTGTCTTGAGACTATTCATAATAGGTACGTAAATAATAAAACGCAGGCGTTTAAAAAATTCGGAAGTCCCGATCTTAAAATAACATGACGGGAATGTGTTGGGAAATTTGGTATTTAAGTAGGTAGGTACTTAGCGCACTCCCGGTCCCTGAAGTCACCAGCCGCCACTGGCCCCACTACAACTCTCACCGTGGATGTCGTAAAAGCCGACTAAGGGATAAGGACGAGATGCCGCGTTAATAGGCGATAGGCTAGCCACCTCTCAATTTGGCACGGTCCTTCCACCGAGTCACGCAGCAGTTGGGTTTCGTGCCTTCCCTGCCGCATGATAGTTTTGTCCTAATACTTTGCTAAATGTGGTGGTCTACCGGAGTTCATGAAGCAAAACACCCATTATTTACTCTGCTTGCACCGATTGTCGGGCTCCAGCGTGTGGTATGCGTGTATCACTTTGGTTTTAGTAAATTGTTTTATCGAATATTTTTCTAACATGTTAATGGCACGCAGAAAACTACCAAAGGCGACCCGCGGTACGAGCACCGGGCTAATGTTGGACCTGAAGATGAAGCAGTTCAAGAATGTGGTGCCCCTCATGGTGTCGCTCAAGAACGAGGCCATGCGGGAGCGGCACTGGATGGAGCTGATGAAGAAAACGAGTAAGCTCTTTTTTTTTAATATTCAAATAATTTATTGACAAAAAGAAACATTAAAAAGTAGTTATAAAATGTTGCGACTAAAGTACGCAACTAAATTATAGTATGTTTTCTTTAAAGGACAATTAAATGTTTTTGGTTGCTTGGGTTGTTATAATAAATTTAAAATAATATAAATTTTATATTTTTAATAATTTATTTTGTTATTATAATTTTTTTAAACGTAATCTCTTCAAATATTTGATTTTAATTTTTAATTAAAATAATTATAAACATAATAAAAAAAATAAAAATACGAAAATGATTAAAACGATTAACTTTTCATTTCAAATTAAGTAATTATTAAAAATAATTATGCTACATTAACTATTATTAATTAATTAACTCTAGACTTGCGCCTGTGACAATGTTTTGTAGCTATTTATGTTCTATTAATTATTTATTTTTTCCTTTTAGGTGTTTTAATCTATAATTTAATAATGTATGTTTTTTTACATAAAAAATCAAAAGACACAATAGGTACATTTAATCATCAATGACCTTGTGCAACAGATCAAGACTTTGACATGTCACCCGAGAGATTCACACTGGATAACATGTTCGCTATGGAGTTACATAAGTACCAGGATGTTGCTGAGGAGATCGTCAACCACGCCATTAAAGTAAGTATAAATTAATTTAATAATTAATTTTTATTAATTAATTTAATTTTTTTTATTATGATGTTTATAGTATTACTGTAATGTAATTAATTTCAATTTTGGTTGGTCGTAATAAATAAATTATTATAAAGAAATTGCCTTGTGCATTGTGTAAAAAAACAAAACAAAACAAAGTATTCAATCCATATGGTTACTTGCGGGATGGCAGTTTGTCAGCCTCCTCGGTAGCTCAGTGGTGCGGCCGGTCGACTGTTGTTAAGCAACGCTGAGCTCGGTCAGTCAGTACTTGGATGGGTGATCGCTCAACCGTTGGAGGCTGACCGTGGTTCGGATTCCACGTTAAACTGTAGGTCCCTTCCCTTTTTACACCAAGCACCTAGTTCACCCGGTGTTATGGACTGACATCACGGATGTTGTAGGTGATGTAGCCAACCGATTCAGTATCCATAAAAAAAAACATAAATTGAGAATTTAAAAAAATATCCAAAGGATGACGGGAAGAAATCTCTCTAAGGGATAAGTCCACCTTTGCGCCTCATGTAAATATTATACCTTATTGTAATTGTTTCTGTTAAATGGTTTTAGGACATCAAGTTTTTCTATCTATCAACATAATATTACGCTGGTGATTCCTCTTCCAGCGAATCACTAGCGTCTTGATTATCTGTTTCTTCTATTCAATAAAGCACAGATGATCCAGAAACTTCGCATATATTCAAACTATACTAAATATCACAAAAACAGGAAGAAATCTATGTAAGATCTACTCTCATGTCAAGTACCGAGTCGAATCGAATGTTTCTCATAAACTCATAATCAAAAAGCAAGTGTTCCAGGCTGATTTGTTTCGAACGACAATCTTCCTTACCTATAATAAAATCCAACGTCTGCTTTCTGTCGGAGTGTCTGTCTGTCCGCTTATAACTCGAGAACCACTGAACCGATTTTAATAAAACAAAATTCTACGGATAGCTTGATTCTTCCCATCAACTATAGGCTACTTACTATCACGCTAAATGGCTTATGAGGTTAGCAGTGAAGTGAAATATGAGAGCGGGCGGAGCCGCGGACACAGCTTGTCTTATAATAATTTTTAAACACCAATAATATGTGGCCTATGCATACACTGCCCACAGATTATTAATAAGAAAAGGATCACTGTTGTTGTTGTTGTTGTTGTTTTGGTTTGGGGTTGGCTCTAGGCCTGCAAACTAATCCCGCTCGGTTGGGGTCCTTCGTGCAAAACCCCCCAATCTCCAGCTACCCCAGCCAGCCTATGTCTTCCATGGAAGCCACAAGTCGACCGGGGTGTCTGCAGGCCGCTTATCCCTTGGTCGCCTTTTACGACATGCACGGGGAGAGATGCAGTGGGACTATTCTTATTAAGCACCGACCCCACACAGTACAAAAGGAAGACTGTATGAGACATACAGTAAATATCATCCTCCATACGCATAGGTGTGAACAAAAAATGCAATATTACAGGAGCTGGCGATCGAGCGCGGTGTGCGCGAGGTTCAGGAGACGTGGGCGTTGATCGCGTTCACTGTGTCGCGGCACTGGAGCCGCGGCGAGGACCGCGGCTACACGCTCAACCCCATCGATGAGATTTCCGTCAAGTTGGATGACGACTCCATGACTCTTCAGGGCATGGCCGCTTCTCAGTAAGTTAATTGCGGTCTTTCCGTGACGTTGGATGACGACTCCATGACTCTGCAGGGCATGGCCGCTTCTCAGTGAGTTGATTAGGATCTTTCCGCGAAGTTGGATGAGGACTCCATGATTCTTCAGGGCATGGCCGCTTCTCAGTAAGATGATTAGGGTCTTTCCGCGAAGTTAGATGACGACTCCAGGACTCTTCAGGGCATGCCCGCTTCTCAGTAAGTTGATAAGGGTCTTTCCGTGAAGTGGGATGACGACTCCAGGATTCTGCAGGGCATGGCCGCTTCTCAGTAAGTTGATTAGGGTCTTTCCGTGAAGTTGGATGACGACTCCATGATTCTTCAGGGCATGGCCGCTTCTCAGTAAGATGATTAGGGTCTTTCCGCGAAGTTAGATGAAGATTCCAGGACTCTTCAGGGCATGCCCGCTTCTCAGTAAGTTGATTAGGGTCTTTCCGTGAAGTTGGATGACGACTCCAGGATTCTGCAGGGCATGGCCGCTTCTCAGTAAGTTGATTAGGGTCTTTCCGTGAAGTTGGATGACGACTCCATGATTCTTCAGGGCATGGCTGCTTCTCAGTAAGATGATTAGGGTCTTTCCGTGAAGTTGGATGACGACTTCATGATTCTTCAGGGCATGTCCGCTTCTCAGTAAGATGATTAGGGTCTTTCCGCGAAGTTAGATGACGACTCCAGGACTCTTCAGGGCATGGCCGCTTCTCAGTAAGTTGATTAGGATCTTTCCGCGAAGTTGGATGACGACTCCATGATTCTTCAGGGCATGGCCGCTTCTCAGTAAGATGATTAGGGTCTTTCCGTGAAGTTGGATGACGACTCCATGATTCTTCAGGGCATGGCCGCTTCTCAGTAAGTTGATTAGGGTCTTTCCGCGAAGTTGGATGACGACTCCAGGACTACAGGGCATGGCCGCTTCTCAGTAAGTTGATTAGGGTCTTTCCGTGAAGTTGGATGACGACCCCAGGATTCTGCAGGGCATGGCCGCTTCTCAGTAAGTTGATTAGGGTCTTTCCGTGAAGTTGGATGACGACTCCATGACTCTGCAGGGCATGGCCGCTTCTCAGTGAGTTGATTAGGATTTTTCCGCGAAGTTGGATGAGGACTCCATGATTCTTCAGGGCATGGCCGCTTCTAAGTAAGATGATTAGGGTCTTTCCGCGAAGTTGGATGACGACTCCAAGACTCTTCAGGGCATGGCCGCTTCTCAGTAAGTTGATTAGGATCTTTCCGCGAAGTTGGATGACGACTCCAGGACTGCAGGGCATGGCCGCTTCTCAGTAAGATGATTAGGGCCTTCCGCGAAGTTGGATGACGACTCCAGGACTCTTCAGGGCATGGCCGCTTCTCAGTAAGTTGATTAGGATCTTTCCGCGAAGTTCGATGACGACTCCATGACTCCGCAGGGCCTGGCCGTTTCTCAGTAAGATGATTAGGGTCTTTCCGTGAAGTTGGATGACGACTCCAGGATTCTGCAGGGCATGGCCGCTTCTCAGTAAGTTGATTAGGGTCTTTCCGTGAAATTGGATGACGACTCCATGACTGCAGGGCATGGCCGCTTCTCAGTAAGATGATTAGGGTCGTGGGCGCGGCGTAGGCAGTACGGAAACCTAAAAATGACTGAGAGACAGATCAGTAATATAAAATTTATCTTTAGGTTCATAGGCCCGTTCCTGTCAACGGTGCAGGGCTGGGAGAGGCGACTGTCGCTGATTTCGGAAGTGATCGAGCAGTGGATGGCGACTCAGCGCAAGTGGCTCTACCTCGAGGGAATCTTCGTCGGTGGTGACATCAGGCAGCAGCTGCCGGAAGAGGCGAAGAAGTTTGACGACATCGACAAGGTGTTTCGACGAGTAAGTCGTATCACGAGTTTAGCTAGTGGCTTCGTTCGTTGTTCACAGAAATTTGTACGAAAACATTTAGTTCTCATATCACAGCATTCACGAGTACAATATATCAATTTAACCTTACCCTTCTCCTACGGAGCGGCCGATATCGGCCGCTTTATACATTATTATACTACCAGCAATTAAATAATTAAATAAATATACTTTTTAATGTATTTTTTTTTATGGAAACTTACAAGGTTGTCTACATCACCTATAACATCCTTGATGTCAGCCCATAACACCGGGTGAAATTGGTGCCACGTCAGTGCTTCCCTTCGGTCGTGCCGGCTACACTAACCCGGGCGGGTTAACCCTCCCACCTAGTAATCTAAGAAGGGACATATGACTCCCTCCCTTAGTCGCCTTTTACGACATACACGGGGAGCGATGCAGTGGGGCTATTCTTTTAAAGTACCGGCCCCACACGTTACAAAATAATATACAATAATCTTTATCATATATGTAAATCACACACAATACTCACACAATTCGTTCCAAAGAATATTAAAACAAGCCTAAGTTTTTTTTTTTTTTTTTATTGCTACCGAACTGGGTGGCTCTGTCCGAGGTCGCAACCTCAGGCGCAGCCAATTTCACCCCCGAGGAGGTGCCAGTCCGGCTTGGAGGTGGACTAATATTGCTGGGGAAAGGCTATTAACCCGCGATTTGAAGATCCGTGGTTTGTAGGAGTGGGGGAAGATATTCCCTGGCAGCCCAAGTGACTGAGGTATCCTGATGTATTTTGTTTTTGTTCGTAGATAATGCTGGACACCGCTAAGAGACTCAATGTGGTTGATTGCTGCACGGTTACGGGAAGATTGGACGAATTTATCAATTTAGGAATTGGACTTCAAAAGTAAGTATGATTGCTTCGTATAAATGTTGTTACACGATAGGTAAGGGCTCGTACCCATACTGCGTGACCGATTTTACTCACTTGTTGAACTTTAAAATAACTTTTTTTATAAACAATTAAATATATTGTAAAATATAACTGTAACTACGTGACTTGGCACTAAACCCAATGCGACTGACCGTGGTACTTTTCGAACCCCCCTCCTCCCCCTAAATCGGTCACATAGTATGGGTACGAGCCCTGACAGGTGTTATCATATTCATCACGATGGCAATTTTCTATCGCGCAGGTGCCAGAAATCGTTAAATGAATATTTGGATTCCAAACGGAGGATTTTCCCGAGATTCTTCTTCATATCGACGGATGAGCTGCTCTCGATCCTGGGGAGCAGCGAGTGCAGTTGTGTCCAGGAGCACATGGTTAAGGTATGACGTGATAATTTTCACACAGCATTTTGTATTTGTTCAAAAATCATTCGTGGTCAATACATATTGCACTTGAACTCGTAACAATTTATAAATTAAATTCGAAACACCCACTCAGTCCCAATCACGACAAGGGACAATATTGAATAAATAGGTATCCAAAATTAGCCCAAATTTATATATTATTTCCCCTACATAAAATCTATTTCAATTTTCTAATTGTCACAATTAAAATAATTATTAAAATAATTAACAGTTTTACAATCTTAGATTAAAATCAATTAAAAATTCATTACAATCATCATGCATCAATTCAATTCAATACATATGTCAATATTTTTTTAAATCTAAACCAAATTACATTATAATTAAATCAATAAAATAAAAATAAAATTAAATAAAAATAAAAATTATCTATTTTAATGAATGGTTTGTCAGTGGTGGAGAATAAATCATTCTCCACTCCACTCTCTCTGACAAACCATTCATTTCCCGTGATTATTATTTATGTTTTGAAGTTGAGAGTTAGGGCCCCTGAGCCCTATTATCACTGCAATCTAGATAGATATCTTGTGATCTCTCAATAGTTCGGACAAGATAACTATCAAGCGGCAAGTAAGTCACGCAGACCCACCTGCTGCGTGGAAGGACCGTGCCAGGATGAGAGGTGGCGATCCTGCCGCCCTACAGCACGGCATCTCGTCCTTATCCTTTAGTCGCCCTTTACGACGTGCAGGGGGAGAAGGAGAGATGTACTGTGTGGGGTCGGTACTTAATAAGAATAGTCCCACTGCATCTCTCCCCGTGCATGTCGTAAAAGGCGACCAAGGGATAAGCGGCCTGCAGACACCCCGGTCGACTTGTGGCTTCCATGGAAGACATAGGCTGGCTGGGGTAGCTGGAGACTGCGGGGTTTTGCACGAAGGTCCCCAACCGAGCGGGATTAGTTTGCAGGCCTAGAGCCAACCCCAAACCAAAACAACAACAACAACAACATGCAGGGGGAGAAATGCACTGGGCCTATTCTTTTCAAGTAGGTACCGTCGCCATACGGTACGTTGCATGTGTGAGAGAAAAGACGACACCCTACTTCAACTTAGCTGCACTCTGACAACCTACAAAATCGCGCTTTGATTTCTGCAAGCACCATCTGACAGCTGTCAAAGCGTTGCAGAGTTGCTCTGGAATTATTCTAAAAGGGAAGTTTTTTTTATGGAAACTGACACGACCTGCAACATCCGTGATGTCAGCCCATGTCGTGCCGGCTACACTGTACTGGACGGAAAACACAAACTATTTACATAGCCGTTTCCACCGACCTTACATTCAGTATCATTTTTTTTTATTTTTTATTGACAGCGCGACATATGGCGCCGAGCCACCCATAAGGTGTCTAACGACGCCCATGGACATTCGGTCGTATGCGGGGGTTTCGAATGCCATGCCGGCCTGACAGGTGCCCATTCACGCCCCTCTTGAAGGACCCGAGACTGTACTTGGGGGGAAATATATGGGCAGGGAGAGCGTTCCAGAGTTTACCGGTTCTGTAGAGGAAAGATCTGCAGAATCGATTGGTACGCATCCGCGGTAAGTCCAGCGTGTAGGGATGCAATCCCTGCCCAGTGCGCGTGGTGCGAAGGTGGAAAGGGGACGGCGGGATCGCATTAAACAGCTCCTCCGAGCACTCCCCATGGAATAAGCGATAGAACACACTTAGGGAGCCGACATCCCTACGGTGTTGCAGTGGTTCTAGATCGCGGGACACCTCGGGGTCACCCACTAGTCGCACGGCTCGACGCTGGATTGAGTCCAGAGGCGCAAGCTGGTATGTGGCAGAGCCATCCCACAGGTGCGAGCAGTACTCCAAGCAGTCATTCGGTGATACTAACCCGGGCGGGTTAAACCCTTGTAATATAAGAAGGGAGTCATATCCCTAAGTCGCCTTTTACGACATACACGGGGAGAGATGCAGTAGGGCTATTCTTTTAAAGTGCCGGCCCCACTGCGAGGCTACGGGTGCAACTGGTAATTTATACAATGAGTGCATTTCATTGCAGATGTTCGACAACATCAGAGCTCTTGAGCTGTACAAGGATCACACGAATAGGCCGGTTGCGTCGAAAATGATTTCCTGCGAATCAGAAGTGAGCATGCAAATTTGATACCTTGTTTTCTCAACTGGATAGGTCACTGTAGATATACACGGTGTTAACCTAAATAGGCGACATTCCCGAAAAAGAGGTAATTTTTTTTTTGAGCTTTGGTTTTAAAATTTTCAATTTCTATAATTGGTATAAAAACATGGTATTTCGTAATAGGAATCGCACTGCATTACCAAAAAAATCGAAAGCTGGGTAATTTTTCAAATAAATGAAAAAAATCACATTCATATCGACACGATACAACAGCTAGCGCGCGACACGTCGTCAGTCAGCTGGGTCGCACACGGTCGCAGGCGCGCGGCGCGCGGTGGCGCTCGGTACACCATTCCAAAGAGAAATTGTCGCTGAGGTAAAATTTTGAATAAAATATGCAATTTTTTTTAAACTATTTTAGATTTAATTTTTTTGTACCACAAAATAATCAGTATACGAAATGGTTTAATATTCGGTATTAAAATTTAAATGTCGCGAAAAAAGTTAACACCGTGTATAAGGTCTTTCATTAGTAGTAGTTAGGTAACTTTACGCTAAGGGGTGTATGTGTACCAGATACTGATCACGTTCCCCATACCCATTTTTTTTAAAGATAAATACCTACCCATCCTACTAAAATAATAGTTTATTGAACCATTATTTCATAACATGGGTAGGTTTTTTATATCGTTAAAAAAATGGGTATGGGAACGTGATCAGTATCTGATACACATACACCCCTTAGCGTAAAGTTACCTACTAATGAAAGACCTTATTATAAGGTGTACCAGACCTGTTAAGCGGGTGATGAACACTCAATGGCTTCACCGGACACACCGGGTGTGTTTGGTTCCCCATTGCAAGTAGGAGAATGTTTCAATAAAGCAGAAGACTAAGTGATTGGTCAATTTTGCTCTCGATAGACGTTTCGGCTCGCGTCAAGCCCTCGTCAGCTAGTCCACATCTTGTAACACACCGTTATGCAAAACATACCACACGCTGTAACCCGACAACCGGGCTAAGCAGAGCAATCGGTGTTGCTGCAAAAACTGCTGTAAATTACAGCACAACACCGACCACTACGTTTAGCAAAGCATTCGGGCAAGATAACTATCAAGCAGCATGTAAGGCACGAAGACCCACCCGCTGCATGACTCAGTGGAAGGACTGTGCCCAGAGGCGGACTTTCCTTAAGACCGACTAGGCCCGGGCCTAGGGCGGCCAGATATTAGGGGCGGCCAATCTGTACCTGCTGCTGGAAGCAGTGAGCGCAGGTACAGAATAGAAAGGGTGCCGGCCGGAGCAAGTGCGTGCGACGTGCGAGTGGTGAGCGCGGCGGCGGAGACGACGCAGTATTTACGCAGACAAAATAATTTAAGCCGCAAAACTTAAACTTTAAAGCCGCAAAACTTATAAAAAATGCTTTTGCTATATGTAAAATAAACCGAGAAATAATATATTTCTGGCAGGTTGAACCAAACGCAATACTGATTTTCGTACAAATTCACATTTGTATCTATGCTGTAAACATTGGGGCGGCTGCATTGAATTGGGGTGGCTGGTACTAAACGGCCTAGGGCGGCTAAGGCTGCTAGTCCGACTCTGACTGTGCCAAGATTTATACATACATACTTAGCGTCACGCCGCCTGTTTCCCGGTGGGGTAGGCAGAGACAACGCACCTCCACGTGCCACGATCCTGACACACCTCTGCCGCCTCTTCCACTCCCATAATGTTCTTCATGCATGCTCGTCGGTTACGGGTACTGCGCACTTGACCATTTTTGAGCACATGCCCGATCTGGTGGAAGATTAATATTGCAAGAATCAGCAGTAGGCAAAGATATATTATGTATAGCATACTAGATAAATCACTCGGCCAACTAACATGTTCCAACGAGTTGCGGTTCACGATCCTCAAGTCTCTTAGTCGAGCGCGAGAGGTCGCAGCGCGCAGTCGTCGTCTGCCTGCTGCGATCGCGCCTCGCCTCTTTAAACTAATACATTTACACATCTTCGTCGATGCAAAGGTGCGATGGTGAATCTGGAGATGAAGTGTTAGAATGAAAAGACAATATGCACACCGACGCACGAGTACGATCGTGCGCCCTACCCCTTGCCTCTCTCCCGCACGCTTCCCGCCCCGCGCGCGCTCCCCCCTTCTGCTCGAATGCGCACCGCCTCCCCGCTACCTTACCCCATACCTCAGCCGCTGGAACACCGCTTCTCTGTATATTTCTTCGGAGCGATAAGGGCTCGTACCCATACTACGTGACCGATTTTACTCACTTGTTGACCCCTTCCCCCCCCCCCCCCCCCTTGTGACCTACTGTGGTATGTGCTCAGACCCCCCCCCCCCCTCCCCCATTTTCACGTAGTATTTTAAATATTAATAAAATAGCTATTTCTTTATATAGAAATGGCTATTTTTAGCCTATTTAATCATTATTTGAGATCTTAGTGTGGTGTAAACGGTACAAGGTAGTAAATCGGCAGGAAATGAAAACTATGCTCACATGTACAGGTAGGTATTTATGGTTTTATTCATTTATTTAAAATAACAATACACTTTCCAACAACTTTGGACAAGATATTCCCATATTGAACGTTAAAATTACTTTTTTTATATACAATTAAATATATTGTAAAATATAACTGTAACTACGTGACTTGGCACTACCCCCCCCCCCCCCCCCCCCCCCTTGTGACTGACCGTGGTATTTCTCGAACCCCCCTCCTCCCCCTAAATCGGTCACGTAGTATGGGTACGAGCGCTAACTCTATATAATATTTCCTCAAAGGCAGTAGGTAAATATTTTTATCTTTACTAAGCCGGTCTATGTGGTGTTCTAGATAATGGAGTTCCGGTACATAGTGTACACAGAAGGCCGCGTGGAGGACTGGATGAACCTGGTTCTCAATGAGATGAGACGCACGAATAAGTTCATCACCAAGAGTGCCATTTTCTACTACGGCAGGCTGTGGAGGGTTCCAAGGTTGCGATAATTGTTTTATTTGCTTTTTAAAATGAATAACTTCAACTGTTTTTGACAATTTGATATTACTTATAAAAATTCACAGACTTCGTGCCTCACACGACTATCGAGCACATTGGAAATGAATCTACGGAATTCGAAAAAAATGTCATTCTGACTTTTTAACTTTTTTCAAAAAGGTTAGGCTACAGGGCAAACCCTTTACCCGATCGTCTTTTTTTTAGGCTCAAATTGTAGCTGACTAAATTGTCTAGAGGAGTTTTTCTCAAATTTTTGATATCATTCTTCGTTTTCAAAATATCGAGTGCCAAAATCAAAAATTCGGAAAAAATCGCACTTTTTCGTGAAATTGGAGCCTACACTGGAGCGAATGAAAAGACATTACACAAAAGATTAGATTAGACATTACAGAAAAGACATTACAAGAAAAGACACAACATAACCTGAGATACAATAGCTCACCGACTATTAGCTGTACTGCCTAAACTAAATCATTCAATGGTCTTCTAACTAAATACACACTCACTCACACGCACAGACGGACGCTACACAGCCTACTTTCGCACACACACCACTCCATCATCTGGCTCAGTTATGGTAATTAGTAATTACGGCCCTGCTGCTTGCCTGGTGTGATGTCCGGTGAGGGGAGTGAACAGCGCAGTCCACACTGCCTGCCCTCTCCCTCGCCCAGTGTGCAGTTAGGTACGTGCTGTTATATTATACGATAGTACCTATTAAGTATCATGTGCTATATTGTCTTTCTTCTCTCTAACCGAACGATGGACCCTGTTTCCCATAGCACAGGGAATCCTAAAATGGGAAACAGGGCACCACTAGAAATTACGTACAATTATAAGCAATAGTAATTAACTCTAGTCTAAGTTGTTCCTACCTATGCATTGTATGTGAAAACTCTTTATTTATACAATAAACGATTTCTTTCTTTCTTTCTTCTTTCCAATGTCAAAACCCCGACCCTTAAAAAGTAAAAAATAATTTCCATTTACTTAAAGGAGTCTGTGGACCGCTAAGTAAATTCCCGCGCGCAGCTCTGAGTTTTATATTTTATTTACTTTAGCGGTCCGTGGCTCCTGTAAGTAAGTAAACGGAAATTATTGTTGGCTTTTTAAGGGTCGGAGGTTTTTAAAATTTGTAATTGAACTTTTATTTCAAGCTTTCTTAAAAAAAAAAACGCACGCAAATCGGTCCACTTTTTAAGATAATATTTTTTTTTATTACAACATAGCTAAGAACCATCCCGAATAAACCAGCTTTCTAATAAAAAAAAAACCCTCCATCCAAATCGGTCCATCCGTTTGGGAGCCAAAGCGGACAGCAAAATATGTTTATTTGGACAATTTACAGAATGGAGTGGGCTATGAACTACATTGGCATGGTGTGCCTGGCAGCCAATGGTGTATGGTGGACGGCGGAAACCGAGGAAGCGTTCAACCGCATTCGGAAGGGCAACAAGCGAGCTATAAAGGAGCATCTCGAATGTCAGAACGAGCAGCTGGACGCTTTGGTCGTGACTGTGAGAAAGGGTACGTAACGTCTAGAATTTTTAGAAGAAAACGGATTTTTCCTTTGAAATGCCAACTGTCACGGAGGAGCTTGATAACTAGTGTTTTCATTTTACGAAGGCACTGAGGTAGGAAGTGGTGTGAGACCGCGCGGAGCTCAGTAAGGAACGACTCGGTTCGACGGAGCGACGCGGAGACGTGTAGAACGTGCGTGCCGACCGGGCACCGAGTTCGTTCTCTACTGAGCTCCGCGCGGTCGCCTCTCGCACCACTTCCTACCTCGTACCCCGCGTGCCGCGTGCGTACACAGTACTGTGTGGGGTCGGTACTTAATAAGAATAGTCCCACTGCATCTCTCCCCGTGCATGTCGTAAAAGGCGACCAAGGGATAAGCGGCCTGCAGACACCCCGGTCGACTTGTGGCTTTCATGGATGACATAGGCTGGCTGGGGTAGCTGGAGACTGCGGGGTTTTGCACGAAGGACCCCAACCGAGCGGGATTAGTTTGCAGGCCTAGAGCCAACCCCAAACCAAAACAACAACAACAACAACAACCCCGCGTGCCTTCGTAAAATGAAAACACTGTACCAACGTAAATACTCAACACGCTCGACAGAACAGCCAAAGCTACTAGGTGCGGGCCTACTGGACTCCACAGGCAGGGTAAAAAGATCAAGAGCAAACGTAGGTACTCGCCGATTGAAATGAACTGAATCTTCAGCCTCGGTAGCTCGGTGGTGCGGTCGGTCGACTGTTATTAAGCACACCTGGGCGCGGTAAGTTCCTTGGATGAGTGACCGCTCGACCTTTGGAGGCTGACCGTGGTTCGGATTTCTCGTAAAAAAAAAGTTTTAAAAAACATAAAACCGACTTCCTAAAAAAAGGAAAACTAAAAAACTATTTAAAATAAAAATATAAAAACCGCCTTCAAAAATATATGAAATAAAAACCTAAAAAAAAAAAACGAACCCTAGAGTTGAAGGCGGTGCTAAAAAGGCTACACAAATCACAAAGGATATTATCATCCACTCATGTTTTCTTTCATGCATCATTTTTGCTTGCTTTAGCACCGCCTTCAACTCTAGGGTTCGTTTTTTTTTTTTAGGTTTTTATTTCATATATTTTTGAAGGCGGTTTTTATATTTTTATTTTAAATAGTTTTTTAGTTTTCCTTTTTTTAGGAAGTCGGTTTTATGTTTTTTAAAACTTTTTTTTTATTTCACAGTTTTTTTTAGTAATTTTTGCTATTAATGTACTCGGCCTCCGATCTTGACCCAATTAAAATAGGACCACGTCAGCTTCGATAGCTCAGTGGTGCAGACAGTCAACTGTCGCTATTGAATTTTAAGCAACGCTGGGTGCGGTCAGTACTTAGATGGGTGACCGCTGACCGTTGGAGGCTGACCAAGGTTCGGATTCCTCGTAAAACTGTAAGTCCCTTCCCTCGTAATCTTACTTGGTGGTAGGGTTTAACCTTCCCGGGCTGGTACCACCGCACTGAATTAAACGTCGGTCGAAACGGCTATGTAAATAGTTTGTGTTTTCCGACCAGTTCAGTGTAGTCAGTACGATCAAAGGGGGAAGTACTGACATGGCACTTAGTTTACCCGGTGTTATGGGCTGACATCACGGACGTTGTAGGTGATGTTGCAGAACTTAGTAGAATGGACAGACAAACATGTTACGGAACCCTACTTTTATTATAAAATAACCGTCGGAGGACCTTGGTTGAAAATTGTGAAATTTAGTAGAACGGACAGACATACATTTGTTACGGAACCCTACTTTTATTATAAAATAACCGTCGGAGGGCCTTGGTTGAAAATTGTAAAATTTAGTAGAACGGACAGACATACATTTGTTACGGAACCCTACATTCATTTTGAAATAAATGTTAAATTTTGTAGAACGGACAGACATGCATTTGTTACGGAACCCTACATTCATCTTGCAGAACTTAGTAGAATGGACAGACATAAACGTGTTACGGAACCCTACTTTTATTATAAAATAACCGTCGGAGGACCTTGGTTGAAAATTGTAAAATTTAGTAGAACGGATAGACATGCATTTGTTACGGAACCCTACATTCATTTTGAAATAAATGTTAAATTTAGTAGAACAGACAGACATGCATTTGTTACGGAACCCTACATTCATTTTGCAGAACTTAGTAGAATGGACAGACATAAACGTGTTACCGAACCCTACTTAACAGTTGCACTACGGGAGTGCCGGCAGATCCCGTGCCACTCTAACTTAACCCTTAATGCAATGACTTAAGGTTTCATTTTAAAAATGACGCTGACGCGATGTCGCGAGTTATACATTTTTTACCCACCTAAAAAAGTGCCAAGCGCCGCTAAAGAAGTTTTCACTTCAAAAACCTCAGGGTTATCCCCTTTCAAATAAAAAAAAAAAAAGAATTTTCAAAATCGGCCCACAATTGACGGAGTAATCGCGTAACAAACATCAAAAAAAAGAAAACATACCGTCGAATTGAATATCTCTTAGGTATATAGTAAATTTCTCGTGAAGACAAATGCAACGAGCCCAAACACGATGGGTTTATCATGTGTAGTTTAGGAGTTCCTATGCCCACCTTCTGTCTCCATCATCAGACCAGCTCGATGGTACTCGGTACAGTAGGTACCGGTCAGGTACCATAATAAATTAAGCGCACCTGCAGCGGGAGCACAAATGCGTCGATAAGCCTATATCGATCGATAAACATCTATTTGTTTCGTTCGACGAAGTAGAATAGAAGAAGACGAATAGATGTTTATCGATCGATATAGGCTTATCGACGCATTTGTGCTCCCGCTGCTGGCCGGTCGGAAAAGATAAAAAATTTCAAATTTAGAATATTCATGAAACAAGGGTCCGAATATGTATCACTAGTAAATATCGATTCATGTATTTCAACAGGACAGAGAAAATTTCAAAATATTAGGTATTTAATACTTTTTAGTTCTTTTTGTTTTTTTGTTTTTTTGAAATCGGTTTAATATTTTTTAAAACAGTTTTTATTTCATTCTTTTTAGTAATATTACATAAATAAGAATAATCGAAATCGAATAATCGAAATCGATTGAAGTGGTACAGAATTATTCGCCATATGTGTCAGACTGCAAATTGCTGAATAAGTCCACATCACAAAAGTTTTGCTGAAGGTAACCACACACCATACTAATTTATCAAACTGAAAACTGCCGAATACGACCACATCACAAGTTTTGCTGAAGGTAACCACACACCATAGTATTATGCTGATTTTTCGAAAACCACTGAACCAATTTCGATAAAATTGAAATGGGACCACCTCGGAAGTATGACCTAACTAACAAAAAAATAATTTTCTAAATCGGCCCTCAATTGACGGAGAAATCGTGTTACAAACATACAAAAAAATAATAAAAAAAAAAACATACAGACGAATTGAGAACCTCCTCCTTTTTTGGAAGTCGGTTAAAAACTGTAGGTCCCTTCCCTTCTTACTTTACTAGGTGGTAGGGTTTATCCCGGCCGGGTTGTTACCATCGCACTGAATGAAACGTCGGTCGAAACGGCTATGTAAATAGTTCGTGTTTTCCGTCCAGTTCAGTGTAGCCGACATGAAATGAAGGGAGGCACTGACACGGCACCTAGTTCACCCGGTGTTATGGGCTGACATCACGGGTGTTGTAGGTGATGTAGCCAACCGTGTCAGTTTCCGTAAAAAAAAAAACAGGTCACTGGATCAAATTAATTTAAACGCCAAAGATCACTCAACAAATCTGATTACAGTCTTACAGACTGATTGCAGATGTCCACAACAAAAGAAAATGTGGGTTCAAGTTGTAGCTGGCTGGGTTGGTAGATACTTGGTGCTGCCATACTAAGTGTTCTCCTCCAGTCCAGTATAGCCAGCATTTCAGAGAGAAGTCTCCGGTAGGTGTGGCACCTTCTCGGGGGTGATATTAGCTGGTCGGTGTGTGTGCTTTGGCCTCTCTGACTCACCCATCCATGCCGGATTACCTACATAAAAAACCCGACCAAGTTCGGGACGGACTCCGTAGCACCACGTATACTTCGTAAAATATAGCTTGATAAGCGTGACAGATGTCAGATTGACTCGAATAGTGCTCATTTAGTTACCATAATATTGACCAAATCTAAATTATTTTGTCTGTTTATTGACTGAGTATTTTGTAAATGTAGCTAATCAGTGGCGGCTGGTGACTTCAGTGACCGGTAGTGCGCTAAGTTACGTAGTACTATTTTGAGTCAAAGGGACTCAAAGGGTTAAATACCAAATTTCCCAACACATTCCCTTCATGTTATTTTAAGATCGGGACTTCCGAATTTTTTAAACGCCTGCGTTTTATTGTGTACGTACCTTGTATGAATATTCTCAAAACCCTCAATGAGTTGCAAAAAAAAAAAATCAAAACAAGTTTTTTAACTTATTTTTAATACCTTTATGAATACACCCATAGACCACAACACTACTGCAGCTTTCAAAAAGAAAACAGTAGTAATGTCCCAAAAATGCTTAAAAAAATATATAAAAATAAAAGCATTTGAAAAGTAGGAATTGAACCAGGGATCACCTGATTGTAAAGCCTTACCTTTAACCAACGATTAGGCAAATATCCGCATCACTTAAATCACAGTATCACGTGACAGAAAGCACAAAACCTAACCCTATCCCATTTTAAATATTCGCGCGCTAACGGGTATGTGACATCATCACATCACATGACAGCGCGAGCGCGCTGACTCGCTTCGAGGTAGACGGTTCGCTTTGAGGTAGACGGCAAAGAGTTTGTAAGACGGACTCGTGCAAAACGAATCGCTCGCGACGCGACGTGTCGCACGCACGGGCATTCACGATATAGCGTCCTTGTTTGGCGCTCGTGCGCCGCACGCAGAACTCCTTTCGGTCCATATTGTTTCTATGAAGTATCTTCTGTTTCACGCGCCAGCGGTGTTTTGCCGATCCCCATACATTCAGTATGGGAGACCCGCGTGCGATTTATATTCCGCACGGCGCGCGCGTTTACTCGCAAAAACGTGCCTTGGCATCTATAAAATAAGGTCGAATTCACATTCGTATTTATTTGGAGTATGATCTTTATGGTTTTAATGTAGTATGTTGTAAGGTATTATTTATTTTGAGTGAAGTGAAGACTTCTCGTGGTATGGTAGTGCGGCGCACGAGCGCACTTTAGGACCAGCCGCCAGTGTAGCTAATGTAATAATAGGACGGAAGGCTAATGAAATTAAACAGAAGAAATAGATATTTATTTTTAGTTAGCAATATTCGAGTCACTCTGACATCTGTCACGCGTATCAAGCTATATTTTACGAACTTATTATTTTTTGTTTTACTTTAAAGTCCCCACTATTACGATACGATAGAGCAAAAACGAACAAAAAAAGTTGGAAAAAACATGTTTCTTGTATGGGGACCCCTTTAATTTTTTGCTTTTGTTTAGTTTTGTTTTTTTTTTGTTGGGTCACCGATATAATAACACATATATTCTGTGAACATTTCAACTGGCTACCTATTACGGTTCAAAAGGTGCAGCCCTTTCAAACTAGGACACACGGACAGACAGACAGGCGGACGGACATACGGCGCGTAGACTTAAGCTATTAACAGATGTTCCGATTTGGTTGGACCCGACCACGTCCCTACCAAGTCAGGGCCGACGTGGGACGTTGCTACAGACGTTCCGTCGTCGGTCGGCAATCCAACCGTCAGTCGCGTATTGCTTAAGTCTGGCGAGGTACCAGGGCATAAGAAACGGTTAGGAGGTTCGCCGTTTGAAGTCTCGACCGCATAAGTACTAACGTAGTCGGGCGAAACCTCCAGACGTGCCGGCTTGGTTTTTTTTTTTTTTATGGAAACTGACACGGTTGGCTTACATCACCTACAACATCCGTGATGTCAGCCCATAATACCGGGTGAACTTGGTGCCACGTCAGTGCTACCCTTCGGTCGTGCCGGCTACACTGAACTGGACGGAAAACACAAACTATTTACATAGCCGTTTCGACCGACCTTTCATTCAGTGTGGTGGTATCAACCCGGGCGGGTTAAACCCTACCACCTAGTAATATAAGAAGGCAGTCATATCCCTTAGTCGCCTTTTACGACATACACGGGGAGAGATGCAGTGGGGCTATTCTTTTAAAGTACCGGCCCCACACAGTACTAACTGGTTGGTTGGACGGTCGGCTGGTCGTGGTCGGATGCGCAGGCGAGCCGACCACATCCAACCAGTATTAATAATAATTATGTCGGACCGACCACCCTATACACATTCCGTTTTGGTCGTGGTCGTATGGTCGGCTCCAACCAAATCGGAACGTCTGTGACTAGAATTTTTTTTATGTAATCCTGTATGGGTGTCTGAGTCGGAGGGGCCAAAGCACATGCTCCAACCAGCCAATATCACCTCCGAGAAGGTAGGTGCCATACCGGAGACTTTCCTGGATTGCTGGCTATACTGGACTAGAGGAGAACACAGCCGAGGCTGCTATGCGGCCATCTTACATCCAGTACGGTGGTACCAAACCAGTCGGCTACAATTTGAGCCTACCACCTAGTAACGGGCAAGGGAAGTAACCTACAGTTTTACACCGGTTCCGAACGGTGAAGCAGCAGGTGTAGGTATGCACGTAATTTTTTTTCATCAGAAAAAACTCATTGGTGCACGCCGAACGGATTCGAACCTCGGACCTCTCGCATGAGAAGCCGATGCCCAAACCACTCGGCCACCAGCCGCTTTAAGTATACGTAATATACCTAGTCCCGTGCGGATACGGAACGCTAATAAAAACTCGTGTTACAACAACGGCTGTGTCTGCTTTGCAGATTTAGCTCCGAACGACCGGTCCAAGTTCCGCACAATCGCGACAATCGACATACACTCGCGCGACATCATTGAAGGCTTCGTCAGGGACAACGTCACGGAGGCGCAGGAGTTCCAGTGGGAGAGCCAGCTGCGCTTCTACTGGGTCCGCTCGAGCGATAATCTCTGGATTCGACAGTGCACGGGTCAGTTATGTTGCTTTTCAATCCAGGGAAGTCTCCGGTATGGCACCTACCTTCTCGGAGGTGATATTGGCTAGTCAGAGCATGTGCTTTGGCCCCTCTGACTCAGCCACCCATACCGGATTACATAAAAAAAAAAAAAAAAAGTGGTGGGGCAAGACCCCGCCCGGGTTGGTATCACCGCATTGAATGAAACGTCGTCGGTCGAAACGGCTGTTGTAAATAGTTTGTGTTTTCCGTCCAGTTCAGTGTAGCCGGCACGACCAAAGGGAAGCACTGACATGGCACCTATAGTTCACCCGGTGCTATGGGCTGACATCACGGACGTTGTAGGTGATTGAGTTTCCATAAAAAAAAAAAAGACCTACATTTGATGTGGGCAAGATACATTTTGCGAGGCCCCCTCTGGTGGCACTAGAGGATGGATTTTATGGATTTTCACTGTCGAAATGGATTTCTGCTGTATGAACTTTTGAGGCGCGAGGCCCCTTGGGCCGCGAGGCCGTGGGCGATCGCCCACATCGCCCACGCCTTGCGCCGCCTCTGTTTTCAACTGACTTCCATCCAGGTTCTTAAAATTCGTCTGTATGTTTTTTTTTGTGTGTGTATATGTTACTCGATTCATTATTTGAAATTGAAATGTATTAAAAACTTTTCTCTGCTAATTAAATAATAATTCTTAATGGAATTACTATTGTATCATTTAATCATTATTTTATTTTATGTTTTAACTTGAAAATCACAATTTTTCAATTGAAAATAATGCCTCCATCCATATAGTACTGCGATAGAATTTAAAAAATTTGTAACACCATCTAGTGGTACTACAAAATTTTTTGCTTCCATTTTTTGGTTCTACTTTGTGAATCTGTACATTCCAAAATCTATGCCTTGGAAGTATTGTAAGTAAAACTGTTGTAACAGGTTCATTTGAGTACGGCTACGAGTACATGGGGCTGAACGGACGGCTCGTGATCACACCGCTCACGGACAGGATCTACTTGACAATCACGCAGGCCCTCACCATGCAGCTGGGCGGGGCTCCTGCCGGTCAGTCAGCCAGTCAGCCAGTCAGCCAGTCAGCCAGGCGTGTATGCGTCCACTGCTGGACATACGCCTCTCCAATTTTCCTCCAAATCGCCCAGGAGGGAAGGCTGGGAAGCCTTCAGCTGTACGGAACCGCTGCTCTCCGGCGACGGACGCGATGTCGTCGTCCCACCTGGCGGGCCGTCTTCCCGCTTTCCGTTTTCCCGTCCGCGGCCGCCGTTGTAGGTCATGGCATTCCTGTAAAATGTTTCTAAATACACACTGGGCACAGCTTTCAAAATACATACCAAGCGCTGTATCCCGACAATCGGGGTGAGCAGAATAATCGGTGTTGCGCTGCAAGTACTCTTGTAAATTACAGCACAACACCGACCAACACGTTAGTCAATGTATTACGACAAGATAACAATTAAGGTGCAAGTAAGGCACAAAGACATACACCTGCTGCAAGACTCGGTGGAAGGGCCGTGCCAAAGTATTCGGACAAGATAACAATCAAGCGGCAAGTAAGGCACGAAGACCCACCTGCCGCACGACTCGGTGGAAGGTTAAGGCCGCTGCATACGTACCGGGGAGCCGGCGGGAGTGGAGCGGGGAAATATTCTCCATAAGAATATATTATATCCCGCTCCGCTCCCGGTCCGCTCCCGCTCCGCCGCCGCTCCGCTCCCGCCCCGCCGCGTATAAACACGTGCTTGCACTAGTTCCTGAGGATTCTGCAGAAAAGCTCGCCCCGCCCCCGCCCCGCCGCCGGCGCCCCGCTACGTATGCAGCGGCCTTTAGAGGTGACTAGCCTGTCGCACGACCCATTAGCACGGCATATTTCCCTAGTCCTTTCCCCTAGTCTGTAATTAGTTTCCGATTGGGAAATTTTCTAAGAGTGAGGTCCTCACTGCTATAAAACAGCTCGGTCAGCACAAATCTCCAGGTTACGATCTCATAACTGCAAGTATACTTAAGCTACTACCTGAAGAAGGTATTACATTTTTAACACAATTATACAACGCTATACTTTGGAGAGGACCAGTTCCGTCACAGTGGAAAGTAGCTCAAATTATTATGATACTAAAACCGGGAAAACCTCCTGATAATGTCAAGTCTTATCGGCCTATAAACCTGCTGCCAATCCCATCCACAGTGATGGAAACCCTGTTCCTAAAAAGACTCAAGCCAATCATCCAGCAGAATAAACTTATACCCGCTCACCAATTTGGCTTCAGACAGAAACATAGTACAATAGAACAAATACATAGGCTTGTGGATAAAATAAACTCTACCTATGAACATAAACAATACTGCTCTGCAGTCTTTTTTGGACATATCCCAAGCATTTGACCGAGTCTGGCACGATGGCCTATTGAGTAAGATAAAAAGGAATCTCCCAATAAATTACTTCCACTTTATCAAATCTTATTTACACGATAGACACTTCCTAGTGAAACAGTGCGAGGCGAGGAAATGACAAATCTGCACAAAATAGAAGCCGGAGTCCCACAGGGCAGTGTCATGGGCCCAACGCTATACCTCTTATACACCGCAGACCTCCCAGTTGAAGAAGAGGTCGTTACCGGAACTTTTGCCGACGACACAGCCGTTCTGGCCGTGGATGAGTGCCAAAACCGAGCGTCTGCCAAGCTACAGAACAGCCTCAATAAAATCTCAGATTGGCTTAGAGATTGGCGTATAAAAGCAAATGAAACGAAATCTGTGCAGGTGACCTATACGACCAGACAAGGCACGTGCCCGCCAGTGCTACTAAACGACACATAAATCCCTCAAGCTAACGAAGCGAAATACCTGGGTCTGTACTTGGACAGACGCCTCACATGGCGAAAACACATCTTTACCAAGCGGAAAGCACTTGGGTTGCATCTTCGGAAAATATGCTGGCTTATAAATAGGAAATCCCAATTGTCACCGGAAAACAAACTTCTCCTGTACAAATGTATACTGAAGCCGATACTGAGGCCATACGGGCCTGAAATTGTGGGGTACAGCAGCTAGCTCAATAAATCTAGAATAATCGTAGACGCCCCCTGGTACATAACCAATGAGAGATTACACCGCGATTTAAACATCCCAACTGTAAAAGAAGAAATAAAAACACAAACAATTCAATACAAAGTGAGAATACAAAACCACCCCAACGAACTGGCTTGCGAATTAATGGAAGACAAGATTACCTTCAGTAGACTAAACTTCTGAGGAACTTAAACTCATGATACGCCAAGCAGAAAACGAGCGCCTTCAAAATCAACTAGCAAGCCTCACTCCTAATAAAGACACCAACTACTCCTTGTGGAAGATAACAAAAGGGCTGAAGAGACCAAAAGAACACATACCACCCATAAGGTCCACTGATGGCAAGTGGGCAAGAACAGAACTAGAGAAGGCCGAGGTATACGCAGATCACCTAAAAGCTGTTTTCAAACCTCTACCCAGCAAACACCCTGAACACGACAAGGAAGTCTGTGAATATCTAGACGCGCCACTACAAATGTGCTTACCACTGAAATGTGTTAGCCCAAGAGAAGTAAGGAGAGAAATCTTAAAACTACAAGATGGTAAAACACCAGGCTATGATCTAATAGACTCACAACTACTCAAACAGCTGCCTAAAAAGGGAGTGATTCACATTGCATCTATCTACAATGCCTGCTTAAGACTGGCTATATATCCCGCCCAGTGGAAAATTGCGCAGGTCATAATGATACCCAAACAGCTACATGAAGCAAGCTCCTACAGACCGATAAGCCTACTTCCAGTGCTGGGTAAACTCCTAGAAAAAATAATACTAAACAGGATCTACCGGATGACCTGTCTACCGGAAGTTATTCCACCCCACCAGTTTGGCTTCCGAGAACAACATGGAACTGTTGAACAGATACACCGCATTACGGACACTATAAGTTGCACGCTGGAATGCAAACAGTACTGCTCTGCTATATTCTTAGACATAAGCCAGGCTTTTGACAGAGTGTGGCATGAAGGACTCCTTTACAAACTTAAAAAACTGCTGCCTCACTCTTTCTTCCTGATCTTAAGATCATACCTCCATAGAAGATGTTTTGAGGTTAAATTTAACAATGAAACCGCTCCTCTAAACGAAATACTCTCAGGAGTGCCACAGGGAAGTATACTGGGACCTGTATTATACTTGCTGTTTACTGCTGACCTGCCAACACAAGCTGATACTACCACTGCCACCTATGCGGACGACACAGCCCTTTTGTCCGTACACGAAGATCCTGTTATAGCATCAGCCAAACTACAAACCCACGTCCATGAAGTGGAGAAGTGGCTAGACAAATGGCGTATTAGGGTGAATCAAGGAAAATCTGTCCATGTGACCTTCACCCTCAGAAGGCATACCTGTCCTCCAATAAAACTCCATAACGAGGAAATCCCCCAGGCGGAAGACGCCAAATACCTGGGTATGCACCTGGATCGAAGACTCAACTGGAGAAAGCATATCTGGACCAAACGTAAACAGCTGGACACGAAACTCAGGTCAATGTACTGGTTGATAGGTCGTAAATCAAGTCTGTCACACGAAAGCAAGATAGCTATCTACAAGACCATCCTAAAACCAATTTAGACTTATGGTATCCAGCTGTGGGGCACTGCTAGTGATAACAACGTAGAGATTCTTGAAAGATTTCAGAGCAAGACACTGAGATCCATGCTAGACATACCCTACTACGTGAGCAACAAATACATACACGAGGATCTAAAAATCAGCACTGTCAAACAAGAAATTTCTAGACACAGCAAAACCTATCAGACAAGAATCTCAACTCACGTCAACGAACTGGCATCAAAACTAGTGGGCACAGGAAGTGTCACACATTCCAGACTGAAGAGGCATAGTGTCCCTACGCTAGCCGTGAGATTTGAAGACAGGAAATGGAAGGGAATCACTAGGGTTCCTCCGGCTAACAATTAAAAACAACGAATAACGTCAACAGAATGGCTCATTGTGTTTACACAGATCGCCAAGTAACAGGAGACAAAGAAAAAAAAAAGTAGGCTAAAGAGGAAAGCTCCACAAGATCTACTCTACTGAGAAGACATTAATATAAATACGGGTGTAATCAATGGATACTGTCCGTGCAAGACAACTAACATTTTATAAATTTTATAACCTACTGTTGAATGTCAAATTCCTGACAGCTTGCAGTATCATAAGGAGATTTAAAAAAAAAATAGTTTCCAAAATATTGTAAGTTTGAGCAGATAAGTAGTTGTGCGTCACTTACATTGTTAAAATTTCAATTGTTCAAGGGCTGGACTTAAATACAGCGCTGAGTCTAGTGAAACCTTCACTAGATTCATTAGATTCAGCATAGGCTGTGTCCAGTCCTTTTTCCCCCCTCTTTTGTAATTTGTTTAAATGTGTGTTTTCATTATTATTTCCTTGTTGTTATTTCTTGATTGTTTAAATGTCTGTTTTAATGTCAAACATGATGTAATGCTGAAGGGAAAAATAAATATTTCTTATTTCTTAACCTGAAAACCAGGCCCCGCGGGCACGGGTAAGACGGAAACGACCAAGGACCTGGCCAAGGCGCTCGGCCTGCTGTGCGTCGTGACCAACTGCGGCGAGGGCATGGACTTCCTGGCCGTCGGGCAGATCCTGGCGGGTCTGTGCCAGTGCGGCGCGTGGGGTTGCTTCGACGAGTTCAACCGGATAGACGTCTCTGTACTCTCTGTCATATCCACTCAGCTGCAGTGCATAAGGAGTGCGCTGCTCCTCAAGCTTACTAGATTTTTCGTAAGTTATATTTTGTTTAAATTCTCCGCTTGACGGGCTATTGAATGTTTTCACCGTCGCTGCATTGTGGATTTTGCTTAATTTGAGTCGCCGCATGTCCGCTCTCCGCTCTGCCTCTCCCTCTTCCTCTCGCTCTCCCTCTCCCTCTTCCCTCCCTTCCTCCCTCCCTCCCTCCCTCCCTCCCTCCCTCCCTCCCTCCCTCCTTTCCTCCTTGCCTCCTTCCTTCCTTCCTTCCCTCCATTGCCATTGGGGTTTTTACATAAACAAACAATGAATAAAGACATTTGCGAAACACAGAAACAAAAAGAAAAGAAAAAAATATACATAATCGATAGTTGTGAGAGGTGATGGCAGAATAGACGAGAGGGTATACAATATATGAAGGTGTGGAACTAAGCTTGCGATGGTTTCACCGAACATATTCCATCGGCAGTAGAGGAGGGTGTTAATCGAGGTCGGGACTAGCGAGTGGCCACTCTAAATTTCCCGCGCATGCTTCACGTTTCGGCTCGCATCAAGCCCTCGTCAGCTAGTCTGCGTTGACTAGGACGCGGGGAAACTACCAGTCCCGCTCTCGACCTCCCTCTCTCTCCCTATCCATAGTCTGTAGGAGGCTTCCGGTGATGTTTTCGAAGCTCTCTCCATATATGTTAGCGTCGATCTTGGCAGCCCTAGATTCTTGAAGAGGAGAGCAAACTCAGAGCGATTAAAATCAGTTGCGCATAAATCAGCGATGGCTGAAAAAGACCCTGACGTGATCGGACCCAAATTGTACGAAAATGTTCCCGAAAAAATTTAATCAATGAACAGTGACAATGTGTTCCAGAGTCAGCTGAAAATATTCCTTTTAGATAATCCATTCTATAAATTTAATGAATTTTTTTCATATATAAACAATCATGCTGACTTGGACGATTCAAATGAATCTTTTTATATGTATATATTTGACTGAACCCTATGTTCTTTGTACTTTATTCTCTTTTTCTTAGAGATAATTTTTTTACTTATTATTTTTATTTTTTATTAGATACAGTATGTTATAGTTAACATAAATAAAAATTAGCATGTAAGTTATATTTAAGCATTTAAAAAAAAAAGCTCTGTAAGGTTTCTTGCCCGATTCTTCCTTATAGATAGCATTGCTGAACGGGATATAACAAAAACGATGACGAACCATACTGAATATGCTTAAGTCTCAATGTAATATTGTTATTGTTGTGTGTTCTTTATGGCGAAATAAATATCTGAACCTGAATATGTGATAAATTACACGTAATTACAGTTTGAAGGGCAAGATATCGCGATGGACTCCAAAGTGGGAATCTTCATCACGATGAACCCGGGCTACGCCGGTAGGACCGAGTTGCCGGAGTCTGTAAAGGCGCTGTTCAGGCCCGTCATGTGCATTCTGCCCGATCTGGAAATGATCTGTCAAATTTCGTTGTTTTCCGACGGCTTCCTCACCGCCAAGGTTGGTTTCTACGCATACATGTCTGTTTTTAGGTTTCCGTATCCCGTACGGAAGCCTATTACTAAGCCTAAGCCGTCTGTCTGTCTGTCTGTCCGTCCGTCCGTCTGTCCGAGGGATGTATCTCTTCAACCGTAATAGGTAGCCCGTTGAAATTTTCACAGAATATGTGTGATTATGGCCTATATAACACCAAATAATAAAAAAAAGAAAATGTTAAAAATTAAAGGGGGCTCCCATACAATAAACGTGCGAAAAATCGATTAATCACATTACTGAATAATAGATGGCGCCACAGGCTTTTATACATTGCATTTTTTAAAGACAAAAGATAAGTGCATATTATCCGCTCAATTGCCAATGGCTTCATTGAGGTGCTGTCATTTTCCCACCGTCAATTGCCATCGACCTCATTGAGGCTTCTCTCCGAACGTCCTACATATCTTCGAAATTAAAATTCGAAGACCATGCCACCTGAGCGGATGGGCGGATATTATTGATAGCGGATAGATACGGAAACCTCCGCGCGCGACTAAAACTCGCACTTGACAGATTTTTTTTTTAATATCGCCCTATTTGGCTGAAATAAAGAGATAAATAGAAATAAAGGATTAAATGTTAAAATGAAAATGGCAGGTATTAGCAAAGAAGATGACGGTGCTGTACAAGGTGGCGCGCGAGCAGCTCTCGAAGCAGTCGCACTACGACTGGGGGCTGCGCGCGCTGACGGCCGTGCTGCGCATGGCGGGCAAGCTGCGTCGCGACTCGCCCGGCCTCACTGAGATTGTCGTCCTCATGCGCGCGCTCAGGTATGCATTAGCGAAGAAGATGACGGTGCTGTTCAAGGTGGCGCGCGAGCAGCTCTCGAAGCAGTCGCACTACGACTGGGGGCTGCGCGCGCTGACGGCCGTGCTGCGCATGGCGGGCAAGCTGCGTCGCGACTCGCCCGGCCTCACTGAGATTGTCGTCCTCATGCGCGCGCTCAGGTATGCATTAGCGAAGAAGATGACGGTGCTGTACAAGGTGGCGCGCGAGCAGCTCTCGAAGCAGTCGCACTACGACTGGGGGCTGCGCGCGCTGACGGCCGTGCTGCGCATGGCGGGCAAGCTGCGTCGCGACTCGCCCGGCCTCACTGAGATTGTCGTCCTCATGCGCGCGCTCAGGTATGCATTAGCGAAGAAGATGACGGTGCTGTACAAGGTGGCGCGCGAGCAGCTCTCGAAGCAGTCGCACTACGACTGGGGGCTACGCGCGCTGACGGCCGTGCTGCGCATGGCGGGCAAGCTGCGTCGCGACTCGCCCGGCCTCACTGAGATTGTCGTCCTCATGCGCGCGCTCAGGTATGCATTAGCAAAGGAGATGACGGTGCTGTACAAGGTGGCGCGCGAGCAGCTCTCGAAGCAGTCGCACTACGACTGGGGGCTGCGCGCGCTGACGGCCGTGCTGCGCATGGCGGGCAAGCTGCGTCGCGACTCGCCCGGCCTCACTGAGATTGTCGTCCTCATGCGCGCGCTCAGGTATGCATTAGCGAAGAAGATGACGGTGCTGTACAAGGTGGCGCGCGAGCAGCTCTCGAAGCAGTCGCACTACGACTGGGGGCTGCGCGCGCTGACGGCCGTGCTGCGCATGGCGGGCAAGCTGCGTCGCGACTCGCCCGGCCTCACTGAGATTGTCGTCCTCATGCGCGCGCTCAGGTATGCATTAGCAAAGGAGATGACGGTGCTGTACAAGGTGGCGCGCGAGCAGCTCTCGAAGCAGTCGCACTACGACTGGGGGCTGCGCGCGCTGACGGCCGTGCTGCGCATGGCGGGCAAGCTGCGTCGCGACTCGCCCGGCCTCACTGAGATTGTCGTCCTCATGCGCGCGCTCAGGTATGCATTAGCGAAGAAGATGACGGTGCTGTACAAGGTGGCGCGCGAGCAGCTCTCGAAGCAGTCGCACTACGACTGGGGGCTACGCGCGCTGACGGCCGTGCTGCGCATGGCGGGCAAGCTGCGTCGCGACTCGCCCGGCCTCACTGAGATTGTCGTCCTCATGCGCGCGCTCAGGTATGCATTAGCAAAGGAGATGACGGTGCTGTACAAGGTGGCGCGCGAGCAGCTCTCGAAGCAGTCGCACTACGACTGGGGGCTGCGCGCGCTGACGGCCGTGCTGCGCATGGCGGGCAAGCTGCGTCGCGACTCGCCCGGCCTCGCTGAGATTGTCGTCCTCATGCGCGCGCTTAGGTATGCATTTTATACTATAACTAGCTGTATCCGCGACTTCGTCCGCGGGGACTTATCACGACGCCATCTACCGGGTTTGTATTTTGTAATTTCAATTTACAATTGTATTTTCAAACCATCCAGGGACCCACTCAATGATACACAAAATTTCATTGAAATCCGTCCAGCCGTTTAGACGGAGTTAGGTGACAAACACACGTACAGAAGAATTATACATATACTGGTACAGAAGAATTATACATATACTGGGTGTCCCAAAACTCAACGTCAAGCGGGAACCAGGTAGTAGGCCAGTTTATGACTACCCAGGGAAAAATATGAAAAAAAATCGGAGTTATGTTTTTATGATATGAGCATTTTTTGATAAACGTTGAAAATTTACATTTTTAGGTACTACGGCTAAAAATTTGCAAATATAATTGTTAAAAAAAATTTATTGGTAGCCTAAATAACTCTGCTATTGATCAGTATCCCAAACAAAACCAGAATGCCAGTAGTTTTACCAAAAAAAAAAATATTCAGTTAAATTTAAAAAAATAATAATAAAGACTGCGATTTTTTTTTCTTATTTTTCCCTGGGTAGTCATAAACTGACCTACTGCTTGACGTTGAGTTTTGGGACACGGTGTATAAGGATTATGTTTTGGCATTTTCATCTACACTAATCTCTATCTCTACCCCTCCATCTGGGATATGTCATCTACACTAATCTCTATCTCTATCTCTAAATGTATGCAAAATTGGCCACCGCTCCGAGAGTGACTGAAAAAAAAAATTTTTGTGGCGTTACGAAAAATTAATGGGGATCATGAAATTTTTATTGAGATTTTGAAAGAGATCAATAAAATTTATTTTAATTTTTTGTTTATTGAAAGCGCGACATGTTGCGCCGAACCACCCATAAGGTGTCAAACGACGCCCATGGACATTCGGTCGTATGCGGGAGTTGCGAACGCCCCATGCCGACCTGACAGGTGCTTATTCACGCCCCTCTTGAATGACCCAAGACTGTACTTGGGGGGGAAATATATCATTGAAATATTTAATTTCAGAATCACCAACATAATGTTTATTGACATTACAGAACCAACTCTTTCTTGTTTTTGGTATCTGTATGTACAGGATATTATCTTGTTAAATTCACCGTATTTTAATAGTTACAGCTACTCTCAGATAAGTAATTGATAAATAAGAAAGAAGCTGCACAAAGAATTTTGAGTAATTTTTTTAAAATATTGCTTACCCTGAGGACAATCCCTTTTTTCCATACAAAACTGGGGACAAAATTTCCCCTGGGTCACCCCTAAAAACTTTTTTATTTTTATTTGACTTTGCAGCTGGTTTTTACGTTACAAGAAAAAGTTGATCCACCCATAAACACTTGAAATGAAAAAAATCTGTAATTTGTTTAAGGGATATGAACTACCCAAAGTTTGTATTCGACGACGTCCCCCTCTTCCTGGGGCTGATCAAGGACCTGTTCCCCGGCGTCGAGTGCCCGAGAGTCGGTTATCCAGATTTCAATGCGATGGTCATCAGCATACTCGAGGCCGACAGATACATTGTCCTCGATCAACAGGTTTGTATAGTTTTTTTTAAATATGTAATCCGGTAAGGGTGGCTGAGTCGGAGGGGCCAAAGCACATGCTCCGACTAGCCAATATCACCTCCGAGAAGGTAAGTGCTATACCGGAGACTTCCCTGGATTGCTGGCTATACTGGACTAGAGGAGAACACAACCGAGGCTGCTATGCGGCCATCTTACATCTAGTACGGTGGTACCAACCCAGTCGGCTACAATTTGAGCCTACCACCTAGTAAGGGGCAAGGGAAGGAACCACAGTTTTACACCGGTTCCGAACAGTGAAGCAGCGGGCGTAGGTATGCGCGTAAATTTTTTCGCCAGAAAAAACTCATTGGTACACGCCGACCGGATTCGAACCTGGGACCTCTCGCAAGAGAAGCCGATGCCCAAACCACTCGGCCACCCGTCGCTTTTGAGTTTAAATTAAACATATACTTTATGTTAGCATCGGTAGCTCAGTGGTGCGGTCGGTCGACTGTTGTTAAGAACACCTGGGCGCGGTCAGTGGATGGATAGGTGACAGTTCGACCGGTGGAGGCTGACCGCGGTTCGGATTCCCCGTAAAGCTGCAGGTCCTTCCCTTCTTACCTGACTAGGTGGTAGGATTTAACACGCCCGGGTTGGTACCACCGCACTAGTTCACCCAGTGGATTTATGGGCATCACGGATGTTGTATAGGTGATGTAGCCAACCGTGTCAGTTTCCATAAAAAATATATATATATAAGGTATTTCGTTAGTCATGTCAAAAATTTGGGGAGGGTTATATAATACACTCAAATAAACACGTTACGCAAAAAAAATATGTTTCTAGCATTACTTTTCGAGAAATTTAACAAAACATGTTTGCTACCTAAACATTAACCTGTGTGTAACAGTAGGTAACTTGCATTGTACGGGGTCAATGACCGTACTATGTTCAAACGAAGAACAGCTGTTTGTTGTAAGTAAGTCACAAGGTCACTATGATTGGTTTTTACAGCTACTTATTTGATTTTATTCTTTTGTTAGGAGAAAAAAATGATCCTATAAATATGTTTTCTTTTTTGCGTAAAGCGTTTGTTTGGGTGCGTATGTAACCCTCCCGAAGTTAATGACATGACTAACGAAACACCTTATATATGCCACTTAATGCCTCTAGACACCAAAGTTCACCAAGGTGTTAAGGGTAAAATAAAGATGATTAAATAAAAAAAAATTTTTTTTTTCCACCCCACTTCAGGTGGACAAAGTGGTGCAACTGTATGAGACGATGATGACGCGCCACTGCAGCATGCTGGTCGGGCCCACCGGCGGTGGTAAATCTGTCATCCTGAGCACACTGGTCAAGGCTCAGACGGAGATGGGGCTGCCGACCTACCTGCAAGTTGTCAACCCCAAGGTATACGCTGCAATGTTGCAATTGATAATTAATATTGTCGCTTTTTACATAGTCGCGTTTATTGTCGCCTTTCACTGCAACGGAGGATTAATATTGTCGCTTATTACATAGTCGCGTTTATTGTCGCCTTTCACTGCAATGGAGGATTAATATTGTCGCATTTTACATAGTCGCGTTTATTGTCGCCTTTCACTGCAATGGAGGATTAATATTGTCGCATTTTACATAGTCGCGTTTATTGTCGCCTTTCACTGCAATGGAGGATTAATATTGTCGCTTATTACAAAGTCGCGTTTATTTTTTTTTTTTATTTTTTTATTTTTTTTATTTATTTCGGTAAACTTACAGTGCAGATACATATTGAATAAACATACAATTATAACTATAGGACACCAATTACAAGTTTACACATTTAGGTTCAAATTTAGAGAGAAAAAAAGCGAAAATTTAACACAGATAATGAAGACAACAGACATTTAAATGGGCAATTTCTTACACAAATTAATACTTAAAAAAAACTAACATAAATCTAAAACGTTAAGTTATTGTCGCCTTTCACTGCAATGGAGGATTAATATTGTCGTTTTTTACATAGTCGCGTTTATTCTCGCCTTTCACTGCAATGGAGGATTAATATTGTCGCATTTTACATAGTCGCGTTTATTGTCGCCTTTCACTGCAATGGAGGATTAATATTGTCGCTTATTACATAGTCGCGTTTATTGTCGCCTTTCACTGCAATGGAGGATTAATATTGTCGCTTATTACATAGTCGCGTTTATTGTCGCCTTTCACTGCAATGGAGGATTAATATTGTCGCATTTTACATAGTCGCGTTTATTGTCGCCTTTCACTGCAATGGAGGATTAATATTGTCGCTTATTACATAGTCGCGTTTATTGTCGCCTTTCACTGCAATGGAGGATTAATATTGTCGCATTTTACATAGTCGCGTTTATTGTCGCCTTTCACTGCAATGGAGGATTAATATTGTCGCTTATTACATAGTCGCGTTTATTGTCGCCTTTCACTGCAATGGAGGATTAATATTGTCGCTTATTACATAGTCGCGTTTATTGTCGCCTTTCACTGCAATGGAGGATTAATATTGTCGCTTTTTACATAGTCGCGTTTATTGTCGCCTTTCACTGCAATGGAGGATTAATATTGTCGCATTTTACATAGTCGCGTTTATTGTCGCCTTTCACTGCAATGGAGGATTAATATTGTCGCTTATTACATAGTCGCGTTTATTGTCGCCTTTCACTGCAATGGAGGATTAATATTGTCGCTTATTACATAGTCGCGTTTATTGTCGCCTTTCACTGCAATGGAGGATTAATATTGTCGCTTATTACATAGTCGCGTTTATTGTCGCCTTTCACTGCAATGGAGGATTAATATTGTCGCTTTTTACATAGTCGCGTTTATTGTCGCCTTTCACTGCAATGGAGGATTAATATTGTCGCTTATTACATAGTCGCGTTTATTGTCGCCTTTCACTGCAATGGAGGATTAATATTATCTCTTTTTACATAGTCGCGTTTATTGTCGCCTTTCACTGCAATGGAGGATTAATATTGTCGCTTTTTACATAGTTGCTTTTACTTACCACACGCTGTATCCCAACAATCCGGGTTAGGCAGAGTAATCGGTGTTGCGCTGCAAGAACTCGCCACGTTTAGCAATGCGTTAGGCCAAGGTAACTATCAAGCAGCAAATAAGGCACGAAGACGTGTCACGCAGTGGGTGGCCACTGCGTGACACGGTAGAAGGACCGCGCCAAGGTGAAAGGTGGCTAACCTGTCGCCCTTTAGCATGGCACCTTGTCTTTATCCCTTAATTGCCTTTTACGTCATGCATGGGGAAAGATGCAGTGGGGCTATTCAAGTAGAGGCCCCACACAGTATATACGGTCTTTCATTAGTAGGTAACGATATGCTAAGGGGTGTATGTGTATCAGATACTGATCACGTTCCCCGTTCCCCATAGCAATATTTTTTTTACAATATAAAAAACTTACTCACTCCTCAAATTTAATACGTGAAGTGCGCGTATTTCACCTTAATACAGCGGTTCTCAAACTTTTTTGGTGACGGAACCCTTTTGGAAAGCGAAATATTTGACGGAGCCCTAAAATAAACAAAAATTTGTTTTTGTGCATTCTTTATTAATAATCATATTACAATGTAATAGTTACTTAAATAATAATATAATAAAAGAAAAAACAATAATTAAATATCTAATGGGAGGTATGAAACTGTTCCTTTTTTTTCATCAATTGGTTGATATCAGGTTTGATATAGAAGAGAGTTGAGTTGAGTTCGTCTGCGCAGCCGAGCTGAATCGAGCCAGAGAGGAAAGGTATATTTAAATTTTTTTTTTCTCGTATTCTCGCGGAGCCCCCACAGAGGCTCCGCGGAGCCCTAGGGCTCCGCGGAGCACACTTTGAGTATGCCTGCCTTAATAAGTATGTTTTTTATATCGTAAAAAAAAAATACTGGTATGGGAACGTGATCAGTATCTGATACACATACGCCCCTTAGCGTATCGTTACCTACTAATGAAAGACCTTATATAGTAGGTAATGTTGTCGCCTTTTTTTCTGTAAACTTTTACATCAATGTATTTATGTATGTTTGACAGGCGTGCTCTGTGATCGAACTGTACGGCATACTAGATCCAGTGACGAGAGATTGGACCGACGGCTTATACTCCAAGATATTTCGCGAGATGAACAGGTGAGATGTCGTGTTGTCTGGTTTGTTTTATTTACATTTTTTTTAAATTTATTTTATGGAAACTGACACATTTCCTACAACATCCGTGATGTCAGCCCGTAACACCGAGCGAACTTGGTGCCGTGTCAATGCATCCCTTCTGTCGTGCCGGCTACACTGAACTGGACGGGACTATTTACATAGCCGTTTCGACCGACGTTTCATTCAGTGCGGTGGTACCAACCCGGGCGGGTTGATACCACCGCACTGTTTTACGTGGAATCCGAACCGCGGTCATCCTCCGACGGTCGGGCGGTCACCCGTCCATCCACTGACCGCGCCCAGCTGTGCTTATGATCACCACCGACAGTCCATCGACAGCACCACTGAGCTACCGAGGCCGACATTGATTGAAGCGCTCCATGGCGACTGAATTCCCAGAAATTGAATTTCGAATTGAGAGCATGGAGAACGCGGCTCTCCCGCGCGTCACATGTTTTTAATTCTAAATTCAAATTTCTAACAACTTACGGGCCGACATGTATAATAATAAAATCTTCTTTATTCAGGCACATGTTCCCATACAATTAATCATACAGGGTGTCCCGAAAGTCAACGTCATCCCTTGGAGGGCTGATAGGCCAGTTCAGGACTGACCAGAATATCACAATATGACCTTAATAAAAAATCGTTAGTTTTCGAGATATTTGGACTTTTATTTATTTCGTTAAAATCGACACCCAAGATCAGTTTTTCGAGTGCCACAGGTACACAATTCCATATTCTAAGATTCTATTTTTGGTTACGCAACCCTGTATAGCAATGCTATTGATCACAGTTCAAAAAAGAAGAAAAAAATATCGTGCTATACCCCTAAAAATTTTTTTTTTGTCTGATTCATAGTAATTTATTTTTTAATAGTCAATTTCGACCCTTCATACTGTAAAAAAAATTTACCACGTTAACCTGGCAAGTTATTTAAAAAAATTGCTCATTTAGTGTGGTCTTCAAAATGGTATAACGTTTGCTATATTTTGTTTTAGAAAAAAAGATATTGCCATTTTAGTGCAAAAGGAGCTTGTTGTAAATGTATTTCAGATATTAGTAATTCGAATGAACCCGGCTATCACTTTTAAACAATTTTGCTAAATTCGGCTTAATTTTGTAGTTTGAATTTAGAATTAGAGTAACGTCGTTTGACTTTACAGTGAGATAGTGACATGAGTAAGAGTGAGAAAGGTAGTGACGCCGTAATTTAGCAGTATGTTACGCTACTTCTTTAAATGCAATTTTCGTGTGCATCGTTTCGTCACGTTCTGTAGTGTGCGCTATCTGGACTTGTGTGTTGCCTACTTGATGTCTAGTGATTTGAACTTCTTGTATTGGAGATAATAACGTACTGACCTGGCCTTTTTGTGGTCTCTGTGTTTTTGTTACGCTTTTGATACGCGTGTTACTACTCGCGATGCCGTATCAGTATACTGCTCAGGAATACGCTAACATGCATTACATTTATGGCGAATGCAGGGGCAATGGTGTTGCTGCAGCTAACCTGTATCGCGAAAGATACCCGAATGCCTTGAGATATCCTGATCATCGCGTGTTCATAAATGTCCACCTGGCATATGGAGAAGGCAGAATGCCTCACAATCGCGCTAGAATTGGAAGACCACGTACGGATTACGATGAGCACGTTTTACAAGAAATTGAAAATGATCCGACTACATCGGCGCGAGCAATTGAAAGCCATACAGGGATATCGAAATCTACTGTAAATAGAATTACGCGACGGTATCAATACCACCCATATCATGTGCAACGTGTGCAAGCATTGCTTCCTCGTGACTACGCACAACGTGTCCAGTTTTGCCGAACAATGCTGCAGAAACATAGAGAAGAACCAGATTTCTTAGATAAAATTTTATGGACAGATGAAAGCACATTCAAAAAAGATGGCTTCATGAACATGCACAATCTACATAGTTATGCACTTGGAAACCCACATTCAATGCGAGAAGAAAGATCACAGTATCGCTTTAAAGTTAATCTGTGGACTGGCATCTTCAACGGCCAAGTAATTGGCCCCTTTGAATTACCTGAAAATCTAAACTGGGAAATTTATCTTGATTTTTTAGAAAATCAACTGCCAAATCTGTTGGAGGATGTGCCTTTGGCCACACGCAGGGCAATGTGGTTTCAAAATGATGGCTGCCCAGCTCATTATGCACGAGGAGTGAGAAATTATCTGGATCAAGCTTATCAAGAGAGATGGATCGGCCGTCTTGGTCCCATTTTGTGGCCTCCCCGGTCCCCGGATTTAAATCCCCTTGATTTTTATTACTGGGGTCACCTAAAGGAGAAGGTCTATGCAAAACCTATAAATAACGTAAATGAATTGAAGCACCGCATTAATGAAGCAGCACAACAAATAAATGTGGCAGGAAGTGCAAGACTAATAAAAAGATCTTTCTTAAAAAGATGTCGTTCTTGCATTCGACTTGGTGGAAGGCAATTTGAACACACTATTTGATGTTTATTTGTGTTTTGTTTAGTTTTAAATAAATACCGGTCGCTTAAATTTAACAAGTGTTTTTATTCAAATTACTAATTACTGAAATACATTTACAACAAGCTCCTTTTGCACTAAAATGGCAATATATTTTTTTCTAAAACAAAATATAGCAAATGTTATACCATTTTGAAGACCACACTAAACGAGCAATTTTTTTAAATAAATTGCCAGTTTAACTTGGTAAATTTTTTTTACAGTATGAAGGGTCGAAATTGACTATTAAAAAATAAATTACTATGAATCAAGACAAAAAAAATTTTTTAGGGGTATAGCACGATAATTTTTTTTTCTTTTTTGAACTGTGATCAATGACATTGCTATACAGGGTTGTGTAACAAAAAATAGAATCTTAGAATATGGAATTTTGTACCTGTGGCACTCGAGAAACTGATCTAGGGTGTCGATTTTGACAAAATTAATAAAAGTCAAAATATCTCGAAAACTAACGATTTTTTATTAAGGTCATATTGTGATATTCTGGTCAGTCCTGAGCTGGCCTATCAGCCCTCCAAGGGATGACGTTGACTTTTGGGACACCCTGTATATCATACATGCAAGAAGATACACAAAAAATATAAAATACATACATAACAAACATAATATTATATAGAAATAAAATCTATACGTTACAACCTAGAAAAAAAGTTAAATTACACATTTAAAAAAACCCCGACCCTCAGAAAGTCTGTGCCTGAGTCTGACCCTCAAAAAATAATTTCCGCTTACTTAATTAAAGCAGTCGGGGGACCGCCATGTAAATTCCCGCGCTGCTTTGAGGTTTTATATTTTATTTACTTAGTGGTCCCCCGAGTCCTTTAATTAAGTAAGCGGAAATTATTTTTGTCTTTCTAAGGGTCGGGGGGTTTTTAAATTTGTAATTTAACTTTTATCCCAAGCTTTTTAAAAAAAGCACATGCAAATCCGTTCACTTTTTAAGATAATAATTTTTTGATTACTAAATTACTTGATTACTTAATTACAAACATAGCTAAAAACCATCCCGATTAAACCAGCTTTCTAATAAAAAATCCGCATCAAAATCGGCCCATCCGTTTGGGAGCTACGATACCACATCAGACACACAGACTCTCACATACACACATACATACACTCGTTAAGGCGGAAATAAGACTCAAACCGTGCTAGCCGAGCACTGATGATTGAAACACGAACCGTATGCAGATGCAAATAGGTGCGAGATTCATTCTACTCGTGCGGTGGCTGATACGTCGCGCCGACGATGAACGTTTGCGCGAAAATCACACTATATATTAAATTTTACGTGTTGGAAAGATGGAAAAACATATTTATTTCGCTTCGATTGTAGGGAAAAATATTATCTATATTTCTATGAGAGTCTTGTATTGAAACTATTTATGCTTCTCAAGATAATTTAACTAGAAAGTACAATTTTCGTACTTTTCGTTATTTTTTGGAGATTTATTTAACACCTTTTCAAAGTAGTAAAATATAATTTTTTTCGCTATATTTGTTAATTAAAGATCAATACAGAACATATATTTTTTACAGATCTTTTATCATTACCGATAGCTCAATAGTTTCGTTTAAAGTTGACCTTTTGAGTTAATTAATGATATCGGCTTACCGGTGCGATTATGGCGAGCGCATCGCTGCAGCTCGACGTTTCGAGTCCTCTATGGGACCCGTTCTCAAGAGGACGTGCTAGCTCCTCCTTTTGAGTCTTATTTCCGCCTTAAACTTATAACAACCCTCTTTTTTCATCAGGTTATAAAAGCTAATAATTTGTGACAGGCCCGCGGAGAGAGAGATGCGCCGCTACTCGCTGTTCGACGGCGACGTGGACGCGCTGTGGATCGAGAACATGAACTCTGTGATGGACGACAACAAGCTGCTGACGCTCGCCAACGGCGAGAGGATCCGCCTGGCGCCCTACTGCGCTCTGCTGTTCGAGGTGGGCGATCTGAACTACGCGTCGCCGGCTACCGTCTCCAGGGCGGGCATGGTGTTCGTCGATCCGAAAAATTTGGGCTACCAACCGTTTTGGGACAGGTGAAATAACTGGTTTTTTTTTTATTTACCCTTTGGCTTCACACGGTACTTAAAGAAGAATAGCCCCACTGCATTTCTCCCCGTGCATCTCGTAAAATATCGGGAATAGCGACAGTTGACCGTCTGCACCACTGAGCTGTCGAGGCTGACAAACAATAGCGACATTTAACGCCGGTTATGACGTACGGGTGTGACACGTGGACTCTGACGGTCGCTGTTGTCCAAAGGTTGAAAGTTGACCAGCGAGCAATGGAGCGAGCCATGCTGGGAATATCGCTACATGATATGGTGCGTAACGAGGCAATCCGCCGACGCACCAAAGTTAATCGATATTGGACACCGGGTGGCTAAGCTCAAGTGGCAGTGGGCTGGGCACGTCAGCCGAAGAGACGACGACCGTTGGAGTAACCGTGTCCTACGCTGGCGGCCGTGGACAGGAAAACGGAGTGTGGGAAGACCACCCGCCAGGTGGGACGACGACATCAAGTACGTCGGCGGAAAGCAGTGGTTCCGTACCGCTGAAGGCCGGGAGGACTGGAGGAAAATTGAAGAGGCTATGCCCAGCAGTGGACGCTTACACGCTGACTGACTGACTGACTGACTGACATGTCGTAAAAGTCGAGTAAGGGATAAGGACAAGATGCTGTCCATAAGGGCTCGCAGGCTAGCCACCTCTCACCTTGACGCGGTCTTTCCACCAAGTTATGCAGCAGGTGGGTCTTTGTGCCTTACTTGCTGCTTGATAGTTATCGTGGAAGTCGGTGTTGTGCTGGTATTTATAAGAGTACTTGCAGCACAACACCAATTACTCTGCTCACCCCGGTTGTCGGGATACGGCGTGTGGTATGTATGTATGTATGCTTCACACGCCTCATACGCTTATTGCTTACCCTTGATTCGCACGTGCACTCAAATATTTCGTAAAATAATGATGACGGATCAATAAACTCTGTTGGCGCATAAAGCCAATGAAATGAGGTATGATGTGAAACAAGTGAGGATTCACTTTGAGAGGGAGAGAAATTTTTTTTAACACCAGGAAAAACAAAATACGCTCCACATTTTTCTCGAATTTTTCATACTTAAAGACAATTTTTATATATTTTACTTTTTTCTTATAAGAATATTTAACTAGTAAAATCAATTTGTATTCTTTTAGGTAATTTTCTTTCTTTAATATGATGTATGCCTAGTTTATCTAGTTTTATTTTATATATTTATTTTTTAAATGTAGGTAGGTAAGTTTTTTTTTGATGAAGATAATTTATAAGAGGACAAGGAATCTTTATAACTATACCGAGCCGTGTGGGGCCGGTACTTTAAAAGAATAGCCCCACTGCATCTCTCCCCGTGTATGTCGTAAAAGGCGACTAAGGGATATGACTGCCTTCTTATATTAATAGGTGGTAGGGTTTATCCCGCCCGGGTTGGTACCACCGCACTGAATGAAAGGTCGGTCGAAACGGCTATGTAAATAGTTTGTGTTTTCCGTCCAGTTCAGTGTAGCCGGCACGACCGAAGGGAAGCACTGACGTGGCACCTAGTTCACCCGGTGTTATGGGCTGACATCACGGATGTTGTAGGTGATGTAGCCAACTATGTCCATAAAAAAAAATATAAGAAATTGTTGAATTATTAATCAAATTTATCAAATACATAATTTTAAAATGTATTTATTTAGTTAGCTTTTATTATTTATTATTTATATTTTTACTTTTATTATTTTAATTATTTATTCAAATTCACCTAACAATTAGGGCAGCGGGTGGCCGAGTGGTTTGGGCATCGGCTTCTCATGCGAGAGGTCCACGGTTCGAATCCAGTCTGCGTGTACCAATGAGTTTTTTAATAATGAGAAATTTACGCGCATACCTACACCTGCTGCTTCACCGTTCGGAACCGGTGTAAAACTGTAGGTCCCTACTTCCCTTGCCCCTTACTAGGTGGTAGGCTCAAATTGTAGCCGACTAGGTTGGTACCACCGTACCGGATGTAAGATGGCCGCATAGCAGCCTCGGTTGTGTTCTCCTCTAGTCCAGTATAGCCAGCAATCCAGGGAAGTCTCCGGTATGGCACCTTCCTTCTCGGAGGTGAAATTGGCTGGTCGGAGCATGCGCTTTAGCCCCTCCAACTCAGCCACGCATACCGGATTTCATAAAAAAAAAACAAGCCTAGATAAATCCTTCAAAATTAATCTTTCATAATCGAAGGCATCTAAAACTTGATGATGCTTGTCGGGCGGGGTGACAGTAGAATACGGGAGTGTGGACATTTATACACACAAATACAAATGACACAGTTACATAGGACATAGTACAAAATATACTTGGAGAGTCTATACGAAAGACCCTGCTTCCCATAACACAGGGAATCCTAGCTTGGGAAGCAGTGCTCCAGGAAAAAATACGGCCCACTATATGTAAATAAAATACAAGCGGGACTGGTGGTTTCCCCGCGTCCCAGTCAACGCAGACTAGCTGACGAGGGTTTGATGCGAGCCGAAACGTGAAGCATGCGCGGGAAATTTAGAGTGGCCACTCGCTAGTCCCGGCCTCGATTAACACCCTCCTCTACTGCCGATGGGCCCGGATATGTTCGGTGAAGCCATCGCAAGCTTAGTTCCACACCTTCCTTCCTTAGGTACTAACACTACTAACCTCTATTTTTGTTTTAATTATAAGAAAATTTTACACCTATGTTCCTACCTACTGAAACTTTCGACTGTATAATGTGTATATTTCGGTAATAAATAAAATTTGAATTTGAATTTGTTTCAGATGGGTCCGCACCCGCAACGGCGAAGAGGAGAGGTTACAGTTGAATGAGCTCTTCGAGCACTTCGTGCCGGGCGCTATCAACTACATCGTGTTCGGACTGTTTGGCCTCCAGCAGCAGACGCCGCTCAAGACTATTGTTCCTCAGACACCGCTCAATCTGGTTAGTTGATGGAAAACTCTCATTACTCGATAGATGAATTCCTTAAGGCGGAAATAAGACTCAAAAGGTCAACTATAAACGAAACTATTGAGCTATTGGTAAAGATAAAAGATCTGTAAAAAATATATGTTCTGTATTGATCTTTAGTTAACAAACATAGCGAAAAAATATATATTTTACTACTTTGAAAAGGTGTTAAATAAATCTCCAAAAAATTACGAAAAGTTCGAAAATTTGTACTTTATTACTATGTAATCACCCCTTAAAATACCAATATTTTAAGGGGTGATTGGAACTCATATGAACAACCTTGGCATTTGTACTTTTTTTTTAATAAAATAATTCCGTATGGCGGCATTATTGCAGCGGTAAATTCGAAAAATATTTCACTGTCGTAAATTGATACCTAAAGTGTAATAAATAAGTACCAAAGTACTTAAGTATGTCTAAATGAAACGTCGGTCGAAACGGCTATGTAAATAGTTCGTGTTTTCCGTCCAGTTCAGTGTAGCCGAATGAAATGAAGGGGTGCACTGATACGGCGCCTAGTTCACCCGGTGTTATGGGCTGACATCACGGATGTTGTAGGTTATGTAGCCAACCGTGTCAGATACCATAATCTCTTTTTTTCTATAGTGTTGAAATAGTTTTTTTTTCTGTTTAGGTCATGCAGCTGTGTTACATGATCGATGGACTTTTGCCGAATCTAGAGGCGAACGAGGAACACGATAAGGACATTATTGAGTGTGTGTTCATGGTGGTAAGTGTTCTTGCATTGTATATTATAGAAAACGCGACATGTTTTTGTACCGTGTGGGGCCGGTACTTTAAAAGAATAGCCCCACTGCATCTCTCCCCGTGCATGTCGTAAAAGGCGACTAAGGGGATATGACTCCCTTCTTATATTATTAGCTGGTAGGGTTTAACCCGCCCGGGTTGGTACCACCGCTCTGAATGAAAGGTCGGTCGAAACAGCTATGTAAATAGTTTGTGTTTTCCGTCCAGTTCAGTGTAGCCGGCACGTCTGAAGGGAAGCACTGACGTGGCACCAAGTTCATCCGGTGTTATGGGCTGAAATCACGGATGTTGTAGGTGATGTAGCCAACCGTGTCAGTTTCCATAAAAAAAAATGGCTCCGAACCACCCATTAGGTGTCTAACGACGCCCATAGACATTCGGCCGCACGCGGGGCTTGCGAAAGCCGTGCCGGTCTGACAGGTGCCTATTGACTCACCTCTTGAAGTACCCGAGACGAGACTATACTTGGGGGGGGAAATATGTGGGCAGTGAGAGCGTTCCAGAGTTGACACTTATTGAAAATAAGTCAATGAGTCTGCCCGACAATATCGACTAACGTCAATGAACCAGCATCAAAACTAGTGGGCACAGGAAGTGTCACACATTCCCGATTGAAGCGACTTAGTGTCCCTACGCCGTGCCCTATGTCAGCAAATGACATGAACTCCCACCCAATAATCCTTCCGGCTAACAACAATGCAAAACCTGTTGAATGGCCAAGTAACAGAAAACATAAATAAATATTACCGTTACATATAACCAAATGTTAAATATAACCAAACGTTACATATAACCAAACGTTACATGTAACCAAACGTTTCATGTAACCAAACGTTGCATGTAACCAAACGTTGCGTGTAATCAAACATTGCATGTAACCAAGCGTTACATGTAACCAAACTTTAAAAAGCGGCGGGTGGCCGAGTGGTTTGGGCATCGGCTTCTCATGCTCCCGAGGTTCGAATCCGGTCGGCGTGTACCAATGAGTTTTTTCTGACGAAAAAATTTACGTGCATAAATACACGCTGCTTCACCGTTCGGAACCGGTGTAAAACTGTAGGTCCCTTCCCTTAGCCCTTACTAGGTGGTAGGCTCAAATTGTAGCCGACTGGGTTGGTACCACCGTACTGGATGTAAGATGGCCGCAAGCAATCTCGGTTGTGTTCTCCTCTAGTCCAGTATAGCCAGCAATCCAGGGAAGTCTCCGGTATGGCACCTACCTTCTCGGAGGTGATATTGGCTGGTTAGAGCATGTGCTTTGGCCCCTCCGACTCAGCCACCCATAACGGATTACATAAAAAAAAAAACATATATCCTAATGTTACTTATATCTAAACATTACATATAACCAAACGTTACATATAACCAAATGTTACATATAACGAAACGTTACATATAACGAAACGTTACATAGTAGTATAATCAAACGTTATACATATAAGATGTTATGTGTTGAAATTGCAGTCCATGTACAACTCTTTGGGAGCGGCCATTGTGGACAACGGCCGAATGGACTTCGACAATTACATCAAGAAGGCGTGTCCGATGATGCTCGTCGAAGACAACCCCGAGAAGAAGGCCACGACCAGTTAGCTATACTTTTTTTTAGTTAAAAAAATTTTTATATGGAATCCTTCATCGGTATCAGAGTCAAAGGGACCAGAGTGGACGCTCCGACCAGCTAGATAATGTATATAAAATAAACTAATTTAGATGTTGGGGGTCAAATTAGAAAAAAAAATTTTTCCAATTGCATCATGTGACTTTTTAAATTGGAAGGGGTTCGTTATAGGAAATAAAAATATATACATATGTTTTATTACTTTAATAAAAATAAATCGAGCATTACCATGAAAATTAAATTAAAATTAAACTAAAATTCTTTGACACTGAGTCAAAAAATTTAATTTTTTTTTTATACGTACAGATACGAAAGCCTAAAATTGGTCAAGCGCGACTTTTACTCACGCACGGAGGGTTCTGTAGATCCGCTATAACATACATATCAATAAACCATATCCGTTTATCGTTTGTATCTGCCGCACCAAACTGCCTGTCGCGCCATCTATCATTGAGTAGCGTGAACATAATTAATTTTTAGCACGTTTCTCGTATGGGCACCCCTTATTTTTTTACTTTTAGATTTTTTTATTATTTGTTGGCATATCATCCATAATAACACATGTTCTGTGAAAATTTCAACCGGCTACGTATTACGGTTCAAAAGATACAGCCCTAGGACGGACGGACGAACAGATAGACATTGTAGGCTTAGTAATAGGCTTTCGTACGTATACGGAAACCCAAAAATTTGGTCACCGCGGGCACAAACTCTTGTCAACCTCGATAGCTCAGTGGTGCAGACAGTCCACTGTCGCTATTGATTGTTAAGCAACACTGGGCCTTTCAGTACTTGGATGGGTGACCGCTCGACCGTTGGAGGCTGACCGTGGTTCGCATTCCACGTAAAACTGTAGGTCCGTTCCCTTCTTACCTTACTCGGTGGTAGGGTTCAACCCGCCCGGGTTGGTACCACCGCACTGAATGAAACGTCGGTCGAAACGGCTATGTAAATAGTTTGTGTTTTCCGTCCAGTTCAGCGTAGCCGGCATGATCGAAGGGAAGCACTGACATGGCACCTAGTTAACCCGGTGTTATGGGCTGACATCACGGATGTTGTAGGTGATGTAGGTAGCCAACCGTGTCAGTTTACATAAAAAAAAATTAAAAAAAATTGGTTGTCTGTAAAGTCGGTTTACGGACGATAGTTTTACGTGATAACGTCATAAAGAAACACAGCTATAAGAATTACCGTATTTTTTCGTACGGGTATCGCTGCCGTACGTCGTACATTTGTCGATTTCTAGCCTCGATTACCGTACGATACGGCAATTACCGTACGTTCGGCAACACTGCCGCTTGGGCCGATTGTGCCTCTCTATCGCTTGTTACGCGCTCTCGCCTGCACACGCAGGCTCAGATGGAACGTGACACTTTTTCGTGCGTGCAGCCGGTGTTCATCAATTTATTAGACGTTATCACGTCAAAAGAACAAACCTAATGTGGTATTCTTGACTTTATTTAGAGCACTTCCCGATGGGGAAGGCGTCACTGTACGACTACTGCCTGGACCTGGAGAATAAGATATGGGAGGCGTGGGAGTGGATGGTGCCAGAGTACGAGCACGACAGAACAATGAAATTTCCGCAGATCCTCGTGCCCACAGTGGACACACTACGCATCACTTGGCTGATCAAGATCATGGAGTCGGTAAGCATTCTCCAATATTTTAATAAAATTAAATTTTTTTTTTTTTATGGAAACTGACTCCGTTGGCTACATCACCTACAACGTCTGCGATGTCAGCCCATAACACCGGGTGAACTAGGTGCCATGTCAGCGCTTCCCCCTTTTGATCGTGCCGGCTACACTGAACTGGTCGGAAAACACAAACTATTTACATAGCCGTTTAGGCCGACGTTTCATTCAGTGCGGTGTTACCAACCCGGGCGGGTTAAACCCTACCACCAAGTAAGATTAGGAGGGAAGGGACCTACAGTTTTACGAGGAATCCGAACCTCGGTCAGCCTCCAACGGTCAGCGGTCACCCATCCAAGTACCGACCGTACCCAGCGTTGCTTAACATTCAATAGCGACAGTTGACTGTCTGCACCACTGAGCTATCGAGGCTGACATGAAAGTGTTTAAACACAAAATTAAACGTGTTTATGCAGTCGCAGATACTATTAGACTTTGTGGGGTCGGTACTTATAAAGAATAGCCCGACTGCATCTCTCTCCGTGCATGCCGTAAAAGGCGACAAGATGCCGTGCTAAAGGCCGACAGGATAGCCACCATCGATTATCCGAAAACACCGATTATCTTAGCTAAATTGGGTGACCCATTTCACCCAATTAGTTTATTTTTTATGGAAACTGACACGGTTGGTTGGTTACATCACCTACAACATCCGTGATGTCGACCCATAACACCGGGTGAACTTGGTGCCACGTCAGTGCTTCCCTTCGGTCGTGCCGGCTACACTGAACTGGACGGAAAACACAAACTATTTACATAGCCGTTTCGACCGACCTTTCATTCAGTGCGGTGGTACCAACCCGGGCGGGTTAAACCCTGCCACCTAGTAATATTAGAAGGGAGTCATATCCCTTAAAGTCGCCTTTTACGACATACACGGGGAGAGATGCAGTGGGTATTCTTTTAAAGTACCGGCCCCACACGGTACAAACGGTAGTTTCCTACATCACAAAACCACAGATTACTAAATAGTCTTCGTAACAGATAAATCACTCCATAGAAAATGTTCCTACCTTCGGGCTTTAATAGCCTACTGCTTCACGTCGCCAATCGCTGCGTGCGAAAATGTACCTTAACGATCGAGTGTACTTTACACTCGATTATTGCTTTGTAGCTGCGCGCAGTTGCGTGGGCGAGCGTCTATGTATACTTCGCGCGGCTGACGAATTGCCATTGAAATAGCCCGCCGGCGGCCCGTCGGGCGGTAGGTAGTTAGCGCGCGCAAGTACATAGAGTGCGTGAGCCTGACAAAACATTCGCTTTGATCAGGTCGAGCGTCCGGTGTTGCTGGTGGGCGACACGGGAACTTCCAAAACCGCCATCATTACCAACTTCCTGAGAGGACTCGCCCCCGAAAAATATGTAAGAATACCACATCCATTCCACTCGCACTTTGTCTTATTTTTTAGGGTTGCGCAACTCAGGAGGAACTTGCTTCCCTTATTCCTTGCCATCCAACTTATCTTCGCAGCACTCGCCGCAGAGAAACTGAGCACCCGTTTGTTGTTGACATTGGGCTTTTGAGAACCCATCGGTTCTCAAAATTGTTCCTTTGTCGCACCGCTAGGGTATGGAACTGTCTCCCGGCGAGTGTTTTCCCGAACCCTTTAACCTGGGTGTCTTCAAACGTCGTATCAACGGGCTAGACAATCCACAACACTCAGCAAATCTGCTGGCTTGGCGCCTCACTGAGCGTGGTTTCGCGAGGAGAGGGGTTTTTAAATATAATATAACCGTTTATTGGATGAAAAAAAGACAAAAGCAATATAACAAAACACAGAGTAAATATAAAACTAGATAATAACCTAAAGAAACAATAACAAATAAATAACAATTTTGAAGAAAAACATAGCTAAGTATATAACATTTATAGATAAGTACATAGTTTCTTTTTGCTTTCCTTCATCCAATGGGTGAGGTTATTGCCCTATGGCAATCTCTTCCAGCTCACCCATTAGAATTAAGGGCACTAATAATAATGGGGCACAGCGAACAAGTCCCAAATTGTACGCACCTAAAGAAAAGAAAAAAAAAGTAATAAAAACACATTATGAATCAATAAAACAATGGCAACCGTGGGTGGACGGGGATCGAAGGAGAACAGATCTGTTGCGACAGGTAATGTTCCCTCAGGCGTGATTTGAAAATGTGCACACTCTGTGCACTGCGTATGGGCTCAGGCAATGCATTCCAGAGCAGCGGAGCATGAGCGAGACATCAATTCAGACCTGTGTTTCGGTTTTTTGGCTCTGTCGACTGTACCATTGGTCTCTCGACACAGCCACCCATGTTGGTTTACATAAAAAAAAAGAAAAAAAAAGAGGAAAAACGGAACCCTTATAGGATCACTCTTGTCTCTGTCTGCCTGTCCGTCACTGTCACGGCCTATTTTCTCCGAATCTACTGGACCAAAAAAGTTGAAATTCGGTACATTATAAGGTGCTTCGTTATTTATGTCAAAAATTTCGGGCGGGTTACATACGCACTCAAATAAACACTTTATGTAAGAAAAAAACATATGTTTATAGGAGCATTTGTTCTCCTAATAAAAAATAAAATCAAATAAGTAGCTGTAAAAACCAATCATAGTGACCTTGTTACTTACTTACAACAAACAGTTGTTCTGCGTTTGAACATAGTACGGTCAAAGACCCCGTACAATGCAAGTTTCCTACTGTTACACACAGGTTAATGTTTAGGTAGCATACATGTACATATTGTTAAATTTCTTGAAAAGTAATGCTAAAACATAGATTTTTTTTTGCGTAACGTGTTTATTTGAATGTGTATGTAACCCTCCCGAGATTTTTGACATGAATAACGAAGCACCTTATAGTTTGATGATCCAAACACGCATGTATAGCGTAAATGAACGAATTTCGAATTTGGGGGTAAGTTTTGGGGGACAAATTAGAAAGTTAAATATTTTTTTAAGTGGATCATATCGTTGAAAAGGGCTCGTTATAAGGAATACAAATATATTTAAAATGCATATTTTAAAAGCTATAATAAAGAAAATATTCAAAAATCGAGTATTCCCCAGCCCTTATCTCCGAAAATGAAAATAAATAGGTAATATAGGGCCTCTCTTATAGTATACAGGAAAGCCTAACGAAAATCCTACATATTAAAGTTCTCACGGAAAACGGTATTGTACGGAACCCTCTCCACTCGAGCTCGACTCGCTTGACCGCTTTTTAGGTTTCCGTATCCCGTACGGAAGCCTATTACTAAGCCTACGTCGTCTGTCTGTCCGTCCGTCCGTCTGTCCGAGGGCTGTATCTCTTGAATCGTAATAGGTAGCCCGTTGAAATTTTCACAGAATATGTGTTATTATGGCCGATGTAACAACAAATAATAAAAAATAGTAAAGGAAAAAATTAAGCGGGTTCCCGTACAAGAATTTAGTGCCTCCGAGTGTTTCCGCCCGGGCAGTTGGAAGCAGTGCTACCTGAGTACCAACCTAATGATAATATCCGGTGACGCAGCTGGTGCAGCAAGTGAACTTCTCATCGCGGACTTCATCAATGGACGTCCAACGGAACCTGGAGGCCGTTGTCGAGAAGAGAACAAAGAACACGTTCGGCCCTCCGCTGGGAAAGAAGCTGCTTGTGTTCATCGACGACATGAATATGCCTCAGGTGACGTTTACCAATCCTCTATTGACTGCCTTCCTTGCACTTTTACACGGAGCGCTACGATTTTTTCAATTCTTATTATTAATTTTAATTGTATATTATACACGGTGTTGCAGTTGCCCCATAATATTTTTAACTGACATAAGGGGGTTATTCTATATATGAAACTAAACAACTTCTGTGAAAAAAAAAATTTTTTTTAAACAAAAAAAAATATATTTTTTTCAAAATGTAAGTATGGAGAAAAAAAAATTTTTTTTCTCCAAATAAAAAAGTCGTAGAACAAAAGTTGTTCAATTTCACGTTCACCCCCTTTCGGGTTTTACCATTGGGGTTGCAACACCGTGTATATTCAATCTGATAAATCAATATCAGTTAAATTTTTTTGATATCCAATAAAGCTTAATGAACTTCATGAAAAAATTTTTTCGTTCGAAAAATCAATTTTTAACTCTGACCTTGGATATTTCATCTAAAAAAAAGTGACAGGTACGTAGTTTATACTGTCCTTATTATAAAAAAAAATAATTATAAAAATTGGTAATGGTTTAGGGGTTAGGAAAACATAAACGTCATAAGAAGATTCTGTATGGAGAGAAATAATCACGTGACTAACCTCTATAGAATAGAATAGAGTAGCATAGAATAGAATATTTATTGGTATATCACATACACATGTCACAAACACACAATCACACATTTTAAAATTTTACAAATTTTAGATAATAAAATAAAATTTAATGTTATTTAATAGGTAATACGTAATAATAAAATCTTATATTAAAATTAAAATCAATAAAAACTCAATATAAAATCACCAATCAAATAGGTGCATATTAAAGGAAGGTGTTGACTAAGCTTGCGATGGCTTCACCAAACATATCCGGGCCCATCGGCAGTAGAGGAGGGTGGTAATCGAGGTCGGGAGGTTTGGCGTAAAAAAGCAAGCAGAAACTCATTCGTTGAGGAATTCCTCGACCGAATAGTACTTCTGTCTTCTCCTAACTTTTTAAGTTGTCGCCTCTTGTACTGTGGAGTTTTGATATCAAAATGTGAAGGATTTTTTTTTTATGGAAACTTGACACGGTTGGCTACATCACCTACAACATCCGTGATGTCAGCCCATAACACCGGGTGAACTAGGTGCCATGTCAGTGCTTCCCTTCATTTCGCGCCGGCTACACTGAACTGGACGGAAAACACGAACTATTTACATAGCCATTTCGACCGACGTTTCGCTCAGTGCGGTGGTACCAACCCGGCCGGGATAAACCCTACCACCTAGTAAGGTAAGAAGGGAAGGGACCTACAGTTTAACGTGGTATCCGAACCACGGTCAGCCTCCAACAGTCGGGCGGTCATCGATCCAATAACTGACCGCACCATTAAGCTGCCGAGGCTGACGATCCCTTAGTCGACTTTTACGACATGCGACGGGGGATTTACTATAAGCTGAAAGTAATGCGCCCTCATTTCAGGTGGACACGTACGGAACTCAGCAGCCGATCGCGCTGTTGAAGCTGCTGTTTGAGAGAAAAGGCTTCTACGATAGAGGGAAAGATTTGAATTGGAAGAATTTGAAGGATATCGGTTTTCTAGCAGCCATGGGTAAAGCCGGCGGTGGTCGAAATGATGTAAGGCATTAAACATTTAATCATATTTTATTCATTTTTGAGTTTCCGGATTAACAGTAGGTGCACTGAAGACTTACATAAGTCGACGTTTCGCCCGCTACGTCGCAGGCTTCTTCAGGAACTGCGGTAGTTCCTGAAGAAGCCCGTGACCTAGAACGATAAAAAAGGTATGGACCCCGAACCCTATCCTCGCCAGCGTAACACACGATATAAGTAAAAGCATACTTGTTTGATAGGACGGTCGCGCGCTGGCCCGTCAGTCTGTCATCGGCCGCGTTCGCAAAAACCTGTTTAAAATGCCCGCATGCTCTGTGTTTACGTGTAAAACACTCAAGCCAAGTTTAGTGTACACAATAGTGGAATACTTAGTGGAATATAGTACACTCCGCTCCCCGCAACTCGGCGACGCTAGTTCTCATACAAGCATTTGACAGTCGGGCGTCCATACCTTTTTTATCGTTCTAGCCCGTGACGTAGCGGGCGAAACGTCGACTTATGTAAGTCTTTAGTTCACCTACTGCGTTAATCCGGAAACTTAAAAATAAATATAATTAATAACAGAGTACACTTAAAAACATTAGTATTTTGATAAAATTTTACCTACAGCGACGCACATTGAGTAGAAAAGTCGATGCAATGTAAAATATTTACTCAAAACGCCAAACGGTTTTAAAACAATAGTTCCATTACGTTAGTTAGATGTAAATAGGTGCGAGATTCATTCTACTCGTGCGGTGGCTGATACGTTGCGCCGACGATGAACGTTTGCGCGAAATCACACTACATGATAAATTTCACGTGTTGAAAAGATGGAAAAAATTATATGTTTGTTAATTAAAGATCAATACATAACATATATTTTTTACAGATTTATCTTTACCAATAGCTCAACAATTTCGTTTAAAGTTGACCTTTTGAGTCCTATTTGCGCGTTAAACTTCTCTCTCTCTCTCACTCTATTTTCAGGTGGATCCTCGTTTTATCTCAATGTTCTCGGTGTACAACTTGCAATTCCCCGAGGAGAGGACCCTCCGTCACATCTACATCTCAATTCTCGAAGGACACTTCCAGATCTTTGCGGATGAGGTCCGCGACATTGTCGAGAAGCTTGTGCAGATGACTTTGGACCTTTACAAGGTACAGTGGCAACACAAATTTAGAGTAAATTTTTGACGCGCCCTTCGAATGTCGGCGCCGCGCGCGCACTGCGTCCCTATTGCGCAAGGAGAAAAAAATTGTTTTAGGAAAAAAAAATATGAACCCCTATTGCAAATTTAGCATGGTTGTAATCCTTACAAAATGTGCTACAAATGGATCTATACTTGTAGTGCTCTGACTTTTGTTTTAATTCCAAATTGTGAGTTGAACATTGCACAAACATTTCACTTACCAAATACAGTGAGGTTATGTTTTGTTTCGATTTTACACACTCGCCAATGGATAAAAACTTCCAATAATAACACATTCACTTCATAAATGGTGTATTCTTTCGAATTTATACACAAAGACAACAAACTAATGACTAAAACACCAAAAATCATTTATAATCGGGGCGGGGTCGCGGCGAATTCGCGCGCGAACATGTACGTTCGTCGCCACTGCTCGAAAACAACTGAATATACCTCTGCTCTGTGCTCTAGCTTGGCGACAAAGTGAATCATTTCGAGAAAAGCATAACTTTTTTTTTTTAGAAGTATAATTGAGCCTTGTCCCCATATTAAAAGAGCGTGTATTGCAATGCCCAAGGTTGCCCGCGTCGCCGGGACATATGCTGTCCCGCCCACACGTCAGAGGTGATAAAACCAGACCTACCGCCTAGTAAGGAAAGAAGTGTGGAGGGACCTACACGGTCATCTTCCAACGGTCGAGTGGTCCCAATAAAGTTTTGACCGCGCCCGGGTGTGCTTAATGTTAATCATATGTCGATCCATAATATTCATTGCACCAAAGCCAAATAAATGGGAGATGTGCATACATACATACCACACGTTGTATCCTGACAATCGGAGTAAGCGGAGTAATCGGCGTTGTGCTGCAAGCACTCCGTCCAACACAACACTGTCAACCTCGATAGCTCAGTGGTGCAGACAGTCAACTGTCGCTATTGAATGTTAAGCAACACTGGGTGCGGTCAGTACTTGGATGGGTGACCGCTGACCGTTGGAGGCTGACCGAGGTTCGGATTCCTCGTAAAACTGTAGGTCCCTTCCCTCCTATCTTACTTGGTGGTAGGTTTTAACCCGCCCGGGTTGGTACCACCGCACTGAATGAAACGTCGGTCGAAACGGCTATGTAAATAGGTTGTGTTTTCCGACCAGTTCAGTGTAGCCGGCACGATCAAAAGGGGGAAGCACTGACATGGCACCTAGTTCACCCGGTGTTATGGGCTGACACCACGGAGGTTGTAGGTGATGTAGCCAACCGAGTCAGTTTCCATAAAAAAAAAACAGCGACCACCACGTTTCGCAAAGTATTCGAACAAGATTAAATCGATCAAGCAGCAAGTAAGGCACGAAGACCCACCTGCTGCATGACTCGGTGGAAGTACCATGCCAAGGTGAGAGGTGGATATCCTGTCGCACATTAGCACGGCATCTCGTTCTTATCCCTTAGTTCACCTTTTACGACATGCACGGGGAGAGAGGCAGTGGGGCTATTCATTTTAAGCACCGCCCTCAAACGGGTAAAGGTAAATGTGTATACCTACAGATAATGATAGTTGAGCTGCCGCCGACGCCGAACAAGTTCCACTACATCTTCAACCTGCGCGACCTGTCGCGCGTGGCCGCCGGGCTCTGCCTCACGCACCCCAACTTCTTCAGCGAGAAGCGCACGGTGGTGCGCGCGTGGCGCAACGAGTTCGCGCGCGTCGTCTGCGATAGGCTCATTAGCACCGCTGTGAGTATAGCTTGCTTTTTTAAGTTTCCGTATCCGTACAGAAGCCTGCGCCGTCTGTCCAAATTCTAATTCAAAAATTTTATTCAGAAAACACAAGACACTGCATCTCTCCCCGTAGCATGTCGTAAAAGTCGACTAAGGGATAAGAAAATTCGTCAGCCTCGGTAGCTCAGTGGCGCGGTTGGTTAGTCAACTGTTATTAAGCAACGCTGAGCGCGGTCAGTGTTTGGATGGGTGACCGCTTGACCGTTGGAGGCTGACCGTGGTTCGGATTCCACGTTAAACTGTAGGTCCCTTCCCTTCTTACCTTACTAGGTGGTAGGGTTTATCCCGGCCGGGTTGTTACCACCGCACTGAACGAAACGTCGGTCGAAACGGCTATGTAAATAGTTCGTGTTTTCCGTCCAGTTTAGTGTAGCCGACATGAAATGAAGGGAAGCACTGACATGGCTCCTAGTTCACCCTGTGTTATGGGCTGACATCACGGATGTTGTAGGTGATGTAGCCAACCGTGTCAGTTTCCATAAAAAAAAAAAAAAAAACAAGAAAAAATAAGTATAAATATGTACTTACAAGAAATAAAATAATTACTTATATGTATAAGATGTTTCCTTATTCATGTCATTAATTTCGAGAGGGTTACATACACAAATAAACACGTTACGCAAAAAAATTATTGTTTCTAGCATTACTTTTCGAGAAATTTAACAAAACATGTTTACTACCTAAACATTAACCTGTGTGTAACAGTAGGTAACTTGCATTGTACGGGGTCAATGACCGTACTATGTTCAAACGCAGAACAGCTGTTTGTTGTAAGTAAGTCACAAGGTCACTATGATTAGTTTTTACAGCTACTTATTTGATTTCATTTTTTTTTTAGAAGAAAAAATACTGCTATAAACATAATATTTTTTTCTTACGTAAAGTGTACGTACACTAATACGAACATAATATAATGAACTGAAAAAAAAATACCACATGACTGGATGAAACCCCCCTCCCCCTGTGACACAGAGTGGTATTTTGATAATCTCCTCCCCCTCCCCTCAAATCGATCACGTCGTATGGGAACGTTGCCACAGATTACTTAATAGTTACTTTGTAACAGATAAATCACTCCATAGAAAATGTTCCTACCTTCGGGCTTTAATAGCCTACTGCTTCACATCGCCAATCGCTGCGTGCGAAAATGTACCTTAACGATCGAGTGTAAAGTGATTATTGCTTTGCAGCTGCGCGCAGTTGCGTGGGCGAGCGTCTATGTATACTTCGCGCCGCTGACGAGCTTCACTGAAATAGACCGCCGGCGGCCCGTCGGGTGGTAGGTAGTTAGCGCGCGCAAGTACATAGAGTGCGTGAGGCCTGACGTTGCTAATAAATGCTTACGATAGTGAGGCAAATAATTATGGATGCCAAACCATAAATAGAACTTTGTCAAACCAAGAGATGGTATATGTAGTTTAGATTACAGATGTTCTATCTCACGAAGTTTTTTTTTTTTTTTTTATTATTGAAACTCACACGGTTGGCTACATCACCTACAACATCGTGATGTCAGCCCATAACACCGGGTGTACTTGGTGCCACATCAGTGCTTCCCTTCGGTCGTGCCGGCTACACTGAACTGGACGGAAAACACAAACTATTTACATAGCCGTTTCGACCGACCTTTCATTCAGTGCGGTGGTACCAACCCGGGCGGGTAAACCCTACCACCTAGTAATATAAGAAAGGAGTCATATCCCTTAGTCGCCTTGTACGACATGCACGGGGAGAGATGCAGTGGGTATATTCTTTTAAAGTACCGGCCCCACACGGTACATTCGAAGTCCATTTGACTCTGGTTGTATAACTCGGTCGACTTAACTCGATACCTGGCTCGGATGACATATCGTCATGTGTTGCCAGACGGTTAAAATTTCTTAAATTTTTAGCAAGTTTTGAGACTTACATGTGTTTATCAGGATCAAGATCTGATGTCGGAGCACGTTCAGGAGCACATAGTGAGGTACTTCCCTGAGGAGGAGCCGGTTGTTCTGGAGGAGATCGTCGTACCGGAGGAGGAGGACAAGGCTGAGGAGGAACTGGACGAGTGTTAGTATTTCATTTCTATTTATTTATTAATTTTTTTTTATGGAAACTGACACTGTTGGCTATCTCACCTACAACATCCGTGATGTCAGCCCATAACGCCGCGTGAACTAGGCGCCGTGTCAGTGCTTCCATTCATTTCATGTCGGCTACACTGAACAGTGGCCGTATTCTCTAATTTCCTCCGTCAACGTCGGTGACGCTGACTAGTTATGTCTCTGTCTAATTATATGAACTAGACAGAGACCTAACTAGTCAGCGTCACCGACGTTGAAGGTAGGACGTTAGAGAATACGGACACTGGACGAAAAACACGAACTGGTGGCGTCTAGCTCTTCTTGGAGTTGGATCGCTGAAGGCAGCTAGGGGAGCGCTTCAATGAAATTCGGTGGATTGTATTATTTTGAGTTTAATGATGTAAACGGTGTGGGGCCGGTACTTAAAAAGAATAGCCTCACTGCATCTCTCCCCGTGCATGGCGTAAAAGGCGACTAAGGGATAAGGACAAGATGCCGTGCTAAAGGGCGACAGGCTCGCCACCTCTCACCTTGGCATGGTACTTCCACCGAGTCATGCAGCAGGTGGGTTTTCGTGACTTACTTGCTGCTTGATCGATTGAATCTTGTTCGAATAATTTGCGAAACGTGGTGGTCGGTGTTGTGCTGTAATTTACCAGAGTTCTTGCAGCACAACACCGATTACTCTGCTTACCCCGATTGTCGGGATTCAATGTATGTGATATGTATGTATGATGTAAATTAATGACACTAATGTAAGAGTGCGGTGGGGCGTGCACTCGCCGTCGCGGTGCTTGGCAGAATGTAGGTAGGCGAGCGGAGAGGGGAGCTGCCGCCGCCGCCCGTCGCCCGCGCACCTCCCCGCAGTACCGTGTGCCTAGTGGTCGTCGGTGTGGAGACTAGTGGTCGCGTGAGCACGAACTATTTGCATAGCCGTTTCGACTGACGTTTCATTCAGTGCGGTGGTACTAACCCGGGCGTGATAAACCCTACCACCTAGCAAGGTAAGAAGGGAAGGGACCTACAGTTTTAACGTGGAATCCGAACCGCGGTCATCCTCCCAACGGTCAGCGGTCACGCATTCAAGTACTGACCGCGCTCAGTGTTGCTTAACAACAGTCGACTGACCGCAGCACTGAGCTACCGAGGCTGACACTGGCTTAGTACTAAGCGTGTACCCGCTTTATAGTTCTTCATTGGATAGATGCAAAGCCGAACGTGAAGAGAAACAATACGCCCCGATCAGGATTCGAACCTGGCAACTTCGGCTTGAGCCGCCAGCGTGTTACCAATACCGTCGTCGGATCGATGATGTATTCTCTCTAACTTTCGAACGGTTGCATCTTCTGCAGTAGGTATGACGCAATCTCCTGCGTTCAGTCAACTTGAAATACCTAGAAAAGAAATAAAAAAAGGTTGATTGTAAGAATAACAAATTGTAACGTATTGTTACTGTTTAATTTTTACTGGAGCAATAAAGCATTTTCTATCTATCTATCTAAATAGAAAATCTTTATTTCGATTTAATGAATTGAACATGAAGAAAACGAATTATATTATAGATCCTAATATTATATTTCAATTAACTTTAGTGAAAATGGCACTTTTTTAGTTAGGCGCTCGCAACAAACATTTTGTATGCAATATTTAATAGAAAGAAACCTTCGTTTGTATGACAGCCACCTTTTTTTGAGTTTTCCTGGAAAAACAGATAGTGCTATCTTTTTAGACCGGGGGTTCCACACTCTCCAACTTCCGTACTGGCAAATTCTTTATTCGCCAACTCCTGATTTGCCTATTCCTTACTGGCCTATTGTTCACTTACTTGCTGCGAAAAGTACAATGAATACCAAAACAAACCTACTCTCTGGTTAGGTGTTAAAAAAAAAATAATAAAAAAATATTGTCATTTACTGAAAAATAAATATGATTGTCAATTTGTTTTCCTTCAATATTTCGCAGTTATTACTACATTGTACCCAACTAGAATACAGTCACCGAAATTAAAGTGGAAACCCGAAAGACTACTTAATACTACTGGGAACGGTTCTAAAGTACCAGGGCAGCAGAAATTGAAAGGAGGTTTCCATAATTGGATATAAGTTAATCGATATTATTATTATAATAGCGATTAACCATTGACTTTTAGGTTATTTCTATGCGATTAACTTATATAAAATTATGGAAACCTCCTTTCAATTTCTGCTGCCCTAGTACTTTGGTGACTTCATGTTTCTTAATGTTTCTTAATCCTGGCCTGTTATTTATATAATATATATTTTATAATTTTTGTCTATTTTTCAAAATTGACATATTTTAAAAATACGTTAAAAAAACAAAACAGCTTAAAAATTAAAATTAACAAAATATTCCTATCGGACCAACCGAAAAGTTCTTTTTCTTTTTAATTCTGGCGGTTAACCGATAAAAAAGTTGATTCGTTGGGAAAGAAAAATAGTTGATCCGTTTCAGTTGGTCAGTTTAGTTGGTCGGAGTGGAAAGCCTGGTAGGTATAAGCGATGAACAGACTAAGTGAACCTACAAATAGTCTGTGACTTACTTACACACACAAGTATATTTTTTTTTATTTGCGGAATCTGAATTTAATTTCTTTTCAAAATAAACAATATAATCAAGTTACCTTGTTATTTTATTGGTTGTAATGTAACTGTACTATACAGCTGTAGGCCAGTAAGGAATAAGCAAATCAGGAGTTGGCGAATAAGGAATTGGCGAATAAAGAATTGGCCAGTATGGAAGTTGGCGAATGTGGAACCACCCTTTTAGACTACTAGTAATAGGGTTTCCATGTGGAAAATATAATAAAAATCGTTAGAGCCATTTTTGATAAAATCAACCTTATCGAAATCACAAATGATTGCTACCCTTATTTTGTCGAATTAAAAAAAAAACCAAAAAAAAGGTGGAATCAAACTACAAAATAAATATACGAATTTTGAACGAAATCGGTTGAGCGGTTGAGGCGCAAGGTCACTGGACGGACACACACACACACACACATACATGTTTTTCAAAACCACTTTTTTGGAATCGTCGAATGATATATAGCCCAAATCAGTCGAATTCTCAACTTTGACATTTTGGGCGATCACAATACTTCCTTTCTCCTTACAGTCGCTCGAAAGTAATAAACAATAATAGCAAAGAGTTTGTATTACTTACGTCGCTGCGCTCCTATATAGAGAGAAGCTGGAAGTTGGTGAGGTGAAGCTTCGTTGGTGAGCGCCACGAACCGCGGGTGGGTTCGAATACTTTGCGAAACGTGGTGGTCGGTGTTGTGATGTAATTTACCAGAGTTCTTGCAGCACAACACCGATTACTCTGCTTACCCCGATTGTCGGGATTCAGCGTGTGTGATATGTATGTAATAACGTTGCAGTCGGCGATCCGATAACACCTGCGCCGACGGGCACAGACCCGACGGTGGCCGACCTCCAGGATCTGCCCGTGGAGGAAGAGGAGGTGGAAGAAGAGAAGCAACTTACGGTATTAGCGCACTCTTTCAGACTTTGTCCACAATTGTGTGATTTTTTTTAGGGGTTTGTAGGTACCTACCTCAAAAAAGGAAAAAAACGGAACCTTATACTTCTAGTTGGAATTATATGTATAGCATCACTTCATTGTCGGTTTGTCTGTCGAGACTCTTTTTCTCACGAATGTTGTTTGTTTAATGAATAAGTACCTGGGCGACCGAGCATCGCTCGGCGTCTACACCTATCTAGATAAACTTAAACAAAAATAACATTTATCTATATACTAAATTTCTTTTTCTAACTGACCGTAATTTTATCTAAGAGTCTGGCTAACTGTTTTTCCCACTAAAAATTTTTGACAATTGGATACACTTTGTATCATTAGATTTTTAATATGACTTATTACATTTGTTTGTAATAAACGTAAACTAAATGTTTTTTATTTGACTTGATACATGAAGTATCAAAATTGACGATGGCACTATACACCAGATATAGGTAATTTAAATAGGCAGAGTGGTCAGATTCTTCAGTATTCATGTTTATGCTGTAAGTATTAATGTTCTTGTGAGCGGTAGTATGAGTTAATTAGTGGAAATTACTTTAATATAATACTTTTATGTAAGGTACTAACAAAACATTGTGACTTGCGAAGTTTGTTTGTCAGTTCTTCTTCGCATTGAATTTAGAACTGATCGAATTTTCGACATGTCCTAGCGTAGGTTACAATAAACAATAAGCAATAAACATCCAAATCGTTAGAGCTGTTTCCGAGAAACCAATTATATATATACAAGTTTAGCTCACTTAAAGTAATAGGATATGTTTACGGGGGGTTCACCCCCCCCCCCCCCCCCCCCCCCCCCAATAAACCCTCAAACGGCTCAATAAGCTGAAGCAACAAAACTTAACGGCAAATGTGTTGCAGCTGGAGGAGTACGTGATGCGCGACCCGCTGCTGTTCGGCGACTACCGCAACGCGCTCGACGACGAGGAGATCCGATACTACGAGGACCTGCTCGACTACGAGGCAGTCTACTTCCTGTTCCAGGAGGTGCGTTTTAACTGTACTCTGCTTTGATTGTCCATGTGGCCTGGATACAATTATGTTTCCATACCCCATACGGAAGCCTATTACTAGGCCTACGCCGTCTGTATGTCTGTCTGTCTGTATCTTTACTCGTGTCACCTGCTCTCTGGTCTGGTTTGTCCAAGTGGCCTGGATACGATTATGTTTTTTAGGCTCCCATATCCCATACTATTACTAGGCCTACGCCGCCGTCTGTATGTCTGTCTGTCTGTATCTTTACTCGTGTCACCTGCTCTCTGGTCTGGTTTGTCCAAGTGGCCTGGATACGATTATGTTTTTTAGGCTCCCGTATCCCATACTATTACTAGGCCTACGCCGCCGTCTGTATGTCTGTCTGTCTGTATCTTTACTCGTGTCACCTGCTCTCTGGTCTGGTTTGTCCAAGTGGCCTGGATACGATTATGTTTTTTAGGCTCCCATATCCCATACTATTACTAGGCCTACGCCGCCGTCTGTATGTCTGTCTGTCTGTATCTTTACTCGTGTCACCTGCTCTCTGGTCTGGTTTGTCCAAGTGGCCTGGATACGATTATGTTTTTTAGGCTCCCGTATCCCATACTATTACTAGGCCTACGCCGCCGTCTGTATGTCTGTCTGTCTGTATCTTTACTCGTGTCACCTGCTCTCTGGTCTGGTTTGTCCAAGTGGCCTGGATACGATTATGTTTTTTAGGCTCCCATATCCCATACTATTACTAGGCCTACGCCGCCGTCTGTATGTCTGTCTGTCTGTATCTTTACTCGTGTCACCTGCTCTCTGGTCTGGTTTGTCCAAGTGGCCTGGATACGATTATGTTTTTTAGGCTCCCGTATCCCATACTATTACTAGGCCTACGCCGCCGTCTGTATGTCTGTCTGTCTGTATCTTTACTCGTGTTACCTGCTCTCTGGTCTGGTTTGTCCAAGGAGCCTGGATACAATTACGTTTTTTAGGTTTTCGTATCCCATACTATTACTAGGCCTACGCCGTCTGTATGTCTGTCTGTCTGTATCTTTACTCGTGTTAGCTGCTCTCTGGTCTGGTTTGTCCATGTGGCCGTGTGACCGTTCGGAACCGGTGTAAAACTGTAGGTCCCTTCCCTTGCCCCTTACTAGGTGGTAGGCTCAAATTGTAGCCGACTACCCAGTCGGCTACAATTTGAGAACCACCGTACTGCATGTAAGATGGCCGCATAGCAGCCTCGGTTGTGTTCTCCTCTAGTCCAGTATAGCCAGCAATCCAGGGAAGTCTCCGGTATGGCACCTACCTTCTCGGAGGTGATATTGCCTGATCGGAGCATGCGATTTGGCCCCTCCGACTCAGCCACCCAAACCGCATTACATAAAAAAATTATAATGATAATAAAAAATCGGTAAATGGGGAGTGAGCTACGTCCACCTGGCTTCAGGCCACCACACAACATTACACAACACTACACTACATTGACACTCACTACACACACACACACACACATGTTGATCCCACTAAACTATAGCCTAATCAGGGAAACAAAATGTGGCCAGACGTCAATGTATGTACAACTTATGCTTTATCTGTTTGTCATCATTAGGCTGTCTGTTTTCTAATAAATAAATAAATAAATAAATTCAGATCCTCGACGAGTACAACGAGCGTGCGAGCACTCGGCTGTCGCTGGTGCTGTTCGAGGACTGCCTGGAGCACCTGACGCGCGTGCACCGCACGCTGCGCATGGACCGCGCCAACCTGATGCTGGTCGGCGTCGGCGGCTCCGGCAAGCAGTCCATCTGCCGGCTGGCCGCCTTCGCTGCAGGCAAGCAACGATCCAGCTCACTTCACAGTCGCTCACTTCACAGTCGCTCTACTTCACAGTCGCTCACTTCACAGTCGCTCACTTCACAGTCGCTCCATTTCACAGTCGCTCACTTCACAACCGCTCACTTCACGATCGCTCACTTTACAATCGCTTACTTCACAATAGCTCCATTTCACAGTCTCTCACTTCACAGTCGCTCACTTAACAATCGCTCACTTCTTAATCGCTCACTTCACAATCGCTCCATTTCACAGTTTCCCTCTTCACAGTCGCTCACTTAACAATCGCTCACTTCTTAATCGCTCACTTCTTAATCGCTCACTTCACAATCGCTCCATTTCACAGTCTCTCACTTCACAGTCTCTCACTTCACAGTCGCTCACTTCACAGTCGCTCACTTCACAATCGCTCCACGTCATAGTCTCTCACTTCACAGTCGCTCACTTCACAATCGCTCACTTCACAGTCTCTCACTTCAAAGTCGCTCACTTCACAATCGCTCACTTCATAATCGCTCCATTTCACAGTCTCTCACTTCACAGTCGCTCACTTCACAATAGCTCATTTCACAATCGCTCACTTTACAATTGCTTACTTCACAATCGCTTCATTTCACATTCTCTCACTTCACAGTCGCTCACTTCACAATCGATCACTTCACAATCGCTCCATTTCACAGTCTCTCACTTCACAGTCGCTCACTTCACAATCGCTCCATTTCACCGTCGCTCACTTCACAGTCGCTCACTTCACAATCGCTCTACTTCACAGTCGCTCACTTCACAGTCGCTTACTTCACAATCGCTCCATTTCACAGTCGCCCACGTCACAGTCGCTCACTTCACAATCGCTCTACTTCACAATCGCTCCACTTCATAGTCTCTCACTTCACAGTCGCTCACTTCACAATCGCTCACCTTACAATCGCTCACTTCACAATCGCTCACTTCACAATCGCTCACTTTACAATCGCTTGCTTCACAATCGCTCCATTTCACAGTCTCTCACTTCACAGTTGCTCACTTCACAGTTGCTCACTTCACAGTCGCTCACTTCACAGTCGCTCACTTCACAGTCGCTCACTTCACAATCGCTCACTTTACAATTGCTCACTTCACAATCGCTCACTTCACAATCGCTCACTTTACAATCGCTTGCTTCACAATCGATCCATTTCACAGTCTCTCACTTCACAGTTGCTCACTTCACAGTCGCTCACTTCACAGTCGCTCACTTCACAATCGCTCCATTGAACTCAAATAAAAAATGTTTTTAATCCAGGTTGTACCATCTTCGAAATCACTATTAACCGAAACTACACTGAGAACACATTCAAAGAGGACATGAAGTTGCTATTCTACCAACTCGGCGTGGACGGCAAGAAGACCGTCTTCCTGTTCACAGCAAATCAGGTACGCTCGCCTTCAGAATTATTTCTTATATTTTATTCACTTTCTAATTTGTTAATTTCGAATTTATTTAGGTACTTTTATTCTAAATTTATAACATTATTTAACGTTTGGCAGAGAACTGTCAGTTCTCCACCTGTCGCGGACGACGAAGAATGTACCGGTGGCCAGTGCGGGTAGTCTCTAGGGCGTTGAACTGACAGTTCTCTGACAATGACAACCGTCGCACCGGGCAGAGCGCTCATGAAGATGGGCCTGACGTTTGGCCCGAAACGCCGAGCCAAATGGCTCGGAGACGACCGCGAGTAAAACTGTTAAATTTTCTAATAATCTAGATGGTTTTTTTCATACAGAAGTAAAAATTACACATATTGCAATTTGGAATGTTTACGGATCAACAGTAAGTACTGAAGACTTAAATAAGTCGAAGTTTCGCCCGCTACGTCACGGGCTTCTTCAGCAGGGCTATCACGAGAATCGCTACGCCGGCTACGCCGAGGTGTAGCGTGCGTAGAGAACGTAAGCCGCTGCGCGGAAGCGAGTTCGCAAATCTATCGCACTCGCTTCCGCGCAGACGCTTACGCTCTCTACGCAGCTACACCTCGGCGTAGCCGGCGTAGCGAAACTCGTAATAGCCCTACAGGAACTGCGGGAGTCGCTGGAGCCGACGTGTACCACGTGTACGTTGTACCAGACGTCAAAATTTTGGTCTTTTGGTCAAAGTCTGGTACTAATGTAGTGTAATGTTTTAATGCTCTAATAGGGCGCGCGCGGGGCAGCGGGCAGCGGGAATACGGACGGACGCGACGCGAGTGAACGCAAACAGGCAGCCCGCCCCGCCCGCGTACCGGCCGCGCCCCGCCGCGCCGCCCGCGTACTGCCCGCTGCTAACGGCGCCCACACATTGTAGTACGCATTTAGTTTGTTAGGAAATCCTAAAATTTTAATGAAAGCACATGTTTAAAAAATGCTTTCACCAGTGCTTTTGTTACAAGGCGTAGAATAGACTCCTTAACGGAACAACACCAGTCCCGGGACACCCTGTATAACAAATAATTATTTAGAGTTTCGTCTCCAAAGAGTCTGGGGAAGATGCCGTCGAAAGGTTGATGTCGACAATGTAGAAAGGTCGATGTCGACGTTGACGAAAGGTCGATGTCGACGATGTAGGAAGGTCGATGTCAACGATGTAGAAAGGACGATGTCGACCTTGTCAAAAGGTCGATGTCGACGATGTAGAAAGGACGATGTCGACGATGTAGAAAGGACGATGTCGAGCTTGTCGAAAAGTCGATATCGACGATGTAGAAAAGTCGATGTCGACGATGTAGAAAGGTCGTTGTCGTCGTTGTTTTGGTTTGGGGTTGGCTCTAGGCCTGCAAACTAATCCCGCTTGGTTGGGGACCTTCGTGCAAAACCCCGCAGTCTCCAGCTACCCCATCCAGCCTGTGTCTTCCATGAAAGCCACAAGTCGACCGGGGTGTCTGCAGGCCGCTTATCCCTTAGTCGCCTCTTACGACATGCACGGGGAGAGATGCAGTGGGACTATTCTTATTAAGTACCGACCCCACACAGTACTAATTGTGTAGAAAGGTCGATGTCGACGATGTAGAAAGGACGATGTCGACCTTGTCAAAAGGTCGATGTCGACGATGTAGAAAGGACGATGTCGAGCTTGTCGAAAAGTCGATATCGACGATGTAGAAAGGACGATGTCGACGATGTAGAAAGGTCGATGTCGACGATGTAGAAAGGACGATGTCGAGCTTGTTGAAAAGTCGATATCGACGATGTAGAAAGGTCGATGTCGACGATGTAGAAAGGTCGATGTCGACGATGTAGAAAGGTCGATGTCGACGATGTAGAAAGGTCGATGTCGACGATGTAGAAAGGTCGATGTCTACGATGTAGAAAGGACGATGTCGACCTTGTCAAAAGGTCGATGTCGACGATGTAGAAAGGACGATGTCGAGCTTGTCGAAAAGTCGATATCGACGATGTAGAAGGTCGATGTCGACGATGTAGAAAGGACGATGTCGACGATGTAGAAAGGACGATGTCGACGATGTAGAAAGGTCGATGTCGACGATGTAGAAAGGTCGATGTCGACAATGTAGAAAGGACGATGTCGACCTTGTCAAAAGGTCGATGTCGACGATGTAGAAAGGACGATGTCGACCTTGTCGAAAAGTCGATATCGACGATGTCCCCGCAACCTTTTATGTCATTCTTTCTCCAGGTGGTTGAAGAGGGATTTCTCGAGTACATAAACAACATCCTCTGCGTCGGTATGGTGCCGGCTCTGTTCGGTGACGACGAGAAGGATGGCATTATCAACTCCCTGAGGAACGAGTGCAATGAGGCCGGTCTCGGCATTGGCAAGTAAGTGATCAACTTTAATACCACCGGCCACTGACCGTATAGGTGTTTTTCAATCCCCTCAAATTTTCAAGACCCCTGGGGGGGTCGCGAAGCCTTTTTCGGGGGGTCGCCGGCCAAAGGAAAAAGGCAAGGTTTTACACTATAATAAAACACAATTTACACAATTTCAGTGAGAAGGATGGGCCTGTTTATTTTTCAAAAATTTGTCAAATTGTGGTGCTATTCTTGAAATGTTAACAATCAAATCATTTTCTAATTTCTCGTTTTATTTTTAATGTTAAATTGAAGAGAACGTCAGTTCACATAGTAATAATGAATAAAGGTACCAAAATATAGAAAGTCATAAACATAGTGTTTTAAATTACTAACTTTTTTCTGTCTATGGGCCAAGAGGGTCGCGAGAATTTTTCAATCTGTAAAGGGGTCGCGTATTCAAAAAGATTGAAAAACACTGGTACCTATAGACCAAACATCGAGGTGTGAAGGAAGAAGGTGTCGAACTGAGCTTGCGATGGCTTCGCCGAACCCATTGGCAGTAGAGGTGGGTGTCAATCGAGGTCGGGACTAGTAAGCGACCACTCTGTGTGGTTTCCAGGTTGCGTTCGCTTCGACTTCCACACTTAATAAAAATTTATTCAAGTGTACTAATAAAGTACCTACCGAGTACTGCAACTTAGTAGACCCCGGATAGTGAGAAACGGATTCAAGACTGACCTCTTCGCCCTGGAAGTCTGAGCAAGAGGACTACCAGCGAAGTCTCTCTACAGTCTCTTCAACAATCTAGGGCTGCCAAGATCGACGCTAAGCATAATCATATATGGAGAGAGCTTCGAAATCGTCAGTGGATGCATTCAACAGAATATGGATAGGTAGAGAGAGGGAGGTCGAGAGCGGGACTGGTGGTTCTCCGCGTCCTAGTCATCGCAGACTAGCTGAGAGGGCTTGACGCGAGCGGAAACGTAATGCATACTGGAGAACTACCCAGAGTGGCCGCTAGCTAGTCCCGACCTCGATTGACACCGTTCTCTACTACCAATGGACCCGGATATGTTCGGTGAAGTCATCACAAGCTTATTTCAACACCTTCTCATATTTACATTATATGGACTTTATTTTTGAGACGTTTATGGACTGGGCTTAAAATGGAAAACGACACGCCTCCAGAAACCCCTCTCCCGCGGAGCGCCTCGTTCGATTGATTGGCCGTCGCTCGAGTTGCAGCCTCCTTGGCTTTTGCTGTCTCATTCATTAATCATTACACCATCGATTTTTGACGCCCTCCATTTCAATATAGCACTATAGTCTGTTTTTTTGGAAGACGGAGGAAAGTGACATCTGGAGTGTTACCAGTTTCTGGCAAATTTAATTTTTTTTTATTTTCTATTTTTTTTATTTATTTATTAAGACCAACCAACAGTGAAATTTATCACATTACAGTAATACTTATGATTAAACACATACACCGGTGAAGGTTGATACAGATAAGAAAAAACATAAAACAGATGGATGACTACAAACCATGTAGATAACTTAAAAATGTGATGCAGTAGATTAAAAACTAAATAATAAACTAGTGATTAAAGTAAAAATGTAACCATAAAAACTAACCAAAACATAACCAAAAAAAAAAAACTGAAATAAGCAAACAATCACCAAAGAAGAAATTGCAATGAAACATGTGAATCCGATACACAAGCCAATATAAAAGTTACTACGAAGAACTATGGACCAAGAAGTAGTAAGAAAGATCAAAAGTTTAAGTGATAGTATGGCATGGTTAACAGGTACCTAGTGCATATAATTAAGTTGTAATATAATATAACATAAACAAATATCCTTCAATGAAATGATTTGATTTTGATTGATTTAAATAGGCATGTAGTTGCTATCCATACCTTTATCGATTGATTAACTAATGAAATGCTGTAAACTCTAATATTGACCTAATTGTGGATTTAATTGACAACATATCCAGCTAAATCTTGTTAGAAAAATGTTAAGTTGGCAGCGCCACAGGTAGCGCATAATATGTGTGAAGGTGTATCGTGTCGTGTCGTGTAAAAGTCGATACTATTTTCATCGACTACAATCACTAGTGGTGCAAAGCGTGCAGCACTCTAATGTGAGTCAAACGTCAATTTGCTCCGTCTTCCAAAAAAAAACAGACTATAGGTATATGTTTGCTTCTCGGGGGTCAGTGGTCGGTGTTCAATGCCTACCGAAATTTCTTCCGAACCACTTGGCGCCACTTGCTGATATTCTGTTGGCTGTTTCTAGAGACACCGTGTGGAATTACTTCTGCAATAAGTGCACTGACAATCTGCACGTAGTGCTGTCGATGTCGCCCAGCGGAGACACCTTGAGGAACAGGTAAGTGTAGAGGCAATACATTCCTACCTAGTATAGGCGTGCTGAGGGGGAGGTTTTTGGGATTTCAAACCAACCCCCCCATACAACAAAATTTTGCACGCTAACTAGGAATGCAATGGTTCGACCAAGAACATTTAATAGGTAAGGACGTCGGACCTTCCCCGCGCCAGCGTAACACAGTCAGTCAGTCAGTCACCGTGTAAGCGTCCACTGCTGGACATACGCCTCTCCAATTTTCCTCCAGTCCTCCCGGCCTTCAGCGATACGGAACCACTGATTTCCGCCGGCGTACTTGATGCCGTCGTCCCACCTGGCGGGTGGTCTTCCCACACTCCGTTTTCCTGTCCACGGCCGCCAGTGTAGGACACGGTTACTCCAACGGTCATCGTCTCTTCGGCTAACGTGCCCAGCCCACTGCCACTTGAGCTTAGCCACCCGGTGTCCAATATCGACTACTTTCGTGCGTCGGCGGATTGCCTCGTTACGCACCATATCACGTAGCGATATTCCCAGCATGGCTCGCTCCATTGCTCGCTGGACACTTTTAGCCTTTGGACAACAGCGACCGTCAGCCCATGTCACATCCGAGAAGGTACGGACTAGAGGAGAACACAGAGGCTGCTATGCGGCCATCTTACGTCGGTATCAAACCAGTCGGCTACAATTAGAGCCTAGAGAGCGTTTCAACTAAAAGTTCCCTTTGCCGTTATGTTGGCTCCACTGTCTATCTGTCAAAACAGCGTAACACGATGTTTGTATAAACGTACAAATTCCATTCGTTACCAACCAATCAGAGCGCGATACCGCCCGATACCATCCAATCAGAGCGCGCGCCGTCCCCTCCGCTACCCGCGGATCTCGGCGACGCTGGTTCTCATATAAGCATTGGACAGTCTGACGTCCAAACTCTCAAAATGTTCTTGAGTTCGACAACCTAGAAAAATGTCCATGCTAGTTCCAGTATTGCAATTTTTCGTTTGATCAAATCAGACCCAACCAAAATGGGCACGCCCGTGATTATGTAATCCGGAATGGGTGGTTGAGTCAGAAAGACCAGAGCACATGCTATGATCAGCCCATATCACCTCCGAGAAGGTACGGACTAGAGGAGAACACAGAGGCTGCTATGCGGCCATCTTAAGTCGGTATCAACCCAGTCGGCAACAATTAGAGCCTACCACCTAGTAAGGGGCAATGGAAGATACGCTGTATCCTGAGTCCTGTCCATGAGTATTTACAGAGATTACCTCCTACATCCAAACTTACAAACTTTATAATATCAGTGTAGATAGTGCAGAAGACCGACCACCGTGGTAAAATATAGGAACAAGAACTCTCAAGCGGCAAGTAAGGCATGGAGACCTACCATCAACCGGTCTGCAGCCAGAAGAGGTGGTACCGGACCTAGCTCAGAACACGGCGCTCAGTACGAACACGGAAAGTTAAGCAACCGGTCGCGCCGCGTGCCCCCCCCCCCCCCCCCCCTGCCCCACTCAAACCGGACCCGCTCCGTGCTGGCCGTGTCTCCGGACCTACTCCGTGTTCGTGTTATGTTGCGAGCCCGGCGGGGTCCGCTAGGATGTTATTATGACACTAATCCTTTTTTCATTTATTTCGTCAATTGAATTTTATTTGTTGTACCTGCTTGCATAAATACGCCCCTCTGTCGGCGGAAACAGACCGGACTCTCCGTGTCGGCCGGTGCTCCGTGTCAGCCCGGTAAAGCCCAGTTAACACGGTCGCCTAGAGCGCGGTCCACCGGGCTCGAGTCCGACACGCTTTGTCCATGTCGTATTTCGTCTTGAATATCGACACGGTTACCACCTCTGCCTGCAGCGTGGCTCGATGGAAGGAACGCCTAGGCAGAATTTCGCAGGCGCGTAGACAGGGGGCGGATGTGCGTGTCGTATCTCACCCCAAAATCTTTGGAATTTCAAAAATTCAGAAGTATTTTTCGGCTCGTTCGAACCTTGCCACCGCCGCCCTTCGTATGTGTATCGCGAAGTGTCGCAACCCTTTTACCACAACTCAAAACGCGGGTGTTCTACTAGCCAACTAGCCTCTGTCTGGGCTGGCACAGTTCATCCCCCCCAAATTACAAATCCTGGCTACGCGCCTGGAATGTCGTGTCATGAACATTTTAGAACTCATTGTACATTGATATCGCATGTATAGTTAAAATGATGTATATTGGTTTGCAGATGCCGCAGTTTCCCAGGTCTGGTGAACAACACCACCATCGACTGGCAGTTCCCGTGGCCCAAGCAGGCTCTCCTAGCCGTCGCCAATGTCTTTCTCGCTGAGGTGAGTCACATTCGGACGTTGCTTTTCATTTTTTTTCTTATGAAAACTGGCACGGTTGGCTTGCCTTGCCAGGAACTTGGTGCCACGTCAGTGCTTCCCTTCGGTCGTGCCGGCTACACTGAACTGGACGGAAAACGGCGGCGAAAACTGGCGGTGGTACCAACCCGGGCAGGTTAAACCCTACCACCTAGTAATATAAGAAGAGGGAGTCATATCCCTTAGTCGCCTTTTACGACATACACGGGGAGCGATGCAGTGGGGCTATTCTTTTAATGTACCGGCCCCACACGGTACCCCCTCATTTCAGTTGTAGGATCTCCGTCAGTGTGAAGTAATAGCTAAAAATAAATATTTTAAGCCTAAATATATTATAAGAATATATTATGTATATATTTAGGTATTATGTCTTATACTTAGTGTCCGACCGAAAGTGTACTTTCACTTTTGGCCGAAAGCCGTAGCCGAATTTCGGCAAAATTCTACTTTCGGCCGAAAGCCGAAAGCCGAAGCCGAAAGCCGAAACCGAAAGCCGTAACCGAAAGTATGTATGGTATTTAAGTTAGTTATAGTTATGCATTATTTAGGTAGAAGGATATGCAAGTGACAATAAAAGGTATTTATAATTATGGGAATTTTTTCATTTAATGCATAAAACTATATGCACAATTATTAATACAATAAAATTATTAATAATGAAAAATCAAACAAAATCTTTAAACACTTAAAAAACTTTTCATGTTTCTTTCATCACCTAATTAAATTAAACAAATGAAACAATAAAAACTTTAAATAAGAAGAACTTGAAAATGAAATGAAAATGAAACAATCATAAAAACTGTAAATAAAACAACTTTTCATGTTTTATTAAACGCCCAATTAATTATACAGAGTGTAAACGACCGTCAAGTCAATCTTCTTGTTTTCAACCTGTGTGTGCCTGCGCCGGCCGCCAATCGCGTAATCGCGTCGCGGCGTTAGCTTTTGCCCGAGGCTCCGCTCGCGTTTTTGTTTCTTTTTTTTTATCAGAAACCTTCCTCCATGCATAACAACCCACCAAAGTTTCATCGTAATCGGGTGGACAGTTTGTGCATAGAAGACGAAGAAATAAATATTCATTTTTTGCTGCCTGTAAGGCACGAAGGCCCACCTGCTGCATGACTCGGTGGAAGGACGGCGCCAAGGTGAGGCGTGGCTTGCCTGTCTCCCTTTAACACGGCATCTCGTCCTTATCCCCTAGTCGCCTTTTACGACATACACGGGAAGAGATGCAGTGGGGCAAATTTTTTTTAAGTACCGGCCCCACACGGTACCTCTTAGGGTTGGGTTAGAATAGATTGTTTAAATTTAACACAAACATGTTTTCCAACTCTGGGCAGTCATAATGTTGCTTCAGTATTGGCATGTATACAGGGTGTTGTAACGGCCAGTACATTAAATTTAGGAAGTGATTACTGGGATCAATAGAAACAAAAAAGTCAAATAACTTTTTTCTGAATTCCCTTTAAATAAAAAGTAACAGTTTTCATACAAACTAATTGATTAATTTAGTGTAAAAAGTATCTAATGTCCCGCGCGAACGTGGGAATGAAAGGCGCGCGGTGAGTGAGCGAGCAAGGACTAGTGCCCGGAGAGAGGAGTTGCACGGCGGCGCGGCGTGAGTTTTTTGACCCCGACCGTTCCCGCGCCAGCACGCTCCCCCCACGCGCGTCAATTACACTTGACGAAAACATAAATTTCAAAAATTTATATCTCGAAAACTAGACACTTTATAGAAAAACTTTTATCTCGGAAAAACATGGGGATTGCTCTGGTGAAATTAATGTACTGGCCGTTACAACACCCTGTATATTCACATGACAATTTCCGTGCAGGTGGACAAAATACCGGACGAGTTCCGGCCGATAATAGTGGAGCATGTTGTGCACGTGCACAGCTCGGTGGCGCGCTACTCGGTCGAGTTCCTGCTGCGCCTGCGCCGCAACAACTACGTCACGCCCAAACACTACATGGACTACATCACCAACTACCTGGGGCTGCTCCGCGAGAAGGATGCGTTCATTGTCGCGCAGGTACAGTCTAAGCACAGTCGAAATCCGACCAAAAACACATTGTTGCCGGTAAGGTTAGCCGTGTGATATTAGTCCTTATATCTACTGCGGTATAGTTCCGTTTAACTTTGTTGAAAAATATCACACTGAAAATCAACAATACCAGAATACGATACCTCCTGGGCGTAGCGGCATGAATAATATATAAAAATAAGTACTTTTGAATATTTTTTTTTTCATTGAAAGGACGTGTTTCGCCGAGGCACCCATAAAGTGTGCGAATGCCATGCCGGCTTCACAGGTGCCTATTCACGGCCTTCTTGAGGGAGGGACTTGAAATAAATTAATGATCTTACTGCATGAAAACGATTTTGAAGTTTGTATCTTAAACGGCTATAGATTAAATCTCATTATTCTAAGCGTGGAACTGTCTCACGGGCGGCGCGGGGCGAGCGGAGCGATGCGCGCATTGCACGCACTCCATATTTATGAGTGCAAGAAGCGAATAGCTATGGAACCCTGTCCGTGTGAACAAACTTCGCACTTCACGATCTTTTTAGGTTTCCGTATCCCGTACGGAAGCCTACTACTAAGCCTCCGCCGTCTGTCTGTCTGTCTGTCCGTCTGTCCGAGGGCTGTATCCACGGCTGTATCTCTTGAACCGTAATCGGTAGCCGGTTGAAATTTTCACAGAATATGTGTTACTATGGCGGATATAACAACAAATAATAAAAAAAAAGAAAATGTTAAAAATTAAGGGGGGCCCCCATACAACAAACGTACGAAAAATCAATTAGTCACGCTCCTGAATAATAGATTTCACAGAATATGTGTTAGTGCGGATATAACAACAAATAATAAAGAAAAAGAAAATGTTAAAAATTATATGGGGGGCTCCCATACAACAAACGTACGAAAAATCAATTAGTCACGCTCCTGAATAATAGATTTCACAGAATATGTGTTAGTGCGGATATAACAACAAATAATAAAAAAAAAGAAAATGTTAAAAATTAAGGGGGGCTCCCATACAACAAACGTACGAAAAATCAATTAGTCACGCTCCTGAATAATAGATTTCACAGAATATGTGTTAGTGCGGATATAACAACAAATAATAAAGAAAAAGAAAATGTTAAAAATTATATGGGGGGCTCCCATACAACAAACGTACGAAAAATCAATTAGTCACGCTCCTGAATAATAGATTTCACAGAATATGTGTTAGTGCGGATATAACAACAAATAATAAAAAAAAAGAAAATGTTAAAAATTAAGGGGGGCTCCCATACAACAAACGTACGAAAAATCAATTAGTCACGCTCCTGAATAATAGATTTCACAGAATATGTGTTAGTGCGGATATAACAACAAATAATAAAGAAAAAGAAAATGTTAAAAATTATATGGGGGGCTCCCATACAACAAACGTACGAAAAATCAATTAGTCACGCTCCTGAATAATAGATTTCACAGAATATGTGTTAGTGCGGATATAACAACAAATAATAAAAAAAAAGAAAATGTTAAAAATTAAGGGGGGCTCCCATACAACAAACGTACGAAAAATCAATTAGTCACGCTCCTGAATAATAGATTTCACAGAATATGTGTTAGTGCGGATATAACAACAAATAATAAAAAAAAAGAAAATGTTAAAAATTAAGGGGGGCTCCCATACAACAAACGTACGAAAAATCAATTAGTCACGCTCCTGAATAATAGATTTCACAGAATATGTGTTAGTGCAGATATAACAACAAATAATAAAGAAAAAGAAAATGTTAAAAATTATATGGGGGGCTCCCATACAACAAACGTACGAAAAATCAATTAGTCACGCTACTGAATAATAGATGGCGCCACAGGCTTTTATACATTGCATTGCTGAAAGTCGGATAATATTGATAGCGGATAGATTCGGAAACCTCCGTGCGCGAGTAAAACTCGCACTTAACAGATTTTTCTTTTTCGCCACTGCTCTCAGCAATGCAGCAATCTCTTGGAAATGTTATATATGTTTCAGTGCGAACGCTTGAAAGGGGGCCTGATCAAAATAGAAGAGGCGAACGTACAGCTGGAAGACCTGAACGCCAAGTTGGCCGTTCAGAAAGTCATTGTCGCCGAACAGACGAAGGAATGCGAAGTTCTTTTAGTAGAAATTTCTTCAGGTATGTTTTACGTATTGAATTATTCTCATCAACCGACTTTTTTTTCATTTTTTTTTTTGTGTAATCCGGTATATGTGGCTGAGTCGGAGGGGCCAAAGCGCATGCTCCGGCCAGCCAATATCACGCCCGAGAAGGTAGGTGCCATACCGGAGACTTCCCTGGATTGCTGGCTATACTGGACTAGAGGAGAACACAGCCTATGCGGCCATCTTACATGCAGTACGACCGACTTGGTCTGCCCCCTTGAGGTGGTTTACTCTTAAATAAGTAGTTCAGGCCACCGCTGACGCTGACATTTTGCCTGGTGGCAATTGATGGCAACGTATCGTTGGGTCATTGAGCCTGTTTTATCGGTACTACTATAGCCTCTGCTCTGATGAAATTGCTTCCCTTATCTATTCCTCCTCCTGTTCGCCTTCGCCAAACCCGCCATACTCTCGCGGAACATCCCTTCGTAGTCGACAGGAGAGTTCTTCGAACTGCACGATTCTCTAAATCGTTCTTGTGCCGCACTGCAAAGGTGTGGAACGGAATATCTTTCCCCACTCCTACAATCCACGGATCTTCAAATTGCGGGTTAATACCCTCTTCCCAGCGACATTAGTCCACCTCCAAGCCAGACTGGCACCTCCTCGGGGGTGAAATTGGCTGCGCCCGAGGCTTCGACCTCGGGCACAGCCACCCAGTTCGGAAGCAATAAAAAAAAGTGCAAACTTAAGGTAAGCGTTCGCATGTCACTCATTGCACTCGTCGCATGCATCCTTCGATTCTATAAGAAATATGTTCTTGGAAGAAGTCCACTGTATCCGCATCAATCGGATTGCCGACCCTACTGCCATTTGCATTCGGATTTGAAAGACTGTCATCATTGGCTGTGTGGGGCCGGTACTTAATAAGAATGGCCCAACTGCATCTCTCCCCGTGCATGTCGTAAGAGGCGACTAAGGGATAAGGACAGGATGCTGTGCATAAGGGCGACAGGCCAGCCACCTCTCACCTCGGCACGCTGTTTCCACCGAGTCATGCAGCAGGTGGGCCTTCGTGCCTTACTTGCTGCCTGATCTGAGTTACCTTGTCCGAATACTTTGCTAAACGTGGTGGTTGGTGTTGTGCTGTAATTTACCAGAGTATTTGTAACACAACACCGATTACTCTGCTTGCCCCGATTGTCGGGATACGGCGTGAGGTGTGTATCATCATTACCGTCAGTCCGATGTGTGCGTTTCGTGGCGTGCGGATAAGTGAACGCACTCCTATAGCAAACTATACAAAGAGTGCCTTCAATAGATGGATGCAAAGCCTAAAATTAAGAGAAAAAATACGTCCCGACCAGGATTCGAACCTGGCACCTGCACTCCGGCAGCAAGCGTATCTGGAGAAAGGGTACCGCTCAGTGACACGCTTTCTGCCGGAGTGAGCGTGTGCTCACTGCTCCCGATGATGAGTGTCACAGAAGGACCCGAAACGTCGAGCTGCACAGCGATCTGGCTGCCCTCTAGCCTCTAAAATATTTTTAATAATGTGGATGCTTAATACTCAAACCGAACTTCACGCGAGAAAATCTGCGCACGATAGCTTGCCACTGATAATAGATACCCACATATAACATCAATTTCAACATGTCTTTCCAAACTTGTTCCCCCGGATTAACTATATTCCACTTTGATTTCCAACACCAGCTACTGATAAGGCTACGACGAAGCAGGTCATAGCGACAGAGAAAAGCGCAGAGATAGCAGAGCAGAGCGTAGTGATATCGGCAGAGAAAGAGGAGGCCGAGGAGGCTCTGTCCGCCGCGATGCCCGCCCTGGAGGCCGCGCGGCTCGCGTTGGCAGATCTGGACAAGAATGACATCACTGAGATCAGGTACGTATAGAGATATGTAATACAGATGGAGACAGCTTCGAAAACGTCACTGGAAGCATCCTACAGAATATGGATAGGAAGAGAGAGGGAGGTCGAGAGCGGGACTGGTGGTTTCCCCGCGTCCTAGTCAACGCAGACTAGCTGACGAGGGCTTGATGCGAGCCGAAACGTGAAGCATGCGCGGGAAATTTTGAGTGGCCACTCGCTAGTCCCGACCTCGATTAACAACCTCCTCTACTGCTGATGGGCCCGGATATGTTCGGTGAAGCCATCGCAAGCTTAGTTCCACACCTTCCTTCATCCATTTTGCATATGCTATGCAACATATAAACATTACAGTAAAATCTGCATACTAGGATTACCATCCACAGGGCATTAGTTAACCTCCTGATGGAAAAATGCAAAATACTCACACAATTTTAAGACATCTTAGTTAGGTTAGAGATGTTTAAGAGAATATTTTAAATAGGTACGATGGGGCTGGCGTAGTCGCAAGGCAGCGAAAGTCAAATAAAGGAAAAAAATATATTCTCAAGGGGTTGTGCGCAAAAATTGTCTTAGGCGGGAAGAGTAAAAAAAGCTTGTAAAAAGATGCATATACAATTTGCCCCGGCAGTGCAAAAGAATATTGTTTTAAACGGGATTGACAGTGTCTTAAGTGAAAAAGATTTTTTTGTAAAATCGGAGCAGAGTATCGGAGAGAGCAGAGCTCTCCGTCCATAAAACAATTTTTATAGCAAAATTTTAAAACAAAATTAGATAGAACATATTTTATGATGTGCCTAATACACGAGTCAGTAAGCCAGTAAGCTTACTGTCAAGTCAGTAAGCTTACTGACTCGTGGCCTAATATGAGGGTCGAATAGCTTCAAGTTTTTTATAAAATCATCATCAAAGTGTCCAGATACAATTTACTTCTAAAAAAAAGGGATAATGGCCGTTTTCACAACCTCCAGTTAAGTGTCGCCCAACAGTTGCTTTTCGGGTAAAATGACATTTCTCATACAATTGAGAGGAGTTAACTGGGAGCTACATTGTGGCCGATGGCCGGTAATGAAATTGGCCGTAACTGATAAATATTTTGTCGTACCTAGATCATTTGCTACTCCCCCGGAGGCAGTGAAAATTGTATGCGAGTGCGTGGCGATTCTGTACGGTATAAAGGAGATCAATTGGAAGACCGCTAAGGGAATGATGGCCGACACCAACTTCCTGAAGAACCTACAGACCATGAACTGCGACGCCATCACACAGAAACAACAGAAGGATGTTAAGACGCACATGAAGAAGGTTAGTATTGCTATTGCTGCTGCCTCTTAGTGGGCGAGCTTCCTGCAGAACCCCTTGATCTCCAGCTACCCCAGGCAGCCCATGTCCTCCAGGAAGGTCGAATAACGGCTGGGCGATCTCCGCAATGGAATATGGAGAGCGGAGTATCAATACTTGAATACTGGTCTGTCTACAAGGAAGTGAAGCCTAACCGAAGCGGCACAAAGTGAAATTTTTGGAGAAAGAGTTTATTTAATGATATAAATTCAAAATGAGTGTAATGAATTATCAGGCTAAATTTAAAAACATTAGTACCTAATGAAGTGTCTCCCTTCAAAGGAGATGTTGTCAAGTTCGTTGGTTGTACGGTGCTCCCGACAACTGACCCCTCTATCGCCTTTGATTTAGGGCTGTGAGTTAGCCGCATAAGTTGCTGAATAAACGATTGTACGGCTTACAGAGCAAGAAACTGGACACGATGGAGAGTGTTAGCAAGGCCGGCTACGGGCTACTGAAGTTCACGACCGCCGTGCTAGAATACTGCGCTGTCTACAAGGAAGTAAAACCTAAGCAGGACAAAGTGCAATTTTTGGAGAAAGAGTTTAATGATGTAAGTGTTTCGTCAGCCGCTAGTACGAACTTGGATAAGTGCCCGTTCGAATCTTGAGGCTGATCATGTTTCGGATTCCACGTAATACATGTAGACCCCTTCCCTTACCTGACTTCTTGGTGGGGTTTAACCCTTCTGGATGGTTACTACCGCACTGAATGATAGGTCTGTCGAAGCAAACATGTGATTAGTTTGTGTTTTCCATCCAGTTTGTTACGTCAGGGCATTTGCCACATTAATCCAGGTTGTTAAAACCACCACCTAGTAAGGTTAGGGGAGGGACATACTTGCTAACTAAGTGAAATCCTAACCACCGCCAACCTCAATGATCGACGGGTAACCTGCCCAAACTCTGGCCGCACCTGGGTGTGATTTAATAGCTTGTTGTGCGCTGCTCTGTGGAACTAGCATCCCTTATTCCCTGCCACCCGTCCTATCTCCGCATGACTCGTCGCAGAGAGACTCAGCACCCTTTTGTTGTTGACATTGGGCTTTTGAGAACCCATCGGTTCTCTAAATCGTTTCTTTGTCGCACCGCTAGAGTGTGGAACTGTCTTCCGGCGATATTTCTTGAATCCTTTAACCTGGGTGTCTTAAAGCGTCGTATTAACGGGGTAGACAGCCTGTAGCAACAGTCCGCAAATCTGCTGGCATGGCACCTAACTGAGCGTGGTTTCGCGAGGAGAGGTGATTTTGGCTCTGTCGACTGCACCATTGGTCTCTCGGCACAGCCACCAATGCTGGTTTACATAAAAAAATAAATGGGTAAGCATAACTGTAATTGTGTCGTCATTGTAGGCGGTGAACTACCTGAGCAGCCTGACGCGCGAGCTCGGGCGGCTGCAGGCGATGCTGGACGGGCTGCAGGCGCGCTACGACACCGCCATGCTGCGCCGCCAGGAGCTGCAGGAGGAGACGGACATCATGATGCGGAGGCTGGTCGCCGCCGACAAGCTCATGTCCGGCCTGTCCTCGGAGCAGGCGAGGTGAGCCGCTGTTCTGCCGTTCACTTCACTGACGCGCGAGCTCGGGCGGCTGCAGGCGATGCTGGACGGGCTGCAGGCGCGCTACGACACCGCCAAGCTGCGCCGCCAGGAGCTGCAGGAGGAGACGGACGTCATGATGCGGAGGCTGGTCGCCGCCGACAAGCTCATGTCCGGCCTGTCCTCGGAGCAGGCGAGGTGAGCCGTTGTTCTGCCGTTCACTTCACTTGCTGGTCTGGCCACTGGCAGGAGAGGATAGAGGACGCACCTGGTTCCTTCATGCGCCGGCGACTTTGAGCGTCGCCTACTCGCTCACCCTGGTGTCCATTTACGTGTGATGGATGGATGGCGCGGACTCGCTCCAGCGACGCACGCAGCTGTGTGTCCAGGCCTGGACATGCGGTTGTTGCGACGGTCTTGATGCCTACCGTTTGATTTGATGGCTTCCCTAGCGTTATTGACACCCACTCCTGCACCGTTGCACACGCGGACTTTCTGGTGTGCTCTCGACCGGCGTATATGCGTTCCCGGGAGCTCACGGCGACAATGGCGTTGATTCGATGCAAGGCACGGGGCAGCGTAATTTGTTGGTGCTTACTTGTGTGGAAGGAAGTGAAGTAGGAGGAAAAAATCGGTATGGAGAAAACTAATTTTAATGTAGGTAGAAAGAAAAGAATCTGGTCAGTCTGTCAGTCTGTCAGTTGGCGCGGAAATTCAAATGTCTACCTGATATATTATTTTTTTGTCTGTGTTTGAATTGACCACTTGCCTTAGGGAAGTTATCGATGAAGAGCGATTAGGAGGAAGGGTGGGGCGCGTCTTGGTGGATTGAACTATCTGTACTCGGTTAGTTAGAAAATGCTTTCTTTGTTTGGAATTGGAACTGTTAGGTTTAGGTTAGGTTAGGTTAGGTTCTTTTGTACCGTGTGGGACCCGTACTTTAAAAGAATAGCCCCACTGCATCTCTCCCCTTGTATGTCGTAAAAGGCGACTAAGGGATATGACTACCTTCTTTTATTACTAGGTGGCAGGGTTTAACCCGCCCGGGTTGTTACCACCGCACTAAAAGAAAGGGCGGTCGAAACAGCTATGTAAATAGTTTGTGTTTTCCGTCCAGATCAGTGTAGCCGGCAGGACCGAAGGGAAGCACTGACACGGCACCTAGTTCACAAAGGTGTTATGGGCTGACATCACCGATGTTGCAGGTGATGTAGCCGACGGTGTCAGTTTCCATAAAAAAAAAAAGGTAATTTTAAAGAATGTCCACCGACTTATAGACCTATCTGAGAAATATGTCGTTGGATAACAAAAGTGTCGCACTGACAGATGGACGATAGAGCTGGCGGCACTGTACGTGGAGCAGTCGAGGCTGATCGGCAACTGCCTGCTGTCTGCGTCGTTCCTGAGCTACACGGGCCCGTTCTCCTTCTCATTCCGCCAGGAGATGCTCTACGGCGACTGGCTGTCGGACGTGCTCGAGCGGGGCATTCCGCTCACACTGCCTTACACTGTCGAGAAGAACCTCACGAACGACGTGGAGATCAGCGGGTAATCTATGCTCTTTGTTGTTGCTAGCGGGGGTTCCACACTCGCCAACTTCCGTACTGGCCAATTCTTTATTCGCCAATTCCTTATTCGCCAACTCCTTATTCGCCAACTCCTGATTTGCCTACTTGCTGCGAAAAGTGCAATGAATACCAAAACAAATAGTTCTAAAGTACCAGGGCAGCAGAAATTTAAAGGAGGTTTCCATAATTTTATATAAGGTAATCGCTATTATTATTATAATAAAATTATGGAAACCTCCTTTCAATTTCTGCTGCCCTGGTACTTTGGTGACTTCATGTTTGTTAATGTTTCTTAATCCTCGCCTATATAAAATAATATATATTTTATCATTTTTGACTATTTTTCAAAATTGACATATTTTAAAAATATTTAAAAAAACAAAACGACCTAAAAATTCAAATTAAAGTTAATAAAATATTCCTATCGGACCAACCAAAAAGTTAATTCGTTGGGAAAGAAAAATAGTTGATTCGTTTCAGTTGGTCAGTTTAGTTGGTCGGAGTGGAAAGCCTGGTAGGGATAAGCGATAAACAGACTAAGCGAACCTACAAATCGTCTGTGACTCTTACTTTTACATACACACACCAGTATATTTTTTTAAATTTGCGGAATCTGAATTTAATTTCTTTTCAAAATAAACAATATAATCAAGTTACCTTGTTATTTTATTGGTTGTATTGTAACTGTACTTTACAGCTATAGGCCAGTGGGAATAGGAAAATCAGGAGTTGGCGAATAAAGAATTGGCCAGTACGGAAGTTGGCGAATGTGGAACCACCCGTTGCTAGGGACAGAGGCGTGGGCGACCGCCCACGGCCTCGAGGCCCGAGGGGCCTCGCGCCTCGAAAGTTCATGCAGCATTCATGAAAAATATTCAGCTAGATATATTAAAACAGACCCCGAGTAAACATGTTTAGACTTAATCAAAGGCAAGGCAAGGGATAAGTCCGCCTTCGACCCTCATGTAAATTACTTATCGATTGTTTCTGTAAAAAATGTTTTTAGGAGCAATTAAGTATTTCTATCTATCTATTTATCAAACTTAACCTTAATATAAAGCCTTTATCCGACACAAGATGGGAAAGCAGGACAGAGGCAGTGAATATTGCAATAATACAGCCAGTATTTTTGCGATTTGATGATGTTGTTGAATGTATTGAGTATTGGCAAAATTGAGAGGGCCTCGCAAAATTTATCTTCCCCCCCATGAAATTAAGTTCATGCCCCGCCACTGGCTAGGGAGGCGTGTGTGGGGCCGTTGCTTGAATAGCGTAGCACCACTGCATCTCTCGCCGTGCATGTCGTAAAAGGCGACGCGAGGAACAAGGACAAGGTGCCGTACTAAAGGGCGACAGGCTAGCCTCTTCTCGCTTTGACGCTGTGCTTCCACCGAGTCGTGCAGCAGGCGGGTCTTAGTGCCTTACTTGGTGGCACTGAGACCCGAGTCATATAGCAGGTGGGTCTTAGTGCGAAACGTGGTGGTCGGTGTTTTGCTGTAATATACCATAGTCCTTGCAGCACAACACGGATCCCGAATTCCCGATGGTCGCGACATGTGTATGTACCGTGTGGGGCCGGTACTTTAAAAGAATAGCCCCACTGCATCTCTCCCCGTGTATGTCGTAAAAGGCGACTAAGGGATATGACTCCCTTCTTATATAGGTGGTAGGGTTTAACCCGCCCGGGTTGGTACCACCGCACTGAATGAAAGGTCGGTCGAAACGGCTATGTAAATAGTTTGTGTTTTCCGTCCAGTTCAGTGTAGCTGGCACGACCGAAGGGAAGCACTGACGTGGTACCAGTTCACCCGGTGTTATGGGCTGACATCACGGATGTTGTAGGTGATGTAGCCAACCGTGTCAGTTTCCATAAAAAAAAAATAAAAAAAAAATTGTGTATATATGTATGTGTGCATGTGTGCAGTGTGTAAGGATGTATATGTGTGTGTGTATGTATGTGTTTATGTATGTTCACCTGTTTGCAGATGGAACTCGGAAGGTCTCCCTCCGGACGAGCTGTCGATACAGAACGGCATTCTGACCATGAGGGCCTCGCGCTTCCCTCTGTGCATCGACCCGCAGACTCAAGCACTCACGTGGATCAAAAAGAGAGAACTGAAAAATAATCTCAAAGTAATTATTGCTTTTTTTTATGTAATCCGGTATGGGTGGCTGAGTCGGAGGGGCCAAAGCACAAGAGGTGATATTGGCTCCGACCAGCCAATATCACCTCTAAGAAGGTAGGTAGGTGCAATACCGGAGACTTTCATTTCACTTTCTAATATAAAATGCATGTTTCATACACACATATTTTCATCTTTATATATATAATTCTTCTGTACGTGTGTTTGTCACCTAACTAGTCATAAACGGCTGGACCGATTTGGATGAAATTTTGTGTGCATATTTGTGTGGATCCCTGGATGGTTGATGATGATGATGAAAATACAATTGGACCCGGTAGATGGCGTCGTGATAAGTCCACGCGGACGAAGTCGCGGGCACAGCTAGTGTGTTCATAATTTCATACACTTTTCGTGAAGAGCTATGTTTGATTTTTCAGGTGTTATCGTTCAACGACCCGCAATTCTTGAGACATCTGGAAATGGCGATCAAGTACGGAATACCGGTGCTCTTCCAGGATGTCAACGAGTACATCGATCCTGTTGTCGATAATGTGCTGGAGAAAAACATTAAAAGTAAGTATCGTCCGCAGCCTCGATAGCTCAGTGGCGCAGACAATCAACTGTCGCTGTTGAATGTTAAGCAACGCTGGGTGCGGTCAGTACTTGGATGGGTGACCGCTGACCGTTGGAGGCTGACCGAGGTTCGGATTCCTCGTAAAACTGTAGTTCCCTATTCCCTCCTAATCTTACTTGGTGGTAGGGTTTAACCCGCCCGGGTTGGTACCACCGCACTGAATGAAACGTCGGTTGAAACGGCTATGTAAATAGTTTGTGTTTTCCGACCAGTTCATTGTAGCCGGCACGATCAAAGGGGGAAGCACTGTCATGGCACCTAGTTCACCCGGTGTTATGGGCTGACATCACGGACGTTGTAGGTGATGTAGCCAACCGTGTCAGTTTCCATAAAAAATAAAAAAAGTATTCTTACATGTCAGTGAATATTATCAAATGGTTTTTCGGCATTTGGTTTCGTGAATTAGATGAAAGTTCCCCGTGTGCTTTCGTGTTAAAAAAATTATTATATTTTTGGGCCAAATATTTTGAGACTGAATCTGTGAAAATCGGACGAGTACTTTTGACGCTATCGCGAGTTGTACTGAGCGCGAGAGCACACTTGGGGAGATGTTGGTGACTTCATCGATGGTGGGAGGGAGGTCGACTGCACGGTTTTGTGCAGTCGCCGGATGGGTCTTTAAGGCGTAGTAGCGTTTACGTTTGTAGGGTCTATAGTTTGGCAGCACGAAGCCGTCGAAAGTACAGTTCCCTCAAAACTTAAATGCCGCTCGATCTACCTGCGCAGTCAAAGAATTTTAGGTCATCATTCGTAAATTATAGGGTAGATTATCTACCCTATAATCTACGAGTGATCTACCGTAGGCCACCGCTTCACTGAACGTGCGCGAATCCAAGTTGCGAGCGACATTAAAGTCTACCTTATGTTCTACGAATTATGACCTAAAATTCGTTGACTTTTAGGTCAACTAGAGCTAGCTAGGTCGAGCGGCATTAAAGTTTTGAGGGAACTGTACACACTTTATGTCGCCACAACTTTCTGGAATACCCCCCTTGTTGCGAAGCGTAAGACATTCATCGAATTCACGTCAAAAATGCGCATTTGCAGCGGAAAGCGGAAGAACTTTTGTGATCCTGGGCAGCTCGGAGGTTGACTACGACCCGAATTTCCGGATGTACCTCACGACCAAGCTCGCCAACCCGCAGTTCAACCCGGCCGCGTACGCCAAGGCGGTCGTTATCAACTACACGGTCACCGTGCAGGTGCGTACGTACAATACTCTAGCAAGCCCACCAACCCGCAGTTCAACCCGGCCGCGTACGTCAAGGCGGTCGTTATCAACTACACGGTCACCGTGCAGGTGCGTACGTACAGTACTCTACCAAGCCCGCCAACCCGCAGTTCAACCCGGCCGCGTACGCCAAGGCGGTCGTTATCAACTACACGGTCACCGTGCAGGTGCGTACGTACAGTACTCTACCAAGCCCGCCAACCCGCAGTTCAACCCGGCCGCGTACGTCAAGGCGGTCGTTATCAACTACACGGTCACCGTGCAGGTGCGTACGTACAGTACTCTACCAAGCCCGCCAACCCGCAGTTCAACCCGGCCGCGTACGTCAAGGCGGTCGTTATCAACTACACGGTCACCGTGCAGGTGCGTACGTACAGTACTCTACCAAGCCCGCCAACCCGCAGTTCAACCCGGCCGCGTACGCCAAGGCGGGGTCGTTATTTACTACACGGTCACCGTGCAGGTGCGTACGTACAATACTCTAGCAAGCCCACCAACCCGCAGTTCAACCCGGCCGCGTACGTCAAGGCGGTCGTTATCAACTACACGGTCACCGTGCAGGTGCGTACGTACAGTACTCTACCAAGCCCGCCAACCCGCAGTTCAACCCGGCCGCGTACGTCAAGGCGGTCGTTATCAACTACACGGTCACCGTGCAGGTGCGTACGTACAGTACTCTACCAAGCCCGCCAACCCGCAGTTCAACCCGGCCGCGTACGCCAAGGCGGGGTCGTTATCTACTACACGGTCACCGTGCAGGTGCGTACGTACAGTACTCTACCAAGCCCGCCAACCCGCAGTTCAACCCGGCCGCGTACGCCAAGGCGGGGTCGTTATCTACTACACGGTCACCGTGCAGGTGCGTACGTACAATAATATATAAATTAAAAGTGAGAAACTACCACTTATACATACTCAATGATGTTTAATAATAATTTAGAGCTTCGCAGCCACGGCCTGCACCCGCCGGCGTGCGTGGGGGCTTGTCTCCCGCCGCCGGCGGTATTACCGTTTTTAATTTTTATATTTTGTGTATTTTTATTACTTTTTTGTATAATATATGTAAAATTAATGTAATATTTTAATAATGTGAAATAAAGGAGATAAAAGGAATAAACATTAATGTTTACATGTAGTTCATAGCTACATGTGTACAAGAAACCTATGTACAAGGCTACATAATATGTACAAGAACCTACCCTCATAGAATTCTCGTCTCATTTACTGTAAAGATCGCTGATGTTTTGAAATTGCTAAGAGAGTGATACATTAAATATATCAAGAGAGGAACTTTATTATCGTGTGAAAAGAATAGCCCCATTGCGTCGCTCCCCGTGCATGTCGCAAAAGACGACCAAGGGATAAGGACGATATGCCGTGCATATGGACGACAGGCTATCCACCTGTCACCTTGGCACAATCCTTCCACCGAGTCATGTAGCTGATGGGTATTCGTGCCTTACTTGCTGCTTGATCGATTGAATCTTGTTCGAATACTTTGCGAAACGTGGTGGTCGGTGTTGTGCTGTAATTTACCAGAGTTCTTGCAGCACAACACCGATCACTCTGCTTACCCCGATTGTCGGGATTAACCTTGCGATCGGTGTTGTGCTGTAATTTACAAGAGTACCTGCCGCACAACACCGATCGCTCTGCTCGCCGCGATTGACGGGATGCAGCGTGTTGTGTGCAAGTAGGTGAGTAGATGATTTTGTTTATTTGTTTATTGTTTATTTAGCATCTATTGGCAGTACACTGCGCTCAGATTTGTCATATTTACATTGTAACATTCCGCCAGTTCCATTATCACAGCGAAGAAGAACTGACAAGAAACTTCACTGGAACATTTTTTCAATGTACACTTAGTCTACTTTACAAAAATGTTTGCCACCGCCTAGACACGCATGTGCTGATTTGTGACAGATTCAGCAATTCATGACAAAAGTGAAAAAATTTTTACTATGAAATTATATGAAGTTATATAAGGTCATGTCATTGACTTCGGGAGGTTACATACACACTCAAATAAACACTTTACGTAAGAAAAAAACATATGTTTTTAAGAGAATTTTTTCTCCTAACAAAATAATAAAATCAAATAAGTAGCTGTAAAAACCAATCATAGTGACCTTGTGACTCACTTACAACAAACAGCTGTTCTGCGTTTGAACATAGTACGGTCATTGACCCCGTACAATGCAAGTTACCTACTGTTACACACAGGTTAATGTTTAGGTAACAAACATGTTTTGTTATATTTCTCGAAAAGTAATACTATAAACATATAATTTTCTTTTTAACCGACTTCAAAAAAGGAGGAGGTTCTATGTTCGGCTGTATGTATTTTTTTTTATGTATGTTCAGCAATATCTTCCCCAATTGTGAACCGATTTCGATGAAAAAGATTCATCGAAATCGATGAATCTTTCATCGTGTTCGGTTCAGTCTAGCTCCAAGGTGGTCCCATTTTTTTTTTGGTCAAGATCGGATTGGAAAGCGGGATTCCGCCGAGTACATTAATAGCAAATAAAAATTACTAAAAAAACTGTGAAATAAAAAACTATTTAAAAAAATATAAAAACCGCCTTCAAAAATGTATGAAATAAAAAAATAAAAATCGAACCCTAGAGTTGAAGGCGGTGGTGCTAAAGCAAGCAAAAATAACCGACCGCCTTCAACTCTAGGGTTCGATTTTTATTTTTTTATTTCATACATTTTTGAAGGCGGTTTTTATATTTTTTTAAATAGTTTTTGCGTAACGTGATTATTTGAGTGTGTATGTAACCCTCCCGAAGTTAATGACATGACTAACGAAACACCTTATACACGGTGTATTTTAATTGACTGCGTTCCTTTCCGGGGGTTGTTCTGTATCTTAAACTGAATCACTTTTGTTATACAACTTTTGGAATTTCCAAAAAAAAATTCACTTTCCCCATACATTTAAGGGCAGATCTAACCTCCAAATGTATGGAGAAAGTGAATTTTTTTTTTGAAATTCCAAAAGTTCTACAACAAAAGTGGCTCAGTTTAAGATACAGAACAACCCCCTTAAAGGAACGCAGTCAATTAAAATACACCCTGTATACTCAATTACTACTTGTTTCTGTCACAAACCACCACATGTCGTTATCGCGTAATGAAAGGCGATACAGGATTGTGTGCGCGCGCGCATAGGGCCTGGAGGATCAGCTGCTGAGCGTGGTGGTGCGCGCGGAGCGTGCCGACCTGGAGGAGCAGCGCGAGAGCCTCATCCAGGAGACGAGCAGCAACAAGTCGCTGCTGCAGTCGCTCGAGGACTCGCTGCTGCGCGAGCTGGCCACCTCCACCGGCAACATGCTCGACAACGTAGAGCTGGTAGACACGCTAGACAACACCAAGCTGAAAGCTGGCGAGGTGAGATGAGAACTGTCAGTTCTCCCATCTGGGACGCAGACTGACGGACGTTAGACGTAGATGGGGACAATATTCGGAGTCGGTGCACTTCAAGGGGGGGGGGGGGGGGGGGCTCAGAACGCCTTTATGAGTCTTTCCAAGGGGGGGCTGGACCGCAGTCAATGCGCGTCATTGGGGCCAAATTGGTGGTATCCCGACAGCGGGCCTCCCTGCGTGCAACGACTTTCAAATGATTGTTCCATGATGAAGTCGGCCACCGAATATAAGGTCAGTTCTGAACTGACCTTATATTCACCCACCGCTGACCCGAGCGCACCAGCCTTGCGGCCATAGCACCCGCACTGTGTCCCGACTTCATCATGGAACAATCATTTGAAAGTCGTTGCACGCAGGGAGGCCCGCTGTCGGGATACCACCAATTTGGCCCCGGTGACGCGCATTGACTGCGATCCGGCCCCCCCTTGGAAGGACTCATAAAGGCGTTCTAAGCCCCACCTTGAAGTGCACCGACTCCGAATATTGTCCCCATCTACGTCTAACGTCCGTCAGTGTTCCGTACCGAACATGATTTATAGTATGATTGCACAAAATAGATTTCATTCTGCTATCCATTCATTTTTCACATACCTATCTTGCAAGAAACCTGTGGAGGTTTGAACTTTTCCCTCCTTTCATTCACTGGAAGCGGCACTGTTCGCCGCAACTGGCTGGAAAGAACCTGCGCATCCTCTCGCGATGACAGCGGGAGATATTATATAGTTGAGTTTTCCGAATAACCACGATCGGAGTGCGCGCGCCAAGAACAAACACGAAACAAGAAAGAAAACCTTACCTAGCTGCCTATACCAATCATTTTCAAGTTACACGCTTACCGATCCAACCGAAGACCGATCCAGCCAGGCAGGACGCAGCTGCGGAAGGTGGGAAAAGGTCGGTAAGTCAAACCTCACAAACCCTTGCAAGACCAATACCTACCTAATACAGTCCACTTTTCTTTCCGAGTCCTCAACATGGCCTTCGAGCCGAACTTACCAGAGTTTTCTATCTTGTGCAATCATGACCCAGGCGCGCGTATCATGCTTCGGAAGTAGAACCATACTCCGCTCCTAACGCGGAACTAACGTCAGCTACCTATCTACATGGCAAACGTTCCCTATAGCCAGATACCTACCTAAATGGCTGTAGTTGCATTGCAAATAGGCATCACAATGCATGATAGCCAAATCGCAAGCGTTAGACACCAAGTATCTAATAAGTAATTACTTACTAATTAGGTAATACCTAATCATCAATTATCTATTTAAGACCGACACTCTTTCGGAATTGGGCTTATCTATCTTTCATCCGGCCTATATTCATTTCAAACATCGTTTGCAAACGTTCGCAAATGCCTATTTATTTTTTTCGAGCGTAATTCGTAATCAATCGTCACCTATCTCTATTGTTATTTCATAACTTACCTACCTACCTAGTTTCAACTTCGCTCACAAGATGGCGTTACCGAATAATTCTGAAACTGCTACGCGAACGACCAAAGCTATTTCGCTAGAACAAGATTTATTTGAACGTGATATTATTTTCACGGAATTGCAAGCTATAACTGATCTGTTAAATATCGACGAGCTTCAGTTTGTCTGCCGCGCAAAAGAGCTGCAAACGTTGCAAAGAAAGTTCACTAAACTTCAAAGTAAAATCGAAAAGAGCTTAATGGTAAGCGGCCAGTTTGATAAGAATGAACAATTGACTATGCGATCTAATTTCAACGACCTGTATTACAGCATTCAAGTGTCAGCAAGCAAACTGAAGCAAGCCGAGGAAACTGCTCGCAGATTGAGTTATTCGCTCCATAACTCGACGTTTCACGATGCAAGCAGCGCGGATGCAGTCCGTAGCAAGCCACGCCTACCGGCCTTGGCTTTACCTACATTTTCAGGAGAACCTACTGATTGGAATGCGTTCTTCGATCTTTTTAGATCAATCGTTCACGACAGCACTCAGTACGAACAAGTAGAGAAATTTAGGTATTTGTTGATGTCACTTAAGGAGGAGCCTCACAGCCTCATTAAATCGATACCGGTCACAAACGAAAATTACACCATTGCACTGGACATTCTGAAAGAGAGATACGAAAATCCTCGTCTAATCGCCTGTAAGCATCTCGATCGAATTCTCGACTTGGAAAATATTTCCAACGTAGAAAAGGGCTTGCGTAGCACTCTGAATATTTTTCAGGAAAACCTCAAAGCACTTGAGATGATGAAATTTCCAATTAAATCGTGGGACTTCATTCTGGTAAATTTGCTTCTGCGAAAACTAACCACTAGCTTGCGTAAACGTTTTGAAATCTCTTTGAATTCATGCAGCTCCATACCAACACTGGATCAGTTGTTGAACTTCCTGAACAAAGAGCTCGCAGCGAATGAGATAGTAAATTCTGCTAAAAATACTGATTCTTCTGCAAAAGCGATTAATCCGCAACCTAAACCAAAACTACCTCAACCTCGACCTCAACCAAAATTGTGTGCCATGGCTGCAAGTGCGCCTACACAAAGTAACTTCAAGTGCATTCTATGTAAATCACCTCATTCACTCGGCAGATGCCCTGAGTTCCTAAGCCTCTCTGTCTCCGATAAACATAAAACTATTAAGGGGCAGAAAATTTGCACTAACTGTTTGAATGTAGGTCACGAATTCAAAGACTGTAAATCAAAATTTACATGTCGAACCTGCAACAAAAAACATCACTCGCTCTTGCATGAGGAATCAACCTTCGTCGCGTCCGCAATCACTGTACCCGAGCACGCCGAGCTCTCGCGTCAAGGTGCACCACCCTTAAGCTCGCCGTACAACCCAGGATCATCCGCTCAAAATTTGTGACCCGCACCGCCACCGCCGCCGCCGCTGCCGCCGCCCCAGCCGCCGCCGCCGCCGCCGCCGCCGCCGGTGCCTCCGTCCTCCTCGCCTCCCGCTCTATCGTCCGCGTCGCTGCCAGCGCCTCACGCACTACTCGCCGGTACTTCTGAGTCTGACTCGGTCGCCAACATTTCACTCGCCGGCGTAGTAGACAGCACATCGAAAAATACTTACAAAACAGTATTATTATCAACCGCGCTTGCAGATATTCACCTAGGCGAAAATGTTAAACAAACTGTCCGATGTGTGACTGACAGCGGATCGCAGGCAACAATCATTACGGAGGCTTGTGTGGACCGTTTGCGTTTACCGAGACAACATATAAATATACCTCTAGAAGGCATAGAAATCGATAGAACTATACCAACTCGTGGCATAGTTCAATTTCAACTTTCTCCTCATAACAAAAGCGGCCCCATATTAAATGTAAAGGCACTCATTTTATCAAAACTCACTCGGTACCGGCCGAATGTGAATTTACATACTATCGACAATTGGCCACATTTAAAAAAATTACAACTGGCCGATCCAGACCTGAAATCACGTAGACCGATTGAATTGTTAATCGGCGCCGACCTGTTGGATGAGGTTTTATTCGGAATAAAAGGTCCTCCCGACACCCCCACTGCTATCGATAGCATATTTGGGCACCTACTTATGGGTAAAATCAAATTACTCAAACCAAATCATTTTCAGACTTGTCTTAGCTCATTTACCAATGACATTGACATGTCTTTGCAAAGGTTCTGGGAACTAGAATCAGTACCAGAAACCGAATTTGTTTCTCAGGAACATACCTATTGTGAAAATCTGTACTCGAATACAGTGTCACGCGACCAGACAGGACGCTACGTCGTAGCCCTGCCGTTTCAGCCCGATGCGTATCAGTTGGGTCAATCCTACGACATCGCATTGTCTAGGTACAAGAAACTCGAATTTCGATTATCAAAAAATTCCTCCTTGCGAGATCAATATAACCAATGTCTCCAGGAGTACGTGGATTTAAACCAAATGGAGGTGCTCGACCAGTCGAAACCTTCTGTTGCAAATACCTATTTCATACCACACCACTGTGTGGTGCGTGACGCTTCTGTCACTACCAAAGTCCGTGTAGTCTTTGACGGCGGATGCAAAACCTCTAATGGAAAATCATTAAATGATATTCTTTTAACGGGACCTAACTTACACCAAGATATAGTACATGTACTAATACAATTTCGTCTGCATCCTATTGTTTTAATTTCGGATATAAAACAAATGTATAGACAGATTCTTGTACGCGAACAAGATCGTAATTTTCAACTCATACTTTGGCGTCCCACGCCAGAATCACCAATACAGACATACAGACACCGCGCTGTTGTATTCGGGTTGAGGAGTTCACCATATCTCGCTTTGAGAACAATCAAACAGCTCGCTCAGGACGAGAAAGAACGATTCCCTCGCGCCGCCAAAGTGTTACAAAATCAAGTGTTCGTCGACGATGTAATAACAGGAGCTGCTAGTGAGTCTGAGGCCTTGTCTCTTCAGAGAGAACTCATTGGTATTTGCAAATCGGGTTGTTTCGAGTTGCGCAAATGGTGCAGCAACAGCCCCGCGCTCCTCTCTTCCGTCCTCGCCGACGAGTCACCAGACGGGCAGAACCGCGACCATCTCGTGTTTGCAGACCTCGACGACAACACCGCCGGTGTAAAGGTTCTAGGGTTGAGGTGGAACCCTGTACAGGACTGCTTCAATTTCGAAATCAAATACAAAGCGCGGGAAAGTACCAAGCGCACTATCTTATCCGACATATTTCGATTATATGACCCATTAGGCTTCCTTGGTCCGGTTATTGTATTTGCAAAACAGCTGATTCAAGGTCTCTGGCTAACAAAAACCGGCTGGGATGATGTACCTCCCAGTCACATCTTGGAAATTTGGAATCGTATCACAGCGGAACTACCCATACTTTCAACCCTTAGTTTTCCAAGACTTGTTTTACCTACGAACGGTAATGTTCAAATTCACGGTTTTTCCGATAGTTCTGAAAAGTCCATGGGTGCTTGCGTGTATCTACGACATTGCAATCCTAACGGCAATATTACTATCTATTTGCTAATTGCGAAAACTAAAGTCGCTCCACTAAAAATAATTTCCATTCCGCGCCTTGAACTCACAGCAGCATTGTTGCTGGCCAAACTTATTGAGTTGGTTACGAACACATACGAAAAAACAATTAAAATCGATGAAGTTCATGCTTGGACTGATTCAACTATAGTACTATCATGGATTTCGTCATCTGCGCACCAGTACAAAGTGTTCGTAGCAAATCGTGTGACAGAAATCTTAACCCGCGTGCCCGCCTCCAGGTGGCGCCACGTACCCTCGGCTGACAACCCCGCAGACTTAGCTTCTAGAGGCTTATACCCATCGGAATTCATTCAGCATGAGATGTGGTTTTCAGGCCCGTCCTGGCTTACATTGCCTGCGCCTGAGTGGCCTCAGTCGCCAACAATACTTCATACTGATGAAGAAAAACGCAAACAAATTTTTTCCATACTAATACCGGACATGCCTGATACTGACTTCATCACAAAATTTTCTAATCTCGATAAACTACTTCGAGTCGTAGCTTACATATTTCGATTTTATCGTAAATGTCGAAAACGATCAGATGACATTTGTAACCTTCCGTACATTTCGGTACTAGAAACAAAGTGTTCTCTGAAGTGCCTCATTAGAATGGCACAAAATTCAGTTTTTCAAGACGATTTGATCAATCTCAAAACGAACAATGCATGTTCAAACCAATTGCGACGTCTCAATCCGTTTGTAGATAACGAAAACATTCTACGCGTAGGCGGGAGAATAAACAAATCATTTCTTCCTTATGAAATGAAACATCAAATAATATTACCTAAATCTCACTACCTAACTACTCTTATTATCGACCGTGCGCACGCACAACACTTGCACGCAGGTCCGCAGGCACTGCAGTACATCCTGATGCAGCGCTTCTGGATATTGTCAGCGCGTGACGTCATCCGTCGACGAGTGCACCTTTGTGTCAAGTGTTTTCGCGCCAAACCGATCGCTCCGCAACCTATCATGGCATCACTACCGGCCGACAGGGTGCGCCCTGCTCGTGTTTTCTCCAAAGTAGGTGTTGACTATTGCGGATTCTTTCACACGCGTGCAAACAAAATACGTAACGCGAAAATTTACAAATCCTATGTAGCTCTATTCGTGTGTATGGCGACCAAATGCATACATTTAGAGTTAGTCAGTGATCTTTCAACTGAATCATTCATAGCTGCATTAAGGCGTTTTGTATCGAGGCGTGGCGCACCTACTGATATATTCTCAGACAATGGAACAAACTTTGTCGGCACAAATAGTTACCTTAAAGATCTTTACACCTTTATGAACAATAACGCCAATCAAAAATATATAGCGGAATATGGAGTTTCCGTAGGAATCTGCTGGCATTTCAATCCGGCTTCCGCCAGTCATTTCGGTGGCATATGGGAAGCTGGAGTAAAAAGTTTCAAACACCATTTGCATCGAGTAGTCGGAAACCAAACCTTAACTTACGATGAGTTTAATACTCTAATTTGCGAATGCGAAGCTATTCTCAATAGTAGACCTTTGTGCGTGCTCAGTAGCGAGCCCGAGCCGCTGCCTCTGAGCCCGGCACATTTCTTGGTGGGCGGTCCACTAACTACCATACCGGACACCGACATCACCGACAGCAACCCCTCACGCCTCACTCGTTGGAGGCTAGTGCAACAATTCACGCAGCACCTGTGGAAACGCTGGTCTGCAGAGTATCTCCACCAGTTGCAACAGCGCGGCAAGTGGTGGAGGTCTCACGATACACTTGCTCCCGTGAGCAAGGGTTCCGTCGTTCTCGTTCGTGAGGACAATCTTCCTCCGCTGCAGTGGCGACTCGCTCTTGTCCATAGTTTGCACCCTGGAGAAGACGGCGTCACTCGCGCGGTGACTTTGCGGATGGGAAATACCTTTGTTAAACGACCAGTAGTAAAGGTGTGCCCACTCCCGACTGAGTAGACAGTCAGTTATGTGTTTTAGTTACTAAGTATCGTTTTGAATGTGCATAAGTTAGCACAATGTTTCGTTCATTGGTTTCTATTTGAAACAACCAGGTTATTTCAAGGCGGGCTGTATGTTCCGTACCGAACATGATTTATAGTATGATTGCACAAAATAGATTTCATTCTGCTATCCATTCATTTTTCACATACCTATCTTGCAAGAAACCTGTGGAGGTTTGAACTTTTCCCTCCTTTCATTCACTGGAAGCGGCACTGTTCGCCGCAACTGGCTGGAAAGAACCTGCGCATCCTCTCGCGATGACAGCGGGAGATATTATATAGTTGAGTTTTCCGAATAACCACGATCGGAGTGCGCGCGCCAAGAACAAACACGAAACAAGAAAGAAAACCTTACCTAGCTGCCTATACCAATCATTTTCAAGTTACACGCTTACCGATCCAACCGAAGACCGATCCAGCCAGGCAGGACGCAGCTGCGGAAGGTGGGAAAAGGTCGGTAAGTCAAACCTCACAAACCCTTGCAAGACCAATACCTACCTAATACAGTCCACTTTTCTTTCCGAGTCCTCAACAGTCAGTCTGCGTCCCAGATGGGAGAACTGACCTAGAGCAATATGAAATATGCGAGTGGTACCTATATGAATATGCTGGGAATATCGCTACGTGATATGGTGCGTAAAGAAGCAATCCGCCGACGCACCAAAGTAATCGATATTGGACACCGGGTGGCTGAGCTCAAGTGGCAATGGGCTGGGCACGAAAAGTCAAGTCAGTCAGTCAGTCAGTCAGTCAGTCAGCGTGTAAGCGTCCACTGCTGGGCATACGCCTCTCCAATTTTCCTCCAGTCTGGCCTTCAGCGGTACGGAACCACTGCTTTCCGCCGACGCACTTGATGTCGTCGTCCCACCTGGCGGGTGGTCTTCCCACACTCCGTTTTCCTGTCCGCGGCCGCCAGTGTAGGACACGGTTACTCCAACGGTCATCGTCTCTTCGGCTAACGTGCCCAGCCCACTGCCACTTGAGCTTAGCCACCCGGTGTCCAATATCGACTACTTTGGTGCGTCGGCGGATTGCCTCTTTACGCACCATATCATGTAGCGATATTCCCAGCATGGTTCGCTCCATTGCTCGCTGGGCAACTTTCAACCTTTGGACAACAGCGACCGTCAGAGTACACGTTTCACATCCGTACGTCATATCATAACCGGTAGGACACACTGGTCATATATACGGGTCTTTAAATAAAAAAAAATTGTAGGCTATAAATAACACAGTGGCATTCTTCAAGATCAAAGGAGTGCAACTTCTGTACGCTGACTATGACGCTAGTCAGTATTATTTCATATTCTGTGACCTTGTTAATATTTATATTCTATACTTACGTCTGGCCGGATATCCGGATATCTGGCCCACGCACAGGCCTGATATCCGGTATCCGGCCAATCCACTATCCGTTGCAACACTAGTAATTAGACGACCAATAAAGGTAAGCTTGTCACTACACTGCGAGGAATGCTAGAGAATGTTTATCGCTTGGAACAGGTAATGGAGAAGTTGACTCTGGCGGAGGTGACGGCAAAGGATATAGAGATAATTCGAGATGGCTACAGGCCGGTGGCGAAGAGGGGATCCATTCTGTTCTTCGTGCTGTCGGATATGGCCGCAGTCAATACCATGTACCAGTACTCGCTGTCCTCCTATCTTGAGGTGGGTATTGTTGTATTGTTTATTTATCATTCATATGGCAGTTAGACTGCTCTCGAACTTGTCACAATTTGTTCTATCCGGTTCGATTACACCCACGAAGAAGAACCGACAAGAAACTTCGCAGGGTATTTTTTAAACATATTTTTACAAGAATTTAGTGACTAGCCACATAATAACACCGCCCATAGTCTATCTAAAACACAGCTTGAGAGCAAGATTAACAATTTTGCTGAGAGTTCTGACTACAAAGACTTATTAATTAAGTGAATCAGGTGTAAAGAGCCTTTGTCAAACTTTGATACGTAATTTGTATCAACATAACTATGTTACTATATTAAACTACAATGTAGTATAATTGTATTGTCAAAAATAAAAAAATTAAAAAATATGAATATTTAAGATACTTGAAGTATCAAGTTGTCAATGGGTTAATAAAGTTGAGGTACTAATGGTACCTAGTCAAGAGTTAATATTGTTTGTAAGAAATACAGTTGTCAAAAACCAATTACTTCAAGGTACTTCGAGCTTACATACCTAAGCTTCGTTCTAGCTCACTTTGAGTACTGCAAGCGCTGTCTTGACAGCTGTCAAAGCGTTTCAGAGTCATTTTAGCTTTGTTAGCACTGTAACGTTTAGCTTCGTCAGCACTCTACCGGTTAGCTTAGCACTGTAACGTTTAGCTTTGTTATCACTCTACTGTTTTAACTTTGGCCAACTAGGGCTTATCGACGACCTCGGATGCTTAGGGCTAATAAAATCCAAGCGGCGGGTGGCCGAGTGGTTTGGGCATCGGCTTCTCATGCGAGAGGTCCGCGGTTCGAATCCGGTTGGCGTGTACCAATGAGTTTTTTCTGACGAAAAAATTTACGTGCATACCTACACCTGCTGCTTCACCCTTCGGAACCGGTGTAAAACTGTAGGTCCCTTCTTTTGCCCCTTACTAGGTGGTAGGCTCAAATTGTAGCCGACTGGGTTTGGTAACACCGTACTGGATGTAAGATGGCCGCATAGCAGCCTCGGCTGTGTTCTCCTCTAGTCCAGTATAGCCAGCAATCCAGGGAAGTCTCCGGTATGGAACCTACCTTCTTGGAGGTGATATCGGCTGGTCTGAGCATGCGCTTTGGCCCCTTCGCCTCAGCCACCCATACCGGATTACATTAAAAAAAATACGAGTCCGGATAACCGGGCGTCCGGATAACCGGTGTCCGGATAACCGGTCTCCGGATAATCGGGGGGTTCTACTGTACTTTATTTGACTACTTTGAAAGTATCATCTGCCACGCACTATGTATGTATTGTGGTTGCAGGTATTCGCGTTTGCTTTACGCAAAGCAATGCCGAACGTGATACTGAACAAGAGATTGCGCAACATCATGGATATGCTCACGAAGAACGTGTACGACTATGGATGCACAGGTACGTCGTCTCGCTGTTGAAACTTTAGAGTTCATGGATATCATATCACGCGTGTGGTGGCGTGCCTTGGGAGAGGACTATGTCCTGCAGTGGACCGATACAGGCTGATGATGATGATGATGATGATATCAATATTATCCAGAAGTATATTTGGAAGTATACTGGGAGGCCGGCAGGCGTGACGTTATGTATGTGTATGTATGTATGTATGAACTTATAGCACAACACCGATTACTCTGCTTACCCTGATTGTCGGGATACAAAAGCGTGAGTTATGTATGTATGTATGTATATTTAAAAGGTAAAAAAGGTAGAAATATTTATTCTTAAAAACACAAAAACATAACATCAGTCAAACAATAATAACGTAATCTATTATAGTGTTTTATTTATATTTTTAGACGTTCTGCCCCTTAAGCTAACCCATAGGCTGTACTATAAGGGGCATCATTTGTTGCAGTTGTTGCGAACAATGTTGCAACAATTGCTGACATTTGTCAAAAGTCAAAGGTGATTCCGCACAGGGAATGTGGGAAATGAAAATATATAGATGGCTAAAAAAGGCTTTATATAAGGTTTCTTGTCCGGTTCTTCCTTATAGATTGCATTGCTGAATGGGACATGACAAATAACAAATTTAAAAAACCCCCGACCCTTAAAAATTAAAAAATAATTTCCATTTACTTAAAGGAGTCGGGGGAGCGCTAAGTAAATACCCGCGCAGCTCTGAGTTTTATATGTTATATACTTAGCGGTCCCCCGACTCCTTTAAATAAGAGTCGACGGTTAAAAACTGTGATGAATATGCATATGTCTCAATGAAATATTGTTAATGTTGTGTGTTATGATGAAATAAATTTCTGAATCTGTATCTACAGTGATTCCTCTAGGCTTAGATGCAATTCATATCGCAAACATTTCATAACAAACAGAGTGGTGTACGACTGGAACCAACTTCCAGAGGAAGTAACAAGCGCACTTAGTACCAACTAATTCAAAAATAGACTAAATAAATATCTGACAAATAAAACATAATTCTTAAAAAGAGTGCTCAAGAACGATAATTAAATAAAAAACAACATCCAAGCTAATGACAAAAACAACAAATTTTAACTGGATTTAGACGTATCAGCCTAAACTGCCTTCATGCCTTACTTGCTGCCTGATCTGAGTTATCATGTCCGATTACTGTGCTAAACGTGGTGGTCGGTGTTGTGCTGTAATTTACCAGAATACTTGCAGCACAACACCGATTACTCTGCTTACCCCGATTGTCGGGATACGGCGTGTGGTGTGTATGTATGTAGCCTAGGCTGCCTGTCTAAAATAAATAAATAAATAAATAAAAACCTGAAAGTCTTAAAGTTTTTTTTTTCTTTTTTTTTATGTAATCCGGTATGGGTGGCTGAGTCGGAGGGGCCAAAGCGCATGCTCCGACCAGCCAATATCACCTCCGAGAAAGTAGGTGCCATACCGGAGACTTCCCTGCATCGCTGGCTGTACTGGACTAGAGGAGAACACAACCGAGGCTGCTATGCGGCCATCTTACATCCAGTGCGGTGGTACCAACCCAACCAGAGTAGGTACCAACCAAAGTAGGGGTAGTTAGCACCTTACAGATGAGACTACACTTTTAGAATTGCGATGAAGAACAATTTCGAGCCGGCACTCAACAATTTCAGGCATTTTCGAAAGGCACAAGCTTCTGTTCTCGCTACAAATGAACATCAAGCTGCAGCAGAGCGAGGGCACGGTGTCGCAGGCGCAGCTAGACTTCTTCATCAAGGGCAATGTCTCCCTGGAGAAGTCGTCGCGCGCGTGCCCCGCCATTTGGATCCCAACTCAGGTTACACGAATGTAGTTAAGGGTAGATTTGCGTTTGTAGATTAGATTTTTTTTTTACCAGTAACCGAAGTCGGGAGTAAAATTGGAGATATATCTGTCGAAAACATCGTAACATATCTAAGGCGTGCGAGATTTTCCGAATTTTCAATCTAGATGTTTCAAGCGTCCTACAGTGATAAATTATGAGTGCAGTTTCTCGAAGTGAAGAGGATTTGGCTGGGTTCGCTGTAACATTGATCCCTCCTCACTCAAATCGACCCAACTCTCATAAAACATCTCTAATTAGTAATATTTTATGTTTATATGTTAGTACTAAGCACGTACCTACTCGCTTTTTTTATATATTTTTAATTAGAAAAATGCAAATCGAAAATCATTGGAAATCATAACCCTTCCTTTTTTGGCTTCGCCGTAGTCGGGTAAAAATACATCCCGACCAGGATTCGAACCTGGGTCTCTGGCTTGAGCCGCAAACGCGATAACCAACTACACTACCGGGCCGTTAGATATTATCTCAAAATCTTCGATCTATTGCACCTTCATGAATGATGTCGCATAATTTTTGCGATCAGTCAACTTGCACGGTTCCACATTGAACCTTATGCTGTCGTCATAAAATTATGCGACATCATTCATGAAGGTGCAATAGATCGAAGATTTTGAGATAATATCTAACGGCCCGGTAGTGTAGTTGGTTATCGCGTTTGCGGCTCAAGCCAGAGACCCAGGTTCGAATCCTGGTCGGGATGTATTTTTTCCAATGATTTTCAATTTGCATTTATTATCTTTATTTAGACAATGCAAGCTTTTGCCCGCTGATTCGCTTCGCGTGACTTTTCGCTCACAGCTCAGGCCGCCGATGACGTAGCGTTGTGATTTATAGCCTAAAATCATCTTGAGAAGTGACAGAATGTAACGGCGAAAACCGTATGTAAATCGATAAAGCGTTTCTCGAGTTATAAGGATATTCATATTTTGTCGTTGAGACACCTTATGGGTGGATCGGCGCAAAATGTCGCGCTTTCAATAAAAAAATAGACGTATGTTACATGGCCGTTGAAACTTCGCTTTATTTATTAGGATAACCCCGTGACAGACGGACAGACAGACGTACGACGCAAGAGACAACAATATTAGGTGCCGTATTGACCTTTTTGAGGTACTGAACCTAAAAAACCGGCCAAGTGCGTGTCGAACTCGCGCAAGGGTTCCGTATCGCCATGTCATGGCTAGCGCCACTTACGCCATCTAGATGGTGTGTTATGAAATGCTTCATATTAATTAAATGTCTTGATTAGTTAAAATGCTTCATAATCTATTCGGTAGATGGCGCGCGCACATACACTTTTTGGTTTCCTTCTTCTATGGGAACCCCGTGATTTTTTTTACTTTTCCTTATTTTTATTATTTGTTGTTATATCGGCCATAATAACACATATTCTGTGAAAATTTCAACGGGCTACCTATTACGGTTCAAGAGATACAGCTCTCGGACAGACGGACGGACGGACAGACAGACGAACGGACGGACAGACAGACAGACAGACACAGAGGCGGCGCAAGGCGTGGGCGACGTGGGCGACAGCCCACGGCCTCGCGGCCCGAGGGGCCTCGCGCCTCGAAAGTTCATGCAGCTTTGAGTGATGAAAAATATTCAGCTAGATCTATTAAAAGAGACCCCGAGTAAACATGTTTAGACTTAATCAAAGGCAAACTAAAGCTTATATAAAGCCTTTATCAGACACAAGATGGGAACGCAGGATAGACAGAGGCAGTGAAGGCTGTATTATTGCAATTTCATTATGTTTACTTTTATCGACGAAAGGTATGCTCACAAAAATGTTGGATTTGATCAGTATACCGGAAATCCATTTTAACAGTGAAAATTCATAAAATCCATGCCACCAGAGAGGCGAGAGGGCCTCGCAAAATATATCTTGCCCACATCAAATTTAGGTCTTGCACCGCCACTGGACAGACAGACAGACAGACGGCGTAGGCTTAGTAATAGGGTCCCGTACCGGATACGGAACTCTAAGAAGTACCGGTTTAAGTAAGTAAAAGTTGGTACTGGTGAAGAAGTTCTAAATATCTCAAATTTTTTTAATGGACTCTGATTTCGATGAATCACAACATCCACTGATTTGATCTGTTTTTCGCACCTTGTTTTTGCACTGCATTTGACACCGTATAAATCGGTAGAGTATCGTAATCTAGCATTCAGGTGATTGTTATCTTAACTGATTGCAGGGCTGGCAGGACATCATGAAGTTGAGCCAAGACTTTCCCGAATCGTTTGCGCCCCTACCCGGTGACATAACCAGCAAATTAGATATTTGGCACGAGGTGAGAATAAATTGTTTATGTTCGTAATTTAACTATATTGACAAAATTACTTTTGCAAATGTTCCCTTGCCCCTTACTATTAGCCCACTCAACGAAGACCAAATAATGCCGATTAGGGGAAATAATTCGTGTGCGAAGCAAATTTTGGCACAGTTGTAGAGGAAAGTGTCCTGAACAACATACTAAAAGTACTGAAGGGTGGGGGTGGAGCTAAGGGGAGGGGGGGGGGGGGGGGGGGGCGGAGGGTGTGGAAAGGTCCTTTTTTTAGTTTTTCGTTAATAACTCAAAAACTACTGCCTCTAGCATAAGATAGATAGATAGAAAATTCTTTATTGCTCCAGTAAACATTAAACAGTAACAAATACATTGGAAAATTTACATAAGATGCAAAGGCGGACTTATCCCTTACAGAGATTTCTTACAGTCAACCTTTGGATGTTTGAGATTCGATAATATAGTGGAATGTAAGTAGGTAGTAGCAAAAGAGTTGAGCGTGAGAATTGAAGATGTTCTTCCACTAAATTAATCTACATGAAATTCTCTATAAAAAAGGTATATACACTTTTAATCTGGGATCAATGATTAAGGAGATATGAGGGGGGAGATTGGCCATAAAATGTTTGTTGTTCAGGACACTTTCCTCTACAACTGTGCCAAAATTCGCTTCCACACGAATTATTTCCCCTGATTTTGCTTCGTTGAGTGGGCTATATAGGTGGTAGGCTCAAATTGTAGCCGACTGGGTTGGTGCCACCGTACTGGATGTTAGATGACCGCATAGCAGCCTCGGCTGTGTTCTCCTCTAGTCCGGTATAGCCAGCAATCCAGGGAAGTCTCCGGTATGGCACATACCTTCTCGGAGGTGATATTGGCTGGTCGGAGCATGCGCTTTGGCCCCTTTGACTCAGCCACCCATACTAGCGAGTGACCACTCTGTGTGGTTCTCCAGCTCGCGTCAAGCCCTCTTCAGCTAGTCTGCGATGACTAGGACGTGGAGAACCATCAGTCCCGCTCTCGACCTCCCCCTCTCTACCTATTACCAATTTATTTCATAACATAAGCGTTAATAAATATAACTTCAATACTCGAGTAATCATCATTGCTCACATATTTCCTCCCAAGTACAGGCCCGGGTCCTTCAAGAGGGGCGTGAATAGGCACCTCTCTGGCCGGCCTGGCATTCGCAACCGCCGTATACGACCGAATGTCCATGGGCACCGTTAGATACCTTATGGTTGACTCCGCACCAGTTGTGTAAAGTTCAATAAAAAAAAATGAAAATAATTTAACAAAAGCAAATGTGTCGGTGTGTTGCAGTGGTTTGACAGCGACACGCCGGAGTCGCTGGAGGTGCCGGACGGCTACAGCGCGCGGTTGGCTCCGTTCGAGCTGCTGATGCTGCTGCGCTGCTTCCGGGTGGACCGCATCTACCGCGCGCTCACCGACTACATCACCGTCACCATGGGCGAGGACTACATCACACCGCCAGTCGTCAGGTATCGGTCTCGGTGTTGCATGCAGTGGTTCGACAGCGACGCGCCGGAGTCGCTGGAGGTGCCGGACGGCTACAGCGCGCGGGTGGCGCCGTTCGAGCTGCTGATACTGCTGCGCTGCTTCCGGGTGGACCGCATCTACCGCGCGCTCACCGACTACATCACCGTCACCATGGGCGAGGACTACATCACACCGCCAGTCGTCAGGTATCGGTCTCGGTGTTGCATGCAGTGGTTCGACAGCGACGCGCCGGAGTCGCTGGAGGTGCCGGACGGCTACAGCGCGCGGGTGGCGCCGTTAGAGCTGCTGATACTGCTGCGCTGCTTCCGGGTGGACCGCATCTACCGCGCGCTCACCGACTACATCACCGTCACCATGGGCGAGGACTACATCACACCGCCAGTCGTCAGGTATCGGTCTCGGTGTTGCATGCAGTGGTTCGACAGCGACACGCCGGAGTCGCTGGAGGTGCCGGACGGCTACAGCGCGCGGGTGGCGCCGTTCGAGCTGCTGATACTGCTGCGCTGCTTCCGGGTGGACCGCATCTACCGCGCGCTCACCGACTACATCACCGTCACCATGGGCGAGGACTACATCACACCGCCAGTCGTCAGGTATCGGTCTCGGTGTTGCATGCAGTGGTTCGACAGCGACGCGCCGGAGTCGCTGGAGGTGCCGGACGGCTACAGCGCGCGGGTGGCGCCGTTCGAGCTGCTGATACTGCTGCGCTGCTTCCGGGTGGACCGCATCTACCGCGCGCTCACCGACTACACCACCGTCACCATGGGCGAGGACTACATCACACCGCCAGTCGTCAGGTATCGGTCTCGGTGTTGCATGCAGTGGTTCGACAGCGACACGCCGGAGTCGCTGGAGGTGCCGGACGGCTACAGAGCGCGGGTGGCGCCGTTCGAGCTGCTGATGCTGCTGCGCTGCTTCCGGGTGGACCGCATCTACCGCGCGCTCACCGACTACATCACCGTCACCATGGGCGAGGACTACATCACACCGCCAGTCGTCAGGTATCGGGCGTGTCCGCGTTTTTTTTTATCCCGTACGGAAGCCTATTAAGTTCTAAGCCTACGCCGTCTGTCTGTCTGCCTGTCCTACTGCTGTATCTGTGGAACCGGCATAGGTAGCCGATTGACCTGTTTAGTTTTTTCAATGTTTTGTTTTGTGGTGCGGAAACCTCGGTGCGCGAGTCCGACTCGCACTTGGCCGGTTTTTTCTGTTTTTATATGTACCTATGTAAGCTGGTCCAGATAGTCCAATCCACAAAGACGCGCCCCACTACTTTTTGTGCGGGGGGGGGGGGGGGGGGGGGTTCGCGCGGTGCGTGCGGGGTGCGGAGGGCTTGACCCGAGCTTAGTTGACATGTGACGACGCGACGCTCTCTCGTGATTGGCCAATTCATCTAAGTGTGCGTGTGCACTAATAATCGCAGTAGTGATAGATAGAAGATAGATAGAAGTGAAAGATAGAATTAACACACTAGCAGCAGCTTGCACACTTGCACTGTAAGCGATTAGGAGGAAGGGTGGGGCGCGTCTTCGTGGATAGAACTAACACACTAGCAGCAGGTTACACACTTGCAGTGTAATCGATTAGGAGGAAGGGTGGGGCGCGTCTTCGTGGATAGAACTAACACGCTAGCAGCTGGTTGCACAATTGCACTGTAAGCGATTAGGAGGAAGGGTGGGGCGCGTCTTCGTGGATAGAACTAACACACTAGCAGCAGGTTACACACTTGCACTGTAAGCGATTAGGAGGAAGGGTGGGGCGCGTCTTCGTGGATAGAACTAACACACTAGCAGCAGGTTACACACTTGCACTGTAAGCGACTAGGAGGAAGGGTGGGGCGCGTCTTCGTGGATAGAACTAACACGCTAGCAGCTGGTTGCACACTTGCACTGTAAGCGATTAGGAGGAAGGGTGGGGGGCGTCTTCGTGGATAGAACTAACATACTAGCAGCAGGTTGCACACTTGCACTGTAAGCGATTAGGAGGAAGGGTGGGGCGCGTCTTCGTGGATAGAACTAACACACTAGCAGCAGGTTACACACTTGCAGTGTAATCGATTAGGAGGAAGGGTGGGGTGCGTCTTCGTGGATTGAACTAACACACTAGCAGCAGGTTGCACACTTGCACTGTAAGCGATTAGGAGGAAGGGTGGGGCGCGTCTTCGTGGATAGAACTAACACGCTAGCAGCTGGTTGCACACTTGCACTGTAAGCGATTAGGAGGAAGGGTGGGGCGCGTCTTCGTGGATTGAACTAACACACTAGCAGCAGGTTGCACACTTGCACTGTAAGCGATTAGGAGGAAGGGTGGGGCGCGTCTTCGTGGATAGAACTAACACACTAGCAGCAGGTTGCACACTTGCACTGTAAGCGACTAGGGGGAAGGGTGGGGCGCGTCTTCGTGGATAGAACTAACACACTAGCAGCAGGTTGCACACTTGCACTGTAAGCGATTAGGAGGAAGGGTGGGGCGCGTCTTCGTGGATAGACCTAACATACTAGCAGCAGGTTGCACACTTGCACTGTAAGCGATTAGGAGGAAGGGTGGGGCGCGTCTTCGTGGATAGACCTAACACACTAGCAGCAGGTTGCACACTTGCACTGTAAGCGACTAGGAGGAAGGGTGGGGCGCGTCTTCGTGGATAGAACTAACACGCTAGCAGCTGGTTGCACACTTGCACTGTAAGCGACTAGGGGGAAGGGTGGGGCGCGTCTTCGTGGATAGAACTAACACACTAGCAGCAGGTTGCACACTTGCACTGTAAGCGATTAGGAGGAAGGGTGGGGCGCGTATTCGTGGATAGACCTAACACACTAGCAGCAGGTTGCACACTTGCACTGTAAGCGATTAGGAGGAAGGGTGGGGTGCGTCTTCGTGGATTGAACTAACACACTAGCAGCAGGTTGCACACTTGCACTGTAAGCGATTAGGAGGAAGGGTGGCGCGCGTCTTCGTGGATAGAACTAACACGCTAGCAGCTGGTTGCACACTTGCACTGTAAGCGATTAGGAGGAAGGGTGGGGCGCGTCTTCGTGGATTGAACTAACACACTAGCAGCAGGTTGCACACTTGCACTGTAAGCGATTAGGAGGAAGGGTGGGGCGCGTCTTCGTGGATAGAACTAACACACTAGCAGCAGGTTGCACACTTGCACTGTAAGCGACTAGGGGGAAGGGTGGGGCGCGTCTTCGTGGATAGAACTAACACACTAGCAGCAGGTTGCACACTTGCACTGTAAGCGATTAGGAGGAAGGGTGTGGCGCGTCTTCGTGGATAGACCTAACATACTAGCAGCAGGTTGCACACTTGCACTGTAAGCGATTAGGAGGAAGGGTGGGGCGCGTCTTCGTGGATAGACCTAACACACTAGCAGCAGGTTGCACACTTGCACTGTAAGCGACTAGGAGGAAGGGTGGGGCGCGTCTTCGTGGATAGAACTAACACGCTAGCAGCTGGTTGCACACTTGCACTGTAAGCGATTAGGAGGAAGGGTGGGGGGCGTCTTCGTGGATAGAACTAACACACTAGCAGCAGGCTGCACACTTGCACTGTAAGCGACTAGGGGGAAGGGTGGGGCGCGTCTTCGTGGATAGAACTAACACACTAGCAGCAGGTTGCACACTTGCACTGTAAGCGATTAGGAGGAAGGGTGGGGCGCGTCTTCGTGGATAGACCTAACACACTAGCAGCAGGTTGCACACTTGCACTGTAAGCGATTAGGAGGAAGGGTGGGGGGCGTCTTCGTGGATAGAACTAACACACTAGCAGCAGGCTGCACACTTGCACTGTAAGCGACTAGGGGGAAGGGTGGGGCGCGTCTTCGTGGATAGAACTAACACACTAGCAGCAGGTTGCACACTTGCACTGTAAGCGACTAGGAGAAAGGGTGGGGCGCGTCTTCGTGGATAGAACTAACACACTAGCACCAGGTTGCACACTTGCACTGTAAGCGATTAGGATGAAGGGTGGGGCGCGTCTTCGTGGATAGAACTAACACACTAGCAGCAGGTTGCACACTTGCACTGTAAGCGACTAGGGGAAAGGGTTGGGCGCGTCTTCGTGGATAGAACTAACACACTAGCAGCAGGTTGCACACTTGCACTGTAAGCGACTAGGAGGAAGGGTGGGGCGCGTCTTCGTGGATAGAACTAACACGCTAGCAGCTGGTTGCACACTTGCACTGTAAGCGATTAGGAGGAAGGGTGGGGCGCGTCTTCGTGGATAGAACTAACACACTAGCAGCAGGTTGCACACTTGCACTGTAAGCGATTAGGAGGAAGGGTGGGGCGCGTCTTCGTGGATAGAACTAACACGCTAGCAGCTGGTTGCACACTTGCACTGTAAGCGATTAGGAGGAACGGTGGGGCGCGTCTTCGTGGATAGAACTAACACACTAGCAGCAGGTTGCACACTTGCACTGTAAGCGATTAGGAGTAAGGGTGGGGCGCGTCTTCGTGGATAGAACTTCGTGGAAGAAGGCGGACTGCCTTTGCCCCTCATGTACATTACTTATTGTCTGTTTATGTAAAATGTTTTTTTTTTGAGCAATAAAGTATATTTTCTATCTATCTATCTATCTAAAAAAATAATTAAAATTACAGCCTGGACATGATATTCGAGCAGACTTCACCGTTCACGCCGGTGGTGTTCATCCTGAGCCCCGGCTCGGACCCCACCAGCGACCTGATGAAGCTGGCCGACCGCTGCGGCTTTGGTGGCGGCAAGTTCAAGTATCTGTCGCTGGGCCAGGGCCAGGAGGGGGTATGATGTATTTATTTTTAACTAACGGAATTCACTACCACACTTTATCCGACATTGTAAATCTCTTCCATTATTCAAAAAACACTAATAAGTACTCTAATAATAATAATACTTTAATTTTTATATTAATTTTGTGTATTTTTATTACTTTTTTGTATAATATATGTAAAATTAATGTAAAATTTTAAGAATGTGAAATAAAGGACATAATACTTGTAAATTTCTAATAAGTGAATTTGTACATTGTAATATTGAATTATATATGACTATTCATTTAAAAACACCTAAATCTGTGTCAATGTGAAGTAAAAACATAAAAAAACAAAAAACAACTTTTGTTTCATACCTTTGTCAGCCTCGATAGCTCAGTGGTGCAGACAGTCAACTGTCGCTATTGAATGTTAAGCAACGCTGGGCGCGGTCAGTACTTGGATGGGTGACCGCTGACCGTTGGAGGCTGACCGAGGTTCGGATTCCTCGTAAAACTGTAGGTCCCTTCCCTCCTAATCTTACTTGGTGGTAGGGCTTAACCCGCCCGGGTTGGTACCACCGCACTGAATGAAACGTCGGTCCAAACGGCTATGTAAATAGTTTGTGTTTTCCGACCAGTTCAGTGTAGCCGGCACGATCAAAGGGGGAAGCACTGACATGGCACCTAGTTCACCCGGTGTTATGGGCTGACATCACGGACGTTGTAGGTGATGTAGCCAACCGTGTCAGTTTCCATTAAAAAAAATTTTAAAAAAATACCTGGATGGACAAGTATGTATGTATGCATATTTATTTGTATATAATATTCTATATATTTAGTAATTTATATGTATTAAACACATGTATGGCTTATATTTTACTAGCATGTACTTATATGTATTGTTAATAAGTATTCTTATTATTATTTTATGTTCAATTCTCACGCTCAACTCTTTTGCTACTAGCTACTTACATTCCACTATATTATCGAATCTCAAACATGCAAAGGTTGACTGTAAGAAATCTGTGTAAGGGATAAGTCCGCCTTTGCACCTTATGTAAATTTTCCAATGTATTTGTGACTGTTTAATGTTTACTGGAGCAATAAAGAATTTTCTATCTACATATCTATCTAACGGAATGCGGACTAGATGCCGTGCGAAGGGGCGATGAGCCAGCCATCACCGTGGCACAGTCCTTCCACAGTTGTAAATTACGAGTAGTTAACGTTACATGCTGTTTTAGTGTTATACATACACACCGCACGCTGTATCCCGACAATCGGGATGAGCAGAGTAATCGGCGTTGTGCCGCAAGTACTATGGTAAATTACAGCACAACACCGATGTAACGCGTTTAGCAAAGTATTCGGAGAAGATAACTATCAAACAGCAAGTAAGGCACCCGCTGCACGACTCGGTGGAAGGACCGCGCCAAGGTGAGAGGTGGCTGGCCTGTCGCCCTTTAGCACGGCATCTCGTCCTTATCCCTTGCTCGCCTTTTACGATATGCACGGGGAGAGATGCAGTGGGGCTATTCTTTTTAAGTACCAGCCCCACACGGTATCAAGGGCATCTATGAGTATTTATATTGATTTTACCTACTCATTGCCATGTGGTATCAGAAATCGTTTATGGTATCGGTTATGTTTTTTTTTTTTTATGGAACCTGACACGGTTGGCTACATCACCTACAACATCCGTGATGTCAGCCCATAACACAGGGTGAACTAGGTGCCATGTCAGTGCTTCCCTTCATTTCATGTCGGCTACACTAAACTGGACGGATAACACGAACTATTTACATAGCCGTTTCGACCGACGTTTCGTTCAGTGCGGTGGTACCAACCCGGCCGGGATAAACCCTACCACCTAGTAAGGTAAGAAGGGAAGGGACCTACAGTTTAACGTGGAATCCGAACCACGGTCAGCCTCCAACGGTCAAGCGGTCACCCATCCAAACACTGACCGCGCTCAGCCTTGCTTAATAACAGTTGACTAACCAACCGCACCACTGAGCTACCGAGGCTGACGAATTTTCTTATCCCTTAGTCGACTTTTACGACATGCGACGGGGAGAGATGCAGTGGGGCTATTCTTTTTAAGTACCGACCCCACACGGTACTTTCCCCCCCACACGGTTATGTTCTTTGAACCATGTGACTAAGGGATATGACTCCCTTCTTATATTAGTAGGTGGTAGTGTTTAACCCGCCCGGGTTGGTACCACCGCACTGAATGAAAGGTCGGTCGGAACAGCTATGTAAATAGTTTGTGTTTTCCGTCCAGTTCAGTGTAGCCGGCATGACCAAAGGGAACCACTGACGTGGCGTCAAGTTCACCCGGTGTTATGGGCCGACATCACGGATGTTGTAGGTGATGTAGCCGACCGTGTCAGTTTCCATAAAAAAAAATAATACGTGAATGTTGCAGGCGGCGCTCAGCCTGCTGGAGGGTGCCATGTCGCACGGACAGTGGCTCATCCTTCAGAACTGTCACCTGCTGATCTCGTTCCTGCGCGAGCTGGAGAAGCAACTTGAGATGATGACCAAACCCCACCCCGAGTACCGGCTGTGGCTCACCACAGACCCGACGCCCACGTTCCCCATAGGCATCCTGCAGCGCTCCTTGAAGGGTGAGTAGAGCGGGTTTCATGTTTCCATTTGCATCTCTTGCTTTCAGAAGGTGTCGAACTGAGCTTGCGATGGCTTCACCAAACATATCCGGGCCCATCGGCAGTAGAGGAGGGTGTTGATCGTAGTCGGGACTAGCGAGTGGCCACTCTGAATTTTCCGCGCATGCTTCACGTTTCAGCTCGCATCAAGTCCTCGTCAGCTAGTCTGCGTTGACTAGGACGCGGGGAACCACCAGTCCCGCTCTCGACCTCCCTCTCTCTACCTATCCATATTCTGTAGGATGCTTCCAGTGACGTTTTCGAAGCTCTCTCCATAAGCAACTGGACTGGAGCACCTAGTAATATGAGCTTAGCGTCGATCTTGGCAGCCCTAGATTCTTGAAGAGACTGTAGAGCGACTTCGCTGGTAGTCCTCTTGCACCGACTTCCACGGTGAAGAGATCAGTCTTGAATCCGTTTCTCACAATCCGGTCTACTAAGTTGCAGTACTTGTTAAGTTTGATGTTGTGGTCCTTCGGTATGTTACTTTCCCATGGAACTGTAAGTTCAACAAGTACTACATGCTTTGTCGCTTTTGAGAATATGAGTATATCCGGTCTTAATGCTGTGGTATAGATTTCCGACGGCATCGACGGTAGGAATACTGGCCTCGCTTTGCATCCGCATAACAAATGTTTTGCTGTACCTACGGACTCCTTACATGACGGGCATAGTCTATTTGTAGATTTCCCCCATCTAACTAGGTTACTCGGGTCGGGGTGAGTAAGCTGGGGTGCATTTAGGTAGAACTTAAGCAGCTCAGGGGACCAGTTGTATATTATGGATTTCCACTTCAATGCAGGAGGGATGCAGAAGTCGCCCACTGTTAGCCAATTATTCTGCATTTCTATGTTTAAGGCGTGAAGTTTGAAACCTTGCTCCATGTCCTCCTGAGCAAAACCTTTCAGTATTTTTTTATCAGACTTTGCTGTTTCTATGCCCAGTCCAGATCTATTGGTGTGTGTACCAACTTGGAATGATTTGTAGAAGTCGAGTCTCGATTCCAGTTCATCTGATAGTGATGTGTTGGATAAGGCTTGAATAGCGCTATCATTGGAGTCTTTGAGTATACATCGTTTGGCTATTCTCGCCTTTTGATAAAATATCGACGGTTTCTTAATGTTCAGTCCAAAGTTATTGTGAGATCTGTACAGCGTTGACGAGTCAGCCGGGTGAGCCAGTCCAAACCATGACTTCAGGAATCTGGTCACATAAGAGTCTAATTTAGTCAGGTTTTGCTTTGTGAAGTCGTACACGAGAAATGGCCATGAAAGTTTTGATGTCAGGTAGTTATCGTAAATCCATGCCTTTTGTGTACCCAGGAGGGGAAGATTGTCAGTTTGGCGGAGGCTCTCTTCGAAAAGTTGGACAATATCATCTCCTCAGTAGGATGCTCCTTTCCTCTGTTGGTGATCCTTTTGCACAAGAATTTAAAAGAGCCACGGTTGCGATTGGTTTTCCGGCTACTGTCAGACCTGGGTTGCTCGAGGTAAACTTTGAACCTTTCCTGGTTAAGCTCAAACAGTAGCACTTCGCTGGTCATATTTTCATTATGTACGTAAAGAACTTCAAAATTGCATTGCAGTTGTGACAGAGCCGCCCAACGGTCTCAAGTTGAACCTGCGCACGACATACTTCAAGATGCGAGCGCGCATCCTGGAGGACTGCCCTCACTACGCCTTCAAGAAGCTGGTCTACGTGTTGGCCTTCTTCCATGCCGTAGTTCAGGTAGCATTTTATTATCATATCTTTTTTAGTTTTCCGCACCCCGTACGGAAGCCTATTACTTTTTTTTTTTATGGGTACAGACACGGTTGGCCACATCACCTACAACATACGTGATGTCAGCCCATAACACCGGGTGAACTAGGTGCCATGTGAGTGCTTCCCTTCGGTCGTGCCGGCTACACTGAACTGGACAGAAAACACAAACTATTTACATAGCCGTTTCGAACGACCTTTCATTCAGTGCGGTGGTACCAACCCGGGCGGGTTAAACCCTACCACCTAGTAATATAATAAGGTACTTTTACGACATACACGGGGAGAAATGCAGTGGGGCTATTATAGCCAATGTTTATACTTACTATGTGTGCTTGACTGAATTGCAGGAGCGTAGGAAGTACGACAAGATCGGCTGGAACATCTCGTACGACTTCAGCGAGTCTGACTTCACGGTCTGCATGCAGATACTCGAGACGTACCTGGAGAAGTGCGCGATGGCCAAGGGGCCCATCCCTTGGTCCACACTCAAGTATCTGTTCGGTGAAGTTAGTAACTAATAGTACATGCATACATACATTCATTGGCGGCTGGTCCTAAAGTGCGCTCGTGCGCCGCACTACCATAAGTCTTCACTTCACTCAAAATAAATAATATCTTACAATACAACATAGGTACCTACATTAAAACCATAAAGATCGTACTCCAAATAAATACGAATGTGAATTCGACCTTATTTCATAGACCACAAGGTACGTTATTGCGAGTAAACCCGTGCTATCGCTAGCGCGCCCGTGCGGAATCGAAAACGCACGCGGATCTCCCATACTGAATGTATGGGGATCGGCAAAACACCGCTGGCGCGTGAGACAAAATATACTTTATAGAAACAGTATGGGCCGAAATGGAGTTCTGCGTGCGGCGCACGAGCGCCAAACAAGGACGCTATATCGTGGATAGCCGCGCGTGCGACACGTCGCGGGCGTAATGTAATAAGTATAATTGTGTGCAAGAACATTTTAATAGGTATGGACGTCAGACTGTCCAATGCTTATATGAGAAACAGCGTCGCCGAGCTCCGCGGGTACCGGAGGGGACGGCACGCGCTCTGATTGGGTGGTATCGGGCGGTATTGCGCTCTGATTGGTTGATAACGAATGGCATTTGTAAGTTTATAGAAACTTCGTGTTACACTGGCGCGGGGAAGGTCCAACGTCCTTACCTATTAAATGTTCTTCATTGTGTGTATAGTGTGTTAGGTTATGTTTTCTATGTTGTAACGATTCTCCCCGCACGCAGGTGATGTACGGAGGTCGCGTCATCGATGACTTCGACCGTCGCGTGGTGGCCACGTACATGAATGAGTACTTGGGGGAGTTCCTCTTCGACGTGTTTCAGCCGTTCCACTTCTTCAGGGACGAGAACGTCGACTATATCATACCGGGCGATTGCGAGAGGGATCAGTATATCGGTATGGAGCTAACATACTTATTTGTAACTTGTACCGTGCTAAAGGGCGACAGGCCGGCCACCTTTCGCCTTGGCACGGTTCTTCCACATAGTCATGCAGCAGATGGGTCTTCATGCGCCATACTTGCTGCTTGATTTCCTCCCCCCCTTCGACACGCAGTTTACACTAGATATAATTAAATTTTCAAACTTCATCCTATACTATACAGGGTGTCCCAGAAAGCGACGATAATCCTTTGACAGCTGATAGTACTGCTAATTACCTCTCGGAATATCTAATTTTAGGTTTAGTAAAAATGGCTTAGTTTTTGAGATATTGTCATTTTTGTAAAAATCCAAAATTTTCTCTCTAAGCTCATTTTTTTAAATGCCAATTTTTAAATCTGGTTTTTGTCAAATATAACTGAAAAGTAAGGCTTTCACAAGGTATAATTTTTTTTTTCATGTTTAATCCTGTTAGCTGAAAAACGACTTGAAAGCGAAAGAGCGAAAGAGCCACATGTTAATTTTTTCAGCCTCATCCCTTGAATTTGGCCCTTCGCGGTGAAAAAAAAATACACTAAATCATCAGCATCATGCAACAAAAATACGCCCATCTAATGTAGTTTTTAAAATCGTACATCAAATAGTACATCACTAACCGATTTGCCCAATAATTTATGAGATATTGTTATTTAACTGCAAAGGACCTCGGAATTTGATAACTGTTCTACCAACTACGAATTGGAATAAAATAAACACTTGAAGTAATTGGTCTTTATTAACCTGTTAAATTAGAAGTTCTAATTGTTTACCACCTGCACGAATGCTAGCTCGACATCTTCTCACAAATGCAAAGGTGTGGAACGGGCACCCAGGGAATATCTTTCCCCACTCCTACAATCCACGGATCTTCAAATCGCGGGTTAATAGCCTTTCCCCAGCAACATTAGTCCACCTCCAAGCCGGACTGGCACCTCGGCGGTGAAATTGGCTGCGCCTGAGGTTTCGACCTCGGGCATAGCCACCCAGCTCGAAAGCATTAAAAAAATGACCGGTTGATGCGTCGAGCATGTACTCGATGCAAGTGCAGATACGTCCACCTGAGCTACTACCGTAATTCTTTCTTTGAGCTCTATCAAGCTTTCCACCGGGACCCGTAAACTTTTTCTTCTAAATAGCCCCAATAGAAAAATTCCAACGGATTTAAATCCGGTGATCTAGACGTCCGATCCATCTGTGGGGATACAAGTGGCTAGGAGGTCACAAGACGTCCGTTGAATTGCAGAGACTCTAAACGGGCGAAATTATCTTGAGTTTCTGCAACAGTCTTTTAGAACATGTACCATTGGCCATACGCAGGTAGATGTGGTTGGAAAATGATGGCTGCCCAGCCCATTACGCTAGAGAAGTGCGTAATTTTTTAGACCAAGCATATCCCCACAGATGGATCGCACTTCTAGATCACCGGATTTAAATCGGTTAGATTTTTATCATTGGGGCTATTTAAAAGAAAAAGTTTACGGGAAACCGCTGGAAAACTTGATACAGCTCAAAGAAAGAATTATGGCAGTAGCTCAGGTGGACGTATCTGCACTTGCATCAAGTACTTGCTCGACGCATCAACTGGGCATTTGTGAGAAGATGTCGAGCTAGCATTCGTGCAGGTTGTAAACAATTTGAACATCTACTTTAACAGGTTAATAAAGACCAATTACTTCAAGTGTTTATTTTATTCCAATTCGTAGTTGGGCAAATCGGTAAGTGATGTACCATTTTAAAAACTACATTAGATGGGCGTATTTTTGTTGCATAATGCCACTTTAGTGTAGTTATTTTTTTTCACCGCGAAGGGCCAAATGGATGAGGCTGAAAAAAATTTAACATGTGGCTCTTAAGTAGTTTTTCAGCTAAGCAGGATTAAACATGAAAAAATAAATTATACCGTGTGAAAGCCGTACTTTTCAGGAATAATTGGCAAAAACTAGATTTAAGAAAATCTTGCATTTATTCTTATGGCATTTAAAAAAATGAGCCTGGGGAGAAAATTTTGGATTTTTACAAAAATGACAATATCTCAAAAACTAATCCATTTTTACTAAACCTAAAATTAGATATTCTGAGAGGTAATTAGCAGCCCTGTCAGCTGTCAAAGGATTATCGTCGGTTTCTGGGACACCCTGCATACAATTTTTTTTGTCGAATTCAACCTGCCTGGCACACAATTATAGAACTTTCAGTATCGGTACCCCTCTAGGCCGAAATACAGAACGACTCAACAGGAACACTAGAATCTTATTGAGTTGAGCCGATCCCTATTTCGTCAGAACACCCCCCATGTGGAAGCTATAAATACGTCCCTGGAGAGGCACAATCGGCCCAAGCGTCGGCTTGTCCACATTTATGTCACTTTATGACGTTATCACGTAAAACTATCGTCCGTAAACCGACTTTACGGACAACCATTTTTTTTTAACTACCAGTGTGTGAGAGAGAGAGGGTGTGAGGGTGTGTGTGTGTGTGTGCGATTATTTATTTATTTCTCGCCCACTTGCCTTCTAGTTCATAATAAGCTTTCGTCTTGCACAGTCCGGTACAGGCGACAGTTCAAACGTATGATAAGCAAAATGTGATTGTGTGCATTACAGAATTCATAGACACATTGCCGCTTGCCAACACGCCGGAGGTGTTCGGCCTTCATCCGAACGCGGAGATCGGATATTTCACGCAGGCCGTCAAGGAGATGTGGGCGCATCTTATTGAGTTGCAACCTCAAACGAGTACGTATCCCTACTACTTAGGTAACTGGGGATGCCTATGAAATGTAGAATACTTCCCAAGTGTTCTGATAAAATTTGGTTTAAACTATATAAATATATTTTTTTATAATTTAACTACTTAATTTCTATTTTTTTTTAAAGTCACAAAGTAAACATTATTATTATGTACGGATTAATTCAAGATTTAAAAAAAATACAGTCGAATTGAGAACCTTCTCCTTTTTTTGAAGTCGGTTAAAAACAATTAAAATACCTGTTTATTTTACTTAGGTTTCTCACACTATTACAATTTTACTTTAATTTAATAAAATTTCCTAATCTATGCAAAATTAGGTGGAGCTCAGCATTTTTTTTATGGAAACTGACACGGTTGGCCACATCACCTACAACATCCGTGTTGTCAGCCCATAACACCGGGTGAACTAGGTGCCGTGTCAGTGCTTGTGCAAGTGTTGCGTGTGTCTGCGCAGGCGACTCCGGCGGCACGATGAGCCGGGAGGACTTCATCGACAGCATCGCGGTGGACATTCTGTCGAAGCTGCCGCCGATCTACGAGGTATGGAAAGTGAGGAAGAAGTTTGAGATGAACATCACACCGACGGCCGTTGTGCTCCTTCAAGAGCTGGATCGGTGAGTTACGAGACCACACGCCGCATTCTATTTAAAGCCTGACCAGGAATATATGAGAGCTGTCAAGATGGAGCCACTTTTTAGATTTATATAGCAACATTCAGTATAGTACGCACATATTGAATTGGCCGATGTTTTTATTCAAAATGTACTTATATGTCCTGAAGCAAAGTGTACAAATTATTAAAAAAATTATTAATCGACCTTGCTGAAATACTAAACTTCTAAATAAAAATTGTAGTCAGAAAAACTTAACCTAAGCTACTTTTATTCGGACGTTTCGTATTTCTGTAAAGTCAAAAAGTGTTTTTTTTTCAGAATGAATAATATTTACGTCCCTCTTTTGTTTGCTATTCGGTAAATAGATGCTTGAGATACACCTAGATAGAACAAAAAATAATTACCTAATTGTACATTACGGCGGCCAATTCATGACAATCTCACTACAATGACATAACGTTTTACCTAAATGTCAGTTCAGAAGCCAACTTTACTACATCATTTAGAGGAATGCTTTCACATCCTGCACGGTTTTTGTCTTGCAAACACTTGAAAACATTGTAAACAGTATTCCGCTCCCTACTGTGACTAGTTTTTGGCATTTTATAGTGTTATTTTATAGTTTAACGCAAAAACATAATATCAAGAGAGTATGAAATTTTGACATTGACAACAGATTATCATCATCAAACATCATTGTGGCCAGTGTAAGAAATTAGTTCCAATGAAATTCCGCAATATGGCGGCCCCTCATATATTCCTGGTCAGGCTTTATATAAGGTATTTCATTAGTAGGTAACGATACGCTAAGGGGTGTATGTGTATCAGATACTGATCATCACGTTCCCATACCATTTTTTTTTACGATATAAAAAACCTACTCCTCAATTGTACTGTGTGGGGTCGGTAATTAATAAGAATAGTCCCACTGCATCTCTCCCCGTGCATGTCGTAAAAGGCGACTAAGGGATAAGCGACCTGCAGACACCCCGGTCGACTTGTGGCTTTCATGGAAGACATAGGGTGGCTAGGGTAGCTGGAGACTGCGGGGTTTTGCACGAAGGTCCCCAACCAAGGACGTGCGTTTCTTCGGTGCCCGTCCATCCACACACTAGGAGAATGGGGTAATTAGCATACTTTACGGAAAAACTAAATTCACCGCCCCGACATAACCTGTTAGTATGGCTATTCCCTAGAGTGTTTTTATAAGCCGAAGGCGCGGAGGGAGTGCAGCCCCCGACCGCCGTAACAAAGCGCAGGCACCCGTGTTAGCCGGAGCGGCTGAGGCTGGTCGCCGAAGGCGACCAAAAAGCCGAAGGTGCGGATTTCGTGTTTTCTATCCAGTTCAGTGTAGCCGACATGAAATGAAGGTAAGCACTGACATGGTACCTAGTTCACCCGGTGTTATGGGCTGTCATCACGGATGTTGTAGGTGATGTAGCAAACCGTGTCAGTTTCCATATAAAAAAATAAATAAATGAATTATTATGTTGTGATCAGATTCAACCGTCTAATCGCGAAGCTACGCACCACGCTGTCGCTGCTCCGCAAGGCGCTGGCTGGGGAGATTGGAATGGACGCGACGCTGGACAACGTGGCGTACAGCCTGTTCAACGGTCAGCTGCCGGCGGTGTGGCGGTCCCTCGCGCCAGCCACCTGCAAGACCCTCGGCGGATGGATGGACCACTTCATCCAGAGGACCAATCAGTTTACTGAATGGGTATGATTTTGGTCTAAAAATTATATTGCGAAGGTTTGATTGCGAACTTGGTTGAGGGTGAAAAGTTACATACATACATACATATCACACACGCTGAATCCCGACAATCGGGGTAAGCAGAGTAATCGGTGTTGTGCTGCAAGAACTCTGGTAAATTACAGCACAACACCGACCACCACGTTTCGCAAAGTATTCGAACAAGATTCAATCGATCAAGCAGCAAGTAAGGCACAAAGACCCACCTGCTGCATGACTCGGTGGAAGTACCATGACAAGGTGAGAGGTGGCGAGCCCGTCGCCCTTTAGCACGGCATCTTGTCCTTATCCCTTAGTCGCCTTTTACGACATGCACGGGGAGAGATGCAGTGGGGCTATTCTATTTAAGTACCGGGCCCACACGGTACTTAAGTACCGGGCCCACACGGTGAAAAGTTCTATTAGTATTATGATAGGTTCGCGAAAGTGAAGTGAAGTGCGCGAAATCTGCGTACCTATACCTACACCGCGCACTAATTATGGTAAACGAAATCTATTGTTTGATGGTGTAGTTACAGGTAGAGAGTGTTTCAGCTAAAAGTTCGGTTCGCCGTTATGTTGGCTCCACTGACAGTGTCACTGTCAGTGCTTAATGCCAGATTGTGAAGATTATATTACCTAATCTTCACAATTTTTATTTTTATGAAACGGTAAATACCAATTACATTAATTGGTATTTACCGTTTCATAAATACGGTAAATACCGATAATTACGGGTAAATCTGTACACATAGCAACCCTCAAAGCTGTTTTGACAGATAGACAGTGGGTGGAGCCAACATAACGGCGAAGGGAACTTTTAGTTGAAACGCTCTCTATATAACAGCCTTATTTAGAGACAAACAATTCAAGACAGCTATCAAAACCTACTTTAGTGTCTAATAAATAGCAGACTAGGTTTTTAGTCTTTATTTTATTCTTATATCTAGATTATTACAAATAATGTTACTTTTTCCGGAGGTCCATTACGTAGGCTAGTATCGGCTGAAACTACTTATAAATTAATATATCCTCGTTGCGTGTCGACATACCGATTCGAGTGTTTCGGTCGGTAATGGTTTGCGTGGTGGATCCCCTGTTCAAATTCTTGTACAATGTTGTAACCGCAACAAAAGAAAACAAATGTAAAATTTTCTCATAATAGTGAATGTAATGTTCTTTTGGGAAATAAATATTCTTTAAACTGAACTAAGGTTGTCTAGAGCTACATACATACTTACAGAAACATGACTGACTTATAGAAACATTTTCATGTCAAAAATGGGCAAAATCTGTCAACAAATTTTCCTTAGGATGCATTTTTTTGGTTCATGATGATGAAGATACCACCTGCGGCACTGCAGCAAGTGTAGTGATGTGGGCTCCCTATATGTGTTCAATCTCTTATTCCATGGGGAGTGCTCGGAGGAACTGAACGCGCTGAACTTGCCGCAGATGTGTACCAGTCGGTTCCGCAGATCTTTCAGAACGCTCTCCCTGCCCATATACCCCCCGCACCCTCCGCGGAGGGGCGTGAATAGGCACCTGTCAAGCCAGCATGGCATTCTCAATCCCAGGCGGCGACCAAATATCCGTGAGCGTCGTTAGACACCTTATGGGTGTCGAGGCCACACGTCTCCCTTCCAACAAACAAAAAAGGTTATTATGATTGCTTATGGTTGGTGGAGTTCCAATGACAGATGGCTACACCAGAAAAATATTTTTTTTTGTAAGCCTATTTTTTTTTTATGGAAAGCGCGACATGTGGCATCGTTTCACTTACGAGTAGGTGATTTTTTGATTACCTCTGGTAGGTTGCGGCTGAAAAACAGCGTCAGCTGGGCGCAATCCTAGCTAGGCATATGCTGAGCCGCTACCTATTTACATATATTGCACTTAGATGATAAGATTAAATGTATTTTTAACCCCCGACGAAAAAAACGGAGGGGTGTTATAAGTTTGACTTGTGTGTGTGTGTGTGTGTGTGTGTGTGTGTGTCTGTCTGTGGCATCGTAGCTCCCAAACGGATGGACCGATTTGGATGGGGTTTTTTTTATTAGGAAGCTTGTTTAATCGGGATGGTTCTTAGCTATGTTTGTAAACGAGTAATGAAATAATTAAGTAATAAAAAAATTCATTATCTTAAAAAGTGGACCGATTTTCATGCGGTTTTTAATGTAAGTATAATGTAAAAAGTGTATATGTGTAAATAAAAATGTTTTATTCTTATTCTTATTCTTGTTGCAACAGGCCACAATGGAGGAGCCGCTGGTGATCTGGCTCTCGGGGCTGCACGTGCCCGAGTCCTACCTGATAGCTCAGGTGCAGATAGCGTGCCGTCTGTACGGTTGGCCGCTCGACCGCTCCACTCAGTACACCACCGTCACTTCCTTCCTCTCGCCCGCTGAGATCGAGGAGCGACCCGAGACGGTACGATCAACTTTATTCTTTATTGAAACCTAAACCCCCTCAACCCAAAAAAAAATTATTATAAATTTTTTGCACGCTAACTAGGCATGGCTTGTCAGTCAGTCAGCGTGTAAGCATCCGCTGCTGGACATACGCCTCTCCAATTTTCCTCCAGTCCTCCCGGCTTTCAGTGGTACGGAACCACTGCTTTCCGCCGACGTACTTGATGTCGTCGTCCCACCTGGCGGGTGGTCTTCCCACACTCCGTTTTCCTGTCCACGGCCGCCAGTGTAGGACACGGTTACTCCAAAGGTCGTCGTCTCTTCGACTGACGTGCCCAGCCCGCTGCCACTTGAGCTTAGCCACCCGGTATCCAATATCCGTATCCAATAGGCATGGCATGGCATGGTTCGAACCATGAACCACCTAGAAAAATTTCTAGGCTCGATTCAGTATTGAAATCTTGTCCTCCTTTGATCTAATCTGTACCCTAATCACGAGATTTAACCTACTACGCTACGCCGTGTTCTCCGCATCATTTTGTATGGAGAAACGGAGCAGCGCCTCTAGTGATAGATTTGCGAACTTCGTTTCTCCATACAAAATGATGCGGAGAACACAGCGTAGCGTAGTAGGTTAAACCTCGTGATTAGGGTACTGAAACCTAATTCTGCTTCGTCTTCATTATTTTTACGAATGTGAATGTTACACAGGGGTGTTACGTGCGAGGGCTGCACCTGGAGGGCGCGCGCTGGGACGTGGAGGAGGGTTGCCTCAAGCGGTCCATCCCTAAAGTGCTGGTCACAGAGCTCCCCATCGTGTACGTCATACCCGTTGAGGTGCACAAGCTTAAACTTCAGGTTAGTGTGTCGTCCTTACCTATAATAAAATCCAACGTCTGCTTTCTGTCTGAGTGTCTGTCTGTCTGTCCGCTTATAACTCGAGAACCACTGAACCGATTTTAATAAAACAAAATTCTACGGATAGCTTGATTCTTCCCATCAACTATAGGCTACTTACTATCACGCTAAATAGCTTATGAGGTTAGCAGTGAAGTGAAATATGAGAGCGGGCGGAGCCGCGGGCACAGCTTGTTTATGTATAAAACAGATTTACAACATCTATCGACTATAGTGTGGAAATAATATTTAATTTGAGAACTAAAAATTACAACTGCAAATATGTATTTTTAATGTTATCTATGTGCTGCTATAATTTCTAACCTAGAATTGATCGTTCCGACGCATATTGACCAATAACAACAACATAAATTTCGCATTATAACGCATTTGCATTTTGATGCATCAGCATTTCGACCAACACGCAAAATGACTCACACGCAAAATGACCCATCTGCATAACGACCAATCTCCCCAATTTATTCCGTTTACATTATTGGTAGGTACTTTATTTTTTTTAATTAAAAGCTTTACGGATTTGGATACATGTCCTTTGAAGCCAATCTTAAATGTATATTAAATATATAACATACTAAATTTTGTTAGTATGTTGTATTCTTCTCGTAATCGCGGAAATCGCTATTCTGTACAAGTACAGTCCTCAGGTACAGTACAGGGCAAGCATTCTCTAACGTCCTACCGACAACGTCGATGACGCTGACTAGTTATGTCTCTGTCTAGTTCATATAATTAGACAGAGACATAACTAGTCAGCGTCACCGACGTTGACGGTAGGACGTTAGAGAATGCTTGCCCTGGCCACTTATAAAAAATTTATGACTTGATATTTACTTATAACTACATGCATGCAATGATAAATTATACTTATAATTTATCATTGCACCCTGCACGTCTACACATCGGTGCACGTTAAATTCCCTAAGTTATGGAATGTTATTGGGCCCGTTAAGCTGCAAACGTGTTGCAGTTGGAAAACTGAATGCTAACCGAGCCACCAGGGCGAGATCCATATAATAAAGGGTCTTTGGAAAAAAATTAAGACCATCGCTTGCACTCACTATAATTTGATACAGTCAAATTTGCAAAAAAAATGGTTAGGTTACCGTCCGGAGTCCGGACACGCGCACAGCGTTCATCGCTTGTACTGACATTCAAGTTCAATTCAAAATACATTTCATTTTACATAGGTAATATTCCTTATGTATGACTGTCGACCGTTAGAATCATATAGCGACCATTAGTCATTATGCGTACGGAATCGATTTTGTTCAAACTGACTGTTTGAAAAAAAAATTGGTTGTCTGTAAAGTTGGTTTACGGACGATAGTTTTACGTGATAACGTCATATAAATGTGTACAAGCCGACGCTTGGGCCGATTGTGCCTCTCTATCGCTTGTTACGCGCTCTCGCTTGTACACACAGGCTCAGATGGAACGTGACACTTTTTCGTGCGTGCAGCCGGTGTTCATCAATTTATAAGACGTTATCACGTCAAAAAAGGGTGGGTCGCCTTTTTTTCGCCACCCATAAAAACAACGCCCATGGACATTCAGTCGCATGCGGGGGTTGGGTGGGTGGGATAGGCTTGCCTGGCAATTTTTTTTTATTGAAAAACATTAGTAGTTTAACAATTTGTCTGCCTTAGATTTTGTATAAGTTGTATAACTTCTCCATAATAACATAAAATATATTAAAAACGGGCATTGTTAGAAAGAGAGGGAAATAGCCGCCGAGCATAAGGTCGGTGAGGTCTTAAGGAACTTATGATGGCACGAGTTCGAGCCAAAATATGTTGGATCTACTTATTTTTCCTGTATTTTTTCAAGTCAAATTTCTAGTCTCCCGGATTACCGACACGAAGAGTTGGCAACCCTAAGTTGGGAATGCCATGCCGGCCTGACAGGTGCCTATTGACTCCTCTCCGCCCGAAATTACACTTGGGGGGAAATATATAGTCAGGGAGAGTGTTCCAGAGATTAACGGTTCTGTGGAGGAAAGATCTGCAGAACCGATTGGTATCGCATCCGTGATAAATCCTGCGTGTAGGAATGCACTACCTGCCCAGTGCGCGTGGTGCGGAGGTGGAAAGGGGACGGCGGGATCGCCTCAAAGAGCTCCTCCGAATACTCGCGATGGAATAAGCGATAGAACACACTTAGGGTGCCGACATCCCTACGAAGTTGCAGCAGTTCTAGACCGCGGGACGGTTTCAAGGAGAATGTTTCAATCGAGCACCAGACCAGTGATTGGCTAATCTTGCTCTCTTCCAGCTAGACACCTTGTCAGCTAGTCTGCGTTGACTAGGACGTGGAACAGTCCCGTGCTCGACTTCCCTCTCTCTACCAATCCAAATTCTGTATGAGGGTTCCGGTGCCGCCCACAAAGCTCTTTCCATATTGGAGATTACCGCCGATCTAGGGAAGCCTAGGTTCTTGAACATACTATAGACCGATTTAGAAGGTTTTACCCTGGCTTCGTTTTACGTTAGCCGAAGAGACGACGACCGTTGGAGTACTGTGTCCTACACTGGCGGTCGTGGACAGGAAAACGGAGTGTGGGATGAGCACCCGCCAGGTGCGATGACGACATCAAGTAAGTCGGCGGAAATCAGTGGTTCCGTACCGCTGAAGGCCGGACTGGAGGAAAATTGGAGAGGCATATGTCCAGCAGTAGACGCTTACACGCTGACTGACTGACTGACCCTAGCTTCGACCTCGACTGTGAATTATTTTTTTTTTTTTATGGAGCCTGACACGATTGGCTACATCACCTACAACATCCGTGATGTCAGCCCATAACACAGGGTGAACTAGGTGCCATGTCAGTGCTTCCCTTCATTTCATGTCGGCTACACTAATAAATAATAAATCCATCTTGAAACCTTTTCGCACTAACCATTTTTTTGTCAGCCTCGATAGCTCAGTGGTGCAGAAAGTCAACTGTGGCTATTGAATGTTAAGCAACGCTGGGTGCGGTCAGTACTTGGATGGGTGACCGCTGACCGTTGGAGGCTGACCGAGGTTCGGATTCCTCGTAAAACTGTAGGTCCCTTCCCTCCTAATCTTACTTGGTGGTAGGGTTTAACCCGCCCGGGTTGGTACCACCGCACTGAATGAAACGTCGGTCAAAACGGCTATGTAAATAGTTTGTGTTTTCCGACCAGTTCAGTGTAGCCGGCACGATCAAAGGGGGAAGCACTGACATGGCACCTAGTTCACCCGGTGTTATGGGCTGACATCACGGACGTTGTAGGTGATGTAGCCAACCGTGTCAGTTTCCATAAAAAAAAAAAATAATAAAAAAAACCATATTTTGTGGCGCTGTAATGATTGTTGAAAATGTCAACAGAACACTCTACGAACTCCAGTGTACACGACGTCGACCCGCCGCAACGCCATGGGGGTGGGGCTCGTGTTCGAGTCTGACCTGCACACGGCGGAGCACCGCAGCCACTGGATACTGCAGGGCGTCTGCCTCATTATGAACACTGACTGAATACCTGGTGTCACAATCTCATTAGTTTTCATTCCTGTAGTCTAGCTAGCATATGTGTATGTCTTTTTACGTTATTACTTATTATATAATATTCTCAAATACTACATAATTAATATTAATTAAAAAATTTCCAAATTAAATTTAGCATTTTATTTATCACGAGTTCGTTTTATCACCTTCGCCTAAAATATATCTGCCAGTTAAGTCCTGTCAACTATAAAAATGCCGAAAAATGTCACTTTAACCGACAGATAAATGTTAACCGAGACTAAACTGAAGGTGCTGAAATTCAGAGGCTCAGACTTAAGTATTTTTAATATGATCTTCACAATGTTCAATAAAATTAATTAAAACAAAAACTTCTATTTAAATTCTTTATTCAAGAAAATATAAAAATGTAATACAAATAACTAAAGAATTAAAACCTACCTAATAACCATTAAAATAACTATCAAAAAGGGGCATTTTCAAAAGTTCCCAGAACACTTGCGGTTTTATCCTGTTGGATGGCAAGGCTTTGAATGAAGTAGGCCCTTGACTGCAGGACGCCAGTTGTGTCCACCAGCAGAGGGTCAAGCCTCTTCAAGAAGCTTTTGGCTTCACAGCTCTACGGACCGAGGGTTTCAACGGCAAATGCAACAAATTCGAAATCTTGAATTATATTTCTATATTTGTTGCGTTTGAGGCTCTCCGCCCCGGCTGCGGCTGCGCCAGCCACTCTTGAATAGGCCCAAACGTGCGAAACGGACGGAAATGTCCCTTTCGCGAAATGTCCCGCTCCTAAAACCATAAGCATTTCGTATAATGTCCCATTAGTAAAATGTCCCTTTCGTAAAATGTCCCGTTTGTAAAATGTCCCGTTTGTAAAATGTCCCGTTCGTAGCTCGTCTCCCAACATTTAAAAAACTTAAATAAACTGCAGATTTTTATTAATGTCATATTTTTTACATTGAATCCTAGTTATTTGTACTTTGAAACCCGAAAGATCACTTGGTAAGACTACTGGCAACGGTTCTAAAGTACCAGGGCAGCAGAAATTTAAAGGTTTCTATAATTTTATATAAGTTATTAAGAAACATTAACAAACATGAAGTCACCAATAAGGTTTTGACCAGCGGTATCATTTAAAAGATTTTGTAAAATATTAATTTCAGATTATGTGTTTAATTGTATCAAATCTGACCATTTGAAATTCTGGCGAATTGCAAATCTGACCAAATGAAAACAAAGGCATTTAAGCCCGCGGGCTGAGTGGGCTGTGGGCTGAGTTGACCAATGATTGATTTAAAGACGATGAGCAAAGAGTTTTAATCTAAGATCATCAAGATCAAGTATAGGTATACGAACTCCTTTCGACTGCTTTTCGTATGCTCCCTCTGTGGTTTTAATAGTTCTAAGTAAAACTGTTTTGAGAATGGGCCGTTTTGAGAATGGGCTCTTTTGAGAATGAGACTTTTTAAGCACGCGGGACATTTCGCGAAAGGGACATTTCCGTCCGTTTCGCGAACGTGAATTAGTGCCAATGTGTCGACACAAGTGGCATCCCACATCAAAGACCTACCCTTAGCCCATGGCACTAGCACATACTGGCACATCTATTTATATTAAGTTTATCAGCTAAGATAATAGAGTTTGTCAAGTACTTGGTGCAATTTGTGGTAAACATAAATTATAAAAGGAATTTTCATTAAAATCATCCAAGTGTTGCCATTTCACCCATTCATTGTTTTGAAGCAACTCTGCCGTTGGACACTTGCCTACAAAATGTGGGTCCTGTAACAAGAAACAAATAAAATTATATACAGGATGTTTTATGACCATAGGTCATACATAAAGCAAACCAGGTACTCCTGAGCCTATTTCGAGCAAAAAAGTAAAGATGAAATTTTTTCCTACGGTGAACTTTTTTTTTCATGCTAAACTAAATAAAGACACTCCATTTACGAAATGCTCCCGTGTGAATAGACCGATGAACATGTGCGGGCGTCGACAATGCACAGAGCGGAGCGGCAATGTCGCAATGTAGCGAGCGTCGGGTCGGTCGCACTACTGTAGTATTTTACGCACGAAACTAATTTAACTCCTTAATTAAGGCATGTCTGACAAAACTTTACTGGGCCTTTTAGACTTCAAATTTAGTCAAGGAATCACTGGTTTGCTTTATGACCATTTAAATGGGTGTTAAACATTATTCCTCTCTCCAAACTATGTCAAAAGTATGGTATTAAATTGTTTTAACCCATGCGAAATACAGGCACTCAACCCCAAGGATATAACTTGGTTCATAGTGGAAATCGGACTTGGTGGTGAGCTATAAACTTTTGAGAGATCACAAAAGGCAGTGAGAACAGGGCTCAGGGGCTTAGGGTCCACAAGGCTTTAGCGCTCACAAATCTAAATCATAATTATGGTATCACAGCTAACCATTACTCGTTACATTACCCATTACCATTAACCGTTGGAGTAACCAGTCCTACACTGGCAGCCGTGGACAGGAAAACGGAGTGTGGGAAGTCCACCCGTCAGGTGGGACGTCATCAAGTATGTCGGCGGAAAGCATTGCTCCACTTAATGAATGAGCTCGGGTGGCTGGAGTAGCACTACCGGGCGCCAACGTAAAACGCACCGTCTTGAGGTCTCAGTGCGGCTGAAGGCCAAGAGTACTGGATGAAAATTGGAGAGGCGTATGCCCAACACTGGATGCATACATGCTGACTAGCTGACAGCTAACCAAACCATAGGCGTGCCGAGGGGTATATTGGTGGTTAAACCCCCTCCCCCCCCCCCCTCCTCCCCACCCCTCCCTGTGGAAACTATTGATTTTTGCCGCTCCGTCCACTTGGCTCCCTTGGTAGGATCCATCAATGGATCGAAGTGGACTTTCTAGTGCACTTGAATCCCTTGTGGAAAAATTCTTCGATAAATGGATTATTAAACACTAGCTAGTCCACTTGGATCCCTTATGTAAGTTAGGGGTATGTATGGTACAAAACGCTTAAATATACATAAAAATAATATTTAGACACAATTTTTTTTAATAATTTAATAAATATAATATACTAATTTTGTAACTGGAATAAACATTTTAAAAAAGTGGCTCCATTTTTTTACTGGACTGATTGCTTTCGAAATCGATATTTAAGAGTCAGCGTGGTCTCCGGTTAAGAATCTGTGGTCAAAATAAAAAAAATTGCCGCATTTTGAACTTTTTATCACGCGGACCCTTAGATATCGATTACGAAAGTAATCGGTCCAGTAACTAAAAAGTTCAAAATGGTGGCCACTTTTTTTTTATTTTTATCATGGATTCTTATTCAGAGAGCACATGAACCCTCACATATCGATTTTTAAAGCAGTGAGCCCAGTTACAAAATTAGTATATTATATTTATTAAATTATTTTAAAAAATTTGTGTCTAAATATTATTTTTATATTTCCCTTTGAGTCCCTTTGACTCAAAATAGTAGCGTTTTGTACCATACATACCCCTAACTTACATAAGGGATCCAAGTGGACTAGCTAGTGTTTTATAATCCATTATCGAAGAATCCTTCCACAAGGGATTCAAGTGCACTAGAAAGTCCACTTCGATCCATTGATGGATCCTACCAAGGGAGTCAAGCGGACAGAGCGATTTTTGCACATTAATTAGGGATTAAACGGTTCGGCCTGCCCATATTTCCCCCCAAGTACCGTCTCGGGTCTTTCAAGAGGGGCGTGAACCTGTCAGGCCGGCACGGCATCAGGCCTTCGTCACTCGCTCAAGGTCGCGAGTTAAATGCCTACCGCTTGGCGTACCGACTAATGTACAATTAACAGTGGGCTGTCGCTATCCAGCCAGACCGGGCGTGTGGCGCTTTCGAATTTAGAAAATGTCGAAATCACGTAATTATTGTGCAGTGGACGGGTGCAAAAGTCAACAGACAAATGAAAACTTGTCTTTTTTTTCATTGCCGAGAGAAGAAGAAAGGTAAGTGTTGTTTAGTAGCATTTTGATTTATTTCTAGTAATTTATTTATTCATATAGTAGGAGGTCATTGATTTAAAATGATATTATTATATTGCCAATAACATTAGTACGCCGAACAGCGTGGTGTGTATGGCCTAATTCGTATAAGGATAATAGGTACATTGTAGATGATCATTGATCATTAAATTTATTGATCAAACAAAACTATCACTGGAAGGTTGCACGCAATGCACGCTTCGATGGACGCTAACGCATGCATGAATTTGTTCGCATGAATTTGCCGTAGCTAAATATCATATCGTTGGTAGCTAGAACGATAAAAGTTGGTAGGTATCATCTTCATTTTATTCCTCACAATAAGACAGCACAAAGACACAGCCCTTAACGCGCTGAACGGCGCGCTTTCGAGATAGAGTTACACGACAGAAAGAGAAGCGAAATGTAGGCAATTATCGTGGTTAGGCATGCAGCTCTGGGCGAGTCAATTTGTACTTTATCGCGTCGTCGCAGAGTAGCTATTTCTTTGTGAGTGTTTGTACAGAGCAGCTTCTGTACGGAGTACTCTTTTCTATTCTGTGACGGCATTTGCAACCCCCGCACATGACCGAATGTCCGTGGGCGTCGTTAAGACACCTTATGGGTGGCTATGCTCCATATGTCGCGCTTTCAACAAAAAATTACTTAGAATTTTTTTCTGGCCTCGTGCCAATATTGCAATTTCCTTTTGATCAAATCTGAAAATCTGTACAAAATCAAATGTGCAAGCATGTATTGTAAGGGGCGTACGAGCGTTTCGCTGGCATTTAACTAAGACTGGACCGGGGAACGCTAGCGGATGAAGAGCACTAACGAAACATGCTACATGTACTGTTACTGTTTAATGTTTACATACATATCACACACGCTGAATCCCGACAATCGGGGTAAGCAGAGTAATCGGCGTTGTGCTGCAAGAACTCTGGTCAATTACAGCACAACACCGACCACCACGTTTCGCAAAGTATTCGAACAAGATTAAATCGATCAAGCAGCAAGTAAGGCACGAAGACCCACCTGCTGCATGAGTCGGTGAAAGTACCGTGCCAAGGTGAGAGGTGGCGAGCCTGTCGCCCTTCAGCACGGCATCTTGTCCTTATCCCTTAGTCGTCTTTTACGACATGCATGGGGAGAGATGCAGTGGGGATATTCTTTTTAAGTACCGGCCCATAATATAAATACGGGAGTAATAAATCATTTTATAAAGCAACATACCGAAGGACCACAACATCAAACCTAACAAGTACTGCAACCTAGTAGACCGGATTGTGAGAAACGGATTGTGAGAAACAGATTCAAGACTGATCTCTTCGCTGTGGAAGTCGGAGCAAGAGGACTACCAGCGAATTCGTCCACAGTCTCTCCAAGAATCTAGGGCTGCCAAGATCGACGCTAAGCTCATACATGGAGAGAGCTTCGTAAACGTCACTGGAAGCATCCTACAGAATATGGATAGGTAGAGAGAGGGAGGTCGAGAACGGGACTGGTGTTTCCCCGCGTCCTAGTCAACGCAGACTAGCTGACGAGGGCTTGAAGCGAGCCGAAACGTGAAGCATGCGCGGGAAATTTAGAGTGGCCACTCGCTAGTCCCGGCCTCGATTAATACCCTCCTCTACTGCCGATGGGCCCGGATATGTTCGGTGAAGCCATCGTAAGCTTAGATCCACACCTTCATCTATCTACCATCCGCTAAATTCTTACCAGCACTAAAAGGTACACAACGTCTCCAGTCCCAATGTGAATTCCAAGGATTCCTTTAGAAGATGCGTCGCGATCGCCGCCCATCATCACCGGACTGCCGAACTTGGTGAAGTGTTGCCGCAATGTGTCCGCGATGCCTCTCAACTTACTCCCCTTCTCCACGTGCAGTATCTTACTGGGCACTTTGTACAGCTCATCAATGACTAAACAAACCTGTGTGTTGAATAAATCCATTAATTCACACCAGTAACAACCTCCAAGGCCTAAATTGTAGCCGACTGGGTCGGTACCACCTTACTGGGCGTAAGATGGCCACATCACATAGCAGCCTCGGTTGTGTTCTCGCCCAGTCCAGTTTAGCCGGTTAGCCAAAGGGAAGTCTTCAGTATAACCTACCTTCTTGGGGGCACGATATTGGCTGGTCGGAGCATATGCTCTGGCCCCTCCGATTCACCCACCCATACTTAAGCCAGTGTTGTGCTACAAGAACTCCCATAAATTACAGCACAACACCGACCACCGCGTTTAGCAATATATTAGGACAAGATATTTATCAAGCAGCAAGTAAGGCACGAAGACCCTGTAAACTGGTGCATGACTCGTGTCACGTCATGATGACAGATGTAGTGGGGCAATTCTTACTTCGTACTGCGAAACTCATAATTTGGAAAACATTGTGACTTGCGAAGTTTGTTTGTCAGCTGTTCTTCTTCTCATTGAATTTAGAACTGGCAGAATTTTCGACATGTAGGTTACCTACCTATTGATGAAATTATACAATAAACAATAGCCTACCTCAAAACTACCGATCCAGTCCCTTGATCCGACAAAAGAAGGTGGTTTGTCTTCGAGCTGAACTAAAATTTTTTGTATTTCTTTGAGAGACGGAACATCAGAACCGGCCAACTCTGTGTTAATGTTAAACCAGGAGCAGATGGTCTGCAAGCTCCTGTACCCACAACCCCAGCCCTGAAAATAAATTTTGAAACTGCGGTCTAGTTGGAAGTTCTGTGTGTGTTTATTACATTAGTTACCGCAAGAAACCCGTAGACGGAATAAATGAGGAAACGTACCCTGTCGTCGATTCCATCACAGCCATAGTGGTAGTACCGGTAAGTCCCTCGCACTAAACTGTTTGCACTTGGGTTGGTACATCTCGTTGGTGAAGGTAGCCCATGGTGCACGTCGTAAGTCCATCTGTCTTCGCCCATTTTATCTCGGAAATTATTTTCCGCAGTGTTTTGTGTTTGGTCATCGGAAAATGTCAGCTTTCTGAAGACAATGATGATCGTAAAGAGAGAAAGTAACTCCACTGAGATAACGAATAAATAAAAAACTGAATTATTCCGTCAGAATAAACCTATTTATTACTTGCATTAGAAATGTACAAACAAATTTCAAAAACTATCACTGACCAGTGTTGCCAGATGGCCATATGAATTTCCCCCCCCAACTTTATAAAAAATCCCCCCCGAAAACTCGCTTTTTGAAAAAAACCCCCAAAACCGTTTTGGCTCATTTTAGAGGAATAAAAAAACAAAAATATTCCCATGGCATCTACTATTTCTAAACAATTATTTTCACCTTCACTAGCATTTTTATCCGAATCATTTAGCAATTAAAATGCCTACGACAGGTATCGTTTCGTTCGTTCGTAGGTACCAAGTAGTAGGAAAACTAAATAACATGAAGCTAGGTAGTTACCACATCACTTATCAAAGAGTGTTCGCATCAGTGTTGCCAGCGGGGTCTTGTCAAAAGTTACCTAAAATAGAAAAAAAGTAACCTTTTAGTGTGAAAAGTAACCTTTATTTTTTTTTCAGTATTACGTAGTGTTTATCGGTTATCCTCATCCTCGTACGTATTTATTTGTACACTACCTAGTTTTTCAGTCGTTTTTTTTTCAATTCAAACCTCTATGTAAGTAGGCCCGACCGACACAAACAAACAAAACTAAACTTTCTTTCATTCATCGACCATCACGACACGACGATCGACGACTGGAGGCGACACGAACGAACGACAGCAAACGAACTCGAAAAGAGCGAATTAGATGGAAGCGAGACGATTTTGTGATTTGGTTATTCACACCCTTTAGTGTGAGGGAGAAAGTCGCATTTTTAACATGTTATTAGAAGTGTGCACCACGAGCGAAGTGTTGCGTTGCCAACATGAAAAAAATATAAAAGAGTTCTGCCCACAGTAAAGTATAATAGTCTGTGGCACAAACCTAGATCTATTTCTGCCGTTTAATCGGTTTCGTGTAAGAAAAGAAATTAAAAATGTTTTATACAAATTAATTCTGAAAAATCACCTAAAAGTAACCTTTTGAGTCGTGTAACCTAGAAGTAACCTTTCAGCGTTAAAAGTAACCTAAAAGGTTACAAAAGTAACCTTCTGGCAACGCTGGTTCGCATTTTTTTAGGTTTATCCCTTCTTTTAGTTTAGTTACTTTTTTTAAAACCATTTAACCTTTCGGATAGGCTAAGGTCTTTTGACCATACTTCCTTGTCTTTAGTTAGTTACATACTATGTATTACGTACAAAAACATTTTATTCCTCTCCTCTTCGTTCGTCAGGATGAATGATAGTAAGTAAGATAGTAGTAACTAGTGATGCGAATTGTGTTTGTAGTTGAATGATTGAGGTACTCAAAAAACCTCCAAAATTCCCCCCAAGTTCATTTCTCCCTCCGAAAATCCCCCCAATGAACCTTTCCCCCCGAAACTCCCCCCAGACGAAAAAACCCCGAATTTGCAGGGAATCCCCCCCATCTGGTAACACTGTCACTGACAGAAGAAACGTTTGATTGACCATAGTTTTTTTTTATCCTTAAGGAAAGGCAAAGGTTGTTTCACCGTACAGCCAATTGAACATAGAGTAACATTGCGTCCAAAGAATATAATACTATTGCGTCTGTCTGACTCAAAGAATAATATTTGGCCAAAATGATAAGGAGACGATAGCCAAAAAAAAACCAACATGCAAAGCAGGCAGCCAAGTGCGAGTTGGACTCGCGTACCTATGTTTTCTTACGTAAAATAAAAACCAAATGTTTCAATGCAATATCTAACATAAAAAATCACTAAAAAAACAGCCAAGTGCGAGATTGACTCACGCACCTATGTTTCCGTACGTAAAATAAAAACCAAGTGCTTCAATTCAATATCTAACATAAAAAATCACTAAAAAAACAGCCAAGTTCGAGTTAGACTCGCGAACCTATGTTTTCTTACGTAAAATAGCAACAAAGTGTTTCAATGCAATATCTAAAATAAAAAATCCCAAAAAAAAACAGCCAAGTGCGAGTTGGACTCGCACACCTATGTTTTCTGTGACAGATCGTAGCTAGGAGGTCAGTGGACTGTAAATTATGAAATCAGAAAACACACAGAAAAATCACACCATTTTTATTCCAACACTCAAAATGACAATTGTGCCACAGAATATCGAATCTTATTTTATTTCTTCGCGTTCGTCGTCAGCCACATTCTCCCGCCGTCGCAGCTCGTCTCGACCCGCTTCGGTAGGAAGAACGACGATCCTCTTCACGGGCCTCCTGAAGAGACGTCCAGCAGACAGCACGTCAATGACGCGCGTCACTCCGTCCCGTCCAGGGTGAATAGCAATTACCCTTCCTCGAGGCCAGGTGTTGCGTGGAAGGTTGGGGTCTGCGATGAGGACAACATCTCCAACCTCAGGAAGTCGTCCGTGTCCTCGCGGCTCCCGCCGGTGCTGCAGCTCGGGCAGGTACTCCCGTACCCACCGGTGCCAGAAGCAGTCAGCTAGTTTCTGCGCTCTTCGCCATAGCGCTCTGGCGTGATCGTCCTCCGCGTCGAAGGTCCCTTGAGGTGGGACATGACAACCAGCCCCTAGGAGCAGGTGATTAGGCGTAAGTGCTTCAGGCTCTTCCGGAGTGACGGTCACATGTGTCAGTGGCCGCGAATTCATCTCCACCTCTGCTAACAGGGTCGTCAGGCAGCTCCTCGTCCCAGTAGGTTTCGAAACCCAGGCTCGAAGTTCGAAGCGAGCCTTCGCGTAGATCTCCGCCACGGCCCGGGAGACCCTGCGGGCTTCTCTTGCGGACGTAAAGCTCTGCCTCGTGCGGGCACCCCGCGGCCGCGACCGGCGGCCACGCCGTGGCGGAAGCGGGCGGAGGCGCTGCGGCGGCGGGCGGCCATGCAGCGGAGATAGCGGCGTGCGGCCATGCTGCGACGACGCCCGGCGGCCATGCCGCGGCGTCGGCGTCGGCGGATTGCGCCGCTTCGATCCGGAGGGGGCGGGCGGCCCGGTGGCTGCGGGCGGCCCGGCGGCTGCCGGAAGCCATGCCGCGTCGGCAGGCGGCGGCCCGACGGATGCGGGCGGCCAAGTTGCAGCTGCCGGCGGCCATGCCGCGTCGGCAGGCGGCAGCCCGACGGAAGCGGGCGGCCCGGCTGCAGCTGTCGGCGGCCATGCCGCGTCGGCAGGCGGCGCCCCGACGGATGCGGGCGGCCGAGCTGCAGCTGCAGCTGCCGGCGGCCATGCCGCGTCGGCAGACGGCAGCCCGACGGATGCGGGTGGCCCGGCGGCTGCCGGCGGCCATGCCGCGTCGGCAGGCGGCAGCCCGACGGATGCGGGCGGCCAAGATGCAGCTGCCGGCGGCCATGCCGCGTCGGCAGGCGGCAGCCCGACGGAAGCGGGCGGCCCGGCTGCAGCTGTCGGCGGCCATGCCGCGTCGGCAGGCGGCGCCCCGACGGATGCGGGCGGCCGAGCTGCAGCTGCAGCTGCCGGCGGCCATGCCGCGTCGGCAGACGGCAGCCCGACGGATGCGGGTGGCCCGGCGGCTGCGGGCGGCCATGCCACGTTAGCAGGCGGCGGCCCGACGGATGCCGGCGGCCAAGATGCAGCTGCCGGCGGCCATGCCGCGTCGGCAGGCGGCAGCCCGACGGATGCGGGCGGCCCGGCGGCTGCGGGCGGCCCGGCGGCTGCCGACGGCAATACTGCGTCGACAGGCGGCGGCCCGACGGATGCGGGCGGCCCGGCGGCTGCGGGCGGCCCGGCGGCTGCCGGCGGCAATGCTGCGTCGACAGGCGGCGGCCCGACGGATGCGGGCGGCCAAGCTGCAGCTGCCGGCGGCCATGCCGCGTCGGCAGGCGGCGGCCCGACGGATGCCGGCGGCCAAGATGCAGCTGCCGGCGGCCATGCCGCGTCGGCAGGCGGCAGCCCGACGGATGCGGGCGGCCCGGCGGCTGCGGGCGGCCCGGCGGCTGCCGGCGGCAATGCTGCGTCGACAGGCGGCGGCCCGACGGATGCGGGCGGCCAAGCTGCAGCTGCCGGCGGCCATGCCGCGTCGGCAGGCGGCAGCCCGACGGATGCGGGCGGCCAAGATGCAGCTGCCGGCGGCCATGCCGCGTCGGCAGGCGGCAGCCCGACGGATGCGGGCGGCCCGGCGGCTGCGGGCGGCCCGGCGGCTGCGGGCGGCCCGGCGGCTGCCGACGGCAATGCTGCGTCGACAGGCGGCGGCCCGACGGATGCGGGCGGCCCGGCGGCTGCGGGCGGCCCGGCGGCTGCCGGCGGCAATGCTGCGTCGACAGGCGGCGGCCCGACGGATGCGGGCGGCCAAGCTGCAGCTGCCGGCGGCCATGCCGCGTCGGCAGGCGGCAGCCCGACGGATGCGGGCGGCCAGGCGGTAGCTGCCGGCGGCCGTGCCGCGTCGGCAGGTGGCGCTCCGACGGATGCGGGTGGCCCGGCTGCAGTTGCCGGCGGCCATGCCGCGACGGCAGGCAGCACCCCGACGGATGCGGGTGTCCCGGCTGCAGCTGCCGGCGGCCATGCCGCGTCGGCAGGCGGTGGCCCGACAGATGTAGGCGGCCCGGCTGCAGCTGCCGGCGGCCATGCCGCGACGGCAGGCGGCACCCCGACGGAAGCGGGTGGCCCGGCTGCAGCTGCCGGCGGCCATGCCACGTCGGCAGGCGGCGGCCCGACGGATGCCGGCCGCCAAGATGCAGCTGCCGGCGGCCATGCCGCGTCGGCAGGCGGCAGCCCGACGGATGCGGGCGGCCCGGCGGCTGCGGGCGGCCCGGCGGCTGCCGGCGGCAATGCTGCGTCGACAGGCGGCGGCCCGACGGATGCGGGCGGCCAAGCTGCAGCTGCCGGCGGCCATGCCGCGTCAGCAGGCGGCAGCCCGACGGATGCGGGCGGCCAGGCGGTAGCTGCCGGCGGCCGTGCCGCGTCGGCAGGTGGCGCTCCGACGGATGCGGGTGACCCGGCTGCAGCTGCCGGCGGCCATGCCGCGACGACATACGGCGGCCCAGCGAATGCGGGCGGCCAAGCTGCAGCTGCGGGTGGCCATGCCGCGACGGCAGGCGACGGCCCGGTGGTTGCGGGCGCCCAAGCTGCAGCTGCCGGCGGCGCCCCGACGTATGTAGGCGGCCCGGCTGCAGTTGCCGGCGGCCATGCCGCGACGGCAGGCGGCACCCCGACGGATGCGGATGGCCCGGCTGCAGCTGCCGGCGGCCATGCCGCGACGGCATACGGCAGCCCGGCGAATGCGGGCGGCCAAGCTTCAGCTGCCGGCGACCATGCCGCGTCGGCAGGCGGTGGCCCGACGGATGTAGGCGGCCCGGCTGCAGCTGCCGGCGGCCATGCCGCGACGGCAGGCGGCACCCCGACGGAAGCGGGTGGCCCGGCTGCAGCTGCCGGCGGCCATGCCACGTCGGCAGGCGGCGGCCCGACGGATGCCGGCGGCCAAGATGCAGCTGCCGGCGGCCATGCCGCGTCGGCAGGCGGCAGCCCGACGGACACGGGCGGCCCGGCGGCTGCGGGCGGCCCGGCGGCTGCCGGCGGCAATGCTGCGACGGCATACGGCAGCCCGGCGAATGCGGGCGGCCAAGCTGCAGCTGCCGGCGGCCATACCGTGTCGGCAGGCGGCGGCCCGACGAATGCGGGCGGCCAAGCTGCAGCTGCCGGCGGCCATGCCGCGTCGGCAGGCGGTGGCCCGACGGATGTAGGCGGCCCGGCTGCAACTGCCGGCGGCCATGCCGCGACGGCAGGCGGCACCCCGACGGAAGCGGGTGGCCCGGCTGCAGCTGCCGGCGGCCATGCCGCGACGGCATACGGCGGCCCGGCAAATGCAGGCGGCCAAGGTGCAGCTGCCGGCAGCCATGCCGCGTCGGCAGGCGGCGGCCCGACGGATGCGGGCGGCCATGCCACGTCGGCAGGCCGCGGCCCGACGGATGCCGGCGGCCAAGATGCAGCTGTCGGCGGCCATGCCGCGTCGGCAGGCGGCAGCCCGACGGATGCGGGCGGCCCGGCTGCAGCTGCTGGCGGCCATGCCGTGACGGCATACGGCGGCCCGGCGAATGCGGGCGGCCAAGCTGCAGCTACCGGCGGCCATGCCGCGACGGAAGGCGACGTCCCGACTGATGCGGGCGGCCCGGCTGCAGCTGCCGGCGGCCATGCCGCGTCGGCAGGCGGCGGCCCGACGGATGCGGGCGGCCTGGCTGCAGCTGCCGGCGGCCATGCCGCGACGGCATACGGCGGCCCGGCGAATGCGGGCGGCCAAGCTGCAGCTGCCGGCGGCCATGCCGCGTCGGCAGGCAGCGGCCATGCCGCGTCGGCAGGCGGCGGCCCGGCAGTTGCGGACGGCCATGCCGCTGTGGCAGCGGCGGGTTGCTCCAAGGCGGCCGCATGCAGAGGCGACGCGGCTTTGGCGTGCGTGGTGGCGGTCGTGGCGACGCGCTGCTCGCTGTTACTAGCTAGCGACGGAGCGGCGGGGGGCGACACAGCTGTGGTGGCGTGCTGCCACGCCGCGACGTCGGCGGGCAGCGGCGCAGCGGTGACAGCGTGCTGCCACACCTCGGCGGAGGCAGGCGGCGGCACAGCGGTGACAGCGTGCTGCCACACCTCGACGGAGACAGGCGGCGCATCGCTGTCGGCGTGCTGGTACGCCTCGGCTGTGGCGGGCGGCGACGCGGCGTGCGGCCCGGCGGCAACCGACCCGGCGGCAGCGGGCGCGACGCGCCCGTCTCTGTCAGCGCGGATACTCGCGCGCTCCGTGCTCGGCGCGCGCGTGTCGCTTGCCGCGCGCGTGTCGCTCGGCGCACGGGTGTCGCTCAGCGCGCGGATGTCGCTCGGCGCGCGAGTGCGAGTGGTGCTCGATACCTTTTCGGGCAGCGGCGGCGGAGGCGCTCCGCGTCGTCGTCCGCCCCTTTGGCTGCGCGTGGCAGGCATCTTCTGTGTGAAATACTATTTTGGATCCGTCGAACGATAGGACCAATGTGACAGATCGTAGCTAGGAGGTCAGTGGACTGTAAATTATGAAATCAGAAAACACACAGAGAAAAATCACACCATTTTTATTCCAACACTCAAAATGACAATTGTGCCACAGAATATCGAATCTTATTTTATTTCTTCGCGATCGTCGTCAGCCACATTTTCTTACTTACGTAAAATGTTGAAACCAAGTGTTTCAATGCAATATCTAACATAAAAAATCCCAATAAAGAAACAGCCAAGTGCGAGTTGGACTCGCACCTATGTTTTCTTACGTAAAATAGCAACCAAGTGTTTCAATGCAATATCTAACATAAAAAATCACTAAAAAAACCAGCCAAGTGCGAGTTGGACTCGTGCACCTACGTTTTCTTACGTAAAATAGCAACCAAGTGTTTCAATGCAATATCTAAGATAAAAAATCGTAAGAAAAACAGCCAAGTGCGAGTTGGACTCGCGCACCTATGTTTTCTTACGTAAAATAGCAACCAAGTGTTTCAATGCAATATCTAACAAAACAAATAAAAAAAATAAAAAACAGCCAAGTGCAAGTTGGATTCGCGCACCTATGTTTTCTTACGTAAAATAGCAACCAAGTGTTTCAATGCAATATCTAACATAAAAAATCACTAAAAAAACAGCCAAGGGCGAGTTGGACTCGCGCACCTATGTTTTCTTACGTAAAATAGCAACAAAGTGTTTCAATGCAATATCTAACATAAAAAATCACTGAAAAAACACAGCCAAGTGCGAGTTGGACTCGCGCACCTATGTTTTCTTGCGTAAAATAAAAACCAAATATTCAATGCAATATCTAACATAAAAAAATCACAAAAAAAACAGCCAAGTGCATCGACATAGGACATCGACTTTTGAACAGCGCCTCCAACAAGATGGTGGCTTTTGCGCGGCAATTTCAAACTTCAAAAAAGGCGCTCACTTAATAAAAAAATATATTTAAAAAATCATGCACGCAACAACATGAAAAACTATGTCAAAAACGTGAAAAGCGGTAGTTTTACAACCTAAATAACACGTTTCTTTTCGTTTTATAAGTTTACTAGCTTTTGCCCGCGGCTTCGCTCGCGTGAAATTCGTATTTCAAAGGAAGAAAGTTAGTAACTAAGAAACAATAAACATAACCTTTTCGAAGAAAGTAAGTAACAGAGGGCGAGGCCGAAGGCCGAGCTGCGTTCAGGAAGACCATAAACCTTCTCGAACAAAGTAAGTAACTAAGGGCGAGGCCGAAGGCCGAGTTGCGTTCAGGAAGACTATAAACCTTCACGAAGAAATTAAGTAATTGAGGGCGAGGCCGAAGGCCGAGCTGCGTTCACGAAGACTATAAACCTTCTTGATGAAAGTAAGTATCTGTGGGCGAGGCCGAAGGCCGAGCTGCGTTCAGGAAGACGATAACCTTTTCGAAGAAAGTAAGTAACAGAGGGCGAAGCCGAAGGCCGAGCTGCGTTCAGGAAGACCATAAACCTTCTCGAAGAAAGTAAGTAACTAAGGGCGAGGCCGAAGGCCGAGCTGCGTTCAGGAAGACTAAACCTTCTCGATGAAAGTAAGTAACTGAGGGCGAGGCCGAAGGCCGAGCTACGTTCACGAAGACGATAACCTTTTCGAAGAAAGTAAGTAACAGAGAGCGAAGCCGAAGGCCGAGCTGCGTTCAGGAAGACCATAAACCTTCTCGAAGAAAGTAAGTAACTAAGGGCGAGGCCGAAGGCCGAGCTCCGTTCAAGAAGACTATAAACCATTTCGAAGAAATCAAGTAATTGAGGGCGAGGCCGAAAGCCGAGCTGCGTTCAGGAAGACTATAAACCGTCTTGAAGAAAGTAAGTAACTATCGCCCATGTTACTTACTGTCAGCGTCTTCCAGGATACAGCTTCCCAGATTCATTCATTTTACAGTACTTTTTGGTGAAAATCTATTCTTCAAGATTTGGTGGATGGTTAACGTCCGCTCTTTATTAAATAAAAAATAAATTCTAACTCATTAATAAAAATGGGTAGGTTGCATACATAACTAGCTCAATTGAACTGCGTGTAGGTAAATTCCAAACATTGAAAGTTCAATGACCTCAAAAGAAAAAGAGGACTGAATTACTTCACTGCACTATCCAGTCTCACTGTCCATCGAGTTTTTATTACAATTTCCAACTTTTGTATGACAAAAAAACAACGGAATTTCGATTTGAGTGATAAGGATTTATTTCTTCTAATAATGAGTACTTTCTATTCCTGAAGTTTCTCAAACCTATCCTGATACATCCTGTATATGCTTCAAATCACAATATTATTGAAACTATTATATCCATTTTTGGAATGGACGAAGGCTATTTTTGCTCGATGCACAATACCACATTATAACATTATTTTTAAATACACTATGACCTGTCCGAGTGTGCAGAGACACCTAATGGATGCATTATAAATAAATAAAAATAAATACATAAATAAATAAATTTGCAAATATCACATTTGTGTTGTCGCTCACCTGTGTGAGTTAACATGTGGGTATTTAAATTCGGTTTCTGTGTAGCACTATATTTGCAAATATCGCATTGTGTGGTCGTTCACCTTTGTGAGTTAACATGTGCTTATTGAAATCAGATTTACGTGTAGCACTATATTTGCAAATATCACATTTGTGTGGTCGTTCATCTGTGTGAGTTAACATGTGCTTATTTAAATCAGATTTTTGTTTACAACTATATTTGCAAATATCACATTTGTGTGGTCGTTCATCTGTGTGAGTTAACATATGGGTATTTAAACTTGATTTATGTTTATAACTATATTTGCAAATATCACATTTGTGTGGTCGTTCATCTGTGTGAGTTAACATATGGGTATTTAAAGTTAATTTCCGTGTAGCACTATATTTGCAAATATCACATTTGTGTGGTCGTTCACCTTTGTGAGTTAACATGTGGTTATTCAAACTGTATTTACGTATAGAACTAAATTTGCAAATAACGCATTTGTGTGGTCGTTCACCTTTGTGAGTAAACATGTGGTTATTCAAACTGGATTTACGTATAGAACTAAATTTGCAAACATCGCATTTGTGTGGTCGTTCGCCTGTGTGAGTTAACATGTGCTTACTTAAAACAGATTTATGTGTAGCACTATATTTGCAAATATCACATTTGTGTGGTCGTTCACCTGTGTGAGTTAACATGTGCTTATTTAATTCAGATTTCTGTTTACAACTATATTTGCAAATATCACATTTGTATGGTCGTTCATCTGTGTGAGTTAACATATGGGTATTTAAATTAGATTTCCGTTTAGAACTATATTTGCAAATATCGCATTTGTGTGGTAGTTCACCTTTGTGAGTTAACATGTGGTTATTCAAACTGGATTTATGTATAGAACTAAATTTGCAAATAATGCATTTGTGTGTTCGTTCACCTTTGTGAGTAAACATGTGGTTATTCAAACTGGATTTACGTATAGAACTAAATTTGCAAACATCGCATTTGTGTGGTCGTTCGCCTGTGTGAGTTAACATGTGCTTATTGAAGTCAGATTTACGTGTAGCACTATATTTGCAAATGTCACATTTGTGTGGTCGTTCACTTGTGTGAGTTAACATGTGCATATTTAAATAAAACATTTTTTTACAACTATATTTGCAAATATCACATTTGTGTGGCCGTTCATCTGTGTGAGTTAACATATGGGTTTTTAAATTTGATTTATGTTTACAACTATATTTGCAAATATCACATTTGTGTGGTCGTTCGTCTGTGTGAGTTAACATATGGGTATTTAAATTTGATTTCCGTGTAGCACTATATTTGCAAATATCACATTTGTGTGGTCGTTCACCTTTGTGAGTTAACATGTGGTTATTCAAACTGTATTTGTGTATAGAACTAAAGTTGCAAATATCGCATTTGTGTGGTCGTTCATCTGTGTGAGTTAACATGTGTCCACTTAAATTATGTTTCTTCAAAAATCCCTTTTCGCAAATATTACAATTATGTTGTCGTCTACCTATGTGTGCTGATATTAAGTGCTGTTGTAATGACATCTTCCGTAAAAAACTTCTATTACAAAAGTCACATATATACTGAGCCCTGCTCGAACTTCGCACAGCATCGCTGTTGTCGTGTGTGAGCGCTGCATTTTTTTCATTATTGATGAGATGATCTCGTTCCATTCTGTAAATGTAAACAAGCGTATTGTGACAACAAAGTCGTGATAGATAATACAATTGTCAAATATTATTTCGGTTTGCACCAATCTCCATGAGGATAAACCATTCACGAGCTATTCAAATTGTATCTTGTTGAAAAAAAAAATTTATCCGAAGCCAACCAGTAAATTATCATAATGTGTCAAGTAAATGAGAAAATATTGTCTGGAAGAGTGTCCAAGCAATACGTTGCTCAACATCTTGATCATAAAATTTCATACTGTTCTATACAGAACCTGCACACCGGTGTGTCACTAAGGGCAGACAGACAGATAGACGCCTGATCGATTTAATAAGGGTTCCTGCCAGCGAGTCTGGCTACTGTGGCTACTGAATCCTAACAAGGTATTTATAAAAATAAAGTAGGAATAAAGTGCAAAGTGCTCCGCAGTATACAGGGTGTTTCAGGATAGGCTTGAGAAACTTCAGGAATAGAAAGTACGCATTATTAGAAGAAAAAAATCCTTATCACTCCAATCGAAATTCCGTAATTTTTTTTCATACAAAAATTGAAAATTGTAATAAAAATCTGTTAAGTCCGAGTTTTACTCACGCACGGAGGTTTCCGTATCTAAATAAATAAATAAAAAAGATTGTTGGTACAACAATCGGAACCAAGGAAATAACAACGGTAACCAAGGAAGTAACAACGGTAACCAAGGAAGTAACCGTAACCCTGGAAACAATCAGAACCGTGGTAACAAAAAATTATGTCCACTAGCGTTGTAACGAGTGGAGTGATAATACTCGTACGACTCGAGTCAAGTCTAAGACTCGTCAACTTGAGTTGGATAAGGAATGAAACCGAGTCGTACTCGTATTCGTTCGTTCGTACGGACAAGCAGTCAGTCAGTCAGTCTGCCCAGTCGCCTCGCTCGGCTCGAGTGCACTCGGACGACTGAATGCGAATGCGAGTTGACGAACGAATACAAAATACTCGGCGACTCGCGACCTTGAGAGACTGACTGACGGCGCAACGCCGCCGGCGGCCGACCAACCAACCAAACTCGAGTAGACCGACTCGAGTCCACCGACACGAGTCGAACCGCTCGACTCAGTCAGTCTCTCAAGGCCGCGAGTCGCAGAGTATTTTGTATTCGTTCGTCAACTCGCATTCGCATTCAGTCGTCCGAGCCGAATGCACTCGAGTCGAGCGAGGCGAGTGGTTGAAGCGTTCTGCCGCCCCGCGAGTCAGTTTTAAATTATTATTTAGTTAGTCTTACATTTATTTAAGGAGCCATTATGTAAAACTGAAATAACCAACTCTTCATACTTAATAGCATACGTTCTTCCTAAAAGTACCAAAGACACTGGTGTGCAACATAATTTAATTACCTACTTACACGTGAATCCTACTTATTTTTGTGGATTATTTTTTTTGAGCACTGAATGTTTAACTATGTATGATAGAATAACCAGAATAAGATAATTGTTCATTTTCTTTTTGTTTTCAACGAATATTATATGATATGTATTTTGCTAAAATTTTAATAAAACCTGTACCTTACTATTGCTCTGATTTTATTTTTACAATATTAAATAAATCTACCGAGTTAGCCAAGTCAACTCATTTTATACAGCATTCAATTCAACCCCCCATATACATATAGCGAATCGAGTTTTTGTATTCGAGTCGCAACTCGAGTTATAGATGTTTCCAACTCGAGTCACTCGAGTCGTCCATGCATTCGACTCGTAACATGACCAATGTCCACAAATGCAACATAAACAAAGATGTCATATTTGAAAATCATATACGTCAATGTGAAAACTGTCATGAAAAAATAAAAAACCAAAATGAAATTTTTTTTTTTTTCAAATTTCAAAAAATTTAACATTCAAGAATATCTATCCGCTATTATCCACCTATCTTTTGTCTTTCAACATTGCAATGTATTTATTTTTATACTATTTAAAAAAAAACTCTCATTTAATTTCCGGCACTACCCATCTACCCTACTCACAATCCCAGGCATGACTGGCAGATAATGCCTTTAGGCTTTAAGTCCGCCTTTTGTTTTTTGTGCATTAAAGTATATTTTCATTTCATTTCATTTCATAACACAGTACATTAATAGTGATAAAGATATCAGTAAATTATCTGCGATGAGGGGACAAAAAAAGGGTTTGGACAAAAAAATCCAAATAAATCACATTTGCCACACGCCATCATTATTTAATAGTGTGACTAATCTATTTTATTGTATGTTTGTTGTATGGGAGCCCACCTTAATTTTTAACATTTTCTTTTTTTTATTATTATTTGTTGTTATATCCGCAATTTCTGTGAAAATTTCAACCGGCTACCTATTACGGTTCAAGAGATACAGCCCTCGGACAGACGGACGGACGGACAGACGGCATAGGCTTAGTAATAGGCTTCCGTACGGGATACGGAAACCTAAAAACTTGATGGACAGTGAGATTTGGCAACAGTGCTGTCTAAGTTTAGGGAGTGCAATGACCTAGTTCAGTCCCCTTTTTCTTTTGAAATCATTAAAATTTAAGTGTTTCGAACTTACCCACATGCAATACAATAATTCTAGTAGTTAAGCATGTAAGTTAGTCAAATTATTTTTATTTAATAAAGGCGGACTTTACCGTCCACCAAAGCTCGATGAAGCGATTTTCACCAAAAAGTACTATAAAATGACCAAATCTGGGAAAATGTTACAGAGCTTTTCGTCTTCAAATATGAGCCCCTTTCGAACCCTGAAGTTACGAAACCCTATCCTGAAACACCCTGTATATCTAACTGCTAAGCATAATTCGTCGGTGCGAGTGGTGTATAAGAGGACGAGGGAGACTCACCGTGATGCATCGCCGGCGGGCTCGGGCTTGCAGGGCAGCAACATGTACTGCAGGTCCGGCGGCTGCAGCACCTCGGGCCCGATGTCCAGCTCCTGCTTGACCGAGCAGACGCCATCCTGCACATCCGCACCGCACACTCAGTACTCTCCACACCGCTCCGCGCGCAATACTCCTTCTCGTTCCCAATTTCCTAAGTACATTCCAGTCGTGGACGTGAGTAGCCCGCAGAGTATTACTGCAGATTGAACTGTCTGTTGCTCTTTACGAATAAACAAAATTAAATATATTACCGTATATTTATAAGGTCTTTCATTAGTAGGTAACGATACGCAACCTACTCACTCCTCAAAGGGCATTGCCTAAAATTGGTGCCTTTTTTATCATTTTTTTTTTCGCGCGGCCATCAACCAAACTTAGTTATTTTATTTCAGAATAATGGTACAAACCAAACTTTGACATGTATATGCCTAAACTCAGTCCGAACTAAGTTATAAGGGTCAGAAGTTCGAATAATATTTATTATGCTTTTATGCATTTTCATCAGGTTTATATTTAATGGTTTTACATAGAATTGTTGAAGTATGATATTTTTATGATAATTACCTTTAAATCAGAGATAAAAGGTCACAGTTTCTTGTGAAAAAAAAAATGAAATATTTAAAAAAAACAAATCAAAAAAATTACAATTCTTCGTTGCGAATCTCATCTAGGTACTACGTTCTCCACATCATGTTATATTATGATGTTGTCTAATAAAAAAGCTGGTGGGTTTAGGTTTTCTTGATGCTTCCCCACCCTAAATACCATAATATTGTCATGACTTGGGAACAGCAGCCGAATGTATGTTTCCCAACGATGCAGCTACAGCGATTATTGTATAGCTTGTCTGCCTAGTCTACCCCCACCTAACAAAATATATGTCTAGTATATTCTTTGCCTATGCCGGGACTGTATTCGTCCTCTTAACAGCCATGGCTTGGTGACTGCAATATTATAAAGTCTGAGATATTGTACATTTATCTCTCTGTACACCTCGCTATCCTGCATGTCTATCTCCTTTTACGTGCTCCACGTAATAACTGCGGGTTTGTTTTAATTGTCACACCCCTAGCGCGTAAATGATGAGCTCGTCAGTATTTAGTACTGGAAAATGGTTTATTGTTGTTGTTTTGTCTTGTCTTGGGGTTGGGTCTATACCTGCAAACTAGTCCCTCTTGGTTGGGGACCTTCGTGAAAACCTCCTCGATCTTCAGCTACTCCAGCCAACCTATGTCCTCAATGAAGGCCACAAGAAGACCGGGTGTCTGCCTGCAGACCTCCGCAACGAAAAATGGAGAATGAATTAGTTATGTCCCTTCGTTGGTTGTCAAGTACACTGCACTCAAACAAAACATGCTCGGCCGTTTCATCCTTCCCCAAGCATCCCCTGCACTTTGAACTATCCGTAATACCTTTTTTTAAGTAAACCAACATGGGTAGCTTTGCCGAGAGACCAATGGTGCAGTCGAAAGAGCCAAAATCACCGCTCCTCGCGAAACTAAGCTTAGCTAGGTGCGATACCAGCAGACTTTTGGACCGTTGCTAAGATGTATAGCCTGTTAATACGACGTTTGAAGACCTCCAGGTTAAAGCATATATGTAAAACAGACTAAGCGAACCTATAAATCGTCTGTGACTCAACAGACCATCTGTAAGTTTTGGGTCACCAACAAGACGGATGGCTTGGCGCTGTATCGAGTCCAAGGACGCAAGCAGATATTGGGGACTACCCTCCCAGATGTGACTGTAGTACTCCATCACGTACGGTGTGTAGGTGTTTATTTAGTGAGCAGTGGCCGCTCATCAGACCAAAGGCTATTCTCAGTTTAGCCCGGGCCAAGCTGATTATCTTTCGAGCCAGCCTTCGGTATGGTTTAGGAAGAGCAGTTCTCGACATTCTGTCTGCACTCTGAGAGGCCCTTCCATCTGTCCCTGTGTTTCCGTAATGAAGGCGCGTGCAACCAAGATATCTGCATGTGTGCTCGCTGACGGCATCATCACGGGTTCCGCGCCTATAGGTATCGTCTTGGAACCTCTTCGCATGAGTTCATCAGCGGCATCATATCCGTCGTCATCGTTGTGGTTTTTTATCCACTGGACTAACCTTGTTGTTATTTTCGGCCTCAAATGCCCTATGATGTTGTAGCACCAGACCTGTGGTACACCTCTTGCTCTCTAGTGCCAGAGGAGTCGCTGCGCTGTCTGAGAGTATCTTGATAGTGTAGGTACCCTGATACGCCCATCTCTGTCACGGCGGTTGCCGCTTGTAGCACCCCGATTACTTCTGTTTGGAAAACTGTCGAGTGTGCACTAAGGGTACCGATCTATTGATGTTCAGCTCTAGTGAGAATATACCCGCGCCGGACCCACTGCTTGTCCGTGACCCGTCTGTGAAGATTCTAAGCTCCTTCACATTACTTGTGCATGGGGTTCAACAAGGATAAGTGTCCTGCGCACGGTGTACAATGAAGTGCCCTTATTAAGGGAAGGCTCCGATCGGGTACGCACCGCTCACTTATTTTTTTATTTTATTTATTTCCGGTAAACTTACAGTGCAGATACTTATTAAATAAACATACAATTATAACTACAGGACACAAATTACAAGTTTACGCATTTAGGTTCTTTGGAAGGAGAGAAAAAAAGTGAAAATTTAACACAGATAATGAAAACAACAGACATTCAAGTGGACATTTCTTACACAAATTAATACTTAAAAAAAACTAACATAAATCTAAAACGTTAAATTGAATCGAAAGCCTAAATTTATTCTTAAGTACGCTAGGGCTCGTGCAAAACAAATCAACATCGTCGCTTATGTCGTTGAATAACCTACCAGCACGCCAGAAAAATGAATTCTGTTTATAATTGGAATGGGCAAGGAGGAGGTGTATTATTGCGTTACTCCTCGTCGCAAGTCTCGGCACATGTAGATTAATGTTAAGTATACGAAAGACATTACGAAGTCATCATACGACCAAGAACCCCAGGACATACTCCATTCTCCATCTTTCGTTGCGGAGGTCTGCAGACACCCGGTCGACTTGTGACCTTCATGGAGGACATAGGTTGGCTGGAGTAGCTGGAGATCGAGGAGGTTTGCACGAAGGTCCCCGACCAAGAGAGATTAGTTTGCAGGCTTAGACCCAACCCCAAAACAAAACAACAACAAAAAACCAGTAGGTACTAACTAGTGATGAGCTCATCATTTACGCGCAGCAATGTGTCAATTAAAACAGACCCGCAGTTATTACGGGGGAGTACGTAAAAGAAGATGGAACATACAGGATAGAGGTGTGTGAAGAGGAAAATCTACAAAATCTCAGAATTTATAATATTGCAGTCACCGAGCCATGGCTATTAAGAGGGTGAATACAGTCCCGGCATAGGCAAACCAGAATATACTAGACATATGTTTTGTTAGGTGGGGTAGACTAGGCAGACAAGCTATACAATAATTGCTGTAGCTGCAGTCGTGGGAAACATATATTCGGCTGCTGATCCCAAGTCATGACAATATTATTTATTTATTTATTAAAATTCGTCGGTAACACACAAACAGGCCTGACGATCTTATTAGCACTAGTACACGTACAATACAAACATTGCAAATTACACATTAGCAAAATAATAAAAATATAAGTAAATTTTTTTTAAAATGAAATTGAATAATAAAACAATGTAAATGTAAAATCAGTTAAATGCAAATTGCACAATTAAGATAAATGATTAGAAATTAAGATTAACATTTAACAATGAAATTGAATAAATTAATTAAAACATAATTTTTTTTTTTTTTTAATCAGTAAAATATATTGTCTCTGTTAAATGTGATAGGTACTTTTACATTCAAATTGAAATCTAATGTTCACAAAGTCAAATTCAATAAAAGATACACAATAGCACAATAAACATAACATAAAAATGCAAGGTAAATTATAAATTATGAAAATAAAACATTACTCATTAGAAACACATAAATTATTTACCTATGAACTAAAAATAGTATTCACAGGACATAACATAACACACACAACTATTTACACTCTGAGAAAAATTCATCAAATGTATAAAATGGCCTTTCTACTAGAAATTTCTTGAGTCCATTTTCAAATTCACTCTTTGATTGAAAATCCTTTATATACTCAGGCAATGCATTAAAAATTTGTATGGACATATATTCATTGCCCTTTTTCATCAAAGTTAATCTTACTTTAGTTAATGTAAGTTTTCTCCTATCTCTTAGTCCATAACGATTTTGCTGAGTGCCTTGCTTTTCAAAATTATCAATCTGATGTAGGTATTTTTTAGGCTCACAATGTAAATATATAAAGTCAAAGTCAAAGTTTTTATTTAGTAATAAACTTACATCGTCAATACATATTAATACAATTCAAAACATATTTTATAATAATTTTCAAATATTTCGCAAGACACAAATTCTTTTTGATAATAGTTACCACATTAAATTATTTTGATTCACATATTAAATAGTAATAATCTAATTTATCATATTGACGGACCAGAAATCATACAACGACCGCAAAGAATTTAAGGTCGTAGAAGGTCTTACCTTGGAGCCATTTAACCAATTTCCTCTTGAAAGCTGGCCTTTCGGTTTCCTCTTCACGAAATTCTCTCGGTAATTTATTGTATAAGTTTGTACTTTCAAATATAATACTATTTTTAAATTTTTCCGTCTTATGTTTTCGTTGTTGAATGTTCTCCCTGTGTCTTGTTCCATAATTATGATTGGCAGTGTTATTTTCTGCGGGATTAGTTTTTATATACATGACGGTTCTCAGAACATAGACATCAAACATTGTTAGTAATCGTAATTGTCAAAATACATGATACGTCATTGGTAATTGTTTGAATAATGGCTCGCAATGTGTGTCCCAACTTGACTGAGTCATTATCCTAAGCGCCTTTTTCTGCAGTCTGAACACCCTAATGGCCTCCCCCGACATTCCCCAGAATTCAATGCCGTAAGACATTATAGAATAGAAGTAGCCGAAGTAAGCACTTTTTAGGGTGTCCAGATCACATGTTTTAGATAATATTTTCAGGCAGTAACAGGCCTTTGACAGTTTGTCACATACCTTTTCAATGTGTTTGTCCCATCTGAGGTGGTTGTCGAGAGTGAAACCTAAAAATACAGTAGTTGCTGCGAATTGTATAACTTCATTGTTGTATGTTATGAATAGTTGATCCGCAACCGGCTCGTCTTTTCTGTTTTTTATATTGAAATGAATGCAGTGAGTTTTCGAACTATTTAAAATTAGGGCATTTGAGGTAAACCATTGGCCAATTTGATCTATCATGATAGACATTTTTATTAGTAGTTTTTGGATGTTGTTGTGCCGGACACGACACATCGGTCCGATGCGACGCGGTTACCGCACCCCGCGCCCCTCTGGCGCGGCGCGCGTCCGCGCTCGCCTCGGCCCGCCGCCCTGGCAGTCGATCACACCACGGAGTCAAGTATAGTCGCTTTGAGTCAATAATAATTCTCAGTCTTTTTATTACACGTTTATACACAGCTATCATAGTGTTTCATTTGGACCTTAAACACTAACACCCTACATAGGACACTCGCATATAGTAGCCAAAGTGCCACAACTGGTGACCTACCGACGTGATTCGCGCGCGAGTTAATTGTGGACATCTAGTGTTTAGTGACATTCAGTGTTTTAAGTGACATTTAGTTTGAGTAGAGACTGGGAATCATGAGTAGCGACGGAGAACGTGCGGATTTAGTGGCGCAAGATGCGATGCAGGCGTCCATTGTCGTTCTCACCACACAGATGGCACGCATGTGTGCCGAAATCGTGTCGCTACGCGACGAACAGGTGCAACAGCGACGCCCGCACCGTCCCCGCTCGCGGACACCGGCACACAGGTACAGATCCAGCTCGCGTACAGGTGCATCGGAACAGAAGGCCGGCTGGCTATGCTGGTACCACCATACGTTCCGCGAGAAGGCCAACAAATGTGAGCAGCCATGCGCGTGGAAGGACCAGACGAAAATGCAATCGGAAAACTAGACGCAGTGCAGCCTAAGGCGGAGGTCTGCACATTGCTAAATTCCAAACGCCTTTATATAACCGACCGCAACTCGGGCATACATTTTCTCATAGACTCCGGAGCAGACATCTCGGTACTGAGTAGGAACAAAGGCTCACCCTCGGATTATGTTTTATACGCGGCAAACGGGTCGGCGATAACCACATACGGTGAGAAGTCACTAACTCTCGATCTCGGACTAAGAAGGCCATACAAATGGAGTTTCGTGGAGGCGAACGTGCGGATGCCTATAATAGGCGCAGATTTCTTGGAGTATCATAACCTGCTCGTGGATCTGAGGAATCGACGTCTAATCGATGGTACAACGGAACTCCACGTGAAAACTACAGCAATATCGTCCGATCAACCGACAATAAAAACCGTCTGCGCCGGCGACCCATTTGGTGAGATAATAGCCTCCTTCCCCAACGTAACAAAGCCGTCCGTTTTCGGAAAGGAAGCCATAAAACACAGCGTCGAGCACTATATTGAGACAAAAGGCCCCCCCGTTCACTGCCGACCTAGACCCCTTGCTCCGGACAAGTACAAAAAAGTTAAACAGGAAATCGAGACAATGCTCGAACTCGGTATTATACAACCCAGTAAGAGTCCGTGGGCTTCGCCGATACATGTGGTCGACAAGAAAAACGGTGACATCAGAATCGTAGGTGATTACCGATTACTCAATGGAAACACGATTTTGGACGCATATCCCACTCCACGATTACATGACTTCACCTACATTTTACACAACAAAAGGGTATTCTCCAAGATTGATCTTAACAAAGCTTACCATCAAATACCGGTTCGTAAAGAAGACATTCCTAAGACAGCGGTAACCACACCTGTCGGCCTGTTTGAATACCGACGCATGTGCTTCGGCCTAAAAAACGCTGGGATGTCTTTCTGCAGGTTTATTCACACCGTTCTACAAGGACTAGATTATGTCTTCGCCTACGTTGACGATATAATAATAGCATCCGAGGACGAGGAAGCACACAAAAAACATCTGCGAGAAGTCTTACGACGCCTCGACGCGCACGGCATTACTTTAAACATGCAGAAGTCAGAATTCAATCGGTCACAGCTGACATTCCTTGGATACTCCGTTTCCCCGGAAGGGATCACTCCGCTACCCGAAAGAGTCTCAGCGTTGAGCAATTACAAAAAACCCACCACGGTTCTCGGGTTACGACGATTCATTGGTGCCATAAATTTCTATCGAGAATGCTTGCCAAACGCTGCAGTTTATTTAGCACCACTCAATAGATATTTGGTGAACTCAAAGAAACGAGACAAAACAATAATTCAATGGACACCGGAGACAGACGTCGCTTTCGAAAATTGTAAAGAGGCAATTAAGAATGCGTGTATGTTGGCGCACCCCGCAGCGGGAGCTCAACTAAGCATAATGACAGATGCCAGCAACACTAGTGTCGGAGCTGTATTGCACCAACATTCATCAAAGGGGAGAGAGCCATTGGGTTTCTTTAGTAAGACGTTGAGTGAGACACAGCGCAAATACAGCACATACGACCGAGAGCTGTTAGGTATCTACATGGCGGTCAAGCACTTCCGTCGGCTCATCGAGGGATCGTTTGTTAAAGTTTATTGCGACCACAAACCTCTAACTTTCGCCTTCAAGAAAAACGAAACAACTAATGATACGCCGAGACGATTACGCCAGCTTGACTACATATCACAATTCGTGTCAAGCATCGAACACATCGCCGGCGAAGACAATCCTGTGGCAGATTTTCTGTCACGCCTCGCCGAAATCAATTGTCCCAGCGCAATAGACTATGAGAAACTGGCACAAGAACAACAAGCAGACGAAGAGCTGAAGGAATTTATTTCACGAGAAAACTCAACTCTTCGATTAGTTCAGATTCCGGCCATCAAATTGAATGTTTATTGTGACACGACCGGCGGAAAGACAAGGCCGTACCTCACGAAGAACTTTCGCCATCAAGTCTACACGACCATACATGGTATTTCACATCCAGGCGTAAGAGGAACGCGCAGGCTGATGAAGGAGAAATTCTTTTGGCCCGGCATGCTGAACGACGTCAAGGGGTGGACAAAGTCGTGCCTACCATGCCAGAAGTCGAAGGTATCACGGCATACAAAGTCGCCATTTGGGAAGTATGAACCAAGTGATCGGTTTCAGCACCTGAATGTGGACATGGTTGGTCCACTCATGCCTTCAAATGGATACCGCTACGCAGTGACGATCGAGGACCGAGCAACAAATTGGCCAGAGGCAATCCCCGTCAGCGACATGTCGGCAGAAACTGTCGCGAGGGTTGTCTACGAGCACTGGATTGTCCGTTTCGGCTGCCCACTACGAATTTCCACAGATCAAGGACGTAACTTCGAGGCAGAGCTGTTTCAGAACCTCGCGAAGTGCATGGGTATTAAAAAAATCAGGACAACCAGCTATCACCCGCAATCGAACGGCCTTATCGAAAATTTTCACCGAAGTATGAAAGCAGCATTAATGGCCCGATCAAACAGCGAGAACTGGGCAGAAGAATTACCATCAGTTTTATATGGTCTGAGAGCAGCTCTTCGAGACGACACATCAATCAGCGCAGCTGAAATGGTTTATGGAACCACTATTAGACTGCCGGGAGAGTTTTTCGAACCTTCACCAACATCGTACACCGTCGACGAGAGCTATGTGGACAAACTTCGCGAACACATAAGCAAAATAGCTTCTGTACCTAAGCGCGAAGCTAGGCAGACGTCAGTCTTTGTGCATCCGGAACTAAGTAGGTGCACACACGTGTTCGTCAGGTGTGATCGCGTGACACGACCTCTCACACCACCTTACGAAGGACCGTTCCCGGTAATAAAAAAGAAAGACAAATATTTTATAGTAAAACTTCCTAACAGGGAAGTCGCAATAACATTGGACAGGCTGAAACCGGCTTTCTTACCCAACGATGAAAGAAACGGTTCACGCGACGCACCTGCCGACTCCGCCCAAGTACCTACAACGAAGCCTAGTCCCACATCTCCTACCCATAATTCAAGTGAGACAGACACTACAATACCATATCACGTGTCTAAGTTCGGTAGAATATGTAAAAAAACTGTTCGTTTTGCAGACCAATAACTTTCGTTTCATTCTCACCCATATCGACGACCAGCTGAGTGCCGGTCAGCGTCCCGGTTTGTCTGTGAACCATAAAAATAGTGAAAGTGCAGTGAAACAAACAAATAACAGGTGTATCTGAGGCGCTAAGCCCCATCCAAACAAAGTGCAATGGTGTGGACAAAAAAATTACCATAAAACTATTACAAACAATAATGATACTCGAACTGTTTATTGCTTGCACCAGAAACATTATGAAAGGACTAATATTACGCTATTTACTTTATACTTCTTACTTTTATGTCGTGATTATAATTATGTTAATAATATGTTGCTTAAAATTTGTTCAATTTAAACTTTCTTTGTGTCACATAATCTATTTGAAAGTGATAAATGTGCATGTATTAGTTTTAACAAAGCCGCAATCAATCTTAGAAATCGCAATAACGTTTTGTGAGTTGTATTAGGAAGCATACAAATGTTGGAAAACCTGTCGTTTAACATCCGTCAAGGAAATCTACGACAGATCCGTCAACTTGTTAGAGTATCATTTCATTCGCATCACTTATATTTTATAACAATAGCGCTAATACCTGCTGTTCCAAGATACACTGAATAGTTTGTAATTTAATTTGAACATTTAATAGTTTTAATTTATTGTATAATGTTTAATTTGTAAGATTAGACACAAATATCGCAAGATCGTACGTAGTTATAACTATAACTTATAATAACGCACGTTTCATCAAATGCATTCTTGTTCAAACAATAAACCTCGTTCGTACACACGGGCGTAAAGCACTTATGCTGAGAGATGTAAAGAATTTTACGACAACGGAAGGTTACGCACAAAACTCCATGCCCAACGCTTGTAGTTGTGCTTGATCGCAATGTCGATTTTTCATAATACACTTACTCATTACTTTTACTTAATTAATAATCGTAGTATGCATGCATCTTAACGTAATCAGTAAATTATAGAAGAAATGTATTATATTTTACACAATTATTTTCATACAGCGGTATGGTTTATTGATTTTGTGTAAATTTACACCTCATTCTGTGTTAGTTAGTACTTCGAATTAGTTAAAAAGTTAGTGTAGAAATTTTAATGGTACGTGTTCTCAAATCTATGCCTATGCCTATCTACGATTGTGTTATGTAATAGGTATTAAGCTTAGTCATACTTGTGTGTGAAATTATTGGCGGTCTCTCTCTTTGCAAAACAAAAGGACTCTCGCCTCAGCGGTTTTTACGACCGCATTGGTGAGCACAATCATCTAGGGTCATTGTTAGGATAGTTTTATTGCACCTCTTCAAATTTTTCAAGTGTCTCTTTTGTACGCCATCATTTCTGTGGTTCCTGGCACCCTGTATGTTATTGAAATGTTTTTATCTTTCTCATCTTGTTTATATCTCGTCTTTAAAATGTTTTCTATATTTGTAGTAAGTGGAGGCAGTCGTATAAAAGCAGATAACTGTCACAAGTAATGAACGATTCGTAATTAAAGGTAATTTTGGTAATGTTGTAATGACAAAATTTTTTTCATAAAGGGGGAAATTGATGTGCCGGACACGACACATCGGTCCGATGCGACGCGGTTACCGCACCCCGCGCCCCTCTGGCGCGGCGCGCGTCCGCGCTCGCCTCGGCCCGCCGCCCTGGCAGTCGATCACACCACGGAGTCAAGTATAGTCGCTTTGAGTCAATAATAATTCTCAGTCGTTTTATTACACGTTTATACACAGCTATCATAGTGTTTCATTTGGACCTTAAACACTAACACCCTACATAGGACACTCGCATATAGTAGCTAAAGTGCTACATTGTCTTCTGTTACTATGACGTTTGCATCATCGGCATATAACACTATTAGTGACGTTAGAGTTGATAGGGTAGTATGTTTAGGAAAGTCATTTATGAATATTATGAACAATAACGGCGCTAGTATATTAAATTTTGAAGGGTTCAGATGATATTTTGTTGATTGAGTTTTTGTTCGTATCAACATGATGCAAATGGACACTGAATGTTCTGTCACTGAGGTACGATCTAAACCATTCCAAGACCACTCCCCTCACGCCGTAGTGTTCCATTTTTTGGAGCAGTATCAGTCGCGACTCCTGGTCCTGAATATTGGGTTGGCTCTGGCTAAGGAATTATTTTTTTCATAATTTCATAACTACGCGCGTTGTTATTTAACTTAAATTTATTTCTACCACAATGAGTTCAAAAACTGAAAGACGATTACGATATAGATAGTTTATAATATTTAGTTTAAATTATTTATTTTTCTCACTTACGATTAATTTTTCTGTAGATAGGTAGGTACCTACTGGTTGTGTCAAAGCAGTCGAGTTGCAGCCGACAACAGCGACGCGACGTCTCCTCTGGCACGACGACGACGAGACAGGCATACAAGCTTGATTTGTTACATTTTATTTGTACACTCGTTTGTACATGAAGTCCACTCTTCGTTCCCAAGACAAGAAATTTTCGATGACTCGATCGTGAAAATCTTCTTTCTTCCTCAATTTTCTTAGCAACTCCTTTTCCACAGATAAGAGTGCCAAATTACTGAGCCTCTCTTGCCCTTGAGTGCTCCGTAGATAGCTCGGTAGGAGTTTTCCATTATAATTACCAATAAATCACTTTAATTTACAACACTGCACAGGATTCATCCATACAAAGTCCATACCTACATAACGGAATATATGCAGCTATCAACTCGCGACCGCGAGCCAATGCGCACACACACGCGCACACAACACACCTAGCCTAGCTCGCTATAATAGTCGCATCGCATCGCACGTCGTACTACGTACAGCACAAGAATACTCGTCGTGTGGTCGCAGCGCGCACACACCCACACACGCAACACACACACCTAGCTCGCTCGCTAGTCGCTCTACTCGCTACCGCGTCACTAAATGCACTCACCGCTGCGCCAACTCGAAAGGCTGAGCAGCGGGTCTGCGCGGGACGGGGGGGACATTCGGCCGCTTCCGCCTTGTATGGAATACGATGGCGCTTCAAAATGTAGCCAACCGGCCAATGAATGCCTTGATGTGTCGTCATTTGTCGTCGCCCGCATTTGACGCGCGCGAAATTTCAAATTATGTAACGGGTACGGGATTGACGTTTTATCTTATTAATCGTGGGTTGATATAAATAATATATCATATGATATAAATAATTTAACTCCGATATTTTTTCACATTTATTTTAGCTTGATACTTCTGTAGTAATGGTGTCATTCATTTTATTTAGTTTGGCGGCGCCAACCTCGCCAACTGAAAGGAGTCGCCGCTGAGCAGTATGGAGTGATTGACAAGGTCGAATGCCTTGGAAAGGTCGACAAAGATACCTGCAACTCGTTCTCTATTGTCTAGAGCTTCTAGAATCATATGAGTTAGATTATGAGTTGCAGTATTGATTGATTTTCTTGGTCTGAAACCATGTTGATTTATTGAGAGAGTTTCATGTTTTTCAAGGAACTGCCTTAAGTGTATGGCTTTCTCAAAAAATTTCGAGAACACAGGCAAGATTGAAACCGGCCTGTAGTTCTCTGAAAGCAGTTTGTCGCCTTTTTTGTGTAAGGGAATTAGTTTCGCCGATTTAAGTTTGGACGGGAACTTACCCTGTTCGATTGAGAGGTTAATTATGAATGTTAGAGGTTTCAGAATATGTACATAGCTTTTCCTCAGTAGACTCACCGATAGACCATCAATGTCTTCGGTGTGTTTATTTTTAAGGGATTTTATAATTTTTTCGATCTCGACCTTCGAGAATGGTATCACCGCCATAGAACAAGTATTGCTTGGGATTGCTTTTTTGAGCATTTCTAGCGCAGCATTAGTGTTTTGCGGTAAAGATTGTGCTAAGATTTTTGGAATTTCCTGGAAGTAAGAACCGAATATTTCTGTAACGTTATGTGGATCTTCCGTGACCTTACCGTCTTGATTGGTTAATTTTATATTTGCAGGCAGACGTTGTTGAGATTTCCCGGTCTCTTTTTTAACAATTTGCCATATTGACTTTGACTTATTATTACTATTTTCTATTGTCTTTTTAAGAAATTTCGATTTTTCCGAGTTAAGCTGTTTACTGTAGTTCTGTTTAACCCTTCAGCTCCCACGATTTTAATAAACTTACGTACCGTTGACTCCCAGCCCTTTTCGCCGCGCGCAAAAACCCAAAATTTTGGCGCGCGCGCTCCCGCACAAATTCGAATATCCCGCCTCAATCGATCGATTCATCACTGATCTGTATTCAGTCTTCTTTGTACTGAAATTGCGCGTTCAGTCATACCAAACACTTCAGGATTCACTTATTTAGAAGCACAGACCGATTTTTTGAACTCCAGGCAAAACAAAACACGCTCGACATTTTTTTTTGGTTTTTTCTGACCAAAACTGTATAATTTCCATAGACGAGTCATACCTCTAAATAAAGCTAATAAGACGTACTCTCGAATACGGGTACACAAAATACGGTACAATGAATTTGCTGTTTTGAAATTACGGTTGCTGGCAATGAATTTCGAAAGGCTCAGAATATAGCAGCTTTCGAGAAGAACCCCTTTTATTTCGCCAAAAAAGCTTTTAAGGAACAGCAGGGTACAATTAGGTTAAGTACGGACGAGATGTTCAACTACTTTAAATCCACATATACCACCCCGGAGGCAGATATAACTTACAGGGATCCACCAGCTCCAAAACCCAAAGAACCTGCTCTAGCATTTGATGCTGATTCACCGACGATGGAAGAGCTGGAATACCACATAAAAAGGAAACCAAATAGTTCCGCCCCGGGACCCGATGGCATACCATACATCATATACAAAAAATGTCCATCAGTGCGGAAACACATGTTGAACATCTACAAAAGAATTTGGACGAACAGAGAGGTGCCAGACTGTCTTGGTAAAGCCGTGTTTGTTCTTCTACCAAAAAAGAAAGAAGTTACTGATCCCAAGGATATTAGACCTATAGCCCTTACGAACACAATTTCGAAAATATTCTTCTCCATTATACAGGCCAGACTACTCAAACACATGTGTACCAACGACTACTTACCGAAGAAGTACCAAAAAGGTTTTCTCCCAAGAGTTGCAGGGTGCCTCGAACATAATTCTTTGCTGACTGAATGTCTTAGAGATGCAAGGAAGAATGAGAGACAATTAACTGCCACGTGGTTAGACTTTGAAAACGCCTTCGGTTCGGTGCGCCATGAGTTACTATTAAAGGCGCTAGAGTGGTATAATGTGCCACCTCTGATCTGTAATATAATAGCCTCCTACTACAAAAAACTTTCCTTTGTAATACAAGTAAAAGGCGAAACGGAGAAGACACCGGAAATTCGTTACGGCATAGGACTTTTCCAGGGTTGCTGCCTCTCTCCTGTCACATTTAACATTGTTATCAACATTCTAATTGATACGCTTGTCGTAAAAGAAAAGAAATGGGGATACAGGTTCAAATATGGAGACACATATATGGCGGCCATCCTGGCATTTGCGGATGATATTACGCTGTTAACCCGCAATCCAAAACAAAATCAGTCGCTTCTTAAGGTGGTGGATGACTATTGTGAATGGACCAAAGGGATGAAGATAAAACCAGCGAAGTGCTACTGTTTGAGCTTAACCAGGAAAGGTTCAAAGTTTACCTCGAGCAATCCAGGTTTGACAGTAGCCGGAAAACCAATCGCAACCGTGGCTGATGAAGCTCCTTTTAAATTCTTGGGCAAAAGGATCACCAGCAGAGGAAAGGAGCATCCTACTGATGATATTGTCCAACTTTTCGAAGAGAGCCTCCGCCAAACTGACAATCTTCCCCTCCTGGGTACACAAAAGGCATGGATTTACGATAACTACCTGACATCAAAACTTTCATGGCCATTTCTCGTCTACGACTTCACAAAGCAAAACCTGACTAAATTAGACTCGTATGTGACCAGATGCCTGAAATCATGGTTTGGACTGGCTCACCCGGCTGACTCGTCAACGCTATACAGATCTCACAATAACTTTGGACTGAACATTAAGAAACCGTCGATATTTTATCAAAAGGCGAGAATAGCCAAACGATGTATACTCAAAGACTCCAATGATAGCGCTATTCAAGCCTTACCCAACACATCACTATCAGATGAACTGGAATCGAGACTCGACTTCTACAAATCATTCCAAGTTGGTACACGCACCAATAGATCTGGATTGGGCATAGAAACAGCAAAGTCTGATAAAGAAATACTGAAAGGTTTTGCTCAGGAGGACATGGAACAAGGCTTCAAACTTCACGCCTTAAACCTAGAAATGCAGAATGATTGGCTAACAGTGGGTGACTTCTGCATCCCTCCTGCATTGAAGTGGAAATCCATAATATACAACTGGTCCCCTGAGCTGCTTAAGTTCTACTTAAATGCATTCCAGCTTACTCTCCCCGACCCGAGTAACCTAGTTAGATGGGGGAAATCTACAAATAAACTATGCCCGTCATGTAAGGAGTTCGTAGGCACGGCCAAACATTTGTTATGCGGATGCAAAATACTACTTGAGCGAGGCCAGTATTCCTACCGTCATGATAAAGTCCTCCAAATCATCAGAGAGGCCATCAACCTGTCAATTGCACGGACCAGGAAAGGGCAAACCAGTAGCGGCTTCCAGAAGGTCAACTTTGTGAAACCTGGAGCCAATAAGCTGCCCAAAGATAGGACTAAACCTTCTTCAATTTTGGGAGCAGCAAAGGATTGGGAATTGTTGATGGACACACATGAGAAGCATTACCAAATGCCTTCGGAAATCTGTACCACAGCATTAAGACCGGATATACTCATATTCTCAAAAGCGACAAAGCATGTAGTACTTGTTGAACTTACAGTTCCATGGGAAAGTAACATACCGAAGGACCACAACTTCAAACTTAACAAGTACTGCAACTTAGTAGACCGGATTGTGAGAAACGGATTCAAGACTGATCTCTTCGCTGTGGAAGTCGGAGCAAGGGGACTACCAGCGAAGTCGCTCTACAGTCTCTTCAAGAATCTAGGGCTCCCAAGATCGACGCTAAGCTCATATATGGAGAGAGCTTCGAAAACGTCACTGGAAGCATCCTACAGAATATGGATAGGTAGAGAGAGGGAGGTCGAGAGCGGGACTGGTGGTTTCCCCGCGTCCTAGTCAACGCAGACTAGCTGACGAGGGCTTGAAGCGAGCCGAAACGTGAAGCATGCGCGGGAAATTTAGAGTGGCCACTCGCTAGTCCCGGCCTCGATTAACACCCTCCTCTACTGCCGATGGGCACATGAGAAGCATGACCAGATGCCTTCTGAAATCTGTACCACAATATTAAGACCGGATATACTCATATTCACAAAAGCGACAAAGCATATGTAGTACTTGTTGAACTTACAGTTCCATGGGAAAGCAACATACCGAAGGACCACAACATCAAACCTAACAAGTACTGCAACCTAGTAGACCGGATTGTGAGAAACGGATTGTGAGAAACAGATTCAAGACTGATCTCTTCGCTGTGGAAGTCGAAGCAAGAGGACTACCAGCGAATTCGTCCACAGTCTCTCCAAGAATCTAGGGCTGCCAAGATCGACGCTAAGCTCATACATGGAGAGAGCTTCGAAAACGTCACTGGAAGCATCCTACAGAATATGGATAGGTAGAGAGAGGGAGGTCGAGAGCGGGACTGGTGTTTCCCCGCGTCCTAGTCAACGCAGACTAGCTGACGAGGGCTTGAAGCGAGCCGAAACGTGAAGCATGCGCGGGAAATTTAGAGTGGCCACTCGCTAGTCCCGGCCTCGATTAATACCCTCCTCTACTGCCGATGGGCCCGGATATGTTCGGTGAAGCCATCGTAAGCTTAGATCCACACCTTCCTTCTGTGTATTCCAGTGTCTGTGGAAATGTCAGTCGTCATGGGAGCCTTTTTTTTTTACATTTTCAATAAATATTTTCTGTGTGAAGGTGATGTGTTGCCCAGTCATGTTTGATAATAGTTATTAGTAAATTTAACCAAGAATGTATACCAGTAATCAGTTCTTTGATAGGAAATTGGTAGAATTAGTTATGAATTAAATAGAGAGCCGCGCCGCGCCGAGACCCGGCCGGGTCTTCTGGGAGTTATCAGATTGGCGCGTCATAAGACCCGGCCGGGTCTTCTGGGAGCCAAAGGGTTAAGTCGCTTTAAAGTAGTGTGATATTCTTCATCAGCTACCCTTTTTCCGAGTAAGTCAAATGTTTCAATTTTATCTTTTAGTTTCAGAATATGTTCGGTTATCCATGGAGTTTCTTCTTTTCGTATTTTGTTTTTTATTGTCAAGGGGAAAGATTTTTCAAAATTATCGTTGTAGGCAAGAAAAAATTGGTCAAATGCCATTTCCACATTATCCGCGTGATATAGGTTTGAGTGGTCCGTTTGATCCAGTCTGTCTAGAAAATTCCTCATATTATTATCTGAGAATATGCGTTGTTTAATAGTAAATTGTTTTTTCGGAATCTTCACTGAAAAAATCATTATTTGTTGATATCTATGATCTGAGAGTTCATTTTGCCAGTTAGAACATTCGACAATTTCAGGAGGTATACTCGTAATAATGTAGTCTAAAAGCGATTCTTTAGTAGGACATATCCTAGTAGGTTCTGTGATCAAGTTTTTTAATTCAAATAGATTCATCAATATATCCAGCTCTAAGCGATTAGAAGAATTTTCTAGATAATCAATATTAAGATCCCCACATATTATAAAATAATCAAAATGACTATATAGTTCATTAAAAATAAGTTCAATTCCATTAAATAATACATTAAAAATATTTCCAGTTCTATAAATAGTCAAAAGGTACAAGTTTTTTGGATTAAGGTCTAATTTTAATAAAATAAATTCAAATGATTGCTCTTTTAACAGATTGTCAAACTTAGTAACTATTTCGATTCGCGGCGTGAGGTAGTCTCGCGCATATATGCAGATCCCTCCTCCGCTGCGAGCTGCGCGCGAGTACGCGTGCACCGAGCTGTAACCAGCCAGTACCGGAGCGGGCTCCCCACTCTTCAGCCACGTCTCTGTCGCGCAGAAAATGTCGCAAGTCGGGTTGGTTGTATTTAGGAATGTTTCCAGTTCGAATCGCTTGTTGCGAATACTCCTCATATTTTGATGGCCTATTATCACAGCTGAATGACTCGTTCTTTCCCCGATCGTAGCATTTGAGTTGTTGCTTGCGTGGACCGGGTCCCGGACGACGATATTGCAGTTGATTTTTTCGGCGTGTTTGGCTTTTCCTTGCTTTGTGTTTGTTCCCCTTTCTGGTTCACGCGGGTCTCGTTTGGATTTTCCTTGTCTAAAAAATCAGCAGACTGAGAAATTCTTTTTGGTAGGTATTTTCTTACTCCGACAATTTCAGGAGGTATATTCGTAATAATGTAGTCTAAAAGCGATTCTTTAGTAGGACATATCCTACCTTGGGCCAGAAGTTAGGGTCAATTAACTTTTCAAAATTTGTTTTTCCAATTTCTATTTTAAAGAATGCATAGTAATCCCCTCTAGAGGCCAGTTTTTCAATGTTGAAGTCTTCTTCGGTAGACTTTTTAACGTTCTTTAATACGTATTCCATTATTTCTTCTGGCTTGGTAGTGGGGTCGAGTCGGCATAAGTGCACTCCAAGAGATGGTTCTAGTCGTTTCACTACCTTCAGTGCAATCCTGTTCCCCTATGATCCGTGTTCCGGCTATTACCGGATTTTTAAATTGAGTAGTTTGTGTGTTTCGTCCATTTATTGTAAGTTCTGTCGCAAAATTGGAGTGACATGGGGGCGGTCGCTCATTTGCGCGGCCTGCGCCTGCGCAGAGTGCATCGCGGTATTGCAGTCGTGACGTAGATCTGCGCTCATCGGTCAGTCTGTTACCGCCCGCTGTGTCGATTAGGTCTCCGTTTTCACTAGTTCTCTCTCGCGCGAAATCCCGTGGCGTGCGCGTGCGTGCTCGCTTGTTTTTTTGCGATGACGGCCGCGATTGTGCAGGTTGTCGGTCGGTGTTTTGTTCGCTGCTAGATAGATCCGTTTTCATTGTACTGTGTTTGTGTGCGTGAGTCATCTTGTGTGTGTCCGCTGAATTCAAATTAGTTGACCGTTGAGTTGCGAATGTGTGTGTGCGTGAATTTCTTTGATCTTCATTTTCGATTTTATCCTTGAATTCCTTCGATCATAAAAAATATTAAGATTCCGCATGTCAGGGCGATTCGTGCCCCACCAAAAATACGTGCAATTCAAATATTACGTGCATCGCCCGCTCATTCTGCCATCGACCGCCAGCGCGAGAGCACTTGCTTCAGCGTCTTCAATATTACACAAATGCCGGCTTCAGGCCTCTGCGTAGTATACGAGAGCATCTGGCATTATATTTCAAGAGTGAAAATCCCTTCAAATACAATGTTTTATAAGAAAAAGTAAAAATTTTCACTTCATACATTTAATGTGTTTGAATTAAGTGGAGATGGCTTCTTTAAAATTAATTTTTTTTACGTCACCACCTTTGAAAACGGTAACACTGGATTCCCAAAAGAATTCTTTTATAATATATATATTTTACTATATTAGATGGCAATTTGAAAAGCTACAATAAAATCAACAAAATACCAGAACCCTTACATGATTTTTATTTACAGATTTTTGCTTGTGTTTTCTTTGTGTTTTTTTTATTGAAAGCGCGACCTGTGGCGCCGAGGCACCCATGAGATGTCTAAGGACGCCCATGGACATTTGGTCGTATGCGGGGGTTGCGAATGCCATGCCGGCCCGACAGGTGCCTGTTCATGCCCCTCTTGAAGGACCCGAGACTGTACTTGGTAGGAAATATATAGACAGGAGAGCGTCCCAGAGTTTACCGGTTCTATAGAGGAAAAATCTGCAGAAGAGGTTGGTACGCATCCACGGTAAGTCCAGCGTGTGGTAATGCAATCCTTTTTAACAAATTCCTTTTTCAAACAATTTCCCTTTTAAAAGCTGATATTTGGCAGAGCCATCCCACAGGTGCAAGCAGTACTCCAAGCATGACCTGATCTGCGATTTGTGCAAAAGGACTTAGGTGCACAAGAAATTTACGTGTTTCTTTCTTGGTTGGTTCTTGTTTGATTCTTACAGATTTTGAATAACATATTTATTTGCTTTATGAAACGTATATGACAAAGTGGTTCAAAAAAGTTAACATCAAAGGGAGGAATACGAAAATATTAAAACTGGTCTCGTTTAAATAGTTAGTGAGAAATTATTATTTAGGTTGACTGCAAAATTAAGTTTGTTTGTAATATATTTATGTATTAAAAAGGTGATGAGTGGAGGTGAGAAATGTTTTTCTTTTTATAACCAGTTTGGTGGTTCAAAAAAAATTATCAAGGTTAATTTATAAAAGATGCGTCACTACGCTCCGCATCTTCTATAAATTAACCGTAACCTAATAGGGACCATGTCGAGGCAGCCCGTGTCGTTTGTGCATACATGTCTATTCAAAATCAATGTTTTTGTAGTTAAAAAAAGTAAAGTTTTAATTTTGCATGAAAGATTAAAAATTAAAAGTTGTATGGAAACCTGTTTCTTCTTTTAAGTAAACTAAATAAACTACGCGTCCGGCAAAACATTATTTCATTAAAATTTATTTTTTAACTTCAGTCTACACAATAAGCTTACTAGCAATTTGCTAGCAAACTTCCCCACTTCAAAGCCACGCCCCCGTCGTATTTGTGCGGAACCCTCGGTTTGTGGGTTGGTCAACTTGGTCTGTGTTTTTAATGTTAGTAACATATTGGCTTTATTTCTAGTAGACACTTCACACTATTAAAGCTAAAATTTTGATATTCCTGTCATTATTGTCATTTTGAGAAAGAAAGACAGGAGATGAACGAATGATTTAATAATCTTAATTTAAGCACAGATCAAATTTTAGTTGATTTTAGTTGCAAGTGATATAAGACACGTCTAAAGTCGACATAAATTGACAAATGCGTTTGAAATTTTTATAAAATAATTCACTCATCGTCCATAGGTTTTCTTTCACAAATAAATGTAAATCGTAAAACTGTAGGTCCCTTCCCTCCTAATATTACTTGGTGGTAGGGTTTAACCCGCCCGGGTTGGTACCACCGCACTGAATGAAACGTCGGTTGAAACGGCTATGTAAATAGTTTGTGTTTTCCGACCAGTTCAGTGTAGCCGGCACGATCAAAGGGGAAAGCACTGACATGTCACCTAGTTCACCCAGTGTTATGCGCTTGTAGGTGATGTAGCCAACCGTGTCAGTTTCCATAAAGAAAAAAACGAAAAAAATTGCAATAAATGTTTTTAATAAATAATTTAATAATAAGAAGTAAAAAGCCACCTCCATAGTTTTGAGCCGTTGAAGCAAGCGGCAATTTATCGATCGACTACGTGCGACATTCGCTTGTTTTGGAACACGTAAATGTTTGCGTGGAGCGTGCAGGCAAGCGATACGGGATTACTGCGCGTGGAAAAAGGATGACACAATATCACTGCGATCTCTTGAGATGGTCGGTCCTGTATTACGCGATACGCACACTACCATAACCACGGTGTCTCGTTTTAGTAATAATTGAAGTATGAAGTGCGGAGTCCAGAACTATTTTTTCTGTCTACGTTGAATTCAGTCATCTGGCTCTCCAGACGGGTGAAGCAATGCGTTAGGTTCATAAGCAGTGTTGAGTGGTGTATTTGTGAGTTGGCGATATGATCGAGTTTGTACTCAAGACGACTAACCGTCGCGTTCAGGTTTGCCAGTGCATTTGCCATCTCCTGCTGTCCCGGCGGCTGTGCGAACACTCCTGCTGTCTGCCCGTGTCCGGGAGGTCCGATTGGAAACATTTGGTACGTGGAGTACATCGTAGGAACTATGTTGTTTATATTTTAAGCGGAGATACTCCCACACTTGATCCTCCGAAGGTCCTCCGACGGTTATTTTCTCTCTCTATAAGTTTCTCTTTCTATAAGTTTATTACAGTTAGTATTTCTAATTGTTTAAAAATAGGTCTACATGTATCCCATTTTGATCCTGTAATAATTCCCGTAATAATATGGTATTTAGGGTGGGAAAGCATCAAGAAAACCTAAACCCACCCGCTTTTTTATTAGACAACATCATAATATAACATGATGTGGAGAACGTAGTAGGTACTACGTTCTCCAGGAGGAGGAGGAACGTAGATTGTACTGATGGCCAGTGGTAAGCTGTACAATTTATACCACCGTATATATACCCCATATATGTATAAGTACAGATAATTATGTAATTGTACTACTATAGAGTATGGTGTAGACTTAGGATTTGCTTACTGAATTTTTTGGGCATAGCGTTTGGGTTATATTTAAGGGTAGTTATTTTCTTATTTGTTAAGTATTATTTATTGGGTGTAACTTAAAACCAGCGACTGCATGTAGCTACTTAACTATATGGAGTCACATGCTGTGTCACATCCTTTTCCGGTCATGGGGGTGGGCACTATATATTTTTTTTAATTTTTATGTTTTATATTGTCAACTTGCTATTTTAAGGTGTATATTGTACTGCCTCGTGATCGAGAATTACACTCAACACGTGAAGTACACGCGTCAGCTGCAAGCAGATAGTCTACATAAGTAAATAATAATAATAAAAGCATATAAAGACATTTCCGACCCAACATTGCACCGTCGTGTCGTAGGTACAATACCGCCAGGCCCAGAATCTCAGCCGGGCGATTGTTCTAACGCCATTAGTAAAATTAAGCACATCCAGGCACAGTTAAAATCTGAATGTAGAGATAGATTGATAGCTTATGAAATTATCTTTCCACAACATAAAAAACAATTTCCTAATTACCATAATATATATATAAAAACACGTAAAGAAACATTTAAAAAAATATCAGCGTTCGCCCATCAATCATATATACAAGACAAACTTTCAAATTCAAAAAATCCAAAGAAAGAAATTTGGAAAATCGTAAGGGAGGAAACTAGCCGACCAGCACGAAGAGAAATTACTCCCTCGTTCACTGATCAATCAGGAAAGAGTAATGATAAGTGTGACATTCCAACACATCTTAACACACACTTTCTTAACGCTGGTATAATTTTGGCGTCCACTTGCCCAATATCTCGAGAAAAGGCCATGCATTACTGTTCTGATGCCCCCAAGCCACTTATTGAATATAGCCTCCCCATCGTAACTCCTAGCGTGGTACATAAAACTATAATGAAAAAACTAGCATCGAAAAATACAATTGACATTCATGACATTTCCTGTAATATTCTCACTACAGGTTCCGGTGCGCTTTCTGAACCTTTGTCATATTTAATAAACGAGATGTTCCAAACCGGAGAATATCCTAGAGTGCTGAAAACAACAAGAGTATGTCCAATATTTAAGCAAAAAGGTGAAGTATCGAACCCAAATAATTATAGACCTATAAGTATAGTTCCTGCCGTATCCAAAATCATTGAATCAATAATTTCTGAGGATCTTATGAATTATTTTGAAAAGACAGGTCTATTATCAAATAATCAGTTTGCATATAGAGCGAAAAGATCAACATCGATGGCTGCTCAAAAAGTTGTTGCAAACATAATGGACGGTCTTGACTCGAGATATAAGGTAGCGGGCCTCTTTTGCGACCTATCCAAAGCGTTCGACGTAGTCAATCATACAATATTATTAGGCAAACTTATGGGGTAACGTTATGGGGTCAAAGGTCAAGACTTGAAATTATTTAGCTCCTTCCTTAGTGATAGACTACAAACGGTTGACATGAATATCGAAGGAGCCAGTGTAAAATCAAAATCAGGACTGGTGCATATAGGGATACCGCAGGGATCTGCCTTGGGATATACCTTATTTCTAATATTTATCAATGACTTACCCTTTCATATTAAAATCGAGGATGGAGAGGTCACCATATTCGCTGATGACCTCAATTTTATAGTATGGGCGAAAACTTTTGACGAGCTAGAAGAAAAATTGCAGTCGAAGCCCAAACATGCTTCGTAGGTTTCACGCTGGACTCACAACTCAATTGGAAGGCCCACATTAATAAGATGTGTGATAAATTAGGTCGTGCAAGTTATGCACTACGGAAATTACAACCGATTGTATCAGGAAGCACTCTGAAAAATTGTTACTATGCATACTTCCATTCTATAATGTCGTACGGTGTGATGCTCTGGGGCAACTCGACTGACTCGGAACGTGTCCTACTTCAACAAAAACGGGCTATTCGAGTTTTGGCTAGAGCTAAATTTAAAGAGTCTTGCAGAAATATTTTTAAATCACTAAAAATCCTCACGGTAGTGTCACTATATATATTTGAGGTTATAATGTATGTACGATTGAATATTGAAAGCTACGAGAAAAACTGTTCGCAACATGAGTACAACACTCGCCACGGTGCCAGTCTAAGACCCGTGATGCACCATAGCGCAATGGCAGAAAAGAACCCGCGAGTAATAGGCCCCAAACTTTATGAAAAGCTGCCTCAGTCACTAAAAGTGATTGATAGTAATATTGTTTTTAGGTGTCGATTAAAGGACATACTTGTGAACAAATCTTATTACAAGGTAACTGAATACCTTGATGACAATGTTACTGAATAATTATTGTACAGTTTATTGTATATTCGACTATTTTTATTTGACCATTGTGTGTGTGACCGATCGCCATTGATCGCCAATTCTGACGAGTAATGTAAATGACCAACATGTACCTAAAAATCATTTTTTATATGTGTGTGAAATTTTACATTATGGTAAATAAATACAATACAATACAATACATAAAAAAAAAGTCTTGAATAATTGTTTAACTCATTATTTTTTTTTGTGGATAAAATTTAATGGCCTCATACGTACGTTGTTCGGCGTCATAGTGGCAGCGTTCTTTCACCTAAACTTTGGTATGTGATATACATATAAAGGGGAATTGCCAATTTTAGGTTAGAAAACATTCGGAAAAATTGCGCGAGTGGTTTGCTTTCAAAAAATCCGTCTGTGCTTCTAAACATGTGAATCCTGTGGCCTGGGACTCAAGTGAGTGTGAGGCTCAACGGGTCAAATAACTAAGAACCTCGGCAAGGTGGTCGTCAACATCTGCTGGTTCACTCTTCACTGCAGTATCCATGTCCAGTGAGCGGGCATCAGGAACAGCAGCGGGCTCTGCCATTGATCACTTTGAATCGGCTATTTCCACGCAAGTGTCTGCAACAATCACTTTAGTGTTTTAGGAACAAACCAAAATAGCCCACGGCAAAGAATAAAATACTTCTTCTTCTTCTTCTTTTTATTTCTGGCGATTAGCCGATATACGTTCGACTTATTGCGCCAATATCAAGTCTTGAAAGATCCACGGTAATAAATAAGTACTACTTCTCACATAGAGAAAACAAATAATTTTGATATAAACAATGAATAATTTGCACTCAGATGAAGGAGAAAATTAAAAGGGAAAATGTATATACTTTTATATTCACTATATCAAATACAAAGAATATATATAATTATACAAATAGATCTAAATCAGTAAGTTTATAACTTAATATCATGAGTTCTAATAAAAGAGGCTAATAGTTTAAGAATTTTGAAATTATTTGAACAAAGAAGGGATGAAACATTAGTGGGAAGAGGAACCTTAAGCCTAGGGAGAGAATCATAAAGAGGAGGCGTATGCAGCCGGCAAGCAAGTAGAATATGCTCGACTGTACCCTCGTCCAGACCACACTCACATAGCGAAGAGTCCTTAATATGCAATTTAGCTAGGTGAAAAGGAGAACAAACATGACCAATTCGAAGCCTACATATTACTGAAGCAACTGTTTTATTCACATTTAATTTGAAAAACCATGGCTTGGATGGGATCTCAGGCTGGATATTAGCATAAAATGCTCCTTTATATTTACTTGTCCTATGCCAAGCCTTAGACCAAGATTTTTGTTGATAACCCTGAGGCAAACAAATTAAGTCATGACAATAGTTTCTAAAGTTTGATCGGTCACCATGGATCACTGCATCTTTAGCACACTCATCAGCACGTTCATTACCCATAATGCCACAGTGAGCAGGGATCCATGCAAGAACAACTTCAATTTTGTTTAAATGAAATTGAAACAGAAGTTCCCTGATTTGTAGAATAAGAGGATTATGAGTCTTAGTTTTGAAAGGATTTTGAGCAATTGATTGAAGGGAACTTCGTGAATCTGAGAGAATTAAGTTTTTAACCATGGATCCAGATAGTTGGATATATTTCAACGCCTCCAAGATAGCACGGACTTCACCTGTATATACAGATGCTTCAGGGGGACTCTTGGTCTTACAAACAATGTCACAATTTTGATGAAAAAGAGAGGAACCTACACATCCAACCGGGGACAGTTTAGAAGCATCAGTATAAATATAATGATAATCATGCCAATTTTCTTTTAGCCAGAAATTAAATTCATCATTCGCTTTTGAAGAATTCTTATCAATTCCAAAATTGAGAACAATTTTAGGGGAATAGATCAGAGCTTGATACGAAGTTTCAAAGAGAGGAAGACTTTTTGATCTATAAGTAACACTGTTCAAAGCAGAGAATCTTTGAAAACTTTTAACAAGTCTAGGGGAAGTTTTATTTAACCAATATCTTTTTGTGAAGGAAAATCTTGATAATAATTGGAGTTTTGGAAGGATTGGATGAGTAGAAAATTGAGCTACCCTAAATAAGTATCTGTCTGACAGATATTGTCTCCGTAAGTACAAAGGAGCATCCACACATTCAACCTGAAGAGCATTTATAGGAGATGATTTCATGGCTCCAGAGATAATGCGCAGGCACTTGGACTGTATAAGATCCAGACTTTTTAAAGCTTTACCGTTTGCTGGTTCAAAAATAAATGTACCATAATCCAGATGACTGCGAATAATAGCATTATATACCAATTTAAGCGAGAATGGATGGGCACCCCACCACACACCCGCTAATGAACGAATAATGTTAATGTTTTTCTCAGTTTTGGACACTATATATTCCATATGAGGGACTCCTGTCATCTTCGAGTCCAAAATAACTCCAAGAAATTTAACTGAGGAAAGTTGGGGAACAGGGGTTTCACATACAAAGATAGATAAATTAGGAATATTTCGCTTTCTTGAAAAAGCTACTACATTACTCTTGGAAGGGGATAAATCCAATCCATGAGAGTTTAACCACTGAACTAAGGATTTAATAGAAGAGTTGACTATATCTGCAGCTTTAGAAATATACTTATCTGAGATATATATTAGCAAATCATCAGCATATTGCAAGACACGACATGTTGAATTTACAGAACAAGCCAAATCACATGTATACAAATTATATAAGAGGGGACTTATAACTGATCCTTGAGGCAGACCTTTCCAGAGAGTTCTGGACTGAGTAAGCTGTCCATCTTCTGACCTGAGGAAGATTGTTCTTTGCACTAGAAGGTTGTTGATAAAAAGAACCAACTTTTCAGGCACACCCAGCTGAATCAGTTTTTGCCTGAGAATAGGAAGATGAACATTATCATAGGCTCCAGAAACATCTAAAAAGGCCGCTACCAAAGATTCATCGCGACTAAAGGCTAAGCGAATGTCAGTGCAAAATATACTTAAGTTATCCATGGTACTCCTGCCTTTTCTGAATCCGTATTGAGAATCAGATAATAGCCCATTACTCTCAGCAAACCATTCTAATCGGTTTTTAATCATGTGCTCTGTCACCTTTGAAAGCACAGAAGAGAGGGCAATAGGACGGTATGATGACCCCACACTAGGATCCTTTTTTGGTTTTAATATAGGAATAATCATCTGAGATTTCCAACTCTCAGGGACAACACCTGTGTAAAAGGAATGGTTTGCTAATTGTAAATAATATTCAAGACTGAAGTTATTTAAATATTTAACAAATGAATATGGGATCCCATCAATGCCAGGGGCAGTGTCATTTACATATTTTAACACTTTTTGAAGTTCTTCCAAAGAAAAGGGAGCTTCTAAGGGGTCCAAGGAAGGGGATGGATGGTACAGCAAAGGAATCTCAGTCAGTTGAGGTGACGACGACGGGGCTAGTTTATTAAGAAATTCAAACATCCATAAATCTGATGAAGACTTGGGGGGAGGATCTTCTCTGAAAGCCGACCTATATCTCTTTATGTTTTTCCACACAATAGACGGGGGAGTGATGGGGGACAAAGACTCGCAGAACCTGCGCCATCCTTCTCTTTTTTTCTTATTTAGCATCCGAGTGGTCTGAGCTGATGTTTTTTTTAAATGTAAAAAATTGCAATTGTTCATACATTCAGCATATTTTTTTTCCGATTGCTTTCTCACTTTTATAGCTTCAGTGCATTCTGCATCCCACCAAGGAGGGGATGGACGCCTATTCAGAGCAGAATTCTTTAATGGAATAAACTCATCAGCTGATGAGATAAGAGATTCTACAAATTTTGAATAGCACCACTGAAAATTAATTTCATTGACAGCGGGGAGATTTTTTATCTTTTCATCCACTGCATTTTTAAAAGCATACCAGTCGGCATCAGAAACCCGGTATTTCTGAAGTGGCTTTCTTGAAGGAAGGGGGAAGTTCCGAGAAGGCATCGTCATTAAAATTGGAAAGTGATCACTTCCATGAGTTGAGCTCAAGGTATTCCAGGAGAGTAATAAGGCAAGATCTGGGGAGCAGAATGACAGGTCTACAAAGCTGAGGTTCTGGAAAGGCGATACTCGGCGGGTGGAAGATCCATCATTCAACAGACACAAATTTAGCTCATCCATGATATCTACCATTTTAGAGCCAAATGAGTCCGAGGAAGGAGCACCCCATAAAGTATGTTTGCAATTAAAATCTCCCATAATTAAAAAGGGTTTGGGAATGGAAGAAATGAGAGACTTTAAAACTTGATGAGAAGAAGGGGATGGTTTAGGAACATAAACTGAGAGGAAAGAAATATTTTGCACCCTCACCGCAACAGCATTAATACTGTCACCGTGGGGAGGCAAGATAATGGGAGAATAAGGAAATGAATTATTTACAATGAGGGCGCTACCGCCCCATCCATCCTGTCTGTCATCCCTGAGAAAAGCATAGCCGGGAACCCGAAAGTGGGAATCCGGTTTAAGCCAAGTCTCAGAAATGGCAAACACCATGGGAGTGTGTTTATTAATTAAGTAAACAATTTCAGACTTTTTACGAACAACGCTTCTACTATTCCATTGTAGAAACGTTGTTCTTGAGAAGGGCATCTTTTAAAATAGATAAAATAGGAAACAGTTTAGAGGCAACGTTGGACGGTAAAGAGCATTTGGACGAGACAAGGTTCACAAGTAAAGAAATTAAAGTAATGATTGAATCAGAGGAATCACCCGAACACTGAACCTCTGGAGGGTACGCACAGCCGTTTGAAGAGGGAGGAATATCGAAACTCTTGAGAAGAGAATTATGTTCTCTACTGTCATAACCAGGAGAGAGGGGAGCATGGGATCGAGGATTCAAGTGAACCGTTTTCTTATATGAAGAATTAGAAGAATTGATAGATGGAATACGAATATTTCTAGACGGAGTATTCACTGATGAAGTGGACGCCACACTTGCATAAGACCGATTTCCATAAACGGGAAATTTTTTCGAGGCTTCTGGGTACGAAATTGCTTCCTCCGCCATAAGATGTTTAATAGATTGCTGTCTTAAAAATTCTGGGCATTTTTTATTAATGGCAAAGTGATTGCCTCTACAGGTAATGCAGGAGACATCCGCTTCATCCAGAGCACACACTTCTCCAGAGTGCGCCTCACCACACCTGTAGCAACGAGGTTTCGACCTGCATTGTACCTTCGTATGACCAAATCGGCAACAATGGAAACACTGTATCGTAGGGAATTTATACAGATCTACCACAAGTGAAGAATGAACGCAAAAAATTCTTTTGGGAAGGGTTTGACCGTCAAATGTTAAGATGACCGACTCTGTTGGTTTCCAAACGACTGTGGCATCCACTGAACTTTTATAATTTACTCTACGAGCTTTCAATACAGGGCCACATCCTTCCGGGACACGAACCTCTTCTATTATTTGTTCCGGAGACCACTCCCGAGGGATCCCCTTCACAATTCCAATGCGAGTGACGTTAAATGAGGGAATGAAAGCCTTGTACTTTTTTTCTAGGAGCATTTCGTTTAAGACAAGCTCGTTTGCATCCTGAAAATGTTTCAACTCTATGGAAACCCTGTTTCGACCAATGCTCTTTACCCCATCTTCGACTATGTTTGAGATGTTCATCTTCCTCATGAGGAGTCCAAAAGTAATGGGATGAATGGATGTTCCCGCCGAGGGATCTTCAAACTCTTTTTGCACGTGAACTAGGAATGGACCCTTATCTAAAGAATTATACATCTTCCTGTTCACTGAGCTAGGAGAGCCATGAACAAGAGAGGCAGAAGGGATAGTAGTCAACTTTGAGGAATTATTATAATTTTTAATGTTTTCCTCTGCCTCTGTTTCACTGGGAAGAACATGAACAAGAGGATCAGTAGGGGAAGAAGTCTTCTTTGAGAAATTTTTTTTTTTTTTTAAGATTTTCTCATCTTCTATTTGACTATCTGACGAATCCAAAACATTAGACTGGGATTTAGATCGAAACAGTTTTTGGTTCTTATTGTCAGATTTAGGCGCCTTCCTTTTTCCATGCCTGCACACTTCCGGAAGGGCGCGAGGGGCTGAGGGAGGCAACAAAAAGCCATCCTCATTCAAGGAAGTATCAAAAGCTGCAAATGAATTATTAGTATCAATTGTCATGTACAAGCTAGGGGAAGGAGGAGCATTATTGACAAAGGATTCGTCACTGAGCGATACGCTCTGAGTGTTAGTAAGATCGAGAGACCGCCGGCATGACCCCGGCAACATACCACCTCCTCCAGGATCTTCAGGGTCGGGAGGCTTATGTGGCATTGTTGTTACTCAAGTGCTTAAACCAACTTCCTAGTGCAAATTACATTTACTTAGCTCAATAAAATTTTATAAAATAACTCAGCCAAAAGAAACTCGTGTATCCTCCGACGACCTTCAATTGTTTCACTGAGCGATGCAGGATGCTTGCAGGATGCCAGGAGAGGAGGAGAAGACCACTTGATAGGAGCAGGATTACAAAGCCAGGTGAGCGGAAGGGAACGACTGTAGATTAGGAGGGATTTGCAGAATATTTTCAGCGGAGCACTTATTTCACAACCGAAACCAAACGACGTTCAATTGTTTTTTCCTATACATCATTCATTGATAGCAGGGGCAGGCAGGGTCTGGCATACACGATCGACAGCAAAAGAATTCGAATAAAATACTACTGCTGTCGTGTCGTCGTGCGTGCGTGACCAAAGAATATAATACTACTAGTGCGTGAGCAAGAAAGAAAATTACTTAATTTATAACATATAAGTTACTCTATGTGCGTGAGCGTGACTCGTGGCGTTACTCTATGCTCGTGGCCTATGTTTGGAATTATATCTTTGGTTATGAAGCCACATTTCGAGAGGGACAGCTCTACAGAAAATTCGCGCAAAATGAAAGAGACAACACTGCACTTCCCTGCTATTACTGAATTGCCAATTCCAGAGTTTTATGGGGAAATTTATTCAAACTAATTACACGAAGTAAGCACGACAGTTATAGGTACATCTGTAAAAAAATACGGAACAGTAAAATATAATATTTTCTCCACTTAATTGCTTAAATCAGTAATTTCAGACAGTGGTATAGTGCCTGGGACGGCTCTCGGCGTGTCGTCGCCGCAGCGGGCGACCCGCCACGCGAATAAACTATACAAGTACGGTGCGGGTGCGAGGGAGAACACCGACGAACCGCTGCGGCGGCGGCGACACGCCAAGATCCGCCCCGCGCATTATAAGAAGGTTTTTTTATTCAATTAAAATAAAATTTAATTGAGCATTTTTACATTTTTTAGCTGGCAACATTATGGATTCCAGCATTATTTACGAAATTTTACCCAAAGAAAAGAATCAACCACGTAAAAACACGGTGATGCCTTTTATTTTTCGTTCGAAAACGAATGCACCAAGCTTGCAGCAAACAGTAAAAGTATTTGGGTGAAGTGCAGTGTACCTACAGCTTCACGGTAGTCATGTGGGTTATCAACAATTTTTGGCAACCGTGGTCTAACCGATATCTGTCTTCAATACCGATATTGATATCCGTTGCCAAATATCGGTATCAAAAACTCTGATTCCTAGTTAAAAAAAAAAAAAAAAAAAAAAAAAGTTGTTTTTTTTTTTATGGAACCTGACACGGTTGGCTACATCACCTACAACATCCGTGATGTCAGCCCATAACACAGGGTGAACTAGGTGCCATGTCAGTGCTTCCCTTCATTTCATGTCGGCTACACTAAACTGGACGGAAAACACGAACTATTTACATAGCTTACATTACATTACATAGCATTACATTTTCGTTGGCCATTATGATGCCTTTCTTTTTAACATTTTAAAAGTAAAGTTCTGTCTTTACATAATTTATTTTAACACTAATCAATTTTTTTTATACACTATGTTCACGCACTATGTCATTGTTTATTAACGAAAAACCTACACACTAAGAAAGAAGAGTTGTACATACACACTTAAATACACAGTAAAGTATAAACAAAGTTTCTGTCCTGAACTACGTAACTCAACTCAACGTTCTGCGTGTCCGGCGTGCCTGCGCGGCGCGACGCCGGAACGCACCGTGTGACATACATCACTATTCACAAATCACAGTCACATCACAGCGCAGCACGTACGCACCGATACTATGGATATCTCTCCGCGCAGCGGCACCGCTCGGGCAGCGGCGCCGCGCGCCGCACCGGCCGCCACCGAAACCGTAACGCACCGCACGCACCGTCCGTCACCGTCCGTACCGCACCGAGTGTATCGGTAATCTGTGGTGGCTGGCTAGTGGCTACTGGCTCGATCGGCCGGCACTAAAACTAACTGAAACTGACTGGATTGGCACAACTGGTTGTTCTGATATCTAAATAACTGACAACTGTTCTAGTTGTCAGTTGTCACCCGCGCCGTTAGATATTTCGTAAATATCTAAGATCTTCGTAGATTTCCAACCCAAATACGACCTTATTGGTTCTACCATAAAGGTAATTTTTCCATGAAAAGATTTATTTGGTGAAACTAAAAGGAATCGCACGTGCTCTTTCTTGCATTTGGGGACTTACTTAAAGAGAGAGGGAAGGCATAATAGTTGTCGGATATCAGTTGTCTGTCAGCCTGCCTGGCATACGCTGTTCGTTCGCTCGCTCGCTACCTACCTATACTTTGGTTGGTTGGTTGGTTGGTAGCCGATAGCCGATAGCCGATGTTTGCTATGACAACACCGATGTGATACGTTAGAGGCGTGGCAACGGTTTTCAGCTACGTTTCGCTGTAGCGGACACATGAGTACTTCACGGAGGTAAGAAAAGTGCTTTTGATACTTGTCGATATTTCAAATTTTTCCACGATATCTCCTATATTTTCCAAATAACATAATGTTACAGCATGTTATTTATTAGATGCTTGCCTTTGTCTGTAGTACAGTAGTATGCCGCACGCCTTTGTGTACAGGAAATTGAAATACGTCTCTAGTTCTCTATTACGAGAGATCCACAATAAAAAAAAAACAATGCTGCTGGTTAATTAGGTAAGGTTTTTATTGACTCAGTCCTATCCGATAAATGTACTGCAGCCTTAGAATATATTTATGACTCCCCTCTGATTCAACTCCTGCAGTAGCAAACCAATTTAGGTTACTGTCTACAACGGCCGACCACAAATCAAAGTATGTAGGTACTAATAATCTTATAAATAAAATCTTAGTGGTTTCTTTCCCAGATAACACCATAAAAGTCCGTAAAATGTGGGGCGTCTTCTGCAAAACACGCGGTCGAAGCAGCACGATCATATAACAGATTTCCTTCACCTAACTTGAACAATTTTGAAAGGTAAGACCAATGGTATGTACAATACTTATGGAAGTCAATCAGAACGGTACAGAAAAGATGTGAGTGAAATTGACAGCATAAGCGATGAGTCACTCAGTATCTGGGGCTTTACTGGCCTCTCTCAAGCGCGATGTTGTGGGTTCGAATCCCAGTCCTTGTAAAAATCTTTACAATTTGCCCGTCGTCGCTCCGGCGAGTGAAGGAAAACACTGCAAGGAAATCCTTTCCATCCTTACAAGGTGGTAGGACTTACCACTGAAAATCAATCAATCAATCAATCCGAATCCAATCAATCAATTTACTTCTACGTCACGGCATGCCGTCAGCGGGCTGAACAGTTAATATAAATGCGCACGCAGTCACGGGTAAATGCTGGTATTATATACATACATGCTCATTACTCCTAATATGTTACAGGTGAGCTGCCCCTGCAAGCAGTGACAACGGCGAACCTCGTAGAAGATGTGGACCAGCTCTTTGGGCAACAACACAAGCAAGCCATTAAACATTGAAAGTGGTTAGGAGCGACGGCCACTCCACCTACCCACAATGAGTGGATTGCTACAATAGAAGCACTTGAGCGTTTGTATAAAATGTTACAACTTTTATTTAGTCTCAACGAACTGTCTAAATCAAGACAATTTAGAAAACATGTTTGGGGGCGTAAGATCGAGCTGTGGAAATAACAACAATCCCACAGTCCAGCAATTCTTGCTGGACTAAAAACTGTGACGATTAGTGGCATAGTGGCGCACAGTCGTAGTACAAAATGTATCTTACAAGGTCAGTTACATTTAATAAATTATTTAGAAAACTTCATTTGTAAAGCGCCCCAGCTCAAACAGATAAAGACAAATTGTTTTATGAAATGTTCGAGGAAATCGTGCATTTGTAATTATATATAAGGGTAATATTGTAAGTATGTAGTAATATGAGGATGTTCATTATATATAAGCATTGATTTATGAGTTATTATGTACATACTTGTTATAAGCCAAGTTGTTATAGGCGAACTTCACCATATAAAATTTTTTTAAGAGAAAAACAAACAAAAAAAGATCATAAAACAAACTTATTATATACAGTTTCCTATGTTGTACGGTTTGTGTCAATTATTTAGATGAAATTGCTTATTTACTTTAATATTTACTTGTGTAATAGTTTACTTGTGCAAACACTTCATTTCGTAATAAAAGAGAATTTGCAGTGTACTCATGATGTTATTTATTTGGCACATTTAGCTAAACTGTGACCATCTCACATTGATAGTTCTAAAATTGTCAGTCCTGTCTGCTCAGTCAGAGTGGGCTGACAATTTTAGAAATATCAGTGTGAAATGGTCACAGTTTGGCTAAATGTGCAGTACACCTACTAAAAATAAATTTAATTCGAAATTCCCGCCAATTCCCGCCAAGTGCTAGTTCTGAAAGTCGCCGCAGTGGCCGCATTTGGCGCCACCAAGGTTAAAACATAGGCAAACAAATTTTGTATGGGCTTGTGCTTCTTCTACGCCCTAGTAGTATGTATTATATTCAGCGTTGCCAGAAGGTTACATATAGGTTAAAAGTAACCCTTTTAGGTTACTTTTAACGCTGAAAGGTTACTTCTAGGTTACACGACTCAAAAGGTTACTTTTAGGTGATTTTTCAGAATTAATTTGTATAATAAATTTTAAATTTCTTTTCTTACACGAAACCTGATTAAACGGCGGAAATAGATCTAGGTTTGTGTCACAGACTATTATACTTTACTTTGGATTCAATGCGAGTTCCGTGGGCAGAACTCTGCTTTATATTTTTTTTCATGTTGGCAACGCAACGCTTCGCTCGTAAATCGTCGTGGTTCTGTCTGTGTGTATTCTAAAAACATGTTAAAAATACGCCTTTCTCTCTCACACTAAAGGGTGTGAATAACCAAATCACAAAAGCGCCTCGCTTGCTCGCTCGATCAATCTAATTCGCTCTTTCGAGTTCGTTTGCTGTCGTTCGTTCGTGTCGCCTCCAGTCGTCGATGGTCGTGTCGTGTTCGTCGATGAATCAAAGAAAGTTTAGTTTTGTTTGTTTGTGTCGTTCAGGCCTACTTACATAGTGGTTTGAATTGAATTTTTGAATTTAAACGTATTTTTTTACACATATTTTTTAAACGATTCCTAAAAAAAAAATTCAATCCAATCAGTATGTTGGGTACCGTCTATCCTTTTTAGTTCAGTGTAATAACATTTTATATGATCTTAATTTCAGGTGTTTAGCTAGTAAAATGCAACTTAAAATGGAAAACCACTAAATCATTCACATTTGTGTAAGTTAATACAACCAACATATCGAGGGCATTCTTCAAAAACGAGTTATCTGCAAGAATTGTAGTTTTGAGAAAAATGCTTTTGAAAGTTTAAGTGCTTGAAAAACTGTCTGTAATTTAAAAATTATTTCTACGGTTTTTTATACTTAGCCATTGTTTCATAAACTATTAATTCATCTCGGAATTTGAACTATCAAGTTGCAGTTTTTTTTTTAAATAAAAATATTCCAAGGAAGGTAGTGTAGTTAACTCGTTTGACAAGTACACAATTTGGGGAATTTGACCTAATTTGCATGCATTTTAAATATAAATGCTTATAGGGCGTTTGACTTGAATAATTTATAAAAACAAGCAAACTATCTGTTCAACACTTTTCAGTACAAAAAGTACAATTTGTTAAACTTATGTGCTTTACAAATCGAACTTAAGACAATTTTTCGTAGGTATGTAATTTTTTTTATGTAAACCGACATGAGTGGCTGTATCGAGAGACCAATGGTGCTGTAGACAGACCCAAAATCACCTCTCCTCGCGAAACCACGCTCAGTTAGGTGCACTGCCAGCAGATTTGCGGACTGTTGCTAGGCTGTCTAGCCTGTTAATATGACGTTTGAAGACACCCAGGTTAAAGGATTCGGGAAACACACTCGCCCGAAGACGGTTCCATACCCTAGCGGTGCGACAATGAAACGATTTAGAGAACCGATGGGTTCTCAAAAGCCCAATGTCAATAACAAAAGGGTGCTGGGTCACTCTGCGAAGAGTCAGGCGGAGATAGGACGGGTGGCAGGGAATAAGGGATGCTAGTTCCATAGTTCCACATACCAGCGTCCGTGAGAGTATCTGTAAACCGAACTAAGCGAGCGAACTAAGCGAACCCACAAATCGTCTGTGGCTCAGAGACTCCAGACCATTTGTAAGTTTCGGGTCACCAACAAGACGGATGGCTCGACGCTGTATCGAGTCCAAGGACGCAAGCAGATAATGGGAAATACCCTCCCAGCTGTGACTGCAGTACTCCATCACCGGCATAATCTGTGTTTTGTACAACAGGAATAGTTGTGCCGGTGAGAAGAACCGCCGATTGCGGAAAAGTATTCCTAAATTTCTGGATGCAGTTTTGGCCTTAGACTCAATTAGTTGCCGGAAAACTACGTCTTTGGAAATAATGGTGCCTAGGAGGTCCAGGTGCTCCGAGACAGGTACGACGCTGCCTTGGAAACTAGCTTGGAAAAGAATGGGAAAATTGGACATTCAAAGTGTTTTGAAATTGAACAACAAATTTTTACACAAATGCACACCATTTATTGACATAAACAATACTTTTTTTAATTCTTCATCTGCAGATTCTTCTACTGCAGGCTCAGGCACACGATCAAATGCAGTAGAACAGGTAGCCAGGGCCTTGAACCAGGCGTGAAACTGTTCCGGGATAACTCCTTTTGTACACAACTTGACCAGATCATTCTTCTTGGCTACGTTGTTCGGCAATGGTTTATTATAGAGGGGTTTTAAATCGGCCAAAGTAATAAATGCTTCATCTTCAGAGCTGCTTAAATTAGCTGGTAGTTCGTAGGGCTTGAAGGTTGGGTCTTGGGTCTTCATCTGATAGGTCGCTACTGAACAGATTATTCAGCTCATCGGCCATACGTATTTGTTTTTCATCGAGTTCGGACGAATCGGCTTCAGAATGATGATTCAAATCTGTAAGATGCGCAATTATTCCAATTAAAACCTTTAAACTAGAAAACGGTTCGTAAATTAATAAATATGCATGGCATATGGATCCATAGTTAAGCATAAGTACTAGAAGACGAATCTCGTAAAATTGCTTAGTGCCTGTTGTCATTATATACGAATCCCTTTGTTGTCTTTTACGACATGCATGGGAAGAAATGCAGTGGGTCCACTTATATTCTTTTTATGTGCCGGAACCCACACAGCGAAATAACCTAAAAATGTGACTTTAAATAAAATATTATAGATGTTTGAAACACTTACCCTTAAAAATTTTTGTTTTTCCAATCGCCAAATCGACTAACTGACTGCCTCTTGAGAACCTCATCTTCTTGGAACTTCACTTACTGGTCGAATAACACTTTACACGCGCACGCGCCGCGCGCTCGACACGAGCGCGGAAGTACTGCTCAAAACCGTAAAAATACTATAACTCGTTTGACTTGCACAAAGGTTGTTAGAAATTAGGTTTTGTATGGACAAGTGAATGACACTAAAGTGTTTTATTGGTTTCCTCCTGCAAAGTATATATTGTACTTAATATGAGCATAGTACAGGTAAAACAAGTTAAGTGAAGTTAATGTATTTGACTTGAAATCTACAACGAATGTGAACGAATAAAGTGACAAGAAAAGCCAGGCAAGTTACTGTAATGGTTTTGTCTGGAAAAAAATTACGAAATTAGTACATTATATGATTTTAGTGTGTTTGACATGTTTTTAATTTGTAATAATTGTTTAGTTATCAGGTTCTACCACAATCTAATTTAAAAACGAAGCCTTTTATCAAGAAATGGGTTTTACTGGGAGGTAGAAAATTAAAAACTGTCTAAAACTGCATTTTTAGTTCATTTTCGCAAAAAATGTCAGATAACTCGTTTTTGAAGAATACCCTCGATATATCCATCAACTTTGAATACATTACTAATTGAAAAAAAAAATGAAAGGTTACTTTTCACACTAAAAGGTTACTTTTTTTCTATTTGAGGTAACTTTTGACAAGACCCCGCTGGCAACACTGATTATATTCTTTGCGCGGAGCGTCAGTGTAGTAGTATTATATTCTTTGGTCAGTGGGCTGTGTGCTGTGTGTTGCAATGCAATCGGTCCGCGAGGGAGCACAATGTCATGTTTCGCAAATTCGAAATGCCGGTTACCGAGACTCAAACTGAAGACGGAGGTTACACGCTAGGTTTGGCATCAGTTCAGTCCGTGACCTTGGTCACGCACGACCAGATTGACGCCAGACGTAAAATGCATTCGCACTATCAGTCTGCCAATCCCTAGTATGAATTTAATACAGTGCGACAAGGATTGAAATGAACGTGGATGACGTTTGTGGGAGGGCGCTGTTGCAGCATTAGGGTTGTCAATTTTGAAAATTTCCTTACACTAGGGGAAAATATCGCTGCAAAAGAAAATGTATGTATAGTACCTATAAGTTAAGTAGGTACTTACTTATTTTTTATTTTATGTATTGAATTTTAGGAAGACTTGCTCTCTTGACTTCATTTATTTACAAAGATTTCTGCTAACAACGCCACATACTAAGAAGTGATACTAACGTACGCGTGATTCACGCGTGAAGTAGTCCTGGGAAATATATTATATAGCAGGCAATATATTCTATTATAAATTTACAGCAGTTATAACGTTAGAAATATTCCACCTTTCCTGGTGTTTGCTATAATGCTATTTTGCTATTTATACTCGTACGTACCGCCATCTAGTTGATATATTAAAAATTATTTGTAGTGTAGTCTGTAGGTATGTGAAGCTCTCGCTCGATAGAGGGCAGTGTTAATAGTATTTTGTAACGTAACCCTCAATACAATGACTTAAGGTTACATTTTAAATAATTAAATAAAACAGCAGACTAGCACATTAGAAATATTATAATAGAATTAGACTGCTGTTTGTTAGAAACAGCAACAGCAACAATAAAACAGCAGTATAGCAGTACGCGCTCGTTGCTTGCTATGAGCAGACTTATACAGCAGCAGCAGACAGCAGTTTATATAGCAACTTAACGTGTCTAGCAATTATTGTGTCTAGCTAGTGTCTAGTCTACTAGATATATTTTAATAGGAATAAAAACATGGTTTATATAATATAGTGGGTGAACCATAAGATTAGCAATATTTTTGAAAATGCCGCCGCCGAGCTGAATGACAAGTTGTGCAATCTTAAAATTACTGATTTATTAACTGAATAAAAATATCATAAAAGCCTTTACAAATACATAATAAATACCGTCGAAAATATTATATAAATTTCGAAGAAATGGCAGAAGGACCTGGCATCCAAGCAAATAATTTAAAAAATATTGACCACAGACAGATTATTGATCTGTCTGCCTGCTGTATTTCCGTGATTGTTATAACACTAATATTTATTTCTTATTTCAATTATGCTAGTTATTCCAACAGCGTTAGATTCGAATTCCAACAACAGCACCAAAAACAGCAATATAGCAATATAGGACTTTAAAACAGCAGCTATATAAAAACAGCAGATCATTCTAACGTGCTGTTGAAAAACAGCCGTTATTCCCACGACTATGCGTGAACGGGTGAAACACGAAACGGTCATCTGGCAGCACTGTGGCGGCGTTAGTTCAGCTGTCACCCACGTTCATTTCAAGCCTTGTCGCACTGTCGCTATCTTATATCAACTTCTTCATCTGCGTTACCTTCCTGTTACTGTGACTGCAAGCAAGTTGGCTATTCAGATAGAAAGAGGAGAATCAAAAGGAAAAGCTAATCGCCATTTTGGGTTTGAGATCCAAGTTTTGTAATTTTAGATTTTCTTTGAATAAATAAAGATGGATGAAGAACGGCCGAGCCCTAAACCTCCTGATCCCGATGAATCAGTTAGAGATTCTCATATTTTGAACTCCCCGGGGGCGTATGAGTCCGTTGGTATGGCTTCGCCACCAAGCGGCTTTACTATTATGAAATCGAAGCATCTGTCTAAAAAACGTCGTAAGACTACAGTGGTGAAGTCAAAAAGATCGTCCCAACTATCCCTATCATCACAATCATCGTGTTCAATTACTGATCTTTGCTCCGAACAGGTTTCCGGAAAGAGTGAGCCTTCCTTCCCGGCTGGCCAAAGGTCTCTTCCGGGAACAGGTTCAATGATCGACTCATTTTTGCCATTAAGCCAAAATACAGTTCCTTCGACCATTACATCTTTGAATATAACGACCCAAATATCACAATCTAACAAGGATATGACAAATATGACTCAGACAATGAATAATGTTTCCAGAAAATTATATTCTCATTCTGATGCAGGGCCCTTCATCGTTCATGTCCAAAGGAATGAAGCGGATCCCAAATCTGGTACGGTTATTCAGCCAATAAAGTTTGGTATTTTACTACGTAATATATGCAGGTTAAAAACATTAAAGCAGATGGTGTTAAATCAGTTGGCAGGAATCGCATCTCTGTGGAATTCTCAAATAGCAGTGATGCCAATCTTTTCATAGAATCTCAAGTTTTGTCTGCTAAAAATTATAAGATTTTCATTCCTAACTTTAATATAACCCGTATGGGAGTAGTCAAAGGGGTCCCTCGGGATTGGACAGAGGATGATATTTTGAAGGAGATTAAAGTGCCCGAAGGGTTTGGAAATGTCATAAAGGCTCGTCGCATGAACTATAAAAATCGTACTAACAATGGACCTACAGAGTGGAATCCTACTGAAACAGTGGTTCTTACTTTTGATGGACAAAGACTGCCTCCTAAGGTTTTCCTTTTATACACTTCTCTGTCTGTAGATAAGTATACCTTTCCGACTATTCAGTGTTATAACTGTTGCAGATTTGGGCACTCGAAAAACATTTGCAGGTCTGCTCCCAGATGTTTTAAGTGTCGCGGCTCTCATACTGGTGAATCATGTACAACAGCTGAGAATGACTCTGTATGTGTCTCGTGTAATGGTAGGCATATTGCCACAAGTAAGTCTTGCCCTGAATATATGAGACAGCTGAATATTAAATTAAAAATGTCGGAAGAGTTCATTTCATATAATGATGCTTCTAAATTAGTTCCAATATCCAGAAGGTCTTATGCTGACATAGCATCAACTCCGATAAATACCCTCTCTTCCCATAATATTCAACCTTCTCCTTCCCGTTTGAATCCTCAGTCTTCCTCACACATTAAAACTACTTTTACAATGCCTCGTCCTCGTTCTCCTCTTTCCCGAGGTTATGACCGTATTGCTCATCAAAAAATAGTCAATGATGGCATTCCTTCTTCCAGCAATGGTTGCGGTTATGCTCCAAAAGAAGTGTCTGATAATAATATAGATTTTTCAGCAATTTTAAAAATTATTATAAATGTAATTAACATGCACCCTGAAATTATACCGTCCCACGTTGCCTCAAAAATTTTATCCATTTTAACATTAATAGAAAATGTCTTCTCGACTGTCAATCCTGCAGTGGAACTGCAGAAGTATTTGCAATAAGCGTTCAGACTTTTTTTATATTTTAAATAAATATAATCCATATATTTGCGCCCTTTCGGAAACCTGGTTGAAACCCAGTTCTAAATTTTCAGTTTCAGGATTTTCTTCTATAAGAGATGATAGAGTTGATGGCCACGGCAGCTGCGCTCTCTTCATTCACAGAGATCTTCCATATTCCCATATCAAGCTTCCTCACTTTGGGGATAGCATTAATGCTGTAGCTGCCCGCATCGCTTGTATATCGTACCTTTCCATTTACATTCCACACCCTTCAACTTCTACTGTCCATGATGTAAAACGTATAATAAAGTTTTTACCTAAACCTTTTATAATTTTAGGAGATTTCAATTGCAAACACCATCTTTGGGGCTCATCTTCAAATGATAACTTTGGAAATAAACTGGTAGACATGATGGATGAATTCAACTTATGTGTATTAAATGATGGTTCTCCCACTCGTAGAGTATCACCTTTTCAAAATACTTCCATAGTTGATCTTTCATTCTGCACTATTGATTTAGCTTCTATTTTGCTGTGGAAAACCTTAGATAGTTCTTATGGCAGTGATCATTTCCCAATATTATTATCGTTTCCTTCCAAAAATGTTATAAAAAAAAAGAAAGATCCTCTTTTAAAATATAACATTAATAAAGCTGATTGGGCATCGTTTAGTGAGTCTGTAGAGGAAAGTCTTAAACTTTAGTGAATAATGATAATATATCGAATGTTTATTCCAAATTTGTAGCATCTTTAATATCTGCTGCAGACCAACACATCCCTCGTAAGTGTCTTAATTATAAAAATCGCCGTACCCCTCCTTGGTGGGATGTCGATTGTTCCTTGGCAATAAAGGACAGGAAACATTCAGAAAAAATTTACAAAGAAAATATGTCTGAAATAAATTATCTTTCTCTTAGAAAAATTCAAGCCAAAACTACTAAACTTCTTCAGGAGAAGAAAAGAAAGGGCTGGCAAAGCTCTTGCTCTTCTCTATCTCCTGCATCAAAGTCATCCATTGTTTGGGAAAATTTGCGTAAATTTAGATCCTCTTGTAGTGACCATAATTTCAATAAGCCCAGTTCAGACTCTTGGTTGAATTCTTTCTTGGATAAGTTGGCTCCTCCTTTCGCGCCCAACTTGGATAATATTCCATTTTCCTACATCCCTCCTCTTATCCCTGATTTCATGGAAAATATTTTCTCTTCTCGTGAACTTGACCTTGTCCTCAATTCTGTAAGGAACACCTCTCCAGGAATTGATGGCATCCCTTATGCGTTCCTTTTCCACTGCAATAATGGCTCGAAAGAGTTCCTTCTTTCAATGCTAAATTTAATTGTTAGAACAGGTAATATTCCTGAGGTATGGAAAACCCAAATAATTATTCCCATCTTAAAACCTAAAAAAGATCCAAACGAAGGTTCCTCATATCGACCCATAGCTCTTTCTTCTGTCATGGCCAAGGTTGCGGAGCATCTGGTTAAAAATCGACTTGAGTGGTTTGTGAAAAATAAATCCATTTTGGCTAAAAGTCAATTTGGTTTTAGGAAGGGTCGTAGTACAATGGATAGTTTAAGTATTTTTTCCACTGATATTAATCTAGCGTTTACTCGAGGAGAGTCGGTAGTTGCTTCGTTTTTAGACATTTCAGCCGCTTATGATAATGTTAATTTATCTGTGCTGAAGCAAAAACTAATAAAATTACAAATACCAACTCTTTTGGTTAACTTTATCTCGAATCTTTTAGCTCAAAGGAAAATTGTTATCCGTTCGGAAAATAATGACGCCCCATGTAGGATAATATGGAAAGGCCTTCCGCAAGGATCTGTTTTAAGTCCTCTTTTATATAACCTATATACTCATGACCTATAACGCTCAATAACCCCTTTTGTTAGAGTACTTCAGTATGCAGATGACCTATTATTATATTGTAATAACTCATCTATCTCTAAAGCCTCCAACTCTCTCAACGAGTCTCTGGGATCCTTGAGTTTATGGTTGTCTAATCATGGTTTAGATTTATCCCCTTCTAAAAGTACTTGTATAATATTTTCTAGGAAGCGGTTAATTCCTTTCATTAACATTTTATACAATGGTATTCAAATTCCTCAGGTTCAAGAGGTGAAATTCCTTGGGGTAATTTTAGACACGAAAATGTCAGGTTCTCCTCACATGTCTTACGTTCATAATAAATGCGAGAGGAACATAAACATAATACGGGCCTTATCTGGAGTTTGGTGGGGTGCTCATCCCTATTGTCTTAAATTAATATACAATGCCATAATTAGAAGTATTCTGGATTACGGCACCTTTATTTTTGAGCCATGCAGCAAAATTGCATTACGTAAAATAGACTCTATACAATCAAAATCCCTACGAATAATCCTTGGTGCCATGAAATCTAGTCCCATTAATGTCCTTCAAGTTGAAAGCGGTGACCCTCCATTATTCCTACGGAGGCAATACCTATCGGATCGTTATATCTTGAGAGCTGCTCAATTCAAATTTCATCCCATATTCCCTAAACTTAAACTTCTTAATTTATATTACCATTCTAAACGTTTCTGGTTCAATAAGTTATGCCCACGCCTTCTAAAAAGTTACAAAAAATTTATAATCTTAAATCATCGTACCTTTAGATCAAATTATCTTCCTCTGTTTGAAACTCCTTTCTTAGCTCTTGTTCATTCACCTAATATTATTACATCCCTTGATATATCTAAAGACTCTCCATATGCCAATAGACAGTTTAACAGAATTGTATCTCTGAAATGGCCTGACTGGAATCACATTTATACTGATGCATCAAAAACATCTGAATTAGGTTGTGTTGGATCAGCTTTCTTTCATCCTCAAAATAATGTGATTCGTAAAATTAAAAGCCCTCCGGAATCGTCAGTATACACTGGAGAGTGTTTAGCTATCTTGGAAGCCATTAAATATGTTATCCTAATCAAAGCCAATAAATCTGTTATATTTTCAGATTCATTGAGTGCTCTTCAGGCTATCATTCAAAACCCTTTCAAAAACTGTCATCAAAATCCTATCATTTTCAATATTCGAAATTTACTATTTTTCTGTTCGTCCATCAATATCAACGTGGCCATTGCCTGGATCCCTGCACACTCGGGGATAGTTGGGAATGAACGCGCAGACAACCTGGCTAAAGATGCTATTCTCCATGGTGATCGATTTCCCTTTTTAAATTACTCCTCTGATCTTATTAACCTATCCCATCAATACCTTAAAAAATCTTGGTCCAATAATTGGTCGAAAACTAGTAAAAAAAAGGGCCTATTTTATTCTAAAATACAGTTGGAGATTCCTTCAAAGCCCTGGTTTTTCAAAATTAATTGTCCTAAAATTGTCTCCTCCGTTATTTGTCGCTTACGAATAGGCCACTCTTGCCTTCCTTCTCATCTTTTCAAAATTCGTGTTATTAATTCTTCTCTGTGCGAATGTGGACTAGGAGAGGTCGGTGATGCCACAGCATATATATGGCTAAAGCAGTATGGAAACTACGTACAAAACGATCGAAACGACGCACTCACACACACGCACGCCTCAACAAGGCCCCGAAGCGAATGTCGCAAACAATCAGTCGCGGGTGCCGCGTCCGAGTGGTCGTGTTTGTTTTTGTTGCATGCGCCACGGACAGTCCGCGATCTTTTAGAATGCAAAAAAATTTTTACAAACGTTTTTCGACTGTTGTCACTTTATATTAACTTTTGACAAATGTTGACAACTTTTGTCAACTTTTCTCATCTTTTGCCAACTTCTGTCACATTTTGTCAACTTTTATCGACTGTTGTCAACTCTTGTCAACTTTTCTTATCTTTTGCCAACTTCTGTCACCTTTTTCAACTTTTATCGACTGTTGTCTCACTCTTGTCAAGTTTTGTAACCTTTTGAGAACTTTTGTCAACTCTCGGTAACTTATGTCAACTCTTGTCAACTTTTGTCAACTTTTCTCATCTTTTGCCAACTTCTGTCACCTTTTGTCAACTTTTATCGACTGTTGTCAACTCTTGTCAAGTTTTGTAAACTTTTGAGAACTTTTGTCAACTCTCGGTAACTTATGTCAACTCTTGTCAACTTTTGTCAACTTTTCTTATCTTTTGCCAACTTCTGTCACCTTTTGTCAACTTGTATCGACTGTTGTCAACTCTTGTCAAGTTTGTAAACTTTTGAGAACTTTTGTCAACTGTCGGTAACTTATGTCAACTCTTGTCAACTTTTGTCAACTTTTCTTATCTTTTGCCAACTTCTGTCACCTTTTGTCAACTTGTATCGACTGTTGTCAACTCTTGTCAAGTTTGTAAACTTTTGAGAACTTTTGTCAACTGTCGGTAACTTATGTCAACTCTTGTCAACTTTTGTCAACTTTTCTTACCTTTTGCCAACTTCTGTCACCTTTTGTCAACTTTTATCGACTGTTGTCAACTCTTGTCAATGTTTGTCAACCTTGGTCAACTTTTGTCAACTTTCGTCAATATTTGTCAACTTTTGTCATCTTTTGTCAACTTTTATCGACTGTTGTCAACTCTTGTCATTGTTTGTCAACCTTGGTCAACTTTTGTCAACTTTCGTCAATATTTGTCAACTTTCGTCATCTTTTGTCAACTTTTATTGACTGTTGTCAACCTTGGTCAACTTTTGTCAACTTTCGTCAACATTTGTCAACTTTTGTCATCTTTTGTCAACTTTTATTGACTGTTGTCAACTCTTGTCAACGTTTGTTAACCTTTGTCGGCTTTCGGCACTTTCGTCATCTTTTGTCAACTTTTGCCAACTTCTCTCAGCTTTTGTCAGCTTTTATCATATTTTAACCACTGTTGTCAACTTTTGTCACTTTTATGAACTTTTGTCAGCTTTCGTTCACAAAGAGTTGACAAAAGTTGACAAGAGTTTACACAAGTTGACTAAAGTTGACAAGAGTTAACGAAAGTTGACAAACTGGACAAAAGATGGGAAAAGTTGACGAAAGTTGACAAACAGCTGACATAAGTTGACAAACGTTGACAAAATATGAAAAAAGTTGACAATACTTAGTTGACATTAATTAACAATAGTTGACGAAAGTTGACAAACGTTGACAAGAGTTGACAAAAGTTCACGAAAGCTGACAAAAGTTCATAAAAGTGACAGAACTTGGCAAAAGTTGACAATAGTGGTTAAAAGTTGACAGAAGTTAGTAAAAGTTGACAAAAGATGACGAAAGTTGACAAAAGTTGACGGCAGCTGGCCTAAGCTCGTAAAAGTGACAGAAGTTGGCAAAAGTTGACAAAAATTTCGGAAAGTTGACAACAGTCGTTAACATTTTACAAAAGCTGATAGAAGTTGGCAAACATTGGCAAAAGATGACGAAAGTGGCTATAATTTAACAAAAGTCGACAAAAGCCATAAAAGTAGACAAAGGTTGACGAAAGTTGACAAAAGTTGACAAAAGTTGACAAAAGTTGACAAATGTTGACCAAGGTTGACAAACATTGACAAGAGTTGACAACAGTCGATAAAAGTTGACAAAAGGTGACAGAAGTTGGCAAAAGGTAAGAAAAGTTGACAAAAGTTGACAAGAGTTGACATAAGTTACCGACAGTTGACAAAAGTTCTCAAAAGTTTACAAAACTTGACAAGAGTTGACAACAGTCGATAAAAGTTGACAAAAGGTGACAGAAGTTGGCAAAAGATGAGAAAAGTTGATAAAAGATGACGAAAGTGGCTATAATTTCACAAAAATCGAGAAAAATAGACAAAAGTTGACAAAAGATGACAAAAGTCGACAAATGTTGACGAAAGTTGACAAAAGTTGACCAAGGTTGACAAAGATTGACAAGAGTTGACAACAGTCGATAAAAGTTGACAAAAGATGACAAATGTTGACGAAAGTTGACAAAAGTTGACCAAGGTTGACAAACATTGACAAGAGTTGACAACAGTCGATGAAAGTTGACAAAAGATGACAAAAGTTGACAAATGTTGACGAAAGCTGACAAAAGTTTACTAAGGTTGACAAACATTGACAAGACTTGACAACAGTCGATAAAAGTTGACAAAAGATGACTGAAATTGGCAAAAGATGAGAAAAGTTGACAAACATTTACAATGGTTGACAAGAGCTGACAAAAGTTGTAAACAATTTACAAAAGTTAATAAAAGTTGACAAAAGTCGAGAAAAGTTATATCAATTCATATTTATAGCAACCACGTTTTGAACTTATTATTGATGATTGATTATATTGATTATTTGGTCATTACATTAAAGAACCTAAATAAATGTTTTAATAAATAATAATTTTACAATTTTACAAAAAAATTTGATTGACATCCCTAACGCTCCATGGAGCGTAGGTACTTATTTTAACAAATAGGCCTAGTTTCCATACTGCTTTAGCCATATATATGCTGTGGTGATGCTAATCACATTTTATTTGCTTGTCCCTTATATGAAAAAAGTCAAATTTACCCCCGTCTTCCAAAAATTTAGGTTTTTCTGCCTGTTAATTCTATCCACCTTCTTTCTTTACTTTTTTATAATCCGCGTATTATTTTGGTTCTCCAGAAATTTATTGTTCAAAATAAATTAAAAATATAGGTTCACAGTCATCTAATTTCATCTTTTTTTAATATCTTTTTATCTTTTTTGACTAGTAGTCATATTTTTGGAATTCGCTTGGATCTTACAACTTGATATTGGCACATTGAGCCTCAACTGTAAAGTCAAGAGGCCACTTGCCATTGGGAAGAAAAAAAAAAAAAAAGGATATAACCACTGCGTTTTCCGTACATCGTACTTTGAAACTTTGAAATAAATTGTTTTATTAGTGCGTATAGTATGCCGTTTATGCTGGTTTATTCTGACTGAATTATTCAGTTTTTTATTTATTCGTGATCTCAGTGGAGTTACTTTCTCTCTTTACGATCATCATTGTCTTCAGAAAGGTGACACGATGTTTCAAGCACCTTGGAACTTTGACTACCGTCGAATTTTACTGGACGAAGTTGCCTTGGAAGGTTGGTTGGATATCTTCGTGTTCCTTCAACAGATGCAGAGGGCAGATCGCTAGTACTTTGACGTCTGACTGCTGGTGCTGGACATTAGCCGCCCTCACTGTCACAGTAGGTAACCAATCTGATTGGAAGCCCTACACAATCCAGTCGTCATATTGGCGTTGTTGGCCAGTTTATAGGTTATAAAAGTCGAAGCAAACCATGGTAAACAATAAACCAACATTACCAAAACGTTATATAAATTCATCTAGATAGGTCACAACATACACATTAATAAATTATTGTTGCTTACTCTTATAAGTTCTTTTATGATACATAATGTGATTAGGTATTAAATCAACCTTATCCATTTATTATGTTTCCGTGCCAAAATAGCAAAAAGGAACCCTTATACATAGTATTACTTTGTTGTCCGTCTGTCTGTATGTCACAGCCCCGAAACGACTAGTCCTAGAAAAATTTAAACTTTGCATCAAAATAGGCTACCTATTTTTTATAACACAAAGTTCAGGTGAAGCATAGGTACATAAAAAAAAAAAATTGTAGCAATCAGGCTGAGGCCATAAAGTGACAAGAAAAACTAATGACTATATGACTTGGGGCGCCTTCGGTACCCTTGGTGCCAGCAAATGTGTTGCGTCGACGCAGCACATATGGTTGCATCATAATTAAGCAAACATATAAAAAACTTGTACCGTGTGGGCTAGTACTTTAAAAGAATAGCCCACTGCATGTCTCCCCGTGTATGTCGTAAAAGGCGACTAAGGGATATGACTCCCTTCTTATATTACTAGGTGGTAGGGTTTAACCCGCCCGGGTTGATACCACCGCACTGAATGAAAGGTCGGTCGAAACAGCTATGTAAATAGTTTGTGTTTTCCGTCCAGATCAGTGTAGCCGGCACGACCGAAGGGTAGCACTGACGTGGCACCAAGTTCACCCGGTGTTATGGGCTGACATCACGGATGTTGTAGGTGATGTAGCTAACCGTGTCAGTTTCCATAAAAAAAAAAACAACGCCCAGACCACTCGGCCGCTCGCCGCTCAAGATATTATTTTTGCTAAACATGATCTACTCCTAATGAATGCTCAACACATGTATTGTATTGTATTGTATTGTTTATTGATCATTCATATGGCAGTTAGACTGCATTCGAAATTGTCACAATTTGTTCTATCCGGTTCCATTACACCCACGAGGAAGAACCGACAAGAAACTTCGCAGGGTATATTTTTTTATACCTACATATTTTCACAAGTATTTAGTGACTAGCCACATAATAGCACCGCTAAAAGTCTATCGAAAAAACAGCTTGAGAGCAATATTAACAATTTTGCTGGGAGTCTGACTACAAAGACTTATTAATTAAGTGAATCAGTTGAAAAGGCCTTTGTCAAACTTTTGATGCGTAATTTGTATCAACATAATTATGTTATTATATTAAACATACTACAATGTAGTATAATTTTATTGTCCAAAATAAAAAATAAAAATATATGAATATTAACATACTTTGATTGAAGTGTCAAGTTGTCAATGGGTTAATAAAATTGAGGTAGGTGGGTACTAATCGCACCTATGTGCAGGTCTAAATGGCACGGGTCTCGAAGCCCTCTGGACTCGACTCGGACACCGCACATCCTCAGAGATAAACGACAAGATGAAGGAGCAGTTCTGGAAAGTGCTCGTGGGGTGTCGGGGCTCGGTCGCGTTCTACGAGCTTCCAGAACCGGCGCCGGACGTCGCCATACTCGATCGGTTCACCATTACCGATGAGAAGGGCGATCTTGTGGAGCCGGTAAACTTGTAACTTTTGATCTGTAACATCTTAGCTCTACAGATCGTTCACAGTTATTTTACCTCTGACACATGTCAATATATCTTCCGCTAGGTTGGCACCACTTGCTGTCACTAGTACTACGGTCCTAAAAAAACTATTCAAAATAAAAATATAAAAACCGCCTTCAAAAATATATGAAATAAAAACCTAAAAAAAAAAAACGAACCCTAGAGTTGAAGGCGGTGCTAAAAAGGCTACACAAATCACAAAGGATATTATCATCCACTCATGTTTTCTTTCATGCATCATTTTTGCTTGCTTTAGCACCGCCTTCAACTCTAGGGTTCGTTTTTTTTTTTTAGGTTTTTATTTCATATATTTTTGAAGGCGGTTTTTATATTTTTATTTTGAATAGTTTTTTAGTTTTCCTTTTTTTAGGAAGTCGGTTTTATGTTTTTTAAAACTTTTTTTTTATTTCACAGTTTTTTTTAGTAATTTTTGCTATTAATGTACTCGGCGGAATCGCTCGGCCTTCGGCCTCGCGATTCCGCCTCGCTTTCCAATCCGATCTTGACCCAATTAAAATAGGACCACGTCAGCTTCGATAGCTCAGTGGTGCAGACAGTCAACTGTCGCTATTGAATGTTAAGCATCGCTGGGTGCGGTCAGTACTTGGATGGGTGACCGCTGACCGTTGGAGGCTGACCGAGGTTCGGATTCCTCGTAAAACTGTAGGTCCCTTCCCTCCTAATCTTACTTGGTGGTAGGGTTTAACCTGACCGGGTTGGTACCACCGCACTGAATTAAACGTCGGTCGAAACGGCTATGTTTCGTTTTCCGTTTGTGTTTTCCGACCAGTTCAGTGTAGTCAGTACGATCAAAGGGGGAAGTACTGACATGGCACTTAGTTTACCCGGTGTTATGGGCTGACATCACGGACGTTGTAGGTGATGTTGCAGAACTTAGTAGAATGGACAGACATAAACATGTTACGGAACCCTACTTTTATTATAAAATAACCGTCGGAGGACCTTGGTTGAAAATTGTGAAATTTAGTAGAACGGACAGACATACATTTGTTACGGAACCCTACTTTTATTATAAAATAACCGTCGGAGGGCCTTGGTTGAAAATTGTAAAATTTAGTAGAACGGACAGACATACATTTGTTACGGAACCCTACATTCATTTTGAAATAAATGTTAAATTTTGTAGAACGGACAGACATGCATTTGTCACGGAACCCTACATTCATCTTGCAGAACTTAGTAGAATGGACAGACATAAACGTGTTACGGAACCCTACTTTTATTATAAAATAACCGTCGGAGGACCTTGGTTGAAAATTGTAAAATTTAGTAGAACGGATAGACATGCATTTGTTACGGAACCCTACATTCATTTTGAAATAAATGTTAAATTTAGTAGAACAGACAGACATGCATTTGTTACGGAACCCTACATTCATTTTGCAGAACTTAGTAGAATGGACAGACATAAACGTGTTACCGAACCCTACTTAACAGTTGCACTCCGGGAGTGCCGGCAGATCCCGTGCCACTCTAACTTAACCCTTAATGCAATGACTTAAGGTTTCATTTTAAAAATGACGCTGACGCGATATCGCGAGTTATACATTTTTTACCCACCTAAAAAAGTGCCAAGCGCCGCTAAAGAAGTTTTCACTTCAAAAACCCTTTCAAATAAAAAAAAAAAGAATTTTCAAAATCGGCCCACAATTGACGGAGTAATCGCGTAACAAACATCAAAAAAAAGAAAACATACTGTCGAATTGAGAATCTCTTAGGTCTAAAGTAAATTTCTCGTGAAGACAAATGCAACGAGCCCAAACACGATGGGTTTATCATGTGTAGTTTAGGAGTTCCTATGGCCACCTTCTGTCTCCATCATCAGACCAGCTCGATGGTACTCGGTACAGTAGGTACCGGTCAGGTACCATAATAAATTATGCGCACCTGGCCGGTCGGAAAAGATAAAAAATTTCAAATTTAGAATATTCATGAAACAAGGGTCCGAATATGTATCACTAGTAAATATCGATTCATGTATTTCAACAGGACAGAGAAAATTTCAAAATATTAGGTATTTAATACTTTTTAGTTCTTTTTGTTTTTTTGTTTTTTTGAAATCGGTTTAATATTTTTTAAAACAGTTTTTATTTCATTCTTTTTAGTAATATTACATAAATAAGAATAATCGAAATCGAATATCGAAATCGAATCTTTGTACCGTGTGGGGTCGGTACTTAAAAAGAATAGCCCCACTGCATCTCTCCCCGTCGCATGTCGTAAAAGTCGACTAAGGGATCGTCAGCCTCGGCAGCTCAGTGGTGCGGTCAGTTATTGGATGGATGACCGCCCGACCGTTGGAGGCTGACCGTGGTTCGGATTCCACGTTAAACTGTAGGTCCCTTCCCTTCTTACCTTACTGGGTGGTAGGGTTTATCCCGGCCGGGTTGGTACCACCGCACTGAGCGAAACGTCGGTCGAAACGGCTATGTAAATAGTTCGTGTTTTCCGTCCAGTTCAGTGTAGCCGGCGCGAAATGAAGGGAAGCACTGACATAGCACCTAGTTCACCCGGTGTTATGGGCTGACATCACGGATGTTGTAGGTGATGTAGCCAACCGTGTCAGGTTCCATAAAAAAAAAAAAAAAAAAAAAAAAAGAATAATCGAAATCGATTGAAGTGGTACAGAATTATTCGCCATATGTGTCAGACTGCAAATTGCTGAATAAGTCCACATCACAAAAGTTTTGCTGAAGGTGACCACACACCATACTAATTTATCAAACTGAAAATTGCCGAATACGACCACATCACAAGTTTTGCTGAAGGTAACCACACACTATAGTATTATGCTGATTTTTCGAAAACCACTCAACCAATTTCGATAAAATTGAAATGGGACCACCTCGGAAGTATGACCTAACTAACAAAAAAAGAATTTTCTAAATCGGCCCTCAATTGACGGAGAAATCGCGTAACAAACATACAAAAAAATAAAAAAAAAAATAAAAAAAAAAAAAACATACAGACGAATTGAGAACCTCCTCCTTTTTTGGAAGTCGGTTAAAAAGGGTTACTTGCTATTAATATTTTACCCGTGGTAGTGGAAATTATGTATAAGTACCTGTTGTACTTGTAGTGATAAGTCCACCTTTGCGCACTCCTGCATTTCTTGTTTCTTGTCGTGTACTGTTCTTCTTTCAATTTGTGTGCATTATAGAGTTTCTATTCTATTCTATTCTAAAAATATATTGAAATTTTTCGTACAGGGAAATAGTACGAACGAAATATGGCAACACAGAGCTCAGGTTAACCAACTTGATGGCTAGAGGTAACTGTGAACGGTCTATAGTTGCAGGATCAAATTTTTAATTTTTTTTCTAATTTTGTGAATAAGTGATGTCGTTGCCGTGTGGGGTCGATACTTAAAAAGAATAGCCCGATTGCATCTCTCCCCGTGCATCTCGTAAAAGACGACTAATGCATTATGACAAGATACTGTGCTAAAGGGCGACAAGCTAGCCACCTGTCAAGCTAGGCACGGTCCTTCCACCGAGCCTTGTAGCAGGTGGGTCTTCATGCCTTACTTGCTGCTTGATATTTACGAGTATCTTGTCCTAATACATTGCTAAACGTGGCTGTCCGTGTTGTGTTGTATTTTACAAGAGTACTTGCAGCACAACACCGATTACTTTTACTCACCGATTACTCTACTCACCCCGATTGTCAGGATGCAGCGTGTGGTATGTATGTATGTATTATACTTATTTTGCATATCTCATTGCAGGATGATCCAATAGACGGGCCGTACACATACAATCCGATCCCCAATGAATTCGGTTCATGCCAATACTACAAAGAAAGGAAAGCGATACCCATTACCGAAGTTGCCTCTCTCTCGTACACGGAAGCAATGAGCAAATGGGGCGGCCGTCTTGCGGCAGTCGCGTCGGAGGAAGAGAGATGGATGGCTTTGTCGCCGCACGTGTCGCGAAACATCTGGGACGGGCTTAACGCACCGCAGTATTGCCTATTGGAGTTGATCGGAAGGTCTAGAGAAAATGTAAGTTGTGTAAAAATCTAAATTTACTCAAAACAAATGTCCCGCCAGCGGGACGAAGACATCACATACGTCGGCGAAAAGCAGTAGCTCCGTGCCGCTGAAGGCCGAGAGGACTTTAGGAAAACTGGAGAGGCGTATGTCCAATAGTGGATGCTTACACGCTGACTTACTGACTGACTTATATATAACCAATGATCGGCGTAGGTACTGCCATTTGGGGTCAATGAACATGAATGATGATGTTAATATGGACATCCCCCGGGATTGCGGGATTGATGATCCCGGGATCCGGGCTAGTTCACCGGTGTATGGGCTGACATCACGGATGTTGTAGGTGATGTAGCCAACTGTGTCAGTTTGCATAAAAAAAACTTTTTTTATTATAATAATTTGTGAAATATGAAGATGATTAAATAATGAAGATAAGAACAAAACAAATATTCAAAACACAGCATTATTTATTCGCAGATATTGAAAATCAACAACATTTGTTCACAGAAAAAAAACACAAGGTGGACTAGGTAACTTACGTTAAGGAATATCCATGTTAAGATAACGGTTACCAAATCCCAGGAATAGCACTACCTACGCCGATCACTGATCATACTCGTACAACTACGACCTACCACAAATTCCAATCCATATTCATATATTACGTCATTTGAAATTGGGGGGGGGGGGGGTTCTGGTCCCCGGATGATGGTAATATGACGAAGGAGGGCCCCCACCGTTGGGGGTCTTGCCAAAATTTATGTCATTGTTGCAAATACGGATGAACCCAAAATATTACATAACTAGCTGTGCTCGCGACTTAGTTCACGTTGATTACAGGTTATGCATAGTTTTGACTAAACCTATCAGACTTGGTAGCTCAGTGGTGCGGCAGGTCCGCTTTTGTTAAGCGCACCTGGGCGCGGTCAGTACTTGGATGGGTGACCGTTCGACTGTTAGAGGCTGACCGTGGTTCGAATTCCACATAAAACTTTAGGTCCCTTCCCTTCGTAACTTGGGTCGAAAATCTGCAAAAATTATGACGTAATATATGGACGGCCCCTTATTAGTATAATAATTGTTCTGATTGCAGGGCGTAATGACGATGGGCAACACAAACGTAAATAAAATAATAAAAGACCCCAAGTACTTATTCCACCTAAGGCAAGGCTTGCTAAAGCATAAATTGATAACCGCCACCTGCTTTTCGCAAAAAGTCAGCGGGCGTATGTGCGCCAGCAATCTCCTGCGACTGGCGAGGTTCACCAAGCCGAGGTTGGTCACACTACCGAAGCACGGTATGGTGTATTCGCTTATGACCAAACTTAAGTCTATGCCGAATCAGTGCGACAGTATGGCGAACATTCAGAAATATCTAAACATGAATGCGAAAACATTGAAGAAGTTACTGCGTAGGCAAGACAATATGATGTTTTTTAAAATGGTAAGTTTTATTTTATTTAGTCTTTCTTACATCTGATAGAGACACGCACAGTGCCTCTACGGCTGAAGTACCCAGCCCACTGCCACTTGAGCTTAGTCATCCGGTGTCCAATATCGATTACTTTGGTATGTCGACGGATCGCTTTGTTACGCACGAAGAAGCATGCTAACTTCGAAAATAGACACCCGTTCTATTTGCCTCAGTGCTCAACTTACTTGAAAATAAAGCTGCGTCTGCGCATGTTTTTCCTTAACATTACACAAGAAACATTACTCAAAAACATTGTTTCTCTATGGTTTTCATACAAATGCGTGTGGCCACGCCCCAATGTGTCGATGTTTCTGTGTAATGTTTCGAAAAAAACATTCGCAGGAGACACAGCTTAAGTTACACGAATGCAAAAACATGAACAGGCCTTTCAAACACAGACGCAATATAAACCTGCCTTCATAGACTCAATATGAACCTGCCTTTTAAACACAGACTCAATACAAACCTGCCTTTTAAACACATACTCAATATAAACCTGTCTTCATAGACTCAATATGAACCTGCCTTTTAAACACAGACTCAATACAAACCTGCCTTTTAAACACATACTCAATATAAACCTGCCTTCATAGACTCAATATAAACCTGCATTTTGAACAAAACTGCCATTTAACACAGACACAATAAAAATCTGTCTTTTAAACACAGACAGTCCCCTCTGCAGAACCTGTCTGGAGGCAGAGGGGACACCGACACACATAGTCATTGAATGTAGACATGGTAAATTCCATAACCCACGATAACGCGCCCTATCAATGGAATCTATCTACGAACATGCATGGACGAGATAGATTTTCGACAATTCCTGCTACACCAAGAGAACCGTAGAAGCAACACAGACGAAAGTCCATACTGCTTTGCATCGAGCTACAAAATAAAAAATGATAATAATAAAAATAACATAGAGAAATTCTGTCAGAATATGGATGGGTGACTGTTTTACCGTGTTTGAGGCTGACCGCGGTTCGGATACCACGAAAATCTGTAGGTCCCTTCCAAAGAGTTTGTATTACGTCGCTGCGCTCCTTTATAGAGAGAATCTGAGCGTTGGTGAGGTGAAGCTTCGTTGGTGAGCGCCACGAACCGCGTTCGGGTCCGATCGGCAGTCATCGGCCGTGCTCCGTCGCGCGATGCAGAGGGATCAATTTCTTAGTTTTATTCCTAAAATTCAGCCAAAATGGTCAACTGTTGCGTTTTAATTTGCAAATCTGACTCAAATAAGAAGACTAGAATCGTGAATGGTCTAAGATTCCACAGAGAATTGGTATTTTGGTGATATTTTAACCGGGAGCGACGGCGGTGGCGGATTTCCTATAGAACGTGCTAAGTCTAAATCATATTTTTTCCAGAATATTTATATAATAAATAATCCATGTGATTACGTATTTAATTTAAGTAGTACTAGCTTTTGCCTGCGGCTTCGCTCGCGTGAAATTCGAATTTAAAAAGAAGAAAGTAATTAAGCCCGCCCCCGTACCTTTTCGGTTTGTATGACAGCCACATCATAGCGTAACCGGAACTGAATTTTATTTAGCCTATCCTATGTCTCGTATAGGTAAATGTGCTTGTACTAAGTTTCATCAAATTCGGATGATCGGTTTAAGAGCTATGGTGGAATATACATAGTTATATACATACAGAAAATAGTTCTAAAAATCGTCAATTTAGTTTTAGTATCATACATCTAGAGTCTACAAACGCAATATCTCATAAAACAAAGTAACTTACTCCATGGCCATCCCTTACAGATTTATTATTAGTAGGTATTGATGATAAAGTTCCAAAATAGGAGGCAGATATGATCTTTCGTGTATTTTTTTTAAACCAAGTAAAAGTCAATACTCTATGGAAGGACTTTAGAGCTCGGTTACTTTATTAAACGACGCATGTTCACGTAGGTACCTTATGAAGAATTTTATTTTTTCAAAAAATGACCGCCATTTCGAAACGAATGGAATGAGGTTAACGTAAATCACGCATACTTCGTTCTTAAGCAACCCTGAGCACGGTCAGTACTGGATGAGTGACCGCTCGACCGTTGGAGCTGACCGTGGTTCGGATTCCATGTTAACCTGTAGGCCCCTTCTCTTCATACCTTACTAGGTGGTAGGGTTTATCCCGGCCGGGTTGATACCACCGCTCTGACGAAACGTCGGTCGAAACGGCTATGTAAATAGTTCGTGTTTTCCGACCAGTTCAGTGTAGCCGACATGAAATGAAGGGAAGCACCGACATGGCACCTAGCTCACCTGGTGTTATGGGCTGACATCACGGATGTTCTAGGTGATATAGGTAGCCAACTGTGTCAGATTCCATAAAAAAGCGCCCAAATATGGACTATTTAGTATGTATACTGGGTTCCGAGTAATTTTGTTTAGTGAAAGATGGCAATTAGGTTATTTTTAATTAGGTACCTTTGGTTTTAAGGTTTCCCAAAAATCCTGAAAAAATTAAACTGTGGGAGGCCGCAATAAAAAGAAAAGGAAACACTTACAGCCGTATTTGTTCTCGACATTTTAAAGAAGACTACTTTAATATTGCACCAGATCGATATAGAAAACTCAAAGATCAAGCAATACCAATAGTCCACTCAACGAATGGCCCAAAAGGAGGTGTAAGAGTGCGTGAGCAGGGTCAAAAGCGATTTCTTCAGAAACCTGTTCGGGGTGCTTAGGGAGTAAATATACTAAAAGTCTTGGCGTCTACGAGGTGAGCCGGAGGGGGGGGGGGGGGGGAGGGGGGGGGGGGGGCAAATAAGGTCCTGCTTTCGGGTTTTTCGCTACGATCTCGAAAACAGTGCCCCGTAGAGAAAATGTGTGTTATACCGATGAAAGGTCATAAAATTGTCTACAACTTTTATTCTATTCACTTTTTTCGAATTCCGAACCGTTTTCGAGCTACAAGCTTAGGAAAAGTGAAAATTTTCGAAAAATTCATTTTTACCTCATATTTCTCATCAAACATTCCTTCATATCGTCATACACAATTGAAGGGAATTGAATTCTCTATAACTTCTGGTTTCACAATATCTTTCTCAGGTGAATAGCTTAGACGATATGAAGGAATGTTTGATGAGAAATATGAGGTAAAAATCAATTTTTCGAAAATTTTCACATTTCCTAAGCGTGTAGCTCGAAAACGATTCGGAATTTGAAAAAAGTGAATAGAATAGAAGTTGTAGATAATTTTATGAGCTTTCATTCGGTATAAGACAATTTTTCTCTACGGGGCACCGTTTTCGAGATCATAGCGAAAAACCCAAAAGCAGGACCTTATTTGGGCCCCGCCCCCTCCGGCTCACCTCGTAGACGCCAGGACTTTTAGTATGTTTACTCCCTAAGCACCCCGAACAGGTTTCTGAAGAAATCGCATTTGACCCTGCTCACGCACTCTACACCTCCATAGTGCCTGAACTACAAGGTTATCAGAAGAAAAAAAATCCCCCTTTACAAAAGAGAAGAAAAAGAGTGCATGGACTTTTAAAGCCTTTATCTGTACATTTATTTTTAAAGTCCTAAACTAGTGATATTCAATATAAACTTGAATTTTTGGAGCATTTTACGAACACCATCATCCTTTGCGTTTTCCTAGTATAGTAATGTAGTAGTGATAGATAACTCATAATCCGCAACTTTTTGTGTGAGGTTTAGTTAAATTCCAAATAAAGACCTCAATCATGTTTTCGTTCGAATGTAGAATTTTAAAAATTCATAAATTTTGATTTAAAAAACTTTTGATATGTTATGTTTTTTTTTCACTCATTTGTCGTAAATACGAATCTTTCATAATGGCAAGTACCTGAGCGATCGAGCTTTGCTCGGTGTCTACACCTATCTATGTAGATGAATAAACTTGAAAAAGTAACATTATCTAAACACAATTAAATTTCGTCGAAATCGTTAGAGCCGTTTCCGAGAAACAAATATATACATACAAGTTTAGCTCACTTAAAGTAATAGGATAAAGTAATAAAAGTAAGCACCGTAAGAATTCAATGTATTAAGGTACCTACAACCTAACAATACAAATTAAATTTTGCAAAATAAGAGATACATTGTTTCTACGCTTGGACGCTTTCCGTTCGCGCATGCCCGAGTAGGAGCCGAACGTCGTTCCCCTGCCCGCACTACACCGCGCAGCGGGCTTCATTCTTTCTCGTAGCCGATTGCCCATAGGGTCGCTCTATAAAGGAGCGCAGCGACGTAATACAAACTCTTTGGTCCCTTCCTTACTGTACTAGGTTTAACCCGCCTGGGTCGTTACCACCATCGCACTGAATGAAAGATGGCTGTGTAAATAGTTTGTCTTCTCCGTCCATTTCAATGTAGCTGACACGACCAAAGGGAAGCACCGACATGGCATCTAGTTCACCAAGGTGGTATGGGTTGACATCTAGCCAACCGTGCCAGCTTCCAAATAAAAAAATATATACACAGTGTTGCAATTGCCCCCGTAATATTTTTAACTAACATAAGGGGGTTATTCTATATGTGAAACTAAACCACTTCTGTGGAAACAAAAAAAAAAGTATTTTTTCCATACAAATTTTAAATACCTATTCTCAAAATGTAAGGAGAAAAAAATTTTTTTCTTCTTCAAATTAAAAAGTCGTAGAACAAAAGTTGTTCTATTTCACGTACAGAATCACCCCCTTTCGGGTTTTACGGTTGGGGTTGCAACATTTGGAATATTTACCGAAGGATCCGCCGGGGCCGTCCGACAAGAACACTCGACACCTGCAGACGCTTCAACTGGATGTGCAGAGCTCGGAGTCGGCTTCGGAAGCGGAGGAGTCGGAGCCGGTGGGCAAGCCGCGGTACCGGGTCGGAGTGGGGGTGCTGCGGCAGGCCTATCAGAGCATCACGGAGATGGGGCAGGGCGGTCTGTCGATGGTGCGGACTGTTGTTTCAAATAATAAACACAAAAAGTTAAATTACAAATTTAAAACCCCCGACCCTTAAAAAGTTAAAAGTTATTTCCGTTTACTTACTTAAAGGAGTCGGAGGACCGCTAAGTAAATTCCCGCGCAGCTTGAGTCTTTATATTTTATTTACTTAGCGGTCATCCGACTCCTTTAAGTAAACAGAAATAAAATTTTTTAAATTTGTAATTTAACTTTTATTTCAAGCTTTTTTGTAAAAACCGCGTTGGTACCACCGCACTGAATGAAAGGTCGGTCGAAACGGCTGTGTAAATAGTTTGTGTTTTCCGCCCAGTTCAGTGTAGCCGGCACGACCGAAGGGTAGCACCGACGTGGCACCAAGTTCACCCGGTGTTATGGGGTGACATCACGGATGTTGTAGGTGATGTAGCCAACCGTGTCAGTTTCCTTAAAAAAAAACCCCCTTGCAAATCGGTCTACTTTTTAAATAATAAATTTTTTGATTTGATGTTTGTAACATAGCTAAGAACCATCCTGAGATTAAACCAGCTTTCTTTCTAATAACAAAAACCGCATCTAAATCGGTCCATCCATTTGGGAGCTAAGATGCCACAGACAGACACACCCATACACACACACGTTAAACTTAAAATCTGTTAAGTGCGAGTTTTACTCGCGCACGGAGGATTCCGTATGTATCCGCTATTATCCGCCTATCTTTTGTCTTTCAACAATGCAATGTATAAAAGCCTGTGGCGCCATCTATTATTCAATAGTGTGACTAATCTATGTGTTATATGAACTGTCGTGTGTGTTAAACAAGAAAAATAAAAAACTTATTCATTCATTATTCATTCATTCATTCATTTCATAGTCAAAAAGTAAAAAAAAAACAGTAAAAAAGTGTTTATTTCACAGTCAGGAGTTACGTAACCTACAGCACAACACCGATCACCACGTGTAGCAAAGTACTAGGACAAGATAACTATCAAGCAGCATGTAAGGCACGTAGAATTAGGCCGTTTTTAGTGTTGCGCTGGTAGCCGCCGGTCGCACGCGCGCGTGTTGCCAAACTTCAATTTTGTAGGTACATTTTAGAGTGACGCGCGTACCAGCGCGCTGGTAAGCGCACGCGGCGCGTAGCAAGATCGCACGCTCGAGCCCTCGCCGGCGCCAGCGCGCGCTAGCGCTACACAAGCCAATGCGTGCTTTTACTGCTGCGCTTGTGACACGCGTCGCGGGTGCATTAATAATGTCTCTAGTTTAGCATGTAGTTCATCGAACGATACTACGGACCAGGGATGTTGCGGATATTCGCATCCGCATCCGTAAATGCGGAGCATCCGCATTGATTTTGACATCCGCATCTGCATTCGCATCCGCATTAAATCGATGCGGAACTCATGCGGATGCGGATGTAGTGCAGGTTGAGACTTGAATGAAATTGGGCGGAGTCCGCGAGTGGCGCGCGCTGCAATTGACCAATAGGAAGGGTGTGCGACGGTGCAGTGCAGTGCTGACGACTTTGTTTTCCATTATTATTGCGTCATTTCATTCCGTCACGTTTCGTGTATGCATGCGTGTCTAAATAAACACGTGCGACGACGCGTCTTCTAAGTTGAATTTCCGACTCGAGTATTCCACTGCCACTGTATATAGTGCGGCGAAGTATAGTGTCCCAGAAGTGAATGTTATTCATAAAGTGTAACAAGTTACTTTTCATTAAATACAATAGCCCAATCTTGAAATTTTCTTACTAAAAATTGATTGATCAATAAAAGATATTAAAAGCATAATCTCTTTTATTCAAGGACTTAAACTAACCGGCACTTCAAGCAATCTTGTTAACATCCGCATCCGCATCCGCGGATGTGAGCGTCCAAAAATCCGCATCTGCATCCGTATCCGCGGATGTCAAATAAATCGCATCCGCAACATCCCTGCTACGGACATCCTAAAGTAATTGAAGAATTTTACACCATCGTCTCTCAACACTGAGAACGTAGTTATGAATGCTACTTTGAGTAATCTGGTTGCCACTAAAGGTGTACATGCATTCTTTTACTTTCACGTCGTCTCTTTAATAAAAAGTAGTACAGGAGAATCGTTACCAATTTATTTCGCCTATTGTATCAACGCAAGCGCGTCAACCGTCAGCCTCACACTAAAAACAACCAGCGACCGGCGCCAGGACGCTGGCACACGCGCGATGACCAGCGCGCGTGCGACCGGCGACCACCAGCGCAACACTAAAAACGGCCTTACATACTGCATGACTCGATGGAAGGACCGTGGCAAGGTGAGAGGTGGCTAACGTGTCGCCCTTTAGCACGGCATGTCTTCCTCGCCTTTTAAGTCTCACTGGAAGAGATGCAGTGAAGTGAACCCCTACCGTACGCGTACTTTTCAAAACATTATAACCTTAACAGTATAATATAAACTTGTTTCAGTTACAATTGGCTAATGCACTGAACGTAGATTACTACACAAGCCGAGCCATCATCAAAGCTCTGATTAAATCAAAGGTGATACGACACATTCTCGAGGACAAAGGGCGGCAAAGGATCGGTCGGTGCGTATCTTTGATTCACACACATCTTCAGCATCGGTAGCTCAGTTTTTTTTTTTTTTAAGAATTCCGGTATGGGTGGCTGGTATGTGCCATATCGGAGACTTCCCTGGATTGCTGGCTATACTGGACTAGAGGAGAACACAGCCGAGCCTGCTATGATTCATTCATTCATTCATCTTACATCCAGTACGGTAGTACCAACCCAGTCGGCTACAATTTGAGCCTACCACCTAGTAAGGGGCCAGGGAAGGGTGCCTCAGTGGTGCCGTCGGTCGACTGTCGGTCATAAGCACATCTGAGAGCGGTCGGTACTTGGATGGGTGACCGCTTGTCCGTTGGAAACTTACTGCGGTTAGAATTCCACGTAAAACTGTATGTCCCTTCCCTTCCTACCTTACTGGAATTAACTGGAATTAAAAGAATTAGCTGGTAGAGTTTAGCCCGCCTGGGTTGATACCACCACACTGAATGAAAGTCGTTCGAGATGGCTATGTAAATAATTAGTGTTTTCCGTCCAGGTCAGTGTAGCCGGCACGACCGAAGGGAAGCACTGACATGGCACTCAGTTCACCAAGGAGTTATGGGCTGACATTCGCGATGTCAGCTCATAACACCTGATGGACATGTAGCGAATCGTGTCAGTTTCCGTTAAAATAAAACCGATACCAGGATTTGAACCTGTATATTTAAATATTATATCATATTCATCAGCAGCCCGTATAGGTCCACTGCTGGACGTATGCCTCTCACAAGGCATCATCACATGCGACCTTCCGCTCTTCTCATCTATCCACTACCGACTGCCTAAGTTGTCTGTCCACCTATCCGCTATGTTTTTTTTTTAATTTGAATTTGATTTTGAAATTTTTTGAAATTTGCATCCTACAGAATATGGATAGGTAGAGAGAGGGAGGTTGAGAGCGGGACTGGTGGTTTCCCCGCGTCCTAGTCAACGCACACTAGCTGACGAGGGCTTGAAGCGAGCCGAAACGTGAAGCATGCGCGGGAAATGAGTGGCCACTCGCTAGTCCCGGCCTCCTTTCAACCTCCTCCAACCTGCCCTTCCATTCTTGCGTCCGTCTACCCCAGCGGTTGTCGGGTCTGCGACAGGTGTGCCCAGCCCACTGCCTCTTCAGCTTGCTAATTGTGTTAACAATTTAATACTCTATAAATCTTCAGCTTTTGCCCGCGGCTTCGCTCGCGTGAAATTCGGGTTTAAAAAGAAGAAAGTAAGTAAGCCGGCTACCGTACTTTTATTTTGGCGCGCGGAACAATTCGGTTTTTATGAGAGCCACACCTTAGCCTAACCGGAACTGAATATTATTTAGCCTATCATGTGTCTCATATAGCTTAGTGTGCTTGTACTAAGTTTCATCAAATTCGAATGATCGGTTTAAGAGTTATGGTGGAACATACATGCATACATACATACAGAAAAGATTTCTAGAAATCATCAATTTAGTTTTAGCATCATACATACAGTCTAAAAACGCAATATTTCATAAAACTTACCTACTCCATGACCATCCCTTACAGATTTATTATTACAGACCGCACGCGAGCTCCGAGGAAGTTTAAGGAATGTTGACGTAATAACCTAGTGCAGTGATTTAGTCGATATTACGTTATCGATATTAATTTTCTCCCTGTTCTCATTGCTCGTGCTCGCAATTTTCTCTTCATCCATATTAAATGTCTATTTGTGCACACAAAATGAAGTTCGGTAATAACTTAAAGAGTAACGAATTAACACGCGATTGACTAATACGCGCGCGCATATTACGAATACGGCATCGATAAGCGTGCTCTGGCGTCAAGACCAACACTCGTACTAGGAGCGCGCGGGGTGTGAGGCGACGGTCGGGAGGGGCGCACACCCGCCCGCTTCCCCAGCACCCGGTTCCTCGGAGCTCGCGCGCGGACAGTAGTATTGATTGATGTGATGTCTGATTATTATATATATATATAATTTTTATTTATAATATTTCATTTTATTTGGGAAACACACACTTTAAAAGAACACTTTATAAGAATAGCCCCACTGCATCTCTCCCCGTGTATGTCGTAAAAGGCGACTAAGGGATATGACTCCTTCTTATATTACTAGGTGGTAGGGTTTAACCCGCCCGGGTTGGTACCACCGCACGGAATGATAGGTCAGTCGAAACGGCTATGTAAATAGTTTGTGTTTTCCATCCAGTTCAGTGTAGCCGGCACGACCGATGGGAAGCACTGACGTGGCACCAAGTTCACCCGGTGTTATGGGCTGACATCACGGATGTTGTAGGTGATGTAGCCAAGCGTGTCAGTTCCCATAAAAAAAAAACATAATAAAATGGTACATACAAATATAGGCATTAACCAATAAATTTTCCACATAAAATAAATATATCGGAATATTTCCAATCGTGAATTTTGAATCAGCTAAATTGTTTCAGATATATCTCCATTGCATCATTCCCAGGCAGCCGTTCCGAGTATGCTCGAGTAAAAGATATACTTCTTCAATATATTAAAGAAACACCCAAAGTATCAAATGCTTCAAGCAGTGCAGAGAATGTCGAAAGGGCTTCGAACCCTGAGGACCCAGCATGGGATCCGAAAAATGCCATCACTGAAATAAGAGAGTTTGACAATATTCGTTCGCTGAAACCTTACAGTGAGGTGTTCGGCCCCAACGCTGGCAAACTACCGCCTTTTCGACAGTTAACAATTGCCAAAGCCATCATCGAGATTATTCGCGAGAAACTAGTGGTGCATGGCACTCAGGAACTGAACAAAATGGTACATAAGGCGACCGGTATCGAGTTAGTGGACAGCAAGACTCTTAAAAGAACACTTGGGCGCTTGATTAAAGACAATCAATTGCACTACTACAAACTAAAGTGGCCCGGAAGCAGCTCCCAGTTCTCAATCCTCATCTGTGCACCCCACATCACCGTCTCTCATTCCATCATCAAGACTAACTATTGGGACATATGCCTCAGAGCCTATCGCTCACCGCATACCCCAAAGTCAGAGAAATTCACCAAACCAACACCAGACTCCCTCAGGAGAGATTACTATTATCCCAAGTATTTGAGAGCGAGAAAATTACACGAGTTCCTGTTCAGCATGGTGTACGGTGGTGACAGCGTAAAAGACGACGTTTTGCCAAATGGATGCTTCAACCTGGTCCATGTTGTCCCGGAAATGACCGTAGAACTGGCACTGGGACACACCTCGGCAAAAAGTTTCGAGTTCATGGAACTGGCGACCGACAGCCGAATCCTACCAATGAAGGTGAAGGAGGCGCCCAGCCATGTCTGCGCGACTCTACTCAGTTCCTCTGCGCTCATTCTAACCGTCAAACGAAACCTTCAGACTCTCGCAGCTTTCGGTCTCATTCAGATGTGCGATAAATGGTGTCAGCTGTGCGATGGCGCCACACTCGTGGGCAGAGCAATCTACTACGTCAATAGGAATGTCAAAATAGTCAATACTACTGGGAAGTGGCCGATCCCGGACAGGAAATGCACTGAAAAGAAATATTTCTTTGGCAAGTTGTCCGATGTGTGCGAGTACTGGGAGCAGTTGTATGACATTAGCATAAACACAATGATCTTGAACCCAAAGAATCCGCATCGGGCTGTCGTTCCTCCGTTGACTATTTGTAAACCTGAGGAGGCAGCTACTCTCGACACGGGCGACCGCATCCCGGGCGACGGTCGCGGCGCCGGTGGCTTCGACAACACGTTCCACGTCGAAATACCTCACCTTTGGTCGTCCGCGTACATCAAGCCGGCCAACATGGCCGGCATCAAGAGAAAGCTCATTGACCTTCAAAAGTTTCACCCGCGGGCTTGCGTTCCTCGAAAGAAACCTCGAATCTCTAGGACGGAAACCGCTAAGCCAAAAGTCGTGAGGAAGAAAATACCCAAGAAAATACCCAGCAAGGTCACGGTGGTCAACGTAAAACAGGGACCGAGCGGTCACCCGAAGAAGCGAAACAGGATCATGAGCATATTGAAGTGGTCGACGCTGGAGGACAAGATAATAGTGTGGACGCGCGTCGCCAAATCCGTCATGAGCCCCAATACTGTTCCGGGAGCACTGCAGATCGCCAATTTTGTTGCGCGGGACATCATCGCGCGAGTGGCCGCCGAGCCCAAGACGGCGAGCGTGTGCCACAGCCGGGCGCTGGCCCTCGAGAGAGATTTGTCCGTTCTAAACCATGAACAGAAACTACTTGCGGATCTGCGCCAGCAAAGACCGGGCATTATAAAAAAGTACGACGGCCTATGCAGGAAGCTCCGAATAAAGCACCTCGGCAAGTTCAACAAATATCTCGAAGAGGGCGAGTTGCGCATGATGGAGCTCGTGTGGGTGATAGCCAACCTTCCTATTAGCAACACGTACGATCAGAGCTTCCCCTGCGTCGCGACCAATCTGCAAGACTTAGAAGAACGTTTTATCATAAAGTTATCGAAACGGAATAGGTTTATTAGGCCATACGTAACCGTCGACAACATTCGAGTAGATACAATAAAAGAGGGTATTATTCAAACAGTGAACATACTAATGAACGAAGCGCCCACAGTGGAGCAATCACTGAAAATCTATAACATTTTCAACAATTATTCGGAGAGTTTGCTGAGAATGGCACTCGAAGATGTTAGGAAACAGGGAGCGGTCGTTCATAAGGAGAAGTCTTCGAACATCAAGAAGCTCACAGCTAAAGAGGCCATCTCATATTCGTCTACGTTTAAGATATCTATGTCCTACGTTCGTCGCTGGCAAAACATGTACAGCACGAACTTTCCCGAGAAAGTAGTGAGTGCTCTGCAAGTGATGGTGCCTTCTGACGATGTTGAAGCGTCGTCTCAAGTTGCTTGTGTTTTGTTGGAATTGGGCGTCACTGGTGACATAGAGATACTTCTTACGAAGAAACCGTCTGTGAAAACTTTGGGAGGTCTCTGCGAACCGGATATAGCACTCGCAGATGTGGACGAAAGAGTGTCGGTGAGAATGCAGCGCGGAAAGATTGGATGGAGACTTGTCAACAATACTGTCGATCGAATTGAAGACCTCTACGATGACATCGCTTTAACCAATGAGGTGTCTTGCTTATGCAGGTACATATGGATTTTCATTTCGTTTTTACAATTCATTCTGAGTTTGATAGGTACATTTCTGTCATAAGTATCAGTTTTTCCATGGTTGTAAATTCCTTTCATTATGAGGTGGTAGTGTATCGCCACGCTCGGATTGATACCACCGCACTGATAACATAATAAAAGTCACAATAAATTATAAACTGAAAGAAACATACCAACTTGATCTACCCATACATTAATTTTCCAAATTTGACGTTAGTGCTGCCATAAAAGGCCTCACACTACATAAGTCATCATTGGAGAGGCATACCTCCAGCAGTGTACTATCCAAAAATGTACTTTTTTGTCTCGTAAAAACATGAGGACTGCGCTGGCGAAATCAACGTACTGACTGTTACAACAACCTTTATAACTAACGCTGCACTAAGAAAAGTACCAGTACCGTTGCAGTGGAAAATAGCACAAATCATTATGATGACAAAGCCTGGACAAATCCCCGAAGATTGTAAATCTTATCAACCATTAACCTTACTGGTGATTGTTTCAAAAGTTCTTGAAACATTGTTTCCAAATAACCTGGCAGCAGAGCTGATGATGACAAATCAAATCTTCAAGAGACTGAAGAAGAAAGCCCCTCAAGGGCGTAGAAAACTGCAGGAAAAGATAAGGGAAGTGTCACTGGATACTTACCGCGCACAACTTCATCAAATACCTCACCTACTGCTGAATGCCAAGAATTACAGTTATAAATGAATTAAAAAAATTATTATTATTTCATGTATTTATTTTCACGTTTTCTTATACTAGTGTACATATTTATATTAATTCTATACAATTTTAAAAATACATACAAAATTAATACAAACAGACAAAAAAAAATAGAAAACGGTAAAGTTCCGCCGACGGCGGGAGACAAGCCCCAAGCACGCCGGCGGGTGCAGGTCGTGGCTACGGAGCTCTCCGGGACGACGCGAGGCAAGCTACGAGCGATAGGTGGTGGTACTAGACACGTAGGCCACCACCACCCCCATCTCGGAGAGCTCCGTATCCGTCGGACTGCGGGGCGACGTCACGCAGCTCTTCTATTCTTGTCAGGCCTCTCGCGTGCGTCGCTGTGGGTGGCGCACGGCGCTCACCGGTAGCGGAGGCTGCAAGCGGGACACAGGGCCGCGATAGCCTCAAGCTAACCGGTGGCGGCGGACTTCGTCCCGTCGTAGCTGGTGTGGCGGGGCGCGTCCCTGGTTCGCCATCCTCACCGGCAGATGCGGGCGATGGAGTAGCAAACCGTGGTGTATTGGGTGCGCTGCTGGTGTTGAAAGAAGCGGCAGGTCTTGTCACTGGATCCTCCGGCACACCGCGAGGAGGGCGAGGCCTCGGGCGAGGCGCTGATGACTTGGACGCGTTGCATCACTTGTCCCTCCTCTGACACAGCGGGGTGGTGAGGCGCTGAGGCGGTGTCGCCGGTAGTCCACTGCCGAGGCTGTCGGCGACTGGTTTTTATAAAATTTTCATTTTTACAGAGAAATGTTTTCCACCCTGTCAGTCTGACAGCTTTTCTTATTTCATTATTATTATTATTTTTCTTTATTTTCACGTGTTTTGTTACTTATATCTAGGTACATATTTATATTAATTTTATATAATTATAAAATAAAATACCTATGCAAAATTAATAAAATTTTTGTTTTTGTCTGTCAAAAACAAAAAAACGCTATTCTCGCTGGCGGCGGGAGGCGGACCTCCAAGGAATGAAAGGAGACAGTTTCAAGCCTGGGTCATGTCTTTTTTTCTCAGTTTTCTAAATTAAATTTTTTCATATAAGAGAAGGTTGCTCCTATAAATTTCCCTCAACTGTTGTTTATCCTTTACATTACAATTGAAACCTTTTAATTGGAATTGTTGCAGCAAATCGTTGTATGTGCCACCGATCAAGTATGACAGCACAGATATGGAGGGCTCGATTGTAAAATTATTGGACGAGAAACGAGAACTTGGGGCCACTTTTCAGCACTTACTAGTGAGTTTCTACTTTTGTTGCAATTTTTTAAACTTTATCTGTGAACATGGATAAATATATAATTTCGCTCTTTCATTATAACTTTGCCTTCCCCGCTCCTCAAACTCCTGCGATGTTTAGACCTATCAATCAATCGCATCACTATTTACAGTTCGGATTACAAGGGGTTCCAGATTAAATGGAGCTCTACTGTGTAATATAATAATGTATAAAGCGGCCGATATCGGCCGCTGCGTGGGAAATTGATATTTACTCTTAAATTTTTCAGGAAGTAACCGACATGACACCGGAACTACTGCAGGACAATCTAAAGAAACTGGAAATAAACAATATAATAAAAAAGATTGGCTGCAGCAGCAGAGTGATCGTGCTATGGAAATATCTGGAACCGTGGTTTCTGAAGCTAGAGAACGATCAAATAATTCCCGCTCCCTGGATAACGCTTGAGAAGACACTAAAACCATCAAGCTTTATCGGATGGTGCGGAGCAGTGGCTCAAAAGGTCATAGATTTCCCGGGAAGTTCTATTACGAAGATAGCAGAATTATGCGAGTTTCTGTCGCCTGGACATGTTGAGGACATATGTAAGTTTCTTCTGTCGTTTGGTTGCGTACACATGAAGAGAATAATCGTGAACGAGCCGGGACTGTTTAGCGACGACGATGCGGAGATCACGATGGACGACTGCTACGAGTATGCGGTGCCGGAGTTCATCTTGGTGTTCCCGGTGTGCGACTCGCTGATACGATATTCTCTGGTGAAGAAAAAACTGTCAGAATATGAATCTTGATTTGGCTTGAATATAAGCCTGTAATCTAAGATTAATAAAAAGTTAAGTTTCTCTATTTCGATCATATTTATTTCTCCATAATACCCGTCCCAGTGAGCTAATATGTATTCTACAAGAGTATTTACTCGGGCAACAGACGTGGCTCCATCGAGTTGAAACCAAATTGACCAGTTGAGACCAGTCGATCTCGAGTGGCCGAACTCGTTGCACGCGTCACCTGCTGCGCGCATCGCCCATCTACAACCCTTCCAATGCACGTGTTGGCTTGGCCTTGGCTGGCGTTGTCACCTCCTCTCCGCTCGCTTTCCGCCCCGCGCGAGCTCCCCTCTACCGCTCGGCTCTGCGCTCCACCACCCTGCTACCTTACCTCATACTTCAGCTGTTGGGACACAATTTCTCTGTATCTTTCTTCGTAGCGATGTCTCTAGTAGAATACATATTAGCTGCATAGAATCTGCTGCATTAGAATACATATTATATGTAGGACGGAGCATACCTCATACATATACAGCTATACAGGTATAATAGCTTCGCTCGTGTGAAATTCGTATTTAAAAAGAAAAAAGTATGAAAGAAATCCGAGCTGCATTCAGGTAAATGATAAACCTTCTCGAAGAAAGTAAGTAACTAAAGGCGAGGCTGAAGACAGAGCTGCGTTCAGGAAAACGTTAAACCTTCTCAAAGAAAATAAATAACTACGGCGAGACCGAAGGCCAAGCTGCATTCAGGTAAACGATTAACCTTCCGCTCTCGGGTCTCATCCTTAATGACTTGCTTTCTTCAATAGAATGTAATATCGTTTACGTGAACGAAGCTTTGGCCTCGCCCTTATTTACTTTTTTTTTATTTTTTTTTATGGAAACTGACACGGTTGGCTACATCACCTACAACGTCCGTGATGTCAGCCCATAACACCGGGTGAACTAGGTGCCATGTCAGCGCTTCCCCCTTTGATCGTGCCGGCTACACTGAACTGGTCGGAAAACACAAACTATTTACATAGCCGTTTCAACCGACGTTTCATTCAGTGCGGTGGTACCAACCCGGGCGGGTTAAACCCTACCACCAAGTAAGATTAGGAGGGAAGGGACCTACAGTTTTACTTACTTTCTTCGGGAAGGTTACACCTATGTAACTAACAGTGGTCTCCCTGGTTGCATCTGTTAAGTGTACTTACCTAGAAAGACTACTCTAGCTAGGGGATCTACCTACACTGGCGGCCGTGAACAGGAAAACGGAGTGTTGGAAGACCACCCGCTAGGTGGGACGAAGTAAGTCGCCGGAAAGCAGTGGTTCCGGACCGCTGAAGGCCGGGATGACTGGAGGAAAATTGGAGAGGTGTATGTCCAACAGTGGACGCTTACACGCTGACTGACTGACTGACCTCGAAAGAGTACAGTTCCCGGCAGCAAATAATGCGTGTCGAGAGAGAGAGAGGTGCCATCCGGTTGTAGAGCGCCGTCCCTGTCGCACGAACTCGCACGTCTCTGTGCGACAGGGACGACGCTCTACAACCGGATTGTCTCTTTCTAAAGCTCGACAAGCATTATTTGTTGCCGGGCACTGTATAGTGTCTTGTATTAGGTCTTGGGTTGCTCGAGCTACTGCGCCTACATAATATTAGTTTTTTTTTATTTTTTTTTTATGGAAACTGACACGGTTGGCTACATCACCTACAACGTCCGTGATGTCAGCCCATAACACCGGGTGAACTAGGTGCCATGTCAGTGCTTCCCCCTTTGATCGTGCCGGCTACACTGAACTGGTCGGAAAACACAAAATATTTACATAGCCGTTTAGACCGACGTTTCATTCAGTGCGGTGGTACCAACCCGGGCGGGTTAAACCATACCACCAAGTAAGATTAGGAGGGACCTACAGTTTTACGAGGAATCCGAACCTCCGTCAGCCTCCAACGGTCAGCGGTCACCCATCCAAGTACTGACCGCACCCAGCGTTGCTTAACATTCAATAGCGAGAGTTGACTGTCTGCACCACTGAGCTATCGAGGCTGACAAAGTTAGTTCCCCCAGTCCTCCCGGCCTTCAGCGGTGCGGAATCACTGCTTTCCGCCGACGTACTTCATGCATGACTTGATGTTGTCGTCCCACCTGGCGGGTGGTCTTCCCACAATCCGTTAAAGAATATAGAGCAGAAATTATGGTTCTGTTGCCTAAATCTGGCGCCCAAAAAATCTACCCTGCCCGATCCGACATACCTATATAAATGTTTGCTTCCGAAATAGTTTTCCTTGAATGAAAGTACATATTTTAACGAGAGCCTTTCTCGCAAAGACAGATTTGTGTATATCAAATGGGTTATATTAAGGATGGACAATGTAAAATATATATGAACAGATAGGACAAAATTCAAAATTGGTTTCAGGTTTTTTTTTTTTTGTAATCCGGTATGGGTGGCTGATTTGGAGGGGCTAAAGCGCATGCTCCGACCAGCCAATATCACCTCAGAGAAGGTAGGTGCCATACCGGAGACTTCCCTGGATTGCTGGCTATACTGGACTAGAGGAGAACACAACCGAGGCTGCTATGCGGCCATCTTACATCCAGTACGGTGGTACCAACCCAGTCGGCTACAATTTGAGCCTACCACCTAGTAAGGGCCAAGGGAAGGGACGTACAGTTTTACACCGGTTCCGAACGGTGAAGCAGCAGGTGTAGGTATGCACGTATATTTTTTCGTCAGAAAAAACTCATTGGTACACGCCGACGGGATTCGAACCGCGGACGATGCGAGAGCGCATGAGAAGCCGATGCCCAAACCACTCGGCCACCCGCGGTTTAACATATGGAACGCTAAACCATAGACACAGATGAGATATTAGGCTAAACTAAAAAGGCTATTTCGAAAATGTTTCGTTCACAACAAGGACGAACTGTTTGATTCGGGTGATGTATAGCGTGACTCGTGCGTGAGGCGCGTTGTGCGGACGAAGCGCGGTTGGAAGTATGTAACGGCAAATTCGGAACAGATATGTAGGTAATATTAGATTTGATTTCAATCGCTGCTGGGTACCGACTACCGTTAGCATCGCTGCCGCGTAGCCAAATCCGTATTGTATGTGTAATTGAGCTACCTACCCCTCGCGGGAACTTTGTAGTGTTTGTTGTTGGTACGAACTTTATTCTGTTTTGTGTTATTTGGTCAATTTATTACTAACATTTGTTGTGTTCATATGGGTGCCAATATGAGTAAAAAAGGAAAGGGAATATGACTATGACGTGAGAACTAGCTTCACTAGTCATGTCACCTAAGTGGAATTATTATTACATGATACCTATATTATTACCTACCATATTACTTACCTACTTCTATGCCTGAAATACGAAGTAACGACAGTTCAGTTTAACACCTGGTCGAGCACCTGCAGGTGGCGCGGCGGGAGCATTCGTCTATCCGACTTTTTTGTCGACGATACCGATAGCTGTTACGTCATAACCGTCAGCGGTGGCAAACTTTAAACAGACGAGTAGTAATTACTGTAATCATCCAAGGCATCCATGGAGGTGGCCATATGGCTAAAAATTACCCGTTTTCTTGTGCATACATAATTTTCTCAGACATTTGAATAAAACAGTATTCTTCTAAATAAATAATATAATTTCACCATGCGCAGCTGGTGCAGAGCTCATTATCATCATAAAAAAACTATTTATCCTTTCAATTCGTGGGTGTGACACTACATTGCTAATTCATTGGTCGTCGTCGGTGCCGTGGTGCGTGACAGAGTAGTAGTACATACATACTAGGTTTCTTGTAGGTATAGTTAGCGCGCACGTTCGTGGCCTCTGCGGGCGGAGGCCGATAGATCTTTAAAAGATTACCTATCCCTGGGCAAGCATTCTCTAACGTCCTACCGTCAACGTCGGTGACGCTGACTAGTTATGTCTCTATCTATGAACTAGACAGAGACATAACTAGTCAGCGTCACTGACGCTGACGGTAGGACGTTAGAGAATGCTTGCCCTGTTTTGTGTTATCGTACTTCAACCACGCAATAAAACCTTATTAGATAAATAATTTAATGCCATAAATAAAAAAGAGGTTTCGTAAATGTCGTTCGTTAATTTCAGAGATTGATTCACAACACTATACATTCCATTCTCGCTTTCCTGCCGGAGGCCGGAGGCCACGAACGTATGCGCTGACTGTAGGTATCTACGCACATGTATGTATACGTGTGGAACAACTGTTTGCCAAAACCTGTTCGCGCGGTAGCGACAATGGCGGAGCGGGAGGGGGGGAAAAAGTCAGCCGGGCCGGCCGGCAAAGCAAGGACGAACGACGAACGAACCGACCGAAGCAGCCAGTCGCCTGCCCGCGCGCAATCGGGCTCGGGTGTTCGTTGGACCTACTAAATCATTTGGCAGACAGTAAAACAATGGCACTATTCGTGAAGCAACTATACAAAACAGGTGAGATTGATTATCTTATTGTTCTCCATTCACTATTGGTACCTTTTATGCGTGTTCTTTATTTTGTTATCCAATTTTTGTGGTGACAGTAAGAGAATATGGTAATGATGTCGAGCCCAGGCCAGGGTCAAAGTTGTTTGTCTCAATTCGAACATTGCATTGTAATTTAGTTTAGCTTACACTGTTCGGTTCGGTTCGGTGACGACACCGAACATACGTGAATACCATCCTATAGCATATTATGCTATAGGATGGTATTCACGTACAATGTTTGTACAGGTTTCGCTTTCAGCTGTCAAACAAAGTATATACCTACCTAATAGCACCTTGTCAAATTTATTTATTGGGACTTACAGCAAACTAAATGCGATAAGGTTTCAGCTATAGCCTTTAGTTTAGGTGAATCTCACATAATTTGTGTTTTCGAAATCGTGTTTACATTTTTCTTATTCATCACATCATACTTTTTTGTCAGCCTGGGTAGCTCAATGGTGCGGTCGATTCACTGTCGGTCGTGATCATAAGCACACTTGGGCGCGGTCAGTACTTGGATGGGTGACCGCTCGACCGTTAGAGGCTGACCGTGGTTCGGATTCCACGTAAAACTGTAGGTCCTTTCCCTTCGTCTTACCTTACTAGGTGGTAGGGTTTATCCCGCCTGGGTTGGTACCACCGCACTGAATGAAACGTCGGTCGAAACGGCTATGTAAATAGTTCGTGTTTTCCGTCCAGTTCAGTGTAGCCGACATAAAATGTAGGGAAGCACTGACATCACCAAGTTCACCCGGTGTTATGGGCTGACTTCACGGATGTTGTACCTAGGTGATGTAGCGAACCGTGTCAGTTTCAATAATAAAAAAATGTATTAATGTGCGGATGGTTTAGGTAAACAGGTTTTACTTACGGCAAATTCATTACCTTCGGCTGCAAATAGGGAAACGTCCTTTAACCGACAAACAACTGGGACTAGACTGGTAGTGGAAATAACCGGAGGTGTTGATAACGGCTATTAATCGTCACTTTTTTTCCCTAATATGCTTATGTTGGGTATGGAATTGATTTTCCGAAATATATTTATATTACATAATTGTTCAATTGATTGATAAGGCGGAAGAGAGTGCGGGAGGCGCCTAGCGCACGCGAGCGCAGCGCGTCAGCGGCTGCAGGAGGTACTGTCAGCGAGGCTGGACGAGATAGAACGCGCTGGGACGTGGAAGCACGAGCGCACCATCACCTCGCCGCAGGGCGTGCAGGTCACCGTGCAGGAGTCCAGTCGACCTGTTCTCAACTTCTGCGCTAACAACTATCTAGGATTGGCGGTGAGAACATCAACTTCTCCGCTAACAACTATATAGGGTTGGCGTTGAGAACATCAACTTCTGCGCTAACAACTAACTATCTAGGGCAGTGATACTCAAAGTGTGGTACGCGAACCCTCAGGGGTACGCCATTGGATGGTAGGGGGTTCGCGACTACATTTACGTAATGGCGGCTGGACGGCTAGCAAGCACTGCGCCACGCACACGGTGGCGCGCACGCGACTGAATCTCGATCGCTGGTAATGATAAAAACCAAATATAGAAATCGACTTGATGTTGAGTCAGAATTAAGATTGAAATTGTCCAAAATTGCACCGAAAATCTATTCAATTTGCGACAAGAAAGAAGCCCACCCATCACATTAATAACTTTCGTCAATGTTTCACTATTTCTAAAACCTGAATGAATGAAACGGCGTCGGTCGAAACGGCTATGTAAATAGTTGGTGTTTTCCGACCAGTTCGACATCCGTCGTCCATGGGCTGACATCACGGAAGTTGTAGGTGATGTAGCCAACCGTGTCAGTTTCCATAAAAAAAAACCTTTTTTGTTATTTTAAACAACCTTATAAGCTAGAATTTATTTTTCTTATATTCCTTTCCTTTTTGGGGGAGTAGTTGCGTTAAGGCAGGGGTTCGCAGTCGTTTGGAAACTCTACTAAGGGTACGTGGCATCATAAGTTTGAGAAACCCTGATCTAGGGCTAGCGGTGAGAACATCAACTTCTGCGCTAACAACTAACTATCTAGGGCTAGCGGTGAGAACATCAACTTCTGCGCTAACAACTATATAGGGCTGGCGGTGAGAACATCAACTTCTGCGCTAACAACTATCTAGGGGTAGCGGTGAGAACATCAACTTCTGCGCTAACAACTATATAGGGTTGGCGTTGAGAACATCAACTTCTGCGCTAACAACTAACTATCTAGGGCTAGCGGTGAGAACATCAACTTCTGCGCTAACAACTAACTATCTAGCGCTAGCGGTGAGAACATCAACTTCTGCGCTAACAACTATATAGAGCTGGCGGTGAGAACATAAACTTCTGCGCTAACAACTATCTAGGGTTGCGTTGAGAACATCAACTTCTGCGCTAACAACTAACTATCTAGGGCTAGCGGTGAGAACATCAACTTCTGCGCTAACAACTAACTATCTAGGGCTAGCGGTGAGAACATCAACTTCTGCGCTAACAACTATATAGGGTTGGCGTTGAGAACATCAACTTCTGCGCTAACAACTAACTATCTAGGGCTAGCGGTGAGAACATCAACTTCTGCGCTAACAACTAACTACCTAGGGCTAGCGGTGAGAACATCAACTTCTGCGCTAACAACTATATAGGGCTGGCGGTGAGAACATCAACTTCTGCGCTAACAACTATCTAGGGGTAGCGGTGAGAACATCAACTTCTGCGCTAACAACTAACTATCTAGGGCTAGCGGTGAGAACATCAACTTCTGCGCTAACAACTATATAGGGCTGGCGGTGAGAACATCATCTTCTGCGCTAACAACTATCTAGGGGTAGCGGTGAGAACATCAACTTCTGCGCTAGCAACTATCTAGGGTTAGCGGTGAGAACATCAACTTCTACGCTAACAACGATCAAGGGCTAGCGGTGAGAACATCAACTTCTACGCTAACAACGATCAAGGGCTAGCGGTGAGAACATCAACTTCTACGCTAACAACGATCAAGGGCTAGCGGTGAGAACATCAACTTCTGCGCTAACAACTAACTATCTAGGGCTAGCGGTGAGAACATCAACTTCTGCGCTAACAACTATATAGGGCTGGCGGTGAGAACATCAACTTCTGCGCTAACAACTATCTAGGGGTAGCGGTGAGAACATCAACTTCTGCGCTAACAACTAACTATCTAGGGCTAGCGGTGAGAACATCAACTTCTGCGCTAACAACTAACTATCTAGGGCTAGCGGTGAGAACATCAACTTCTGCGCTAACAACTATATAGGGCTGGCGGTGAGAACATCAACTTCTGCGCTAACAACTATATAGGGCTAGCGGTGAGAACATCAACTTCTACGCTAACAACTATCTAGTGACGATCGTTGGAGTAACCGTGTCCTACACTGGCGCTTAAGGCGGCGGCCGCGGACTGGAAAACGGAGTGTGGGAAGACCACCCGCCATGTGGGACGACAAAAAATACGTCGGCGGTAAGCAGTGGTCCCTTTACAGCTGAAGGCCGGGAGGACTGGAGGAAAATTGGAGAGGCGTATGTCCAGCAGTGGACGCATACACGCTTACTGATATGGTTGTACGTAAACACAGCATTCGAGGTGATGAACATTTTTGACAACAGAATCACCCAGAGGTGGTGGCGGCGGCGACGAAGGCTCTGCGCCAGTACGGGGCTGGGCTGAGTTCGGTTCGCTTCATCTGCGGCACTCAGAGCATTCATAAGGTGAGATCTAATAAACTGTTTTATGCAACCCCAATATGAGTAGTACCTATAAATAACCCCCTTTCGGATTTAGTGGTTGGGGGTGCAACACTGTGTATATGGTTAAAAAATATTTGGACCCTATTCATACAACATATGTGCTGGTTATTAAATAAAGGGAAGCACTGACATGGCACTTAGTTCACCCGGTGTTATGGGGTGTCACGTATGTTGTAGGCGATGTAGACAATCGTGTCTAAAAAAAAATACATACCCTGCGAAGTTTCATTCATTCATTCTTCGTGGGTGTAATCCACAGAGCACGGAACGCCCCCCACCCGCGGCCCCTACTAGAGGCGCCCTAAGCGATAATATTTGAAACCCAATAACTGGACGCAGTGCTACTAGCGCTTCGTATGTGTGTGTGTGTTAGTATCGACACTACACACAAAGAGGAGCAAGTTAGGCACACGCACAAAACAAATGCACACGCACAACACACATATGAAAGTCATAGGCCACGCCTACAGGCTTCAACGCCGTTGTAAGGAAATCGCGCTCAGGGCATCTCTAGTAGGGGGCGCGAGCGGGGGGCGTTGCGTGCTCTGTGGTGTAATCGAACCGGATTGTGGCAAGTTCAAGTGCAGTTCTGCCATAGGAATTCTCAATAAACTATAGGGGCTCGTACCCATACCATGTTACCCTCATAGTTTAAAATTGAATAAAAGATTCCCAGAATGTAAACAATTTTATTTAACCAAAGGTAATTAATTTTATTTTAATTTAAGCAAGAAGGTCGAGGTTCGGTGATAGCTCCGAGCGGTCTTATAAAATACCTACATACCTAAGAAGCTTCCATTAACTAGACGAACCAGAATACTCCTAACTAATCAGGCATTATAACCAGGTAACAAGAATAACAAGAGAGACAAGAGAGCTAGTTACAGAACTTCATAAAATATAACCAGGTATTTTTACCTTGGTTTTGATAACCAGGTAAAACAAGTAAAAGATAACCAGGTAACCGGTAACGGATAACCGAAACAGGGTCGCACCCTAGGCTCAAACCACGACGTCAACACGTAACCACGCGTAAAGCCTAGCATGTAAAAATGGAACAGATGTCACTCAGCTGTGAGCCTCAAGACAGTCTTGGTCGAGGCTCCGCACACGTGGACCGCGACATCACCAGATCCTACAGACGCCTCCCCGGGAACGGCTCGAGTGACACGGGTTTACGCTGTGCACTGGTGTCTAGGTGAAGGCAGACTTCACAGGAATCGGCACACAGCCTCCTGACCGCGAACTGTCGATCAAACACAGGTTTGATGTAACACAAGTTTTATCATAAAACCTACGGCGTTTCAATGCACATCACAACCACTGTTGATACACATGTGCAGGCTTTGTAATGAATAAGAATCTTTGCCTTCTATTCCACGCCTAAGGCCATGCATTACAAATTGTACCTACATATATTTTTACAAAGAGAAAATGTTTATCCAACATAAACCCCACTCACCATTGCTAGTTCGCCTCAGTACACGGTTGAGATGCCGCTTGAACTTATATCGCTAGATTATCCATCCTAGATGCAATTATATTTACAATTTCTCTACGGAAGCTTTTTATAGTCCGTCTTAGTTTTTCAAATTCGTGACATCCGTCGTCCGCTTTGCGCATGTCAAATTTGACAGTCTCCAGACACAATGTTATTTTAAATAATTTACAGCAGTAGACGAAAGTCATTGTACGGCGGATTTTCCCCCCGTAACAATACCCCTCCGCTCGGGTTTGAATTTAAACCCCGTTAAAATTCAATCCTGTGACGTGCGAAAAACTCACCCACGTCAGCAACTTCAGAAACTTGGTGTTTGTGTGGTGCTCCATTCATACTCTCATCTATACTTCCTCATTCGTTCTTCTCTTTCACACTTCTCATCCATTCTGCCGTCGCAGTCGCTTAGGTACTGACGAGGCCTACAACACGGTGCGGTTGGCCATCATTATGACCAGAACGCTCCCACCCCACTTGTACTAGGCACTTAATACTGCTCATTATCCCCGACATTAGGAAATTTTGTCTGACCGCGTTCCTCCCATTTCCATACTCCAGCATCGTACGGAACCAAGAGTGCACCTACGTACAACGATCAGACCTTTGCATATCTAGGGTGCAAACAATGTTTAAAACATTAGTAACAATGCAAAGTTTTAGCTGAAGGCTTATTTAACGAGTTGCTACCGCTCGAATTCCTAATGCGTGGTGAATAGCTGTGTATTAAATGTCCTAGGGTTTCATGTTCCTGAATGTTAGCTATTTAGTATGATTTTTTCAGTATATGACTTGGATGGAAGTGTTTCTAATTTTAATTTAGGTTTGTTGCAAGACCAGATTAAGTTTTCTGAATTGCACAGGTAGATGAGTGATAAGAATAAAAAAATATACTTCTGACTACACCGATAGTATTATTAAAAAAATATGTATAATAGTGTTAGTATAATAACAGTAAATATAATAACATGCCTACGTACTAGAATGTACTGCAGTTGCAGTTGTGTCAGGTTTCAGGTCTTTAATATGCCAACGACCTGCGAACCGTTTACCTTTCAAATCTGAAAGTCCATAAATTAAAGGAGAAAATTTCCTAATTATTTTACATTTCTCGTATTTTGCAGCAAGCTTTGCTGCAAAGTGAGCCGTAGCATCGCTTTGTTTGAAAGTTCTCTTCCAACATATGTCACCAATATCAAATTCGAACTCAGCACGTCTGAGATCATACCTATTTTTGCTCTTTTCGTGTGCGAAGTAAAGTTTCTTCTGCACTTTGTCGAAAATGTGTGCTAAGTTACCTATGTTTTCGCTATACAAGTCTCTAGGAGCAAAAGTTTCTTGTACATCTCCATCTTTAGATTTGGAGTAGAGTGAACCATCTAGAACAAGTTCTCTCCCGAATACTAAGAAGGCAGGTGTGAAACCTGTGGCTTCATTTACTGAATTGTTGATAGCGAAATTTATCTTGTTCAGGTTTTTGTACCAATGTCTATGGTCTGAACCAACGAAAGAAGATATCGCTGTCTCAATCGTTTGATTATAACGCTCTACAGTATTTACTTGCGGCGAATAGTTGGCCGAAAAGTGGATTTGTGGAACTTTATAATTCTCCAGAAAAGTTTTCATTGCGCGACTAGTGAATTGTGTACCGTTATCCATTATTATGGTTCGCGGAACACCATGTACTAGGAATACATTGTTTTCCAGGTGTTTTATTATAGACGGCGCTATAGCTTTACGCAGAGGAAATATCAAACAATATTTAGTAAAACAGCATGTTACTACTAAAATGTAACAATGTCCGTTTACAGATCTGGGAAGCGGACCTACAAGATCTATGGATAATGACTGAAAGGGTCTATCACTTATTTTAGGATTTCCCATCAGTCCTAAAGGCGCTCTTCTTGAGTGTTTATAAGTTTGACAAGTTTCGCAATCCTTAACCAATTTAATGACGTCTAAGTACATTTTTGGCCAGTAATATAACAATGAGATTCTTTTATACGTTTTGAAAATTCCAAAGTGACCAGCAGTTGGTTCACAGTGATACTCCTCTAGGATCGAGTTTCTCTGTGCTTTCCTTAGAACTAGTTTCCAGTCAAACTCGTTGTTGTGGTCGTATTTAGACCTACTATATCTATACAGTTTACCATCTTCCACTTTGAAATTAGAGAATGATTGAGGATCATTATGACATTGAGTATAAATTTTATCATACCAATCATCTGGTTCCGAGTCTCTGTTGTTTTGTATAGAAGACACTGGTACAGCTCGAGATAATGCGTCTGGTACGACGTTAAGAGCACCCTTTCTATGAATTATTTCGATGTCAAACGGCGCAAGTCTTACACTCCATCTGGCTAGTCTGCCAGTTGGGTTGTCTAGATTGAGAAACCACCTCAAGCTTGAATGGTCGGTATAGACTTTTGTAGTTTGGCCGTTCTCTATGTAACATCGCCAGTGTTCCAATGCTGCTAGCACGCCAAGTGCTTCCCTTTCAGTTGCTGAGTAGTTGCGCTCATGTTTGTTTAATGATCTGCTCATAAAAGCAACCGGCTTTTCAACCCCGTCGATATTTTGGCAGAGCATCGCACCTATTCCATACCCACTGGCGTCAGTGTGGACTTCGAAAGGTTTCGTGTAATCTGGACACGACATTACAGGTGTGTTAGCTAAAGTCAAGATGAGTTCACCAAAAGCTTTGTCAGCTTCATCTGACCATTGGAATGGAGGTGTTCCTTTCGCTGTAGAGGTTAGTTTATTAAGAGGTGCTGCGATTGTCGAGAAATTAGGGATAAACCTTCGGTGATATCCGATAACCCCAAGAAAACGTTTAAGTTCTTTTCTGTTCTTTGGTGGAGGGTATTCTAGAAGTACCTTCACCTTTTCTGGGTCTGGTCTAAGACCATTCTCATCAACAACATGTCCCAAATATTTGAGTTCTCTCCTGAAAAATTGTGATTTTCCTCTATTGATGGTTAGGTTTGCTTTCTCTAAGCGTTCCTTTACCTTAAGCAGAAGTTCAAGATGTTCGGAAAAGCTCTTCGAAATGATGATAATGTCGTCCAGGTAACAAAATACTTTATCATCGAACTCCGGTCCGAATATGGAGTCCATGAGACGCTGTTGTCGAGCAGGGGCATTAGTTAGTCCAAACGGAAGAACTTTAAAATGATACAAATACAACCCTCTATTAGGTACATAGAAGGCTGTTTTCTCTCTGGCTTCCTTTACTAGAGGAATCTGCCAGAAAGCTGAACTGAGATCTATGCTGGAGAGAAATTTAGCTTCCCTCAAGCTATCCAAAATAGAAGAGATGTAAGGTAAGTTGTATGAATCGCGTTTCGTTACCGCGTTCAGCTGTCTGCTATCCAAACAGAACCTCCAAGATTCGTCTTTCTTTTGTCTTAAGAGAACCGGAGAGCACCAGGGACTCTCACTCGGTTCAACAACATCAAGTTGTAGCATTCTGTCGAGTTCCTTAAACAAAGCTTTGAGCTTAACTGGGCTTAGCCTATTATTCCTACGCCTGATAGGGTTGCCCACTGTCTCAATATTATGTTCACACAGTGTGGTGCGACCTAGTCCAGCCTTTTCCGCTGATATATTTTCGAATTGCTCGATTACCTTGTCTGCGAGAAGCTTTTGTTCATTAGTGAGGTCATCGAAGTTCGCTAGATGCTCCTTTGACTTGCAGAATTCAATAGACGAGACATCGCGAAAGTTGTCTTCACACAAACATACTACGTTTTGCAAGACCTCGGGCGCTAATTTAAAGGAATTCCAGAAATCAAGTCCAAAGATTACCTTGTCCTTGATGCCAGGAATACTATGAAATCTGACAGTTCGACAGAGATCATTAAATTCTAAATCTAAGTAGATACAGCCTATGCTGTCTAGTTTATCACCGCTAGCCGATCTGACGTAAACACCACTAGAGTTGTGAGCAGAAAATCCTTTTCCTTCTAGGATTTTGTGTGAATAGTCACCCAAAATGGAAATAGGACTACCAGAGTCTAGAAGCCCACAAATGTTTACATCATTGTTGGTCTTAACGGTAACATAAGGTCTCAATCTGTCATTAGTATAGTCGAACAGAATTGAGCTAAGATGGTAGGATTGGAAAAATGTCGAGATAGTATCCAACCAATTTTTCCAATCAGCTGGATCAAAGTGACCAGAAGTGGAGATTGATGTCCGTGGTTTGGTCACGTTACCGTGGACAGGTTTTAGTTTTTTTGTTTTTTAATCTTGCAATCGGGACAATCTGGTCGACGAACGTCCGGCTTACCACACCCGAAACACTTAACGTTTCTCGGAGCCTGGCAGTTCCTCAGCGAGTGGTCGTCAGTTTTGCATCGGATGCAATAAAATTTGCTCGTTTTAGGTGATGCCTCGGATTTGCTGACAGAGCTTACCTTCACTTTCGGCGCAGCGTCCTTTACAGTTTGTTGTTGATATGCTAGATCAGCAGCAAGAGAGGAGCTGTTCCCAGCAAGAGGTTCCGCGAATGCATCAGACATAGCTTGAGTTGTCTCTACCTTACGACAGACCTCTTTGAGCTTATCTATTGTTTTAACGTCGCTGAATGCTAACATTAGGTTGTAGCCTGGCCTAATGTTATGTAGTAGGATCTCTAGCCGATCCTCTTCAGTTAGTGGCTTAGTTAACCTACCGAAGAGTGAGTTCATGATTGCCAGATAGATGACAATCGTCTCATTTTTCCCTTGTGTTCTAGCGCGGATTTCGCTCAAAAGCCTATAATCATAATCAACGACGTCGAATTCATCCAAAAGTGTAGATTTGAGTTGCTCCCAATCACCAAAACTGTCACGGTTACCCCGGTACCAGTGTAGCGCTGGACCAGTGAACATTTCCGGTGCCATCTGTAGAAGTTTAGCATTCGAGAGATTCCTAGACACGCTTATTTCCTTTACCCTTTCTAGAAAAGCGCGTACACAGCTTTTACCATCGTACTTAATTTTAAGAGCTTCAGCATTCAAGTTATGCACACAGTTTACAGTGACGATCGATTCGGAGGAAGATGGTGACTTAGGTATGTCTGGTTTACTGCTGGGTGGAGATACCATCATGTCTTCCAATTTTTTAAGCTGACCTTTTATTTTTGTCAAAGCCTCGACCTCCTCGTCGTTAGACGCAACCATCCTTCTCGCCCGGTGATGCAGGTGACATACTAGAGCCTTGAACCTTTGCGAGTTAGAGTCGGACTTGTAAGCGTCCTCTATTTTAGCAACAAAAACAGAGTGTTCCTCTTCGAATGTGAAGTCGGTTTCTTCCAATTCGGACTCAGGATAGAATTTCACAATTTCTGCGACTTGTTTTCTAAGTTCCGCCACGGTGGCCTTAGGTGTCTCCCCACGAATCGAGACTTCGTACTGGAGTTCATCCTTTCTCAAGGTCCCATATGAAATTTTGAAATCCATTTTAGTGCTAAGATTAGTTCCAGTCCGAATTAGAATTTCCCCAATTAAGTGTACCTAGGTAAGGTATAATAAGCAGTGTAATGAGTTAGATGGTGCAAGATCAAGTTTAAAATGCATTAATGCATTGAATGCATTGTACAGAAAGCATTCTTCAATATACACAAACCGCTATGCATATTCCCAGATTTGAACGAGCTTTCAAAAGAGTTTGAGAAGCGTTGAATATTCGTAAGGACTGTCAAGGTAAAACAAATGAATCCAGTATAAATATTCCGTAATCTTCTAAATTAGGATATCCCTATCTGGATATATAAAAGATTTTCTAGAACGCAATATTATACTTTCAATATAAATTACAAAGTCCCTTACAAGGATGAATATTCTAAGATTTTTTTTTAATATACTATATCAAAACTAAAGCAAGGATGAGACTAAGCTGCTAAGAAATTTTGACAAACAGTTTAGTGAATTCCCGCGGTCAATGTTTTTTTAATTACTTCCAGTGAGTGAGGTTTACAGCGGCCTACCTACCTCAGATACACAACTAAACTAATTTAAGATTAAAACCGCTTAAACTATAATTAAAATAATAATTGACCGGGAGTGCTTGCAGCTATGAGCCTAGGGTCAAAACCTCGGTTATCCTCCTAAACCGTTCTCGAAACTACCAAGTTGGGCGCCATTGTTACCCTCATAGTTTAAAATTGAATAAAAGATCCCAGAATGTAAACAATTTTATTTAACCAAAGGTAATTAATTTTATTTTAATTTAAGCAAGAAGGTCGAGGTTCGGTGATAGCTCCGAGCGGTCTTATAAAATACCTACATACCTAAGAAGCTTCCATTAACTAGACGAACCAGAATACTCCTAACTAATCAGGCATTATAACCAGGTAACAAGAATAACAAGAGAGACAAGAGAGCTAGTTACAGAACTTCATAAAATATAACCAGGTATTTTTACCTTGGTTTTGATAACCAGGTAAAACAAGTAAAAGATAACCAGGTAACCGGTAACGGATAACCGAAACAGGGTCGCACCCTAGGCTCAAACCACGACGTCAACACGTAACCACGCGTAAAGCCTAGCATGTAAAAATGGAACAGATGTCACTCAGCTGTGAGCCTCAAGACAGTCTTGGTCGAGGCTCCGCACACGTGGACCGCGACATCACCAGATCCTACAGACGCCTCCCCGGGAACGGCTCGAGTGACACGGGTTTACGCTGTGCACTGGTGTCTAGGTGAAGGCAGACTTCACAGGAATCGGCACACAGCCTCCTGACCGCGAACTGTCGATCAAACACAGGTTTGATGTAACACAAGTTTTATCATAAAACCTACGGCGTTTCAATGCACATCACAACCACTGTTGATACACATGTGCAGGCTTTGTAATGAATAAGAATCTTTGCCTTCTATTCCACGCCTAAGGCCATGCATTACAAATTGTACCTACATATATTTTTACAAAGAGAAAATGTTTATCCAACATAAACCCCACTCACCATTGCTAGTTCGCCTCAGTACACGGTTGAGATGCCGCTTGAACTTATATCGCTAGATTATCCATCCTAGATGCAATTATATTTACAATTTCTCTACGGAAGCTTTTTATAGTCCGTCTTAGTTTTTCAAATTCGTGACATCCGTCGTCCGCTTTGCGCATGTCAAATTTGACAGTCTCCAGACACAATGTTATTTTAAATAATTTACAGCAGTAGACGAAAGTCATTGTACGGCGGATTTTCCCCCCGTAACAACCACGTGACCGATTCCCCCCCCCCCCCCCCCCCCCACCCCCCTTGTGACCTACCGTGGTATGTGCTCAGACCCCCCTCCCCCATTTTCAAGTAGTATTTTAAATATTAAATAAAATTGCTATTTCTTTATATAGAAATGGCTATTTTTAGCCTATTTAATCAATATTTGAGATCTTAGTGTCCCAAAGTCCTTACAGCAGCGCAACACCGATTACTCTGCTTACCACGTTTTTTCGGGATACAGCGTGTGGTATGTATGTATGTACCTAACCTATGTAATTCTTCAAGTGCATATAATAATGTAGGTATGTTCACAATAAAATATTGAATTGCAGGACCTAGAAAAGAGCATAGCCGAGTTCCACGGGCGCGAGGACGCCATTTTGTACGGGTCGTGTTTCGATGCGAATGCCGGCCTGTTCGAGGCGCTGCTCGGGCCGGAGGACGCGGTGTTCTCGGACGCACTCAACCACGCCTCCATCATCGACGGCATCCGGCTGTGCAAGGCGCAGAAGTACAGATACAAGCATCGGGACCTCACGGGCGAGTCACTTTTCAGGCTTCCGTATCCGTACGCGAACCTATTACTAAGCCTAGGCCATCTGTCCGTCCGTCCGTCTGTCAGTCCGTCAGTCCGTCTGTCTGTCCGTTAGTCCGTCTGTCTGTCCGTTAGACCGTCTGTCTGTGTCTGCCCTACCTTTAAAGGGCTTTATCTTTTGAACCTTAATAGGTGGAAGTGTGAAATTTTCACAGAATGTGCATCTGCATCTCTCCCCGTGCATGTCGTTAAAGGCGACTAAGGGATAAGGGCAAGATGCCGTGCTAAAGGGCGACAGACTCGTCAACTCTCACCTTGGTACTTCCACCGAGTCATGCAGCGGGTGGGTCTTCCTTCGTGCCTTACATGCTGCTTGATAGATATCTAGTCCGAATACTTTGCGAAACGTGGTGGTCTGTGTTGTGCTGTAATTGACCAGAGTTCTTGCAGCACAACACCGATTATTCTGCTTACCCCGATTGTCGGGATTCAGCGTGTGATATGTTATGTATGTAATGTGTTAATACCACTAGGCGGATATACTAAGAAATCAAAAACAATGTGAAAGTAAACAATTCAGGGTGTGTTAAAAAATAATGAAAACAAGAAGTGTCTCCTCCTAATCTTACTTGGTGGTAGGGTTTAACCCGCCCGGGTTGGTACCACCGCACTGAATGAAACGTCGGTCTAAACGGCTATGTAAATAGTTTGTGTTTTCCGACTAGTTCAGTGTAGCCGGCACGATCAAAGGGGGAAGCACTGACATGGCACCTAGTTCACCCGGTGTTATGGGCTGACATCACGGACGTTGTAGGTGATGTAAGCCAACCGTGTCAGTCTCCATAAAAAAAAAAGTGTGTTTTTTTCAACGTTTTTTGTTTTTGTTCCGTCATAAAATCGGGTTACATACAAGCGTCAAACTTAGTGTGATTGATTAATGATTATAGTGCCAAACTCTAAAAAGTAAAGCAAACAATTCTAAAAAATTACAAATTACGCGGTGGTGCGGTGCGCGAGTCCGATTCGCACTTGGGCGGTTTTTTGTTTATTCAAAGCCATTGCTGTATGAAACATGACATCGTTGACTGCACTTGGTACTTTCGCGATGCCAGCCCAATATATTATACCTACCAAGTTTCTGACGGAGCTACTTTTATCGGGCGCGGTGTCGCCACCTTCGGCTAAAATGTATCTGCTGGTTATGAAATGTATGAGAGATGTCATTTTTCAGAGGTGGTGAAAACGGGCTTATGTGCCTAACCTGATTTTACCAGACTATATATTATCTATCTTTGGTTGGTTGTCTTATATTTGGTTGACTGGCAGAGATTGCCTTAGGTAATAAGTCCGCCTTTTGTAAAATGTTTGTATTGGAAAGCAATAAAGTATATTCTATTCTTGTATATTGTATTAGGTTATTTTGATTAATTATTTGTAATTAATAATTAATTTAAAAGATTAATAAAGAATTATTTTTTCTATTCTATCTTTATAATATAAAGACAGATAGATATATAACTGTAAGTATAGAAAACAGATTGTTCTTTCAGTGCGGTATTTCTGATAGATTTTTTGTTAATGTAAACTGACACAGTTGGCTACCTCACCTAATAACACACACAAAACACGAACTATCTACATAGAAGTTTCGACTGACCTTTCATTCAGTGCGGTGGTACCAGCCCGGGCGCGTTCAACCCTACCGCCTAGTAAGGTAATAAGGGAATGGGACCTACAGTTTTACGTAGAATCCGAACCACGGTCAAGTCATGCATCCAAGTTTTGACCGCGTCCAGGTGTACTTATGATCACGCACGATAGTCGACGGATCGCACCACTAAAATACCGAGGCTAGATGTTACAAATGTGTGAAAATGCCATTGTAGATTGACCGTAATGCGACTGAAGGTGTGAATTTTATAAAATTGGTCTAATGAGAGCTACGGTCGAATTTAATAGAGTCAAGTCGAGCCTCGCTGGATCATTTGATGTAAAAATATGTTATTCATAGCGACCAAAGGTACCCAATTTTATTATTCGTTGCTTGCTGAGAGAGAACTACATAACTATAACTGACATGTTCTCACACCAGTATCGTTGCTTGCTGAGAGAGAACTACATAACATACATATCTGATATGTTCTATTCACACCAGTACTTACTTGGTGAGAGAGAACTACATATAACTGAGATGTTCTCTTCACACCAGTAACGTTGCTTGGTGAGAAAGAACTACATAATTGACTTGCTCTCTTCACACCAGTAATGTTGCTTGGTGAGAAAGAACTACATAACATTTGACGTGTTCTCTTCACGCCAGTAAAGTTGCTTGGTGAGAGAGAACTACATAGGTACATATGTGACATCATCTCTTCACACCAGTTGATAGCTATCTGCCATGTTCTTTCGACATCCGCAGAGCTGGACAGCATGCTGCATACCAGCACCGGAAGACTGAAGCTGATAGTGACAGACGGCGTGTTCTCAATGGACGGCACGGTGGCGCCGCTAGCGGGCTTGGTGGACCTAGCCCAGAAACATGGCGCACTCTTGGCGGTGGACGACTGTCACGCTACGGGATTTTTCGGCGACACTGGTCGGTGAGGGAACTATAAATTCAAATAAAAAAACGTTGCACGTCATTTATCATTGCACGTCATGTACCATTGCACGTCATTTATCATTTTACGGCATGTACCATTGCACATCAGCCTAGCCACTAATAGCGAATGGCGGGACTAGCCACTCGCTAGTCCCGACCTCGATTAACACCCTTCTCTACTGCCGATGGGCCCGGATATGTTCGGTGAAGCTTTGGATGTTTAATTTAAACATACAAAAAATGATTACTTAAATGAAAATACTTTGAAAGAGTTCATAAGCAAGAGATGTAATGTTATATCGATTGACAAGTTGTTATTATTTTCAAAGTGTTTGACACTTTGACAGTAAAAGGTTTTTTATATGGCGGCCACACAGCTCCCCTCCGAGTGAGGGCGTTGCGCAGACCTCACCAAATATCTGGTAGGACGCCGTACTATTCTTCCCGAACGTGTTGTTGTTGGAGTCCCTTCGCCTAGTTCCGGTGGACTGGCGTTGACTGGTCTCTGCGCCGGTGTCGACGTCATCTTGTGCGCCAGTTTGGGTGGAACTGGGTTGACTTGAATAGGGGTCGGTTTAAAATCTTGATCCTCTGATGAAATGAATGCAGGTTTCAAGCGGTCGATAGAAATGTGTTTTTCTTTACCTTTGATTAACAGCTTGAAAACTTTGTCCGACCTCTCGATAACTAGATAAGGTCCATCGTATGGCCTTTGAAGAGGCGACAATACGGAGTCGCAACGGACAAATACGTGTGAACAGGTACTCAGATCTTTATGCACAAACACTGATTGTTTGTTATGATGAGAAGCTGGAACAGGTCGGAGTTGTCCCATGAATTCCCGAAGTCGGCAGACAAAATCCTGCGTACTGGGAAAATCATGATGTATATTGCTTTCAACAAAATCTCCTGGCAATCGAAGGCTAGAGCCGTAGACCATTTCCGAAGTAGTTGCTTGCAGTTCGTCTCTGTAGCTCGTTCTGAGGCCAAGTAGTACTGTAGGGAGGACTTCTGTCCAATTGTTTGTTGCGTGGCATTTAATTGCAGTCTTCAGAGTACGGTGAAATCGTTCAATCATGCCATTTGAGGCTGGATGATATGGAGTGGTATGAATGTGCTTTACACCAAGTAATCTTGCTAATTGGCTGAACAGGTTTGATTCGAATTGTCCACCTTGGTCTGTAGTGATGCGCGATGGAACTCCAAATCTTGCAATCCACCCGGCGTATAGTGCTGCGGCGACAGTCTCTGCCGTCATGTCTGGAATAGGAATGGCTTCCGGCCATCTCGTGAACCTGTCGATACATGTGAGGAGGTATCTATAGCCGTTCGACGGAGGCAGAGGACCGACGAGGTCTATGTTTAAGTGTTCGAACCGCTCGTTTGGTTGAATGTCATAATGACAAGTCGGACTGTTGACGTGTCTGTTTATTTTTGATTTTTGACAGTCCATACATTCTTTGATCCAGACAGTGACGTTTTTATTCATAGATGGCCAGACGAATTTCTCACGGACAGCTCGAGCAGTCGTTTTGATGCTCGGATGGGACAAATGATGAATGGAATCGACGATGATTTTCCTGAATTGAAGCGGTATGAAAGGACGGGGCCGTTCCAATGATACATCGCAAATGATGGTGGTGTTGAATTCCGGCATAAATATTTCTTCTAATATTAGTGAACACTTACTGGACTCAAGAAGATGTTTTAGTTCATTGTCTGTTTTTTGAGCCAGTGCTATTGCTGAATAATCAATACTTGACGGTAATGAAATCGGCGAGATTCGAGATAGTGCATCTGCAACAATGTTGTCCGGACCGGACAGATGGCGAATGTCAGTTGTAAACTGGCCAATAAAATCCAAATGTCGCATTTGTCTTGGGCTACAGTTATCATGCTTCTGTGCAAATGCAAATGTAAGTGGCTTGTGGTCCGTAAACAGTGTGAAATTTCGTCCTTCGAGCATATGCCTAAAATGTTTGATGTTCGTGTATGCTGCCAGCAATTCGCGGTCATAGGTGCTGTATCTCTTCTGTGTTTCATCTAGTGGCTTTGAGAAAAAACCTAGAGGCTGCCATTCCCCTTGATTCATTTGTTGAACTACTCCACCGATGGCCAGATTTGAAGCATCTACCATTAGGGCTAATGGAGCATTGTCTTTTGGATGAGCTAAAATTGAAGCTCTGGATAAATCAACTTTCAACGTGTTAAATGCATTCAATGCGGTCGTTGTCCATTCTATTGGCCGTTTGTCATTCTTTTTGCTCCCCTTCAGGTATTGATTAAGAATGACCTGTGTGTTTGCTGAATGAGGAAGAAATCGTCTGTAATAATTAATCATGGCCAGAAATCTTCTTAGCTCCAGTACCGTTTCTGGTTGCTTATATGCTAGAATCACATCAACCTTTTCAGGCAGTGGTGACACGCCATCCTTCGTAATTAAATATCCCAAGAAATTTACAGTTGCTTGACCGAAATGACATTTTGCGTTGTTAATGATAATGCCATAGTCCTTGAGACGTTCGAACAACTTTTTGAGATGATCCATATGGTCAGCTTCGGTATCAGATGCGACGAGTATATCATCCAGATATGTGAAGCAAAAGTCGAGTCCACGTGTAACTTCGTGCATGAATCTTTGGAAAGTCTGCCCAGCGTTACATAGACCAAATGTCATTCTAGGGAATTCGAATGAGCCAAAGGGTGTTGTGATGGCGGTCTTCTTAATATCATCTTCTTCTACAGGTATCTGATGGTAAGCGCGGACAAGGTCAATGGTAGAAAATATTTTCTTTGCATGTAGAATGTTAGAGAAGTCTTGAATGTGTGGAATTGGGTATTTGTCAGGAACTGTCGTAGCGTTAAGACGTCGGTAGTCCCCACAAGGTCGCCAGTCGCCGTTCTTCTTTCGCACCATGTGTAATGGACTAGCCCAATTGCTCTTAGATGGACGACAAATACCTTGTTCTATCATGTAATCAAATTCTTTTTTGGCTATTTTAAGTTTGTCAGGAGCGAGTCTTCTTGGCTTTGCAGATACAGGAGGTCCAGTAGTCTGAATATGGTGCGTTACATTGTGCTTAGAGCTCCTGTTTGCTAGTTGCTCATTTGTGATTTCCTTGTACGCCGCCAAAAGTCTGTGATATGGTGAAAGGAAATTTACAGTGGAGATACCAGTACAGGGGGTATCTGTTAACTTCCCATTTGTAAACTGTGCTGACTTGCTCTCAATCAGACGACGTCTCTTCATATCAATTAACATGTCATGGTAATGCACAAAATCGGCACCTATTATTGGTTTTGAAACGTCGGCTATTACGAATTTCCATGAAAATTTCTTGTGTAGTCCGAGATCAATTTCTAATATTTTGTTACCATATGTTTTAATAGTCGATCCGTTTGCTGCGTAGAGCTCGAAATTCGAGTGCCCAATTATTTTGTCTTTATATGTACACGGAATTACAGACAAATCTGCTCCTGTGTCAATGAGAAAATTCATTCTGTTGATTTTATCGAAAATTGTCAGGCGATAATTTTTTGGCACAATATCACCCATCGCCCTTAGTGATTGCCTATTGCGTTTTTTTCTTCCGTGAAATTGCATGGATTCGTACATTTTTTTGCTCGCATTCCAAAATGTTCGTGATACCAACAAAATTGGGATTTTGAATTTGTTTGTTGTTTTTGCACGGTACTTTTTTTAAAGTTGATAAACTGCTTTTCGAGAGCATCGACTTGGTTGGATAGTGCTGCAATCTGCTCTTGAGCACTGGTCGACGTTGTTTCAGTTTCTGTGATGAACTGTGGAAGTGTCATGTTTTGCGCAGCCATAAGCTTATCGGCAAGAGCTGCCAACTTGTTCAAGTCACAGTTGTCGTCATTCGCGATGAGTATCGGTTGAATATAGTTTGGGAGACGCTGGAACCAAATCGACTTTAAAATGCCCTCCGTGTGCTCATTGTGCTGCAGAAGTTGCTTCATTTCCAGAAGCAAATGGCTTGGTTTTTTGTCACCCAATTCTAAATCAAATAGATGCTTGAATTTTTCGGATTCTGTTCGTTGGAACTGATTAATGATGCGTGTTTTCAATGCCTGATATTTCCCCTCAGCGGGTGGGTTGACAATAATGTCACTTACGTATGTCAATAGTTGTGTCTCGATCGACGATACCACATAATGGTATTTAGTATCGTCTTCTGTGATTCGAGCTGTGAAGAATTGCGATTCCAATTGTGCGAACCACAACTTTGGGTCAGCCTTCCAGAACGGTGGTATTTTAATAGATACACGAGCGATGCTTTTAGACTCGGCCATGTTCTTATTTCGGGGTCACCAGTTTGGATGTTTAATTTAAACATACAAAAAATGATTACTTAAATGAAAATACTTTGAAAGAGTTCATAAGCAAGAGATGTAATGTTATATCGATTGACAAGTTGTTATTATTTTCAAAGTGTTTGACACTTTGACAGTAAAAGGTTTTTTATATGGCGGCCACAAAGCCATCGCAAGCTGAGTTCCACACCTCCTTCCTACCATTGCACGTCATGTACCATTGCACGTCATTTATCATTGTACGGCATGTACCATTGCACATAATTTACCATTGCACGTCATGTACCATTGTATGTCATTCATTAATCCCTCCTTTCCTCCACCCAGAGGCACGGAAGAGTACTGCGGTGTACCCGGCTCGGTGGACATCATCAACTCGACGGTGGGCAAGGCGCTGGGCGGCGCGGCGGGCGGCTACACGTGCGGGCCCACTCAGCTGGTGCAGCTGCTGCGAAACGTCTCCAGGCCGTATCTCTTCTCCAACGCTCCGCCGCCGCCGGTCGTCGCGGCAGCTAGCAAGGTCCCTCATACGTTACAGTCAGTCAGTCAGTCAGCGTCCACTGCTGGACATACGCCTCTACAATTTTCCTCCAGTCCTCCTGTCCTTCACCGGTATGGAGCAAATGCTTTCCGCCGACGTAGTTGATGTCTTCCTCCCACCTGGCGGGTAGTCTTCCTATACTTTGTTGTCCTGTCCACACGGCCGCCAGTGTAGGACACGGTTACTTACTCCAACTCAGTGGCGGGGCAAGACCTAAATTTAATGTGGGCAAGATATATTTTGCGAGGCCCTCTCTGGTGGCACTAGAGCATGGATTTTATGGATTTTCACTGTTGAAATGGATTTCCGGTATGCCGACAAATCAAACATTTTTGTCAGCATACCTTTCGTCGATAAAAGTAAACATAATCAAATTGAAATAATACAACTTTCACTGCCTCTGTCCTGCGTTTCCCATCTTGCGTCTAATAAAGGCTTTATAGTATGCTTTAGTTTGCCTTTGATTAAGTCTAAACATGTTTACTCGGGGTCTCTTTTAATAGATCTAGCTGAATATTTTTCATCACTCAAAGCTGCATGAACTTTCGGGGCGCGAGGCCGCTCGGGCCGCGAAGCCGTGGGCGGTCGCCCACGTCGCCCACGCCTTGCACCGCCTCTGCTCCAACTATCGTCGTCGACTCTTCGGCTAATGTGCCTAACCTACGCCAGTTGAGCTTAGCCACCCGGCGTCCAATATATACTATTTTGGTGCGTCGATCTCGGTCGAATTGTGCGGCTGGCAGTCTAGCTAAAACGACTTCGTTTGACATCCGCAGTCGCTGGAGATATGCCAGCAGTCGGACGCGTTGAGGAAGCGTCTTCGCGAGAACACGCGCGCGTTCCGCGAGGGAATGCGCGCGGCCGGCTTCACAGTCATCGGCGACGATCATCCCATCTGCCCGGTGATGGTGGGCGACGCGGCGCTAGCGGGCGACCTGGCTGCCGGCATGCTCGGTCGGTATTATATCAATGAAAGACAATGATATTATAATTATAAGTTAAAAGGAGGTAGATAGGTTATCTGAGCTCCCAAGCGGCACATTAAATACAAGACCACAGTCCTGCCTGAAGTTAGTCGCCCACCAACTACGCACGCGTTCGGACCGCTAACCACGAGCCGCTAACACATCGAAAATGCCGTCGTCTGTAATGAGATTCTGCACTAATTCTAATAATTGGAATAAGACTATTCAAGTCGGAGCATCACTTTATAGTTCTTCCTCTCAACTTTTCAAGGACGTGCCATGTGTGAGCAATGAATATCATTTAGATAGATAACCTATCTTTCTTAAAATATCATGTCAAATGTGTCAGTTTTGTCCCCAACCCTCAATATGGTTACTATCCTTGTGAGTTGTGAAGCATCCAAATTCCAAGCTCAGTCAGAGCTAGAGGACTGAGACTACGTGCCATTTGACACAATACCTGCTTAAAGTGACTAAGGGTTAAGGACAACATGGCATACTAAAGGGCGACAGGGTAGACACCTCTCACCTTGGAACGGCCCTTGCACCGAGTCATGCAGCAGGTGGGTCTTCGTGCCTTACTTGCTGCTTGATAGTTAGCTTGTCCGAATACTTCGCTAAACGTGGTGGTCGGTGTTGTGCTGTAATTATTTACAAGAGTACAACACCGATTACTCTGTTTACCTCGATTGTTGGGCTACAGCGACAGATACATACATGTATGTATGTAATATCTGTTTATAGCAAAGGTTGATGGCATGGTGGACAAAAGAAACGGCCAAGTGCGAGTCGAATTCCGTATCGCCATGTCATGGCTAGCGCCACTCACTCCATCTAAATGGCGTGTTATGAAATGTCATGATTAGTTCAAATGCTTCATAATATATTCAGTAGAGGGCGCGCGCGCATACACTTTTTGGTTTCTTCTATGGAAACCCACGCGAATTTTTTACTTTTTCTTATTTTTATGATTTATTGTTATATCGGCCATAATAAAATAACACATATTCTGTAAAAATTTCAATGGGCTATCTATTAAGGTTCAAGAGATACAGCCCTCGGGACAGACGGACGGATGGACAGAAAGACAGACAGACGGCGTAGGCTTAGTAATAGGGTCTCGTACAGATACGGAACCTTATAAATCGGTGCGTGTACTTATGTACTTGCATTTAATTTTATACTTCTCCCTTCCCTCCCTTCCCCCCCCCCCCCCCCCCCACTCGCCATTTCTCCCTCTCCCCCACCCCCTCGCAATTTCTCCCTCTCCCCCTCGCCATTTCTCCCTCTCCCCCTCGCCCTATCTCCCTCTCCCCCCCTCTATCTCCGCGCTAAGGTCCTAATGTGAATGATGTTGACGATTGGTTGCAGAGCGTGGCGTGTACGTGGTAGCGTTCAGCTACCCGGTGGTGGCGCGCGAGGCGGCGCGCGTGCGCGTGCAGCTCAGCGCCTCGCACAAGCCGGAGCAGGTCCGGCACACCATCGACGCCTTCACCGGCGTTGCCAAGGCTCTTCGCATCATATGAGCTCATCAGCTCTCTCTCAACGCGTTTCTGGAGACATCGGTGGTTGTCAGAACACAGTGTCAATACCCGTACGCATATTTCCAAAGTCTAGTATGCGAGTTGCTCTGATTGGTCGTTCTCAACTTTGGCGGGAAATATAAATTTCGGAAGTATTTCCGAAAATTTAGTTTTCTTATGTGGTTATAAAAAAAAATAACCATAACCTAATTTTAACACCTTAACATTGCTTAAAAAAAGAGCAAAACAAAACAAAATTTTACAAAAGGGACACGAACCCATGGCCGAGATCGAAAAAATAAAAACCCTACACTCCTACACTCTACCACTGAGCCACCAAAGTACATATGCGACGAAACGAATATCGGATTCAGTAGGTTCGCGGGGGGTGCCGGAGGCGGAGCCAGACTCGTCTCTCCACCAATCAGAGGAACTCGCATACTAGACTTACCCGTACATCTGGCTTATAGCATGAGGGCACAAACTAGAATTCACGGCCTGAATCGTCCGCCCGACGCTAAATTGTGAGGGACTATACAGGTTGTTCAGACACACCGTGGACTCTTTCACCAACACGTCGCTCAGCCTGTTTGAGAGACGAAAATGTAAATGATTTTATTTTTATAAACCAAATACTTACTGCGATATTGTTTTGCTTTTTAGTTTTGTATGAAAATCACACCTAATTTTGTAGTTATTTTTTACTTTTGTATGAAAATTAAGTGCTATTGATCGTCGGCCGGGAAATCTCAGGCCAAGTATTCCGGTGTCTTACTTAAGCCTACAATTTTCATTTCGGAAACATCCCAATAAGTCTGCGACTACATGTGGCCAATTCCATCACGCTTGCGGCTCGCCCGATGATCGGGGTGCACAGTGTGAAATTTTGCCTGAGTTGCGGACATCCATGTTTTTTTTATAAGTGCATTTGATAGATCTTACTGAGGAATAAAACCTGGGGGAAGTAACTTTAGTTTTTTTTTTTTGCTTACTTTTGGAGTTACTATGAAACTCGAGAAAGCCCCATAGAAACCATAGTTACACAATATCTCCTTTCCAAAACATTTTTTTTTAATGATAGCAGTACTCAAAATTATAACAGCCTTTTAAAACTACCGCTGTAGTTGAAAAAAAAAAACAGAATAAAAAATAGTGATTCTAGGCTACGAAATTTTGCCGCATCGTGCCGTGCGACTGGTATGTGACCCTGTGGTGTCCCGCGAGTTAGAACCACTGCAACTCCGTCTCCGTCCACTGCAAGCCGAGTTCCCGGCTCCCTAAGTGTGTTCTATCGTCTATTTCATGGGGAGTGTTCGGAGGAGCTATTTAACGCGATTCCGCCGTCCCCATTCCACTTCCGCACTACGCATACTGGGCAGGGGATGCAACCTTATTCAATCGACCTACCACGAATCTGCAGGTCTTTTATTCGCAGAACCGGAAAAATGTGGAACGCACTCCCTGCCCATCTATTTCCTCTCAAGTCCGCACCACGCGTACTGGGCAGGGGATGCACCCCTACTCAATCGACCTACCACGGATGCGCACCAACCGGTTCTGTAGATCTTTTATTCACAGAACCGGGAAAATGTGGAACGCACTCCCTGCCCATCTATTTCCTCCCAAGTACAGCCTGGGGTTCTTGAAAAGGGGCGTGAAAAGGCTCCTGTCAGGCCGGCATGGCATTCGCAATCCCCGTGCATCACAGAATGTCCATGAGCATCGTTAGACACCTACTTGTAGGTGAAACGATGCCACATGTCGCGCTATCAATAAAAAAAAAAAAAAAAAAGTACAGCCTGGGGTCTTTCAAAAGGGGCGTGAAAACGCTCCTGTCAGGCCGGCATGGCATTCGCAATCCCCTTGCATCACAGAATGTCCATGGGCATCGCTAGACACCTACTTGTAGGTGAAACGATGCCACGTCATGTCGCGCTATCCATAAAAAATAAATTATAATTACGTGCACCCGGGTGTTCTCGGCTATTCGTAAACTATTGTGCAGACCACAGAGCACGGAACCGCCCCCGCCCGCGCCCCCTCCTAGAGGCGCCCTGAGCGATAATATTTGAAACCCAATAACTGGACGCAGTGCTACTAGCGCTTCGTATGTGTGTGTGTGTGTGTGTGTTAGTATCGACACTACACACAAAGAGGAGCAAGTTAGGCACACGCACAAAACAAATGCACACGCACAACACACATATGTAAGTCATAGGCCACGCCTACAGGCTTTAACGCTGTTGTAGGGAAATCGCGCTCAGTGCGCCTCTAGTAGGGGACGCGGGCGGGGGCGGTTCCGTGCTCTGTGGTGCAGACAGTCACAGACAAAATACAGCATTTTCAATGGTGTTCCCGTTCGAATTGGACCAAACCTGAGTCGGAACAGTGATGAAGCCAGCCGCACGTAGTCCCAGGCATGTGTACGATAAAGAAATTGTAACAACTCATATTGAGTTTATATGGATGTGTTACTGAGCGGGTAAGTGTGCGCCAAATATGCTAATGTGTAGACTGAGAGCATTAATATATACCTGCATAAGGTTTTGTATTATGACATTATCGGTTCTTAGTTTGGTTTTTCAATAAAATATGTGTTATATATATCGGCTCGAGTTTCTTTTAACTTTCTTTCTCAATATGAAAACATTATTGCATGAGTATCTCCATTGTGTGAACCTACAGAACAATAAAGGCTGTAGTGTGTTTATAACTTAGTACAGCAGCGGTCTCCAAACTTTTTTACATGACTATCAAAAATATTTGCAGGCCAGAAACAAACATTTTTATATATAAAAAAAATCGTAAATAAATAATAACCTACGAATTCTTTGACTAATGTTGAAATCTGAAAAATAAAAAAGTATTGACAATTAAAAAAAAATTTTTTTTGTACGTAACCCGGCCCGCAGGATGTAGTCTGCAGACCGCTGACTTAGCACATTGTTTAGCCTCAAATCTCTTAACACTTCAATATGGACTTTATTAAAATTACCTTGGTTTGGATTCGACGTAAAATATGTAGGTCCCTTCCCTGGCACCACCGCACTGAATGAAACATCGGTTGAAACGGCTATTTAAATTGTTCGTGTTTTCTCCGTCCAGTTGCGTAGCCGGCAAGACCGAAAGGAAGCACTCACATGACACCTACTTCACCGACGTGTTATGGGCTGACATCACGGAAGTAGCAGGTGAAGCCAATTATTGTGTCAGTGTCCATTAAAAAAAAAAAAAAAATACACCTTTGATTACATTTTGTAAATTTAGCTTGTAGAGATATAAGTAAATATTGAGTGTATCTATACAAGAAGAAGGGAAAAAGAAAAATCATTTGATATTTGAACATAAAAATTACAATATAATCATTCCTCAGTAATTATTTAAAATTATACACTTATAAAGTACATTTATAGTAAATTCACAATTAAATATACCAGTGCAGAGACAAGATACAAAAAAGAGAAAGTATTTTTACTTAGACATCGTTTGGTCGCACTTCGCTCCCGGATAAATGCAATACAATGAAATTAAACTTCAAAACGCAGGCGACAAACGATATAAAAGGGCCGTTCGTGGGAAATAGAAAATTAACACGAGACTGAATCACATTCAAAGATTACCGCTAGTGACTAAAAACGTTACTTTGTTAAGGTGGAGAGGCGGCGCGGGCGGGCTCGGTCGCTCCCCGCTGGAATGTTGCGGAGATGCCGGTCGCTGCGCGCACGCACGGCCCGCGCTAGCGTTACTTTAGTTATTTGCTTACATACACATATCGTTATAACAGTAAAAAACCTACCTAGTGACGCGGCGAGCAGCGGTGGCGGTGCGTGGGCCGCGTCCGTCGTAGGCGTCCCCCCTCCCATCATTTATTCACTTTTTACATACTCATAAACACAACATAAAAATGTCCCCCCTAACTATGTCAATAGTAAACGTTACGGTCTAATTGCGTTAATAATTAAATTTTATTCATACAATTACTGTTCTAACGCTTACGATTAAGATTTTTTTATCTTCATTATTAATAAATTATATAGTATGTATAGTATTTAAATACGCAGATTGAGGCGGCGGGCGCGACTACAGGTCGGGGCCGCGCGCTTCCGGGAACAACGCGAGGCGACCGCCGCCGCCCATTCTCCCCTCTCCTCTCTCTCTCTCTCTCTAGCTACTGTCTCCACTCCTCTCTATCTCACTCTAATGCTAAATTATAGAACAAACTGCGATGCGATAGATTTATGAGGTCCCACTTCAAAGGAATGTCACTTTATTTTAATCATTTAAATGCAACTACGATTACTCTTTACGTATTTTAAGTGTTACAGAGATTATGAGGCGGCCTCGCCCGCGAACAAATCTAGTTACGTTAGGACACAAGCTGATAAGTTACACTGACACGCACCTTCCGCAATAGCATTCGCTAACCAGAGATCGGAATAGGAAGAATACAAATACCCAATGTTGGCGAGAAGATATAACATGGAGTGTTTAAAACCACCTCTCTCGGGTATTCTGAAAAATTCCCAGGAATTCCGGGATTTGAAAAATATATCATGGGAGTAATATCGTTAGTGACTTTGACACTTGTAACATGGTGTAATGCATGAATACCTTATTTAAAACCCCAAAATTTATTTTGAAAAAAATTATTCATATGGAAGTGATTTTGATTTGAAAATCATTTTTGGGATTTTTAATAAGGTATTCATACATTACAGCATGTTACAAGTGTCAAAAAATACTAACTATGTATATCACTAACAGGAAATATTTTACAAATCCCGGAATTTACTTCGAATTCCCGGGAATTGTTCAGGCGTATGTTCAGCAGTGGACGCTTACACTCTGACTGACTGACTGACTGAATCCCGAAAGAGGTGGTATTAACCACTCCATATGAGCCACATCTCGCCAACATTAGGTATTTATACCCTACCTATTCCGACCCCATTAGCAAATAATGCAAAAAAAATTATTAAAACACTGCAAACCATCATAGACTCTAACTTGTTTAACGTAAATCAGTTTATATGTTGCTACGGATCAGAACTTAAACGTGTAAGTCACATTTCGATCGGTCGCGTTCGCGTGTTTGACGGAAAGGGACGATGTAAAAACTTTCCACTTGTGTCCTACCGCACGGCCGATGGTAGGTTGAAGAGACGAGCGCGTATGGAGAATGGGCCCGGACGGTCTACCTCGCGTCGCGCAGCGCGGCCGTCGTCCCGCGCTCACAAGTCTTACACACAAAGTAAACAGAGGCTCCGCGACGGCCGGAGCGGGAAGCACGCTAGTAAAAATTACGAGAGAAAAAAAATAAACACTTGTGCTTAGCGACGCGTTTACTAAGAGCTACGAATAAAAAATATATCGTTAATAAAATAGAAAATCTTTCATTTTGTACGTAACATTGGTCGGTGAAAAAGTAGTAGAGAGAACTATTATTTTTGTGCGAGGAACGCAAACCGGCAAAGTATTACAAGGGTTTTTAAATTACCGTGGTTGTTAGACATTATTTTAAATCAAAGCAGTTTTACTCTCGGTTTCACTCCGAGCTATGCGGCTCGACGTTTCGGGCCAAGCGTATGGCCCATCTTCATGGAGCACTCTGCGTTGTGCGACGGTTGGCAGAGAACTCCATGAAGAGTGCAGAGTGCTCCATGAAGATGGGCCATACGCTTGGCCCGAAACGTCGAGCCGCATAGCTCGGAGTGAAACCGTGAGTAAAGCTGTTTGATTTAAAATATAGTATTACAAGTCGGAAAGTAGGCTAGCGAGCGCGCGTGTGCGTCGGTGTGTGTGTGTAAGCAGCGTGGATGTGGATGTGAGCGTGGTGGTGTGTGAGCGGCGGCGGCGGAGGCGGGGAGCGTGCCGGCTGGCCCGCTAGTAGAGGCCGCAGCCGCGCAGGTTGTTGGCTATGATGACGTCGGTGACGGCGTCGAACACGAACTGTATGTTGTTGGTGTCGGTGGCGCACGTCATGTGGCAGTAGATCTCCTTCGTCGTCGACTTGTTCTTGGCCTCGAACTGCGCCTGGATGTACGACGCCGCCTCGCCGTACTCCTGCGCGCCTGCACCCACAACAAACATTCACTTCAGCCTCGGTAGCTCTGTGGACAGGCCTCACGCACTCTATGTACTTGCGCGCAACTACCTACCGCCCGGCGGGCCGCCGGCGATCTATTTCAGTAGAAATTTGTCAGCCGCGCGAAACATACCTACACGCTCGCCCACGCAACTGCGCGCGGCTGCAAAGCAATAATGCACTTTACACTCGATCGTTTAGGTACATTTTCGCACGCAGCGATTGGCGACGTGAAGCAGTAGGCTATTAAAGCCGAAGGTATGGAACTTTTTCTATGGAATGATTCATCTGTTACGAAGTAACTATTAAGTAATCTGTGCCGTGGCGCTAAGTGTGCGCTTGCATTCCATCATACAAGTTAAACACACTGGGCACGGTCCGATTTTCGATAGGTGACCGTCTCGACCATTGAGGCTGGCCGTAGTACTGATTCCACCTAAAACTGTAGGTCCCTCCTTCCCTTCTTACCTTACTCGGTGGTAGGGTTTATCCCGCCCGGGTTGATACCAATGCACTGAATGAAACGTCGGTCGAAACGGCTATGTAAATAGTTTGTGTTTTCCGTCCAGTTCAGTGTAGCCGGCATGATCGAAAGGAAGCACTGACATGGCACCTAGTTCACCCGGTGTTATGGGCTGACATCACGGATGTTGTAGGTGACGTAGCCAACCGTGTCAGTTTCCATAAAAAAAAATAAAAAATACAAGTTAAACACACCGGGCACGGGGCGATTTTCGATAGGTGACCATCTCGACCGTTGTGGCTGGCCGTGGTACTGATTCCACGTAAAACTGTACGTCCCTTCCCCTCTTACCTCACTAGGGAGGATTTAACCCGCCCGGTTTGGTACCACCGCACTGAATGAAAGATCGTTCGAAAACGGTATGTAAATTCCGGCACAACCAAAGGAAAGCACTGACATTGCACCTAGTTCAACAAGGTGTTTAGGGACTGACATCACGAGTGTTGTAGATGATGCAGCCAACCGTATCAGTTTCCATAAAAAAATTATACCTAAATACTAGTGTTGCAACGGATGTCCGGTTACGATCCGGTATCCGGCCTATCTGGCCATTTTTTTTACTATCCGGTTCATGGCCGGATAGTAGACAGTGTCCGGTCAGGGCCGGATAGTGAAATAATTGATTGAAAAACTTATTTACAAAAACAAAACTGCCTTGCAAAAGTAGGTTATTAAATAAAACAGTGGCATTCTTCAAGATCAAAGGAGTGCAACTTCCTTAAGCTAGCTATGACCTGTCAGTACTATTTCAAATTCTGCGACCTTGTTAATATTTATATTCTATCTATAGTTTATAGCTACGTCTATCTGGCCGGTTAACTGGCGGGCGGATATCCGGCCCGCGCACAGGTCTGATATCCGGATATCCGGCATCCGGCCAATCCACTATCCGTTGCAACACTACTAAATACAAGAGTAAGGCATCACATACCGGTGTACTCTGGGAAGCAGATGGTGAGCGGAGATTTCCGTATCTTCTCCTCGAACAGATCCTTCTTGTTGAGGAAGAGGATGATGGAGGTGTCGGTGAACCACTTGTTGTTGCAGATCGAGTCGAACAGCTTCAGGCTCTCCTGCATGCGGTTCTGCAACCGACAAACGGGGAGATGCCATCGCTGCGGAGGTGGCGACACCACCGGCGTGGGTGCCCAGGCTTCTCAACTGTTTTTATTTTTTTTCCACTCCATTCTATTACTGCATCCTCAGCCTCGATAGCTCAGTGGTGCAGACAATCGACTGTTGCTATTGATTGTTAAGCAACGCTGGGCGCGGTCAGTACTTGGATAGGTGACCGCTCGACCGTTGGAGGCTGACTGTGGTTCGGATTCCACGTGAAACTGTAGGTCCCTTCCCTTCCTACCATACTCGGTGGTAGGATTCAACACGCCCGGGTTGGTACCACCGCACTGAATGAAACGTCGGTCGAAACAGCTATGTAAATAGTTTGTGTTTTCGGTCCAGTTCAGTGTAGCCGGCACGATCGAAGGGAAGCACTGACATGGCACCTAGTTCACCCGGTGTTATGGGCTGACATCACGGGTGTTGTAGGTGATGTAGGTAGTCAACCGTGTCAGTTTTCATAAAAAAAAAAATCCCCTCCCCCCATGCTCGTAAAAGGCGACTATAAGGGATAAGGACAAGATGTCGTGCTGGAGAGTGCTAGGACAGCCACCTCACACCGTTTGCCGCGACCCTCGCTTCCTTTTGAATAATCCTCGCATCCCTGTGGTATCCACAGCACGGGAACACGGTCTCATAAGACGGTCTCACCGTTAGGTTAGGTTAGGTGAGGTTCAGGCTCGGAGATAGTTATTTAGGACGAACAACGCTGCAGGACTGATCAAGGAGGGGTTGCTAATCGATCCCGCGATGGCACTGTTGAATACAATGTGATAAGAGTCGTGAATACTGTGTGAGGCCGGTACTTAAAACGAATGGCCCTACTGCATCTCTCCCCATGCGTGTCGTAAACAGGGATAATAGGATAAGACATCGTGCTAAAGCGCGTCAGGCTAGCCACCTCTCACCTTGCACGATCCTTCCATCGAGTCATGCGGCAGGTGGGCATTCGAGCCTTTTTTTTTTCTTTTATTGAAACTGACACGGTTGGCTACATCACCTACAAAATCCGTGATGTCAGCCCATAACACCGGGTGAACTTTGTGCTACGTCAGCGCTTCCCTTCGGTCGTGCCGGCTACACTGAACTGGACGGAAAACACAAACTATTTACATAGCCATTTCGACCGACCTTTCATTCAGTGCGGTGGTACCAACCCGGGCGGGCTAAACCCTACCACTTAGTAATATAAGAAGGGAGTCATATCCCTTAGTCGCCTTTTACGACATACACGGGGAGAGATGCCTTACTTGCTGCTTGATAGTTGTTAACTTGTCCGTATACTTTTCGAAATATGTCGGTGTCGGTGTTGCGGTGTAATTTAAGTGTGCTGCGAAGACTCTGGGTCTTCGCAGCACAACACCGATTACCCCGCTCACCCCGATTGTCGGGATACAATATTCACCCGTCACCACCACCAGCCCCGGCGTCCACAGCGCCCGCACTGTGTCGCGACTTCATCGCGGAACAACACTCGGAGCAGCGGACTCACCGTGGTCTCGTCCTCGTGGAGCACCTGATCGTACTCGGACATGGCGACGCAGAAGATGATCGCGGTCACGTCCTCGAAGCAGTGGATCCACTTCTTGCGCTCCGACCGCTGCCCGCCCACGTCGAACAATCTGCGGTGAAACGCAAACTCACACTGTAACCACCATATAGCCTAACACTTAACAGACACCTCTATGTAATTGGAGTAACGGACAGTTCACTGTGCAGAGCATGCCTGTAGACGGACGAGACACCCACCCACGTGCTGCTGGAGTGCGAGGAGTTGGCAGACATAAGGGCGAAGGAGCTGGGAGGCCCTACTACACTTAGAGAGGCGTGCCAAGACCCAAAGAGAGTGTGCCGCCTCCTGGAAGAACTCGGCTGGTTGGAGTAAGGCCGTAGGACGCGCAAAAGGCCTGCATTGGAGCGGGCTTAGGCGCGGAGAACGAGTCCGAACAACAACAACATAGCCTAAGCCGCTGAGCTAAGCGACTCGCTTCCCCTTTTTTTTCTTATGTTATCCGGTATGGGTGGCTGAGTCGGAGGGGCCAAAGCACATGGTACGACCAGCCAATACCACCTCCGATAAGGTAGGTGCCATACTGGAGACTTCCCTGGATTGCTAGCTATGCTGGACTATAGGAGAACACAACCGAGGCTGCTATGTGGTCTTCTTAAATGACCGCATAGCAGCCTCGGTTGTGTTCTCCTCTACTCAAATTGTAGCCGACTAGGTTGATACGGTGGTACCAACCTAGTCGGCTACAATTAGAGCCTACCACCTATCACCGCTTATCCCGCCAATTCTCATTCGCCTAAATGCTAATAAACCGTAAAAGACTATGATGCGGTCTGCAGACACCCCGGTCGACTTGTGGCTTTCATGGAAGCCATGCTGGGGTTGCTGGAGATCGCGGGGTTTTGCACGAAGGTCCCCAACCAAGCGTGACTAGTTTGCAGGCCTAGAGCCAACCCCAAACCCAAATCAACTACAACAAAAAGACTATATGATGCCTCGCTCAATTGTAATATCACAAAATTATTTAATGTACAGTACAACACATGGGAAGAAACAAAGAAGTGCAGGGAGGGGTCTACCCAGAAAACGCGGGCAGCAACTCACACAAATAGTGGCCGATTACAACCAATGGCCTCGTCGTTGGCCGATTGGTTGAAATCATAGAGAAATAATTTATACGTCTATGGTTGAAATCGATCATTTCTCATACGGTTTGTAACGCCGGTAGGTACACTGCCAGGTCAGGACTCGCTCGCTCGCCCAAGAACTAGCTTGATTTCAACTACTCAAAAAAAGAGTTAGGATATTGGTTAAAATCGGGGAGATTTTGGTTGAGTTAGCGTGTCGAGTTAATCCCGGTAGCCAACCCCCAATAACCCCAGAAGTGCGCAAAGGTAGAGAGAGGCACACTATGAGAGCGATTTCTTCCAGTCTACCTTTCCAGTTCAAATGAATAAAATAAGGTGGAGACACGAGGAAGATGCTCACTTGAAATTGAGGTTTTTGAATGAGAAGTGCACTTCGACGATGCCGGTGGTTTTGACTCGAGTCCTCAGGATGTCCTGCTCGGTCGGCTGGTAGTCCTTGGCCCCTAACCGGTCCAGGTCGTCCAGGAAACTGGAACGCGAAGAAAGAACACATCAGTACACTCACACTTCATGGGGACATGTTATAAAGCTACAACGAGGCTGTGTTACGATGCCACAGACAGACGGAGGCGTCAAACTTTTCACACACCCCTTCCTTTGCGTTGGGGGTTAAAAATATAGGCGCGTGCAACTTCAATATAATATCAACTTCAATATACTTAGTACAGACGGACTCTGGCAAGGATACGCTACGCGCCCGGCGCAGAGGCCTCGCAAAAAAGAAGTTTAAAGATAGAGAAACCATAAAAAAGAACGCTAGTTTTTATCCAGCCCATAACAAACAAACGCAACATTTGGCTGATCCGTCCTCCATCTATCGTTGCGGAGGTCTATGCAGTCTGCAGCCGCCATGGCCGTCTAGTAGCCTAGTTGGAGGACACAATGTGTTGGGTCCACTGGAGACTAAGGGGTTTTGCACCAAGTTCACCAACCGAAAGGTACCGTGTCGGGTCGGTACTTAAAAAGAATAGCCCCACTGCATCTCTCCCCGTCGCATGTCGTAAAAGTCGACTAAGGGATCGTCAGCCTCGGCAGCTCAGTTGTGCGGTCAGTTATTGGATGGGTGACCGCCCGACCGTTGGAGGCTGACCGTGGTTCGGATTCCACGTTAAACTGTAGGTCCCTTCCCTTCTTACCTTACTGGGTGGTAGGGTTTATCCCGGCCGGGTTGGTACCACCGCACTGAGCGAAACGTCGGTCGAAACGGCTATGTAAATAGTTCGTGTTTTCCGTCCAGTTCACTGTAGCCGGCGCGAAATGAAGGGAAGCACTGACATAGCACCTAGTTCACCCGGTGTTATGGGCTGACATCGCGGATGTTGTAGGTGATGTAGCCAACGGTGTAAGTTTCCATAAAAAAAAAAAAAAAAAAAAAAGGTGCCCCTTAGCATGCAGAGAGAACAACACTCATCAATCTCTCATCGATCTTCATTAAGCATAGCTGAGAACCATTCAGGTTGAACCAGCTTTCTAATAAATGAAACCGCATCCAACTCTTTTTTTTTCCTGAATTGAAAATACTTTTTAAATATCTGTTTACCATGCCAGCTTGAAGGACTATCCGAGGAACTATCTATATTTTCGTTTATTACATCAATATTCCATTATTATAAACTAAAATCTCGTGTACTCCGCGATAAACTTAGCGAGAAATCTGATTTTCTGATAATGTTTCTGTGAAAACCTTTAAAAACTTAAGCTATAAGGTTGGAGAATTTCGAGAATTTATCCCTTTATCATAATGAGGAAATTATCGTCACATCCATGCTAAAGTTGCGAATCTGAAAATACGAAAGCAAAAATGCGATTATGTCAGATTCGCACGCCTTTCCAGAAAAAAATCTAGTCGTTTGGCCATAGTAAAATTACGAATATGTCAAATTCCCAAGTTTTCCGTGCTATGTTTTGATTTGTGATATAAGATTGGGCCCATGGATAAGGTGTCTAAGTACTTTTTGTAAGTTTGCCATGGCATTGTTTGTTTGGCATGCCATCCATAAAAATAGCAGATTCGCACTTTGGCTAGATCCAATATCTTTGTAACCATTAAAGCTACAGATTCGTCAATTTGCCACCGTGTTTAATACCTCCGGGACCGTGTGTAATAATAAATAATGAATGATGTGATGTTTTGCCTAGTACCCCTCTCAATATTACTGTCACTCTTTCCTATTTCTATACTCAAATCCATTTGTTGACAGAACATGTCACATATTCCTATTCAATTGATTATTCTACGGTACCACACGCTGTATTCCGACACTCGGGGGTGAGCAGAGTGATCGGTGTTGTGCTGCAAGAAGTCTGGTAAAACACAGCACAACACCGACAACCGCGTTTAGCAAAGTATTCGGACAAGATAACTACGAGTATCAAGCAGCATGTAAGTAAGGCACGAAGACCCAACTGCCGCAGGACCCGGTGGAAAGACCGCGCCAAGGTGAGAGGTGACTATCCTGTCGCCCTTTAGCACGGCATCTCGTCCTTATCCCTTAGTCGCCTTTTAAGACACGCACGGGGAGATATGCTGCGGGACTATTCCTTTCAAATACCGGCCGCACACGGGTACAATTTTACCCATCAGGTAAATACGCACGCGAGCTCAGAATATGTACACACATACTACGTAAGGAGATAGACAGTAGCAGCAAATACTTGCGCGAGTGAAATCCACAGGCTGGATGGAGCAAGCCCGCGCCGCGCCGCCGCGCGCCGGGTCAGCTTAGGTGAATGTAGGTCGCCCGGGCGGGATCACCGCACCGCTCTACCGTCTGCGAGAGGGGTTTGGCCGGAGGTTGCCACGGATTTGTGCATCCATTCCGACGACGACACCGCCTCAGCATTGCGCTGTATTTTTAACCGACTTAAAAAAAAGGAGGAGGTTATCAATTCGACTGTATTTTTTTTACGTTTGTCCCCTCAGACCTTTTATTTTCCCGTGTTGTGTGCCTGCAAATGGTCCCAGGAGCACGGCCGGCCAGATTATTATATTACTAACGCAAGGACATGCCCATGCGAACTCAATGACATATGTCCTCACTAAAGTGGTGGTCTAACCATAGTAATAACGTCTAAAAAGACCAAAAAACTATTTTGGAAACTAAATATCGCATACTATATGCTTTTTTTATGGAAACTGACACGGTTGGCTACATACATCACCTACAACATCCGTGATGTGAGCCCATAACACCGGGCGAACTTGGTGCCACGTCACTGCTTCCCATCGGTCGTGCCGGCTACACTGAACTGGACGAAAAATACAAACTATTTCCATAGCCGTTTCGACCGACCTTTCATGTAAACCCTACCACCTAGTAATATAAGAAGGGAGTCATATCCCTTAGTCGCCTTTTACGGCATTCACGGGGAGAGATGCAGTGGGGCTATTCTTCTTTAGAAAGTACCGCGTGGGGCCGGTACTTAAAAATAATAGCCCCACTGTATCTCTCCCCGTGCATGTCGTAAAAGGCGACTAAGGGATAAGGACAAGATGCCGTGCTAAAGGGCGACAGGTTAGCCACCTCTCACCTTGGAGCGGTCCTTCCACCGAGTCCTTCAGCGGGTGGGCCTTCTTGCCTTACATGCTGCTTGATAGGTTATCTTGTCCGAATACTTTGCTAAACGCGGTGGTCGGTGTTGTGCTGTAATTTACTCCAGAATCAATTTATCGATTTACCTACATACGGTTTTCACTGTTACAATCCGTCACATCGCTACGTCATCGGCGGCCTGAGCTGTGAGCAAAAAGTCACGAGAAGCTAAGCCGCGCGCAAAAGATAGTTTAATAAATAAACTGAAACTAAATAGTATAACCGATATAGTATTGTTAAGATTTTTTACTATGTAACCTGACAAGGTTAACTACATCACCTAATACCACCAGTCATCATGTTCGGTCGTAACTATGAATTCATCTGAAGTGGAAAGAGATCAATCGATTGGGAGTGTTGATCCAGTGATCCAGGTCAAGCTTGCGTCCGATTTCCTATACTGCAAGACCGAATATATTACTAATATTAAGATTGCTATAAGACCGAAGATACCTGCTTGGCTTCAGTGTAAACTGTATAGTTCTCATTGAATCGTATTATATCAATGTTGGTATTTAACCATAGACGGAGGTTACACGCTAGGTTTGGCATCAGTTCAGTCCGTGACCTTGGTCACGGCCAGATTGACGCCAGACTGGACGTAAAATGCATTCGCACTATCAGTCTGCCATCAGTCTAGTATCAAAATATTTTAAAATCCATCAGTCTGGTCCATCAGTCCAATTCATCCATCCATCAATTTTAGATTAAACGGTCAGTCTGGACCATGGTTTAACCAGAATGATGGACTGAACTGATGCCAAACCTAGCGTGTAACCTCTGTCTGATCCGTGTCCAGAGAAACCGTTACATGTATCATACGTCATAGCTATCAGCGCTGCATACAATAAACTTTGTCCCACCCAACAGGAAAAATGCGAAATAGTTAATACAACAAACAGGAAATTGGCGGTCTCCTCGCCGCCGTAATACAATATTCGAAATTCGAATTTGCGGACGCCATGCATGCCACGGAATGTTACGCGCCGTGCGCGCAATCATTCTATCTATGGCGTCTATCTTTTTTTTTATGGAAACTGACACGGTTGGCTACATCACCTACAACATCCACGATGTCAGCCCATAACACCGGGTGAACTAGGTGCCGTGTCAGTGCTTCCCTTCATTTCATGTCGGCTACACTGAACTGGACGGAAATCACAAACTATTTACATAGCCGTTTCGACCGACGTTTCATTCAGTGCTGTGGTATCAATCCGGGCGGGATAAACCCTACCACCTAGTAAGGTAAGAAGGGAAGGGACCTACCGTTTAACGTGGAATCTGAACCACGGTCAGCCTCCAACGGTCGAGCGGTCACCCATCCAACTACTGACCGCGCTCAGCGTTGCTTAACAACAGTCTACCGACCGCACCATTGAGCTCCGAGGCAGACTATCTATAGGCTTGCCATAATTTTCCAGACTCCGCCACACTGATCCTCAAAAACAAGGGCCTCCCCCTTCCGGATGGTTACCACCACCGCACTGAATGAAGGTTGGTCGAAGCAGCTATGAAATAAAATAGTTAATGTTTTCCTACCAGTTCAACGATCAAAAAAGGAGGAAGCACTGACACGACACCCAGTTCACCAAAGTGTGCTGGGCTGTTATCACCGCTATTGTCGGTGGTGAAGCCCGTCTAAGTCACAACGTACCGTGTGGGGCCGGTACTGTAAAAGAATAGCCCCACTGCATCTCTCCCCGTGTATGTCGTAAAAGGCGACTAAGGGATATGACTCCCTTCTTATATTACTAGGTGTGGTAGGGTTTAACCCGCCCGGGTTGATACCACCGCACTGAATGAAAGGTCTGTCGAAACGGCTATGTAAATAGTTTGTGTTTTCCGTCCAGTTCAGTGTAGCCGGCACGACCGAAGGGAAGCACTGACGTGGCACCAAGTTCATCCGGTGCTATGGGCTGACATCACGGATGTTGTAGGTGATGTAGCCAACCGTGTCAGATTCCATAAAAAAAAAAAAGGTGCATAAAAAAATTAAAAGACTCGAAATCAACACAATTCGCGTTCAAGTCGCGTAGCACTGGCGCGGCGGAAGATATCGATTACTGCGCGCGAATATAAAAAAATTCGGACGTAATTACCAGTCCGGACAAAAGTCCGGACATGGTTGCCAAATCCGGACAGTCCGGACTAAATCCGGAATTAATAATATAAGCCTAACTATCTACATCGATATGGCTAGCATTACGTTCCTCTGAAGCGTTTCCAGTTTAAAAAAAACTCATGCTTACATGAGATCTTTCGTCATATCGCGCCCCGATCGCTTGTTCGCGTCGACGATGGCTATGCACGCAGCTTAATTCATCCGAAAGTGTGAAGCGCTGAAATCGCAGAGGCCGGGGGGGGGGGGGGGGGCCGCCCCGGCAACAGGTCTGAAGGCGGCGCGGGGCGGCGGAAAACGCTATGCGGGCGGGGGGAGGGTCGGGGGGGCAGAGCGGACGAGTCGCGCGATCAATACAATACCAGCTTCCCCGCGGCCTCCGCTTCACCCACCAGCCAGCGCTACGCACACTTACAGCATTGCACCGCCCTAGTGCGAAAAGAAGCGGGCCCCGCGTTCCGTACACCAAAAATAGTAATTTCTATAAAACAAAATTGTTTTTATGGAAACTGACACGGTTGGCTACATCACCTATAACATCCGTGATGTCAGCCCATAACACCGGGTGAACTTGGTGCCACGTCAGTGCTTCCCTTCGGTCGTGCCGGCTACACTGAACTGGACGGAAAACACAAACTATTTACATAGCCGTTTCGACCGAACTTTCATTGAAAAGCGGTGGTACCAACCCGGGCGGGTTGAACCCTACCACCTAGTAATATAAGAAGGGATCATATCCCTTAGTCGCCTTTTACGACATACACGGGTAGAAATGCAGCGGGGCTATTTTTTTAAAGTACCGGCCCCACACGCACAGTGTCAAATATGACCATAAAATCGGACACGTCCTTTTTATTCCAGAAATTTATAGATTTAGTTATTTAAAATGCTAGAGTAAAACTCCCCCGCCTCTGCGACTTTTAGTTTAGGAGAAATAAATTTTTGAAAATTACACTTTTTTAGTTTCGAAAAAACGAAAAATAATTCTACAATTAAAACTAAGCTACTTATTTAAATTTAACTCAGCCTTATCAAAGACCCTTTCGAATATCCACATTTGAAAAGTTATTCGAGGCTGTGAAAGTTTACAGAAATCGAATTATATATTTTTTAATTTTTTTTAATTTTATTTTTTTTCTCCTAGATCCCGTAGTAGTAGGCGGAGATATTTATACCGAAAATAGTTCACTATTTCCTCTGTCCGTTAAAAAAAACCTACGCCTAATTCCATGGGTTTAAAAAGTTACGCTCATTTTAGTGCAATTATCAAGTTTCGGGCAATAGGGTTGGCACTTTACAAAATCTTTTATTTTTCCGCAAAATGATGATATGGTCCCAGCAGTGGATGTATATGGACTGGTCAGTTAGTCAGTCAGTGTGTATGTGTTCACTGCTGGACATACGCCTCCCCAATTTTAAACATAGTAGCCGACATGAAATGATGGGAAACACTGACATGGCATGCATACCTAGTTCTCCCGGCGTTATGGGCTGACATCACGGATGCTGTAGTGTAGGTGATTTAGGGAGCCGTGTAAGTTTCCATAAAAAAAAAAACAAAAAAAAAACAAAAACAAAAACCAAAACAAGCTAATTATTATTAAAAGAAATCACGAAACAATACAATGAAATTAATCAAATGTCAAAAATAAATAAATAAAAAATGGGAAAATTTTTATTCATTCTAGTAACAACCCTAGCCCATAGCGAATAACTCCTGTAACTTCTTAATCCCATGGAATTAGGCGTCGGTTTTTTTTTAACGGACAGAGGAAACAGTGAACTATTTTCGGTATAAATATCTCCGCCTACTACTATGGGATCTAGGAGAAAAAAAATAAAATAAAAAAAATAAAAAATAAATATAATTCGATTTCTGTAAACTTTCACAGCCTCGAATAACTTTTCAAATGTGGATATTCGAAAGGGTCTTTGATAAGGCTGAGTTAAATTTAAATAAGTAGCTTAGTTTTAATTGTAGAATTATTTTTAGTTTTTCCGAAACTAAAAAAGTGTAATTTTCAAAAAATTATTTCTCCTAAACTAAAAGTCGCAGAGGCGGGGGAGTTTTACTCTAGCATTTTAAATAACTAAATCTATTAATTTCTGGAATAAAAAGAACTTGTCCGATTTTAAGGTCATATTTGACACTGTGACACGGTACAAATATCGAATACGAAATAATACATTTAAAAAAATATTTACAAATGTCAACCATTTCACTTGTAGAATTTTGCGAAAGCGAATTAACACCGACTTAGCAAGTTGTTGGACATGCAGTTGAAAAGTTAAGACCTTGGGCACAGATTGCTTAATAGTTACTTCGTAACAGATAAATCACTCCATAGAAAAAGTTCCATACATTCGGCTTTAATAGCCTACTGCTTCACGTCGCCAATTGCTGCGTGCGAAAATGTACCTAAACGATCGAGTGTAAAGTGCATTATTGCTTTGCAGCTGCGCGCAGGCGCGCGCAGTTGCGTGGGCGAGCGTGTATTTATGTTTCGCGCGGCTGACAAATTTCTACTGAAAAAGACCGCCGCCGGCGGCCCGCTGGGCGGTAGATAATTAGCGCGCGCAAGTACATAGAGTGCGTGAGGCCTGCCTTGGGGGTGACTTTGATGTGTTTGGAGACGAGGTGGATTTGAAGTGTGCGCGGCGGAGCACTAGAAACTAGCTATATAACTCAAAAATAAAAACCCGCCAAGTGCGAGTCGTACTCGCGCACCGATGGTTCCGTATGGCCATGTCATGGTCAGCGCCACTCACGCCATCCATGGCGTGTTTTATGAAATACTTCATATTTAAAAACTTCATATATTTATTCATATTTATAAACTTAAAAAGATTCTTTTTGAATCTCAGCGTGGCTCGCAGCGTGGCTGAGTAGGAAAATTTATTTATCCTCTCAAATGTATCCTTTTAATATTATTGTTTTGGTTTTGATCGTTTCTACTTATCTATTATTATAATTTATAATTATAAGATTCCTCAAATGTGTTCTGTATGTACCTATTGTATTGTTTGGTTAGTGATTAGTGTTTTTAACCCCCGACGAAAAAAACGGAGGGGTGTTATAAGTTTGACGTGTGTGTGTGTGTGTGTGTGTGTGTGTGTGTGTGTCTGTCTGTGGCATCGTAGCTCCCAAACGGATGGACCGATTTGGATGCGGTTTTTTTTATTAGGAAGCTTGTTTAATCGGGATGGTTCTTAGCTATGTTTTTAATCAAGTAATAAAGTAATTAAGTAATAAAAAAAATAATTATCTTAAAAAGTGGACCGATTTGCATGCGGTTTTTTTTAAAAAGCTTCAAATAAAAGTTAAATTACAAATTAAAAAAACCCCCGACTCTTAAAAAGTCAAAAATAATTTCCGTTTACTTACTTAAAGGAGTCGGGGGACCGCTAAGTAAATTAAATATAAAGACTCAAAAGTTGCGCGGGAATTCACTTAGCGGTCTACCGACTCCTTTAAGTAAGTAAACGGAAATTATTTTTGACTTTTTAAGAGTCGGGGGTTTTTTAAATTTGTAATTTATATCCTTTGCTTAATAAAAATAGTACCTACATATACTGTACCCGCGATATAGTGTATTTATTTATTATATAAACAATCATAAGTTCTTATATGATATAATATATAAATATAATATGTTATGAAAATCTCTTTATTTTCATAAAATATAAAAAAGTAATATGTACTAATAAATAACTAAAGAAGTAAACTAAATTTACTAGGTGGTAGGGTTTATACCGGCCGGGTTGGTACCACCGCACTGAGCGAAACGTCGGTCGAAACGGCTATGTAAATAGTTCGTGTTTTCCGTCCAGTTCAGTGTAGCCGGCGCGAAATGAAGGGAAGCACTGACATGGCACCTAGTTCACCCGGTGTTATGGGCTGACATCACGGATGTTGTAGGTGATGTAGCCAACCGTGTCAAGTTTCCATAAAAAAAAAAAAAAATATTAAAACCTACCTAACAAACATTAAAATAACTATCAAAAAGGGGCATTTTCAAATGTTCCTAGAACAATTACCCCGCTGGATGGCAAGGCCTACACTTTGAAAATAAAAAAATGTTTAAAAACATCATTGTATCTAACTAAAGTGATAAATATATTTCGCGGTGTAATACAATACGAACGGTGGATCAAGGTCGTGCTACTTCGCCTGTCAGGATTGATGGATGAGTGATAGATAACTTCAATATGGTTTTAAAAGTCAAATAAAGCTTAATGCCCCACATAAAACCATCTCGGATTCAGCCACTTTCAAGCGTTTGACTGAAGAAGGTAAGCCTATATAACAATGAAACATTCGTATCCCTGCAGTGTCACAAAGAACGAAGGGAGAATATTAACTAAAAACCGGCCAAGTGCGAGTCGGACTCGCGCAACTAGGTTTCCTCACTACAAAAAAACTTTGAAAAAAAAAACACGTTTCTTGTATGGGGTCCTTAATTTTTTACCTTTTCTATATTTTATTATTTGTAGTTATATCCACTATAATAACACGTATTCTGTGAAAATTTCAACCGGCTCCATATTACGGTTCCAAAGATACATCAGTAGAACAGACAGACAGACAGACAGACAGCGTAGGCTTAGTAATAGGCTTCCGTACGGGATACGGAAACCTAAAAATCCGGTCCCACGAAGAGAAAACAGACAATTTGCAGCAACGTGTTTGACTATGAGATATTAATCAATTCTAAATGACCGCTGAATAAAAGCGTACAGCTCTAGCGTTGTCTTGTTTCTGTATATACACGTACAAAGAAACAAGACAATGGTAGAACCAGTGTGGGTAGAACATAACAGCGTGATGCCAGCACCGCCCACGGCGACGGCGGCGGCGGCGGCTAGGCGGGCGGGACAAATAAGGCGTGCTATTAACAGCTAGGCGCCGCCGCTGCTGCTAGGGCGGGCGGTGCGTTGTAGCATAGTTGGGCGGCGCGGATGAAAATTGTAACTGCGGCGGAAAACCTGTGACCGCGATATGGGAAACCGTTAACAGCGACTGAAAGCTGTGACAGTGGCTGAAAACTCTGACCGCGCGGCTGAAATATGACCACTGCCGACAGCCGCTTCATCCAGTGAAAACTATGACCGCGCGGGGGACAACTAAGAACGCCGTTGAACACGGAAAGGGCGACTGAGAACTGTGTCCAAGGTTAAAAATTTTACAGAAAACTACGACCGTAATTCTAAACTGTGACCGCGGTTCTGGCTAAACTGTGACCTCGGTTCTGGCTAAACTGTGACCGCGGTTCTGGCTAAACTGTGAACGCAGTTCTGGCTAAACTGTGACCTCGGTTCTGGCTAAACTGTGACCGCGGTTCTGGCTAAACTGTATCCGCGGTTCTGGCTAAACTGTGACCGCAGTTCTGAGTGAACTGTGACCGCGGTTCTGGCTAAACTGTGACCGCGTTCTGGCTAAACTGTAACCGCGGTTCTGGCTAAACTGTGACCGCAGTTCTGGGTAAACTGTGACCGCGGTTCTGGCTACACTGTGACCGCGGTTCTGGCTATACTGTGACCGCGGTTCTGACTACACTGTGACCGCGGTTCTGGCTACACTGTGACCGCGGTTCTGGCTAAACTGTGACCGCGGTTTTGGGGAAACTGTGGCCGGGGTTCTGGCTAAACTGTAACCGCGGTTCTGGCTAAACTGTGATCGCAGTTCTGGGTTAACTGTGACCGCGGTTCTGGCTACACTGTGACCGCGGTTCTGGCTATACTGTGACCGCGGTTCTGGCTACACTGTGACCGCGGTTCTGGCTACACTGTGACCGCGGTTCTGGCTATACTGTGACCGCGGTTCTGACTAAACTGTGACCGCAGTTCTGTCACAATTTCTTCAGTCACAATTTCTTCTATCCGGTTCGATTACACCCACGAATAAGAACTGGCAAGAAAGTACGCAGGGTCTTGTTCACTTTATTTTATTGTTTTGTTAGTATTAAGTTTGTGTCATTATTCTTCTCTGTTTTGCTACCCTTATAATAAGTGTTCATAAAAGTCAGGTTAACAGGCAGAGATTGCCTAAGGTAATAAGTCCGCCTTTTGTAAAATGTTTGTATTGGAAAGCAATAAAGTATATTCTATTCTATTCTATTTTTTGCATACATATTATTATAAGTATTTTAGTGACTATCCCCACATAATATAACATCGCTCACAGTTTATCGAAAATACAGCCTGAGAGAAAGATCAACCATATCACTGAAAGTTCTTACGTTAATAGGGCTCACAACAAAACAGTAATTAATTAACAAATGCGTCAATTTATACAACAAATAATCTTGTCTAAAGAGTCTTATTTTGCTGTCGCACTGTTCTTGAATCGATAACTAATGGCATACAACATTTTGACGCGCCAAAGCGACTAAAGGTCTGCAGCTTTTCACACGCCGCGGTAATGCGAAACGACAGTACCGTCGATACTGAGTGCAAGTTGTGCAAGTCATTTCGTAATTTCGCGATAATATGTCGCGTTGTAAGCGAGCATGCGTGTAGCAACGTGTGCGCGTAACATTTTCCTAAACAATTTTCCGTTTGCTTGAGCACGGTGCAACTTGCGAGTGCGTGTGGACAGTGGACAGTATCGCGCAAGTCTTTATACCGTCACGTCCATAGGGAATCCCAACTTTATTGCGAGCGGAGCCGGCAGTCCGGCGCATAACAACGCTCGCGCGAGTGCGCGATGCGATGCGCTGAGCCTTTTTTTTCTTTTTTTTTATGTAATCCCGTATGGGTGGCTGAGTCAGAGGGGCAAAAGCACATGCTCCGACCAGCCAATATCACCTCCGAGAAGGTAGGTGCCATACTAGAGACTTCCCTGGATTGCTGGCTATACTGGACTAGAGAACACAACCGAGGCTGCTATGCGGCCATCTTACATCCAATGCGGTGGTATCAACCCAGTCAGCTACAATTTGAGCCTACCACCTAGTAAGGGGCAAGGGAAGGGACCTACAGTTTTACACCGGTTCCGAACGGTGAAGCAGCAGGTGTAGGTATGCACGTAAATTTTTTCGTCAGAAAAAACTCATTGGTACACGGCGACCGGATTCGAACCTCGGACCTCCCGCATGAGAAGCCGATGCCCAAGCCACTCGGCAACTCGCCGCTTAGATCTAAACAAGTACGGGTCTGATTAGGTAAGCCGTGAGAGCGTTTAGCGCCAGTGCCTTTGTGGAGCGGTATACAACTGAAGAAAGTGATGATGCTGAAACCGGTACAAATCGCAGACAACGTTCCAATACTGGCTTATGCACACATTCATCTTTTTTTTATTGAAACTGACACGTTTGGCTACATCACCTACAACATCCGTGATGTCAGCCCACCCACATCGCCGGGTGAACTAGACGCCATGTCAGTGCTTCCCTTCATTTCATCCATTTCATCGGCGTAGCTTCCTTCCACACACTGGTGTATAGGATCCAACGATTTTGGAATGAGAGTAAATGTGCGAAATAGGGGTGTCCCCGACACGGTAATATGTGGAGATTTGCCCATATTAACTAACGATGTGTGCGTGAGCGCCCGTGAATGCAAAATTTTGGATTGGCCAAAAATCGCTGGTGCGATTCACAAATCATAAATATTTTTACAAATATTTTAGTGACTATCCCACATAATAACAACGTTTATAGTTTATCGAAAATAAAGCTGGAGAGCAAGATTAAAAATTTTACTGAGAGTTCCGACTACAAAGACTTATTAATTAAGTGTATCAGGTGTAAAACAGATTTGGTCCAATTTTTATACGTAATTTGTATCAACTCACTAATGTTAGTACGTTACGCATACTAAAATGTATTATACATTGTAAAAAATGATAACATAATTGAAGTATCAAGTTGTCAGTGGGTTAATAAAATTGTAGTACAAATGGTACCTAGTCAAGCGTTAACTAATCTAATTATGCATCCAGAATCTCGAGATATTATTTTATCAACTAATGCCTCTTTTACAGTGTAGTAGTTAGTAGTTTCATCAGTAGGGGTCACAATCCCGGATTACAACAGTAAACTCACCCAAAAACTCGACGATTCCAACCAATAGCCGTGTCCAGCGCATTCTAATTGGCCGAGATCGCACGAGTTTTGTATCGATAGTTTTAGTAGGGGTTCCCTGTACACACGCTGAACACACATAAAGAGAAAGGGAAATGCTATCGAAAGTGGCAACACACAAACTAAACTAAATCGATACCACAGTCGAGGAAGTGGTATACTCTCGCGGACTGCCTAAAATAGATTCTCGCTTGACCCTACCCCATTGATATGCTTACGTAGCTTCCCATAGACTTTCGGCGTGGGCGGCAGTGTGTATTGTATGTAAGCGTCAGCAGGGTATATTCTTTCACTCTGCTGTCAGGTCAGAAATGCGTCATACGTTACAGCAGAGTTTTTTTGTTTTGTTTTTATGGAAACTGACACTGTTGGCTACATCGCCTACAATATCCGTGATGTCAGCCCATAACACCGGATGAACTAGGTGCCATGCCAGTGCTTCCCTTCATTTCATGTCGGCTACACTGAACTGACCGGAAAACACGAACTATTTACATAGCCGTTTCGACCGACATTTGATTCAGCGCGGTGATACTAACCCGGGCGGGAGAAACCGTACCACCTAGTAAGGTAAGAAGGGAATTATACAATATTTATTAAAGGTAAGGATATACAATAAAAAAAGATTAGCTCACTTAAAGTAATAGGATAGTGGAAAAGGATATTGCGATGCTCAATGTTAATTTATTATATACAGCCACCGAATGTACCAAGTACCATACGCAAATTGGACGCAAATTGCAGTTTCCTGTGCAACGAACGATTGATGCAACGACAAAGATTATAGCATTGCACAATACTGCACATCGACAATCGTACACAGACGTACACTCAGAAAATAGGTAAGGCTGGTTTTCAATGTGACACTGAATCTAGTGAAGTGTGAAGTATTCACTAGTTTCGGCATGGGCTGTGTCATCATTAGTTATGTGCCCAGCAAGTAGCAACACACGATTCCCGCTGACGATGCGGCTCACACGGCGAGAGTTTGCGGCCATCTTACATCCAGTACGGTGGTACCAACCCAGTCGGCTACAATTAGAGCCTACCACCTAGTAAGGGGCAAGGGAAGGAGCCTACAGTTTTAGACTGGTTCCGAACGGTGCGGTGAAGCGGCAGGTGTAGGTATGCACGTAAATTTTTTCGTCAGAAAAAACTCATTGGTACGCGCCGAACGGATTCGAACCTACGACCTCTCGCATGAGAAGCCGATGCCCAAACCATTTCGCCACCCGCCGCTTGTTGTTGGTGCGCTCCTCTTTCGCCTCATCGGCATGTTGGTACTGTTAGCGCGCACGTTCGTGGCCTCTGCGGGCGGCGGAGGCCGATAGATCTTTAAACGATTATACCTGTTTTGTTTTCGTACTTCCAACCACGCAATAAAACCTTAATAAAACCTATAAATAATTTTATGTCCTAAATAAAAAAGATGTTTCGTAAATGTCTTTACTTTCAGAGATTGATTCACAACACTATACATTCCATCCTCGCTTTCCTGCCGGAGGCCACGAACGTACGCGCTGACTGTACAACCAATGGTATTCATTTCTTCGCTTCGCACACGCACATCATTGTGTAAACGTATGTCGAACAGTAGCATACTCGCATAATATGTAAAGTTCCACATAAAGCACACATGGTGTGGGCGCGCTTACTCGCTGAAGGGAGGCGAAGCAGACAGTGACGCATTCCGTCGAACGCTCATCCGTCCGTCCGGAGGCGACGGCGCAAGGCAGGAGATCCACTGGACGCTAGGATTTAGTGTTCTCACAAATCAATTTGTTAGGTGTTATACCTACGTAAAACCTATGGTGTAGCGAAGTTAACAAGGTATGTGGCCATATAATGGCCACATTTAAGCTGCGGGTGGCCGAGTGGTTTGGGCATCGGCTTCTCATGCGAGATGTCAGACGTTCGAATCCGTTCGGCGTGTACCAATGAGTTTTTTCTGACGAAAAAAATCATGGCTCCTTCACCGTTCGGACCCGGTCTAAAACTGTAGGTCCCTTAGGTATGGCACCTACCTTCTCGAAGGTGATATTGACTGGTCGGAGCATGCGCTTTGGCCCCTCCGACTCAGCCACATATACCGGATTACATAAAAAAAATCCATACCATACACCACGTTCTGAGTCACTAATGGAATACATACATACTACCACAAACGCTGTTTCCCCATATTCGGGGTAGGTAGAGTAATCGGTGTTGTACTGCAACGACTATGGTAAATTATAGCACAGCACCGATACCACCATGTTCATCAAAGTATAAAGCATAGCAATTTGTAAGTTACGAAGGAAGACCTACCTACCTACTATCATAATTCGCTGGAAGGACCTTGCAAAAATGAGAGGTGAATAGCCTATCGTCCTTTAGCACGGCATGTTATGCTTAGTCCCTTAGTCGCCTTTTACGGCATGCACGGGAAGAGATGCAGCGGGACTGTTATTTTTATGTGCCTACTGAACCCGTACATTTTCACACGATTGTAAGAAATGGCGTGCACAGCAACGTCTCCGTAGCGCTCGGTGGAAGGCGGTTCCAAATAATTTTACTAACTACGAGTAAAGATTACTTCGAGCTACGAGTAACGTTTCAACTTGTAATATTTGAACGAATAAACAACTAACACCCACTATGGTGTAATGAGCGCGATGTTTACGAAGCCAGAAAGTTGTCAGCCCATTGTCAACAGTTGGGCGGGTCAAGATCATTAGATTAACGATGGGAACTGTTGTGATGATTTATTTTCAAAGTGTTTGAAATTCCATTAGGTTGGCGATTTAATGGTTTCAACATAACACTGAAGGGTGAATTGGCGTGTGATCAAAATAAAAAGAAAAAAACCTTAACATGAATATAATGGAAGCGGCGGCAGAGGTGTGTCCGGATCGTGGCACGTGGAGATCCGTTGTCTCTGCCTACCCCACCGGGAAACAGGCGTGACGCTATGTATGTATGTATGTATGTATGAATATAATAATAAAAAAAAAAAATTCTTCCAATTGTTCTACATTTGAATTTAGATTAGATGATCGCCTATATTTTATCTGGTTATATGTATAAAAATATAAATAAACAGAAAATAGTACTAGTTTTATATCCTTCAGTGGATGCCAACTAGAAATGGAATTCATAGCTAATGTAAAATTAATCAAGTTTTACTCAACTTTTATAGAACAACACCAAATTAAAAACATTAATAAGAAGTTAGTCAGGTACATTTGATCTAAACATCATTAATTATGCGTTAAGCATTTATTTTATTTACCACAATATTGTCTACTGCAAAATTTCATAATTGTCCACTCTGTGGTTTTAGCATAAATGTTGCCGTGAACAAGGTTGACTGGATGAAATGATCATTCTGCATTAAGTCCGACTTCTGCTGTATAAAAAAAAAGAGTAAGTTATTATTATTTTATTATTATTATTTATTATTTATTAGGAAATGGATGATTCTAAGATGCCAATGCACCAATTCGATACAATTATCTAAATAAAACAATAGGCATAGGCTATGCTATGGTGATTGCGACACAAGATATAGCGAAGATGTTTTTCAGGGGCCCGCCTTTAAAAAACAGAAAGAAAAATACATAATAAAAGACCGAAAACAAACAAATATCATAGACAATATAAAAGAGTGACAGAGATAGATATTGTAAAGTGGGGTATGTGTGTGTGAGTTAGTGTAATATGTGTGAGTGTGGGTATCGTATAATAAACATAACATCAATATTGAATTTGTCGTTACGTTGTTTATCATGATTACCACTGAACAGCGATCAGCAGTCGTCTGCCCTCACCCCACCGACCGAATGTCCATGGGCGTCGTTAGACACTCTCACGAGTGGCACGGCGCCACATGTCGCGCTTACTGTACCTATATGCATTTTTTACGTGATGACGTCACGTCTTATAAATTGATGAACACCGGCTGCACACACGAAAACGTGTCACGTTCCATCTGAGCCTGTGTGTGCAAGCGAGAGCGCGTAACAAGCGATAGAGAGGCACAATCGGTATAGTCAAAGTTACCATGGAAACGTCTTAAGAAGTAAAACTGTCAAGATCAGACAACAGAAGTTTATTGATGGCCAGTCACAAGATGATTAATCTTTCTACTGGAAATATAATTACTGATCTTAGCTCTATGTACTACGATTATTCCACGTCATCACGTAACACTATCGTCCGTAAACCGACTTTACAGACAACCAATTTTTTTCATTGCTACACGAGATACTTGCTGCCGTCAACAACGTCAGCCTCGATAGCTCAGTGGTGCAGACAGTCGACTGTCGCTATTGATTGTTAAGCAACGCTGGGCCGGTCAGTACTTGGATGTGACCGCTCGACCGTTGGAGGCTGACCGTGGTTCGGATTCCACGTAAAACTGTAAGTCCCTTCCCTTCTTACCTTACTAGGTGGTAGGGTTTATCCCGCCCGGGTTAATACCACCTCACTGATTGAAACGTCGGTCGAAACGGCTACGTAAATAGTTCGTGTTTTCCGTCCAGTTCAGTGTAGCCGACATGAAAGGAAGGGAAGCACTGACATGGCACCTAGTTCACCCAGCGTTATGTGCTGACATCACGGATGTTGTAGGCGATGATGTAGCCAACCGTGTCAGTTTCCATAACAAAAAAACGCACCTAGCCCCGGTGTGATGGGCTAACATCACAAATTGTAGCGCAGGTTAGGTTGTCAGCTATTTCAGGATCCACTATAATACAACTGCACCTTTCGTACTGCAACCGGTGCGGTGGTGGCAACACGTCGGCGCTTCGTAATGTCAACAAACGCAGCATTACGACAACAGCAAGACGCGCCGCCCGTAATACTACTGGTGCGGTGCGGAACAGTAGTGGAGCGATTAGCAGGTGATACATAAGAACACGCGCGGGCTCTCGTGCGGCCAGTGGTCCGCCTGCTGTGCGCGCCGCTCGTTCTGTGCCTGAGACACCGGGGGGGTTCAGATGTGAAGACCTCCTTCTCCGCTTCAGCAGAAGATAACACTAGGGTTTCAGAAGAGAATATTCAGAAAAATCCGAAGAGAACACGAAGACAATTAATTCGATATAACAAACAAGGAAAGATCCACCAGAGAGAGAGAGAGAGGGTTGAAAAGAAGATCCAAAGAGCTGAAGGGAAGAAATCAGGATTAAAACAGTAACATAATCCAACCTACACTCATCATCAGAGTTCAAGATAAGATCCACAGGACAAGTTTATACACCAGGGTTGCAGAAGCGAAAACGTCAGCATTAATATTATCCAAAGCAGACAAGATCACGAAGTACGAGAGCGAAGAAGGCGAATCTCTTCACGGAAAGATTTCCCAAGAAAATGAAGACAGCGCTGAACCTGTAACTTAGTACTACTGTAACTGAAACAGTGGCGAATAAAACTGACAGACAGCTGGACTGAACTGCGACAGAGCTAAATGAAAACTGAAACAGAGCTGGACTGAAATAAGACAGTGACGAACGAAACTTAGACAGCGCTTAAACTACGAACAGCATCATCATCATCATCAGCCTGTATCGGTCCACTGCTGGGCATAGGCCTCTCCCAAGGCACGCCACCACACGCGGTCCTCCGCTCTTCTCATCCATCCACCCCGGCTACCATTTTTAGGTCATCTGTCAACCTAGCCGGGGGGCATCATCTAACTGCAAAGCATCCAGACTAATCCAAGATGGAGTACGGCTCTATGCCGGGGCCGCGCCCCCTCCCTTTACTCGGCAACAGCTGGCGGTTCGCTCTCGGAAAGCTCGGCTTCGGCAACTGGAAGACGAAGGCCCTCGACGCGGTTCTGTGGTCGCTGCGGGCGCGCGCGGCCGCTACCGGCGCGGGCGCAGCCAAGGTGTCGCGGCTGCACGGACATCCGGACCTGGTGTTTCCGTTCTGCGCGGAGCAGACGGCCCGCGTGTACAGGAGGGAAGACGCGATGCCGCACCGCGCGCGCGCGCCGTGCCTCGCGCACTACAAGCACGACCTGAGAGCTGAGTTCTTCGGCGAGGAGCCGGGGCTCATTGGTGTGTGAGTATTCATCTAATATTTCATTAATCTAATAATCTAACAATCTTTTAACTTCTTATATTTAATTTTCAAGAAATCTATGAATGCATTCGGTCGGCGTATGAGCGGAGAAAAAGTGTTGCCAACTCAGCATATTATTCAACATCAACTCAATATATTAATCAATATATTATATAATAAAACGGAATAAATCTGTTAAACTAATCTGTGCAAGATTTTGTTTGTTTTTGTACCGGAAACCGTGCTAATTTTATTCTACAGCCTTCCAACGTGTGTACTTCAGTTTCGCAACATACAAAATCACATTTTTTGAAGTATTTGTGTACCTACAAATTCCTCTATTTTTACTGTTTTTACCCCACTGCGGGGAACCCTAGAAGGGGGTTATCTGTGTACGACTAGCTTTCCTTCTTTTCTAACAATCATTATAATTTAAATCACTTTTACATAGCCTTTCTTCGATTTGCAATTTTTCAATTTGCGCTATGTGCAGTCTGTCCTTGACACATAGGTTTGCACAAATTCGTTACAACTGAAATACAGATTGCTCAAGTATTGTTATCACCTCCAAAGAAAAACATACCATGTCATCCGATGTCAACACTGCCCAATTGGCATGCGTATTTATTTACCCAATAAGGCATATTCGAGGCATTAAGCTCGCCTATTGCACCTAATTTGTATAAATTTATACGTGTGTCCTAGTTCGACCCGATTTGCTTATTGCCACCCCGGGCGCGGGATTCCTCGTTGAAAAAGCTTAAAAAAGAGTTCAGTATTTTTTTTTTTTGCTAGGACTTGTATTGTTCGGTATGCAAGGTATATTTCGAGGCAATCGACGTTAAAAGGTCAGTTTCCGATGTTGGAAATGACTTCGGCGACCCTTTCCCGACGCATAAAGCCTCGAGTATCTCGAAAATAATGATTACTAGGAAAGAATACTCCTGATTTTTTTCAGGTTTCGACCACAAACATACATACATGCGTGGAAAACTCCTCCTGTTTACGTAAAAATTAATCGAAAATTCTTCGAAAAGAATCTCAAAATTGTGCACACGAATGAGGTATTCATATTATGTTGACTGCCTGACTGCTCTCAGACCTCACACTTCGCCAATGAAAGATCGACGTCGACCACTCGATCCTACCATCCCATTAATGCCTCATGTTTTTTTAATTGTTGTTTGTTTATTGTATATTTATCATCTCTTGGCAGTACACTACGCTCAGATTTCTAGAAATACTGACAAGAAATTTCACTGGAAATTTGTCTGAAAAAAAAAATTTCAATGGTGTGCAATAAAAATGGTTTTATTTTATTTAATGACGAGTCGTCTCTTCTATAGATGCGCTCTAGTGCCTAGATCTCCTTCCATGTCACACACACCTCTGAGCGCTGCGTATGCCTTGTTTTTTTTAAGCCCCGTCTCTGTTTATCAATATAATAAATACAATAAAAGACAAGGGTAGGTCTTCGCTAGAGCGCGCTCCGGCACTACTGGAGGCCTCTAAAACGCTCCTCGTACTAAGTGGTGACGTGTTTGGGCAAACCGCAGACACGGCGCCGCGTGGTCGCGCTTCCGGTCGCGCGTGTCGCGCGATCTCATCGCGCCGGAGGCAGCGCGCGCGGCCATCCCGGAGCTCGATGTTGTCGCCGAGGACTTTGTAGCCAGGTATTAATTTCGTTATATATATTTTTTTATTTTATTTATTTTGGAAAAACAAACAGACATGTACATAAAATAACACAGAATAAGTACATGTCCAGCAGCGTTTTTCACAAAGAAAATTATAGAGGGACGTTACAATTTTACTTATTTAAAACTAGTAACAATAAACCTACCTTAAGAAAAGAAATCAAATCAAATCAAATCAAATCAAATATCTTTATTGCACTCAAAAATTGTACAACAGGCAAATACTTAACTCTAAATATAGGGTTCTCTTACAGTACGCCTTATTATTTACAGAGTGGTTATGGAGTGGCAGGAAGAAAGAGACATGGAACAAGTGCTTAAATCTAATTACAAAAAAAAAAAAGAAAAAATTTACATATACTAAATATATTATAGGTAATATTTTAATAAATAAAAACTACATAAATAAATATAATGTATATATATATATATAATAAATATATACATTATCATGAGAAATCATGAGATAAAAAGGCAAAGGCAAGTACACAGCATACAAAACAGCAAATTACAATTATAATGAGGAGCAGCAACCACACACACAGGTAAGAGAGTAGGTGATAGATAAAAAGAAAAGAAAACAACATACTTATCACGCTACTAATGCATGGTATTCTACGAATACCATGCGATGGTATTCTACGAATACCATGCATATTATAATCACAGACACACACACTTAATCACGACCAAAATGACCAATTGACCAAGGTGTTGATATCGCAGGTGGTGATGTAGCCAACCGTGTCAGTTTCCATAGAAAAATACCTCCTGGACAAAATTAAGAACTTGTTCTGAAATCTTAAAAAAAAATTACAATACTGCCAAAATAAGTGTGTTGTGATTCTCTACCAGGTTTTCGGCGTGATTATTTTAGTCGCCTGGGTGCTTTGTCCGTTCATAGATCAGCGATACGGTGCCCGTTGAATCAATCTGTTCGACGTAACTTGTCCCTCGTGGTTAATCCTTATGCGTTCCGGCAATCGAGTTTGAAATTACTCACTTCAAGGGACAAGTTACGTTGAACGCTCTCTACCAGGTTTTCGGCGTGACTTTCTTAGTCGCCTGAATGCTTGTCCCTTCGTAGTTCAACGATACGGTGAGCGTCGAATAAATCTGTTCTACGCAACTTGTCCCTCTTGGTAATCCTTATGCTTTCGGCAATAGAGATTGAAATTGCTCATTTCTAGGAACAAGTTAGGCTGAACGCTCTCTACCAGGTTTTCAGCGTGACTATTTTAGTCGCCTGCGGGTGCTTGTCCGTTCGTAGTTCAGCGATACGGTGACCGTCGAATAAATCTGTTCGACGTAACTTGTCCATCGTGGTTAATCCTTATGGGTTCAACAATCGAGTTTGAAATTACTCACTTCAAGGGACAAGTTACGTGGAACGCTCTCTACCAGGTTTTCGGCGTGACTGTTCTTAGTCGCCTGGGTGCTTGTCCGTTCATAGTTCAGCGATACGGAAACCGTCGAGTACTGACCTACGATTCCTTCCAATTTGTAAACCCAGTATCGCCCACGGGTTATCGTAAACGCCGAACCAACTAAATGCTAGAAGAAGCAAAGCGCGATGAAACATGTCACCTGTCGGTAAACGGGTGTGCGTGCCTTGCCACATGCAGTTGTCATCACTAATACATTGAAAGGATTGCATTAAAAGCCATATTATGCTATGAGTGCGCTAACGCTTCTCACTCGCGTATTTGCGTAGACAGGGGTATAGAATCATACCCGCCACTCTTCATAATCTGAGTGCTTGCATGTTTTTTATGCATTCAATTCTATAAGGAATTTCGAACTCAATAAAATAATTGTTCATGTTCAAAACCTACTGCAATACGTACAAATTTACACTTGAATTCAAGCTTCAGATTCAAAACCGTCTCTCTTTACCCGACTACGGCGAAGCAAAAAGGAGGGTTATGTTTTAAACCTATTGAGAGTACCTTGTAATGTGAAATTGATTAATACCGTAAAATCACGAATCATGAAGAGTGGGGGGTTTGATTCTATCTCGCGTCATGCGCGAAAAGGTCAGCCATATGTGATGCCTATGATCATCAGGCATTGTGAACTCAGCTTACAAGTCGATTTGGTCGGTAACATGTTTTTTCGGGAGTGATGTATGAGAAAATCTCATCTAGTATTACTATAATCAGTGAGCGGAGAGTTGACAGGCGAAATCTTAGTGCCGCGATGTTGATTAGAATTCCTTCAATTTGCTGGCATTTAGATAACCGATAGTGAAGGCAGCAGCGAGATAGCCAGGTCACGAGAGTCTTGCAGATAACATCTCGCGCAGTATCGCACATACGTGCTCTCATAGTTACATCAACGAATTCCAATATGGCGTCTGTGACTAATAAACGTTTTAGGGGACATCCAATAATCACGTGAGCAAAAAGGGGCGAAATCACCAAATTTCACTAGGGGGAGAGGGGGTCTACAACAATCTCGCGTGATCTTTTTTTATTTTTTTATTATTTATTTATTTTAAACACTAACAGCTTGAGCTGGAGCTAGAGACACTACCTATTGCTTCAATGGATAGGGACATCTTGTGTCCTATCATAACGATTGAAGAGGCTAATGAATGCCCATGGCGTGAATAATAGTATTGTAAGTGCACCTAAAACGCTGCGTCATGTTCTTGCCCCTTCCATTCTCTCAGATCATTCAGTGTACATTCAGTTGATATTTAAATACTTGAATTTTTAACCGACTTCAAAAAAGGAGGAGGTTCTATGTTCGGCTGTATGTATTTTTTTTTATGTATGTTCAGCAATATCTTCCCCAATTGTGAACCGATTTCAATGATTCTTTTGTGTTTATTTCATACATTTTTTGCATTTTAAAGTCTGTATACACTTTAAATATGCAGATTTTGACGGAAAATTTTGGAAATTTGTAGTCGCAGTACCTAAAAATGTCAATTTTCAACGTTTCCCAAAAAATGCTCATATCATAAAAAACAAATGAGTCCGATTTTTTTTCTTATTTTTCCCTGGGTAGTCATAAACTAAACTGGCCTACTCCCTGGTTCCCGCTTGACGTTGAGTTTTGGGATACCCTGTATATATTTAGTAATTTATATGTATTAACATAAGTATGGCCTTTATTATTTAACTTGCATGTTATTATATTATTTTATCTTCAATTCTCACCACAGTGCATCAAATGCGCGCATTTCATGCTCTGTGATTCTCACGCTCAACCGAGCTCTTTTGCTACTACCTAATTACATTCCACTATATTAATCAAATCTCGAAACATCCAAAGGTTGACTGGAAGAAATCTCCGTAAGGGATAAGTCCGCCTTTGCATCTTAAGTAAATTTTTTAATGCACTATTACTGTTTAATGTTTACTGGAGCAATAAAGCATTTTCTATTCTATTCTATTCTCTAATAATAAATTAACTTGATTCCTCAGCGAAGACGATGCCGCCGCCGCCGCATCGGCACGCACGTTACACGCAACACACATACATAACGCGCTATTATTCCAACAACAACAACAATAACAACAACTTCTCGCCCTAACAGGCCACATGTACAGGTTAAACCGCCTTCTCAAAGACCAAGAATGCGAAATGGTCGACCGACCGCACCACCACCGCTGCATCTTTAGTGAGTGAACCTGTTGGACCTCTAAAATATAATAGCTCTATCTAAAATAAAATAGCTCAATCAAATTATGTCTGCGTAATACAATTACGCAATATGCTTTGCACGCCGCGCCTGCCTCCACCGCCGCGCCGTTAGTAGGTGTTGCAGGTGGACTGAATAGATGAAACTGTAAGACTGCTTTTTAGCAGTCTCTTACTTATTTATTTATTTATTTATTTGGAAACTTAACAGCTACAATGTACATTAAACAAGTTACAATATATGAATTAAAAACAATAAAGCCAATAACTAAGTTCCACTTTTTACAAGATTACGTATTATTTTCTTATGCTACAAACAAAAAAAAAAAAAAAAAATTTTAATTACAAAGGGGAGCGTGTGTGTTGTGAGGGTGTGTTGGGGTGTGTGCGTGTGTCTGTGAGCTGTAGTAGTCTATGTGTACGTATGTATGTGAGGGTGTGTGTGTGTGTGAGGGTGTGTGTATGCTTGTATTTGTATAAATTAGTTGGTTAGTACTACAGTTAATTTGTTGCAAAATGCACGTTTCGAAATGTTGAATAAATCAATTGTGCTAAACGATTTGTTGTAAGTAGCCATGCACCTATTGATTACGGAGTTTTTGGCATAGTTGGTGTGGCATTTAGGGATAAAGAAACGAGGCGGATCACGAGTTCGCACTGGAGCAGCTCGCAGTGAAATCCGAGCAACCCTTACACACATTAATTTTTTTTTATTTTATAGAAAGCGCGACATGTGGCGCCGAGACACCCATAAGGTGTCTAACGACGCCCATGGACATTCGGTCATACGCGGGGGTTGCGAATGCCATTTTTTTGTAAACCAGCATTGGGTGGCTTTGCCGAGAGACCAATGGTGCAGTCGACAGAGCTAAAAATCACCTCTCCTCGCGAAACCACGCTCAGTTAAGTGGCATGCCAGCAGATTTGCGGATTGCTGCTAGGCTGTCTAGCCCGTTAATACGACGCTTGAAGACACCCAGGTTAAAGTATTGAGGCCATGCCGGCCTGACGGGTGCCTAGCTGTGTGCCTAGCCTATTCACGCCTCTCTTGAAGGATCCGAGACTATACTTGGGGGGAAATATGTGGGCACGGAGAGCGTTCCAGAGTTATAAACAAACATAGGTACAACAGATCTTCCTATGTCGCAGTGCCAACAGGGGCTCAGGGGCCCTAACTCTCACCTAACTAAATCATAATCATACGCGCTGAGTATAGCGGCGGTCAGAGAGGGTAGCGTCCGTGCAATGACCGTTGTGCGCCGGGTCATCTATAGACGCCACAAATACAATACAATATACCAGCGGTTCTCAAACTTTTTTGGTGACGGAACCCTTTTGAAAAGCGAAATATTTGACGGAGCCCTAAAATAAACTAAAATTTATCTTTGTGCATTCTTTATTAATAATCATATTACAATATTTACAATGTAACAGTTACTTACATAATATTACAATAAAAGAGAAAAACAATAATTAAATATCGAATGGATTCAGCTGAATCGAGTCAGAGAGGGTTATTTTTGATTTTATTTTTTTCGTATTCTCGCGGAGCCCCCACAGAGGCCCCACGGAGCCCTAGGGCTCCGCGGAGCACACTTTGAGTATGGCTGCAATGCAATATACAACAATAATGAAAATGATGATTCCGATGCGTTTTCAGAATGGACTCCCTGCTGGACGACAAGCGACAGCTGCCGGTGGATTTCCTCACGGAGCTCTACAAGTGGGCCCTCGAATGTGAGTTACAAGCTTGCATGTACGTACGTACGCGCGTTAGAAGTTGTACTTTAGTTTTTTTTAACCCTGTCCTTCGGCCTTAATTCATTTTGTTCCGCGGGGTGCCATTTTCGATTTCACTCTCGCACCATGGGATGCCATTTTCGTTGTACTGCGCTTTTGTATGCTAAATTCGACATACAAACAATTTGTTATGCGGTGACGGTAACGTTTCCTCTGAGTTCACTCCTCATTTTCAGAAGTTCCAATTCATTTCATAACCACCCTTTGCCCGCGGTTTCGCTGCGCGTGACAACCCGGGTGGGTTGAACCCTACCACCTAGTAAGGTAAGAAGGGAAGAGACCTACAGTTTTACGTGGAATCCGAACCACGGTCAGCCTGTAAAGGTCGACCGGACACCGATCCAAGTTTTTTTTTTATGTAATCCGGTATGTGTGGCTGAGTCGGAGGGGCTAAAGCGCATGCTCCGACCAGCCAATTTCACCTCCGAGAAGGTAGGTGCCATACCGGAGACTTCCCTGGATTGCTGGCTATACTGGACTAGAGGAGAACACAGCCGAGGCTGCTATGCGGCCATCTCACATCCAGTACGGTGGTGCCAACCCAGTCGGCTACAATTTGAGCCTACCACCTAGTAAGGCGCAAGGGAAGGGACCTACAGTTTTACCTCGAGTTTTACACCGGTTCCGAACGGTGAAGCAGCGACCAGGTGCAGTACCGACCGCACCCAGCGTTGCTTAACAATCAATAGCGACAGTCGACTGTCTGCACCACTGAGCTATCGAGGCTGACTAGAGCTTCAGTATAGCTCCAATATGTCGGCAGCGGTCGGTGCATGGGCGCTGGGCGCCCGGCTCGGCTGCCTCAGCGACACGGACGCGGAGGCGCGCGAGATCATCCGGTGCATCCACGGCTTCTTCCACGCGGTGCCCGAGCTGGAGCTGTCGGCGCCGCTGTGGCGCGCGGTGCCCACGCACGCCTACACCACGTACGTCGCGTCGCTCGACACATTCAGGGAGCTGTGCATGCGCATCGTCAAGCAGCATCTAGCGGCGGATCGCGACAGCGGCGGCGACAGCGGCGGTGGCGCTTGCGGTAAGCTCGTTGGAACATTTCGACTTTTTAGGTTTCCGTATCCCGTACGGGAGCCTATAACTAAGCCTCCGCCGTCCGTCCGTCTGTCCGACCGAGGGCTGTATCTCTTGAAGCGTAATAGGTGGCCCGTTGAAATTTTCACAGGATATGTGTTACTATGGCGGATAGTAATAAAAAAAATATGAAAAAGTTAAAAATTAAGGGCGGCTCCCATACAACAAACGTCCGAAAAATTGATTAGTCACACTATTGAATAATAGATGGCGCCACAGGCTTTTATGCATTGCATAGTAGATAGCCGCTTCTTAATCTTTGGTCGTTCCAAAAAAAGAATTTTCAGAAGCTTGATGTTTGACAGATCACTTTTAAAAAATAAAGTGACGTAACTATGACGTAACTGCTGTCAGTGGGCAAACATGGAGACCTGTCATACCATAGTCCATAACATATAAACAAATATCTGATAATTCAAATTCGAGGTCCTTGCCACCTGAGCGGATAGGCGGATATTATTGATAGCGGATAGATACGGAAACCTCCGCGCGCGAGTAAAACTCGCACTTGACAGATTATCGTGTTATTTTTAAAACTTAGAAAAATAAAACATTTAACTTTATAGAATTGTTTGCTACCCGGATTCCCCAGGAAATGTGTACCTACCGAACTATTTACGCGGCGCGTATTATTATTCTCGCTCATCCTTCCTTTCCTTATCCTTCCTTACCTATAATAAAATCCAACGTCTGCTTTCTGTCTGTCTGTCCGCTTTTAACTCGAGAAACACTGAACCGATTTTAATAAAACATTCTACGGATAGCTTGATTCTTCCCATCAACTATAGGCTACTTACTATCACGCTAAATGGCTTATGAGGTTAGCAGTGTAGTGAAATATGAGAGCGGGCGGAGCCGCGGGCACAGCTTGTTCTTTGAATAAATGTTGAGTGCTTCTGCTGCACTGGCCACTTGGCTGATTGTCAGCGCAAGTAAATACGCCTAATCGCCACAGAAATAAATATAAGTCCAACGCAGGAACCGCGTCACCGCGGCGGCATTGTTTCGAGTGTTTTCATTGAAAAGCTGATGGTTTAATTTGAGTTGAGCTTCTATGATGCGCGCGCGAGCTATTTAAACGAGCCGTGTCAAGATCCGAATTACATATGAAAACTGCATATAGATCACTCACAATGGCACATTCAAATTGTTGTTTATTGTTTATTGATAATACTTATGGAAGTAAGATTGCACTCGAACTTGTCACAATTCCTTCTATCCTTCTATCCGGTTCGATTACACCCACGAAGAAGAACCGACAAGATACTTCGCAGGGTATTTTTTATTTTTCATAAATATTATTACAAGTATTTTAGTGACAACCATAGAGAAATAATATACAATAAGAACGCTTACAGTTTTATTAAAAATTGCAAAAAACAGCTTGAGAGCAAGATTATACTTGGAGTTCTGACCGCAAAGACTTATTAACTAAAAGTATCCAGGTTGTAAATAGAGGCCAGTTTTGAAATTTTGTCAAATTTTGACACGCAATTTGTATCGACTCCATCCCAATCCTGCAGGCAGAGTGGCGGCGCAGAGCGGCTGGCGCGCCGGCGCGATCCTCGCCCTGGATCTGCTGCTGGTGGGTGTGGACACGACGGCGGCTGCCGCGGCCACCACGCTCTACCTGCTCGCGCTGAACCCCCGGGCCCAGGCGAGGCTACAGCGCGAGCTCGACCGACACCTGCCGCAGCGCGGCGAGCGCATTACGAGCCGCCACGCAAACAGTTTGACATATTTGAAAGCGTGCATAAAGGAGGCACTTAGGTACGTATGATATGTTTGCATTATGTAATCGGTGCACCGTGTGGGACCGGTGATTAAAATTAAAAATAGCCCCACCGCATCTCTCCCCATGCATGCCGTAAAAGGCGACTAAGGGATAAGGACAAGATGCCGTGCTAAATGACGACAAGATAGCCACCTCTCACCTTGGCACAGTTCATCCACCGCGTCATGCAGCAGGTGGGTCTTGGTACCTTACTTGCTGCTTGATTGTTATCGTGTCCTAATACTTTCCGAAACGTGGCGGTCGGTGTTGTGCTGTAATTTAGCAAAGCTCAACACCGATTACTCTGCTTATCCAGTTTGTCAGTACACAGCGTATGGTTATATATATGTTGCCAACATGTGGAATGCACTCCCATCTGCATCCTTTTCTCTAATGTACAGTCTGGGATCCTTTAAACATAATGTGAAGGTGCACCTAGCCGGCCGACATGGTATTCGCAGCCCCCGTAAATATCCGAATGCCCGTGGGCGCCGTTGGACTACACCTCTGCGTTAATCTGGCGCGCGCCATATGTCGTGCTTCCCATAAGAAATAAAAAAATAATAAAATAAAATGTATGTCAAATTTTTTTGTCTTTTTTTCGTCATCAGTGCTGGCTGCCCTGATATGTTATTCAATATAATCTCTGCTACGTTGGAACATCAACCGAACACTGTCGGTTCTATTTATTCTTCTCCCGAATGAATGTACAAGCAGTGCGGTGAACTGTTGCAGGATGAAGCCGGTGATCCTGGGTAACAGCCGATGCCTGCAGTCAGACGCTCTCGTCTCCGGCTACCGAGTTCCAAAAGGAGTAAGTAACCGGTGGGAAACTTGATCTTACCAGGATCTTGACAGGACGATGATAGGGTCCTGTCCACTGGCGATTCTATGTAGAATCGATATTGTCACGCGCCGCACGCGGTGGCATATTTCCAAAGTCTACTACGGGAGTGCCTCTGATTGGTCGTTCTCAGTTCCTTTGGCGGGAAATATAAATTTCAGAAGTATTTCCGAAAATAAAAAAAATTACCATAACCTAATTTTAAACCCTAACAATGTTTAAAAAAATCTAACAAAAAACATTGACAAAAGGGGCTCGAACTCACGACCGAGATCCAAAAATTAATAACCCTACAACTCCACCACTGAACCACCAAAGCACATAAACGAGCAAACTAATATCCGATTCAGTTAACAGTCAGCTGGTGAACTTTGTCTCTGCTAGGTTCGCTGGGGTTCCAGGCCGCGTCTCTCCGCCAATCAGAGGCACTCCCGTAGTAGACTTTGGAAATGTGCCACCCGGCGCCATCTACACGCAGTGTACTCGACCGCGATCTACGTACACGCGCTCAGCTACGACGTAACGAGTTCCCAACCACTCGCCGCTAGATGGCGGTATGAGCGAAATCGCGCTGCAGCACGGCGCAGTCATCGCGATTACGAATATTCCAATCGAAATTTATCAAAGATTTGGATCGATAGATACCACAAAGCGCTCAAGATTTCGTCATCGATTAGACATAACGGTGTTTGTGACTTAATATACAGTAGTAATCAAGAACGTATCAACGCATCAAAAGCTCCCTCACGTTTTAACAAAACGGTAAAACGCTCTGCACACGCATATCGGCACGTTCCGTTCCGTCCCGTCAAACGACCACTCAGTCTCACACAACGTCACGCGCGTGGCGCTGCGAGCGACTGATGCGAAGTAGCCGCATGGGGCCCTTTCATTGGTGACATTGCCTGTAGTGCGCCATAAACATGCCCTATCTCTAGATTTAAATCTTTGAAATAGACTGTACGAACGTTCGAAGCAACCACTTCGGGCAGTGCCAAACCAACCAACACGTTGGAGCCAACGGCCGGCGGCGGGACGGCGCAAATATTATATTTCCTCATCAAAAAGTAATTTGTGAGATAGCACGGTTTCAACCTACGCTGATAGACCAACAACGACGAAAACCTTAATTTCCTATCGAGAAATAGTGTCCCGCAATAGTCCCGAAATAGAACCACTGCAACTCCGTAAGGATGTCGGCTCGCTAAGTGTGTTCTATCGCTTATTCCATCGGGAGTGAGTGTACCACGCGCACTGGGCAGGGATTGCATCCCTACACGCTGGACTTACGGCGGATTCGTACCCACCGTTTCTGTAGATCTTTCCTCTACAGAACCGGTAAACTCTGGAACGCTCTCGGCGATACATGTCGCGCTTTCAGTGAAAAAAAAAATATTACTGACATCGCTTCGTCTACTTTCAGCTTCAGATCTAACGAGTTTCAAAGGTCGTTTGACAATGAAACTGGCCATCTAATGAGGCGCTAGTGAGGTGGAGGTAGGTGCCGCTCGTGAGGTGGAGGTAGGTGCCGCTCGTGAGGTGGAGGTAGGTGCCGCCGCCGCTCCGGGCGTGCGTTGCGCACACGCAATCACGACACACGAGTAATCTAATTAGACCCGCTCATTGCACAAGTGCTAACTGGAGATGGACCTACTCGTGCGTGCGCTCATTCACCCCGTTATGAGAGAATGTGCTTTAAATTTGATGGAACGGTTACATTGACGGCAACGTTTAGCAAAGACATAGTCTATTCTACTTGAAATGTTGCTGAAAAGCTTCCCTGCCCATCTGTACAAAGAATATACGTTGCTGGCTTGTTTTTCAATTATATTAAATTAAAACGTTTAATACTCAATCAAGAGGCAGGTTGCTTAGAATAACACAAATATAGGTGTAGTGTCCAGCCCCATGACAGGAAAAGGCTGTGACACCGTGAGAAGATAGGTTCTGAAAAGGGGAAGATATAGATACTCGGGAGCAGAAGGGTTGTTAAGACAATAATAAAGAAGACTAAGAATGTGGGAATTCCTGCGGAGACGGATTGGGAGCCATTTGAGACGTCTGCGATATTCTGAAACATGGTCGTACTTGCGTAGTCCGAAGACGAATCGTATACACATGTTTTGCAAACGCTCAAGCTTGTCCAGGAGTTCCTCGGTAATTTGTCAAGTCTTAGAAATAACACAAAACAAAGCAGACCACATACTAGGGACAATCATTTAAAAAGGTGCACATAATTCAAGTAGCAATTCAGCCGAAAATATACCTGTCTATAGTAGATCGGTAAAAATCATATTTGTTTTTTTGTTCGTCTTCTATGCGTTCGTAAACCGTTCATCCGATTGCGGTGAAACGTTGGTGGGATGCTGTGTGCGCGACGGGGAAGGTTTCTGAAAAAAAACCCGAGCGTAGCCGCGGTCAAAAGCTGTATAATATAGACACATAATTGTTAAATGTGTCTCTATCAAATCTTTCGAAAACTGCCAAAACCCAGACACACCATCATCAGATTAGTTTATAGTATATCAAGAAGGCTCGTCACTGAGCAGATTAAACAAAATTTCGAGTGTTTCCGCCGCCTGCTCTATAAAATCGATGCTAATGAAAACAAGACGCGGGCCGCGGCTTGTTAACAAGCCAGTCGAAAGTAGATCGGCTCAAAAGGTTTTAAAAGATAAATGAGAATCGAAACCTCAGCGTGTGATGTTAAATATTTAAATGAACGCGACGCTTCTTCGTCGATGTGAAGCCTGTGAAGGTCGTGCGTGCGTGCGTGAGGCGGTTTTACTCGGTGCACATGTCGGCTCTTCGGTTTCGCTTCGTCCGTCCGTCCGTCCGTCGTCGGTCCGTTTGTATGTAGGTAGAGTGTTTTCATTTTACGAAGGCACGAGGGGTACGAGGTAGGAAGTGGCGCGAGAGGCGACCGCGCGGAGCTCAGTAGAGAACGAACTCGGTGTCAGGTCGGTACACACGTTCTTCACGTCTCCGCGTCGCTCCGTCGAACCGAGTCGTTCCCTACTGAGCACCGCGCGGTCTCAAACCACTTCCTACCTCATACCCCTCGTGCCTTCGTAAAATGAAAACACTCTACTTACTCGCACATACCGCCTCCTCCGGGGTCGCGCAGCGCATTCCTTCACACGTGCTGCGCTGCATACGGACCCACTATACTATACAGCCGCAGGGTTACCATGCGTTCGGATTTGTCCGGACATGTCCGCATTTTCGGCCTTGCCTGCGGACTTTGTCCGGCTTTTTAGGGTTCCGTATCCGGTACGGGACCCTATTGCTAAGCCTACGCCGTCCGTCTCTCCGTCCGTCTGTTCGTCTGTCCGATGGCTGTATCTCTTGAACTGTAATAGGTAACCCGATGAAATTTTCACAAAATATGTGCCATTATGGCCGATATAACAACAAATAATAAAAATAAGAAAAAGTAAAAAATTCACGGGAGTTCCCATAGAAAAACTAAAAAGTGTATGCGTGCGCGCCATCCACCGAAAAGAGTATGAAGCATTTTAACTAATCATGAATTTTAACTAATATGAAGTATTTCATAAACTATCTATGAAACACGTGTTTATGAAATGCTGAGTGACGCTTACCATGACATGGCGATACGGAATCCTCGGTGCGCGATGGCCGGTTTTTAATTTGTCCGGATTTTTGACTTAGATGGAAACATTTTGAATGAATGTTCAATTTTCGCATTAAATTACTTAACAATAAAACACAATTTAGTAAATGCTTCTTCAATAAGTAAGTAATTAAATTATTTAGGATCGTCTCAACTTCAATAATCAACTTTGTGGGCTTTATTATTTCATTCTATGACTAAAACGTACGGAACCTTTTTTGAAAAATCCGCCTTTTTTTCAGGACTTTTGAAATTTCGAAATGGTAACCCAACCCGCACGCGAATAAATGAACGGCGATGCCGTCTTAATTTCAGTGTTTATTGGACCATAATGCCACCGATGATGATGGAGCTGAGATAGGCCCACGGATGGGCGAGCGTATAAAACTTCACTTTGAACTATAAATAAAGGACGGTCGGCAGAAAGTTAAGTCGACCCGCTAACGTACCCGTATCAATTTTCAAAGAAATTCGCTCGGCACACTATCTATCTAGCGCGCCGAGACCGTACATACCTGGGAGTAAACCCAACCCGGTGTGTACTAGTCTACTTAGTTTCTAAGCTAACCGTACCCGCCAATGATATTATAATATGTATGTTAAAAAAGTTAAATTACAAATTTAAAAAACCCCCGACCCTTAAAAAGCAAAAAATAATTTCCGTTTACTTACTTAAAGGAGTCGGGAGACCGCTAAGTAAATTCCCGCGCAGCTCTGAGTTTTATATTTTATTTACTTAGCGGTCCCCCGACTCCTTTAAGTAAGTAAACGGAAATTATTTTTTGCTTTTTAAGGGTCGGGGGTTTTTTAAATTTGTAATTTAACTTTTATTTCAAGCTTTTTAAAAGAAACCGCATGAAAATCGGTCCACTTTTTAAGATAATAATTTTTTTTATTACTTAATTACTTGATTACTTGATTACAAACATAGCTAAGAACCATCCCGATTAAACAAGCTTCCTAATAAAAAAAACCGCATCCAAATCGGTCCATCCGTTTGGGAGCTACGATGCCACAGACAGACACACACACACACACACACACACACACACACACACACACGTCAAACTTATAACACCCCTCCGTTTTTTGCGTCGGGGGTTAAAAAAGGAGGTAGATAGGTTATACGAGCTCCCGAAGTGGCACATTAATATCAAAACAATTGTCGTGCTAGACGTCAGCCTCCCACTAACGACGCTCGTGTTCAGACGTGCGTCGTCCTTCCTAAGTAGTTATCAGTTATACCAACCGCCACATAACTTGAATTCCCTCCCTTAAGAGCGCGGTACTACAGCATCAAAATGCGCACTGTATATAGCGCATTTTGAATAGCGAAGCGTTAGCTTGTTTTTAACCCCCGACGAAAAAGAAGGAGGGGTGTTATAAGTTTGACGTGTGTGTGTGTGTGTGTGTGTGTGTGTGTGTGTGTCTGTCTGTGGCATCGTAGCTGCCAAACGGATGGATCGATTTGGACGCGGTTTTTTTTATTAGGAAGCTTGTTTAATCGGGATGGTTCTTAGCTATGTTTGTAATCAAGTAATCAAGTAATTAAGTGATAAAAAAAAATTTTATCTCAAAAAGTGGACCGATTTTCATGCGGTTTTTTTTAAAAAGCTTGAAATAAAAGTTAAATTACAAATTTAAAAAACCCCCGACCCTTAAAAAGTCAAAAATAATTTCCGTTTACTTAATTAAAGGAGTCGGGGGACCGCTAAGTAAATAAAATATAAAACTCAGAGCTGCGCGGGAATTTACTTAGCGGTCTCCCGACTCCTTTAATTAAGTAAACGGAAATTATTTTTGACTTTTTAAGGGTCGGGGGTTTTTTAAATTTGTAATTTAACTTTTATAGTATTTGTTCAAAGTTTGTTAAACCAATTTACATTACACGAATATCCAAATCTGTGAAAAGAAGTAAAATTTTATCTTACATCATCTGCAATTAGTATAAAGTCAAAATAATGTTTTAGAAAGCTGCAATTTCGAAACAAAGAGAGCATTTCGGAGTATTTAGGACAATTTAGTAGTACGTTTGTGATTTTTTTTTCACATATTAATTGATATAAATAAAAAACTTTTAAATATGGTCAACTTTTAGACAGGATTTTTAATATATCTATTTTTTAAATTCGTTGAAGAAAAAACCGAAACGAAAATGTGGCAAATTTTGCAAATTGTGCCTCAGTCTTAATAATTGGAATAAGACTATTCGAGTCGGCGCATCACTTTATAGTTCTTTCTGTCAACGTTTCAAGTTCGTGCCGTGTGTGAGCACCGAATGTCGTATAGATAGACAACGTATCTTTCTTAAAATATCATTGGTACCCGCGCTTGTTGCAGACACACATTGTATTCCCGCACTACATCCTGTCAAACGAAGAGCGCTACTTCCCTTCTCCAGACTCGTTTGTTCCCGAGCGCTGGATGCGAACGGAGGAGCGCGGCGGGCAAGAGCGAAATGGCGGAGGTTGCGAACACGCGCGCCTTCAAGCCGCCAAATGCGAGCACGCCAACAGCGATCGCGCAAAGGACTGCGCGCACGCAGCGGACGTGACGCGGAAGCAGAAAGAAATAGGAATACATCCGTTCGCGTCACTCCCGTTCGGATTCGGAAGGCGGATGTGCATAGGAAAGAGATTCGCAGAAGCAGAACTAGTGCTGCTCCTCGCCAAAGTAAGTTTGTGTTAATTAACCTTTATGTTTGGTATTGCCCGGGTTGGTACCACCGCACTGAATGAAACGTCGGTCGAAACGGCTATGTAAATAGTTTGTGTTTTCCGTCCAGTTCAGTGTAGCCGGCACGACCGAAGGGAAGCACTGACATGGCACCTAGCTCACCCGGTGTTATGGGCTGACATCACAGATGTTGTGGGAGATGTAGCCAACCGTATCAGTTTCCATAAAAAAAAGGTTTTTTTATGGATACACGGTTGGCTACATCACAGCCGCTTCGACCGACTTTTCATTCAGTGCGGTGTTACCAACCCGGGCGGGTTAAACCCTACCACCTAGTAAGGTAAGAAGGGAAGGGACCTACAGTTTTTACGTGGAATCCGAACCACGGTCAGCCTCCAACGGTCGTGCGGTCACCCATCCAAGTACTGACCGCGCGCAGGTGTGCTTATGATCACGACCGACAGTCGACCGACCGCGACGTGCCTAGTACATGGCTGCATTTCTGCATGCATAGAAAAGGCCCCTATCTGTCATTAAATGTGAGCAAGATAACGACAGCCCTTGACAATATCAATTCAATGTGATATCAGAAATACAGCACAGTATCTATGGCAGTGTTTCGATAGACAAATAAGTTTTGTGGAGGTCTGATGCTGATGTTTGGTTAGCTATTTTGGAGCATAATTTATGAAGTCTTTTTTTATGGAAACTGACACGGTTGGTTACATCACCTACAACATCCGTGATGTCAGCCCATAACCCCGGGTGAACTTGGTGCCACGTCAGTGCTTCCCTTCGTTCGTGCCGGCTACACAGAACTGGACGGAAAACATAAACTATTTACATAACCGTTTCGACCGACGTTTCATTCAGTGCGGTGGTACCAACCCGGGCGGGTTAAACCCTACCACCGAGTAATATAGAGAAGGGAGTCATATCCCTTAGTCGCCTTTTACGACATACACGGGGAAAGATGCAGTGGGGCTATTCTTTTAATAAAGTACCGGCCCCACACGGTACAATTTACAATCTATAGCCTTTAGTTGTCTCTGTTCTGATTCTGACCTTCGCTTGTTACGAACCTTGCCGCGAGTTCATTCTTGCCTTAGTTCGTGATAGCAGAGTTTTTGACAGTGTCCTTATTCCTGCAGGTTTTCTCCCGGTACCGCGTATCCTGGGAACACGACGAGCTGACCTACAGCGTGACTCCTACCTATCTACCCAACGAGCCACTCCAGTATACGCTCCACCCTCGCACCGGGATTCCATCGAGCAAGACCTCATCTTTGTGAAGGAATATCAATCAATACCGTGGAAACTCTTCGAATATTGCTCTTTTCCCCTCACACGTTGGGTCATGATGAGCTGATGAATTTTGATGGGGGATACTTTTTAAGCTAAAAAGAAGGAACAAATACGTATGCCGTGGACACTCAATATCTACGTTTTAGACCGAAGAAGAACTTGGGAGAGGATTGCTTGACAATATAAGAATATTTCATACAGTGTGGGGCCGGTACTTGAAAGGAATAGCCCAACTGCATCTCTCTCCGTGCATGTCGTAAAAGGCGACTAAGGAATAAGGACAAGATGCCGTGCTAATGGGCGACAGGATAGCCACCTCTCAACTTGGCGTGGTCCTTCCACCGAGTCATGCAGCAGGTGGGGCTTCGTGCCTTACTTGCTGCTTGATAGTTATAGTGTCATCATACTTTGCTAAACATGGTGGTCGGTGTAGTGTTGTAATTTACGAGAGTTCTCGCAGCACAATACCGATTACTCTGCTTATCCCGATTGTCGGGATGCAACGTGTGGTATGTTGTTTTGTCTTGTGTGCTTTATATTGTATAACTTTATATTGGTTGTGAATAAGATAACGTTAGTAACATGTAGTCACATTCGGTAATAGCTCACCGCTTACTATTTTAATAAGTAAAATTGTAATTAATAAACGTGCCAATATTGATAAGGTTAAGGACATACATTTATTCATGGTGTGTTTAATATAAGATAATAATATTTTGACACGTCTAAAGACCGTCTTTCAAGCTGGCATGTCATTCGTAACATCAGTTTCCCCTTTAAAAGTATCATAGTCTCATGATCATGAATGACTCATACATAATCATGATCCTTTAAAAATTACATAGACCTTTAAAAATGGCATAATCAGTTCCAGTCCGTTCATTCGCACACGACACGACCGAATGCAGATAAGTCTAGGATACAAGCACGTTGGACCGCTCATAGTCTCACGAGTTCTACAAAACGAGTCATGGAATGGATACTCAACTAAACCCTAGGGTCGTTTAAAAGTGAAATAAACCAACAATTTGCAGGTGTCAAGCTGGCATGTCATTCCTACACTTCCCAAATGTAGATCAGTCGAGGATAAACGCACGATGGACTGCATACAGCATCAGTGCTGCTGAGAACGAGCTTTATAAAACAATCACTAAGTGTTTTTTTGTTGTTGTTGTGACTACTGCTGGGCATTATTATTTCTCCAATGCCCTCAACCTACAGCAGCGGTGGAAGTGTCTATTCGTAGGTATACCTGCATGCTCCTGTTTTATACAAAAACGACATGCGCCGCCTTAACATTAGGTTAGGGTTAATTTTTTTTTAAACCATCAAAACGGCCTTTTTTTACATTCTTAATACACGCTCATTTTACATACCTGCGAATAGCACTGTCCCGCCTAGTAGGTCTATTCGCAGGGAATCAAATAGGACACTCCGAGTTCTTAGTTAATAATCTCTGTTTGGCATACCTAAGAGTTCTTAGTTAATAATCTCTGTTTGGCGTACCTGCGAATAGCCCTGTCCTACAGCGGTACGGAAACACTGTTCGGCGGGTGATCTCTCCACACTCGGTTCTCCTGTCCGAAGCTTAGCAGAGAACAGTTCTAGGATACTCACTACTTGGCAGAGTCGTTGAGCTGGTACTCGTTGGAGCGGCCGAAGCACTCCTGCACGCCCGCGTCCGCCCACAGCCGCTTCATGGAGCCGAGCAGCTCCTCGCTGAACGCCTCAGTGTCCTCCATCCGCTGGATCACGTCGAACACCATCTTGCCGTCGCTCTGGCGGAGTTCACGGGCGCATTTAATATCAATTCAACTGGTTTATATTCGTACCAAAAGGCACCGGTTAAGGCCTACATCGAGCTCACCCAAAAATATTATTTTATTTTATTTATTTATTTAGAACATACAAACAATTTACACTAATTAGGCATGTAACCAGCGACGTATTTCACAAGTAATAAGTACTTAAGGTAAGGCAATATCAAAGAGTTTGTATTACGTCGCTAACACAAACTCTTTGGGCAATATCTACAAAAATATACACGAATGAGTAAAAAATTTATAATATTTGTGAAGCACCACATACGTTATCATGACGCTCAAGCATTGGTCAAGTTACCAAAGAAGAAAGAACGAAAATTAAAAGTTAGAAAGAAGTAGTTCTCAGTGGTTCTATGGGCATCTTTAGAGCAGGAAGAAATAGGGTACCTATCTATTAATATAACACCGATTTCTATTAATATAACACCGATTGTAGGGATACAGCGGGTGGTATGTATGTATGTAACATTACCCCTAAGGTCAAGATTCGCATGTAGTTAATTAAATATTATTTCCTAGGATTCGTGGCATTTCTTTATCAGCCCACTATTGCATGACCTGTGTGTGGTAAACATACGCATCAAAATTAAGCAAATTCGGCAACATTATGAAGATTACAAGTTACAGATAGAGCTTATCTCGAAGCAAGATATACGAAATTAAGATAAAATACAGCCTTCTGAAGGCACATTCGCCGGACAAGCAGCGTTCTCATCCAGACCGTAACGTAATGGAGCCAGGAAAACGGGCATAACCAGCGATATCGAGTGGGCAACATCGATGGGCGAGTCTGACGGAACAGGCTGGTGAATTGATTGAGTAAATAGTATACGCTATCGGGCCCGGCCTGTCCGACGACAGATAAGGCTGATTGACAGGTTCGCGAGTGGCGGAGTCCACCTCGGTTCCCTTCCACGATAACTCTATCTAATGCACAAACACTTCTATATTCTACAGGTCGCCTGTCTTGTCTTGGCATGCCCCTCGATTTCCGCGAAGATATCGACGAAGATATCAAACTACAAAAGACGAAGAATGTAACCGTACAAGCTTTGTAAGTGGAGACAAATCCAACTATTGAGGGAAGATAAAGAAGAATTTAAAATGCGACCGATGGATAACTGTGATAAACAACTTGGCGTCGTTGGAAAACCCTTGGAACTAGCAGAGAGGGCCTTCTTTCTCTAAATATTGTTGATTTGAAAGTGTTCAGTGTTGAGTCCGGCGGCTCTCGGATATCAGTTTTCGGAAGTCGAAAAAAAAAACAAAAGATATTATAAAGTAAAAAAAAACTAAACTGGAAATGTAGCCATATCCTACGAAGTGGATGAGAAGACGAAAACAACGAAAAGAGATATAAGTAAACACTAACATATAAAATATATAAACCATTCAGATTCGGAAGGAATACCAATCAAAGTGGACCACAAACCAGACAAAGATGTGCCAAATAAACAGTTAATATTCATGATGATAAATCATTATGTGACCACAAAGAGCTGTTTAGAGCGATGCTGAATCAGCAACAACATCTAGAATTATAGATAGACGGTCATTTCACGAGCGTGCTACTGCATAATTCCATCGGCCTACAATCGTTGGAATCGGACTTCAATAATAAATAGGGTGACGCCGCCGGGGCGAGTCTTACAAAAGACGCGTAAGAGCCGGAGAAGGGAGGCAAATGAGTGAAGAGAAACGTCGATCCGTTGCGATGAATGAAGAAGCTACTTGAAAAGCAAATTCGGATTATACGATTTGCAGTGCCACTAAATCTGGGATAGCAATTTATGAACCAGAGCGCCGCCAGCTCGATATTCTGGTGGGTGTTAAAATACATGCTCCGAAGTATAAATCAGTAGCTGTGCGTTATTTCTCTCGTCGAAACATATCTACATCAACATCCACATCCGTCAAGTGATTTCACAAAACCGCAGTATCGGTGAGACGGATTCCCCTGCGATAGGCCATTTATAACAGTCGCAAGAATAGACTTACCAACTTGACTCTGTTGATCAGAGGTTCAATATGAGGTTGAGGAGGACAAAAGGGGACACTCCAGGTCTCGCTTGGACATTTATGTAATGTAATGTAAGTAAGTATGTGCCTTAACAAACTGACTCAATACTCAATAACTTTGGATTAGACAACATTTTGCAGTCTATAAAGAAGTAGGTGTGATTGAATTCATTTATTCAGTTCAAACAGACATTCCATTGAATAAACATTAGGTATTTCACGCACAAATAGATTCACGTCCAAGAATAGCAGCAACGCGAAAACGCAGAATCAACGAACACTGCTTTCCAATCCAACAGGTATATTATTTTAGAATTTCCCATATTCGTACACAAACATAAAACTTGTTTAGATAATCTGTCAGTCAGCTCGTAATCGAAATTTAGTTTGCCTTGCGTTGAATTCTATATTCAGAGTGGAATAGAGGGGGCTGAGGCGCGTTAGAAGTTATACTTCTTTGGCTTGACCCTCCCCCTTCCCTTCCCACCTCCCCCCTTACCGCTGATCTATCCTGCAGCACCACACAATATCTACATAAAAATAATTTGTACGCGGTGACGATAGATTTCTGAGTTTACTCCCCATTTGAATCGCTGATTGTTAAAAGGGTATGTAACATTTTCAACTTTCCGAGATATTAACATAGTCACATATATTAAAAATGTATTTGTTCATATCAAAGTTAGTGTGTTTAGTGATTATTTTATGTTATAATGTTTTTTTCTAACCATTAATTTTCTATACAACATAGCTCCCTTTTAACAATCAACGTATTTTTCAAGCTGTCAAATAAATGACTTCCTGTGTATGAATTCGTTCCCTTTTTACACTCATCGATGGAGCTGCCGTTCAAGAGCCCGAATCGATAAAAAAGTCAATTCGGTCAAAAGTGTTCTTTTAACCCCCTTTTAACAATCAGCGATTCATTTTCAGAACACATTTTATTATATCACATTTTCACAAAGTGCGTAAAGAAGTATAACTTCAATAAAGGAAAAATAATAGAAAATGTGAGGAAGTCTCTATCCTCACCTCACGCTCCCGGTTGCCGTAGCCGATGCCGAGGGTGGGCATCGCGCGCAGGATGGCGACGAGAGACTGGATCGTGTTGCTGTACACGACCGGCCGGTACTGCTTGAAGTCCTCGTTCGTGAAGCCGCTCTCGTGGATAATTCTGCAAAGACAAGCACACCGTTAGAGCTGTAGCTGAGTTAACAGAGGAGCCGAATAGGAGCAACCTACCATAAGACTGCCGCACTATGGATCGAGAAACGGCCTCCATAGTATTAGGAGATTTTTTTCGCAAACTTGATTTTTTTTTAAAAACTGTTTTTGTTATATTTAGGGTTACATAAGATAATACGAAATATATAGTTGTAGAGATATCAGTCAATTAGATATTTTATTAAAAATACTTGAAGTTTTCAGTTGTATGGGACGGAGAATGTTTAGTCGATTTTTTCAAAAGTCTTTCGAGGTGTCGCAGATCTTTTAATACATCATGAAGTAGACCACGAGTGTAATAAGACCACATAAAAACTGTAACCCAATTCGACCCGGTATAGAAAATATCTAAGTCCGAATTTATAAATTTTCGTCTACTTTCTTTATACATTATTTATGGTTTAACTTTACAATTAATTACATTTTCTTATGTTTTGTGATTGCCAAGTGTGTAAATTATACTAATTGGTACATTATGTAACAACTATACTTACCACTGTGGTCGAAAATACCCTCCAATATTTGTAGCGTTTTAAATGTTTATTTGGTATTCATAATTGATTTGAGGACACATTAAATAAACAAATATGTGAAGACGCGTAGCTTGACAGTACGTATGTATGTTAGGTTCAAATATATAAAGTATATATATATTTTTTTTATATTTTAAAATTTGCAATGTATGGGACGGAGAACATTATATTTATTTTGCCGGACTACAAAGATGTGTCAAACTTTTATTAGCAAGGTAGTGTAGCACAACATAAAAATAAACACACTCAGTAAAAAAAATGTTAGAAAGGTGCAGCCTTCCAAGTATCAACAGGTCAAAGTATAGCATTTTTTACCTTTTTTCTTTAACAGTAAGTTTTGGTTACATTATGATTGCGCAATTAGGCAGGTATGCAAATATGTAAGGCATATAATTCTATATCAGATATGTACACACCATTCCGATTAACAGTGTAAAAAATAGCAATATTTTTATTTAATAAAACTGAAAACATAGTACATTATTCGAAACTGTTAAGAACTAACAAAGTCTTAACAGTAACGTGATGTTGAACGTGACGAAAAAGAGGCTGTACAAAAAAAAATCGTGAAAAGTTGCACTTTCTCAAGATGTTAAAAAAATTTCTATTCAAAATTATTCACCAAAATAAATACAAGGTTGAATAAAAGCAGAACAAATTAATAAACCGAACTTATAAATAAAAGATTCACCAAAATTAATTTTATAAAAAAATGGTTTTATATAAAATTCGAGCCGGTATAGAAAATATGTAAGTCTGAATCTGTAGATTTTTGTTTTCTTTCCTTTAAATATAATTTACAATCTTAGAATAGAACATACATACAAGGCTTTACAGCTCATTCATTATGACGACGCATTAGATACTAATTATCATTCGGTAAGACGAAAACATTCCCACATCCCTGTTTGTGAAACCCCAATATATTTGTAAAAACCGGTAATTAGTGTCCTTTGGTCGCGGATTTCAGTTTATTATCTGTTCAACGCGCGTAAGTGACGGATCTCTCCTTTCGACACGAGTTATCGCTGTTTTCAAATACTTTCCTTCCTGGATTATTGTATGCTGCAAAAACACGTGCTTCCACTTCCGTGACCTTGACACTTTCTTTCGGACGGTAACACTCGACCTTTTTTTTGGAGCTGATAGTATAAGGGATACAGTTCAACTCCTGCTTCAATTGCCGTTGCCCGTAGTTCGCAGTATTGCGATTTGGAGAGTTGCTGGGAACTGAAGAGGCTGAGGGCTTTCTCCGGCGAGTATTTGTTTTTTTTTAACTTGAATGTATTCCTTTATTCTACCAACCTCATCTGAATTTTCCAGGAAAACTTAAGCACCTCAGCAACATCATGTCTTTCCGTATTAATACCTTTATTCACCGCAGCGATTGCGAGCTCGTCGAAGTCATTTTCCGTACACAGATGTGCGGTTCTGCGCCTTTTTTGCTGGTAGTGAAGTTCGTGGAATTGTTTTCGAGGACTGAACTCTGGTTTAGGAGATGTTGAAGCTTCTGAATGCTGTTTCGCTGGTGATTGCGGCACGAATGGTCCCGCTTCCTCATGTCTTGGTTCTTGAGGTATGTTTTGAACATATTCGGGCCACTTTATGTCTGACGTCAACCATGTTTCAAATTTGCATTTGAAGAAACTGAACAAATAATTTGTACTTTTCCACTTTTTATACATATTAGACAAGTAGGTTTTACAAAAACACTTGAATTGATCACGGTTTTCATCAGATATATGAACGGAAAACTTGTCAAATAGTATGTTTGGGTCGGAGAGGCCGTGCTCGTTTTTTAAGAAAATAAAAAGTTTCAGATTTGATTTAAACTCTTTCATTTTGTAAAATGTTAGAGTTCGAACCGAAAATGTACCTAGTTTTCAAGTAATAATGCAGGAAGGAAAGTATTTGAAAACAGCGATAACTCGTTTCGAAAGGAGAGATCCGTCCCTTACGCGCGTTGAACAAATACTAAACTGAAATTCGCGACCAGAGGACACCACCTGATGTACTAAACCGGTTTTTACAAATATAGTGGGGTTTCACAAACAGGGATGTGGGAATGTTTTCGTCTTACCGAATGGTAATTAGTATCTAATGCGTCGTCATAATGAATGAGTTGCAAAGCCTTGTATTTATGTTCTATTCTAAAACTGTAAATTATATTTAAAGGAAAGAAAACAAAAATCTACAAATTCGGACTTACATATTTTCTATACCGGCTCAAATTTTATATAAAACAATTTTTTTATAAAATAAATTTTGGTGAATAATTTTGAATAGAAATTTTTTCAACATCTTGAGAAAGTGCGTTCACATTTTTTTTTTTTGTACAGCCTCTTTTCCGTCACTTTCAACATCACGTTACTGTTAAGACTTTGTTAGTTATTAACAGTTTCGAATAATGTACTATAATGTTTTCAGTTTTATTAAATAAAAATATTGCTATTTTTCTACACTGTTAATCGGAATGGTCTGTACATATCTGATATAGAATTATATGCCTCACATATTTGCATACCTGCTTAATAATTGTACAATCATAATGTAACCAAAAATTACTGTTAAAGAAAAAAGGTAAAAAATGCTATACTTTGACCTGTCGATACTCGGAAGGCTGCACGTTTCAAAATTTTTTTTTACTTATTGTGTTTATTTTTATGTTGTGCTACACAAACTTGCCAATAAGAGTTTGACACATCTTTGTAGTCCGGCAAAATAAATATAATGTTCTCCGTCCCATACATTGCAAATTTTAAAATATAAAAAATATATATATATACTTTATATATTTGAACCTAACATACATACGTACTGTCAAGCTACGCGTCTTCACATATTTGTTTATTTAATATGTCCTCAAATCAATTATGAATAACGAATAAACATTTAAAACACTACAAATATTGGAGGGTATTTTCGACCACAGTGGTAGGTATAGTTGTTACATAATGTACCAATTAGTATAACTTACACACTTGGCAATCACAAAACATAAGAAAATGTAATTAATTGTAAAGTTAAACCATAAATAATGTATAAGGAAAATAGACGAAAATTTATAAATTCGGACTTAGATATTTTCTATACCGGGTCGAATTGGGTTACAGTTTTTATGTGGTCTTATTACACTCGTGGTCTACTTCATGATATATTAAAAGATCTGCGACACCTCGAAAGACTTTTGAAAAAATCGACTAAACATTCTCCGCCCCATACAACTGAAAACTTCAAGTATTTTTAATAAAATATCTACTTGACTGATATCACTACAACTATATATTTCGTATTATCTTATGTAACCCTACATATAACAAAAACAGTTTTAAAAAAAAAATGAAGTTTGCGAAAAAAATCTCCTAATACTATGGAGGCCGTTTCTCGATCCATAGTGTGCCGTTGAGACAGCTGAACAGTGGACCGCGAAAATACGAAATTACCGTTTGCGGCCGTTGATTTAGCAAAGGACCTCAAAATAACGCTCTACCGTAAGGCTGCCATTGATATAGCTGAACAGTGGACCGCGAAAATACGAAATTACCGTTTGCGGCCGTTGATTTAGCAAAGGACCTCAAAATAACGCTCTGCCGTAAGGCTGCCATTGATATAGCTGAACAGTGGACCGCGAAAATACGAAATTACCGTTTGCGGCCGTTGAGTTAGCAAAGGACCTCAAAATAACGCTCTACCGTAAGGCTGCCATTGATATAGCTGAACAGTGGACCGCGAAAATACGAAATTACCGTTTGCGGCCGTTGATTTAGCAAAGGACCTCAAAATAACGCTCTGCCGTAAGGCTGCCATTGATATAGCTGAACAGTGGACCGCGAAAATACTAAATTACCGTTTGCGGCCGTTGATTTAGCAAAGGACCTCAAAATAACGCTCTACCGTAAGGCTGCCGTTGAGACAGCTGAACAGTGGACCTCGAAAATACTAAATTACCGTTTGCGGCCGCTGAGTTAGCAAAGGACCTCAAAATAACGCTCTACCGTAAGGCTGACTTTGATATAGCTGAACAGTGGACCTCGAAAATACGAAATTACTGTTTGCGGCCGTTGATTTAGCAAAGGACCTCAAAATAACGCTTAGGGTGTTAAGCGTTAACACCTGGTTTAAGCTCTAGTCAAAGGCTCTATACACCTGATTTAAATTTTACTTTCGCTATTGTTTTTATGTGGTCACAATTATCAAGTTTATCGACTATAGTTATTCTAGCTCTCAAACTGTATTTCTTTAGCAATGTAAGCGGTGTCTATTATGTAGTTAGTCACAACGTATTGTAATCGAAGACGTTAAAAACGCGAAAGTTCTTGTCGGCTCTTCATTGTGGGTGTAATCGAACCGGATTGTAATAAAAACCAAATGTGACACATTAAAGCGTAGTGCACTGTGGGACCAAACCACCGCATAGTATTATCGTTAGATTTATCGTTAGTAGCGAATGACAGAACTTATCTGTTTCTATATCGCCAAAAGCTTCGCTCAATGATCGAATAGATTCAGATTTCGAATTAATAAAACTACCCTTGTCCATCCTATTGCGCGAGCATTCCGAAAAGCCAACCTCGTTGCTCGTAAATCACTACAGCTTCTAATAACGAGGGACAAAGGTCGTCAGGTCAAAGAACTTTTCAAATTAGGCTCTTGTACTAATAGTCGCCGTCAATGACCTTTTTTTTAACCCCCGACGCTAGGTTTGATGTTATATATAAGTTTGACGTCCCCGTCTGTGTGTGTGTGGTTGTGTGGCATCGTAGCTCCCAAACGGATGGACCGATTTCGATGCGGTTTTTTTTATTAGAAAGCTGGTTTAACCGGGACGGTTCTTAGCTATGTTAGTAATCAAGTAATAAAGTAATTATGAAGTAATAAAAAAATTGGGTCTCACGGATGTCTGATTTGGTTGCGGTTGGATGAAATTACAAATGTATTTGTTATGGAAACTGACACGGTTGCCCACATATCGCCTGCAACATCCGTGATGTCAGCCCAAAACACCTTGGTGGAACTAGGTGCCATTTCAGAGCTTCCCTTTAGTCGTGCCGGCTACGCTGAACTGGACGGAAAACACGAACTATTTACATAGCCGTTTCGGCCGACTTTTCATTCAGTGCGGTAGTACAAACCCGGGCGGGTTAAACTCTACCACCCAGTGAGGTAAGGGAAGGGACCTACAGTTTTACGTGTGGAATCCGAACCGCGTTCACTTTCCAACGGTCGACCGGTCACCCATCCAAGAACTGACCGCGCCCAGGTGTACTTATGATAACGACCGACAGTCGACCGGCCGCACCACTGAGCTACCAAGAGGCTGACCTTTTGAACTTAATGTGTTCAATACTCGAAAAATTGCTTTCCTTTAGCCTATTTCCGACGCCCGGAAGCGCTAACATAAAAACCGACGATAGACTAAACAATGTGGCGAGTGCACTCAACTCTCCTCCTCCGGCACATTACCGCGGCGTGTAAACCTGCCTATCTGGCTATGCACCTCGGCGTTATCTAAGCTATAGTGTCGGCTAGAACGATAAAAAAAGTATGGACGCCGGTCTGTCAAATGCTTGTATGAGAACTAGCGTCGCCGAGTTGCGGGGAGCGGAGTGTACTTACCGATGATAAGATATTCCACTATTGTGCACACTAAACTTGGGTGTAGTGTTTTTTTTTTTTTACACGTAAACACAGATCATGCGAGCATTTTAAAAAGGTTTCTGCGAACGCAGTCGATGACAGACTGACGGGCCAGCGCGCGACCGTCCAATGAAACAAGTATGCTTTTACTTATATCGTGTTACGCTGGCGAGGATACGGTTCGGGGTCCATACCTTTTTTATCGTTCTAGAGTGTCGGCCGCCTATACGCGCCCTCCTCAGCACATTCTGTTTTCGAGATAACTAACTATCGCACCCACACGCTGTATGTTGTATCCATCAAGATAAACGTGCGCTCGACGAGAACTTTGCGAGTTGACGGTTTGTTGTTCTGAGCAGGGATGTTGCGGATATTCGCATCCGCATCCGTAAATGCGGAGCATCCGCATTGATTTTGACATCCGCATCTGCATTCCCATCCGCATTAAATCGATGCGGAACTCATGCGGATGCGGATGTAGTGCAGGTTGAGACTTGAATGAAGTTGGGCGGAGTCCGCGAGTGGCCAGGAAGGGAATATGCTGTGCGACGGTGCAGTGCAGTGCTGACGACTTTGTTTTCCATTATTATTGCGTCATTTCATTCCGTCACGTTTCGTGTATGCATGCGTGTCTAACTAAACACGCGCGACGACACGTCTTCTAAGTTGAATTTCCGACTCGAGTATTCCATTTCCACTATACTGATAGAGTGAAGATCATCGACTCGATACATCGGTCATCGAGCATCCATCTACAACACTACGCGGCGGGTGCAGCCCTATTACGCGATATACTGAGAGAATTTTAGTTAAGGGAAGCGTCTCCGAACGGGCGGTTGATCTTGGGTGTTGTTATTATAATTTTGGAAATAAGTACTTAAATATATAGATTAATTCACCTTATAGTGCGGCGAAGTATAGTGTCCCAGAAGTGAATGTTATTCATAAAGTGTAACAAGTTACTTTTCATTAAATACAATAGCCCAATCTTGAAATTTTCTTACTAAAAATTTATTGATCAATAAAAGATATTAAAAGCATAATCTCTTTTATTCAAGGACTTAAACTAACCGGCTCTTCAAGCAATCTTGTTAACATCCGCATCCGCATCCGCATCCGCAGATGTGAGCGTCCAAAAATCCGCATCTGCATCCGTATCCGCGGATGTCAAATAAATCGCATCCGCAACATCCCTGGTTCTGAGTTCTGACTGACACGAGAGCGCGACCTGAGAGCGTTTTGTTTGGCCAATGGTGAGTGTGTGTGTGCGTGCGTGCCCTCCACCTCCGGATAAGTCCGCCTTTGTACACGTGCATAAATTCACTGTCATACTATGTAAAATATTTGTGGAGCAATCCAAAATTTTCTGTATCCGCCGTACGTAGGGCTGCCATCCGTCCGAGTTACCCCGGATTTGTCCTCTTTTTGAAGGCGTCCGGGGGGATTTTTTAAAATTACACGGGTTACACGAAATTCAAAAATCCCGCCCTCTGCATAACTCTATGAAGACGCTAAACGCCGAGCCACAGCTTGGAGACGAACGTGAGTAATGCCGTTAAATATTTTAATAATATATATGTCAAAAAGTTTAAAATAAAATAATTGTCATGTCATAATAAGAAAAAAACCATATCCGGGTTTTTATATGAAAATCCGGGGTTTTACTTATTTTTGTCCTAGTTTAATGATTTTAGAGATGGCAGCCCTAGTCGTACGGGACTCTCTTACTAAGCCTGCAAACAAGGTATGTTCGTCCGTCTGTCTTACCTAAAGGGCTGTACTGTATCTTTGTTGAACCGGTTGAAATTGTGACACATAATATGTGTTATTATGGCGGATATTCTAACACATAATAAAAATAAAAACAAAAATGTTAAAAAATAACACAAAAAACGTGTTTTTTTTTCAAGGTTTTTTTTTTACAAAACAAATACATTCAAGCGTCAAACTTGGTGTGCTTACAGTATGCAAACTCGAACATAAAAGAACAAATATAATAAAAAATCATTCAATTACGTTCCGGCTCATCATAGAACCTGCACCAGATCATTAGAACCGGCGGCGCGCACTTGGCCGGTTCTATGATAATGGTGATTAAGGCACTGTGTGCTTTCTGAGGGCCGTCTGCTTGATTTCTAAGGCCCTGTATGAATTTTAAAGACTTTTCATATTATCTAAGTTTCTATTTCAAAGTGTTGTAACTTTTCAAAGTCCCATTTTGCAGAGTTACCTCTGTGACAAATCAAGTGAGCGCCGCCGACCGTGTCGAGATAGTACAGCCAAGTTTTAATGACCCTTAATTGTTCAATTAAGGTCTATGGCGAATGGTCCGCGAGGCCGTGCTTCAATCGAACTCCCCCCGTTCGCCGCGCGCCGCGTCCTCGTCGACACGCACGTGTGAATCACACGCCACTGAGTCACTGGGTGCCTAATTGAGTTCGCGAGTCACGAGATTTGCGTAGAAATTTTATCGTACGCGAGGAAAATGACCACGGGAGGCAGGTAGGTACTTTAGGCGCCAAATATGTCATTGTATGGTTAGGCGACAAGCTTCCAGAACATACGACATCGTCAGCCTCGGTAGTTAAGTGGTGCGGTCGGTCGACTGGGCGCGGTCAGTATGTACTTGCGATGATCGCTCGACCGCTGGAGACTGTCCGTGGTTCGGATTCCACGTAAAACTGTAGGTCCCTTCCCTTCTTACCTTACTAGGTGGTAGGGTTTATCTTGCCCGGGTTGATACCACCGCACTGAATGAAATGTCCGTCGAAACGGCTAAACGGCTATGTCAATAGTTCGTCGTTTCCGTCCAGTTCAGTATAGCCGACATGAAATTAAGGGAAGCACTGACATGGCACCTAGTACACCCGGTGTTATGGGCTGACATCACGGATGTTGTAGGTGATGTAGCCAAGTGTCACTTTCCATAAAAAAACGAGTTTTTAGACAAACTAAAAAAAACGTTTAAAAAATACGTTTCTTGCATTGGAACCCCCCTTCATTTAATTTTTTTTTGTTTTATTATTTTTTTAGCATTTCCGCCAAAATGGCCATATTTTAAGCTTTTAAAAAAAAATCGCATGCAAATCGGACCACTTTTTAAGATAATAATTTTTTTTATTACTTAATTACTTGATTACAAACCTAGCTAACAGCCATCCCGATTATACCAGCTTTCTAATAAAAAAAAACGCATTCAAATCGGTCCATCCGTTTGGGAGCTACGATGGCACATGACTACAGACACACACACGTTAAATCTATAACAGCCCTCCTTTTTCGTCAGGGGTTAAAAAAAGTGACATGGAACGTCGAAACACTCGAACTAATTTCGTACAGTCAAGAGGCGCGGTCATTACACGTCGACGGAGCGTGTATATCAGCTATATGTAGTGTGTATAGGGTTGCCATAAGTCCCCTATTTACGGGATTTGTCCCCTTTTCCAGCCATATGTCCCCTTGTAATGCTAATTTGTCCCCTATTAAAAAAACATAAAATAACTTATTTTTCAAGGCGCTTGTTCGGTGCGTCTTTATCCCTGGTAAGGGATAGTTGTGAATTGCGTTGCGATAGCAGGATGTCCGACTCAACGGTGCCTACAGATTTGTTAGAAATTCTTCAGTGCTGTGTGAAATTTAAAATAACGTGCGCTTAGTTTTATAAATACGTGAAAAATTAAAAAGACTTCTTAAAAACCTGCTAAAACGACCGAAATGTATGACTGGTATAAAAAATAAGATTTCATTCCTTTTGAGTTCAAAGTGTACATGTTCTAGAAATAGGTATAATTTTTTTTCAAATCAAGTTGTAAATGTGTTCTTTTATATGTGTTACTTTTTATTTTGTCGACCTAAACTGCAACTTACTAGCTACGTACATGAAAAACATCAGAATAAAAAGTTGCCAACCTCTAGGTTTGTCCTCTATTGCCTCAATGAATTTATGGCAACCCTAAGTATGTACAAGCCCCGGGTTGAGCGCTCGTGACCCTGCGCACATAACAACCGAGAAATATTTATCAGAACAACTCCAATTAGGCGTTTAATATCGTCAGATACGTCCCCGCTGGCTGGGGCGTTAAATTTCCGGAATATTCGTGAGAGAGCAACTCGTGTTCGACATGGTTCAACAGATTCAGATATTTATTTCGCCACAAAGAACACACAACATTAACAATATTTCATTGAGACATAATGCATATTCAGTATGGTTCGTCGTAATTTTTTTGTTTTTTTCAGCAATGCAATCTATAAGGAAGAACCGGGTAAAAAAACCTTATAGTTTTTTTTTATATAACTTAGATACTACCTACTAAGGTTTAATTACTTTTATGTTAAATGTAACATAATACAATGTAGTAGTACAATGTAGTACATAATGTAGTAAAATACAAAGAACATAGGGTTCAGTCAAGTCATTAACAAAAGTTAATAAAAATAATAAGAGTTTATACATTATAATATAAACCATGTGGATCATCATCATCAACATCATCAATCAGTCAGCCGGACGAATGTTTAACAGATCTTGTTAGGTTTTTCGTGCCCCCCCCCCCCCCCCCCCCCCCCGTACGGATGCCTATTGCTGAGCCTACAACGTCGCGTCTGTCCGGCCGTCTGTCTGTCTGTTTGTCCGTTCTTTAGTCCGTCTGTCCTATTGCTGTATCTTTGAAAGTGTAATAGCTAGCAGGTTGAAATGTTCACAGAAAAAACCGCCTCCAAATCGGTCCATCCGTTTGGGAGCTACGATGCCACAACACACAGACACACACACACGTTATACTTATAACACCCCTCTTTGTTCGTCGGGGATTTATGAGTTATTATTATGGCGGATATAACAATAAATAATAAAAAATAGAAAACGTAAAAAAAATATAGGGGGGTCCCCGTACAAGATTAGTGTTTTTCCAACGTTTTTTGTTTTTGTGATGCTGAAACCTCGGTTCGCGAATACGACTCGCACTTGGCCGGTTTTTTTAGAACTTTCATCCATCACACAAGTAGATAAGGGTCAATGTGTGTCAAGTGATTTCTTCCAGTCAAAGGTTGACTGGAAGAAATCACTTAAAGTGATAAGTCCGTCTTTGCACGCTACTGTTCTCTTGTTTCTGTGTGAATTATTGTTAGCTTCCATTCTTCTTCTGTATGTTATCTTCTGTCTTGTGTATCTATGTGTTTTTGTGTGCAATAAAGGATTTCTATTCTATTCTATTCCACACAATCTGAGAGTAGCATAGAACCTCGCATAGAACATAGTCAGATTTATTACATTCATAGTCTTCCTTGAGCGAATAACTGTCATGTCTATAGCAGACAAATGAAGAGATCAAATGACTTTGTTAGCATCCGGAAGCGGGTGACGCGCCACCAGACAAAGGCGCATTGACGTCACCAAATGGCAGAAATCAATGCTAACCAATTCGAAGTGTACTATAGTAAAGTTAAACCGTCCTAGAACTTCTAGCCATAAATCATTACGACGACGACCCGAGCCGACCGAGTACAATGGCGCTGAACCATAAAAGTATATTTTTATAGTGAAGCGGCACTAGGCAGGAACGAATATCGACTTTTGTTGTCGATTATTTATCGATGCCATCGACAATATACAGGGTGTTTGATGACCATAGGTCATAAAGTCATAAAGCAAACCAGGTACTCCTGAGCCTATGTTTAGATGACATTTTGTTCTACGGTGAATTTTTTTTTCCATAATAAACTAAATAAATTTTATTTATACTAAAAAAAAAAAGAAAAAAAGTTCACCGTAGAACAAAATGTCATCTAACTTTCTTGCTCCAAATAGGCTCAGGAGTACCTGGTTTGCTTTATTTATGACCTATGGTCATCAAACACCCGGTATATTATGTATACGCATTATTTTTATTAATTTATTTTGTGATGCGATGACATTTTACATAATTTTATGATTTGCCTATACAATGTGAGTATATATATTAATATTATATATATACTCTACTACTACTATATAATAATATATTAATATTAGTTCACACTTACAAGATTGATTATTGTGTAAGCGAGATAACAAAATATTTCCTATCCGGTTGCAGCGCGCATTGTATGAGTCATTAGTCATTACATTACTGAAAACCTCATTAGCGTTTCTATTGTAAGATCCAAACCTTTCATATTCGTTTTTGATGCGCGCTATTGAGTCATGGTTTAGTTTTGCATCGATATCTCAGCGACACCACCGTTTCGCATCCCTAACGAAAGTGACGTTCATTGCCGCGAGTGCCAGGAATAATTTTAGTTTAATGCAATGCAATAGCTTTGCATCTCATTTGCTGAAGGCTATTATTAATTTATTAGCCATAACCGGACACTCTATCCCACTAAACGCAGCAATTCCGCCGTTAGTGCGAGTGAGGCAAAACTTAATTCCTACAGCGACCAAATAGCTTACGTCACTTCGGAGAAAAAACATATTGACAGTTCCCTCGCAGCACTGTTATCGATTGATTTCGTGTCGATGGTTTGTAGAAATCGACCCCACGATGCATGTACGCGCAACTATTTGTTTGGATTAGACTTAAAGAGGAAGAAGATAGCAGCTTTTCCCCGCATGCTTCTTGGAATATTCAGGTTAGATATAATCGGTTTCCAAGTCATTCGGTGTTTATCCACAATTTGCCTTTCGTCCATTATCCTCTCTCTCCCTCTCTCTCTCTTGTCATTCAGTTGATCGGTGTTGAACAACAGTACCACTGATTTATGTACATAATAAATAATGTATGCAAGTCTATTATATACATATATATGCGTATTAAAGTATTTATGTAGTATTCGTTAGTATTCGTACCTATAATAAAATCCAACGTCTGCTTTCTGTCTGTCTGAGTGTCTGTCTGTCCGCTTATAACTCGAGAGCCACTGAACCGATTTTAATAAAAAAAAAATCTACGGATAGCTTGATTCTTCCCATCAACTATAGGCTACTTACTATCACGCTAAATGGCTTATGAGGTTAGCAGTGAAGTGAAATATGAGAGCGGGCGGAGCCGCGGGCACAGCTAGTTTATCATAATATTGCTTTACTGCTTAATAAATTGCCACAAACTATTCTTGTTCGCCTGCATATACTTCTCCCACATCCCAAAGTTTAGTTAGAATAGAATGCCTCACTGCATTAACTACATTAAGCTCACCTATTGTGCCTAATTTGCATAAATTGGTGTTCAATAAAGAATATAATATACAGTCAGCGCGTACGTTCGTGGCGGTTTCCGGCAGGAAAGCGAGAATGGAATGTATAGTGTTGTGAATCAATCTCTGAAAGTAACGACATTTACGAAACCTCTTTTTTATTTATGGCATTAAATTATTAATCTAATAAGGTTTTATTGCGTGGTTGAAGTACGAAGACAAAACAGGGATAATCGTTTAAAGATCTATCGGCCTCCGCCCGCAGAGGCCACGAACGTGCGCGCTAACAGTACATATTTATATATTCTTCGACTGTTCAAATGAACAGTCGTAGTTGTCCGTCGTCCTCAAAGGTTGACTGGAAGAAATTACTTATAGTGATAAGCCCGCCTTTCCGAACTCCTATATTTTCTTGTTTGTTTTTTAATGTTCTGCTTTTCTTTCAATTCAAATCGGGGTAAGGAGAGTAATCGGTGTCGTGCTGCAAGTACTCTGGTAAATTACAGCACAACACCGACAACCACGTTTAGCAAAGTATTCGCACATAACTAAATATCAGGTAGACTACGCGGGACGGATCTCGGCGTGTCGTCGCCGCAGCGGGTGACCCGCCACGCGAATACACTATACAAGTACGGTGCGGGTGCGAGGGAGAACACCGACGAACCGCTGCGGCGGCGACACGCCGTGATCCGCCCCGCGCATTATAGCAAGCAAGTAATGGCACGAAGGCCCAACTGCTGCATGACTCGGTGGAAAGACCGCGCCAAGTTGAGAGGTGGCTATAGCCTGTCGGCCTTATGCCTTATCCCTTAGGCGCCTTTATGCACGGGGAGATATCCAGTGGGGCTATTCCTATTAAGTACCGGCCCCACACAGAACAGTCTTTCAATTGGGTTTCAATAAAGATTTTCTATTACATTCTATTCTCATTGGAATTGAATTCCTAGGAGGCGTATTGAAAGTAGATGGATGGACCGAGGAATCCTCGGGGGATGGCTGTGCTGGATCAGTCAGACAGTTACGTTTCACCGGTACAAATTATTTGAATACGCGAATACGTTGCCATGTCCATCCCCGAGATGATATTTTTTTGTTTTTTTTTTATGGAAACTGACACGGATGGCTACATAAACCTACAACATTCGAGATGTCAGCCTTGGTGAATTAGGTGCCATGTCAGTGCTTTCCTTCATTTCATGTCGGATACACTACTGAACTGGACGGAAAACACGAACTATTAACATAGCCGTTTCGATATTGATAAATGTAAAGGTGTTTTTTTTTCTTCAACAATATGCCGTGATGGCGTCCGCTCATCTCATGCAATCTTGGCCACATAGGACTGAACAGTTTCCGTTTTTAGGGTTCCGTATCCATACTGAAGCCTAATTATAGATACTACATCGTCTGCCTGTCTGTCTGTCCGAGGGCCGTATCTTTTGAACAGTGTCATAGGAGTCGGTTGAAATGTTCACAGAAAGTTATTAAACAAATATAAAAAAATAAAAAAAAGTAAAAAATTCAAGGGTAAAGATACAAGAAACGTGCTAAGAATCGATTAGCGCATATTCACGCTACTAAATAATAGATGGCGCCACAGGTACTTTGCATTGCAGACAGACATGTCGGTGCCATGTGGTGCTTCCATGTTCAATGGTGCTTCCCCTTTTGACGTGCCGGCTCGGGTACTACGCACTTGACCATTTTTGAGCACATGACCGATCTGGTCTAGGTACGTGAGTCTAGGGCCTAGGGCGACCCTTCCCGACTCTTCCACTCACATACGCTCCATAGATTTCTTCAAAGATGGACAAGGAAATACCTTTAGTCACAGAATACCATGGATCGATCTTCTTGAATCAACGATTAGAGGTATTGGACATAATTAGTCTAACATCGCGATAAGTGTAGCACTGATTTGTGTATTCTTATCTCTGAAGTAAAACTTATCTTCCGACATTGTTGTTGATTATAACTCGTATTATGATGGATTGATGTTAATAATGTTATTGTTTGATATACAAAGTTTAATTATTATCTATTCAAGATGTTGGCGCTTCTTGCTATTATTATTTCTTTATTTTCACATTTTTACCAAGTATTTATAATATATATAAGTATTTATAATATATAATAATTTTACATATTTTATATTATACAAAAACTTATAAAAATACACAAAATTAATAAAAATCTAAATAAAAACGGTAAATATCCGCCGGCGGCGGGAGGCAGGCGTCCAAGCACGCCGGCGGGTGCAGGCCGTGGCTACGGAGCTCTCCGAGACGACGCGAGGCAGCTACGAGCGATAGGTGGTGTTACTAGACTCGTAGGCCACCACCACCCCCATCTCGGAGAGCTCCGTATCCGCCGGGCTGCGGGGCGACGACACGCAGCACTTTAAGCAGCCGCGAGGGTGTTGCACTATGTCACCGGCACACTGTATTTCGTCTAGAACAAGCTAGGTGGACAAAAGTAAAAGGATTATTTTCAGGAACTAATTACCACGCGTCGTAAACAACTCACCAGAGGGCCAATTCCCGGTATTATTTGTGTCACAACAATCCACACTAATGATTCGGCGCGCATGGAAGGGTAACACTGAGATTATTGTAATTACTTCTATTATTTTGTTGCTTTTTTGTTGCGCTTTCGATAACATCTCTTGCTATTCCGTGCGATCATAACAGTGTTTTCTGTTATGGACTTTACTCAAGAAGGTAAGAACTTTCTTATTTTGTTCAAGAAGATTTTAGTGGACTTATTAGTATTTAAAATAATTTTCCGAAAAAATACGTAAAAATTTAGTGCATTTTCTTAGTGTTTTAAAGTTTGAAAGACAGCAACTTTTTGTGCCCCCGTGTACCCGGTGTGTGTTTTATGTATGAATTAGCTATGATAATAGTCTAACGTCTGACGTAAAATTTCATTACCACATCGAAGTCCAACAATTTTTTTTTTCTTTTTTTTTTCAGAACATGTATACATCTTACGAAAATGGAGTTATTCGAAGAATGGCTCAAGCATAACAAAGAAGAGAGAAATAGCCGCCTGTTACATTATATTAGAACGATGTTTGATATGGGTGACATTTTTTCATGAATCCTTAACACATGTACAGATGAAACTGGCAAGATTTTCTTAAAAATTTGACGAAAAATGGGCTTTGTCGAGGATGACCCGAGATCGATGTTTAGGGGAAAATAAAAGTTGGTTGGAGGTTGCAGACATTGAGTTCACTGTGGTCTGAATAGGCCGTGTGCTTCATCTTCATCAGGAGCTACATACAAGTCGACTTCAAGGCAGACCACGAAAATATTTTGAAGACGCATCCTTCAAGACGAAAAAAACGTCGCGTAATTATTATGGGTAGGGTAGGGTCCTTCAAGAGGGGCGTGAATGGGCACCTGTCAGGCCGGCATGGCATTCGCAACCCCCGCATACGACCGAATGTCCATGGGCGTCGTTAGACACCTTATGGGTGGCTCGGCACCATAAGTCGCGCTTTCAATAAAATAAAAAAAAATCAATTTTTATAGTAATTTATGCCCGCTACGGTGCATAAATTACTTGTGCATAGTACGGATGTTCTTAAAACTTGCCTTCTTCCAATTGGACAGCTTTCGGAAGAAGCACAAGAACCCGAAATAAAGAATACCTCGTTTAACACCCACTCAGAAGGTGCCAAGTAATCTCCCGCAATACTTACTACTCGTGTAAATATTGTGTATTATTAACATTTAAGGTAAACTCTATAGTTGTAAATTTAGTCATTCATACTATTTCAATCTTTTCTTGCTTTCAGTCAAGTAATATTTTTATTTTTTATTTTTGACAATTATTCTACATTCATTTATTGAATATTACCTAGTAAGTAATCGTTTTCGTTAGTTAAATATATTTATATAAAAATAATAATTCTAGTTTCTTTGTACTCTTACCCCACAAATTGTCTAGTTCATCTCTAAACATATTTTAATATATGTAAAACAACAAATTACCCTTCTATTATGGTAAACAAATCGACCTAGGTCATTAAATAATTTTGTCCACCTAGCTTGTTCTAGACGAAACACAGTGCGGCAGCGCGGGCTGCTAGTGGGGTACGGGACCCCAACGGCCCCAAGCCGGCCGGTGACGGACACCGTCCCCGTCGTGGATGCTGTGGCGAGGGCAGTGTCGACGGTCCGCCGTCCTCTTTTGAAGACGAGCTGGACGTGGATGGTGGGCGTGCAGGAGTGTAAGAAGGTGCAGGTCTCAGTTTGCTATTATTATTATTATGTAAATAATTTTTCAGTTGTACCTACATGTCTAATTAATTTCAACTGTTCCAGAGAAGGCCCTAGGAGTCAAAGGACGTACCCCAATTTCTTTTTTAAGATTTCGCCACAAAATTGCGAAAAAAGGGACTCTTATTTATGGATCCTGGCTTGGTTGGCTAAATCACCTTTTTTTTTTATGGAAACTGACACGTTTGGCTACATCACCCACAACATCCGTGATGTCAGCCCATAACACCGGGTGAACTTGGTGCCACGTTAGCCTTCCCTTCGGTCGAGCCGGCTACACTGAACTGGACGGAAAACACAAACCATTTACATAGCCGCTTCGACCGACCTTTCATTCAGTACGGTGGTACCAACCCGGGCGGGTTAAACCCTACCACCTAGTAATATAAGAAGGGAGTCATATCCCTTAGTCACCTTTTACGACATACACAGGGAGAGATGCAGTGGGGCTATTCTTTTAAAGTACCGACCCCACACGGTACCTTTATTACATCCGTCATATCAGCCCATAGCAGCTTGGTGAACTGGATGCTATGTCAGCTTCCCTTTCCAGCTTCACTGAAGTAGACGGAAAAAATAATACTTACGACAACGACACGCGCCAAAGAGACAAAACCAAGTTTCATACCAATGCCGGGAGATGGCGCTAGCGACCAAACGTCAGATGCTATCCGTTTCTACAACACACTCTCGAAATAGCAAATACGCTTTTATAGTATAGTGTATACCAACCGCAACCAGACGGCATATAACTTAGACCAGTGAGTGCAGCAGCCGATTTTAGGGTATCTTTGGTGGAGTGCGCGGGATGCGACGGCGGGGAGAGCGTCTGCAGACCGCGTGATTGGTTGGCCAGTCGCCCGCCGCCGCCCTCCGCTCCCAAATACACTTTCGTATCTGCGCAAACTGGTCCAAGTTATATGCCGTCTGGTATACACTTAGCAACACGGAAAACATCGGGCAGTAGACGACACAAAAGCAGGCTGCGCAGCCAACAAGTGGAGACAGACGACGCTGACGTGTCTCCACCTTCCCCAACTCCATGGTCTCCACGCCAAAATCGTCTACAATGGCACTTTTTTTTATGGATAGCGCGACATGTGGCATCCTTTCACCTACAAGTAGATGTCTAACGAACGATGCCCATGGACGTTCTGTGATGCACGGGGATTGCGAATGCCATGCCGGCCTGACAGGAGCCTTTTCACGCCCCCTTTTGAAAAACCCCAGGCTGTACTTGGGAGGAAATATATGGGCAGAGGGAGTGCGTTCCACACTTTCCCGGTTTTGTGAATAAAATACCTACATAATCCGTGGTAAATCGATTGAATAGGGGTGCACCCCTGCCCAGTACGCGTAGTGCGGAGGTGGAATGGGGACGGCGGAATCGCGTTAAAAAGCTCCTCCGAATACTCCCCAAGAAATAGACGATAGAACACACTTAGGGAGCCGACGTCCCTACGGAGTTGCAGTGGTTCTAATATTCTTCTAGCTATCTTCTAGCAATTACTTCTCTAATATGTAGTTTATCGTGCTTTAGTAGATCTATGACATTTCTCGTCCCCTCCACTTGTTGGACGTTGCGTTGCGTGAGTCCACGATGTTCGTTCGTTCGTACTTCGTGTCGCGGGGGCAGCGAGAGGGGCACCGACACGCTCCCTAAAGTGGGCTTGTCGCCTCGATAATGCGGAGGTGTTTGGGGACAAATTCGCGAAACATTTGACGTGGTTTCTTGAGGGGATGGCACTGTTAGCCGATGGAGGACTGTTGGGGGGCATGCAAAGTCACACGTTCCAACGTTCCCAGATCCACCAAACGTCCAGAACAACATTCCATAATTATTATGGAATGTTTGTTCTTTGCCCTAAGAGTAATATGTTGACCGGTTAAAGTCAGGAAGCGCGAAAGAACATCGCTGCAATTATCTCAGCCAGGGATTCAAGGAATTTCTTCCATGGAGGGATCATACGTATAACATACGGGTTTATCTTACATAAGCTGAGTCCTTTTCCACTCGACTACGAAGCCAAAAGTAAAGGTTATGTTGTGTCTTTTAGATATCGACTATTAAGAAAGAAAGAAAGAAAGAAAGGTGGTAGGGTTCAACCCGCCCGGGTTGGTACCACCGCCCTGAATGAAACGTCGGTCGAACCGGCTATGTAAATAGTTTGTATTTTCCGTCCAGTTCAGTGTAGCCGGCACGACGGAAAGGAAGTACTGACATGGCACCTAGTTCACCCGGTGTTATCGGCTGACATCACGGATGTTCTAGGTGATGTAGACAATTGAGCCAGTTTCCATAAAAAAAAAGACAGAAAGAAAGAAATTATTTAGCCCACTCAGCCGATTCACTATGCAAGCATATTTTCAAGGGCCAATCAACCATGGATAATACTAAAAACAAACAAATACTAAACATTACAATTAATAAATACGAGTAATAATAATAATATGACCGAAGAGCCTCGACCATCATCTCAAGAGGCTCTCACTAGAGCCACTTGCTTGGATCAAGGGTCAGATGCAGAAGGCGGTCTTGCTCGAAACCGCTCGAATTGTCCGAAGGTTTCTCTCTCTCGGGTCCGACCATCGGTAGTCTGGGTTCGCCCCGCCGCCGGTGGTGGAAATTCCACTTTGTTATTTTATATTAATTTTAGATTTAAGTTTTTTATGTAAAATTTATATAAAAAAAAGAAATGTGTTAATAAACGAATAAATAATAATATGATATACAATTCGTGAAACATAATAATAATAGACATTAGTTTAGCCTTTACAGTAATTCATTAAACCCATTAATTAAGGTCAAAACAAATGGGTGCTATCGTTTTTGACCGATTAAATATTTATAATTTACGACAACCGATTTAATCGATAACTGCTTTATGGGTTATGACGGGAGGACAAATCGTTATTGACGGAGAAGTGATCGAACAGGTTGAAGAGTACGTATATCTCGGTCAAATTCTGCGGCTTGGTAGACAAGGTCTGCTAAAGGAGGTCGAGAGACGAATTCAACTGGGTTGGGCTGCCTTCGGAAAGTTAAAATTCGCCCTGAGGTCTGATCTTCCGCAAAATTTAAAAACCCGTATATATGACCAGTGTGTCCTCCCGGTTATGACGTACGGGTGTGAAACGTGGACGCTGACGGTCGGTGTTGTCCAAAGGTTGAAAGTTGCCCAGCGAGCAATGGAGCGAGCCATGCTGGGAATAACGCTACGTGATATGGTGCGTAACGAGGCAATCCGCCGACGCACCAAAGTAGTCGATATTGGATACCGGGTGGCTAAGCTCAAGTGGCAATGGGCTGGGCACGTCAGCCGAAGAGACGACGACCGCTGGAGTAACCGTGTCCTACACTGGCGGCCGTGGACAGGAAAACGGAGTGTGGGAAGACCACCCGCCAGGTGGGACGACGACATCAAGTACGTCGGCGGAAAGCAGTGGTTCCGTACCGCTGAAGGCCGGGAGGACTGGAGGAAAATTGGAGAGGCGTATGTCCAGCAGTGGACGCTTACACGCTGACTGACTGACTGACTGACTGCTTTATGGGTACCGATTGACACTATTTGACACACCCATTCAACATTTACCTAATATCATAGAGCACTTTCAATTACCTTTGACCTGTTTATATGTGTTTGTATCCAATGTGCATAGTTCAATATTTTATGTGAATACTGGAAATATAACATAATAAATCGCCAGTGCCAAAAACAAAATGTCCAGTTATTTGAGTTTGAATTATAAAACGTATTACCAACGATAAGTACTTGATAGTTTTCGGACTTCATTGACACTTTTCTCTTCTCTTTTTCTACTCTTTCTTACATCGGACGACATGGGGCCGGGTATAAGTTCCGTCATTTCTATGCGACTGAGGCAACGCCGCGTGACATATGTATCGTATTTAAGAATTAAGGCGCCCGGCACATACTACCCGCGCCATATTTGCATGGGTACATGAAGCAAAATAAAAACAGCAAACACTTGTGCCATATTTTAGTTAGGTTATAGGAGATGGCACAAAGAGCCGAATATAACAAAAAAAAAAAAAAACAATCGAGATTTTTGGCTAAATGCCAAAAATCTCAATTTCTTTTGTTTTCCTCTCGTTCCTTTATTGCCACAGAGCATCAAATACCTACCGCCCGCGCCCCCTACCAGAGGCGCCCTAAGCGATGATATTTGAAACCCAATAACCGTACGCTGAGCTGCTAGCGCTTCGTATGTGTGTGTGTGTGCTAGTATCGACACTACACACAAAGAGGAGCAAGTTAGGCACACGCACAAAACAAATGCACACGCACAACACACATATGTAAGTCATAGGCCACGCCCACAGGCTTCAACGGCGTTGTAGAGAAATCGCGCTCACGGCGCCTCTAGTAGGGGCGGGCGCGCGCATTTCATGCTCTGTGTTTATTGCCCTCCTTCCTATTTTATTTCCAGTATTCATGTGTATTCTTTGTTTTACTTTAATCCACCCCACCTAGGTACCATTAGTACCTCAACTTTATTAACCCATTGACAGCTTGATACTTCAAGTCAACGACATCTTCAAGTATCTTAAATATTCATATATTTTTATTTTTTATTTTTGATAATAAAATTATACTACATTGTAGTATAATATACTAACATAATAATGTTGATACAAATTACGTATCTAAGTTTGACAAAGGCTCTTTACACCTGATTCACTTAATTAATAAGTCTTTGTAGTCAGAACTCTCTCTGTAGCAAAATTGTTAATCTTGCTCTCAAGCTGTGTTTCAGATAGACTATGGGCGGTGTTATTATGTGGCTAGTCACTAAATACTTGTAAAAATATGTTTAAAAAATACCCTGCGAAGTTTCTTGTCGGTTCTTCTTCGTGGGTGTAATCGAACCGGATAGAACAAATTGTGACAAGTTCGAGCGCAGTCTAACTGCCATATGAATGATCAATAAACAATACAATACAAATACAATACAATACATCGCTGCAGAGTTCTATAATCGCTCTCGCACTTGAACAATAGGGTAGCTCCACACGTACGTAGATGCTCGACGAGCAAAATTGATAGAGCAAGCTTGCTGCGAGCCATGTTCGACGTTGCATCCGCACATTGGTTTTTGTTCGACATGCGCGACTGACATGCTCACTGTGCGTCGTATTGTATCGAGCCATGGACGATTTGTTGCTGTGTCTTGCGGGTATCCATCCTCCACCGCTCATGGGACCGACTTACTTGCTCGAAGTAGCGGCCACACGCACAAGCATGCTCGCAGGCTCGCATCCAACATCGAGCAAAAATTATGCAGTCTTCAATCTTGTTCGAAGCGAGCATTTGCTCGATGTTGGACGTTCGAGCATGTATCAAAAATGGTCTACACGTTCGAGCATGAGTCGTACTTGCTCGAATGAACGTAAAAACGTCGAGCAAGCACGTACGTGTGTACTTAGCAATATATTTTATTCCTTTGATTGATGGCACGGGCATCTAAACTTCGGAATTCACTAAAAGTACCCACATGATGCCGTCTGTGTTTCAACAAACATTCCTGCTTGTTTGATCTTCTCGCAAAAAACAAGTGGAAGTAGTCGCACGAATGAAAAGCGGACGACGGACGACGCAATGCGCGCGCGCGCAGTAATCAAATCTTTCCGCGCCTCTACTCGTCACTTCCGCGTCGGCCGACCCGCTGTCTAGTGCGCGGGACCACTTGGTGGATGCGGCTCAATCTAGTTAAATGCTTTGGGCCCAGCTTAAATTGACAAAATAACTCAAAATAATAGAAGTTTGCATATTGTGAATTGGATATTTTTAACCGGGGCGATAAAACGTCAGTTGACCCCGGATAATGACTCTGCATTGGATTTGGCGTTAATAATTTGTCGAGCTATATCCGCGAGAATATTCAGCAATATTTTTTTTATTTCCATATTATCTCACTAATATCATAAATGCGAAAGTATATTTGTTTGTTTGTTTATTTGTTTGTTTGTTTGTTCCTCTTTCACGCCTGAACGGCTGAACGGATTTTGATGAAACTTTGTATAGTTGTAGTGTATATCCCGGAGTAACATAATTTTGAAAAAAAAATGGTCAAGTTCGAGTCGAGCTCGCGTAAAGAGGGTTCCGTACCATCCCGTTTTCCGTGAGAACTAGAATGCTTAGGATTTTCGTATAGGTTTTCCCGTAAATTAAGTGTATATCCCATGGTAACATAATTTTTAAAAAAGTGGTCATGTTCGAGTCGAGCTCGCGTAAATAACTATATAACGTATATAACTATATCGTAAAAATTCAACGAACGCTTTTCAACGTGAAAAGCAGCGTCTTTATCCGCTGTGGCCATAGCGCGGAACTATTCACCGTTAAAACAGTTATTTAGAAAACCTAGTTATATTAGCCACCACGGAACCAATTCAGTGATATCGGCAATTTTTTTTATGAAAACTGACACAGATGGCTACATCACCTACAACATCCCTGATGTCAGCCCATAACACCGGGTAAACTAGGTGCCATGTCAGTGCTTCCCTTCATTTCATGTCGGCTATACTGAACTGGACGGAAAACATGAACTATACATAGCCGTTTCGTCCGACGTTGGCCGGGATAAACCCTACCAGCTAGTAAGGTAAGATAAGAAGGGAAGGGACCTACAGGAGGAAGGGAAACAGGGAAGAAGGACCTACAGTTTAACGTGGAATCCGAACCACGGTCAGCCTCCAACGGTCGAGCGGTCACCCATCCAAGAACTGAACGCGCTCAGCGTTGCTTAACAACAGTCGACCGCACAACTGAGCTACCGAGGCTGACAAAAGTTTGCGAACCTCTGCTTTAAAGTATAAACATGTCGCCCCATACTCACTTCATCTGTTTAACTATAGTACTCTTGCCCGACTCGCCGGCACCTGAAACAAACAGTTCACAGTTAGTCTAGTCTAGACTTAGACAACACACGTAAGTACCTTGCTCATCCATTTTGCACCTATACACGGTAAGAAGGGTGGGTTAGAATGACAGCGGGAGCGGAAATAGCCCGATCGATGGTGTCGCCGACTTCTGCCGCGTTCTAGAACGGATTGTGTGAGTGAGGGTAATTTAGAACGATGGGTCGACGACATTTTAGCTGTTGCCAACTGGACAAAATTAGCCCTAATATTTATGTATTTAAACAGTGGTGTTTTTTTTTTTATGTAATCCGGTTTGGTTGGCTGTGTCGGAGGGGCCAAAGCACATGATCCGACCAGCCAATATCACCTCCGAGAAGGCAGGTGCCATACCGGAGACTTGCCTGGATTGCTGGCTATACTGGACTAGAGGAGAACACAACCGAGGCTGCTATGCGGCCATCTTACATCCAGTATGGTGGTACCAACCATCCAGTCGGCTACAATTTGAGCCCACCACCTAGTAAGGGGCAAGGGTAGGGACCTACAGTTTTACACCGGTTCCGAACGGTGAAAAACTTTTTAAGGCGTTTATTACACCCTGGCGTTCCATCCATTACCACACGCTGCGTCCCGACAAACGGAGAAAGCAGAGTAATCGGCGCTGTGCTGCAAAGGCTCTGGTAAATTACAGCACAACACCGACCGTCATGTTTCGCAAAGTATTAGGACAAGATAACCTATCAACAAGCGGCAAGTATCGCGCGAAGACCCGCCTGCTGCATGACTCAGCGGAAGGACCGTACCAAGGTGAGAGGTGGCTATGCTGTCGCCGTTTAAGACGGCATCTTGTCCTTATCCCTTAGTCACCTTTTTGTGAAAATTTCAACACGCAAGCTGTTACGGTTCCAAAGATATAGACATCGGACGGACGGACGGACGCGACGGACGGACGGACAGACAGACAGACATACGTTGTAGGCTTATTAGGGGGTACTAGGCAAAATCATTTCGTATTTTCCTAACCATACCCATATTTCAAGTGATTTAACTATAATTGATATGCCTATAGTTAGGTAAAGATTCAAGGTATAATGTGAATACATTATTTTTAATTTAATCTCATAAATTCCTTTAAAAATATGTGGTTGAAAAGTGGTAAAATCGTTCAAAAATGCCTTTGCTATTTCCCTCGCCATTTTTTACAAATGCATCTAATACGAAAAATGCTTCATTGAGCTTAGAGTCAATAAGTAAGACTAAGAATCATCTAAATAAATTGAAACGCTTACATAATAAATGGTTTTTCACTGAACTATCTTTGAGCATTCTACATTTTGGGCCGTTGCCGCCGTGCGCGAGCGTTTTTTGTATGGGCGTATTTGTAACGAAATAGCAAATGCATTTTCGAACGTTTTTACCACTTTTCATCCACTTATTTTTCCGAGAATTTACAAGATTATATTACAATAATCTATCACACATTATACCTTGAATCTTTACCTAACTATAAGCTTATAAATTATAGTTATATATCTATTGAAATATGGCTATAGTTAAGGATAATATGATGTGATGTTTGCCTAGTACCCCCCCCCTTAATAGGCTTCCGTACGGGGTACGGAACCCTAAAAAGGCTTAAAGCGTAGACCTTAAAGGTGTTGCAGCAGTCAACCATGTATGTGGATCACACGAAGACGGCCTAGAACCTTACCATATACACGTACAATTCAATTAGGTACATAAAGGGCAGTATGGTCAAGTCTAGTATTTTATCGTCTAGTTGCGGCATATTGTGACTAAAATGACATCACTTCACTGTACAAGGAAAACCCGATCGAATAGATCCATTCATTCGCAGCGAAATTCTGCAAAGAGTAGCGTGAAAACCGAGCATGTTATCTATCTGCCTTCGTTTGGACGAGAGGACACTGACTCACTATTACTATTAATTGTTGTTTGCCTTCGCTATTAAAATCTACATTTGTTACAAATACGTCTAATACGAAAAAACCAGCCAAGTGAGAGTCTAACTCGCGCCCCGAGGGCTCCGCACTTCCATACCACCACGTTTTTATTTATTATTTGTTGTTCTAATTTAGAGTTTGCACTATAGTCACACTAAGTTTGACGCTTGTATGTATTACCGTTTTTAGAGCAAATTTGAGCAAAACCAAGAAAATTTTGTAAAACACGAGACCCCTTAATTTTTTAACTCTTTCGTTTTTTTTATCATTATTATTATTTGTTAGTACATCCGCCATAAACATAAAGCTAAGCGCAAACTGGCGCGGTGGTGGCGGTCATAGCGGTGGCGGCCAAAGTAGCGGTGGCGGTGGCGTTCAAAAGTCGCGCAGATCAGAGCGTTCAGATTCGACGGCGGTGGTGCCGCGGTGGTTGCGTAATTTCGTAATTTTCGTACTTTTAACTACAAAATTGAAGAAATTTAACTTTTTTTTACTCTTAAATTTAACTTTTTTTTTTATTTTTTACTTTTTTTTACTTTTGTTTTACTTTTTTTGAATTCCGTGTGAGCAGTATTGTATAGAATTGAGTGATTGTAGACCTCGTTTATAATTATTTCCTCCATCCTTTCGTCAGTTCCTATGATTATCACGCGATCAGATGCTGCAGGCGCGATCTGATCGCCACCGCCGCCACCGCCGCGATCGGACCGCGCACTGACCGCACGCGTTCAGCGATCGACCGCGCCAGTGTGCTCTTGCACACACAATTGCATATAACCTATCTGATCGCCACCGCCACCGCCGTGATCGCCTTGATCGCCGCAGTTTGCGCTTAGCTTAATAAATAACACATATTCTGTGAACGTTTCAACTGGTTACCTATTACCTACAGTTAATAAGATACAGCCCTTTAAAGGTAGGACAGACGGTGTAGGTTTATTAATAGGGTCCCGTCGGATAGGGAACCCTAAAAATGATGCGTAGAGCTTAGAGTCAATAAGATTAAGTATGATCTAAATAAATTCAAACTCTAATGTGCTCTTTTTTTATTTTTTTATGTAATTGGGTGGTACATGGGTGGCTGTGCCGAGAGACCAATGGTGCAGTCCTCGCGAAACCACGCTCAGTTAGGTGCCATGCCAGCAGATTTGCGGACTGGTTGCTGGGCTGTCTAGCCCGTTAATACGACGCTTGAAGACACCCAGGTTAAAGGATTCGGGAAATACACTCGCTCTTACAGAGTAATTGGTTTTTCAATCCAGTACGGTGGTACCAGCCCAGTCGGCTACAATTTGAGCCTACCACCTAGTAAGGGGCAAGGGAAGGGACCTACAGTTTTACACTGGTTCCGAACGGTGAAGCAGCAGGTGTAGGTATGCACGTAAATTTTTTCGTCAGAAACTCATTGGTACACGCCGACCGGATTCGAACCGCCGACCTCCGCCGCCGACCGCTGCCGCATGAGAAACCGATGCCCAAACCACTAGGCCACCCGCCGCTTTTGAATTTTTGAAAATTTGTTTAGAAAAAAAAAACAATACACACTCAGCAAAACGTGTCCAAACAGAGGACCCATGTGTGAACTTCACACATGGGTCCTCGGATTGGTTAAGAAAGTAGACTTGAATGTAAATCGAAGTGTGTAAAATACGACGGTGGCGCCGCCCTGGTGGTCACATATTTTCACACTCTGACTAAAATTATGGCGACCAAATCGAGGACCGTTTCCGATTTCCGTATTTCTTAGACAGAAAGGTTCAGAATCGTACGGAGAATACGACAATGGTGACCATTCAATCCGAGGACCCAGGAAAAAGTCCTCGGTTGGAAAATGTCCTCGTATGTGCCTTGTGTATTCAGGTGCACGTCCTCGGATAGTACTTAAAACAAACACACACTCACACACACGTCAAACTTATAACACCCCTCCGTTTTTTTCGTCGGGGGTTAAAACAAAATCCCGTGAAGATTCTTGTAAGTTCTTCTTCGCTGTGATAATCGAACTGGCTGAATGTTAAATTATGTAAATATGACAAATCTGATCGCAGTGTACTGCCGAGAGATGATAAATATAAACAATAAACTATTATATGGTTCCAAGTTGTATGTATCTACACGTAACATAGAACCCTATTACAGTGCGCCAGCGTGTAACATAGAACCCTGTTAGAGCAAGTCAGCGAGATAGTTTTGGGGTTACGCGAAATAAGTATGTTAGTAGGCGCGTATTGTGATGCGTGGTAATAACAAGGGGTAAAACGTATCGTTTTCGCTGTCATGCGGCGGCACCAGCCACGAAGGGGGCTGGGTGTGTGAAGGTTGGGGCTGAAGGGGTCACAGCGGGTTGCCCTGTGAGTCATCAACTCATCATCAGACAGGTCACAAGTCACACACAAACGAACTATAACTAAATCGTATCAACCGGTGGCAGTTAGATATATCTAAATATTAAAATTGTATGTAGCAATGCTAATCGACGCTTATCGAGCAAAATCCCATAGCGAGACTAGAAAAATATTTTATCTTTCTTTTTTTTTTTGCGTGGTAGGCGTAGTAAACTCAAATAGCAGTGGGCTGGGCACGTCAGCCAACGAGAAAACGACCACTAGGACTAAACGGGTCCTAAGTCCACGCCTACTCCCCAACAAAAAGAAATACATAAGTTAGCTTACATTTTTTTTTTAATGGAAACTGACACGATTGGCTACATCACCTACAACGTCCGTGATGTCAGCCCATAACACCGGGTGAACTAGGTGCCATGTCAGTGCTTCCCCCTTTGATCGCGCCGGCTACACTGAACTGGTCGGAAAACACAAACTATTTACATAGCCGTTTAGACCGACGTTTCATTCAGTGCGGTGGTACCAAGCCGGGCGGGTTAAACCCTACCACCAAGTAAGATTAGGAGGGAAGGGACCTACAGTTTTACGAGGAATCCGAACCTCGGTCAGCCTCCAACGGTCAGCGGTCACCCATCCAAGAACTGACCGCACCCAGCGTTGCTTAACATTCAATAGCGACAGTTGACTGACTGCACCACTGAGCTATCGAGGCTGACAAACAGGCTTACATTATGTACAGTACCTGGCAGTAACAGTAACAGCACAGAGACGTGCGAATTAGTGCGACAGGGACGACGCTCTACAACTGGATCGTCTCTTTCTAAAGCTCGATGTACATTATTTACTGCCGGGATTGTACTTTCGTTCTAAGTTAGAGCTAAAGATGTTTTTTTTTATTGCTTCCGAACTAACTTTCTGTGCCCAAGGTCGAAGCCTCAGGCGCAGCCAATATCACCCCCGAGGAGGTGCCAATCCGGCTTGGAGGTGGACTAATGTCGCTGGGGAAAGGCTATTTACCCGCGATTTGAAGATCCGTAGATTCTACGAGTGGGGAAAGATATTCCCCCGGAAGCCTGTTCCACACCTTTGCAGGTCGGCACAAGAACGATTTAGTTAGAGAATCGTGCAGTTCGAGGTACTCTTCTGTCCACTACAAAGGGGTGTTCCGCGAGAGTATGGCGGGTTTGGCGAAGGCGAACAGGAGGAGGAGGGATAAGGGAAGCAATTTCGTCAGAGCAGCGGTCATAGTAGTACCGATAAAACAGGCTCAATGATGTCTGTGTTTTAGTGGTTGAAGGTCCTTTGTGAGTTCAGAGTCACCAATGAGGCGAATGGCTCGTCGTTGAATAGTATCCAAGGCTGAAAGAAGATACTCAGGGGAACCCTCCCAAAGATGACTGCAATATTACATCACCGGTCTTACTTGTGCTTTGTAGAGTGTAAGCAGTTGGACCGGCGCGGCGTGAAAAATCGCCGACATCGGTAGAGTATCCCTAATTATTTTCGAGACGCTAGTTTCGCCTTGGACTCTATGAACGATCGAAATCCAACGTCCCTGGACACCTCCATACCCAGGACGCCCAGACTACCATCATTGGGGACTTGGCTGCCCTGGAAAGTGGCTTGGAGAGGAAAACGCATCAGTCTTAGCAGAGAAGGCACAAGCTTGCGTCTTAGCTACGTTGAAGTTGACCAAGTTGTCCTTCCCCCAAGAGGATACTTTATCGAGAACCTGGTCAACCCGAGCAACAGTTTCGCGTCTCGCGTTTGCTGCTGAGGCCTCTCTGCTGAGGTTTGTAGATAGATATGACTTGTAGAAGGTCTCGAGGTGGTTTGTAGATGCTCCAGAGATGGCTTTTAGAAGGTCAAGAGATGGCTTGTAGAGGGTCTAGCTAGAGATGTGCTCGCTCACCTACCCTTTCATCATACGATTATCCTATCACTTTAAGTGAGCTAGACTTGTATTGTACATACATATACCTATAATATATATAATCAGTTTCTCGGAAACGGCTCTAACGGTTTGTATGATTTTTTGTATTTAGATAATGTTTTATTTTCCAAGTTTATTTAGATAGGTGTGGACGCCAAGCGAAGCTCGATCGCCCAGGTAATATGCATCATACTATGTACGTACATACCACAAGAATACGCCAAGAACTCAGTTATCTGACACACATGCACCACCACCGCGGTTCGGATAACGCGCGGAGGCCGAGATAAGCGCGCTACTGCATCCGCATGACAGAAGGGCCCTTTGTCTGCTCGCAGTCGATATCAAGTGCGTCAGATCTCAACACTCTGAACTGTGTTTAGGTGGGTAGAAGAGCGACAGCTGAGACGCACATATATCGGTAGGGAGAGCGAGTCGACAAGTGCGCAACGCCGCCGCTGTAACTTGCATTGCAACCAAGTAATATTTCCCAATCAATCAACTGAAGCGAAGATCGATGATATGATAAAAAAGTGCAAATGAACTAGTGGTGCGGAAACCTCGGTGCGCGAGTCCGACTCGCACTTGGCCCGTTTTTTTTTAGTAGTCCGGTATATAACATTTTTAATCTATGTTTTACTAACTGTGCCGGCAACTCCGCTCGCGGAAATCGGTTTAACAGCAGCAAATAAGATTTAAACGTAAATATGACATTTTTCCGACTAACGTTAACTTCCGACCCCACTGATCATCACCTCATATTAATAATTGTGTGATGCCATATAGCCCCTAACCTGGCGGAGATACGTCGCATTGCATTACATAGGCAAAAACCGTAATAAAGTTCAAAATGGCGGCCACTTTCTTTTTATTTTTATCATGGATTCTTATTCATAGACCACATGGACCCTCACATATCGATTTTCAAAGCAATGAGCCCAGTTACAAAATTAGTATTTTTTTTTTATGGAATCTCATATTATATTTATTAAAGTATATTATATTTATTAAATTATTAAAAAAAAATTGTGGCTAAATATTATTTTTATATTTAAGTGTTTTGTACCATACATACCCCTAACTTACATAAGGGATCCAAGTGGACTAGCTAGTGTTTTATAATCCATTATCGCAGAATCCTTCCACAAGGGATTCAAGTGCACTAGAAAGTCCACTTCGATCCATTGATGGATCCTACCAAGGGAGCCAAGTGGACGGAGCGGTTCTGTAGATCTTTTATTCACAGAACCGGGAAAATGTGGAACGCACTCCCTGCCCATCTATTTCCTCCCAAGTACAACCTGGGGTTCTTCAAAAGGGGCGTGAAAAGGCTCCTGTCAAGCCGGCATGGCATTCGCAATCCCCGTGCATCACAGAATGTCCATGGGCATCGTTAGACACCTACTTGTAGGTGAAACGATGCCACATGTCGCGCTATCAATAAAAAAAAAAAATTGTACCCTGTGGGGCCGGTACTTTAAAAGAATAGCCCCACTGCATCTCTCCCCGTGTATGTCGTAAAAGGCGACTAAGGGATATGACTCCCTTCTTATATTACTAGGTGGTAGGTTTTAACCCGCCCGGGTTGGTACCACCGCACTGAATGAAAGGTCGGTCGAAACGGCTATGTAAATAGTTTGTGTTCTCCGTCCAGTTCAGTGTAGCCGGCACGACTTACGGTAGCGGGCTTACTAGGTGGTAGGCTCAATTTGTAGCCGACTGGGTTGATACCACCGTACTGGATGTAAGATGGCCGCATAGCAACCTCGGTTGTGTTCTCCTCTAGTCCAGTATAGCCAGCAATCTAGGGACGTCTCCGGTATGGCACCTACCTTCTCGGAGGTGATATTGGCTGGTCGGAGCATGCGCTTTGGCCCCTCCAACTCAGCCACACATACCGGATTACATAAAAAAAAAAAACGACCGAATGGAAGCACTGACGTGGCACCAAGTTCACCCGGTGTTATGGGCTGACATCACGGATGTTGTAGGTGATGTAGCCAACCGTGTCAGTTCCACAAAAAAAAACTTTTACGGTACGGAACCCTTAAAACAAGATATTTTACTGTTTCCAGGGCAATACCACTTGCTGAGCCAACACGAGTTCTGCGGTGAACGCGAGCCGCGCTGCGTCCTTCCACCCGCTCTCTACAGCCGACCAACAGCAGCGCAGTCTTATAAATAGTAAACGTAAATAAATACTGGGAATGAGATCCGCGTCCCGAACTCATCGCGGGAAGCAGCTTCCTACGTGTATACAATGTAATGTAATTGTATGTAAGTACGTAGATACACGGGCGCAATAGTAGTCCGGTACGGTACTACTTGCTTACTTTCTTCTATTTAAATACGAATTTCTAGCGAGCGAAGCCGCGGACAAAAGCTAGTAGGTAATAGATAAAAATACAATACAGTACCGTGTGGGGCAGGTACTTTAAAATAATAGCCCCACTGCATCTCTCCCCATGTATGTCGTAAAAGGCGACTAAGGGATATGGCTCCCTTCTTATATTAATAGGTGGTAGGGTTTAACCCGCCCGGATTGGTACCACCCCACTGAATGAAAGGTCGGTCGAAACGGCTATGTAAATAGTTTGTGTTTTCCGTCCAGTTCAGTGTAGCCGGCACGACCGAAGGGAAACACTGACATGGCACCAAGTTGACGTTGAAGTTATTGCCTCCTAACTGGGCGGCTGTGCCCGAGGTCGAAGCCTCAGGCACAGTCAATTTCACCCCCGAGGAGGTGCCAGTCCGGCTTGGAGGCGGACTAATGTCGCTGGGGAAAGGCTATTTAAGTATTTACCCGCGATTTGAAGTTCCGTAGATTGTAGGATAATGGAAAGATATTCCCCGGAAGCTCGTTCCACACCTCTGCAGTGCAACTTTAACTGTAACTTTCTGATTTCATTACCTTTTTCCTGCATTTCAGGTAGTAGTAGATTTCCAAAGCTTCTACATACGTTCTCGTTGTTCAAATGATGGTTTTGAAACCGATTTTTGAAGCAGGAATGAACGATCCAAAGTAATGTGTCTTGCAATGCAACTAATGCTTCCTTCGTGTGCATGTAGATACATACATTAAGCCGTGCCACCACACGGTTTCCTTGCAGGATGAGTGTAATTTGATGCGAATCCGTACATATTAGTTTCATCACATCATTCATATGTTGCATCATCGATTGCAGTTACAGCGAGCCTTACATCTGAACAAGCGGACCAACTTGATACACTGAGAAAAGGTTAACCAGAAGAAGAACCCAATCACTGAGAAATGGTTAACCAGAAGAATAACCCAAGGTCTGAGAAATGGTTAACCAGAAGAATAACCCAAGCACTGAGAAATGGTTAACCAGAAGAATAACCCAAGCGCTGAGAAATGGTTAACAAGAAGAGCATCTCGCACAGTAAAATGGTTAAATTTAAGAGCACCCCGAGGTTAACCAAGAAGAATGGATCTACAGTCACCAAAATTTGCAAACAGGGCATCAAAAGCAAACGAACTTGACTCATTCATTGTACGAACTCCTCTGGCGTCTAAAGTCGGCGCGGGCTACACTGTCGCATAATTTTGCCACACTCGAACGTGCACGCGATAGTGGCTTTCCAAGGTGACGTGGCGGTTGAGCTTTGTAGATACGTATAGACGTTTGGATGTCGCTTAAGATTAGATTGCTTATCTTGCGCTGGCTGGGTGGGGAGGGGGAGTGAAGTGAGGCGAGGGGGACGAAACAGGCAAGATCGCGTGTCGCGCGCGGTCGACTCCTTGACTCCTCCTTGTCGTGTCGAGTCTCATTGTTGCGATGCGATAGATAATACCTATTATTACTAGACTAACTCTTGCTCGCGGCTTCGCTCGCGCGAAATTCGTATTTAAAAAGGAGAAAGTAAAGTATGCCCGCTACCGTACCTTTATTTCGGAACCATTCGGTTTGTATGAGAGCCATATATTAGCGTAACGTCTATCATATGTCACGACGTATAGTTAAATGTGATAGTACTAAGTTTCATCGAATTCGGATGATGGGTTTACGAGTTATGGTGGAACATACATACAGAAAAGATTTCTAAAAATAGTGAATTTAGTTTTAGTATCATACAGAGTCTACAAACGCAATATCTCATAAAACAAAGTAGCTTACTCCATCACAATCTCTTACAGATTTATTATTAGTATTGATGTACGAAGCATAGTTTACATCAGTAGAGTAACCGGTTGAGTTAGTACTTAGTAGAGTCAGTCAATCACTGCGGGACATTCCAATTTTCCTCCAGTCCACCCGGCCTTCAGCGGTTCGGAACCACTGCTTTTCGCCGACTTAGTTAATGTCGTCGTCCCACCAGGAGGGTGGTCTTCTCATCTCACACTCCATTTTCCTGTCCACGGCCGCCAGTGCGGGAGACGGTTACTCCAACGGTCGTCTTCTCTTCGGCTGACGTGCCCAGCCCACTGCCACTTGAGCTGCCCAATATCGACGACTTTGGTGCGTTTGCCTTTAGTAGGGCAAGTACCTACTAAATATCTCTCACTCTACCAATGCAGACGCAATCGGCAGAGCACTAGAATGTTTATGTAGAGAACCGGCATGGGTGGCTGTGCCCAACAGTCAGTCGAATGAAGACAGTCCGACACATCTAATAGCACCTCTCTTTGCGATACCACGCTTAGTGAAGCGCCATGGTATCTATCTATGAGGCGAAAAAGGTCATCAAGCGTTCACTCGCCTTTGAAGACCCAGGTTTATTTTTTGTGACATCCGTGATTTCAGCCCATAACACCTTGGTGAACTAGATGCCATGTCAGTGATTCATATATAAATGCGTTTTCTTTATATAATTTTTTGTTATTGTCGCCCAAACGTTGGTGTGTGTGTACTCTAAATCCCTGTAAGGGATAAGTCCGCCTTTGCCCCTCATGTAAATTTCTTATTGTGTGTTTATGTTAAATGTTTTTTGGAGCAATAAAGTATTTCTATCTATCTATCTATCTACTCTATCGAAAACGGTAGAGGTGGTAATTAGTAGACAGTGAACTCTACCGCTAACTCTAATAATGTAAACCGGGCCTAAGGATCGTCCGACCCAGTCGATGGCCCGCATTCTTAATCGACAGAAGGAAAGGACCGTCTGGCCTGACTGTCACTTTGACCTAAGAATAACCTCGCTGTTACCTTATTAATGCACTGTCATGCAACAAAATGCAAATATAAAGCCAATCATATTTTTTTTTATTTAATCCATGCTCTGACTAGGCAATATCACCTCCGAGAAGGTAGGTGCCATACCGGAGACTTCCCTGAATTGCTGGCTATACTGGACTAGAGGAGAACACAACCGAGGTTGCTATGCGGCCATCTTACATCCAGTACGGTGGTAACAACCCAGTCGGCTACAATTTTAGCCTACCACCTAGTAAGGGGCAAGGGTAGGGGAATATAGACGTTCGCTCGTCGCTTGTTGCATTGCATGTATCACATGTAGTCACAGTCACAGTTGTGGTATAGTCACAGTCACAGTGATAGTCACAGTTGTAGCCACAGTTTGCACACACGCCCTGCGACGTCTCTTGCCGGTACTTCTTTGTGGGTGCAATCGAACCGGATAGAACAAACTGTGACAAGTTCGAGTGCAGTCTAACTGCGATAAGAATACTTAATAAACAATAAATAGTTGTAGTCACAGAGACAGTTGTAGTAACAGAAGAAATGAGGGCAACTCTTAAATCACTTCAGTAAGCTAGTGAGTATAACAAGTTGTACAGGCGTATTAGCATTTTTAGAGTTGATCCTACCTCTAACTACACTCCGTTCATCCTAGGAACTAATGTCGAGCGGTTTCTCGCTCTCGCAACGGTTATTACTCTTCTTTACACAGGACACAAGGTTGTGTTTGTGAGTCATAGGTGTATGCGAAAGTCATCTCAAAACCATAACGGCGCGTGCGCCGCTGCGCCTGGAGTTAGTTTTGCGTTTTTATTCTGAGAAGGTTTCAGGTAGCCAGATGCAGTCGGCCGGTCAGTCGACGCATTAATCAGTAGCCTTTCTACGCGTCAATCAGCCTTTACGAGAGTGAGAAGTACAGAGAAAGAGAAACCGCTCGGCATTAGTTGCTATGATGAACGGAGTATAGAGTCTAACAGGATTGAAAATAATGCAAACAGGTCAATGAGTATAGCGTTATGGCGACAACGCCTTAACGCAGCGGTTCCCAATTATTTCGGCTACGGAACCCTAAATAATCGTCCTTCTGTTGGCGAAACACCATGTCAATTAAAAAAGTTAGCTTATTGTGAACATAAAAACTAAATTTGTTTGATTTGAATAGCAATACTACAGTTTAAAATTTAAAACATATTACACGTTTTTGATTAGGAAGAGCGTTTTGTGCTTTTTCCGGCTTTAAGTAACCCACGGAACGCCTGTGACCCTTCCGCGCTAGGGTTCCGCGGAACACCTTTTGGGAGCCGCTGCCTTAACGACACTCGTTCTTTTCTTGGAAGAGGCAGTAGAGGGAAGCGCCCGCAGCAACAGGTCCGTTTCGCGCGCATCGGACAGATCGGACCAGACAAAATTTTTAGAAGTACTGCGTCCACAGTCCATAGCTCTATCCGCAGCAATTAAGACTAGACGCAAGTTAACTCTCTCCGTACAAAATCGTCTTGCGGCATTTATGTTTTCTAGCCCCCTAAACCTTATCCCATTTTTATTACAATAGTTTTTCTTGTTTTAAGGACAGTCCAATCTACGCTCCTGTCATTTTTTGTTTTTTTGTTTTGATGAAATATACCTACAACACCGGAGCTAAAAAAATTGTATTTCGACCAAAAAAATTTAATTTTTTATTTTTTAATGTCATCAAGTTCATTAAGCTTTATTGAGTCATCTCATCACTTTAGATATTAAAAAAATAAAAAGACAGGAACCTAGATTCGACTGTCCTTCTTACAACAAATAAATAATTGTAAAATTCGGATAAGGTTTAGGGGGGTAAAAAACATAAATGCCGAAAGACGATTTTGTATGGAGAAAGTTAACTTCCGACTCGTCTTAACTACGCGGATATTATTTTTCTTCTTAAGGGTAATTTAACTTTTTTCCTCGTGATTCTGACTTTGTTCTGTGTTATATTACGAGACAACATATACGATATCCTATTATTGTATTCTCAATTGAGGAGAGTCTGTTCAAAAGGAACTATTTCCGTTTCGACAAATTGCGCGTTTTTTGACAGATTCTCAATCTTTGTATTCAAATACATCTCCCTGTAAAATTTGAATGGTCAAAACGAACTATTTCCTATAGAAAATTACGAAAAATTTAATATAGAAAATTAAGAAAATTATTTTGTCTAGGCAAAAGGGCCTATTTCCAAATTTAGAACGTCTGTAACATCTATATATAAAATCATTAAATTATGCATAATATTCTGTTTATAATGTATTTTCCTTATCAATATCCCTGTATAAATAAATCTAATAGATTATCCTAAGTCTAATTAGCTATCAGTTTTTTTGGCTCTACTGAAAATTGTTACAACGGAAATAGTTCCTTTTGAACAGACTCTCGTCAATTGTAATCGCGTATGTACCTATATTATAGTATCTGTGCACTCCCGGCTCAAAGTCACTTCTCGTACTGTATACATACAAGATTGTTCGATTACTGCGAAGCCGGATAGCTGCCAAGAATTGATTCTGGAGTTGGGGCGGAGCGATGATAGCTAATACAGGCGGCCGACACATGTTTCGTTCCAGCCAATTTGGCTAATGAGAAGGCGCAAGACGAGGAAATGGTACTCTGGAAACCAGACATTTTGCAATATAGCTTTTTTTTATGTAATCCGGTATGCGTGGCTGAGTCAGAGGGGCCAAAGCACATGCTCTGACTAGCCAATATCACCTCCGAGAAGGTAGGAAAGCCGTCTACGCTGAATTGGACTGAAAACACGAACGATTTACATAGCCGTTTCAACCGATCTTTCATTCAATGCGGTGGTATCAACGCAGGCGGGTTAAACCCTACCACCTAGTAAGGTAAGAAGGGAAGGGACCTACAGTTTTACGTGGAATCCGAAACGCGGTCAGCCTCCAACGGTCGAGCGGTCACCCATTCATCCAATAACCGCGCCCAGGTGTGCTTATGATCCGACCGACAGTCGACCGACCGCACCACTGAGCTACCGAAGCTGACATCAGAGAGGAATCAACTTTAAAGATACCTACTATGACGACTAAGGGCACAACTTCAGTCTACAATGAAGCCATGTTCTAAACTAAAGGAATCCGGTACTGTGATTCATAGTATAATTCAATTCGTAATGGAACAATTTTTTTCCCCCAACCACCGTTAGATCTAAGTCGGGACGAGATGAGACCGATCTATGAAGCTAGATGAAGCTAGGTCGAAGTCGACACCACACAATAAGAACACACAGCTCTCGGCATTCAGTCTGTCCTGTCCAGTCCATTGTCACTCAATTATAATGTGTGCGTGGTCGCATTGTACAATCCTGCACGCAAGAGTATGCTTGAATACATATAACGCACGCTGTATTCCGACAATCGTGGTAAGCAGAGTAATCGCTGTTGTGCCGCAAGTACTCTTGTAAAGCACAACACCTACCACCAAGTTTAGCTTCAGCGCATCAGGGCAAGACTATCAAGCCTAGCCACCTCGTATCCACCATACATTGGTAAATTGGCTACATCACCTACAACACCATGATGAACTAGGTGCCGTGTCAGTGATTCCCTTTGGTCGTGACGGCTAGACTGAACTGGACGAAAAACACAAACTATTTACATAGCCGTTTCAACCGACCTTTCATTCAGTGCGGTGGTGGTATCAGCCCAGGCGGGGTTAAACCCTACCTAGTAAGGTAAGATGGGAAGGAACCTACAGTTTTACGTGGAATCCGAACCACAGTGAGCCTCCAACAGCGGTCGTACTGTCACCCATCCAATTACTGACCGCGCCCGGTGAGCTTATGACCACGAACGACAGTCGACCGATCGCACCACTGAGCCACCGAGGCTGACGAATATATGTGACAAGAATATGTGGCTAGAATTCCCGTGTTATGTATGACGAGGCCATGCATAATATCATCAATCGGATTGGTGTACGCAGGAAGATCTAGTTTACACATCGCTTGAAGCAGGTCGAATTGTTTTCAGCGAGGACTCGTGTACGACCTTCTGGAAAGCGAGGAAGACCTACTGTTGGCGCGCACGTTCGTGGCCTCTGCGGGCGGAGGCCGATAGATCTTTAAACTATTAACCCTGTTTTGTCTTCGTACTTCAACCACGCAATAAAACCTTATTAGATAAATAATTTAATACCCTAAATAAAAAAGAGGTTTCGTAAATGTCATTACTTTCAGAGATTGATTCACAACACTATACATTCCATCCTCGCTTTCCTCCGGAGGCCACGAACGTACGCGCTGACTGTACATATAGCTGAGCCGCTCTTATGCCTGCAAGTACACATTGGCCGAAAAAAAGGTAAAATTTGTTTGCCAGTTTTATCTCGCTCTAACTAAACAATTAAAAAGAGATTAAAAAAAAATTTTTTTAAGGATACTGACACGGTTGGCTACATCACCTACAACATTCGCGATGTCAGCCCATAACACCGGGGGAACTAGGTGCCATGTCAGTGCTTCCCTTCATTTCAAATAAATTGTTTGACTCCTTTATTTGGCCATAATTTAGGTCGATGTTAACCTAAAACTGAATAAATTTGCCGCCGACTTCACTTCAGTTTTGATGGCAGACAAAGTGAATCAATCTGAGATGAATCAGCTGATTGGTTCACCGCGCACCGCGCGGAGGCAGCCGGCAGATTCCGCCGTCCGCGCGGTGACAAATGAGTAGTAATCTAATGAAATGACACACGCACGACCCTGAGTCAACTCTCGCACACTTGAAGTAGTTATGAAGAAAGGTATAAAACCGCAAGCAACTCGTTCATCAAGTTTAATTATTAATTAAATACCTACGTGTACTATTAGTTCTTGCATCGTTCGGGCAGAGTTTTAGTGTCCGCTGCTGGGCATTCGCCTCTCCAATAACTAAGCTCCACTGTTCACCTCCCACCTGTTTAGTTCTTGCATACAGCCACATAATGTGAAATTAGGTTTACTTTTTTTTTTTTAAAGTCAGGGTTTTTTAAAGTTGAGTCCATGAATGTCCATGGCATGAGTCCCATCTGGGGTCTCACACATATAAATTTATTCAGTAGGGCTCATAGACGCCAAAAAGCTTGATATGCCTCGCGTCGACGCGCGACGGGCAAAAATTAAAAAAAAATCCAAATTCAAGTAGTTCAAGTTCAAGTTTATTCGCTATTTTTGTATTATTTAATTGTATTATTTTCGTACAATTTCCCTTCGACGAGGAGTCCGTGGAATTTTTTATTTTACATATTAAAAGTGGTCCTTGGCTATGGATAGCTTAAGAACCACTGCCGCAAGTCAATTAGTAGGTGTACTTGTAAAATAAAATTGCTGCATTTCTTTAAATATCTTTTCCTGCATTTTGGTACTTACATATACCTGGATACTCGTATTTTCTTAAATTTTTACTTTTGACAAAACGACGAGTTGGTTATCTTGCTGCATAGAGCCATTCTGTCTGGTGTGTATTCGATCTTGGCGACAGAATTATGCATGTGGATTCTCAGTTCATTTCATTCATAAAATAACTATGTTATTCTAAATAAGAGAAACTAGCCAAAAAAAATTATGAATGAGTTATTTTATTATGAATAACTCAGCTGAGTATGGGACCTTGTCTTTCCAAACAAAATACACAACTCTAAAACCTAATATGATTAGCCCGACTAGACTACTTACATTGATAAATATGGATAAAGATCACTTGCCCTTATCCCTTTATAAGGGCAAGACGCCGTGCTAAATGGCGACAGGATAGTCATCTATAACCTTAGCACAGTCCTTGGACTGATCATGCAGTGAGTTAATACATGGCTACAAGGAAAAACTTTATATAACTTGAATTATTTTAACATTATTTATTAAGTATAAGTATAGTAAATTACGAAGAACAAAAAAAAAATTTAAAGTAAAATGTGAAAATTATTGACGCTATTTTAATAGGAATACAATTTATGTATAATAGCTTTTGCCCGCGGCTTCGCTCGCGTGAAATTCATATTTAAAAAGAAGAACTGTAAGTTACTGTAAGTCCGAGCTGCGCTCCTGCGTTACCTTTATTTTGGCGCGCAGAACAATACGGTTTGTGTGAGAGCCACATCGTAGCGTAACGGGAACTGAATTTTATTTAGCCTATCCTGTGTCACTTATAGTTAAATGTGCTTGTACTAAGTTTCATCGTATTCGGATGATCGGTTTAACAGCTGTTATGGAGGAACATACATACATAACATACAATATTATAATCATGTTGTTGTTGTTGTTGTTGTTAGGTTTGGGGTTGGCTCTAGGCCTGCAAACTAATCCCGCTTGGTTGGGGACCTTCGTGCAAAAACCCCGCAGTCTCCAGCTATCCCAGCCAGCCTATGTCTTCCATGAAAGCCACAAGTCGACCGGGGTGTCTGCAGACCGCCGCAACGGAAGATGGGGAGCGGAGTATGTCCCTTCGTTGGTTGTCAAGCACACTGCACTCCAACAAAACATGCTCGGCCGTTTCATCCGTCGCCAAGCATCCTCTGCATAGTGGACTATCCGTAATACCCATCGTGTGTAGATGTTTATTTAGTGAGCAGTGGCCGCTCATCAGACCAACGGCTATTCTTAGCTTAGCCCGGGCCAGGTTGATAAGCTTCCGAGCCAGCCTTCGGTCTGGTTTAGGAAGGGCAGCTCTCGACTGTCTGCACTCTGAGAGACCCTTCCATCTGTCCCTGTGTTTCCGTGATGTCGACGCGTGCAACCAAGATCTCTGTGTGCTGGCTGACGGCATTATCACGGGTTCCGCTCCTATAGGTATAGTTCTGGATCCTCTTCGGGCGAGGTCATCAGCGCTGTCATTTCCGTCGTCTTCGTTGTGGCCTTTTATCCACTGGAGGATCACCTTGTTATTACTGCTTGTCCGTGACCCGTCTGTAAAGATTCTGAGTTCCGTCTCACTAGATGGGCCAGGGGTTCTTGGTCCTATTATGACCTCGAAATGTTTTTCGAAGACGTGGGTGGTGGGTATCCGATCGGAACCGAATATAATCATATAATCATATAATGAAAAAGAAATAGAATGAAAAAGAATATAATCATATAATGAATAGAATAGAATATAAATACTTCATTGCACACAAAAACACTAACAGAGATACAGAAGAGCAATTCATATTAACAACAATATATCACACAGAAACAAGAGAACAGTAATTTACTCCTATATACAAATGAATCATTGGTCAACTCAGCCCGCAGCCCACTCAGCCCGCGGGCTCAAATGACCACTATGAAATATGTATTTATTTTTTCATAGTCAACTCAGCCCGCGGGCCCAGTTGACCACTTTGAAATTCTAATACATTATTATTAGTATATGTATGTAATTTGTATTTTTACCTATGTAAACATTCGACCTATGTAACCTACGATTTATTTTGAGCAATAAATTTATTTTCTTTCTGCCTTTCATTCTCTCGTACGTGTCGTTGCCAAAAATAAAAGTACCACCTGGATTATCCGAGGTCGCGTTTAATGCGATGCGATGGTGAGAGGTATCGATGAAAATTGTAATTGTTTGCCCATAAAAAATGTATTAAAAATACTTAAATACCTACATGTATATGGGTGATTCTACGTTAAGACTTCCTAGCGACGGCCACAACAAAAAACCCAACATTTTTCGAAAAATTTACACCAGGAACATAATATTTCTTTAAAATATAGCGTCTACTTTTATGGCAGTTAATTTCATCATTTCAATTTGCTTAGTTTGACTACAATCGCAAATTAACCTCGAAAAATATCTCTCCCCTGGTCTGTCCCTCAACAGTATTTTCAGTAAATCAGTAACTTTTAAGTACTTCTCAAATGATAAAATAGGTTAATATTATTAATTTTATAAACTAGAATAACTGATTAATGTTGTATATTAGTAAAACTACAAAAACATTACCTTTTTCATTAAAAAAATTCAAGACTAAACTTGTCCCCTGCATTTTGTGTCTCCTCCCCTGACTTTTTTAATACCTTCAATATTGGGTAAAATAATTTCGTAGTTGCGAACCCAAAGCTGTCAACACTCAGTGTTTCACGTGAAGTTAGCACCAAACATCACGAAAGCCATCCGCACGTTTTCATTGGCGGCCATTCTGGACACGCCTGTCGTGTTGTGAGGATGTGAACAGTGAACACGGTCTCTCCACTGGAGAGCATTAAATTGTAATTATTTATGTAAATAGATGATTTTATACGTTAATTAACTGTAATGTATGCACAGATTATCATGTTTGTTTGTGGTTTCTTAATGATAAATACTTTAAAGGTAATATGCGTTTTATCGCAAAAATTTCTCTCCCCTGCCATATTTCCCCTGCCTCGAAAGACGCCAGGGTAGAGACAAAGCGTCCAGGGGAGATATTATATATGTGAGCTCAGTAATATGTAGTAGGTATCAACATGTACTAGAACCGTTATGAGACAGTGTATTCATTTTCAATCTTCTGTGTTAGTTATTATTGTTATTATATTCGCCTTTGGTAGGCAGGCAAAGGTCACGGACCATACAGTCTGTTTCTGGCTGTATATACTAGGGTAGATCCACAAGTTCGTGGCCTAACATAGAAAGAGCCATGACATTTTTTTAAATGTACCCTCATTTGTTAGTACAATTCTTCAGTATTAAATGTGCGAAGTTTGGTTCCGATACTGCAAGCTATATTTTTTCCGCGATTAATTGTTTAACGCTATCTGACAAGATTTTCAATAATGGAGAAAATTGAACACCGAGCAGTGATGAAGTACCTCCATAAAAAAGGCATGTCACCGAAAGATATCCATCAAGATATCGTGAACACATTGGGGGAGTCTGCTCCATCGTATTCCAGTGTCAAAAAGTGGGTAGCTGAGTTTAAGCGGGATCGGGAGAGCATTCAAGATGACGCTAGGAGCGGAAGGCCTTCGATGTCTACCACGAAGGAAAGCATCAATAAAATATGTGTTCTGATACTGAGTGACCGAAGATTGACCATAAATAAGATAGCTGAGATCACAGGGATTAGTTATGGCCGGGTACAAAACATTATATCTGAAGAATTGGGGTTCCATAAGGTTTCTGCTCGTTGGGTCCCAAGATTGCTTTCAGCTGAACAAAAACGAGTTCGCTTCACAATTTCCCGCGATTGTTTGGAACTTTTTGAGGCAGATCCCGAGGATTTTTTGTGCCCTTTTTTGGATGAAAGCTGGGTTCACCACCATACTCCTGAATCAAAACAACAATCGAAGCAGTGGAAAAGATCTGGCTCATCCACTCCGAAGAAGGCTAAGGTCGTTTTGTCGACCAACAAAGACATGGTTTCAGTTTTCTGGGATGCGACGGGGATTATTTTCGTGAATTATTTACCAAAAGGCCAAATTATCAATTCAAAATATTATTGCAACCTTTTGCGAAGACTTCGGGAAGAAATCAAAGAAAAAAGGCTGGGGTTGCTGCGGAAGAAAGTGTTGTTTCATCAAGATAATGCCGGGTTCTTCACTTCGGCTGAATCAATGTCTGAAATCCATAATTGTGGCTATGAATTATTGCCCCACGCATCTTATTCGCCGGATTTAGCCCCCTCGGATTACCACCTTTTTCAAAATTAAAAAAACACTAGGTGGCTCGGAAATTTATTTTTAAGGCAATTTTCTGCCAATTGTTTTTAAAAGCCAATAAGTTATTAAAATGTGTTTTTTTTTTGTTTTTTTTTTGTGGCAAGAAAGAATTTACGTTTAAGGCGCTGCTTATTTTATTAATATGGAAAAACTGTTTGGAATGTAAGCCTGATTAATGATTAATACAAACAACTTTAATTTAAAGTTGATTCCAATAAAATTTATCAGTGCTTCATTTACAAATCTACACACGAAGCCCCTCCCCTGTTCATATTGTACCCTACCCTGTCACCATGTCCCTCCCCTGTATAAAATATCTCCCCTGGTCTCTTCTAAAATGAGAAAAAATTTAAAAAATGACTGGCCATCTTACAGAAATGCAAAAAGTAGCTGTTTAAATAAAATTATACTATTATAACTTAGAATTTAAAAGAAAATTGTCGTGCCGCCATCCCATACAACCAAGGAAGTCTTAACGTAGAATCACCCATATATCATTATCATCAATCATCGTCACAAAAATGCAATCATAAAATTATATCTAGATATTGTGAACAGCGAATTGTCAATGAAATAAATAAAACAAGATAAGATAAATTTAATAACCCACTGCATAATAATCTTATCTTAATCACATGTGCAATTTTTAATGTTAAATAAAAAATATCTACTTAACCAGACTGAATGGAAATAAATAATCTCAATAATGATTTAACATTTAGCTTTGTCAGCCTCGGTAGCTCTGTGGTGAGGTCGGTCGACTGTACTTGGCCGCTCGACCGTTGGAGGCTGACCGTGGTTCGGATTCCACGTTAAACTGTAGGTCCCTTCCCTTCTTCTTACCTTACTAGGTGGTAGGGTTTATCGCGACCGGGTTGGTACCACCGCACTGAGCGAAACGTCGGTCGAAACGGCTATGTAAATAGTTCGTGTTTTCCGTCCAGTTCAGTGTAGCCGACATGAAATGAAGGGAAGCACTGACATGGCACCAAGTACACACGGTGTTATGGGCTGACATCACGGATGTTGTAGGTGATGTAGCCAACCGTGTCAGTTTACATAAAAAAAACTTCTTACTTACTTACTTTTTTTGAGTACTTTTATTATAGATTCTAAAGGTCCCTTCAATGGATTAGTTGGTAGGGTTAAAGCCCTCCGCGTAGGTAGTGTAGGTTAATAGCTACCACATCACTTCTGAAGGTGGTCATTCGAAACGGCTATGAAAATAGACCATGGTTTTCGTTCAGTTTCAGTGTAGCCGGCATTATCAAAGGGAAGCGTGACATAGCACCACTTGACAGGAGCAAGGTGTAATGGGCTGACATGACGGGCGTAGTAGGCATGTCTGGTTACATGGCAGGTCTGGACTCGATACAGCGCCGAGCCATCCGTCTTTTTGGTGACTCGAAACTTACAGATGGTCTGGAGTCCCTGAGTCACAGACGATTTGTGGGTTCGCTTAGTCTGTTTTACAGATACTATCACGGACGCTGCTCTGCGGAACTAGCATCCCTTATTCCCTGCCACCCGTCCTATCTCCGCATGACTCATCGCAGAGAGACTCAGCACCCTTTTGTTGTTGACATTGGGCTTTTGAGAACCCATCGGTTCTCTAAATCGTTTCTTTGTCGCACTGCTAGAGTGTGGAACTGTCTTCCAACGAGTGTATTTCCTGAATCCTTTATCCTGGGTGTCTTCAAGCGTCGTACTAACGGGCTAGACAGCCTAGCAACAGTCCGCAAATCTGCTGGCATGGCACCTAACTGAGCGTGGTTTCGCGAGGAGAGGTTATTTTGGCTCTGTCGACTGCACCATTGGTCTCTCGGCACAGCCACCCATGCTGGTTTAAATAAAAATAAAAAAATTAAAAATAAAAAAAATCATAAAAATAACAAATTTACTAATTGCTTAAATAATAAATAAAATAGATAAAAATTTTCTTTATTCAGACACTAATTCCCATAATTATACACTTTCCTGCGATGTAGAAGATCAAATTTATTGCAACATGTAGTTTCTTACAGCCAACCGTGTTCGCAACACTAGCACTGTTAGTATACAGGTTCACATAGATAGAGCGTTTTCCTTTATCAGAGGGGCACGAACATTGTGAAGGTAAATTTTTGTTCCGGTATCCTTTGACTACCTACCGGATCCGGCAATATAAACCCAAAAAAAACGCAGCGGGAGAATGGGTTTTAGCGCAAAATAGGAGTACTCGCGAAGACACGCGTGTGAGCGATGCGACATTGCCGCCCTTAAGCGCACGTCCGCCTGCAACCTCTCCACCTCCGCTACGCTTGTCTTTTCAATTGTCAGAGATGGATGATACTAGCAAAACACTATACTAATTACAATTATTAGTACACGACTCTAGACTTTTTTGGGTACCATATCCATCGTACGGGACCCTATTACTAAGCATACGCCGTCTGTTTGTCTGTCCGTCTGTCCGAGGGCTGTATCTCTTGAACCGTAATAGGTGGACTGTTGAAATTTTCACAGAATATGTGTTATTTATTATGACCGATATAAGAAATAATAAAAATACGAAAAAAGAAAAAATTCACGGTGGTCCCCATACAAGAAACTAAAAAGTGTATGCTCGCCATCTACCGAAAAGAGTATGAAGCATTTTAACTAATATATAGATGGCGTGAGTGGCGCTGACCATGACATGGCGATACGGAACACTCGGTGCGCGAGTTCGACTCGCACTTGGCCGGTTTTTTTGTATCTCCTTTTATCTTGCTGACTCGTCTGTCTCTGTTGAGACATTCAATGTCAGTTTTGACTGACTTTTGAATCTGGGCGAGTGAGGGGTATGCATCCACTGACGCATCCCCGTTGTCTTGCGGTCCTGCAGAAGGTCCTGGGGCATGATTATTTTCAGCCTTCTCGGTTCTTCGTATGTCATCAGATGTCTCGCTAGTGGATTTGGATGTACATCCAGGCGTAATACGACTAGACTAGATCTCACCGGTCAGAATTCAAACTGGACTGTACTAATATTATATTTTTTTTTTATCTTAGTACTAAGCATGTATGTAGGTACTTGCTTTTTATATTAACTGGACTATACTAAAATTATTTCATCCTGGCACTTTTTTTATTATTTTTTTTTTTATGGAAACTGACGCAATTGGCTACATCACCTACAACGTCCGTGATGTCAGCCCATAACACCGGGTGAACTAGGTGCCATGTCAGTGCTTCCCCCTTTGATCGTGCCGGCTACACTGAACTGGTCGGAACTATTTACATAGCCGTTTCGAACGACGTTTCATTCAGTGCGGTGGTACCAGCCCGGACGGGTTATACCCTACCACCAAGTAAGATTAGGAGGGAAGGGACCTACAGTTTTACGAGGAATCCGAACCTCGGCCAGCCTCTAACGGTCAGCGGTCACCCATCCAAGTACTAACCGCACCCAGCGTTGCTTAACATTCAATAGCGACAGTTGACTGTCTGCACCACTGAGCTATCGAGCCTGACTTGACTTGCGGCAATAAACATCACTTTCGGTATAGATGCAAAACGGCTGATATAAAGATGCATAAGTAAACCATGTCTCATCATGACACTGTAATTAATTTATTCAATTCAAATTAACATAGTTATAAAATAATTAACTAATGTAAAAATTATATAAACTAACTTAGGAAATAAACTAACATAAAAAATAAATTTCATTTAGTGAAGGTGTGGATCTAAGCTTGCGATGGCTTCACCGAACATATCCGGGCCCATCGGCAGTAGAGGAGGGTATTAATCGAGGCCGGGACTAGCGAGTGGCCACTCTAAATTTCCCGCGCATGCTTCACGTTTCGGCTCGCTTCAAGCCCTCGTCAGCTAGTCTGCGTTGACTAAGACGCGGGGAAACCACCAGTCCCGCTCTCGACCTCCCTCTCTCTACCTATCCATATTCTGTAGGATGCTTCCAGTGACGTTTTCGAAGCTCTCTCCATATATGAGCTTAGCGTCGATCTTGGGAGCCCTAGATTCTTGAAGAGACTGTAGAGCGACTTCGCTGGTAGTCCTCTTGCTCCGACTTCCACAGCGAAGAGATCAGTCCTGAATCCGTTTCTCACAATCCGGTCTACTAAGTTGCCGGGATTGTGCCGAGGATGCCAGCCGCGTTAACCGACCGAGACCCCTCTGAATTGCCAGGCTTATCCTTTGGCGGCAGAAGGTGAGGCAAGAGGGGTGACCTATGGCAGCTGAAATTTATTTTTTAAGTTAGTTTATGTCTCATTAGCGCGCATCAAAAACGAATATGAAAGAAAGGTTTGGATCTCACAGTAGAATCGCTAATGAGGTTTTCAGTAATGTAATGATTCATACAATGCGCGCTGCAACCGGATAGGAAATCTTTTGTTATCTCGCTTACACAATAAGCAATCTTGGAAGTGCGAATGAATGAGTACTGTGTGGGGCCGGTACTTTAAAAAGAATAACCCCACTGCATCTCTCCCCGTGCATGTCATAAAAGGCGACTAAAGGGATAAGGGCGAGATGCCGTGCTATATGGCGACAGGATAGCCACCACTCACCTAGACACGGTCCCTCCAACGATTCACTCAGCAGGTGGGTCTGCGTGCCTTACAGTCCGCGCGCGAGCTCCGAGGAATCGGTATTTGTGGAAATTAATTTATTATAGAATTTTTATGAAGATTCACATTTTGTGATGATTATACTATACTAGGCGAGTAATATTATACAAATGTATAATATTAAAATTCTATACAAATTCTATAATAAATTAATTTCCACAAACACCGAATCCTCGGAGCTCGCGCGCGGACTGTACTTGCTGCTTGATAGTTTAATTGTCCCAACTATTGAGAGATCACAATAGATCTATCTAGGTCGCAGTGATAGTAGCGCTCAGGGGTCCAAACTCTCAACTTCAAATCATAAATTATTATAAGTGTGAATGAAATGAAAGACCTTTGTAATTTTGAGTATTAAAATTCAAAAATTTACCACCAATTTAAATAAGTACCTACGCACTTCGATCACTTTGTCTCGCGCATTCACTCTGTGTTCATATTTATAACTCTGATCTCACATACCCACATACCTACTTCTTAAAAATGAACTTGTTCTTCGAAAACAATACACAAACACTGCAGGCAAACATTCACCAGAAAGCTTCCATCGTAATAAATCATTTGTTCAAATTTTTAAAAGAAATAAAAGAAAATTCAGAAGTTTTAAATAAAATGAACTGTGAATCATCAAATTAGTAAAATGTCATTACATCACAAAATAAATTTAAAATAATATGTCATATATATTGTCCATAAAATTTATAAAAAGTCGTGTTTCTTCCTGCTTAGTGCCGCATCATTATAAAAAAATATAGTTTCATGGTTCAGCGCCATTGTACTCGATCGGATGATTCGGAATGATTTATCGCTTGAAGTGCCAGGACGGTTTAACTTTACTATAGGTAGTATCTTGGATTGAGTAGGTAAGTAGTGCGGCGCGCTAGGTTCCATTGATAGGAATGCATGTGAGCAAGCAAGATGACTATAGAATAGAACACTTCGCCGCTGCCGCTAGATAAATAGATAGGTAAGTAGTGAAACTAGCAAGACTAAAATAAATATTTTATTTGTCAAATTCCGATTTTGTCAAAAGTGCTGCAAAAGGCGATCCTCGCCAGACTCAAGCCATTCATACGAGACATCATTCCAGAACATCAGTTTGGCTTTCGAGAACAGCATGCCACTACAGAACAATTACACAGAATTGTGAATACAATTTCAAAAGCTTTAGAACAGTGGTTCTTAAACTTTTAGTGATGAGGGACCATTTGACAAAATTTCTGTCTTGCCAGGGACCACCAACTGTTTGGAGGTATTATGCAATAAATGTTAAATTAAACAGTTGTTCTATCTATCTACTCTACAAATAAAACGAACCGTTCATACTTAGATATAAAATGAACCGTTCATACTTTTGCACCGCCTTCAAATCAAGGATCCGGATTGAATTGGAAACGGTTTACTTTTCAAATGAACTTGATTTCTTCTTAGTTATTATAAGGATTTTTTAGAGGCGGTTTAATGTTTTTGAATTTTTTTTTTTATAAATTTCAGGTAACATTTGACAAGACCTGACTGGCCACACTGACTTGACTGGCTCTCACTCACTCGGATCAAACTCTCCCGTGCGTCCTTTTGTCGACTTGTCCCTAATATGTTTAGGATGGCTTCGCGGACCACCTCGGGAGCTTCCGCAGACTACCAGTGGTCCGCGGACCACCGGTTAAGAACCACTGCTTTAGAACATAAGCAATAATGCTCGCCTGCATTTCTGGATATAAGTCAGGCTTTTGACAAAGTATGGCACCCTGGGCTGCTGTATAAGCTGAAAAGTGACTTACGACATGCCTTGTATATACTTCTAAGGTCATACTTATCGGACAGATGCTTTGAAGTCATATTCCAAGATGCAACCTCAAAACTATACTGCATACGGTCCGGAATTCCTCAAGGAAGAGTACTCGGTCCAGTGCTATACATGCTGTACACAGCGGACTGTCCGACTACTCCAAACACTGTCACAGGAACCTTCGCAGACGATACAGCAGCACTGACAGTCCATAGCGACCCTGGACAGGCTTCACGATACCTTCAAGAAAACCTTGCTCAAATGGAGGTGTGGTATAGGAAATGGAGAATTAAAGCCAACAGCGAAAAGTCTACACACATCACGTTCACTCTGCGAAGAGGGACATGTCCGCCAGTCACCCTAAATGGAGAACAAATACCCCAAGCGGAGGATACTCGATATCTTGGGCTACACCTGGATCGTAGACTCACCTGGCAAAAACACATCTGGACGAAGAGGAAGCACCTTGACGCCAAACTGAGAGGGATGCACTGGCTAGTTGGACCTCAATCACAACTCCCGAGAGACAGCAAAATGGCTATCTACAAAACTATATTGAAGCCTGTATGGACTTACGGTATACAGCTCTGGGGAACAGCAGCCAAGGCAAACATTGATATTATGGAAAGATTTCAAACAAAAACACTGAGGAGACTCTGCAACATTCCCTGGTATATTAGTAACAAACTAATATACCAGGATCTCGAAATTATGACAGTACGAGAAGAAATCCAAAACCACACCATAAGGTACAGAGACCGCATCGAGCGCCATCCGAATGAAACGGCAAGGCACCCATGGGTACCGACAGCGTAAAGTTCACCAGATTAAAAAGGAACAGCGGCCCAAACCTGACCTCAGGATTTTAATCCAAACAAGAAGTGGGTAATGGGGTCAATGGGCCTCACCCCAGTAAGAGCCAGATCCCCGTGAGAAGCAACCAGCATCACCGCTAATTGCGGCTGCGGCAGCAGATTGCAGTGGAATAGAGAAGAAAAAAAAAACAATTTGTCAATTTGAAATAATATCCTTTTTATCTACTTTCACTAAGCCGATTTTGAGAAAATACATATTGATTAGATGGACGTATATCAAAGTACCAATCGGGCTGGTTCCGGCGGATTGCAATCCCTAGTAATAATCGAACTGGCGGAATGATAAAATGAGTCGTATAGTTCCAGAACCCGCCAACTCCGTTTAGGACGATTTTACAGTAAGACGAAAAAACTATACCTCGTTAGATAGCCGCCCAATCAAACTACGAGGGAGCTGGAACAAATGTAAATTTTTCTGTGCGATTCACTCTGAATTGGACTGTGTTAGGAACATAATGTCTTAACAGATAAGTGACAAATTTAATACTTTATTCGAAACAGTTTATAACCACTTTTTTTAGAGAAATGGATTTGGCGGGTTCTGGAACTATACCTACAGTTTCACATTAAATCCGAACCATGGATCATGGTTTGGATTCTATGATGGAAAATAGAATTTCATCATTTCCCATAATGGAATTCCATCATGATGGGAAATGGAATTCCAACATGATAGAAAATGCAATCCACCATGATGTAAAATGGAATTCAGCTAGATTTTAAACTGGATATATGTGGGCAGGGAGAGCGTTCTAGAGTTTACCCATTCTGTAGAAGAAAAAAGATCTGCAGATTTGGAGATACCAGACACATTTTTTCCTGCTTTTCTTGTTGTAAAGTCTAGCATTCAGAGCAAAAAATTTAAGGTGGCTGAGACATATTGTTTGAAATTAATCATTGTACAATTGTGGTGGTCTTTTGAAGGTCATTGCATTTAACCCCTAGACCAGGAGTCGGCAAGTAAGTTCTAGTACGGTCTGGATACTTTTGAAAAACTTCAAATGTGGGTCCATTTTTCGTATTTTTGCAAAACATGTTTACCCCAAAACTCTTCTGTTGATGCCGTTTTATACATTTGCAAGGAAACATTTTCCTGTAAGTCGATTATCTCCATTTGCAGTGACTTTGAAAGATTGAACAGTTTCGCTTCCAGGTCAGTCCATTCCGCTGCTGGAGAAACTTCATTACCCTACCACCCTATTTTAAGGATTGCGACAGCTTCCCTACGTCAGTAAAATCGCATAGCACAGTCAGGGGAAGCGACAGCATATTTTTATATGGATTATTTGTCATCAAATTTCTCCAGGTTTCTGCCCTGTCTATTGCCGACCAATCCCCTAGGTAGAAAATTCCCGTTCAGTACCGTTGACTTCCGATGGGGCCACCCGGCCACCAAAAGTCCAAGTCGAAAAATATAGCCAACAGCGACTTCAATGAATGATTCTTAATAGAACAAGTGAGAATGGCGGATTTATGGTTAAAAAAACATTTGCCTTCCCCATAGAAAACACGGTACAAATATTTGTCAATTGTAAATTTCATAATTTCTGGCAGGATGGTAAACTGGTTTCTAGTCAAACTTTACTTCAAATGCAATATTTGAACATATCAATTCTTTGTCCACACATAGACGTGCAATTTGTATGGGGGAATTTTCATTTTTAAGGTAGAAAAATTCAGAAAAAAATGTCGAGCGTGTTTTGTTTTTCCTGAAGTTAAAAAATCCATCTGTGCTTCTAAATATCCTCACTTGTTTTACATCATGTTGTGGGTAATTTCATTGGCTATAAGTGTGAATAGAGACGGGCATCGAACTGTAGTCCCAACCTTGTATTAATTAGTTGGAAATCAAAGTGTTAAACTTAGCAACTGCATATTTAGTTACACTGCCACTGACAATACGATGTGTAAGTGGTAGGTATAAATGCTTAGGATCAGATAATGGTGACATACATTGCTTGCAACTTACCTAGGGATGTAATGTATGTATGATTTATTTTGAGGTGCATTTATAATTTAAAGGTTGATTGGAAGAAATCATTTGTAGTGATAAGTCCGCCTTTGCGCTCTCCTGTATTTCTAGTTTCTTGTCGTGTACGTTCTTCCTTCAATTTGTGTGCAATAGTTCTCATTTTACTTCCTACAGGACACAACCGTTGATTCATATTAATTGTCCTGTTCCACTGGTCTGGCCGTTGTTTCGACTGAATTCAAAGTAGCTAATTTTGTTCATATCTAGAGTCAAAAACATCAAATGCAAATTCATAATGTTCGATTGGAAATCCCTTAGCGCTGCGAACTCCAGCTTCCGTAGCAACTTATTAGTCTTCTGTGCTCTTGTTTGAGAAGGCAAGACAAACATAAGTGTATGCACCTAACTATACACCACCCAGATAAGAGTCGATAAAGGAAAACGGGTACATTGACATTGCAGACTAAACCCCGCGGGAATATACCAGCCCTTAGGTACATTTGAGTATGGACAGTTGACCAAAAACTATCGCGAGATCGCGGATAGTGTTGGGTGGAGGAATCGTATCGCGAGGGCTGCGCCGCCGGCCGGCCGCCGGGAGAGGTGCGGTGGGGCCGGTCGACCGCAGCGGGCGGACGGCGGCGTGAGGTCGGCGCGCGCCGCCCGCCAGCGCACGCTTGAACCTACCGAGCAACAGGAGCTTGATGTCCTTCGCGGCCTGGATTCCGTCCTCCTTCAGCTTCTTCTCGATGAGGCGGTTGCGCGCCTCCGCCGCGCGCTCCTCCGCCGACTGCGCGCAGCCCATGTCTCCGCTCGCGCCCGCGCCCGCTGCTCCCGACTACCGGTACCGGCGCATGCACCCCGCCCGCTCCCGACACGCCGCACGGCACCGTACACTGCACACTTCACACACCGGCCCGACGCGACACCACCGCACTACACTACTCACTCGGGCTCCGGCTCGCTCCGCTGGGTGACAGTATGGCGCCCGCTGTGCGCCTCGGACCGCGCCCCGCTCGACTGCCGCTCGGTCGCGCTCGGCCGTCTTCGTCTCGCACATGCGTGACGCGCCTCGCGTCTCCCGCCCGCCCGCACGTCACCCGCCACGCCGCCGCGCCGCCGACAGTCACCGAGACGAGGAGCGGAGCGAGCAAAGTAAAATTCTGTAAAATATAGTCTATCTCGCTCGATGCGTCGCGTTAGAGCAAGATGAAGCGCTCTATTCCGTTCCCATTTCCTCAACTTCAGTTGCATTGAATTGCAGACATAAATGCAATTAAAAAAAAAACAGCTGTCAGGAAAAAAAAATTTTTTGGCCTTTTTTATCCTTACGGAAAGGCGAAGGTCGTTTGACCGTGCCGCTAAGTCTTTTGTATGATGTTGTTCTTCTTCATTTGAATTAGTTATTCCTTCTTTTCCTTTTATGTTTGTACTGTTTTTTTTTTTTGCTATCTTCTTTGACATTTTGGCCAGTGTCATTTTAACCAATTATTGGGAAAAAAAATTCTAAGTGAACACAGAGTCTTGAAAACATTCTATCTAGGATATTCAGAACCGGGAAAATATATAAAATATTATAGAATGTAAATAAATCCTTCGTAAATAATTATTTGTTTTTGCAATCACGCTTAGTTTGGCATAATTTTTCGAGAGTTCCGTTTTTTATTTTTATCTATAGGTAGAGGTTGCATGCGCTAAACATATTGGTCATTCATCTCATCACATCATAACCGGTAAAATTTTGGCGTTATAACTTACCTATAACTTTAGGTATACCATGCATGGAAATAATAAAAGTACGTACTTATAATAAACAAATTCCACGATAGCACGTATTGTAGGTACTTATGTAGGTATTTATTAGCATACCAAATAAATACAATTTGCTTATTCATGCCGTGAGGCTGGCAATATTGTACAATTGCCAACTAATATAATAGGAACTAAGAAATAATATAGTAGAGGTACGAAAACAAAGGTATGTTGAGGCTAAAATGAAAGTGAAAGAATGTGTTGAAAGAAGTAAAAGCAAAGAGAAAGAAAAGACTGACAGGAGATTCTCTGACAACTTCCGGACTAATATAAAACTGTTTTGGAAAATGGTAAAAACAGTCCGGAAGAAATCAGAGACATGTAAAATGACGGATATCAGGGACAATGAGGGATGTGTATTAGAGGATGAAAAGAAAATTTTAGAACGATGGAAGGATTATTTTGAAAGACTTTTTGAACCTGAAGGTGTGGAGACACAGCCTGAAGCTGGAGCTGTGAGCAACACGCCTAGTATGGATGATGATAGCGAGATTAGTGTGGATGAGATTCAGAAGGCATTGAAAGGCATGAAATTAGGTAAAGCAGCGGGATATGATAGAGTGTCGGTCGAAATGCTGAGGGGCGGTGGTTGGGTGGTTGCAGACCTGTTGCACCGGCTCTTTAATATGTGCTGGCGACACGGCCGAGTACCAGATGATTGGTGCAAAGCTGTGATCGTCCCGCTGTATAAAGGAAAAGGTTCGCAGCAGGAATGCAAAAACTACCGGGGCATAAGCCTTCTCAGCATTGTCGGCAAACTGTACGCAAAAGTACTCATTGAAAGGGTGTTGAAAATTATGGAAGAAAAGATCTGGGATGTACAAGCGGGATTTAGGAAGGGTATGGGATGCACGGATCAGGTCTTTTCCCTACGGTGCATAGCCGAAAAATATCTGGTGAAAAACCAGAAGGTCTTTTGCGCGTTCGTAGATCTGGAGAAGGCCTATGACAAAGTGATGAGGAATGAGTTGTGGGCAGTGTTGTCCGAGTATGGAGTGGACAGTCACTTGGTGCAAGCGCTGAAATCTCTCTATGAGGGTTCTAGGGCTTGCGTCAGGATAAACGGAGCATACACCGACTGGATTGACATCTCTAGAGGGGTCAGACAGGGGTGTGTGGCGTCACCCTGGCTGTTCAATCTATTCATGGACAGCTGCTTGGCTGATCTGAAAGAATATGATTGTGGATTAAGAATGGATGAGTTAGTTGTGAAATGCCTCTTGTACGCCGACGATCAAGTGATACTTGCATCGTCGGTGGGCGAGTTGCAGGACATGGTAACTGTTATGGTTGAAGCATTTAAAAGGAAGGGAATGAAAGTGAATGTAAACAAGACGAAAGTTATGGTACTGGAGAGGAATGAAATAGTGTCCGAATGCGATGTAAGGATTGGGAATGAGAGACTGGAGCAAGTGAACGAATTCATGTATCTGGGGAATATGTTCACGCGTGATGGAAAATGTGAAGGAGATGTAGAAAAGAGAGCGAAAGCCGGCAACCAAGTGAATGGGGCGTTGCACGCTATTATGAGCAGCCAAAGCATGTCAACTAGGGCACGTTTGGCTGTCCATGGTGGAGTGCTGGCCCCTACACTTATGTACGGGAGTGAAAGTTGGGCATGGCAGACGAAGCATGAAAGCAGGATTAATGCTGTGGAAATGCGCGCGTTGAGGAGTATGTGTGGAGTTACAATGAAAGATAGATTGAGAAATAGTGTAGTGCGAGAGCGCTGTGGGTTGAAAAAAGATATAGTGACAAGGATTGAGAAAGGGATGCTTCGGTGGTTCGATCATGTTGGAAGAATGGATGATAGGAGACTAAAGAAAGAAATTTATGAAGCAAATGTGAGTGGAAGAGTCGGGAAGGGTCGCCCTAGACGCACGTACCTGGACCAGATCGGGCATGTTCTCAAAAAGGGGCAAGTGCTTAGTATCTGTAACCGACGAGCATGCATGAAGAACATTATGGGAGTGGAAGAGGCGGCAGAGGTGTGTCAGGATCGTGGCACGTGGAGATCCGTTGTCTCTGCCTACCCCACCGGGAAACAGGCGTGACGCTATGTATGTATGTATGTATGCCAACTATCACAAACGCATCGATATGTTTATACAATACTACAAAGATATTGTGGGTAGGCAAAAAATTGTTTTTAACCGACTTCAAACAAAAAAGGAGGTTATATCAATTCGACACGTAAATTATGTAATATTATTGGAACCGCAATATATTCACTTAGGACAATCTATTAGGGCTTCCAAACAAAAATACAAAATTTTATATGATGTATGTTTGTTCACGCATTTCTCCGAAACCATTAATCGGATTGTGTGTGACCATTCTTTTTTTAATGACGACCGACAACCTTCACACTGCTCTGGTTTTTATGGAATCTGCTCGGTTGGCTACATCACCTACAACATCCGTGATGTCAGCCCATAACACCGAGTGAACTAGGTGCCATGTCAGTGCTTCCCTTCGGTAGTGCCGGCTACACTGAAGTGGGCGGAAAAAACAAATGTAAATAATTTTTATTTAATAAAAATTATTTACATAGCCGTTTCGGTGCTACTATTTATTTTACCTAGTAAAATAAGAAGGGAAGGGACCACAGTTTCACGTGGAATCCGAACCACGATCAGCCTCCAACGGTCGAGCGGTCACCCATCCAAGTACTGACCGGCCCAGCGTTGCTTAACAACAATAGCGACATACGACTGTCTGCACCACTGAGCTATCGAGGCTGACGTTTAATTCAACTTAGGGAACAGTGCAAGTTTCGTGAAATAAAAAAAACTGATTAAAAATATTGAACCGACTTAAAAACTACTAACTAACTAGGTACTTAGAATTTGCTTAGAACTAAATAACAAAAGGCGGTAGAAAAGCACATCAGAAAATTGATAGATTAGATTAGAGATAGAAGCCCTTTTATGTGCTTTTGTACCGCCTTCAACGCAATTATTTAATATTTTTTTTAGTTCTATCTAAGTAGCCGTTAGTCGGTTCAATGTTTTTTAAAACCGTTTTTTTTTTATTTTCGTTATTAGATTGTTAGATGCCTAACCGTGCTTGACTAAAACACGTCTTCATTGAAACTTTTGAAGCTTCAAGACCTCAATCGACGGACCTTGACGGAATCTGCACATGAATTTTATCTGGTGGTAACCAACGACATTCTACTTTTTAATTCGTTGGTGGTAGGTACCTACCTATCTACATTCTCCAATACGACATGCAAGGTTATCCACTGGTGAAATCTTCCCACTTACCATTAATGAATGAAGCTCATCGTAAATACAAAAGATGCCGCAGACGTTGAAAATCTAGAAAGAAAGCATCATATCGAGCTCACCCAAGAGCAAAAGTTTGATGTCCTTCGCTGCTTGGATGCCATCCTCTTTGAGCCCCTTCTCAATTTGCTTGCTTCGTACCATAGCGGCACGCTCTTCAGCGGAAGACGCGCACCCCATGGCGATCGCGCGCACCGCTTGGCCTGCTACGCCCGGCAGGCCCGCCCCCCTCGCATGCTCGCGCCCACCCGTCGCTGTGAGCCGATGGCGCCTGCGCGAACTTTCCGCGCACGCGCACTGTCTTCACGTTGGCCGCACGCTCGTCCTAGCCGAGCCGGTGGACTGCGTCTTCGGACGCACCACCACCACTGGACTCGCTACGAGAGTCCGATAGGGGCAAGCCGCACGGGCAGCGGGCGCGGGGCTCCACCGGTCGGCTCGGCGGACTGACCAGGCGAGGGAGTGACCTCGACTGACTGACGACTGGGTGGAACGGCGCAGCGCAGGCGGTCGGGGGGCACACGCGCACACCGCCTCTGTGTTTGTGCATCCGTGTTATGCGTGCGTGCGTCATCTATCCAGTAGTTAGGTATCGCATACAGCAGCCCAGCCACCGCAGGCAGATTCGCACTCCTCTCATTAGTCGCGCCCGCTGCCGGATGTGTGCGAGAGGGGAGAGGCAAATGGCCCCGGAATCTTCGCTAATAAGCACAGTACGACATGCCAGCGCTGCTATTGCAGATATCTATCTATCTACCTACCCATCCCACCCACGCAATATATCGACCTAGAGATAATGGCAATGGCAATAATTAAATTCGCCTGCTCGCCTTTTCATTGGGGCGTATTTTTTGGGGAAACTAAATGTGGCCTGCAGAAAAATGTTGTTGACCAGCTTTTTTGGATCCTTTTTTATTAGGGTCTTTTTAGGAGTCTTATTTATTTATTTATTGCACGTTGATTGATTCATGCTGAAAATACTGTTCTACTTTTAACAGGACAGTTGAAATAATACGTCTGGGCCCTTGCCCCTGCCCGAGCGAGGTGCCATGTCAGGAACTTAGAACAACGATCGGGCCACACACCGCGTCCGCGCCGCGCAAGACTGGTCTGGTTCAAAGCTCCTTGGTTAATTTATTGCATCACCTCCTAAATTCAAGAGGTCAATCCGATACAATAATTTGTTATGAGTATTGTTATTGTTACCACCCAACACGTATTGCATCCTGTCAGTCAACCAACATAAAATCCATTGCCACAATAAATATATAACTAACTTCCCTCCATCACCCAGTGCCATAATCATGTTTATTAATTTATAATTTTTTTATTATTCCTTGGTTAATTTCGTAAACTCTTTATGGAACCATATCAAACAGCATTATTCGATCAAGGGAAGTAAGTACCCTCATGACTCATGTCATGACTCATGTCATGAGTTCATGAATGACTCTCAGCTTCCTGAGGTACCATATACCCAAAATACGTCCGTATCTATAACTCTATTTACCTACCCTAGTCACATAATCAGTCAGTGAGTCCGTGTTCAGTTTCTCCACGGTAGGTAGGGTAGGTGTACTCGTTTCAACGCAAAGTACCAGATTTGCAATTGACCAGTAACGCAAATGACCATACTCTTAATTCGTAAACGACCATATACGCAAGGGACCGCAATATTCAGAATTCGCAAATGACCTGATACGCAAATGACCATATTCACAATTCGTAAACGACCATATACGCAAAGGACCGCAATATTCAGAATTCGCAAATGACCAGATCCTGTTGAGGGATGGAATCACAGGATTAACAAACGCATTACTAGAAATCCTGGTTTTTGTGAATTCATACATAAAATTAAAACAGAATCTAGAAAGTGTGACACCACAATAAAACACTTTTTATTGAAAGCATGCAAAAGAGGAACCGGAGAACTGTCGATATTGGATTCGATATTGTATATAGAAAAATGTTGAAAAAATTAGAAAGAAAAAAAATAAGTCCCTTAAATTTTTTAAGAAAATTAATATTTTTAAAACGTAACTTTAAATAAAATTACATTTTAAAGGGGGACTTATTTTTTATTATTATTTCTTAATGATTAAAGTTTTATTTTTAGTTACATAAAAATAAGGTTTAAGTTTTATGTTTAAGTTAAAGTAGTAAAAGATAATTTAAATTAATAATTTTATTGAATATAATTTGTTATAAGGGGTGTCCCAAAAATAACGCAAGATTTAAATTTAACAGAAAACGGATTTTTTTTTACCTTATATTGTTATTTTTTTATTGAATCATAAAGTACACAGGATAGGGTTATGTATGGAATAGCACATCGGACAAATGGCCTCCAAGGCTTTACTGGCACATACGCACTCTTTTGTCGAAATTTTCCATGACCATTTTGCATAAATGTGGCTGAATTTCGTTGATGCAGCGTCGAATTTCCTCCTTCAAAGCATGGGTGGTTGAGGCACAGATTACCCAATGGTTGAGGGCTTGTTGCCATAGACCTTTGACTTAAAATAACCCCATAAAAATAAATCCAATGGTGTTAAATCACAAGATCTAGGGGGCCAATTCTGATCACCGAAACGAGAGAGTACACGACCAGGAAATGTCTCTTGCAGTAATTGCATTGTTTCACGGGCTGTATGGCATGTGGCCCCGTCTTGTTGAAACCATACTCCTTCGACATCAATATCGTCCAATTTAGGCAGAAAGAACTGTGTTATCATGTCGCGATATCGAGCACCATTGCCGCTGCTATCTCGCTGCTTGACCAGCCTCATTTTGGAAAAAGTATGGTCCAATGATGCCTCCAGCCCAAAATCCGCACCAAACAGTGACACGTTGTGGATGCATTTGTTTTTCGACAATCACATGTGGGTTCTCTGAACCCCAAATGCGGCAATTCTGGCGATTAACAAAGCTATCAAGGTGAAAATGTGCTTCATCGCTTAGGATGATTTTCGAACTGTGGCCGCTAAACTTTCATTACTTTTGAAATATTGTTCAACAATGAAAACACGTTGTTATATCGTGTAACGCTCCATTTTTACTAACCCTAAATTGTCAACTGTCAAATTTTTTTTTTAGGGTTGCCAACACTTTATTGCACAAATGGCGCCAAATTAAAATCTTGCGTTAATTTTGGGACACCCTTTATATACTTACTGAGTTTCATTTTACAATATCCAAAAAAATTTAAAATAATTAAAATGCATCTAAATGAAAAATCCAGGTAATTTGCGTATCTGGTACAATGCGAATATAAAGTTTCAGATATCATGGTCATTCACGTTGAGGGTAAAGTGCGTATCTGAAAAACAGCAGCGACTCCTCTCAGTTGGCGAGGTTGGCGCCGCCAAACCAAATAAAATGAATGACACCATTAATACAGAAGTATCAGGCTAAAATAAATGTGAAAAAATTTCGGAGTTATATTATTTATGTCATATAATCCACGATTAATAAGATAAAACGTCAATCCCGTACCCGTTACATAATTTGAAATTTCGCGCGCGTCAAACGCGGGCGACGACGAACGACGACACATCAAGGCATTCATTGGCCGGTTGGCTACATTTTGAAGCGCCATCGTATTCCATACAAGGCGGAAGCCACCGATGTCCCCCCCCCCCCCCCCCCCGTCCCGCGCGGACCCGCTGATCAGCCTTTCGAGTTGGCGCAGCGGGGAGTGCATTTAGTGACGCGGGCGGTAGCGAGTAGAGCGAGCTAGGTGTGTGTGTTGCGTGTGCGGGTGTGTGCGCGCGTCCACACGACGAGTATTCTTGTGCTGTGCGACGTGCGATGCGATGCGACTAGCGAGCTAGGCTAGGTGTGTTATGTGCGCGTGTGTGTGCGCATTGGCACGCGAGTTGATAGGTGCATATATTCCGTTATGTAGGTATGGACTTTGTATGGATGAATCCTGTGCAGTGTTGTTAAATTTAAAGTGATTTATTGGTAATTATAATGGCAAACTCCTACCGAGCTATCTACGGAGCACTCAAGGACAAGAGAGACTCAGTAATTTGGCACTCTTACATATCTGTGGAAAAGGAGTTGCTAACAAAATTGAGGAAGAAAGAAAATTTTCACGATCGAGTCATCGAAAATTTCTTGTCTGTGGAACGAAGAGTGGACTTCATGTACAAATAAAATGTAACAATTCAAGCTTGTATGCCTGTCTCGTCGTCGTCGTGCCAGAGGAGACGTCGCTGTTGTCGGCTGCAACTCGACAGCTTTGACACAACCAGTAGGTACCTATCTACAGACAAATAAATCGTAAGTGAGCAAAATAAATCATTTAAACTAAATATTATAAACTATCTATATCGTAATCGTCTTTCAGTTTTTTAACTCATTGTGGTAGAAATAAATTAACGCGTAGGTACCTAAGTTATGAAATTATGAAAAAAAAACCCTTAGCCAGAGCCAACCCAATATTCAGGACCAGGAGTCGCCGCTGCTGAAAAACTCGGGTAATTTGCGTATCGGGTACAATGCGTAATATTTACTTTCAGATTTCATGGTCATTTGCGTGAATGGTCAATTGCGAATCTGGTACTTTGCGTCGAAATGGGTGTACTCAGTGAGTCAGTGACATAGAACGAATAGTGGTTTTAGCTTTTTTTTTACATTTCTTTTTAAGACATTTTTGCCCGTTTAATAAAATATGCCATAGAAACGTGCAATTTGATGGTTTTTATTAACTCGCACTGTCTGTACCATTGACTTTATTACTAACGTATATCACTGGTCTGTACCCACTTTCCGCGGCTGCGGCGACACTCGAACAAAAAGAAAAGAAGTCGGTGCATCATCTCGTCTTTAGTCAGTCCATCAACGTTCGAGGGTTGTTATGTTCAGTTAGGCGCCTGAGCTCCGAGCCCGACGAGTCAAAATATTTACTACGAACCACCTACGAACACTTAAAAATATCAAGATAAAGTTTAGTGATATGTTCACTAAATTGAATTTCCCGCCCTTTTATAAATACTCGAAGCCATTCTATAATTATTTAGTCGACATACAGTATTTTCTTCTGTTGGACGAAACGTACATTACACCAGGACTTTACCAGGCTGGCTGTTTGAGTTTGTTAAATTTCATTAAACTGCGTCTCCTGCGAATGTTTTTTTCGAAACATTACACAGAAACATCGAAACATTGAAACATGCGCAGGAGTTCGGTCCTCTAATCTAATGGTCAAAGAATATCACGCACGCACGCAAGACACGAGCGTCTCTTTGTAGTAAGCACCTGACAGTTAATTTTTTTTTCGTACGGAAAGGCAAGGATAGTGTGACCGTATAGCCATATGCCTTGTTTTTCATTCTTCTTCTCATTTCCATTTGTTGCACCTCGTAAAAAAATAATACAGGAGCATAAAGGACCACAAAACACTGTTATTAGAAAAGACTTAGCCTGCGGAAATCAAAACTGGGGCCAAAAATAATAAAAAAAAAATAATCACAAAAATAAAAATTACATACAAAATGGCGACTTCCGCGAATTTATTTTCAATAGCGGCTTAGGATTGCCTCGTCTCTGGTGCTGCGGGAAGTGCAGCCCCGCCGTCTTTGCGTAACACAGCGCAGGCACCTATGCTCGCCTCCGCAGCTTCGGCTTTTTGGTCGCATTCGGCGACCAGCCTCAGCCCCTCCGGCTCACACGGGTGCCTGCGCTTTGTTGCGGCGCACAGGAGCTGCACTCCCTCCGCGCCTCCGGCTCATAAAAACACTCTAGGGAATAGCCACACTAACAGGTTATGTCGGGGCGGTGGATTTAGTTTTTCCGCAAAGTATGTTCATTACCTCCATTGTCCTTTCAAATGTTGTCAAAATCTTTACACCATTCTGTACGATGAACAAGGAACTTGCTTTGCTTTTCGACTTTCGTTACAATTTATGCGTTTGTGCGTGGCAAGGCAAGGCAAGCGCGTTGTTTTTTTTTTCAGCAGCGTCAGCTGTCAGGTGCTTACTACAAAGAGACACTCATCTCGTGACAGGACAGCAGGTGGTCGCTGACACTTGACAGTGACAGTTGCGCTGGCTGATTAGTGTACTGTTGCTGAGTGAGCGAGCGTGTTCAGACTGGTGGTTGGCGTGTTTGTTGTTTGAAAATACTTTTTGCCGCGCGGCTTTTCTTTCGTGCGTGCGATATAAAATTAGTATGGATTCCGATTCGGATTCCGAGGAACAGCAGCTCGACAAGTTTACAGTGCGTGGTGCTGTCGGCCGCGTCTTATTGATTGACGTACGAAATCCGCAGGACCTGGAAACACCAGTGCGTGCACTAGATGCAACGCGAGCTGTGGTGCGCAGGGAGCTTCGCGCCAGCACCGGGGGCGCTCGTCTCACCTCCGTCTGCCTGTACAACGCGCGAGGAGGCGTGCGCGGGGTCGTCGAATTACAGCCTCTGGCGGAGCCGTCGCTGAGCAGTTGCCGAGCTCTGCTCGCCGCCGACGCGACCGCGCACGGCCAGGCGGCCGAATCGGAGTTGGCCGACGCTCTGTGGCACTGCGGTCGAGTGTTCGGTTCGTGCAAGCGCACGCTCGGCGAGCGCACCGTCGTCCTTCTAGCGCGGTTCGACGACCCGCCGCCGCGGAAACAGCAGCGGCCGGCGCTGAAGCGCGCCGTCGACCTCGCCAACCTCGGCATCGAGCTGCGCCTCGTCAACATATCGCAGGAGAACTACGAGCCGGACCCCTTCTACGTGGAGCTCCTGCGCGCGAGCTGCAACGGGCGGCCCGGTTGGGAGGCGGCTGTGCCTGAGCCCGTGTGGGGCGTCGGCGACATTGAGAGCCAGCTGCGGCGCCGCTCGCACCGCCTCGCCGCCTCCGCGCGCCTGCGCCTGCATCTCGGCGAAGGACTCAATGTCGCCGTAGCTGTCTATCATCTCACGAGCAAGCAACATCCGCCCAAGAAAAAAGACCTGTCGAGGGATCGCAACGAGATGGTTTCGAGGAACATCACCACGCTGCGCGTGGCTGCGTCCGAGAGTACGGCGGGACCGTCTAACGGTGCGGCGGTGGACGTAGCACCCCGTGAGATTCCGGTGCTCAAGTCAGAGGTGCTCTTCTATCAGTGCTACGGGGGTCAGCGCATAGAGTTCACCGGGGAGGAGCTCTCCGGGATGAAGAGCGCAATGGGGCCGCAGGGGATACGTTTGCTCGGCTTCAAGCCGCTGAGCTGGCTCGCCAAAGAGAAGTGGTTTTGGAAGGAGTGCCAATTCCTGTTTCCGGACGAGAGCGCGGTGGAAGGGTCAACGCGTGCGTTCTGCGCGCTGCATCGCGCGTGCACGGAACGTGCGGTCGTGGCAGTGTGCATTTTGAGGTCGCGCGCGTCGTCGCATCCACGAATCGTCGCGCTAGCCCCGTGCGCACGCCCGCTCGGTCTCAGCGTGGACGTCGGCTTCGACATCATCCACATCCCGTATCTGGAGAACGTGAAGGAGGTTCCCGAGCCGCCGGCGGAGACGCCGGTGATCGGCGCGTCCGAAGTGGAATACATGAAGAGCGTGGTGGAACAGCTGGTGTTTAATTACACGCCAGATACGTTCGAGAATCCGAACTTGCAGAGCTTGTACCGCGCGATAGAGGCTCTCGCACTGGAAGAAGAGAGCGCCGAGGCGTTCGTCGACACGACTAAGCCGCCACAGAGGAATTTTGAAGGGATTGATTCAGAGCTTTTTGAAGAAGTTTTTGGGCCGTTTGGGGTGAATGCGGCGAAGAAGCGCGCTGGAACGGGCGCCGCACCGGCGGCTAAGCGACGTTTGGATGATGTGGACGTAGACGAGGAACTGCTACGGGCACGGCTGGACGGGCGTCAAGTGCACAAGTACAATGTCAACGAGTTGAGGCAAATTCTGCGTTGGAAAAATCCTCCGAATCTGAAAGTGCTGACTGGCATGAAGAAGGATGAGTTGGTTCAATTAGTATATCAACATTGTGCATAACTTTGCCTTAACATGTAATAATATTAAACAAACAGTAGAAATCCTTCTGGCGTAATTTTTAAGTTTCAGAGTATTTTGTATGTTAAGAGTATTATCATAGATTGCCTTGTTATCATATTTTTTTAATAATAACTTTACTTCAAGAATGCTAATTTTGTATTATTGTTTTAACCCTTTGAACATTGAGCTAGGTAGCACGTAACGACAGCTCTACACCAAAGTTAGTATCTAATCTACACTATAATAGACATCCAAAGGGAAGCCCCGGAGTGGCACCCTCTTGTAGGTGGTACTGGCCGGTCGGAGCAAGAGCTCTGGCCCCTTTGACTCAGTCGCAGATACCAGATCACATAAAAAAAGTATTTCATAAAAATGTTGAACAAACTAAATAGGTGCATAAAAGAACACCTGCTTCTTTCACCCTTCTTTAGCTAAATTACCTTCTATCCTGTCTGAATTCCTAAGCTAAATTGCCTTCTAGGCTGTCTGAATTCCTAAGCTAAATTGCCTTCTAGGCTGTCTGAATTCCTAAGCTAAATTACCTTCTAGCCTGTCTGAATTCCTAAGCTAAATTACCTTCTAGCCTGTCTGAATCCCTAAGCTAAATTACCTTCTAGCCTGTCTGAATTCCTAAGCTAAATTGCCTTCTAGGCTGTCTGAATTCCTAAGCTAAATTACCTTCTAGCCTGTCTGAATTCCTAAGCTAAATTGCCTTCTAGGCTTTCTGAATTCCGAAGCTAAATTACCTTCTATCCTGTCTGAATCCCTAAGCTAAATTACCTTCTAGCCTCTCTGAATTATTCCTAAGCTAAATTAACTTCTAGGCTGTCTGAAGTCCTAAACTAAATTACATTCTAGGCTGTCTGAATTCCTAAGCTAAATTACCTTTTAGCCTGTCTGAATTCCTAAGATAAATTACCTTCTAGCTAGTAAAATAAAATAAGCGAAATGAAAACAGAAAATCTAAAATCAAATAAGTTACTTATCAAATTTAAGTACCTTCTTTTATTTCAGTATCAAGGGATCTGATGGAGGTGGATTCATAGGGTTAATCTTTTTGTTTTTCAAGGCGAAGTCACTTCTATCTGTACCTTTGGACTATATTAGACAAAGACAAAGATATATATTTGCAAATCATATTTAGTACTTATTTTGCTTAAAATTATGTCTTTGGAATATAACAATAGTCAAAGTCAAAAGTATTTTATTTCAGCGAGCATTTTGTGGAAAATCCATCGTGCTATAGAAATCGTCAACAATTTTCACTAGATTCCATACAAATAATAAACAATACGGTAGTCCTACCTAACTAATTGCATACAAGCTCAATAGAAAATAAAATAAAAAAAAAAACAGAATAAGTATAGTACCCCCGGCCCCCATGACAGGAAAATCATGTGATTCCATATATGTAGCTAACGAGCTACATGGACTGGCTGGTTTTAAGTCACACGAGGAATAAAAATTAAAATATTTGTTCCATGTTTTTGTATGAAAATCTGGGGTATTACTTCTTTTTATCCTAGTTTAATTATTTTAGATATCGCAGCACTAGTTATAAGATATTTTGATGCGGGAACTAGCTGTTCCCGCAGCAAAATATCCTATAACAAAATAAATAATAATATAATAAAACACCTCAAACATCTTAACATATTTATTATTATTATTATCTACATATTTATTTCCTAAAGGTACAGAGATCCATCCGCCGGTCCCAAATGGTGCACAGCGATCAACAGCGCATCGACCAACGTCCAGACTCCGAGTCCCCCGAAGCTGAAGAGCTTGCCGATGCCCTCCTGCCAGTGTCCCAGGTAGAAGCGGTCGGCGCCGAAGCCCCCGAGGGTGAGGGCGAGAATTAGGGCGGTGCCCCATCGGGCGCCCCCGCTCCAAGCGCACGCTATGCGCTTAGGGAACTCCCGTCGGCCGAGGCATGTGACGTTGGGATGGACGGTACAGTTTGATCTGAAAACGTATAATGTTTTCATTAATCCTTTGGCTTCCCACAATTTAAATATATTACTCCAGGGAGAGTTCCATGCCGGTTTTGCAGTGCGGAGATTCAGCGCCGCGTGTGTGCGACATATAAACTCAAATATTTCGTAAAATAAGGTTGAAATAATGTTAGAAAAATTCGGAAAATATTTCAAGCGTGTTTTGTTTCTCCTGGAGTAAAAAATTCAAGTATGTGCTACTAAATAAGTGAGGCCTCACTTGTTTTACATCGTTTTGTTACTAATTTCATTGGCTTCATGTGCCAAAAGAGTTTATTGATCTAGCTTCTATTCTATTTTACGAAATATTATATGTAAATATAATATAGGTTTTAGCTCAATGCCACGTCACAGCAAAAAAGCTTGGAAGTCAGAATTTATCAGCATTTTTATAGCAAGAGGTTTAGAAACATTGACTGATATCGCTATTCGTGATATTCTCGACGTCGGAAAGCAAAGGGTTAAGTATTATTTCCACTACAGTGTTGTTCATTTTGGGTGAAGGATTCTGAATTATACATATGAATAAAATGTATCCTATTGAAGGTTTTTCTAATATTAAGACTCCGATCTGTAAACACTCCATTAAAAAAAAGTGCCCAATTTTTTTTATGCAATCCGTTATGGGTGGCTGCGTCGCAGGGGCCAAAGCGCATGTTCCGACCAGCCAATATCACCTCCGAGAAGGTAGACGCCATACCGGAGACTTCCCTCGATTGCTGGCTATACTGGACTAGAGGAGAACAGAACCGTGGCTGCTCTGCGGCCATCTTACGTCCAGTACGGTGGCACCAACCCAGTCGGCTACAATTTGAGCCTACCACCTAGTAAGGGGCAAGGGAAGGGACCTACAGTTTTACACTGGTTCCGAATGGTGAAGCAGCAGGTGTAGGTATGCACAATTTTTTTTTTTGTCAAAACAAATTCATCGCTACACGCCGACCGGATTCGAACCGCGGACCCCTCGCACGAGAAGCCGATGCCCAAACCACTCGATCACCTGCCGCTTGAAACGACGGTCGACGAATTAGACATGATGCGACAAATAAATTCACCAAATTGCAGCGCTTGCACTGAAGTTGAACTTGAATAATTATTTAAGAAATACTTTGATCGTAGAATTAAATACAGACATATAAAATATAAAACAAAATGGCCCACGCATAGAACCAAACCCAGGAAGCATTTTCTGATGCACCGGATCGTAAGGGCCTGGAACAAATTATCTGAGGACACCGTCAGCGCGCCCTCGGATAATTCTTTAAAAAACCAATTAGATAAAAAAAAACAAAGAAACAAAAATACTTAAAAACAATACAAGTGCACTCATAAATAAATAAAAAAAGTATACACGCCTGGTGCGTGTCAGTGTTTAAAATAAATAAATATTAAATTTCTGTTTTTGCGATCCACAGGGCATTAGGTTATGCCCTGATGGAAGAATGCAAAATTTTAACTAAATTTCTTCCAAGCATCTCTAGCCCTCAGAGGCTTGATATGGTTTGCGAATTGTTTAATAGGTATAGGTAGAGGCTATTCATTCTGGGTCCTATTCAAAAAAAGATCCTAATAAAGTCCTATTAAAAAAAACCGGCCAAGTGCGAGTCGAACTCGCGCACCGAGGGTTCCTTATCGCCATGTCATGGTTAGCGCCACTCACGCCATCTATGGCTTGTTATGAAATGCTTCATATTAGTTTGTACCGTGTGGGGTCGGTACTTAAAAAGAATAGCCCCACTGCATCTCTCCCCGTCGCATGTCGTAAAAGTCGACTAAGGGATAAGAAAATTCGTCAGCCTCGGTAGCTCAGTGGCGCGGTTGGTTAGTCAACTGTTATTAAGCAACGCTGAGCGCGGTCAGTGATTGGATGGGTGACGACTGCTCGACCGTTGGAGGCTGACCGTGGTTCGGATTCCACGTTAAACTGTAGGTCCCTTCCCTTCTTACCTTACTAGGTGGTAGGGTTTATCCCGGCCGGGTTGGTACCACCGCACTGAACGAAACGTCGGCCGAAACGGCTATGTAAATAGTTCGTGTTTTCCGTCCAGTTTAGTGTAGCCGACATGAAATGAAGGGAAGCACTGACATGGCACCTAGTTCACCCTGTGTTATGGGCTGACATCACGGATGTTGTAGGTGATGTAGCCAACCGTGTCAGGTTCCATAAAAAAAAAAAAAAAAAAAAGTTAAATGTCATGATTAGTTCAAATGCTTCACACTCTATATGGTACATGGCGCATACACTTTTTGGTTTCTTTTATGGGAACCCCTTTGAATTTTTTACTTTGTCTTATTTTTATGATTTATTGTTATATCGGCCATAATAACACATATTCTGTGAAAATTTCAACAACCTATTACGGTTCAAGAGATACAGCCCTCGGACAGACAGACGGACGGACGGACGGACAGACAGACAAACAGACAGACGGACGGCGTAGGCTTAGTAATAGGGTCCCGTACCGGATACGGAACCCTAAAAAAGGCTTTTTTGTAGAACAAAATGCAACCGTATGAGGAAAGATTGAAATTCCTACAACATTGAGTGAAAGGGACACCACTATAGAAGCTTCCATAAGTCACACATTGGATGTGAATGCGTTAAAGCATCTAACTAAATCCAAAAGAATTGAATCTTCAACACTTACACATAGTACTTCAAGGGCGAAGCTACTGAGTTGCAGTTCGCTTTCTTGATACAGCTGTGCTCCCAATTCTCTGTCTGGTAGCAGAAGCGGCAGGTGCCCGGGCGGTCAAAAATCGTTGAGCCCTGCGACAAACGGGAACAGTTCAAAATAAAAACATACTTCAGAGCATCCTGCATTAATACCCCTCGGCTTCCTTGGGCGAATTACCCATAATTGGAATTTACTGGCGGAATTTTCGACATATCCAAGCGTAGGTTACCTACCTATGGATGAAATTATACAATAAACAATAACAATCACAAAAACTAAAATCACTAAAATTATACAACTTTTCTTTATGGAAACTGACACGGTTGACTACATCACCCTACTACATCTGCGGACCGCGATGTCAGCCCATAACGCCTTGGTGAACTAGGTGCCATGTCAGTGCTTCCCTACGGTCGTGCCGGCCACACTGAACTTGACGGGAAACACGAAGGAACATACAGTTTTATGTACGTGAGATTACATACCTACACGTATATCATTTGGCATAATAGGGTAAATATTGTTCTTTGTAACAACTTTTCTATTCATGATCGTTGTCTCTGCGGAATAACATTTAATATCAAGTCAACCCTTGGGCTCCCCACACTTTAAATATGCTTACCTCCCTTGACACTCATGCTACATTCGCCGTGCGAGATTTGGCGACACGCGGCGCACGCCACATAAACTCAAATATTTAGTAAAATAATGAAGGTTGATCAATAAGCTTATCCGCACATAAATCCAATTAAATTACCTACAAAACAATGTGAAACAAGTGGGGATTCACTTATTAGTATTACCCACAGATTTTTTTTTACCTTCATGAATAACAAAACACGATCGGCATTTTTTGGCCATGCCACCCTAGAAGGTCAGAAGGTCTACTGCCGGCCCCAAAACCGCTTACAAGAGATGGAGCCATTGGGCCCCCAAAAATTCGCGTCGCGTTTCCATAGAAACAAAAAACTCACCGAGCATCGAACCTTCTTCATAACGTTGCAGCTGAGATTGGCCGCGTCGCCGTACTTGCAGTCGAGCGGCAGGTCGCACGTCACGCACGCCGAGGAGATCTTCGAGCAGGAGCCCTCGGTCGGGGGGCAGTGCAGCAGGTAGTCCTCGTTGATGCGTTTACTGAGGTATGTCTCTTCGGAGACGGGCGTATCGCTGCCCGTGGTCTCGGCTTCGTTGCCCGCTGGAAACGAAAGTTGACTTCGAGATAAAATAAATACAGGTGTGGAGTTAGTGTTAATTTTTTTTTTTTTAATTTATTTATTTGATGAACGAAGAGCCTAGGCTGATGTGTTCATGTCTAAGTTCACTGGTGCTTTGTTATTTTGATGTTAGTTTAGTTTGGTGTTTTTTTTAGGTGTATGTCGAGCCTGTTTTTAAAGGAATTGGTGGTGGGAGGAATTTGTCCGATGAATGTATTATAATTTTTTTTCTATAAAAAAAATACCTAATTTAGGCGAGAAGACATAACATGTAGTTTCCGGAATTACGCATTTCCGGCAAACAATTCTTTCACTATAATTAATCTTTTATCTAGGCCTACACAATAAGCATAGCAGCAATATTCGATCTAACCCCCGCTAATCAAATCCCCCCCCCCCCCGCCCCCCCGAGCCAAACTGGGGAATTCCCTTTGGATTGCTGGCTGGCTTTAACGGACTAGAGAAGAATACAGTTGATGATGCTATATCTTTCTTCCGGATATACCCTAAAGCACAAAGGGCTAGGGCATCACGGAGAAGGTGACCTTAAATGAAAGTCTTAGGCTTGGCACTAATTGTTGTTTATTGTTGTTGTTGTTTATTGATCATAAATATGGCACTAAGACTGTACTCGAACTTGTCACAATTTGTTCTATCCGGTTCGATTACACCCACAAAGAATCGGCAAGAAACTTCGCACGGTATTCTTTTTTTTTTTCAACTAAATTATACTTAGATTAGCAAAATAATGAGAAGAACATCTCGAAAGCAACATTGCACATACCCATGCTGGTGAGGCGCGCGGTATTGAGGATCAAGGCTACAATTAGGGTGACCCCCGCGCGCCCGTTTATTCGCTGAGGGCGCAACATCTCTACGTCTTACGCAGCGGCACTGTCCCAGCCGCGCCGTCGGGCACGCATCACACTGTAACGGCGAAGTTCACCAACCAATGATGACTTCAGAATATGGAATCAATGGAATGTCCCCTTGCGTAAACAACCGTTCGATCGATTTCACCAGTAGCGATGTATTATTTCTATCAAAGGGTGTATCATAGTTATCTAGCTCCGTTATTTCGAGGGGTATTTTCAGTGTGATTCAATAACATTTTCAAGATGCAAACACAAAACTGAAAGAAAATTCGCACAAATGATTACTTTTGTTTGACACATGGGTGACCTGTCACTGTCAGTCATTCACTCCTTGACAGATACAGAATTTTTACAAACCGTAATTCTAATTGTTATAAAGCGAAAAGAGTATTTTTTTTATGGAAACTGATATGGTTGGCTATTTCACCTACAACATCCGTGATGTCAGCATGTAACACCGGCGGCCGGGTGAACTTGGTGCCACGTCAGTGCTTCCCTTCGGTCGTGCTATAATATACTGAAAGTGTTATATGGTATGGTTAGCTAAAATATCGGGTTAATTCACCCTTCAAATTAGACAAGCTCATTTAATTTACAGTATTCTAAGAATAATAATAATTTGGCGATGTTTATGATTATTTTGAAATTTTCTGCGCAACAAAAAATTCACACAGGTTTGTCCAAGAAGCAATAAAAAAAATCACAACTTACGAATCTCCCATTTGAGTAGCGACTTAAATATTTTGACAGCGACTTGTCTACTGAAAGCTTTTTTGACAATCAATGAATCACATTTGACAGATCAATATTTTTGGTTGGTTTGGTTGGCATCCCGAGGGCGGGAAATGGGAATAAATAAACATAACCTATGATTTCCGACAAAATAACAAGCAAATCTCAGCTACTTTTACATGGCAAAGTGAAATATTGCTCGCTCTAGAGTGACTCGACTCGACAAACAATTTACTATGTCACAATACCTCAGCGTTTACGACGTCCTAGTCACAAATGAGAAAGTTCCGTGCACCTTTCTTTCCACTCTGCCGCGTCTGGGTGAGTTTACCCTCTGTATCTTGCGCTGTACCATGTTTGTGAACTTTTTTTAACCAAGTTTCCTGACGACTTCAATGTACATAACTGCCATAAAGATGTTTCATGTTTTTATTGCAGGTTTTCTGGTGGCCTCTTCGTCCTCTGATGACGTAGAGGTCGGTTCGAGCGTGGAACTTCCTCTGTGGCTCGCGGAGGCTCTGTCCGCTCGGCGGGCGCCCCCTCTAGTGTCTGTGGGGTTACCGAGGGTGTATCGCGAAGCTTACAGGTAACTTGTACATTGTCTCCGCATTGCTAAATTTCGTGATTTCGGTGCTCTGTTTCTGTAGAAAGTAGCCACTTGAATACCATTGTATATTTTATGTAATGATTGCAGTAGTATTATCATCGTGCTAAAGGGCGACAGGATAGCCACCTGTCACCTTGGTACAGTCCTTGCAGTATGTATGTAACGACGTCTTCATCTCTTTTTTCTGTTTTGAATTTGTCTAGTCCTAATGCTTAGTTAAATATGGTAGTTGTACTGTAATTCAACAGAGTCCTTGCAGCACAACACCGTTTACTTTGCTTGCCCCGATTGTTAGGATGTGACGTGATATGTATGTTGAAGCTTATTATTATATGGTTATTGAGCGTGGTAGCGGCTCTGTGCGAGAGGAACAGTGCAATCGCTGCTCGTGCAAGAAGCGAATGGCTGCTGAACCCTCCGCGTGTTGGAATTTTATGTTTCAAATTTGGAAAAGCCAACAGGAATTTACATCCAGAACACAAGGTATTACAAGATAAAATTGAGTATGTAAAAACCCGGCAACATTTTTTATATTGACTACATAAGCAAGAATACTGAATACTTGAGACATGAACATGAAACAAACAATCAAACATAAACCTACAAATAACACAAAGACAAACAGACGGAAAGAAATAAAGGAGAGAAAGAGAGAGAGAGAGAGAGAGACAGCTAAAAGAGACATACAGTAGAGTGTTTTCATTTTACGAAGGCATGAGGGGTATGAGGTAGGAAGTGGTGCGAGACCGCGCGGAGCTCAGTAGGGAACGACTCGATTCGACGGAGCGACGCGGAGACGTGTAGAACGTGTGTACCGACCGGGCACCGAGTTCGTTCTCTACTGAGCTCCGCGCGGTCACCTCTCGCACCACTTCCTACCTCGTACCCCCCGTGCCTTCGTAAAATGAAAACACTCTACACTACGACTATGTGAAACTACTCTTTGGTTTACTTACCTAATGTAAACAATTAAATAAATAAGTAATATTACTTTGCACTTGTTTGCTCTCTGTGCATATTCCTACTTCAATGACTGCGTGCGTGCTGCTTTCCATTGCAGAGAGATTCTGCAAGCGGACGCCTGTACGGTGGACCTTCACAAGCTAGGACAGCATTTCTACGAGCTGGGGTGCTCCGTCGCCAAGTACGACATCAAGGGAAATGTCGCTTCGACGCTCGTCAATGTTAGTTTGCTTATTTTATTTTCGAAGTAAAACATTAGGTAGAGTGTTTTCATTTTACGAAGGCACGAGGGGCGTGAGGTAGGAAGTGGTGTGAGACCGCGCGGAGCTCAGTAGGGAACGACTCGGTTCGACGGATCGACGCGGAGATGTGTAGAACGTGTGTACCGACCGGGCATCGAGTTCGTTCTCTACTAAGCTTCGCGCGGTCGCCTCTTCGAAAATTCGAAAAAATAAGGGTAGCTGTCATACAAAATTTGTCTATGGCAATGTATCCAGCGACGTTGCGCCTAAACCGCTCAACCGATTTCGTTTAAAATTCATATTTAGTAGTTTCAAACGATTATCTAGGTGTAACTTTTTTTAGTTTTTTTTTATTCAAAAAAATAAGGGTAGCTGTCATACAAATTATTTTGATAAGGTTGATTTTCTCAAAAATGGCTCTAACGATTTTTATTATATTTTCCACATAGAAACCCTATTATTAGCCTAAAAAGATATCAGTTTTTCCAGGAAAACTCAAAAAAAGGTGGCTGTCATACAAACGAAGGTTTCTTTCTATTAAATATTGCATACAAAATGTTTGTTGCGAGCGCCTAACTAATTCAACGGAACTGTCCTGTCAGTATATTTTGAATTTCGAACATAAAAACCTTGAGTTCGCCAAACAAGCGAGAAAGTCAGTGGGGTATTACCCTACCATTAATTTTTCTTTGTTATTATTAGGTAATGTGAACAGAATTGTCTGAAAGAAAGAAATTGTATTTTATATGTAGTTATGCGGTAAATTTCCTGAATTCTTACAGTACAACACCGATTACTCTTCTTACCCCGATAACCGGGCTACAACGTGATTATAGAAAAGAAAATGTACAAGTGACCCTTAACCCGTTTTGTTTTTTTTTTTATGGAAACAAACACAGATGTCTACATCACCTACAACATCTGTGATGTCAGCCCATAACACCGGGTGGACTTGGTGCCACGTCAGTGCTTCCCTTCGGCCGTGCCGGCTACACTGAACTGGACGGAAAACACAAACTATTTACATAGCCGTTTCGACCGACCTTACATTCAGTGCGGTGGTACCAACCCGGGCGGGTTAAACCCTACCACCTAGTAATATAAGAAGGGAGTCATATCCCTTAGTCGACTTTTACGACATACACTGGGAGAGATGCAGTGGGGCTATTCTTTGAAAGTACCGGCCCCACACGGTAGTTTTCGGTACGGTACACGGTTGTTTTTTTTTTTGTTATTATTAGGTCATTTGGACAGAATTGTCTGAAAGAAAGAAATTGTATTTTATATGTAATTGTGGTGTAATTTTCCTGAATTCTTACAGTACAACACCGATTACTCTTCTTACCCCGATAACCGGGATACAACGCGATTATAGAAAAGAAAATGTACAAACGACCCTTAACCCGACCTTTTGTACCGTGTGGGGCCCGTACTTTAAAAGAATAGACCCACTGCATCTCAGCCCGTGTATGTCGTAAAAGGCGACTAAGGGATATGACTCCCCTCTTATATTACGAAGTGGTAGTATTTAACCCGCCCAGGCTGGTACCACCGCACTGAATGAAAGGTCGGTCGAAACGGCTATGTAAATAGTTTGTGTTTTCTGTCCAGTGTAGCCGGCACGACCGAAGGGAAGCACTGACGTGGCACCAAGTTCACCTGGTGTTATGGGCTGACATCACGGATGTTGTAGGTAATGTAGCCAACCGTGTCAGTTTCCATAAAAAAAAACCCGTTCTTGGCACCAACAGACATTCCGTCAGCGCTACCGCCTGGTGTCGGAGTCGAGCGCGCGGGGCACCGACGTGGCCTGCTCGCTGGCCGGCGATGCGTGGCAGCGGCTGGCTGCGAGCGAGCGCCGGCGCGCGACCGCGGCGGCGCGGAGCGCGCGCGCCCTCGCCTGCTGGCTGCGTAGCGGCGAGAGCAGACTGCAGACCGCCGACATGGTCGCCAGTCACCGCAAGCGGAAGCGGCACGAGATGGAGATGCTGTAGGATCCTAGATCCTGTAGGTGCCATGTCAGCATTACCCTTTGGCGGTGCTATACGCGTGAAGTCAGTCTAACACGCCTTGTTCCTTTCGTAATTAACCCTTTCGGCGCCAGGACCGCTAGGACCCAGTCATGCGCCCAGGCCAAGGCTTTACGATACTTCCACCGTACTACTACTACAATTAAACCTATTCATATGAAAGCACTTTTCTAAATCACATATGTGTGCGCCTGGCCTCACAAAATGACTATAGGTGCACACAAATATGTGCGACTGGCGCCGAAAGGGTTAAATGCCACACCAGTAATACCCTCTATTCGCGCCGGATACACTGAACTGAATGGGGAAAACACAAAATTTTGCAGTCGCTCATTCAGTGCGGTGGTACCAACCCGAGCGTTTTAATCTTAGTAAGGTGAAGAAGGGAAAGGACCTACAGTTTTACCTGGAATCCGTATGGTCAGCCTCGCAACGGTCGTGGTGCGGTCACCCATCCATCCACTGACTGCGCCCAGGTGTGCTTATGATCACGACCGACAGTCGATCGACCGCAACACTGAGCTACCGAGACTGACATTCTTACTATGGTTTGACCACCACTTTAGTGAGGTCAGTTATTGAATTTGTATGAACATGTTCTTATCATAGTAATATGATCTCAATGAGGTCAATGCTATATAATAATGAAACACTAAAAATAGCATCATATTGTCTATTGGCACGAATGTGATCGACCAGTGATCTATAATTATCGGCATCGATACGTCCCAACTGGTAAATGTCGAAACTATTTCAGTCCACTGAAAGTTCACCGTCCATCACTAGCGCTTTCAACAGGGCTGTCTCTATCTTTGTATAGTTTAAAATGTGAAATATTGTGCCTTACTTGCTGCTGGTGTTATTTTGTCCTAATAAAATTGTTATTATTTTAATAAACAATACTTTGCTAAACGCGGTGGTCGGTGTCGTGCTGTAATTTACCATATAGTTCTTGCAGCACAACACCGATTACACTGCTTACCCCGATTGGCGGGATACAGTGTGTGGTATGTAGGTAAGTAGAATAACAGATATAAGATAGAATAAACAAATTGTGACAAGTACGAGTGCAGTCTGACCATAAGAATGAAGAAAAGAATAAAAATAAACAAGAAACAACAATAAAACTGCATGAAGGGAAGCACTGACATGGCACCTAGTTCACCCGGTGTTATGGGCTGACATCACAGATGTTGTAGGTGATGTAGCCAAACGTGTAATTTTCCATAAAAAAAAATTGTTTTTCAGGTGCCACTATATTCTTATTATTATTTTATCTTCAATACTCACGCACAACTCTTTTGCTACTACCTACTTACATTCCACTATATTATCGAATCTCAAACATCCAAAGGTTGACTGTAAGAAATCTCTGTAAGGGATAAGTCCGCCTTTGCACCTTATGTAAATTTTCTAATGTATTTGTTACTGTCGATAAATAATTTTCTATCTATCTATCCACCACTAAAATCAATATGTTTGGTGGCGTAACCCTTTACCTATATGTTTCTATCTATGTGTTGTAGGCCATCAGTGGTTCTGTACTGCTGAAGGCCGGGAGGACTGGAGAAAGATTTGAGAGGCGTATGTCTGACTAAGCATTTTATTGCAACTATGATAAGATACAAAAAAATTAATTTATCAACATTAAAATGGCAACCTAACTATAATGCACACTCGCATTCACAGCCCTAGGTATGCATCCGGAAGTAATCTCACTTTAAAAGAGACCGCACGGCGAGACTGACTCGAGTTTATTCACAGCATTGCCGACACACGCATCATGGCTCTCTCCCCGTTCTACTTCAACGACTTTTACCGACCAAGCCGTCTGCTGGATCAACACTTCGGTCTCGCCTTCACACCCGATGACCTCATGCTTCCCGCCTACGACACCTTCGCAAACTACTACCGGCCCTGGAGAACACCGGCTGAAGAAACTGGCTCAACGATAACTAAAGAAAAAGACAAGTTTCGCATCTGCCTGGACGTTCAACAGTTTAAACCGAACGAAATCACAGTCAAGACGACGTCGAAGCAGGTTACGGTAGAAGGCAAACACGAGGAAAGGCAGGATGAACACGGATTCATCGCGAGACAATTCATCCGCAAGTATTCCATCCCGGACGATTACGATTCGGATGACGTCAATTCTTGTCTCACGGCCGACGGGATTCTAATCATCGAGGCGAAGAAGAAAATCTCAAGAGCCATGGCCGACAAGGAGAGGATTGTTACAATAGACAGGATCGCAGCGATTTGCCAAAAATCTACCGGAAAGAAGGACACAGCTCAGAACATCAAGGAGTCTGCACTAAAAGTGGAAACAATGAGTAAATTTAAGGATGAAAACGGTGCGCTGATGGCTAAATTTGATCAGAATGGAAAAATGCAGAAGATAAAGGAGGAAGCACTGATGAAATCAGAGAATTCCTCACAAATGAAAGAGAGTGTTAAAGATGATTTTAAAATGAAAGCATCTGCAGCTAAGGAAGAGAGATGCAGCCTTTTGAACCCCGATGGAACGTTGAAATTTTCCTCAGATATAACTTCCGAGGCGGCACGAACCGCGAGGAATTCCAGCATACAGGAGAGGATGGATTTCTCCAGCAGCAGTGTTAGCAGTGAGATGATGCAGAGTAAGGAATCGAGTTTCAGCTCGAAGGAAATGTCGTGCGGTTTCCGCAGCGGCGAGCAAGCTACCGATTTCATCAGCGATATTATAAACGCCGAGCTTAAGCAGGCCTCTGACAATTTGTGAATGTCGACAACGGATACTGATGATGGTGCAGGAGCTTCTTTAAATGGAGACACAGATCTGGACTCAGATGTATGGAGAGACTCATTTTGCGAAATTGCTCAAAGCCAATTTAATGTTTATTTTGTTAATGAACTTCAATGGCTGTTCCACATGGATTAGAATGGGGATTTAGAATGTTCTCAATTGTTTTAAGTCCAGTTCAAAAATGTGTATTTATCATGGCATCAATTTATTAGTTATTTCTTGTTATTCTTAATTTCACGTTCATCATATCATTTCATTGTGACCATACTAAACCCACATTTATTTTAATTTATAATTTTAAGTGTAAATAACCTTGTGCTTATTTATTTCTTGTGCATAATATTGAATATTAATAGGTTTATAAACATGAACTTTTGAAAACTTTTATGGTATTTTTATTTATGTAGCTTGCCAATGCCCAATAAGTACATTTTAATCATATTTACAATTGAAGTGGAATAAAGTTTATCATTTTAATCAGAGGTTTTCTTGAGACACCTCTATATTTTCCATTCTTCAAATCTGGTTTGTTATTCAAGTCAAACATAGTGTATGTCGTAAAAGGCGACTAAGGGATATGACTCCCTTGTTATATTACTAGGTGGTAGGGTTTAACCCGCCCGGGACGGTACCACCGCACTGAAGGAAAGGTCGGTCGAAACGGCTATGTAATAATATGTAAATAGTTTGTGTTTTCCGTCCATTTCAGTGTAGCCGGCACAGCCGGGAAGCACTGACGTGGCACCAAGTTCACCCGGTGTTATGGGCTGACATCACGGATGTTGTAGGTGATGTAGCCAACCAGTTTCCATAAAAAAAAAAAAATCAAACAATAAAACGCAACATGACCCTTAATAATTTATTAATTTACACATACAAACTCACAATCACAATCAAACCTACTTAACTTAAAAATCTACACTTAATGTAATCGTATATTAAAATACACCCTCCACTAGCACCGGTCGTTCTTGAGTGGTGGATTAAGGTCGTGGAAGTAGGGATGCGCCATGGCGTCGTCTGCGGGGAGCCGCAGGGTCGGGTTGCAGACGAGGAGTCTCGCGAGAAGGTCCCGCCCGCGCGGCGACAGCCTCGGCACCACCTGGGCCAGCGTCAGCGCCGGAGCGTAGACGGGCATCGGCTTATAGTCGGGCAGTTGGCTAACGCCGGGCCAGGATTCCTCGGTGGGGGTGCCTGCAGAAAGTTACAATATCTTGTAGATGTGTTACAATTGTGCTAGCAATAAATTTAAGAACCTATGTGAGGAATGTATCATTTATTCTAGATAAGCTGTGCCCGCGGCTCCGCCCGCTCTCATATTTCACTTCACTGCTAACCTCATAAGCCATTTAGCGTGATAGTAAGTAGCCTATAGTTGATGGGAAGAATCAAGCTATCCGTAGAATTTTGTTTTATTAAAATCGGTTCAGTGGTTCTCCAGTTATAAGCGGACAGACAGACAGACACTCAGACAGAAAGCAGACGTTGGATTTTATTATAGGTAAGGAAGTAGTATGTGTTAGTATAATATCCTATATAACCGCTAAGCGTACTTAACTTTATAGAAAATATACAGTTTTGCGAGATCAAAAGGCATTGAGTGATGATTATAGAGACACCATATAGACATTAATTATTTATAAAATTTGTTTTTAATTATATTGGTCCTTTGGAATACTCTGTGTGAGTGTGACTTTGTGACAATTACATATTCGAGAAAAAATATTAAAAAAAATATAGGCACCAAACCACCGCACTGAATGAAACGTCGGTCAAAACAGCTATGTAATTAGTTTGTGTTTTCCGTCCATTTCAGTGTAGCCGACATGAAATGAAGGGAAGCACTGACATGGCACCTAGTTTACCCGGTGTTATGGACTGACATCACGGATGTTGTAGGTTACGTAGCCAACTGTCAGTTTAAAAAAAAATTACAATTTGTCTAAAGTGACGTGGTTAGTATCAGGTTAATAGCTCGGAGTTATATGATACAACTTTTCTAGTATAGATCGATTTTCCAGGATCTACGCTAAGCTCATATATAGAGAGAGCATTGAAACCATTACTAGAGGCATCCTACAGAATATGAATAGGTAAAGAGAGGGAGGTCGAGAGCGGGACTGGTGGTTCTCCGCGTCCTAGTCATCGCAGACTAGCTTACGAGGGCTTGATGCGAGCCGAAACGTAATGCACGCTGGAGAACTACACAGAATGGCCACTCGCTAGTCCGGACCTCGATTGACACTCTCATCTAACTGCCAATGGACCCGGATTTGTTCGGTGAAGCCATCACACGCTTAGACATCAGCCTCGATAGCTCATTGGTGCAGACAGTCAACTGTCGCTATTGAATGTTAAGCAACGCTGGGTGCGGTCAGTACTTGGATGGGTGACCGCTGACCGTTGGAGGCTGACCGAGGTTCGGAATCCTCGTAAAACTGTAGGTCCCTTCCCTCCTAATCTTACTTTGTGGTAGGGTTTATCCCGCCCGGGTTGGTACCACCGCACTGAATGAAACGTTCGAAACGGCTATGTAAATAGTTTGTTTTTTGACCAGTTCAGTGTAGCCAGCACGATCAAAGGGGTAAGGACTGACATGGCACCTAGTTCACCCGGTGTTATGGGCTGACATCACGGACGTTGTATTAAAATAGAAGAATAAATCATACCAAGAAGCTTGAATATCCTCTTGAGCTGATCGTCTACATCGGAGCCCGGAAACAGCGGACGGCCCGAATTCGCGAGCTCCGCGAAGATGCATCCCGCCGACCACATGTCGATGCTGGTTGTGTAGAGCTTCGCGCCGAACAATACGTCCGGAGGCCGGTACCACAGCGTCACCACCTCCGCTGAGTAACACTTTACCGGTATCCCGAACGCACGCGCCAAACCAAAATCCGCCAGCTTCAGCTCACCATTACGATTGATAAGTAAGTTCTGAGGCTTAAGATCGCGGTGTAGCACGTTGTGTGTGTGGCAGAACGCGAGGCCACGCAACAGCTGATGCATAAACGATGCGACCACATCTAATTCTACGTCGCCGTTCAAACTATCGAAATACTTCTTGAGATCTTGGTCGCAGTGCTCGAAGACGAGCGTAAGCTTCCTCTCGCCGTGCACGACGTCATACAAACGCACGATATTCCTGTGCTTCAGCTCCTTGAGGAGACAGATCTCTCGCAGCGCGGAGCTCGGCACACCCTCGTCGTCGTCGTCGAGCCGCACGCGCTTTAGCGCCACGACCTCGTGCGTCTCCTTGTGTTTGGCCTTGAACACGGTGCCGTAGGTGCCTTCGCCGATTTTCTCCAGCTTCTCGTACTTCTGCATTTCCCCGGCTTCTGTTTACTTACTTTGCCCCTCCAACGGCAAGTCAACTGAACTGACTGTCAATCAGTCAGATCACATCACAAGACGTCACTGTCATGTTAAAACGTCAGCTTAGCATCAAACGTCAAACAGAATCGCTGCAAAAGCGTCTACCGTGGTTTAATTGATGTACCTATTAGTTTGATATTTCGAATTAGTGATAAGATAAAGGCGTTCAGCCACTAAATCCTACCGGAATCCAATTAATAATTTTATTTTTATTACTGGTGGAACTCTGTTTTTGTTGGTCGTAATACTCAAGATATTTAATTAAATAATAGGTTCTTTGAAAGCCTTGTAATACTCCAACCGTAAGTAGATTATATCCTGCCTAATTAAAATTCGTATGACGCAACAGCAGCAACGCAGATGGCAAACAACGAGAAATTAATTAGCCAATGATTTATTTTTTCTCACCCTGTTAGTGCTGTTTGTCACTCACCTCACCCACCCACTAGCCAGCTACTCACCGCCCGCCCCTCCTCCGCGCTACACACCTCCCGCACCCCCGAGCCGTCATGGAGGGCATCTGCTGTTTGAGACGGGAGGCTGTCGCCTCCATAGCTCAGGGGTTAGAGCACTGGTCTTGTAAACCAGGGGTCGAGAGTTCAAATCTCTCTGGGGGCAGGGTAAATTTTGACGTTTTTCCTTTTTTTTTCTCACATAGCCAAATGTGTCAACTCAACAAGCCGTGTGCCTCTGATCATCCTCTGATACATAACAATGTCAAACCAAGAAATATTTAAATCTTTTTGTTTCTTTGAAAGAGTAAAACCGCCATTAGAGATGGAGATGGTACCATTATTTTAAGATTTAGGTACAATATAATTATAAGTATGGGAGCTTACACTATTGTGATCGAAGGCTTGCACAAACTGATAAATAAAAATACTTTTTTTTAGCGATTGCTTTTATAAGACCTTTTGGCCAACGAGGTACCTCGTTGATTTTGGCCAGTGTAAAGTTAGTGAAGATCCATGGTCATGTGCGGTCAATTAAAGGATAAAAACAATTCTGACTGAACGCAGAATCTTGAAAAACACAAACACAACATAACAAAATACAGAAAATATATACACATATCTGGGATATTTCAGAAACCGGAAATTAAAAATGCATATATGCGAGAAATATTATTTTACTTAGTCACTATGACAAGCTTCCATTTTTATTCCAACAATATTACTCTATGTATTATTCTGGCAGAACTATAGATGTACCTATATATAGTCTGTGGATGTACCTATGCAGCAATGCGATGCATAGATAGTACAGTGTGTATAATAATAGGATTTTTAAACCTATATGTAATAGGTATTACAGTATGGTGTAATTCTTCAGGGAAGTAACATAATAAAATAAAAGAGCGTTCCGTGCAAAATGACAGGCGACGGTGCTGCCACTCAAGCAAATAATATACAGGCTGTCCCAGAAACCGACGATAATCCTTTAACAGGAGATAGGGCTGCTAATTACCTCTCAGAATATCTAATTTTAGGTTTAGTAAAAATGGCTTAGTTTTTAAGATATTGTCATTTTTGTAAAAATCCCAAATTTTCTCCCTCAGCTAATTTTTTTAAATGCCACAAGTACAAATGTAAGATTTTCTTAAATCTCGTTTTTGTCAAATATTCCTGAAAAGTAAGGCTTTCACACGGTATAATTTATTTTTTCATGTTTAATCCTGTTTAGCTGAAAAATGACTTAAGAGCCACATGTTAAAAAAATTTCAGCCTAATTCCTTGAGTTTGGCCCTTCGCGGTGAAAAAAAAAATTACAACACTAAAGTGGCATTATGCAAGAAAAATACGCCCATCTAATGTAGTTTTTAAAATGGTACATCACTTACCGATTTGCCCACTATTTTATGAGATATTGTTATTTAACTGCAAAAAGACCTCGGAATTTGATAACTGTTCTACCAACTACGAATTGGAATAAAATAAACACTTGAAGTAATAGGTCTTTATTAACCTGTTAAAGTGGATGTTCAAATTATTTACAACCTGCACAAATGCTAGCTCGACATCTTCTCACAAATGCCCGGTTGATGCGTCGAGCAAGTACTCGATGCAAGTGCAGATACGCCCACCTATGCTATGTAAATAGTTTGTGTTTTCCGTCCAGTTGACTATAGTCGGCACGACCGATGGGAAGCACTGACGTGGCACCAAGTTCACCCGGTGTTATGGGCTGACATCACGGATGTTGTAGGTGATATAGCCAACCATGTCAGTTTACATAAAAAAAAACCTGAGCTACTCCCGTCATTCTTTCTTTGAGCTCTATCAAGTTTTCCACCGGTTTCCCGTAAACTTTTTCTTTTAAATAGCCCCAATAATAAAAATCTAACGGATTTCAATCCGGTGACCTAGACGTCCGATCCAGCTGTGGGGATAATGCTTGGTCTAAAAAATTACGCACTTCTCTAGCGTAATGGGCTGGGCAGCCATCATTTTGCAACCACCTCCCTAAGGCCAATGGTACATATTCTAAAAGGCTCTGAAGCTCCTGTTGCAGAAAATCAAGATAATTCGCCCGTTTAAAGTCTCTACAATTCAACGAACGTCTTGTGGCCTCCTAGCCACTTGTATCCCCACAGATAGACCGGACATCTAGATCACCGGATTTAAATCCGTTAGATTTTTATTATTGGAGCTATTTAAAAGAACAAGTTTACGGGAAACTGGAGGAAAACTTGATAGAGCTCAAAGAAAAAATTACGGCAGTAGCTCAGGTTTTTTTAAATGTAAACTGACATGGTTGGCTACATCACCTACAACATCCGTCATGTCAGCCCATAACACCGGGTGAACTTGGTGCCACGTCAGTGCTTCCCTTCGGTCGTGCCGGCTACACTCAACTGGACGGAAAACACAAACTACATAGCATAGGTGGACGTGTCTGCACTTGCATCGAGTACTTGCTCGACGCATCAACCGGGCATTTGTGAGAAGATGTCGAGCTAGCATTTGTGCAGGTGGTAAACAATTTGAACATCTACTTTATTTAACAGGTTAATAAAGACCAATTTACTTCAAGTGTTTATTTTATTCCAATTCGTACTTGGTAGAACGGTTATCAAATTCCGAGGTCCTTTTGCAGTTAAATAACAATATCTCATAAATTATTGGGCAAATCGATAAGTGATGTACCATTTTAAAAACTACATTAGATGGGCGTATTTTTCTTGCATAATGCCACTTTAGTGTAGTAATTTTTTTTTTTCACCGCGAAGGGCCAAACTCAAGGGATGAGGCTGAAAATTTTTTAACATGTGGCTCTTAAGTCGTTTTTCAGGTAAACAGGATTAAACATGAAAAAATAAATTATACCGTGTGAAAGCCTTACTTTTCAGGAATATTTTACAAAAACTAGATTTAAGAAAATCTTACATTTGTATTTGTGGCATTTAAAAAAATGAGCTGAGGAAGAAAATTTTTGATTTTTACAAAAATGACAATATCTCAAAAACTAAGCCATTTTTACTAAACCTAAAATTAGATATTCTGAGAGGTAATTAGCAGCCCTATGTCCTGTTAAAGGATTATCGTCGGTTTCTGGGACACCCTGTATATACAATAATATATACAAAACCCTAACTGGAAAAAACAAGCCATGAAGCTGTAGTTGATTTTGATTCTGATATTCTAAGATACTGAAAACAGTTTTGTATAGCTCAGTTTATGCACAATCAATATAACGGATTTCGATGGCCACCGTAATCCGTTATTATGTTTGAATGAAGCTTAGTTGATTTTGATTATGATATTCTAAGATACTGGAAACAGTTTTGTATTGCTCTGATTATCCATAAACATAATAACGGATTACGGTGGCCATCGAAATCCGTTATTATGATTGTGCATAAACTGAGCTATACATAACTGTTTTCAGTACTTATCTTAGAATATCAGAATCAAAGAAACTAAAAGTGTCTATAGTAAAACCACTCTATAAAAAGGGGGAGAAGGATGAGATGAAAAATTATAGACCAGTGGCATTAATTCCTATATTCTCGAAATTATTTGAAAAGGCAATGTTTATCAGAATGTATAACTATTTAGAGAATAATTTGATCTTGTGTAATGAACAGAATGGGTTCAGGAAAAATAGATCAACAGGAAAAGCCGTGTACAATCTTATGAAGGACATTACTGATAGTATAGACAACAAAACGCCTGTGACTGCCGTATTTATGGACATGACAAAGGCATTTGATTTTGTCTGCCACAAAACACTACTGGAAAAACTAGATAAATACGGTTTTCGTGGAAACGTACGACAGTGGCTAGATTCATATTTATCCGATAGGAAACAATGTACAGAAATAAATCATGTGTGTGAAAAGTCAAAGTTAATGTCAAAGTATAGATCGGAATTGAAACTAGTAAAATTCGGAGTGCCACAAGGAAGTATTTTGGGTCCACTATTATTTCTCTTATACATTAATGATCTCCCACTAAGCATTAATCAATATGGTATTATTTGCCGATGATAGCAGTTATAATAAAAGGTAGAAAGGAAGATATAAAAGCATATGAAAATGACATAAATTCAACGATCGATAAAATAATAGCATGGCTCAAAAACAATAATTTAATAATAAATATTGAGAAAACTAAATACATACAGTTTTGTAGCTCACAAGCGAAAGATATTAAGCTGAACATAGAATATAATGGTGAATGTATCGAGGAAGTCAAGAATACTAGATTCTTGGGTATAATGCTGGATCGACACTGTAACTGGAAGGAACACATTCAAATTCTAAGTGGTAAACTAAGCCGGTTTGTGTTCGCCCTGAGAAAAATAACCCAGGTATCATGCGAGCAATCAGCCTTAACTGCTTATCATGGATACGTTTCGTCGAACTTAAGGTATGGGCTAATATTTTGGGGAAATTCAACAGATGTAGAAGTAATATTTAGATTACAAAAAAAGTGTATTAGAGCTATTTGTCAGGCTCAAACGACGGACAGCTGCAGACCACTTTTTAAGAGACTGAATATATTAACGGTTGCTTCCTTATACATATTTGAAGTCTGCATTTTTGTTAAAAAGAACCCAGAATATTTTAGAACAATAGGTAGTACACATAAATATAACACTAGAGGAAAAGAAAATTTATGTGCTGAACAACCGCATACGACATTATTTCTTAAAAGTGTGTATTACATGGCAATAAAAATATTTAATGAAATACCAATTAACATTAAAGAGTTGGTATTTAATAATTTTAAAATGGAATTATATAAATGGTTAGTTGACAAATGTTTTTATAAAATCAATGACTTTCTATCTATTAAGAATTAGTTTTAGTTTTTTTACCTATATGCTTTTATTAGAATTTTATGAATTATTTATTACATTTAATTAATTTGGTAATTTTATGATTGGAACGATTTTAATTTGGGATTTTATGATTTTATAACTTTGAACCTCTATTGTGTAATAATTTTGTCAATTGAAAATAATAATTAAGAATGAGTGTGATTATAACAAGATGGTTTATACTAACAAAATTTGTGTGTGCTTGCACAGCTCTTTGAAGGAGGGCTGTGACTGGCAGGCGCTGTTGCACGCCTACCCGGGCAATTTGTAGAAGGAACTTATTAACCTATTTATATATATGGCACTGTTATACCACTACAAATACGCAATAAATTATATTGATTGATTGAAAATCAACTACAGCTTCATGGCTTGTTTTTTCCAGTTATGGTTTTGTTTAAGAGATATATATTATTTATTTGAGTGGCAGCACCGTCGCCTGTCATTTTGCATGGAACGCTCTTAAAAATGCTAAACTTTCTTAAAAAACTGCCTCAAATAAAGCTCGCAAAACTGAACAAGAATTAAAGATAAAACAATTTCCTCAAAGTATATCTAGTTACGCCAGAACGCTAACAACATAATAATTTTTTTATTATGATTTTGTTTCAAGCTGTCATCTTGTTTGCCTTGTCGCAATCAACTAGATATATTCAGTGTTAACTAATTTAATAGAATAGAAACCCTTAATTGCACACAACTGAAAGAAGAACAGTACACAACAAGAAACAAGAAATACAGGAGAAAGGCAGACTTATCACAGCAAGTGATTTCTTCCAGTCAACTTTGAACTTGAACTATAGTTAATAACAGTAGGTGTAGAATGCTAGGAATATTTTAATTTCCCCCTTCTCTCTATCTAAGGGTGAAACAATTTAGACACAGGACGAAATAAACACGAAATGTTCTCAAAACATATTTTATTACAATAGTAGGTAACATGTGAGTAACATTACTTAAAATCAGATGAACAATTAAATAAGTTAACATTTGAATGAGGACTCCACAATGTGGAGTCCACATATTATAATCTTTGGCAGTTTTGCATAAAATTTCGAATTCATCAAATAATCAACATATTCCCGCTATGAGAATAAACAATTATAATTTATAACCAAGTTACAACTCTATGGACTAGAAAATACAATGTAAAACAGTCTATTCTAAAGTCTACAGTAATGGTTTTTGTGACTATGTAGTTAGAACATCAGAGCAAAACTGTTAAAAGTTTTTTGTAAATTTTTTTTATTTTATACCTACACAAGCTGTGCCCGCGGCTCCGCCCGCTCTCATATTTCACTTCACTGCTAACCTCATAAGCTATTTAGCGTAGCGTGATAGTAAGTAGCTTATAGTTGATGGGAAGAATCAAGCTATCCGTAGAATTTTGTTTTATTAAAGTCGGTTCAGTGGTTCTCGAGTTATAAGCGGACAGACAGACACTCAGACATACAGAAAGCAGACGTTGGATTTTATTATAGGTAAGGATGCATTCAACTGTTGGTATTGAAATAAATTTTTGTAATTATTAAAATAATCAGATAATAATTTACATAATAATAATTGCTTGCAGTAATTGGTAAAACTTTGGATTTATATTCCTGAGAACATATCAAAGATTGTCTAAAGACTAATCGAAAAAATGCTTCGCATGTAACGATGCAGCGGAAGAGTTTTCTATATGTCTACGTAAAATTTTCAATGTTCAACAAATTTATAATTTTCACAACACAAATGTATTATATACTATAAGCTAGTTAGAGACTAGATTATAAGATACTTTTCACAGTAATTTTCAGCTATATACAACACACTGTATTACGTAATATAAATGTTGTATCATTTCACTATTTGTCTTCTAGGTTAGTTGAAGAATTAATAAATATTTCCTTGCAACTGAGTATAATGCGAAACAAAAAGATGACTCCATATCTTATTTCTAATTTAGAAGATACCCGTACTATAGCCAGTCTGCAGACAGGCGAGGGAGGCGATGGCGAAGCCGGACCTCCGTCTCACCAAGACGCTGCTCCGTGTCTATAGGTCAAAACTACGTATAATATGCTTACTGGTCACTGTACACTTAACAGACACCTCTATGTAATTGGAGTAACGGACAGTCCACTGTGCAGAGCATGCCTGCAGGCGGACGGACGAGACACCCACCCACGTGCTGCTGGAGTGCGAGGAGTTGGCAGACCTAAGGGCGAAGGAGTTGGGAGGCCCTACTACACTTAGAGGCGTGCCAAGATCCAAAGAGAGTGTGCCGCCTCCTGGAAGAACTCGGCTGGTTGGAGTAAGGCCGTAGGACGCGCAAAAGGCCTGCAATGGAGTGGGCTTAAGCGCGGAGAACGAGTCCGAACAACAACAACAACAACAACTATAGTCAGTATGAATCAGTCTAAATAGTAAATTATATTTTTTTTTTGTATTAGCTTTTCTATGAGACTGAGGACATCACTCCTCTTAAACATCTGAAGCCTGACCTGACCTGACTTTTACAAAAAAAAAAAAGGTTCTTTACAATTTAAACCAATATGGTTAGTTCAAAAAGAATAATTTACTATTTTACATACACCACCATCTAGCACTATGAGAGCATCACATTATATACTAAGCAGACAATGTACCTATGTAAATATTCAACTAGAATTACAGTAATAATACTTAGTGAAGTCTTAGGGATCGGAATAGGTAGAGTATAACGTTCAAGCGGTCGCGCGGCGTCGAATCGACCGCACTCAATACATTTTCGTTCATAATATCGTTATTTCTTGTCGCTTGCATTTCCCATCCCTAGTAGCCTGTCATTGTTTCACTGTTCACGAAATAAACAGTTTACCTCCCCTCACCGCGCCCCCCGGAGGGCACAAATCGCATTTGTTTTAGTGGCGGCGCAGGCGTCGAAAGGACGCCGCGCGCCTGTCGTCGAAAAGGTTACGCGCGACGCTTAATGCGAGATTATTTTTTAGAATATCAACAAATATCATTGAACTAAGCTTGTAATAGTGTTTTTTTTTTATAAAAATGACTCGTCAACCGCTGACTAATAGTGAAATAGTTGCGTAAATACAACGAGTGCTGAAGAAGCTGCCGGTAATGAACCAAGCAGTAGTTCCAGCACATGCAGACGAAGGAGCAAAATATGCCCAGCAAAAAAAAAAAGGAGGCATTCGAAGACACAATGCACATCATGTCTGAGAAATATTTGCAGGATCCACGCTACATTAATTTGCAACAAATTTTATATTGGCGAAGAAACAGATTCTGAAGAAAACTAGACCGAAATTGATGACAAATACTTTGATTTTGATTTTATCATTATTATGTGATCTCATGGAGGCAACTAATTTTGTTATTTTGATTGTATTATACTATATAAAGCTAGTTAGGGGTATATAAGAAGATTTTGAGTTGCCAAATTGCTTTCTAATCAAAAGAAAATTTTACCTATGTTATTTATTTATTTATTTATTTATTTATTTGATGAACGAACAGCCTAGGCTGATGTGTTCATGTCTAAGTTCACTGGTGCTTTGTTATTTTTATGTTAGTTTAGTTTGGTGTTTTTTTTAGGTGTTTGTCGAGCCTGTTTTTAAAGGAATTGGTTGTGGGTGCTTGTACGACATCTTCGGGCAGTTTGTTCCACATTTCCACTGCTCTATTTGACAGGAAGTTTCGTCTCGTTTCGAAGTTATTTTATAATTTCGTTTTATCTGAGTTTAAGTTAATTTTTTTTCAACAAATTGTGTCCTATCATAATGATAATGTGTCTAAATACAAAAAAATACATTATTATTAAATAATTAGTGTTTTAAAGCCCTGAAATATCCCATAGGTCTTTTAGGTTACGCGCGACCGCTGCCGTTATAATTTTATAAATGACCGCGTGCCCGCTTGAAGGATAAATACCTAGGTACCGAAAGTTGTCGAGAAGATATAACATGGAGTGAATAAAACCACCTCTTCCGGGAATTCCGGAATTTTGATTCAAGACTGATCTCTTCGCTATGGAAGTCGGAGCAAGAGGATTACCAGCGAAGTCGCTCTACAGTCTCTTCAAGAATCTAGGGCTACCAAGATCGACGCTAAGCTCATATATGGAGAGAGTTTCGAAAACGTCACTGGAAACATCCTACAGAATATGGAAATTTAGAGTGGCCACTCGCTAGTCCCGACATCGATTAACACCCTCCGATGCCGATGGGCCCGGATATATTCGGTGAAGCCATCGCAAGCTTAGTTCCACACCTTCTTCCTTCTTTTCCTGGTATTGATATAGATAGTAACTCTTCAGAAATTGTAACATGCTTTAATTTACCTTATTAAAAATTCCAAAAATTATTTTCAAATCAAAATCACTTCCATGCCAAAAAAAAAATCCCAAAAGACGTTGCTTTACCACTCCGTGTTATTGTCTTCTCGACAACATTAGGTATTTATACTCAGCCTATTCCGATCCCTGGTTATAATATAATATTGAACACTTGTTACTGGCTATTTAAAAAATGTTCATACTATTACTAAAATTGCTGTATGTTAATACCCTTGCTTACTAAATTAAAACAATTGGGTGTGGGGGTGTGGGGCCGGTACTTTGAAAGAATAGCCCCACTGCATCTCTCCCCGTGTACGTCGGAAACCGAACCACGGTCAGCCTGCTTGAAAAATAAAATAAAAAATGGGACCTCGGATAATCTCGGGTTGTATTGTAATACTATATTACAATTTCTAGATAACCTTTCAAACACACTTAGATTTTCCAAATTCTATTGTTGACCGACCTTTATCATTTCTTCCGTAGAGCATGCACTTGCACTCCTGGGCGCGGTCAGTGGATGGATGGGTGACCGCTCGACCGTTGGGAGGTTGACCGCGGTTCGGATTCCACATAAAACTGTAAGTTCCTTCCCTTCTTACCTTACTAGGTGCTAGGGTTTAACCCGCCCGGGTTGGTACCACCGCACTGAATGAAAGATCGGATGAAATGGCTATTTAAATAGTTCGACCGACCGAAAAGAAGCACGGACATGGCACCTAGTGCCCCCCTTGGTTATGGGCTGACATCACGGATGTAGTAGGTGATGTAGCCAACCATAGTAGGTGATGTAGCCAACAGGACAAACGGATGGAAGGACAGACAGACAGACGGCGTAAGCTTAGTAATAGGCTTCCGTACGGGATACGGAAACCTAAACGGCGACGCTAGTTCTCATACAAGCATTTGTCAGTCCGGCGTCCATACCATTTTTATCGTTCTAGTATATAGCTTTGTAAACATTAACCTAACTAAGGGTACATTATCTTATATCCGAGCGTGGCGAAGTTTTCAATCACGTTCGGGCCAAACTTGAGCTGCAGGAATTCGCGTACGTTGTTAGGAGCGGGCGCGCTGATGCCGGAGAACTTCACAGATCCCATCGGATGGAGGAAGTGCTCGGGGAACTCGCGCTGGTGCTCCAGAAACCAGCCGTCCTTTGTCATGGTGCCGTTACGAGGCGTGAATGGAAGAATATTGATGTAGATCCCTGTTGGAAACACCTTTCACTCTTAGCATCACAAAGTACTGTGTGGGGTCGGTACTTAATAAGAATAGTCCCACTGCATCTCTCCCCGTGCATGTCGTAAAAGGCGACTAAGGGATAAACGGCCTGCAGACACCCCGGTCGACTTGTGGCTCCCATGGAAGACATAGGTTGGCTGGGGTAGCTGGAGACTGCGGGGTTTTGCACGAAGGTCCCCAACCAAACGGGATTAGTTTGCAGGCCTAGAGCCAACCCCAAACCAAAACAACAACAACAACAACAACATTAGCATCACAAAAGGGACAATAAGGCTTCTCTTGCGAGAGGTCCGACTTTCGAATTCGGTCGGCGTGCGTGTGCCAATGAGAGAGGACACACATGAGAAGCATTACCAAATGCCTACGGAAATCTGTACCACAGCATTAAGACCGGATATACTCATATTCTCAAAAGCGACGAAGCATGTAGTACTTGTTGAACTTACGTTCCATGGGAAAGTAACATACCGAAGGACCACAGCATCAAACTTAACAAGTACTGCAACTTAGTAGACCGCATTGTGAGAAACGGATTCAAGACTGATCTCTTCGCTGTGGAAGTCGGAGCAAGAGGACTACCAGCGAAGTCGCTCTATAGTCTCTTCAAGAATCTAGGGCTGCCAAGATCGACGCTAAGCTCATATATGGAGAGAGCTTCGAAAACGAAACGAAAGCATCCTACAGAATATGGATAGGTAGAGAAAGGGAGGTCGAGTGTGTTGACTAGGACGCGGTTTCCCCGCGTCTTAGTCAATGCAGACTAGCTGACGAGGGCTTGATGCGAGCCGAAACGTGAAGCATGCGCGGGAAATTTAGAGTCCCTCCTCTACAGCCGAAGGGCCCGGATATGTTCGGTGAAGCCATCGCAAGCTGAGTTCCACACCTTCGAATGGAAAGATTTACGTGCATGCCCTACACCTGCTGCTTCATCGTTCGGAACCGGTGTAAAATTGTAGGTTCCTTCCCCTGCATCTTACTACGATCAAATTGTAGCCGACTGGGTTGGTACCACCATATGTTAGATGGCCGCACTGCAGCGGTGTTCTCGAATTTAGTCAGTATAGCCAGCAATCCAAAGGGAAGTTTCCGGTATGGCACCTACCTTCTCGGAGGTGACATTGGTTAGGTTAGGTGAAGTGGAATATTTTGAATAGGTATTTACGAATTTAATTTATAAATAATTACGAGTTCAAGTGCAATATGTATTGCCCACGAATGATTTTTAAACAAATAAACAAAATAGAAGTTTTAGGTTATGTTAGGTTAGGTTAGCATGCACTCTGGCCCCTCACCCCTCTGACTCGCCCACCCATACCGGAAAACATAAAAAAACATACTATTAGCATGTGAATAGACGACTCTGTAGTAGTGTCCGCTGGTGGCTCGCTCCCACAAGTAGCCGTCGTCGTCGGTGGCGGCGCCGCGCTCGTACGCCATCTGCAGCCAGGCCACGCGGCCCACGTCGCCCGCGTGCACCCCCACCTCCCCGCGCTCCGCCCATCCCGCCAGCTGGCCCCTACGCACACCACACTTGCGTCACGGCACGCTGACACTAAGGTTGCCAACTTTTTTTAGAAGAAATAACGTATTTCTGATTTCAGGGATGGCAAATAAAAAGTACCGTCTAATAAAAAAGGAGGAATTCCCCGTGGACCAACTGAGTGGCACAACTAGTTGTGCCATAGGGAATTCATTTGCCAATTTATTCCCCATGACACAACTACGAAATTCATATCAACTGAGTGTCACAACTAGTTGTGCCATAGGGAATTCATTTGCGAATTTATTCCCCATGACACAACTAGTGTAAAATTTAAATTCATACTACATTTTCGTGTGTTTCATCTCTAAATCACAACATAAGTATTATTTATTAAAATTTTAAAACATTTATATTTTTAGTGCTCTATGGACATTTCAGCAGTGATCACGTGATCAGGTATTTTTGAATAGGTACACTTTATGATGCACTGTATTCGATTACTGACGTGCTGTTAGCTTACATTTCATATCACACATTGTTTGAACTTTCAGGTAGAATTAAAGTATTTTCGCGTACTTTATTGCCACTCAAAAGTTTAAAGTACAGAGACCTAAAATAACATAAGATACTTTATTTTAAAGTACGGTTGGCAACCCTAGCTGACACTTCGGTCACAATTTTTTTATGGACATCCGGCGCGGTTTGCCTTGCTTCCCCGCGTCCTAGTCAACGCAGACTAGCTGACGAGGGCTTGATGCGAGACGAAACGTGAAGCATGCGCGGGAAATTTAGAGTGGCCACTCGCTAGTCCCGACCTCGATTAACACCCTCCTCTACTGCCGATGGGCCCGGATATGTTCGGTGAAGCCATCGCAAGCTTAGTTCCACACCTTCGTGGTGGGCGACTGGATTCAACTTCCAGATGAAGTAATAAGCGCACTTAGTACCAACAAATTCAAAAATAGACTAGATAAATATCTAACAAATAAAACATAATTCTCAAAAGGAGTGCTCAAGAAAGACACTTAAATAAAAAAAAAAAACTAATATAAATCCAAAGCAACTAATTTTAACTGGATGTAGACGTAGCAGCCAGGGCTGCCTGTCTAAAATAAATAAATAAATAAATAAAGCTGCTTCTGTATAAATTGCAGATCAGGTCCTGCTTGGAGTACTGCTCGCACCCGTGGGATGGCTCTGCCAAATACCAGCTTGCGCCTCTGGACTACGAAGTGTACTGCGATCTAGAACCACTGCAACACCGTAGGGATGTTGGCTCCCTAAGTGTGTTCTATCGCTTATTCCATAGGGAGTGCTCGGAGGAGCTGTTTAATGCGATCCCGGCGTCCCCTTTCCACCTTCGCACCACGCGCACTGGACAGGGATTGCTTCCCTATACGCTGGACTTACCGCGGGTGCGGACCAATCGATTGTGCAGATCTTTCCTCTACAGAACCGGTAAACTCTGGAACGCTCTACCTGCCCATATATTTCCCCCCAAGTGCAGTCTCGGGTCCTTCAAGAGGAGCGTGAATGGGCACCTGTCAGGCCGGCATGGCATTCGCAGCCCCCGCATACGACCGAATGTCCATGGGCGTCGTTAGACACCTTATGGGTGGCTCGGCGCCATATGTCGCGCTGTCAATAAAAAAAAAAAAAAAAAATAAAAATATGAATATGGAGAAACACAAGAGGCCGGGCAGCTAACAACAAGTAAAACCTGGTGACAGCGCCGAGGAGCGTGGAGGCCTCGAGCCAGCAGCGCGCGCCGGCCATCAGCAGCGTGTGCAGGACGTGGCGCGCGGTGCGGTGCAGGTGGCGCAGGCAGCACGGCGGCGTGTTCCGCCCCGCCACCAGGTACGACGGCACACCCAGCACCGCGGGGAAGCAACGCTGCAAGAGAACACATCAGCAGCGTGTGCAGGACGTGGCGCGCGGTGCGGTGCAGGTGGCGCAGGCAGCACGGCGGCGTGTTCCGCCCCGCCACCAGGTACGACGGCACACCCAGCACCGCGGGGAAGCAACGCTGCAAGAGAACACATCAGCAGCGTGTGCAGGACGTGGCGCGCGGTGCGGTGCAGGTGGCGCAGGCAGCACGGCGGCGTGTTCCGCCCCACTACCAGGTACGACGGCACCCCCAGCACTGCGGGGAAGCAACGCTGCAAGAGAACACATCAGCAGCGTGTGCAGGACGTGGCGCGCGGTGCGGTGCAGGTGGCGCAGGCAGCACGGCGGCGTGTTCCGCCCCGCCACCAGGTACGACGGCACACCCAGCACCGCGGGGAAGCAACGCTGCAAGAGAACACATCAGCAGCGTGTGCAGGACGTGGCGCGCGGTGCGGTGCAGGTGGCGCAGGCAGCACGGCGGCGTGTTCCGCCCCGCTACCAGGTACGACGGCACCCCCAGCACTGCGGGGAAGCAACGCTGCAAGAGAACACATCAGCAGCGTGTGCAGGACGTGGCGCGCGGTGCGGTGCAGGTGGCGCAGGCAGCACGGCGGCGTGTTCCGCCCCGCCACCAGGTACGACGGCACACCCAGCACCGCGGGGAAGCAACGCTGTAAGAGAACACATCCTTCACTCTTTCTAAATGCAGATAACCTAACTCATAGGAACCACAAACAACAACATTAACTGACAGAAACAACACAAACCACAACTTGATTTTTAGGTTTCCGTATCCCGTACGGAAGCCTATTACTAAGCCTCCGCCGTCCGTCCGTCCGTCCGTCTGTCCGAGGTCTGTATCTCTTGAACCGTAATAGATAGCCCGTTGAAATTTTCACAGAATATGTGTTACTATGGCGGATATAACAACAAATATGAAAAATAAGAAAATGTTAAAAATTAATGGGGGCTCCCATACGACAAACGTCCGAAAAATCGATTAGTAATCGCCATCTATTAAATAATAGATGGCGCCATAGGCTTTTTTATACATTGCATTGTTGAAAGACAAAAGATAGGCGGATAATAGCGGATAGATACGGAAACCTCCATGCGCGAGTAAAACTCGCACTTAACAGATTTTTCATAAACTTTAAGTGGTGCATGTCAGTCAGTCAGACTGGACTGCTCCTCTCCAATTATCCTCCAGTCCTCCCGGCCTTCAGCGGTACGGAACCACTGCTTTCCGCCAACGTACTTCGTTCCACCTAGCGGATGGTCTTCCCACACTCCCTTTTCCTGCCCAAGGCCGTCACGATTCCTTCATCGCAGGAGACCTTTGACGCAGCTGCTGTGGTAGCAACCAAACTGCACTATGGGAGTTTAACAAAAACGACATGCACCGCCTCAACATTAGGTTAGGGTTAAATTAAAGAAGATGCGTCGCCTGTAATTTAATTAATCCTTGTAATTTTTTTTTAAACCACGAAAACTGGTTAATAATGTGTGTTTGGGGAGAAAACTCGCATTGTGCCGTCCGTCACAGCTGCAGCAAAACTCTCCTGCGATGAAGGACTCGTACGGCCGCCAGTGTAGTATACGGTTACTCCAACAGTCGTCGGATGCATGTTAGGCATGTAAATAGTCACTAAAATATTTGTAATAATACTTATAAAAAAAAACCCTGCAAACTTTCTTACCGGCGCTTCTTCGTAGGTGTACACAATTGAACAGCATATTAGAAAACTAATTTGTGACGAGTTCAAGAAATTTTACTACCATATGAATGTTGAAACAACACAATACCAGCGGCGACTCCTGGTCCTGAATATTGGGTTGGCTCTGGCTAAGGATTTTTTTTTCATAATTTCATAACTTAGGTACCTACGCGTTAATTTATTTCTACCACAATGAGTTCAAAAACTGAAAGACGATTACGATATAGATAGTTTATAATATTTAGTTTAAATGATTTATTTTGCTCACATAAGATTTATTTGTCTGTAGATAGGTACCTACTGGTTGTGTCAAAGCTGTCGAGTTGCAGCCGACAACAGCGACGTCTCCTCTGGCACGACGACGACGAGACAGGCATACAAGCTTGAATTGTTACATTTTATTTGTACATGAAGTCCACTCTTCGTTCCACAGACAAGAAATTTTCGATGACTCGATCGTGAAAATCTTCTTTCTTCCTCAATTTTGTTAGCAACTCCTTTTCTACAGATATGTAAGAGTGCCAAATTACTGAGTCTCTCTTGTCCTTGAGTGCTCCGTAGATAGCTCGGTAGGAGTTTGCCATTATAATTACCAATAAATCACTTTAAATTTAACAACACTGCACAGGATTCATCCATACAAAGTCCATACCTACATAACGGAATATATGCAGCTATCAACTCGCGAGCCAATGCGCACACACACGCGCACACAACACACCTAGCCTAGCTCGCTAGTCGCATCGCATCGCACTTCGCACAGCACAAGAATACTCGTCGTGTGGACGCAGCGCGCACACACCCGCCCGCACACGCAACACACACACCTACCTCGCTCGCTAGCTCGCTCTACTCGCTACCGCGTCACTAAATGCACTCCCCGCTGCGCCAACTCGAAAGGCTGATCAGCGGGTCCGCGCGGGACGGGGGGGCATCGGTCGCTTCCGCCTTGTATGGAATACGATGGCGCTTCAAAATGTAGCCAACCGGCCAATGAATGCCTTTCAAATTTTTTTCAAATTATGTAACGGGTACGGGATTGACGTTTTATCTTATTAATCGTGGATTATATGACATAAATAATATAACTCCGAAATTGTTTCACATTTATTTTAGCCTGATACTTCTGTATTAATGGTGTCATTCATTTTATTTGGTTTGGCGGCGCCAACCTCGCCAACTGAGAGGAGTCGCCGCTGCACAATACAACAAAAATAAACAACGACAACAACAAACCACAAAAGCACAGACCTCTGTGTCGCGCGTGCACCCGTACCACTGCACATCGCCGTCGTCGCGCGTCACCCGCTTCACGCCGAGCCGGCGGTAGAGCGCGGCGCGTCGCTCGCGCTGCAGTCGCGCGGAGCGCACGCGCTCCTCCACGTCAGTGAGCAGCGCGCGTCCCTCGCCCAGGCGCACCTCATCCCACACCTGCAGCTGAAGGGATTAAATACAATTTATTGACATATTAATAAATTGTATTTAATCCTTTATCATTCAGATCAGGAGTCATCAGGAGGAGGTTGTTGTTGTTGTTGTCATTGTTGTTGTCGTTGTTGTTGTTGTTTTTGTAGTAGCAGTAGGGGTTGGCTCTAAGCCTGCAAACTAGTCTCCAGCTTGTAGAAGTGTGCATGAAATCCAAGGCATTTGGAGTTTTGAGGATTAAAACGCATTTCGTTTGGTTTACTTCAATGTTCTATTTTAATATACTACTGCAACACTGTTCAAGAATAGATTTGGTGCTCAATAATGTCACTCTCGATAGCTCAGTGGTGCAGACAGTCAACTGTCGCTATTGAATGTTAAGCAACGCTGGGTGCGGTCAGTACTTGGATGGGTGACCGCTGACCGTTGGAGGCTGACCGAGGTTCGGATTCCTCGTAAAACTGTAGGTCCCTTCCCTCCTAATCTTACTTGGTGGTAGGGTTTAACCGACCCGGGTTGGTACAACCGCACTGAATGAAACGTTATGTAAATAGTTTGTGTTTTCCGACCAGTTTCGTGTAGCCAGCACGATCAAAGGGGGAAGCACTGAGATGGCACCTAGTTCACCCGGTGTTATGGGCTGACATCACGGATGTTGTAGGTGATTAGCCAACCGGGTCAGTGTCAATAAAAAAAAATAAAAATAAAAATAAAGCTTGTGTAGTGCTTGTATGTAACATATTTATATTGATTAATTGAAAATAAACTTGATATGAAAACATAAGGTGGAGCTGATTGTTTATTAAAAAAATATCTGTCAAGTGCGAGTTTTACTTGCGCACGGAGGTTTCCATATCTATCCGCTACCAATAATATCCGCCTATCTTTTGTCTTTTAACAATGCAATGTATCAATGTATAAAAGCCTGTGGCGCCATCTATTATTCAGTAGCGTGACTAATCGATTTTTCGCACGTTTGTTGTACGGGAATCCCCCTTATTTTTTAACATTTTCTTTTTTTTTTATTATTTGTTGTTATATCCGCCATAGTAACGCATATTCTGTGAAAGTTTCAACGGGCTACCTATTACGGTTCAAGAGATACAGCCCTCGGACAGACGAACGGACAGACGGACAACGGAGGCTTAGTAATAGGCTTCCGTACGGGATACGGAAACCTAAAAATTCTAATAAATAGATATTCATGTACCAAGGTTTTTTTTATTTGTATGATATTTAAATGGATTGATATATAGCAAATTCAATATATAAGGTTTTTTTACCTTGACCTTCCTGGCATTGGTCTGGAGGTAGAGAGCCTCCGGGAACGGGAGGAGGAAAGGTTGCGGCAGGTCGCGCAGCAGCGCCGTGCGTACCAGCAGCGCGTGTCGTCCGTGCACACCGTCGCAGCCATCCGCGCTCGCACCCTCTGCGCGCTCGTATCTGTGTTTTAGAATCGAGATGAACTGTAGGAGACATGTTAAGGCGCAAATAAAACTCAAAAGGTCAACTTTAAACGAAATTATTGAGCTATTGGTAAAGAAAAAAAATCTGTAAAAAATATATGTTATGTATTGATCTTTAATTAACAAACATAGCGAAAGAAAATATATTTTACTACTTTGGAAAGGTGTTAAATAAATCTCCAAAAAATTACGAAAAGTACGAAAATTGTACTTTCAAGTTAAATTATCTTCAGATACATCAATTGTTTCAATACAGGACCCTCATAGAAATATAGATAATATTTTTCCCTACAATCGTAGCGAAAAAAATATTGTTTCCCATCTTTCCAACACATGAAATTTAATATATAGTGTGATTTTCGCGGAAACGTTCTTCGTCGGCGCGACGTATCAGCCACCGCACGAGTAGAACGAATCTCGCACCTATTTACATCAGCATACGGTTCGTGTTTCAATCATCAGTGCTCGGGTAGCACGGTTTGAGTCTTATTTCCGCCTTAACATGCTTAACGCAGGAGGGTGTTCAATAACATTTTATACTTTTGACCTTGCACTGTTAATATTTTGAGGGTTTATTACCCATAGTTTAAAAACTTGACATAAACATGAGAAACCATGTTATGATAAATGTTTTGTGATGCGGCACGTTTCACTCTGACGTTTGAATCAATAGAAACTTGAGTTCATTAGTTGAGAAACATTCATTAGTGGAACGGGAAGCAGCGGCGCGGTCACCGATGACTGCCTTAACACTACAGTACACGCGCCCTGTTTAGTCGTGTGAGTGCTTGCGTGGACTACGGTCAGTACTTGGATGGGTGACCGCTCGACCGTTGGAGGCTGACAGTGGTTCGGATTCCACGTTAACTGTAGGTACCTTCCCTTCTTACCATACTAGGTGGTAGGGTTTATCCAGGCCGGGTTAGTACCACTGCGCTGAGCCAAAGGTCGGTCGAAACGGCTATGTAAATAGTTCATCTTTTTCCGTTCATTTCAGTGTAGCCGACATGAAATGAAGTGAAGCACTGACATGGCACCTAGATCACCCGGTAGTATGGGCTGACATCAGGGATGTTGTAGCCAACAGTGTCAGTTTTGATTAAAAAAATAATATAAAAAATCAAACTGTCGGCTTAGTTCACTTTGATTACCTGAGTGACCAGTCACGGTAGCTCCACTGAATGCGCTGGCACAACATTGGGTCGCGCGACGCAGCTGCAGGTAGAACAATGGCAGACATGACCGGCGACGCTACAGCTCGAGCTAGCAGATCTCTCAGCGTGCGCCGCGCCGGAGGCCGCGAACTGTCCGGCACAACCAACACGAATTCGCTGCGGACCTGCGACAGCGGGTCCATCTCACGCGGTGACGCCGACAGCGAAAGTTCCAACGATACTTCGCGAACACTTGAATTTCGAACACCATTCGCACCTTCCCACACGCGCGAAAGCGGCGGGTACAGCGGCCTATCGACCAATACGAGTGCGGGCGCCCCGCTAAGGGCGGACGACCAAGAACGCGCGCTCTCAGCGAGATCGTGGTCGAAGTCTTCGAACTGCCTGATGATGACTGTGATATCTCGCGCCAGGCGCCGCGGGCGACTCGATTCGAGCCCGCTCGGTGTCGATATCGGCGCGATGGAGCGCGGCGTGTGCGAATACGTCCACATGAGCGCTGCCGCTAACACGCACGTCAGAAACAAGAGAACCCGCACTCGCGTACGCGCGCGGCACGCAACTAGAGCCATTGTGGAATGCACCCAGCACACGTTCCGACACTTTCATTGAATGATTTCATATATAATTTGCCTTTCGAGGGTCTATCAAGGTTTTGATCCATCCTAGTCGGATTCAAAGAATATAATACTACTACGTTGGATTCCGTTTCGTTTGTGTAACCTCGAACAGAACAACTGACTTTGACAACCATCTGACAGCGAACAGCTGTACTTTTTTTTTTTTTTTAACTGCTGGCTGGTGATTGTGTCAGCCCATAACAACGGGTGAACTAGGTGCCATGTCAGTACTTCATATCATGTCGGCTACACTGAACTGGAGGGAAAACACGAACTATTTACTTACATAGCCGTCTTGATCGAAGTTTCATTCAGTGCGGTGGTGGTACCAACGGGCGGGATAAACCCTACCTCCTAGTAAGGTAAGAAGGGACACTTATGGAGGCCTACCTACAGTTTTACGTGGAATCCGAACCACGGTCAGCCTCAACCGGTCGAGCGGTTACCCATCCATCCAAGTACTGACCGCGCTCAGTCAGACAGGCCAGGCAGGACCGCAGTAGCTCCAACTCCAAGGAGGCTAACAAAACCGGCTTACAGTACTATTGCACATGATATTCTCGTTATCACATAATGCCCTTCCAAATTCCGGGGACACAGAGTGCGTATTACGATGTATCTGATAGTGTCGTGTCAAACTTGACTTGACACTTGACAGTTGACGTTTAGATTTTCGTGCTCGCTCGATTGAAAATTGCTGAAATTTGGTCAGGCGAAGTGAAAACGTGCACGACGGGCTATTTCAGAGTTTTCAGACAGCGGGGCACAAGGGCAATTGACTATGGATAATTTGAAATGAAATGGCAATGACCACATTAGTCTTTTGATAATGTGCTATGTGATTTTCTTCTGAAAGTGTCATCTTGTCTCCAGACACCGCTATGAAACCGCCCGGCGCATGGGGCTACGCATTCTACCTCGCGTGGTTCTCCTTCTGGTGTGTGGCGGCGCTCGCGCTGTTCTCTCGCGGCTTCTTCCTCAGTCGGCGCGCGCTGCCCGACGTCTCGGAATGCGTGCCTCTGGACAAGTTCACGTGCGACGGTTTGCCCTCGAACGAGTCGCAGACATGTCCTGACGACGTTAGGATCTCCGCTATCTTGCGGCGGGCGGATTCTCCTCTGGTGTGCGGGACGGGGCCGATGCGTGTCGTGCTGGTCGTCGTGGACGCTCTTCGCTACGACTTTGCCGAGTACGATGAGCATCTCGAGAGGCCGCTGGCGTATCAGAACAAGCTGACAACTGTGAGGCGGCTGCTGAGATATCCGGAGAAGGCCCGGCTGTTCAGGTTCGTAGCGGATCCGCCCACGACCACGCTGCAGCGGTTGAAGGGGCTGATGACGGGATCGCTGCCGACGTTCATCGACGCCGGAGCCAACTTCGCGACTGCCGAGATCATGGAGGACAATCTTATAGACCAGGTCAGTACAGTCAAAAGTTAGACTAGTTAACCGTCTTCATACAAGCGCGCCGATTTCGCACTCACACAAGCACGCGCTGCTCGTACACAACCACTACTTACATTCCGTGTGCCGTGTGGGGCCGGTACTTTAAAAGAACAGCCCCACTGCATCTCTCCCCGTGTATGTCGTAAACGGCGACTAAGGGATATGACTCCCTTCTTATATTACTAGGTGGTAGGGTTTAACCCGCCCGGGTTGATACCACCGCACTGAATGAAAGGTCGGTGGAAACGACTATGTAAATAGTTTGTGTTTTCCGTCCAGTTCAGTGTAGCCGGCACGACGGAAGGGAAGCACTGACGTGGCACCAAGTTCACCCGGTGTTATGGGCTGACATCACGTATGTTGTAGGTGATGTAGCCAACCGTGTCAGTTTCTATAAAAAAAAAAACAAAAAAAAAATTCTCACTTTCCTCGCTTGTTGTCAGTGATGGCCGCCCCGCACTTATATTTCATTTATACATTTATTTTTTATTATATATTATATATATAGTAATTATTTTAAAGGATCTCTCTCTCTCTCTCTCTCAGCCTTGTGCCTTGTGACAGCCATGGTGCCTCGGGGCACTGCGTAGGTAATTATTTTAAAAACGGGCGCCAGTTAACCTATTCGTCTCCTTTTACTATGGTACAGCCGACTGTCTCTTTATTCATGCGTACGTAGTCTGTATCCCAAGAATCGGAGTAAAAAGAACAATCGGTGTTGTGCTGCAAGAGCACGGATGAGTGCAGACCAAGTAACACGACCACAAATACAGTTACCCCGCTGCATGACTTTGTGGAAATATTGGATAGCATTGACCTGAGAGACGCAGTGGGACTATTATTTTGAAATAGGTACAGGAATCCACATCACCATGATTGCTATCGCGTGTGGCCCGGTACTTGAAAAGAATAGCCCCACTGGATCTTTCCACGTGCACATCATAAAAGGCGACTACGGGGCAAGTACAAATTCAATGCTAAAGGGCGAACTGTTAGCCACCAAATGTGGTGGTCGGTGTTGCGCTGTAATTTACCAGAGTCTTTGCAGCACAACGCCGATTGCTCTCTTTACCCCAGTTGTTGGATCGCGTAATATGTATGGCTGCCTTATAAGCTGGCTTTGCGCCTCTCTGAGGGCGGTCGCGCGAGCGAGGGGTAGTGTCATTGACTATGTTAGATCTTCCATTTCACTTTTGGGCACAGTCAACCATGCCGGCTGTGTATAAAAAAAAATTTAAAGAAGTATATTGGAAAGGTGTCACCATGGATGCAGCTTGCATCACCAAGCTGCAAACCGACCTGAAACAAAGAAAATTTTTATATAAATAAATATGCAAACTGAAAATTCTACATACTGTGTGGGGTCGATACTTCAAAAGAGTAGCCCCACTGCATCTCTGCCCATGCATGTCGTAAAACGCGACTAAGGGATAGGCATAAGATGCTAAAGGGCGTCAGGTACTCCTAAATAAATGCATACCTTCTATTTTGCAATTCACACTATACTATTGTCGCTGTAACAGTCCTCCAACTGGTACCGGGGTGCAGGTAGTGTCGGGAGGCGGCGCGGCCGTGCTGCTCGGCGACGACACCTGGCTGCGGCTGTTCCCCGGCCGCTGGCGCCGCTCCCACGCACTCTACTCCTTCCACACCTGGGATCTGGACACCGTCGACAATGGTACCACCAATTTGTTTTATTCATTTATTCAATGAATTTATGATAATATTTTTATATTAAAAGAAAATATAATATCACTTTGTAGTGCTTCTTAATATTTATTTAAAAAGAACACATTATGTTTTTTTATTTATTTATTTTAGACAGGAAGCCTAGGCGATACGTCTAAATTCAGTTAAAATTTGTTGTTTTTCGTCATTATCTTAGATGAAAAAAATTTTTGTTATTGTTCTTGAACACTCTTTTGAGATTATGTTCTATTTGTTAGATATTTATCTACATCTTGTTCAACACAGTGAAGCCGAACGTCCTTTTGTCGTTGATGGGCTTTGGAGAATCCATCGTTTCTCTTCGTAATTTCTCAAAGTCGTTTCTCTGGTCTCGCTTCGGTAAATATGGACTCTTTATTCTACTACTACTACTCTAGGGCTGCCAAGATCGACGCTAAGCTCATACATGGAGAGAGCTTTGAAAACGTCACTGGAAGCATCCTACAGAATATGGATAGGTAGAGAGAGGGAGGTCGAGAGCGGGACTGGTATTTCCCCGCGTCCTAGTCAACGCAGACTAGCTGACTAGGGCTTGAAGCGAGCCGAAACGTGACGCATACGCGGGAAATTTAGAGTGGCCACTCGCTAGTCCCGGCCTCGATTAATACCCTCCTCTACTGCCGATGGGCCCGGATATGTTCGGTGAAGCCATCGCAAGCTTAGATCCACACCTTCCTTAATGTGCCATTTGCGTGCTGTATGGAATTAATTGCGTTGTCGCTTGTTGATTGATAAGATACCGGAGACGCTCTTATCAATTCTCAAAACCTAACATCTAAAAATTCGTTCCTTGCACTGCATGGTGCGTGAATCATGAAGTGTCAATACTTTTTGAAGATTTTTTGTAGCTGGTAAATGGAGAATCAAATTGCGTACGTAGGTATTTTATAATGCTCATGTTTGTGAAAAATAAACATGTCAAAAGTATTTATTTTCCAATTTCTTAATTCATTATTTTATTAATAACTTTTCTTGCAATAACTATGTATGTAGTGAAACATTAATAAAACAATGCCTTTTTTTTTATGGAAACTGACATGGTTGGCTACATCACCTACAACATCCGTGATGTCAACCCATAACACCGGGTGAACTAGGTGCCATGTCAGTGCTTCCCCCTTTGATCGTGCCGGCTACACTGAACTGGTCGGAAAACACAAACTATTTACATAGCCGTTTTTGACCGACGTTTCATTCAGTGCGGTGGTACCAACCCGGGCGGGTTAAACCCTAACACCAAGTAAGATTAGGAGGGAAGGGACCTACAGTTTTACGAGGAATCCGAACCTCGGTCAGCCTCCAACGGTCAGCGGTCACCCATCCAAGTACTGACCGCACCCAGCATTGCTTAACATTCAATAGCGACAGTTGACTGTCTGCACCACTGAGCTATCGAGGCTGACAGCAGCCTCACGGCATTAAGCTCACCTATTGTGCCTAATTTGTATAAATTGGTGTTCAATAAAGAAAATATACATTATACATTAAATTGTAAAATAATCTAAATTATTTCATCTTTAGAAAAAGACTAAAAGCATTTGATTTCCATACAATCAACAGTATTAAAAAAAAAATCATTATTGCATAACAGAGCGCTCTAGTCACCCCCACCTTGCAGCATGAGATCCTGAAATATTTTTTAAATATGACTTTAGCCGCCTTGCGACTAAGCCTGCCCCAAACCATCTCTAGCCTCTGAGGGTTAGAAATGCTAGGAAAAATGTAGTCAGAATTTTGCGTTCTTTCAACAGGTGTTCACTTAATATTCACTGTGGATCGTAAAAAATTAAATATAATTCTATGATCAAAGCATTTCTTAAATTACATTATTCCGTTCACACTCTAATAAAATGTGAAATTGGTGTTCTACTTTAGTGCAAATGCTGAAATTTGGTGAATTTATTTCTCGCATCATGTGGCCACTTTTGTTTAATGGAGTGTGTACAGATTAAGCCGCGTACAGACCTAGCGAGCGAGAGCAAGCGAGGCCCAGCGAATGCCCATCGCCGATGGCAAGCGAACCCTCGCTCGCCATCGTTTGCTATCGCTGTTACGGCCACACTGACTGCGCACGGCCGAACGGCTGTATCCGGAGCACGACCGAACGCCACCGAACGCAATCGAGTGCGCGTCTTCCTTCTCATTCGTTTAGCGTCGCTGTACCGTCCAGACCTGTTCGCGCGCTCTCGCTTGTTGGCCTTCGCGCGCTCTCGCTCGCTAGGTCTGTACGCGGCTTTAGAGTCTTAAAATTTATTTATTGTATGGTTCGACGTGAAAGATCTAACCCTACAAATAGTTCTGCTTATTTATAAATATTACAGAGGTGGATTCGAAGATATACTCGGAGCTACAGAAGGACGACTGGCAGCTGCTGGTCGCTCACTACCTGGGTGTCGACCACGCGGGCCACCGCTACGGACCTCACCACCCGGAGATGTCGAGGAAGCTACGCGAGCTCGACGACCGCCTAGAGAAGCTGGTGATGCAGTTGCCGGATGACGCGGTGCTGTGCGTGATCGGGGATCACGGGATGACCGAGACGGGCATGTTAATTTATTAAGACCGTTCATTTTGCGATGACACTCACAATGCTGTCCTTGTCTATCTGAATTTGCCCTTCTCCAATGCAATGCAGCGCCGTTTCAGAAGCGAAACTTTAAAAAAATTGCGCTTTCCACGTTACATTTTTCGGAGAATGTATAATATTATAGTATGTTTCTTGTCGAAGATTGGAACCAACTTCCAAGTACATTATCAGTGCAAACAACGTAAACCAATTAAAAAATCGGCCAAGTGCGAGTTGGACTCGCGCACTGAGGTTTCCGCACCACAAAAAATCGTTTATAAAACATGTTTCTTGTATCGGGACCCCCTAAATTTTTTTACTTAAAATTTCTTTTATTAATTGTTGTTATATCTGCCAAAATAACACATATTCTGTGAAAATTTCAACCAGCTAACTATTACGGTTCCAAAGATACAGCCATCAGACAGACGGACAGACAGACATTATAGGCTTAGTAATAGGCTTCCGTACGTGGTACGTGAAACAAAACAGAATAGGTGAAAAAATTTATATATACTCGTAAGGTCTTTCATTAGTAGGTAACGATATGCTAAGGGGTGTATGTGTATTAGTTTAATTTTTATTGTATCTTAATTTTTTGGTTGTTTAATAAATACTCTTACAGTGTATGTGTATCAGATACTGATCACGTTCCCATACCAATTCTTTTTTTTACGATATAAAAAACCTACTCACTCCTCAAATTTAATACATGAAGTGCGTGTATTTCACCTTAACAAGTATGTTTTTTATATCGTAAAAAAAAATTGGAATGGGAACGTGATCAGTATCTGATACACATACACCCCTTAGCGTATCATTACCTACTATTGAAAGACCTTTTATATAACTACACCAATGAACTATGAACTTGATTTAGATACATCCTGTCTAAAATAAACTAAATAAATTAATCTCTCGCTGCAGGAGACCACGGCGGTGAGAGCAGCATGGAGGTGACCGCAACACTGCTGCTGTACGCGGGCGGCGGTCTGGCCTGGAGCGCACCGACCGGGCAGGTGGTGCGTCAGACGGAGCTTGCCGCTACGCTCGCGACGGTTGTGTCACATTTTGCTTTTATTGTGGCATTCGCAACGCCCGCATGCAACCGAATGTATTTGACTTGATACATGAGTATCAAAATTGACGATGACACTATACACCAGTTATAGGTAATTTAAATAGGCAGTGTGGTCAGACTCTTGAGTATTCATGTTTATGATGTAAATATTAATGTTTTTGGAAATTACTTTAATATAATACTTATAAGGTACTAACAAAACATTGTGACTTGGGAAGTTTGTTTGTCGGTTCTTCTTCGCATTGAATTTAGAACTAGCGGAATTTTCGACATATCCAAGCGTAGGTTACCTACCTATGGATGAAATTATACAATAAACAATAAACAATGTCCGTGGGCGTCGTTAGACACCTTATGGGTGGCTCCGCGCCACATGTCGCGCTTACTATAACGTTCCTCTTTGTGTTTTCCGGTTTGATTCTTGCGATTAGTATGACTGCTAACAGAGTCGCAGACTCATTAAACATTTCTATTGAAGTTTACAAATGAGTCGTATAATTCCAGAAGCCGCCAAATCCATTTCTCTAAAAAAAGTAAGCTATAAACATACATTTTATTTTTAGTTTGGGACCGATATACCTCGATATGTCGGCAATTTATCGTAAAATAAAAAACACAAAAACCTCGTATCATGCTTTAATTGTAATAAATAACATTATGTGTCTAAGAAATACCTTTAATGAGTGGGCACGGTCAGGTTTCTCTTGATATTATCTACAAATTTCGGAAGAACAGTTTTCATGTTTTCTAATAAAATTTCGAAATAAACAGTTTTTTTTTTGCTCTCCTGAAAAATCCCGATATTTGAGATACGAGTTTTTCGAATCTCAATGACGATTTGTTTAAATTAAACTTTATTAATGAATGGTAGGTGCTGGGTCGGGCGCCGCCCGCGCCCTCGCTCGGCCTGCTCGTGCCGGCGGCGCTGCCGGCGCACCACGAGCGCGCGCGTCGCGCCACCCTACTGTCGCTCGTCTCTAATCTTGACCAGGTATGAAGAAGAAGGAAAATATATATTTTTAAAACACATTTAAACAATCAAAGAAATAACAACAAGGAAATTATAATTTAAAACACATGTTTAAACAATTACAGAGGAGGACAAAAAAGGACTGGACGCAGCCTATGCTGAGTCTAGTGAAGATTTCACTAGACTCAGCGCTGTATTTAAGTACAGCCCTGTATGAGTATAAGTCCGCATTACGGAGCTAGATGCCGTGTTAGTGCTTGAATTTTGTTCATGTTGGCTACATTGAACACTGACAGGAAATGCATTGCTTGTGTTTACGGCTGTTTTGGGTGAACTGATCAAGGCGGTGTTTAATTATTTTTTTTATGGAAACTGACACGGTTGGCTACATCGCCTACAACATCCGTGATGTCAGCCCATAACACTGGGTGAAGTAGGTGCCATGTCAGTGCATCCCTTCATTTCGTTTAATTCATTACTTAAATTTGTACTGTGTGGGGCCGGTACTTTAAAAGAATAGCCCCACTGCATCTCACCCCGTGTATGTCGTAAAAGGCGACTAAGGGATATGACTCCCTTCTTATATTACTAGGTAGTAGGGTTTAACCCGCCCGGGTTGGTACCACCGCACTGAATGAAAGGTCGGTCGAAACGGCTATGTAAATAGTTTGTGTTTTCCGTCCAGTTCAGTGTAGCCGGCACGACCGAAGGGAAGCACTGACGTGGCACCAAGTTCACCCGGTGTTATGGACTGATATCACGGATGTTGTAGGTGATGTAGCCAACCGTGTCAGTATCCATAAAAAAAAAATTTCTTGCTAGACCAGTGGTGTCCAACTGGTTTCGCCTTAAGAGCTACTTCCATATTTCTTCCCAGCCCAGCGGGCACCTTCAATTACGGATAATTCCTATGGATGACGTTTGCCTATAAATTTTAATGGGATACCTGGCTATTTTGATTTTCCGACAAATTTACTATATCTGCTATATAATCCATATGACAGCATGACAGCATTAGGTAATTTTTAACATGTTCATGTTTAATCTGTGTTCATGTTCATTTTGAAGGTAAGCTTACTACGAACCAGCTTCTATGGGCGCTGCCAAGCCCCTGGTACATAGAACAGACGGACGGACTAACGACGTAGGCTTAATAATATTGTCCAATACGGAATCATAACAAAGTAAAAAGCGAAAAGCATTACCAAATGCCTTCCGAAATCTGTACGACAGCATTAAGACCGGATATTATTCTCATATTTTCAAAAGCGACAAAGCATGTAGTACTTGTTGAACTTACAGTTCCATGGGAAAGTAACATACCGAAGGACCACAACATCAAGCTTAACAAGTACTGCAACTTAGTAGACCGGATTGTGAGAAACGGATTCAAGACTCTTCGCTGTGGAAGTCGGAGCAAGAGGACTACCAGCGAAGTCATTGTACAGTCTCTTCAAGAATCTAGGGCTGCCAAGATCGACGCTAAGCTCATATATGGAGAGAGCTTCGAAAACGTCACTGGAAGCGTCCTACAGAATATGGATATTATGTAGAGAGAGGGAGGTCGAGAGCGGGACTGGTGTTTCCCAGTGTCCTAGTCAACGCAGACTAGCTGACGAGGGCTTGATGCGAGCCGAAACGTGAAGCATGCGAGGGAAATTTAGAGTGGCCACTCGCTAGTCCCGACCTCGATTAACACCCTCCTCTACTGCCGATGGGCCCCGATATGTTCGGTGAAGCCATCGCAAGCTCAGTTCCACACCTTCCTTTATTGACAGGTGATGCGCTACACGGAGCGTTACGCAGAGGAATCTGAAGATCTAGACACGGTGCGACTGCGTGAAGTTACGTCGCCGTACGCGGAGCTGCGTGCGCGCGCCGCTCACATCGACACCGAGCAAGAGTTCCTGGCGTACGCGCAGGACGTTAAGTGTGTACAGTTTAATCTCTAATCGCCATTTTCACCATCTTTTTTTTATTTTTTTTTATGGAAACTGACACGGTTGGCCTACAACGTCCGTGATGTCAGCCCATAACACCGCGTGAACTAGGTGCCATGTCAGTGCTTCCCCCTTTGATCGTGCCGGCTACACTAAACTGGTCAAAAAACACAAACTATTTCCCTCGTGAGCGCGAAGTCTAAAACGCAAAATGCCTAAGTAGCAAAATGCCTAAAATCAATGTCTAAAAATCAATTTGCCTTAAAAGCAAAATGCCTAAAACTCAAATTCCCTAAGATGCACAACATCCAAAACGTAATTAACCTGAACAGCCGAATGCCTAAAACTTAGATTACCTAAACGACGCAATGTCTAAAAAGTAATTTGTCTATGATATTGTACTGTTGTACTGTCTACGCTGCAAGTATGCGAATATGTGATGAAGAGCTCGACGAAAACCCCTTCCCGCAGGTCGTTAGTGGATGCGGTCCGTGAGCTGTGCCGCACGGCGTGGGTGGAGTTCGACTCGCTGGCGGTGCTGCGCGGGTGTCTCATCCTGCTCATGGCGGTCTTCCTCAACTACCTGCTAGTGGAGGGCCTGCCCGTGGCGAGCATAACGCCCGTGTTTCGGAGCTCCTTCGTGCCGTGCGCTTATATCGGTGAGTCAAGTTTTGTTTTTTTTTTATGGACACGATTGGCTATCACGTACAACTTCTGTGATGTCAGCCCATAACACCGGGTGAACTAGGTGCAATGTCAATGCTTTCCTTCATTTCATGCCGGCAACACTGAACTGGACGGAAAACACGAACTATTTACATAGCCGTTCCGACCGAAGTTTTATTCAGTGCGGTGGTATCAACCCGGCCGGGATAAACCCTACCAGAAGGGAAGGCAACTACAGTTTTACATGGAATCTGAACCGCTGTCGGCCTCCAACGGTCTAGCGGTCACGCATCCAAGTACTGACCGCGCCCAGGTGTGCTTGACAACAGTCTACCGACCGCATCACTGAGCTAATAATTTTAACTGTACCAACTACCATTACAACACTGTGTTTATGAACCATGGTTTATGTAATAATAAATAAATAAATCAAATAATGACAATTCAAGGATAGGACGAAATCTATACTCAAATTAAATAAATCTGCCTAAATCTGTGTTGCCTGATTGTACAATCTGTGTTAAGCTTTAGTTGGTCTTTTTTTTTCCTCTTGCGTAAATTAGTTTTTAAATGTTTTTGTTAAATTTGATTGCTATAATGATTCTCTGTAAGTTTCCATTCTGTTATATTTAATCTGTGGGATACGGTGCTGGCTAACACAATACCCAACATTTTATTAAGTTGAAGTTTTTTAATCCCTATTTTATGTGTTACTCGTTGTTGTCTCCAAATAAATAAATAAAAATAAATAAAACGAGGCTGACAAAACGCACCGCTTAAGGGATTTAAGGGATATGACTCCCATCTTATATTACTAGGTGGTAGGGTTTAACCCGCCCGGGTTGGTACCACCGCACCGAATGAAAGGTCGGTCCAAACGACTATTTAAATAGTTTGTGTTTTCCGTCCAGTTCAGTGTAGCCGGCACGACCGAAGGGAAGGCTGACGTGGCGCCAAGTTCACCCGGTGTTATGGGCTGACATCACGGAAGGAAGGTGTGGAACTAAGCTTGTGATGGCTTCACCGAACATATCCGGGCCCATCGGCAGTATAGGAGGGTATTAATCGAGGTCGGGACTAGCGAGTGGCCACTCTAAATTTCCCGCGTGAAATTGTAGGTGAAGTAGCCAAGCGTGTCAGTTTCCATAAAAAAAAAAAAAAACCGTCGTCGCTTCAGGTACATTCGCGGCGGCGGGCGCGGCGCTCGCGCTCCGCTCGGTGAGCGTGCTCGAGGAGGCGACGCACGCGGCGCTGCTGGGCGCGGGGCTCGCCGCGACCGCCGTGCTGAGCGCGCTGATCGTGCAGCACTGGGACGGGGTGTCGGAGCGCTGGTACGCGGCCCGCGACGCCGTGCCGCACGAGAGGCTCGCGCGGGCCGCGCTGGTCGCCTCCGCCGTCGCACTGCTTTCTAACAGGTCAGTAGGTCAGCTGGTCAGTCAGTTTCTATTAAAAAAAAAACTTACTCATTCAATTCAATGAGTAAGTTTTTTTTTATGGAAACTGACAGTTGTCTACCTACATCACCTACAACATCCGTGATGGGTGAACTTGGTGCCACGTCAGTGCTTCCCTTCGGTCGTGCCGGCTACACTGAACTGGACGGAAAATACAAACTATTTACATAGCCGTTTCGACCGACCTTTTATTCAGTGCGGTGGTACCAACCCGGCAGGGATTAACCCTACCACCTAGTAATATAAGAAGGGAGTCATATGCCTTAGTCGCCTTATACGACATACACAGGGAGAGATGCAGTGGGGCTATTCTTTTAAAGTACCGGCCCCACACGGTTTTAATGTAAACCAATTTAAAACTGTTTGTACACTCATTTAATAATCCCACCGTCCCCTTTCCACCTCCGCACCACGCGCACTGGGCAGGGATTGCATCCCTACACGCTGGACTTAGCGCAGATGCGTACTAATCGGTTCTGAAGATCTCTCGTTTCATGCAGTGCGGTGGTAGCAGCCTGTAGTCAGTGGCGGGCCTAGGGTCAGATCGTAGAGCAAGCCGAAGCCAAATATTTCATACAAAATATAATATATGACTGTCCTGTTGTCAGTCAGTAAATTAAATAAACATGCTTGTATCACAAATTTATAGAAAATGTTAATTAAAAAATCTATGCAAACCAACTGCAGTGCAGTGCAGTTACTATGAAGACTCTTGTGGATAATTATTAATAGCACATTATGGTTGGCGGCATTATGGTTGACAGAATTAATGTGACTTATCAACACATATCATACATATCATAGCATGCCAGAGAGAGAACGAAGAGAGAGCCGACTTCCCGCCCGCCGCCGCACCGCGCCGCCACCCGCCATGGATATAACTAACCAAAGATTATGATTATTATTTCTTTAATTAGTAACGAATCGTGGTATAATGAACATCCTCGCGAACGTCCGATCCATCACTTCAAACTTCTACGCCTACCTTAGACATCAGTAGACACGTCTTTGTTGTTCTTCTATTGAAAAACTGAGATAGCACTAATACTGAGTACGCTTTCGCACTACTGAACGAATTATTCTTAGCATATTTCCTCATACTAATCGCTATACATACTCATATATTATTATACCACTATGGGTGTCTTTAGGCTAAAAATTGTATGGTACTCGAGAACGAGAAGGAAATAAAATTATGCTACAATAACAGCGGGAACAAGCGAGATGACTAATGTACGCTCGTATTGACTGATTCATCCATCGCATCGAGGCGAGAGTTCACGAGCAATTCCGAATGATACGAACGAACGAACGACGAGTCGCCGCGTCGCCGACTCAATGACCTCGGGCGCGCGCGAATGGCACGTGGCGCGATATTTAAAATGAAATTGAAGTACTATCGACTGTTTTCGTTTTCGATTTGCTTTCGAGCTTTGTTTGATTGACCTAGGGCAAGCCGGGTAGGTGGTAAATGAAGTCATAGTTTATAATCATAATTCCCTCGTCGTTTAGTTTATTTTTAAGAGACAATCTTGATAAAAGATATTACAATATTTATTAATATATATTACAATCAAATCTAATTTTTAATAAACAAAAAAATTCTTATAACTAGAATGGTCTTGTGAAAAGTATTTATTTAGAATATTTTACAGATTTAAGTTTTCTTTAAAATAATCAGTCGACCTAAATAACAACTTAAAATAAAAAACAGGAGTAATTTGACCTTAAAATACACTTTTCTTAGACACCACGTAGATAACTGTAAGTCAATTCACTCTTAACATACAATTAAATACACATACATACTTGTGCACATTGTCCAGGTTTAAGGCTGATAAGCCCATTCATGGGTAAAGTACACACTTAACCTAACCTAACCTCACCTACATAACCTAACCTGATTTTATATTGATTCGGATGTCATGTTTAGAACTTGATGAAGGGGTATCAAAACGGTGTACGCATTATTTGTGTGTGTAGTTACATAATCGAGGAGGGGAGTGTGGCGGTGTTCCTTCTGATGGGCGTGCTGGGGGCCGCGTGTCGAGCCGCCGGAGCGCCGCGCGACCTTCTGCTGCTGTGGGTCACGATAGGGGCGGCCCTGCTCGCGACGCGGCCCTACAGGTGTTGTTTATTATTTTGGTAGCAGAGTGGCTAGTAGTATGGTAGGACGGTAGGACTAGTATGGTAGGACTACTGGTCGTTTCTTCATTTCATTTGCAATAGAACTGAATAAGGACGATATGCCGCGCTAAAGGGCGACGAGACGGCCACCTCTCACCTAGACGCGGTCTTTCCACCGAGTCGTGCAGCAGGTGGGTCTTCGTGCCTTACTTGCTGCTTGATAGTTATCTTGTCCGAATACTTTGCTAAACGTGGTGGTCGGTGTTGTGCTGTAATTTGGAAGATTACCTGCAGCACAACTCCGCTTACTCTGCTCATCCTTATTGTCGGTATACAGCATGTGATATATTTTTTTGTTTGTAAATATGCATGAAAAAAAAATTACCCTGCGAAGTTTCTTGCCGGTACTTCTTCGTGGGTGTAATGGAACCTGATAGCACAAATTGTGAACAAGTTCGAGTGTAGTTTTAATGCCATAAGAATGCTCAATAAACGATAATATACTTCTTTCCTTACCTATAATAAAATCCAACGTCTGCTTTCTGTCTGAGTGTCTGTCTGTCTGCTTATAACTCGAGAACCACTGAACCGATTTTAATAAAACAAAATTCTACAGAAAGCTTAATTCTTCCCATCAACTATAGGCTACTTACTATCACGCTAAATAGCTTATGAGGTTAGCAGTGAAGTGAAATATGAGAGCGGGCGGAGCCGCGGGCACAGCTTGTTATATACAGGGTGTCCCAGAAACCGACGATAATCCTTTAACAGGAGATAGGGCTGCTAATTACCTCTCAGAATATCTAATTTTAGGTTTAGTAAAAATGGCTTAGTTTTTGAGATATTGTCATTTTTGTAAAAATCCAAAATTTTCTCCCTCAGCTCATTTTTTTAAATGCCACAAGTACAAATGTAAGATTTTCTTAAATCTAGTTTTTGTCAAATATTCCTAAAAAGTAAGGCTTTCACACGGTATAATTTATTTTTTGATCTTTAATCCTGTTTAGCTGAAAAACGACTTAAGAGCCACATGTTAAAATTTTTTCAGCCTCATCCCTTGAGTTTGGCCCTTCGCGGTGAAAAAAAAAATTACTACACTAAAGTGGCATTATGCAAAAAAAAATACGCCCATCTAATGTAGTTTTTAAAATGGTACATCACTTACCGATTTGCCCAATAATTTATGAGATATTGTTATTTAACTGTAAAAAGACCTCGGAATTTGATAACTGTTCTACCAACTACGAATTGGTATAAAATAAACACTTGAAGTAATTTGTCTTTATTAACCTGTTAAAGCAGATGTTCAAATAGTTTACAACCTCCACAAATGCTAGCTCGACATCTTCTCACAAATGCCCTGTTTATGCGTCGAGCAAGTACTCGATGCAAGTGCAGATACGTCCACCTATGCTATGTAAATAGTTTGTGTTTTCCGTCCACTTGACTATAGTCGGCACGACCGAAGGGAAGCACTGACGTGGCACCAAGTTCACCCGGTGTTATGGGCTGACATCACGGATGTTGTAGGTGATGTAGCCAACCATGTCAGTTTCCATAAAAAAAACCTGAGCTACTGCCGTAATTCTTTCTTTGAGCTCTATGAAGTTTTCCACCGGTTTCCAGTAAACTTTTTCTTTTAAATAGCCTCAATAATAAAAGTCTAACGGATTTAAATCCGGTGACCCAGACGTCCGATCCATCTGTGGGGATATGCTTGGTCTAAAAAATTACGCACTTCTCTAGCGTAATGGGCCAGCCCATTACGCTAGAGAAGTGCGTAATTTTTGCGCAGCCATCATTTTGCAACCACCTCCGTATGGCCAATGGTACATCTTCTAAAAGGCTCTGAAGCTCCTGTTGCAGAAACTCAAGATAATTCGCCCGTTTAAAGTTTTTACAATCCAACGGACGTCTTGTGGCCTCCTAGCCACTTGCATCCCCACAGATAGACCGGACGTCTAGATCACCGGATTTAAATCCGTTAGATTTTTATTATTTGGGCTATTTAAAAGAAAAAGTTTACTGGAAACCGGTGGAAAACTTGATAGAGCTCAAAGAAAAAATTACGGCAGTAGCTCAGGTTTTTTTTAAATGTAAACTGACATGGTTGGCTACATCACCTACAACCCGTGATGTCAGCCCATAACACCAGGTGAACTTGGTGCCACGTCAGTGCTTCCCTTCGGTCGTGCCGGCTACACTCAACTGGAAAACACAAACTACGTAGAATAGGCAGTAATAGGTGGGCGTATCTGCACTTGCATCGAGTACTTGCTCGACGCATCAACCGGGCATTTGTGAGAAGATGTCGAGCTAGCATTTGTGCAGGTGGTAAACAATTTGAACATCTACTTTAACAGGTTAATAAATACCAATTTACTTCAAGTGTTTATTTTATTCCAGTTCGTACTTGGTAGAACAGTTATCAAATTCCGAGGTCCTTTTGCAGTTAAATAACAATATCTCATAAATTGTTGCGCAAATCGGTAAGTCATGTACCATTTTAAAAACTACATTAGATGAGCGTATTTTTGTTGCATAATGCCACTTTAGTGTAGTAATATTTGTTTTCACCGCGAAGGGCCAAACTCAAGGGATGAGGCTGAAAAAATTTTAACATGTGGCTCTTAAGTCGTTTTTCAGCTAAACAGGATTAAACATGAAAAAATTTATTATACCGTGTGAAAGCCTTACTTTTCAGGAATATTTTACAAAAACTAGATTTAAGAAAATCTTACATTTGTACTTGTGACATTTAAAAAAATGAGCTGAGGGAGAAAATTTTGGATTTTTACAAAAATGACAATATCTCAAAAACTAAGTCATTTTTACTAAACCTAAAATTAGATATTCTGAGAGGTAATTAGCAGCCCCATCTCCTGTTAAAGGATTATCGTCGGTTTCTGGGACACCCTGTGTATATATAATCAACTGGAGAGAATATGTAAGGGCAAGGCAAAAACAGGCTACAATGTATACTTTTTTTTTTATGTAATCCGGTATGGTTGGCTGAGTCGGAGGGGCCAAAGCGCATGCTCCGACCAGCCAATATCACCTCCGAGAAGGTAGGTGCCATACCGGAGACTTGCCTGGATTGCTGGCTTCACTGGACTAGAGGAGAATACAACCGAGGCTGCTATGCGGCTATCTTACATCCAGTACGGTGGTAACTATCCAGTCGGCTACAATTTGAGCCTTCCGTCTAGTAAGGGGCAAGGGAAGGGACCTAGTTTTACACCGGTTCCGAACAGTGAAGCAGCAGTAGAATTCTCGGTTGGGTACCTTCGTGCCAAACCCTTGGCCTCTGGTCAGCCCAGCCGGCCTATTTCCTCCATGAAAGCTCCAAAACGGCCACGGTGACAGCAGACCTCCAGTACGAAAGACGGAGAAGGGGGTATCATACAAACTCAAACTTAAACTCAAGGTTTTTATTTGCAGACAAAGTAGCACGTGTACAATGTATTATTATTATATATTTATACCTAATTACATAACTACAAATTAAATAAAACAAAAAAAAAACAAAATACATAATAAAACTAAATAGATTAAATACTTATAACAACAACAAAAATCACAAAAAAAAACAACACATTGTTTGCAAAAAGGATGTGGCACAGCTCTTATTCGTAGGGTGAACCATAGGAAAGCTGATTTTAAGCCTAACCCATTTTTATAACTAATAAAGGCGACTAAGGGATAAGGACAAGATGCCGTGCTAAAGGGCGACAGGCTCGCCACCTCTCTCCTTGGCATGGTACTTCCACCGAGTCATGCAGCAGGTGGGTCTTCGTGCCTTACTTGCTGCTTGATCGATTTAATCTTGTTCGAATAATTTGCGAAACGTGGTGGTCGGTGTTGTGCTGTAATTTACCAAAGTTCTTGCAGCACAACACCGATTACTCTGCTTACCCCGATTGTCGGGATTCAGCGTGTGTGATATGTATGTATGTATGTAAAGAAAAGAGTTTAAAAACGCAAAAAAACAAAACGAAAAAAATAAAAAGAGAAAAGAATAAAAAATAAAAACAAAGAAAGAGACGAGTGTGTCTTATAGTGAGAACAAAAAAAAACCAAATTAGTAAATAAAACGTAAGATAAAAATAAAATCACGTAGGGTGTCACACACTGTACCTACTCTAACAGAACTACTCGTATGTTTAGGGCGTGCCGCGAGGAGCAAGGCGCATGTTGGACGGTGTCTGGGACGGGCGCGGGCGCCGGCGCGGCGGACGGCGGCGCCTCGGGTCGCGCGGGCGTCCTGCTCGCGATGCTGTCTCTTGGCGCTACGGTCGCTGCCGTTCGACACTGGTACGTGTTTATGTTGAGAGAAACAAAATAAAATGAGAAATCAGTTGTAAAAAAGTAAAAATTACTTTTGCGTACTGTGTGGGGTCGGTGCTTAATAAGAATAGTCCCGCTGCATCTCTCCCCGTGCATTTAGTAAAAGGCGATTAAGGGATAAGGACAAGATGCCGTGCATAAGGGCGACAGGCTAGCCACCTCTCACCTTGGCGCGGTCTTTCCATTGAGTCATGTAGCAGGTGGGCCTTCGTGCCTTACTTGCTGCCTAATATTTATCTTGTCCGAATACTTTGCCAAACGTGGTGGTCGATGTGGTGGGGCATGAACTTAATTTGATGTGGGAAAGATAAATTTTGCGAGGCCCTCTTAATTTTGCCAATACTCAATACATTGAACAACATCTCCACCTGACTGGCACCTCCTCGGGGGTGAAATTGGCTGCGCCTGAGGCTTCGACCTCGGGGACAGCCAGCTAGTTCGGAAGCAATAAAAAAAAAACATTATTGCATGAATATTGCAATATTCACTGCCTCTGTGCTCCTTTCCCATCTTGTGTCGGATAAAGGCTTTATAGTAAGCTTTGCCTTTGATTAAGTCTAAACATATTTACTCGGGGTCTCTTTTAATTTAATAGATCTAGCTGAATATTTTTCATGAATCAAAGCTGCATGAACTTTCTAGGCGCGAGGCCCCTAGGGCCGCGAGGCCGTGGGCGGTCGCCCACGTCGCCCACGCCTTGCGCCGCCTCTGTACAGTAGAAGAAATATCTCGCAACAGAAAACCATACAAACAAAACAGGAAAGAAGATGTTTAAAGTGCTTTCAATTAAGCTGTCGTTTTTGGAAAGATTTATCGAAGCGCTGTTAGGATGAAATGCTGTTCCAACGACCTTGTGTTATTACTTTGGCACAGTTTCATCTAGCCATCCAGGTTGTTATTCCGATTCCGTTGTCTTTATAATGAAAACATCATAAAATACAGCTAACTCGGCAACCTGTATCTGTGTCATACATTAGTATATTCTCTTGGATTGACCCTAGATAACCTCACATACATTTTGGTCCTTCGAGCCGGATGTAGATAGATAGAAAATGCTTTATTGCTCCAGTAAACATTAAACAGTAACAAGTACATTAGAAAATTTACATAAGGTGCAAAGGCGGACTTATCCCTTACAGTCAACCTTTGGATGTTTGAGATTCGATAATATAGTGGAATGTAAGTAGGTAGTAGCAAAAGAGTTGAGCGTGAGAATTGAAGATAAAACAATAATAAGAATACTTATTAACAATACATATGAGTACATGCTAGTTAAATACAAGCCATACATGTGTTAAATACATATTAATTACAAAAAATATAGAATATTATGTACACATAAATATACATACATACATACTCAAGTCTTGTCCATCCAGGTATGAAACAAAAGTAGTTTTTTGCTTTTTAGGTTTTTACTGGATTGGTTGTAATATGCAATGAAGAATTTTTCTGCGTTACTACTTTTCTCATATATAAGGTGTTTCGTTAGTCATGTCAAAAATTTCGGGAGGGTTACATACACACTCAAATAATACTTTTTCTCCTAACAAAAAAATCAAATCAAATAAGTAGCTGTAAAAACCAATCATAGTGACCTTGTGACTTACTTACAACAAACAGCTGTTCTGTGTTTGAACATAGTACGGTCATTGACCCCGTACAATGCAAGTTACCTACTGTTACACACAGGTTAATGATTAGGTAGCAAACACGTTTTGTTAAATTTCTCGAAAAGTTATGCTTAAAACATTTAATTTTTTTTGCGTAACGTGTTTATTTGGGTGTGTATCTAACCCTCCCGAAATTTTTGACATGACTAACTAAACACCTTATATTAGACATTCCGTTTTTAAACATTTTTAAAGTGAGTTTATATTGTACGGTGTGGTGCGGTGCGTGCAGGTCCGGCGCGTGCGCGGACTCGGCGTGGCGCTACCTGCCGGCGGCGGCGGCGGTGTGCGTGTGCGGACACTGGGCGGCGGCGTGGGGCGGCGCCGGCGCAGCGCGGCGCTCGCGGCTGCTCGCGCGCTCCGCTTGGGGCATACTCGGGTTAGTGCTCCGATGCTGTGGCTAATATTGAAGCTATACTTCTTTAGGCGAGTTATGAAAATATGATATGTTATGAAAATGGGGAGTAAACTCAGAAAAAAAGATCATCGTCCGCATACAAATGATTTGTATATCAGTATTGTAAAATAAAAAAATAAGATTTATTTAAATTACTACAGTAATTATTCTTCTTTTTTTTTTCTATGTAATCCTGTATGGTTCGCTGAGTCGGAGGGGCCAAAGCTAATGCTCCGACCAGCCAATATCACCTCCGAGAAGGTAGGTGCCGTACCGGAGACTTCCCTGGATAGCTGGATGTACTGAACTAGAGGAGAACACAACCGAGGCTGCGATGCGGCCATCTTACATCCAGTACGGTGCTACCCAATGCTATGGGTAATATTGAAGTTATACTTCTGTTAGGCGCGTTATGAAAATGGGAAATAAACTCAGGAAAAGGTCATCTTCATCATCACCGCATACAAATTATTTGTATGTCGGTATTGTGGAGTTTTGCCCAATAGCGGAGGGATGGTTAGAGAGAGGAAGGGGAGTAGGGGGAAAGGGGGAGGGGGAAAATCACTCTAAAGAAGTATAACTTCTAATGTGCATACATCCATTTTTTTTGTACAGTTGGCTTTGTAACGGGAATTGGTTAACTGTTTATTACAAGTACTTGGATGGGTGACCACTCGAACGTTGGAGGCTGACTGTGGTTCGGATTTCACGCAAAACTGTAGGTCCCTTCCCTTCTTACTAGGTGGTAGAGTTTATCCCGCCCGGTTTGGTACCACCGCACTGAATGAAACGTCAGTCGAAACGGCTATGTAAATAGTTTTTTTGTTCCGTCCAGTTCAGTGTAGCCGGCGTGAACTGAAAATAAGCACTGACGTGGCACCTTGTTCACCCGGTGTTATGGGCTGACATCACGGATGTTGCAGCTAATGTAGCAAACCTGACATGGTTTCCATAAAAAAAATCTTCAAACTTTTAGAAGCGCAAATCCGCAGGCACATTCCTGTAGGCGAAAACCAAAGAGCCATCAGCTGACGAGGAGGTCTTTATCTCCGTCAGAAAAAGAGATAAAAAGATAACGATCGACCCAGCGAAAAGCACGACATATCAGGGCAGGTACATATTACAAGCAAAGAAAAACTAAATAAAAGAAATCTAATATTAAAGAAATATTAAAAGTTAGGAGGTCTATTTGATATGTTATATTACATTGCTTGTCAGATAAAATTGCTATTATGGCGCTATTAACCACTCACGCGTCGCACGCCGCGCGCGCGCATATTCCGTGAGTGTCGCGGTGTTCGCGACTGCGACCGCATAAGGACGGGGTTACGGGAAATATACGCTTCTTTTAGGAAAAATTAAAAGAACACCTATAGCAAGTTTAGCATGGTTGTAATCGTTACAAAATTTCCTACAAAGTTATGTATAATTTGAATAGTACTGACCTTTTTTCTTATTCAAAATCGTGGGTTGAATGCTGCACTTGGTGAGGTGATGTTTTATTACGTCAACTCAGCGTGTTAGGGAATTTTCTAAACAAGATCTCAATAATATGATCACTGCACTATCAAATATGCACTCTACACTCAATTGCGCTTCTAAAACACCAAATACGAAATATATCTTGCTTTCGGCGCTTGGAAAACATCGTTCGAACACGGGCACTCGCTCACCGCCATGACACTGAACTGACTGGCGCGCACGGGCGTCGTTAAACTATTGTTTTCAACGGAGGCGATGCTGTCATCAGTTGAACTATTGCATCAGATCGAGAAGAGCATATCTTCACCTTTTTTTAGAAGTAAAATAGAGCCTTATCTTCATATTAAAAGAGTGTATATTTGTATGGCAAAGGTCGACTGCAGCGCTGGGACATACGTCTGTCCCAGCGACGCACTGTGACCATTTTATCGCTGGGACATACGGTTGTCCCAGCGACGCGCGAGTGGTTAAACACAGAATGTAAATTAGTCAAACATACTTTCACGTTGTTGTTAGCTGCCTCTTGGGAAGGCGGGTGGGCTATTCTCCGCACTGAGACCTCAAGACGGTCCGTTGTACGTTAGCAACATACATTCACATAAAAGTATTGCCTTCGCAGGCTACTGCTGACTGTGCTGCTAACGCAGCCGGGCAGCTCTCGCATGGTGCTCGTCCGCGCGGTGCTGCTGCTGCACGTGGCGTGGACGCTGACGCTGGGCACCGCGGGCGCCGCGCCCGCCGCCCTCGCGCTCCTCGCGGGGGCGCTCACGCTCGCGCTGATGGCGGAGGTGCGACGCAACCTCGCCGCCAAGCTGGGTCAGTTCTGTTGGCCCTCGTTCAGTACACACTTCTCGGTAACCATCGGGTTGCGTATCCGTCGTACGGGACCCTAATACTAAGCCTACGTCGTCTGTGTGTTTGTCTGTCTGTCTGTTTGTCTGTCTGTCTGTGTCCGTCTGTCCGACTATCTGTCCGAGGGCTGTATCTCTTGAACCGTAATACGTAGTTCGTTGAAATTTTCACAGAATATGTGTTATTATGACCGATATAACAATAAATAACAAAAATAAGAAAAAGTGAAAAATTAAGGGGGGTTCCCATACAAGAAACGTGTTTTTTTCAATGTTTTTTTTTGTGGTGTGGAAACCTCGGTGCGGCCGATATCGGTCGCTTTATACATTATACCTTCGAGTACGGAGCGGCCGATATTGGTCGCTCTCTATTCTCGGCCTAACGGGCTGTTTGGCCCTAACAAAATTATTTTATTCTTGTATCTCACTTAGCCGTGTGTATTTGAAAGTGATGAATTCTAATAATAGAATAAATTTCTCTTTAGGCGACAACCTCCCCCACAGACAAATGTCAGATTTACCGCGCTGTCAGTGTCATCAAGAGAGCGGTTATAATAGGAGGGCGTTGTACCTTGCTCTTTTGTTTTCGGGTTTGCTGAGTGTTTTTTTGTGGAGATGATCAAATAAGTGATGTTTTTTCTCTTTTTCATTATATTCCGGATGTATTGAGAGCATTTGTTTGTGCTGAGTTGATCTGAATTTTTCGTAAAAATACTAAGAAAATGCCTCCTTCTCGGTACCAATTTCGGCTGTTTTTAGAGGCTTGTTTCTTGATATAAATCTGTTTTCTGGATAAAGTGAGGTGATGGAAGTGTTATTTAGTTCCTGTAGTTGAAATAATATATGCCGTTTAGTGTTTGCATACAGTACATTTACGAGAAATAAGCAATTTTTGTGACCTAGTTTTCTCCATACAAACTTGATCGGCCGTTCGGGATGACTCGGGTGAATTTTATTGTGAACGACACGGGGGGGCTGCTGATACACAAGAAAGGTATGATTAGGTCCATTATTTATTAGTGTTTATAATAAAAATACCATGTGACCGATTTGCGGTCTAATAAATTTATAAAAAAAAACCTGAGAGAGGTCGTGATTTTCACATAGAACAACTTTACAAAATAATTTTGTCATTTAGAATACGTAATATATATAAAAAAATGCAATTTATAGCTTGAATATTTATTTGTAAATACAATCCATATGTTAGTTCATGAAGTTTTATGGAAAAATCTTCCAAAATGATTTTTTCGAGAGTAATGCGCCGGCGCCGATCGCGGCGCGCCACCTGGTGTAGCAGAAGGATTGTTTTGGTTAATGCTTCTGTAGCAGAAGGGTTAATGTAATCCCTTATGGAAATCTTTAATAGGCCATCGTAAGTGTTCATTCTAAATTTATAATTTGTGTAACTTGTGCTGTTGATTTCCTGAAAAATAAAGAAAAAAATTTGTATTTCTTTATTAGTTAAACGCAATGTCGAAAATTAAGAGAAGAAGTATTTTTAACCACAATTTCGATTTATAATATGAACATGGGGTTTTACATGTCCATTCATCGTGTCGTGTCTGTGTGTGCAGGAGGTGCGCGGTGCGACACGGCGGGCGCGGTGGCCTGGTCGCTGCTGGCGACGTACTCGCTGTACGCCACGGGCCACCACGCGACGCTGGCGCACGTGCGCTGGTCCGCAGCGTTCCACGCGGGCCACCTCGCCACAGAGCACGCGCTGCCGAGGCTGCTGGCCGGCGCGTTCATACTACTCAACACGTTCGGTGGGTCGTGTGTTGTTTTTTGTTTTTATGGATCTGCATCATGCATACTGCATCTCTCCCCGTGTATGTCGTAAAAGGCGACTAAGGGATATGACTCCCTTCTTATATTACTAGGTGGTAGGGTTTAACCCGCCCGGGTTGGTACCACTGCACTAAATGAAACGTCGGTCGAAACGGCTATGTAAATAGTTTGTGTTTTCCGTTCAGTTCAGTGTAGCCGGCACGACCGAAGGGAAGCACTGACATGTCACCTAGTTCACCCGGTGTTATGGGCTGACATCACGGATGTTGTAGGTGATGTAGCCAACCGTGTCAGTTTCCATTAAAAAAAAAAATGTGCGACTAATGAAAAAAAAATTCTTGCCTCAACTGCGACACCCCAATTGTTTGGTCTAGCCAATTTTTAATGCGGTTGTGGTGAGCGCTTTGTTGAAAATGATTTTGATTGGATGCAGGTGGACACCTGATGTTCGGTGTGGCTACACCACTGCTGGTGCTGTGGCGTGCGCGCGGCGAGCCGGCCACGGAGGACGCGCGGATGCCACTCGCGGCAATATTCTCCGTGTGCCTCAAGTTTCAGCTCTGCTTCTCTATACGGGTGAGTGCGGACTACAATTCAATTATGAAATAAAATAACAAACAGATACAAGTGAGAATCGAGTCTGCCGTCGGACGGTAAAACGATGTACGTAGTTTGGCAATTAAGTTCCGGGAATTTGGCTATAACTCGGGAACTGGCAACATTTCGTCGTTCATAACCATATGGCTGGAAAGAAGGGACCTTCCTTTCGTTCCATTCGAAATTTGAAATTAATGGCGCGCTTCGTTTGTTTTTTATGTGTGTTTTTCTAAAGTAACTTTTATAGTGGCGTCGTGAAAATGTGTGAACTCACCGAGAAACCTGGATCTTGCACCACATCCCACCGGCCCATTCCTCGTTCATTTTCACGAGTTTTTGGCGAAAAAAGGCATTCCAACGTTGCCGCACCTACCCTATAGCCCCGATATAGCCCCCTGCGGCTTTTTCTTATTCCCCAAGATGAAGTTGTACCTCAAGATAACTCATCATGGCCGCGCACAGGAGATCAAGGAAGCTGTAACCGCGGTGCTGAACGAGTGAACTTCGGAAGATTACCAAGGGTGCTTCCAATCGTGGGAGCGACGTTGGAATCGTTGTGTAGAGTTAGAGAGAGACTATTGTGAAGGTCGATAATAAAATTGTGTTCCTAACTTAATTTGTTTGTGTATTATTGAAAAATTCCCGGAACTTAATTGCCACACCTCGTATGAGCACATACAGCCTTTTTACGTAACACGGCTCAATCGAAAGTTCTTGGCGTGCCCTATCACCCAATATAAATTGTATCTTTGTAGGACCTTCACTGAAGAAGTTATGAAGATCGATATGACGATGTATGTCCTAAAAAATATGATTCTGTACGGTAAAACGATGCATTTTTTCCAGAACCCTCCATTTAGTATGCCACGACGATGTAATATCCAATACATCGTTTCACCATAACACAGCCTAGTTACAGTGTTTAGCCATATCACCGAAGTATAAATTTGCGTGCGCACTTGTATCGAAAGCGCTAAGTCCTCGCTCCCCTCTACTCCTTACATTAAATATAGACATTATGTGTTATTATGTGGCTAGTCACTAAATTCTTGTAAAAATATGTTTGAAAAATACCCTGCGAAGTTTCTTGTCGGTTCTTCTTCGTGGGTGTAATCGAACCGGATAGAAAAAATTGTGACAAGTTCGAGAGCAGTCTAACTGCCATATGAATGATCAATAAACAATACAAAACAATACAATACAATTAATATTTAGAAAAAATTCCAGGGCCCACAAATAAACAATAAAAGGGACATGCTCCATTTTTTACATTACATTTGGCCATTTATTAATGACACAGGCATCTAAAATGTACAAAATCCTTAAAACGCGTTTACCTCAAAACTATACTTTTGAACATACATCGTTTTACCGTCCGACGGCAGAAGTGTACTCAATATACAAAGTACACGCATCAGCTTAAAGCTGCTAGTGTACCCTTTTTTTTATGTAATCCGGTATTGGTCGCTGAGTCGGTGGGGCCAAATGGCCAAAGCAATTGCTTCAACCAGCCAATAATCACCCAGAGAAGGTAGGTGCCATACCGGAGACTTCCCTGGATTGCTGGCTATACTAGACTAGAGGAGAACACAGCCGACGCTGCTATGCGGCCATCTTACGTCCAGTACGGTGGTATAACCCCAGTCGGCTACAATTTGAGCCTACCATCTAGTAAGGGGCAAGGGAAGGGACCTACAGTTTTACACTGGTTCGGAACGGTGAAGCAGCACGTGTAGGTATGCACGTAAATTTTTTCTTAAAAAAAACTCATAGGTACACGCCGACCGGATTCGAACCTCGGACCTCTCGCATGAGAAGCCGATGCCCAAACCTCTCGGCCACCCGCCGCTCAGCTCGGCTCACTACAACAATAATTTATATAAGTGAGGGATAAAAAAAAAAAGATCCGAAGTCTTGGAACGACTTGCAAGCGCAACGGCCACTCCATAACCAACAAAAAAAATAACTATGACACAAACAACACCAGTGACAACAACAACACCAGTGACAACAACAACATCAGTGACAACAACAACACAATTCTTGTTGACAGCTGCTGGGCTGCATGATGGCAGCGACGGTGCACTGCCGCCACCTGATGGTGTGGAGCGTGTTCGCTCCCAAGCTGATGTACGAGGCGGGCGGGGCGCTGGCGGCGATGCTCGGCGCCACGCTGGGCTTCCTGCTCGTGCTGCGCGCGTGCCGCGTCGACCGCACGTCCAGCGTCGACGCTCACGGCGACAGCTGACGCTCGTAGCGACACAAAATAAAAAAACACAACAACACAACGACAAAATACACAACACCTGCGGCGGCAGCGGCAACGGGCTGACATCACGAGTGTACTAAGTGGGTGATGTAGCCAATTATGGCAGGTTCCATAAAAACACGACAACAACAACGTACAACGCACTGTTTGTGGTCTCAGCGCGGAGAGTGGCCCATCCCTCTCTAACGCAAAAACTGGGCAGCAAACAACAAAACAAGAACAACAATAACAAGAACAACATCACAACAATAACAACAACAACAACATAACAACAATATCAACAACAACGCACCAACAACAACAAAAACAACAATGCTGTCTCCGCGCACAAGTATTGAGTTGCATGATATTTTGTGAATGAGTTTTGGCATAATGTGTATTGACGCAACCGAATCGTCTCATGAAACTGTCCTCACCAAAATGCCATGCCAGCTGATTGGTGGAGCTAGCAGGGCTACCAGTGCTTCCATATGATATTGACACTGTTTCGATAAAGCGTGCCATGAACAACGTACTCCGAATTATTATTTTTTTCCTTTCCGTACTGCAATCTGTCTGCAAGTCGACATTCATCAGCGGTTGAGTCAATGTAAATACAAAATCACAATGTACGGCCCGGCATACTTTACTAGGCGGCAGATTCGAGGTTGTTGCTCTCACTCATTCACCAAAGACAAACGAAAGCAGATATGACATTTCAAAATGAACCGTTTACAGACCGTTCACAGTTATTTTACCTCTAGCTATTGTTGGCTTTACTGAGCTCTGTGTTGCCATAATCGGTTTGTACGATTCCACTGTATAAAATGTTTAATGTATTTATCAATTTGTTAATAACTATAGTATTAACGATTGTAGAGATATTTGTATCTTAGGTAGCTCAGAGGAAAACACAAACGAGGCTGCTATGCGGCCATCTTAAATCCAGTACGGTGGTACCAACCCAGTCAGGGCAAGGGAAGGGACCAACAGTTTTACACCGGTTCCGAACGGTGAAGCAGCAGGTGTAGGCATGCACGTAAATTTTTTCGTCAGAAAAAACTCATTGGTACACGCCGGGCGGATTCGAACCGAAGACCTCTCGCATGAGAAGCCAATGCCCAAACCACTCGGCCACCCGCCGCTTAAATGTGTATATAAATTTATATTCCACTACCACAGCGAAAGTACTGGGCAAGGACCGTGCTGTTGAAGTGAAGGATACTAGAGTATTACCAACGAACGTTCGGCGAACGGTCGTTGATTTGTAAATATTTTGGAAATTGCGTGATATACGTGCACTTATTTGTGATATGTGACGCCGTCGTCCTTGTTTCTCTTCCCGTTTTTTTTTTATGGAAACTGACACCTTTGGCTGCATCACCTACAACGTTCGTGATGTCAGCCCATAACACCGGGTGAACTAGGTGCCATGTCAGTGCTTCCCCCTTTGATCGTGCCGGCTACACTGATCTGGTCGGAAAACACAAACTATTTACATAGCCGTTTCGACCGACGTTTCATTCAGTGCGGTGTTAACAACCCGGGCGGGTTAAACCCTACCACCAAGTAAGATTAGGAGGGAAGGGACCTACAGTTTTACGTGGAATCCGAACCTCGGTCAGCCTCCAACGGTCAGCGGTCACCCATCCAAGTACTGACCGCACCCAGCGTTGCTTAACATTCAATAGCGACAGTTGACTGTCTGCACCACTGAGCTATCGAGGCGGACAAAGTACGATACGATTTTGGCAGTGTCGCAAGGGACACGTAGGCATTATCAGGCATTATATTTGTAGAAAACTAACGATCAACGCGCCTGCGCTCACCGAGCGTGCGAGCGCGCGACTGACAGACCGTCAACTCAAGATGGACCGTTTGGCTTATGTCAGTAGGAACAGATCGAGCGTATTTGATGTGAATTCTATTTAATATATAAGTCAATGTGTGTGAGATGTAAAATAACCAGGCTAGCGCTACTCGCACTACTTAGTAGAACTACTCTTTACATTAGTGCAAATTGCATTAAAATCTGTCAGTCCTTCCGAAGTTTACTTTAAACATACATAGAGAGAGAATATAGATAGAGATACATCTAGAGCGCTTAGTACTATTGGTCTATTAGGTTGGTACTCCTGTTGTTTGTTGTATATGGTCATCAGATTGGTATTGGAGTGACATGTAAATTTGTGATTCTATAAGAGTCGAGTCCCACCTCTTAAACGGTAGTGGTTATATTCTCTTTGAAATAACTGTGAACGGTCTGTAGTACGATTTTTGTCAGGTATCTAGTAAAGTATGTCGGTCTGTAGTAAATTGTAGGTAATTGAAACTACGTAGGTAGGTATACAATGTTATCTGGTAGTGATTTTCTGCCTCACAGGTTGTTAATTTTATAGTCATGAAGTATAAGTACACTTAATTCTTATGTGTGTGAGTTTTTGATAAAGAGAGAAAATGTGTTTAGTTTTAGGCAGATATGCTAGAGATCCAGTTTTTATATGTTACTATTATTGATAGTTTATTTAAATATTCATTTATATTCTTATTTCAATACATATTGCAGTTAGTCAGTCAGCGTGTAAGCATCCACTGCTTGACATACGCCTCTCCAATTTTCCTCCAGTCCTCTCGGCCTTCAGCGGTACGGAGCCACTGCTTTCCGCCGACGCATTTGATGTCGCCGTCCCACCTGGCGGGTGATCTTCCCACACGCCGTTTTTCCTGTCCACGGTCGCCAGTGTAGGACACGGGTACTACATATTGCAGTATTATTACTTAATACTTAGATATTATATTGGGTGTACTTCAAAAATTGTATTACTTACATAATAAATTATAGAAAGATGATAATTTTACGAAGATTATGTAGATCATTTTAATTAAAATAAATTTTACACATGTAAACAGAAAAGTGAAGTGTTGACCAAAAAGTGTAGCCAAATAAAGTGACAGATTTTGTAGATATTTGTATAAATAGAAAAATCAAACAGTAGGTATGTACACATACGTATTGGAAGAATAAATTATAAAAAACAATGTGTTAATATAATTTTTTCCGACTTTAATCCATTGAACCACTTTCTTTTTATTGACAGCGCGACATATGGACCCGAGCCACCCATAAGGTTTTTAACAGCGCCCATGGACATTCGGTCGTATGCGGGGGTTGCGAATGCCATGCCGGCCTGACAGGTGCCCATTCACGCCCCTCTTGAAGGACCCGAGACTGTACTTGGGGGGAAATATATGGGCAGGGAGAGCGTTCCAGAGGCTACCGGTTCTGTAGAGGAATGATCTGCAGAATCGATTGGTACGCATCCGCGGTAAGTCCAGCGTGTAGGTATGCAATCCCTGCCCAGTGCGCGTGGTGCGAAGGTGAAAAGGGGACGGCGGGATCGCATTAAACAGCTCCTCCGAGTACTCCCCATGGAATAAGCGATACAACACACTTAGGGAGCCGACATCCCTACGGTGTTGCAGTGGTTCTAGATCGCAGGACACTTCGGGGTCACCCACTAGTCGCACGGCTCGACGCTGGACCACTTACCCCTGACGCATGTCAACTTGTGTTATTTTAACTTTTCAATGCTAGATGAATTAGCGGACCCTCTCTGTCGCAGGTCCGATGATAACCGCCGGGTAGACGGGTGCTCGAACGGAAGCCACGTCGTGTTTTCATTTTACGAAGGCACGAGGGGTATGAGGTAGGAAGTGGTGTGAGATCGCGCGGAGCTCAGTAGGGAACGACTCGGTTCGACGGAGCGACGCGGAGACGTGTAGAACGTGTGTACCGACCGGGCACCGAGTTCATTCTCTACTGAGCTCCGCGAGGTCGCCTCTCGCGCCACTTCCTACCTCGTACCCCCCGTGCCTTCGTAAAATGAAAACACTCTACAAGCAAGCATACTTAGCTTATAGTCAGCCTCATACACCCTTTTGGATGTAATGCCCATATCCAACGTTAAGTAGAATTTACGAAAGTAAGTTCGCGAAAATATAGTCGCGACGACCACGCTGTTTTCGCTTTTTTTTTGTCAACCTCGGTAGCTTAGTGGTGCGGTCGGTCGACTGTTGTTAAGCACACCTGGGCGCGGTCCGTACTTGGATGGGTGACCGCTCGACAGTTGGAGGCTGACCGTGGTTCGGATTCCACGTAAAACTGTAGGTCCCTTCCCTTCTTAGCTTACTAGGTGGTAGGGTTCAACCCGCCCGGGTTGCTACCATCACATTGATACCAACTGCTATGTAAATATTCTTGTTTTCCGTTCAGTTCAGTGTAGCCGACATGAAATGAAGGGAAGCACTGACTGGGCACCTAGGTCTGTTATGGGCTGACATCACGGATGTTGTAGGTGATGAAGCCAACCGTGTCAGTTTCCAGAAAAAAAACGCTCGGAACGACGACGGGTGGCCGAATAGTCTGGGCATCGACTTCTCGTGCGAGAAGACCGAGGTTCAAATCCGGTCGGCGTGTACCGATGAGTTTTTTCTAACGAAAAAAATTACGTGCAATACGTAGGTATTGCACGTAATTTTTTTCGTTAGAAAAGCTGCTTCACCGTTCGCAACCGGTGTAAAACTGTAGGTCCCTTCCATTGCTCCTTACTAGGTGGTAGGCTCAAATTGTAGCCGACTGGGTTGATACGACCGTACTGGATGTAAGATGGCCGCATAGCAGCCTCGGTTGTGTTCTCCTCTAGTCAAGTATAGCCAGCAAACGAGGGAAATCTCCGGTATGGCACCTACCCTCTCGGAGGTGGCTGGTCGGAGCATGTGCTTAGGCCCCCTCCGACTCAGCCACCCGTACCACATTACATAAAAAAAAGCGTAGCATGGCACGCTTGGCCGACCTTGACATAAACTCAAATATTTCGTAAAATAATGAAGCTAGATCAATGAACTCTTTTGCACCTTATAGGCAATAAAATTACCTACAAAACAATGTGAAATATAATATGTATACTTGTTTGCAAGTACAGATATAAACAAAATTTGTTTTTGAAAAAAACAAAATTTATTCGATTTTTTTTTATTCTGTGCCCGCACGCGCCTTTTGGAAGCGATGGGGTGTAAAAAGAATCGAGGTCGCGCGGGATCATCTGAAAGTTACCGGTTAAGCACTGTCATTCTTTCATGCTTTTGTGGCAATGACAGCCAGTCGCGCAAGGACTCCCGACTCAAACAGTTCACTTCGTGGAGAGTAGTAGTGTATTATATTACAGGGACAGGAAGAAACAACAAACAAAATGCTTCCATAACATTAATTTATTATAACCAAATTTACAAACAGTAGGTACCCCCACGCCACACCTGCAACCCCCAGTGCCTCAGGGAAGAACTATTGTTACGAAATTATTCGATTATAAAGGAGGATGGGCTAAAATGTATGGGAGTTGGTCTACCCCTCCTCTAACAATAAATGATATATCAATAGAAAGATCTTTCCAAGAAAACCATTTCGTCCAAACATACCTAACATCTATTGTTAGTACTTTACGAGTTATCATCACTTTAAGTTGTATTAACATAGAACCTTATCATAATAATGTGCTTACCTATGTACGATGATCATCGTTCTAGGAAGGGTAAGTACTTAGGCCCACTTGCACCAACACGAATTTAAGATATAAACCAGTTTAACTCGTTAAGCTAACGCCCGTTGACTGGGAACCGCGTTTAAATCCATAACTCGCTACTTAACTCTAAACTCGTGTTGGTGCAAGTGGGCCTTAGAGCGAAACAGTACCAAAATGACCGAGCGGTATTGAAACCAAAAAAATTGTATTTTAATCATTACGGTTTCAATACTGTTCGGTCATTTTGGTACTGTTTCGCTCTAAGTACTCAACCTTCCTAGAACGATGATCATCGTACAGAGGTAAGCATATTACTATGATAAGGTTCTATGTTTATACAACTTAAAAGTGATATAACTCCTAAAGTACTAATAATTGACGTCGGCTGCCATACTAAAAAATGTTCTATATAAATCAACCTTTCCATTGATATAACACTCATAGCTAGAGGAGGGGTAGACCAAAATGCTCATTCTCCTTTAACGGCTTCAATCAGGGTCGTCTCCGAGCTATGTGGCTCGACGTAAGTAATAACATAATGTAAGTAAAGCCGTTCAATTTTCTAATATTGTTTAACAACCACGGTAACCCAACCCATGGTGTTACAAAAGTGAATTAAATTAATAAATAACGATTTACTATAACAATGACAGTTCTTGCTAGTACTGCTCATTAGAAAAAAAAATTATCAACACAAAACAAAGGAGGATGGGCAAAAATGTATGGGAGTTGGTCTACCCCTCCTCTAACAATGAATCATATATCAATAGAAATGTCTTTTCAAGAAAACCATTTTGTCCAAACATACCTAACATATACAGGGTGTCCAAAGTGTGATGTGGAATATCGAAGGATCGTGATATGTATCGTGTGTAAAGTGCAGTGATGAAAGAATTTTTTTTAAATCTCAATTATTTCCAATTTTGCCATTTTCTAACAAAGTAAATGCATACGATAGTGTGATCGCGCTCTATGCTTGTGCACGGCCGCGTAGGGCTATGCGAGGGACGCGGCGCGAGGCGCGCGGTTCGCGATCGCGAGGCGTGAGATGCGCGGGCGCGGGGCGCGCGCGGCGCTGACGAGCGAGAATCATAGATTTCGATATAAGACGTAGCATACCTACCTACTACACTGCAATAAGGCATGTAGGTGTATGTATGTATGTAGCCAGTAAAAAGTAAATGATTATCTACATACCTCAAATGATGTGAAGGTTTTCTACGTGATCTCCTTGCAGCTCGATGCATTATGACGAGACCCGGGCGATGCAGTAGCGGGTCTAGATTGCCATGTTCCCGTAAACAGTACAATGCACGCACAATCACTTCAGCCAGCACCGGCAGTCTGACGCCTGTTTGGAAATCTTTCACGATAAATGCGTTTGAAGCCCATTTCCGTTTGCTGCTCCATACGCGAGCAACATATCCACATATTCGTTATTCGTGAATGGAACTTTTAACAAGTACGTATGTTAAACACGAGCGCGAAACTTTCACTAATTCAATTTACGAATCGAATTACCAAAAATACGTCAACACGGTCGGCCGCCCGTGACATACTGACAGACTGACACACATTGATCTTCCGCGCCGCGTGACCGGCTGGACTGAAGCGCAATGCAGGTCGGTCGCATACAGGCAGCGCGGCGCGCCGCCCTCCGCGCCCGCGCCGCCCTCCGCGCCCGCGCGGCGTCCTTTGATGGCAGCGCACGATGCCGCCACCGGGCGGCATCGTGCGATGCCTGCTTTGATAGCAGCGTGCGATGCCGACACGGGGCGGCGCGGGGGCGCAACAGCGCGGTGCGGTGCGGTGCTATAGCGAACATTCGACCCGGCCGGCGCGCCCGCCGCGCCGCCCCGCCTCCTCCGCACCGCCGCGGTCTGGTCACTTAGAGCGCGCATAGATTGACTAAATTGAAAACTTTGAAAATTCATATCTCGAAAACTAGTATGGATAGGACCATTTTTCTTTTTTTTAATGTGTTTATTAGATGATATACAATAGCTCATTTCGATATTGCTGAACAGACCCTGGACACCCTGTATTGTTAGTACTTTAGGATTTATATAACTTTAAGTTTTATAAACATAGAACCTTATCATAGTAATATGCTTACCTCTGTACGGTGATCATCGTTCTAGGAAGATTAAGTACTTAGAGCGAAACAGTACCAAAATGATCGAACGGTATTGACACCAAAAAAATTTTACCTATTTTAATCATTACGGTTTCAATACCGCTCGGTCATTTGGGAACTGTTTCGCTCTAAGTACTTACCCTTCCTAGAACGATGATCATCGTACAGAGGTAAGCATATTACTATGATAAGGTTCTATGTTTATACAACTTAAAAGTGATATAACTCCTAAAGTACTAATAATTGACGTCGGCTGCCATACTAAAAATGTTCTATAACCTTTCCATTGATATAATACTCACAGCTAGAGGAGGGGTAGACCAAAACGCTCATTCTCCTTTCATCGTGAGAATGGCATCTCAGGGTGCAAAGATCTAATCCCCGAATGTATCAGGATGTTTAATTTATGACCTGAAGTAACACTACACTGCCGACCGTGCACGGGAAAACGGGAGTGTGGGAAGATCACCCGCCAGGTGGAGCGACGGCATCAAGTATGGCGGCGGAAAGAAGTGGTGAAGGCCGCAGGGATTGGAGAGGCTATGTCCAGCAGTGAACATTAAATACTGAAGTCGTGAATTTATTGGCACAAATGTGAAAGAAATAGTGCAAACTCATCAATTCGATGTAAACTCCACATACCTAACGAATAAAAATATTTGACTGTTGGGTATATCAACGATAGTGAAGTTGTTGCATAAAGAATAATTATTTAAAATTAAATGTTCTCAACATTTCGACAAAACTGGGCAGTTATGAAGCAACACCAAGTCAAGGTAAGGGATTCAAACCCCCCCTGAAACTAAAAAAACTTTGCAAACTAACTAGGAATGCAATGGTTCGACCACCTAGAAAAATTTCTATGTTTGTTCCAGTATTGGAATTTCCTTTGTTCAAATTTGAAACCCCCCCTGAACCAAAATCCTGGTGGGCACACCCGTGATCGCTATTACCTACGCATTAGCTACTATCGCTAGATTTGCGATAATCGCTCTTCCGTCACAAGATGCCGTGATTAGCTCATATGTACGAGACAGGACTTGAATAAAAATAGCTAATAATGATCAATTGCTTATAGACTATCTGAAGGCTATCACGTAAAATTAAAATGCAGAAGTTAAAAACATAAAAACATGGACAGCTCGGAACTCCAGTGTCTAATGAATGATAGAGTTCTTGCACTTCTCGAGCGCGTTCAAACTTTAATTTACTACATTTTATGACAATGTCAGAAATAACTAGTCAATATGTCATTATTTTCTAGTCTAGTAGGTTGTTGTTGTTGTTTGCTGCCCAGCCTCTTGGGAAGGCGGGTGGGCCATTCTCCGCAATGAGACCTCAAGACGGTCCGTTGTACGTTGCAGTTAGTCTAGTAGGTATGAGGCAAACTCCTGCGTTCGGTAAACTAGCACGATTCCATATTGAATCTTATGCTGTCGTCACCAATGTCGTATTTGGCATCGGACACTAGAAGTTGACTTGACATTTTTAATATTTTTATTTTTGTATGTTAGCACTCACAGCATGTACTCGCTTTTAAAATTTCTTCATTAGTTAAATGTAAAGCCGAAAATGAAAATAAAAAATATGTCCCGACCACACTTTTTTTTTTTCTGAATTTTCGGGTTTGCTTTTATCTAATGAAGAAATATAAAAGCGAGTACATGCTTAGTACTAAACTATAAAAATATATTATTTTCTTTTATATTATTATTTTCTAGTATTTTTTGCTAATAGTACGCGCTAGCATGAATACATTAACACCACCAAGGGCACAAGCATGTTTTTAACACAACCAAGAGCCACGTGCGCTCGTAAACTGCAAGAACTATATACGTGAGTTTGCAACGTGTGCTAGAAACAGCCATTTACAATTACGTTTCAAATCGATGAGTCATGAGAATTCTATACTTTTGAATGTCTCGGCATTCTCAAATTTCACGTGATAACCTTCCCGACCTGGCGTCTTCACTCCATCCACCGTGCAATTCCTGATTCGCTTAAAGGGCGCGTGCCGCCCACTTGGCTAGCATTAGAAAGTAATTGGGCCCTATAATAGGCCATCGGGGGAGTCCTGTCGGTACTAGGGGGCGTGGGTTTTGAGGAGGTGTTGAGAAAACTGCGAAACTGCGGCGGCACCGCGCACTTCCCGCTCTAGGAGCGGAAGCTTCGTCACGTGGAAATCTTCGTATAGGTCAGCTATCTGCTCTAAGTATTTTTCTTGAACCTGTAATGAAAAAAAAAATATGATTGAAATTGAAAAAGGCTATTTCAATTTGTTAGAATAGAAGATTGCATGTTGGCTTCAGTTTTTAGGGTTCTAGAAACTTTTTTCGAGAACAGTAAGTCACTGAGACCGAGGCCTAAGGCCGAGCTGCGTTCCGATAAAATATATACTTCTCGAAAATATTCAATCAGTGAGGGCAATGCCGAAAGCGAACTATTTTAGTGAACGCAGCTCTGCGTTCGTGTAAAATATACCTATACTTTTTCGAAAACAGTAAGTCACAACGGGCGAAGTCGAAGGACGAGCTGCGTTCGAGTAAAATATATAAAGACAGAGTGGGGCTCAAAAGATGTATTATGGGCCTTGTTTTCCAACTGCGGCGTTTGTTCCATGCCACAAAGACAAAACCGACAACAACTCTTAAGAAGAACAACACACAACAGCAATAACAACAAAAACAACAAGGGATATGACTCCCTTCTTATATTACTAGGTGGTAGGGTTTAACCCGCCCGGATTGGTACCACCGCACTGAATGAAAGGTCGGTCGAAACGGCTATGTAAATAGTTTGTGTTTTCCGTCCAGTTCAGTGCAGCCGGCACGACCGAAGGGAAGCACTGACGTGGCACCAAGTTCACCGAGGTGTTATGGGCTGACATCACGGATGTTGTAGGTGAAGTAGCCAACCGCGTCAGTTTCCATAAAAAAAAAAAGTTTATGGGCCTTGTTTTCTAACTGCAGCTGTCGGTCCATGCCACAAATACAAAATAGACAACAACTCTTAAGAAGAAAACACAACAACAATAACAACACACAACAACAATCACAACACACAACAACAATAACAACACACAACAACAATCACAACACACAACAACAATAACAACACACAACAACAATAACAACACACAACAACAATAACAACACGCAAAACAGCGGTACCTTATGCCGCGCCGCGCACAGCTGACAGGGTGCGTCACACAACACAAGAAAACACAACAACAATAACAACACACAACAACAATCACAACACACAACAACAATAACAACACACAACAACAATCACAACACACAACAACAATAACAACACACAACAACAATAACAACACAAACAACACACAACAACAATAACAACACGCAAAACAGCGGTACCTTATGCCGCGCCGCGCACAGCTGACAGGGTGCGTCGGTCCTCAGCAGCAGCTGGTTGACGATGATGTTGTGCGTGTCGATGCCGCACCGGGTGAGCTCCTGCACCAACCGCTCCGTCTCGTACAGCGACAGGAACTCGGCGATGCACACGCACACGAACGTCGTCTGGCTCTGTACGCAAGTTACAAAGAAATATATTTATTGCAAAGCAAAAAAACTATTATCATTATGATTTATCATTAGGCAAATGATCACTTTCAATTGAATATTTCTAGAAACAACTGCAATCAGAACATTGACCATTGACTTGGTTCTCTTACTATGATTGAAAGTTTACACAACCAGGATTTGCAGAAGATATCTTTCGTAGCTTGAATGAATAAACGACCGACACTTGGCTGTATTTTACAGAACGTAAAACCAGAGATTCTGAGTCCATATATGTTAAAAAGTCTAATTTTACAATTTTGTCAGTTGGTCGCTTTCTGCATAACTACAGTCAATTTAAAGTGTGAGAGTTAGGGCCCCTGAGCCCAGTTGTCACTGCGACCTAGGAAGATCTATTGTGATCTATCGAAACTTTATAGCTCGCCACCAAGTCCTATTTCCGTTACCTATGAACCAAGTTATATCCTTGGGGTTGAGTGCCTGTATTTGGCATGAGTTAAAAATATAACCCCCAAGAATACGGCTTCCACTGTGAATGAGCACTTCACATTCACAAAGGATGTGTACGGACATTTCATCCTCTTTTATACAGAACCTGCACACCGGTGTGTCGCTAAGGCCCATTCGGTGTAGGTGTTTATCTAGTCTGCAGTGTCCTGTTAAGGTCCTTATTTCGTTCAGTTTTAGGTTTAATACCTCAGAAGTGAATTTACGCGAGTACCCAGAAAGTAGTGCCTTCGTGTGCTTCTGCCCGGGCAGTACGAACCAGTGCTGTTTGCTGTGGTTATATGCTCAGGAGAATATTTCTTGCCGGTATGTGCTTTTTGGTATTCCGATTATCAAACTAAACCTCAACCCCAAAAATATAACTTGGTTCATAGCGGAATTCGGACTTCGGGGTGAGCTCTAAACTTTTGAGAGATCACAGTAGATCTTCCTAGGTCGCAGTAACAACAGGGCTCTGGGGCCCTAACTCTTAAGCTAAGCGCAAACTGGCGCGATCAAGGCGATCACGGCGGTGGCGGTGGCGATCAGATAGCTTATATGCAATTGTGTGTGCGAGCGCACACTGGCGCGGCCGATCGCTGCACGCGTGCGGTCAGTGCGCGGTCCGATCGCGGCGGTGTCGGCGGTGGCGATCAGATCGCGCCTGCAGCATCTGATCGCGTGATAATCATAGGAACTGACGAAAGGATGGAGGAAATATTTATTAATGAGGTCTCAGTCACTCAATTCAGTAAAATTTTTAAAATTAAAACAAAAGTAAAAATAAGAAAGTAAAAAATTAAAAAAAAAATTAAATTTAAGAGTAAAAAAAAAAGTAAAATTTCTTCAATTTGGTAGTTAAAAGTACAAAAATTACGTAATTACGCAACCACCGCGGCACCACCGCCGTCGAATGTGAACGCTCTGATCTGCGCGACTTTTGAACGCCACCGCCACCGCTACTTTGGCCGCCACCGCTATGACCGCCCCCACCGCGCCAGTTTGCGCTTAGCTTTACACTTTAAATCATAATCCTAAGTCTGTTTTGTACCGCTCTAAAAACTTAGAAAAAAAATTTTGAGTAGGTAAAACATGTACGAGAACCATTTACGAATTTGAAGAACAAACTCTACATTAAATCATCTCATGAACGTATGTACAAAACTCGCACGTGTCTGTGCAACAGGAACAACGCTCTACAACCGAATTGTCTCTTTCTAAAGCTCGACAAACATTTTTGTTGCCAGGAACTGTACTTGCATGTATAAATGTACTTTACATTCGCACAAGAAACGAAATCACTCACGGGATCCTTAAACTGCGCGTTGACCTGTCTGATGATGGAGAGCATTTCGTCCATCTTGTTGCTGAAGACATCCGTGTTGAAGTCTGCCAGCCCGAACAGGGAGGCCACCTGGTTGATGAACGGAGCGACCTGCCAGATAAGACGCGGTTTTAAATCGAAAAAAAAAGCTAAATTCACTTTGAATAATTTAAAATAATTCATACATACATACATACCACACGCTGCATCCCTACAATCGGGGTAAGCAGAGTAATCGGGTTTGTGCTGCTAGACTGCCGCAGTCTCTGGTAAATTACAGCACATGCAGTGGGGCTATTCTTTTTAAGTATCGGCCCTACACTGTACAATAATTTATTCTGTTAAAAAAACTTGTAAAATATCAAGCATTTGATGAAAAAGTATAGACCCAAGACGTTAACCCTGTCTAATGCTGATGACTAAAAGAGAGTATCGTAAAATATATTCACTTGCCACAACGCACATCATATGTTTATGCAGGTACGACGGTAATAATTTAATAACATGGTTTTGTATGTGGTACGCTGCTAGCTTGGAAAGTAAAATTTTGGGAGCAGCAAAGGATTGGGAATTGTTGATGGACACACATGAGAAGCATTGCCAGATGCCTTCGGAAATCTGTACCACAGCATTAAGACCGGATACACTCATATTCTCAAAAGCGACAAAACATGTTGTACTTGTTGAACTTACAGTTCCATGGGAAAGCAACATACCGAAGGACCACAACACCAAACTTAACAAGTACTGCAACTTAGTAGACCGGATTGTGAGAAACGGATTCAAGACTGATCTCTTTGCTGTGGAAGTCGGAGCAAGAGGACTACCAGCAAAGTCGCTCTACAGTCTCTTCAAGAATCTAGGGCTGCCAAGATCAACGCTAAGCTCATACATGGAGAGAGCTTCGAAAACGTCACTGGAAACATCATACAGAATATGGATAGGTAGAGAGAGGGAGGTCGAGAGCGGGACTGGTGTTTCCCCGCGTCCTAGTCAACGCAGACTAGCTGACGAGGGCTTGATGCGAGCCGAAACGTGAAGCATGCGCGGGAAATTTAGAGTGGCCAATCGCTAGTCCCGACCTCGATTAATACCCTCCTCTACTGCCGATGGGCCCGGATATGTTCGGTGAAGCCATCGCAAGCTTAGATCCACACCTTCCTTATGCCTCACATTGTCGAATGCATTACTAAAATTCAGTAAAGACTTTGATGTTTATATGTCAGTCAGCGTGTATGCGTCAACTGCTGGACATACGCCCCTCCTATTTTCCTCCAGTCCTCACGGCCTTCAGCGGTACGGAACCACTGCTTTCCGCCGACGTACTTGATGTCACCATCCCACTTGACGGGTGGTCTTTCCACACTCCTTTTCCTGTCAACGGCCGCTAGTATAGGACACGGTTACTCCAACGGTCATTGTCTCTTTGGCTGACATGTTGTATTAATATGAATAAATTTAAATAGGAAATTAAAAAAGAACGAACACAACAAACCTGATTCCAGCCCACACTGATTGCAGATACTTCATTGATAAAAAAAATCTGTCAAGTGCGAGTTCTACTCGCGCACGGAGGTTTCCGTATCTATCCTCTATCAATAATAACCGCCTATCTTTTGTCTTTCAACAAAGCAATGTATAAAAGCCTGTGGCGCCATCTATTATTCAGTAGCGTGACTAATTGATTTTATCGCACGTTTGTTGTATGGGAACCCCCTTTATTTTTAACATTTTCTTTTTTTTTATTGTTTGTTGTTATATCCGCCATAGTAACACATATTCTGTGAAAATTTCAACTGGCTACCTATTACGGTTCAAGAGATACAGCCCTCGGACAGACATACGGACGGACGGACAGACAGCGGAGGCTTAGTAATAGGTTTCCGTACGGGATACGGAAACCTAAAAAACCAAGAAATTCAAGATTCTGTGTAAATCACCTTAGATTTAAGGCGCATGAGCTTGCCGAGCCCCTTCTCGACGACCTGCGGGAACGAGAGCAGACGCAGCGTGTGGCCGGTGGGCGCCGTGTCGAAGACCACCACGCTGAAGTTCATACTCTTCACCAGCTTCATTACCTGCGAACCGGGGAATAGGATACTCATACTTTATAATAGAAGATTTTGAACTCAGCTTGCGATGGCTCCACCGCGGGCACATATAATAATAATAATAGTGCTTGGAGGTCCGCCTCCCGCCGCCGGCGAGTATACCGTTTTTTGTTTTTCTCTGTTTGTGTTAATTTTGTATAGATATTTTATTTTATAATTATTTAAAATTAATATAAATATGTACTTGTACAAAAAACGTGAAAATAAAGAAATATAATAATATAATACTTGTATAATATATGTAAAATTAATAGAAAATTTTGAAAATGTGAAATAAAGAACACAATAATAATAACGTTTATTTTCAGGTACAAGTCCCACACATTATATAAACAATATGTACATCGTTATATTATAGTCAAATGATAAAACCTTAAAACTAGCATTAAAATGATACAAATCTATAATATAATATCTAGATAATAGATAAACATAATCTCGCAATAAAATATAAACAGACAAATATATATATATATATATTTTTTTTTTTATGGGAACTGACACGGTTGGCTACATCACCTACAACATCCGTGATGTCAGCCCATAACACCGGGTGAACTTGGTGCCACGTCAGTGCTTCCCTTCGGTCGTGCCGGCTACACTGAACTGGACGGAAAACACAAACTATTTACATAGCCGTTTCGACCAACCTTTCATTCAGTGCGGTGGTACCAACCCGGGCGGGTTAAACCCTACCACCTAGTAATATAAGGGAGTCATATCCCTTAGTCGCCTTTTACGACATACACGGGGAGAGATGCAGTGGGGCTATTCTTTTAAAGTACCGGCCCCACACAGTACATATGAAAAGACAGTCAAAACGGCAATTTTTTTTATTGTATTTTTTTATTATTCAGAACATCTACAGCTTAGCATTAGGTGATGAGTGTACAGTATGATTTGTTTTTACAACCCGAATTCTTATATTATATATACAATTTAAGTTGAAATTAGGTATCTATGTATGTGAACATGTGTAAGTGTCAATCATTTGTTTTCCGTCCACTTTTGTGTAATCTGTGTTTGTCATGTCATGGTAACAATGTCATTAACCAATGACATTGTTACCATGACAAACTTTTGTAAATAAACAATATTTTATTCATATCATAATACATAATTACTGAAGACGGCATTCGCCGAAATATATAAAATGTGTATTAAAAAAACATGTGTTCTTTTTCAATAAATAATAGAAGCACTAAAAAGTGATATGTATATTTTCTTATAATATAAAAATATAATAAATTCACTTAAGTGTAGCCGGCGCGACCGAACGGAAGCACTAGCATGGCACCTAGTTCACCAAGGTGTTAGGGGCTGACATCACGGATGTTGTAGGTGATGTAGCCAACAGTGTCAGTCACCATTAAAAAAAATTTTTTTTTATTCGGTCGCACGCGCGGTTTGCGAATGCCATTCCGGCCTTACAGGTGCCTATTCACTCTTCTCTTGAAGGACCCGAACATGTATTTGGGGGGATATATGTACGCAGTGGGCAGGCTGAGCGTTCCAAAGTTTACCGGTTCTGTGGAGGAAAGATCTGCAGCGCCGATTGGTCATGTCCGCATGTGTTATGAAAAGAATGGATGATATTAGACTAACAAAGGATATTGACATAGGGAAAAATGATAGAAAGAATAGCGGGAGCCCTAGATACATGTAATGCAGACCAGATCATGGAATGTGCTAAAAAGGGTCAAGTGCGTAGTACCCGTAGCCGACGAGCATGCGTGAAGAACATTCTGAGAGTGGACGAGGCGGCAGAGGTGTGTCAGGATCGCGGCGCGTGGAGATCCATTGTCTCAGCCTATCCAATTGTGTATGCAAGCCACGTAATGTAACCTAGTCAGCCTCGATAGCTCAGTGGTGCAGACAGTCGACTGTTGCTATTGATTGTTAAGCAACGCTGGGCCGGTCAGTACTTGGATGGATCGACCGTGGCTCGGATTCCACGTAAAACCGTAGGTCCCTTCCCTTCTTATCTTACTAGGTGCTAGGGTTTAACCCGCCTGGGTTGGTACCACCGCACCGAATGAAACGTCGGTCGAAACGGCTATGTAAATAGTTTGTGTTTTCCGTCCAGTTCAGTGTAGCCGGCACGACCGAAGGGAAGCACTGACACGGCACCTAGCTCACCGGGTGTTACGGGCTGACATCACGGATGTTGTAGGTGATGTAGCCAACCGTGTCCGTTTCCATAAAAAAAAACACATGTTGGGTCGCGGTCCCGTTACATTAAAAAGAATAATAAAATGTATGTAATTGAGTGAACAGGAACCGTACCTCGGCATAGCTCATCGCCTCATCTATACCAGGGAACGCGCCAACGATCTCCTGCATGACACCTTTTCCCAGCCGCATCGCCTCCGTCTCACCCTCGAAGTACTCCTCGGGGAGCTCCGTGAGTCCTACGTTCGGATCGATCTCCATCGCGAACAGGTTTTCGAAGCCCATCACCTTTGTCGGTACCTGAAGAAACATAACACTTTTGTTAAGTAATGCGTTTGTTGTTGTTGTTTCGGTTTGGGGTTGGCTCTAGGCCTGCAAACTAATCCCGCTTGGTTGGGGACCTTCGTGCAAAACCCCGCAGTCTCCAGCTACCCCAGCCAGCCTATGTCTTCCATGGAAGCCACAAGTCGACCGGGGTGTCTGCAGGCCGCTTATCCCTTAGTCGCCTTTTACGACATGCACGGGGAGAGATGCAGTGGGACTATTCTTATTAAGTACCGACCCCACACAGTACTAAGTAATGCGTTTTATCGGTGTGCTAATATTTGCCTTTTTTTAAAGGAATATAGCTCAAATTCAGTGCAAAGCGGGGACGCGCTAGGCGCTACTACGCACTGGAGCGTCGGTGTTCCAGCACATGGAACAATACGAAACGCAAATAGTACGTCCAGCGTCGCGTTCCATATGCTGGAACAGCAACTTTAGCATTGAAATATCCACTCTTATAATATGAGGACAAGGTTCAATTATACTTCTAAAAATAGGTGAAGATTTGTCCTTCTCGATATGATTCAATATTGCAAGCAATAGTGACTTCCCTCGGCGGAAAAAAATATATTTCAACGGTCGCGCTGAGTCGCCATTGTCGTTAGTGAAGTGTGTTTCTGTGGACGTGTGACCATGAGTCGAGGGCGCAAATGATAAGTAATTTTTCGTATTTTGATGCACATATTACGTGCATTTGTGTATACCAATCGAAAGATGTGTTTTTAATTGAGGTTCTTGCCATAATAAATTATAGAGTGTAGTGGGTCAAAACAAAACATCACCTCATCAAGTACCGCATTTAAACCAGGATTTTGAATAAAAAAAAGGTCAGTACAAATCAAGTTATAGATAACTTCGTAGGTAATTTAGTAACGTTTTCAACCATACTAACTTTGCTAGGTGTTCATATATTTTTTTTTTCCAAAAAAGCGTATTCTCGTAACCTTTCCATCGCGCGCCGAGCGCGCGCGGCTCGCGCGACGCGGTAGGCGTTATATCGTTATACGATGCTTGAGTGGTTAAAGAAAACAATTTTTTTAAATTTAAAAAAATATTACACATTTAGATTTTATTTGCAACATCAATCATCATCATCAAGATTGATCGAACAAGACTCGATTTATTATATTTTCAAGATCGAACATCACTATCCGTGTGCTACCACTAATAAAGTCAGACATTGTCTTGCATGCATTTAACTCTAAAAAAATACGCAACTTCATGCGCGTGTCTGCGATGACATTTGTCACAGAGATCAAGCTATTTTATTTATTAATTTTTTTGGCAATCATCTTTTTAAAACATTTTGCCCAGTGTCATGTAAGTGAGGATACATATATTACGAACTACAGGACAGACCTTGGAGAACTTCTGATCGAAGGCATCGGAGATATTGTGAGCGGGATCCGTCGAGATGATCAGAACCGACTCGCGCACCTTGGCTAGCTGCACCGCCAGGCTGCAGCTGAACACACACACACACACATACACCGTTACAAGGCACATCAATTCATCAAGTTTTTTTTATGGAAACTGACACGGTTGGCTACATCACCTACAACATCCGTGATGTCAGCCCATAACACCAGGTGAACTAGGTGCCATTTCAGTGCTTCCCTTTATTTCATGTCGGCTACACTGAACTGAACAGAAAACACGAACTATTTACATAGCCGTTTCGACCGACGTTTCAGTCAGTGCTGTGGTACCAACCCTACCACCTAGTAAGGTAAGAAGGGATGGGACCTACAGTTTTAGGTGGAATCCGAACCGCGGTCAGCCTCCAACGGTCGAGCGGTCATCCAAGTACTGACCGCGCCCAGTTGTGCCTAACAACAGTCGACCGACGGCACCACTGAGCTACCGAGGCTGACATTTTAAATTGTGGTAAACGGAAGGTACAGTTTTACGTGGAATCCGAACCACAGTCAGCCTCTAACAGTCGAGCGGTCACCCATCCAGATAGTGAAAATGTTATTGCGTATGTCCATCACATTCAAGCAGAAAAATTGTTTGGCCTTCGTTCTTGTGAACACTTCAATCAGTCCGACCTAGATCGTATCACACACTACATTTGTGGTACACCCATTGACATATACCTATATTACTAACTAGACGACACGCCCATATGATAGTAATAAGAACTTTATAATATCACTAAAGTGGATGTCAAAAATATTTGTTATAAAATTATTCATTCAAACTAGTCTCAAATTAACCGGTAACGTTAAGAAGGGCATGTGCGGGTCCCAATTCTTTTTACACCCCCTCGCTTCCTCGGTCAGAAATTGAAAAGATTTTTTTTAGTAAATTGTTATTTAAAAAAAATATTTATTAAATATCTGTACTTCTAAACAAGTAAAGTCTCACATGTTTTGTAGTTAATTTCATTGTCTTTAAGGTGCAAAAAAGTTCATTAATCTAGCTGCATGATTTTACGAAATATTTGAGTTTATATCAAGGTCGACGCTCGCGGTCGAGGCCGAGCCGCGGCGCGCTGAAAACACCTGGAAATCAGGAGGGTAATTATTATTATAACTTGAATGAAACATCGGTTGAAACGGCTAAATAATTTGTGTTTTCCGACCAGTTCAGTGCAGCCGGCACGATCAAAGGGGGAAGCACTGACATGGCACCTAGTTCACCCGGTGTTATGGGCTGACGTCACAGACGTTGTAGGTGATGTAGCCAACCGTGTCAGTTGCCATAAAAAAAAAAAACCGTGGAAGTAAACAGGTTAACTAATTTGCCAAATAAAAAATAATCTATATCCCCTGACGTGCGTACGGCCCCGTCGGGGCGGTGTCATTTGCTGTGTCGGATGTGCGGCCCGCCCCCGCGGGGCGGCTCGGACGACTTCATACAAATAATTTATTGTAACGTGCAACATCCTTCTTAACTCTTCTAACGAATGTCTAGTAATTGATGAAAGAGTAGGCTACCTAAAAATACACACTTCTATGTGCTTGTCCTGTCAAATAATTATTGACAAGCGATCTTCAGTCGGTCTCTCTGTGTTCGCGGACGGTGACGTGTGCGCCTCGTGTTTTTAGTGGTTTCTTGTGGATTTTTTGGTGTTTTCTTTGTGAAAAACGATGGAAGGGTAAGTAATCTTCATTTACAATAGTTTCTCGGCGCTGAGGAACGATTTATTCGTAAAGTATCGTAATTTTGGTAACCGCCTAGGCAAAACCCGTTCCGAAAATTCTTGATTTTTTTAAACCAGTTTAATAATGATAGTATTAAACACATTACCAATGAAATTATAGAAAATTTTATGTACATTTGGAAAATAAAACCTTTTCATATACGTTTAAAAGAAAAAAGTCTAGAAATATCGCCAAAAACGCAGAGCGCACCCGATTTTGACCAAAATTTATTTTGGCCAAAATGGCGACGCACTCAAGGGCTGACAGCTAATCGGGTCCGCTCGCACATGAGGGGTTATTCTGTTCCAAATAAGCCAGGATAAAAAGTGCTAGCTCCTAAAAGTGTACCTTTGAGTGCTAGCTCCCTTGCACAAACGTGAAACGCTAAGCGCCGTCTCTTTATTGTGCCACGACCCCAGCGCAGGAGAGACGGCGCTTAGCGGTTCACGTTTGTGCAAGGGAGATAGCACTCAAAGGTCAATGACTTTATCCAAGTTTATTTGGAACAGACCATAAATATAACAATGTACCTTATAGTATGCGATATTCAGTTTCCAAATTGTTTTTGGTCATTTTAGGCATTATTATTACTGGTTTGACCACCACTTTTGTGAGGACATTTATCAAGTTCGTATGGGCCCGTCCTTACGATAGTAATATGTAACTCAATGGGTACACTTCGGTCTGAATTCACTTCTATCATACTTCGTTTTCCACCATATATTTTTAAAAGGCCTCTAAAGACAATCGACTTAGGTATGCTACTAATAAGCACTATTCGCGTACATGAATCTAAGAAGATTCTTATTGCCATTGAGCTGAAGTTACTGATGCTGAACACGGAAGCAAAATTACGACAGGATGGCAGGCATAGGCATGAAGAGGCAGAATTTTACCTGCATGTCGTCTTGCCGACACCTCCTTTACCGCCCACAAAGATCCAACGCAGCGATGTCTGCTCCACTACGTTTCGCAGCGTCGGTTCCAGGGCTTCTAGCTCTTCAGGGGCCTCCATCGCGGCTATGATAATAAAATTACTTACTGAAGGAATTTGCAAGATAAAGTGAAACGAACGGAATGACCAAAGAGAAGAGTTACTCTTTAGATAGAGTTACTCTATGATCACTACGAATGACGTGCCGTGCCGTGCAGTGCTGCCAACTCAAATTTTGAAATTCTCCTAGATTGACTTCAAAAATCTCCTAAAAATCTCCTAGAAAATTTTCGTCCTCCTAAAAAATTCTCCTGTTATTCAAATTATAAAAATTTCACCACATTTTTAGTGTTCCTTATACGTACGGGATCATATTACTAAGCCTAAGCCGCCTGTCCGTCCGTCTGTCTGTCTTACCTGTAAAGAGCTGTATCTTTTGCACCCTGAAAACCAGCCAAGTGCGAGTCGAACTCGCGCACCGAGGGTTCTCTGTCTGTCAGTCAGCGCGTAAGCGTCTACTGCTGGAAATACGCCTTCAATTTTCCTCCATTCTCGGCCTTCAGCGGTACGGACCACTGCTTTCCGCCGACATACTTCATGTCGGCGTCCCACCTGGCGGGTGGTCTTCCACACTCCGTTTTCCTGTCCACGGCCGCCAATGTAGTACATGGTTACTCCAACGGTCGTCATCCCTACGGCTAACGTGCCCAGCACACTGCCATTTTAGCTTATCCACCTGGTTCCCAATATCAATTACTTTGTTGCGTCGGCGGATTGCCTCATTCATTAGTCATTCACTACGCACCATTTCGCTTAGCTATACTCCCAGGCGCGCCCAGCATGGCTACTTCCATCGCTCGCTGGGCAACTTTGGAAAAGAACTATAGTCAGAGCTCACGTTTCACACTCGTACGTCATAAACGGTAGGGCGCACTGGTCATAATATATACAGATTAGACGTCGGGGCGAATTTTAAATTTCCGCGGCAGCGCTACTCAGTTATTCCTCCCTCGACCTCCTTAAGCAGATCTTGTCTACCAAGCAGTATTTAACCAAGATATACGTACATACTCTTCCTTCAATCTGTTCCATCACTTCTCCGCCAATAATGATTTGTCCTCCCGTCAAAACCACGATTGCCATTATAACCACCACGTAATTCGTCTGTTTTAATTATTTTTTTTAGTTTTTAACCACACCAAGTTTGACACTTTGTACGTATTACCGTTTTTAAGTTAGAGCAAAACCAAACAATTTTTTTTTTTGAAAAAAAAACACGTTTCTTGTATGGGGAAGCCCTTAATTTTTATTTATTTTTTCTTATTATTTGATAGGATGTCCGCCAATAATAAATATGTAACACATGATCTGTGAAAATCACAACCAGCTACCTATTACGGTACAAAATATACAGCCGTTAAAGTAGTGCGGACTGACGGACAGACTGTCGACGTAGGCTTAGTAATACTATGTACTGATTATTAAAAGAATACATGTAAATAACATTGATTGATAACAAAGTGTTCGTTCGGTTAGGCCCGTCCGGTAGTCGGCTTGTTGGTCGATCACACACTCAGAGTTTCACATTATCCTATCGAAAGAGCAAGAAGGGGACCTTGCTCTTATCAAAAGACAAATCCTATGGTATATTGTGTGACTTGATATGAGAAGATGGTTGTTAAATTCACATACAGTTTATTCATTCTGTTGTCACCGTACATACCGACATATATATTTATGAGAAACATATATTTACTAGTAACAAAGTTACTAGTGAATATATGTTTCTCACTCCTAAACCTTCTCCTGTAATGATTTTCTTTCTCCTAGATTTTCTCCTACTCTCCTGACAGGCAAAAACTTCTCCTAACACTGCTGAAATTCTCCTGAATCTAGGAGAAAATCTCCTAACATGGCAACACTGGTGCCGTGCCGTGCGTGCGTCAATCAAAGAGGCGTCAAAGAGATTATACACAGGCGTCAAGGTCAGTTCGATTTATCCCTTTTCGGGACAGGCAAAGGTCATTCAACAACTATACAGCCTCACAGTGTCAAATATGACCATAAAATCGGACACGTCCTTTTTATTCCAGAAATTTATAGATTTAGTTATTTAAAATGCTAGAGTAAAACTCCCCCGCCTCTGCGACTTTTAGTTTAGGAGAAATAAATTTTTGAAAATTACACTTTTTTAGTTTCGAAAAAACGAAAAAAAATTCTACAATTAAAACTAAGCTACTTATTTAAATTTCACTCAGCCTTATCAAAGACCCTTTCGAATATCCACATTTGAAAAGTTATTCGAGGCTGTGAAAGTTTACAGAAATCGAATTATATATTTTTTTAATTTTTTTTATTTTATTTTTTTTCTCCTAGATCCCGTAGTAGAAGGCGGAGATATTTATACCGAAAATAGTTCACTATTTCCTCTGTCCGTTAAAAAAAAACCGACACCTAATTCCATGGGTTTAAGAAGTTATGCTCATTTTAGTGCAATTATCAAGTTTCAGGCAATAGGGTTGGCACTTTACAAAATTTTTTATTTTTCCGCAAAATGATGATATGGTCCCAGCAGTGGATGTATATGGACTGGTCAGTTAGTCAGTCAGTGTGTATGTGTTCACTGCTGGACATACGCCTCCCCAATTTTAAACATAGTAGCCGACATGAAATGAAGGGAAACACTGACATGGCATGCATACCTAGTTCTCCCGGTGTTATGGGCTGACATCACGGATGCTGTAGTGTAGGTGATTTAGCGAGCCGTGTCAGTTTCCATAAAAAAAAAACAAAAAAAAAAAAACAAAAACAAAAACCAAAACAAGCTAATTATTATTAAAAGAAATCACGAAACAATACAATAAAATTAATCAAATGTCAAAAATAAATAAATAAAAAATGGGAAAATTTTTATTCATTCTAGTAACAACCCTAGCCCATAGCGAATAACTCCTGTAACTTCTTAGTCCCATGGAATTAGGCGTCGGTTTTTTTTTAACGGACAGAGGAAACAGTGAACTATTTTCGGTATAAATATCTCCGCCTACTACTATGGGATCTAGGAGAAAAAAAAATAAAATAAAAAAAATAAAAAATAAATATAATTCGATTTCTGTAAACTTTCACAGCCTCGAATAACTTTTCAAATGTGGATATTCGAAAGGGTCTTTGATAAGGCTGAGTGAAATTTAAATAAGTAGCTTAGTTTTAATTGTAGAATTATTTTTCGTTTTTCCGAAACTAAAAAAGTGTAATTTTCAAAAAATTCTTTCTCCTAAACTAAAAGTCGCAGAGGCGGGGGAGTTTTACTCTAGCATTTTAAATAACTAAATCTATTAATTTCTGGAATAAAAAGAACGTGTCCGATTTTGGTCATATTTGACACTGTGAGCCTGTCTATTGTAGCCGTCATCGTTTTTTCTTCTATAACCAAGAGTTTTGAATAAATAGTCTATGTCCGTCCGTGAAACAACATTGAATACGTCGCATCGCAAGCAAAACCGACGACGACATCGACACGCACGAGCTGTTCATTTTTTTTTGTTTTTTTTTTCGCGATCACGCTTTTAGTTTAGCGTATTTAAGCCATAGCCATTTCTGGATCAGGGTGGCAGGCATCTGATCAAAACATACAAATTAGTTAACCGCAGTTGGCATAAACTTATTGCTGCACTGGTATAATTACTATATTTATAGTAAAATACTTTCGACAGTACAGTAAAGTACAGGTTTTACGTGTTCATAAAAAAAAAAATTGAGAAGAAACACCATTGTCATGCTCCTTAAATGAAGAATTATTCATCAAGACAAGACAGGCGTGATATATATTTTAGATTTGTTAGTTTCACTGTTGTGTTTAGTCACCTCTTCTTTGTTTCGAAATAGTACCTAGTTAGTTATTGTATCGGTTGCAACATAAATAAACTCTTATTAGCTACTAAACTTTCTTTATCGAATTTTCCACAAATTATCACGACGATAACAAGAAAATACGGTATAGTAAAATTATTTTCCTAGTCAGCTGAGACGAGAAATGTCGAATAATCAAAGTGTCTTATCAAGCAAACGTCAGTCGGTCGGTCGATCGCTTGCTTTCTGCTGGCTTAGTTTTTGTAAATATTCGCGTTGTGGCTATTCAAAATCTTCATTACAATTATTTACTATAATTCTCACACACTTAGTTTTCCCCTCGTCACAAACCTCGACCCTTTTCCGTGACCACGCACCGTGAAAACTAAAACGATATCGTTCGTTTGTTGAAGATACCCTCATTTGTTGTTTTGTCGTGAGAGCCCTCAGGTCGGTGCGGGTATGCGCGCGTAGGAGTGTGCCGCGGCGGTGCGTTTGTGTCCGGGAGCATGTTGTGTTGCCGGCGAACGAACTCCAGGAGCGCAGGATGCCTCTTCCCGCCAGCACAAACAATAACAAGGAGAGTTTCCGCCTGCTCGACCTCTCGACGGACATGGATTCCGACGACTTGCACTTGGAAATAGCACCTAGCAAGAAGAAAAAGATACAGAGGTCAGTATGCTCAAAATTTACTTTTGACACGTTGTGCGCCTTAAACCGGTGGTGCACTCTTCTATTTCACTAATAAATTTTTCTTAGCCGTGGATTTCAAGTTTCTATGATTCTAAGTGCTCTTTTAGGGTGAACTGTAGTGCTAAACAAATTCTTTATAACTTCGATTTTAATGTTGCGCTCCAATGGGCCCGCGCGGGCCCCAATGGGAGGCCTCAAAAATATGTTTCTAGTGCTATTTCGGGTATTTATGGGTAATTTCATTGGCTTTATGTGCTAAGCTTATTAGTCTGACTTAATTATTTTACGAAATATTTGAGTTTTTTGTGCGCGCCGAATCTCCGCGCGGCCTTGAAGTCATAGATTTGGTGATTTTTTGGATAAAGTTTTTGGAATGCAACTGGTTATAATTTATATCAAGTTTTTAAACTATGGACTCCAAAAACCCAAAAAAAAATTATCAATCGATTATTTTGGCATCAAAAGTTCGTAGTGGACATTCAAAGTGTTGGGCTTTTACTTTCAACCCATTATACTTAAATATATGCTTTGAATTCCATGCCATTTTCGCGGAGCAGAAATTTTCCAATATTGGGCGCGCGAGTGAACGTTAGCGAGTGAACATTAACTCACATATTTCGTAAAATAATGAAGTCAGATCAGTAAACTCTATTTGCACTTATAACCAATGAAATTATCTACAAAACAATGTAAAATAAGTGTGCATTCACTTATTTAGAAGCACTGATAGATTTTTTAACTCATTTTAAAACATGCTCAACATATTTTTTTTTTTCGAATTTTCTAACCTAAATTGACAATTCCCCAATACAAAATGCATAATATAAGTAAGGTAAGAAACAGTCTCTTCGAATTCATTTGAAATAAAGTAAGAACAGAAACCAGTTCAGCATCTGCCGGAATATAACCCGGACGATATCCCATTTGTCCGCAAGGAGTGTAAATAAATTATACAACCATTTTGTCCGCAAGGAGGTTGTTGGTTGAGGTGCGTCTCAGGCTTAAAACCAGCGACTGCGACATAATATTTTTATTATAAAATTGTAATTTTTTTTATTGCTTATGTTTACTGATTTTTGAATAGAATAAACAATCATTCGTTCTTTCTTTTTTCCCTTAATTTATCGTTTTCATAATTTTTACGGCGGCACCATATTACAAGCCAGATGATTGAGGTGCATTACAGACTGGAATTTTATTATTTTCATAATTTTTGACGATAAGAACATGCAAGGTTGTATTTGTTGGTTTGAATGTTTATTTATTACACAACTACTACAACGACTGAATGCGTTGTAAAATTCACAAAGTAGCCTGGTGCCAAATAGTTTGATTTTGAATCAAGTTTTATTTAACCCTTTCGGCGCCAGTCGCACATATTTGTGTGCACCTGTAGTCATTTTGTGAGGCCAGGCGCACACATATGTGATTTAGAAAAAGTGCTTTCATATAAATAGGTGGCGCCAGTCGCAAATATTTGTCGCCTGTAGTCATTTTGTGAGGCCAGGCGCACACATATGTGATTTCGAAAAGTGCTTTCAAAAAGAGGTTTAATTGTAGTAGTAGTACGGTGGAAGTTTCGTAAAGCCTTGGCCTGGGCGCATGACTGGGCCCTAGCGGTCCCGGCGACGAAAGGGTTAACACTTTAACAGCGGCGCATTATAAGGCGCCGCATTCCCTAGGATGCGGGTGATTTTCAGCATTATTGGTTAGCTTATAGAAAAATAACTAATGAAGATATTGGTACTTATAGATTTTTTTTAAGTAACAGTTCAATCTTTGTATTTTAGGATAATACATAAAACAACTGTATTTATGTTCTTATTTACCTTACCACAAGTGATACAAAAATTTATGTTTTAAAAAAAAACTCTTACATAACACACCTACCCATTATAACATTTATAACTCGAAAACGGCTGGACCTATTTTTTTAATTCTTTTTCTATTGGATTTACTGGATTACCAACTACATGAAAAAAAAGAAACAAAAAAAAAATACGAAAAAAATAAATTTTAATTATAAAAAAAAATATTTTATACTTTATACCGAGTGTAATCTTTTTGTGTGTGGTATTTTTTTAAAACAAGAGTAATTACAGATAAAAAAGAAAAAAAATATTTGGAAAGCCTCGAGGCGCACTGAGTAAGCAGCGGCGCTCGCTCTCGAGAATCTAGTTGTGCGACCCGGCAAGCAAACTTATTTCTAAAAACCCATGCTCTATAGCGTAAGTACAAGTGGAAATGCGGCGGCGCATCTCGGTTTTTCAAGAAAAGTCATCTAAAATAATATATATTAATTTTTTAATATGAAGGAATAATCTTAAAGTTTTTTTTTTGTAGCAAGAATTGCTTTCCGCTCCAAAAAAATCACACCTACGTGTTCCTAAAGAGTAAAATTATTATACTAGCCCACCAACTATGTAGTTTATTTATTTTATTTATTTATTATAGAATCAACATCTTTACAGTTACAATCAATTAAGTAGTAAAAACTTGTACAATATTAAAGACAATAACAGATTCAAGCAATATTGATATAGTATGGTTTAAACCACAGTATAGACGGAGAACATTTGAGTTGCATTGCAAGAAAGAGAGATATGTAATTATAATGCTAGATTGGTGGTGAAAAATAACAATCTAATGCAATGATTAAGTAAAGGAGCACTAAGCAATGCGTAGATATCTTATAGATTAAGCAAGTCCACAATTCACTTCATTTAGGTAAAAAAACGCATTTAAATTTTTAGGTTTATAATAAACCAGTTTTAAAGCTAAAGTTAAAGTTCGCTCTTCACAGCACTGCCATCGTAAGTATAAATAATTTTACAAAAGTATGGTAATACGTAATAGGTAGAATAATTTGTATGACTTTATATCTAAATAGAAAAAATGTGTGGGAGATATTGAGGAATACGGTATTATATGTGTATATGTCTAATCTATCTATAAAGTGTTTAGTGTTGTTTTGATTTGGTTTCTATATCGAGGGCTTACTTCAAGAATGCACTATGTCAAAAAAAATCGATTTTGACTTAATTATACAGTTTTGTTCATTATTTCTTGCGCTACATTTTTCAAAAACACACTAAGTTGTACACTGACGAGATCCAAAGATAGCTATAGCATTAAGTCATAATATAACTACTTTGTACAAGCAAAAAGCACTAAATGACATGATTCGAATAGAATGGCACTAAGTTCTGATTATTGTTGAAATTATAGTCAACGTAAATACACTAAGTACAATTTAGTGCCTTACTGTAAATGTTTTTTAGGTTAATCGCAAAATGTAATTCTTCTGAAATGCATTAAGTCTACTTAGTGTTATTTCACAAATACAAATTCGATAATTCGTGGTAGAATACTATTCTACAAGAAAGCATTAAGTGACTTAATGCATTTCATGTTGCGGTTTTGGCTTACTCAGACTTAATGAAATCATTTTCAAAAAGACATTATGTCACTTAGTGCATTTACGAAGACGCGATTTTTAGAAACGTCGTCAAAACTTAGTGCGAAAAGCACTAAGTCGGACTTAATGTATTCTTGGCCATATTACTTGAAGTGGTGGTTGTTAACAACTACACTGGCCGATGCATTAAGTCGACATAAATTAGAATTGTGTGCTTGCAATACTGAACCGTGGATGGCACCTCAAGCATTCGCTGAGTGAATTTGTTAGTGAGCTGTTGTAATTTGAGGTTATCTAGTTAAAAATGAATTTTTTTTTTGGCAAGATGAAGCGTTTTCTCTCTGGTAATCGTAATAGATAGATGAAGATCAATACAACTAGTTTAGTAGCAGCCACCATTTTAATTCACTGAAAAATTATAATCCCGTAAAACTGTCTTTTTAATCAACGATGCAATTAGAGAAGCTTTAGAGATTCGCCTGCATAGTTATTACCTCCAAGGATATTACGGATTGTATGCGGTACACCCACGGCCACCATTGAAGCCATACTCTGTCTGTCAACGCTGGACCTATGTGACAATCAGGAGGCAGCGGCGTCCGCATTCAGACTCAAGGCACTATGATTATGAAAAGGGGACGAACCGGTAAAGCACACAAGTGTCCTGCACACGGTGTGCAGTGAACTACCCTTATTAATGACCAACCCCCGGCCCATCTAGTGAGACGGAACTAAGAATCTTCACAGACGGGTCAAGGACAAGCAGCTAGACCGGTGCGGGCATTTTCTCACGTGAGCTGAACATTAATAGATCAGGACGACGGTGCACACTCAACAGTTTTCCAAATGGAAGTAATCGGGGTGCTACAAGCGCAACCGCTGGGACTGAGATGGGCGTATGTCATGTACACTGCACTACAACGAAGAGGCTCTAGAACTATAACCATAGGAGCGGAACCCGTGATAATGTCGTCAGCAAGCATACAGAAAACTTGGTTGAACTTGGACTTGGTTGCACGCGTCGACATCACGGAAGCACAGGGACAGATGGAAGGGCCTCTCAGAGTGCAGACAGTCGAGAGCTGCTCTTCCTAAACCAGACCGAAGGCTGGCTCTGAAGCTTATCAATCTGGCCCGGGCTAAGCTGAGAATAGCCGTTGATCTTATGAGCGGCCACTGCTCACTAAATAAATATCTACACACCGTGGTTATTACGAATAGCCCACTGTGCAGGGAATGTTTGGCGACGAATGAAATGACCGAGCATGTTTTGTTGGAGTGCAGTGTGCTTGACAACCAACGAAGGGACATACTCCGTTCTCCATCTTCCGTTGCAGAGGTCTGCAAACGCCCCAGTCGACTTGTGGCTTTCTTCCATGAAAGCCTTTCTTCCATGACATAGGCTGGCTGGGGTAACTGGAGATCGCAGGGTTTTGCACGAAGGTCCTCAACCAAGCGGGACTAGTTTGCAGGCCTAGAGCCAACCCCAAACCAAAGCACTAACCACAACTGTCTTTTTCATTAAATTACTATAAGACTTAACGCAGTATTTTTATTTTACTGCAAAATTAACCGTCAAACAAAATACACTAAGTCAGTACCTTCTCCTACACTTTTGAATATAAAGTGCTATTGTGTGAACATATATTTTTTTCATTAATAACATTTTTAACCTCGATAGATAATAAATCCCGGTACATAATACTGATATTGTAAATATAAGTAGAATTTTTTATAAATTTTTTGTAAACTTTAAATCTTGATTATCTCAAAACTACTTTTTCTGACTTAATGCATTCTTGAAGTAAGCCCTCGATATGCTGTTCTGCTTAGATGGAAGATGTCCACATCTCGAAATAAGTTGTTAAATGTGTGCGTTAGTCTAGGCAAGATAGAATTTTGAGCATAGTTTGTGCGATGCGCGGGCTCGCGGAACAGCGGAGTATGGCGGGTGCGGCGTGGCGGAACATTCAGTGCCACTTCCCCCAGCAGCTCTGCACTGTCTACGCGCCCGCGCATCACGTCAAATAAAAATGTCATGTCCGCCAGGCGTCTTCTTTCTTCTAACGAAAGTAGATTGAAATGTTTGCAGCTTGAGTTATAGTCACAACGACCTCTGTTGTCAGTGTAGTTTAAATGTTTTATTAGAGTTTTTTGTATTCTTTCAATACGATTTATTTGAATGCCGTACCTAGGGGACCAAATGGAACTGGCAAATTCCAGAGTGCTTCTGACGTACGCGCAGTAAACTGTCTTAATACACTGTGTGCTTTTTAGCGGTTTGCAATACACTGTGTGCTTTTTAGCGGTTTGCAATACACTGTGTGCTTTTTAGCGGTTTGCAGTCTGTTGTCCGTTTTGGAAACCCTAGCCCCAACACCTGCTAGTGCACCGTTCTGAACCCGTGTAAAACTGTAAGTCTCTTCTCTTGCCCCTTACTAGGTGGTAGGCTCAAATTGTAGGCGACTGGGTTGGTACCACCGTACTCAGTGGCGTGCACAGACATTCTAGACCGGGTAGGCAGGCAGCAATTCAAAATCCTATTACTTTAAGTGAGCTAAACTTGTACGTGGGATGTTCCGAAAATTGTTCGCCACAGAATAAATACAATTTTTTTTTTCCTGAAACTATTTTTATTTTACGGCTAATTTAACTAGGGTTAACCTTCAAGGAATCTCATGAAAATTTACAAGCAGCTTTTGGGGTGTCTGCTCCTGCGTTAGCAACAGTTACTTATTGGTTTCGTGAATTTAAACGTGGTCGAGAGAACCTAAACGATGACCCCAGACCCGGCCGACCATCAACTGCAGTCACTCATGAAAACGTCATCAGGGTAGAGTGGCTATTGCGGGAGAATAGACACATTACACATCGGGAGATTCAGGCTGAACTGAAGATTGCTATTGCGAAGTTTGTCTGCCTCAAGCTTTCGGTGAGTTGAATAGCGAGCGCCCAAGGAGCCGCGTCAGTGGCATGCTTTTTCACCAAGATAACGCGCCCGCTCACACACCGGTAGAAACTGGACTATTTGACAACTTCGGGGGTACAAAGGTTATCCCATCCTCCGTACAGCCCAGATTTAGCTCCATGCGATTTTTTTTTTATTTCCAACGGAAAAAAAATGCTTTGCGGGCGAAAATTCAACACTGCAGACGAGGCCGTCGAAGAATTTCGGCGGTTATTTTTCGACCTCCCGCAAGATGCGTTTTTTAAATGTTTTGAAACCTGGTTCACCCGAATGCATAAGTGCATAGGGATTGGAGAGGAATATTTTGAAAAGCTGTAAATAATTTTTTTTCATATTCTAACTATTTTTCATTTCACTAAGAATTTTCGGAACAGCCTATGTATATATATACCTACATATATATATAATTGGTTTCTCGGAAACGGCTCTAACGATTTGGATGAAATTTTGTATTTAGATAATGTTATTTTTTTTTTTTCAAGAATATCTAGATAGGTGTAGACGCCGAGCGAAGCTCGGTTGCCCAGGTACTAAGTACTTAATTTAGAAACAAGTTGAATTACCAAATTTTAATTTTTACCTCAAAGGTAAACAGTAGCGGGCCGGTACTTAAAAAGAATAGCTCCACTGCATCTCTCCCCATGCATGTCGTAAAAGGCGACTAAGGGATAAGGACAAGATGCCGTGCTAAAGGGCGACAGGCTCGCCACCTCTCACCTTGGCACGGTACTTCCACCGAGTCATGCAGCAGGTGGTCTTCGTGCCTTACTTGCTGCTTGATCGATTGAATCTTGTTCGAATACTTTGCGAAACGTGGTGGTCGGTGTTGTGCTGTAATTTACCAGAGTTCTTGCAGCACAACACCGATTACTCTGCTTACCCCGATTGTCGGGATTCAGCGTGTGTGATATGTATGTAATGTACAGTAGCGGGCTTACTTACTTTCTTCTTTTTAAATACGAATTTCACGCGAGCGAAGCCGCGGGCAAAAGCTAGTTTATTTATATATTGATAGAGAAAAAAATATGTCCCGACCAGGATTCGAACATCGAACTGCGGAATGCATGAGCCAGCAGCACGTTACCATTACGCCATCGGGTCAGTGGTGTATGGTAAACGTCACTGGAAGCATCATACAGAATATGGATAGGTAGAGATAGGGAGGTCGAGAGCGGGACTGGTGGTTTCCCCGCGTCCCAGTCAACGCAGACTAGCTGACGAGGGCTTGATGCGAGCCGAAACGTGAAGCATGCGCGGGAAATTTAGAGTGGCCACTCGCTAGTGCCGACCTCGATTAACACCCTCCTCTACTGCCGATGGGCCCGGATATCTTCGGTGAAGCCATAGAAAGCTTAGTTCAACACTTTCAAACAGTTGCATGTTAGTCGGTATGGCGCATTCTGCTGCGCTCAAGCCTTAGTTCTAAATTCGAATCCTGATCGGGAAGTATTTTTTTTGGCTTTGCGTATAGCTAAATATACACTAATATTTGTATCTAATCTTGTACCGTACCTGTTGTAATCTTGTACCGTGTGAGGCCGGTACCTTAAAAGAATAGCCCCGCTGCATCTCTCCCCGTGTATGTCGTAAAAGGCGACTAAGGGATATGACTCCCTTCTTATATTACTAGGTGGTAGGGTTTAACCCGCCCGGGTTGGTACCACCGCACTGAATGAAAGGTCGGTCGAAACGGCTATGTAAATAGTTTGTGTTTTCCGTCCAGTTCAGTGTAGCCGGCACGACCGAAGGGAAGCACTGACGTGGCACCAAGTTCACCCGGTGTTATGGGCTGACATCACGGATGTTGTAGGTGATGTAGCCAACCGTGTCAGTTTCCATAAAAAAAAAAAAATATTATAAAGAGATAAAGTTTGTAAGTTCGGATGTAGGATGTAATCTCCGAATATACTAATTCGATTTTAAAAATTCTTTGACCAATATTTATAATGTACCTTCAGGAAGGACATAGGCTATGCGGGCGAAGCCGCGGGCAAAAGCTAGTAAGAAATATAAAACGAGTGCATGCTTAGTACTAACATATAAAAATACAAATTATTTTAGATTTAATTTAGTTACAATACTTTTATTACCTATGTAATCTAAACTACCTACATACATCATCTATTGGTTTGACAAGGTTCCATTTCTGGTTTTTGTATTGTATTGTTTATTGATCATTCATAAGGCAGTTAGACTGCGCTCGAACTTGTCACACTTTGTTCTATCCGGTCAATCGGTGTACCGACTCATTCCCTTGGGTTTGCCTCTAGTGCCTTATGAAGCGTATTGCCATCCACCCATGCAACCTTGGGTTTGCCTCTAGTGCCTTATGAACTATTATGAAGTGTTATTGCCATCCATCCATGCAACCTTGGGTTTGCCTCTAGTGCCTTATGAAGCGTTATTGCCATCCACCCATGCAACCTTAGGTTTGCCTCTAGTGCCTTATGAAGCATTATTGCCATCCACCCATGCAACCTTGGGTTTGCCTCTAGTGCCTTATGAACTATTATGAAGTGTTATTGCCATCCATCCATGCAACCTTGGGTTTGCCTCTAGTGCCTTATGAAGCGTTATTGCCATCCACCCATGCAACCTTAGGTTTGCCTCTAGTGCCTTATGAAGCGTTATTGCCATCCACCCATGCAACCTTGGGTTTGCCTCTAGTGCCTTATGAAGCGTTATTGCTATCCACCCATCACCCATGCAACCTTGGGTTTGCCTCTAGTGCCTTATGAAGCGTTATTGCCATCCACCCATGCAACCTTAGGTTTGCCTCTAGTGCCTTATGAAGCGTTATTGCCATCCACCCATGCAACCTTGGGTTTGCCTCTAGTGCCTTATGAAGCGTTATTGCCATCCACCCATGCAACCTTGGCTTTGCCTCTAGTGCCTTATGTATGAAGCGTTATTGCCATCCACCCATGCAAAAGGAATTTCCAATACTGGACCGAGCCTAGAAAAAATTACTATCAACGTCTATGGGTAGCATCTGCAAGTGCTGGGGGGGGGTTTGGTTTGGTTTGAAACCCAAATTCCCCTCCCTCGGCACGCCCATGATTGGGCACCCACCCCTCTTCGGCTTGTCTCGGGTGTGGAAGAAGAATCTGCTGAACACATAAAAAACCCAAAGTCAGCGATGAATTTGTTTTTTTTATGCAATCCGGCATGGGTTGCTGAGAGTCAGAAGGATCAGAGCACATGCACCTCAAACAATGTGCCACACCGTAGATTCCCTTTGGACTGCTGGCTAAACTGAACTTGAGGAGAACACACAGCCAGGCCTCATGCACTCTATGTACTTGCGCGCGCTAACTACCTACCGCCCGACGGGCCGCCGGCGGTCTATTTCAGTGGTAATTCGTCAGCCGCGCGAAGTATACATAGACGCTCGCCCACGCAAATGCGCGCAGCTGCAAAGCAATAACCACTTTACACTCGATCGTTAAGGTACATTTTTGCACGCAGTGATTGGCGACGAAGGGAGGAAGGTGTGGATCTAAGCTTGCGATGGCTTCACCGAACATATCCGGGCCCATCGGCAGTAGAGGAGGGTATTAATCGAGGCCGGTTAATACCCTATTTAACAGTAATTAACAGTAGGCTATTAAAGCCCGAAGGTAGGAACATTTTCTATGGAGTGATTTATCTGTTACGAAGTAACTATTAAGTAATCTGTGACACAGCCGAGACTTCGTCCATACGGTTGTATTAATAGGCTACAATTTGAGGCTACCAACTAAAAAGAGTTATGAGAAGTCATAAATGGCAAAACAAAAATCAATTCAAACAAAGAGCAATCGAGCGCAGTGCGTTCGTTTTTATGGTGAATTTTGTAGTTTTTGTTTGTTTAAAAGTTGTTAAGATTTTTTTTTTTTCAAATAATGCTCCTTTAGTGTCTAGAAAATTTTATTCCCTATACAATGACGTGAATTTTATTCCAAAATAATGATCCAGTATGGAGCTAGACATAAGAAATTAAATAAAATAGAGTCACATTCAGAATTTTTTTTCACCGTGAAAAAATACTGTAAATTTAAAAAGCCTGCTTCAGTGTTTAGGACAAATCATCTAGTTTAAAAAAACACTTTTTTTTCATATTATGTACTTCATAGAACTAAATTTTTGTTTGAAGTTTAACAATTTTCGTTGTTTTGCCATATGAATCCTCTTAAGGGATGGGGCCGTGTGGGGCCGGTACTTTAAAAGAATAGCCCCACTGCATCTCTCCCCGTGTATGTCGTAAAAGTCGACTAAGGGATGTGAATCCCTTCTTATATTACTAGGGTTTAACCCGCCCGGGTTGGTACCACCGCACTGAATGAAAGGTCGGTCGAAACGGCTATGTAAATAGTTTGTGTTTTCCGTCCAGTTCAGTTTAGCCCCGGCACGACCGAAGGGAAGCACTGACATGGCACCTAGTTCACCGGGCTGACATCACGAGATGTTATAGGTGATGTGGCCAACCGTGTCAGTTTCCATAAAAAAAAATGGGGATTGGAAACTGGTCGCAGGACTAGACTAGAAGTGACCGGCGTGTCGTTCGTTCAACAGGAAGGGCCGGTCGCGCGTTGTGGCGCGCGCTGCGGGCGCGGAGTCCGGCGCGGGCGCCCCCGGCGGCAACGGCGGCGGCGCGGGAGCGCGCCTGGGAGCCACCGTGCGGTACGCGGGGTACGCGGCCGCGCTCGTGTGGCTGGTCGTGCTGACGTACGCGGCGGCAGCGTTGCACGAGCGGCTCTCCACCATGGACGTTCGTCTACAGACTGGTGAGTATTCGGGTGAGTTTACAATTCGGGTGAGTGTGAGTGTACAAAGCGGCGGGTGGCCGAGTGGTTTGGGCATCAGAGGCGGCGCAAGGCGTGGGCGACGTGGGCGACCGCCCACGGCCTCGCGGCCCGAGGGGCCTCGCGCCCATCGACATCTATTTTATAGATCGAACGTCGTACGATGCAACCTGTGCTAGACGTCGGCACAAGTGTGCGTGCACACACACGCACATTGTGATACGTGACACGATCCCTACGACGATACTATCGCGCGCTCGCCCCCACCCGCCCACAGATGACAAGAACGAGCGAGAAAGACGTCATGCGGCGCGTTTTCCGTCTTTCCGCCCACTCCCATCACCAGCAGGCAAGCGAGAACGAGAACGCGATACCACCGCACCGTCACACGATCCTATCCGTGACAGCATGGCTTCTTAACACGCCGTAACATGCTCAGGCGAAACAAACAACAACGTTTGTCACTGTCACTCTTTATAACAGCAACCGGGCATGCTGCACACACGCGTCACCGACTCGATACAGACATGCATGCGTTCAACACGCGCCGCACACGCCGTATGAAGCGGCTGTCCGTGAAATCTGCATTATATGCGGTTCTCGTCGAGAACATATTTGTTCGGGAGTGATGTATGGGATGGGCCAATCTATAAAATAGATATCAATGCTCGCGCCTCGAACGTTCATGCAGCTTTGATTCTTGAAAAATATTCAGCTAGATCTATTAAAAGAGACCCCGAGTAAACATGTTTACTCGGGGTCTCTTTTAATTATATGTTAATTAAAGGCAAACTAAAGCTTACCATAAAACCTTTATCAGACACAAGATGGGAAACGCAGGACAGAGGCAGTGTATGCTGTATTATTGCAATTTGATTATGTTTACTTTTATCGACGAAAGGTATGCTGACAAAAATGTTTGATTTGATCAGTATACCGGAAATCAATTTCAACAGTGAAAACCAATAAAATCCATGCCACCAGAGAGGGCCTCGCATAATATATCATGCCCACATCAAATTTAGGTCTGGCCCTGCCACTGTTGGGCATCAGCTTCTTGTGCGGGAGGTCCGAGGTTCGAATCCGGTCGGCGTGTACCGATGAGTTTTTTCTGACGAAAAAATTTACGTGCACCTATACCTGCTGCTTCACCGTTCGGAACTACGTGTAAAACTGTAGGTCTCTTCCCTTGCCCCTTACTAGGTTGTAGGCTCAAATTGTAGCCGACTGGGCTGGTACCAACGTACTGGATGTAAGATGGCCGCATAGCAACCTCGGTTAAGTCCTCCTCCTCCTTCCTCTAGTCCAGTATAGCCAGCAATCCAGGGAAGTCTCCGGTATGGCACCTACCTTCTCGGAGGTAATATTGGCTATTCAGAGCATGTGCTTTGGCCCCTCTGACTCAGCCACCCATACCGGATTATATAAAAAAAAAATCATACATACATACATAACACACGCTGTATCCCGACAATCAGGGTAAGCAGAGTAATCGGCGTTGTGCTATAAGGACTCCGGTAAATTTCAGCACAACTGCAGCCTCTTTTGTCAGCCTCGATAGCTCAGTGGTGCAGACAGTCGACTGTGTTGCTATTGATTGTTAATTGATTGATTGTGTCCTTGGATGGGTGACCGCTCGACCGTTGGAGGCTGACCGTGGTTCGGATTCCACGTAAAACTGTAGGTCCCTTCCCTTCTTACCTTACTAGGTGGTAGGGTTCAACCCGCCCGGGTTGGCGCCATCGCACTGAATGAAACGTCTGTCGAAAGGGCTATGTAAATAGTTTGTGTTTTCCGTCTAGTTCATTGTAGCCGGCACGACCGAAGGGAAGCACTAACAAGGCACCTAGTTCACCCGGTTTTATGAAATGACATCACGAATGTTGTAGGTGATGTAGCCAGCCGTGTCAGTTTCCATTAAAAAAAAAACAACACCGACCGCCACGTTTAGCACAGTATACGTACAAGACAACTCTATCAAGCAGCGCAAGTAAGGCACGAGGAACCCTGCTGCATGACTCGGTGGAAGTACCGCGCCAAGGTGGCGTAGCCTGTCGCCCTTTAGCGCGTTATCTTGCCCTTATGCCTTAGTTGCCTTTTAGGGCATGCACGGGCAGAGATGAGATCTTTGTTTTGTATTTTATTATCTTTTTTAATGAGTATATTTTTGACTTAGTATTTTTAATTTTTTGCTTAGATATAGTATGTTATATTTAACATAATGAAAACTTAGTATGTAAGCTATATTTAAAAAAAAGCTCTGTAAGGTTTCTTACCCGATTCTTCCTTATAGATTGCACTACTGAACGGGACATCATAAAAAATGATGACGAACCATACTGAATATGCATATGTCTCAATGTAATATTGTTATTGTTGTGTGTTCTTTATGGCGAAATAAATATCTGAATCTGAATCTGAATCTGATGCATTGGTTGGGGCTATTATTTTTAAGTACCGGCTCCACATGGTTCCTTCGGGTGTGTGTGTGTGAGTAGTATTATATGGTGCTAGACTGCTTATTGACGCGGTGCATGCGACCGCTAGCTTCACGAGCGGCTGTCAACATTGCACACGTGCGTCACAGGGTTGCCAGATGGTTCAGTTGAAAAAACCGGACATTTTTCATCAAAGGGCCTTGGACTTTTCAGGTACTTACAAAAGTTGATTTTATGTACCAAATGTTTCATGACATTTACTTTTGAAAATAGATGGGAGATAGAGTATACATAAAAGGGTTGAATTGATTGCGAACTTACTGAGAAATGAAGAAGAACACAGTAATATTAATATTAAAATGTTCTGAAAAAGTAAAAATTTGCGTTATATGAAGAAAAACCGGACGTTTTGGTGTCCGGTTTTTCATTATTTTGGAGACCGAACACAAGCCTCAAAAACCGGACTGTCCGGTCCAAAACCGGACATCTGGCAACCCTGGCGTCAACAGTGAACAGACTGGTGAGTAGAAAGTATGATATGGTGTTGACTGCTTATCGCTTTAGAACTTCACATGACTAGGAGGTAATACCAATGATGTTACTTAAATCTCGTTGGTCTGATGTGATGTTAGACTGCGAAGCTGTTCTCCACATATTACGTGCTGTTTTGATTGAGCCAGAGTTGTGTGCATAACAGTTCTCTCGCTTTTATTACGCTGATTTACTCAAGGACAGCGCCCCGCAAACGCGGTGGTCGGTGTTGTGCTGTAATTTGCCGGAGTTCTTGCAGCACACCACAGATTACTCTGCTTACCCCGATTGTCGGGATACAGCATGCGCTATGTATGTACGCATGTATGTATGTAACCACTAAGGATTGAGTGATTCCGCCAGGTCTTCAGACCTATTTATAGAAAAACGGATGTGTGCATACGTAGGTAGACGGAGGAAGCGAGAGGGAGGGTCCGCCTACGCAACGTAAACGAAGGCAAGCTAATCTACTGCTTAAACTACGTCACACGCGAGACAAGTAGACTTGCAGCAGCGACAGGGCAAACGCGGTGTCTGCTCTCCGCGCGTGTGCAGTAGGGGGCGAGTCTTCGCGCAGGCGCACCAGCCGCGCGCACCTTCCCTCAGTTCGTCTTGGTTTGCCTCGCGCTCGAACCGCGTTCGCTGTTTGTCGCGCGCTTCCTGCCGTCAGCGACAGCGTAACGATCTCTACCGCGACATCGCTGTGACGGCGGCGTTCGTCGCGCGCGATACAACAACGCGGGTTCCTCAGGGGTTCCTCTTGTTTGCTTGTCTTCCGTCTATTGCGTGAACGGATTTAAACGCGCCCTCCCTTCCACTGTGTTGACTCGTGTGCGGTTTAGGCACTAACATAGATTAGGCACGTTTAGGCTGAGATAACGTTTGACAAATCGACCGATCTCGACAAACTGTGCAAACAAGAATGTTTCCATGACTCTTTTCCGGCCTGCCGTTGAGATCCAGCCTCATAATATCAGCAACAGTTCTGTGCAAACGCCTATACTTAAGGAATTTTATTTAAATTTCTCGAAGATTTGCCGACAGAAACATTCCAGTAGAAAACATGCTTAGTTCACACGTGAAAGGAACGAAAAAAAAAATGTAAAGATGCGATCGCACGGCGCGCTACAGTAACGCGAGCGCTAGGGATTCCAGAGTGCCAGAAGTTCCACGCGTGCGCAATGGAAACACATAATTGTATTCTCGCGGTTTCATTCAGCTAAGTGGCTATAAACGTTTGGACGCGGTCGGGGCTGTTCATTGAGTCAGGGTCGCGCGCGGGTTATTTACTATAGACAATAATATATATAAGTAACACTAGCTTTGCGGGCAAAAGCTTCGCTCGCGGTAGACTCGGTTTAATAGCAAATCCTATTTAAACGCAAATATGATAATAAACGATCCCTTCTGTTATATTTCATTTATTTATTTATTATATTCTCTCTCTCTCTCTCTTCCTCCCTACCTCCCTCCCTCCTCCTCCCCTTCCCTCCTCCTCCTTCCCTCCCTCTCCATCCGGAACTACAATTCGACACTAAATTCCGTTCATACTATACTTTCTTTGATACTGCTCAGTCATATTGCTATTTAGCGTGATGGTACTATAGACAGCCTATAGTGAACCTTAAGAAATACTCTTTACATTGGGGCAGACCGCATCAAAATCTGTTTAGTGGTTCCGGAGTTTACCTCAAACATACATACATACATTCCCATTTTTTAATATGTAGAGATAGAGAGTAGAGTCAGTACGATAGTACCTATTAAGTATTCTGTGGTAGAGTGGTCAAGGTGTAACGGTCTCGACACCCTTGCGAGAGGCTTTGGGTTCGATAGGGTTCGGTAATTCCGTCGGTGGCGCCACGGAATTGGTCTGCGGTCGTCGGCATGCCGCGTTTCTCATTCGGATAACTGCATTCATTTCTGTCATGAAATCGAGTTGTTACATAAACCCATGTAAAACTAAGGTCCCTTCCATTTCCTTAGCCCTAGGTGGTGAATTAATATGGCTTGAATATATCAGCCTCGGTAGCTCAGTTGTGCGGTCCGTCGACTGTCGCTTGTGATCATAAGCACACCTGGGCGCGGTCAGTTCGTGGATGGGTGATCGTTGGAGGCTGACCGTAGTTCGGATTCCACGTAAAACTGTAGGTCCCTTCCCTTCTTACCTTACTAGACGGTAGGGTTTAACCCGCCCGGGTTGGTACCACCGCACTTTATGAAAAGTCGTTCGAAACGGCTATGTAAATAGTTCGTGTTTCCTGTCCAGTTCAGTGTAGCCGGCGAATGGCCGCGTAGCAGCCCCGGGTATATCCCCTCTAGTCCAATATAGCCAACAATTCAAAGGAAATTTACACTTGAGTTCGTCACATTTTAGTTAAACAAATTTACAATTGTAACTTTCTGGGTCTAGCCATGGCAAGGGACTAATAATTTTAGCCTAAGCAATAACATAGGTACATAGGTAACTAAAAATTATAATAATACAGACACAAAAAAAAAAACAGTTTTGAGCATGAAAAGGGCAATTAAAACTAGAGCAAACTTAAAATACTTCGCATCAATAGAATAAAATTGTCAAAGGTTAAAAATTCAATTATGTCAATATAAAGTACCGTGTGGGGCCGGTACTTTAAAAGAATAGCCCCACTGCATCTCTCCCCGTGTATGTTGTAAAAGCCGACTAAGGGATATTACTCCCTTCTTATATTACTAGGTGGTAGGGTTTAACCCGCCCGGTTTGGTACCACCGCACTGAATGAAAGGTCGGTCGAAACGGCTATGTAAATAGTTTGTGTTTTCCGTCCAGTTCAGTGTAGCCGGCACGACCGAAGGGAATCACTGACGTGGCACCAAGTTCATCCGGTGTTGTGGGCTGACATCACGGATGTTGTAGGTGATGTAGCCAACCGTGTCAGTTTCCATAAAAAAAAAATAATAAAAAAATAAAACAAAATTAAATAAATTAAAATAATTAAAATAAAATTAAAATAAATTAAAATTGAAAAGTTTCCGTGTATGACAAAAAACTAATTGTAAAAATCGGATAAGGGTTAGAGGGGTAAAAACATAAATGCCGAAACACGATTTTGTATATGGAGAAAGTTAACTTCCGTCTCGTCTTAATGTTTTCTGTTTCACTTCATTGTAGCCTGTATGGCCCTGAATGAAACATTATGGCACCTAGGTCCCACCGGCCTCGTCCGTGATGTAGGTATACTAGCCAAACCAACCATGTCGAATAGATTTTATTACGTACACACATAGCAGTCAGGACTCATTGCTATGCAATTGTCCTTTATAGCTCCGTTCAAGGCTGAGTCAAATTCCTCGTATACTACTTATGCGTACAGTACCCGCTAGTAAATAATGAACATCGAGCTTAAGTTGACGTGAGGCTGCGTCTGACTCGATTTTCAAGAAGTTTACCACCACCACCACGAATTTCCGCGCTCGGTTTTGAGTCTGTTCGGGCACAGGTTCGGGCGACAGTTTCTTCCGAACTACACAACAATCGAGAGAGATAGATGATGGATGATACAATGCATAATGCTAATCGAAATAGAAATAGGAAAATGTAGACAGAACTGACTCTAATCCCCGCACGAACAACCCTAACATTTTTCCCGCGTAGTGAAGCATTGTACGTAGTTTGTATATCACATGTATCACATCGTTAAGGTGACGCACAGTGGTTCGAAAATCGACCGTAGAAGACTTAGGGTTTAAAAAAAATTTACTTCTTGTTTTCGATATTTTTATTATGTTAACGTATTGTCCATATTATTACAGATATTTTTTAATCATACACGTTTTTCTCTTAGCCTAACAGTTTAGGAGATATACCACTTTTATGGTTTTCAATGTATGAAAATAATTTAAAAAAATTAATTCCTCAAAAACCTTAAAATATATTACATAATTCTTTTCATGATACGATTAAGTAACTATTCGACTATTTTCATGCAAACGCTGTACCCTCGCAAATGCTCGCAACTCTGCACAGTGGATAATTTATGTGAATTTTGTTTTTAAAATTAACTCGTTCAAATTGTGTCACCCTACAACTCTACTTAAGAAATACTTCAGAAACAGGATTACAGGGTGAATTCTGCGCAAAGATTTAAATGCTAACTGTTAACACTTGTTAGCAAATTAGGGTTATAAAAAGTTTAAAACTGGCTCATCAATTTTGTAAATTGTAGGGTATGCATACATTGGAGTTAAAAAAAGCTAGTATACTATTAATCAGTGTACAATAATACACATTTCGTTCATACATACCACTGTCATATCTACAACATAAAATAAAATAAATTGCGTTTTGTTAATTTTTTTTTTCATTGAATATTTATTTCTATAATAATAACATTTAATATGTGCCGCTGATTAATGCATACCATGAGTATACCACCCGAGTCAAAGAATTCATCTTGAAAAAGAAAGATAAGCATATACTTATGCCAGAAAAATCTCTCGGAACCATATCTACAAAACTGACCAAATGGCAATATAACGCCATGAGAGCGATAACACAGAAGGAAGGAGTGACTCTTTTTCCTTCATACTGTAAAATTAAAAAATCCAAAGAAGAGTGCTACCCAGCAAAAGAAGACGTCAAAATCACTGAGACAGATGTACAAATAAAATTACAATCTTTATTAGATTTGACAACGAAAAGGCTATTCATGCTTATATCGGATACAATATAAGCATGAATAGCCTTTTCGATATAACGAGAATGTGGAGTACAAATTACAAAGCAAGTGGGGAGTAGACGGAGCTTTCAAACCAAAGCACCTATAAACAAATTCTACCCGAGGATAGCGACGATTCGTGTGTCTATATGACAAGTCTGGTACCCATAAAGCTTACTTTTGACGAGAAAAGAATGTGGAAAAATAATAGATCTAACTCGACTGAATTTTGCAGACCGATGTTTTTTTAATTTAATAAAGAGACAGCATTAAAGGTTACCAGTGAGGTCAGTGCGATACAAACCGAAATTCAGAACTTGGTATAGACTCAAATAAATAACAAACATGTAAAACACGTGCTTTATTTGACGATGATTGACGGCAAAACATCTTCGTTTCTCAGTGACACGTCAACTCAGCGCTGTGATATTTGTAAATTGACACTGAAGGAGACAACCAACTTGAAATTCCTGGAATCAGTGGATTTGATCGAAGGTGACAAGGAGAGGTTATAAATACGGGTTCTCCACCCTCCATGCGTGAATACGCATGATTGAGTGTGTATTACATATATCTTATAAGATCGAATGTAGAAAGTATCATCCAACAAAAGAAGAAAAATTGAGAGTGGAAGAGAGGAAACTTCGAATCCAAGAAGACTTTCGAAATCAGACAGGCCTTCTATTGGACATCGTTAAACAAGGGCATGGTACTACTAACGATGGCAATACTGCCAGAAGATTTCTGGCAAAATCTCATGGCACTGCAACAATAACCGGAGTAGACGAAAATCTAATACATCGACTATATGTATATTTTCATGCAAACGCTGTACCCTCGCAAATGCTCGCAACTCTGCACAGTGGATAATTTATGTGAATTTTGTTTTTAAAATTAACTCATTCAAATTGTGTCACCCTACAACTCTACTTAAGAAATACTTCAAAAACAGGATTATAGGATGAATTCTGCGCAAAGATTTAAATGCTAACTGTTAACACCTTGTTAGCAAATTAGGGTTATAAAAAGTTTAAAACTGGCTCATCAATTTTGTAAATTGTAGGGTATGCATACATTAGAGTTCAAAAAAATCCAGTATACTATTAATCAATGTAGAATAACACACATTTCGTTCATACATACCACTGTCATATATACAACAAAGAATAAAATAAATTGCGTTTTGTTAATTTTTCTTTCCAGGAATATTTATTTCTATAATAATAACATTTAATATGTGCCGCTGATTAATGCATACCATGAGTATACCACCCGAGTCAAAGAATTCATCTTGAAAAAGAAAGATAAGCATATAAGATATATATATATATGATATATGAGATATATATATGAGATATATATATATAAGTATATGCTTATCTTTCTTTTTCAAGATGAATTCTTTGACTCGGGTGGTATACTCATGGTATGCATTAATCAGCGGCACATATTAAATGTTATTATTATAGAAATAAATATTCCTGGAAAGAAAAATTAACAAAACGCAATTTATTTTATTCTTTGTTGTATATATGACAGTGGTATGTATGAACGAAATGTGTGTTATTCTACATTGATTAATAGTATACTGGATTTTTTTGAACTCTAATGTATGCATACCCTACAATTTACAAAATTGATGAGCCAGTTTTAAACTTTTTATAACCCTAATTTGCTAACAAGGTGTTAACAGTTAGCATTTAAATCTTTGCGCAGAATTCATCCTATAATCCTGTTTTTGAAGTATTTCTTAAGTAGAGTTGTAGGGTGACACAATTTGAATGAGTTAATTTTAAAAACAAAATTCACATAAATTATCCACTGTGCAGAGTTGCGAGCATTTGCGAGGGTACAGCGTTTGCATGAAAATAGTCGAATAGTTACTTAATCGTATCATGAAAAGAATTATGTAATATATTTTAAGGTTTTTGAGGAATAAATTTTTTAAAATTATTTTCATACATTGAAAACCATAAAAGTGGTATATCTCCTAAACTGTTAGGCTAAGAGAAAAACGTGTATGATTAAAAAATATCTGTAATAATATGGACAATACGTTAACATAATAAAAATATCGAAAACAAGAAGTACATTTTTTTTAAACGCTAAGTCTTCTACGTTCGATTTTCGAACCACTGTGTGACGTGAGGCTGCATCTGACTCGATTTTCAAGAAGTTTACCACCAATATTACTCACCTGACAGATTCAGTTTTAATATAATGTAATACTTCATCTATCAGCGCAGATCGATAGCTTTTTGAAAACACGATTTGATTAACTTCGCTCCTCGCTTCGCTCGATAGAAAAAAATCATGAGCATGCCTCTGAATTTAGTTATAAAAACGTATTTAAGGCAACAACGTGACCAAATCTAGGCTTTGGAAAAAAATATTTTATTTGTTGAATATACAAATTCGTAGCTTTTTACTTTCTTGTTTCGATCTGTAGTTTTGGAATAAAAAAATAAAAACCTACTTTTCGCTTGCATCGCTGTGTTGCAACCTACTCCAACCAGCGAAATCGGCGCCTTGAAAGAGGAGTACGGGTGAATACGGGTTGACAGGGCCTTAAGAAACAGACAATCCGGTTGTAGAGCGTCGTCCCTGTCGCACAGCGACGTGCGAGTTCGTGCGACAGGGACGATGCTCTACAACCGGGTTGTCTCTTTCTAAAGCTCGATGTAGAGTGTTTTCATTTTACGAAGGCATGAGGGGTATGAGGTAGGAAGTGGTGTGAGACCGCGCGGAGCTCAGTAGGGAACGACTTGGTTCGACGGAGCGACGCGGAGACGTGTAGAACGTGTGTACCGACCGGGCACCGAGTTCGTTCTCTACTGAGCTCCGCGCGGTCGCCTCTCGCACCACTTCCTACCTCGTACCCCTCGTGCCTTCGTAAAATGAAAACACTCTACATTATTTACTGCCTGGTACTGTATATGCTATAGGTATGATACGAGAGTCGCTAGAGAATGTGCGAAGAATGACCTTAATTAGAACGATTTAATGTATTCCAGCTAGGGTTGCCAGAGGGGTCAGTCAAAATTCCGGGACATAAAAAAATAATTGTTTAAAAAAAAATATTCGAAAAAATATCCTTGTGGGTATTACAGACTTAATACTTTAAAATGTCTAAATTTATTTCCACTTGTATTTTGAATTGTCCCAAATACGGTAGGGTTTGTTTATCCCGCCCGGGTTGATACCACCGCACTCAATGAAATGTCGGTCGAAACGGTTATGTAAATAGTTCGTGTTTTCCGTCCAGCTCAGTGTAGCCGACATGAAATGAAGGGAAGCGCTGACATGGCACCTAGTTCACCGGGCTGACATCACGGATGTTGTAGGTGATGTAGTCAACCGTGTCAGATTCCATAAAAAAAAGATAATAATTCTTGATCGGGTTCGTCAGGCGTATTTAACATTTTTACCCGGGACAATTTACATTTTACACAACTGCTGGATCCGGGACGTATTAACTAATTCCGGGATAATCCCGGCCAAGTGGCAACCTTAATTCGAACACGTGACCTGTTCCACATGCACTCTAGTTAGATCATCGTGTATGTTAGATACAGTACAGTGATATGATTGCCTGTTAAAATTGCTTTCATTGGACTCATATTTGAGCTACTTTAGATTCGATGGATTGACAGCTGAACATTTTTTTATCAGTGAAACATCTCTTTTTGTCTTTCAAATTACCTATATTGTTGGCGAATCACTATGGTGGCCGTTCTCTTAGTCCATTCAGAGGATCCAAGCCTCTATTACGAGTTTAGTTTTTTTTCGCAAAATGAAATCTATAGACCCTTTTGGCTGAACGAAGAGGTTGTTTTGGCGAAATGATGCTTGGCATTGCATCTGCCAGGCGATTTACGCACTAAAATGAAGAAGTATAGTTTAAAAAAAAAACTCGTCATGGAGGCAAATATTTCTTTGACAAAGTTCCAAAGCCTCCAGTAATTCGACTAATCCAGCTCTCGTTACTCCAGTAGCCCTTTTGGGTGCTATATGAAGAACTCACGCACCGATGGTTCCGTACCACCACGTAATTGGACGGTTTTTATTGTTTTTTTTTTACTTCAGAGTTTGCACTATAATCAATCACACTATGTTTTACGCTTGCATGTAATAGGTTATTATCTATCACAATAGAGCAAAAGCAAACAAAAAAACAAGTTTCTTGTATGGAGACCCCCTTAATTTTTTTCTTTTTGTTTTTTAAGGTAAACACCATAATAAAATAAATTCTGTGAAAATTTCAACGATACAGCAGTAGGACAGACAGACAGACGGCGTAGGCTTAGTAATAGGCTTCCGTACGGGATACGGAAACATAAAAATAAATAAAGCTATTGCAGATATTCCCTAATACATTAAAATGTTTTTATAAGTTAATATTTTTGTATCATTGTAAAATTAGTATACAGAGCTGTTAGTTTTTCCAAATAAAATAAAAAAAATAAAATATCAATACCTTCCGCGTGTGGGAAAGGGACGATACCTCCACTATTTAGTTTCAAGTACCTCCAAACACCATACAATATTCATGTACCTACCGCCTAATGAGTTGTTCAGGCAATAGCCGCATACTCGTTCACCTTTGATGGTAATTTTGGTGGAAGTGGTTGTGACCTTCGTCCGATAAACTCCTCGTTTCAATGTCTTCTGGTAGGTGATCGACTGATCAGTGATCACTGTTAGTTATAGATAGAACGCAAGCGAGTCGTGCAGTCGTCGTATTGTTTTTGATTACATTCGTTTAGATTGTTAGGCGACGAGTTGTCGGTTGGTTTATATAGTGTCAGTGTTCGTCTGCTAGACTTTCTGATGTTTTATATATAACTTCGATTGTCAATCGTGCATTTGAGTTTTAAATTTCATCCGGTTCTTTTTTTGTTTTCGTTCTATTCTAATATTACTATGCCGATCAAACTCGACGATCATAATACGAATGTAAAAATCATAACCCGGATAAAAGGAATGTCTTTGAGTCACAGGTTCTTTGAGACAAAGGTCTAGAAAGAACCTTATCGCGACCACTTATCCCGGAAACTTCATCCGGCGAGTGTGAGTGAGTGTGACAAGAGTTTACTTTGTTACCTAGTTTATAAGGTCTTTCAAATTAGTTCAGAGTACGCTAGGGGGGGTTTCTGTATCATATAGGGAGTAAAACCTATATAAAATGTTTTGGACCTTGGGCTTTTTTTTATGTAAAATATTTTTTTATGTATTTAAATAAAAAAATAGGTGGTTGATTTTTATAGCCTAATCGATTCAGTTTCATAACAGTAACAAAAAAGTCTTTATCACCATTATTAGCTAACACGTGTAAGTTGGTAAAAAAAATCAAATTCTTTCTATTCCTTAGTAATAAAACTAAAATTGTGGTTTTTCACAATTTCTAAAAGAAAGAGATCTATGTGTTGGAAGACTTTTTTGTTCCTGGCATGAAACTAAAACGATTACTAAAATTTTTTTTTACTTTTTACATTAAAACATTTTTTTTTGTAAAAAAAATCTTTGTTCTTCAAAAGTGATCAATTTCCGATACAGAACCCCCCCCCCCCCCCCCCCCCCCCCCCCCCCCCCCCCCTTTAGCGTACTCTGAACTTATTTTGAAAGACCTTATATATAAGGTCTATTATTAATAGGTAACTTTACGCTAAGGGTGTATGTGTATCAGATACTGATCACGTCTCCCTATACCAATTTTTTTTTACGATATAAAAAACCGCCAATTTTTTTTACGATATAAAAAACCGACTCACTCCTCAAATTTAATACTTGAAGTGCGCGCATTTCACCTAGGTTTTTTATATCGTAAAAAACATTGGTAGGGGAACGTGATGATCAAGTATCTAATTCACACATACACCCCTTAGCGTAGCGTTACCTACTATTGAAAGACCTTATATTTCCACATTTAGTGCCCGCTCTGCGTACACAACGCTATAAAAATACTATAATCGTTAAAGGGGTGAAGGGTGAACCGCGTATTTATAACAATAGCGATAGTGTGACAATATTGAAAGTGCGATAAGTGGACGGGGCGGTGCTATGTCCGGTGACTGCGGGTGTCGGTAGCGAGAGCGCGCGCGATCGGCTATGGAGGGAATGGCGCACGTGGCGGTCCCGCTGCGAGTCGGCAAGAAGATGCGCAAGCGGCGCGAGCTGGACGCGCTGGTGGCGCACGCGGGCGGCGCGGGCGCGGCGTGCGCGCGCGGCGGCGGCGGCGCGCGCCTGCTCTCCGCGTCGAGCGACGAGTGCGAGCCGTGGCCGCGGCGCGTGCGGCCGCGCGCGAGGCACGCGCACCCCGCGGCGCGCGCCTGCGCGGCGCTGCTGGTCTGCGTGTGCGTCGTCGCGACGGCCACCGTGCTCTGGCTGTTCGTCGACGTGCGCCGCCAGATCGTCTCGCTCCGCCACGAGATGGATCGAGGTTCGCGTCCGTCCGTACATCCTTCAGGACCTTCCGATACCTGCTGAAACTCAATTTATTCTTGAATAAAAGGGAAGGTCTTTGAACGTGCCGCCGCAGTCAATGTGAACGCAGCGCAGAGTACCGACCGAGTGAAGGAAGACATAGGTACTGACGCATGGTAGACGCATGCATCTAGGTGCGAAGGTTCCTCGCACAAACGCCGCCGCCTCCGCCGGCAATCTCAAATGTTATTCCAAGAAGAGCCAGAATTTTACATCAAATTTTCTCGGATACTTACCACATTTTTTTTTATGTAATCCGGTATGCGTGCTGAATCGGAGGTGCCAAAGCACATGCTCCGACCAGCCAATATCTCCTCCGAGAAGGTAGTAGTATACTGGACTAGAGGAGAACACAACCGAGGCTGCTATGCGGCCATCTTACATCCAGTACGCTGGTACCAAGCCAGTCGGCTACAATTTGAACCTACCACCTAGTAAGGAGGAAGGGAGGGACCTACAGTTTTACACCGGTTCCGAACGGTGAAGCAGCAGGTGTAGGTATGCACGTAAATTTTTTCATTGGTACACGCCGACCGGATTCGAATCTCGGACCTCTCGCATGAGAAGCCGATGCCCAAACCACTCGGCCACCCGCCGCTTAACTAACGTTAGGTATACAAACAAACTTGTCATTATACAAACTAGCTCACTAACTAGACAAGGCGAACCATCAGCGCGCGCGCAAGTGGCGATCCTATAGCTAGGCTGACATGTCACAAGTACTACCTTCTTCCTCCATCTAATGTCAAGGTCGCCGCGCCAAAGTCTTAGGTAGGTACTAAGAAGAAGATGCACTCTGGAGCAGATAGATAAATAGATAGATATGTATATATAGGGTGTCCCAGAAACCGACGATAATCCTTTAACAGGAGATGGGGCTGCTAATTACCTCTCAGAATATCTAATTTTAGGTTTAGTAAAAATGGCTTAGTTTTTGAGATATTGTCATTTTTGTAAAAATCCAAAATTTTCTCCCTCAGCTCATTTTTTAAATGCCACAAGTACAAATGTAAGATTTTCTTAAATCTAGTTTTTGTCAAATATTCCTGAAAAGTACGGCTTTCACACGGTATAATTAATTTTTTCATGTTTAATTCTGTTTAGCTGAAAAACGACTTAAGAGCCACATGTTAAAATTTTTTCAGCCTCATCCCTTGAATTTGGCCCTTCGCGGTGAAAAAAAATATTACTACACTAAAGTGGCATTATGCAACAAAAATACGCTCATCTAATGTAGTTTTTAAAATGGTACATCACTTACCGATTTGCGGAACAATTTATGAGATATTGTTATTTAACTGCAAAAGGACCTCGGAATTTTATAACTGTTCTACCAAGTACGAATTGGAATAAAATAAACAATTGAAGTAATTGGTCTTTATTAACCTGTTAAAGTAGATGTTCAAATTGTTTACCACCTGCACAAATGCTAGCTCGACATCTTCTCACAAATGCCCGGTTGATGCGTCGAGCAAGTACTCGATGCAAGTGCAGATACGTCCACCTATTCTATGTAGTTTGTGTTTTCCGTCCAGTTGAGTGTAGCCGGCACGACCGAAGGGAAGCACTGACGTGGCACCAAGTTCACCTGGTGTTATGGGCTGACATCACGGGTTGTAGGTGATGTAGCCAACCATGTCAGTTTACATTAAAAAAAAACCTGAGCTACTGCCGTAATTCTTTCTTTGAGCTCTATGAAGTTTTCCACCGTTTTCCAGTAAACTTTTTCTTTTAAATAGCCCAAATAATAAAAATCTAACGGATTTAAATCCGGTGATCTAGACGTCCGGTCTATCTGTGGGGATGCAAGTGGCTAGGAGGCCACAAGAAGTCCGATGGATTCTAGAAACTTTAAACGGGCGAATTATCTTGAGTTTCTGCAACAGGAGCTTCAGAGCCTTTCAGAAGATGTATCATTGGCCATACGGAGGTGGTTGCAAAATGATGGCTGCGCAAAAATTACGCACTTCTCTAGCGTAATGGGCTGGCCCATTACGCTAGAGAAGTGCGTAATTTTTTAGACCAAGCATATCCCCACAGATGGATCGGACGTCTAGGTCACCGATTTAAATCCGTTAGACTTTTATTATTGAGGTTATTTAAAAGAAAAAGTTTACGGGAAACCGGTGGAAAACTTCATAGAGCTCAAAGAAAGAATTACGGCAGTAGCTCAGGTTTTTTTTTATGTAAACTGACATGGTTGGCTACATCACCTACAACATCCGTGATTTAACAGCCCATAACACCGGGTGAACTTGGTGCCACGTCAGCGCTTCCCTTCGGTCGTGCCGACTATAGTCAAGTGGACGGAAAACACAAACTATTTACTTAACATAGGTGGACGTATCTGCACTTGCATCGAGTACTTGCTCGACGTATCAACCGGGCATTTGTGAGAAGATGTCGAGCTAGCATTTGTGCAGGTTGTAAACTACTTGAACATCTACTTTAACAGGTTAATAAAGACCAATTACTTCAAGTGTTTATTTTATACCAATTCGTAGTTGGTAGAACAGTTATCAAATTCCGAGGTCTTTTTGCAGTTAAATAACAATATCTCATAAATTATTGGGCAAATCGGTAAGTGATGTACCATTTTAAAAACTACAATAGATGGGCGTATTTTTGTTGCATAATGCAACTTTAGTGTAGTAATTTTTTTTTCACCGCGAAGGGCCAAACTCAAGGGATGAGGCTGAAAAAATTTTAACATGTGGCTCTTAAGTCGTTTTTCAGCTAAACAGGATTAAACATGAAAAAATAAATTATACCGTGTGAAAGCCTTACTTTTTAGGAATATTTGACAAAAACTAGATTTAAGAAAATTGTACATTTGTACTTGTGGCATTTAAAAAAATGAGCTGAGGGAGAAAATTTTGGATTTTTACAAAAATGACAATATCTCAAAAACTAAGCCATTTTTACTAAACCTAAAATTAGATATTCTGAGAGGTAATTAGCAGCCCTACCTCCTGTTAAAGGATTATCGTCGGTTTCTGGGACACCCTGTATACGTTATTGCTCCAAAAATATTTTACAGAAACAAGCTCGATATTATATAATTTATTTACATGTGGGGCAAAGGCGGACTTATACCTTACAGAGATTTGTTCCAGTCAACCTTTGGATGTTTGAGAGTCGTATGTTGTAATATATAAGTAGGTAGTAGCAAAAGACTTGAGTGTGATAGATAATGTAAAATATATTCGTAATATAATTAATGCTTACTCGAATAAATATACGTTTCATATATTACCTGTATGATACGAAGAACACTAATACCAAGAACATTACTAATACTAAGTATACTACAAAAACTAGTACTGCATACTACTAGTACATTTTATTATGAAGAAATGAATTGAAGAAAGAAGAATTGAAATGGAAGAAATCCCTGCAAGGGATAAGTCCGCCTTTGCCCCTCATGTAAACTATAGGAAGGCCAAAAACTTGGCACTGAATTGTTTCTGTTAAATGTTTTTGGGGAAATAGATTTAGTAAAAAAAAAAAATTCTATCTGTAATATTGTTCTTTTCTCTTTCTGAACAGTGTCGACGAGCAGCGACGGGGTGAGCGAGGCGCTGCAGCGCTGCCACTCGGCGGCGAAGGAGCTGCGAGCGAACACGAGCTCGCTGGACGCGCGGCTCGCGGCGCTGTCGGCCGCGCACGACGCGCTCGCGGACAACTTCACGCGCACCGCCGCCGAGCTGCGCGCACTTCAGGTGCGTCCTGCCTGACTGCTCGAGTGTCGTGCGTGAGCTCGTTCGGCGTGTACAGTTGTTTTTGACATCTTTCGCTACATCACCTGATAGAGAGATAGAGAAATAGAGATAAAGAGAATATAGAAATAGAGAGATAGAGATATAGACAGGTAGATATAGAGATAGAGAGAGATATACAGAGGTAGAGAAATAGAGAGATATACAGGTAGATAAATAGAGTGGGGCTATTCTTTTTAAGTACCGGCCCCACACGGTACTTAAAAAGAATATATTGCATCTCTCCCCATGCATATCGTACAAGGCGACTAAGGGATGAGGACAAGATTCCGTGCTAAAGGGCGACAGGATCGCCACCTTTCACCTTGCCACGGTACTTCCACCGAGTCCTGCAGCAGGTGGGTCTTCGTGCCTTACTTGCTGCTTGATCGATTGGATCTTGTTTGAATACTTTGCGAAACGTGGTGGTCGGTGTTGTGCTGTAATTTACCAGAGTTCTTGCAGCACAACACCGATTACTCTGCTTACCCCGATTGTCGGGATTCAGCGTGTGTGATATGTATGTATGTATGTATAAATAGAGAGTAATGTTAGACCGTCACACCTTGGTAAACTAGGTGCCATGTCAGTATTTTTTGGTTGTGGCGTCTAAGTGCCGTCTCGATTGACGACGGAAACACGAACACGAAGGCTCGCGACACTCTCGCGTGAGCTCGTTCGGCGTGTGAAGTTTTGTTTTTGACATCATCGTTGGTTACATCACCTGATAGAGAGAGAGAGGTAGAGAGATAGAGATAGAGAGATGGAGATATAGAGAAATATAGAGGTAGAGAAATAAGATATAGAGAGATAGAGAGACGGATATAGAGATAGAGAGACAGAGATATAGAGAAATAGAGAGGTTCAGGTGTGTCCTGCAGTGCTCGAGTGTCGTGCGTAAGCTCGTTCGGCGTGTACAGTTGTTTTTGACATAATCGTTGGCTACATCATCTGATAGAGAGAGAGGTAGAGAGATAGATATAGAGATAGAGAGATAGAGAAATAAGATATAGAGAGATAGATATAGAGATATAAAGAAATAGAGAGGTAGAGAGATAGAGATAGAGAGATGGATATAGAGATAGAGAGATAGAGATATAGAGAAATATAGAGGTAGAGAAATAAGATATAGAGAGATAGACATAGAGATATAAAGAAATAGAGAAGTAGAGAGATAGAGATAGAGATATCGAGATAGATAGATAGAGATATAGAGAAATAAAGATATAGAGAGATAGATATAGAGATACGAAGAAATAGAGAGGTAGAGAAATAGAGATATAGAGAAATAGAGTTATAGAAATATAGAGATATAGAGTAATGTTAGCCCAGCACACCTTATCAAGGTGTTACCTTACCAACGTTTCTGTTACAGGATAAGCTGGCGTCGGCGCCGCAGCTGGCCGACACGCCGCGGCGGCTCGACGGCCTCTCGCAGACGGTCGCCGACTTCGGCTCGCGGCTCGGCGGCTTCGACGAGTCCATCAAGTCGGCGCACGAGAGCGCGCAGGCAGCGGAGCGCGGGCTCCAGGAGCTGCGGCTCGCGCTCAACGCGTCCGCCGTCGCGGCGAACGCGTCCGCGGCCGAACGCGCCGTCGCTGTCGAGAGGCTGCGAGCGCTGAACGCGGGCGTCGATGCGCTGAACGCGACGATAGCTACAAGGCTCAGCGCTGCGGAGCGGAGACTCGACGACTATGCGGTAAGTGCACCATAGATATGTTTTTTTTTTTTTATGGAAACTGACACGGTTCGCTACTTCACCTACCCCACCTTGGTGAACTAGGTGCCGTGTAGGTGCTTCCCCTTGGTCGTGCCAGTTACACTGAACTGTGGAAAACACAACATATTACCTAGATTATTGGTCAGTATAGAGGCTCGTCCTGAGGAAATTCGTCTTGAGGTCTGACCTTCCGCTAAAATTTAAAGACCCGTATATATGACCAGTGTGTCCTCCCGGTTATGTATGACGTACGGGTGTGAGACGTGGACTCTGACGGTCGCTGTTGTCCAAAGGTTGAAAGTTGCCCAGCGAGCAATGGAGCGAGCCATGCTGGGAATATCGCTACGTGATATGGTGCGTAACGAGGCAATCCGCCGACGCACCAGAGTAGTCGATATTGGACGCCGGGTGGCTAAGCTCAAGTGGCAGTGGGCTGGGCACGTTAGCCGAAGAGACGATGGCCGTTGAAGTAACCGTGTCCTGCACTGGCAGCCGTGGACAGGAAAACAAAGTGTAGGAAGTCCACCTGCCAGGTGGGACGACGACATCAAGTACGTCGGCGGAAAGCAGTCGTTCCGTATCGCTGAAGGTCGGGAGGACTGGAGGAAAATAGGAGGGGCGTATGTCTAGCAGTGGACGCTTACACGCTGACTGACTGACTGATAGAGGCTCGGGCATTTTTTTTACACTTTATCGTGTTCAAGGTTTGTGCTCAAGTAAATATTTGTATGGAGAAACAATGCAGCGTCTGTTGCCTGCAATTTGGTACTAAAATTTGCCATAAATATATATATTTACTTGTCAAAGTCTATATATTTATTTCAACAAGCATCAATTTCGATACATTGTATCTATATTCTACAGAAATCGTCACATTTTTTGAACACATCAGATTTTTTTTTCTCTCTAATGTAGCCATCTGCCATCGGAACAATACCAAAAGCAGATTACGTGATGTATGAAATATGACGTTTGACATAGGCCATCCATTGACGGCTCTCCCTTTTAGCTGCTAGTGTCGGGAGGTTCGAGGTCAACACTCGGTGTTTCATTCTTCCAGGACCGGTGTGGTCCAGAAGTGCTGTGGCCAGTATATTTAGAAGATTTTTAAGCGTCGCCTTGTATCTGGTAATATTCGACTGGATTTGAAGTTTTATGCTGGGCACTTTGATATGCTAATGAATGTCGTTGTTTTTGGATTTCCCGCAAGATCTCGATGTTTCTGTTGCTCGCAGTGCCCCACAACTGTGTGCCGTATGTCCACACCGGCTTGATGACCGCATTGTAGATGAGGAGTTTGTTAGATGTGATAAGTTTAGTTCGAGGCTCTGCCCGGCAGCCAGTGCAGTTGGTCGATTCTTAGGTTCATTCCAGTCTTTTGCACTTTATGCGCTTTGAATTTTGGCCTCCTGTTTCAGTGCATTCCCAAATATCACACGGAGCTTGTGTGTGGTAAAGTTCCGCTTCCAAGTTTCACAGGTGGACGATTGCCAACGCGCAGTGAAAATGTGATGTGATGTGACTTTGGTGGGTCGACTCGAGGTCGATCGCCAACGCGCAGTGAAAATGCGATGTGGTGAGACTTAGGTGGACTGACTTTGTCTAAGTGAGACTGGAGTATTACTGGACGTTATTGCTGCGCTGGAGTGACTAGCAAGCAAGGGCCTCCATGCATTCTGCGTATGTGGCCGATGTCATTTTGTCTGCCTTAAAAATGGTATAGAGAATCGGACCCAGCACAGACCCTTGAGGAACCCCTGCTAGAATGTCGTGGAAGTCAAAGTAGTCTTCTCCAATCTTTACTTGAAATATTCGGCTTTCCTAATATGACCTCAGGACCTGGTATATTGTGTGTTAAGAGTTTTTTTAAGTTTATACAACAGTCTTTTATGCCACCTTTATGTACATAGACCTTATCTAATTTTATTCAACCTGAATCAGGTGGGTCATTCTTCCTAAACAATATGGGTCGTCCTGAACACAAAGTCTCAGGGTTTTCATACCTACTTATAGACCTATTAGTGATTAAAATTTGACTATCAATTGACTTTCAATACACTTTTCGATTCCTCAGTGTCGTAGGTTACGGTGCCACCGCCGCGCGCGGTCGAGAGAACGGCGTCTGTATTTTGAATATTATCAGTAATCTTCACTTTATTGTGCATTTTAGTCCTACTGTCCTTAATGATAGATTTCTGTTTCTTGTTTGTACTAACTTTCTTTCTTTTCTTTATCTTCTTCGACGAAGCCGATTTATTACAAGAGGCAGGATAGGCTCCGGCGGCGAGCATCGAGACTCCGGCGGCGGACACGCCGACTTCGGCGGCGGGCATCGGGACTCCAGCGGCGGGCAGCGCGACTCCGGCGGCGGACTTCGCGACACCGGCGGCGAGCACCGTGACTCCAGCGGCGGGCAGCGCTACACCGGTAGTAGACACTGCAACTGCGTCGGCAGGTACCGTGACCCCGGCAGTGGGTATTCCTACTCCGACGGGCACCGGGACTTCGGTGGCGGGCACCTTGAATCCGGCGGCTGGAGCCAGCACTTCAGCGGCGGACAGCGGGGCTCCGATGGCGGGCACCGTAACTTTGGCTTCGGGCACTGGAACTCCAGCGGCAGGCACTGGAACTCTGGCAGTGAGCTTCAATGCTTTTGTTTTTGGTTTAGTAGTTGTAGATTTTGAAGTGGAATTTTGTTTTTTGCTGGTGTTTGATTGCTTTTTATTTATGCTTCTAGGGGTTCTGGTGTTAGACGAGATTCGATCCTAGCGATGGCTCGGGTCATCCTGGATGTTTGGACTGTTGGATTTATATTACGTACTAGCGGCTTGGGTAGGTTCGTTAGATAGGCATCCCCCAAGGTTCGTGTGAGATGTCTTCGAAAATGTGTCAGCCTGAGCACCCACCCGGTGGGACGATAATATTAATTGCCTCAGTGGTTTCGTACCGCTGAAGGCCGGGAGGACTGGAGATAAATTGGAGAGGCGCATGTCTAGCAGTGACCCAATAATATAGTCAGCGTGACTGACTAATGAATGAAACCCTGTTGTTGTTTGTAGGGGGTCGCTCTCAGCCTGCAAACTAATAGGTACCTATTTGTCGAGGGCCTTCGTGGAAAACCCATTGACTTACCCTTAGACTCCATAACGGTCATAATGCGACCAGGGTGGCTGTAGACCCCCGCAACGGAACGCAGTATGTCCCTTCGTTGGTTGTCAAGCACATTGCACTCTAACATAAATTACAGATTAAAAAAACCCCGACCCTTAAAAAGTAAAAAATAATTTCCGCTTAGTTAATCGGGGGACCGAGTTTAATTTCTTTTACTTGCCAGTCCCCCGACGCCTGTAATTAACTACGCGGACATTGATTTTTTATTTTTCAAGGGTTGTTGATGTGTCAGTTTTTTTTATAATTTAAGTTTTATTTCAAGCCTTTTTAAGAGACATAATTTAAACTTGTAATAATTTTGTTAGGTTAGGTTAGGTCACAAGTACATAAATTCGCTTTATTTTCTTAAATCCGACTTGTGAAAGTACTTCAAATAAGTTTCCATTCTGCAACAGAGATCCCTTCACCAAATTAGTGAAAGTTCGATTATCTTTGAATCGGCTGACCTGATCTTCATCAAACATAGCTAAGAACCATCTCGAGTCCCATCTACAAGCGAAAATGGGACATTAGGGAGATATTCACTTTGAAACTACATCTTGGAATTAAACCAGCTTTCTAATAAAAAAAACGCATCCAAATCGGCCCACAGACAGACGAACAGACACACAGACAGACGGAGGCATCAAACTTAGGTATAACACCCCTCCTTTTAGGTCGCGGGTTAAAAACTTACTCGCCCGGTTTCGTCCTTCGCCAAGCATCCCCTGCACAAACCTGTCCTTAGTGAACCGTGGGGCACCGGTAGAAGCTCTGCTGCTGGTAGAACCGTGCGACTGGGCAGCAGCGACCTTTGGTCATGCTGAAAGCGCGTCTGAAGTATTGAACTAGGCAGCGGTTCTCAAACTTTTTTGGCGACGGAACCCTTTTGAACCACTTTATATTTTACGGAGCCCTAAAATAAACAAAACCTGGTTTTATTTTCATTCTTTATGTGACAAGACTTGATGTGCAACGTTCTTTAGGTTGATATTATTTCTGTGGAGCCCTCGCAGAGTCCTTGCGGAGCCGCAGGGCTCCGTGGAACACAGTTTGAGTATGGCTGAACTAGAGTGCTCGGTGTGCGCAGGCGCGGCTGTCGGAGGAGGCGGCGGCGGTCGCGGAGATGCGCGCGCGCACCGCGGCCCCCGCCACCGGCGCCCCCGCTCCCGCACCCGCGACAACACCCCCACCGGCTGCCGCTCAGGTTGCTACATACTATTTTCTCTTTAAGAAATAAGAAATATTTGTTTTTTAGGTTTCCGTATCCCGTACGGAAGCCTATTACTAAGCCTCCGCCGTCCGTCCGTCCGTCCGTCTGTCCGAGGGCTGTATCTCTTGAACCGTAATAGGTAGCCCGTTGAAATTTTCACAGAATATGTGGTACTATGGCGGATATAACAAAAAATAATAAAAAAAGAAAATGTTAAAAATTAAGGGGGGCTCCCATACAACAAACGTACCGAAAAATCGATTAGTCACACTACTGAATAATAGATGGCGCCACAGGCTTTTATACATTGCATTGCTGAAAGACAAAAGATACGGAAACCTCCGTGCGTGAGTAAAACTCGCACTTAACAGATTTTTTCCCCTACAGCATTACATTAACCTGACGTGATGTCAGCTTGTTGAACTATCTGCCATGTCTGTTCGTCCTTTTTCGTCGTGCCGGTTACACTGAACGGGACGGAAAACACGAACTATTTACATTTGCCCCACACGGTACATATTCATATGCTTTCTGTATGAACGTAAATGTATGAACATGAACGTGTGCCAGTTAATTAAAAAGGTTGAAGAACCCTGCCCTATAAATGTCGCCATTCCGTTTTGCAGAAGCCAGCACCGGAGTCAGCGCCGGCCGCTCCCGCCGCCGTCGCCGTCGCCGCCCCCACCACCTCCGCCGCCCCCGCCGTCACACCCGGTCTGTATTCATTTACACTCCCGCTAATTGCTTCAATTATTTAGTGTGTTGAAAGTGAGGCGACATTAATTATTCAATATTAAGTATGCGGTATTACATTTTAGGTAGCAATTTTTTTTGCGGTTCCTTACCGTACGAGATTAGTCTGTCAGCCTCGATAGCTCAGTGGTGCAGACAGTCGACTGTTGCTATTGATTGTTAAGCAACGCTGGGCGCGGTCAGTACTTGGAGGCGGACCGTGGTTCGGATTCCACGTAAAACTGTAGATCCCTTGCCTTCCTACCTTACTCGGTGGTAGGGTTCAACCCGCCCCGGTTGGTACCACCGCACTGAATGAAACGTCGGTCGAAACGGCTATTTAAATAGTTCGTGTTTTTCGTCCAGTTCAGTGTAGCCAGCACGACCGAAGTTAAGCACTGACATGGCAAATGGAGTGTTATGGGCTGACATCACGGATGTTGTAGGTTAGGTAGCCAACCGTGTCAGTTTCCATAAAAAAAAAATTATAATATATTAAACTAATTATTTGTATATTGTGTTCACAGCCGCGCCGACCAAGCCCGGCATCCTGGAGTCGCGAGCGTAGCCGCGCGGAGCAGTTCCGTCCCCCCACCCCCCAACCACGAGAGGCTCATTCCGTTTTCTCTGTCTAGTGTGTAAATAAATATTCTCCGTTTGTTTGTTATTTATTTCATGAAGGCCGGCGTTCAGCGTGCTTGGACACCGTTCGTGGGTTGAGTGATGCCGTGGTAAAAAGGGTTAATAATAAAAAAAAATAATGTAATATTTAAAAACCCAGTAATTTTTATTATGTGCAGGTAATATGAGCAAAATTGGGTGTTTATAAATTCGGGTCTAACCTATCAACAGAACTGATATCACATAATGTGTTTGCTACAAATTATAAAGTTTCTCATGTTTTTTTTTTCTTATTTACGAGTTTACACTTTATATTATCCATAAATTTTTAAAAACCATCACCTGACTTATCTAATTAAATTTGTCAAGCAAAAGTAGAACAGCTTTTGAATATGGAATTTATTGGATAACCTATCGCATTTTCGCAACCGTCGTCGGCTTCTCTCGCGAGAGGTCCGAAATTCGAATCCAACCGGGTGTGTACCAATGATTGTTTTCTGATTTAAAATAAAAATTACGCGCATACCTTCACCAACCCGCTTCATGGTTCGAATTCCATGTAAAAATATAGGGCCACCGGGTTGACTGGAGGAAATTGCCTAATGCAATAAGCCCACCCTTGCCAATCATTAAGGGGCATAAAGTGTATTATTATTATTTTATGTCTTGTCACATTTTTTTTTTAATACATATCCATATTAATTCTACAGGGTGTTAAAACGGCGAGTACATTAATTTCGCCAGCGCAATCCTCATGTTTTTCCTAGACAAAAAAGCAAATAAAGTTTTTTCTAAAGTGTCTAGTTTTCGAGATATGAATTTTTGAAATGTATGTATTCGTCTAGTGTAATTTAACGCGTTGTTGCCGCTCCGCACCCTCCGCCAACCCCTGCCCCTCCCGCCAACACCTCCGTCCGAGGCGCTCACGTCTCACCCGCTCTTCCCCCTTCCGCACCGCCCTGTTGTCATTAGATAATTTTTACACTAAAATAATCAATTAGTTTGGATGAAAACTGTAACTTTTTATTTAAAGGGAATTAAGAAAAAGTTATTTAACTTTTTTGTTACTCTTGATCCCAATAATCAGTTCCTAAATTTAATGTACTCGCCGTTTTTACACCCTGTATATACATAGAAGAATATACAAAATTAATTAATACATATATAATCAAATTATTATTTTGCAATTTCTTTCAGCCAATTTTGTACACAACAAGATTAATAGTGTACAGATTTCCTCACTGTCGTCATAGTAAAAAAAAAACATGCTAAGTATGTGCAAGTACGATACGTATGCACTAGGTACTCCTAAATGAAGGCATCGGCCAACTAGAGCGGCGTTATTCAACTCTAGAACGTTTCCAACATAACGCGTCGTAATGATGCGGCAACCTTAGAATCGACACACTCTTGAACCGTTCCCGCATGACGGGCGCTTATTAACAAATTTGGTTCGGGGGAGGACACAGTGTCGAAAAAAATCTCACTAGGTAGCAGGCGAGCTATTACCGCCGGGTAGGTTTTGTTTCGTGAATTCGATGACCGTTCCACGTGTTCGAAAAATTGTTATATTTTTAGGCCAAAATGTATGTTAAGCCTGAATCTGTCCGTACGAGTTTATTTGGTGAAAATCGGACGAGTACTTTTGACGCTATCGCGAGTTGTGGGGCCGGTACTTTAAAAGAATAGCCCCACTGCATCTCTCCCCGTGTATGTCGTAAAAGGCGACTAAGGGATATGAATCCCTTCTTATATTACTAGGTGGTAGGGTTTAACCCGCCCGGGTTGGTACCACCGCACTGAATGAAAGGTCGGTCGAAACGGCTATGTAAATAGTTTGTGTTTTCCGTCCAGTTCAGTGTAGCCGGCACGACCGAAGGGAAGGCTGGCGTGGCACCAAGTTCACCCGGTGTTATGGGCTGACATCACGGTGTTGTAGGTGATGTAGCCAACCGTGTCAGTTTCCATAAAAAAAAAAAAAAAGTTGTGCTGAGCGCGAGAGCACACTTGGGGAGATGTTGGTGACTTCATCGGTGGTGGGGGGGAGGTCAACTGCACGGTTTTGTGCAGTCGCCGGATGGGTCTTTAAGGCGTCGTATCGTTCACGTTTGTAGGTTCTATAGTTTGGCAGCATGAAGCCGTCGAAAGTACACACTTTATGTCGCAAAATTTCTGGAACTTTCTGCACAAGGGGGGCATTGTTGCGAAGCCGTTCATAGAATTCACGTCAACAAAGTTCGTCACTGCGCCGCAGCAGCCAATTTACGACTGGGAGTAAATTTAAAAAAAAAAATTTGTCAGCCAGCACAAACGGTGACTTTTATCGGGCTCAGAAATGTGTCGTTCTAAGGTTGTCGCTTCGGTTTGAATTGTAGATTTGAATGTTTGATAATGTCAATGCATATGTGACTTATATCTGTAGGCGATATTAAGATAATTAAAATGTAATATTTGTTTTATTACCTCTAGCGTGTGGAGTGTTACGATTGGAATTTTTTTGGATGTCGCATTAGTTTATACATGTAAGTAGTCTCTTGCACGAAATAAAAATTGGGTTAGGTAAAATTTCACCAAATTGCAAAATGCAAAATTATATGACCAGTGTCATTCATAATACATTATAGTTTCCCACTACAGAAATATAGCAAAAAAATTTATTTAATACAAATGCAAACTCAAAATGGCCAAAACATTGATCACAATTTGTGATAAGTCGAAGCAAACTGCTGCTAAATGTACCTGTTTGTAAGTCATACAAATATGCTTAGATTAAAAAAGTAGGTAGATACACATTTTCATACAAAATACGGAAATAGTGTTGCCGTGTCAACGTTTACTTATACAGGTTGTTGTAACGGCCAGTACTTACATTAATTTCGCCAGCACAATCCTCATGTTTTTCCGAGAAAAAAAAGTTAATGAAGTTTTTCTCTAAAGTGTCTAGTTTTTGAGATATGAATTTTTTAAATTTATGTTTTCGTCTAGTGTAATTTGACGCGCGCGGGGGGAGGATGCTGGCGCGGGAACGGTCGCGGTCGAAAACTCACGCCGCGCCTCCGCTCCGCATCTCCTCACTCCGCGCACTCGTCCCTGCTCGCTCACTCACCGCGCGCCTTTCATTCCCAATTTCCCACATTCGTGCAGAACATTAGATCCTTTTTACACTAATTAAATCAACCAGTTTGTATGAAAACTATAGCTCTTTATTTAATGGGAATTCAGAAAAAAGTTATTTGACTTTTTTGTTACTATTGATCCCAATAATCATTTCCTAAATTTAATGTAGTGGCCGTTACAACATCCTGTATATAGATGTATTAATTCAGATATTAAGAAAATAGTCCTAATAGGTAAAGATGTGGTTTCATTTTAACGTGGACCTTAGGAGCAGACAGAGGTTAGTCATGTCAATATTTTTCTCATAAAAAACATAAACCCATGTTTTCCCAACGTCTAAAGTCTAAACCACGAAAAAATTTTATAATTCTTATTTCTTGTAATAAGAACAGTCTAATCTATGTACCTGTAATTTTTCTTTTGTTTAGATTATTTATACGAGGCCAGAGATAAAAATTGGTTTTTCGAACGAAAAAAAAAAAAATTTTTTAATTTGTTATCATGAAGTTCATTAAGCTTCATTGAATCATTACTTTGGATATTAAAAAAAATAATAATACGTAGATTGAACTGTCCTTATTACAACAACAAAATAATTATAAAAATCGGATAAGATTTAGGGTTCGGAAAATCGTAAGCCCCGAAAGAAAAATTTTGACGTAATTTGTAGGTGTATTAGCTGAGAGTGTGCCGCTGTTCCTCTTGCGTTGGCGGGGCGTGCGAGTGTCGAACGGAGACAGCGATACGTTTTTCAAATACCTAACATGTTATCACGTGACTAACTTCGGTTTGCTCTTAATACTTGAAATTTCTTAATCTGCGCACTTTGGCTCTGTATTACGTCATGCGCCGGACGCTGTCAGGGAGCAACTGAGAGCGAATCAAGGCATTCTGCTCATTTATGCCTTCTTTTAATCGTTTTTTTTCGATCTAATATTGTGGATCTACCTACTACATTTTATGTAAGCAAATATGTCATCAAAATCGAGCAATGGTGGCGAAGCGACATCGAAAGTTTTTTCAAAGTTGGGTCGTTCATTTCGAAAAGAAGCACTGCGTTGCTCGCTAAACAACAAACTAGCTAGGTATTGTTTTATGTATTAAACTAAAATAAATTGTTTATTTTGTATTATATTTGTGTTTAATTTCCACCCCTTTTACAGCTAAGTACGTCGGTAGTAAAATTACAAATGTATATTTTTTTAATACCCTAAGGCAGCGTGTATTCTACCACCAGTGGTACGCGTACTATAGTTTGAGAACCGGACTGCTTCGAGGTGGTACGCGAAAAAATGAAACATTATGCTTTACAATATTTAATAAAGCTGTAATAAAATGTACATTAATCTTAATTTAGAAAGTTTTGTTGATGAACATAAAATATTTATAATTTGAATTCTGGTGTTCTTCAAAGAGAATATAACCACATGTTGTTAGCGATATAAAAACCCACTGTCAAATGCTCATAGTGAGTTCCAAAGAATATTTTAAACAAGATTTTTCAGAACTATTAGATAAGAAATCAATTTTTAGATTCGATTCCGAGATCACTTACATTCGAGGAAAGCAGCGGCGACTCCTCTCAGTTGGCGAGGTTGGCGCCGCCAAACCAAATAAAATGAATGACACCATTAATACAGAAATATCAGGCTAAAATAAATGTGAAAAAATTTCGGAGTTATATTATTTATGTCATATAATCCACGATTAATAAGATAAAACGTCAATCCCGTACCCGTTACATAATTTGAAATTTCGCGCGCGTCAAACGCGGGCGACGACGAATGACGACACATCAAGGCATTCATTGGCTGGTTCGCTACATTTTGAAGCGCCATCGTATTCCATACAAGGCGGAAGCGGCCGAATGTCCCCCCGTCCCGCGCGGACCCGCTGATCAGCCTTTCGATTTGGCGCAGCGGGGAGTGCATTTAGTGACGCGGTAGCGAGTAGAGCGAGCTAGCGAGCGAGCTAGGTGTGTGTGTTGCGTGTGCGGGTGTGTGCGCGCTGCGTCCAAACGACGAGTATTCTTGTGCTGTGCGAAGTGCGATGCGATGCGACTAGCGAGCTAGGCTAGGTGTGTTGTGTGCGCGTGTGTGTGCGCATTGGTTCGCGAGTTGATAGCTGCATATATTCCGTTATGTAGGTATGGACTTTGTATGGATGAATCCTGTGCAGTATTGTTAAATTTAAAGTGATTTATTGGTAATTATAATGGCAAACTCCTACCGAGCTATCTACGGAGCACTCAAGGACAAGAGAGACTCAGTAATTTGGCACTCTTACATATCTGTGGAAAAGGAGTTGCTAACAAAATTGAGGAAGAAAGATTTTCACGATCGAGTCATCGAAAATTTTTTGTCTGTGGAACGAAGAGTGGACTTCATGTACAAATAAAATGTAACAATTCAAGCTTGTATGCCTGTCTCGTCGTCGTCGTGCCAGAGGAGACGTCGCTGTTGTCGGCTGCAACTCGACAGCTTTGACACAACCAGTAGGTACCTATCTACAGACAAATAAATCGTAAGTGAGCAAAATAAATCATTTAAACTAAATATTATAAACTATCTATATCGTAATCGTCTTTCAGTTTTTGAACTCATTGTGGTAGAAATAAATTAACGCGTAGGTACCTAAGTTATGAAATTATGAAAAAAAAAATCCTTAGCCAGAGCCAACCCAATATTCAGGACCAGGAGTCGCCGCTGGGAAAGATAATCATTAATTGACCTTTGGTGTGATGCTTACCTCCAAAGAGAATATAAGAATGTAATTGAAGAAGATAAGACAAACTTTGTTCAACCATGCGCCAGTTCCACGATTGACGATAGTGAGCTCACGATTTCTTCATTTTTCTCCGGCCGTGGCCTTGAACACGCACACATATTATATTGAATGAACCCGCGTTTTTCGTATTTTAGCAGACCTTAGTAGCCTTGGAAGAAAGGTCGAGAATTATCGAATAAATGAAGGTAGACTGAAATAACTGTGAATGTCACGCCAGGAATGAAATTGGCAACCGGCACATGAAAGAACTAAGGAATCGGATTTTGGCCTGCCTGCGCGATCAGCTGATTGCGCCCGCCTCAACCAACATTAGGTTAGGGTTAATTTATAGAAGAAGCGCATCTTATATAAATTAACCCAGGTTATTTTTTTTTAAACCACCAAAACATTCACCCATACTATTTGTTTGCAATCAGCTGATCGCGCAGGCAGGCCAAAATCCGATTCCTTAGTTCTTTCATGTGCCGGACCCATGAAATTGACAGTCTGCTTGGCAAGTTGCGCTGGCTGTCTGTCAGCACTGTCAATCAAGTCCAACTTGTTCGTCGTCATTTCGACTATCGTTCATTCGGTTCGGTTCGGGCCGTAGTAGGTACGGACGTACCATCGTTTTCGTTTCGTTCGTTTTCCCTCCGTCCGTCCCTCGCCCGCCCGCCTGCGTGTTGTGTTGTGGTGGGCAACAGCTGGCTGGATCAGCTCTTTTCTTCTCGTGGAACTCCGTCGGATATCGCGCTCGATCCTGGAGGTGCAGTTCGCGCGTGCAGTGTACAGTGCGGCCGAGAGCAGTGGGTAGGCGAAGGTGCGTAGAACCGGTGTGGCGGAGTGAAGTGTGCGTATGACGTCACATCGAGTGATGGATGAGCAGAGTTGTTTGTACGCAGATGAGCGGCGCGGGAGAGGGCGGGCGCGGGTCCGGAGAGGCGGCGGAGGACCGCTCTTCCAGCAGCTCGTTCGAGGACCTGGCCACGGCCGAGCTGGAGGAGGCGCGACGCGAGGAGACCGCGACGTCTGCGGCGGCCGAGCATGCTCCGCAGGCGGCCGAGGACGATGAAGATGAATGGCAGGATGTGCTAGGCAGCGGAGTACTGCTGAAGAAGGTACCTGATTTTCCCAGCCTAAAAAAAAATACTTCTACTTCATACAGTTCGCCAGCACAAACAAACCTGCATGTCACCGAAGAAACTTGAATGTTTAATGCCATATTGGTAGAGTGTTTTCATTTTACGAAGGCACGAGGGGTACGAGGTAGGAAGTGGTGCGAGAGGCGACCGCGCGGAGCTCAGTAGAGAACGAACTCGGTGCCCGGTCGGTACACACGTTCTACACGTCTCCGCATCGTTCCGTCGAACCGAGTCGTTCCCTACTGAGCTCCGCGCGGTCTCACACCACTTCCTACTTCATACCACTCATGTACTATGTGAGGTCGGTATTTAATAAGAATAGTCCCACTGCATCTCTCCCCGTGCATGTCGTAAAAGGCGACTAAGGGATGAGCGGCCTGCAGACACCCCGGTCGACTTGTGGCTTTAATGGAAGACATAGGCTGGCTGGGGTAGCTGGAGACTGCGGGGTTTTGCACGAAGGTCCCCAACCAAGCGGGATTAGTTGCAGGCCTAGAGCCAACCCCAAACCAAAACAACAACAACAACATACCCCTCGTGCCTTCGTAAAATGAAAACACTCTACCGCATGGATACCATATGGATACCGACGTTAGCTCACTTGCTAACCCACACAAATACTCGCATAATTCAACTAATGGCCGGGCCGGGTGCATTTCCAAACCCTTTTCGATTGGTTGAGGTCGATAATTTCTCATACTCACGTCTAACACCGTTACAGGGGCTGGTTTGAACTGCAAATACGTACAGATTGAGTTACTATGTACGTTATATCTAAAATTAAACCTGTAGGCTTCCCAAATTTTTAAATATGCTTCCATGCCATTTTTAACCCGCGAAAATATGCAAAATGTGGGGGCACCAATTTTCTGAGCAATATTTATCTGCACAAGTCCGCTTAACAATGATAAAGATGAGTATAGCATTCTGCGATTGACGAGCAAATAGGTAGGTATGTAGGTTTTTATCTCTCAAAAAATACCTATCATGGTTTGATGGGCACCAGAGCGTTACTCAAACAATGGAGCAGTAGTTTTAAATATAGCTTATGGTATATGTATTGTTTGTACGAGCACGCTTCACTGAAGACCAAGTCAGTTGTTGGTTATAATGCCCGGGGCGGATCTCGGCGTGTCGCCGCCGCAGCGGTTCGTCAGTATTCTCTCTCGCACCCGCACCGGACTTGTATAGTGTATGCGAGTGGCGGGTCGCCCGCTGCGGCGACGACACGCCGAGATCCGTCCCGCGCATTATACACAACTGTCGCTCTTTGATCTTTGATCTTTGCCCAGGTAAAATATTTGTATCAGATTCGATTTCACTCTCAATGAAATGTCAAGAGATAAAATTATTTAAAACTTCTCTCACATGTTGTTTCAGGGATGTTTAAGTAATTGTTTTAAAATATTTCACTTAAAGTCACCATGGGGCTGACATAACCGAATACTGCGAAAGCCCATAAAAAAAGATTAAATTTCAATCATCAAGTAATGACAATCCATTCAACCATCAAGATATCATCAATTACCGTGTGGGCGCCTATTACTTAAATAGCCCCAATCCATCTCTCCTCGTCCATTTTGTAAAAGGCGGATTAAGGGATAAGGACAAGATGCCGTGCTAAAGGGCGACAGGCTAGCAACCTTGGCACATGGTGGTCGGGTTGTGGTGTAGTTTACCAGAGTCCTTGCAGTGCAATGCCGATTACACTGATTACCCCGATTTCGAATTAAAAGGGTGCCCCCTTTAATTTTTTATTGTTATTTTTTATTATTTGTTAGGTTGTCCGCCATAACAACACATATTTTGTGAAAATTTCAACCACCTACGTATTATGGTTCAAAAGATACAGCGCTTTACTTTTTCAATGTTATATAATTTTTTGTTATATCCACCAAAATAATACATAGGTATTCTGTGAAAATTTCAACTGGCTAGCTAGGTATTACAGTTCCAAAGATACAGCCATCGGACAGACGGACAGACAGACATTTTTTTTTTTATGGAAACTGATACGGTTGGCTACATCACCTTGCAACATCCGTGATGTCAGCCCATAACACCGGGTGAACTAGACGCCATGTCAGTGCTTCCCTTCGGTCGTGCCGGCTACACTGAACTGGACGGAGTACACAAACTATTTACATAGCCGTTTCGACCGACGTTTCATTCAGTGCGGTGGTACCAACCCGGGCGGGTGGAGCCCTACCACCGAGTAAGGTAGAAAGGGAAGGGACCTACAGTTTTACGTGGAATCCGAACCACGGTCAGCCCCCAACGGTTGAGCGGTCACCCATCCAAGTCCTGACCGGACCAGCGTTGCTTAACAACCAATAGCGACAGTCGACTGTCTGCACCACTGAGCTATCGAGGCTGACGAGGTTACATTACCTGGCATGCATACACAATGGGATAGGCAGAGACAACAGATCTCCACGTGCTGTGATCCTGACACACCTCTGCCACCTCTTCCACTCTCAGAATGTTCTTCACGCATGCTCGTCGGCTGCGGGTACTACGCACTTGACCCTTTTTGAGCACATTCCATGATCTGGTCTTCTTTTCATAACATATACGGACATGACCAATCGGCGCTGAAAATCTTTCCGCCACAGAACTGGTAAAATCTGGAATACTCTTTCTGCTCACTGTCTCCCCAAGTACAGGTCCGGATCTGCACCACTGAGCTATCGAGGCTGATACTGTATAGGCTTAGCAATAGGCTTCTGTACGGGGTACGGAAACCTAAAAATGAACACATCACTTTGGGCGACACGCTCCTTCATCACTAGAAAATGAACATACAACGAATGACTGAATACAAGTTGATCCATCATTAGTTCATTACATATATTCTCCTTATTTGTTAAGTAAGTTAAGTTTTCGTTGCCCTACTAAGGCAACGAGATGTCTTAACACTTTTCATATCGCCAAAGTGAGTACTAATTATAGTAAAAGTTCATTTACTAACCGGAGTTGTGCTACTTATGATAATTTCTTCTCCTGTCTTGATATATTTCATGTATCACTCAGCCATCTCAAAAGGTCAGCAATGGAAACAGTAAATGATGAAACAGATGTTAAAGCGGACAGATGAGAATTGTGTGAGGGTGGGTTTTTTTTTTTATGTAATCCGGTATGGGTGGCTGAGGCAGAGGGGCCAAAGCGCATGCTCCGACCACCCAATATCACCTCCGAGACGGTAGGTGCCATACCGGAGACATCCCTGGATTGCTGGCTATACTGGACTAGAGGAGAACACAACCGGGGCTGCTATGCGGCCATCTTTCATCCAGTACGGTGGTAACAACCCAGTCGGCTACAATTTTGAGCCTACCACCTAGTAAGGGGCAATGGAAGGTTGGGTTGGTTTCTTGTAACATAGTAGGTATGTACTTCACATCAATGTATCACCTCCGGCAGATCATCAAGCGCGGCGAGGACGAGGGGGAGGACGCCGCGCGGCCGCAGCGCGGCGACGTCTGCCGCGTCAGCTACGAGCTGCGGCTGCGCGACCCCGCGCGGCCGGCCGACGGCGGCGGCCCGATCGTTGAGAAGCGGGACCAGGTCAAGATATATCTGGGCGACAATGAGGTGAGAAAAATTTTAATTAAAATGACATTAGACAAAAGTTAAATTACAAATTTAAAAAACCCCCGACCCTTAAAAAGTCAAAAATAATTTCCGTTTACTTACTTAAAGGAGTCGGGAGACCGCTAAGTAAATTTCCGCGCAGCTCTGAATTTTTATATTTTATTTACTTAGCGGTCCCCCGACTCCTTTAAGTAAGTAAACAGAAATTATTTTTGCCTTTTTAAGGGTCGGGGGTTTTTTAAATTTGTAATTAAACTTTTATTTCAAGCTTTTTTAAAAAAAACGCATGAAAATCGGTCCCTTTTTTTAACATAATAATTTTTTTTATTACTTAATTACTTGATTACTTTATTACAAACATAGCTAAGAACGATCCCGATTAAACAAGCTTCCTAATAAAAAAAACCGCATCCAAATCGGTCCATCCGTTTGGCAGCTACGATGCCACAGACAGACACACACACACACACACACACACACGTCAAACTTATAACACCCCTCCGTTTTTTTCGTCGGGGGTTAAATATACCCTACCGTGTGCAGCGGACACGTTTTTTTTTTTTGCTTCCGAACTGGGTGGCCGACCCGAGCTGGTCTACCCGAGGTCGAAGTCTCAGGCGAGCAAATTTCAGCGCCGAGGAGGTGCCAGTCCGGCTTGGGGGTGGACTATGTCGCTGGGGAAAGACTATTAACCCGCGATTTGAAGATCCGTGGATTGTAGGAGAGGGGAAAGATATTCTCTGGGAGCCCATTCCACACCTTTGCATCTCTCCCAGTGCACATGGTAAAAGGCGACTAAAAGGACAAGACGCCGTGCTAAAGGGCGACAGGTTAGCCACCTGTAACCTTTGCACGGTCCATCCATCGAGTCGTGCAGCAGGTGGGTCTTCGCGCCTTACTGGTTGCTTGATTGTTATCTTGTCCAAGTACTTTGCTAAATGTGGTGGTCGGTGTTGCTATATTTTACCAGAGTGCTTGCAGCACAACACCCATTACTCTGCTCACCCCGATTGTAGGGGTACAGCGTGTGATATGTATTTAGGTATGTATTAGAAAATATAATAAAACTAACATATAAAACGTAACAAAAAGAGAAAGAACAAAAAAATAAACAAAATTATATTTCCGTGGGTGTGGTATTTTCTCCTTACGTTTTCGTGGTCTCCAGGGTCAAACCTTTCTTGATTGGAGTGCCTTCGAATTCTCATTAGTTCTTGCTCCGATCAATTGTGGTTGATGAAACCCTTTTCTTCGTCACCGGTCGGTTTGGAGAAGTCAGGAAGAATAATGAAAATGATATTATGTATGTAGGTAAGTGTGGAAGGAGATAATTAGCGTTCCGTATCCGCGTACGGGACCCTGTTACTAAGCCTACGCTGTCTGTCTGTATGTCTGTCCGTCCGTCTGTCCGAGGGTATGTATATATCTCTTGAACCGTAAAAGGTAGCCTGTTGAAATTTTCACAGAATATGTGTTATTATGGCCGATATAACAACAAATAATAATAAGAAAAAATAAAAAATTCACGGTGTCCCCATACAAGAAACTAATAAGTGTATGCGGCGCGCCATCTACCGAAAATAGTATGAAGTATTTTAACTAATCATGAATTTTAACTAATATGAAGCATTTCATAAAACACGCTATAGATGGCGTGAGTGGCGCTAACCATGACATGGCGATACAGAACGATCGGTGCGCGAGTTTGACTCGCACTTGTCCGGTTTTTTTATTAGTGAAGTTTTTGACCCTCCTACAATAATTTGCCTGCCATATCAAATTTAGTGGTGCCATTTCATTCTGTTATAAATCCTTAAAATTATGTAAATAATAACCGGATTGTTTGTTGAGGTTTTAAAGGTTTATCTGCACTTTAGAGCGGCCTGTACTATAGGTGCATGGCGTACTACATTAGGTAAATGGAAGGTACTAGATAACATAGTGTTTATCTTGAATTAATTGTGTAGACATTGTTATTGAGATCTGCATGCGATGTTGATGCAGCGAGCGGATAGGATAGCTCCCTAAATATTATCTAAGGCCTGCAGTGTTATATGTATGGTTCAGATGGCAGGATCGAAAATAAATCTATGATAACCATTGAGGTAACTAAGGGAACGCGCCCATACCACGTTGATGATTTGTGGGGAAGGAGGAGTATTCACCCTGTCACATGGTATTCCAAAATATTATTTAAAAAACCGGCCAAGGGGTCATTGTTTACTTTTTCTTATTTTTATTATTTGTTGTTATATCAGCCATAGTAACACATATTCTGTGAAAATTTCAATGGGCTACCTATTACGGTTTTTTTTATGGGCTACCTATTATGTTTCAAGAGATACAGCCCTCGGACAGACGGACGGACTGACAGACAGACGGCGTAGACTTAGTAATAGGGCCCCGTACCGGATACGGAACCCTAAAAAAAGACTAATAAAACGCAGCACTACAGACTGGCACTGGTTTTTGTGTATGAGAGGTTAGTCAAGATACCACGCGCACGGCCAAAAGTGGCCTAAAAAGCCTTTTTGCCCCTCCTTTGTGTGGTGTCTTCACTAGTTGTGAGTAATCGAGTAGGTTAATTAGGATAGTATGATTATGTTAATATAGGTTACTTACGACCTGGTCTAGCGCCATACAATTTAAAATAGCTAGGTATTGAATACGTTATCAGACGGTGCTGCGTTGGGAAAGATCGAGGTCGCCCGACACGGATTTTATTATCAGCTGAAAAATTGCGTTACGGAGCTACCGCCGATAAACAATGAAATTGGGCTCTTTGTCCACTCGCACGTAAGGTCAGCTGGGTGATGATGCAGCCACATTGCTATGTATGGTTTAATTTTGGACGAGATGCCGTGCTAAAGGGCGACAGGCTGGCCACTTCTCACTTTGGCACGGTTCTTCCACCGAGTCGTGCAGCAGGTGGGTCTTTGTGCCTTACTTGCTGCATAATAGTTATCTTGTCCTAATACTTTGCTAAACTTGGTGGTCGATGTTGTGTTGCAATTTTCCAGAGTTATTGCACCACAACACCGATTACTCTGCTTAACCTGATTGTCGGGATACAGTGTGTGTGGTATGGTTTAATTTTCTCAACAAATCCATGAAAGAAAGCACTTCCAATGCAACTTGCCATCTGTTCTTCTTATTTTTTTCATCACATATTTATGTTTATTTATGTTATGTTAAAATGTTTTATGTACATTCAAATTGTGATGAATAAATAATGTATTTATTTCTAATAATATATTTTTTTCCTACTTTATTTATTTAAATAGGACATGCAATTAATTCCAGCTCCATCGTACCTATTGAACAATTCTCTAAAACATTTCTAACCTGTAGGGTAGGAGGGAAGGGACCTACAGTTTTACGAGGAATCCGAACCTCGGTCAGCCACCAACGGTCAGCGGTCACCCATCCAAGTACTGACCGCACCCAGCGTTGCTTAACATTCAATAGCGACAGTTGACTGTCTGCACCACTGAGCTAACGAGGCTGACAGAGCTTCTGCCTCAGTTCTCGGTTCCGGGCACATTCCAATTCGACTTGTTGAAACGTTGCAATATATTAATTTATTGGTAGGTTCTGCAAGGGTTAGACCTGGCTCTATCCCTCATGCACAAGAGCGAGATATGTCTGCTGCAAATGTCGCCGCGGTTCGGCTACGGCGAGCGGGGACTGCAGAGCGGCGACGCGACGGGCGCGGTGGGAGCGGCGGAGGGCGACGCCTACTCGGGCCCGGCAGTGCCGCCGGACGCCTGGCTCCACGCGCGCCTCCAGCTGCACGACTGGACCGAGGAGCCGGAGCATGAGACGCTTTCGTTCGCGGAGAGGATGGAAGTCGGGTGAGATGTTCGTTAACACGTTGACGCTCGAAAAAACTTAAACACAATCGTTCCAAGCAGTACCCTCGACGGCACTTTGGCGAGAATAGAGTAGTAGAATCTTGAAACAGTGTGCCCAGTGCCGTAATAAATACTTTCAAAAACAAACTAGACAATAATACAAAATCAAATTTCAGCCTATTAACTGCTCAGGCGTCGGACGCCGGGCGACTTCCGACTCCGTCAAACGTCGCAGTTTTTTTCATAAGGCAAGAAAAAAAACAAATTGTCGAAGAAAAAAAAATTATGAACACCTATAGCAAGTTTAGCATGTTTTCCGTTATCATTGTAATCGTTTCCGTTAAAATTTCCTACAAACTTATCTATACCTTACAACATTCACCTTTGTTAATTTTGATTCCAAATTGTGAGTTGAACATTGAACGAATATTGCATGTATACACGGTGTTGCAACCCCAACCGTAAAACCCGAAAGTGATTCTGTACGTGAAATAGTACAGAACACTTTTTAATTTGAAGAAAAAAAATATTTTTTCTCCATACATTTTGAGAATAGGTAGGTATTTAAAATTTGTATGGAAAAAATAATTATTTTATTGTTTCAAAAAAAAAAATTCGCCACAGAAGTTGTTTAGTTTCACATATAGAATAACCCCCTTATGTCAGTTAAATATATTACGGGGGCACTGCAACACCGTGTATAGTGAGGTTAAGTTTATTTTTTTTTTCAATTTCACACACTCGCGAATGGGTAAAAACCTCCAATAATAACACATTCACGTTGTAAAGAAGGCGACTTATCACTGCAAGTGATTTCTTCCAGTCAACCTTTGCACTATAATAATATATCTAGTCTGTTTGTCACATATCTGCTATTGACAGATAGAGACGAGGCTAGTGTTCACTATAGCATTCGCGGAGCTCGAGAGGGAGGTGCGAGAAGGACGAGGGAAGGGAACGCAACATAAAACGAAATGAAACGCAACAGGGGTAGGCGACGCGTGCGCGGCAACTGGTGGTACGAGCGCGGCGAGTCTGTGCTGGCGGTGCAGCTGTACCGGCGCGCGCTGGACGCGCTGGACGAGAGCACGGGCGGCATCAGCGAGCCGACGCTCACCGGCGCGCCGGCGCCCACCTCGAGCGCGCTGCAGGCCCTGCTCGAGGAGAGGGTCAGAGTGCACAACAACATGGCAGCCGCGCAGCTGCGCGCCGGCGCGTACGACGCGGCTCTACAGGTCGGTACAACTGGTGGTACAAGCGCGGCGAGTCTGTGCTGGCGGTGCAGCTGTACCGGCGCGCGCTGGACGCGCTGGACGAGAGCACGGGCGGCATCAGCGAGCCGACGCTGGTGCCGCCTGGAAATTTGGTATTTAAGTAGGTAGGTACTCAGCGCACTGCCGGTCACTGGAGTCACCAGCCGCCACTGATCCAGTATGTATATAGGAACGAACTTAGCTTACTCCTGCCAGTATCCGTTGACTCACAATGCATCTCCCGCCCGGCAGGCGGTGAGCCACGTGCTGACGTGCCAGCCGAGCAACCCCAAGGCGCTGTTCCGCAAGGCGCGCATCCTCTCGGCGATGGGCCGCGGCGAGGAGGCGCTGGCGGCGGCGCGCGCGGCGCTCGACGCGGCGCCCGACGACGCGGCCGTCAAACGGGAGCTGGCGCGCTGCGAGGCGCGCAGCAAGCGCGACCGCAGCGCCGAGCGCTGGCTCGCCAAGAGGATGCTCGGCTCGGACGCGGCCAAGCCGCCCGGCGAGCCCAAGAAACCATCCAGGACCAAGGTCAGTTGTGCAATTACGAGGGGCGTTCGAATAAAAGTGAGAATGACAATGATATTATAAGTTAAACGGAGGTAGATAGGTTATCTGAGCTCCCAAGCGGCACATTAAACACAAGACCACAGTCCTGCCTGAAGTTAGTCGCCCACCAACTACGCACGCGTTCGGACCGCTAACCACGAGCCGCTAACACATCGAAAATGCCGTCGTGTGTAATAATGAGTAATGACAAATGAGATTATGCACTAATTCTTCGAGAATCGCTACTCAAGTCAAGGAATCACATATCATTACTCGTCAAGGACGTGCCGTGTGTGAGCACTGAATGTCATATAGATAACCTATCTTTACTAAAATATCATTGGAGAATGAGGTAAAAAAAAATACTCCTTGGAACTAAAACAAATTTATACTAGATGGCATAATTTTCTTTTAGTTCCATAGCTAAGACACCTGTCAGATAAAAAAAATTTAACAGATTGTCTTTTTTTTAGGTTTCCGTACCCCGTACGGAAGCCTATTACTAAGCCTACGCCGTCTGTCTGTCTGTCTGTCCTATTGCTGTATCTTTGGAACCGTAATAGGTAGCCGGTTGACAGATTTTCACAGAATATGTGTTATTGTGGCGCAGTGCTCGAATTGAACCGGAACGCACCGGAACGCCGTTCCGGTTCGTGAAATCACCGTTCCGTTTCGTAAAAGATTTCCTCAGTCTTTCCGGCTCGCAAAGATGATTTTATTTACACAGCTCCCGTTTTTCATAACAAAAAAGCGATAATATAAAATATCGTCATGCATAATTTTATATTATTCGTCACTGCTCTGTCTGTCTTTGATAATTGAGTGTGATGATATTTCGCAATCTTCTGGACATTTTTTCATTTATTGATGAAATGTCACGATAATAGAAGCAACGGTTTTAACGTGATACCCAGGCAAACAGACAGACATACATACAGATAAAAACATTTTGTGAAAAAGGGAATTTTGTACCTACTTAGTTTGGTTGAACCAACCACCAGTGAATGAATTTTCCGAAAATTTCGTTATGTATGACAGACGCATTATTTTTTGTTATTAGAGGTGAGGCTGATTGGTCTTATATCAAAGCAAAGACCCTAATTTGGCTGACATCATTTGCTTCAGCCCTCGCTTAATCTGACACTACGATCAATTTCTTTCAAGATTCTTTACATTTATGTGTGATGAATTACGTATGTTTCAATTTTATTGGGGGCTTGGGGGGGGGGGGGGGGGGGGGGGGGGCGCGTTCCGGTTCGTGAATAAGTCCAATTCGACCACTGTTGTGGCGGATTGTATAAGTCTACATTGAACTTGTCTCCCAACAAGTCTGCATTGAACATGTCTCCCAACAATGCAATGAACTTGTCTCCCAACAAATCTGCAATGAACTTGTCTCCCAACAAGTCTTCATCGAATATGTCTCCCAACACGTCTGCATTGAACATGTCTCCCAACAAGTCTGCATTGAATATTATGTTTCCCAACACGTCAGCATTGTACATGTATGTCTCCCAACAAGTCTCCATTGAACATGTCTCCCAACAAGTCTGCATTGAACATGTCTCCCAACAAGTCTGCATTGAACATGTCTCCCCTTCCAGATGCTGCTGTGGGGTTCGGTGCTGCTCAGCCTAGTGGTGGGAGTGGCCAGCGTGCTGGTGTACCGCTACCGCACGCAGGCCCAGTGACTTCGGCGCCCCCTACGCTCCATCTCTCACTGCTACTAACTGTGCTCTGTCGCGTCAGCGGACGGAGGCTCCGGGGGAAGGGAATGTGTGTTTGACGGCCGATCGTGTACTTTGTATTGTATTACACCTTCTCAGCGGGGCACGAGGCGGACTTATTGCGGAATGAAATTTCTCCCAGTAAATCTAGTAGAAAGCACGTTGGCACGTAGAGGTTTCCCTTCATTGAAGTGGCAGTTAACAGAATATGCATAAAATTCTTTGAAATGTAGAAAAATAAAACTCATTGCTTTGGGGTCGTGCACAAATTACCAAGGATCGGCGTAGGTAGTGCCATTTGGGGTCAATGAACATGAATGATGATGTTAATATGGACATGCACCGAGATTCCTGGATTGATGATCCCGGGATCCGGGCTAGTTCACCGGTGTTACGGGCTGACATCACGGATGTTGTAGGTGATTTAGCCAACCATGTTAGTTTCCATAATAAAAAAAATAATAATTGTAATAATTTGTGAAATATGAAGATGATTAAATAATGAAGATAAGAACAAAACAAATATTAAAAACACAGCATTATTTATTCGCAGATATTGAAAATCAACAACATTTTGTTCACAGAAACAAAATCTAAGGTGGACTAGGTAACTTACTGAATTAAACAACTTCTTGACAGTTTGAAGTATTTACTTGGACTAGATTACATTTTGGAGTCTTGGCCTGAACTAAACAATATTTACAAAACAAATACGACAAGGTAAGACGACACATTTGAAACATTAGAAAATCCTACTTTGAATTTAAAAATTAACTCTAAATTGGCTTCATGGCAAAAGTATACAATCTCGCGCTCGCTAACTGCCAGTGCAATATCCATGTTAAGATAACGGTCACCGTCGAAAATTTTAGCGCGGGAAATTTAGAGTGGCCACTCGCTAGTCCCGGCCTCTATTAATACCCTCCTCTACTGCCGATGGGCCCGGATATGTTCGGTGAAGCCATCGTAAGCTTAGATCCACACCTTCCTTTGGCGTTACTTAATTTGTGGACTAGACTCCTCTTCAGAATTTCGGTTCAATCGGCAACTTCTCGCGTGTCTTAACCAGTATAGTATTCGCCATCTAAACTCAGCGAGAACCTATAAAAAGTATGAACTGTTCTGTTCTTTGGTATTGTTGATTTGCAGAGTGATGTTTTTCACTTACGCTGAACTGAAGGAAGGTGTGGATCTAAGCTTACGATGGCTTCACCGAACATATCCGGGCCCATCGGCAGTAGAGGAGGGTATTAATCGAGGCCGGGACTAGCGAGTGGCCACTCTAAGTTTCCCGCGCATGCTTCACGTTTCGGCTCGCGTCAAGCCCTCGTCAGCTAGTCTGCGTTGACTAGGACGCGGGGAAACCACCAGTCCCGCTCTCGACCTCCCTCTCTCTACCTATCCATATTCTGTAGGATGCTTCCAGTGACGTTTTCGAAGCTCTCTCCATATATGAGCTTAGCGTCGATCTTGGGAGCCCTAGATTCTTGAAGAGACTGTAGAGCGACTTCGCTGGTAGTCCTCTTGCTCCGACTTCCACAGCGAAGAGATCAGTCTTGAATCCGTTTCTCACAATCCGGTCTACTAAGTTGCAGTACTTGTTAAGCTTGATGTTGTGGTCCTTCGGTATGTTACTTTCCCATGGAACTGTAAGTTCAACAAGTACTACATGCTTTGTCGCTTTTGAGAATATGAGTATATCCGGCCTTAATGCTGTGGTACAGATTTCCGAAGGCATTTGGTAATGCTTCTCATGTGTGTCCATCAACAATTCCCAATCCTTTGCTGCTCCCAAAATTGAAGAAGGTTTAGTCCTATCTTTGGGCAGCTTATTGGCTCCAGGTTTCACAAAGTTGCTCCAGCAGCTTTACGCGTAATGACAAATATCACATGACTAATCTTACCGGTAACAATGAGTTAGTTCTTTTATGGTTTTTCGCTGGTTTAGAGGGCTAAGACTTAATACTTGCCAATTTTCTGTGTTGATTAAATAACTAAACCGTAAATTATCACATATTTGTTTTCTCAATTTCGAATTTCTACGCAATGATTGAGTAGCTTACCTACTCCTCGATCTATCATTTGAATCACTTCATATTTGTTGCTCACACGAGGAAATCCGCCGACGCACCAAAGTAGTCGATATTGGATACCGGGTGGCTAAGCTCAAGTGGCAGTGGGCTGGACACGTCAGCCGAAGAGACGACGACCGTTGGAGTAACCGTGTTCTACACTGGCGGCCGTGGACAGGAAAACGGAGTGTGGGAAGACCACCCGCCAGGTGGGACGACGACATCAAGTGCGTCGGCGGAAAGCAGTGGTTCCGTACCGCTGAAGGCCGGGAGAACTGGAGGAAAATTGGAGAGGCGTATGTCCAGCAGTGGACGCTTACACGCTGACTGACATGACATGACATGACATGACATATTTGTTGCGTAAAGTCAATGTTACATGTTGACGACTTGATTGTGATGCTGCCGTTATTGTGTTTAGGCGAGTAAAATCAAAATTATACAAAAAACTCTTGCTTTCAACATTTCAAAGTACTGACGCGCTCATGGCTGTACTCAGGGCTATGAGTTCGGGCGAACTTAAATTACAATACTCTTTGGGGTGAACTAAGGAAGCAAGGCTAAGCGGCGGGTGGCCGAGTGGTTTGGGCATCGGCTTCTCATGCGAGAGGTCCGAGTTTTTTCTAACGAAAAAATTTACGTGCATACCTACACCTGCTGCTTTACCTAAACCTTCCCTTGCCCTTACTAGGTTATCGGCTTAAGTTGTAGCCCACTGGGTAGGTACCACCGTACTGGATGTAAGATGGCCGCATAGCAACCTCGGTTGTGTTCTCCTCTAGTTCAGTATAGCCAGCAATCCAGGGAAATCTCCGGTATGGCACCTACCTTCTCGGAGATGATATTGGCTGGTCGGAGCATGTGCTTTGGCCCCTCCGACTCAGTCATCCGTAACGGATTACATAAAAAAAAGGTAAAACTATTGTTTGCTTGTCAGGGGTGGTCGCGGGTGCGGGGGAGTTGCCCATCGTTCGGACTACCGCGATCATCAGATGGACACCTGTCAGGCCGGCATGGCATTCGCAACCCCCGCATACGACCGAATGTCCATGGGCGTCGTTAGACACCTTATGGGTGGATCGGCGTCATGTCGCGCTGTCAATAAAAATAAATAAAAAGTTGGCCGCATTCGGACTAGCGCGGCTCTACTGTACAAACATTTACCTACTTGTGCACAGCGATATGTTAAAAATATACCTCAGATGTACTCCAAATATGAATGGTTTGATCGATGGACTCAATTGATTAACCCTCTGAGCAAATCCGATACACTCCACTGACCAGCCGAAATTTACCGCTGAGCAACAGCGATCTATTAATCGACTTGACGTCCGGAGTTGGTTTTTTATTTTTTACTCTGTCAGCTTTGAACTTAGGGTTATCTCTGTTCCTCTATTCAATATTTGAGTGATGAAAGAACGCAACAAAAAATGTTCGCAGCGATGGTGTCATATGCGTGGTCCATGAAACACATATTTGCATTCTCGCTGGAAGTTCGAACCGTTCTGTGCGGTAAGTGGGTTCTGGTGAACATTTTTTCAAGAAGATGTTAACAAAATTTGATGCTGTTCTTTTAGAAATTTATTATAGTTATATTCTAAAATAAAAAAAAGATATGTTATCGCTTTACTTTTCAAGGTATCTTCGTTCTTTCCTTCGTACACCCATAAAATTTGATCTCTAACCTTACATATTTTTTATTAATTCCAATTGAAATCGAATTAACTCAAACCTATATCATATGAACGATAATTTTATCTAGATTGTAATGAGGTGCAAATTTATATGGGTCCCGAAGTAAATATTATAGTTATGATTTTATAATTGAGAAGTGCGGAGAAAGTTGCGCGTACTTTTAGAAGTTTGCTCAGCGGCTTTTCAAAAAAAGTTGGAAATTTGCTCAGAGGGTTAAACATGTTTAAATGGAGTTGGATTTGTTTTTTTTTTTGACGTGATAATGTTTATAAATTGATGAACACTGGCTGCACACACGAAAAAGTGTCACGTTCCATCTGAGCCTGTGCAAGCGAGAGCGCGTAACAAGCGATAGAGAGGCACAATCGGCCCAAGCGTCGGCTTGTGCACATTTATCTCTCTGGTTCTAAAGTACCAGGGCAGCACAAATTGAAAGGAGGTTACTCGTACCATAATATATTAAGCGCATCTGGCCGGTCAGAAAAGATTTCAAATTTAGAATATTGACGTTATCATGTAAAACTCGGGTTTACTCGTCCCTAAACCGACTTTACAGACAACCATTTTTTTTCAAAATTAATGATTCTTGTAGATGTGCACGATTGAATGCGTAAAATCACAGGCAGGCTTACCTTTTTCTTCTTAAATACGTGACTGGCGATTAATTGAGTAGAGTTAGAGAGTAGATGAGATAGGAGTAAGATGCGGTTTTAAATTAATGGGAGAAGTGGGCGAGGGGTAGTCATTAGTGCTCGACGCCTGGAGCTAGTGAGCTCGGCGATACAAATTGTATTTTTAGCTCTAAAAATTAATATATTTTCTAGTTCTTGTAACTAATAAAAGAGCAAACAAAAATAATAATAAACAATGTGATGGATGTCGTTCGATTGGAGAAGTTTTTTAATAGTAAATATTCAAGATTTTGTTGCATGTAATGTTACAAATAGCATTGTTTTTCTATTTCATTACATATTTCTATTTATAATGTCCGCTTCGAGTTTGCCGGCGTGTAGTGTGCGGGCCCCATGCTACCGCCGCTTACCGCAATCCACTACGATAGCGATAGCACAGATTACTTAATAGTTACTTCGTAACAGATGAATCGCTCCATAGAAAATGTTCCTACCTTCGGGCTTTAATAGCCTACTGCTTCACGTCGCCAATCGCTGTGCGAAATTGTACCTTAACGATCGAGTGTAAAGTGGTTATTGCTTTGCAGCTGCGCGCAGTTGCGTGGGCGAGCGTCTATGTATACTTCGCGCGGCTGACAAATTTCTACTGAAATAGACCGCCGGCGGCCCGTCGGGCGGTAGGTAGTTAGCGCGCGCAAGTACATAGAGTGCGTGAGGCCTGGCGATAGCAACGCCGCCCTTGCAAATAGTAATTTGCAGATAGCGAAACTGTGTTTGTACACCCTACGACGTGCATTCGACAAGTCACAGCGGCAGCGGCAAACTCGAAGTGGGAAATATAATATTATTATGTATATGTGCCAAATTTGGAAGTGAATGTATTCCAAACATAGTATTAAAAAGGCAGGTTTAATTTTTTTCTTACAAACAATTTGTGACTGTCAAACTTCCAAAAAGCATGTTTCTTGTGATGACATATGTCACAGAATAGGCACCTATCAGTAAAGAGCGTTTCAGCTAAAAGTTCCCTTCGCCGTAATGTTGGCTCCACTGTTAGTGTTACTGTCAGTGCTTAAATTCGTGTTGCCAGATTGTAAAGATTATATTACCTAATAATGTAATCGGTATTTACCGTATAATAAATACGGTAAATACCGATAATTACGGGTAAATCTGTACACATAGCAGCCCACAACGCTGTTTTGACAGATAGACAGTGGAGCCAACATCACTGCGAAGGGAATTTTTAGTTGAAACGCTCTCTACACTCGATCGAACTCATATACTGTCATATAAAAGGTGTATATTTTTTTAAAGATCACTCAGAACGAAGATATAAATATACAACATAGAATATAATATTTTTGATATATAATTTTCCTATTGTAAGCCGCTGGTTCTGTTCATCGGGGAGTTGTACAGCAGTCGTATGCATTCCATGCAAACTTGTATAACGTGGGTGGAAAAGTAACTATATGAAAATGGTGTCCACCATAGACAATGCTACGTGAGCTCGCGTGCACGAGTGAGATGCAGTATGTGCAACCATTATCTTTTGTCGACACATTTTCATGTAGTAAGTTCACTGTGACTGGTTATAAAGATATATATTAGGGAAAGTACCCATCAGGTGACCGATTTGGGGGAGCGGGATCTTTGGGGGGGGTTACTCACCCTGCCTGTCACTTGGTATTTCAAAATGTAGTTTAAAAAAGCGGCGGCGGTCTGAATCCGTGTCTCCTGCGCATGTTTTTTCGAAACAATACACAAAAACATTTGTTTTTCATACAAATGTGTATGGCCACGCCCCAATGTTTCGATGTTTCTGTGTAATGTTTCGAAAAAAAAAAACGTTCACAGGAGACGCGGCTTGAGACACATAAATAATCGCTTCAGTGGAGTGGACTGGCATTGTTTTTCCTAAGAACTCGACGGGCACCGTTCAATTACATCAAAAAGTTACCTACCTGGTCACATTCAAAAGTGAATGCGTAAATAATTATACATTATACATAAATATATTTAAAAACGGCAATAGTGAAATGCCACGTGACAACTAGGGGTGGGAAGGGTTAGTCAAGATACTACGCGTGGTCACAGGGGGGAGGGGGTAAAAAGTGGCCTAAAATCGGTCACGTGGCATGGGGTATGTTCTGTTAATTGTATGAGCGCTTTGCACTCATACTGCTTTGCTAAACAGGAAAATGGATATATTTATTCCTGTAGATGCTTTGGAAAACTACCGGTTACTCGTAATTATGGTTTTTAGATTGTTTGTCATCCACTCAGATCTTGATCCAGTCGTATTGTTATAATCAAAGTTGTGTATCGTGCTGGCAGCTAGAAATAAAAACGCTGACAGAATTTTGTTCAGAAAAAAACTGTCGTGCTCGATAATAAATAAATAAAATGAATGGAGATATGATCCGGCAGCACCTTGTACTCTAGCGGTCAGCCTTTATTTACATAAATTATTATAGCTCCAATGTTTTCCAAATACGAAATTTTATCATTTCTGCGAAGGTTGTTGAGTTATTTTTATCAAAAGCAATACAAAATGAACGGTTATTTTCTCCAAATTCGATTGTATATTAAATAGGTAGGGATTTTATTATGTAAATTGTGGGTATAGGTAACAGGAAATATTATTTTTATGTATAAAATACACTAAAATTGGTGGTTTTATTGTTATGTGTAAATAAAGATGAATAAATACCGCAATTATGACTTTTCTTTAGTGCAATATAACCTTAGGTAAAATATAGTATAGGGTAGATCCACAATCCCTGCCCTTGCCCCTTACTAGGTGGTAGGCTCAAATTGTAGCCGACTGGGTTGGTACCATCGTACTGGATGTAAGATGGCCGCATAGCAGCCTCGGTTGTGTTCTCTAGTCCAGTATAGCCAGCTATCCAGGGAAGTCTCCGGTATGGCGCCTACCTTCTCGGAGGTGATATTGGCTGATCGGAGCATGTGCTTTGGCCCCTCCGACTCAGCCACCCACACCGGATTACATTAAAAAAAATCCTCCAAAAACTGACCCATTAAAGGAAGAGTCAACTACTCTATGCCACAGTGCACAGCTGTTAAGAAATTTCAAATATTGTGGTTTACATTAAAATGAACTGATATCCTGGAGCTGGAGCTGGCTGCCGCTGCCCTCCTACACACACTCAGGAGACGCAACCTGCGCCTACTCCACGCGCACCTGGTCACCGCGGCGCCAGACCAATTTGACGCAAACACAAGTTGTGCACAAGTGGAGAAAAGGTAATTTTTATTAGTTCTTAGGTCAAGACATTTAATATGTATTTTCAATATGGCCCAAGTTGGTTGAAATAAAGAGATAAATAAAAAATATTCATATTCGGGCTATATTCTTAACCTGTTTACTTCCAAGGTTGCTTGCTACTTCCAGGTGTTTTCGACGCGCCGCGGCTCGGCCTCGACCTTGACATAAACTCAAATATTTCATAAAATAAAGAAGCTTATAGGCAATGAAATTACCTACAAAACAATGTGAAACATGTGAGAGTTTACTTGTTTAGAAGTAACAGATATAAAAAAAAATTGTAAATAATAATAAAGCGAGGGGTGTAAAAAGAATTGGGGCCCTTCTGAACTTTATCGATCTGAAGATGTATAAATCTATAGTACGTAAGTGTTGACTCGGCGACACTATCTCCATGTGATTTTGCATGAGAATGTGTTCTTACCTACTTTTTTATCTAAGTAGGTATGCAAAAGCATTATCATGATTCCAATTTGTTTGCGGCACCTTTATTAACCCCAAACTTTGAAAAGAAAAACAAATTATAGTTATAAAAATAGAATGTATTTATTACACATTAGAGGCACTATGTTCAATATAGAATGTTATTTAAGTAGTAAACGCACTAATTAAACTATATATAACTATATACTACAATTTAGTCTAAACTAACACACATTCTCATTCATAAGTTCATAACATCAATATTTTGTACAATCTCACTCAGCATTATTTCCGGAATGAATATATTTTTTAAATGGTTTCGTGGAGGGAGCTGCAATGCACAAACTGAGCCGGTAAATTGGACGTGGGGCCCCCTCCCCCTCCTAGATTTTTAAAATAGTATGTTTATTTAATAATAAAATAAATTAAATAAACAGTAAGTAAATGTGTGTTATGATAATATTAATGGACTTTAGCAAGCCCCGGGACCCGCCCGGGCCCCCGTAATTCCCGGGTTTGCAGTAGGGCCGCCAGACCGCCCCTGCACACAAGCTAATACAACCTATTCGCTCGAGGACCAGCTTGCAGTTGTGTTCTCCTCTGAATAGAGCTATAAACATCAATAAATAAAAAAAATTTACTCGACAGAACCAGAGTTTGACCTATTTAGCAATAGTTTGAATAAAACTAGAATTCTATAGTAATATACTTAAATAATGAATTAGCATAAATATACAGGGTGTTAAAACGGCGAATACATTAATTTCGCCAGCGCAATCTTCATGTTTTTCCTAGACAAAAAAGCAAATAAAGTTTTTCTCTAAAGTGTCTAGTTTTCGAGATATTAATTTTTGAAATGTATGTTTTCGTCTAGTGTAATTTAACGCGTTGTTGCCGCTCCGCAACCTCCGCCTGCCGACCTCCAGTCCTCCACTCACAAAGTTAACCCCCGCCCCTCCCGCCAACACCTCCGTCCGAGGCGCTCACGTCTCACCCGCTCTTCCCCCCACCGCGCCGCCCTGTTGTCATTAGATCATTTTTACACTAAAATAATCAATTAGTTTGTATGAAAACTGTAACTTTTTATTTAAACAGAATTCCGAAAAAAGTTACTTGACTTTTTTGTTACTCTTGATCCCAATAATCATTTCCTAAATTTAATGTACTCTCCGTTTTTACACCCTGTATATGTATAAGACGTAAGCTAGGGAATGCATTAGGCTAAGCATGTTTCTTAGATTTTTTAAATAAAATAAATAAATTATGCAAGAGAAAATAATTAAGTATGAGGAAATGAATAATCACATATTCTATTCTATTTCAGGAATGCGATATATTGGTGGAACGACTTTTCGAACAATACTTAACGGCAATACAAGTAAGGACAATATGCCGTGCGACAGGTTAGCCACCTCTCACCTTGGCACGGTCCTTCCACCGAGTCATGCAGCAGGTGGGTCTTCATCCGTTACTTGCTAGTTGATAGTTGTCCTAATACTTTGCTAAATGTGGTGGTCGGTGTTGTGCTGTAATTTGCAAGAGTACTTGCAGCACAACACCGACTACTCTGCTTACCCCTTTTGTCAGGATGCAGCCTGTGGTATGTATGTAATACAAGTAACGCTTCAGTAGTAGAGGTCGGTTAACTAAAGCTGGCACGTACACAGTACTCACACCAATGCAATTGCCCGCGTGCGAGTGAGACAGATCGGGTTTTCGTGATGCGTATGCAGTGCGACGTCTCACTCGCGCGCGGGCAATTGCATTGGTGTGAGTACTGTGTACGTGCCAGCTTTAGTTAACCGACCTGTAGTGACGTAAGTCAGAAACTTTAAATGTAATTCTCAGTAAGTAAGATAGGTACAGCTTAGACCCCGTACTAGTGCCACAAGGTGAAGGGCCAACCTGCCCCCTGACGTCCACTTAAACCTAAAACTAGACTAATTTCACAGTGGGAATATTTTCTAAATTCACTCAACATTTTATGTTGTCATAGGACTCTGGTGGCAAACATCTAGTTTAAATAATATACATAACAATAAACAACATACTAGGCATATTCCATCCCTTTCACAATCACAATAGCATCTTATTATTATTTGGTAGCGGGGTGTGCGGCATTCCATTTGTCACTACGATCGTTTCAGATCTGTTGTTCCGGAGAACATAGAAAACTTGTTACGGTAGCGTGGTGACTTGGTGAGGATCAGTGTAACCAAATTGCCATTCCCACAATTTGCAAGTTTACATACTTTTATGCGTACCTCCAAGTAATTTTATCAGCTTTAGACAAATTCTTTGAGCGGCATAGGGTAAGTATATCTGCACTAATTAGCATAGAGCAACTATTTTTTCACTAATATAACATAGGAAAAGTATTTTTGCAATAATATAATATAGGGCAAGTATTTTTGCACTAATATAACACAGAACAAGTATTTTTGCACTAATATAACACAGAACAAGTATTTTTGCACTAATATAACACAGAACAAGTATTTTTGCACTAATATAACATAGGGCAAGTATTTTTAATGGTTTCCGTGGCCGTAATGACAGGCTAGTGATATGGACGGAGGTCAAGTGGTACGCGTGGTACACAGAAAGAGTCATCGTGGTACTTCTACTAGTTTTTTATGTTCTGTGATTGTGACTTCCGCCCCTTAGGCACGGTCTGGTTGAAACGATGCACGCAACCAACACCGCACGCGGCGTTCGAATGCTCTGTATGAGAATGTACTAGCGTGGTCTCCTTCACGCGCCACCGGCGGCGGACAAGCGCGGCAGAATGTGGACTAAACCTCTAATCCAGCGGTTGCCAATTGAAGAGAGTCTGTTCAAAAGGAACTATTTCCGTTTCGACGAGTTGCGCGTTTTTTGACGGATTCTAAGTCTTTGTATTCAAATACATCTCCCTGTAAAATTTGAATGGGCAAAACGAACTATTTCCTATAGAAAATGACGATTGAAAACAACAATTTTGTTGAGAAAGGCCTATTTCCAATATCCTAAGTTTAATTAGCTATCAGTTTTTTGGTTCTACTGAAAATTCTGTTGCAACGGAAATAGTTCCTTTTGAACACTCCTCAATTATAGTTTAATCGGTACGCCTTAGCAAATTTTCTAAGACCCTAGTACCCCTGAGCAAAATGTTTAATTAAAACAATTGTCATATTATTGTTATTTTTACTACGAAATAGGTCCCAAACCAATCAAGCATTCATCAGTGGAGTTAATTTTCACTAATGAGATAAGTGGGCCCCTTTCTCTTTGGCCGTCAAGTGCGCCCACGGGTACCCCTTCTCTTGAGCCTGCGTACCCCTGGAGGTACGCGTACCACTATTTGGGAACCGCTGCTCTAATAATCATCTTGTGAGAGCGTCTTCTTCCTCTTCAAATTAGTCAGTCAGCCAGCTTGTATACGTCCACTGCTGGACATAGCCTCTCCAATTTTCCTCCAGTCCTCCTGGCATGCAGCGGTACGAAACACTGCTTTCCGCCGACGCACTTGATGTCGCCGTCCAACCTGTCGGGCGGTCTTCCCACACTCCGTTTTCGTACGGACGTGTACAGTGTGCGCGTCCGTAGAGAGGAAAACGGAGTACACTGTACAGTGTAGGACACGGTTACTCCAACGGTCGTCACCTCTTCGGCTGACGTGCCCAGCCCGTTGCCTCTTGAGCTAAGCCACCTGCTGTCCAATATCAACACCGTACCAATACCGACCTCTTCAAGTAACATTAGCAAAGGGGTTAGAATATTTTACTATGGAACGGCGGCCATTTTGAAAAAAAAATCAAAATAAAGGCCAGTGATAAAACCTTCATAAATCAATAGCTAATAAATAGACAAGCATAAAATGTTATAGGTAGGTCATTACTTCCTAAAGTGTCACGTTACTGAAGATAATTGGAGGTAAAGATCGCAATATGGCCAGAACATATCTACAATTAAATGTATTATAGACGAGTTTATGTAATATGGTCATGATTAAATCCCGTGTTTCTTACTATTTTGACTCACTCTACTGTAAAATAAAGTTTTTTTATTTAAATAAGTTTAGAATATTTAAGCTTGTTTTGCGCCATATTAACAAATTTTTTGTTAAAATTCAAGATCTCATATTTTGAATTTTAACAAAAAATAAGTTATTCTCCCGAATATTATCTATTATTTTTACTAAATTGCTGCTGATTTCCCATTATCTTTTTCCATTTCATATTAGGTAGGTATTTTATATTTTTATTATATAAAAGTTCATAAACAGCGCATAATCTAGCACTTTTTGTAAAATACTAATACTTTAATAATACTTACTTACTTTAATACTTTTAGTTAAGTTAATATAAGTAATAAAAAAAATAATTAATTGTAAACAACGAACTGACGCATTGCCATTTTTACCTCCAATTATCTCGGTAACGTGACACGGAAGATGATACATAACATTTTATGTTTGTCTATTTATCCCCTATCGATTTATCGAGGTTTCTTCGCTGGCCTTTGTTTTGATTTTTTTTTAAATGGCGGCCGATGACCAAGCCACGAACTTTCGAAGCCCTTTCGTATCCATATTGAAATAACTTTAACAAGAGAGACGGGAACAAAACGTTGTGGTGTGAGTGTGGTGTCAACCAGACCTGCGCGACCGTCACGTGCTGGGTCTTGTCGGTGGCGTGTGAAAGAGACCACACTAGTCCCGACGATCGACGGCGCGCCAAACAGACCAAAGCCTTTAGAGTTTGCCCTCAATTCCTCAGCATCATGATCATGATTTAATTAAAGTGTGAGAGTTAGGGCCCCTGAGCCCTGTCGTCACAGCGACCTAGGAAGATCTACTGTGATCTCTCAAAAGTTTAGAGCTCACCCCCAAGTCCGATTTCCGCTATGAACCGAGTTATATTCTTGAAGTCCCTGCATTTGGCATGGGTTCAAAATTTAACCGCCAAGAATACGGTTTCTAATGTGAGTTAGCAGGAGACTCTTCAAGAATCTAGGCTGCCAAGATCGACGCTAAGCTCGTATATGGAGAGAGCTTCGAAAACGTCACTGGAAGCATCCTACAGATAGGTAGAGAGAGGGAGGTCGAGAGCGGGACTGGTGGTTTCCCCGCGTCCTAGTCAACGCAGACTAGCTGACGAGAGCTTGATGCGAGCCGAAACGTGAAGCATGCGCGGGAAATTTAGAGTGGCCACTCGCTAGTCCCGACCTCGATCAACACCCTCCTCTACTGCCGATGGGCCTGGATATGTGCGGTGAAGCCATCGCAAGATTAGTTCCACACCTTCCTTTCACATCACAAAGGATGTGTATGGGCGTTTCATCCTCTTGTATACAGAACCTGCACACCGGTGTGTCGCTAAGGCCCATTCGGTGTAGCTGTTTGTTTAGTATGCAGCATCACACAGTCACGACAGTCCTATACCTTAGACAGCGGTGCCTTAAAGGTATTTTCGCACACACAAATGATTTCATCTCCGTCCGGCTGTCTGTCGTTGTAGCCTGTTTCATTCTCGATACTGTATCACGGCGATCGTTGAGCAATATAGTTCGCCGCGCGATGCGTCACGTGAACCACACCGAATATCGCGGCTATCGTCAACATGGCAGCCACAGAGAACACTGTCGCGACCAAGTCGTACAGTAGCTTGGGCGAGAAGACGGTCCACACGAACAGGTGATGCCTGAACCCAGCAGCGACGCAAGCGTAGACAGCCAGAGAGTAGACTCGCAGTAGGGAGAGTATGTTCATGTATACCCACACTGCGCGCTTGTATCTGCAATGAATAGAATAGAATATTTATTGGTATATCCATAGACGTATTATTATTTCTCTATGGGTATATCACATATTATACGTGTTATACAAGCACACAAACACACAATCACACATTTTCAAATTTTACAATTTAGAAAATAAAATAAAACTTAACAATATTCAATAGGTAATACATAATAAAATCCTATTACAATTAAAATTAACAATAATAAAAATCCAATATAAAAACGCCAATAAATAGAGGCACATCAAACCCCACGACCTACTAAGGTAAAAAGGGAAGGGACCTACAGTTTAACGTGGAATCCGAACCACGGTCAGCCTCCAACGGTCGAGCAGTCACCCATCTAAGTACTGACCGCGGTCAGCATTGCTTAACAACAGTCGACCGACCGCACCACTGAGCTACCGAGGCTGACAAAATTGCTATCGCATTGAATTAGAACTGGTGGAATTTTCGACGTATAGAATCGTAGGTTACCCACCTATGGATTTTTGTTTTGTTTTATGGAAACTGACACGGTTGGCTACATCACCTACAACATCCGTGATGTCAGCCCATAACACCGGGTGAACTTGGTGCCACGTCAGTGCTTCCCTTAGGTCGTGCCGGCTACACTGAACTGGACGGAAAACACAAACTAATTACATAGCCGTTTCGACCGACCTTTCATTCAGTGCGGTGGTACCAACCCGGGCGGGTTAAACCCTACCACCTAGTAATATAAGAAGGGGGAGTCATATCCCTTAGTCGCCTTTCACGACATACACGGGGAGAGATACAGTGGGGTTATTCTTTTAAAGTACCGGCCCCGTACGGTACGGTATGAAATTATACAAACAATGCACAACTTACTCAGTCCAAGTGTTGAGATGCGACAGCGTGCAGAGCAGAGTCATGCCGGCGAGCGCCGGCGCCGCGTACGTGTGGAGCCCCATGCGAAGCGCCACGCGCACCGGACAGTACTCCCGCAGCCCCACGTACCCCGCGCTCAGGTCCACCGACGCCAGGCTGTTGGAGTTGCCCTGTCGGAGACACGCGTTCAGGAGAGAGAGCTCGCGTGGATAGATGAAACTCTATAGCGAGCTTTGATGCACAATGCAGTGCTTGTGGTTTCGGAGCGGGACTCGAACCCACGACCATGAGATCGAAAAATTTATACACTGTCCTCTACACGAAGGTGTTGAACTAAGCTTGCGATGGCTTCACCGAACATATCCGGGCCCATCGGCAGTAGAGGAGGGTGTTGATCGAGGTCGGGACTAGCGAGTGGCCACTCTGAATTTCCCGCGCATGCTTCACGTTTCGGCTCGCATCAAGCCCTCGTCAGCTAGTCTGCGTTGACTAGGACGCGGGGAAACACCAGTCCCGCTCTCGACCTCCCTCTCTCTACCTATCCATATTCTGTACTACAGAACAATGCAGAATCTGTAGGATGCTTCCAGTGATGTTTTCGAAGCTCTCTCCATATATGAGCTCAGCGTCGATCTTGGCAAGCCGTTGATGTTGGAGTTGCCCTGTCGGAGACACGCGTTCAGGAGAGAGAGCTCGCGTCGATAGATGAAACTCTATAGCGAGCTTTGATGCACAATGCACTGCTTGTGGTTTCGGAGCGGGACTCGAACCCACGACCATGAGATCGAAAAATTTATACACTGTCCTCTACACGAAGGTGTTGAACTAAGCTTGCGATGGCTTCACCGAACATATCCGGGCCCATCGGCAGTAGAGGAGGGTGTTGATCGAGGTCGGGACTAGCGAGTGGCCACTCTAAATTTCCCGCGCATGCTTCACGTTTCGGCTCTCATCAAGCCCTCGTCAGCTAGTCTGCGTTGACTAGGACGCGGGGAAACATCAGTACCGCTCTCGGCCTCCCTCTCTCTACATATCCATATTCTGTAGGGTGCTTCCAGTGACGTTTTCGAAGCTCTCTCCATATATGAGCTCAGCGTCGATCTTGGCAAGCCGTCGATGTTGGAGTTGCCCTGCCGGAGACACGCGTTCAGGAGAGAGAGCTCGCGTCGATAGATGAAACTCTATAGATAGCTTTGATGCACAAATGCACTGCTTATTGTTTATTGGTGCAGAGAACGAGCCGTAGAGAAAAATTATAAATTGTAGACTGTAGAGTGCTGAATCGCTTTATTGCCATTGTTTTGATGGGGTGGGGATTTCCACGATTCCATGTAAAATAGTGATCTTTTGTTCTAATGAAAACCAGCATGGTTTTCATTAAAAATCGTCTGGAGGTTTCTCTCCCTGGAACCCGACCATCGGTAGCCTGGGTTAGCCCCACCGCCGACGGTGGCAACTCCGTTTGTTTTTTTTTTTTTTGTTTTGATAGAAATTGTAGATTTTAATTTTGTAAAGATGTAAAATTTATATAAAAATCTGTCAAGCGAGTTTTACTCGCGCACGGAGGTTTCCGTATCTATCCGCTATCAATAATATCCGCCTATCCGCTCAGGTGGCATGGCCTTCGAATTTTAATTTCGAAGATATGTAGGACGATCGGAGATAAGCCTCAATGAGGTCGTTGGCAATTGAGCGGATATCTTTTGTCTTTCAAAAATGCAATGTATAAAAGCCTGTGGCGCCATCTCTTATTCAGTAGCTTGACTAATCGATTTTTCGTACGTTTGTTGTATGGGAGCCCCCCTTAATTTTTAACATTTCCTTTTTTTTATTATTTCTTGTTATATCCGCCATAGTAACACATATTCTGTGAAAATTTCAACAGGCTACCTATTACGGTTCAAGAGATACAGCCCTCGGACAGACGGACGGACAGACAGACGGCGGAGGCTAAGTAATAGGCTTCCGTACGGTATGTTGTTGTTGTTTTGGTTTGGGGTTGGCTCTAGGCCTGCAAACTAATCCCGCTTGGTTGGGGACCTTCGTGCAAAACCCCGCAGTCTCCGCCTACCCCAGCCAGCCTATTTCTTCCATGAAAGCCACAAGTCGACCGGGGTGTCTGAAGGCCGCTTATCCCTTAGTCGCCTTTTACGACATGCACGGGGAGAGATGCAGTGGGACTATTCTTATTAAGTACCGACCCCACACAGTACCTTCCGTACGGTATACGGAAACCTAAAAATGAATGTGTAAATAAATTGATAATAAAAATAATAAAGGAAATACCTGATAGAAGAAAAACACGCATCCGATCCAGTAGTGCGCGAGCGCTTGACTGAGCACGTCGAGCGCCTCGCTGCCGCCGCCGGCCGCGCGCGCCTCCGGCAGCAGCGCGCGGCGCGTGCAGCGCGACGTGAGCGCGCACGTCGCGTACACGCTCGGCACGAGGATCACGTTGTGCGGCCGCATGAGCAGGCACGCGATCAGCATCAGCGTGTTGAGGATGACGTAGGAGAGCGAGCGGGCGAATTTCAGTTTTACGTCTTCGGCCGAGTGCGTATCTTCCTCTGCCACCTGTTATGACATGAAGAAGAAGAACGTAAGTACCGTGTGGGGCCGGTACTTGTACCTTATGGGGCCGGTACTTTAAAAGAATATCCCCACTGCATCTCTCCCCGTGTATGTCGTAAAAGGCGAGTAAGGGATATGACTCCCCCTTCTTATATTACTAGGTGGTAGGGTTTAACCCAACAACCGTACTGAATGAAAGGTCGATCGAAACGGCTATGTAAATAGTTTGTGTTTTCCGTCCAGTTCAGTGTAGCCGGCACGATCGAAGGGAAGCACTGACATGGCACCTAGTTCACCCGGTGTTATGGGCTGACATCACGGATGTTGTAGGTGATGCAGCCAAACGTGTCAGTTTCCATAAAAAAAAAGAAAAAAAGGCAGATGCGTCATACATAACGAATAACACTGAAAATCTATAACGACCTATGCATTTGACGACGTCTTCGATTCTATGTTCGCTTATAAGTCGAGAACTGCTCAATTCACACGTGATTTTCACTGAAGTTTTCATGCACATCTAAGGATAGTTACAGTATTGTCAAGCATTTCTCGACACATAGAGTGGTACACACATGGAATAAACTACTGGAAGAAGCTATTATCTCTCCCTCGATAAATAGTTTCAAAAACCATATCGAAAAAATAAACAAATCAAAATAAAAAAATAATACTAAATAAATAATAATATAAAAATCATAAATACAAGTGCACTCGGAATATTAGAATACACGCGTCAGCTCTAAGCTGCTAGTGTTTAAGTATATAATAAATATTAAATTGTAATAGTTTGTGAATAAATATTAATAGTTTGTGTTTTCCGTCCAGTTCAGTGTAGCCGGCACGATCGAAGGGAAGCACTGACGTGGCACCTAGTTCACCCGGTGTTATGGACTGACATCACGGATGTTGTAGGTGATGTAGCCAACCGTGTCAGTTTCCATAAAAAATAAAAATAAAAATAAATAAATATAAAAATATTGCCGCGAAGCAAAGCCGCGTGAACGGCCAGTGATCAATAAAGAGTATGCAAGAGTGCGCTCGCGCTGACCTCCTGCGCGAAGCTCTCGTAGTCCTCGCTCTTCTCCTTCCTGCGCCTGTAGACGAACGAGTTGCCCTCGGCGCTCCTGTAGGACTCGTACGCGCGCTCGTGCGAGCACAGCGCGTCCCAACAACACCGCCGGTACGCACCGACGAACGTCAGACACTCGAACACGAACTGCGAGGCGAGCACTCCCCAGAACACGTTCACTATGTGCACCTGCAAATGAAATCGTATTAAGAAGAAATGCGAGCTGCGAGAAATCTGAAGAACAAGTATTTAACAAATTTGTTGCCGCCGCGTTCTAACATCTAACCCCCAAAATACTGTTGACGCCGCGTTCTAATATCTAACTACCTCTTAAATAATGTTTCCGCCACATTTTAACATCTACCCCCCAAATACTCCTGCCGTCGCGTTCTAACATCTACTTCCCAAATACTGCTGCCGCCGCGTACTAACATTTACCCCCCGATAACTGTTGCCACCGCGTTCTAACATCTACTCCCCAAATACGGTTGCCGTCGCGTTCTAACATCTACCCTCTAAATATTGTTGCCGCTGCGTTCTAACATCTACTCCCCAAATACTGTTGCCGCCTCATTCTAACATCTACCCCCCAATAACTGTTGCCGCCGCGTTCTAACATCTACTCCCAAAATACTGTTACCGCTGCGTTTTAACATCTACCCCCTAAATACTGTTGCCGGCGCTTTCTAACATCTACCGCCCAAATACTGTTGCAGTCGCGTTCTATCTAACATCTACCCCCCAAATACTGTTGCCGGTGCTTTTAACATCTACCTCCCATAAACTGTAGGCAGTCGCGTTCTAACATCTACCGCCCAAATACTGTTGCAGTCGCGTTCTAACATCTACCACCCAAAAACTGTTGCAGTCGCGTTCTAACATCTACCACCCAAATACTGTTGCAGTCGCATTCTAACATCTACCGCCCAAATACTGTTGCAGTCGCGTTCTAACATCTACCACCCAAATACTGTTGCAGTCGCATTCTAACATCTACCACCCAAATACTGTTGCAGTCGCGTTCTAACATCTACCACCCAAAAACTGTTGCAGTCGCGTTCTAACATCTACCACCCAAATACTGTTGCAGTCGCATTCTAACATCTACCGCCCAAATACTGTTGCAGTCGCGTTCTAACATCTACCACCCAAAAACTGTTGCAGTCGCGTTCTAACATCTACCACCCAAATACTGTTGCAGTCGCATTCTAACATCTACCACCCAAATACTGTTGCAGTCGCGTTCTAACATCTACCACCCAAATACTGTTGCAGTCGCGTTCTAACATCTACCACCCAAATACTGTTGCAGTCGCGTTCTAACATCTACCACCCAAATACTGTTGCAGTCGCGTTCTAACATCTACCCCCCAAAAACTGTTGTTGGTCGATGTTGTGCTGTAATTTACGAGAGCACTTGCAGCACAACACCGGCTACTCTGCTTACCCTGATTGTCGGCATACAGCGTGCGGTATGTATGTACGTATCTATTCTATTCTATTGTATTAACACATGAATTCTAAATGAGGATACAAAATATTACGATATAGGTACCGTGTCCCAGTCCATCATTGAACTATGCAATGGCGGAATAGAGCTGGTGACCATGCGGTACGCCATGACGCAAGCTGTCGCGACCATCGTTAGCGCCGTGTTCATCTGGCATATGTTGTTGGTGTGCTGCAAGTTCCACACGCAGATGAATAGGACCAGCGCTATTCCTGAAACCATATTAATCTTGAGATGTCTTTTTGTTTTATGTGTGTGGCGTGTGGAGCCGGTACTTTAAAAGAATAGCTCCACTGCATCTCTCCCCGTGTATGTCGTAAAAGGCGACTAAGGGATATGACTCCCTTCTTATATTACTAGGTGGTAGGGTTTAACCCGCCCGGGTTGGTACCACCGCACTGAATGAAACGTCGGTCGAAACGGCTATGTAAATAGTTTGTGTTTTCCGTCCAGTTCAGTGTAGCCGGCACGACCGAAGGGATACACTGACGTGGCACCAAGTTCACCCGGTGTTATGGGCTGACATCATGGATGTTGTAGGTGATGTAGCCAACCGTGTCAGTTTCAATAAAAAAAAAAAAAAAATGTAGTCCGGTATGGGTGGCTGAGTCGGAGGGGCCAGATCACATGCTCCGACCAGCCGATATCACCTCCGAGAAGGTAGGTGCCATACCGGAGACTTCCCTGGATTACTGGCTATACTGGACTAGAGGAGAACACAACCGAGGCTGCAATGCGGCCGGCCATATAACATTCACGGTGGTAACAACCCAGTCGGCTAAAATTATTTGAGCCTACCACCTAGTAAGGGGCAAGGGAAGGGACCTATAGTTTTACACCGGTTCCGAACGGTGAAGCGCCGGGTCTACACCCGGCGTGTGCACGTACATTTTTTCGTAAAAAAAACTCATTGGTACACGCCGACCGGATTTGAACCACGGACCTCTGGCATAAGAAGCCGATGCCTAAACCATTCGGCCACCCGCAGCTTGAACCCCCCCCCCCCCCCCCCCCCCCCCGTAAAATAATTAAGTCAGAATAATCAACTCTATTTACACCTTATAGACAATTAAATTACCCATCAAACAATATAACACAAGCGTGGATTCACATAATTAGAAGCACACGGATTTTTTAAATTCTGAGAACAAGAACTTTTTACTCTAGGCTAGCGGCAAAGTTAATCAGATCAAGTAGGGCATATCTTCATCTTTGCTTGTTTAGAAGTATTATGAGCATTATCCCAATATTCAAAGAGTGCATTTCAATGCCGACAGTTGCCCGCTCCGCCGTTCCAAAACTGGAACGCAACATTTCCGTCACCTTTCGGTGCTGTTCCAATTTTGGAACGTCGACACATGAGCGCTTAAGCATGCAGCACTGAATTGCATGTAAGCAAGCAGTTGTAACCCAGTAAGTGATCCGAGAGTTACCAATGAGCATAAGAGCCTGCAGATAGATCTCGTTGGCGGGCTGGTTCAGCCAATCGGCTGTGTCGGGGAGGAACGCCCAGCGGTCGCCCGTTTGGTTCATCGTGCGCAGGAATCTGATGGAAAATTCCTTGATTATGATTATGATTTAAAGTGTGAGAGTTAGGACCCCCTGCGCCTTGGTGTCACTGCGACCTAGGTAGATCTACAGTGTTCTCTCAAAAGTTTATATCTCACCCCCAAGTCCGATTAACGCTATGAAACGAATTATATTCTTGGGGTTGAGTGCCTGTATTTGGCATGGGTTAAAAATGTAACCCCCAAGAATACAGCTTCTACTGTGAATGAGCACTTCACATTCACAAAGGATGTGTACGGCCGTTTCATCCTCTTTTTACAGAACCTGCACACCGGTGCGTCGCTAAGACCCATTCAGTGTAGGTGTTTATTTAGTCTTTTTGAAGGTTATTTAACGAGGAAAGACGCGGTGGTGAGCAAATCCGGTCGAACACCCTGAAAATATACATACACATATGTCAGTCAGGGTGTAAGCGTCTACTGCTGGACATACGCCTCTCCAATTCTCCTTCAGTCCTCCCGGCCTTCAGCGGTACGGAACCACTGCTTTCCGCCGACATACTTGATGCCGTCGTCCCACCTGGCGGGTGGTCTTCCCACGCTCCGTTTTCCTGTCCACGGCCGCCAGTGTAGGACACGGTTACACCAACGGTCGTCGCCTCTTCGGGTAATGTGTTCAGCCCACTGCCACTTGAGCTTAGCCACCCGGTGTCCAATATCGACTACTTTGGTGCGTCAGCAGCAAGAACGTTAGATGTATGGACGTCGGATCTTCCCCGTGCCAGCGTAACACGATATTTGTAAAAACGTACAAATAACATTTGTTACCACCCAATCAGAGAGCGATACTACCCGAAACCAACCAATCAGAGCGCGCGCCGTCCCCTCCGCTACCCGCGGAGCTCGGCGACGCTGTTTCTCATATAAGCATTGGACAGTCCGACGTCCAAACTCTTCTAAACGTTCTTGGTCGGCGGATTGCCTCGTTACACACCATATCACGTAGCGATATTCGCAGTATGGCTCGCTCCATTGCTCGCTGGGCAATAAATTGTTCGCGATACAATACACACATGCATGTAGCTATGTCCGTTCCCGACCCCCACCTGTGCAAGCCAATCAGCAACAGCCAGCATGGCAGCAGCTTGGAGCTGAGCGCGCTCGCAGCCGCCTTCATCGCCGGCTTATCCTGCAGCTCCGTCGCGCCGGCGAGCCACCTGTCCGCGTAGCTCACCAGCGCGCCCGCCGTCCGCACCAGCACGAACAGCATCAGCGTGTTCCACGCGTAGTACCACGTCTCGTGCTCCTCCTCTATGAAGCTCGTCCCGACGAACGTGAGGCTGTGCACTACCGTGCCGGATATGAGGAGGCAGTCGATGGAGTTTAATTGCTTGAACATGGAGCTATCGATGAACTTTTCCGTGCCCGTTTTGATGATGAAGAACGCATAGGTGACGGCCGCCACAGCGGCGGCGGCGATCGGAGTCCAGCCGACGCTGATGTGGCAGACGTTGCTCGTGGTCTCGGCGACGGCGCAGGCGAGGGTCAGGGCAGCGGAGAAGATGAGGAACAGGGCGGCGAAGGCGAGGGCGGCGCCGGCGGCGGAGCGGTGGCGCGAGTCGTGCGCGACGCGGTACGACCGCTCGCCGCGCTGCTGCAGCGAGTGCAGTGTGACAACGCACGCGCCCGCTAACATCTGCACACAGAACATGAACCCCAATCAAACAGGGGTGACGAGTCATTGGGGGTACCCGTGGCACAGATTACTTAATAGTTACTTCGTAACAGATAAATCACTCCATAGAAAAAGTTCCATACCTTCGGCTTTAATAGCCTACTGCTTCACGGCGCCAATCGCTGCTTGCGAAAATTTACCTAAACGATCGAGTGTAAAATGCATTATTGCTTTGCAGCTGCGCGCAATTGCGTGGGCGAGCGTGTAGGTATGTTTCGCGCGGCTGACGAATTTTTACTGAAATAGACCGCCGGCGGCCCGCCGGGCGGTAGGTACTTAGCGCGCGCAAGTACATAGAGTGCGTGAGGCCTGCCCGTGGCGGCATGGTAGTACCACATTGTAGCCAGAAGCAATTATTAATGTAAATTTCTGAATTCTTAGCAAATTTGCAAACAGTTTTCTGGCTTATAGAAGAATAATCGCAGGTGGCAAACGCAGCACTTCATCCATGGCTTCACCGAACACAACCGGGATCATTGCAGATAGGAGAAGGTGTCAATCGAGCACGAGACCAGTGATTGGCTAATCTTGCTCTCTTACAGCTAGACACTTCGGCTCGCGTCGAGCCCTCGTCGGCTAGTCTGTGTTGACTAGGACGTAGAGCGGAACTGGTCCTGTGCTCGACTTCCCTCTCTCCTCATTAATCCTAACTAATAAGGAGTTACAAGTAAGTTTATTGTTTGTTTGAAAGACACAATAAAAACGTTGTTGTCGTTATAGATAAGGGAATATAATTACATTAAAAACTATAAATGAGAAGAAACCTGCACCTCTGCTTGAACCAGGGTGCAGGGGGGTGTAAGACGGTGCGATGTAGCGAAAGGAAGAAAACAAGGACGCGGCAAAAACAGCTGAGGTGTGTTTCACTGGAACCAAATAAAAAAAAAATACTAATAAGGAGTTAAATCAGGCCGGCATGGCATTCGCAATCCCCGTGCATCGTAGAATGTCCATGGGCATCGTTCCAAATGTCGCGCTATTAATAAAAAAAATCTGGTCTCATCGTCCATTCTACGTTCGCTTATAACTAGATAACTCAATAAATCCACATGGGGGTTTCCCTGAAGTTGAAAGTTAGTAGATGAATAAATAATTACCAATCCTAGGATCAAGATAGACTCCTGTCCTGTATCATTGAAAAACTTTAACAAGTACTATTAAATGAAGGGAAATACTGACAAGTCACCTAGTTGACCCGGTGTTATCACGGATGTTGTAGGTGATGTAGCCAACCGTGTCAGTTTCCATAAAAAAAAAAACTATTAGTTATTGATAAACCGAAGCTTCCAACCGTCTATCGACTTATGTATGGTCAGACATCATCATCATCATCATCATCATCAGCCTGTATCGGTCCACTGCTGGACATAGGCCTCTCCGAGGCACGCCACCACACGCGGTCGAATTCGGTAGCAGATGGAAGTCAGTCAGTCAGTCAGCGTGTAAGCGTCCACTGCTGGACATACGCCTCTCCAATTTTCCTCCAGTCCTCCCGGCCTTCAGCGGCACGGAACCACTGCTTTCCGCCGACGCACTTGATGTCGTCGTCCCACCTGGCGGGTGGTCTTCCCACACTCCGTTTTCCTGTCCACGGCCGCCAGTGTAGAACACGGTTACTCCAACGGTCGTCGTCTCTTCGGCTGACGTGCCCAGCCCACTGCCACTTGAGCTTAGCCACCCGGTATCCAATATGGACTACTTTGGTGCGTCGGCGGATTGCCTCGTTACGCACCATATCACGTAGCAATATTCCCAGCAGATGGAAAGCAAAGAACAAAAGCTCACCATAAACAGCATGAGTATGCTGAGCGCGATGGCGAACATGTCGAAGTCGACCGTGCTCTCCGCCAGGTACTTGGCCATCTCGCCGAGCGACTCCTCGTAGTACTGGCGCGCCAGCCGCGCCGCGCCCGCCTGCCCAGTAGCCAGGTACTGCGCGAACTGCTCCTCCGCACGCCGATACTGCTTGTAGCACTCTGAGGGCAACGCGGATAAGACGCGATGGGTCACTAAATAAACTACACACCATAGGTATTACGGATAGTCCACTATGCAGAGGATACTTGGCAACGGATGAAACGGCCGAGCATGTTTTGTTGGAGTGCAGTGTGCTTGACAACCAACGAAGGGACATAATCCGTTCTCCATCTTCCGTTGCAGCGGCCTGCAGACACCCCGGTCGACTTGTGGCTTTCGTGGAAGACATAGGCTGGCTGGGGTAGCTGGAGATTGCGGGGTTTTGCACGAAGATCCCCAACCAAGCGGGATTAGTTTGCAGGCCTAGAGCCAACCCCAAACCAAATCAACAAAAACAACAACAAGATGCGATGGATACAAAAATCTAGGCCTGCCAAGATCGACTCAGATTCAGATGCAGATATATATTTCGCCGTAAAATACACACAACATTACCAATATTTCATTGAGACATATGCACATACATATCAAATGCTTTCAACAAGTCGTATAATATACCTGCAACCTTGTTCCTCTTGATAGCTTTTATTATCTCTCCTACTAGCTTCATGCCTCCTGACTTTGTGGAGTGATCTTTACGGTATGCATATTGGTGGGGAGAAAGAAGTTTATTATCCTCAAGATGCTTAGTTACAGAGTCAGATATAACAGATTCTATGATTTTAGATAGTGCTGGCACTAAAATTATAGGCCTTTATTTGGATCAGCTTTTCCGCCGGCTCCCTTATAAATGGTACTCTAAGCTCATTTATGGAGAGCTTCGAAAGTGTCACTAGAGGCATCCTACCGAATATGAATAGGTCGAGAGCGGGACTGGTGTTTCCCCGCGTCCTAGCGAACGCAGACTAGCTGACGAGAGCTTGATGTGAGCCGAAACGTGATGCATGCTGAAGAACTACACAGAGTGGTCGCTCGCTAGTCCCGACCTCGATTGGCACCCTCCTCTGTTTCCGATGGGCCTGGTTATGTTCGGTGAACCCATTGCAAGCTGAGTTCAACGCCTTCAATAAATCCCACATACAGCGCACGTTTTACAGGGATAGCGGACGCGGGGCGGGTTTTGTGCGGAGTGCGGGGAAAACAATCGCATGCTTGTTAGAGGAGTACATTAAAAGCTCACGGGTCGGGTTTCCAAAATTGGAACAGTTTGGTGAGCGCCATATTATTATCCATTTATTTACACATTTATTTTTATATAAATGTTACATTTTTACAAAATTAAGACCTAAAATTTATAAAAAAAAAAACAAACGGAATTTCCACCACCGGCGGCAGGGCGATTATTATTATTATTATATGCATTTATTTACACATTTCGTTTCATATAAATTTTACATTTTTACAAAATTAAATCCTAAAATTGATATAAAAACAAACGGAGTTTCCACCAGCGGCGGCAGGGCGAGCTCAGGCTACCGATGGTCGGGTCCCAAAGAGAGAAACCTCCGGACTATACGCGCAGTGTCGAACAGGGCTGCCTTCTGGATCTGGCCCTTGACCCAACCACTCAGCGAGAACCTCTCAAGGTGGTCGTCGAGGCTCTTCGCTATCAGCCCATGCGCCGAAACGACGATGGGCACAACGATCGTCGAGTCGACGGGCCACATTTTGATAATCTCGTGCTGCAGATCCAGATAGGTACTTTAACATTATTATTATTATTTATAGCACTAACAGCTTGAAGCTGATGCGTGCATATCACTTTTTTTTATATCCGGAATGCACTTATTTATATTTTATTTAATACAATTTTTTGAAACTATTTTACATTCTTAAGTAAATTTTTTTTTTGTTTTTTTTTTCTCTTAGGTGTTTATTAACTGGTTTTTAAATCCGTTTACACTTTTAGCACTTATGACCTCCTGCGGTAGTTCGTTCCAAGAGTCAACAACTCTGTTCGCCAAGAAGTGTTTCCTTGTGTGTCGTGCTTCCCATTAAAAAAAATACACGTTCGGAACCGGTGTAAAACTGTAGGTCCCTTCCCTTGCCCCTTACTAGGTGGTAGGCTCAAATTGTAGCCGACTGGGTTGGTACCACCGTACTGGATGTAAGATGGCCGCAAGCAACCTCGGTTGTGTTCTCCTCTAGTCCAGTATAGCCAGCAATCCAGGGAAGTCTCCGGTATGGCACCTACCTTCTCGGAGTTGATATTGGCTGGTTAGAGCATGTGCTTTGGCCCCTCCGACTCAGCCACCCATACCGGATTACATAAAAAAAAAAAACATGTAGCTTTTTGCATACAAAATTTAATAAAAATTTACTACATTGTCGTGCCACAGAGGTGGAGGGAGTATACCTTATATATAAGGTGCTTCGTTATTCATATCACATGTTTCGGGAGGGTTTCATACACACTCGAATAAATATGTTACGCAAAAAAAATCATATGTTTTTGGCATTACTTTTCGAGAAATTTAACAAAACATGTTTGCTACCTAAACATTAACCTATTTATAACAGTAGGTAACTTGCATTTTACGGGGTCAATGACCGTACTATGTTCAAACGCAGAACAGCTGTTTGTTGTAAATAAGTCACAAGGTCACTATGATTGGTTTTTACAGCTACTTATTTGATTTTATTCTTTTGTTAGGAGAAAAAATGCTGCTATAAACATATGTTTTTTTCTTACGTAAAGTGTTGTTTGAGTGCGTATGTAACCCTCCCAAAGTTATTGACATGAATAACGAAGCACCTTATATAACATACCTCTCTCGTGCGCGACGTGCTCGCCGAGTGTGTCGGCGAGGGCGCGCGCGTTCTCCCTCGCGTTGTAGTGCAGCACGTAGAGATGCTGGCACGGGTCCGCGGGCAGCAGGGCGGGCAGCACGCGGCCCGTGCTGTCTCCGGGCAGCGGCGCGCGCAGCAGGTACGCTATAGACGTACCTCTCTCGTGCGCGACGTGCTCGCCGAGTGTGTCTGCGAGGGCGCGCGCGTTCTCCCTCGCGTTGTAGTGCAGCACGTAGAGATGCTGGCGCGGGTCCGCGGGCAGCAGGGCGGGCAGCACGCGGCCCGTGCTGTCTCCGGGCAGCGGCGCGCGCAGCAGGTACGCTATAGACGTACCTCTCTCGTGCGCGACGTGCTCGCCGAGTGTGTCTGCGAGGGCGCGCGCGTTCTCCCTCGCGTTGTAGTGCAGCACGTAGAGATGCTGGCGCGGGTCCGCGGGCAGCAGGGCGGGCAGCACGCGGCCCGTGCTGTCCCCGGGCAGCGGCGCGCGCAGCAGGTACGCTATAGACGTACCTCTCTCGTGCGCGACGTGCTCGCCGAGTGTGTCTGCGAGGGCGCGCGCGTTCTCTCTCGCGTTGTAGTGCAGCACGTAGAGATGCTGGCACGGGTCCGCGGACAGCAGGGCGGGCAGCACGCGGCCCGTGCTGTCTCCGGGCAGCGGCGCGCGCAGCAGGTACGCTATAGACGTACCTCTCTCGTGCGCGACGTGCTCGCCGAGTGTGTCTGCGAGGGCGCGCGCGTTCTCTCTCGCGTTGTAGTGCAGCACGTAGAGATGCTGGCGAGGGTCCGCGGACAGCAGGGCGGGCAGCACGCGACCCGTGCTGTCTCCGGGCAGCGGCGCGCGCAGCAGGTACGCTATAGACGTACCTCTCTCGTGCGCGACGTGCTCGCCGAGTGTGTCTGCGAGGGCGCGCGCGTTCTCTCTCGCGTTGTAGTGCAGACGTAGAGATGCTGGCGCGGGTACGCGGACATCAGGGCGGGCAGCACGCGGCCCGTGCTGTCTCCGGGCAGCGGCGCGCGCAGCAGCTACGCTATAGACGTACCTCTCTCGTGCGCGACGTGCTCGCCGAATGTGTCTGCGAGGGCGCGCGCGTTCTCCCTCGCGTTGTAGTGCAGCACGTAGAGATTCTGGCGCGGGTCCGCGGACAGCAGGGCGGGCAGCAAGCGGCCCGTGCTGTCTCCGGGCAGCGGCGCGCGCAGCAGGTACGCCATAGACGTACCTCTCTCGTGCGCGACGTGCTCGCCGAGTGTGTCTGCGAGGGCGCGCGCGTTCTCCCTCGCGTTGTAGTGCAGCACGTAGAGATGCTGGCGCGGGTCCGCGGACAGCAGGGCGGGCAGCACGCGGCCCGTGCTGTCTCCGGGCAGCGGCGCGCGCAGCAGCTACGCTATAGACGTACCTCTCTCGTGCGCGACGTGCTCGCCGAATGTGTCTGCGAGGGCGCGCGCGTTCTCCCTCGCGTTGTAGTGCAGCACGTAGAGATTCTGGCGCGGGTCCGCGGACAGCAGGGCGGGCAGCAAGCGGCCCGTGCTGTCTCCGGGCAGCGGCGCGCGCAGCAGGTACGCCATAGACGTACCTCTCTCGTGCGCGACGTGCTCGCCGAGTGTGTCTGCGAGGGCGCGCGCGTTCTCCCTCGCGTTGTAGTGCAGCACGTAGAGATGCTGGCGCGGGTCCGCGGACAGCAGGGCGGGCAGCACGCGACCCGTGCTGTCTCCGGGCAGCGGCGCGCGCAGCAGCTACGCTATAGACGTACCTCTCTCGTGCGCGACGTGCTCGCCGAGTGTGTCTGCGAGGGCGCGCGCGTTCTCCCTCGCGTTGTAGTGCAGCACGTAGAGATGCTGGCGCGGGTCCGCGGGCAGCAGGGCGGGCAGCACGCGGCCCGTGCTGTCCCCGGGCAGCGGCGCGCGCAGCAGGTACGCTATAGACGGCGCCACGTCAGTCTGCGCCACCGTCGGTCCCGGCCTACCCCTGACATACCGAAGGACCACAACATCAAACTTAACAAGTACCGCAACTTAGTAGACCGGATTGTGAGAAACGGATTCAAGACTGATCTCTTCGCTGTCGAAGTCGGAGCAAGAGGACTACCAGCGAAGTCGCTCTACAGTCTCTTCAAGAATCTAGGGCTGCCAAGATCGACGCTAAGCTCATATATGAAGAGAGCTTCGAAAACGTCACTGGAAGCTGACATCACGGATGCTGTAGGTGATGTAGCCAACCGTGTCAGTTTCCATAAAAAAAAAGCATCCTACAGAATATGGATAGGTAGAGAGAGGGAGGTCGAGTGCGAGGCTGGTGGTTTCCCCGCGTCCTAGTCAACGCAGACTAGCTGACTAGGGCTTGATGCGAGCCGAAACGTGAAGCATGCACGGGAAATTTAGAGTGGCCACTCGCTAGTCCCGGCCTCGATTAATACCCTCCTCTACTGCCGATGGGCCCGGATATGTTCGGTAAAGCCATCGCAAGCTTAGTTCCACACCTTCCTAGTCAACGACTATCAGTCAACCTGATCAGAGTGCTGATAACAATTATTTTTTTTTTATGGCAACTGACACGGTTGTCTACATCACCTGCAACATCCGTGATGTCAGCCCATAACACCGGATGAAATTGGTGCCACGTCAGTGCTTCCCTTCGGTCGTGCCGGCTACACTGAACTGAACGGAAAACACAAACTATTTACATAGCCGTTTCGACCGACCTTTCATTCAGTGCGGTGGTACCAGCCCGGGCGGGTTAAACCCTACCACCTAGTGATATAAGAAGGGACTCATATCCCTTAGTCGCCTTTTACGACACACACGGGGAGAGATGCAGTGGGGCTATTCTTTTAAAGTACCGGCCCCACACTTAACAAACATCTCTATGTAATAGGAGTAATGGACAGTCCACTGTGCAGAGCATGCCTGCAGGCGGACGAGACACCCACCCACGTGCTGCTGGAGTGCGAGCAGGTGGCAGACATAAGGGCGAAGGAGTTGGGAGGCCCTACTACACTTAGAGAGGCGTGCCAAGATCCAAAGAGAGTGTGCCACCTCCTGGAAGAACTCGGCTGGTTGGAGTAAGGCCGTAGGACGCACAAAAGGCCCAATAGAGTGGCCTTAAGCGCGGAGAACGAGTCCGAAAAACAGAGTGCTGATAGAGGCAGACTAAAGACTCTCAGAAATCTGAACACCGATGACACCCGTGAATAGATCCAGCCATAAACGAAGGATCTGCCCAGAAATAATTTAAAACGCAAGCTCTGCTCGACTTTTGGAGGCTGATCGTCGTTAGAATTCCACATAAAACTGCATGCCCCTTCCTTTTTTACCTTACTAGGTGGTAGGGTTTAGCCCGCCCGGGTTTAGCCCGCCCGGGTTGATACCTCCGTACTGAATGAAAAGTCGGTCGAAACGGCTATGTAAATAGTTCGTGATTTCCATTCAGTTCAGTGTAGCCGATACGACCGAAGGGAAGCACTGACATGGCACATAGTTCACAAAGGTGTTATGGGATGTTGTAGGTGATGTCACCAACCGTGTCAGTTTTCATAAAGAAGGCAAGTTTTTTTTTGTGTCGGCCCGTACAAAAATCGTTAAAAAGCGAAGCCTTTTAACTACTCCATTTTCAAAGATAATTTGCCTCCGACCCAATTAAATATGCTTACTCCCCTTGAGTTTCATGCCATTTTCGCCGTGCAAAAATCCGCAAAATTTGGGATGTATCGGTTCAATTTGAAGGAATGTCCACGGAGTTTCTCGTAGGTGTTCATTGTGTAAAGGTTGTAAAGATGTGTAAAGGTTTTTTTTTTATATGGAAAGCGCGTCATGTGGCGTCGTTTCATTTACGAGAAGGTGACTCACGATGCCTATGGACATTCTGTGATGCACGGGGATTGCGAATTCCATGCCGGCCTGACAGAAGCCTTTTCACGCCCCTTTTGAAAAAACCCCAGGCTTTACTTGGGGGTATATATATGAGCAGTGAGTGCGTTCCACAATTTGATACTCACTCGTGGGGGCACTCGAAGTCCCCTGTGCGAGCTAGGACGAGGGGCACGAGGAGCTCCGCGGGCGAGGCGCCGCCGTGGCCGCCCGCGTCCCGCATGCCGTGGTCCCCGCACACTATTAGGGCGCCCGCACGATCCTGCACCACAAATGTGTAGGTGTAGTTTTTTTTTTATGCAAATTGACACGGTTGGCTACATAGAAAATAGAATAGAAAATTCTTTATTGCTCCACAAATATTTCACAAGAATAATACAATGAATACAGTTACATGAGGCGCAAAGGCGGACTTATCCCCTAAAGAGATTTCTTACAGCCAACCTTTAGGTGTGTGAAATGTTTAAAAAATGGAATGTAGGCAAAGATTAGATGTGACAATTTTTTATTTAAAAATACATATAAGGATTTATGAAAGTCTGAAAAATATAATTATATTTATATAAGTAATACTACGTAAGAATAAATAGGAATTAAGAGACATTAATTATGTTAAGATAGAGATAAGAAGTTAGGTGATGTAAATTATATAATATATAATAATAGATATCATACTAAGGTGGTTATAATATTGTGGGAGTAGGTCTATGAATAAATAATACAGTATAATAAACGAATTACGGAATAAAAGAACAAAGTACATGTTTAACAAACACCCGCCAGCAGTCTGATAAGAATACACATACTGTACTTTACACACAAACGCAAACAGAGCTAAACATATGAAAATGACAATAACAATTTTGGACAAATCAAATTACAGAGAATCGAGGCTAAATGTCACCTAAACGTCCCGATGTAAAATCACCTACAACGTCCGTGATGTCAGCCCAAAACACTGGGTGAACTAGGTGCCATGTCAGTGCTTCCCCCCTTTGATCGTGCCGGCTACACTGAACTGGCCGGAAAACACAAACTATTTACATAGCCGTTTCGACCGACGTTTCATTCAGTGCGGTGGTACCAACCCGGGCGGGTTAAACCCTACCACCTAGTAAGATTAGGAGGGAAGGGACCCACAGTTTTACGAGGTCTAGTTTAGTACACACCAACATACTTTTTAGGGTTCCGTATCCGGTACGGGACCCTATTACTAAGCCTACGCTGTCTGTCTGTCTGTCTGTTTGTCCGAGTGCTGTATCTCTTGAACCGTAATAGATAGCCTGTTGAAATTGACACATAATATGTGTTATTATGGCCGATATAACAACAAATAATAAAAATAAGAAAAAGTAAAAAATTCACGGGGTTTCCATAGAAGAAACTAAAAAGTGTATCCAACCCTCGTGCCACTCCATCTACCGAAAAGAGTATGAAGCATTTTAACTAATCATGAATTTTAACTAATATGAAGCATTTCATAAAAACGCCATAGATGGCGTGAGTGGCGCTGACATGACATGGCGATACGGAACCATCGATGCGCGAGTTCGACTCGCACTTGACGGGTTTTTATTATGATTTGATGGTGACAGTTAGGCACCCTGAACCCTGCTATCACTGAGACATAGATAAATCTATTGTGACCTCTCAGGAAGGAAGGTGTGGAACTAAGCTTGCGATGGCTTCACCGAACATATCCAGGCCCATCGGCAGTAGAGGAGGGTATTAATCGAGGTCGGGACTAGCGAGTGGCCACTCTATATTTCCCGCGCATGCTTCACGTTTCGGCTCGCATCAAGCCCTCGTCAGCTAGTCTGCGTTGACTAGGACGCGGGGAAATCCCCGGAATATAGCTCATCCCCAAGTCCTTTTTGATTTTTTTATTTGATTTGATTTGGATTTCTGCTATGAACCGAGTTATATTCTTGGGGTAGAGTGCCTGTATTTGGCATGGGTTAAAGATATAACCAGCAAGAATACGGCTTCTACTGTGAATGAGCACTTCACATTCACAAAGGATGTGTACGGGCGTTTCATTCTCTTTTATACAGAACCTGCACACCGGTGTGTCGGTAAGGCCCATTCGGTGTAGTAGGTGTTTGTTTAATTCTGTGGTCTCCTGTTAAGGTCCTTGTGAGGACTCTTATGTCGTTCCAGTTTAGGTTTAATACCCCTGAAGTGAATTTACGCAGGTGGGCGCGTACTTGGATGGGTGACCGTTCGACCGTTGTTCGGATTCCACGTAAAACTGTAGGCCACTTCCCTTCTTACCTTACTAGGTTGCCCGTGTTGGTACCACCGCACTGAACGAAAGGTCGGTCGAAACGGCTATGTAAATAGTTCGTGTTTTCCGTCCAGTTCAGTGGAGCCGGCACGACCGAAGGGAAGCATTGACACGGCTCCTAGGTCACCGAGGTTATTTTTTTATGTAAGCCAGCATGGGTGGCTGTGCCGAGAGACCAATGGTGCAGTCGACAGAGCCAAAATCGATGAGAGAGAGGTTATTATGGGCTGACATCGCGGATGTTGCAGGTGATGTAGCCAAACCGTGTCAGTCTCCATAAAATAAAACTCACCCATGTACCCATCGCAGTGAATATCTTCCTCACGACGTCGTCCATCTCGCGCAGCTTGGGAGCTATCTTGGGGCTCCGCGCCCCCTCCAGGTGTCCGATGTGGTCGAGCCCCAAGTAGTGGAGCACGAGGAAGTCGAACGGTGGCTGTTTGCGCTCATCCGCCAGGAGGATCTTGCCGAGATGACGGGACACATTGGTGTCCACCTAAGGGCAATGGAAAGAGGAGGTTAATTTAGAATTTTTGAAGTTTGAAATTCAAAATATACCTAGTTAAAAAAGACAAACAAAAACACAGCGTCGATCTGAGACACACAAAAACAACAGCTTCGGTGACAAATTTTTCCTAGAACTTGACAGGCACTGTTCAATCACTAAAAAAATATTCGCCTTCCACATAAATACATTGAAAAACACCAACTTGTGATATACCACGTGGGGGGGGGGAGGGGGGGGCGGGGGGGGGGGGGGGGGGTAAAGATAACAGGGGTGTGAAGCAGACCACTACCAGGGACCACTACCAGGCCCAGACCCAAAACTGGACATCTGACAACCCAGGGCGGGCCTGGTAGTGTCGCCGAATTTCTCGTTGACCCCCCCACTACCAGGCCCGGCCAGGACACACTACCAGGCCCGCCCACGGTTGTCAGATGTCCGGTTTTGAGCTAGACTGTCCCGTTTTTACTGAGGCGCGTGTCCGGTCTACAAAATATTTAAGGACGAATGAACAAATGCCACCCAATTAGGTTAATTAAAAAAAAAATGACCTACCTCTGTATAATCGGAGACGTAGAATGATGTCGTGCCGTCGGACTGCGCCCACAGTCCCGGGAACAATCTCAGCCAGGTGTCGTCGCCGAACACGACGCTGCGGCGGCCGCGCGCGAACGCCGCGCGCACCACGCTGTCGCCGAGCACCGCCGGCGCGCCGAAGTTGAGCGCCACGTCAGCGAACGTCGACACGCTTCCCGTCATCATGGCCTGCAAATTCATTCTGTATTATTTATTCATCATTCGTATGTACCGTGTGGGGCCGGTATTCCGTATATTATTCCGGTATTCCGTCCGGGGCCGTCCATATATTATGTCATCGATGTTTGCAGATTTTTGCCGCGGTATTTTGTATGTATGTATATATTCTTTATTGAACACCAATTTATCAAAATTAGGTACAACAGGCGAGCTTAATGCCGCGAGGCATTCTATTCTAACTAACCTTTGGGATGTGGGAGAAGTACATGCAGGCGAACAAGAATAGTTTGTGACAATGTGTTAGATTAAAGAAATATGTATGATAAACTACGTACGAATACTACATAGATACTTTAATAAGCATATATATGTATATAATAAACTTACATATTATATGTACATTAATCAGTGGTACCGTTGTGCAACACAATCAACTGAATGACAGGAGAGTACGAGAAGGGGCGTAAAGATATGTACTTATGTAATATAAATTGCATTTACTTCGGTAAGGAAAGGAGAAGTTTGTTTAAATTTATCTTAAATACATTCATAGACGTAGAGGAGCGTACATAAATGCACAGGCAGATTATTCCAGAGGCGAGCTGTTTGTACTGTGAAAGAGTCCGTGTGTAAGTGCAGTTTTGTAAGAATGATTATACGATAGCATCATCTGCAGCCCCCCCCCCCCCCCCCCCCTCCCTATTTTCAAATGACGTAATTTATGGACGGCCCCAAAGCATGCAAGAGAAGATTTATTGAATTTTTTTTTAGCCTTTTTATAGTTAATTCTTAATATCGACCCCTAGTTCGATTTAGACTCATACGTTCGCTTGACTTCGGAAACACTAAAAACTTTAATAAGTGATATTTAAAATTAAAAATGAACCATTCTACTTCCTAGCATTACGTGGCCGCGCCCAATGAAATGAACACAATTAAATTATTGCCTACGATGCGGTTACTTTCTTTCCTCAGCATTACGAGTAGATTGATGCGACAGAAAAAAAACAGAGTATGCGTCTTGGGCACTAAGCCAGTTTTAAGATGGTTACGTTAAAATATTTTTAGGGCTCCGTGGCAAAAATGGTGCAAAAGCACCACTGTGGTGAGGTTATGTTGTCTGTCCGTCCGCGTGTCTGTCACATAGTCATAATAACATTGATCTAGCAATCTTAATTTTTTAAATTTTTAATCTGGTGTCAGCTGATTCTTTGTAGTCAGAACTCTCAGCAAAATATTAATGTTAATCTTGCTCTCAATCCGTTTTTTAGACTGTAAGCGATGTTATTATGTGGATAGTCACTAAAATAGTTGTATTAAATATGTATAAAAAAAAACCTGCAAAGTTTCTTGCTCGTTCTTCTTCGTGGATGCAATCGAACCGGGTAGAACAAATTGTGACAAGTTCGAGCGCAGTCTAACTGCCATATGAATGATCAATAAACAAATACAATACAATACAATTCATGAAAGAAAGTAGGGGAGATACTGAAATTATGATAGAGCAAAAACAAAAAACTTTGAAAAACAAAACATGTTTCTTGCTGTCACGTAGTGAATTTTAATAGCGGACTGTCGAAATGCCGTTTACCGAAGTGTCAGAGACACATTGCCAGTACGGAGGAAAATACTCCGTACTAAGGCTACGGTACACGTGAGACGTCCGTTACTATTCAATATTATTACTGCCAACCTACATTTCTGAAAATTCAATCACACATATCTCGGCATACTACACTCTCACTACGTAACCGAGCACACATTCTTGCATCATTTACCGAGCGTGAATTTCCACGATCTCTTTCCGCTGTCAGCCCATACTAAAATTATATATTGTTTGACGTAACGAAAAAGATAGCGAGCGTCGGTATGGAATTTCTGTTTGCTGTATTTGGCAACACCGCACATCGCGGTGTTGATTAATGGGTTGCCAGGCGGTTAAAATATATCCCAAATAGACGGGAATTCACATTCACCTCGGTTGTATTTATCTTACATATTAATTCAGACATCATCGGAGGACCCCTAGTAGAGGTCCATTATTATCAACAAATGGTGTTACAGGCCTTCAGCCACTTAGATTCAGGTAACCACATACAGTGCGCGTCATTGCGTGCTAGCCGACTTCATTCCGCAGCCACACCACAAACGCGCGCTGTCACCTATAAAAGCGGTACTCAGTCAACCAAGACTTCACTTCTTCTGTTAAATAATTCTCCGCTGCAAGATAAAATATAACGCGCTCGATCTGCCGCCGCGCCGTGAGTTACACTAGTTTCCCTCGCGACCGTGCCACTGTCAACGAGCCGCGGCGCTGTACCACCGCTGCCGTCGGACGTTTCCAGCCGTTCATCTCAGCGTTGAGAGAGGAGTCCCCACAGCCAGGGTTACGGGTAACATTACACTCTCTTCAGCTCTGCCTTGCCTGTAGCTTGTGAGACACCGCCGGCCTAGCGGTTGTCGTTGCGCTTCACGCACAAAACGTATAACGCCCATCTGTGTATTTTCTCTCTTCCCATCCACAGGGCAACTTGATATGTGTGCATTATTTAATGTGGGTGTGTTTGTGTGTGTGTGTGTGTACAGCTCCTACGTCTACACGTAGTCTCTTCTACGTTACACGTAGACTTCCACGTTTCTACGTTCTCCGTCCGAGGACGCCTGCATCATCTGCGACGGCATAGCCGGTACGAGCCACCTGGGCCCTACTCCTCGTCCGGCTGTTCCGAAGCAGAACTTTGTGAAGAGGGTGGAGATCGAGCGACGCGTCGGAGACTTCGTGTCGGCCTTCCTGCGAAGACCTTCGTCTCCCCTTCCGAAGCTAAGTTCTCGGATAGAATTATAGCTCTAATCGATTAGCTCGGTCGTCACCCCTACGATGCTCAAGTGATTCTGATAACTCACACCCTGTCTTTTTACATCGTATATTTGTGTTTTATGAAATAAACGATAAATTTATATTTCTGAGCCGTATTCTATTATTTAAGTCCCCTTTTTCGTCTCAGTGGCGCCCAACGTGGGGCCTCTCGTCTCATTGCCGGACCACCTTAAATTTTTTTTTTTTATTATTTGGATGGAGGATATCCGCCATAACAACATATTCTGTGAAAATTTCAACCGGCTACCTATTAAGGACAGCCCATTAAAGTTAGGACAAACGGACAGATGGACAGACGGACAGACATATATAGCATATATAACTAGCTAGTGCTAAAGCCATGCGCTTGCGCGCTCATTGCAACGAGCGATAATCCATTAGTGCAATATAGTTGCGTGCGCTGATTAACGGGCGCTTCCCGTGCGACTGTTCACGCTCGCTGGTCGCGAAATGAACATTAACATGCGGTCAGTGTAACGGAATGTTAAGTATGCTTGTTTGGTCGATACTCGTTGAGATGAACTGGTGCGTGCAAGACAATGATAAACAATTGATTTGTGAAAAAAATTATGTGGACACACCACACAACCCCTAAATAAGGATATGTTAGTCAGCCGCGGTAGCGCGATGGTACGATGGATCGACGTTCGATCGTGAAAGATAAGCACACCCGGGCGCGGTCAGTACTTCTATAGGTGACAGTTTAACCGTTCATGTTAACCGTGGTTCCGAGCCGTGTAAAACTGTAGATCCCTTCTTACTAGGCGGTAGGGTTTAACCCGAACGGATTGGTACCACCGTACTGAATGAAAGGTCTGTCGAAGCGGCTATGTAAATAGTTCTTTTTTCGTCCAGTTCAATATAGCCGGCACAACCGAAGGGAAACACAAACATGGCACCTAGTTCACCAAGGTGTTATGGGCTGACATGACGGATGTGTAGGTTATGTAGCCAACCTACACGGTTCTATAAATTGAAAAAAAGAAAATTTTTTTTTAGATAGGTACAACACAGTAAATATTTTATATACTTTCGTTATATACGTTTTTCTATTCATAATTTTCACCCCGTACCATCATTCTAGATTGTATAGGGATTAGGTATAGGAAAACAAAATTTGTTACAGTTTTTAATAACATTTTAATGTTATTAAAAACCATAATATATGTATCATGCAAAACAACCAACCAATCTCAAGCAACAATAAAATCCAAAGAAAAAACGACAACCGCTTCTCAACTCAAAAGTTAATAATAATAAAAAAAAACAATCAGTTCACCAAAGCGAAAGGATTGGAAAATCACTCTTTGAGATTGCAGCCTCGTTGCCTAGGTACTTGAGATGCGCCTAAGCCATTCCAGAGTACAAATATTTACAAAACGAGTGTTTGGATAAGGGCTCGTACCCATACTACGTGACCGATTTAGGGGGGGGAGGGGGGGTTCGAGAAATACCATGGTCAGTCACAAGGGGGGGAATTGCCAAGTCACGTAGTTACAGTTATATTTTACAATATATTTAATTATGTATAAAAAAAAGTAAATTTAAAGTTCAATATGGGAATATCTAAGCACATGTTATTGTTGTTGTTGTTTTGGTTTGGGGTTGGCTCTAGGCCTGCAAACTAATCCCGCTTGGTTGGGGACCTTAGTACAAAGCCCCGCAGTCTCCAGGTACCCCAGCCCGCCTATGTCTTCCATGAAAGCCACAAGTCGACCGGGGTGTCTGCAGGCCGCTTATCCCTTAGTCGCCTTTTACGACATGCACGGGGAGAGATGCAGTGGGACTATTCTTATTAAGTACCGACCCCACACAGTACCATATCTGAGCACATAGGTAGGTCACGGGGGGGTCAAAAAGTGGGTAAAATCGGTCACGTAGTATGGGTACGAGCCCTAAGTTATACATAGATAGAAATGTTTTATTGCTCCAAAAACATATTACACAAACAAGCTAGGTATAAGAATGAAGAATAAGGTATACATATGAGAAAATTTAGAAGTGCTTTCGATGCATTAGTAATGATTTGTGTAAGTAATGTTTTTGTGTAACTATCTATTTTTAACCGACTTCCAAAAAAGGAGGAGGTTCTCAATTCGTCTGTATGTTTTTTTTTTTTTTTATTTTTTTTTTTATTTTTATTTTTTTGTATGTTTGTAACACGATTTCTCCGTCAATTGAGGGCCGATTTAGAAAATTCTTTTTTTGTTAGTTAGGTCATACTTCCGAGGTGGTCCCATTTCAATTTTATCGAAATTGGTTCAGTGGTTTTCGAAAAATCAGCATAATACTATGGTGTGTGGTTACCTTCAGCAAAACTTGTGATGTGGTCGTTTTCGGCAATTTTCAGTTTGATAAATTAGTATGGTGTGTGGTTACCTTCAGCAAAACATTTGTGATGTGGACTTATTCAGCAATTTGCAGTCTGACACATATGGCGAATAATTCTGTACCACTTCAATCGATTTCGATTATTCGATTTCGATTATTCTTTTTTATGTAATATTACTAAAAAGAATGAAATAAAAACTGTTTTAAAAAATATTAAACCGATTTCCAAAAAACAAAAAAAAAAAAAACTAAAAAGTATTAAATACCTAATATTTTGAAATTTTCTCTGTCCTGTTGAAATACATGAATCGATATACTAGTGATACATATTCGGACCCTTGTTTCATGAATATTCTAAATTTGAAATTTTTTTATCTTTTCCGACCGGCGCTTAATTTATTATGGTACCTGGCCAGTACCTACTGTACCGAGTACCATCGAGCTGGTTTGATGATGGAGACAGAAGGTGGCCATAGGAACTCCTAAACTACACATGATAAACCCATCGTGTTTGGGCTCGTTGCATTTGTCTTCACGAGAAATTTACTTTAGACCTAAAAGATTCTCAATTCGACGGTATGTTTTCTTTTTTTGGATGTTTGTTACGCGATTACTCCGTCAATTGTGGGCCGATTTTGAAAATTCTTTTTTTTTTTATTTGAAAGGGGATAACCCTGAGGTTTTTGAAGTGAAAACTTCTTTAGCGGCTCTTGGCACTTTTTTAGGTGGGTAAAAATGTATAACTCGCGACATCGCGTCAGCGTCATTTTTAAAATGAAACCTTAAGTCATTGCGTTAAGGGTTAAGTTAGAGTGGCACGGGATCTGCCGGCACTCCCGGAGTGCAACTGTTAAGTAGGGTTCCGTAACACGTTTATGTCTGTCCATTCTACTAAGTTCTGCAAAATGAATGTAGGGTTCCGTAACATATGCATGTCTATCCGTTCTACTAAATTTTACAATTTTCAACCAAGGTCCTCCGACGGTTATTTTATAATAAAAGTAGGCTTCCGTAACACGTTTATGTCTGTCCATTCTACTAAGTTCTGCAACATCACCTACAACGTCCGTGATTTCAGCCCATAACACCAGTGCCATGTCAGTGCTTCCCCCTTTGATCGTGCTGACTACACTGAACTGGTCGGAAAACACAAACTATTTACATAGCCGTTTCGACCGACGTTTAATTCAGTGCGGTGGTACCAACCCGGGAAGGTTAAACCCTACCACCAAGTAAGATTACGAGGGAAGGGACTTACAGTTTTACGAGGAATCCGAACCTTGGTCAGCCTCCAACGGTCAGCGGTCATCTAAGTACTGACCGAACCCAGCGTTGCTTAAAATTCAATAGCGACAGTTGACTGTCTGCACCACTGAGCTATCGAAGCTGACGTGGTCCTATTTTAATTGGGTCAAGATCGGATTGGAAAGCGAGGCGGAATCGCGAGGCCGAAGGCCGAGCGATTCCGCCGAGTACATTAATAGCAAAAAATTACTAAAAAAAACTGTGAAATAAAAAAAAAGTTTTAAAAAACATAAAACCGACTTCCTAAAAAAAGTAAAACTAAAAAACTATTTAAAATAAAAATATAAAAACCGCCTTCAAAAATATATGAAATAAAAACCTAAAAAAAAAAACGAACCCTAGAGTTGAAGGCGGTGCTAAAGCAAGCAAAATGATGCATGAAAGAAAACATGAGCGGATGATAATATCCTTTGTGATTTGTGTAGCCTTTTTAGCACCGCCTTCAACTCTAGGGTTCGTTTTTTTTTTTAGGTTTTTATTTCATATATTTTTGAAGGCGGTTTTTATATTTTTATTTTAAATAGTTTTTTAGTTTTACTTTTTTTAGGAAGTCGGTTTTATGTTTTTTAAAACTTTTTGTTTTCATTATTTGTGTTATGTTTTCGTATTTTTGTCGTTGCCTTAACTACTATATCTATACATAAATGTGTAAACTTGTAATTGGTGTCTTGTGAATTGTATTTGTATGTTTATATTTAAGTCCTTACACTGTAAGTTTACCACAATAAATAAAAACAATAAAAAATCATGTACATTAGGGGCAAAGGCGGACGTACTTATCCCTTACAGGGTTTCTTCCAGTCAATCTTTGGATGTTTGAGAGTCGTATGTCCTTACCTATAATAAAATCCAACGTCTGCTTTCTGTCTGAGTTTATAACTCGAGAACCACTGAACCGATTTTAATAAAACAAAATTCTACGGATAGCTTGATTCTTCCCATCAACTATAGGCTACTTACTATCACGCTAAATAGCTTATGAGGTTAGCAGAGAAGTCAAATATGAGAGTGGGCGGAGCCGCGGGCACAGCTAGTGTGAAATATAATTAGGTAGTAGCAAAAGACTTGAGTGTGGTGTGGGCATGTATGTATGAAGGTGTTGAACTCAGGTTGCAAGGGCTTCACTCAAATCCGGGCCCCTTGGCCCAATTGAAGGAAGGTGTTGAACTAAGCCTGCGATGGATACACCGAACATATCCAGGCCCATCAGCGGTAGAGGAGGGTGTTAATCGAGGTCGCGACTAGCGAGTGGCCACTCTAAATTTCCCGCGCATGCTTCACGTTTCGGCTCGCATCAAGCCCTCGTCAGCTAGTCTGCGTTGACTAGGACTAATGTACTGAATATAAATACGTACTAATTAATTTAAAAGTATCCATGAATAAATATGAATTACAGTTTATATAAGATTTTTATATAGGTTTTTTGGGAATATTTATTTACATTCTAGAATGGCATAGCTGTTGTATGGTGAGTGCCTATTTTATAAAAAAACAGCTAGGCTGCCGCAATCTCAAAAAGAGATTTTTTTCTATATAATTTTTTTTTTTTTTATATATAAATTTGCTGTTTTACACACAATATTCTCGAAGTAAGACAATCAAGCCAGTATATCGGATCCGTTTAAAAAAAAACATGTTATAGTTTTTTCTTTGGCCTTCCCAACACCACAGAAAGCGGTCTACTAATTGTGCAAAGGATATAAAGTGTAAACTTGCAAAGATGTCGCGCCAGAAGTTTATTGTTCGTCGCCACTGCGCTTTCTCCTTCTTCCGTTCCGGAGCCTACGTGCGGCCACACCGAAAAACAAACGTACTTTACTACAACAAGAGTGCAATATTCATTCGTACATTACCGTTCAGTCGGCGTTTTATTCTAAACATTAAAAATGTACAATAGAGCAGAAGAAGTGTACACACAAACTTGAGATTTTGGATCTTTTAAAATTTGTATGTAATTAACGTTAATATGGATGGTCGAACTGAACATTTCATATTCGATTTTCAGTTTAAAATGTTAAGGCGCAAATAAGACTCAACTTTAAACGAAATTGTTTAGCTATTGGTAAAGATAAAAAATCTGTAAAAAATATATGTTATGTATTGGCCTTTAATTAACAAATATAGCTAAAAAAATTATATTTTAGTACTTTGGAAAGGTGTTAAATAAATCTCCATAAAATAACGAAAAGTACGAAAATTGTACCTTCAAGTTAAATTCTGTTGAGAAAAATAAATTGTTTCAATACAAGACCCTCATACATAATATAGCCCTATAAAGGTAGCTAAAAAAAATACTTTTTCCATCTTTCCAATACGTGAAATTTAATATATAGTGTGATTTTCGTGCGCGACGTATCAGACACCGCACGAGTAGAATGAATCTCGCACTTATCTACATCTGCATAAGGTTTGTGTTTCAATCATCAGTGCTCGGCTAGCACGGTTTGAGTCTTGTTTCCGCCTTAATATTAAATGTCAAAATGTTGGCACTTGGTCCCTTCTGGCGTTCTACCGTCGTTATAGTGTACAGTAGAACCCCCATTAAACGGTTACCTGGACGTCCGTTTATCTGGGCTCGTATGTGATAGCCCTAAGGAAGCATCCTAGGCCGTCGATAATTCTTAGTTGCTACGCACGCAAACCGTCACAAGAGATTAAATTTAATGTTTTTTTAAGGTGTCTAACGACGCCATATAATATGTATGTTTACAACAATTTATACATATATGTATGAATCATATTTGCATTGTATTGGTGGGTGATCGCTCGACCGTTGGAGCCTGACCGTGGTTCGGATTCCACGTTGAACTGTAGGTCCCTTCCCTTCTTACCTTACTACGTGGTAGGATTTGTCCCGCCCGGGTTATTACCACCGCACTGAATGAAACGTCTGTCGAAACAGCTATGTAAATAGTTCGTGTTTTCAGTCTCAGTTTAGCCGACATGAAACGAAGGGAAGCACTGACACGGCATCTAGTACACCAAGGTGTTATGGGCTGACATCACGGATGTTGTAGGTTATGTAGCCAACCGTGTCAGTTTCCATAAAAAAAAAATCACAATGCCCTCATTTTCTTCAATAAACCTGTAGTTTCAATCAAGTTAACACTATGTACATAGGTTATTTAATTTTACTGTTAAATGGATTATTCAGATTTTCGATTATACAGAACACCCCTGGTCCTAATTAGTCCGGATAATCTGGGGTTCTACTGTACTTAATTTTAATGTTACATTTCTAAATACTAGAAACTTTTTACAAAAGTGTTTTTGCAATGAGGACATGACGTGTATTCTGTTGAATACAATTAGGATTGTTAACAACTATGGAATACAGAATACAATCCAATTTTCTGTTCAGCAGTAGCTCTTTATGAAGCAATATGTAATATTTTTGTTAATTGTCGGTTTTCCTTTGGAGTACTATAAAGAAGCAACATTCACAAACACATAATATTCACACTCAAAAATTATACAAATTACAAAATACTATTTAAACTTTTGGTATTTTAAGCAAATCATTTAAGCTGGCATAGTAACTTTACAGAAAAATGCCATTATTGCCTGCATCCACCGACCACTGAGATTAGAGACGTCGAGGAAGCGACCCGAGCGACGACCAATCGAACGCGTCGCTCAGCGATGCCGCACGTCGGTTGCCATGGGTACGTTGCGTTGTTTGGAACTCCAGCGTATGTGCTGGAGTTCCAAACAACGCAACGTACCCAATTAAAGCATTTTTTTTTTTAAATTCTCCTTTTTAGACGCAAGCAATTAGACGAAATTATGTGTGGCCTGTAGGTGGGGTTGCCGACTTTATTTAGAAGAAATAACGTATTTCTGCTTTCAGGGATGGTAAATAAAAAGTACCTCATAAAAAAGTATTATTAATTAAACTTTTTTTTCCTCCTTATGATACTGCACACTGTTAGGAATTAGACATTCAACAGTAGGTTATAATTTTTTAAGTTGGCTTGCACGGATAGTATCCATGATTACACCCGTATTTATATTGCTGTCTCAATAGAGTAGATCTTGTGGAGCTCTCTTTAGTCTACTGAAGGTAATCTTATTGATGGTTTCGTATTCTCACTTTGTACTGAATTGTTTGGGTCTTTAAATGTTATTTTACGCTTGGAATGTTCAATTCGCGGTGTAGTCTCTCATTGGTTATGTACCAGGGGGCGTCTACTATTACAATTTTGAAACATATATTTTTAAGGCTATTTGCACATTTCAGAAGTGATGAGGTATTTTTGAATACATTATAATATGATGCATTCGATTACTGAGGTACTGTCAGTTTGCGTTTCATTTCACGCATTGTTTGAACTTAGTGTTTAAATAAAGTATTTTCGCGTAGGTACTTTATTGCTATTCAAAAGTTTAAAGTACGGATACCTAAAATAAAGTATGACACTTTATTTTAAAGTATCGTTGGCAACCCTATATGTAGGCCCAGTGGTCGGTGGCTGTGTTTGATCATCAGACTCATTATTGGTAACGGGCATAAATGCTAGTTTTTTTTTATGGATACGCGAGACACTTGGGGCCGTCAGCATGGAATGTTGAGCTGACGACACCCAAAAGCATTCGGTTTCGAAAGGAGGCCGCAAATGCCGTTATCTGTTCGGTATGTGATACCTTAATGCGCGGCATAGTGACCGTTGGTGGTTCGGCGAGCGCGACATAATCGCACGCCGTCTTATTCTTCAGCAGCTCCGCTGTGTATGGCATGAGCTCCTCGGAGACGAAGTCGTGTCGCAGCGCGTCGATCACCATCAACACAACGCTCGTCTCGCCGGCGTTGTACACCTCTTGCCCGTCGATACTGGTGGGAGAGGCAAATGTTTAGCAGGGCAGCAGTTCAAGCAACGTTCAGTAACATTTTGTATGGCGGGAATCAGTCTGTTGGGCAATCAATCAGTCAGTCAGTCGGTCTGTTGGGCAATCAATCAGCCAGTCAGTCGGTCTTTTGGGCAATCAATCAGTCAGTCGGTCTGTTGGGCAATCAATCAGCCAGTCAGTCGGTCTGTTGGGCAATCAATCAGTCAGTCGGTCTGTTGGGCAATCACTTAGTAAGTCGGTCGGTCTGTTGGGAAATAAGTCAGTCAGTCGGTCAGTCTGTTGGGCAATCAATCAGTCAGTCAGTCGGTCAGTCGTCAGTCTGTTGGGCAATCAAACAGTCGATCAGTCGGTCTGTTGGGCAATCAATCAGCCAGTCAGTCGGTCTGTTGGGCAATCAATCAGTCAGTCGGTCTGTTGGGCAATGACTTAGTAAGTCGGTCGGTCTGTTGGGAAATAAGTCAGTCAGTCAGTCGGTCACGCTGTTGGGCAATCAGTCACTCAGTCAGTCAGCGAGTCGGTCTGTTGGGCAATTAGTCAGTCAGTCAGTCGGTCTGTTGGGCAATCAGTCAGACGGTCGGTATGTTGGGCAATCAGTCACTCAGTCAGTTATATATAGTATATTGTTGTATATTGTTTATTAAGCATTCATTAGACAGCATGACTGTACTCGAATTTGTTACAATTTGTTCTATCCGATTCGATTACACCCACGAAGAAGAACCGGTAAGAAACTTCGCAGGGCTTTTTTTTTCATAATCATTTTTACAAGCATTTAGTGACTATCCACATAATAACACCGCCTACAGTATCACCTCAGTCTCACAATGGAGTAGGCAGAGACAGATCTATACGTGACGGTGGTACTGACTTCTCATTCACACTCATGTTTTCTACACATGTTTCTAAGTTTCATGTACTACACGCTTGACTCTTTTGGCGCACATGCCCGCGTGACGCGTCACACTTGGCGTGATTATAGTGCAAACTCTAAAGTAAAAAAACAAATAATAGAAACCGACGAATTACGTGGCGGTACGGAAACCTCCGTGCGCGAGTTCGACTCGCACTTGGCCGATTTTTATTTACAGTGAGTTTGGAATTTGTAAAATGGAATTTGAATTTCGAAAATTACCTGACATCATGTATGAAGTTGGGCAGATCACTCCAGCTTGCCAGGCGGCCGGTGTGGTACTTCAGCGGGAAGAACCCGTATAGAAAGAGAACGAGGCTGGACAGCGACAGAAGCAGCAGGTAGAGGGAGGTCCAACGGTGTTGGAGCCAGCCCCGCATTTTGATAACGCTTCTGTTGAACATTATACAATATTGAATAAGTATTCTGCATCTCTACCTGTGCATGTCGTAAAAGGTGATTAAGGTATAATGACGATATGTCGTGCTAAAGGGCGACAGGCTAGCCATCTCACACCTTTATTTATTTATGTATTAACTGCTTTATTCAGGAAATAGGCAGCCTAGCCAAAACAATATAATAAGCAGAGTAATCGGTGTTGTGCTGCAAACACTCTTGTAAATTACAGCACAACACCGACCACCATGTTTAGCAGTGTATTAGGACAAGATAACTTGATGAACTAGGTGCCATATCAGTGTTTTCTTTAGGTCGTGCCGGCTACACTAAACTGGACGAAAAACACAAACTATTTACATAGCTGCTTCAACTGACCTTTCATTCAGTGCGGTGGTATCAACCCGGGCGGGTTAAACCCTACCACCCAGTAAGGTAAGACGGGAAGGGACCTACAGTTTTACGTGGAATCGGAACCGCAGTCAGCCTCCAACGGTCGAGCGGTCACCCATCCAAGTACTGACCGCGCCCAGGTGTGCTTATGATAATTAATGAACGACAGTCGACCGATCGAACCACTGAGCTAACGAGGCTGACTTTCTCCTTCTATCTTTCTCTTTTCTTTCATCAATAAGTGTCAACATTATTTTTTATGTAGGTATTTTTTGGACTTTTTACAATAACTTGTTAATATCAGCCTCATAGTACTACTTCTCTATCCCTTAGGGCCCAGAGTCCCTAAGGGATAGAGAACGCTTCACGATATCCAACACAATTACTAAATCCATCTCACTTGGGCTCGCCAACAGTTTATGTAAGTATACCAAAAACAAATTGAGTCTGTTCGAGACTGTGAACAAGGGGCTGTGAAACTTCTAGAGAGACTAACCTAAGATTTATGTGTTACTTTCACAATGTGGTTTGTATAATTGTAATGAAGAGTTGCCTCTCAACGTTGAACCGAACAAACTTGTATTTCAGACAGCACAATAATAATGAAATTGCGTTTTAGCTCACGCGAGGCGAGCACGCTGCGCCGAACCGCCACCTGAACTGACGGAGACTGGACTAGCAAGCAGTATAGCAGACAAGTTAACTAATGGTTCCAAGAGGGTGTGGGTATAGACTTTGTCAATATAGAAAAGAAAACATTACAATTACCAGTTTCCTTTTACTAAATATGCAGTAAAGTTGGAGTAGGAAGGGCTGTCAGTTAGTAAAATGCCGCGTGGAGTGGCCAAGGTGTCATTATCGACACTATCAAGGAGATCTTATCGGTGAATTGAACACTGATAGCAACTTCGCTAGCACTATTGGTAGATCATGCATGACACATTGCTGACTTTCATTCAATATGTAAAACGTCGTTTCATAAGCTGTAAAGTAGTGCAACTTGCAAGGTCCTAATAAATTCAAGATATTTTAGCTCAGGTGAAATGAATTACCAAACCAATAATTAATTAGTCAAGAAAAGAAGTAAAGTAAACACGGAACGAACGAATGGAAACAAAAATTCGCCGGGTGTGCTGTCAGTCCAGTGTTGCCGCTTAGGAAAAAAGAAAGTCACCAAACTATTGCCATAAAGTCACTAGAATTGGGGAAAATATTACTTCAAAGAGTCACTAGAAGTCACTAAATATTTTTATCAGAGCTCCATTTTTAAAATAAGTTATATTAATATAAAATTTGAAATAATCAATGATTTATTCATTCAATGTTTATACTTACATAATTTACACTTTATAAATATATATTTTTTATAATTAAATACTTTACAACTTTTTGTTGCTTTATTTTTGATGTACACATATTTTAGTAATAGCAATAGTAAAAAAGCAAATTTATGGAAATATTTCGCCCCGATGTAGTCGGTGGCGTCTTCAGTCAAGTGAGAAATAAGTAAATATGATTATGATTTGATAGATATGTTTTTTTAAATATTTTCTTCTTTTTTTATTATTTTTTATATAGAATATATAATTTATATACAGCCAAAGCGATTATTTTGATTAATTCGATCAAGTTCATAGATCGTCGATGATCTATGATGTGATGATGTGATGAAGAACAGGTAAAATCTATGAGGGTATACAGCCAAGTCAATGTCCGTGCTTCAAATTTTATCACTATTAAAAGTCACTAAAAGCCACTAGATTTTTTCTAGTGACTAAGTCTTTAAAAAATGTCACCAAAGACGTCAAAAACTCACTAGATCTAGTGACAAAGTCACTAAAACGGCAACACTGGCTGTCACTGTCAATGTCAATGTGAATGTCAGCTGTCAAAGTGACACCCCGGGTATGCTCGCGTCGCACGCGGATACTAACGTTTTTTTTTGGCTGTATGGTCGGATGATCTTTGCCTGCCTATTTATGGCGAAAACAACAACAACAACGTTTTTTTTTTTATTTGAACGTCGTTGGACGATCAATACTTTATTTAATCACGGAGTCGTGCACTCTGTACTCTGAATGTAGGTAGGCCAAGAACAAAGAGTGAGTTGAGTATCAACATGTGCGTATGTATGTAGTGTAGGTACTTACACACTATAGGCACTTTTATTTATTTTTTTTTTTTTTTATGTAAACCAGCATGGGTGGCTGTGCCGAGGGACCAATGATGCAGTCGACAGAGCCAAAATCACCTCTCCTCGCGAAACCACGCTCAGTTAGGTGCCATGCCAGCAGATTTGCGGACTGTTGCTAGGCTGTCTAGCCCGTTAACACGACGCTTGAAGACACCCAGGTTAAAGGATTCAGGAAATACACTCGCCGGAAGACAGTTCCACACTCTAGCGGTGCGACAAAGAAACGATTTAGAAAACCGATGGGTTCTCAAAAGCCCAATGTCAACAACAAAAGGGTGCTGAGTCTCTCTGCGACGAGTCATGCGGAGATAGGACGGGTGGCAGGGAATAAGGGATGCTAGTTCCGCAGAGCAGCGTCCGTGATAGTATCTGTAAAACAGACTAAGCGAACCCACAAATCGTCTGTGACTTAGGGAATCCAGACCATCTGTAAGTTTCGGGTCACCAACAAGACGGATGGCTCGGCGCTGTATCGAGTCCAAGGATGCTAGCAGATAATGGGGACTACCCTCCCAGATGTGACTGCAGTACTCCATCACCGGCCTAATCTGTGTTTCGTACAACAGGAATAGTTGTGCCGGTGAGAAGAACCGCCGATTGCGGAAAAGTATTCCCAATTTTCTGGATGCAGTTTTGGCCTTAGACTCGATTAGTTGCCGAAAACCCACGTCTTTGGAAATAGTGGTGCCCAGGAGGTCCAGGTGTTCCGAAACAGGTACGACGCTGCCTTGGAAACTAGCTTGGAAAGGAAAGGGATCGACCTTAGCAGATAATGCGCAGCACTGAGTCTTGCTAACGTTGAAGGTGACAAGGTTCTCCTGGCCCCATATAGCTACTTTTCCGAGAACGTTATCGACCTTATCAACAACTGAGCGTTGAGCCTCCCTGTGCCGCGAATCTCTACTCTTCCAGTCCTTAACATACCCCTCGTGCTCCGTGCTGTCGTCTGCATAGCTGTGTATCATGCCCAAGGACAGTAGATCGTTTATAAAGATTAAGAAAAGCGTAGGCGACAGCACAGAGCCCTGCGGAACACCAGCGTTAATTGGAAAGTCGTCCGATTTCGAGCCATCGATGGTAACGAAGATGGAACGACCCGCCAAAAAGCTGGCGATCCAGGTACAGAGTTTGGGTGGAATGCCGAAGGACGGAAGCTTGCCTAGAAGGCCTCGGTGCCAAACGCGGTCGAAAGCCTTGGAAATATCCAGGGCGACTGCCAGCGACTCCCCAAAATTGTCCAATCTTTCGGCCCATATATGCGTAACGTACGTTAGAAGATCTCCTGTTGACCGCGCTTTCCGGAATCCGTACTGCTTGTCATCCAGGAGTTTATTTGCTTCTAAGTACGTTAGGAGCTGGGTGTTAATAAGGCGCTCCATAACTTTACATAATAGTGAAGTTATCGCAATGGGCCGATAGTTGGAGGGGTTCGCGGAGTCTCCCTTCTTTGGAACCGGCTGGACCGAGGCTCTTTTCCAGCAAGAGGGTACAATCCCACGGGCGAAGGAGAGACGGAAAAGGCGGGAGATGATTGGTGTCAACTCAGGGGCACAAATCTTGAGCACTATGGCTGGAATGCTATCAGGACCACTACTCTTCGAAGTGTCCAACGTCTTCAAGCACTTGTAGACCTGTCTAGGGTGCATCCTTGGCTCCAACATCGAAATCCCACAGTGTGGTATCGAGGGAGGGGTTGCACCCTGGTCATCCATATTTGAGTTGGACGCGAAAAGGCGAGCAAAAATGTTGGCCTTCTCCTTCGCGAGGATAGCGAGTGATCCATCAGGACGTTCCAGCGGTGGTGTAGCAGAGCGACAGAAGTTTCGACCAATAGAGTTGGCGAGAGACCAGAATGCTCGGCTGCCGGTTGGACAGCGAACTAGCCTCTCGCCAATTTTATGGTCGTGCTTGTACTTGGCCACATTGAGCGTTCGCTTGCAAGACCTGGAGGAGGCATTAAGTGTGCGTCTTGCCTCAGCAGTACGGGCGCACAGCCATTGCCTGAAGGCCTGATTCTTGGCCTCTACCGCAAGGCGGCATTGGCGGTTGAACCAGGGCTTGTGTCTACCGCCCACCGGCACAACAGAAGACGGAACAAAATATTCCATACCCTGTTGTATCAGCTCGGCAATAGACACGGCGCAGTTTGATGGGTCCGCTGAGGCAAAGCATACCTCCCTCCAAGGGAAAGTTCCAAGAAAAGATCGGAATTCCTCCCATTGCGCCGACTTGTAGTGCCAGACTGTGCGTGTACTAGGCTCGCGTGATTCCGCGTAGTACACAGTCGGCACATTACAGGACACGAGGCAGTGATCAGAGCTCCCAAGGGGAGCCCTGACACTAACCCTGTATCCTGTAGGTTCAGAAGTCAGCACAAGGTCCAACAAGCTGGGCTTATGCGCAGGATTGTCAGGTATACGCGTATATCCTGAAACCAACTGTGTCAATCCGTGAGCTATGGCCAAGTTGTAAGCTTCCCGGCCGGAGTGATCGGTGACGGGGGACCCTAGCCATTCCTTGTGTTTGACATTGAAGTCGCCCACCATCACAATTTCGGCCGTTGGAAGCTCACCAAGCAACTTGTCCGTCACACTGCTAAGGTGCTCAAAGAATGAGGTCGATTCGTTGACACCCAGGTTAGGCGAGCGATATAGGCCCGCATAAATTCTAACCACATGTGGAAGATTCACACGGACCCATATCACAGGGAAGCGGGAGTCTTCAACATGGCAAAGTCTCTTGACGGAGACGTCAGATCGACCATACAAGCAGACACCGCTCCTGGGTATAAAACGTTGGAACAGAGTATACCCAGGAATGTTGAGGTCGGTGGAGTCCGCAGGTTGGCAGATTTGAGTCTCCGTCAAGAACAGTAAATGGGGTTTTGCCGACTCCAGATGATGGGAGACGGCAACCAAGTTTGTGCGGAGACCTCGAATGTTGGCGAGGTCAACGCGGAAAAATTTTGGGGGATTGTTACAACCCGCAGTGGAACGTTTTATTTTAGTTTTTCGTGCCATGATATTATTGAGGGTTGTAATTAAGTGGCGTAGAGGAAAGAACAGATCGGATGTGCAGTTATGCCGTCGCACATTCACAGGCACTTCTCCATCTCCTCGTTTTTGTTTCTATTGATCGCCCGTTTGGACTACAGGACTTAGGACTAGCAGTGCGAGAGAACCATAATCTTACCCGACCGAAAATATCCATATTCCACTAGGCGAATGATGCTGATTGGTCGATGCCAGTTTGGCGGAAAATTTAAATTTCGTCTGGCTCCGCCTCCGGCACTCCCAGCGAACCTAGTGAATCCGATATTCGTTAGGTCTTTTATGTGATTTGGTGGCTCAGTGGTATGGTGTAGGGTAGGGTTTGTATTTTTTGACCATGGGTTCGAGTCCCGCAATTATTTTTTGGTTGTTTTTTTTAAATGTTAGGTTGAGGTTATTTTTTTTATAACCACCTAAAAAAAATTTTTTTTTCGAAAATATTTTCGAAAATACTTCCGAAATTTAAATTTCTTCCTTTTTTTTTGTTAAGTTATGTTATGGTGTTAAAATTAGGTTAAGGTTATTTTTTTATAATCACCTATAAAAACTTTATTTTCCAAAATACTTCCGAAATTTAAATTTCTTCCTTTTTTTTGTTAACTTATGTTAGGGTGTTAAAATTAGGTTAAGGTTATTTTTTTATAATCACCTAAAAAAACTTTATTTTCTAAAATACTTCCGAAATTTAAATTTTCCCGCAAAACTGAGAACGACCAATCAGAGCATCTCGCCTAGTGGACTATGGAAATATGCTACCCGACCCGAGTACTACGGCGGCGGCGCGCGGAGGGACGCCAAAAGCAAGGGGTGTATTCATTCTCACGTGACCTACCTAAATATTCGAAGACAAATTAGAAGCATTGCATTATTTAATCCCCGACGCAATAAGAGAGTTGCAATAAGGACGCATATGTGTGTGTATCTGGTTGTGGCACTGACTGTCGGGGGGCTGTGGTATCGTACTTTTCAAACAGTTGGACCGATTTGGTTGCGGTTTTTTTTATTAGTAAACTGGTTCAACCGGGATGGTTCTTAGCTATGTTTGATGAAGATCGGATCAGACGATTCGAAGCTCATCGACATTTTTCGTATTACCTACTTATGTTTCCTAAAAAGCTTGAAAAGAAAATTATCTGAGTAAATTACTTGGGACTTGGATTTTTTTTTTCATTTTTCTAATCCAATAAATAAAAAGAAGCGGTCTAAAATATAAGTAATTTTATTATAAAGTGCAATTTCGCGCTCGAAAAATAAATAAAAAATAGAAACTTAACAAAATTTCCTATTACTTCAAGGAATCATAAATAGATCCGATCTTATATAAAATTAAATGCTGTTCTTCGTTCGTGTTTCGTATTCAAGGTGAGGTGACGGTCGGCTGTGGTGACGACGACACGTTGACGTTGATGTCTACTGGCTGCGACTGCTTGGCGGGACCAGTCTTCGCGATGTGGACGATTCTTTCTCCCGTATTGGCGATCGCCTTCTTGGGCGCGGCTATCGTCAGAACTCCGTCGGAGGAGAGGGTGCTGACGACATCGGCGGCGTCGTAGCCTTGCGGCAGGACATACCGCCTGGTGAACTGTCTGGAGATGAAGCCGTGCTCGTCTTGCTTCTCGTCATGCTTGCCTTCGACAACGATCGCGTTGTCCGCTGTCTTTACGGTGATCTCTTCGGGGCTGAACTGCTGGACGTCGAGGATTACCTGTAATCGACAGACCAGACATGTTTGAAGCAAACATTCCTAATTTTCACTAATTCAACAAAACCGCTTCACAAAATTGTTTAGCGAGTTCCGGAAAGGGTTGTGTTGCGTACCAACTGATTGCGCCTCTCTATAATAGCACCATAGGCCTCTTTGGGCTATAAAGACCAAGAATCCCAACGATCTCCGATGCAAATTCCAATTTTTTTGTATTTCTTACGGATAATATGGCCGATGCAATAGTACTTTCATCGAAATGAAAACAGAATGCACCTACATAATATGTCACTAACAATCGAAGTGTAGGTAGTAGCTAATAAGACGTTAAACAAGGCAGTCTGCCAAGTTGGAAAGGCGGCTAGACAAGGTTCAAGACCAAGGTCACTCTCTAGTCTAGACTTAAGTTCACATAGAACGTGGTCTTGGGGATATAATTTATTTTGCTTTGAAAGTTGAAGACCTTGGTCAGAATTATTTTGACGTCTTTGTTGATAAATCAAAATGTTTTTGCAAATGGTTCGTCTAAAACGGAACCACTTTGCCGACTGTTTTCCACCTATTATCTCTTATTCCTTGTGATTTTCTCCTGCTCTTACGTCCCTCTCCTGGGAGTCAGATCATTGATCGCGAAGACTACATTTCTTGTAAGCACCTCAAACTTGTCCTTAGTGAAGTTGATCGTGGACGAGGACTCCTGGCGCGTCAGGTTGGCCCTCCAGGGTCGGAAGTATGAGTTGCGGAGAAGCGAAGAGGTCGGGTGCAGGGAAGAGAGCGAGGATAGAAGGTCATCGCGACGCAGGCCCAGTCCAAAGTGCTGGTCGAGCAGGCGGGAGGGACGCTCCCGATCCCAGTCCTCCCACCAGTCGCGGAACATCAGCGGGACCATCGACATCTGCGAATGAGAAATAACGATCCTTACTTAAGATACTTACGGAGTAATTTTGGTCGCCAATTTTTTAATTAGGTATTTATCATTCTCCTGTGTTCTAACCTCAGCCTAACATTTTCCTTGCGTAAATGTTTTTTTAAATTTCTTTATAGTTGTTTACTTCGGTGTTTTGGCAATTATTATTAATTAAATGTTAATCTAATTAGGATTTGTATGTTCGTCATGTTTCCTGTTCGAGATTACGTTGTTAAATAGGACAACAATGACGAACAACGTAAATGTAATGTTAGCTTGATGTTTTCTTTATGACAACATAAACTACTGAAACCAAATCATGTTTTTAGGGTTGTTAACTGAAATTGCAAAGATGTATTATATTGTAACTGTCGGAGTGTTCTGGATTCTCGGATGTGTGTGTGTCAGCCTTGGTGTCAGTGGACGACATTCCGATGTATTTTTTTGAGATAGATGGAACGGGGAACCACTTTAAGAAATTTTCAGGGTTCCGTAGTTAATGACGCTGACCATGTCCGGACCGAGCGGACGGACGCTCGTCTGTCCGTCCGAGGGGATTACTCCGCTCAATAAATCTAAAAAAAGTGTAATACATGAAACTATTTTGAAGTTTATAATCATAAAATGTTGTGTAGAAACAACATTCTAGTTAATTAGGGTTATAGGTAATATCAAATTTTTCTAATGGACTGCAGCGAGAGTAGCAAGAATAGAAGAGAATATAAGAATAGAAGTAAAAACAGAGATACCGATACCGACAGACAACATCGTAAAATAGAGACTAGCTGTTTCCGCGAATCCTTTCCTAGATCACTTCTGGAGTTGCAACGCATAAGCCAACATTCTTGCTAAGTATATACATAGGGCACACTAAAAGTTTCCGGAATTGGCTACTTACATAAACAATATTTAAAAAGTAATTACAACATTTGAAAATGGAACTCTTTGGCTGTAGAATGCAGTTTGTTTCATCTGACTGTCAATTGTTTTTCCATTGTGGCGCCATTTTAAAAATTGCGTGTCTACATTAACATAAATTTAACCCGGGAAAATTTTCGTAGTATGATTTTCTACGATTTTAAGTGTAATTTGACAGCTCATCAGAGCCTCGCTCGGCTTCAATCTGCTTTTGGCGATGAAGCACCATGCAAGACGACTATTTATTGCTGGTTTGCAGAATTCAAGCGCGGTCGTGTCAATCTCAGTGACGAATCTCGCGATGGTCGCCCGTTCACCGCTGTGAACAACAAAAACATCGATGCTGTGCGACGTATGATCGAAACAGACAGGCATGTGACCTACCATGAGATTCGGGCATCCTTAGACATAGGCATGAGTCAAATACAATCAATCCTACACAAACATTTGGGTGTGAGAAAGCTGTGCTCGCGGTGGATCCCACACAATTTGACCGAGGCTCAAAAAACGCACCCCGTCACTTGGTGCAATGCCATGCTTACCAGATTCAACAAAGGCGCCTCAAATTTGGCGTGGGACATAGTAACAGGTGACGGCACCTTGTGACTTTTTTCTGTTCCCAAAAATTAAGAACCAATTACGCGATCAACGATTTTAATCACCAGAAGAGGCTGTCGAAGAATATGAAAAACACGTTTCTGAGGTCACCACGGAGGAGTGGCACAAAAGTTTTCAAAATTGGTTTAATCGTATGAAAAAGTGCATTTACGCAAAGGGAGAATATTTTGAGAAACAATAAATTCATTTTTCACCTTTAATAGTATTTTATTCTTATTAATTCCGGAAACTTTTAGTGTGCCCCACGTACATACATACCACACACTGTATCCTGACAGTTGAGGTAAGCAGAATAGTCGGTGTTGTGCTGCAAATACTCTTGTAAATTACAGCACAACATTGACCATCACATTTAGCAAAGTATTAGGAAAAGACAACTATCAAGCAGCAAGTATAGCGCGAAGAAGCACGTGCTACATGAAATGAGAATGTCTAAGTTAAATTCTAAAAATGAAATTAATATGTTCATCATTAGGTTAATTTCATTGTAATTAGTTTTATTTAATATGTGTTATTCATTAAAATAAAATATCTAAGCCTTTCTCGGGTTCTATTCTAGGTAGTTCGAGATACGAAAGCACAGGCACCCTAAAAATTTCCTTTGCTCGCCATATTATTTACCGTGTTCTCTAGAGTCTAGAGTCTAGACCGTTCTTAGGAAGTCGTCAAACCTGTCATCTGAAGCATTATTTTTCGCCGCAAATTTATCGTAAACAGAACGTCGGGAGATATTGTATAGGAAACATTTAGTTTGGAACGATTCCACGGGTGATTCACCTGCCCGGACGTGTTGTTCTAGTTTTAGACGTGATGCAAGGCGTCCAGAGAGCTCTAGGCTATTCTAAATCATCATTTATTTACTTCATTGGCCACGAAAATAGCGCAACTCTCACGATCTATATGTATTCCTGTTCTTGTGTTGTGATTGTTTATGTGAAATGCACGGAGCATTGGAGCACTATCAATGATTTGGAGCAATTTATGTATTTCTATCTATTCTTCCAGTTCTTTCATTTTATTTCATTTCAGTTCTAAAGAAAGATTAGTCATCTCTATCTCTATCTTTATCTCTACTCTCTACTCTCTACTTCTTATAAAAGTGAACGTCTGTCTGTATGTACGTATGTTTGAAGTAAACTCCGGAACCACCGAACAGATTTGGATGCGGTTTGCACCAATGAAAAGAGTTGTCTTGAGGCTCACTATAGGCTATAATACCATCACGCTAAATAGCCGTAGGGCTGAGCAGTATCGTCAGTGAAAGTATAGTATGGACGGGAGAGAGAGAGATTTTATTTCCTAATATATATAACCTTACCTCGTAGTTATCTTTTCACGACATGCACGGGGAGAGATGCCAGTGGGGCTATTCTTTTTAAGTACCGACCCAACACGGTTTTTTTTTCGATTTGTGCCTTATTTGTGCAGATTTCGGATACAACTGGAGCTTGAAAATACCAGCATCTGTTACGTTTTCTGGACACTTTATTGACTTAAAGAAAACGTAACAGAATTATATAATAATAAAAACACAAGTTTTGTCTGTTCCATAGGGGGTCCTACCCGACTCTTCCGCTCACATTCGCTCCATAAATTTGAAGCTGAACCACCGAAGCATTCCTTTCTCAATCATTGTCACTATAATAGCGTCTTTCAGACCACAACGATCTCGCACTACACTATTTCCCAATCTATCTTTCATTGTAACTCCAAACACGCACTACTCAACGCGCGCATTCCCACAGCATTTATATCCTGCTCTCATGCTTCGTCTGCCATGCCCAACTTTCACTCCCGTACATCAGTGGATTGGATGGGCCACCCTTCAAACATGAACAGCAAAAAAGGGAAGGTTTTATAAAACAATCCGTAAAAATTGTCCAGCTGTCTATTAATGTCATGAGGAACTTTCGCGGACTCGAGCAAGAATTAATTATCTTTACACTTTCCCAAAAACAAATCAAGCGCTTTTCTTCAATACCTACATTTGTAGATATCAATAAACAAGAAAACCGATAAAAACCTTGGCTTAGTTTGTGGGCTGTGGTGCGGACGACACAAGCGTTGTAAGCGGACTGCAGTCGGTTTGCTTGCTGGGCTGTCGGATGCGTCTGTTTCGGCTTCAGCAACTCTTATGTTTTAAATAGATCTCTCACTTCATCGCCCACGCGCTGAGCGGGGTGCTGTGCTGATTCACACACCCACAGCTTTTTAAAATTCATTCTTGATCATAAGCGACGTTTTCTGGAATTTTCTATCACACATAACGGACGATGACAGTTTGGATGTCCTGGATACGGCGGTCATGCAGGTAGGGATCAGATTTGGACGTCCTCTTGGTTCCAGAACCAGGATGGAGTTGTCTTTTTTGCCTCCTCTTTGGCATCGGCCCTCGGTCTCTTTTGACCATTCTTAGCGTTGGAGGCTGACCGTGGTTCGGATTCCACGTTAAACTGTTGGTCCCTTCCCTTCTAACGTTACTAGGTGGTAGGGTTTATCGCGGCCGGATTGTTACCACCGCACTGAACGAAACGTCGGTCGAAAAAGCTATGTAAATAGTTCGTGTTTTCGTCCAGTTCGGTGTAGCCGATTTTAAATGAAGGGAAGCACGGACGTGGCACATACTTCACCAAGGTGTTATGGGCTGACATCACGGATGTTGTAGATGATAACCAACCGTATCAGTTTCCATAAAAAAAGCGTACTTAAATAGATACCTGTCACACATTTCTGGAATTATCTTTCACACATACATAACGGACAATGACAGTTTGGATGTCCTGGATACGGCGCACATACAGGATGTCCCCTTGGTTCTGAGATGGATTTGTCTTTTTTTCTCCCTCTTTGGCCTCGGCCCTCATTCTCTTTGGCCCATTCTAGGGTCCTTCAAGAGGGTCGTAAATAGATATCTGTCCTGTCAGACCGGCTTGGCGTTGCACCATGTCGCGCTTCGTATAAAAAAAGCCGCCAAGTGCGAGTTGAACTCGCACTTTAACAGAATACCTATATTTGTATTTTTAGGTATGTATTATGTAATAGTTATGTTTTGGAAATTCACGAAACACCTAAATAAAAACTGCAGCAATGCTTTGGCTGTCAGGCATTCTTGTAGTTGAAATATAAAAAAATATGTATTGTATATGACATAACTACAAATTTACATGACAAATTTATATAGCATAACTACATTTTCGGATTGCAAAGCGATGATTTTTGGAATTCGGTTCGTAATTCGGATTTCGAAGCCCAAATTGACAAGCTAGATCTAGATAGAGAGAGCTTCTAAGTATAGTCTGCAAATCTTCTGGAATGGTGTCTCTCTGAGCATGGTGAAGTGGATTTGGCGAAACATCCAACCATATTGGTTTAAAAAATATTTTTGTCTAAAATAATCGTGTCGTGCATGTTATGTATGAAGCATCACAGACTCTACGTATTGCAAAGCCCACCTCCTCAACGCAGGTGAATAAACGACCGCCCGCCTCCGTCCGTCCAATGACGGAGTTAGGTACTATAAACGTCCCTTATTGAATCATATGCCGGTCACCGGGTGGGAAAATTCTGGCAAATAACGCTCCACCCACTGATTTCATAATTTGATTCACTCACTCTATCAAGACTGAGTATTTTTACCCGACTGCGGAGGGTTTCACTTGGATTTAGGTACCTATCTATTGTTTGTTTTTATTTTATTTTATTGTGTGGCCGATTATGATTTGACGAACATTTTTGATAATTTTATAATTTAAAAAACGAAAAAGAGAAAGACAGGCGCAGCCTTTGCCGCCACACACCTACTCGTCTCCCGTCCCGTCAGAGTTCCATTATCCCTCGTAAATTCAAAACGGTTGAATGGATTTTAATAAATTATGTGTCCAAAGATTCTTGTAGAGTCGAGTGTAGGTTTATAAGTTTTAGAAAAATAAAAAAACGGCCAAGTGCGAGTCGGAATCGCGGACCGAGGTTTCCGCACCACAAACAAAATTACCCCCCTTAATTTTTTACTTTTTCTATTTTTTATTATGTGTTATTTATTAATTATTATATTCGTCATAATAAATAACATATTTAATGAATCGGAGTGGTGTAGTGTGAAGTGAATACGTTTTGCTTGTTTCCCAAATACATTATAGGACGCCCATATTCTTAGAAGCGCCCCACTTAACAGCAGCAGGAATGGAATATAACAGAGGAACGAGGAAAGTAGGGAGGCCTATCTTCACCTGGAATGACTCGCTCAATCATGACCTCACTTATTACACCCTGTCAAAGGAGGAATGGAAAGAACTGAGTAAAGAAGGCCACGAGGCGAGGTAATGAAAAAAGCAAAAGAGATCTGCAAAAATCAAGAGGCAGAAACGGACTCAGAGACAAGTGAATCATCGGAGGGCACCAACGAACCAGACACAAGCAGCGAGCCGATCAAACGATAGTGCACCAGAAAACAGAAGAAAAGAAGAGAGAAGCCAATAACGCAGCAACGCTCATTCCAACAAATCCCAATATCCCGTCTTTCCACATACTCCCATATTGGCTTCAGGCTGAAACATAAACCGGTCGATTATTTCACTTTCTTACCCATCCTCGAGCGTGTCTTCCTAAAATCCTGAAAAATAAACGCACCTCCTGGTTCTTCGGTCTTACACCGTTGTGGGAGAACTCCTGGCTGGGAGAGGCTGCAAGTTCAAGTTCAAGTTAAAGTTCATAGCTATTCTGAGAAAATTTCAACGTGCTAGCTATTACGGGTCCAATGATACAGCAGTAGGACAGACAGACAGACAGACGGCGCGGAGGGGCGCCGCGCCTCCGCGCGCAGTCGCCCCGGCCGGCCGCCGCCCCCGCGCCGCCTCCACCGCGCGGCGCGCCCCATAAGTTACTCTATGACCGCGCCACAGAATAGAAAAGAGTCGCGCCGCCGCACTAAGGGGTATTTGATCGATCTAGGTGGCCAATATTATTTATGCAGTTAAACTATTACAGAATGTGTTTTTCAATTATGGGCTGGTGTTAAAATAATTATAAAAATAATTGGTAAAGAAAATAATATGAAATATAAGACAAAGAAAATAGGCATTGGTAAAATATTCTTAGAAACAATATAATTATTCGAAATATACCTGTGTATGTGTGTAGTATATGTATGTAGGGTGTCACAGCTCTTCACCAGAGTGGCCTTGATCCGAAGACTGTTTTGATTCATCTGAGGACCTTTCCGCTTCATCAAGGTGTTGTAGGATGTGCGAATTTTCATTTGCTAATTTTGATTCCCTGACCCTTTTGTTTTTAGCTGCGGATTCACAATCCGCACGAATCCGCAGCGGTTTCTTACAACATCTTTTAGTATAATCCGCCATCTTTATTTTCTAGTATAAAATGTTGCCGGGACGAACCCTGAAGTACAACAAATACCTTCGAGTTTGTATAAATTGGCTTTAAAATCTAACTCAAATACACACTCTGCAAAAATATTTAACTAAAATAGAAAATATAACAGTTACAAAGCATAACATTGAAAACAAATGGACAATTACCCGCTTCAACACAATCCATAGCGATTCACTTTCAGCAATGACTGCTAAATTAAATTTAAGCACTCGAAAGTACGTATGCGTGAAAATCATCGAGAAACAATATTTGCGCGCACGGCGATCATCAAGTTCCGGCTGATGGGATACAGGCGGGCGACGGCGGAGGGGCAAGGTAAGGGTAGGCGAGTGTCGGCTGACTACTCAACTTTCCTAGGCAGCTATTTTTTTCTATGTCGAGTTAGTTTTACAAAATCGACTTATGGCCGGCTAGATTGATCAAATACCAGTCCGTGCGCCGATTTTTCATAAATTCATTCTGTCTTTTCTCTCAGACGCACCGCACCGCTGTGTGTGGTGTGTGTGACACACACTGCCATCTACACACAGTGAGCTAAACTAAGCCGGTATTTCCCGCGCCGCGCTAGATCATCTACCTCGACAAGCGCTGGCGTTGCGTTCCCCAATGAATGCGCAGACTAGCTAAAAGATGGCGCGACGAGTCTGAAAATAACATAGTTTAGAGATGTCTTTTTTAGGTTTCCGTACCCGTACGGAAGCCTATTACAAAGCCAACTACGTCGTCGACCATCTGTCTGTCAGTCTGTCTGTCTGTCCTATCTTTAAAGGGCTGTATCTTTTGAACCGTTTCAGACAGCCGGTTGAAATTTTACAGAATATGTTTTACATAATAATATATGTAATGATATAATAACAACAACAAAAAAAAAACAAAACAAAACAACGTAAAAAGTAAACAAAAACAAAAAGAGACGTATTTTTTAAGTTTGTTGTTTCTTTTGTTTTTGGTCTATCGTAAAAACGGTTACCAATATTAGTATCGAACTTAGTGTGATTTGGTTATAATAGTGTAAACTTTAAAGTAAAACAAAAAATAATAAAAAACGACTAATAAATTTTTTTTTTTTTTTATGAAACTGGCACGGTTGGCTACATCACCCACAACATCCGTGATGTCAGCCCATAACACCGGGTGAACTTGGTGCCACGTCAGCCTTCCCTTCGGTCGTGCCGGCTACACTGAACTGGACGGAAAACACAAACCATTTACATAGCCGCTTCGACCGACCTTTCATTCAGTGCGGTGGTACGAACCCGGGCGGGTTAAACCCTACCACCTAGTAATCAATTACATGGAGGTACGGAAACCTCGGTGCGCGAGTTCGACTCGCACTCAGCCAGTTTTTATTTGATAGTTATATACGTTTTTGTGAATATCTAGATCAATATGTGCCTAGGTACTTACGTAAGCATCACCTGACTTGGTAATTGTTATAAAAGTGTGGGTATAGGTACTCATACGTACCTACCATACATTAAAATCATTTTACCCTGTCTGGGTTATGTAGCCACCTAGGTAATAAATAACAATGACTTAAACACAGCAATTGGAGTAAGACTACTGACATTTTTATAAGCAGCTAAAGAAGATTGGCCAAAAATTTACATAAATAATAAAAAAATATGTTATTTAGATAGATAGAAAATAAACGTTTTTCAATATGCGTACCTACTGTCAGTGTTGTCATCCACCCGCGCTCTCTGACAGTTTAATAAAACAACAAGCGCGAATACCCAATTTAATTTGTGCGTGAAATAGGCGCAAAGTTGTTCAATAATCATGTTAATTTATCATTGTGGACGGGAGCGAGACGGGCGCCATTTGCAATTGGAATTGGCGGGATTCCGAACTACCTCCCCCATCGCCCCTCCCCTGTCGCGCTTCCCATCACCCCCCTTTCCCTTTTCACCTCCCTTCCCGCGGGCCGATACGTTTCGTAATGTCAGTAATGAAAATTCGGAAACCACATTCGACAGGCGGCGACAGAGGCGGACTTATTGACAACAGTTACAATATCCCGCTCGAAGGACCAGCGTGAGAAGGAACATTTTGTTCTTACCCCACTTTCTAACTAATCCCTCCCTAGGTAGGTACATATTGGGAAAACTTCTCGGATACCGGAAAGCTTCCCTTACTTCTGCAAGATGTATGTGAAACAAAATGAAACACAACAATTAAAAAGGATGAAGTATTGAAGAAGATATATCTCTTTTGAGATTATAGCCTGTGGTTGATCTTTGATCAACGAATGCACTGTGCATTTCAAATCTCGCTGTACTAATTTTTTATTTTTGATTGTAAGCTCGTCATATGGCGCCGAGGTGTCTAACGGCGCCCATGAACATTCGGTCGTATGCGGGGGTTGCGAATGCCATGCCGGCCTTACAGGTGCCCATTCACGCCCCTCTTCAAGGACCCGAGACTGTACTTTGGGGGAAATATATGAGCAGGGAAACGTTCCAGAGTTTACCGGTTCTGTAGAGGAGAGATCTGCAGAATCCATTGGCACGCATCCGCGGTAAGTCCTGCGTGTAGGGATGCAATCCCTGCAGCCCAGTGCGCGTGGTGCGGAGATGGAAATTTTTCCTGCCTGCCCACCTGTCCTCTCAACCAATTATTTTTTCTTTCACCTACCCGCCGCTGGTGAAAAATACTATAGTGCCACCAGGAAGTTATGATGCGTGGGAAATATGCGAAACTGTCTGCATTCCTCTAGGAAGGAACGTGAACTTTCATTCGAAAGTTTGTCGATAATTTAGGTTATTACGTCATACAATTTATCGACAAACTTTCGACCGAAAGTTCACATCCCTTCTTAGGAATGCAGACGGTTTCGCATATTTCTCACGTATCATAACTTCCTGGTGGCACTATATGAGATCTCCATTAACCGGCCTCCGGGAATGACGAGCCGTGCTCTCCCGCTTCGGAATACGGACAATCAGCGAGTGTCTCCAACCCATTTTGCTTAAGCCTTCCGTGTCCGCTCGCTTCCGCCGACCCTATTGCCGTGTTTCACGTGCTGCGATCGAGTGCACCCTCGCGGCTGTTAGCGAGGTCGAGTCAGAGTCTCTGGCGCGTGCTGCAGACCCCCATCCCGGTGAGAACGGGAGAAAGAGCCGTGGAGGCACGTTTGCTTGCTCCTCCGTCGCCGTCGCGTCGGGTGGGCCAGCGAGTCCTTTACTCGCCAATTTCCCACCAGCCTGTCTAGTGGCTACTTGAGGTACGAAGCTGAAAAATATCAACTCCAATAGAATATATTCATCCGGCTCGAAGGATCAAAATGAGATAAAGTGAAAATTATTTTTTTACGCATTATTTTTTCGTTATGATATGATACGTTCGTTATGCATGATGTACCGTGTGGGGCCGGTACTGTACCGTGTGGGGCCGGTACTTTAAGAATAGCCCCACTGCATCTCTCCCCTGTATGTATGTCGTAAAAGGCGACTAAGGGATATGACTCCCTTCTTATATTACTAGGTGGTAGGGTTCAACACGCCCGGGATGATACCACCGCACTGAATGAAACGTTGGTCGAAACGGCTATGTAAATAGTTTGTGTTTTCCGTCCAGTTCAGTGTAGCCGGCACGACCGAAGGGAAGCACTGACGTGGCACCAAGTTCACCCGGTGTTATGGGCTGACATAAAAAAAAACCACTCGTTCCGGCCCTGCATGAGAGTTTACGTCAAGATCGCTGTCGATACAGGCGCCACACGTCTTTGAATAATTCAAACTGCGATGTATCCAGCCGGAGCTGGTAGGTGGCGCTACCAGCTGCTGCGGGTTGGAGGAGGGGCAGAGACACATACTCGAACCACTAATGGCCGGGCAATAAACGCGAGGGCTGTCAATAAACTGCTCGTGTGCTTGACATTGTTTCATTGTCGGTTGTACACGATTTTAGCGCCATCTACACGATGGCGCTAAAACCGAACTAAGGGCTCGAGCAGACGACCGATTCTTATTCGACTAAACTGTTGAGTCCATGTCGTCCATGTCGAGGGCACGCACACGGCGCCGCGGCGCCAACTCAACTGTTTAGTTTGCACCGACTCTCCACGACTCAACTAAAAACTTTGTAAAACTAAAAAAGTTGTACAACACCACAGAATACATTAATAGTAGCAGCGGCGACTCCTGATCCTGAATATTGGGTTGGCTCTGGCTAAGGATTTTTTTTTTTTCATAATTTCATAACTTAGGTACCTACGCGTTAATTTATTTCTACCACAATGAGTTCAAAAACTGAAAGACGATTACGATATAGATAGTTTATAATATTTAGTTTAAATTATTTATTTTGCTCACTTACGATTTATTTGTCTGTAGATAGGTACCTACTGGTTGTGTCAAAGCTGTCGAGTTGCAGCCGACAACAGCGACGTCTCCTCTGGCACGACGACGATGAGACAGGCATACAAGCTTGAATTGTTACATTTTATTTGTACATGAAGTCCACTCTTCGTTCCACATACAAGACATTTTCGATGACTCGATCGTGAAAATCTTCTTTCTTCCTCAATTTTGTTAGCAACTCCTTTTCCACAGATATGTAAGAGTGCCAAATTACTGAGTCTCTCTTGTCCTTGAGTGCTCCGTAGATAGCTCGGTAGGAGTTTGCCATTATAATTACCAATAAATCACTTTAAATTTAACAACACTGCACAGGATTCATCCATACAAAGTCCATACCTACATAACGGAATATATGCAGCTATCAACTCGCGAGCCAATGCGCACACACACGCGCACATAACACACCTAGCCTAGCTCGCTAGTCGCATCGCATCGCACGTCGCACAGCACAAGAATACTCGTCGTGTGGAACTGTGGACGCAGCGCGCACACACCCGCACACGCAACACGCACACCTAGCTCGCTCGCTAGCTCGCTCTACTCGCTACCGCGTCACTAAATGCACTCCCCGCTGCGCCAACTCGAAAGGCTGATCAGCGGGTCCGCGCGGGACGGGGGGGACATCGGTCGCTTCCGCCTTGTATGGAATACGATGGCGCTTCAAAATGTAGCCAACCGGCCAATGAATGCCTTGATGTGTCGTCATTCGTCGTCGCCCGCGTTTGACGCGCGCGAAATTTCAAATTATGTAACGGGTACGGGATTGACGTTTTATCTTATTAATCGTGGATTATATGACATAAATAATATAACTCCGAAATTTTTTCACATTTATTTTAGCCTGATACTTCTGTATTAATGGTGTCATTCATTTTATTCGGTTTGGCGGCGCCAACCTCGCCAACTGAGAGGAGTCGCCGCTGAATAGTAGGTACTAACGTAGAACGATGACTATAAAGCTCGCACAGCGCTGCTTGCCTAAAATTATATGCACTTACAACACACTTCTTTTTCTATCGCGTAACTCGTTCAATTTTTGTAAAAATCCAAAAATTTTCTCCCAAAGCTCATTTTTTTAAATGCCACAAGTACCTACAAATGCAAGATTTTCTTAAATCTAGTTTTTGTCAAATATTCCTGAAAAGTAAGGCTTTCACACGGTATAATTATTTTTTTCATATATATCAAATTCCGAGGTCCTTTTGCAGTTAAATAACAATATCTCATAAATTATTGGGCAAATCGGTAAGTGCAAATGCCAATTTAGTGTAGTTATTTTTTTTTTCACCGCGAAGGGCCAAATTCAAGGGATGAGGCTGAAAAAAATTTAACATGTGGCTCTTAAGTCGTTTTTCAGCTAAGCAGGATTAAACATGAAAAAATAAATTATACCGTGTGAAAGCCTTGCTTTTCAGGAATATTAGACAAAGACTAGATTTAAGAAAATTGTGCATTTGTACTTGTGGCATATAGAAATGAGCTGAGGGAGAAAATTTTGGATTTTTACAAAAATTACAATATCTCAAAAACTAAGCTATTTTTACTAAAGCTAAAATGAGATATTCTGAGAGGTAATTAGCAGCCCTATCAGCTGTCAAAGGATTATCGTCGGTTTCTGGGACACCCTGTATATTACGTTACGTCACTTGAAATAGGAGCCTGGTCTTCGGATGATGGTAATATGACATAGGAGTGTGGGGGCCACGTGGTGGTAGGGTCGTGCTCCTATAGTCACCTCGTACGGCACCCCACGGAAAGAAATGGGGTGGTCCTGTTCTATGCCGGTAACCATACAGCTCTTGTTCTTCTGAAAAACCTATTGTTTAAACAACAATATTCATTTTGTCTTACAGTTAATTGAAATTACGTCAGTATTACGAGAAAGGGAGGGGGGGGGGGGGGGGGGGGGGGGTTAATTAGATAATGAAAATAAGATGATTGTTTGGGGTCGAAAATTGGCAAAAAGCGATGAGAAATACTCGTATATGGAAGGCAACAAAAAAAAAATATATTAAGCAAATATGAGATAAGCGTGTGGGCATTTAATACCGCCGAGTCGCGTTGTGCGGACGTCGAGGCGGAGGTGGAGGTGGAAAGGGGACGGCGGGATCGCGTCAAACAGCTTCTTTTATTTATTTATTTATTTATATATTAGAGAATTCCACAGCTTATATTAATACAACAAATTTAAAAATGAACAATATAAAACTTAATAGCCAAGAATAGAATTCCTCCGGTTTACATGCATTTCATAAAACATGGTAAATAAAAACGATAGAAAATTACAAAATTAAAAGATTAAATAAATTTAAAATAAAATAAAATAAAATTGAAATTAATTACAAATAAATAAATAATTAATTAATAAAAATATCAAGTCAAAAGTTAAAAGTTAAAATTCGATTATTAATAAATAAGAAAATAAGAAACAGTGAATGAAAATTTCTTCGAGCACTCACCATGGAATAAGCGATAGAAGATAGAACACACTTATGGTGCCGACATCCCTACGAAGTGGCAGTAGCTATCCAAGTAGGTACTTACTTATTTAAAGTTTTGATCAAGGGTTTATCAAAGTCAATCAGCTTATTTCGTAAACAATTTGCACCAAATTGCTTCATATCACGCCTAGATTTTCCATCTATACGTAGATGAATCCTTGCATATCGTTGCCTAAAGCGATCCGTTTCTCCAACTACCCGCATGGCCCGCGAGGGGCGGAGGCGGGGTGGCGGCGGTCATTAATCAGCCTGGAGCGATTACTCACTCGGGTCAGACGCGGCCCGGACGCCGGCGAAGCAACACCGACAGCTGCAGACTGATCGCTCCCGGGATCGGTATTAATTGCTCCATCGAACAAGCTTGGGAATTCCAATATCTGAGACTCAGTTGCAGTTGCAAGCTCTAACTCCTACGAGCGAGTCCAGCTCTATGAATGAGGAAAGACATGCATATGTAAATAGAATTAGCCTATCCTGTGTCACGTATAGTTAAATGTGCATATACTAAGTTTCATCGAATTCGGATGGTAACTTTATGTATGAGTTATGAAGGAACATACATAGATATAGAAATAAATTTAAAAAATCGTCAATTTAGTTTTAATATCATAAGCCGGGTCTCATGCGAATGTTTTTTTTTTCGAAACATCGAAACATTGGGGCGTGGCCATCCACATTTGTATGAAAAATGATGTTTTTGGTTAATGTTTCTTGTGTAATGTTTCGAAAAATCATGCGCAGGAGGAGGAGGCATGCACGCGGCTTTTCATAGAGTCTACAAACGCAATATCTCATAAAACAAAGTAACTTACTCCATGACCATCCCTTACAGATTTATTATTAGTATTGATATCGAAAATGCTTATATGTATATAACGTCGAGTTATTTCTCAATGTAGTTGTCAGAAACATCGTACCCACGACCCACCTCTTAGTTTTGGAATCCTGCCCATAGATGCGTTTAATTCAGATTTATTTTATCCTGAAGCTGCTTGAGAGTTTTCACAACCCTACTATCACATTATAATATAAGTACCCCTTTGAGTGCGAACACCCATATTATGGGCGCGGGCAGGAATGTCCACAAGTGCGAACACCCATATTATGGGCGCGAGTCTATGTCATACTAAATAATTTATTGTAACGTGCAACATCCTTCTTAACTCTTCTAACGAATGTCTAGTTATTCGTGAAAGAGTAGGCTACCTAAAAATACACACTTCTATGTGCTTTTCCTGTCAAAATAATTTTGACAAGCGATCTTCAGTCGGTCTCTTCGCGTTCGCGGACGGTGACGTGTGCGCCTCGTGTTTTTAGTCGGTTTTTGTGGATTTTTTGGTGTTTTCTTTGTGAAAAACGATGGAAGGGTAAGTAATCTTCATTTACAATAGTTTCTCGGCGCTGAGGAACGATTTATTCGTAAAGTATCGTAATTTTGGTAACCCCCTAGGCAAAAACCGTTCCGAAAATTCTTGATTTTTTTAAACCAGTTTAATAATGATAGTATTAAACACATTACCAATGAAATTATAGAAAATTTAATGTACATTTGGAAAATAAAACCTTTTCATATACGTTTAAGAAAAAAGTCTAGAAATATCGCCAAAAACGCAGATTTTGACCAAAATTGATTTTGTCCAAAATGGCGTGTCGCACTTATGGGTTGACAGCTAAACTGGTTGTTCGCACTCAAAGTGCCTACTACGCTTCGATCGAACGACGACAAGACAACGATACTTCAAGCACAGAAGCTTCACACTGCAGACATCGAGGTTTACGCCAATGTCACAAGAAGGCGCTTATTCACCTTCATACATTCGTACATCGTCTTTACGAGAGCTGCTTTTTTTATGTAATCCGGTATGGGGTGGCTGAGTCAGAGGGGCCAAACTTTGGCCCCTCTGACTCAGCTTTGGCCGCCAAAGCACATGCTCTGACTAGCCAATATCACCTCCGAGAAGGTAGGTGCCATACTGGAGACCTCCCTGGATTGCTGGCTATACTGGACTAGAGGAGAACACAACCAAGGCTGCTATGCGGCCATCTTACATCCAGTACGGTGGTACCAACCCAGTCGGCTACAATTTGAGCCTACCACCTAGGGGGCAAGGGAAGGGACCTACAGTTTTACACCGGTTCCGAACGGTGAAGCAGCAGGCTTGTGTCAGGTAAAGGTATGCTCTTTGAAATGCATTACATTTTTTCCGTCTACGATCCATATATTCTTTGTATATGGATCGTATGAGATATCTATGTACCTGTGTGAGATATGTAATACATATCTCACATAGGTTTTAATTCCTTTGTTATTTGTATTACATTTTTATATTTTATTCATTAAATAAAGTAGGTACCGTGTGGGGCCGGTACTTAAAAAGAATATCCCCATTGCATCTCTCCCCATGCATGTCGTAAAAGGCGACTAAGGGATAAGGACAAGATGCCGTGCTAAAGGGCGAAAGGATCGCCACCTCTCACCTTGGCACGGTACTTCCACCGAGTCATGCAGCAGGTGGGTCTTCGTGCCATACTTGCTGCTTGATCGATTTAATCTTGTTCGAATACTTTGCGAAACGTGGTGGTCAGTGTTGTGCTGTAATTGACAAGAGTTCTTGCAGCACAACACCGATTACTCTGCTTACCCTGATTGTCGGGATTCGGCGTGTGTGATATGTATGTATGTATGCAAGTAGGTACCTATATGAGATACAGAGTACTCTGCATTTTTTTTCATTTTTTTAGGGCTTTTATCAATGGTTTTTTGTTAATATCGACCCCACAGTACTCATCTTCCCTATCCCTTAGGCATGAAGTTTTTTTTAACCCTTTTTAGGGTTCCGTATCCGGTACCCTATTACTAAGCCTACGCCGTCTGTCTGTCTGTCTGTCTGTCTGTCTTTCTGTCTGTCCGTCCATCCATCTGCCGAAAATAGTATGAAGCATTTTATCTAATCAGCAATTTTAACTAATATGAAGCATTTCATAACAGGCCATAGATGGCGTGCGTGGCGCTAACCATGACATGGCGATACGGACCCCTTGGTGCGCGAGTTCGACTCGCACTTGGCCGGGTTTTTCTGTCTCTGTGCATATCGGCTGTGGTATCTATTAATAAGTATGTAGGTAAGTATTTTGTGTTGCTGAATTAACATATTCTGCAATTATAATGCGTAATTACTAATTACTTAAAATCTTTAAAAGAATAAGAGGCGCAACGCCAAATGATACGATGAGTGACACACGAGTATATCCACAACCGTGACCCCGTGACCATAGCGACTTCTGCGGTTCGATTATGAGATTTTTTGACACTTCGTTACGTATAGGTAGGTAGTGGTACAACTGGTAGGTAGTGGTACAACCTATTGTCAATATTACTATGGAAACGGCTGTGTGAATAGTTCGTGTTTCCCGTCCAGTTCAGTGTAGCCGACATGAAATGAAGGGAAGCACTGACATGACACCTAGTTTACCCGGTGTTATGGTCTACATTATGGATGTTTTTTTTATGTAAACTGACACGGTTGGCTACATCACCTACAACATCCGTGATGTCAGCCCATAGCACCGAGTGAACTAGGTGCCACGTCAATGCTTCCCTGCATTTCATCTTCCGCACACAACGAAATGTTAAAAAAGTCTCATAATCGAGCCTCTCCGAAGTTATGTGACTGTTAGAATAAAATTACACTTTCTTTTCAGACCCTTATCCCTTTTCCCTGATGCCGTGCAGAAGGGCGACAGGCTAGCCGCCTCTCACCTTGGAACGGTTCTTCCACCGAGTCATGCCATGCAGCAGGTGGGTCTTCAGCCTTAGGTACTTACTTGCTGCAATACTTTGCTAAACGTGGTGGTCGGTGTTGTGCTGTAATTTACAAGAGTACCTGCAGCATAACTCCGATTACTCTACTTACCCCGATTGTCGAGATACAGCGTGTGGGTTGATATAATGTATGCAACGAGAATTATGTATGTATGTACTATGTAACCTTATCCCTTGGTCCAATGGAGAGCAATCACTCCATAGACAAGTTCCATACCTTCGGCTTAATAGCCTACTGTTTCACGTCGCCAATTTTATTGCTGCGTGCGAAAATGTACCTAAACGATCGAGTGTAAAGTGATTATTGCTTTACAGCTGCGCGCAGCTGCGTGGGCGAGCGTGTAGGTATGCTTCGCGCGGCTGACGAATTTCCACTGAATTAGACCGCCGCCGGCGGCGGTCCACCGGGCGGTAGGTAGTTAGCGCGCGCAAGTACATAGAGTGCGTGAGGCTCTCGTGTGCAACGTCGCCGCCGCCTGTACGAACACTCTAGGCCTCTAGCTTGCACGTGTCTCCGGAGATTGTCGGTCGGAGGTCCAGTGCGGAAAGGTACCTCAGGTTGTTCAGACAGAGCTGGTAATCCGGCGCGGGGACGACATACCTATAGCTAGGTAGGGTTGCCATAAATGTGCGGGTACTGACCGGGACACTATATCTGCGTCACAGACGATTTGTGGGTTCGCTTAATCTGTTTTACAGATACTATCACGGACGCTGCTCTGTGGAACTGGCATCCCTGCTGACATTGGGCTTTTGAGAACCCATCGGTTCCCTAAATCGTTTCTTTGTCGCACCGCTAGAGTGTGGAACTGTCTTCCGGCGAGTGTATTTACCGAATCCTTTAACCTGGGTGTCTTCAAACGTCGTAGTATTAACGGACTAGACAGCCTAGCAACAGTCCGCAAATCTGCTGGCATGGCACCTAACTGAGCGTGGTTTCGCGAGGAGAAGTGTTTTTGGCTCTGTCGAATGCACCATTGGTCTCTCGGCACAGCCACCCATGTTAGGAAATAAGAACAAACACTAAACCTTTTGAAGAATTTGTTGATAATAATATTAGTATATGGATAAAACTAACTGGCTTTTGGTTCCTGACCGGGACATTTGGTGGTCAGTCGGGACGACCGGGACTGAGATTCTAAATAAGGACAAGATAAAGGGCAAGCCACCTCTCACCTTGGCACGGCCCTTCCTTCGACCGGGTCGTGCAGCGGAATGGGGGAAAACTACCAAGCCGGGACTTCGTGCCAAATAGACTATAAAAAAAATTGGTTGTCTGTAAAGTCGGTTTACGGACGATATAGTTTTACGTGATAACGTCATAAAGAAACACAGCTATAAGAATTACCGTATTTTTTCGTACGGCACCCCTATCGCTGCCGTACGCCGTACATTTGTCGATTTCTAGCCTCGATTACCGTACGATACGGCAATTACCGTACGTTTGGCAACACTGCCGCTTGGGCCGATTGTGCCTCTCTATCGCTTGTTACGCGCTCTCGCTTGCACACACAGGCTCAAATGGAACGTGACACTTTTTCGTGCGTGCAGCCGGCGTTCATCAATTTATAAGACGTTATCACGTCAAAAAGCTTGTAGCTACCTATACAATTTATTATAATAGCTATAGTATAGTAAAGGTTCGTTGACTGCCCGAATGTTCCGAATTGCTTTTTAGGATTGCGTAGTCAGCGTCGCTGCGCCTATGGATGGAACCCTTATAAAATCGGTCAAGTCAAGTCTGTCCGGCCGTTCGTCCGTCCATATGTAGCTCCTAAACGGTTCAATCTATCTTCTTGAAAATTTGAATGTTTATATGCTGACACGGATGGCCCGGGTCAGCTACCATCCGGCCAATAAAAGTTTGAGAATCGGTGGTTGAAGAGAAAATAAATTATGAACCGGGAAGGATGGACAAATAAAAACTAATATAATTAGATAATAAAATTTAATTGTTACCAACATATGTGGCCTCAGTAGTATCAATAGTAGTGATAATGGAAACTACTTATCACTAATTCCGCTTAAATTAATTCATCTTCAATTTGCTTGCTACCGCAAACGCCCCAGTAACCTTACTACAATAATAACAAAGTTTAACAATCAAACATTTTCTCACACGAATAAACACCATCTACACTACTTAATTAAACTTAGCTAATTCTTGAAAATGAAACTGGCCGATGATGTGGACGAAGAACGAGCTGATATTAGAGTGCATGCGCTGCTACCCCACATACTGATAGAAGGCAGGGTCTGTCCGAGCGAGGCGGTGAAAATGAAAAGTCTAGTGTATGGTGGCGGAGCCGTTGATATATCTGGAGCGCAGCAGATACTGGTGGATGCTGCGGTATATGCACACCAAAATCGTCGGCTGTGTGGCTCAACCGTCCGATGTTCTCAATCCAGCAATGGATACCGACGACGGCGCGCCCAACTAACTTAAAGCCACTAGCCTGCAGCGAGCGGTCCTGCTACAAGTACCTATAGATTTCAGTAATCTTCAAATGTAGTACAAATTTATTTAATTTCTTTACTTTTTCCTCTCCATTTTTTTTCCACCAACACAAAAATCCCCTCTTGTCAAAATTTTTTCAACTGTCAAAATTTTTCTTCACCACCAATCTTTTTGCCAGCAACAATAATCTGCTTCGTCACAATGCATATGTAATGTATATGAAGTAAGTATATAAAATTCAAACATAAAAGAATGAGAATACATAATTAAAATCACTAAAAAGGATCAGATAAATTATCAATTATTATAATATATTTCCTCTAGGGACTTGGTCACCAGTATGGTTCCCAGATTGTCGGCTTCCCATTAGTCACCGACTCTTTTGTCGGAGATAAGACGGGCACCACTAGTTTCCATTCCAATTTGATTCAACAAATTAATAAAATTACTTGTAATAAAAAACAATTCATTCAATCATACTACTGTCACAGAATAGATACGTCTCAAGTGGACAGTTTCCTTTCTTCGTGCGCTCCTGCTGAAGCACCTACCCACGCTGTGCGGGTAGGCGGATTCACTTTATATCGATACATCCATATAAAATGCCGCGAATGCCTTTCCCGTTATCGCCGTTCGGCTCGGCCGGAGCAAATAGCGCTCTATCACTTTGATATCGTGTGATATGATTCGCGCGCCGCCAGCTCGACGCCCATAGCGGGCGTGGCTTGCGGCGTGGTGGGGACCGCGCGCCGACTCCGACCCGCGCGCCGCGCTCCATTCCGTTGTCGAACGCAGCGACGCGTCGTCGTGCGTGTGCGTCCGTGGTCCGTGCGTGTAGCGTTATCGTCTCGCGCGAACTTGTGATAGATAAAGAGTGACAATAGTGACAAGGTGACAGGAGCCGGATCGTCGCGCGCGCGTGTGTTGTGGTTGCATGGTGTCGCGTCGCTCGCATCTGCTGCCGGAGCGTCCGGCCTGACGCCGTTAGCAGTTAGCCGCCAAGATTCGCGTGAAGAACCGCGATCCGGTGCCGGCGTACGCTATGGCGGACGCCGACCGAGACTCGGACCTTGGCGACGACAGTCCGGTGGTGAGTGTGTCTACTTCTAATTATTACCTACAATAAAAACTATTTGCATACATACCACACGCTGTATTTCGACAATCAGAGTAATCGGTGTTGTGCTGCGAGGACTCTGATTAGAGCACAATACCGATCACCACATTTGGGCACGAAGACCCACCTGCTGCATGTCTCGGTGCAAGGACCGCGCCAAGGTGAGAGGTGCCTAGCCTATCGCCCTTTAGTACGGCATCTTGTCCTTTCACCTTAGTCGACTTTTACGACATGCACTGGGAGAGGTGCAGCGGGCCTATTATTTTTAAGTACCAGCCCCAAACGGTAAACAACTATTAGGATACGAACTGAAACAGGCAATCGTTTGATGTCTTTGCCTAATTCTTCGACCTGACTGCGGTTTTTTGTATTGTACGGTACTCTCTAGAGATGCTTGCTGGATTCGTCTTGAAGTGCTGTTTCTTACTACTACATGCTACTGACTACTATACTATCCTACAATAGGAATAAGGTTTCTTCCTATAGGATATCTAATAATGAATGAAGGGAGAAACCTACTTTTTAACCGACTTCCAAAAAAGGAGGAGGTTCTCAATTCGTCTGTATGTTTTTTTTTTTTTTATTTTTTTTTTTATTTTTATTTTTTTGTATGTTTGTAACACGATTTCTCCGTCAATTGAGGGCCGATTTAGAAAATTCTTTTTTTGTTAGTTAGGTCATACTTCCGAGGTGGTCCCATTTCAATTTTATCGAAATTGGTTCAGTGGTTTTCGAAAAATCAGCATAATACTATGGTGTGTGGTTACCTTCAGCAAAACTTGTGATGTGGTCGTTTTCGGCAATTTTCAGTTTGATAAATTAGTATGGTGTGTGGTTACCTTCAGCAAAACATTTGTGATGTGGACTTATTCAGCAATTTGCAGTCTGACACATATGGCGAATAATTCTGTACCACTTCAATCGATTTCGATTATTCGATTTCGATTATTCTTTTTTATGTAATATTACTAAAAAGAATGAAATAAAAACTGTTTTAAAAAATATTAAACCGATTTCCAAAAAACAAAAAAAAAAACTAAAAAGTATTAAATACCTAATATTTTGAAATTTTCTCTGTCCTGTTGAAATACATGAATCGATATACTAGTGATACATATTCGGACCCTTGTTTCATGAATATTCTAAATTTGAAATTTTTTTATTTTTTCCGACCGGCGTTTAATTTATTATGGTACCTGGCCAGTACCTACTGTACCGAGTACCATCGAGCTGGTTTGATGATGGAGACAGAAGGTGGCCATAGGAACTCCTAAACTACACATGATAAACCCATCGTGTTTGGGCTCGTTGCATTTGTCTTCACGAGAAATTTACTTTAGACCTAAAAGATTCTCAATTCGACGGTATGTTTTCTTTTTTTGGATGTTTGTTACGCGATTACTCCGTCAATTGTGGGCCGATTTTGAAAATTCTTTTTTTTTTTATTTGAAAGGGGATAACCCTGAGGTTTTTGAAGTGAAAACTTCTTTAGCGGCTCTTGGCACTTTTTTAGGTGGGTAAAAATGTATAACTCGCGACATCGCGTCAGCGTCATTTTTAAAATGAAACCTTAAGTCATTGCGTTAAGGGTTAAGTTAGAGTGGCACGGGATCTGCCGGCACTCCCGGAGTGCAACTGTTAAGTAGGGTTCCGTAACACGTTTATGTCTGTCCATTCTACTAAGTTCTGCAAAATGAATGTAGGGTTCCGTAACATATGCATGTCTATCCGTTCTACTAAATTTTACAATTTTCAACCAAGGTCCTCCGACGGTTATTTTATAATAAAAGTAGGCTTCCGTAACACGTTTATGTCTGTCCATTCTACTAAGTTCTGCAACATCACCTACAACGTCCGTGATGTCAGCCCATAACACCAGTGCCATGTCAGTGCTTCCCCCTTTGATCGTGCTGACTACACTGAACTGGTCGGAAAACACAAACTATTTACATAGCCGTTTCGACCGACGTTTAATTCAGTGCGGTGGTACCAACCCGGGAAGGTTAAACCCTACCACCAAGTAAAATTACGAGGGAAGGGACTTACAGTTTTACGAGGAATCCGAACCTTGGTCAGCCTCCAACGGTCAGCGGTCACCCATCTAAGTACTGACCGCACCCAGCGTTGCTTAAAATTCAATAGCGACAGTTGACTGTCTGCACCACTGAGCTATCGAAGCTGACGTGGTCCTATTTTAATTGGGTCAAGATCGGATTGGAAAGCGAGGCGGAATCGCGAGGCCGAAGGCCGAGCGATTCCGCCGAGTACATTAATAGCAAAAAATTACTAAAAAAAACTGTGAAATAAAAAAAAAGTTTTAAAAAACATAAAACCGACTTCCTAAAAAAAGTAAAACTAAAAAACTATTTAAAATAAAAATATAAAAACCGCCTTCAAAAATATATGAAATAAAAACCTAAAAAAAAAAACGAACCCTAGAGTTGAAGGCGGTGCTAAAGCAAGCAAAAATGATGCATGAAAGAAAACATGAGCGGATGATAATATCCTTTGTGATTTGTGTAGCCTTTTTAGCACCGCCTTCAACTCTAGGGTTCGTTTTTTTTTTTAGGTTTTTATTTCATATATTTTTGAAGGCGGTTTTTATATTTTTATTTTAAATAGTTTTTTAGTTTTACTTTTTTTAGGAAGTCGGTTTTATGTTTTTTAAAACTTTTTTTTATTCAACGGATTGTAAAACGTAAGATCATTTTTAGGTTTCCGTACCCCGTGCCCCGTATATACGGAAGCCTATTACTATAACTACGTCATATGTCTGTTTGTCTAACAGATCATAGAAGGTTTGTCTACTATCTGTCTATCTACTGTCCATCTGTCTGTCTGTCTGTCCAGCTAGCCGGTTGAAATTTTCAAAGAATATGTGTTTTTTGTTATTATGATGGATAATAATAGGTTGCCTTTTATTACATAATTAATTAATTAAACATACACATGTAGATATGTATACCTAGTTTTCTATAATATGTATAACAAGCTGTGCCCGCGGCTCCGCCCGCTCTCATATTTCACTTCACTACTAACCTCATAAGCTATTTAGCGTGATAGTAAGTAGCCTATAGTTGATGGGAAGAATCAAGCTATCCGTAGAATTTTGTTTTATTAAAATCGGTTCAGTGGTTCTCGAGTTATAAGCGGACAGACAGACATACACTCAGACACTCAGACAGAAAGCAGACGTTGGATTTTATTATAGGTAAGGATAAGGATAAGGAAAGGAATAAGGAAGGATTGGAACTAATAAAATAACTGACACCTAAAATCTAAACTAATATAGGTAGCAGGTACCTATAAATTATTTAGATGATTTATTTAAATTTTTATATTTTAATTTTAATTTTTCGCTTATAGGTACTTACCTATAAGTAGGTAGGTATTTAATTTCGAAGCGTCCTTTCATGTACCTAGGTAGGTACCTACATATTTCCTCTACAGCAGCCATACTCAAAGTGTGCTCCGCGGAGCCCTAGGGTTCCGCGGAGCCACTGTGGGGGCTCCGCGAGAATACGAGAAAAAAAAAATTTTAAATACACTCTCTGGCTCGATTCAGCTCGGCATGCCCAGACGTCACTTCTTTTTTTCACTCCTATTGTTTTTCTCTTTTATTATTATAACATTATGTATGTAACTGTTACATTGTAATATGATTATTAAATAAAGAATGAACAAAAACTAATTTTTGTTTATTTTAGGGCTCCGTCAAATATTTCGCTTTCAAAAAGGGTTCCGTCACCAAAACAGTTTGAGAACCGCTGCTCTACAGAACCGCTAATCTCTGGAACGCTCTCCATGCTCATATATTTCCCCCCAAGTACAGTCTCGGGTCCTTCAAGCAAGAGTGCGTGAATAGGCACCTGTCAGGCCGGCACGGCATTCGCAACCCCCGTTACGACCGTAGGTATATCCATGGGCGTCGTTGGACACCTTATGGGTGGCGCGGCGCCACATGTCGCGTTTTCAATAAAGTAAAATTACCTAGGTAGGTAGGTATTTAAAGTTTTATTGTTGTTCAAAAATGCATTCGTAGATAGATAGCACACCTACATGCATACCACAGTAAGCAGAGTAATCGGTCTTGTGCTGCAAGGACTCTGGTAAAATTATTATGAATGAAAACACCGACCGCCACGTTTCGTAAAGTAGGTACCTACCTGCCTACCTATTCGGACAAGATCAAGTAAGCCACGAAGGTAGACCCACCTGCTTGCTGCACGACTCGGTAGAAGGACCGTGCCAAGGTGCGAGGTGGTCAACCTGTCGCCAGTTTACGACATGCACGGGTAAGTATAAAAAATCGAATTGGGTTAATCAACTTTTTTTTGTTTTTGGTAGGTATCTGTCTGAAAAAAGAATACCTATTATCTTGATAAATTCACCTTATTTTAATAGTTACAGCCATCGATGGTTACAGCAACTCTCAGATAAGTAATTGATCAATAAGAAAGAAACTGCACAAATAGGTAATTTTGAGTAATTTTTTTTTAAATATTAGTTACCCTGAGGACATCCCCCTTTTTTCCATACAAAACTGGGGACAAAATTGTCCCCTGGGTCACCCCTAAAAATTTGGTAAATTTTTTTATTTTAAATAGTTCTGAATTTTTTTTTCAATTGCCTATAAACCTAAGTATTTTATACTTTATTGATTTTCAACTAAGTAATAAATAAGTTGCGTGTAAGTGTACGCGCGTTAGAAGTGAGTAATAAATTGCAATTAAGTAAAATTTTTTTTATTTGACTGTGCAGCTTGTTTTTACATTACAAGAAAAAGTTGATCCACCCAATTAATAATTTACGAACGGACGCATTTGCAAAAGAATCTTGGCGGTTTACTCACGTTCCACGTTCAAATGTGCAGACGCGACGCGCGGCCGCCGCGCCGCCGCGCACATGTGTTGCCAGAATTTTATCTCTGTTTTTACAAGCCGCCCCTTCTGAAAATATGATTAATAATACATTTGAATGTTAGTTAATAATAGCGATGCTGTTTTTTGTGCCAAGGGTTTATGGCATCTCGCGGGATAAAGTCCTTTTCTTGTGCATATTTTAGGTAGATGTTCGATTCGGTACTGCCCAAATGGGTCTTGTAAGTAACCTTGTAAGTAACCTTGTAATTTAGATCTAACGGAATTTTGTTTAAATGTATTTTTTATAATGTTTGTGTGTGAAGAACCTATTTCACCTATTATAGGGAATCTAGCTAGATAGCTACGCTGAAAGGTACGTACTGACTTTTTACTTATACATATATACATACATACCACACGCTGTATACCGACAATCGGGGTAAGCAGGGTAATCGGTGCTGCACTGCATGTGCGCTTGTAAATTACAGCCTTATACCTACCACCACGCTTAGCAATGTATTAGGACAAGAGGACTATCAAAAAGCAAGTAAGGGACGAAGACCCACCTGCTGCGTGGTGGCTCGGTGGAAGGACCACGTCTCGGACCGCGCCAAGGGGAGAGATGGCTAGCCTGTCGTTCTTTAGTACGGCACCTAGTCATTATCCATCAGTCGCCTTTTAAGACATGCACGGCGAGAGATGCGGTAGGGCTATTATTTTTAAGTACCGGCCCCGCACGGTATTTATCGAGGTATTTATACATACCTAATATATATATTACCCATATTAATATAATATATAATATGTATTATATATATAATATTATTTATATGGTATTATATATAATATGTATATTACCCATTTTAAATACCTAATATATTCTGTCCTATTTATATGGACATAAATTGCAAACTTGAATCTTTTGCTATTTTAACTGTGAAATAGTAAACTACATATATAAACTAAAACTACCTAAATTAAAATTACCTAAACTTAAAATAAATAACATAAAAGCTAAAACTACCTAAATTAAAATTACCTAAAACTAAAACTATAAAAGAAATAATAATAAATAAATATATAAAAACCCGAAGATGCTACACGAGCACCTTGCCGACAGCAACTAAAAGTAAAAAATCTCGTCCATCGCTGCCGCTGTCGGAAAGGTGCCCATGACACTGGCCGAGTTCCCCCTCACAATGGCAAGGCCGATTCTTTGTGTGAGGTAGGAACCGGCACGGCTATCTCCTGAAATTTCCCGCAAAAGTTCTCCCAATTCTCTCACTAAAATTTTTGCCTCGGCACACCAGGGCCCCATTGTTTCAACTGCGAAAGCTGTAAATATATAATACTAGCTGTGCCCGCGGCTCCGCCCGCTCTCATATTTCACTTCACAGCTAACCTCATAAGCAATTTAGCGTGATAGTAAGTAGCCTATAGTTGATGGGAAGAATCAAGCTATCCGTAGATTTTTTTTTTATTAAAATCGGTTCAGTGGTTCTCGAGTTATAAGCGGACAGACAGACATACACTCAGACACTCAGACAGAAAGCAGACGTTGGATTTTATTATAGGTAAGGATTTTATGTCGACCGACACCTGTATGTACTTACAAATCGGTGTTGAAAAGGGGTGAACAATCTATAGGTATCTGGGAGCTAAGTAATCTACTGTTACCTGTCTGTACCTCTAGAGCGGCGGGTGGCCGAGTCGTTTAGGCATCGGTTTCTCATGCGAGAGGTCCGCGGTTCGAATCCGGTCGGCGTTTTTATGTCGAAATGAGTTTTTCTGGCGAAAAAATTTACGTGCATACCTACACCTGCTGCTTCACCGTTCGAAACCGGTGTAAAACTGTAGGTGCCTTCCCTTGCCCCTTACTAGGTGCTAGGCTCGAATTGTAGCCGACTGGCTTGATACCACCGTACTGGATGCAAAGATGGCCGCATAGCAGCCTCAGTTGTGTTCTCCTCTAATCCAGTATAGCCAGAAATCCAGGGAAGTCTCCGGTATGGCATCTACCTACTCAGAGGTAATATTCGGAGCATGTGCTAATAATAATAGGTCGGAGCATGTGCTTTGGCCCCTCCGACTCAGCCATCCTTACAGGATTACATAAAAACAGTTTTTAATTTTTTTTATGAAATCTGACGCTATTGGCTACATCACCAACTACATCCGTGATGTCAGCCCATAACACCTCGCTGAACTAGGTGCCATGTCAGTGCTTCCCTTCGGTCGTGCCGACTAAACTGAAATGGACGGAAAACACGAAACTATTTACATAGCCGTTTCATTCAACCGACCTTTCATTCAGTGCGGTGGTACCAACCCGGGCGGGTTAAACCCTACCATATTATATTTATAAGGGAACCGCGGTCAACCTCCAACGGTCGAGCGGTCACCAATCCAAGTAGGTACTGACCGCGCCTAGGTGTGCTTTTATCACGACCGACAGTCGACCGGTCGCACCACTGAGCTACCGGGACTGAGCGCTTTATTAGTTTTATTTAGGCGACCAACCTGTCGAGTGCAAACTATAAATAATGGTGCGCTTTGAGCCGGATAGACGGCAATGCGCATTATTAATTAATCCATCCGTCTGTCTGTCTGTCCGTCACCTTTGTGTAGGTATCCGCGCGCGCGCGCAGAGGCGGACCAGCACAGACTTGGCAGGAAAATATTTACCTAGATAGAAGCCCCATCAGATTGTCGAGGAGGCGACAGAAAAATAAGTTGCATAGTCTATAAGTAGAGTGTTTTCATTTTACGAAGGCACGAGGGGTACGAACGTGGTAGGAAGTGGTGCGAGAGGCGACCGCGCGGAGCTCAGTAGAGAACGAACTCGGTGCCCGGTCGGCACACACGTTCTACACGTCTCCGCGTCGCTCCGTCGAACCGAGTCGTTCCCTACTGAGCTCCGCGCGGTCTCACACCATTTCCTACCTCATACCCCTCCCTCGTGCCTTCGTAAAATGAAAACACTCTACCTAGATAGAAGCCCCATCAGATTGTCGAGGAGGCGGCAGAAAAATAAGTCGCATAGTCTATAAATACTAGATGTTCCTTTCTCGTGCATCGCTCCCGAAAAAACCTGTCACCGACCAAATAAGCTTATAAGCTGAGTTCACAATGGCTAATGCTTGTTTTGTATGGCCCACGTTTTCGTCTTCTGATGAACGTCGTCGGTCGAAAAGGCTGTGAAAATAGTTAGTGTTTTCCGCCCATTCAATGTGCCTGTGCCTGCCACGACTGAAATAAAGTCCTGACGTGACACCTATATTGCGGCAGGAACATCCTTACCTATAATAAAATCCAACGTCTGCTTTCTGTCTGTCTGTCTGTCTGTCCGCTTATAACTCGAGAACCACTGAACCGATTTTAATAAAACAAAATTCTACGGATAGCTTGATTCTTCCCATCAACTATAGGCTACTTACTATCACGCTAAATAGCTTATGAGGTTAGCAGTGAAGTGAAATATGAGAGCGGGCGGAGCCGCGGGCACAGCTTGTGTTGTATATAATGGGCTGACATCACGCCGTTGTAGTGGTGTAGTCAACCATGTCTTTCCCGCCCGGATTGATAGCACCACCGCACTGAATTAAAGTTCGGTCGAAAAGGCTATGTAAATAATACGTGTTTTCCATCCAGTTCAGTGTAGCCGGCACGACCAAAGAGAAGCACAGACATGCCACCTAGTACCCCAAGGTTTTATGGACAAAAAAATATTTTTTTTGTTGAAAGCGCCGAGGCACCCTTACGTGTCTAACGGCGCCCATTGACATTGATGTCTCACGGATGTTTTTGGTGATGTAGCTAACCGTGTCAGTTTCCATTAAAATAATTTAACGTTCCCTAACTTAAGATGTGTAAACATCACTTTCAATGCGTCACTGTTACTGTTACTGTTTTAAATTGGCTGTACGTTAACCGCAATTCACTCCAGCTCCGAAAACCTCCCGGTATTACACAAAAAAATATTACCCAAATTACAAACTATTATCTCTGTCACACCTTGTCTATTCACGTATACATTCTCTCTGTTGCAAATGGAGTGCGTGCCGACCAATCGTTGGTAACAAAGTAAAGTGCGCAATGTGTCGACAATGTCGCTTCTAGATATTGATGACCTAGTTTGGCTTGGAAAATTCGGACGGAGCACAGTTTCCTCTTCCTGTCTCGCTCGCTGTCGACAGTATTTCAACTAATTGCTATGATTGACGAATGATTTTTTTTATACTATATTTGCTGTGTTTAATTTTTTTTATTGAGCTGCTTATTTCAATTTTAATTGAATTAATTAGCGGCCGGTGGCCGAGTGGTTTGGGCGTCGGCTTCTCACGCGAGAGGTCCGAGGTTCATATACATTTATTTATATTAATCGAAAATATTCAATGTTATTTTTAATTATATCAATGAATTTCATTTTTTTTATTAAATGAGATTAAAATTGTTAAATTTTTAATCTAAATAATTGTCCTCTAACTAAATAATATTCTGGAATTTGTAATAAGATCGTCAAGCCTGCTTTGTTTTCCGTATTTATTTCAGTACTAGCTTTTGCCCGCGGCTTCGCTCGCGTGAATTTCGTATTTAAAAAGAAGAAAGTAAGCAAGCCCGCTACCGTGCCTTTATTTCGGCGCGCGGAACAATTCGCTTTGTATGATAGATAAGTAAGAGCCACATCTTAGCGTAGCCGGAACTGAATTCTATAGCCTATCCTGTGTCCCGTATAGTAAAATGTGCTTTTACTAAGCTTCATCGAATTCGGATGATCGGTTTAAGAGTTATGGAGGAACATACATACATACAGAAAATATTTATAAAAATCGTCAATTGAGTTTTAGTATCATACATAGAGTCTACAGACGCAGTATCTCATAAAACAAAGTAACTTACTCCATGACCATCCTTAACAGATTTATTATTAGTTATTACTATTGATGATATTGATGATTGGCTCGCAAAAATAAAACATGATCGGAGCGGGGAGGCTGAGGGTAAGGGCCGCGGTAGCGGGTGGGGGGTGTATAGGAATGCGGCGTGAACCATCCACAGCGGCTGCGGCGGTGGTACTTGTGCGGGGTGCGCGCGGGGCTTAGGAATTCAGAAGGAACCAATCATAACACACGCATGCTTTTGGACGTCCGAGCTGACTTTGCCTTGCAGTGAAGTTTGTACTTGCACGTTTGTTTGTACTTCTATTAAAAGAAAGAATGTCACACGTTCGAAATTTTTTGTAAACCACTTTAAAAGGTTAAGTGCCTCTTAAGTTTTCCGGTTTTATTCTTTTACTGGCTTTTGCCCGCGGCTTCGCTCGCGTGAAATTCGTAAGAAGAAAGTAATTAAGCCCGCTACTGTACCTTTATTTCGGCACGCGGAACAATTCGGTTTGCATAAGAACGGAACTGAATTTTACTTAGCCTATCCTGTGTCACGTATTATTTATTTTATTATATGTGATTGATATTAAATGTGCTTGTAATTTTCTATCGAATTTGTATGATCGGTTTAAGAGTTATGGAGGAATATTTAAATTTCTGTATGTAAGCCAATATTATAAAAAATATTTACTTACATACAGAAAATATTTCTAAAAATGGTCTGTCCGCCTTGGTAGCTCAGTGGTGCGGTCGGTCGACTGTTGTTAAGCAACCCTTAGCGCGGTCAGTACTTGGATGGTTGACCGCTCGACCGTTGGAGGCTGACCGTGGTTCGGATTCCACGTAAAACTGTAGGTCCCTTCCCTTCTTACCTTACTAGGTGGTAGGGTTTATTCCGCTCGGGTTGGTACCACCGCACTGAATGAAGCGTCGGTTGAAACGGCTATGTACCTAATAGTTCGTTTTTTCCGTCCAGTTCAGTTTAGCCGGCATGAAATGAAGGGAAGCACTGACTTGGCACCTAGTTCACCAAGGCGTTATGGGCTGACAACACGGATGTTATCATAAGCTTCGAAAAAAAAAAACAATTTAGTTTTATGTTCGTATAGGCCACAGAGCACGGAACGCCCCCCGCCCGCGCCCCCTACTAGAGGCGCCCTAAGCGATAATATTTGAAACCCAATAACTGGACGCAGTGCTACTAGCGCTTCGTATGTGTGTGTGTGTGTGTTAGTATCGAGACTACACACAAAGAGGAGCAAGTTAGGCACACGCACAAAACAAATGCACACGCACAACACACATATGAAAGTCATAGGCCACGCCTACAGGCTTCAACGCCGTTGTAGAGAAATCGCGCTCAGGGCGCCTCTAGTAGGGGGCGCGGGCGTTGGGCGTTCCGTGCTCTGTGGTATAGGCTTTTACCGCTATTACATATTGTATAATTTATTTTTTTCAGTATATACCGCATAACCGAAAAAAATATTATACAATTTAGTTTTAGTATCATACATAGAGTCCACAAACGCAGTATCTTATAAAATAAAGTACTCCATGACCATCCCTTACAGATTTATTATTAGTATGACCATATTTTTATTAGTATAGAAACTGCTCGAAGTAAGGTCTACATAATAATAGGTATATACTCCGGAAAACGAGTCAGGTGGTTCTTCGCCCCCCCGGTGAGTTCGCCACCGCTACCGATAGAGGTCGCCAGTCGCTACCTGCTCGCGTGCTCGACGCTGTCACACAGACACTAGCGCCACCCATGAACCTATGCACATAGAAACACGATTGTCATGGCATACATAATTACATGCTTACTATATTACCATAATAACTGTTTACCAGTTTTAGGTTGACTGGCATGCACACAATTTTGAAGTTTATAAATACATGTTATACTTCATTAGGAAAGTTTTTTTTAAATTGAAAGCGCGACGAATGGCGCATAAGGTGTCTAACGACGCCATTGATCATTCGGTCGCAGGGGTTCCGAATGCCATGCCGGCCTGACTCCTGGCCTATTTCACGCTATTTCACGTTGAAGGACCCGAGACTGTACTTACTATACTTTTACTGGGGGAATATATATATAGGCAGGGAGAGCTTTATGAAATGAATTTAAGTTAACTCCTTTAGCCGAGTTAATGAGGATCAAACATATATATAGACAGGTACCTAATGTTTATAATTTTCATCTTTGATCACTTTTCAGCTGGCTCGTTGAAGTCTTGGGTTGAGTCGCGTTGAATCCGGCTTCTAATGTATTTATTTCCATGAGCGCCGCACACCCACGCCCTTCGCTTTGTGTGTGTGTGTGTGGTGGCGCAAATAGTGTTTTTTGAGAGATTTTGCGGGCGTTTGGTGTATAGTGCGAATGCTGTGGTTTGTCTGGTTTTTGTTTTTTATATATAAACTTGTCCGATATTATGTTCTGTGAATCCAAGGAGCTTTGAACCAGACCAGTCTTGCCCGCGGGCGGTGTGGCCCGATCGTTGTTCTGTGTGTGAATCGATGCAAGCCTACAAAATTAATGTACGAAAACGCTGCTGGAAAACGAACAAAATTGTGATAAATAGATGTAGGTATATAGTTTACACACTTAGGTATTTACAATAATATTCACAAATTATATTTTGGAGGATTTTATGGCGGAGGGAGGTCAGAAATCATATTGTGAACTAAAATTTATGCTTAAAATATATTCCTGTCTCTGTATTATTTAATAAATAAATATACCTATTTAGATTTGTCAAGTTTCATTCTTATACTGGGACAATGTCATAAACGAAAAAAAAATGTGTGCACATGTGCACATGTGGCGCCGAGCCACACGTAAAGTGTCTAACGACGCCCATGGACATTCGGTCGCATTACATGTCGTCGGCCTGACAGGTGCCTATTCTCGCACGTTTTGTTACGTGTCAGTTCAATTTTACCCGACTATAGAGAAGCCGAAAGGAAGGGTTATGTATGATTTTGTCAGTCTGTCTGTATAGGACCTACATGCAAATATTATACAACCTTACCTACATACCTACTTAGGATTCGCAGTTGTGTGTTTTACGCCTACCTACCTCAGACAAACTTACCTCAGACAGAACTACCTAGTATAGTGCGCGGGACGGATCTCGGCGTGTCGTCGCCGCAGCGGGCGACCCGCCACGCGAATACACTATACAAGTACGGTGCGGGTGCGAGGAAGAACACTGACGAACCGCTGCGGCGGCGACACGCCGAGATCCGCCCCGCGCATTATACCTACCCTACCTTAGACAAACCTACCTACCTCAGACAATCCTACCTACCTCAGAAAGTCCTATCTACCTCAGACAAACCTACCTACCTACCTCAGACAGGCTTTATACCGCAGTCAAACAGAATTATTTTTGTCGCCACCTTCACCCACCGGTAACCCCGGCGCGGATGAATCCAGCTATCGTAATCGAATCGGACGCACAATCGATTCTAAATTTAAATTTAAACCGATCTGCGTCACGGCGTCACTGTACGAATCGTGTGTTGACATTCACAACCTGGTCGTAACAAATTTAATCTTTTTTGGGACTTGCTTGGGGCGTACTTTCTCTGGACTCTATTGCAGTCATATATTTTATATAAGTAGGTACAACGACTGGGTAATTTTATATTGCACATTGTATGTTATTTAGGTATGTACTTGCAAATTTGTAAACTACATACCAGCACATGGTAGGTACAAATCCTCTCGACATTTTTGGCACGACCAAAAATGTCGAAACACGGAACTACACATAAAAAATAACAATATAAATAAAAACTTGTGTGTGTGTTTAAATACATTATCCTCCCTTCCCCGCCACACCTTTAGCAACAACAAACCGCCCGGATCTATGGTGTACAATATTGATCCACAACTCTTTCGTTATTTCAAATTGATCGCGGGCGTAACAAACAATACGATCGTTGATTGATCATCATCAGTGATCGATCACCTAGCGGGTGCGTGTCTGTGACAGACGTTGTAAGTGAAAAACAGTTCAAATTAATATGTTTCATGATTTTTACAACGGATCAGGTGGGAAGACGACATCAAGTACGTCGGCGGAAAGCAGTGGTTCCGTACCGCTGAAGGCCGGGAGGACTGGAGGAAAATTGCAGAGGCGTATGTACATTTTATGCCCAGCAGTGAACGCACACGCTGCGCTGACTGACTGACTGACTGACCACGGATTTGTGTGTGCATGCCTTTGATTGAACGCGCTCGCGCTCCAGCGACGTAATACAAACTCTGGATTGGACGATGAAATTTTTGGAACGAAATTCCTTATCGCACGTTACACTCCACACACTTGGCAAATGAGAGACATCGCGATGAGAGCTAGAAAAAAAAAGTGTGACTTCGACCGTCACCACACAATTATTTATTTATTTATTTATTTGTGGATCAAGAAACTTAACAGCTATACACAAGGATATTTTAAAAATTAACAATTACAAATAGGAAAGTCAATCACAATGTTTCTGTAGTATATGTGTTAGTGTGTTAACAAGCGTTTTTTTTTAATGTAATCCGGTATGGGTGGCTGAGTCAGAGGGGCCAAAGCACATGCTCTCACTAGCCAATATCACCTCCGAGAAGATAGGTGCCATACCAGAGACTTCCCTGTTTACAAGCGTATGTATAAGTATAGACCTCATTTATGAACGCCCGACGCAAAAAGAGGGGTGCTATCAGTTTAACGTGTATGTGTATAGGTGTGTCTGTCTGTGGCATCGTAGCTCCCAAACGGATGGACCGATTTGAATGCGGTTTTTTTTTATTAGAAAGCTGGTTTATTTATTTTTAATTTAATTACTCTCAAACGTTGTTAATTTATTTACTTGTGCCTGTTACTTAATACCTACATAATATATATTTCTGTAAGGGATAAGTCCGCCTTTACACCTTATGTAAATTTTCCAATGTATTTGTTACTGTTTAACCTACAGAATATGGATAGGTAGAGAGAGGGAGGTCGAGAGCGGGACTGGTGGTTTCCCCGCGTCCTAGTCAACCCAGACTAGCTGACGAGGGCTTGATGCGAGCCGAAACCAGGGCTCACGCACTCTATGTACTCGCGCGCGATAACTACCTACCGCCCGCCGGGCCGCCCGCGCCGGCGACCCATAATTCATTGGGCTGCCGACAGCCGCGTGGAGCTAACTACTCGAGCGCGCGCTCACGCTACTGCTTCGTACGGTCGTACCTACCTATATCCAAAGAGTTTCTTTGCCTATATCTTAATTCAAGTTGACATGGCTTCTGTTAATAGTGGCAGTTTATGTGCAGTAGATGGATGTAAATCCAGCAAAAGGAGAGATAAAAATCTTTCTTTTTTCCATTTACCTGCTGATGAAGAAATTTGAGTATATTGTTTTTGTTGAGCAATAATTATTCAAAAAAACCGGACAAGTGCGAGTCGGACTCGCACACGAAGGGTCGCACAAGATTTAACACTATGTACATACTTTATTTTTTATATTTTTACTATTTGTTGTTATAGCGGTAATAGAAATACAGCCCGCTGACAGACGGACGGACAGACGGACGGCGGGGCTTAGTAATAGGGTCCCGTTGGCACCCTTTAGGTACGGAACACGGAAATAGGTATTTTGGTTTATGTTGTGTTTCGCTTGAGTTTCGGTATGTTCGATATATCTGTCTGTTTGTTTGTCTATCACAGTCACTTTACGATTTGTGTGCATACAGCTGACATTTTGTAGTTGTTGAGGCAATTGTAAGACTACGTACGACGCAACGGAACGGAAAATAACGTCCGTGAAGATGGGGAAATTTGAAAATAGGGGGGGGGGGGGGGGGTCTGGTTTGCAGAAGTTACACGTGACGTAGGTGGGGGGGGGGGGGGGGGGGGGGGGAGTCTGGCCAAAACTGACATCATTCTTACAAATACGAATAATCCCAAAATATGACATATTAATTCTAGCTGTGCACGCGCGGCGCGCGACACTTTGAAGAAAGCTAACGGCATGTGCTAGCGGCGCGTAGCGGTATGCGGTTCGCTTGTCGGCTTCCTTTGACTCTTTTAGTTGGTGCGCCGCGCCACGCCGCCGTAACACGCCGCCGCCGCCGTTCAGTCTAATAAGACCGACACGTGCGGTCCGCGCTTTCATCTGCTTTAAAGCAAACGTCGGCCTCCTTATATAATAAGTCCGCCTTCTGCCAAGCAGAAAGGTGTATGTAAAGGTCGACTGGAAGTAATTTCCGCCGGCAATAAGTCCGGATTCGCTTGGCAGATGTATTTTTAATCTATACTGAATAAAATCAGTTAGATAAGCATGCGTACAGGTAACAATAATAACATTACAGGGGGTAGTAGGTAGGTAGGTAGGATTACCTGAAGTATTTTCGGGCTGAACTAATTTCTTCCTCTAATATATTTTAACGAGGGCGAAGCCGCCGGCATAAGTTAGTAGTAGCCTATATGTTAAACCAAAAAAAAAAAGATAGGTACCTATCTAACAGTAAAAAAACATTTTTAAATCTGTGCTGTAGTTCGCGAACAAACATTCACACATATTTCCTCTTTACAATATAATGCATTGATATTTTTATCGAAAGTAACAGCCCTAGCGTCACAGAGTTTGCTTCAAGGCCCCGCGTCCGCGCGCAGCTGCAAAGCAATAATCACTTTACGCTCTTTCGTTTAGGTACATTTTCGCACGCAGCGACTGGCGACGCAAAAGTTTAGGCTATTAAAGCCGAAGGTATTGAACTTTTTCTATGGAGAGATTCATCTGTTACGAAGTAACTATTAAGTAATCTGTGCCGAAACGTGAAGCATGCGCGGGAAATTTAGAGTGGCCACTCGCTAGTCCCGGCCTCGATTAATACCCTCCTCTACTGCCGATGGGCCCGATGGGTTCGGTGAAGCCATCGCAAGCTTAGATCCACACCTTCCTTTACTGGAGCAATAAAGAATTTTCTATCTATCTATCTATCTATCTATATAGCGAAAGGGACTTTGTTCCAACCGGGCATCCCATCACACTCATATTTTGCAGACCCTCTTCAGAAAACTTTACGTGCTGAACTATTAACTGTACTAAAGGCTGTAACAAGTGAAACTCATCGAAGGAACATAACAACAATTTTATCTAAATTGTACACCAATTCTAATAATATTATAAATTGTATAATAAATAGCCCAGATGAATTCCTGTGAAACTGGACTGACCAAGATCGATTACGAATGAAATGTCAGATCAATGGCATTATTATTTCGCCGGTTAGCAACTCCACTAGTGGTGTAAATGGTTAGTGAATCTGCCGGATAAACCGATATTTGGCGCAGGATATCCGGCCAGGAGTGCTTTCAAGCTTGAATTAGGCATGTGCCACATACGCAAAGCGACGTTGGTCATACCGTTACCTATGTTTGAATTTAGAAGAAAAATATTGTAGGCTCTTGTTTATTTTTTATATGGAAATCGCTCATATTACAAATTTCGAAGGAAAGTCCTGAGTTCCGTCCCGTACGGGACGCTATTACTAAGCCTACGTCGTCCGTCTGTATGTCCTAACTTTAAAGTTTAAAGGGCTGTTTTTGAACCGTAATAGGTAACCGGTTGAAATTTTCACAGAATATATTAATAATATATCTATATCCTTATATCCGGATATCCTTATAAATAATTAAAAAAACCAAAGTAAAAAATTAAGTGTTGTCCCAATTTTTTTTTCAAAGTATTTTTTTTATAATACATACAAGCTTCAAACTTTGTGTGATTATAGTGCAAACTCTGAAGTAAAACAACAAATAATAAAAACCGGTCAACGTGGTGGTACGGAACCCTCGGTGCGCGAGTCCGACTCGCATTTGGCCCGTTTTTACTTGCAGTTTGTAGTCAATCACATCTACGATTCCTTAATTTCATAATAAATAAAATTCTCACATATGTTTTTATTTTTCAACTGTAGTCTGGCATGTAACAGGTAAAATGGCCGGATTGGCCGGATACCGGATATTGTGTCGCCTCTCTAAACTATAGGATACTTACAATAATAATGTAATATTGGTTTGCAATTTAATGATATAACTGGATATCAATTATTTTGCCCTTAGGAAAGGATGCGGGCACCCGCTTAGTATTGCAAGTAGTAACGGTCACCTATCTATAATTGTTAAGGACAGTTCGTTAAGAATTTTAATAGTGTTTTATAGTATGTAGGTATTATATTATATATTTATATTTTAAGTTTTTTTAATTTTAACAGATTAGCAGCTTTCGCTCACGTAGGTACGTATTAAAACATATTTCATTAATATTTTTGAAATGAAATTATAATATACTTTAAAGTGAACCATATAACACAAGCACCAGTCATTGTGAGATCAGCTTATAAGCTCCTTTGGTCGATGACATGTTTTTTCGGAAGTGATGTCTGATGTATGAGATAGGCTCATCTATAGTTTTATTAATTTTGTTTTTTTATGGCTGGTCGGAACATGTGCTTTGGCCCCTCTGATTCAGCTACCCATACCGGATTACATAAAAAAAATTACGTCATGAAGTCAGAAGAGTACAGGTCTGTTAACTCGTCTGTTAACCAAAGCTGGCGCGTGCACAGTACTCACACCAATGCAATTGTGCAAGTGCGAGTGAGACAGATCGGGGCATACGCATCACGAAAACCCGATCTGTCTCACTCGCACTTGCACAATTGCATTGGTGGCGCCAGCTTTGGTTAACAGATCTGTATCCTATGTTTTATATCTAAAATTGGTCCTTCGAGCCGGATCCGTCAAATATATTTCCAAAGTTACTTTAATTCCACAATTTTATTAACTTCTCAGCATTATTTCCCTAAATAAATAAATAAATAAATAAATAACCGTTTATTGGATGAAATCATTACTTATGCTATGTTGGTACATTTTTCAAATCAAACCAATTTAATCGCGCTTCAGCGAGCAAAGCGTAGGTACTAAAGCAAGTATATCTATCGGGTTGCGTAAGACTACGAGGGGGCGACTGTAAGTCTTCGGTGAAGTCATATAAACATTATAATCTCATTCCTTAGATATTACGATCAGTGCAGCGGCCGAGAGACGCATACTCAACCAACCCTCACACACACTCGCATGCAAATACAGCCCCGCGGCAGCATTAATTGCGGCAAGGGGTCCGATAGGAAGGGCAAGCCTCTCTTAAGAAGGCTCTACACGTTGGCCAATGCTATCGCGAAAGCCAAGAACGTTAGATGTATGGACGTCGGATCTTCCCCGCGCCAGCGTGACACGATATTTGTAAAAACGTACAAATAACATTGGTTACCTACCACCCAATCAGAGCGCGACACCACCCGATACCAGCCAATCAGAGCGCGCGCCGTCCCCTCCGCCACCCGCGGAGCTCGGTGATGCGGTTTCTCATATAAGCATTGGACAGTCCGACGTCCAAACTCTTCTAAATGTTCTTGGCCAAAGCGTTAGCATGGCATCGAACATATTTTATGCTTGCTTTGGTCAATGCATTGGCAAACTGTCAGTCAGTCAGTCAGCGTGTAAGCGTCCACTGCTTGACATACGCCTCCAATTTTCCTCGAGCCCTCCCGGCCTTCCGCGCACGTACTTGATGTCGTAGCTTAAGTGGCAGCGGGCTGGACACGTTAGCCGAAGAGACGACCACCGTTGGAGTAACCGTGTCCTAAACTGGCGGCCATGGACAGGAAAACGGAGTGTGGGAAGATCACCCGCCAGGTAGGGCGACGACATCAAGTACGTCGGCCGAATTGTAGACGGAAGTACCTATTTGTCGATTTGGGCGTTGGCCAACGTAATCGATAACTTGCTCGGGGGTCTGCCAGATCACTGGCAGTCGCTTGGACGAAGGCTTTGGCCAACGTGTGGAGCCGGCTTTTGATCTTAGCTAGTATATTGAACGATGAAGATTTAGATCGCTTGGTTAGCAAATGCTATCATGAGAGTCGATCTTATTATCTACGTGGTAAGGACTATATTTCCTAAACCACTCGCTCCGCTGAAAAGGCTATCTGTGAGAGTGACGTCGCGTCAGTCAGTCTATGCAATGCAACGCGCGCGCATACCACAAAAATATAAAATATAGAATTCAAACTCGCAAACCAAAAAATACATAAAATTTCTAAACATAAAAAACAAAAAAACCATGGTCAATACCTAAACCACTATATTAAATTACATGTGAGTGTTACAGTATAGTGCCCAGTAGCGGTGAGTACATGTTTTATTGAATATAGACTAGAACCTTCTCAAGCTAAGTTTATCGCGCATAGCGTATGTAAAACAGTAAATTAAGAAAAATCTATAAATTCTGATTTTGAATATCTCTCCGAGTCCCCCGACGCAAAGAGAAGGTATGTTAAAAGTTTGAATTGTATTCTGATCCGACTACACTGAACAAACCTAGAATCTAGTAGAAGGTGACGCAGCTAACTATATCAGGTATAAAATGTCTGTAATCGCAGTATAAACAGATGTATTGATTCACAAGTAATGGATACGACGACGCGCGGTGACCGAGTAGCCTGTGAGGGCCGGTTCACACGACTCGATAAATCAAATTGCTTGCTTTTGTTGAGGTAGTTTTCCTTGTTTGATTACTTTGCTATATTTCGGTTAGCGGTATGATTACAACGGAGAAGAGTATTCTCAATTATATTACTTACTAGCTTTTGCCCGGGGCTTCGCTCGTGTGAAATTCGTATTTGAAAAGCTCGCTACCGTACCTTTATTTCGGCACGCGGAACAATTCGATTTGTATGAGAGCCATATATTAGCGTAACCGGAACTGAGTTTTATTTAGCCTATCCTGTGTCCCGTATAATCAAATATCAAAAAGTTTCATCGAATTCGGTTGAGCGGTTTAAGAGTTATGGTGGAACATACATACATACATATATGCAGAAAAGATTTAAAAAAATCGTGACCATCCCTTACAGATTTATTATTAGTATTGAAATGTTTAAAATGGTAAATAGGTTGTCTACACGATATTCGGTGTTTACAAATGGCGCGACCTTAATACACGTCACAATATTATTACAAGATCAAGTAGGACGGCATGTCTGTTATTGAGAGCGAAAAAGAGACAATTTGTGCACTCAGAAAAGATATTAAAAAATCGTCAATTTAGTTTTTGTATCATACATAGAGTCTACAAATGCAATATCTCATAAAACAAAGTAACTTACTCCATGACCATCCCTTACAGATTTATTATTAGTATTGATATGTTTAAAATGGTAAATAGGTTGTCTACACGATATTCGGTGTTTACAAATGGCACGACCTTAATACACGTCACAATATTATTACAAGATGAAGTAGGACGGCATGTCTGTTATTGAGAGCGAAAAAGAGTCATTTTGTGCTCTGACGGGGCATTTGCCCTGGTTTTAAAGTTGCACTTTCGGAGCTTGGACAACACATTTATACTACTTATTTTAAACAGTTTTCCTGCTTTTATTGTATGAATACTTTAAATATGAGAGGTGTGCATGTTCAATGTTCATGTGTCAAAGGGACCATGCATATGTATTTGTCAGCCTCGATATCTCAGTGGTGCAGACAGTCGACTGTCGGAGTCAGTACTTGGATGGGTGCCCGCTCGACCGTTGGAGGCTGACCGTGGTTCGGATTCCACGTAAAACTGTAGGTCCCTTCCCTTCCTACCTTACTCGGTGGTAGGGTTCAACCCTCCCGGGTTGGTACCACCGCACTGAATGAAACGTCGGTCGAAACGGCTATGTAAATAGTTTGTGTTTTCCGTTCAGTTCAGTGTAGCCGGCACGATCGAAGGGAAGCACTGACATGGCACCAAGTTCACCCGGTGTTATGGGCTGACATCACGGATGTAGCCAAACGTGTTAGTTTCCATAAAAAAAAATATTGTGTCAAAGGGACGAGCCCTTATAGGCGGTAGGCTCTAATTGTAGCTGAATTTGTTGGTACCAACACCGTACTACAGGATTAAATAATTAAAAATATTTTTTTTTTACAGAAATAATTGACGCAGTGTGAACCGGCCACGAGTGCGGGCCTGTTTATATTATAAATAAGACATTGTGTGTTTGATACCGCGTGCCGACGCATTACTGCACTGCTATGGTTTCATTAGCTCCTTGCAAGACAATCAATACAAAGCCTACACGAGCCACCCCCGAGCCCCCGACCACCCCAACCGAGCCCAACCACCCCATCCACCCCACGCACCCGATGATAATGCTGTGGTTTGTCCGTTGACGTTGCATTCGTTATGCCCTCCGTCTATATGATAGTGTTGTGTTTATAAAATAAACATAAACATAAGTACAGTCTCGGGTCCTTCAAGAGGGGCGTGAATGGGCACCTGTCAGGCCGGCATGGCATTCGCAACCCCCGCACACGATCGAATGTCCATGGGCGTCGTTAGACGCCTTATGGGTGGCTAGGCGCCATAATATGCCGCGCTGTCAATAAAAAAATTAATAAATGAATAAACGCGTTAAAAACACGTGTTTTAGGGTTCCGTGTCCATACGGAAGCCTATTACTAAGCCTACGTCGTCTGTCTGTCCGTCCGAGTGCTCTATCTTTTGAACCGTATATTACGTAGCCGGTTTTTTTCCACAGAATATGTGTTATTTATTATGGCGGATATCCAAAAGAATAAAAAAAAACCAAAAAGTACAAAATTAAGTGGAAGAAATACATACAATACAAGAAACGTGTTTATTAAGCTTTTTTGTTTTTTATCTTTTAATTTAATTAAATTTAATTTGGCGTGATTATAGTTATTCAAACTCTGGTAAAACAGCAAATAATGCGGTGGTACGGAACCCTAGGTGCGCGAGTCCGACATTTTAATTTAATTAAATTTATTTTGGCGTGATTATAGTTATTCAAACTCTGGTAAAACAGCAAATAATGCGGTGGTACGGAACCCTAGGTGCGCGAGTCCGACATTTTAATTTAATTAAATTTATTTTGGCGTGATTATAGTTATTCAAACTCTGGTAAAACAGCAAATAATGCGGTGGTACGGAACCCTAGGTGCGCGAGTCCGACATTTTAATTTAATTAAATTTATTTTGGCGTGATTATAGTTATTCAAACTCTGGTAAAACAGCAAATAATGCGGTGGTACGGAACCCTAGGTGCGCGAGTCCGACACGCTCTTGGCCGATTTTTTTTTACACGAACGTTCATCTCTACTTCGGTGTTCATGCTGTTCGCGGTTGAACACTAAAACGGGCCAAGTCCTAATTCTCCCGAATTCTAGCCAGTCCATTCGTCTCCTTTCGCACCTTCACCAGTATACCATAACGTTTTAAAGCTCACTAATTTGTAGAACGTTGTCGCAGTAAACACTTCGTAGACTGTGTTAGGTTAGTCAGAAAACTCGCGCGACAAGGTTCCAGGAATTTTCGTTATTTTTGGAGTAGACTGTACTCGCACAGCCCATATAAAAAAGACCGTAAAAGAGGAAGAAGGTCAGCATCGGATTAGTTCCTTTAATTATTTTGGCAGTAAACCAGCGGAAATAACCTGAATAGTTATCTACCTAGAGAAAGGTGCACGCCACGCCACGCAAGACGGAAATAGAACACTTCAAAAGAAAACACAAGAGGATAGAGCCCCACTGCATCTGTCCCCGTGCATGCGCAAGGCTACTAAGGGTTAAGGACAAGGTGCCGCCCTAAAGGGCGACAGGATAGCCACGCCAGACCTTGGCACGGTCCCTCCCACCGAGTCATGCAGCAGGTGGGGCTTCGTGCCTTACTTGCTGCTCGATATAGTTCTCTTGCCCTAAATACATTGCAAAACGTTGTGGTCGGTGTTGTGCTATAATTTACAAAACTAAACACTAGTTGCAGGACAACACCGATTACTCTGCTTACCCCGATTGGGATACAGCGTGTTCCATGTATGTATGTAGGATAGAGCTTGCAGGGTAGCAAGCACTTGATTAATATCGACGAAAGAAATATTGTATGATATTATTGTAATATTTGTAGGTTTATTAAATATAATATAAAACGACGGTCGAATTGGAGGATTTTTTTTTACTTTAACATTAGGGTTTTTTTTTAGTTTTAATTTATATTAGTTTAATAAAGAATACCTATATGTATATGTACATAACCTTACTAGCAAAAAACTGGTTAAATATTAAATTCATATAAAAAAATGGATATTTGAAACAAAATAAATAAATAAAATAAATATAATTTATTTTTAGTTTTGTCTAGTATGTGTAGACTAGATACAATACCAAAATCCACATTTTCTAAGTATGTTAAGTTAAACCCTATAACGTGGTACAACACCGTAGTACGATAGTACGATAGTACCTATTATGTATTCTGTGCCGTAGTGTAGTAATTAACCTCGGCAGTCACATCATTACTTACTACTATTAAAAACATTATAACAAAATCCTACCAGATAACTATGTAGATATATGTTTAACTTACTTGCATAAACACAGAAAACCTCTGTTGTACGGTAAAAGCAGAAAAACTATAATTTAATCACATCGATCGATAACGGTTTTAATTATTCACCTTCTGCCAACCCGCTTACTGACACAACAAAAAATCGTAACACCGACCTCCGCGTACGCCAATGGTGCATAACACGCGGCGAGGAAGGTGGCAGGGGAAGGGGACGAAGGAGGCGTACAGTTTACAACTCAATAAAATGATAACTCTATAATTTTATAGCGGGGCGAGCGACCCGCGCGCACCGCGACGCTCTGCTATTGGTCGGGAGCCGCTCCCGTGTGCGGGCGATTCGAGGTGGCGTGCATATCGTGCCATCTGCCGCACATCGCGCGCAATTATTTTATATCTCTTGAATATAGTTTGTTGTACGTTATTTTATTTCAAAGTGCAGTCGTTTCAAATTGAATTTTTCTCGCCACCGACACATCGGCGGCGCGTCGAGAAATTGCCGCCATTATGATTTAATTGACGCGCAGTTGCGTGCATCGAGGCCGGTCTTCCTATACTGTATCTTGAGTAAATGTGTGTTTAATTGTGTAATTATAGGAATTATAACAATTCTGATGCGACAAGTAAATGCACTTTTCTAGAAATTTACGCCTTTTCTGCGCGTTCTTATAAAATTCATACGGTGATATCAAACCCGAGTGGTGTGTTCATTACCATTTTATAAACGCACATCTTTTCGTAGCATTTTTGCCCACGATACGGGCTTTTAGAAAAATGGGGCTGTTTATACATTTGAATCTACCTACTGCTCGGTCTTTACAATAGTTATTTCACGTTATTGCAAATTATTTATAATTTTTTATTTTTTGACAATTATAAGTACTACTCGTATATTGTAGTATGTTTAATGTACTAACATAATTAAGTTGATACAAATTACGTATCAAAGTTTGACAAAGGCTCTTTACACCTGATACACTTTGATAAATCTTTGTAGTCAGAACGTTGATGTTATTATGTGGCTAGTCACTAAAATACTTGTAATAATATGCATGAAAAAAAAAATCCCTTGCGAAGTTTTTTGCCATTCTTATTCGTGAATGTAATCGAACCGTAAATTGTGACAAGTTCGAGTGCAGTCTAACTGCCATATGAATGATCAATCTATCTATTCATAATATTGAATATAAGTATTCGGAAAAAACCAACCAGGTCGACTTAAAATGAGAAACTGAACATGTGCTTTAAGCGAAATTAATACTCGTATATCGGTATCAGAAATAAACTATGCTATTGTATTTTTATTATTGGCTTCTGAATCGTAGGCAATTCCACCAGTGTCGAGTCCAGGAGAAACATGTTGGAGTGGTCATTTAGTGTAAAAAAAAAATTTTTTTATAGAGAAACTATACTATACAGACATCGAAACATCTTATTTACATTACTTCTTTTAATTCCCAATTCAGTGGTCTCGACTGACTAAATTCCAACCGGCACGGTGGATCATTTTCGCTCATTACCTGGAAAAAATACCACGTTTCTCCACGTCCGCGCTGGGTGGGTTTTACTATTACTTTTTCCAAGCAATGAAACCAGACAAAAAATATATTTATCTCGTCACCTTCGAGTAAACAAAAAGGCGAGTTTAATTGCAGGTAGAGCCGTCCCCAGATATACAATAATAGCGGTGCGGGCGAGGCTTACGTGTAAGGTACCTGCTATTTACTGTCCATTATTTTATCCGAAGTTTGTGATAGAGTAATGGTACGTAAAGGTAGCTTTTACAGAACTGTTTCTTAATTGAAGTAAGTATAGTGAAATATGGTAAATTTGCTATTAAATTATTAGAGAATAAATTTAGCGAGCGTTTGTTTAATGTGCATTTTATAAGAAACATTCTAGAAAATATCTAGAAAAAGGGATGTAAGATCGAAATGTACTTACGAAAGGTAGTGGTTTTAGGGCTCATTGTATATTATTTTTGATATTTTTGTGCATATTTTAGTGTTTTTTCGTGTATTATTTATATTAGTAACATACATATGTATATACCAATTCCTGAGTACGTAACGTACCAACTTGTGGAAACATTTCTTCGTAGATTTAATATTAAAAAATTACGTAATACCTGTAGTACCTATGTGATAAGCTGTATTTTTACTGTGTTATATATAAGTTTTGTAGCATTGTAATTTTTTGTAGCATTTTAGTTCTGCCTAAATATAAGCTGCGATCATCCGAGCTATGATGCGCACACGCCGAGCTTTCTAGTACTTCCATGTAGTAATACAATATTTTATTTACAATAGGTGGGAGAAATTTATTTATAAATCCTAAACGATATTGTCAATTGTCGTCGTGTAGGTAACTCACATAATGATATCCCTCCGTGATGAGATGTACCGTTTGCGTATTCTCTCTATTGTCAGTTTTTATCTCCGAAATTCCGAGAAGGACCGGTGGGGTTTTCCGATTGCGAAGTTATTGGCATTAATGGCGTCACTGTCACAACCTCGGATTTGTACTTGTAACGTGTAATCATTTCAGATACATTTATGTTAAAATTTGTTTTATTAATATTTAACGCAACTGGCGTCCCACGATCAATTGCCTACTGTCAAAGTCAAAGTCAAAGTCAAAAACCTTTATTTGTAGATTCACATCGTCAGTAAAATTCGCTATATATATAAAATTTGGTATAAGTACATATTCAATGTACTGTATTCAAAGCTTTGCCATCCAGCGCGGTACGGTAATGCCTTTTAATAGTTATTTTAAGGTTATGGTTATTGTAAGTTCTTTCTGTTTATTTAATTTTTATGATCTCTTTCTGTTTAATAAATTAAATTATTAATTAAAATAAAAATCACAAATGTAGACATATACATACGTAGACATAGATACATAAAAGGGCATGCCAAATTTTAATGTTTGTTTGGTAGGTTTTAATTATTTAGTTATTTGTATTACTTTTATATATTTTCTTAATATACTATTATACAATAAAGGTTAAACTGTATAATTTTTAAGTAAATATACTACAAAATGTCTTATGTTGTTATGTTTCTATTTAAGTATATATTATTTATATTTTTATTTACGCGGTTTTCAAAACATATATATACATAATTTTTACATACCTCTACTTAATTACAATATTATTGTGTAATTTTTGTAAGCGTTACACTAAATTAAGAGCATTATAAACTAAATAAAAAAGTACAATGACTAATAGAAACATTAATTTTTAACATTTTGTCAAATACCGCATGAATTTTACTATTTGTACTGTCTATTCATGATGTTCGCCTTCGTATAATTTAAATTGTTTTAAATTACAATTAATTTATTAAGAGGTCTAGCTAGAATTTTCCATGTACCAAGTCACGTACAATATTCATTTGGAATAAAAAAAGTTGACATTGTGGCAAAACGTCGTATAAGCCATATCAACTGTATTGAACATACGCCCCTTTGTTACGATACTCGTATTATAAAAGAGCCGTCCGCACTGCATTCAGTGTGATATGGCTTTCTTTCATTGTGAAAGGCGCGGCGCCTATCCAAAATGGAACCGATTCGTGCAAAAAAACCTTTTTGTGAGCCGCGCCCGGCCGTCGCCAATATTTCGCAACCTGTTCGCCAAATGCGATTTTATGTATTTTTCTGCTATTTTTGCGAATTTGTAAGAAGATGCGTGTCGGTCGATGTACCGTTAGATGCCGATTTTTTTTTTCCATTTGCGCAGAGGCATCGTCCACAGTGCGTGCGCTTTTTCGATATCGTTAATTTCGTTGTTGATATAAACGTTTTTTTGTAGATACTGAAATACTATATCTATAATATAAACTGCAAACTGGACATTTTTTTATGGAAACTGACACGGTTAGCTACATCACCTACAACACCCGTGATGTCAGCCCATAACACCGGGTGATCTAGGTGCCATGTCACTGCTACCCTTCATTTCCTGTCGGCTACACTGAACTGGACGGAAAACACGAACTATTTACATAGACAACCCCCGGCCGGGATAGACCCTACCATACCACCTAGTAAGGTAAGAAGGGAAGGGGGAACCTACAGTTTTACGTGGAATCCGAACCACGGTCAGCCTCCTACGGTCGAGTGGTCACCCATCCAAGTACGGACCGCGCCCAGGTGTGCTTACATCTTATTATTCTGCTCTACTGTTTTTTTTTTTTTAGATATGCACATAGATACATTATATGCCTACCTCATCTCATTTAGAGCATAATTAATGTTGGTTCTATCACGTACAGTTACCCGCAGCAAATAATGCGTATCGAGCTTTAGAAAGAGACAACGCGGTTGTAGAGCGTCGTCCCTGTCGCACAGAGACGTGCGAGCTCGTGCGACAGGGACGACGCTCTACAGCCGCGTTGTCTCTTTCTAAAGCTCGACGCGATTATTTTCTTCCGGGAACTGTACTGTAATGCAGACGAACGAATTCAATTCCAATATAACGAGACTAAATTTAGTCACCTGATCATTATACCTACGACACGCTTCCCTCATTATAACGAAGACATCGTATCGTCCTCAATATCACGTTTATTCGCATCGGATGCTGAGTGCGTGCGTCTTTGATCTCGCCCCGTCTGCAGGTATTATCGTTCGACTTCAAGTTTTGAGTTATGAGATGATCTTATTCGAGACATTTATAATTGGGCAATTCGACTTACTGTAAGATTTGTGTATTAAAATGTGATCAGAAATAGCTTGTTGAAATTGTTATTGGAAGAGATGCATTTTGATGCTATAGCTTAGTATGATATCTTTTTGTCTAAGAGGTACTTAGACAAATTTTCAGTTGGTTATTTCTCATTAAAAACACTTTTTTTTTGTCGCTCACGCAGCTATCACCATCACCTGTCATTCATTATTCAAATAACTGTCATTAATATGTTATAATTTTACTTACTGACGACGGCAGCCAGATGTACAAAACAAAATAATACAACACCACATAGTGGTTGAAAAAACGCGCAAGTGTTTTTAATATTTATCATAATATATATATATATATAAACTGTCATTAAACATACAATGTTAAGAACATTACTTGTAATTATAGTGGTGATTTTCCAAAACGTATGAAGTACCAAAAACGATCTAAGTATTTCATAAAAGAGTGGTGGGAAAATTGAAAAAAAAGAGTTTCCGATCATTGTCAGCCTCGATAGCTCAGTGGTGCAGACAGTCAACTGTCGCTATTGAATGTTAAGCAACGCTGGGTGCGGTACTTGGATGGGTGACCGCTGACCGTTGGATGCTGACCGAGGTTCGGATTCCTCTTAAAACTGTAGGCCCCTTCCCTCCTAATCTTACTTGGTGGTAGGGTTTAACCCGCCCGGGTTGGTACCACCGCACTGAATGAAACGTCGGTCTAAACGGCTATGTAAATAGTTTTTGTTTTCCAACCAGTCCAGTGTAGCCGGCATGATCAAAGGGGGAATCAAAGTTCACCCGGTGTTATGGGCTGACATCACGGACGTTGTAGGTGATGTAGCCAACCGTGTCAGTTTCCATAAAAAAAAAATAATTTTGAGGTTATTTGTTTGCGAAAATGTATGGAGAACTAATTTTTATTTGACACTTTTCTTTTTTGGAATCTACTTAGTTTTTGGTCCAGATTAAGCCCCTGAAAGTCCGGCATGGTAAAAATATCACCCAGTATATTCAGTATGGTTCGTTCATTATAATTTTCTGTCCCGTTGAGCAATACAATCTTGGATGCAGTGATGTATGAGTTATAAAATTTGTCTAGCTTTAAAAAAAATAGTGAACGTACGTTGACAGCTCATGTGTAATTTGGCTCATGTCCTTTATCATCTGTAGTAGTATAGTTGAAGTATAGTTGTCTACGAGGTTGTCTAGAAGTGTATTTTCAATGGCAGACCGATTTGCAAGAAATGATAAAAATGTGCCTTGCTTTTTGTCCTTCGATCTTTTCCGTCAAGTTTTTCCGTCCAGCTGAGACATTTGATAAGTAGAGAGCGTTTCAACCACGATGTGTTTCAACTACGATGTGTTTCAACTAAATCTTCCCTTCGCCGTTATGTTGGATCCACTGTTAGTGTCACTGTCAGTGCTTAAATTCGTGTTGGCTGATTGTGAAGATTATATTACCTAATAATGTAATCGGTATTTACCGTATAATAAATACGGTACTCATACCGATAATTACGGGTAAATCTGTACACATAGCAAACCTCAACGCTGTTTTGACAGATATACAGTGGAGCCAACATAACGGCGAAGGGAAGATTTAGTTGAAACGCTCTCTACCCGCATGAGTTCAGAAGGTTAAAATGACAATCTAGAAAGTCTTTTGACACAGACTTTTAAACATAACCGTTACCTCTTCATCTGAATCGAGTTTGAAGTTATAACAGTTACCGCCCGCAGTAACTAACAACGCACTAACAATTAATTAAACCCACACAATGGACTTTATTCTGCGCACAAAAGATTTAATTTGAATGTCGCTTATTCGTTTTATAAACGTCTACCGACTGTGTCGCCATCTCGCGGCGTCTTCTGAACTCCGCGTGATTGATTGTCCAATCGGTGAAGAGTATTTTTGTGAAGCGCCTCTGTGGTGACATGTTGTCTGGATATCAATCATGGCTGAACTGCGTTCGTGGTTCTTTTGATTAACCTTCCTGTAGCGAAGTGGGTCGACTTACGACCTCACTTTTGGTTTAAGTTGGAAAACACGAAAAATGCCAATCGAAAAAATCGGGTTAGACTGTACCAGGAGACGCAGCCGCAGTGGAGTACGTGAAACGTCTTGTGCGTGCTAGAGAGTGTGTAGGTAATAAGCACAGCGCGCGATGGTTTTAGTGACTAATGCGTCGTGCTGCGCGCGATTTCAGCACCATTCACGCCAGCGACATATACACTACCGAGTAATGGCTTCCATCCTCTAACTAAATAATGGTAATAAAATAATGCCAGTAAGCGCTAAACTTCCAAAGTAATAAGCGATCTTGTCATAACATATTTCGTTACATATGGTTTTTGCAAGTGACCCCCAACCTACGCCTACGGACCGAAACGAAAGACGTTTCACGTCAAAATCCAGATGCTGGCGACACGTCGAGCATAATAAACTCAACGATGTTAGAATTCATATTGATTTTGTATTTCGATTCATCGTAATTTTTAATTTTTTTTTTTTTATTGCTACCGAACTGGGTGGCTCAGAAATCATAATAAGAAGTTAACATTTTGACTGATTCTCAAGGTATGCCCACTTAAGGCCAATTCCTTTTAACAATTTGTCCTTCACTTATACGCTTGTACCTATCTCAAATATTTGATTCAACAACAACTTCACTCTAAAACATTTTTCCATTTTATCATTATCTTTATTCTACAGATTGCCCCCTCACTCAACGCCAATATCTTCCTAGAATAGCGTTTCTCCAACCCTGAATTCTTCGTACAGGCATCGACACGTCTTCGAGGCCTCGAGGTGTTAGATCAGCCTCATCTTGTCTCATCTCACGACAATTCGCATCTTTGTCGTGTTTATCCATAAAGATTATGTACACGACTCTATGTCACCACATTACACCAATTACATGTTTGTTTACATCAGTTTACACATGGACTAAAGGCGAGTGTATTTCGTTGTTATCTTGATCGTGACTCTCTTTGTTAAAACTACAGATTTTTATCGAGGCTGAATTTATTGTTCACTCAATTTCAGCTTCAGTTTGTTAGTCAGTTCTTCTTCGCATTGAATTTAGAACTGGCGGAATTTTCGACATGTTCAAGCGTAGGTTACCTACCTATGCATGAAATTATACAATAAACAATAAGCAGTGTCAGTTCCTGGAAAGTTTGACTGTAAAAAATAACTAATACTAAACGGTCTGTACCGTGTGGGGCCGGTACTTTAAAAGAATAGCCCCACTGCGTCTCTCCCCGTGTATGTCATAAAAGGCGACTAAGGGATATGACTCCCTTCTTATTTGGATCTTGTAGGTGATGTAGCCAACCGTGTCAGTTTCCATAAAAAATAAAAAAAATATTTACTAGATGGTAGGGTTTAACCCGCCCGGGTTGATACCACCACACTGAATGAAAGGTCGGTCGAAACGGCTATGTAACGGTCTACGAACCCTCAACACTCAACTGGGACACTTGGGCCCAACCACCTGATCCTGCTTCCACCAATATATCATTAGACTCGCTATATCTTAACTCTCAAACCATACTAAAAGAATTACGTTCGCTGAACATTAATAAGGGGGCGGGTCCAGACTCAATTGAACCATTTTTCTTGGTTCAGGTCGCTGAGGTAATAACATGTCCATTATACATTATATTCAACAAATGCCTATCGGAAGGCGTGTTTCCCACTCCTTGGAAAATTGCCAGTATTACACCTGTTCATAAGAGTGGGTCCAAAAGCGAAGTCACCAACTATAGACCTATATCTATACTGTCGGCCTTGTCTAAGCTTTTTGAGAAGCTAGTTCACCAAGCTATATATCCTCTATTCCACAACAATCTACTGCCTGAACAGCATGGTTTTGTAAAAAAACGCTCAACTAACAGCAATCTTTTAATTTATTCAAATTACCTCTTTAAGGGTTTAGATGGTAATGCTCAGATTGATGCTGTGTACACGGATTTCCAAAAGGCTTTCGACAAGGTCGACCACGAGTTACTTCTCCAAAAGATAGCTTTTAATGGCATTAAAGGTAACCTTCTACGCTGGTTCGCATCCTACATATCCAACCGTAGGCAGCGCGTCATCGTAAATGGGTACTATTCTGAATATATCACCGTTACCTCTGGAGTGCCTCAAGGTTCAATTCTGGGACCCTTCCTCTTTATTCTCTTCTTAAACGATGTCTCCACCTGTTTCACCTCTTGTCAATATCTGGTTTATGCCGACGACATCAAAATATTTAAAACGATTCATAGTGAAGAGGACTGTATGGTCCTTCAAAGTGATTTAGATCGTTTTCATAATTACTCCACAGTCAACAAGATGCACTTGAGTCTCCCAAAATGCAAGGTGATTTCTTTTACTAAGAAAAGAAAAGCAATTTCTTTTACCTATTCGATCGGTGGCTGCATTCTTCAGTCGGTGGATTCCATTCGCGATCTGGGAGTAATATTTGACTCAAAACTTCATTTTGATAAGCACGTGGAAACCATCATCAATCGTGCCTACCAAATGATGGGATTTGTACTCCGGTCGACTTGTCAATTTAAGCGTATATCCACATATATGTTGCTCTACAGATCCTTAATTAAATCTCAGTTGGAATATGCGGTATCGGTGTGGAATCCGCTGTATGAAAAATATTCCCAGTCAATAGAAATGATTCAGCGTAAGTTCCTAAAAACTGTTCATCGACGCTTGTGTGGTGCACCGCTATCTTATTCTGCCCACCTAGAGAAGTTTTCTCAGATAACACTCCATAAGCGTCGTATTTTGTTGGATATGTCCACACTATATAAAATTATGCGCTCTAGTTTTGACTGTCCGGCTTTGCTCAGCCAAATCGGTCTGCGTGTACCATCTCGTGCGACCAGGACTACGCAACTCTTTTACCTATACCTTCATACTCATTAGAATGTTTATAAACATCGGAACAAAGCTGTAACTTATGTAACTTATGTAATATACAGTTGGCAGTTATATGTAAACGAACGACCGGATGAGAGACCCTGTTTCCCATAGCTCAGGGAATCCTATTTTGGGAAACAGGGATCATGAAAGTATTCTAATATGTAAAAAACAATAAAAATTTTCTTTCTTCTTTCTTTCTTCTTCTTCTTTGTCGTACCAATGCGGGCGTGCGTGCTCCCCTCAGACGGTTATGCCAGTCGTTCAATGACACTTGTAGTGATATTGACATTTTCTTCGTGAGTCCATTCACATTCAAAAAGGAAGTATTGAAAAAACTGCAATTATCTTAATTCATAATTTAATTAATTTTTCATTCTTAAAGTGGATTGACATATATATTTGTATGTATATGTGTATGTGTGTGTATATGTGTTTGTAGCACAAGTGCACACTTCTCAACTATTAATTCTGTTATTGTTTTACTTGGTAGGTGTTTAGTGTATTAATTGATAAATTTATTAACTTAAATAGGTAGGGTGTAGGTAGTTCTCGTTGTATATAAGTTTATCTTTGTGTTTCTTCGTTTCTTCTTCTCTTCAAATCGTATTTACCTATTCTTTTTATGCTGCTTCTGTATCTTGCCAAAACTATAATGTTCATATTTGGGAAGCGCGGTGCTGGGGGCGCATATACATCTACTGTATGTTTAATGTGAATATTATATAATGTTGTGCTCCTGTTTGTACTTCCAATAAAATAAAATAAAATAAAATATGTAAATAGTTGTTTTCCGTCCAGTTCAGTGTAGCCGGCACGACCGAAGAGAAGCACTGACATGGCATCAAGTTCACCCGGTTCACGGGCTGACATCACGGATGTTGTAGGTGATGTAGCCAACCGTGTCAGTTTCCATAAAAAAAAAACTCCGTTTTTATTCTAATATTGGCTAAAGGCTCGGCTAAAGGAAATAATTTATAGTATTAAAACACCTTCTCCGTTCCGTCTAGGACACAGACCCCTTGCTTTCTCGTATTCAAACTGACCAATGACAGGAACTTCTACGAAAAAAAGGCCATCATCTTTCTCACCGCATGTTTATAAAGGCGTGCCTAACTTCCGGTGATGCTATCACGCACAGCGTCAATCTCTCAACATCTTCGGTCGAATCGAGCGCATCTTTTCGATATGGACATCGATCTCGGCTGAGGATGGTCACGCGACGCCCGGCGGTGCTCACGAGTCTTCTTGCGTGCGTGATGTGCGTGTATGCCTTTGTCACTTCTACAGGCTGATTCACTTTGCTAACAATAATGAATGGTAACGAATATAATTCAGCTTTTTGGTCACTTCATTCCGAAGTTGCCAATATTATCATTTAATTAATGTTTTTATTTTTGTTGTTTATTTTTTTTTTCAAGTAGATACAGAGTCTGTAGACACAGAGCGTCTGTATTACAGACGCTCTTCGCACGAAGTCCGTTTGGCTCTGGTTGTAGTAGTGACGTGTACTGATAAGCGCGCTTGTGTGTGTGTGCGTGCGTGGATCGCGTCGCGATCGTGACTGAGCGCTCTCGAGGTTACTCACACTAAAACAATGTGCATGTGCATTCATAACCAAACGGACTTCGTGAGTGATATATGTACCGTGTGGGGCCGGTACTTTAAAAGAATAGCCCCACTGCATCTCTCCCCGTGTATGTCGTAAAAGGCGACTAAGGGATATGACTCCCCCTTCATATATTACTAGGTGGTAGGGTTTAACCCGCTCGGGTTGGTACCACCGCACTGAATGAAAGGTCGGTCGAAACGGCTATGTAAATAGTTTGTGTTTTCCGTCCAGTTCAGTGTAGCCGGCACGATCGAAGGGAAGCACTGACGTGGCACCAGGTTCACCCGGTGTTATGGGCTGACATCAAGGATGTTGCGGGTGATGTAGCCAACCGTGTCAGTTTCCATAAAAAAAAAAAATGTACCTATTCTAACATGGTGAACGCCTACGGTTTCGACAGGGACAAGGCGCAATGAGCTGACATATATGAGCTCCGTAGGAGATGTAGCCAATTTATACACATTTATAAACATTTTTCATACAGAACAGATCGTGTCACAGCAGGAAATATGTTTTTCTGATGAGAAGATACCATCAACACTGACTTAGTCAAAAATTGTTTATTGCTTCCGAACTGGGTGGCTCTGCCAGAGGTCGAAGCCTCAGGCACAGCCAATTTCACCGCCGAGGAGGTGCCAGTCCGGCTTGGAGGTGGACTAATGTCGCTGGGGAAAGGCTATTGACCCGCGATTTGAAGATCCGTGGATTGTAGGAGTGGGTAAAGATATTCCCTGGGAGGCCGTTCCACTCCTTTGCAGTGCGGCACACACAAGAACGATTTATACAATCGTGCAGTTCGAAGAACTCTTCTGTCGACTACAAAAGGATGTTCCGCGAGAGTATGGCGAGTTTGGCGAAGGCGAACAGGAGGAGGAGGGATAAGGGAAGCAAGTTCGTCAGAGCAGCTGCCATAGTAGTACCGATAAAACAGGCTCAATGACCCCCTAATAAGAACTCCAGCAGATTGCGCCAATTAGAAAATGACTTTTTTTCCGTTGTCAAAAGTTGCTAGTATATCCGATAGTATATCAAAACCTAGCGAAGAAAACAAACAGTTATTTTATAAAGAACTAGCACGGCTGCTCCCAAGAGTCCATTGGACGATCAGAGCAGCAACATCACTCCTCGCGAAACAACGCTCAGGTGGTGTGTCATGCTATGCCGACGATGAAGCTAGTTCGTCCAGGGATGAAGCGGACAAAAATGTCGACTATTGATAGGCCCTATGAGGACACCCAGCATGCCTATGCTTTGTCAGCCTCGATAGCTCAGTGGTGCAGACAGTCAACTGTCGCTATTGAATGTTAAGCAACGCCGGGTGCGGTCAGTACTTGGATGGGTGACCGCTGACCGTTGGAGGCTGACCGAGGTTCGGATTCCTCGTAAAACTGTAGGTCCCTTCCCTCCTAATCTTACTTGGTGGTAGGATTTAACCCGCCCGGGTTGGTACCACCGCACTGAATGAAACGTCGATCTAAACGGCTATGTAAATAGTTTGTGTTTTTCGACCAGTTCAGTGTAGCCGGCACGATCAAAGGGGGAAGCACTGACATGGCACCTAGTTCACCCGGTGTTATGGGCTGGCATCACGGTCGTTGTAGGTGATGTGGCCAACCGTGTCAGTTTCCATAAAAAAAAAAGCTCTATTAGCGATTATCTTAAAAATAGTGGTAGCCGAGGCTCTGTCTCACTAGACGCATTGAGAAGATCGTTGGGGCGAGTAAGACGGATCTGATCTTATTTAAAATTGCCTAATGCTGTTATGGTGTCATATGGATTATATAGCAGATTTTGTAAATTTGTCTGAAAATCAAAATAGCTAGGTATCGGATGAAAATGTATAGGTAAACGTAACTTGAAGGTGCCCGCTGGGCTTGACAGAAATATGGAAGTATCTTATGGAAGGTGAAACGAGTCGGACACCACTGTAGAGGAACCAGGGATCGCACTCATCGGAAGACCGTTGCAAACGACACGAACGATTTCGAAAAACGAATGCGTTCTATTAACAAGTTTGTGTGGACTGACAGAGATCACACTGTATGTGATTGTCAAGATGAGTATGTATGTGTGTGTGTGAGTGAGGATAAGTGTGTGAGCGTAATGATTGTAATTTGTGATGAGATCGGAGTGTATTAAACGGGTGCGGGTTCGCACGCCGCGCCTCGGCCGACTCGCATCTAAACGATTCTACGGAATTTTATTTCTCCCGTACCCACATCAATTGTGTGATTTTAATTGTGTTAGACAGTAATTTCAGAAGATTGATAGGTGGATACTCTTACATTTTTTTATTTTTTATTTTTTTTATGGAAACTGACACGGTTGGCTACATCACCTACTGCATCCGTGATGTCAGCCCATAACACCGGGTGAACTAGGTGCCATGTCAGTGCTTCCCTTCATTTCGCGTCGGCTACACTGAACTGGAAGGAAAACACGAAAACTGGTACAGAAATATTTTTTTCTTACAATAATTCCGCCGGTATCTCTGCATCTCTCCCCGTGCATGTCGTAAAAGGCGACAAGGGATAAGGATAAGATGCCGTGCTCGAGGGGCGACAGACTAGCCACCTCTCGCCTTGTCACCGTCCGTCTACCGTAAAATGCCGCAGGTGAGTCTTCGTGCCTTAATTGCTGTTTGATAGTGTTATCTTGTTCGAATGCTTTGCTAAAGGTGGTGGTCGGTGTTGTGTTGTAATTCACAGTGAGTCCATGCAGCACAACACCGATTACTCTGCTCATCCCGATTGTCGGGATACAGGGTTTGGTATGCATGTAATCCCGCCTGACTTTTGGAATCACGTGCTACTTTCCGATGATCGAAGCTCGAAGATCGAAGATCGAGCCACTCAATTTGTTCATCCGATTCCGAGCAGGACAAGTGAATTTCTGTCAGACCTAACAATAGAAAATCTCTTCCATGTCTTAGGTCGTAATGTGTTCTCCGTCCATGGCTCAGCATCATACGCTGCGCCCAGCCGCCCAGGCCCAATTTTTTAGGGTTCCGTACCTTATTACGCTTCCGCCTCTGTCTGTTCTATCTTTAAAGGGCTGTATCTTTTGAAGTTTAATAGATAGCCGGTTGAAATTTTCACAGAATATATGTTATTTATTATTGCGGATATCAATAAAAAAACAAAAAGCAAAAAAAAAATAAGCGGCCCCCCCAATATGCCTATTCACACCTCTTTTGGAAGGACCCGAGGCCGTACTTGGGGGAAATGGTCAGGGTCTCCCTGCGTTCCAGAGTTCACCGGTTCTGTAGAGGAAAGATGTGCAGAATCTGAGAAGACGTGAGTGGACGAAGGTACTATGTAACATTTTTTTTAGAAATGCATTTTTTGCCGTAAATGAAGGTGTTATGTGCCGAGTAATCAAGTGGCACTGACAGAAAATCCGAAATCACGACGGAAATAGGAGTTATTCAAGTGGTGAAGGTGTTATGTACACGAAATTGTAGGTTTTTCCGTGGAAGAAGGAGTCATGGTCATTTAACACCTTATTCCAGTTTGATCATCTCCAAAGATCATCTCATAAATTGAATTTTTTGTTCACGATGAAGGAGCTATGTGGTACAAAACACCTTCATCCACAAAGCAAAAAAAAAACATAATGCATGGTTTTGTACGCTTTTCATGTATATACAAAGTAAACTTAGTCAGTTAGTTATCAGGAATAGAAAAAAATCAATTCAAAAGTCCTAAATTAAAAAAGTTGAGCCATAAACTTTGACCCACCAAAAGCACCTTTGTCACCTGATGTCTTCTGATTGGTACGAGTCCGCGGTAAGTCGATGATATATTCAAATAATTCTCGAGCATAACTCATGAATGATCTCTATGAGGTACAATTCTCAGCGGCAATAATAAGCTCTTCAGCATTCGTGCGAGGGTGTTGTTAGCATAACACACGCAATTACAATCTGATCCAACGTTGTAAATAAAATAAACAATAATAATTAACGTATGCAACAATTGCATTCATTATTCCGCAATAATAATTGAGTACTGCCGATCGCTTTTTGTGCGAATGAATACATTTTTATATCAAATTGATAATAATTATTCTCATAATTATTTGTTTCCGGGGGACTTCAGCGGTATTTATCATAATGACCAGCTGTGCCCGCGGCTTCGCTCGCGGTAGACTCGGTTTAATAGCAAATTTTATATAAATGCAAATGTGATTATTCTGATTATAAACGATCGCTTCTATTATATTCTCTCTCTCTCAATCTACCGTCCATTCTATACTTCAGTGCTTCGCTTTGGTCGTACCGGCCTGAACTTTACGAAAAAAAAAACTATTTACATAGCCGGTTCGACCGACATTTCGTTCAGTGCGGTGGTACCAACCCGGGCGAGTTAAACCCTACCACCTAGTAAGGTAAGAAGGGAATACGGTGACATATACAGTTTAGCACAACCTTTTAAATGTTTTCTCCGAACAGGTTGCATATAAACAGTTGGATTTACATGAATTTCATCTTTACATGAATGAACACTTTATATGAAAAGCGTCATAGATACTTCGACGTAAGCGCCACGTTGTTCGTGTTGTTGAGTCACCCTCACTTGTTGTCCTTTTCATACCCGCGCGCTTGCTCCTTCGCTCTCTCCCTGTCTTGTGCAGAAATGAAAGGGAACATTTGACAATTTTGTCTGTCATTTGAGGCGCTTTAAACAAATTCAAACGAGTTTTACGCCTCGTTCCATTAAATCATATGTATAATATCTCTATGGACGTAAGCTAGGGAAGGCATTAAGTTAAGCCTGTAATGTTTCTTAGATTTAAAATAAAGTAAATAAATAAATCGGAGCTCCTCAAGAATATTCCAAATTGCCAATCACTATTATGTGAAGAGCGACAGATTCTGCTCCCAGTCAAATCGCGCGATCGAACTGGAAATGATTCCTTGTGATTCTCGAAGGCTGCGCCTGCGCAGACACCTGACAGGCCGCAATTATGCTCTTCACGACTCGCATCTAATGATCTAATCGCCGCTACTGTTCCCCCGCTAGCCGCGGGCGAGGACTCCGAGGTCTCCCTCCACACGCCACACGTCTGCAGATCACTGGCAAATTCTTCTCAGGATGACGCGGCCGCCTGTGGTGGTACAGTTATAAAATTAGTTTCAAGCAGTGCAGACACATCTGCAAAAATCTAGACCACATGCCCTCTTGGCCCTCAGCTATCACAGGCAAGATCAGCCTTGTCATTCAGCGGGGGAACGCTGCTGTTGTGTCGTTGGACACTGGTATTTGGGACGATGTTCATCCTACGATGGAAAGTATTTTTATTTGTAGTTATACCTAGTTTGGGTTTGTTTAGTTTTGTGCTTAGTTTGAGTAACTCTGTAATTGTTAGTGTAATAAATATATTTATGTAAATATTTTTATATGCACGCACATTGACAGGGTTATGTACAACGGTCGTGATTTCAGTCCATTGTAGCATTGTTTCTGTCAGAACTGTGGGTGGATGCCATGTCATTTCACTTATCCCTATGTCAGTTCCCGTTGATATTGTGCAGAACTGAACGGAAACACTGACTATATTTCAAAGGCATTTCGGCCGACCTTCGTGCGTTGGATCAATCATCAATCCGGATAGGTTAAGTTAAACAGATAAAATCACCGTTTCAAAAACCTCCAAATTGTGATCGTTTTAACAAGGACGATGGCATTTACCACTTGCGATGTAGTGTGGTCAGAACGAGGAATTGCGAAGGGAATTGCAGACGTCACTTAGGGTGTACAGATACAATTTTTTTTTATGTTCCTTCAAACTCTAAAGCACCGTCGTATCGTTGGGTCATTGAGCCTGATTAATCGGTACTACTATGGCCGCTGCTCTGACGAACTTGGTTCCTTAACCCTCCTCCTCCTGTTCGCCTTCGCCAAACCCGCCATACTCTCGCGGAACACCCCTTTGTAGTCGACAGAAGAGTTCTTCGAACTGCACGATTCTCTAAATCGCTCTTGTGTCGCACTGCAGAGGTGTGGAGCAGGCTCCCAGGGAATATCTTTTCCCACGCCTACAATCCACGGATCTTCAAATCGCGGGTTAATAGCCTTTCCCCAGCGTTATTAGTCCACCTCCAAGCCGGACTGGCACCTCCTCGGCGGTGAAATTGGCTGCGCCTGAGTCTTCGACCTCGGGCAGAGTCACCAAGTTCGGACGCAATAAAAAAAAAACTATTGGCGAGCCCAAGTGCGAGGGATTTAGTAATTGTGTTGAATTTCGTTGAGCGTTCTCTATCCATTAGGGAATTTGGGCGTAGGTAATAGATTGCAGATAAGTACTATGGGGCTGATGCTGATATTAACAAATTATTTTGAAAAGCGATGGAAACTTTTTCTTAGTTCTTCACAAACACTCAACGGAAAATTGGCAATCAAAACAAGCATTTCCCAACACAGAGGAGCTACGAGCTGCAGCGAAGCCTTCCTCAGATGATATGACTATACCGAGCCCGAATCCAAATTCCACTCTAATTGATCTATTTATCGCTAATAATCTCAGATGATAATCATTGATACGAATCTTCTGTTGGATTCGGATGCGGCCGTGCGAATCCACGATATTCGCTCGTTATACTAATAATTTGTAACCAGTTTTAAGGTATTTCTCCATGGAGAAGGATTTCGGGAGATTTTTCTGCATTAAACGTATTTTAAAAGGCCGGTTTAGGATAACAAATACAGTTTCAGATTTAATTGAAATGAAGGGAAGCACTGACATGGCACCTAGTTCTCCCGGTGTTATGGGCTAACATCACGGATGGTGTAGGTGATGTAGCCAACCATGTCGGTTTGCATAAAAAAAAGTTTTAGAATTTTTTGTACGTGGTGTATGGTGTTCATTTTGTATCTGCTTGTAACAGGCCCTGTGAACAAATCTTAAAATTTTATTAAAATATATTGTTAAACTGAAACTTATAAACTTCTCTGTTGAAGAGAATTCTTATTTTCGTACCCGAATTCTTATTTTCGTACCCGTACTGTGCTTTGAAATTTCCATTGCACAAGTTGGCAAAAGATAATAAATTATTAAAGAATCAACCGCACCGTGTGTCTCTACTCTCTCTGTCTGCTGTCTCACCTACACTGGCGGCCGGTCCTAAAGTGCGCCCGTGCGCTGCACTACCATACCACGAGAAGTCTTCACTACGCTCAAAATAAATAATATCTTACAATACAACATACCTACATTAAAACCATAATGATCGTACTCCAAAAAAATACGAATGTGAATTCGACCTTATTTTATAGATCACAACTTGTGATCTATAAAATAAGGTAAAAACGTGCCTTGTGATTCACAAGGCACGTTTTTGCGAGTAAACCCGCGCCCCGTGCGGAATCGAAAAACGTACGCGGGTCTCCCATCTGAATGTATGGGGATCGGCAAAACACCGCTGGCGCGTGAGACAAAAGATACTTCATAGAAACAGTATGGGCCGAAATGGAGTTCTGCGTGCGGCGTACGAGCGCCAAACAAGGACGCTATATCGTGAATAGCCGCGCGTGCGACACGTCGCGAGCGATTCCTTTTGCACGAGTCCGTCTACGCGCTGTCATGTGATGTCACATACCCGTTAGCGCGCGAATATTTAAAATGGGATATGGTTAGGTTTTGTCCTTTCTGTCACGTGATACTGTGAATTAAGTGGTGCCGATATTTGCCTAAGAGTTGGTTAAAGGTAAGGCTTTACAATCAGGTGATCCCGGGTTCAATTCCTACTTTGAAATGTTTTTTTTTATACATTTTTTTAAGTATTTTTGGGACATTGCTATTGTTTTCTTTTTGAAAGCTGCAGCAGTGTTGTGGTCTATGGGTGTGTTCATAAAGGTACTATAAATGAGTTAAAAAACTTGTTTGGATTTATTTTCTTGTTTTTTGCAACTCATTGAGTGTCTTGAGAATATTCATACTAGGTACGTACATAATAGAACGCAGGCGTTTAAAAAATTCGGAAGTCGCGATCTTAAAATAACATTGGGAATGTGTTGGGAAATTTGGTATTTAAGGAGGTAGGTACTTAGCGCACTACCGGTCACTGAAGTCACCAGCCGCCACTGCTCACCTATAAAAGTACCGGTAATTCGATATATGTAAGGCTAGGGCAGACGAAGCCAAAGAAAATCCAAGCAATCTTGGATGAAATTTATATTCTCGTAAAGTAAAACCAGCTGAACACAGCACGAGTATTTTGGATTTTGTCTAGGACAAATAATGTATGATTTCCTAGAAAAGTTAATAAATTGCTGTTAGCCTAGCGTATAGAACAGAAACACTATATTACACACAATTCACAGAAAAAACAGTACATGCAATAGACAAGGGCGACAGGGTAGCCACTTCTCACCTTGGCACGGTTCTTCCACCGAGTCATGCAGCAGGTGGGTCTTCTCCATAAAAAAAATTAATAAAAAATACAGCGTATTGTATGGGTGTATGTAGGTTAGGTATGTAAAAACTTATAGGTACTTACATAGGTTCCTGGGTTTGCCAGTGTGAGTGAGTGTGTACGCAAGAGTGCGAGGGTGAGGGTGTGTGTGTGTCACCGAGCATACATACGGGAGACGCAACGCTACTGCGTTTGTATCGGAGCACGGCTAGCCAAAAATCCCTACTACTACGAAAATCGAAATCGCAATTTAATCTTTTATGACGTGACTTGTCTATCTCCGTTACCCATATCGCGCCCTGCGATATGGAGAGAGACAGAGCGAGCAAGGCCAGCGACAGGTTTGTTATCGCTGGCTTGGCTCGGGTATCTGGTAGTAAGAGCCGACCGTCCGACCAATCGGAAGCCTTGCTTGACGGCAACTTGACGGGATCACTACGAATGCCAGTCTGACGGACGATGATGGTGCGGTATATTTGTGAATTTTGAAATTGTTATTTGTAATATTATTTCAAATAGTTTTTACTGAACGAATATTATTGTTTGAATCCAAAAAAAAATATTGAAAAATTAAACCAGACTGTTCTAATATTCTTGAAAAGTTGTACTAATAATCAGTGATAGGAATAAGTAGGGCTTATTTACCTAAACTTCGAGGAACAGAGTAAAAGATTGGAGTCTTCCTTAAAACAATATTTTTTTCCGGTTTAATAATATTCATGGTGTTTTAATCTCGCGATTTAAAAAAAGTGGCCGCCATTTTGAACTTTTTAGTTACTGGACCGATTGCTTTCAAAACGATATCTGGGTGTATGTGTGGGCTCTGATTACGAATCTGTAGTAAAAATTTAAAAAAAGTGGCCGCCATTTTGAACTTTTTAGATAGTGGACCGATTGCTTTCAAAATCGATATCTGAGTGTATGTGTGGGCTCTGAATACGAATCTGTAGTCAAAATTTAAAAAAAGTGGCCGCTATTTTGAACTTTTTAGTTACTGGACCGATTGCTTTCAAAATCGATATCTGGGTGTCTGTGTGGGCTCTGAATACGAAACCGTTGTCAAAATGTAAAAAAAGTGGCCGCCATTTTGAACTTTTTAGTTACTGTACCGATTGCTTTCAAAATCGATATCTGGGTGTATGTGTGGGCTCTGAATACGAATCTGTAGTAAAAATAAAAAAAAGTGGCCACCATTTTGAACTTTTTAGTTACTGGACCGATTGCTTTCAAAATCGATATCTGGGTGTATGTGTGGGCTCTGAATACGAATCTGTAGTCAAAATTTAAAAAAAGTGGCCGCCATTTTGAACTTTTTAGTTACTGGACCGATTGCTTTCAAAATCGATATCTGGGTGTCTGTGTGGGCTCTGAATACGAATCCGTTGTCAAAATGTAAAAAAAGTGGCCGCCATTTTGAACTTTTTAGTTACTGGACCGATTGCTTTCAAAATCGATATCTGGGTGTCTGTGTGGGCTCTGAATACGAATCCGTTGTCAAAATGTAAAAAAGTGGCCGCCATTTTGAACTTTTTAGTTACTGGACCGATTGCTTTCAAAATCGATATCTGGGTGTATGTGTGGGCTCTGATTACGAATCTGTAGTAAAAATTTAAAGAAAGTGGCCGCCATTTTGAACTTTTTAGATAGTGGACCGATTGCTTTCAAAATCGATATCTGGGTGTATGTGTGGGCTCTGAATACGAATCTGTAGTCAAAATTTAAAAAAAGTGGCCGCCATTTTGAACTTTTTAGTTACTGGACCGATTGCTTTCAAAATCGATATCTGGGTGTCTGTGTGGGCTCTGAATACGAATCCGTTGTCAAAAGGTAAAAAAAGTGGCCGCCATTTTGAACTTTTTAGTTACTGGACCGATTGCTTTCAAAATCGATATCTGGGTGTCTGTGTGGGCTCTGAATACGAATCCGTTGTCAAAAAGTAAAAAAAGTGGCCGCCATTTTGAACTTTTTAGTTACTGGACCGATTGCTTTCAAAATCGATATCTGGGTGTATGTGTGGGCTCTGAATACGAATCTGTTGTCAAAATGTAAAAAAAGTGGCCGCCATTTTAAATAATAATATAATAACCGCCATAGTAACTAAAAAGTTCAAAATGGGGGCCACTTTTTTAAATTGTGATAACGGATTCGTATTCAGAGCCCACACGGACACCCAGATATCGATTTTGAAAGCAATCGGTCCAGTAACTAAAAAGTTCAAAATGGCGGCCACTTTTTGAAATTTTTACAACGGATTCGTATTCAGAGCCCACACGGACACCCAGATATCGATTTTGAAATCAATCGGTCCAGTAACTAAAAAGTTCAAAATGGCGGCCAGTTTTTTTAAATTTTGACAACGGATTCGTATTCAGAGCCCACACGGACACCCAGATATCGATTTTGAAAGCAATCGGTCCAGTAACTAAAAAGTTCAAAATGGCGGCCACTTTTATAAAATTTTGACAACGGATTCGTATTCAGAGCCCACACAGACACCCAGATATCGATTTTGAAAGCAATCGGTCCAGGTACTAAAAAGTTCAAAATGGCGGAAACTTTTTTAAATTTTGACAACGGATTCGTGTTCAGAACCTACACAGACACCCAGATATCGATTTTGAAAGCAATCGGTTCAGTAACTAAAAAGTTCAAAATGGCGGTCACTTTTTTTTAAATTTTGACAACGGATTCGTATTCAGAGCCCGCACGGACACCCAGATATCGATTTTGAAAGCAATCGGTCCAGTAACTAAAAAGTTCAAAATGGCGGCCACTTTTATAAAATTTTGACAACGGTTTCGTATTCAGAGCCCACACAGACACCCAGATATCGATTTTGAAAGCAATCGGTCCAGTAACTAAAAAGTTCAAAATGGCGGCCACTTTTATAAAATTTTGACAACGGATTCGTATTCAGAGCCCACACAGACACCCAGATATCGATTTTGAAAGCAATCGGTCCAGTAACTAAAAAGTTCAAAATGGCGGCCACTTTTTTTGAATTTTGACAACGGATTCGTATTCAGGGCCCACACAGACACTTTTATTATAAAATAACCGTCGGAGGACCTTGGTTGAAAATTGTAAAATTTAGTAGAACGGACAGACATGCATTTGTTACGGAACCCTACATTCATTTTAAAATAAATGTTAAATTTTGTAGAACGGACAGACATGCATTTGTTACGGAACCCTACATTCATTTTGCAGAACTTAGTAGAATGGACAGACATAAACCTGTTACCGAACCCTACTTAACAGTTGCACTCCGGGTGTGCCGGCAGATCCCGTGCCACTCTAACTTAACCCTTAATGCAATGACTTAAGGTTTCATTTTAAAAATGACGCTGACGCGATGTCGCGATTTCGAGTTATAAATTTTATACCCACCTAAAAAAGTGCCAAACACCGCTAAAGAAATTTTCACTTAAAAAACAAGCAAACAAATAAACAAACAAATATACTTTCGCATTTATGATAAACAACATGATAGCAAACAAATAAACAAACAAATATACTTTCGCATTTATGATAAACAACATCGCATTTATTATAAACAACATCCCCGTATACAATAATTGATTTCAAATTTCTTTTCAGTCTGTCAAATTTGCCTATCATGTGTACGCGCCCGGTATGGCGCGCAGTCGTGCTCCTAACTCGCGGAATTATTGTATTTTTCACGTTTTAAGCGTTGTATTATCATTAAAATTACTTACCTATGAAAGGTTACGCCATCTTTTGTTATTCCTAATGATCTTGAGCTCTTTCGACACGTACGAACTGCACAACTCGCCATTTTGCGTAGTGCACATATACGTGTTCTTTGTCCCCAAGTCACATGTGCACTGACGTTCGATCCCGCAGACTATTATATTGTAAGAGCATAATGCACTAAGACGCGGCTAATTTTCCCATATAATAGCGCTCGACGGTTGCCACTCCCGTATGTATGCTTGGTGGTGTGTGTTTTCTAGGAAGAGAGGGGTGGGAGCTGTGCGTGTTGTGAGTGAGTGTTGCATAGTAATATCGAGTGTTAAGTGTCAGATCCACGTGTCCATCTAATCTTCTGTACCTAACTTGAATTAAATTTTTCAAAACTTTATTTCCACTCTCTAATTATACACGCATATATTATCTACATTCCAAAAAATTATCAACTCAATTCGGCGATTAAATTGTATAATTTCAGAAGTTTGGTTTACCACAACAAAATGATTGGGCAATTACGGCATGCTCGAACGTAGGGCGAGCCAACAGAAGCACTTTCGGACCCCGCCATTACCACACAAATCCACAAATCATTTTTCTGATGATTTATCTCGATTTGATGGGTTTTGTGTTCGAATCTCGTGCACTTACGTTCTTATTTTGGGTTTTTGTGTTTTATAAAAAGCCGAACACATCTCTGACACACACCAAGGTTAACTGAAGAGCACTTATTTAGAGTTATTAAGAGTCTACACGACGCTAGACTCAAGAGAATGGGCGGGATAGAGCGATGTAGAGTCTGTGAGAGAACGAAAGGGATAGACGTACTCGATAATTTCATCGTAAGTCTTCAAAGGTACTGTGTGGGGCCGGTACTTAAAAATAATAGCCCCACTGCATCTCTGCCCGTGCATGTTGTAAAAGGCGACTAAGGGATAAGGAAAAGATGCCGTACTAAAGGGCGCCAGGCTAGCCACCTCTCACCTTGGCACGGTTTTTCCACCTTGTCGTGCAGCAGGTGGGCATTCGTGCCTTAATTGCGGCTTGATAGTTATCTTGTTCGAATACTTGGCTAAACGTGGTGGTCGGTGTTCTGCTGTAATGTACCAGAGTACTTTCAGCACAACAACGATTACTCTGCTTACCCTGAATGTCGGGATATAGCGTGTGGTGTGTATGTGTATGTCTTCAAAGTTTAAGTTAAGACGCTGAAAATATTTTTTTTATGTAAACAATTTCATACGTATCAGTTCCAACATGAAACTGTTGAGAGAGCCGAAAACTATTGCATCCTATAACCTTTCCATACTATAGGCAGGGACTTTTCGTATGTTTTACCCAAGCCCAAAACGGGCTATTGTAAACCAAGAACCACCTCCACCTCCGTACCACGCGCACCGGGCAGGGATTGCATCCCTACACGCTGGATTTACCGCGGATGCGTACCAATCGGTTCTGCAGATCTTTCCTATACAGAACTGGTAAATTCTAGAACGCTCTCCGTGCCCATATATTTCCCCCCAACTACAGTCTCGGGTCCTTCAAGAGGGGAGTGAATGGGCACCTGTCAGACCGGCATGGCATTCGCAACCCCCGCATAGGACAGCATGTCCATGAGTGTCGTTAAGATACAACAAAAAGTAATGCTTAGTGCACGCCAAACGTGTGAAATTATCAATGCGGAAGATGTAGATGACATCACGAAACTGGATTCCTCCAAAATCCAACAGTGATTTCGTCTGCAATGAAGTGACGTAATCGTTTGAAAATTGAAACCAGAGGGGTGTAGGACATCATTGACATCAACTATGCTTTCCTGACATGCTCCTGGTTCCATTTTGTGGGGCAATAAAGTATTTTCTACCTATCTATACTAAATTGATGCTGTATCTTCCCGGCACTGTTCTCTCATGAGCGTATCAATTTGCGATTTATTAGCCTGAGGCGATTCCCGCGGCCTCGCTTCGCGGAAAAATTTTTGTACTATCCAAAATCTTTGCCTATAACCATCTTGAGATGACCGAAACCTAATGCGAATCGATCTAGTAGTTCTCGACTTAAAGAAATAACTGCAGCTATGAAAGCAATAAAAGGAGCACACGACACCAAATTAAAGAGCCAACTGGACAGACACTTAAATAACAAACCACACAACCCCCTCCCACCTTTTTCACTTCCTCCACCCCACACACACACATTTAAAATACTCGTTTTGTGATTTTTCTTTTCTTTTGCTATGATTTTGTTATTTATTTTGATCTTGCAAATAGTTGTTTTTACTTTGTTTTTTTGTCACTTTAGTCTGTTCAATTTTTTACATACCGACGACGTATAGACTTTTTTATATATTGTAAATTATATTATAATCTTAGATCTTTAGTGGAAATATATTTATAGGCGTAATATTTAACTTGTGGTTTTTTAATGTTGTTTTATACTTACTAGGCTATTTCTCGAATAAAGTAAATAAATAAAATATAAAATAACCGAACATGCATTGATGCCCAAAAATACATAGATGAATAGTTCCAGATTATTCCATTTATTGTTACACTTTTTTCTATGTAATTTGTCCCTCGTACTGACGCTTTTTCCTTACTTATTTACTAGGGAATTAAATTGATCAAAATAAAGGACAAGTTATGTGGAATGCTCTCTAGGATAGAGGGCTTTGACGGATAGACGGACAAACAAACAAACTAAAGGTTCACAATAGGCCATATTGGGCTTGGCTAAAAGTCTCTCGTTTGGAAAGGATAAAGGATGCAATAGTTTTTGGCCGTCTCTAACAGTTTCGAGTTGGGACGCATCAAATTGATTTATACATTGTCTATATCTATTTCTGGATGGCTCATTCATCAGGGTTCGCGTGCCGAGAACAACTCGTGCGCACCCTCCACAGCTGAACACGACACGCAAAAGTTGCGGGAGACGTCATGGCATGCGTTTTGGAAATCAATTAGAAAAATCCACTTTTGGTCTGATTTGAACATAAATACTGTGTCACCTACATGTTATTATCTTATCATTCTCGTAACTATATAAGTAACATATTTCATTTCATTCATTTCATTTCATTGAAATCCAAGAAATGCGTGTCGCCGGCTTTCCTTGCTTTTTTTTTTTTTTATTGAAACTGACACGGTTGGCTACATCACCTACAACATCCGTGATGTCAGCCCATAACACCGGGTTGAACTTGGTGCCACGTCAGCGCTTCCCTTCAGTCGTGCCGGCTACACTGAACTGGACGGAAAACACAAACTATTTACATAGCCGTTTCGACCGACCTTTCATTCAGTGCGGTGGTACCAACCCGGGCGGGTTAAACCCTACCACCTAGTTATATAAGAAGGGAGTCACATCCCTTAGTCGCCTTTTACGACATGCACGGGGAGAGATGCAGTGGGGCTATTCTTTTAAAGTACCGGCCCCACACGGTACATTGGATACTCTTATTGGTGCTACGGCATCAATAAGAGATTATTGTAGTAAGGAACATGATTCCGGCTATCTTGAAATCTGCATAGGTGCACCTACATCAGAATGTGCTGCAGTCACAACCTTTCACAACAAAGAAGAGTAGAGTAGTAGATTGAGCTGTAGGGACATAAAGTGGACGATAATGAAAATTACTTAAAAGATCCGATCATATATATAATAAATAACAAATAAAAACATAAATAAAGGAACAGTTGACGTCATATTGCCTTTCCTTGCTACTACGGCATGAATAAAAGATTATTGTAGTAAGGAAATTGATTCCGAATATCTCGAAATCTGCATAGGTACTTACATCTCAGAAAGTGCTGCAATCACAAAGTTTCACAATAAAGAAGAATAAAGTAGTAGTATTGAGCGGTAGGGACATAAAGTGGACGATAGTGAAAATTACTTAAAATATCTGATATAACAAATAAAAACCTAAATAAAGAAACATTTGACGTCATATCGGCTTTCTTTCCTACTGGGGCATCAATAAGAGATGATTGTAGTCTGGAACACAATACCGACTATCTCGAAATCTGCATAGATCCCTACATCATAATGTGCTGCAGTCACACACAACCTCTCGCAATAACGAAAATTAGACGTACCTATTGAGCTGTAGGAACATAAATTGGACGATAGTGAAAGTTACTTAAAAGATCTGATTATAACAAATAAAAGCCTAAATGACGAAATAGTTGACGTCATAAATAAAGATGATGTAACACAGGCAACAAATACATGCTGACAAATGCCTACAAAATAGCAGTTCGTAACGTTTCGAAATTAGAAGTTTTAAAATTAGAACATATCGAAGGGTCGCAAGGATGTTGCATCTGCGCAGTTGCATGACTTTAGCGAAAATGGAATTAGGGGGTTATTATTGGATCGAACAATTTTAGAATTAATAAAAAAATTTAATAACGGGGCAGCATGAACTGTGGACACGTCGTTCTATTGAATAATGCAAATAGTAAATACACTTTCTAGCGTTTTAAGGAAGTCTTCACACCGATAATAATCGTTGTCGTCAGCGTTAAATGCGCGCAGTAATGACTCTTTTTGTCGAGAAAATACAACAGTCCCCACAGTCCGCACTCGGGCCGCGATGTCCCAGTTCGGTCAGATTGTTTAAAATTTACCCACACTTTCCTAATAATGCGCCGTATTCATAGCAATTTGCTCGCGGACGTCAGAATATAATATTGACAAGCGTTACACACGAAGAGGTTTCGGAGATGAGCCGAGGAAGCTAACCTCATTACTCCTTTGACCGAATGCGTCTTGTTGCAGCTAAAACAATCGCACACTACGTGAAAGTCTCTTCACAGCCTGCCGAACGTTTTTGGCTCAACATTACTCCAATACTAGCCACGGAATAAGCGATCCTCTGCGTATGCATTTAAAGTCGATATTAAGTTGAATGTATCGCGTCTGTTGCGACGTTTCGGCCTTAGAGACAGATTAATGGTCGCACGGCCGGTAATGACAGCGGATTGAAAGAGGCATTGTGATTCAAAGTGATAATGATGATACGTTTAAGAAAAGTATTACTTTTTTCAACATAATAACGAGACGCGCATCTCTTATATAAAATTTCATTTTGTATTCAGCGCGCGTCCCGAGGCCCGAGGCCGAGTCGAGTGTGGTTTGGAGCGTGTCGCGCGCGTCCACTGTCGCCGGATCGCGGACAATGTCGAAAGTTATGAATAAATTATGAAGATACATTAATTTATTGATTGTTATTCTAATGCGGGGAGAGAATAGACGCGGAGGTTGCGGGATCAGCTCCCGGCGGCGGCGCGTAGTCGCGACAAGATGGCGTCTCTAGTTCTTGGATGCTCGGGACGGGGCGGCCGGAAGCTGAAGACGACGGCAGTGATATTAAATGTTTAAAAAACGTAGATGCGTTGTCTATATGACATTTATTGGTGTTTACAAGTGGCACGACCTTGAGCGAATAAACCACCACAATGGCACGAGATAATTTTAATGTTACAATATTACAAGAGGAATTATTTTAATGTACTTACGTTTACAAATGACACGACCTTGAGTGTAAACCACCACAATGCCACGAGATAAATTTTAATGTTACAATATTAAAAAAATAAATAATAATAATAATATTTGAATCTACAAGAGGAAGTAGGACGGCATGTCTGTTGTTGAGGGCATAAATATATGTTGCTCTGCATCGTCCGAACATGTCTGAGCACGTGTGCCGTTGGTGCGAGACTGACGTCCTGATTTTAAAGTGCCACTTCGTGAGCTCGGATAACACATCTACCAATTTTTAAAATATAATATCATTGGAAGACGGTGGTGTGACGGCGCGGCCGGCGCGATGGCAGCGGTGTCTCTTTGCTTTTACTGAACAAATAGCTCCCGGTAGGGGTCAAGCGACGCGACCGCGGTTTGGGAAAGATTGACACAGTGACAGTCTGACAGGAGAGAGGTAGGTATATCACAACACACGGCGATGTGTGCTCACCTCACAAATGAACCTCAAATGTGAAAAATAAAAGCAATGATTAAAAAAAAGAAAATAAATAAAAAAGTTTTATTGTTTAACAAATATGTATAGGTAGGTAGGTTCTTATTTTATAAATATCTAAGGAAAGCGTTCTAATTAACAGAACGGACTTATATGAAACTATCCTCTCATGTTACTAATATAGATTTTAATTTTCTATAATTAACAGAAAATAATGAGTTTTGTTATGTTATAATGTGTTATAATGTGTGTTGAGATGTATCACTATGGAACTAGGGTATGGATATATTTTCAAATTTGTAGTCGTAGAGACTAAAAATGTATACGAGAATAACTTTCCCAAACCGGTTCTGTAGGTCTTTCATTCACAGAAACGGGAAAATGTGGAACGCACTCCCTCTCCATCTATTTCCTCCAAGTACAGCCTGGGGGTTTTCAAAGGGGGCGTGAAAAGGTTCCTGTCAGGCCGGCATGGCATTCTCAATCCCTGTGCATCAAGGAATGTCCATGGGCATCGTTAGACACCTACTGTAGGTGAAACGATGCCACATGCCGCGCTATCTATGAAAAAAAAACGAGATTCCCATTTTCAACGTTTTTCAATAAAATGCTTGTATAATAAAAAACAAATAACTCCGAATTGTTTTTCTTATTTTTCCCTGGGTAGTCATAAACTGGTTCCCGCTTGACGTTGAGTTATGGCTTATGGGACACTTAATTTTTTTTATACATATGTATGTAGAGTTGTAATAAATTAATGTTACTTTTAAGGAAAAGTGTTAAAAAAATAACGAAACTTAATTTCATGTCTCTATTATTTCAGGTAAGGACAGCTGAATTTTCTTTCAACAGTAAGGTAAAATTCACGAATCTCCTAGCCAAAACACCTCGTATACGCACCGTAGCAGGTACGTACACAACGAAAAATGTTCTCGCACAACAGGACCCCACGTACGAATCCATGATCAATCAGTATTTCATCGCCTTTTGTGCTGCAACAGAGTAAAGCGCAGGCGCGAGTGACGGAGACGAGTGTGTGACCAATACCTACTGCAAAGTATTTAATTTGACCCCTCAATTCGTTGGGGTCAGTGTTGCCAACTGTTCTTTACGATTCCCTCTAAACTTGCTCAGCTAAACGCACATCACATAACATAAAGATTCCGCTTCAGATATTTATTTCGCCATAAAGAACACACAATAACAATATTTCATTGAGACATTATGCATATTCAGTATGGTTCGTCATCATTTTTTTTTCATGTCTCCGTTCAGCAATGCCTATACTATAAGGAAGAACCGGGTAAGAAATGTTATAGAGCTTTATTTTTTTTCATATAGGTAAGTACATATATAGAATGCTATATCAGAGCAAAAAAATTAAAATAATTAGGTCATAGCTATATCCATAAAAAGATAATAAAATACAAAGAACATACATAGGGTTCAGTCAAGCTATTAATAAAAATTTGAGTTTATGCATATAAATTTGTATCATCAAAGTTAGCAGAATTTTTAATTTACAATAAGAATAAAATTCATTTGTCAATGAGCGAGTGGAATCGTTCGATGAGACGTTGTGTGTACCGTAAAAGTAAAAAAGTTAAATTACAAATTTTAAAAACCCCCGCCCGACACAATAAAACCCTCAAAAAAAAATCGGGGTGTGTGGCTGTGTCGTGGACACGGCCGTGTGTTTTACGTGAATACGTGCACGTAACGGGTAATATTTTCCTAGAGCGTATTACGTAACGAATTCTTTGATCCTTTAGCTATCGAGTGGTGTAATAAAATTTTGGATGTAGATGATAGATATGAAGCTGCAACACCAAACTGTATCCCCCGATTTTGTTATCATCAGTTTTCTGGATTGGCTCCCACTATGGAAGCAAATTGAAAGACGTATTCACGTAAAAAAATCATTTCCGCTTAATTCCGTTACATACATGTAATGTAATATTCATAAAAATTAAACGTGTCTTACTCATCCCTTTCGCTTGCACTACCCATAATTCTCTCTCTATAACTATATTCCACATGACCCAAAGGTTTACTGGAAGAAATCACTTGCAGTGATAAGTCCACCTTTGTGCGCTCCTGTGTTTATTGTTTCTTGTCGTGTGCCGTTCTTCTTTCAATTGTGTACAATAAAGAATATTCTATTCTATTCTAGAGGCTTCGGGGGTCCGAGTTTTTTTACTTAGCGGTCCTCGACGACTGGGCACTGAAACTTTTAGGACCCTCCAACAGCACTTCTCCCACAACGGCCAGGTCGAACATACTAGAGGATGTGGTTATTTGTCAGGAGATAAGGTTATCACATCAGTGATGGTATAGGAGATGAAAATAATCAACCGACTTACAGGACAGTCTCAACCTCAACCGTATGACGACAATCGGGGTAAGCAGAGTAATCGGTGTTGTTCGAAGCTGGATGTCGTGTAAATTACCAGATCAAAATGGTATAACTCCCAAGTTGGCAACACTGTTCCGAGTTCCTCGTTGCGTTAGTCAAACAAAGGAGAACGTGAGCGGTTCTCCGTTACTAATTCAAAATTAATGTTCTAAACGAAGAATTCAAAAGGGCAGAACTGCTATTCGCGTGCCCAGCACACAATTTTCTTCGTAACCAACATAATGTACAGTTAGGATCAGACCGCTCGCGCCATATGTTTCCTTTTTAGGGTTCTCTGTATCCATCCATACGGAAGCCTATTACTGAGCCTAAGCGTTGGTTCATTGAGCCTGTTTTATCGGTACTACTATGGCCGCTGCTCTGACGAACTTGCTTCCCTTATCCCTCCTCCTCCTGTTCGCCTTCGCCAAACCCGCCGTACTCTCGCGGAACACCCCTTTGTAGTCGGCAGAAGAGTTCTTCGAACTGCACGATTCTCTAAATCGTTCTTGTGCCGCACTGCAAAGGTGTGCACTCCTACAATCAACGGATCTTCAAATCGCTGGTTAATAGCGTTTCCCCAGCAACATTAGTCCACCTCCAAGCCGGACTGGCACCTCCTCGGCGGTGAAATTGGCTGCGCCCGAGGCTTAGACCTCGGGCAGAGCCACCCAGTTCGGAAGCAATAAAAAAAAAGCCGTCTGTCTGTCTGTCTGTCCGTCCGAGGACTGTATCTTTTGAACCGTAATAGGTAGCCGGTACAAATCACCGAATAAGCGTTATTATAGCTAATATATGCTAATAAATAATAAGAAAAGCATAAATCAAACAAATTAAGGGGGGTCCCCGTACAATCCCAATATGTGGAAGAGCCAGCGCCATCTACCGAATTATCATTTAACTAACATTTCAACTACAACATAATGAACCGAAATGTATGAAAATGGTCAACGATAGATGGCGTGAGGGTTTACCAAGGACTCAATATATTTACATTTATTACATATTATTACTACTGTAAAAACGATAATACACACAAGCGTGAAACTTGGTGGAATTATAGGGAAAACTCTAAAGTAAAAGAACAAAATAAAAACCGACAGATTACGACCGAAGGGAAGCACTGACGTGGCACCAAGTTCACCCGGTGTTATGGGCTGACATCACGGATGGTGTAGGTGATGTAGCCTACCGTGTCAGTTTCCATAAAAAAAAAACGTTGTGGTACGGAACCCTCGGTGCGCGAGTCCTACTCTCACTTGGCCGGTTTTTGTGCCTATTTCACCTCCGTGTTCTGCCTCGTCGTTAGTGGCTAAGTTTCTTCGAGAGATTATAATATCGTTTACGTTTCAAGTGCCCAAGCTACGGTTTGTTTCACATAACTTGTCCCTCGCGGTAATCCTTACGCTTTCGGCAATAGAGATTGAAATTTCTCACTTCAAGGGACAAGTTACGTTGAACGATCTGTAGTTACCATACCACCATCTTATTATTTATCTCTCTATTACAATGGCCCGCAAATTTTGCGGGCTATTGCAGGAGGGGAGGACACAGCTGACATAGAGAGATAAACGTATATTCGTAATAATCATATCGTACCTCCCATGCTAAAACGACGAATGTGCAAATAGGTCATTCTGAGATAATAGTTGTCAAAGTTTTGTGCTAAAATAACCAATGTTAAATAATAAAAATTCGTGACTATGGCATCGCTAAAATTCAAGAACTTCTGAATTATCATACAATTATTTCACGAATAATAAACATTAGTGTGTTTGGCACAGTAAAATCGAAAAAAGTGACATTCGTTATTATTTCACAACAAAATATCTCTGAGTGAGTACCGATAATTTAGAGATTCGTGACTTTGGCCTTGCAAAGATTTGATAAAAATTTATGAAACTACACCAAAAGGTCATTTTCGCTAAAATTGCACATTCGTCGTTTTAGCATGGGAGGGACGACATGTATGCATGCATACCATCTATAATGAAATTAATAACGTCACCTGCTCGATAGAAGCCCGCTCTATCCATTCTAACTATTTGATTCCAAACATCATCGTTCGTTCGCTAATACAAACACTTGAATTTACCGCCATTTTGTTTTTGCAGACATGTTCGTCGGATCGTTGAGATAAACTCTATATTGTTATAAAAAATAGATTTATTTTAATATAGCTACTGACGTCAATAAACAAGTCATCTGTATCAGACAGAAGCAGAAGATAATTTAAGGCATACGATCATCATACTAACAGTATGAAGCATCGGAACAATTTGTTCGGTGAATAAAATTAATTTAACTTTTCCTTATTGATTTCTATATTACACATTTGAGGAGCAACAGATCAAAGAGTCTTTTGTGCATTTATTAAAAAAAAATCGATAAAAAAATATTTTGGTAGACCTCAATAGCTCCTTTATGTGTGTTTTTACAGAATTCACATCAAACAATATTTAGTATTATTAAAAAAATATTGAATGTTGGCGACCGCGTCAAATCGTATTTTGTTCCTAAGTTTTGAGGTTAAGATCGCGGCATGATCACCTACGTTTGGGTATCCTGCTCTTATGGAATGGATCAAAGATCGCATCAAAGAGTATTATGTTTGAAATTATAATTTAAAAAACACTGATTTATGAAATGAAACGGTATATTTGTTATTTTATCATCATAATCTACTCGCTAAAACAAATATATTAGTAAAAAAAATCATCTTTCTATGATTTTTAGTTTTCAAGACACATGTTTTTTGCTAATTTCTCGAAACTAGGATCACGACACAAAATACTGTTTGATCAGTTGCTCCTCATTTGTATTGTATGCATGGTACTTAGTAACGTAGAAACTTGAAATTTGGCTTGATGACGTGTACTTACATACATCGCTCGTCAAAAACTAGGTAAACATATATTTTTAGATTAATACGGGGCGTCAGTTTGGTACCAGTATAACTTCACTATCAATTTCAACTTCAGTGGTCTTAATGATATCGCTAAAAATGTGCAAAAAATTACCCTCCCCCCCCCCCCCCCCCCCCCCCCTTGTTCTCCTAGGTTTCTAAAGCTAACATTTTGATTTTAATTGGGTAATACAAGAAGCAATGGTTTGCCTGATATTCAAACCATTTCTGTAGTTTTTATTTAGCCGGTTCGTTATTTTTCGACAACATAGTTATATTGGTAAACACAACACAAATATAATGTGTGGTGGTACGGAACCCTTGGTGGTTTTTTTTTTATTAAATCTTATTAATACAATATGTTCGCTATAATAAAAGTGTTATGCGCCGTATACACTGGATGTAAGATTTCCGCATAGTAGCCTCGGCTGTGTTCTCCTCCAGTCCAGCAATTCAACGGGAATTCTCCGGTATAGCACCTATCTTCTCAGAGGTGATATTTGCTGATCGGAGCATGTGCTTTAGCCGCAAAAACTGGCCGAATTTCATAAAAAAAAAAACAGTTTTAATACATACACACCCACACCCTCCCACGCACAAACACACAGATATATAAATTATTAACGACGAGTAACCCTCTATAAATAATTAACTATTTACATACTGTCTACCTATGATACAGCCTTCGGGCAGGCCTCAGACACTCCTTCATACCTACCGCGATAATCACCTACAGCGCGCGATATTCTGAGAGTACAAAACCCGGCGGGCAGCCCCGCGCTTGCGAGCGCACGCATACAGTCGATCGGCTGGATGGAACGAACTATTCTATTCAGTAGCTATGAAGTATTCTGTGCCTATTCTTCGATATAATAATAATGAAGCAATTGGAGCATCGCAATACTAATAATAATTGTTGCGTGTACGGCTGTCTCAATAAACAGAAGAACTCAACGTTGTCTTTTTTTACTTTACCGAAAGATTCTGGAAGGTAGGACATTATTTATATTTTGTTCATTTTACATGTAGTTTTAGGAGTTTCCTAATTAAGTAGGTGTACCTAGTTATAGTAGTTGTTGCCTAGTAAATAGAGTAACTAGTACTAGTAACACGAGTGCGCAGCATACGCAAAAAAAAAATTCGCGTCTTTTACGGTCTACTTACCTACCTATTATAAATTAGACTGCTGTGAGCCTGTGACGTCGCGTCGTCGGTACATTGAATCGCACGCGTCCTGTTTCTTTAGCAACAGGGTTCACATTCTCAATTTATTGTTTCTATACCTACTGACTGGCAAAACCCTAACACGATACGAATCGCGCCAAAAGAGATAGAGTTACGCGATAGAAAGAGAACCGTGGTGTAGGCTATTATTCGAGTTAGGCATGCAGCGCTTTGCGAGCTGAATTGCACTTTATTGCGTCTCAGCAAGAGTAGCTATTCCTTTATGTGGCTTTGTGGAGTGTCGCTTCTGGTACGACAGTACCTATTAGATATTCTGTGCTTCGGGCTAGTTTAGGTGATAGGACCAAGAAAATGCAGGGTTAGGTCTGTATTGTTTTTTTTATTGTTTTTTTATTTAAGTCTTACATGTTTGTTTGGAATAATTTTGTTCGTGTACTGTTGTAACCTAGTTTTGTATTTATTTCTTTATGTGTTTTTTTATAATAAAGAATTTTGAATTTTGAATTTGACATATTGGAAACTTTCCAGCAGCGTATCTGCAATTAAAACATGTCCCCTGTGTTTATTTATTCCATCTCTTGTCGAGAGTTCTACTAATAAATATTCATCTCTTTTGAATTGGGCGTGCGGTGCTTATTCAGTTTTATTATTATTCTCAATATTCATATTATCGCTTTTCTTAGAATATCGTCTCGTTTGTATGAAGTTTTGCAACAAAAGGCCCCGACTTATTATTTGATCGTTCTCAACGCTCTGTGCCTAATTGCTCGGCGAACGTGCCTGCGAGTCTCGGGGTTTTATGATAGGTATTGGAGCTTAGTGTGTATGGTAATAAGGACCATAATTTACATATCTTTAAGCGTACGCTATTGGAAACGTATTGGAGTGATTTTTCATATAGCTCCATTGAAAGAGTTTCTGTGTAAGGTAAACGAAGATCTTGGTGGTCAGGCAGGCAGGAAATGCATGGCTCGGGAGTCATGTTAAGGTCTCCAAAGGCAATAATGATGTTCGGTGAGAATTTTTTTTTAATGTAATCCAGTATAGGTGGCTGAGTCGGAAGGGCCAAAGCACATGCTCCGACCAGCCAATATCAGCTCCGAGAAGGTGGGTGCCATACCGGAGACTTCACTGGATTGCTGGCTATCTGGACTAGAGGAGAACACAACCGAGGCTGCTATGCGGCCATCTTATATCCAGTACGGTGGTACCAACACAGTCGGCTACAATTTGAGCCTACCACCTAGTATAAGGGGCAAGGGAAGGGACTTACAGTCTTACACCGGTTCCGAATGGTGAAGCAGCAGGTGTATGTATGCATGTAATTTTTTTCGTTAGAAAAAACTCATTGGTACACGCACACCGGATTCGATCCTCGGACCTCTTGCATGAGAAGCCGATGCCCAAACCACTCGGCCACCCGCCGCGAGAAATATAATAAAGGATCTGTTAGTCTGTAGATGTATGTAGTCTGCTCGGTGGTGCGGTCGGTCGACTGTCGATCGTATTCATAAACACACCTGGGCGCGGTCAGTACTTGGATGGGGGACCGTGGTTCGGATTCCACATAAAACTGTAGGTCCCTTCCCTTCTTACCTTACTAAGTAAGGTTGAACCCACCCGGGTTGGTAACACCGCACTGAATGACAGGTCGGTTGAAAGGGCTATTAGATGTAAATAGTTCGGTTTTCCGTCCAGCCCAGTTTAGCCGGCATGACCGAAGAGAAGCACTGACGCAGCACATAGTTCACGAAGGCGTTGTGGGCTGACATCACCTATGTTTTAGGTTAGGTTAGGTTGTTTCTTGATGATGACCACTTAGTATTTTATTCAGGACCAAGCAACCCAAAGCCAAGTCTCCCGTGAAGACAAGCTTTATCAAGCCGTTGCTGGTACTGTCTCCCTACGTACGCTATGAGTTGAGTATACATACAACAGTCGCGTCACACACACCTCACACCGGTAGCCCGTCCGTCTACTCGCGAAGCTGCCGACCGTGCACCGGTGCACCCACATCTAACCCAACCGCCCGGCCGGCTATCTACACAACGCTATCGATTGAGTTGTCGAAATATACCTACATACAAGTAAAGTGTAATACAGTACATACAGTAAATACAGAAAAAAAATTGCGCTGCCAAGTTTCTTGCCGGATTTTTTGTAGAGGTCGTCGAACTATTACGAAGCCTATGCCGTCTGTCTGTCTGCCCTACTGCTGTATATTTGGACCCGTTACAGCTAGCCGGTTGACATTTTCACAGAATGTGTTATTATGGTGGATACAACAACAAATAATATAAGAAAGCAGTAACAGTAAAAAATTGAGGGGGGGGGGGGGGGTGTCCCCATACAAGATTTTTTTTTTCAAAGTTTTTCTTTTGTGGTGCGGAAACCTCGATGCGCTTGTTCGGCTCGCACTTGGCCGTTTTTTATATGTAACATTTTAGCTCTCGGTATGGGCAGTAATTTGTATATGTAACATTTTATCTCTCTGTGTGGGCAGTAATTTTTATATGTAACATTTTAGCTCTCGGTATGGGCAGTAAATTTAATATAATATGTATCATTTTAGCTCTGGGTATGGGCAGTAAATTTAATATAATATGTATCATTTTAGCTCTCGATATGGGCACAAATTTTTATATGTAACATTTTAGCTCTCGGTATGGGCACACATTTTTATATGTAACATTTTAGCTCTCGGTATGGGCAGTAATTTTGTGAATGAAGCGGAATTGTTCACAAGGGCTGGACTTAAATGCAGCGCTGAATCTAGTGTACTTGCAGCACAACACCGATTTTTCTGCTCCTCTCGATTGTCGCGATACGGCGTGTGGTATATATGCATGTATGTATCTTAAAAGCCGGGTCTCCTGCGAATGTTTTTTCGAAACAATACACAAAAAACATGAAACAAAAACATTATTTCTCTATGGTTTTCATACAAATGTGGATGGCCACGTCCCAATGTTTCGATGTTTCTGTGTAGGTAATGTTTAAAAAAAAACATTCGCAGGAGACGCGGCTTTAGTAAAATAGCGTCAAGTGAGTGTCACGCACGGCTACCCGGGACGGCTCTGCAGGAACAGGGCATGCATGACTGTGCGTGTTGTGATGCCGAGAGCCGCTCGCGGGGTGCGGGGCCTGCGGGGTGCGGGGCGCGGGGACGGTCATTAGACTTGCTGATGCCGGGAGATGCGAGCGAGACAATGCGTACACAGGAGACACTTACTCCCAACACCGGTGGTCCTTGCGTACCGTTCTATAGACACAGGGCATCTTGGATGTGCTTGTGATCAAAATATTTATATGATTATTTTAGTTAAAAAAAAACCCTGACACTTAAAAAGTAAAAAATAATAAGTTTTCTTACTTAAAGGAGTCGGGGAACCGCTAAGAAAATACCCGCAGCTCTGAGTTTTTATATTTTATTTACTTAGCGGTCCCCTGGTGTTATTGGGCTGACATCATGGATGTTGTACCTATGTAGGTGATGTAACCAACCGTGCCAGTTTCCATAAACAAAAAAACGAATTGATATATTACCCCGACGTGTCCCCGATCTAGATTCTAGAACACTGCAACTTCGTAGGGACGTTCGTCGGCGCCCTGTGTGTGTGTGTGTGAGGGTGTGTGTTTGTTTTAAGTACTATCCGAGGACGTGCACCTGAATACACAAGGCACATATGAGGACATTTTCAAACCGAGGACTTTTTCCTGGGTCCTCGGATTGAATGGTCACCATTGTCGTATTCTCCGTGCGATTCTGAACGTTTCTGTCTAAGAAATACGGAAATCGGAAACGGTCCTCAATTTGGTCGCCATAATTTTAGTCAGAGTGTCAAAATTTGTGACCACCAGGGCGGCGCCACCGTCGTATTTTACACACTTCGATTTACACTCAAGTCCACTTTCTTAACCAATCCGAGGACCCATGTGTGAACTTCACACATGGGTCCTCGGTTTGGACACGTTTTGATGAGTGTGTATTGTTTTTTTTTTTCTAAACAAATTTTCAAAAATTCAAAAGCGGCGGGTGGTTGAGTGGTTTGGGCATCGGCTTCTCATGCGGCAGCGGTCGGCGGCGGAGTTCAGCGGTTCGAATCCGGTCGGCGTGTACCAATGAGTTTCTGACGAAAAAATTTACGTGCATACTAAATCGTTTCTTTGTCGCACCGCTAGAGTGTGGAACTGTCTTCCGGCGAGTGTATTTCCTGTATCCTTTAACCTGGGTGTCTTCAAGCGTCGTATTAACGGGCTAGACAGCCTAGCAACAGTCCGCAAATCTGCTGGCATGGCACCTAACTGAGCGTGGTTTCGCGAGGAGAGGTGATTTTGGCTCTGTCGACTGCACCATTAGTCCCTCGACACAGCCAACCATGCTGGTTCACATAAAAAAAAAAAACCTACACCTGCTGCTTCACCGTTCGGAACCAGTGTAAAACTGTAGGTCCCTTCCCTTGCCCCTTACTAGGTGGTAGGCTCAAATTGTAGCCGACTGGGTTGATACCACCGTACTGGATGTAAGATGGCCGCATAGCAGCCTCGGCTGTGTTCTCCTCTAGTCCAGTAAAGCCAGCAATCTAGGGAAGTCTCCGGTATGGCACCTACCTTCTCGGTGGTGACATTGGCTGGTCGGAGCATGCGCTTTGGCCCCTCCGACTCAGCCACCCATACCGGATTACACAAAAAAAAAACAACAGATAATTTACCAAGTTTGGCCCAACCCATCAATATGAAACCACTATTAATATTTTTGTTATGCCTTATAAATAATAATGAATTTTAGAACGAAAACAATGGGGATTAAAACTTATTGAAAAATAATAATAATGTAATAATAATCAGATAGCTAATATTATTATCATTAGCAATATTTGAGAGCTGGACATGATTGTGCGAATATTACACCTGCTGTGGTGATATTAGCCCAACACACAACTATGCCGAAGGAACCCTAGGTGCTATTTCAGAACCTTCCTTTATCTGAGCACGGCTGTATTGAACTAGAAGATGGAAAACACATCGATGGAAAAACACGTACATTTGCAGATTCAAACATATTTTATTGAATGCAGTGGTACTGTAATAACAACCGAGATGTCGGGCGAAGCGACTGACGACCAGTGATATAAGTCAATGCTGACGACCGACTGACTGTGATGGGAGCATGATTTGTTCTATTCCTCTACCGGCGCGGCGGCGCGGCAGCGGCGTTCTTCCCTTCCCCTTCACCTTCCCCTTCCCCCGGTCCTCGTTTTGTACAGAAGAAATCAGAATAAAATGTCCCTTGTTTGATAGTAGAAAATTCAACACAAGGTCCTCGCATAATACAACATTTCAGGAATTGGTGTGCTATTAGGTCCTCGAAATGGCATGGCTGGACAGGTCGCGAAGGTACTCGTTTAGCCTAACACAAAGTCCTCGAATGGACGTCGCCAGACAGGTTTGCGAGTGTATATTGTGTCCTCGCTTTGTTTGTCACAATTCAAGTTAGAAAGAGTAGGAGATATCGAAACACTAAGCGCTTGAGCGTTTCCAGGAATAAATTTGGCGCACATCTGTCTTGTCGAGGTCATCGTACGACTTCGTATAGTCCAGATACGGAGAGGTCCTCGGTCTGAATGAGTAAAACGGGGGTCCTCGCATGGTACTTAAAACAAACAAGGGTGTGTGTGTGTGTTCTATCGCTTTCCGCACAACGCGCACTGGGCAGGGATTGCATCCCTATACGCCGGACTTACCACGGTAGCGTACCAATCGGTTGTGCAGATCTTTCCTCATGACTTTCCTCAGACATGAATGATGAAAAAAAAATGAAAATATTTATTATCATCACATGAAATCGTACAGTACAATAATGGAGTCTTCTGCACTAGAAAAAATTCTGTCTCGCAGAAAGACTTTAACGACGCCCATGGTCATTCGGTCGTATGCGGGGGTTGCAAATGTCATGCCGGCTTCATAGGTGGCTATTCACGCACCTATTGAAGGACCCGAGACTGTACTTTGTACTGTTCTAATTATTTTATACCTTCTTCCGAGCTCGATCTCGTACACCGATTCGGGCACGTCTCACATCTGATAAGTATTATTTGATGTTGCGTCAATGTTGTCGCTGCACTTGCTACATTTTACATTCCTCACCGCGCCGCGTTTGCTTTGCCGGAACACTCGACCGCGCGCGCGCCTCCCGGCTAGGGCTGCCAGACGCCGCCCGGGATTTCCGGGATTGTCGCGTAATTCGTTTATCTGTTCCAGGTAGCATATTTCCCAATTCTACTACGGTCGTTTATCTGATTGGTGGAGAGACGAGTCGTGGCTCCGGCAGACGGCGGTCAACATCAGACTGTTAACTGAATCGAATTTCATTTTTCGATCTCGGTCGTGGGTTCGAGTCCATTTTGCCAATGTTGTTTTGTTAAATTTTTTTTTTTGTTAAGAATTGTTAGGGTTTTAAAATTAAATTATGGTATTTTTTTTATATCTACGTAGAAAACTTTATTTTCGGAAAAACTTCTGAAATTTTAATTTCCCGCCAAAAAGTGTTTTTATTGTTTAGTTTCGGGTTTAAAAATAGGTTATGTTATTTTTTTATAACTAAATATAAAAACAACTTTATTTTCGAAAGTATTCACTTCCGAAATTTATATTTCCCGCCAAAGTTCCTTCGTCACTGAGAACGGCCAATCAGAAACACTCCCATAGTAGACTTTGGAAATATGCTTACAGGAAAAACATTCACTGAACTAGTTGTGCTCTCTGCTACTACCTGTTTTCTGACACTACTTGCTGCTTCACAATTTGGAACTGGTGTTAAACTGTAAGTCCCTAATACTCTTGCCGCTTACTGAGTGGTGTGGTAGTGGTAGGGTCAAATTGTAGCCGATTGCATTGGTACCACCGTACTGGACGAAAGATGGCCGCAGAGCAGGCTTGGCTGTGTTCTTCTCTAGTTCAGTATAGCGTCAATCCGAAGGGAAGTCTGCGATATTATACCTTGTCGGAGGTGATATTGGCCGGTCGAAGCATGACCTCTGACCTGTTTAAAAAACAATTCTACTTAAGATATCGTGATGTTGCATAAATAATCTAAAACTTTCGGTTCGGGTCATCTACCCGTGAAGAGGTGAAACCAGCATGTGAATCAATTGAACCGTTCTAGAGTTATAATAAGCCAATATACATAAGTGCAAGAAGGCGACGACAGGCGTTGCCATTTTTTTTTTATATATTTTATTATTTATTAACCTACAGTAAACTTACAGTGTGAGGACTTAAATATAAACATACAAATACAATTCACAAGACACCAATTACAAGTTTACACATTTATGTATGGATATAGTAGATAAGGCAACGAAAAAAATACGAATCTATTTAATAGTATAAAATTGTGGAATATATCTTACATATTATTATGTAGGACGCCTCGTAATCGAATTTAAATGTTCGTGGAATATTATTCCCATGTCCTGGAATCTTATTATTCGAATCTGGCAACCCTACTCTTGATGCGATCAGAATGACCATATTTAGGGCCTCGACGACCACATAGGGCCTACTGCGTGAGATCTTCCAAACGTGTGGTCCGGACCACCGATATCTCAAGGACCACTCACTCATTTCCCTACTGTGTTACGTAGATCTCGAGTATCTTTATACTGGATAGTTGGTTTCTTTTTTCGTCTAACAATGTGCTTGTGAGTTTCTTGTTGTACTTATGACAAAGAATTCAAAGGAATAGAATCGCCATCAACTCGTGGAATCGATGCATTGTGCACCGTCTGAGCATTGAGTAAAAAATGTTACATAAATAGTTCATGTTTTCCATCCAGTTCAGTGTAGCCGGCACGACCAATGAGAAGCACCGACATGGCACCTAGTTCACCAGGGTAGCCAATCTTTTCCATAAAAAAAAACCTAACTTCCATACTTGTGGACTCACAAAAAATCTGTCTACTTATGGACTCACGTATATTTGTCAGGAGCGTCTGCAGCGAATTGTGTGCATTTGTTGATTATGTTAAAGTCAGTACTTACATAGGTAGTAGTTCTACATTTTTGAAATGTTTGGTTTATGAAGTGTTGCTGTTGGCTGCTACTGAATGTCGCAGCGTGGTGACTGTACGAGTGAGTGGGCACTTATTTGTCCAATCTGTCCTTTTTATAGGGTTCCGTAGCTATCTTAATCGTTCGTTCATTGAGGTGCGTTAGTTATCTGCGTACGTGGAATAACAATATTATATTTGGTACAACGTATAAATTTTTTTTTAACTACATTTTTGTTTAAACTCGGAAGGAGGTCAGAAAAAGAAGTTGGCATACGCCGGGTTATTAGTAGAGATATTTATGAAGGAAATAAACGTTTTACGCAAAAACAAGCATATACTATGTATATTTTTCCACTAGGTGCAAAGGCCGAGTTATCCCTTACAGATATTTCTTCCAGTCAACCTTTTGGATGCTTGTCAGTTGTATGTGTGTTTTAGTCAATATGCATTGTAGACGTTTTGCTTTAAAGACGTTCTGCAAGTTAGACTTTCTGCAATTTAGTCAATATGCATTGTAGGCGTTTTGCTTTAAAGACATTCTGCAAGTTAGGCTTTTCGCTCAAAACTGATCGTCTATCGCAGTCGATCTAGAACATAGATTCCCAAAGTGGTCCAGGTGGACCCCCAGGGGTCCACGGGAGACTCGACGGGGGTCTACGTTGGCGTGAAAAAAAAATGGGGCTTCATAAGTTGTAAGTTGGGGGTCCACGAAAATGTATCTGGTTTCGAGATATTCTGACGATGGAAATACCACCATGGATCATAAATCCATTTGATGCAACGGAAGTGGCGAATGTGGTATTACAAGAGGAGCTACTCCTCTCGCTCGCCTTGCACCGTGCCAATACAAATTGTAGCAGTCACGCGACCAACGCGCGCAGGTGCCCGCCGCCGATGTGAACGATCTCTTTTGTACACTACAGCCTCGATAGCTGAGTGGTGCAGACAGTCGACTGTCGCTATTGATTGTTAAGCAACGCTGGGCGCGGTCAGTACTTGGATGTGTGACCGCTCGACCGTTGGAGGCTGACCGCGGTTCGGATTGCACGTAAAACTGTAGGTCCCTTCCCTTCTTACCTTGTCAGCCTCGATAGCTCAGTGGTGCAGACAGTCGACTGTCGCTATTGATTGTTAAGCAACGCTGGGCGCGGTCAGTTCTTGGATGGGTGACCGCTCGACCGTTGGAGGCTGACCGTGGTTCGGATTGCACGTAAAACTGTAGGTCCCTTCCCTTCTTACCTTGTCAGCCTCGATAGCTCAGTGGTGCAGACAGTCGACTGTTGCTATTGATTGTTAAGCAACGCTGGGCGCGGTCTGTACTTGGATGGGTGACCGCTCGACCGTTGGAGGCCGGCCGTGGTTCGGATTCCACGTAAAACTGTAGGCCCCTTCCCTTCTTACCTTACTCGGTGGTAGGGTTCAACTCGCCCGGGTTGGTACCACCGCACTGAATGAAACGTCGGTCGAAACGGCTATGTAAATAGTTTGTTTTTTTCGTCCAGTTCAGTGTAGCCGGTACGAGCGAAGGGAAGCACTGACATGGCACCTAGTTCACCCGGTGTTATGGGCTGACATCACGGATGTTGTAGGTGATGTAGCCAACCGTGTCAGTTTCCATAAAAAAATGAATATTTCGATAATTTAGATGAAGTGCCAAATTTCTGCCAAGTGTCTGAAACTAAGTATTTATAATGATTTTTATTACATAATAGACCTCCTCTACTCGGCTCACCTAATAGATGTACTTAGTATATAAATTGTTTGTACGTATGTCAAATATACCTACGTGAATTGAGAAATTTCAAACAATAACAAACAATTATTGTAGGTACGTGAAGAAACATACAGGATAACAAGAGAAATATACAATAATACCTAAACAGGGAAACAAAAGAACAGTACAGTGCAAAGGCGGACTTATCAATATAAGTGATTTCTTCCAGTCAACCTTTTGGGTGATGAATGATGATTCTGATGATAGTAAGTGTAGAAGAATATAGGCAAGCGTATAATGTAGACATGTTTCACAATACATTGTCTCTACTTCTTATATAAAACGGAACGTGACCGTATGTTATGTATTTTTGAGGTAAACTCCGGAACCATTGAGCAGTGGTTTTATGCGGTTTGCACCAATGGAAAGAGTACCTATTTCTTGAGGCTCAATATAGGCTATATACCATCACGCTAAATAGCTTTAGGGCTGAGCAGTATCATAGCCTCCTTCACATTTCGCTTCTCTCTCAGTGAAGGAGGATATGGCAGTATCAAAGAAAGTGCAGCATGGACGAGAGAGAGAGAGAGAATATAAGAGAAGCCATCGTTTATTAACATATTTGCGTTTAAACCGGCTTTGCTATTAAACTGAATCTACCACGAGCGAAACCGCAGGGAAAAGCTAGTAATATCTATAGGTGGTCGTTGTCGTGGTGTAACACGAATAGGTGGTCGTAAATTTTTTTTAAAGTTTATTAAATGTTTTATTACGTTACCGATGCCTGTAGTAGTACCATTAAGTTAATTCAAATTACGTAATTGTAATGTGCGGTATTAAAGCGAATAGGTGAGTCGAACAGAAAATGCATAAATTACAAGTAGTGTTGGTGCAACTTTAATGGCTATTCTTTTATTACCGCACCACCACCACCGGTAGAAACATAAAATGAGGTTAATATCCCTCGGTGAGACAGGATATTATGCGAAATTACTCAAAAATCAGCTACCTATAAGCTCACCAGTAAAACTGTAGTCATTAATGTTATTTATCGCATCCCTGCGAGCCGTAAGTAATGTCACGTGGTAGCGGCGAGCCCCGCCCTTTCCTGTCGCCCTGTGCCTCCCCCCCCCCCCCCCTTCCCTCCCCACACCTCTCAGAGCCGACGACGACGACGCTGCGCCCGCGCATTCATTTGCATGTCGCGCCAGGGTTGCCAGATGGTTCAGATAAATAAGGTGGACATTTTTACCTCCAAACGTTTGATTTTTTGGGTTAGATTTTTTTTTTCGAAAAATACCTTACATTTTTTGAGGACCCTTTTATTAAACAGTAAGGAAATAGATGGCAAATAATTTATAAACGTAGTAATTAAAATAGTTTTTTTATATTTTAAAGCCTGGCGCCATCTTCAGTAGCGTGACTAATAGATTTTTCGTAAGTTTGTTGTATGGGAGCCCCCCTTAATTTTTAACATTTTCTTTTTTTTATTATTTGTTGTTATATCCGCCATAGTAACACATGTGAAAATTTCAACGGGCTACCTATTACGGTTCAAGAGATACAGCCCTCGGACAGACGGACGGACGGACGGACAGACGGCGGAGGCTTTAGTATTAGGCTTCCGTACGGGATACGCAAACCTAACAAGGACACTTCATAGTCCACTTTGCTTATATTTTCTACCGTGACTGGACAGAACATCGAAACATGAACTGTTCATGGTAAACTTGGGCACATGGCAACCCTGTGTCGCGCTCGCGTTGGATGACGTCATACAAATAATTTTATTGCAGCGAGCATATTGTAATAAAAATGTTAATACACCGCGACGTGCAATTGTTCAGCGTGCTTCAAGTGTATTGTGCTATTTCATAAATTACATAGGGCAAGAATGAATGACGAAAACGTAGAAAATGTTTTGATATTAAATGCAAAATCAAAGTTTCGTTAACAAGTCACGTCCGCAGTACGAGAGCGCAACAAATGCATCTTTGTAGGACGCTGATAATAAAGTTTATTAAGATGCGTCGGAATGAGATTATAAACAACACGGTGGGGTGCGCGGCGAGCGCGCACTGGCCCCTCTCCGCGGGCGCCGCACGTGCGACCCCCGCGGGCGCCGCCGCTCGAGTGACACTAGTTGCGGTGACGCGACAAGAGAGGGCGACACTTGCCGCTTGTCGCGCTGAGGGTAGTCGCAGAATTTATAGCGCAGCGGGCATCTAGGAAACCGATTCAACAGGACACTGCTCGTGTTCGAATCTCCGATTTGCTTCTCATAAAGCACGTCCCGTGCGTGAGACGTGGACTCTTGCTGCAGTAAATTGTGCGTTGCCGTAAAGTACGTTAGTTTCTCAGCGGGCATTGAATTTATCACCTTGATTATTACAACCTCATATCTATAGAGGTGAGTAGAAATGTAACTGATTATTTTACAATATCACGATTTTAAAACCGTCTTAGGAATCACGAATCACTTGATCGTATACCTAATTAATTAACGCAGCCAGTGTGCTGGGTACCGTTGGGACGGTCGAATTGGACGAAATTTTTGTACTGTAATATTATGAATTTTAGTTTTAATTTATATTAATTAAATTTTATTTAGTCTTAATTTATTTAATACATACATAGCGTCACGCCTATTTCCCAGTGGGATAGGCACAGACAACGGATCTCTAAGTGCCACGATCCTGATACAAATCTGCCGCCTTCCACATTCATAATGTTCTTCCATTCGTTAATATTTAATAAGTTCATGATGTAATTTATGAATTAATAGTATATTTGGAATTTCCCTATTTCCTTTGGCTTTAATTTGCCTAATTAATTACTAGAACAAAATCGCCTAGTGTGGGCCTTTGGATCAAACAAAAAAACCGAGCTGTGGTTTGAGCCGCGCCGCGGGGTTGACGCGCGACAAACGCATGTTTCGATGTTGATGCAACGGTGCATTCGTGTGTGGTCCCCACTTGATGTTGATACAGTGACCGAGCTGGTGGACCGAAGGCTCTATTTTTGAATGAAATTAAGTTTTGTGAATGAACGCGGAGTGCGACCATGTAACATCGACGCGCGCATACAAACCTAATAATAGTTATTGGTTGCTGTTAATTTTAAGTAAAAAAAAAAGCGGCCAAGCGCGAGTCGCACTAGCGCACCGAGGGATCCGTACCAATTTGGCCGGTTTTTGTTATTTGTTATTCTTCTTTAGAATTTGCACTATAATCACACCAAGTTTGACGCTTTTGTGTATTACCGTTTTTGCGATAGGGCAAACACAAGAAAACGTTGAAAAAACGCGGTTTTCGTATTGCAAGGACTCCCTTATTTTTGTACTTTTTTTAGTTTTCCGTATCCCGTACGGAAGCCTATTAGGTACTAAGCCTACTCCGTCTGTCTGTCCGTCCGTCTGTCCGTCCGAGGGGTGTATCTCTTGAACCGTAATAGGTAGCCCGTTGAAATTTTCACAGAATATGTGTTATTATGGCCGATATAACAACAAATAATAAAAAATAGAAAAAGTAAAAAAATTAAGGGGGGGGGGGGGGGGGGGTCCCATACAAGAAACGTGTTTTTTTTCAATGTTTTTTTTTTGTGGCGGAAACCTCGGTGCGCGAGTCCGACTTTTTTGTTTGTTTGTTAGTAAATCCGCCATAATAAAAACACATAGGTGTTCTGTGAAATTTTCAATCGGATATACCTATTATGGTTTAAAAGATACAGCCCTTTGAAAGTAGGACAGACGGACAGACGGCGGCGTAGGCTTAGTAATAGGGTCTCGTACGGATACGGAACCCTAAAAATTACCTACCCCTGAGTACCTAGTTGTAGAGACGTATTTTGACAGTTCTCACGTGTGTTGACAGTTCTCAACTACAGTTGAGGAGCGTCTGTTCAAAAGGAACTATTTCAATTTCGACGAGTTGCGCGTTTTTTGACGGATTCTCAGTCTTTGTATTCAAATACATCTCCCTGTAAAATTTGAATGGTCAAAACGAACTATTTCCTATAGAAAATTACGATTGAAAACAAAAATTTTGGTCAAAATGGCCCATTTCCAGTATCTATAATAAGTTTAATTAGGTATCAGTTTTTTGGCTCAATTGAAAATTCTGTTACAACGGAAATAGTTCCTTAAGACCCTCCTCAGTTTGGCATCATATTTACCTTTTGACAACAACCATGTATTTCCTGGTGGAGTGGGCCAATTTTGAATTATTGATTTAGCTAATTTATTTTTTAATGGAGAACAAGCATGTGTGCAGTGTGTCCTTGCCCAACAATCACTCGAACGAAGACAGTCGGACACAGCCAACAATATCATCTCCTCGCGAAACCACGCTTAGTGAGGCGCCGTGCCAGCTATGAGGCGGACATTATACAGGGTGTTTCAGGATAGGCTTGAGAAACTTAAGAAATAAAAAGTACTCATTGTTAGAAGAAAAAAATCCTTATCACTCAAATCTAAATTCTGTATTTTTTGTTTCATACAAAAATTTAAAATTGTAATAAAAATCGTTGGACCGTGAGATTTGCCAACAGTCTAGGTCTAGCTAGGCAGTGCAATGACCTAGTCTAGTCCCCTTTTTCTTTTGATGTCATTCAAATTTAAGTGTTTGGAATTTACCTACATGCAGTACAATTCTACTAGTTAAGCATGTAAGTTAGTTATTTTATTTTTATTTAATAAAGGTGGACGACCGTCCGCACCAAAGCTCGATGAAACGATTTTCACCAAAAAGTACTATAAAATGAGCGAATCTAGGAAAAAGTTTCAGAGCGTTTCGTCTTCAAATATGGACCCCTTTCGAACCCTAAAGTTACGAAACCCTATCCTGAAACACCCTGTAGAAAGAAAACCTGATGAAAATCTCATCAATCCCAAACTACTCCACACAAGTGTTCTTCCATCTCGCACCTCACATAAATCTTTGTCAAACATATTCACAGCGAAAGCATTCGTTTTGATGTGTTTATGAAATCTAATTTTGTCCGCCGGATCATTACTTATGCTAATTCGCCAAAATGCTCGAGCGAAAGAAAGAGCTTGTGAAAAGTGTGGGCGCCATTGTAGTCTGGTGAGCGAGGCGGACTGCGGACTCACCGCACGCACCCGCCTGCGATTACTTGCATAATTAGCTTTGATGACGAATAAACGATATGCCATTACAAATTAATGTTTTATCTGTTTATTGTCTTTTCTCTATCTCTATCTCTCTGTATCTTTATCTTCTTCATCTCTATCTCTATCTCTATCTCTAATAGCTTTGAGGACGAATAAACGATCCCATTACAAATTAATGTTTTATCTGTTTATTGTCTTTTCTCTATCTCTATCTCTCTGTATATCGACATCGGCATCTCTGATAAGACATCGGCAACTACCGCCCAGTTTCTCTATTACCAGTGTTCAGCAAGGTATTTGAAAAATGTATTGAAAAAAGATTAATCACATTTTTTAATAGGCATAATATTATTAATTTTAAACAATTTGGTTTTCAAAAGGGCAAGTCTACCGGAGATGCGATTGCATCAATGATCCGATCAGTTTTAACTTCACTAGACCAATCAAAGCAAACATACGGAATTTTTTGTGACCTATCTAAAGCATTTGACTGCGTAAACCATGATATCATATTAATGAAGCTTGAACACTACGGAGTAAGAGAGAAAGCATTGAATCTATGTGAATCATATCTAAAAAATAGAAAACAAATCTGTGATATTAATGGAGTGAAGTCGGGCGTAGAACCTGTCAGTATAGGTGTACCACAAGGCTCAATACTAGGACCACTTCTTTTCTTAATATATGTTAATGATATATCTAGCTGTGTTCCAGAGGACATAGAATTAGTCATGTTTGCTGATGATATATCTGTTGTCTTGAAGGATTTATGTATGGAGGAACTACGGAAGTCATTTGTAGTAGTAATAAATTCACTACAGTCATGGTTTCAATCTAATAATTTACTATTGAATGTAAATAAGACTAATGTAATGCACTTCGCATTGGGTACTCGGAAACGCATACAAGATGACATTGTGAACACTGTAAATGATTTATCCCTCAAAATAGCTAATGAAATTACATTTCTGGGCTTAATATTTGATAATGGATTAACCTGGAAGGCTCATATAGATAAACTAGCAGGCAAACTAAGCTCAGCCTGCTACGCTATAAAAAAAATTAAAGAGCTCTGCGGCATTCAAGCCGCAAAGACTGTATACTATGCCTACTTTGACAGTCTTATGTCATATGGTTTAATGTTTTGGGGAAATGCAGCGGAATCAAACCGAATATTTGTATTACAGAAAAGAGCCCTACGGTGTATACTAGGAATGAAACCTAGAGACACTTGTCGTTATGCATTTAATGAAATAGGAATAATGACTTTACCTGGTGCCTACATCTTTCAAAACATTTGTTATGCAAGAAAGCATCTATTAGTCTCCACTTTTAACTCGGACAATCACAACTATAATACTAGTCATAAGGATAACCTACTGGGAATAAAACATAGGTTGTCTAAAATGTCAAAAAGTTTTATATGTAATAGTGTTAGATTTTATAACAAAATACCACAGGAAATAAGGAATCTAGGTGAAAATTCTTTCAAAATAACCCTGAAAAAAATATTAATCAAAAAAAGCTATTACAGTATTAAAGATGCCTTAACTGACGAATTTTGTGATTCTGACACATAATAAATTAAGTACAAAAGTATGACATAACGTAATGTTCTCTACTAACTCTAAGACAATGGGTACTTGTGTATCTATTTTATTTTTTTATTTTTTTTACCCTCGACATTTTATACTACATTGTGGTATGTTACCTGCTTACTAACAAAATCAAATAATGACTTGATACAATTTCTTATCAAATTTGACGATGGCACTATACACCGGACTTTTTACATAATACCTATATACTTCAGAAGTTGTCAGAATCACATGATAAATAAATATAATTAATGATGCGATATGAATGTAATTAATTAGTTATGCGATAGCGACATGTGGTGGTTTGTGACAGAAACCAGTAGTCCATACAATTTCATAGTAAAAATGTTTTCACTTTGTCATGAACTGCTGCATGTCACAAATCAGCACATGCGTGTCTAGGCAGTGGCAAACATTTTTGTATAGACCAAGTGGACATTGAAAAAATTTCCAGTGAAGTTTCTTGTCAGTTCTTCTTCGCTGTGATAATCGAACTGGCGGAATGTTACAATGTAAATATGACAAATCTGAGCGCAGTGTACTGCCAATAGATGCTAAATAAACAATAAACAATAAACAATAAACAATAAACAATATCTATCTCTCTGTATCTCTATCTTCTCTATCTCTATCTCTAAAAGCTTTGAGGACGCATAAACGATGCCATTACAAATTAATGTTTTATCTGTTTATTGTTTCTTCTCTATTCTCTGTATCTTTATCTCTATTTCAATCTTCTCTATCTCCAGCTTCTCTATCTCTATCTCTATCTCTATCATCTCTATCTTCTCTATCTGTATATCTATCTTCTCTTTAGTCGCCTTTTACGACATGCACGGGGAGAGATGCAGTGGGGCTATTATTTTTAATTACCGGCCCCACACGGTACTAGAGAGCAGCGTGGACACAATAAAGAGCCCTTCTTGCTTTACTAGGTGGTATAGGGTTTAACCCACCCGGGTTGATACTACCGCACTGAATGAAAGGTTGGTCGAAACAGCTATGTAAATAGTTCGTGTTTTCCGCCTAGTTCAGTGTAGCCGGCACTACCGAAGAAGGGTAGTTCTACGGGTATCTCGATTTTTATACTCTACTTTACTATCAAGGATCACAGTGCTCGATCGGAGTAATAATCAGGGCGGGATATACCAACCGACCACGTAATTTATTCGCATCACAGCGCAGACGCGAGACGTGTGTGGGTGTTAATTTGTCCGCATGCGGTTTATTGATGCTGCGCGGATTGCAGCGCAGCGCCCTGTGTCGCGTTGATTTGGAACGCGCGACTGCAATAGTGATAATAATAATATGACTTTATGCCACTTAATGTGTGGAAAGGGCTGAATTACCTAAGTGCGTAGTACCCGTAACCGACGAGCATGCATGAAGAACATTATGGGAGTGGAAGAGGCGGCAGAGGTGTGTCAGGAGGCACGTGGAGATCCGTTGTCTCTGCCTACCCTACCGGGAAACAGGCGTGACGCTATGTTAGGGCTGACTTATTGTTGTCTTAGGCAATTTCTTCCAGTCAACCCGGGGGAACGACAACGACACGGATGTAATGCGAACCATGGAGCAGCTGGTGACGGTATGTTGAATACCGCATTAATTTAATGAAAGGTCGGTTGAAACGGCTATGTAAATAGTCCGTGCTTTCTTCAGCACGCTGAAGAACCACTGACACGCATCTACTTCACCAAGGTGTTAGGGTCTGACATCACGGATATAGTTTTGTAGCCAACCATGTCAGTTACCATAAAAAAGGTATGTATACATAAACTAAAATAGAGTTTGACAAGGGTACAAGGTTCTAACATTTTCGGTATTTCTGAAAGAAGTCAAGTCGGTGTACTTATTTGAGAACTCACCTGACATATTCAGTTTAAATAATTATGTTAAATGAATATAGGTACTTATTTATTTTTATTTATTTATTGGGAAACTTAACTTTATTTTATTTTATTTTATTTTATTAAACAGGGATTAATACAGAAACAGGAAAAAGTTAACATAAAAAATAGTACACAAATGTGATTTATGACCTGCCTCCGCTACACAATCCTCCAAAACACAGTTTGTGAATAAAATGACTAATCAACTAATACAATAAAAAAAAAGAAACAAAAGGATACAATTTTAAATTTTGATAAACAAACAAACATGTACAATACTGCAATACTGTAGCGAGAGAGCGTGTGTCGCGGTATGTAATGTAACTATATACTTACATCTAGTTTTCACTGTTTTCCAGCATCTTACGGACATTAAATTTGTAGGCTAGCGTCGACTTGTGGAACATGCCAGACAAGTTTAACTTTTTTATTATACCTGTCAGACATTCTGCGAATAGGTGCTCGTATACCGGCATTTGTGGAGGCTACGTTCACGTGAAATAAAGTTGCAGAGCGAGTAGGTTTTCCGGGCACATGGAAATTAATAAGGCCTGATAGGTCAGGACAGTCATACAAGCTTACACAAATGTTACGCAATACAGATGCGTCCAGCATATTGCGTCGGGAAGGCTTAACAGCTAACTTATAAACTTTTACAATATACACATTAAACTCTGCATCTCTCCCCGTGTATGTCGTAAAAGGCGACTAAGGGATATGACTCCCTTCTTATATTACTAGGTGGTAGGGTTCAACCCGCCCGGGTTGGTACCACCGCACTGAATGAAAGGTCGGTCGAAACGGCTATGTAAATAGTTTGTGTTTTCCGTCCAGTTCAGTGTAGCCGGCACGACCGAAGGGAATCACTGATGTGGCACCAAGTTCATCCGGTGTTATGGGCTGACATCACGGATGTTGTAGGTGATGAAGCCAACCGTGTCAGCTTCAATAAAAAAAAAAAAAAAAAAAAAAATATTAAAGAAAAAATTACATAGCCTATTATAAAGTGTCACGTTTTACTAATTATAAATATATACATACATACGTCCTACTAACTAAATAAAAGAGGAAGAAGATTACGCATAAACTTCATCCGTCAGGGCAGATCGGTAACTAGGTAGATACCGATCTAGGTGGTACCGAGCTAGGTAGTTATATTTAGGTATAGGTACTGGAATTTGAAATTTTGCATGTCAACTTAAATCAAATTATAGACGCAATCCCTTCTATATTGTTTTTCACGTCTAAATAAAAATATGTCTGAACAAGAGTTCTTTACTTTGAAGTAGGTAAATGAAAAATTACCTCCAGTTCGGCATTCATGAAATGTAAATTAGTCCTACTTATAACGATACAAATCGTTGAAATTGATATATTCAAAGATAATTTACTTACTATGGATACTAAAGAGCCTGTTGAATTCGACCCTACCTCATTAATCACGATACACGACAGAGTAAGATAGAGTATCACTCTTGATATAAAAATGTTTAGTCGCTCTGAGATGCCTCCCCGAGATAGCCGGTTCGATTCCCGACAGTCACAACTTTACATCATTACCTAATGAATGGTGTAGTCGCTCGCGGCCAGTCGCCTCGTGACGTGTTATGTAAAGACACCAATATGTAGAAGGGCCATTGACTTGTCGAGGAGCCGACGAGAGCTGTCGAGAAAATTACACACACACGAAAACGTAATAAACTATCAAGGATCATCGCAGTGCTCGATCTGAGTGATATTCAGGGCGGAATATACCAACAGACGTAAATAGCTAGCTACTATTGACACTGTAAATTTTGCGTGTCTGTACATTGCAACATGAAAAATACCCGTATTTGAAAAAAAATGCAGTAACGATAAAATATAATGCAGTAATCGTTTTTGGAGTTTTTGTCTGTTTGTTCGTTTGCTTTGCCATAAAAACTACTAACCCAATGAGGATGGAGTTCTCAAAAACAAATATATTTTTAAGTTTTCGTAACCTACGAGTGCGGAAGCCTATTACTAAGCCTACGCCGTCTGTCTGTCCGTCTTTCCTATCTTTAAAAAGGGCCGTATCTCTTGAACCGTAATAGGTAGCCGGTTGAAATTTTCACAGAATATGTTTTATATGTCGGATATCCTAACAAATAATAAAATAAAAAAAAGTCTAATAAGTTGACAATATTAAGCGACACTGCAACATCTAAAGGTTGATTGAAACAAATGTCTGTAAGGGATAAGTCCGCTTTTAATGTGTTCTTTCTTTTAAATTGTTTTTGAAGCAATAAAGTGATCTTTCCATCTATCTAAACAACGCGAGCGGAGCCGCGGGTTCAGCTAGTACACAATATGTCTATTTCGATCACGGCTATTTACTCGCGCACCTTCTGCTGCTCGATGCGAATGTAGTGCATGCCGACCGAATGTAATTAATAAGGTAAAATATATGCAATATATGGCGATAACGATTCTGGCTATTTATTTATTTGATGTGACGTGTGTCTATGCGCCCACGCATAGCCTTTGATAGATCACAGATAGCTGAGAGATTTGCTTCTTTTTTTGATAACCCAATCAGTGCCCAATTAGCCATAATTATAGGAGAATGTTCGTTAAACGATTTTTTTTAAATCTACATAGGTAAAACGAAAAATATAAAAATATTAAATTAAAAAAAGAATACGCCAATAAAATATTTAACATGCGCTTAAAAAATAATGTAAAATATGCAGTAATTGCAGAATATTTATTTTTGATTTATTTTTATTTCTAGGGCTTTTAACAATAATTCGTTAATATCAGCCTCATAGTACTCATCTTCTCCATCCCTTAGGACGCAAATAAATATGCAATAAATAAATAAACCTATTATTTTACTATTAAATATTGTTATGCACATACTTGCACTTTTTTATACCGAACCAGCAAATGGGGGTCCTATCATGGAGGTAAAAGGCGCCGCGCCGCCGCCCCGTCCTCGAATTTCTTAGGTTATGGAGGGGGTCTTTTTTTAATTTTGAATTTTTCGGTTATTTCTTGGCACAACCTTCATAATAAGTAATATAATAACACATATTGTGTAAAATTTTCAACCGGCTGTACCTATTACGTTTCAAAAGATACAGACCTCGGACGGACAGACAGACGGCGGCGTAAGATTCCATATGGATACGGAACCCTAAAAACGTTTTTCTAAATATAAACTAAATAATTTAATAACGTGTTTTAAACAAAACAAAAAATCAATAATTATGTCAAACATTGTTTTAATTAAGGTCACCTAATCCAGCATAGTTAAGGCGCAAACATCAACTGCATCACACGGTACTGGTGTTGTAAAACCATAATGAATGACGCAACACACACCCCTTCCCCACAGAGTAGCGCAGCGCAGCGGTCGGCCGATCAGTCTGTCGGTGGATGTTCCTAGAACGAGCTGGAATATAGCGCAATGTTTGCCTACGGCCAATATTAGGAGAGCCACACACGAGGCTGCTCCTGGGGAAGGCATAGGGTGATTTGAATGACTGTAGAGAGCGTTCCAACTAAAAGTTCCCTTCGCCGTTATGTTGGCTCCACTGTCATTGGTTAAATTCGTGCTGCCAGATTGTGAAGATTATATTACCTAATAATGTAATCGGTATTTACCGTACAAAAAATACTGTAAATACTGATAATTAAGGGTAAATCTGTACACATAGCAACCCTCAACGCTGTTTTGACAGATAGACAGTGGAGCCAACATAACGGCGAAGGGAACTTTTATATGGAACGCTCTCTAGACGGGCCAGCGGATATCAATCAATACTAATAATTTTGGGCACCAATGTAACGAAAACATGGAAACTCAATCAGGGAGTGGAAAATTCTTTATTACGGAATAAACGTACGAGATATAATGGAAAATTAATATGTGAACTTAAACACTAAAATGATGAAATAATAAGGTACTAGGCGGTAAAACTAGAGAGCGAGGACACGTAATACATATAGTTCAACCCGTTCACGAATTGCACCAGAGAAGATGATCACAGTCCTGCTTATTGAGGCTCCATCGTAGGACCAGCTTGTTGAAGCTCCATCGTAGGACCAGCTTATTGTTCAGTCGTTCGTTCTCTCATCTCCAGCAGTTCGTCCAGCGAGTGTTGTAAATTGTAACCTATGGTTGTAACTCACTATGACGGAGGTATTGTAAGGCATGGTAATGGAGTAAGTTACTTTGTTTTATGAGATACTGCGTTTGTAGACTCTATGTATGATACTACAACTAAATTGACGATTTTTACTTTTTCATCCGCTGCATTTCGTCTTGTCTTTTTTTTTGTTCTAACACAAAACTCAAATTGGTTTATAATTGTAAAATCGACATAGCTATAGTCCAGTATAGCCAACAATCCAAAGGGAGGAAGTCTCTACTGTGTCACCAACCTTCTCGTAGATGATATCTGCTGGTCGGAGCATATTTTCTGGCCCCTCTGACTAAGCCACCCATACCCGATTACAATAAAAAAAAATTGCGTAAATTGATTTCTGAAATTTAACTTTAATTAGAATAGAATAGAAACTCTTTATTTCACACAATTGAAAGAAAAACAGTACACGACAAGAAACAAGAAATACAGGAGTGTGCAAAGGCGGACTTATTATTATAAGTGATTTCTTCCAGTCAACCGTTATTAGATTCTTATGCTTTATAAATTTTTATAGAGTTCCGTACCTCCGGAAAAAAACTAAACCCTTATAGAAGCACTCTTGTGTCTGTCTGTCCGCTTGCCGCAACTTTTTTTTTATGTCATCCGATATGGGTGGCTGAGTCGGAGGGGCCAAAGCGCATGCTCCGACCAGCCAATATCACCTCCGAGAAGGTAGGTGCCATACCGGAGATTTCCCCGGATTGCTGCGGCTATACTGGACTAGAGGAAAACACAACCGAGGCTGCTATGCGGCCATCTTGCATCCAGTACGGTGGTAACAACCCAGTCGGCTACAATTTGAGCCTACCACCTAGTAAGGGGCAAGGGAAGGGAGGGACCTACAGTTTTACACCGGTTCCGAACGGTGAAGCAGCAGGTGTAGGTATGCACGTAAATGTCAGAAAAAACTCATTGGTATACGCCGACCAAATCTACTGGACGAGGTCTGATCTTCCGCAAAATTTAAAAACCCGTATATATGACCAGTGTGTCCTCCCGGTTATGACGTACGGGTGTGAAACGTGGACGCTGACGGTCGGTGTTGTCCAAAGGTTGAAAGTTGCCCAGCGAGCAATGGAGCGAGCCATGCTGGGTATAACGCTACGTGATATGGTGCGTAACGAGGCAATCCGCCGACGCACCAAAGTAGTCGATATTGGATACCGGGTGGCTAAGCTCAAGTGGCAATGGGCTGGGCACGTCAGCCGAAGAGACGACGACCGCTGGAGTAACCGTGTCCTACACTGGCGGCCGTGGACAGGAAAACGGAGTGTGGGAAGACCACCCGCCAGGTGGGACGACGACATCAAGTACGTCGGCGGAAAGCAGTGGTTCCGTACCGCTGAAGGCCGGGAGGACTGGAGGAAAATTGGAGAGGCGTATGTCCAGCAGTGGACGCTTACACGCTGACTGACTGACTGACTGACTGGACGAAAAAAAGGTGAATTTTTCATACAACCTGTAGCTAAAGCGTAGATATTCTCAATCTAAATAACATTAGAGGTCGTCCTTGTTTCAATCGCAGCCTGTTTGCTTTTCGTTTGATTTGAGGAATCTATTTGCATTCAGCGTGGAGTGGTATGTGGTTAGGTCAGTCTATCGCAGGTAGATAATATTGAAACAAAAGAAAAAAAAATCGTAAAGCAAAGAATGGTAAAGTACGCATGGATTTAGAGATGTTTTTGAGGTAGTTAACAATGTGTATGCACCGACCGGGTTTTTATGCGAAAGGTCGAAGGTTTGAAACCCGAGTGTGAGTCATGTCATGAATACGTTTTTTTTTCGGATTTTCGAAGAATTGTATATGGTAATGTTTTTAAAGTGTCATCGTTAGTGAGGAAATATCAATACCAATGGTGAAGTGTCATGTATAAGTTGACGAATTTCAAATTGAAGAGTTGAAAAGGTTCTTCCTAGAGCCTAGACGCATGTACCGAGACCACATCGGGCATCTGCTAAAAAAAAATCGGTCAAATTTGAATCGTACTCGCGTGGAGATGGTTTCGTACCACCCCGTTTTCCGTGAGTAGGTACTTTAAGATTTTCGTTTAAGGTTTCCTGTAAAGTATAAGAGAGGCCCTATATACCCAATTTTTTTCGCAATTCTATTGCTAAATTTTTGTATATTTTCTTTAATATCTTTTAAACTATGCATTTTAAAATTGTAAAAAAATATTTGTATTCCTTTTCATTAATATGCCACATGATGCACTTTTAAAATTTCTTTTTTACTTTCTAATTGGTCCCCAAAAATCTAATCCGTGATTGCGTCATCAAACTCTATATTATGTACCAAATACGAGTCCGAGTTTTTAGTCCAATAGATTGGGAGAAAATAAGCTGTGACAGACGGACAGACAGACAAAATAGTGATCCTGTAAGGATTCCGTTTTTTTTTCCTTTTTTGAAGTACGAAGTATCGTGTGGGCCGGTACTTAAAAAGAATATCCCCACTGTATCTCTCCCCATGCATGTCGTAAAAGGCGACTAAGGGATAAGGACAAGATGCCGTCGACAAAGGGCGACAGGCTCGCCACCTCTCACCCTGGCACGGTACTTCCACCGAGTCATGCAGCAGGTGGGTCATCGTGCCTTACTTGCTGCTTGATCGATTGAATTTTGTTCGAATACTCGCGAAACGTGGTGGTCGGTGTTTTGCTGTAATTTACCAGAATTCTTGCAGCACAATACCGATTACTCTGCATACCCCGATTGTCGGAATTCAGCGTGTGTGATATGTATGTGTGTACGGAACCTTAAAAATGGTTAAGAGCTTGTTAGCTTTACCGACAAGAACGCTTGATGAACATGGTGAGTGAGAGTGGAAGAGGCATCATCAGAAGTGTGTCAGGATCGTGGCACGTGAAGATCCGCTGTCTCCGCCTACCCTATTGGGAAACATGCGTGACGTTATATGTGCAAGTTTAATTTTATATAATTACTCGAGAGCGCGCTGTCACGCCGCGTATCAAGAGAGACGCGTCCGAACTCTCGGACAAGTAATGAATGAGTGATAGTGTCGCCGACAGAATTAATCGCGTCGTCACAGCCGGACGCACGAGATCACGACACACTCTCCGCAACTCATACTCGCTCATGCTCACTCATACTCACTCATACTCACTCATACTCACTCATACTCGCTCATACTTTACTAGCGCCATCATCGGCGGTAGAGTCAGCAGCGAAACACAGCTCGTGTAGGATGTCTCTAGCTATAGATCGTTGATTTGTGATACTGATATGTGATCGTTGATATAAGCCACTTTTTTTTATTGAAACTGACACGGTTGGCTACATCATCTACTAAATTCGTGTTGTCAGCCCATAACACCGGGTGAACTAGGTGCCATGTCAGTGCTTCCCTTCATTTCGTGTCGGCTACACTGAACTGGACGGAAAACACGAACTATTTACATAGCCGTTTCGACCGACGTTTCATTCAGTGCGGTGGTATCAACCCGGGCGGGATAAACCCTACCACCGAGTTAGGTAAGAAGGGAAGGGAGCTACAGTTTTGCGTACATACGTACTTTTTAGCTAGATCTGGCCCCTACTCACCACGTATAAAACGAAATTTTGGTGTGGCTAGTTTTGTCTATAGCCACTTTTGTACGATTTGTATACAAAAGTAATTTTTTCTTGAGTTCGTTTGAAATATTGGCGACCGTATTCTATTAAATAGATAATTAGCTTTAGCTCATTTTTCTTTATCTGAAACGCAAGCATCCAAATTGAGCTCCTTATTTTGTTTGTGGTCCGTTCGGTCAATTTGAATTTTCGGGGAGTTGCAGCGGGTGCAATACTTTCACCGGATTGTCTGTGGTTAATTACATGTGTGTGTATGTATCTATGTACGCACTCCGAAGTGCGGGACCCTGAAAAGGCACTGAAACAGAATAAAGACAATTCACTAGTTGATCTCGAGACTCACGGGACTTTTATGGGAGACTTTTGTTGTGAGACATATAAAATTCCTGCAACTGTTTTGCAGGAAATTGGAAAAAGCAAATATCAAGAAAGCTTCAATTTGGACTACGACTATTTTCAATGAAAATATTCGTAGTCCAAAATGAGACAAAGAAAGTAAATATTAAATTAAACATTTTTAATCTAGCCACTTCTTTGTCTCAAAAACTTACACATAATATAGCAATTTTTCAGATCTTGCTCCTCTATTTTCAAAAAATTATCTGGCAAAACTGTCGGTACTCAGTATAACTGAATATCAAAGGGATGGTATAGATTCATCATCAGTACATAATAATAATAATAAAACTTTAAACATTCGTGTTTGTACATTGAAAATATTTGCTAAAAACAATAATTGGGGGTCATATAAAGGGTGCTATAAAGAATTTAATCAATTCAAATTGCCTTACCGAATATATTTTAAACAGTTCGTGTTCGAAAAGAAAAAAACATTTTTATGGATACTGACACGGTTGGCTACATCACCTACAACATCCGTGATGCCAGTCCATAACACCGGGTGAACTAGGTGCCATGTCAGGACTTCCCTTCGGTCGTGCCGACTACACTGAACTGGACGGAAAATACAAACTATTTACATAGCCGCTACGACCGACGTTTCATTCAATGCGGTGGTACCGACCCGGGCGGGTTGAACCCTACCACCTAGTAAGGTAAGAAGGGAAGGGACCTACAGTTTTACGTGGAATCCGAACCACGGTCAGCCTCCAACGGTCGAGCGGTCACCCATCTAAGTACTGACCGGCCCAGCGTTGCTTAACCATCAATAGCGACAGTCGACTGTCTGCACCACTGAGCTATCGAGGCTGACAATAAATAAAATTAAAATAACTACAAGGCATTGCTGACGCTATAAATATTCAGATGTAGATCGCAGATATCTGACCAGTATCGGACGGTACGCTCCGGAGCGGAATAGCAACGCGAAAGCGATATTCATCATAGTTTGTTCTCTCTTTCCTCCTACTGATCGATATTAATTTATAAATCGGATAACGGAGCATTCGCATCTAATATGTACGGTGAGAACATTTGTCATTCACACTTTCATGACATTTGAATGTCAGACGAGCAGTTGTGTGAAAGTTGATGGTTCACTGCTTTAAACGCGTCAATTTTATTACAATCAAGTTGAAACCATAGTCTTTATAAAGACAGCTAAAGATAGTCACATGAAGATTGAAAATAATGACGACGTCTGCGATGCTCTCCCAACGTTGACAAATCCGATCCATTTAAATATTATTTGACTTAACAAAAACTGGATCCCATATGAAAATAAACGACTTGTCTCCAAAATCAATAACTCGAGAGTCGCGGGCGCAGGAGAGGCGAGCAAACATAATAAAAATGTGATCCGTCCCGCGCAATCATATTTCATCATCGAATCAGGAAGATCTGTCGACCTCTTGCGCACTTTATTCGTCATTTAATAGCATTTATTCCTCCTTAACGTTGAGATTTATTATGTCTTGGACGTTCAGTGTTTTGTAGCTTCTTCGATCACATTCGTTCATTCTACCCGCAGGTACCTCTTTCTTTATGATTTAGGTTGACTGGAAGAAATAACTTACAGTGACAAATCTGCCTTTTCACGCTCTTGCGCTTTCATTATTTATTTTTGTGTATTGTTTTTTTTCTTTAATTGTTTTTTTTTTTGGGAAGCGCGACATATGGCGCGCGCCAGACTAACTCAGAGGTGTAGTCCGACGGCGGCGCTCACAGGCATTCGGATATTTACGGGGGCTGCGAATACCACGTCGTCCAGCAATGTGAAGGTGCACCTTCACTATTGAAGGACCCCACCAGACTGTACATTGGAGGGGAAAAAGGTGGGATTGTGTGCTATAAAGAGAATCTGTTCTGTTTAATCTCGCATAATATCGAGTACCTGGGCGGCGAGCTCGGCGTCAACACCTATCTAGATAAACTTGAAAAAAATAACATTATCTAAATACAAAATTTAATCTAAATCGTTAGAGCTGTTTCCGAGAAACCAATTATATATACACCATGACAAACTAATGTAAACAAATAATATTTATTCATAATATAGATAATTAATTACTGAAGACGGCATTCGCCGAAATATATAAAATAAAATGAAAAAACATGTGTTCTTTTTAAATAAATATTTAGGTATATATATACAAGTTTAGCTCACTTAAAGTAATAGGATATGCCAAAGTCAAGGTATTCGATAGATAGAGTACGTTCCAAATGCCACACCGTGTAGGTTACTGACACACAGCTTTTAAAGCACCCTCGCTAAGGTTATCAAAATTTACCAGCGCTGTTTTCGCTGTGGGGTTACGATCGAGGTGTCGCATTCGATTTGTAAAATTTGAATATAGTACGTCACGTGACCGCGGGGCGCCGCGACAACGCATTTACAAACAATGGCGGCGCAGCGGAGAAAAAAAGTCGAATTTGCGGTTAAATCTATTTTGGGTGGTTTTATATTCATTAAAAACCCACAGGTGTCATCCTCCCATTCAATGCGGTGTGATGATGTTTTTTTAATGTTTTTGATTTGGTTTTGACGTTTGGCTTCCTCTCAACGATGATATCATCTAGGAGATATCATCTCCTTGATAGTTTTTCTAGTTCTCTTCTAGGTTAGTAGTCCACGGCCAGTGCATTGGGGTCTATTTCATGAAATCCATCCCATGCGTCTTTGTAGTTGCTGTTCGCTCACTCCATCCATTTTCTTCATCTCAATGTTATCCATCTGTTTGTTTGTTCTTATCATCATTAGGTACTTACTTACTACCATATAAACTTCAACAAATTGAAACCTTGTGGACATTACAACTTGTTTTGTATTTTATTCCCGTGTTTTTTATTATGGAACCTGACTTCGTTAGGTACACCTAGGGCTGCTGTGTAACGTAGGATTAAAAGAAGTTTCCCTAAGAAGAACTCCGGATTTTTATACAAAAACCCGAACTTTTTAACCCCCGATACAAAAAGAGGGCTGTTATAAGATGAACGCGTGTGTGTATGTGAGTATGTGTGTGTCTGTGGCATCGTAGCTCCCAAACGGATGGACCAATTTGGATGCGGTTTTTTTATTAGAAAGCTGGTTTAATCGGGATTTTCGGGATGGTTCTTAACTATGTTTGTAATCAAGTAATTAAGTAATAAAACAATTGTATCTTAAAAAGTGGACCGATTTGATTAATGTAAACCAACATGGGTGGCTGTGCCGAGAGAACAATGGTGCAGTCGACAGAGCCAAAATCGCGAAACCACGCTCAGTTAGGTAGGCAGGCATGGCCATGCCAGCAGATTTGCGGACTGTTGTTAGGCTGTCTGGCATGACGACATTTGAAGACACCCAAGTTAAAGGATTCGGGAAGAACTTATTGGAACTAGATATCACGTCGGGAGTCGGGAGTCAGTGTGTCGTATACATACTTATCTCTATATTGTGTAATGTTTACTATGTGTATATCAATATTTTAAACGTTTAATTGCTTTCGTTGGCTTCCCGAATTAAATAATAAAAATAAAGACAGAGCACACGACACGACATACATCGCGTCCGACAGTCGTTGTCGTCCGGATGAGTAATAGTGCGGGGGCATCGGGACGATGGGTGCTCGATAAAATAACATTACTCGGTCAAGTATCGACGCCATCGATTAATAACGATGAGATCTTCATCGATATCGATGCACAGGCATGGGAAGATGGTAGACTCGACGTGATATAGTGAAGGTGATCATATTTTGAGAGCGTTTTAACTGTCTCAGGCTTCTTGCTTTTCTTTTATTGATTAGCTCAATAAAAAAAAAACAAGAAATGGTATGTTTGTTAAATAGTAAAATTATTTTTCTAGAAGCATTATGCCCACATGGTATAGCTCTATCTATGGTATATATAAAATTTTCTTTCCTAAGCTAGTGAGTGAATATATTTAGAAAAGAGTAGATAAGTAAAGAACATCTAAAGTAGAGTCGATGAGGTTAAACTATATTATGAAGATATTCTGACAACAAGACGAAATCAGACCACGCCAAGGAGTGACCTTCGGGCAGTGGGGTTCCAAATTTGACTACACGTAAGGGCGAGAGAAACATCCGTTTGGACGACCATTTTGCTATTATACGAATTTTCCAAGGTTATCCTACTAATATCTACCCAAATTATTTAAGTAATTTGATCCTAATACTTCATTTGATGACACGTGCAAGATGCTTTGATTATGGGGACAGAGAATTTCGATAAAATCTTCAAATGCTAAGCATGCCCGCTCTAAGACTTTTTAAGTCTGCCCAGGTCGCGGGTATCAGACGGACATCATCATCGACCCACATTGCTGGGATGATCCCATAACGTGAATAAATGACTCGCCTCTTGGACCCTGCTCGTTGTGTGCATACTCTTAGCGCCACCTCTCGTACCACGCGTATGCGTATCAAATTCATCTGGTTACGAACACAATGAAGTAGTACTTTGTTGGTAAAATAATAATAATTACGTAAGAAGACATAACCGAATGATGATCAGGATCACACACAATGTTTTTAAATGTTGGCATATCTTGAGTTAGGACCGGAGTTTGAAACGTAGTGTTTGCTGTAGAGATTTTTATAACAGAAGCATTTTAGTGCATCCACGGTCTACCTGCACCCCATTTCATCAAACAACAGCAGCGTCACTAGAAACCTTGGACAGTCTTCTTACATTGTATGGCTAATTAGAAGCCCATACACAGCATGGAGACGATCAAAGGACTGATAATAACGGCGAATGAAAACATCGACTCGGTTGAACATTTCTCATTCGCGAATGCTTTAGAGAATGATGCTTCTATACAGATGATCAAGCCGCGTCTGATTGATGTTCTGAATAGATGCTTATCTTACAATTTTGCAATTTACTCCACAGGATTGCTTGATTATGGTCTCGCTCACGTATCTCTGGCATTAACTGAACCATTAAAATCATTCTCGTATCTAGGTACCCCGTTAGGCGTTATGGTTTGTCTGGAGAAATGTCGCAGTACACATCGATTGATGTAATTAGCATTTTCCAACGATGTGCCACTTCTTGAGCAATGGCTGCTTCCTGCACGCGATATCACATTTAAAACAGGCGGATAGATATGAAACACGCTTGGAAAATCGTGGCGCTTGATCTCATAACTGCTTATATTATTAACATTTTCTCCGATAGCAGCGCTCATGAAACAGTAATAGCTAATAGTTGTCGTAGCTTCCGTATAATTAGGAGCGTCTAAACGAGTACCTGCTTCTGCTGGCACCGCTACGGCTGTTTAATTCATACTTATTTAGCGCCTGGTAATGGTAGCGCTGCATTCGCTTCAGGCGTCGTCGATGCGACGACGTCCTGCTACCGTGTGAAGGTTTAGTGACAACTAACAGCCTATCTATACATTTGCTTCAACTATACACTATTGCACTACACGAATTCGATTATTTTTAAATTTCCCTCGATTGAAATTCTGATAAGATAAATATCAGGTTAAATCATCTTTCCCAGCCACGGCATCCTCATACGCGTCCGTTTGATGTAAACATGATCTAGAAAACATATTTCAGTATGTATGGTTTGAAAAAAATTATTGTCGAACGGCACACATTGGTGCTAACGAACCAGCAAAGATAAATAAGAATTGTACGCACTGACGGCAGCAGAAACCTTTGGCCAAAAGTCACATAGAATAAAGTAGTCGGGTTAAAAGAGGAATTCGATGTTGATGTTAAACATGATCCGCTCAAAGGGTCTGACAAAGTAATTTCTCTTTGTGCCAAATGTATCCTTGCGGTGCGCAGTAGCAAATGGATGAATGAAGCTCACTTGGATAATAAAGACTGAATACGAGGTGTGTAAAGCATTTGCGTTGTGTCGCACGACCGACGCGACGTTTCCATGTGATGTCGTAAACGCTTCGGTCGCGGTGCTATTGGTGTCAGGTAGCGGTTTGCTCGCCGCTTATCTTTATGTGACTGTGTATTTCGGATTTATCGCGCTTTTCAATTGCTACGTGTGTGATTTCTAGCGTTGCCTAGTTTGCACGAGCGATAAACTGTTTGAAATATTTAGTTGTAACATTAACACGTTCGGTTACTTCAGTTGATTTTTAGTGTAGTTATTTTTAAGATTAGACAGACGTTGACAAATTTATTTTCAACTCCGCTCCGATCTGGAGCATCTGAAATATTTCTTACATCAATTATCTTTTATTATTATGTTTGCTTGTTATAGATAGATGCTTCTACATAACATTAAGTATGTTTGAACTGTCTATTCAGTATCAAAGTAGCTATTCCCCTCAAAATGCTTCACTTTATTTTCGTTTTCTATCAATAGAAGAAACATAAATTGTAAGCGACGTACTTGCTTAGTATCAATAAATACGAAACCGTTAATCATATGTTTGTACCTGTATTTTACGAATGTTATTTACGTTTTAAATTGGTTCGAGTATTGGCACGGACTGCTGTCTTTGGTTTGGCAATACCTATTCCTTCAGCACCTTCGTAGTCTTGGAGTCATAGGTTTCTGCGCTTAGCAGAATCACAAGACATGTTACTCTGTTGCCGATGGTACAGTTATCCTATAAGTTTCCTCGGCTGGGCCGCGGCCGCCACACATCTTCCGTGAATTGAGCTGTACTTGTGGCTTCCCAAGTGCTCTCGGTAGGTTAGACGTTGTTTATTGGTCGTGCAGACCGCAGCTCGAAACCCGTGTTTGTAATTAAGCCAGCCAATAGCGCGGTTTTGCCATAACTTCGTTTAATGTCGATAGATGCGCTGTGGGGTCTACTTTGTATGTAAGTTTATCTATTGTTGCACCTAGCGCATGACCGATGCTATTGGCGGCCATTTTCTCTCTGTATGCAACAATTTTGAGCCCTTCTTTTATGTATATCTTTCGATTGTTGTCAGGCAGGCGTAGACTCTACGGCATTCTCTTTTTAATTTGGCATCTTATATTGAAGGTTGAAAACCATTAGGACGATCCTGAGATCGGACGAGACTGCAGCTCGGAACAGCAGACATTTGATGCGGTCGTACTACTAGTGGAGGTTCTTTAGACAACATATGTATCGTCTTCCGGGTCTTGCTTGCGTTGCCCTGCGTTGGACCTTCCCTAGGACATAAACTCAGTAATGGTTGGTGACACATGATTGCTTTGTTTTGTTTCGATGCGAGAATTTACAAAACAGCCGCAATTTGGTTTAATACTTCCTCCACTGAGTGATTGAACAAACACGGCGTCTTCGGAAAACCCGATGCGAGCTCAGTCGAGTCGCGCCGCGCCGCGTCCGGAGTTTCAATACTTATTGATACATGGAAGAGCAATAAGTCAATATTGTGTCGTCCAGCCAGCACTCACATCGCATTAATAAAATGGGGCGCGTTTCCTGCGTTAGGTAATAAAGGCGACATGACAAATAGTTACGAAAAGATAATACTGTTCACTCTTAATGGTGTTTGGATTCGATATTTATTTAATGTTTCGAGCTGGCTTTCGTAAGAGAACAGGAAAATTCTATTTGAACACGCTCCGACGATCCGAGTGACACGACTGTGTCACACATATCAACTCGATTGATGTTCTGGGTAATTTGATGATTTCACGAACGATTGAGGAAATAATTATCATGAGTCATGCAAAATAGATTAAGCTAAGGCAGAAGACGATACAGAAATGTATATTGATCTATTGTTAATAATTATTGAAGTGGATGAAAATTTAAAACACAGCAACATTGAAAGAAGTTAGGCAAATATAGGATAGACTATTTGAGTCAAATAGAATATGAATGAAGACAAAAGCTATCGGAACCAGATTATCCATTCATTACACTACGCCACCAGCCTGTTACCCAATATTCTCGAGTTGGGCAGTGGACAAATATTGGTCTTAAGGCGACACACTCGCCGGATGTCTTCGCGCGTCACTTCCTACGGCTTTTATAAGATTCACCGTTAATTGCTTTGTGCAAGATTCGTAATTTCGTTCGACATTCGTGGAACAAGATGGGGGCGCCTTTATTTGTATTGGCCAGACGCTCGGATATGTTTGATTGCGCAAATTGACAGTTTCTGTGCTAACACGCTAATGAGGATACGATAGTGATGATATATGATTGCGAGTTGTTTTCTATTGCAAATTATACACCTGGCTATGTGTGCATTGGCACGATGCTGGCTCATGTTTTCCAACAGAGTGGTGATGTGTGTCTTTCTCATCTCGATTTCTATCTTCGTTGTTTCATAACATGTGCTATTAATCGAAAGTTTATTAATGTGTGTTTTGCGCAATGAAGCCATTGCTTTTGCTGAAATTGGCATGCTGAAAGTATTATTCATACAATCATGAAATTATGAACACTGGTCGTACGAGCACAAAACCGGCGAAGATCTACTCGTAAAAACCATAAAAATCTGGGTATCGCACCATATCGATAAGGCCATCAAATATCACAAATACTCCGAACTCCATCAAAGGTGAGACAATAAAATCGATTAGTTATTGTTCTAGAAGTTGTAGAAATAAAGCAATAAACGGGAATGCGGCGAGTGCTACAAGGAGAGCGGTGTCGCCGTGAGAACTGTCAATATTTGAGCACGCGACCGACTCGGCTCGTCTGAATAGACCACGCCACGCTACGTGCGCCCGAAACTGTCTCACTCGACAGTTGACTTGCGTGAATCATTCACTTGCATTGCACGCTTGTTTCGAATGTTTTCGTTTGCTAAAGAGATAAACGATTTCCAATGTTGGCTGATTTTCGATGTTGAATGTGCGGGGAAAAGATTCAGCGATTCTTTCGAGAAATTTGCATGCTACATTCTGTTGAAAAGAAAAGAAAAGCATTGCGCTTGGGTGTTCTTAAGAAATGTCGATTGACAAGGCATTGCAAGCGAGACCCTTCGGTGCAGAAGATTAACAAAGTAGTGGTGAAGAAACGGGATCCCGAAAACGTGTAATGGATTGGATAGAAGTGAAGAAAATAAAGAAGGATATGAGGAGACAACTACAAAACAAATCCAAATAACTAGTATATCCATCTAACTAGTTCACAGACGAATGAAGACCATTTGTTGTCTGTTCTTAAAGGGCAGATACCTACACGCTGTCACGCATGTACTGGCTGGTAACTAGAGTAATGCAACAAGCTAGTAAATGACATGATTATAAATGTACATGGCTCTTTGAAAGTACACGCGAGAGTAACCTGAAGATTGAATTGAATAATGGTTTAATCTAACCGAATATCTACATTTCATTGGTTGTGAAATTTTGCGTCGATGTTTGCGTAAAATTGGATAAATACCACATACGAAGGTAAGGTCATATTTGCCAGATGTCGCCGATAATCACACGGCTTCATTATCTCGATAGTAATGTGCAAGAACTCGTTTTTATTTGCGCTTTCTACACCGAAAATAAATATGTATAAAGGTACAGCGATGTCGGGGGAATGTGGCACGCGTCAATCAGACAGGCGCTCACGAAACTTCGACGATTTGTCATTCCCATCCGAGTACATACACGGTAAGCTTAGGTTAATACGTTGAGTAGAATCACGTACGAGAAAGTGTAGCCTCTCGAACGAGAAAGCTCCATGAAGTTTCTTACGCACCAGAAAACCCAACCTCCTGTTTGTATCTTGATTCATGTCGTCTTGGTGAAAATCATATGATTCAGAATTCTCTTTCGAGCGTGCAACTTCGCACCGTCTCCTCGTTCTCAGAGAGGGCTATCCCCCACAAACAATTTTTTTTTTCATTATGAGTCCATGGGCGTCGTTAGACACCTTATGGGTGGCTCGGCGCCATATGTCGCGCTTTCAATAAAAAAAAGAGTTCAAATTTTGTGCATTTGTGCATCTTCTTCTGACTTTTGTGCATCCCGTTATTCCATTACCGAATCGCACCGTCATGTTGCGCAAATTTCAAAGAAAACGACGAACATCTGTGCGAATCCATTTTCACGAGATTGATTTAAACATCGACCGAAAGCTCGAAAAGGTCGGTTCTCGCATACTGTAAGTCGCATAGTGTAAACATTTCATTATTAGCCCGCGCGCTTCGCCTCGCCTCGCGCATCCGTTTCTGTGACAGTAATTAACAGATAGGCACTCCTTCCGACACTTTCTTCTCTTTGTCTAGAAATTTTGGCTGAATATTATCATTACAATTGGATTCCTTGTTCTTTGTCGTCGCTCGGTTCCGCTTGGATTTGTTGCGACTAACGGTCGCACACATTCCGCTTAGCGACGTGTCTTTTGTGAAATCGTATGAAACAACATTGTTTTTCTTGAACTCGCGATGGACCATTTTCTTTGGTTCAAAATTGTTGAGCGCACATTGGCTTGTTTTATATCATGTTATTCATGTTATATTCTAAACAACTTTTTGTTATGAAGTGAAAAATTTACCAATTTCTCCATACTATTTTTATCGTGAATAAAAAAAAGTTATGGCCCCAGACGAATCGCATTACTAATCAGAATTGAAAAGTTGTAGGTGAAAGTGGTTTAATATGACGATGATAAGATCGTCTGTTAAATTGCATATTGTCTCATCGTTAATTTCACAGATATTTCAGAAGACGATATTTTTCTTTGCCATTGAAGAAGAGCTTGAGCTATTTCCGTCTGAACTAAAAATAACAAAACGCTCTTTGTCTTCGACCTATACATGTTTAAAATATAAAAAAAAACATGGGAGAATAGCGCATTAGAAAATATGGTCTCTTATATTATAAATATTATAATGCTTATTAGAAAAATGCAAATCGAAAATCATTGGAAAAAATGCATCCCGATCAAGATTCGAACCTGGGTCTCTGGCTTGAGCCGCCAACGCGATAACCAACTACGCAACCGGGCCGTGACGTTTATCTCCAAATTTTCGATCTTATTGCACCTTCATGCATGATGTCGCATAATTTTTGCGACGGTTCGAATCCTGGTCGGGATGTATTTTTTCCAATGATTTCGATTTGCATTTTTCTAATATATACAGGATGTATAAGGATAGGATTTCGAAACGTCAGGGTTGGAAAGGGGCCCATATTTGAAGACGAAAAGCTCTGAAACTTTTTCCCAGATTCGATCATTTTACAGTACTTTTTGGTGAAAATCTATTCTTCAAGATTTGGTGGATGGTTAACGTCCGCCTTTAATAAATAAAAAATAAATTCTAACTCATGAATAAAAATGGGTAGGTTGCATACATAACTAGTACAATTGAACTGCGTGTAGGTAAATTCCAAACACTGAAAGTTCAATGACCTCAAAAGAAAAAGAGGATTGAATTAGTTCACTGCACCCTCTAATCTCACTGTCCATCGAGTTTTTATTACAATTTCCAACTTGTGTATGACCAAAAAAACAACGGAATTTCGATTTGAGTGATAAGGATTTTTTTCTTCTAATAATGAGTACTTTCTATTCCTGAAGTTTCTCAAACCTATCCTGATACACCCTGTATAAAGCGAGTACGTTCTTAGTACTAACATATAAACATAAAATATTATAATTCTTGCTTACTATTTACGCGCAGCTCTGTATAGTTCAGGTGTTGTGACTGTTGTGAGCTGCGTAGTCGCTGATGTTCCTAGTTCGATGAACGCTGCTGTGGCGAGTTTTCGCGCCATTAGCGCAGCCATGTTTGTTTACGCCGCGGGCCGTGTCGCGGCTGCCATTGAGCGTGCGGCGTGAATGAGTAGCATGTCGTCGAGAGGTTTACGCCTATTGTGTGAAAAGCGGATTTTTCTTCGCTGCTCAAATACAATGCAGTGATGGTTTCATCCCCGGCTCTCGACTTCGGTCGGGGGCTCCTTCGGGTGGACGGGTGGTGGCTCGGATCGGCTGGGGAAAGGCTTCAGTCTGTGTTTCCCATGGGATTTATTTCGGAAGAACTGTACAGCTATGGGGCCTTGATCTGGCATACATGATCACTGTACTCGCAAGAGTGCAGGGATAGACGTCTGGATTTTATAGCCGCAAGGCTGGTATTTCTGGACGTCTATAAACAAAACGTAAGAGAGATTATCTGATAGTATATCCCTGTTCAAATACAAGTAAAAGTCAACTTCGGCTTCGAAGCTAATCTTGAATATCCGAAATTTCTTTTGAGTATCCTTCCTTGTGCACCTAGACTTAAGATATAGACGGAAATCGTCAGCCTCGGTAGCTCAGTGGTGCGGTCGGTCGACTGTTGTTAAGCACACCTAGGCGCGGTCAGTACTTGGATGGGTGACCGCTCGACCGTTGGAGGCTGACCGTGGTTCAGATTCCACGTAAAATATAGATCCATTCCCTTCTTACCTTACTAGGTGGTAGGGTTTATTCCGCCCAGATTGGTAGCACCGCACTGAATTAAACGTCGGTCGAAACGACTAACCGTCCAGTTCAGTGTAGCCGACATGAAATGAAGAGAAGCACTGACATGGCACCTAGTTTACCCAGATGCTATAGGCTGACACGGATGTTGTAGGTGGTGTAGCAATCCGTGTCAGTTTCCATAAAAAAAATTATTGCTCAACACACATAGAATACAGTTATTTATTATACATTCTCACAACTATAGGTGCTCTGGCCAGGATCCATCTCTTTTCTATCGACATGAAACAGACAAGGATAGGTCTCGATAGTGCATGCTCGAAGCGTTGGGGTACATCGCTCTCTGCGACTGCGAGCCTTAATAAAATATCCTATTGAAATTTGCCGTCTAGCCTTTGCAAATTGTCTTACTTGCCTATGGTTAATTCTAATCTTTGAAAGACGTCACCTCCGAAGGACTTCATATCGTCATAAAGGAAGTCAGTGAATGTGAAAAGGAACAGTTAAAGGAAACCTCACACGGAGCTCAGATATTTGCATGACCTGCATGAGTCAATGTGCGCTTTGTTGATCCCACAAGTTTTAATGTTTGTCCAAACATCAAGTTGGCACGCTTGACGAAAGCATTACTCATAAATCCGATATTTTATTGCATCTGTCAAATCAGTATGTCACGCCGGATTTTAACAGGTTTGTTCACGGGGTTTGTTCAATAGTCACATTCTAAATTGACTTCGGTATGCCGCGTTTACGGCGGAACCTGCACTGGCATTTGTCATTCCATTTGGAATACGATTGGTCATAAGCGCTATTCAATATTCAGTTGTCTGTCACTGCGCTGATGGAATGACGAGGTAGCCAATGCGGAAATGTCTTGCAAATCAATTTACTTGCTGCTGTCGATCGATTGTTTGTCGACAACAATGTGTGTTGGGAGCAGTGGTTGAGAGAGTGTTCACCGGGCTTCCTGCTCAGATTGGTAAGTTGTCGTTACCACAACACTACTTTCCAATAACATTTGCTTTATAGGTAGGTAGACTACGTGACCAACACTATTCTGATCGTGTGATTTAACTTCTTCCTTATTTTAAATTATACTCAGCTCTAAAATATTCTGTCCTTCTGCTATTCCGGAAGGTTTTTAGAAATAACACTGAGGAGTTGACAGAAGACTTTGACCGTTACTTAGCTGCCCCTTTCCCCGGCTATCTCGATGTCTCCTGCTGTGTCAGGGTAGTGGCTAATAATAATAAGAGAGGATCGAGTGGTGATGGTGATATCGGCATCGACTGCGGCCGCAGGTCGCTGTGTCCACATTAGCGCTTCGGCAGTGAGCTGAGTGTGTGCAAACATGGAAGGGTCGTCCGAAGCGATCTGATGAAATATACAAAGCCTTTTAGTTCCCTCGGAATTAAATGAAGGCGCAGGATCGTAATGTAAACAGGCGCTGTTTGTCGAGGCAGAAACCTGTTGCTTTGTGGACGAGCACCTCGATCGAAGGACTCTTTGTGGGCACTGGGCGCGAGTCGCATTGTGTGGAGTTATTGCGGAGGTTTTACGTTCGCCGGCGTTAATTTTACTGTCGCTATTAATGTCAATGCAACTTTGTCCTATTGCCAAGTCTCGATTCTATGCGGATATTGTACAACTAAGTTGCGAATTGATTAATTCTTCTTTCGATCTACGTCTGCATTTGCTTTTATCACTCTAAGCTTCCGTGATAAAAGATTGTGTGTTTCTTCTATAACATTATATGATTCAATAGTTTCTAGCGCATTATTGACATTGTCAATATGAGTATGTCTCTTCAATTTGTCTTGCCGGTCGTCAATATTCCAGGCACGTTCTTCGAAGTTTCGCTCTCTTTAATATTGTAATTTGCGAGTGCCGTGTATGTACCGCGTACTGCGTAATGCGTGCCAGCCCGATGTGTCGGCTCTTCCCTACATTCCGGCCCGCGACGCTAACACTCGCTAATAGGTGGAACAAAGGAACTGCGAGTCCTGAGTCCCGAGGAATGCTAATATCCCGCCGCCTTTCTTCAGCCGACTCGATGTGCGGTACATTTCCATATTAAAGTTAACACATCTCTTAATGTCGAACATTTTATTACTTCACGTCGGTCCGGCGACTGCGCACATAACGAGACAAATAGTTTTTCATCGCAGGTTTCTATTTGATTACGTCGAGTCGGTTGCGCGCCATAAAAATGTGTCGGCTGCCTCGTCGCTAAAGAGTAAACATGCTTATTATGATTCTATCACAAATATTACATTGTATAAACCGCCGTCTTATTCCGAACTTCGTCATCGTCTATTATCTCTCAGTACGATCAATTCTGAACCTTGGGCCCGAGTCGGTAAGAACTCTTTAGCACTGTCGCAGCGGTGAGCTCGGGAGTGTCTACAGACGTGTTAATCGGTCCGCTGCTGTGTCCAGACTCCCCTCTATTAGAGCAAGCAATTGGCGCGTCCAGGTCAGCGCCGCCGGTTCCCAGAACGGGTACCTTCTTTGCTCCGGAGCGGTGTTTGCTCTACATATAAACGAGCGGTAGTCAGTTTAATGGGCTCTGTGTGCGCGATTGAATCGTCGCTTTGAGCGGTCACTTTTACTTTTCAGGAGGAAAGGCTCCATACGATAATTGTATTAATAGGTTGGAGGGATATCGGTGCCGTTTGAGCGGTATCGGAATGTCTCTTGGTCATTTGACGAACATCGTGACTTTTGGGTGAAATGTATCTAGTCGTGATGTCTGAGTTAATACCGTTAGTACATTGATATTAAACTTGGAGAATGAAATGCGACCGAACTCGTGTTCAAACGTTTGTGTTATATTCTTGAGAAATTCACACATTATCAATATGATACCTATGGCTTATTTTATTGTTATGTTTTCCGTGCTTATTTTTCATTACTTAACATACTATATTTATATACATATTAAATCTGATTTCCAATAATATTTTAATTTTAATTTTCATCAACGTACTAATTTTTGATCTCGTCTTGATTTCATCACATTGATTGTCTGCGAGGTATTTGACGAATGATGTAATTGCCTTTCTAATGAAAGAAATGATGCCTTCGTTTTCTTGACGCCATTTTCCCGATAAATATTGTCTCAGCCTCGTTTCGCATTGTTTTCTTGTTCTTCAGAGTCCAACCAACTCCATGACTCAGCGCGAGTTCGCTTTATCAAATTATCACAATTCTGGTACAGTTATGTTTTATAATAAAATCACTCGCTTACAACTCGGAAGGTGTCAACACACACCGCTAACTCACGATAACGCGATCTGTTAGCATCTCTGGCCGTTGCAGCTTCGTCATGCCTTGTCCATGGTTTGATAATTTTGCCATTTTCTCTAATAAGTGCATCTGTCATTTATTCTCTTTTATCCCTTCTCTAGCATTTATCAAATATATTTCTTACAAATCATACAACTTAACGTACATCGTTTATATGTATGTATATCCGCTTATACGACTTCTTCTTCTTTTTTTTTTAAGATGGCAGACGAACGAATATGGACTTGTTTATTACTGAAAGTAATTATAAATTAAAATAAGTGATTATAAATTTGTACCAGGCGCTGCACTGTATACATTTATAATTACTTACAATTAAACAAAATCATTTTGAAAAGAACGAAACATTTGAACCTACTTGTTTGCTTGCATGCACAAATTCTGGTAGACACACAATTTAGAACGACTTAAAACATGAAGTTGCAGTGGTAGATATCTAGAAATTTTATCGTTAAAGACCATCATCATCAGCCTGTATCGGTCCACTGCTGGACATAGGCCTCTCCCAAGGCACGCCACCACACGCGGTCTTCTGCTCTTCTCATTCATCCACTCCCGGCTACCTTTTTTAGGTCATCTGTCCACCTAGCCGGGGGGCGTCCCACGCTACGTTTGCTTGTACGTGGCCTCCATTTGAGCACCCGTCTACCCCATCGGTTGTCGGGTCTGCGACAGATGTGCCCAGCCCACTGCCACTTCAGCTTGCTTATTTTCTTAGCAATGTCGACTACCTTAGTTCTTTGACGTATCACGTCGTTACGGATTTTATCGGTCAAAGAAATGCCGAGCATTGCTCTTTCCATAGCTCGCTGAGCGACTTTAAATTTGTGGACCAGGCCCATCGTCAGGGTCCACGTTTCCGCTCTGTACGTCATTACTGGCAGAACGCACTGATTGAAAACCTTCGTCTTCAATGACTGTGGGATGGAGGATGAAAAGATGTGGCGGAGTTTCCCAAATGCCGCCCAGCCTAGCTGAATCCTTCTGTTGGCCTCCTTGTCAAAGTTGTGCTTCCCTAGCTGGATGGTTTGTCCAAGATAGACATAATCCTGCACAACTTCGAGGGTCGCCTCTCCAACTGTTACGTGCCGCGGGACGACGTGTTCGTTGAACATGACTTTCGTCTTGTCCAAATTCATCCCGAGGCCGACTCGGCGGGAGGCGCCATTGAGGCCGTTCAGCTTGTGATTCAGCTCCTCCAGCGATTCGCCTATCACGACTATGTCATTTGCGAAGCGTAGGTGTGAAATGTACTCGCCGTTAGTATTGATGCCGTGCTTTCCCCAATCCAGCAGCTTGAATATATCTTCCAATGCATTCGTAAACAGTTTCGGAGATATAACATCTCCCTGTCTGACTCCACGATGCAGTTGGATAGGTTTCGTCTGCTGGTCCTGTATTTGTACGGTCATTGTCGCGGCACTATAAAGACATTTCAGCACCTCAATGTATCGCTAATCGGTTTGGCATCGCTGTAAGGATTCCATAACAGCCCAGGTTTCGATAGAGTCAAAGGCTTTCTCGTAGTCCATCACGCTAGCGTAAATATAAGCCTAGCAGTAGGGTAAAAAGTGATCAATCAAATGAATCTCTTCTGTCCTACAGTTTCGAGTAGTAACTACTTAGTGCACAAAAGTTTTGTGGACACGAAAGTTTGTCAAGCACCCGTTGAAGAGGTGTTTTATTTGATCAGAAAATGCTTCCAACAATAACGTTAAACAACAGATAAACAGTATCTGCTTATGTACACCTGTATAGATATAAAATTACCATCGCATTGTTCGAGAAGGCAAACTCCTTCAGCTTGTAAGGAAGGAGTTGTAAGAGCCGACACCGAACTGGCTCCCGACCGGTAGCCAAGGGGCCCTCAATTATGCCAATACGATCGCTGTTATTCAGTATTATTTTTATCATTTTACTTTTATTATTATTCCCTCATTATTATATTATATTGCCGACTTATTATCGGAGAAATGTTTCGTTCAGTTAAACGGTGTGGCCTTCGGCTGGTGCTCCGCCGCACGCAACCCGATCGCTAAAATCCCATCCTCTTTTGCTTTTATTGGCTTTGTCTTTTGAATTTTGACTTTCTCAGGAGACTCGGAATGTTGGGAGGCTACCGACGGGGCTTCCTTTAGTTGCTGAGGGTTTTTTGTCTGGTAACCTCATGTATCCTCGTCTGATTTGCTTTTGATCGTTGTCGGTTATTGTAACTGTGATGCTTGAATTTTCGTAAATAAAATTGTTATCACACACTTTGGATCTGTTTTATCTTTGTCTTGCAATGTCTTAAGTTCTTTCAACTTTATAGTATTTATCAAATACTGTCAATGTTGTTAACTTCAACATCAAAATCTCCTTTTATGCTTTCTTTCTATCTCTTGCAGTCTTTTTTCTTTTTCTTTGCAGTTTCTATCGAAGTCTTTCAATTTCAATTTAATTTATGTCCCCACCCGTCATGCCAGTATACATCACATCGGCAGCATCACACCGATTCTTCTTGAGATGAATCAAGTGGGATGACGTGAATAAAAAAGTGGCTTCGTTTAAATCGTTCTCGCCGTACGAAGCAGCCGATCACGCAATTTCACGAGACAGTGGTGCAAACTTTACTTACTCTTTTACAATATCGATACTATTCTGTATCGTTTTATCGCAGTGTTTTCTATTTACGGGGTCGGGAAATAATCATTTCGTAGTGTCAAGTAATGCAGTATCTCATCTGTGCTAATGCTCTTTAGAAATTAACACATTTGTAACAGCATATTTTATATGCTTATTCCTCTTTGATCTTTATGATTGATTGATTATATTTGTAAAGTATATTATAATTTGTTTATTTGTGTATTTTATTAATGTGATTTTTAACTTATTATGTATGTTGCGCATGTGCTGATCCACATTCCAAAGGTTAGTTTGTAAAGATTGCTACATTGCATTAAACTCGCCTTTTGTGTTCCATATTTCTATGGTGTGCAAAAAATTATATTTGATTTGATTTGACTTATGTACTTAGTTTGAATAAAATTCACTTTTACGCCTCATCCAAACATTGGTATCGGATTATGTCAACGTTCAAAGTTTGTAAGTGCGTTTGTCTGTATTCTCATAATGGTTGTCTAATGTCCGTGTGATCTTTCTTTTGTCCATATCATATCCAGATCATATTTAATTATTTCTCTGGCATTTACATATGGTAAATTTAGTCCTTTCATTAAATGTTACATTATATATATTTTAAATTCATTACTCTCACCAATAAGGCAGCGATTGCCTGCAGTGAGGTACTGTTATCGTCCGTCCAATTGGTCCTCAACCCGGTTTGGCATAGCCGCCACGTGGTTTAATTGGCCGAGTTAAACGTCCACGTTGGAGCTCCGCCGCGTATAAGATCAGTTGAAGAATAATTTGAGTTTATCGTACGAAAACGAACACATCTCATGAGTGGTCGAGCTAATAGGAGCAGAATTAAATGCGTTTTTCCTGCGATTAACTTATGTATTTAAATTAATAATTTCGTTTGATACACAATAATTCTGCTACTTGCACCGGGCCAATCATCGTCCCGTCATTATATATAACACACGAATATAAAGAGTTAATAAACTTTTCAAACAGAAATATAATTATAAACAGGTTGCTTTCTATCGTGTGAACGAGAAATGAATGAAGATTATGTTTACTTCGTCATAAGAAATTAGATTATTGAAGAATTACCTAAATTTTAGAGTGGCTAATATGATGTAGATAATATTTCTGGTGACAATGCTGGAGTGGAGCATTGTCGTTAAACTAGGGCTTAATTAAATTTCAATGCTGTAGAATTTATTAAATGTAAAACATTTGTATAGGTATACTTAAATCTAGGCCTTCTTTGGCCAACCTTTCTGGTAAAGACGAATATAAAATGATTCAACTTCTATCGATTCTACTGTTTTCGTTTTACTGTTCGTAAAATTGAGCTTGATACGCGTGACATATGTCAGAGTGGCTCGAATAGTGCTCATATAGTGACCTACCAATTACCATACATAATAATGAAAAAATTTAAAATATTGTTTATTTATTGACTGAGTGTTTTGTAAATGTAGCTAATGTAATAATATGACTGTAATGCAATTAAACAGAACAAATAGTAGACCGATAGCGCTGGGCTATTTTGAGGACATAAGTTAAAAAAATTCTAAACTTGCTTATTTCTTGCCTGTGGATACAGTCGTACATAAGAAGCATAATATTGCGTTTTGTGTCACATCTGTCACTTGCATTTTCAGCAATTCGAAGATTTGTGGTTGTTTTTTTTAATTCCATTCAAAACTGGCAAAATTAATCTAAACTTTAAAATAATTATGGTATCATATCTAGGATAGCCTGCGGAGTGTGCAAACCCAGTTTGTGTCATCTTCGTCCAGTGCAAACTGACCTATGGTCAGTATGTAAAAACAGTGCCTAAAACAAAATTAGAATTGACAAAATTGTTATTTCCTATCTCAGATCACTTACATATGCCCATTAAATGAATTTGTGCCAAATTAGGGCACGCAATTTTAAGATTTTCAATTATGTTATTTTTCCAAGCTACAAAAGCTTCAAAAAAATATTAGAATGATTAGAGTTTACATATTCAATTTCATAAATGCATCAAAAATGTACATTGTAAATTTGTGTCATTTTCATGCTCGAAATAAATGAATAAAACACAAAAACAGTTGTTGCGGTCAAAGCGGACGGACGCGGGCAGGTGGCGGCGGGCGGGGGGCATACGCACGCACACACGTTCGTTCGGTACCTACGATTTCTTCTATGCGAAGCGGCGGCCGGTGGCTGGCTGGCGTGCCCCGCGTGCCTCGCTCGCTCGCCTCGCCCGCCGCGCCGCCCGCGCCCGCGCTCGCACTTCGTGCAAAGAAGTTTGGTATCTCCTATAGAGATAATAAATAATGCAGTGCGAATTTTGTACAAAGCCCGCGTCTGCAATCTCAATACCTACGAATGTCAATGGTCAATGTGGTCAATATTATTTTAGATTGACGCTCCGATTCGCTTAAAATTTGCATAAGTTCAAACTGACCCACTTTTCATGACCCTAACACAATCGTGCTGAACTAATATCCTGTTTTCTGTGAGAACTAGAAACTTCGTCATGAACTTTTGTTTTGGTCATAACTCGAGAACCACTGGTGCTAGACCCATCTTGTTGGTACTCAAAACTTCAGGTCTCGGTGAGATCTATCCATCTATCACGTGAACTTTTGTTTTGGTCATAACTCGAGAACCACTGGTGCTAGACCCATCGTGTTGGTACTCAAACTTCAGGTCTCGGTGAGATCTATCCATCTGTCATGAGAACTTTTGTTTTGGTCATAACTCGAGAACCACTGGTGCTAGACCCATCGTGTTGGTGCTCAAACTTCAGGTCTCGGTGAGATCTATCCAACTGTCACGTGAACTTTTGTTTTGGTCATAACTCGAGAACCACTGGTGCTAGACCCATCGTGTTGGTACTCAAACTTCAAGTCTCGGTGAGATCTCTCCATCTGTCAGCTGAACTTTTGTTTTCATCATAACTCGAGAATCACTGGTGCTAGACACAACGTGTTGGTACTCAAACTTCAGGTCTCGGTGAAATCTATCCATCTGTCACGTGAACTTTTGTTTTGGTCATAACTCGAGAACCACTGGTGCTAGACCCATCGTGTTGGTACTCAAACTTCATGTCTCGCTGAGATCTATCCATCTGTCACGAGAACTTTTGTTTTGGTCATAACTCGAGAACCACTGGTGCTAGACCCATCGTGTTGGTACTCAAACTTCAGGTCTCGGTGAGATCTATCCATCTGTCACGTGAACTTTTGTTTTGGTCATAACTCGAGAACCACTGGTGCTAGACCCATCGTGTTGGTACTCAAACTTCAAGTCTCGGTGAGATCTATCCATCTGCCACGTGAACTTTTGTTTTAGTCATAACTCGAGAACCACTGGTGCTAGACCTATCGTGTTGGTACTCAAACTTCAGGTCTCGGTGAGATCTATCCATCTGTCACGTGAACTTTTGTTTTGGTCATAACTCGAGAACAACTAGTGCTAGACCCATCGTGTTGGTACTCAAACTTCAGGTCTCGGTGAGATCTATCCATCTGTCACGTGAACTTTTGTTTTGGTCATAACTCGAGAACCACTAGTGCTAGACCCATCGTGTTGGTACTCAAACTTCAGGTCTCGGTGAGATCTATCCATCTGTCACGTGAACTTTTGTTTTGGTCATAACTCGAGAACCACTGGTGCTAGACCCATCGTGTTGGTACTCAAACTTCAGGTCTCGGTGAGATCTATCTATCTGTCACGTGAACTTTTGTTTTGGTCATAACTCGAGAACCACTGGTGCTAGACCCATCGTGTTGGTACTCAAACTTCAAGTCTCGGTGAGATCTTTCCATCTGTCAGCTGAACTTTTGTTTTCATCATAACTCTAGAATCACTGGTGCTAGACACAACGTGTTGGTACTCAAACTTCAGATCTATCCATCTGTGTGAGTACCAACACGATGGGTCTAGCACCAGTGGTTCTCGAGTTATGACCAAAACAAAAGTTCACGTGACAGGTGGATAGATCTCACCGAGACCAAAATTTTGAGTACCAACACAATGGGTCTAGCACCAGTGGTTCTCGAGTTATGATCAAAACAAAAGTTCACGTGACAGATGGATAGATCTCACCGAGACCTGAAGTTTGAGTAGCAACATGATGGGTCTAGCACCAGTGGTTTTCGAGTTATGAACAAAACAAAAGTTCACGTGACAGATGGATAGATCTCACCGAGACCTGAAGTTTGAGTAGCAACACGATGGGTCTAGCACCAGTGGTTTTCGAGTTATGACCAAAAAAAAAAGTTCACGTGACAGATGGATAGATCTCACCGAGACCTGAAGTTTGAGTACCAACACGATGGGTCTAGCACCAGTGGTTCTCGAGTTATGACCAAAACAAAAGTTCACGTGACAGGTGGATAGATCTCACCGAGACATGAAGTTTGAGTACCAACACGATGGGTCTAGCACCAGTGGTTCTCGAGTTATGACCAAAACAAAGGTTCACGTGACAGATAGATTTTAGAAATTATTCGCAATTATCGGATGCATGCAAGCAAATCCGAAAGCAACAGCTAACAATATATAAATTTTTGAAATGTGCTAATTAAGCCCTTTCATTTGATACCCCACACTAAAAACATTTTTTTAGGTCATCACTTTATGTCCTCTAGAGGGCGCCATATCCCATTTTTATGGGACGTCACATAGCCAACCAGCCAACCATAGTCAACCAGCAGACGGTCAAGAGCAAGACGCATCCAACGATACCTTCGATTTGTCAAATTATGATAAGTAGGTAGTTTCGAAGTTATGTATGAGGGAACAGATGAACATGCATACATACATACATACATGCATGCATACATACATACATACATACATACATACATACATACATACATACATACATACATACATACATACATACATACATACATACATACATACATACATACATACATACATACATACATACATACATACATACATACATACATACATACATACATACATACATACATACATACATACATACATACATACATACATACATACATACCGGTCAAACACATAACCTTCCTTCTCGCTTCGCCGTAGTCGGGTAAAAATAAGAATCTGTTCGCTAATATTGCGCGCATACTACACTACGTACAATATAATAAACACACGATCAATTAACTTAAATCAAATAGGAACTTCAGTTAAGTAAATATCCGCTAACATCGACTCGCAACAACACATTTTTTTACATAGGTTTGCACCTAAAATTAATCAAATAGATACCCAACGAAGTAAATCTACATAATATTATGAAATGGAATTAAATAAGAAACTGCTCGAGACAATGCATACACACACCGCGTGGCAGCGCGGCAGCCTGGTGCGCTATTAGAACCACTCGCCCTCCCGCAGCGCCGCGCCCCGCACCCCCGCCAGCCGTCCGCCGCTGCATACCTTTATTTTGCGCGCGGAACAATTCGATTTGTATGAGAGCCACATCTTAGCGTAACCGGAACTGAATTTTATGTAGCCTATCCTGTGTCCCAAGCTGTGTCCCGTATACTTAGTTAAATGTGCTTGTACAAAGTTTCATCGAATTCGGATAATCGGCTTAAGAGTTATTGCGGAACATACATACATACATACAGAAAAGATTTCTCAAAATCGTCAATTTAGCTTTAGTATCATACATAGAGGCTACAAACTCAATATTTCCTAAAACAAAGTAACTTACTCCATGACCATCCCTTACAGATTTATTATTAGTAATAATAATAATAATTGATAATTGATATGATAACGCACGCACGTCGCAACTCGCACCGCGCCACGCAACGCAACGCGCGCCCCGCGTATGGCTGGCTGAACGACGAGCGCGGCGGGGCGGGGGGGGGGGGGGGGGGGGGCGGGGGGGGGAGGAGGCGGCGTGCGGGTGCCTCGATCGCTCGCTCGCCTCGCCCGCCGCCCCGCCGCCCGCGCCCGCGCTATTCCCCGCGCTCGCACTTCATGCGAAGTTAGTGTTTTTTTTACAAATAATAAAATTCCGTGGATAAAAACGACACAAATTATGAATAGTGTTTTGTTACACCATAATAATTAAAAAGACGTAAACTCTAACAGCCCGTATTTTCTTTTGTGGCTTTTAGAGGTTGTTGTAATAAAAATATTAAATATCTATAAATGTCGTGGATGAATTCGACACAAAATATTTTGAACAACAGATATCAGTACTCTAAAACGCGTAACACCTATTTAACCTTTTCTAATATTCTTTTAGAGCTATTTGCGCGATGTATTAGGTACTGGTTAAATTTAAGGATTTCCGTGGACAGAGATGACACAAAATGTTTTTGCACATCGGTTACTACTTCAATATTATCATGAAAGTAAAATTTTCTTTTCTAATTTTCTTTTCGTCCAATACTGATCTAAAAGACAAATACCTAAATTTCTACGTATGCAAATTCCTAGGATGACACAAACTAATATATTAGGTTGGGCAAATGGTTCGGAAACTATATGCGACAAATAAACAACTTTAATATTTTTGAAACCAAAAAACCTAGCGCTACAGGTCTATAGAGATATATTTTTAATTATGTTACTCCGCGATATACACTGTCACTATACAAAGTCTTCGTCAAATAAAGTTCAGTGGTTTTTGCGTGATGCGCGTAGACAGACAAGAATTTTAAAAAACTGTTATGTTATGTTATGAGAGTACTTATGAGATGACATAATTGTTTAGTTTCACATTTTAAGACACCCTCGTTGGTTTTTTTCCGAATATATTTAATGTACAGACTTTTTTGCATTTACGATTTTACTATATGTATAGATTCGGTACTGTGTGAGGCCGGTAATTAAAAAAGGATAGCCCCACTGCGTCTCTACCCGTGCATGTCGTAAAAGGCGACTAAGGGTTAAGGACGAGATGACGTGCTAAATGGCGACAGGCTTGCCACCTCTCACTCACCTTGGCACGGGCCTTTCTCCGAGTCATGCAGCAGGTGGGTCTATTGTGCCTTACTTGCTGCTTGATAGTTATCTTGTCCGAATACTTTGCTAAACGCGGTGGTCGATGTTGTGTTGCAATTTTCCAGAGTTCTTGCAGCACAACACCGATTACTCTGCTTACCCCGATTGTCGGGATACAGCGTGTGTGGTAAGTATGTAGATTCGCCATATTCGAGCCACTCTGACATATTCATTTTTAAGTTTCCGGATTAACAGTAGTAGGTTTAAAGACTTACATAAGTCGACGTTTCGCCCGCTACGTCACGGGCTTCTTCAGGGACTGCGGGAGTTCCTGGAGCCGACGTCTGGTGTCCGTTGTACCAGACGTCAAACTGTACAACGGACACCAGACGTCGGCCCCAGGAACTCCCGCAGTCCCTAAAGAAGCCCGTGACGTAGCGGGCGAAACGTCGACTTATGTAAGTCTTTAAACCTACTACTGTTAATCCGGAAACTTAAAAATTAATATAATTAATAACAGAGTAAACTTAAAAACAATCTGAAATATGTCACGCGTATCAAGCTATATTTTACGAACTATTAGCACAGAATACTAAATAGGTACTGTCGGACACAGAATACTAAATAGGTACTGTCTATTAGTAAGTGAAAAAGGTATGTAGGTAGGGTTAAAGCAACGTTATCTAGACCTTCATAGTGGTTATATTAGAAGGGCGCGGTGGTGGCGGGCCGCGGGGCGGCGCCCGGTAGGTAGGCGCGTGTCTCATGGCATGGCATTCGTGTCGAAGCGGGGCGGGGGTGGCCAGGGTTTGCGGCGGGGAGGGGGAGCAATGCAATTATATGAAAATGTCGTCGAGGCGGCTCTCGATACGAAAGGCATAATTTTATTAATACTACCTACGCGAGCAGGTTCTACGCAAATGGACTTACCTACAATTTTAATAATTTTGCTGACAAAAGTACCTAGAAGCGCTGTCTATATACTGTGTGAAATTAAATGTTGTCGCGTCTATAAAAAGGCCCACTGCGGACCGCCGACCGGTTATGATCGATCCAACCAAATAATTATGTAGTTTGATGTAACCAATTACATTATCTTTGGTTACATTTCAATATAATTTTCAAAGATTCGTTATCTATGCCTACGCCATTGTGAGACAGGGCGTGAATGTTTTTTGAATATATATGTATTATGTTATTACCAACTAATACAAAAAAAAAATACAAATAATAATAATTTTTGTTCAACTCTCAAACCACAACCCTTTCCATATGTCCTAATATTCCAATACATATTTGCTTTTGATTGGCCTGTACCAGTCGGTCGATTAATTTCATCTGCCCCATACCTGAGGATGGCAAATAACAGCGCCCTCTGGCTTATTCGGCCTTATATTCGGCCTGGCCGTTGTGAGACTCCTGGCTGGTTGGTGCTACAAGTTTCAAGTAGGTTACATTTACCAAGTAATACAATATCTCCACCACTTACACGCACACACACACCCTTTCACTGATCGATTGGACCGACTGAAAGACAACTCCAATGAAAGGAGGCCACATTTTGAAGGGGAACAAAACATTGATCTAAAATGACTGAAATCTTCCATCACTTCACAAATTACAGACTACAAGGCTACATGTTCTGAAGCATAATAATCGAAACAAGAGCATCTATAGCTTGACTGACACTCCAAAAACGTATGATCACAAGATGTGTGTTGCGTGCGTGCGATAGCGTTCATCAAAGAATTCACTCAAGGAGAATATCGTGTCATGTCGATAGCTTATTTATTCCTCACAGGAGATTCAATTACACCGTCGGAAGCTTCCAGATCCAGTGAACTGATGAACCGCGAATTTTACGCACAAGCGTGGTGCTTGTAACATTTTCTTTACTTCTGCAGCTATTATCATGTCTATGAACACGATTTTGTCTACAGTGACTGAAGCAGTATTTTCTGCTGAATAAGTCATATTTTTAAAATGAAAAATATTGGTAGAATCAAGGATTATGTAATACTCGCCTCTTATGTCTCTGTTTTGTTACGGTTTGTATTCTTTATAAAAAATGTTTTTATTTCATATTTTGATGTTCCTGAACATTCAGTTGGTCATATTACAATAGATTTAGATTTCGCACCGAAAAACTCTCTATGTATTTTTCTTTCGGTTGCTTCGGATTCAAGATCTGTATCGTCAGCGAAACAAATTGTTTATTAGGATGTACTTTGATCACGATCGTATTGTGGAGCTGCATCTACATATATATGTTCAGTGGCAGCATCTCTTAAACAAAGCAAATCAGATGTGAGTGGAGTCGGTGGACCTGACGGCTGCAGGTCAGTTGCGATGATGGTGTGTGGTGTGGTGGTGTGGTGGCGGGCGCGGCTGACGACGGTGTGTTGTGTTGCAGTCGGCACGGTCTGAAGGCGACTCCTCGGGCGAGCAGTCCTGCGAGAGCTCGGACGAGGGTATGGGCCGCGGAGCCCATTCGCACCGTCCCGCCCCGCCGCTCACGCCTAACCACCACCAGCAGCGTCAGCCGGAGCCCAGGCACCGCCCCGCCGTCTCCGCACCACCGATGCACGACACCAAGGTACCGCCGCACTCCGCTCACATCGACGTCGCAACCCGACCTTATTCGATCGGATGGATTTTTAACATCACGGCTAGAATAACCAGTCACCTTCCAAATTTTTCGCGGAGGTTACTATATTTTTCAGCGGCTAGATTTATTCCAGTACGCTAAGTAAGACTATTTTCGAAGATTTTCGGGCAGTGGTGTCAGCGTGACGATACGATTGGTAAATCTTACATTCTTACATTTGTAGGTTAGCGTAACGTGGTAAGCATGTGAACACGTATGTAGCAGCGGTGGACATAAATACTGGTCTCAATAACCATTTCTACTCGATCGTAGTTTGAAGTGTTTAATAAAAATGATTTGGCTTTGCATAAATGTTGTTTAGTTTTTGAGAATTAAAATTCGTTTACTGTCTTATGGCCGTCCTCCGGTTAAGTCTCGTCCAACAGTTATTTGTCTGTTAAAGTGACATTTCTCATGAATTTTACAACAGTTAACTGGCAGCTACGTTTTAGGCGAAGGTGGTGAAATCGGCCATTAATCTCAAGTTCAATGAGAGCATCACAAGGAACTCGTAATCATCACGTTTGACTGTTCGTTTCCATCTTTCCAGATACGCGACGACTTCGAGAGTTTGAAGTCCTCTCTGCACCCCCACCTGTCTTCTCTGGCGTCGCTGGCGCAGGGGGCGCCGCTCAACAGCAGCCCCCTCACGTCTGGCGCCTCCACCCCATTCTCCCTGCCGATGGGGTTTCCCTTCCAGGCGCCCGCGTCCTTCCTACCGCCCCCTGCGCCGCCAGCGCCGCCTCCAACTCAGCCGGGGTGCTCTTCATCCTCCAGCTCGTCAGAGGGCTCCAGCAGTTGGAGCTTTGAGGAACAGTATAAGCAAGTCCGTCAGGTGAGTGTCTCCTTTGACCTTGCCTGTGTTTACTGTCGATTCCGTCGTTGGAGCAGTTATCATTTTTATAACGCGAGCTCTCTTCTTTTTGGTCGCTTATGAAAGCGTAAACCAGGGGAAAAATACTGTCCCGAGCTACCCAAATCACCATGCAAGGTGTAAGGCTCAGCAAATGGCGATGGACAGCTTCCGAATGTGCCATCTGCAAAATAATGGCTAACTTTTGCCATACATTCTTTGGCTTCTTTGGAGGAGAGCAAATTATCCGTAAATACGAAAACACGTCTACAGTTGTAGCTGCCAATTTTTTGTAATTTTCTTTTATTACTTATTATTAATCTGACCACGGATATCAAAAATAAATATGCTATGATAGTGTCCGTTGTCAGTTCGACTAATCTGACCATGGACACCTTTTTGTGTCCGCGGTCAGATCAATCTAACAATGAAGTCTGTCCTCGGATACTGACGCGATAATTAGGTTGCATTTGTATGCCACAGTGCAGTAGGCACCATGTGGAAGTGTATGCGTGGATGAGCATTGCGCACAGATAGGAGCGTCTTTTCTTATACCGTTCAGATTTTTACTACTGATGTATCTATCTACTTTTCCATTGGGACAATTCGCCGATCTTATTAAACTGAAGGATCGACACTATCGAATAGAATGTAAAATCTGCTTGAGGATGTGGCGTGAGATATCGACGGTTTACAGGCAATATATCTCCTATATACCTCATCATAAATCATAACTATAACCCACGGAGATCAAATTTTACAGGAGAGGGTGAAGACTGTTTTATTTAATAAATAATGAAATTAATGTAAAATTATTTTGTGGTTTTTGTTCTTGTTTGATTGTTTTTAATAGGTATAATTAAAAATTTGATTCAAATTAAACAAATTTTGACTATTTTGACAGGCTGTTGTGTGGCTTGCGAGAAATCGCGCGCAAATTTCGCTGAATGAGTTACCACTCGCTTGGAGAAGTGATTTATTGACACTATTTTTCAAATTTAAATTCAATAGACCGTGGGTTGCGAGTTTTTGCAAACACATAAAGTTTTTAATTGGAAATTTTTCTGTATACTTAACTTGATTTCAGCTTTTTTGTGGGTTACGAGGTATTGCCTGTAAACCGTCGATATGTAGAAAGAAACAGGCAAGCGTAATTTAAAAAAAAAAATAAGGGCATCTTGTGCCCTTTGGCTGGGTGCGGAATTTTGAACGAATTACGACTGTTGTTTAATTTGGCCTGCAATTTTGATCTTGTAAGTGGGGCATATTTATTGCTTTCCAAAAATGTCTTGACAAACACAGTTGGTGCGGCCCGAGGCGAGCACAGTTGGCTCGTGAGTCGCGAGTCGCCGATCTGGTCCCGTCCGCGTTCTCACCTGATGGTGATCGCGCTACATTTTGAGATTCCGTTTCTTGGTCTAATTCTTCGTATTTTTAGGGTTCCGTATCCGGTACGGGATCCTATTACTAAGCCTAAGCCGTCGGTCTGTCTGTCCGAGGGCTGTATCTCTTGAACCGTAATCTGTATCTCTTGAAATTTTCACAGAATATGTGTTATTTATTATGGCCGATATAACAACAAATAATAAAAATTAGAAAAATCACGGGGTTCCCATAGAAGAGACTAAAAAGTGTGTGTGCGCCATCTACCGAAAAGAGTATGAAGCATTTGAACTAATCATGAATTTTAACTAATATGAAGCATTTCATAAACATGACGCTGACCATGACACTGCGATACGGAACCCTCGGTGCGCGAGTTCGACTCGCACTTGTTTACTTTTTTAACCGACTTAAAAAAAAAGGAGGAGGTTCTCAATTCGACTGTATTTTTTTATGTTTCTCACCTCAGAACTTTCGACTGGGTGAACCGATTTTGATGATTCTTTTTTTATTTCAAAACTGGTGCTTCCCGTGTGGTCCCATTTCAATTTGGTCAAGATCGGATTGGAAAGCGATTCCGCCGAGTACATTAATTTCAAAAAATTACTAAAAAAACTGTGAAATAAAAAACGATTTAAAAAAATATAAAAACCGCCTTCAAAAATGTATGAATGAATATGAAATAAAAAAAAATCGAACCCTAGAGTTGAAGGCGGTGCTAAAGAAGGCTTTCTTTCATGCATCATTTTTGCTTGCTTTAGCACCACACCGCCTTCCGCCTTCGGGTTCGATTTTTTTTATTTCATACATTTTTGAAGGCGGTTTTGGAACCTAATATGGCTGGCTACATATGGATTAGACATCGACTTGGTGATTACATTCCGCTCCCCACATTTGATGCATGTTTTATCGCGAAGGCGCCGCGAATTTGCTCCCCATGCGTTAAATGTCAAGGAGGGGTTAGTAGAGAGGAGCGTTTCTCCTACCCCCTTGACTAGCCCTTACCAACCCTACACTTAGCGGGGCGGGGCGGGGCAACCGCGGCCGCAACACTGCCAACCCCCGGGGCATTCGATAAAAAAAAAACGAGCAATCATTTGGAAATTGTGCGGGCAATTCGCCGCAATGTCGTGTGCGCTTATTAATTATTATGCAGTTATTCTGTAAAGTGTGTTGGAGGGGTGGCTTGACAATCTACCTACTGGACGAAACGGATTTTTTTATTGCTTCCGAACTGGGTGGCTGTGCCTGAGGTCGAAGCCTCAGGCGCAGCCAATTTCAACACGAGAGGCGTGAGTCCGGCTTGGAGGTACTGGGTGGGGCCGGTACTTTAAAAGAATAGCCCCGCTGCATCTCTCCCCGTGTATGTCGTAAAAGGCGGCTAAGGGATATGACTCCCTTCTTATATTACTAGGTGGTTGGGTATAACCCGCCCGGATTGGTACCACCACACTGAATGAAAGGTCGGTCGAAACGGCTACGTAAATAGTTTGTGTTTTCCGTCCGGTTCAGTGTAGCCGGAACGAGCGAAGGGAAGCACTGACTTGGCACCAAGTTCACCCGGTGTTATGGGCTGACATCACGGATGTTGTAGGTAGGTGATGTAGCCAACCGTGTCAGTTTCCATAAATAAAAAGATGGACTAAATGTCGCTGGGGAAAGGATTTGGAGAAACCCGCAATTTGAAGATTCGTGGATTGTAGGAGTGGGGAAAGATATTCCCCGGGAGCCCGTTCCACAACTTTGCAGTGCGGCACAAGAACGATTTAGAGAATCGTGCAGTTCGAAAAACTCTTCTGTTGACTACAAAGGGGTGTTCCGCGAGAGTATGGCGGGTATGGCGAAGGCGACCAGGATTTCGTGCTTTCTTAAACATTTGGAATTTTCTATGTGCATACATCGCGCTGTATCCCGAATGAATCGGGGTAAGCAAAGTAATCGGTGTTCTGCTGTAAGAACTCGTGTACACTACAGCACAACACCGATCATCACTTTTAGCAAAATGTTAGGACAAGATAACGATCAAGCTACAAGTAAAGTTGCCTAGTGCATGACTGTGAAAAGGCCGTGCCAAGGTGACAGCTGGCTAGTGGCCAGCCCGTCGCCCTTTAGCACGGAATCTTGTCCTTAACAATTATACCCCTTTTAGGACATGCACGGAGAGAGATGCAGTGGGCCTATTCTTTTCAATTAGGTACCATGATAATAGCGAAGAACATAAACCTATGAATATACGAAAAACATTTTGAACAAGAAGAAGTATTTTTTTTTTATTGACAGCACGACATTTACCGGTTCTGTAGAGGAATGATGAAGTATACCGGGTGTTTGATGACCATAGGTCATAAAGCAAACCAGGTAAGTACTCCAATGCAGCAAGAACTGTCTGTTGGATCCACAATCCATTTATGGTTGAAGAATGTTTAAAACACTTTTTTCGTGCCCTTTGGTGCATATAACTCCGCGCACGATTTAAAAGTATCAATGAACAAATTCATACCTGAGTTTTCTCCACTGATGCGACCTGGTACTTAGTTACATAGTATGTAATTGGATAATGTTCTACCTCACAAGTGAGCCGATGCTCAAAGAGCGCGTGTCGCCATTGTTCCTCGGAAGTAAGTGTGAAGTCAATAGCGGCAGTTGGTTGAGCCGGGCAGGATAGCTTTTGATGAGAACCACAGTCGTAATTTGGATGCATTTATTGCGAGCTTTTCTTTGATCTGTTTTGCGCTCCACTGTGGTACTTCCAGTGCTGTAGAATGGTGTGTGGTTTAATCGACATAAATGCATGCGTAAGGTTTTTTTTTATTTTTCTGTTTTACGCAGCAAAAACCAGTTTAATGTTTTTTTTAGGTTTACGTACCCCGTACGGATGGATGGATGGATGGATGCATTAAAAATTATAATACAATCCATAAATTCGTTCTTCAAAATCTAAAGGTTGATTGGAAGGAATCTCTGTAAGGGATAAGTTTGTACGAGTATTATGTCTGTTTTTACACCTCATCATAATGATTGTACGAGTATTATGTCTGTTTTTACACCTCATCTTAATGATTGTACGAGTATTATGTCTGTTTTTACACCTCATCTTAATGATTGTACGAGTATTATGTCTGTTTTTACACCTCATCTTAATGATTGTACGAGTATTATGTCTGTTTTTACACCTCATCTTAATGATTGTACGAGTATTATGTCTGTTTTTACACCTCATCTTAATGATTGTACGAGTATTATGTCTGTTTTTACACCTCATCTTAATGATTGTACGAGTATTATGTCTGTTTTAAAAAAAAATTGGAGCAATAAAATATTTCTACCTACTTATCCTTTTCTTGAAGACGAAAAAAATTCATAATTTTTTTTTTTATTATATAATCCACTCGTAATTTTATTATGTCAAATTATTCTATTTATAAATTTACCCTCCTTGTTTTTTAAATCTGTCACCACGACCATCATCAGCCGTGTCTTTCCAACGTCACCCATACATTTTATATGACCCGCAAATCCCCTTTCATTATGTGACGTACGAGACTTGAAGACAGACCAACCCCCCTGTCATTCTGTCGCAAATTATCGGCAGTTGTTAGAAAACGTATCGCCTGTTTAATGATACCTCCTGTTTGTCAATGTCGTCCATACATTATTATGGCAACGGCTGGCAATTTATCGATGTTTTAATGATAGCTAGGTACCTAAGTAGATAGAAATTAAAGAATTTGATAAGAGATAAGTGGGACCGGTACATAAAAGAATAGCCCCACTGCGTCTCTACCCGTGCATGTCGTAAAAGGCGACTAAGGTTATAAGGACGAGATGCCGTGCTAAAGGGCGACAGGATTGCCACCTCTCACCTTGGCACCTCTCACCTTGGCACCTCTCACCTTGGCACCTCTCACCTTGGCACGGCACTTCCACCGAGTCGTCCTGCAGGTTGGGGTCTTTGTGCCTTACTTGCTGCATGATAGTTGTCTTGTCCGAATACTTTGGTGGTCGATGTTGTGTTGCAATTTTCTAGAGTTCTTGCAGCACAACACCAATTACTCTGAATACCCTGATTTTCGGGATAAACCGTGTGTGGTATGAATTTGTTAAGACGAAGGCGCGACAGGTGAAGAAATTAAAATATTCATAGAGAAATAATAATGATAATATTCTAATTAATTACAAATCTTCCGTTGGACTTTTCATCAGGGCATAAGAGAATGTGTGTTATTTATTATTTACAACATACAACAAAGCGGACAGACAGACACTCAGACAGACAGAAAGCAGACGTTGGATTTTATTATAGGTAAGGATTATGGCCAATATGCCAACAAATAATAAACAAAATTATAAAGTAAACATTCAAGGGGACTCTTAACATACAAGTAGCTATCAGAAAGATCAAATATTTTAACTACAAAAGTGTGAACGGTCACCGATAGATGGCGTGAGAGATCACGCCGCGCCGCGCCATCTATCGGTGAACATATGTAATTTGGTTGCCATCTCGCTTGCTATAGATAGGTACGAAGGTTCAATATATCAATAAACTGTTGGTACCTTCCCTTCTTACTATAGGTGGTAGGGTTTATCCCGCCCGTGTTGATACCACTGCACTGAATGAAACGTCGGTCGAAACGTCTATGTAAATAGTTCGTGTTTTCCGTCCAGAGTTCAGTGTAGCCGACATGAAATTGAAGGGAAGCACTGACATGGCACCAAGTTCACCCGGTGTTATGGGCTGACATCACGGATGTGGTAGGTGATGTAGCCAACCGTGTCCGTTTCCATAAAAAAAAATCAATGCAAAATAAACTGTGCTGAACGCGAGACACGTGCGAGTGTGACTGCACTGTTGATTGCTGCACACACTCGCTGTACTTGCAACAGGAAGGAACGTAATATGGCGACGGAACCCTCTCTTTTTGAACAACGCTCTCACTGAAGATGACAAGGGTAGTGCAGAAATTTGGACAGGAAAGTAATATATATATATATAATACATACTTATACAGAAATAAATTATATTTTTGTTACCAATTTTCCCGCGGCTCCGCCCGCTCTCATATTTCACTTCACTGCTAACCTCATAAGCCATTTAGCGTGATAGTAAGTAGCCTATAGTTGATGGGAAGAATCAAGCTATCCGTAGAATTTTGTTTTATTAAAATCGGTTCAGTGGTTCTCGAGTTATAAGCGGACAGACAGACACTCAGACAGAAAGCAGACGTTGGATTTTATTATAGGTAAGGATAAGGACTATATAACAGTGGTGCCCAAACGGTTGATCGCGATCGACCGGACGATCGCTGAAAATATGTAGAGCAAGAAGTGACTTGTGGAAACATCGAAGAATTCATAATATTTGGTGTGAGATACATTTTCCGGATGGTGTCGTCGTCTTCCACAAGGATTTCGTCATCTTCTACAAGGACCGCAATAGTAACAAATATAAAGGATGTAATGAACATAGCTTTCAATTCCAACAAAAATTACTACAAATTATTGAACGAATTATAATATTTGATCATAGATTATACATTTTTATTATGATTTTTATTATTTTTTTTGGTGATGGATGGTGGTTGATATGCAATGATTATTATGATTATTATGATAATATATGACTACACATATACATATATCATCATCATCATCATCATCAGCCTGTATCGGTCCACTGCTGGACATAGGCCTCTCCCTAGGCACGCCATCACACGCGGTCTTCCGCTCTTCTCATCCATCCGCTCCCGGCGACCTATATAGCTTGCTAAGAAAATAAGCAAGCTGAAGTGGCAGTGGGCTGGGCACATCTGTCTTAGACCCGACAACCGATGTGGTAGACGGGTGCTCGACTGGAGGCCACGTACAAGCAAACGTAGCGTGGGACGCCCCCCGGCTAGGTGGACAGATACATATATACAAATATATATTCTATAATATTAGTTCTGGTTGAGTAGGAACAAACAATAATCTCATTACCCTGCCTACCTGCCTACATGTGTATGTTTTGCGGGAAAACCTACATTAGACAGATTGAGCTACATTACATCTCTTGCAGCTGAAAGGGTGTCACGGCCACGAGAGCAGTGGGGTCGGCGGAAGGGCTTGTAGTAGTAGTAGGGATGCAAGCTGATGTTATCGATATTTTTGACAGTTGAACATTTTTAATAATAAAGTATCTTTCGATCTCAATAAAAATTGCTATGTTATCATCATCGACGGTGTAAATATGAACTACTTATTAAAATTTTCTATTAAATTATAATGTATCAAACATAGTAGAGAAGGCATTATGTGGTGTATATCGAAAATACTATTGTCATAATGGACTGTGATTTTTTTATTTTTTTAGTTTTAGGATTATATATTATACATATCACACACGCTGAATCCCAACAATCGGGGTAAGCAGAGTAATCGGTGTTGTGCTGCAAGAACTCTGGTAAATTACACCACAACACCGACCACCGCGTTTCGCAAAGTATTCGAAAAAGATTCAATCGATCAAGCAGCAAGTAAGGCAAGAAGACCCATCTGCTGCATGACTCGGTGGAACTACCGTGCCAAGGTGAGAGGTGGCGAGCCTATCGCCCTTTAGCACGACATCTTGTTCTTATCCCATAGTCGCTTTTTACGACACGCGAGAGATGCAGTGGGGCTATTCTTTTTAAGGACCGGCCCCACACGGTAAAGTACCGGCCCCACACGGTAAATTTAAATTAGTGTAATAGATTAATTAAACCAGGGGTCGGCAACGTTTTACCATAGGAGGGCCATAATTGTTACCAGAGGATCAGTGCGGGCCGCATCTCATCTTCATAAGTACATACAATTATAAAATTTAAAAAAACATTTAAAAAAATATAAACACCGCCTTCAAAAATGTATGAAATAAAAAAAAATTTAACCCTAGAGTTGCAAGGCGGACGGTGCTAAAGAAGGCTACACAAATCACACAGGATATCATCCACTCATGTTTTCTTTCATGCATCATTTTTGCTTGCTTTAGCACCGCCTTCAACTCTAGGATTAGATTTTTTTATTTCATACATTTTTGAGGGCGGTTTTTATATTTTTTTAAATAGTTTTTTATTTCACAGTTTTTTTTAGTAATTTTTTGCTATTAACGTAGTCGGCGGAATCGCTCGGCCTTCGGCCTCGCGATTTCGCCTCCCTTTCCATTCCGATCTTGACCCAATTTAAATGGGACCACACGGGAAGCACCAGCGTTCAAATAAAAAAAGAATCATCAAAATCGGTTCACCCAGTCGAAAGTTCTGAGGTAACAAACATAAAAAAAAATACAGTCGAATTGAGAACCTCCTCCTTTTTTTGAAGTCGGTTAATAAAACGCATTGGTGCATTTTTAATCATATTTATTTGAGTTCAAGTTATATATTTCAATGAAATATTACTATAAAAAACTGTCAAAATCTTAATATGCGATTTTTGCGGCTACATTTGCAAGTTTTGGAATATCTGCTTGCATCTTAGACGTAGAGACGCGCAGTATCGCATGTAAATGTGCGTCAGTTAATCGAGAACCATGCTTATTGTTGTAAGCCAACACGTTCGTGAATGTCACAGATTTCAGTTTCGGCGCGAAATAAAAAAAAATTTAATCTTAATTTAAGTTCAGAGCTTTAGCTGTATTCGGATATGTCAGCACCATGGTGACTTTTAAAATATTTAATTCCGAATGATAAGACCTTTATTCACACTTTCCCAGTGGTCAGACTTATGGTCAGACTAGTCTGGCCAACGGGAATTTTTTTTCCCTTTGGTTAGATTCGCGGGCCGCAAGGAGGACGCTCGCGGGCCGCATGCGGCCCGCGGGCCGCGGGTTGCCGACCGCTGAATTAAACCATAGAATATTATCAAAGTACCTAGCTATCTATTTTTTTTATTATTTGTCGATATATCGTTGCACTGTGCTACAACCACAGCTCATAGACACCAAGGTCTTCAATTTCCACCCTTGCAAGGGTGGGAATTTACACGTGTCTCTAAATATCCAGCGTCTAGCTAACGCAACTGATGAGCAAGGCTACATACAGGGAGGGTCCAATATTGTTTACGACCCTTTAAAAATTAATCTATTGAGAGGGCTGAGAATTTAAACGGCATTAATGACGTCACATAATGCGAAGGTAATTCAGGAATAGAACCTTAATGGCGGAAAGTAATGGGGGAAGAACTGACACAAAGAAATTGGTTTTAAATTGTGCATCAAACAATCCTGGGCATTTTACTGCTGTGAAATATTATCTTGTAATTACTTTTGAAATAATTAATTTAGCCAGTGAAGCCAAAAGCATCTTGAAGAGGCTTGGCCCTCTGCTGGTGGACGCAACTGGCGTCCCGCAATCAAGGGTCTAACTTTATTCAAAGTAGACCCTTGAGTATTGCCATCCAGTGGGGTTATGCCGCAAGTGTTTGTAGGTAATGTTTGTTAGGTAGGTTTTAATTCTTTAGTTCTTAATTTCTTTAGTTTTATTTGTATTACTTTTTTATATTTACTTGAATCTTTATCTCCCAACAATATAGCATCTCCTGGCCGAGAAAAAGAAAGCTTTAAATGAATTATTTATTAATCAATGGCACAATGCACCGGCACTGCACCTAGTTGCGATGGGAACACGGTGTAATGGGCTGACACCAAGGATGTGGCAAGTGATGTACAGTTCCCTCAAAACTTAAATGCCCCTCGAACTACCTGCGCAGTCAGCGAATTTTAGGTCATCATTCGTAGATCGTAGGGTAGATAATTGCTTCACTGCACATGCGCGAACCCAAGATGCAAGCGATATTAAAGTCTACCCTATGTTCTTTGAATTATGACCTAAAATTCGTTAAAAGCGCAGGTAGGTCGAGCGGCATTTAAGTTTTGAGGGAACTGTACGTACCGTGTGGGGCCGGTACTTTAAAAGAATAGCCCCACTGCATCACTCCCCGTGTATGTCGTAAAAGGCGACTAAGGGATATGACTCCCTTCTTAAATTACTAGGTGGTAGGGTTTAACCCGCCCGGGTTGTTACCACCGCACTGAATGAAAGGTCGGTCGAAACGATTATGTAAAATAGTTTGTGTTTTCCGTACAGTTCAGTGTACCCGGCACGACCGAAGGGTAGCACTGACGTGGCACCAAGTTCACCCGGTGTTATGGGCTGACATCACGGATGTTGTAGGTGATGTAGCCAACCGTGTCAGTTACGATTAAAAAAAACGTGAATCAGATTCGATAAAAAATATAACTCTTGAGTTGCCAGTTGCGAGCAACTTGCGACCCACCATATTCGCACGTTCAGTTCACCTGGCTTCGTGCACACATTGCACAGATATAATATACACGCGTAGGTATGTAAGTATCTTAGTTAATCGGCGATACGTCTGGAAGGCTCGAACTCGGCGTATATCCATAATAAAATCGCTCAGCGAACCCTGTCATTTGCTCGTCGATACAACCTGTGCGCCACGAGACAGGAGAATAATTTGCGAAATGAATCGTCTTGCCCTTTTTATGGCCGCAGGAGGGAGGTGGCGCGGCGCGAGGGGCGGCGGGGGGGCAGTATTGAGGTAATGGCGGTCGATTTGCTCCACCTCGCCCTCTGGTGGGCGCGCGCCAAATTACAGGCCGCGCCGCCTCGTAAACCGGCGCCATCTTGGAAATTCCACCGCTTTTCCCTCCAGCCCTAAATCATTGGAGCAATGATTACTGCGAGCGGGGCGCGAGCTTAGTTTATAGCCGATACTATGTTGCTTCTGCCGAGGACCGCGTCTCGTCGCAACAACGCCAGCAGTTGCGCTGCTGGCTTCCGACGAAGTTACGTTCGTCAGCCTCGATAGCTCAGTGGTGCGGCCAGTCGACTGTTGCTATTGATTGTTAAGCAACGCTGGGCGCGGCCAGTACTTGGATGGGTGACCGCTCGACCGTTGGTGGCTGACCGCGGTTCGGATTCCACGTAAAACTCTAGGTCCCTTCCCTTCCTACCTTACTCGGTCGGTGGTAGGTTTCAACCAGCCCGGGTTGGTATCTACCACCGCACTGAATGAAACGTCGGTCGAAACGGCTATGTAAATAGTTTGTGTTTTCCGTCCAGTTCAGTGTGTAGCCGGCACAATCGAAGGGAAGCACTGACATGACACCTTGTTCACCCGGTCACGGATGTTGTAGGTGATGTAGCCAACCGTGTCAGTTTCCATAAAAAAATACGTACAGTACAGTACCCGGCAAGAACATTTAAATAGGTATGGACGTCAGACTGTACAATGCTTATACCAGAAACAGCGTCGCCGAGCTCCGCGGGTAGCGGAGGGGACGGCGTGCGCTCTGATTGGGTGGTATCGGGCGGTATCGTGCTCTGATTGGTTGGTAACGAATGTCATTTGTACGTTTATACAAACGTCGTGTTACGCTGGCGCGGGAAAGGTCCGACGTCCTTACCTATTAAATGTTCTTGGTACCCGGTATCAAATAAGGCGTCTCGAGCTTTAGAAAGACACAATCCGGTTGTAGAGCATCGTCTCTTTCGCACATAGGCGTGCGAGTTCGTGCGACAGGGACAATGCTCTAAAACCTGTCGGGTTGTCAACCAATGGGTTGTCTCTTTCTAAAGCTCGACACGCTTTATTTGCTGCCGGTAAGTGTATGTCGCAGTCGGGTATGGGCAATTTGTCCCCCAAAATCTAAATAACTTTATTCACGATTTGCGTCCGTGATTGGGTCATCATGTCATCAAACTTTGTATATGTACCAAATTTAAACCCTTTTCGTCTAGTCTACACATCTGCCGAAAACAGTATGAAGCAGCGCTGATCATGACATGGCGATACGGAACCCTCGGTGCGCGACTCGCACTTGGTCGGTTTTTTACTGATTGTCTTCGAGTCTGAAACAACACGCTGCTACCGCGTTCAATGTTTAAAGAATTAACTTAAACGTCGACTTATGTAAGTCTTCAGTACCTTCCACTGTTAGGCCCACTTGCACCAACACGAATTTAACTATACACCAGTTTAACTCGTTAAGCTAGCACCCGTTGTATGTGGGAAACGCGTTTAAACCGCGTTTAAATCCATAACTCGCTACTTAACTCTAAACTCGTGTTGGTGCAAGTGGGCCTTAATCCGTAAAAATTTTAAATGAGTATAATTATAATAACAGGGTAAACTTAAAAGCATCGTCTTTGTAACTCAGGAAAAATGATATAATTAATCAAATAAAGACTTGTGCAAACCACCCACGCTTTCCAAACTCGCTACAGACTACAGACGGACAGACGTGCGAAACATTATAATAAGCCAGGGAGATCACAGACTCGCGTCAAATTAATCAAGTGTTTGTCAAAACACACGGATCGGACATTGAAAGGACAGAGGAAAAGGCCACATGCACAGAATATGCGGTAGAAGCGATGATGGCATCCTTTATTCTTTATTCTTTATTCATCATCCATAGACAGTACACTGCACTCGGATTTCGTCATATTTTAACATTTAACATTTAGCATTTTGCCACTTAGATTATCGCAACGAAGAAGAACTGGCAAGAAACTTCGCTGGATACTTTTTTTTGCGTCCACTTAAACTCAAACATTTACAAAAATGTTTGCCACTGCCTACAATGTACGATTCATCACTATTTCTAGAAATGTATCACAAATAATTTTCTTTTTTCTATAAGCGTAAACTATTGATTTTTTTTTAAGGAAACTGACACGGTTGTCTACATCACCTACAACATCCTTGATGTCAACCCATAACACCTTCGGTCGTGCCGGCTACACTGAACTGGACGGAAAACAAAAACTATTTACATAGCCGTTTCGACCGACCTTTCATTCAGTGTGGTGGTATCAACCCGGGCGGGTTTAACCCTACCACCTAGTAATTTAAGAAGGGAGTCATATCCCTTAGTCGCCTTTTACGACATACACGGGGACATACACATGTAACATATAACACGTTGGAGCCGATTGGAGCAGACCAGTCTCCACAAACACCACCCGTTCACGAGCATCACGACCGGGCCAGCCATCGCCTCCCTCATCATAGCTCATACAAATACACTCATATCACATGCTGTATCCCGACAATCGGGGTAAGTAGAGTAATTGGTGTTGTGTTGCACTCTTGTTGGAAATTACAGCACATCGCGGACCATCCCGTTTAGCGAAGTAATTCGGACAAGATCAATCAATCAGCAATATTCAGCAAGTAGCTAAGGCACGAAGACCCACCGGCTGCATGACTAGCCTGTCGCCCTTCAGCACGGCATCTTGTCATTATTCTCTTAGTCGCCTTTTACGATATGCACAGGAAGAGATGCAGCGGGGCTATTCGTGCATCAAGTAAAAAAATCTTTCCTTCAAAAAATCCCCTCAACTTCATCATTTTAAACGTGAAGGCCCCTTTTGCGACGTGCAGAGGGAGAGATGCAGTGGAGCTATTCGTGCATGTCGTAAAATTTCCTTTCTTACCAAAAATCCCCTCAACTTCATCATTTGAAACGTGAGTGAACACTTAAGAAATACCACTTGTATCAGAATATTCGCCATTAACCTCCTGAGGTCTGATAAAGGGCCCTAGTACCTACTATTGCCGATTAGTCAAGTGAGACATGACGCAAGTATGCGACAGGAATGATCCTTTCGAGTGCTTCTACGATTTATAATGTCTCGCCCTTATCTGCTTCCACCACTGACTGGGGATTGTTGGTTTTCGGTGTGCGGGACCCTTATCTTGCCGGCGGCCGCTTATATCGGCTGAGGACTAAGCTAGGATGAGGGTTGAGAAACGATCGTTTAAGTTACTGCATGCATTTTTGTGATCTTTAGTTTTTAGTTTTAAAGTTGATTTCTGTATGCAAAGTTCGAAGTTGAAATCTGCTTTGAGATTACAATCAAGAGTGCTTTCTTGATTTATTTTATTATCATGTGTCATGCATGATACATTAATTTTCTATATTTAGGAAATTGAAAATTTTAACCTTGCTGAATATAATTTTTTGTGTCTTTGAAAAATTCGCCTTTACAAGGTTTTATTAAACTTAAACCAATACAGCATGCTATATTATTGATTATGCTCTATGTATGCTACTTTTATAAAATCGTTGTGGAAGAATAAAGAATGTAAGTATATCTATGGCTATGTATCTACAAATTTAAAATATATTAATTGATCACTAAATATTGAAATAATATTCGAATCCTTCTGTCGCATGCCCCATAATCGTGAACCTTGCATTTGGATGTTTAGTTAGATTATTCAACACCACCTACTCGTATGTATACTTTGATGTGTGTCAAATGGGCGTCGGGGAATTCTTCGAATGTGTGATAGGAGCGTGCTCCGGAGCGGGGTGAATCACATTTGTTTTGTTTTTTAAAATCGAACCTTCGTATCAATAGCCTCGTGTGTAAGGAACTAATGCGGAGATAGGGCGATGTGTGTGGTGTGCTCTGTTTATTTTGACACAGGTTTGGTCTTCAAGCTTGTCTTTTTTGAGACAAAGCGAACTTTTTTCTCGCCACGTAGTAAAAGAACTTTTAGTACTGTTTTTTGGTGCACGCTGACATTCGTCAGCAGTCCGTATGTGGATTCGGTCTTGTATGCGACATTTAGCATACAGTAATTACATACGACAATTACAGTTCCAACTAAAATTTTAACAGAAATTTACTTTATGTATGATAGATAACTGATAAGGTTTGGTGAAATCCTATAAGGTAGCGCCGTCAGTGTGGTTAACAGTTTTGGTTCCGGCATAGTAAACTAAGGGCTTCTTGTTTTACATGCATGCGGTATCATTCTTACAGTTTGGTATATTATCTTTGTTTGTGCTTTCGCTTCTTTGTTTACGCAAAGTCCCTTAAAATGCAATATTGTTTTTTCTTCGGAATTTTCAAAATAACGGCAGGGACTCAATGTGAATGTTTATTGTTATTTTAATACTGATCCCGATGGTTTTTATCTTTAGTTTTTACCGCCCTCATCCCTTGCCCGGAATTCGCAGCGAGTCGGGATGGGGTGGTGGGGCTGATGTAAATATTTGGATGATCCCTTCGCTCCTGTTCCGGTCGCATGTGTGCTGCGTAAGATGCCTTACTCTTTTGATTTTATCATCTCGGTTTGCCTCTGATAAAGTTGAGTTTAAGATGATCCATTTTGTGATCTGTCATGATTTGTCAAAGTATGACTTCTCAAAGTATTGCCTCGCCTTTTGTCTACACTGTCTTTCTTTAGTCCTTCCTTAGGTATTCATTTTCTTTTTCTATCTTCGCTATTTATTCTTTGAATATACTTAATATTATTTCTGTAAATTTCGGATCAATCATGTTGTCCTTGGTTATAAAATGTTTAATGCCAACTGAACAAACCAACAGTAGGTACTTAGATAACGTTAAATTCCGACCTCGCCCTTCCACTAGCCTCGCCATCAACCTTATCTTAATGATTACTTCACCTTTATTATGTACGTATGTTCTCTTTATTATTACAGCATTCATATCACAACTCACTGTAATATTGAAAATAATATCGACTTTAAGAAGACGACGTAAATATCAATTTGGTCTAACATTAACGTTAAAAATTGTCTTCAAATGTTCTTCTATACCTACATCTGACACCAATTACAGATCGGCATTCGTGCTCATCATCAGGTTGGGCGTGGACAGAGCGGCCAGTAGAATGTTGTTAACTATCTGCGCCTGCGCTGCGCTGGCCTCGCTCGTGATTCACTCTGCCTGCGCCTCCGACGACAAACACAAATTAGTACATCATTTAAAAAACATTCAATATAAATATTTGTGACTTCCGATCCTAATTAAGGCGTTCGCTAGTCGTTATTTTCCTCATTGTCATTCAGATCGTCGTCCCACTTGCCATTAGCCTCGAAATCGTCAGTTGTAACATAAATCGAAACGATTATGTGTATCGCTCCATTATCGCGTCGCCGGACAGCTCAATTGTCAAAATGACAGGCGGCAATCTTCGTCGCGCCGTCTCCGATCATTATGGAAATTCCCGTCGTCGGCCGTGTTGTTTTCGTAATTGAGGATGCTATGAGCTTTTCTTTATTCGAGGTGTCCGATCGGGGACAATCCTCGCAATAATATTTAGCGTTCAAATATTAAACTGACGGCATCGAGTTACGCTTTAGCGCGAGGTGGGCTTGGAGCTCGTCCGCCCACGTCGTTATATGTTTAATTAAATAATTATCTCACAAACTGCTCAGATGATGAGTTGCGAACTGGCCACGTGAGGCATTTCTCACACATCATATTAGCACATAACCCGTGTTGGTTAGCGTGCGGTCGGATCCACCGAATTAGGAATCGCAAGATTATTAGTTGCGCTTCGGAAAATGGAACTCGCGAATCGATCAATTATTGACGGCACGGCGCACGCGCATGTAAATATCCGCGTCTTATTTAGTTTTATTATCTGTGTATTAATTAGTTTGTAGTGCATGCGCGTAATGTTTATTCTCAACTAAGGTCATATGTTGTATACTTACCTAAGAAAATAAATATTATGTTGTTTTTTTTTACGTGAATACGTCTTTAAATTTGCTTCCATAGTGGGAGCAAATCCAGAAAACTGATGATAACAAAATCGGGGGATACAGTTTGGTGTTGTAGCTTCATATCTATCATCAATCCAAAATTTAATTACACCACTCGATAGCTAAAGGATTAAAGAATTCGTTACGCTCTAGGAAAATATTACCCGTTACGTACACGTATTCACGTTAAATACACGGCCGTGTCCACGACACAGCCACACCCCGATTCTTTTTTATTGCCTCCGAACTGGGTGGCTCTGACCGAGGTCGAAGCCTCAGGCGCAGCCAATTTCACCGCCGAGGAGGTGCCAGTCCGGCTTGGAGTCGGACTAATATCCGTGGATTGTAGGAGTGGGAAAAGATATTCCCTGGGAGCTCGTTCCACACCTTTGCGCAGTGCGGCACAAGAACGATTTAGAGAATCGTGCAGTTCGAAGAACTCTTCTGTCGACTAACAAAGGGGTGTTCCGCGAGAGTATGGCGGATTTGGCGAAGGCGAAGAGGAGGAGGAGGAATAAGGGAAGCAAGTTCATCAGAGCATCGGCCATAGTAGTACCGATAAAACAGGCTCAATGAACCAACGATACGTCTGTGCTTAAGAGGTTGAAGGTCCTTTGTGAGTACAGAGTCATCAATGGGGCAAATGGCTCGTCGCTGAGAATCCGAGGCTGAAAGAAGGTGTTCAAGAGAACCCTCGTAAAGATGATTGCAATATTCCATCGCCAGTCTTACTTCTTGTTTCTGCAAAGCGTTTTGGAGCTATAAATTATTATCTATCTTCTTCTTCTTCGATCATATTTTAACTTTAAACTTCAGATAATTAATTAACATACCGTCTAATGAGGTCAAACTGCTCTCGGGAAGCTACTTTAAGATATAAACAAAATAAATCAGTCACTAACTTCGATATATCCTTTCTTGCTATAAATACCTCTACGTCCCCCGTAAGTTTATCGTCCTTCCTAATAATTAAAGCGTAGTATCTACGGTCGACCCACCGTATAACGTACGTCAATATGTGAATAGCCTTATAGCTCGAGAACCACTTATCGATTTACATACGGTTTTCACTGTTATATTCGGTCACTTCTCAAGATGGCTTTAGGCTATAAATCATAACGCTAAGTCATTGGCGGCCTGAGCTGTGAGCAAAAAGTCACGCGAAGCCTCGGACAAAAGCTAGTCTATCATAATTCATAATTCAACTGTAGACTTCAGATAATTAATTCACATACCGTTTAATGAGGTCAACCTACTCTCGCTCGGGATTAATACTCACAAATAAATCAGTCACTACCTTCGATATATCGGCAATTACGACCCCCTACGTCCCCCAAGGTTATGATATTATATAAACTAACTAAACGGTTGAATCTACGAATGACAGAAATTTAACTTCGGGTAAAGTTTGAATTTATTTTATGTTGTTTTTCTCTATGTTATCTTCTGTCTTCTGTATCTATGTTTGTGTGTTTGTGTGCAATAGCATTTCTATTCTATTCTATTCTAATTCTGTTTCTCTGCCATGAACACTAGTCGCAAAACTTCTTGAACGCTCATGCAAACCATTTAATCTGTTACCTACAGAAACTATCCGTTTGTTTAGACACGGGCCAGATTGGTCGTGTCTACGTTGCCTAATGTGATAGTCGCCGACGCGCCGATGCTTATTTGGAAAATATACCTTTACCCAACGCTCTATAGTGTTGAGTTCGGGTATACAATCAAGAAATAGCAAAGCAAGTTTATCACTTGAAAATATACCCGAGCGCAACGCTTTTCTATGGTTTACTTTCAACTCAGACTTTCAAGTACGAAACTCCGCTTGGCTTCCTTTAATGTATAATACCCCATCCGAACACGATGATGCTGTTATTAATATTCCGTATGAACATTTATGCATTACCCTATGTACGTTGTACTCAATCATGCATCAAACGTAGGTGTAACAGTTTCGCTTTTCATACCATATTTTTGAATTTGACGCCATCTGTTCATCATAGTTCATACATCGAAGTACGCCCCGACAGGTCAGACATGGCTACTTTGCTGAAAAACTAAATTCACCGCCCCGACATAACCTGTTAGTATGGCTATTCCCTAGAGTGCATTTATAAGCCGGAGAAGAGGCAGTCGTAATTAGCTAGGTAATGAGTGCTTTTTATACGTTTGAATCTTTTTCTTGAAGAGAGAGCGAAGATCGCTACGTTGCCGTGCCGTCGGTTTGACGTCGGGTATATTTTAAAGTGCCTGCGCGCGAAGTCCTGCATTTGAAAGCATACCCGACGCCAGCGCGGTCAGTGACGTCACAAATGTTAGGTGAAGGTACATTTTAAAGGGCTTAATTTTCAATTTCTGTGTTTGAAAATATACCCGACGCTAGCGCGGCCAGTGACGTCACGAGCGTTGGGTAAAGGTATATTTTCCAAATACGCCGCGCCGCCGACGACATCGCGGCGCGGTTCGGAGACGGTGCTCGGTGGAGGCGCGCGCGGCGCGGGTCGCGCGCGTCGCGACGACGCATGTGGCCGTGATACGGTGGATGCACAGTGCACGTGCGTGATGCACCCCAGCTGTCAGTGCTATTCTTGTACGCGCGGTAGGCCCGATATTGCACTCGTATCATAATTAAATGCGTAAAACAATAATCGCAAACATTTTACAAAATTTATTATTATGAAACAATATTAGCCCCATTCTAGTACCCTCGCACACACCTACACCTTATGCTATTGAACTTTCATGATATCTGTTTATCTGTTGAGCTACAGTTTATTAGGTGATATATCGATGTAGTAGGTATAAGTGAATAGAATAGAATATAAATAGGTACTTTATTGCACACAAAAACACTAACAAAGATACAGAAGACAGAAGATAGAAATTTACAATACTTCACACAGAATCAAGAGAACAATACCGTGCATTAAAAAGAAATCAATTAATGTTGGTGTTTATGCCTTAGCAAAAAAAAACGTCATGTTCAATACTGTAAAACGCTGCAAACTAAATATTAAAGTTGACTTAAACGAATAATATGTTGCCCTGTCATCATATACCCATCATATACGTTCCAAAATTAAAATTGCATAAAATACATACCTACATTGAACAGCATTTCTTCAACGTCACTCAAGTACCTATGTACTTAAAACCAAATACATAAATAGGATGATGCGACTAACGAATTATTTGGCATTCGAATTATGCAGGGATATGTATGACACATGATATGCGTCGCTAATGCACCCGGCTCTGATCCAATACATCTGTCGTGACGCAAAACATTGCATCCATCCACTGTTCAAGACAAAATAACACGACGTATTAAGATCACTTCTACATCAATTTGGTGTGTATTTGCACTAGTATATTGGCCGTTTTCGATATCTCCGGTTAAATCTAGTCGGACAGTTATTTGTCGGTTAAAGTGGCATTTCTCTTACATTTGACAGGAGTTATCAGGCGAACCCATCGTAACTGAAGGTGGTGAATTCGGTCTTGAGTGTGCAAGAAAAACCAGCCGCACTAGAATACGTTTTGTAGTGCAAACATTTAGACAATCTATGCAATCTTAAATGTTAGTATTTAGTTTTTTTAATTTTTTTGTTTTTTTATTTATTTATTAGGTTAATTTTGTCAATGTTATACATTGTTAGTTAGGTTTTAATTATTTAGTTAATAGTATTTATTTTTTATATTTGATGAAAATTAAATGGTCATTAATTATTAAGTTCTGAATAAATATCTATGCTATCTATTTACTGTTTATCGTACCGTTCGTCGTCGCCTGGTTTTGCAAAACCAGAAGAAAGTTTTATGATTTCGTGTGTCTTAAAGTAGGTATGCTCGTTCACTAATAGCTTTATCTAAACTATTATCGTAATTATTGTGTTTATTATACTAATGTGAAAAAAAAATACACATTGTTTATTTTGTTCTTTCTTCGTCTTTCCAAAAAGTTTCCAGCACGCGTCAGCACGCGCCAGCACTCTCCACCCTCACGTCATCCGATCTCGTCATCCAGAATATTTAGTGCTAGCCTCCAGTTACTCCGAGTCTCGGCACGCGCGGGGTGGAGCGGCTGCGTGGCACTAGCTAGTGTAGGGTTCTCAGGCGCAACGGGATTTTTTTTTTCGTTCATTTCAGTGTATCCGGCACGACTAAAGGGAAGCACTTGCGTAACATCTAGTTCGGACATCACTGGTTTAAAGACAATGTAGGCAAACATGCTAATATTACATAAAATTGTGGTGTAACTGCTACCTGTGTGCTAAGCCCTTACATTGTTCGTATCTAGTTAACATGCCAATACTTCGTTTTTTATATGGTCAGTAGTAATTGTCTCTAAATCCCATTCAAATGACTCGAAATCCCATTGCCCAAATCTGACAACCCTGAGGGATACCGATGGAGGGGGTCTCTCTGTCCCCCCGTGCTATTCCAAAATAGGTTGTGGAGGATTGCTGGACGCGTCGGCGAACTATTTTTGGATCAGACGCAGACAATGTAGTATCAAGGACGTTCGAGACGCTCACTTGTGATGTTCGAATAGGTTTGACTTTTTAGGGATTTCTTGGCGCTTTTCCAAAGCGATTGATTTGAATGCGAATGTAAGGAATTGGATTTGAAAATATTTTGAAATGCATGCCATTTTATGATTCAATTTCAGTTGTTTATAGCAAATATTCTAACATTGTGAACTTAGAGATTGTACGTAGTTGCAGGTACACGAAGAACGATTTATGAAAGATATTTACAAGTTTGGTCTACAAACGAGTGTATAGGTAATGAATGACTACTAATATCAATTATAGGAGCATCTCAAATTCTGGAGAAACAGAACCTACAATTTAATGGAAAGGTAGGTACGAAATCCCTGACACATTGAAAACAGTCTGTATATTATGCTCTTCAACTCAACTGAACTATCTAATTGTTCTTCCTACATGTACGTACGTACACAAGCTATTTCTAAGTGAAGGATAACAATAATTCGGCGTGACGACACAGCAAAGTCACTAGCACAAACCAAGATTGAGGAAAATAGCAGTACCTCTTGAAATTACCGAGAAACTATTGAAAGAACTGTAAGGTCGTATAAAAACGCATCCCTGAGAACGTTTTTTGCTCCAGCGTCGTAGATTCCTATAAAATATTTATCACTCCCGCACACATGCGCCCCGCAGCCGTCCTCTTGACTCCAGATTATTTTCAAATTTCCAGATTGCCACCGCCACAAAAAATCTATACGACTGCATCGAGTCCCTGAAAAAAAGTTTCCCGAATCCTCGAGCGGTGATTAAAACCCCCATCTTGAAAATCCCAATTTAAAATTATCGCCGCGCAGATTACAGTGCGCACGTCAAAAATAAATCGTCTCGCTCGCTCCCGTCTCCAAGATACGAAGAAGGGAAAGGGATAGGAATAGTCATACATCACCCCTATTCCAAAGATCGTATGCGCATAAACTGTGTTCGAATTTGGAATACATTATTAAACTCGAGTATGTGTTCGTGTGTCGTCTGCATGTGTACACAATCTGTTTTACATGTGTGCTAATAAGTGCGTGTGTGTTTATCCATGTCTTGTTGGTGTATCGGTGAGGGGATGGCTGGTATAGCTTCGCGCATGCGCTGCTGCGACCCGCGGGTTATCATTTCCTGTTCTCATTTTAAATTTACAACATTTATTTTTTGCTCGCCGAAGGGGAGCGCCTGAAGCGTCGTCAGGGTTTGTTATTATTATTCGTCTGAATATCATTGCTCGCTATGTGGATCCTCTATCTACCGTTGTCGATCGTCTGCAGACGATTCCATGGCGGTTTCTATATTTGGATTTACGATTAACGTGAGAGGGCGTCCTCTTCGTTATAGTCAAAATGAGACTGATGTCGTAGTAGATTATCATATTGATTGCAGACATTCTTGGCACTCAGCGCAGTATTAGACATTTTGGCTTCTTTTGGCTTTTCTGCATCAGTATTAATCAAATAAAATAAAATATTTATTTATTGATAAAATTTGCAGGCAAGTACAATATGACAATAAAAAAAACTTAACAATAGGTAATATTGCTTTCGTTTGACAATAAAACAGCATCTCGCATAGACCTTCCTTCAACAATTACTGTATTTTAAGAATTATGTCTACATTTATGTAATTTTAAAAATTGTACAATAAGTAAAACTGTAAGCGTAAGCAATTTATTATTTACTTGTTATTTATTTTATCCTATAGATATATAAAACCGAGCCGGCAACCATCGCACACTACAAAATTCTGAGTTATTAAAATAATTCCTTTAGCAGTTCTAAATATTCCGAATAAATTAGCATCATCAGTTTTTTCATCAGAATCTTCTAGATCTTCGCACCATCAGTTAAACCCTCAGAGGTTCGTCCTTTAGAAATTCAACCACATATTATACGCATGTCTTTAGGAAATTCCACCAGCTCGTTCTAGACGGGGTGATGGCCCTCGGAGCACCAGTAAATATCGATTTAACGACCTCGAAGTTTGTAGCGTTTGCCGAGTTGACAGGTTGTAACCTTGACAGTGCCGCGGTCGTGACGATAGCGTGTGAACTGACAGCGATCACTTTGCGTCCATCCACGTCTTTCGTCTCAGCGAGCCGTCTCATAAGAAGTGGTAGTAGACTGGCCGGCACGTAACTTGGCCTCTGTGCGAGCGGGACAGCGTTATACCAACGATCGCATGCGTATAACGCCGTCCCTCTCGCACAGAGGCCAAGTTACGTGCCGTCTATTCTATGAGAGGGTAACCGATACAACCGCAACAGTATGTATGTACACAAAACGCATTTCCCCTTCCCGATTATTCGTTACAACTCAAATATGGCACAATAGAAACAATTAACAATCCGCACAATATCCAGCAAGCGTGAAGTTTCATAGACCACAATGCAATCGCCGCCGCCGCCGGTTTCCTACAAAGCCTCTATAAACTTTGTCCTAAGGAAGGTTTATCGAGCGAATCGCAGGCCACAACACCATTCAACTGAAGTTGGAGCAATTAGCGCTGGATCCATGTATGTTATGTGCATATACAGATTACGTGCAGCCAATGCATCGATCTGTATTGCACAAACAGGTCTACTTCCAACGAGGTATTATGTATTAGAGCTCTTACTCGGGCGACGGGCATTGCTCCGCCGAGTTGAGGCACAATTTACGAATTGGGGCACATCGAGACTAACTAGTCGATCGCGAGCGGCCGAACTCGTCGCACGTGCCACCGCCTGCGCGCATCATGCATGCCCGGTTGTATTTCAATGCACATGTTGTGACATGTTGGGTTTGCCTTGGCTGGTGTTGTCGCTCATCGGCCGCTAGCATAGAATACTAATCGCTAGCCCCTCTCCCGTCTGCTTCCCGCCCCGCGCGAGCCCCTCTAACCGCCCGCTAGCCCCACTCCCGGTCGCTTCCCGCCCCGCGCGAGCTCCCCTCTACCGCTCGGCTCCGCGCTTCGCCACCCCGCTACCTTACCTCATACCTCAGCTGATGGGACGCCGTTTCTCTGTATCTTTCTTCGTAGCGATAGCTCTAGTAGTAATACCTCGTTGTCTACTTCTAACAATTCTAATCAATACGAATAATAAATTTGTAACTGATGGTCATGGAGTAAGTTAATTTGTTTTACGAGATATTACGTTTGTAGACTCTATGTATGATAAAACTAAATTGACGATTTTTAGAAATATTTTCTGAATGTATGGTATGTTCCTCCATAACTCTCAAACCTATCATCCGAATTCGATGAAACTTAGTACAAGCATATTTAACTATACGTGACACAGGATAGGCTAGTTCCTGTTACGCTAAGACGTGAGTCTCATACAAACCGAATTGTTCCGCACGCCGAAATAAAGGTACGGTAGCGGGCTTTCACGCGAGCGAAACGCCGGACAAGACCTAGTTTATGGTGGTACTCAAACTGTGACTATGCAAAGTGTAGTTTTTTTTTTCATATTTATTTATTCGATCAAAAATATATCAAAGAAATCTTCACCCTCTCAAACTGTGCCCCAACAATGAACACTTCCTCAGAAGTAACGTGTTCACTTGGACCAGTGTAAATATCAAAACAATAAACCCCCATCTCTTTGATCACTCCCTTAATACGAGTTACTGTAAACCCAACGCCGCCACTTGCAAGAACGTCGCTTTACGAGCTAAACCCAGTATGTGCCACGAGACCATGAAATATTTTTCTGTTTATGAAACATGTCATTGGATTTTTTTCTATAAAAAACGCGACACGTGGCATCGTTGTCTAATTGCGCCCATGGACATTTTGTGATACACGGGCATTGCGAATGCCATGCCGGTCTGAATTTTTAGAAAGCTCAGACTGTACTTGGAAGGAAATATATGGGCAGGGAGTGCTTTGCACATTTTCCTGTTCTTGTGAATAAATGACCTACAGAACCGGTTGGCATTCTACTACCTACATCCGTGATGGCTGCACATTAAAATTTCAAAATAAGAATATATATTTAACTGAGAGTGTGTTGGTGAACTGAAATGTTATTTGTAATCGAATATCGACCAAAAGCCAAATAAACATAATACGACCAGGTCACAAATAAACGAGGGAAAGAAATTATCAAACTGAAGTGAACATTCCCTATGTTTGGTTTTCTAGAAAACGAAATTAATAAATATATGAGAGTCTGTGACTGTCAGACAGATAGACAAACAAACACCCAACTGATTTTAAAGGCCGTGAAAATCTAAAAACTAAATGTTTCGAACGAAGTGTCAAAAGTAATCTTATGAAGCAAACAGATGCAAATAAAGATGTTTACAATAACATGCAGTTTTTTTAAAATTTGTAACCCGGCATGGATGGCTGAGTCGGAGGGGCCAAAGCACATGCTCCGACCAGTCAATATCACATCCGAGAAGGTAGGTGCCATACCGGAGACTTCCCTGGATTGCTGGTTATACTGGACTAAAGGAGAACACAACCGAGGCTGCTTGATGCGGCCATATTCGTATCTAACTGTATCTATTTTCAAAAAGTAGGCATTTTGCTACTATGTCATTATGTGATATAGTCATAATGCGAAGTAGAGAATATGAGATGTGAAATATTTACTACATTTGGTTTTTTGCATTGTAGGTATTGACTGCCCGACCCATCTTACATCCAGTACGGTGGTACCAAACCAGTCGGCAATAATTTGAGCGTTCCACCTAGTAATACACCTAATCTATGAAAAATTCTTCACCGTTACGTACGCCACAGGGGCTTTACGCTCTAATGAGAGTGGAGCAGACAATGTGATTGCGGCCGGCTTCCGAATGTAAAGCTCTTATGCTTTAAGACTGCTGGATGATACATGATGAATCCGCTAGAAGGTATAATTAACAAAATATTTTGGTCTCAGTCAGCGTCGGTCAGCGTGTATGCATCCACTGCTGTACATACGCCTCTTCAACTTTCCTCCAGTCTTCCCGTCCTTTAGCGGTACGGAACCACTGCTTTCCGCTGACGAACTTGATTTCGTCGTACATCATCTATCTATAATATATTATCATTATCAAAATACAAAATTTTAAAAATATAAATATGTTTGTTTAAAATTCGAGAACGGCTGAACTGATTTTGATGCGGTATTCGCCAAATGCATAGACATATATATCCACAACATCATTAATTCGATCGGAGCTAGTTATCAAACATACTAAGTTACAAATAATGTAGTTAGGAATTTGCGAATATTGAATAATTCACCAATATTTTGTTTATTGAATGCCTTTCACAATAAATATAATATGCATATGAAACGTTTCATAATAATAAATGCAACTGAAAAGCTAGCATACCGCTGAAAGCGCTTAACCGATCTGCGCGTGCGAGTTATTATGTGCGCTTGATTTGTTTAAACGCGCGCGTCAAGCGATGGCGCGGCGGCGCGACCACAAAGCGGGCAACACCGGCTGCGACGCGTCTCTACACGATCACTTCTTTATTGCCGAAACAACCGTCCCATCATCACAACATCACAACCGGCGGAGCAGATTGTTGTGTATCAATTTGACTAATTTATAATTCTTGGAAACTCTTCAAACGCCTGAAAGCCGATTTCGGAACGCGCCGCGGGAGGTGGAGCAATTTGAAAATAGAACACAATTTAATTATCATCGTACGCGGATGCAGTGACAAAATTACAGTAAGCGCATTTATATATTTTTTGCAATAGTCATGCGTGAGGGTTTTTTTTTATAGTAAGCGCGACATGTGGCTCCGAGCCACCCATAAGGTGTCTAACGACGCCCGTGGTCATTCGGTCGCATGCCATGCCGGCCTGACAGTTGCCTATTCACGCCTCTCTGAAAGACCCGAGACTGTACTTGGGGGCTGTGGGCAGGGAGAGCGTTCCAGAGTTTACCGGTTCTGTGGACATTTTTTACTCAGAAAAGTATAATGAAGATATAATTGACTGATACGGAACCCTCGGCGCGCGAACATAACTCGCACTTGGCCGGTTTTTTCTTTTTAGTTACCTATGTAAAGTATTTAGAGTGCCGATTTGAAATTATAGGAACAACGTGTCGAACTTAGCTTGCGATGATTTCTCCGAACATATCCATCCAGGCCCATTGGCAGTAGATGGAGGGTGTCAATCGAGGTCGGGACTAGCGAGCGGCCACTCTGTGTAGTTCTCCAGCATGCGTTCCGTTTCAGCTCGCGTCAAGCCCTCGTCAGCTAGTCTGCGACGACTAGGACGCGGAGAACCACCAGTACCGCTCTCGACCTCCCTCTCTACCTATCCATATACTGTAGGATGCCTCCAGTGACGCTTTCGAAGCTCTTAAATATTTTATTAATCTTCACGTAAATCTCAACTGCAATTTGGTTTATGAATCAATTTCGATGCAAGTAGGTGGCTCAAGCAATACTGCCATGATTGCCTCGCGTTTTATTTATAGTACAGGTATTTAAGGTGAGTAAATGTGCAATAACGTATAAACAATAATTGATGGATGCGTCGTAAGCGCAGGGGAAGGCGTTAATTTCGTCGTTAAAATCAAAATGGCGGACAGACGCGCCCTTCGAGTGCGGCCGCTGACCTAGTGATCATGTATTGTTCAGAGATGGCGCTGCTGCAAAAAAATATTTTTAATCGCATTCTGCAGCTCTAACACACTGACAAGGAGATAGAGCCGGGCGCATGCATACGGCCCGTTACATACAATGCCATCGCGCTATATTCGGACAATCAGGGTAAGCTGAGTAATCGGTGTTGCGCTGCAAGAGCTCGATGTAGTTACAGCACAACAGCGACCGCCACGCCCTTCGAGCGCGGCCGCTGACCTAGTGATCATGTATTGTTCAGAGATGGCGCTGGTGCAAAAAAATATTTTTAATCGTATTCTGCAGTTCTAACACACTGACAAGGAGATACAGCCGGGCGCATGCGTACGGCCCGTTACGTGCAATGCCATCGCGCTATATTCCGACAATCAGGGTAAGCTTTTTTTTTTTGAAGGAATCTGACACGGTTGGCTACATCACTTACAACATCCGTGATGTCAGCCCATAACACCGGGTGAACTTGGTGCCACGTCAGTGCTTCCCTTCGGTCGTGGCGGCTACACTGAACTGGACGGAAAACACAAACTATTTACATAGCCGTTTCGACCGACCTTTCATTCAGTGCGATGGTGCCAACGCGGGCGGGTTAAACCCTACCACCTAGTAATATAAGAAGAGAGTCATATCCCTATTATCCATTAGTCGCCTTTTACGACATACACGGGGAGAGATGCAGTAGGGCTATTCTGAGTAATCGGTGTTGCGCTGCAAGAGCTTGATGTAGTTACAGCACAACACCGACCGCCACGTTTTGCAAAATATTAGGACAAGACGTAAATTTATCTACTACATGGCTGTGGAAGGACCGTGCTATAGTGAGAGTTGACTCTCGCCCTTTAGTACGGCGGCATGTTGTGGTTAGGTATACCTTAGTCATCGTTTATGACATGCACGGGGTGAGATGCAGTGGGCCTATTATTTAATATTATTGACCATACGATACAATAATGTCACGTACAGGAGGAAGCTGAAGCGGAGACCGCTCAGCTGAAACGGAGACCGCTCAGCTGAAACGCAGACTACGAGCTGGTTTCAGTGCATATAATAATGCAAATCTTATAATAAAAGAAAAATTAAAATTAAAACTATTGTATTTTATTTTCTAAATTGTAAAATTTTAAAATGTGTGATTGTGAGTTTGTGACTTGTATAATATGTGATATACCAATAAATATTCTATTCTATTTATTTAATAACAAACAAAAACATACAGAACTTTGATATTGAAAGAGCTCATTTTAAACATATGTAAAACGTTAAAAAAAAATGTAAAATTAAAAAAACATAGTTATTAACAATAACATCAAACAACATAATGCGACTGGAACCCACGACCTTTGGATTACGTCTCCAAGGTTAGAGTCCCACTTCAGATTTTTTGCTACGAGCTGGAATTGTTCGCAATCTTACAGCTCTAATTGAATTTACGATTCTTGCATGTGTGTGGCACGGCCAAAAAGGGAAGCACTTACATGGCACCTAGTTCACCCGGTGTTATGGGCTGACATCACAGATGTTATAGGTGATGTAGCCAATGGTGTCAGTTTCAATAAAAAAAAATCACTACGTGAAATAGATTTATAAACGCTCAGAAAATAAACTCCAAAGGTTGTTATACGACTGAACCCATTATGCGTCGTGCAGTGCACTATAGTTTCGCGTTGGATGTCAATTCACTAGCAGACGAATTGAAAATCGAATACGATGTGTTAGTTTAGCCTTTTATCGCTGTTACACATAGTACTGTTTTCGGTTGTGCGGTATATTCATGAGAACGACTTCACTTGCCGACGTTTCGTCCTTCGGGACGAGGAGGGTCGATTCGTCCTTCGGGACGGGGGATGAAACGTCGACAAGTGTAAGTCGTTCTCATGAATACGCCGCAGCACCGAAAACAGTACTATAACAAATACTATATTTAGCTCAGCACTTAGTGTAGGCATTCAATAACTGGATCCGTACCGCTGAAGGCCGGGAGGACTGGATGCCACAGAACAACGATCGGGCCACACACACCGCCCGCGCCCGCGCATACGCCGGACAAAACTGGTCTGGTTCAAAGCTCCCTGACTGGACGCATTAATAAGGCAATGGAATATTTCCTGAATATTTCCAATTAAATATATTTTATTAATATTTGGTTTTCATATTTTTATATCTTTTATATGTATACATTACAATAAAAACTTTATTGAATTAAACATACAGAAATTACATAAACTATAACTACCTATCAAATTAAATAGACAAATATAACTAATTAAAAAAAAAACTATAACTAAAAACCACTAAAAACTAAAAACTTATATATTTCCTCAAGGGGCGTCGTCCCCGGGATGGTTCCCAGGATGGCGGCCGCGTTGCCCCTCTGTATCCCCAGACTAACTCGTTGCCGGATATACGAGAGGCAACACTACAATATACACATCTTCTAATATAATTGGACTTTTGTCGTCATCAGTTATGTAAAAATTATAAGTGCCCACATCGTCACACCTGGAGGAGGGTTATTAAGTTTTGTATTGGTTATAGGTTTATATTTTATTTTGTAGTTAAGTTTTTTAGTTTTTAGTAGTTTTTAGTTATAGTTTTTATAGATACTTAAATTATTTACAACTTTGAGGTGTGTCAAGAATGATGATGACGGATGATAGATAGCGTTGTTGTTCCGGATCGACTTCTCAGGGCAGTGGACTGTAGGTGGTTGGTGATGCTTCGCCCGTCACCGCAGAGCGGTTATAGCGGGCGCGGAGACCGTGATGTTCTTTCTCTTTCTTTCGCGGCGAATTGGGCGACCGTCTCGCTCTCGCACAACCGACGCGTGGCGTGCGGCGCGGAGATATCACTCGCGTGGCTCGCGGGTGGTGCGATGGGTCGACCGTTTTGTCCTCAACCGTCACGCCGCGTGGCGTAGGGAGGTAATCCTCAACCGTAACGCCACGGGGCGTAGGGAGGGTGTCGTAGCGAAGCGTTAGCAGAGAAAAGTCGTACGTGGTTTGAGCGTAACCACGCACTGAGTTGCACCCGGGACGTACGTGGGTGGAGCACTCGCCGAGAGAAGAGAACCGTCCGATCGAGCCGAGGCAGTCGTTCCGTACTGAAGTGGCTCTTCTTGACTGTAGTGCGTTCCTCGGTCGATCGGTGCGTCGAGCTCAGGCTACGAGACGTCTTCTCTTGGTGGCGGTTCGGCGAATACTGAATGAACGGTCCGAAACGTGCTATGTTTGTATACGCGCGGGCGCGCCGAGCGCGGCGGATGTTGCGATCTCATCTCGACAGAGCTCGCAGCCTCCGCTGGACCAATCACAGCGCTCTGCGCCCGCGCCGCACGCCTCGGCCCGGTTCATTCTACTAACTAATTTGGCGAGTGCACACCTCCCGCTCATCCCGAATGAAACCCAGTACGCAGCAACATATTTATTTTGTGAAACTTATTTCTATCTTACATATCTTAAACTATGCCTATCTATCTTATTATAACTTATATATCTTAATCCTACTTATCAATCTTATCTAAACTCCTACATATCTTAGCTAGCTTAATCTACAGTTTTGTATATATTTATTTATTATTTAACTTTATTTAACTTATTCATTATATTTACATTTTATATTTAATTTCACCTAACTAAAACTTAAAAAACCTAATCTAAAACTACGTCGGCCGCTCGCCTGGGCCCTACGCTACTGGCTCGGTGGAACGACGTGCGCGTCGTGTCGTCTGCCCGTCGCTGCCGCTCGGGCTGGCCGTCGTCCTCAACATTCTCCCGCCGTCGCTCCCTCGGCGATCTTTGACGACAGGAGGACGACGATCTTCTTAGTCGGCCGTCGCTGCAGCTTGCCTCCGGTGTAGACGTCCACGACTCGTACCACGCCGTCTCGCCCTGGGTGGATGGCTTCCACCTTGCCTCGCGGCCAGGTGTTCCGCGGCAGGCTGGGGTCAGCGATGAGGACGACGTCGCCGACCGCCGGCGCCTGCCCGCTTCCGCGAGGCTCCCGCCGGTGTTGGAGTAGGGGTAGGTACTCCCGTACCCACCGGCGCCAGAATACGTCAGCCAGCCACTGCGCCCGTCTCCATAGCGCCCTGGCGCTCTCGTCGTCGGCGGTGAACTCCCCGGGTGGCGGCGTGTGGCACCCTGCGCCGAGCAGAATGTGATTCGGCGTCAGGGCTTCCGCGTCGTCCGGCGAGACGCTGACGTGCGTCAGGGGCCGCGAGTTGACGGTGTTCTCCGCCTCCGCGAGCAGCGTGGCCAGGGTCTCCTCCCGCGGGTAACGTTCATGCAGGGTCACCCGCAGGGCCTCCTTCGTCGAGCGGACCAGACGCTCCCACGCGCCGCCCATGAACGGCGCCACCGGTGGGATGAAGCGCCACTGGATGGCGCGGTTGGTGGCGGCCTCTTGCATGGCTGCCAGCGCCCCTCGGAGCTCCACTTCGGCGCCTCGGAAGTTGGTCCCGTTGTCACTCCAGATCTCCTTCGGGCACCCCCTCCGCGCGATGAACCGGCGGAGGGCCGAGATGGCCGAGTCCGTGCTTAAAGATGCGGCGATCTCGAGGTGGAGCGCTCGCACGGTGAGGCACGTGAATAGCGCCACGTAGCGTCGCTCGCGGCGCCGGCCCACCGTGATCTCCACGGGCCCGAAGTAATCCACCCCGGTGTAGGTGAACGGGCGCTGGTGATGCGCCAGTCGGGAGGCTGGGTGGTCCCCGGTCGGGGGGTGTGTCGGCTGGGTCCGCCGGATGCGGCAGACAAGGCAGCGGCTGAGCACGGTGCGCACGGTCGGGCGGATGCGCACCACCCAGCAACGTTGACGCAGCTCGTTGACGACGGTCTCGACGCCGCCGTGGTGCAGCTGGCGGTGCACGTGGTCCACGTACAACCGCGTGTATGCGTGGTCGCCGTGTAGCACCGCCGGGCTCAGCTGGCCGTGGTTCACATTCTCCGCTGCACTCACGCGGCTCTTGATACGCAGCACGCCGCCGTCGTCGATTACCAGCGCGAGCTGCGCCAAACGGTCGTCGCCGGTGGGCCGTCGGTCTGACCGCACCCGGTCCATCTCTGCGGCGAAGGCCTCTTGTTGCGAAACTTTTATGAGGAGTACCTCCGCCGCCTCAATGTGTCGCGCCTCAATTGGCAGTAAGGCGCGACCCTCTTGTTGTTGTTGTTGTTGTTGTTGCTGTTGTTGTTTCGTCGGCCGGCGCGGTCGGGGCGGGCTCCTCGTTCTCGCCGTGCGCTGGCGGCGACCGGCCGCGGCCACGTGTGTCTTCGCTCGACACAGCTCGACGAAGTGAAGCACACGTGCCGTCGCGCGGACCAGTCGCATCCACGACGAGAATCGTTCCGCTTGCGGTGCCGCGCTCTGTAGTGTTGCGGCGCAGCGCTGGATCGGCGGTCGTTCTTCGCCGGTCGGTTCGACGGCTTGCCGTTGTTCGCGCGGCCACGAGCCCTCTTCGTTGTACAAAAAGGCGGGCCCGGTGAACCACCGATGCTCGGACGTGAAATCGAGCGGCGTGTCGCGGGTGGCGTCGTCGGCCACATTCTCTTTGCTCGGGACCCACCGCCATTCCGAAACTTTCGTTAGCTCTTCTATTTCTGCGAGCCGATGCGCCACAAACGTTTTAAATGTGCGCGGGCTCGCTCGCACCCATGCTAGCGCCGTCCGTGAGTCACTCCAAAATACGCGCTGTGCCGCCTTCCATTCGTGGCCCTCTTCCACCGCGCGCGCCAGGCGGCTGCCCAGTAGCGCGGCTTGCAGTTCGAGGCGCGGGACTGACACTGGCTTCAGCGGCGTTACTCTCGTCTTCGCGCAGGCGAGCGCGACCTTGATCGAGCCGTCGGACCGTTCGGTCCGCCAGTATGCGGCGGCGGCGTAGGCGGCTTCACTCGCGTCTACGAACGTGTGCAGCTCGCGTGACGTGCATACGTCGTAGCACCGTGGCACTCGTAGCGAGCTTAGTCCGCGCAGGTTGGCCACCCAGTCTAGCCACGCGCCGTGCAGCTCGTCCGGCAGTTGCTCGTCCCAGTTCACGCCCAGGCGCCAAGTGTCTTGCAGGATTCGCTTCGCCGGCGTCGTGACGGGCGAGACGAGGCCCAGTGGATCGAACAACGACATGATCACACTGAGCGCCTCGCGTTTAGTCGGCGTGCGTCGGGCGTCGAGAATCTCTGGCGGCGTCCGGCTGAATGCGAGTGCGTAGCCGATGCGGTCGCTGTCGGTGTCCCACCGCATTCCGAGCGTTTTTTCGAAGGCCGCCTGTCCCCCGATGTTCACTTGCCGGCCCCCTCGGTCGTGCTGCGCAGCGTGTCGTACGGCTTGAGCGTCGTTGGACGCCCAACCGCGTAGCTCGAAGCCGGCCGCCGCGTGGATCGTCGCGACGTCGCGCGAGACTCGGAACGCTTCCGCCGGGCCGGCGAAACTTTGAAGATAGTCGTCCATATAGTGGCACTTTATTATCGCGCGCGCTGCGTCCGGCTTGCTGGTTTCATAGTCTTTCGCGTTTCTATTTTTCACATAGATTGCGGCGCAGGGCGAACAGGCGGCGCCGAACACAACCGACGTCATCCGGTACTCTGTCGGCGCTCGGTCGGGACTCTCTCGCCAGAGGAATCGTAGCGCGTCCCGGTCGGCGTCACGGATGCGTATTTGCAGAAACATCTCCTTTATATCTGCTGTGACGGCGACCGGGTGCTGTCTGAACCGCATAAGTACGCCGGGCAGAGACTGTAGTAGGTCGGGGCCCTGGAGCAGCAGGTCGTTGAGACTGACGCCGCGGGTCCGTGCGGCGGCGTCGTGCACAATGCGAATCTTCGCCTTCGAAGGATTAACGACGGCGAAGTGAGGCAGATACCACGTGCGGCCCGGCGTCGGTGGGGTCGCGGCGCGCTCGGCGTATCCGCTCTTGATAGTATGCGCCATCTGCGCGTGATATTTTTCTTTTAAATCACTGTTTCGCGCCAATTTTCTTTCTAAATTGGCTAGCCTTTTCGCGGCTGTTTCGCGGCTGTCTGGCATAGCGAAGGCGTCGCTACGCCAGATCAGGCCGGTTTCAAATCGGCCGTCGGGCAGGCGGCGCGTTTTCTCATGGAGTGCTCGGAGGGCCCGTTCCTCCGGGTCGCTCTGTGGCTTGCGCGGCTCCACGCACAGCGACTCGAGCCGAAAGTGTTCGCGGGCGAGTTCATTGAAGCTGTTGTCTGGCTCGACGGCGTGTGCGCAGCGTTGCTCGCCGGGCGCGGTCGACGACGTGCGGCAGCCGTGTAGCACCCAGCCCAGCTGTGTCTGCGAGGCGACCGGCTGGTCGCGGCGGCCGCTCTTGATCGCCCGCGACACTATCAACGGCCAGTTGTCTTGACCGATGAGTAGCCGCGGGCGAGCGTCAGTGTAGGCGAGCGTCTCGGCGAGCTCTGCGAGATGCTCGCAGCCGTCGATGCACCTCCGGTCGATCGTCTGCGGCGGGAAGCGCAGGCTGTCCACCGTCCTCGCGCCGACGAGGTCGTACTCCGCCGACTCGTTCTTGCCGCGGATGCGCAAGTTGAGGCGGCGCGACGAGTTGGTAGCGACCCGTCCGCCGCCGATGCCCACGACGTGCAGTGGCTCCGTCGTGCCTCGCGCACCCAGCAGGTCGGCTACTGCGACGTCCACCATTGTCACGGTGGACCCCTCGTCGAGCAGCGCGAAGACGTCGACGCAGCCGCTCGGTCCGCTCAGCTTGACAGGTACGATTTTTAGCAGGACCGAGTCCGAGCGGGCGGCAGCTACGATCGCAGTGGCGGACTTCTCCTCGTCGGCCGGCGTGTGATGCAGGAGTCGGTTGTGGCCGTAGGTACAGCCGGGCGCCCCACACGGTTTAGCCTTGCACTTCGTGCGGCGGTGCTTGCTTTTTAGGCAACGAAAGCACATTTTTCCCGCCTTCGCTTGCCGCCAGCGTTCGTCAACGTCCGCCCCTATGAATTGGGGGCAGACGACGAGGTGGTGCGCCTTAGTGCACGTCGGGCACTGCGGCGTCTCGTCGGCACCACCTTCTTCACCGGCGGCGTAGCTCTTCTCGTTCGTACGGCGGTCTTTGTTCTGCCGACGGTCCCTCGTCGGCGCCTCCGTGCTCGCGGCGACGTCCGGGCGGGCGTACGCCCCGCACTTGCGTGCCTCCTCGTTCAGGAAGCTGGCGAGTCTCTGCAGCGCGGGACGGTCGTCGGTCGCCCGGTCTTCAACGTCGCACCACCGGGTCTGACGCAGCGGCGTCAGCTTGTCGATGATGATGCGCACCGTCTCTGGGTTGTGCAGGTATTGCGGCCGACCGAGCGCTTCGATGGTGGCCACAATGTTGTTCACTTTATTTGCGAACTCGCTCAGTTCGCCGGGCCAGTCCTTGATCTTGGGGAGGCTCCTCAATTTTTCTAGTTCCCCCAAGACAAGGAAGTCCGGTCGCCCGAAGCGCTGTTCTAGCGCCGCCATGACGCGACCGGGGTCCGGAGCCGCCAACATTAAACTGTAGACGGCTTCTTTCGCCTTGCCTCTCAGGCATTTTCGCAGGCGGGCCGCGTTCTCGCCCGGCGAGAAGTAGCTCTCTGTGTCGCGAAAGGCAGTCGCTAACAGGAGCCACTCCCCGGCCGACCCGTCGAAAGTAGGCAAGTCTTGCAGAAATTTAGGTGCGGCGTGCGGTCGGCTGTGTTCCGCTCGCCCCAGTGCCGCGGCGAGCATCTCCACTGTTATCGAAGCGGAGGCGAGCGGAGCGTGCGAACTTGATGCGGCGGCGGCGGCAGGCGGATAGCGAAGCTCGGTGGCCGCGGCGGCGGCAGGCGGCGCGCAGAGGCGCGCGGCCGGCTGCTCCCATAAGTGTGTGGCGGTCGGCGCCGCGCGGAGGGGCGTGGCTTCGTCGGCTGCGGCGGGGGAAGCGTAGAGGGGGGCGGCGGCGGCAGCGGCAGGCGGCGCGCGGAGGGGCGCGGCGTCGGTAGCTGCGGCGTAGGGCGCGTGGAGGGGAGCGGAGACGGTAGCAGTGGTGGGGGCCGCGTAGTGGGATGCGGCGGCCGGGGCGGCGGTGTGAGACGCGTGGTGGGGGGCGGCCGGGTCTGCGTGCGCGTCGGTGCTCGCAGCGGCGAGCCCCGTGCGCGGTGCGGGAGCGGAAATCTCCCGCCGATGCAGATCGGCTTGCGTCTCCACCCATGACGCCACTAACTCACTGCGTGCTGTGTCCTCTTTCTCGTCTTCGTCCGACGAGTCCTCCTCGTCGCACTCGCGGAGCTCAGCTTCTATGATTTCTCGTGCGAGTCTCGCCTCCTCTGCCTTGGCGCGCAGCAGCTCTCTCTCAATTGCACGGCGACGCATCGACTTAGACGAGCGGGCAGAGTGGTTGCTTCGCCCGTCCTTGTCGCTGCGCGCGGTCGCTACTGTATCTAGCGCGGTTGCGTGAGAGCTGCGGCTCGGCGCGCGCGCGACGCTGTGAGTGTGCGCGCGGGCCGGTGCGCGCGCGTCGCTGGCTGCACGCGCGCGCTCGCGAACGGTTGAGTCCGTCGCGATCGGCGTGGCCGTCGTGTCATGTGACGACCACGTTCTCAATTCTGTTTCTGTCGTCGGCGCACTTGTTGTTGGCTCCGCCGTCGGGTTTTCGCTCGGTTGCGGCTGCGGTTCGGTCGCGGCCGCGCTCGGGGGCAGCGCTCGCTGCTCCGACGTCGGTACCGGCACTGGCGTAGTGCGCCCTCGCCCGTTGCTCTGGCTCCGCGTGACGGGCATCTTCAATCCGGCTTGCGAATGACCAATGTTCCGGATCGACTTCTCAGGGCAGTGGACTGTAGGTGGTTGGTGATGCTTCGCCCGTCACCGCAGAGCGGTTATAGCGGGCGCGGAGACCGTGATGTTCTTTCTCTTTCTTTCGCGGCGAATTGGGCGACCGTCTCGCTCTCGCACAACCGACGCGTGGCGTGCGGCGCGGAGATATCACTCGCGTGGCTCGCGGGTGGTGCGATGGGTCGACCGTTTTGTCCTCAACCGTCACGCCGCGTGGCGTAGGGAGGTAATCCTCAACCGTAACGCCACGGGGCGTAGGGAGGGTGTCGTAGCGAAGCGTTAGCAGAGAAAAGTCGTACGTGGTTTGAGCGTAACCACGCACTGAGTTGCACCCGGGACGTACGTGGGTGGAGCACTCGCCGAGAGAAGAGAACCGTCCGATCGAGCCGAGGCAGTCGTTCCGTACTGAAGTGGCTCTTCTTGACTGTAGTGCGTTCCTCGGTCGATCGGTGCGTCGAGCTCAGGCTACGAGACGTCTTCTCTTGGTGGCGGTTCGGCGAATACTGAATGAACGGTCCGAAACGTGCTATGTTTGTATACGCGCGGGCGCGCCGAGCGCGGCGGATGTTGCGATCTCATCTCGACAGAGCTCGCAGCCTCCGCTGGACCAATCACAGCGCTCTGCGCCCGCGCCGCACGCCTCGGCCCGGTTCATTCTACTAACTAATTTGGCGAGTGCACACCTCCCGCTCATCCCGAATGAAACCCAGTACGCAGCAACATATTTATTTTGTGAAACTTATTTCTATCTTACATATCTTAAACTATGCCTATCTATCTTATTATAACTTATATATCTTAATCCTACTTATCAATCTTATCTAAACTCCTACATATCTTAGCTAGCTTAATCTACAGTTTTGTATATATTTATTTATTATTTAACTTTATTTAACTTATTCATTATATTTACATTTTATATTTAATTTCACCTAACTAAAACTTAAAAAACCTAATCTAAAACTACGTCGGCCGCTCGCCTGGGCCCTACGCTACTGGCTCGGTGGAACGACGTGCGCGTCGTGTCGTCTGCCCGTCGCTGCCGCTCGGGCTGGCCGTCGTCCTCAACAGTTGTCATGCTTTGAATATTTCGTTCTCGATATATCTTATTCGATTAGGTTCCTAGTGGATTGGCCACATGAAAGATGTGAAAACTAGTACTTATTTAATAAATGAGTTGAGATACCGCGCCCGTAGATCATTAGTCCGAGTTGGAGGACCAACATTACTATTAACTCAAACTTACCTGAGGTTGACTTTAAAGAGGTATAGTTCGCAATTTGCTACTTGTAAGTTGGTAAAGACTAAATAATTTGTTTTCTCACCTATCGAGGAAAGATATTTCCGACAAAATTATACGTAGTATTTTTTTTTATGTAATCCGGTATGGGTGGCTGAGTCGGAGGGGCCAAAGCGCATGCTCCGACCAGCCAATATCACCTCCGAGAAGGTAGGTGCCATACCGGAGACTTCCCTGGATTGCTGGCTATACTGGAATAGAGGAGAACACAACCGAGGCTGCTATGCGGCCATCTTACATCCAGTACGGTTGTACCAACCCAGTCGGTTACAATTTGAGCCTACCACCTAGTAAGGGGAAAGGGAAGGGACCTACAGTTTTACACCGGTTCTGAACGGTGAATCAGCAGGTGTAGGTATGCACGTAAATTTTTTCGTCAGAAAAAACTCATTGGTACACGCCGACCGGATTCGAACTGCGGACCTCTCGCATGAGAAGCCGATGCCCAAACCACTCGGCCACCCGCCGACCAAGTATAATTACTGGATCTTTATTGAACACACAACATTAACAGAATCTAGACCTAAAAATAACTAAATTAACTATAAAAATAAATCTAACTATAAATAAAAATAGTAACCAAGTATAATGTTTTCGGAAATATTTAGCACCGCAGGAAAGAGGTAGAGTAGAGGTAGTATATGTTTGACTATTTGTTTTTTCATTTTTGTTTTTGCCCTTATTTATTCATTACGAAAATTTCACAGGTAGGCACTTCGAAATATGAATGTTAATTACAATACTTAGCTTACTTAGCATTTAAACTTCTCATGTACACATATTTTAGTAGTAGTAAACTTCTCAAAATAAATAAAATACCTATCACTTGAACTAAGTATCTATCTAATTTTATTAACCGACTTCCAAAAAAGGAGGAGGTTCTCAATTCGTCTGTATGTTTTTTTTTTTTTTTTATTTTTTTTTTTATTTTTTTTATTTTTTTGTATGTTTGTAACACGATTTCTCCGTCAATTGAGGGCCGATTTAGAAAATTCTTTTTTTGTTAGTTAGGTCATACTTCCGAGGTGGTCCCATTTCAATTTTATCGAAATTGGTTCAGTGGTTTTCGAAAAATCAGCATAATACTATGGTGTGTGGTTACCTTCAGCAAAACTTGTGATGTGGTCGTTTTCGGCAATTTTCAGTTTGATAAATTAGTATGGTGTGTGGTTACCTTCAGCAAAACATTTGTGATGTGGACTTATTCAGCAATTTGCAGTCTGACACATATGGCGAATAATTCTGTACCACTTCAATCGATTTCGATTATTCGATTTCGATTATTCTTTTTTATGTAATATTACTAAAAAGAATGAAATAAAAACTGTTTTAAAAAATATTAAACCGATTTCCAAAAAACAAAAAAAAAAAAAACTAAAAAGTATTAAATACCTAATATTTTGAAATTTTCTCTGTCCTGTTGAAATACATGAATCGATATACTAGTGATACATATTCGGACCCTTGTTTCATGAATATTCTAAATTTGAAATTTTTTTATTTTTTCCGACCGGCGTTTAATTTATTATGGTACCTGGCCAGTACCTACTGTACCGAGTACCATCGAGCTGGTTTGATGATGGAGACAGAAGGTGGCCATAGGAACTCCTAAACTACACATGATAAACCCATCGTGTTTGGGCTCGTTGCATTTGTCTTCACGAGAAATTTACTTTAGACCTAAAAGATTCTCAATTCGACGGTATGTTTTCTTTTTTTGGATGTTTGTTACGCGATTACTCCGTCAATTGTGGGCCGATTTTGAAAATTCTTTTTTTTTTTATTTGAAAGGGGATAACCCTGAGGTTTTTGAAGTGAAAACTTCTTTAGCGGCTCTTGGCACTTTTTTAGGTGGGTAAAAATGTATAACTCGCGACATCGCGTCAGCGTCATTTTTAAAATGAAACCTTAAGTCATTGCGTTAAGGGTTAAGTTAGAGTGGCACGGGATCTGCCGGCACTCCCGGAGTGCAACTGTTAAGTAGGGTTCCGTAACACGTTTATGTCTGTCCATTCTACTAAGTTCTGCAAAATGAATGTAGGGTTCCGTAACATATGCATGTCTATCCGTTCTACTAAATTTTACAATTTTCAACCAAGGTCCTCCGACGGTTATTTTATAATAAAAGTAGGCTTCCGTAACACGTTTATGTCTGTCCATTCTACTAAGTTCTGCAACATCACCTACAACGTCCGTGATTTCAGCCCATAACACCAGTGCCATGTCAGTGCTTCCCCCTTTGATCGTGCTGACTACACTGAACTGGTCGGAAAACACAAACTATTTACATAGCCGTTTCGACCGACGTTTAATTCAGTGCGGTGGTACCAACCCGGGAAGGTTAAACCCTACCACCAAGTAAAATTACGAGGGAAGGGACTTACAGTTTTACGAGGAATCCGAACCTTGGTCAGCCTCCAACGGTCAGCGGTCACCCATCTAAGTACTGACCGCACCCAGCGTTGCTTAAAATTCAATAGCGACAGTTGACTGTCTGCACCACTGAGCTATCGAAGCTGACGTGGTCCTATTTTAATTGGGTCAAGATCGGATTGGAAAGCGAGGCGGAATCGCGAGGCCGAAGGCCGAGCGATTCCGCCGAGTACATTAATAGCAAAAAATTACTAAAAAAAACTGTGAAATAAAAAAAAAGTTTTAAAAAACATAAAACCGACTTCCTAAAAAAAGGAAAACTAAAAAACTATTCAAAATAAAAATATAAAAACCGCCTTCAAAAATATATGAAATAAAAACTTAAAAAAAAAAAACGAACCCTAGAGTTGAAGGCGGTGCTAAAGCAAGCAAAAATGATGCATGAAAGAAAACATGAGTGGATGATAATATCCTTTGTGATTTGTGTAGCCTTTTTAGCACCGCCTTCAACTCTAGGGTTCGTTTTTTTTTTTTAAGTTTTTATTTCATATATTTTTGAAGGCGGTTTTTATATTTTTATTTTGAATAGTTTTTTAGTTTTCCTTTTTTTAGGAAGTCGGTTTTATGTTTTTTAAAACTTTTTTTTTAAAAAAATTACATTTGACCATTTACGTCTTGTACGAATTTAAAATTGGAACATCATCCACAGACATTAAACATTAAAAGTAATTCCACCTAAGGTAACAACCAATCGGCGTCCGCTGTTTCCAATTGCATTCCAATTTCAAAACAATACACACCGGTCCACGATGGCGGAATCAGCATATTTCATTGCGCTGTTGTTTCTCGCTCCCACTCGTAAATACAAGAGTATATAAATATGTAATAAATAACGTAATGAGAGAATGAATAATAATGAAATGAGAGAAATAAATAACGGCTGGTCCGCCCTGCGAGAGGCGCATAATCGACTAGCAGCGCGAAAAACAAAAATGCAGAATGTAATCGTCATTTTCACTCTTAGGTACTCATCTCTATTATGAGTAAAGGTACGGGATAAACGGTTTTGTAGACTACGCAGCACACAATACAATAATTTATTACGAATAGCTTTATATTGCCTGTACCATTGAGAGATATGGCATATATCATTGGTGGATCTAAATCCATTGAGCCCTTTTCCAGTTATACGCGTAGGTACTAGATAGGTATAGATTTTAAAATATTTGCCTATCTAAGAATTTTTGGAATTAATTAATTTTTTTATTGGTAAAATATATTTATTCTTATAAACACTGTAACATTACAAAAAATCATACAATCTTAATTATAGGTAGTTTACTATTGGTATTGCTACCTAACTATTTATATAAATTTATTGAATTGTTAGATTTTATCGCTGAAGTCTTATTGTATTACATCATTAATATTAGACAAAAGAAGAATTTATATTAAAACTAAACTATCTTAAAAAATAATTATATTAAAACAAACTATAAATTAAATACTAGGTACTATTACAATTAAACAAATGAAGAAAAAGGAGGGTTGCACCGGTTGGGCGTCGAGGGTGCGGTGGGAGCGCTATGGAAATTCATAATTCATTTATTTGAAAATCCAAGATTAAAGTTCAGAGACAACGAACAATGTTTCATAAATGTTTGTTTTATTTTTCTCATTCACAAACCATCTGTGTCTCTTCTTCTATTCCCCCGTCTTCGATTCCATCGATTCGCCCCATCATCATCAGCACGTATCGGTTCACTGCTGGAAATATGCCTCTCCCAAGGCACGCCACCACACGCGGTCCTCCACTCTTTAGGCAGCCTGCCACCTAGCCGGGAGGCGTGTTTGTACGCTTGCTTGTACGTGGCCTGCATTCGAGCACCCGTCCACTTCAGCGGTTGTCGGGTCTGCGGCAGATGTGCCCAGCCCACTGCCACTTCAGCTTGCTAATTTCCTTAGCAATGTCGAGTACTTACTACTTTCACAGATTAAATAATAGTTACTTCGGTACTAACTTTGTCGTATTTCGTCATTACGGATTTTATTCGCCCCATATTCAAGCTTTTAATGCATTGTAATCTTCGATCATAAAATATTTTTCTGTCTACGATTGTAATGGCTTAATTAATTTTACGCATCGACAAACAATTTTACAGAGCACGACAATAGACAATGCGATCTAACGAGCCGGGCGATCACTCAATTAGTTTCGATGTGCGCGGGAGTGGGTGTGGGGAGTAGGGTTGCCAACTTTTTTTAAAAGAAATAACGTATTTCTGATTTCAGGGATGGCAAATTAAAATTACAGTCTAATAAAAAAAGTATTATTTATTTAAATTTTAAAACATTTATATTTTTAGTGCATAGAGCACATTTCAGCAGTGATTAGGTATTTTTTAATACACTTTATGATGCACTGCATTCGATTACTGAAGTGCTGTTAGTTTACGTTTAATTTCACGCATTGTTTGAACTTTAAGTTTGAATTTAAGTATTTTCGCGTACTTTTTTTTTTTATGGAACCTGACACGGTTGGCTAAATCACCTACAACGTCCGTGATGTCAGCCCATAACACCGGGTGAATTAGGTGCTATGTCAGTGCTTCCCTCTTTGATCGTGCCGGCTACACTGAACTGGTCGGAAAACACAAACTATTTACATAGCCGTTTCGACCGACGTTTCATTCACTGCGGTGGTACCAACTCGGGCGGGTTAGACCCTACCACCAAGTAAGATTAGGAGGAGAAGTACTTTATTGCTATACAAAAGTTTAAAGTACGGGGACCTAAAATATCGTAAGATACTTTATTTTAAAGTACGGTTGGCAACCCTAGCGGGAGGCCGCGTGGTCATTGCTGGCAGATTTCGCTCCTCGAACGACTCCCACGTACATTTCGTGTAACTCAACCGCATAGTCATTTGATACGCACCTCTTCTCGTGTTTGCTAATGGCTGTCTCTCTCGCTTGTATGAGAAAAACCGGCCAAGTGCGAGTCGGACTCGCGCACCGAGGTTTCCGTACCACCGCGCATTTGGTCGATGTTTATTATTTTAGTTTTACGTTAGAGCTTGCGCTATAATCACACCATGTTTGACTCTTACTTACGAATAAACGTTTTTAGGGTTCCGTATCAGCTACGGGACCCTATTAAGCCTACGCCGTCTGTCTGTCTGTCTGTCTGTCTGTCTGTCTGTCTGTCCGTCCGTCCGTCCGTCTGTCCGAGGGCTGTATCTCTTGAACCGTAATAGGTAGCCCGTTGAAATTTTCACAAAAAATGTGTTATTATGGCCGATATAACAACAAATAATAACAATATATACTAATAACCAGACATCGGAATCCGCGGGGCACGAATACGACCTTGTTAGGGATTGACTACGGCGATCAATAAACAATCGACACTGTTATCGATACTCATATTTATTTGTTTATTGTATTTTATTCATGTCATATTTCAGACCTGAATACTTATATACCTACAGTACTTATATAAACATGTATACTTTATGTTAACGATTAAGTAAATATAATACATATTTATATAAGGTCTTTCAAAATTAGTTCATAATACGCTAATGGGGGGTTCTGTATCATATAAGGAGTAAAACCTATATAAAAATTTTTGGACCTTGGGCTTTTTTTAAGTAAAAAAATTTTTTATGTAGGTACATATTTAAATAAAAAAATAGGTGGTTGATTTTTATAACCTAATCGATTCAGTTTCATAACAGTAACAAAAAAGTCTTCATGACCATTATGATTTAACACGTGTAAGTTGGTAAAAAAAAATTAAATTCTTTCTATTCCATACTAATAAAACTAAAATTGCGGTTTTTCACAATTTCTGAAAGATAGAGATATACGTGTTGGAAGACTTTTTTGTTCCTAGCACGAAACCGAAACGATTAAGAAAAATTTTTTTTTACATTTAACATTAAAAAAAAAATTTGTGAAAAAAAAAATTCTTTGTTCTTCAAAAGTGATCTATTTCCGATACAGAACCCCCCTTAGCTTACTATGAACTAATTTTGCAAGACCTATTTTTTTGGACCTTGGCCTTTTTTTTATGTAAAATATTTTTTTATTTGTTTAAATAAAAAAATTGGTGGTTGATTTTTATAGCCTAAACGATTCAGTTTCATAACAGTAACAAAAAAGTCTTCAATATCATTATGATGTAACACGTGTAAGTTGGTAAAAAAAATCAAATTCTTTCTATTCCATACTAATAAAACTAATATTGTGGTTTGAACAGATTTGTATTGTACCTACAAAGTAAATACAACATTTGTTTATTATATCTTATTTTCTATAGAAATACTCTTAGTTTTAATAATCGACATTATTTCATATTATTCTAAAATATCGATCGATTTTCGATATTTGTGGATACATTGTCCCATCACTAAACAACCTTGAATCATTCGTGCCCCGCGGATTCCGATGTATGCTAATAACACATAGTAACAATGCGAAGCGATCCGTCGAGTGTAACCAAAAGAACTTTTTTTTTTCAGACTTTAATTTTTTACTTAGTTTTTTTTTATTATTATTTCTTAGTATATCCGCCATTACCGCCACACATTCTGTTAAAATTTCAGCCGGCTACCTAATACGGGTTTAAGAGCTACAGCCCTTACAGTTTAAAGTAAGGACTGAAGGACAGACAGACGGACGGAGTAGGCTTAGTAATAGAATAGGCTTCCGTACGGAAGGCTTAAAAAATTTAAAGCCCCGTAAGTAGCTATATTCCTCAATTTTTAAACCAAAATTGTCATATTTTTCAACGTGAAATTTTAAGTAAACAGGAAGTACGGGAAGCATAAAAAATATATAGTGGATAGAGAAGGGTACATTATAATTTCTTTATTATGAACAGCCGAGTGAACGGCTAAGCATCTAAACATTTTTGATGTCGTCGTCCCACATGGTGGGTGGTCTTCCCACACTCTGTTTTCCTGTCCATGGCCGCCAGTGTAGGACGCGTTTACTCCAACGGTCATCGTCTATTCGGCCGACGTGCCCAGCCCACTACCACTTACAGCCAACCTCGTATAGAAAACTACACAATGGAAGTGTGAGCAGTTGGCCGTGTTTTCCTTGGTCGGCGCGGAGGCCGCGGCGTGACAAATTCTTGAAAAAATGTTGAAAACCGATCTGCTCATCTATACACAAATGACGAACACTGAATTGATAACAGCGCCTAATAACACCCTGTGTGTTGCAACGGCCAGTACATTAATTTCGCCAGCGCAATCCTCATGTTTTTCCGAGACAAAAAAGTACATAAAGTTTTTCTCTAAAGTGTCTAGTTTTCGAGATATTAATGCTTGAATTTAATATTTTCGGCAAGTGTAATTTGACGCGCGCAGGGGGAGGGTGCTGGCGCGGGAACGGTAGGGGTCGAAAACTCACGGCGCGCCTCCGCCGCGCATCTCTTCTCTCCGCGCACGCCGCACTCGTCCCTGCTCGCTCATTCACCGCGAGGCTTTCATTCCCACGTTCGTACGGAACATTAGATCCTTTTACACTAAATAAATCAATTAGTTTGTATGAAAACTGTAACTTTTTATTTACTTAAAGGCAATTCAGAAAAAAGTTATTTGACTTTTTTGTTACTATTGATCTGAATAATCATTTCCTAAATTTAATGTACTGGCCGTTACAACACCCTGTATATTCAAAATTCAGTTCCAAATTCTTCGTGTCCAACATAGCTTTCACACAAAATTTTCAGCCGCAGTGCTGCAGTTTTGAAGAGATGAGGCGAAGCTGAGGGGTCATAATAGTTCTCGGTCGCGTTACAATTCTACCCTCTTTTAAAAGTTGATTGTGAGAACGGGAACACATTTTAATTGCCATCCATTACAAAACTGACCCATAGATCACTTGAGTTGTGTCCTCTGGATTGATGCGCCAGGCAATTATTGAGCTTTGTACGTTTTTAATATAGTTACGTAACGTACGTTAATGGATATCATACGCTTTACGAAGAAATGTAATCTTTTTATAGATATTATCTAACATTTTAAAAATCTAATGCTATTATAATCTATGTTGACAATGCTATAAGAACTATTCTATCGTAATTCTTAATTCGAATTGTACGTAGGTACTAATATTATTTTATTTCACTAGAAAAATGAAAAATTGATCCAGCGCAATTTTCTCGCGTGAATGTAGTTTTGTAAAGTCACTGTTTAAACTTTAAAGTTCAGAATCGTTTTTTTATGTCAAAATCTAGATACGGTTCCGTGATTCGGATTCCACGTAAAACTGTAGGTCCCTTCCCTACTTACCTTACAAGGTGGTAGGGTTTAACCCGCCCGGGTTGATACCACCGCACTGAATGAAAGGTCGGTTGAAACGGCTATGTAAATAGTTGGTGTTTTCCGTCCAGTTCAGTGTAACCGGCTCGACCGAAGGGAAGCAATGACATGGCACCTAGTTCACCAAGGTGTTATGGGCCGACATCACATATGTAGCCAACCGGGTCAGTTTCCATAAAAAGAAGATAGAAAAAACGTTATTGCTCCAAATAAAAATTTATAGAAACAAGCTTTTTAAAATTTACTTGATTGAGGTGCAAAGGCGGACCTATCCCTTACAGAGATTTATTCCAGTCAACTTTTTGAAGTTTGAGAATAGTCGATTAATATAAAATTAAATGTAAGTATGTGATGTAGTCAATCGTGTCATTTTATATTTAACAATTAAAAATAGGTCTCATCGGTGAAGTATTTACTGCATTGTTTCCTAATGACCTCGAAGAATAATCAAACTTTCCGGTCCGACAAACCATATCTCTCCCTCTACCTGTGGATCTGCTCCAGCTAGAAGCATAGTAAAAGGAGCTAGAAGGTAATTTGCTCGTGTTTGCGATAAAATTATCTACTAATTAGATTCCATAAAAAAAAAGATATATTTATTTTGTGCTTTCAATAATCGGTTCAGCATAATAACATACATTCCTAGATTTGGTCAGCCTCGGTAGCTCAGTGGTGCGGTTGGTCGACTGTTAAGCAACCCTGAGCGCGGTCAGTACTTGGATGGGTGACCGGTAACCGTGGTTCGGATTCCACGTAAAACTGTAGGTCCCTTCGCTTCTTACCTTACTAGGTGGTAGGGTTTATCCCGCCCGGATTGGTACCAACGCACTGAATGAAACCTCGGTCGAAACGGCTATGTAAATAGTTCGTGTTTTCCGGCCAGTTCAGTGTAGCCGACAAGAAAAGAAGGGAAGCACTGACATGGCACCTAGTTCACCCGTGTGTTATGGGCTGACATCACGGATGTTGTAGGTGATGTAGCCAACAGTATCAGTCAGTATACATAAAAACATATATATACATATCTGGTTTAGTACAAACAGCTCGCCTCTGGAATAATCTGCCCGTGCATTTACACTCCATTACGTCTATGAATGTATTTCAGATAAATTTGAACAATAATTTCCCATCCTTACTGAAGTAAAATATACATTTATATTGCATTGCATACATATCTTAACTCCCCTCTTCTCTCTTTTTCTCTTCTCATTCAGTTGATGGTGTTGTACAACAGTACCTACCACTCATTAAGGTACGTAGGTAATATTATGGAAATCTACATACATACATATCACACACGCTGAATCCCGACAATCGGGGTAAGCAGAGTAATCGGTGTTGTGCTGCAAGAACTCTGGTCAATTACAGCACAACACCCACCACCACGTTTCGCAAAGTATTCGAACAAGATTAAATCGATCAAGCAGCAAGTAAGGCACGAAGTACTTCCACCGAGCTGCATGACTCGGTGGAAGTACCGTGCCAAGGTGAGAGGTGGCGAGCCTGTCGCCCTTTAGCACGGCATCTTGTCCTTATCCCTTAGTCGCCTTTAACGACATGCATGGGGAGAGATGCAGTGGGGATATTCTTTTTAAGTACCGGCCCCACACGGTAAATCTATTATATGCATTTGTGTAGTATTCGTTTGTAGTTTATCATATTGCTTTGCTTTACAGTTTAATGTAAGTACAATGCCCCAAACTATTCTTGTTCGCCTGCATATAGGTACTTCTCCAACGTCCCACAGGTGAGTTAGAATAGAATGCCTCACGACATTAAACTCGCCTATTTTGTCTAATTTGTATAAATTTGTGTTCAATAAATAATACATACACATACATACATATATAATATAGGTACTGTGGTATGTTTAACTATATAGGACGTGTTAAAGTATGGTTTCATAACAATAATTCGTACTTCATAAAATTATGTTTATAGTTTACTGTAAGGTAAGGAGGTACAGAGAGAGGGCTGCAAATGAGATTACCGTTAGGGTCCCAACCGCTGCCGTCCATCGGGTGCATGCGCCCGGCCGGCCCATTGTCTTCACAATCTTTTGTCTTCACAATATTTCCAAAATATCTACACTTCCTCTCCATTATCGCATCGATACCAAAAGTACAATCTCTTTTGTTTTGTTCAGAATATTCAATATTCTGAACAAAAAAAAAAAATGTTTAGACGCGCGATGACATTTGGCGGGATGGATATTTTTGGAAATGTGGCAATAAAGTTACTATTGTTCCAAATGGCGGCACTGCACTGTGTAAAGTTTTATTGTATAATACGTTTTTTAATATGTATGGATGCCTCAGTAGGCACTTAGATAATAAGATTCGTTTGAACGTTTAAGTAATCGTTAAATTTAGAAATGTTGCAATAAATACAAAGTCAATAAAAATTTACTCCATTGCAATTCAGAGCGCCAAATAAAAAAAAGCTGACAAAATCCCAAAGTAGCGTAAACGAGAATAAGCGGATTATTCGTCTGAATCTTTAAATAACTAGAGAACGATTTAAGATTTAGCCACTTGATTCAGATATGTACCTATTTAGGTATTTCGCCATAAAGAACACACAAAATTAACAATATTTCATTTTGTTAGGATAATGCTCTCAGCCAGAAAATATGCTAACCATTTTTTCGGTGTAGTCAGCTATATTTTGCCAGAGGTTTTATTAAAAAAAAATCCGCCAAGTGCGAGTCCGACTCGTGCACTGAGGGTTCCGTACCACCACACTATGTATTTGTGTTTTGTGTTTACTAAAATAATTGTATTTTCGAAAATAACGATATAACTATAGCTTCTTGTAATATAAAAATACGTTATTTGCATTTTCAGGTAATCTGCTGGGCATTTTTAGCTATATCATTAAGACCAATGAACATAAAATTAAAAAAATATATATTATTAGATAGAATCCTTACAGTTAGCTCTTTCAAATGATACCCCACACGATATGTTAATTTAAACTTTTTTTTTATTGGTACCAAATTAAACTTTTATCTAGGTATTAACGAGCGATATATGTGGGATCAAGATGTGTCATCAAGATCTATCATTCATTAGTTTAGCAGAATCAGAAACATTAGCTTAGTTTTCCAGAAAAACCTCTGTGACAGATGAACAGACACGGGAGTGATCTTATAAGCGTTCTGTTTTTAACTTTTAACCAACGGAACCCTAAAACCCCCCCGGAAAAGTCCCACAAGAAGAAGGAATAGGGGCATTTAGTAAAGGGATGCTGGTGCCAAGGAAATAGGATGACGTCATCGAAGACTTTAGGGACGCGTTTGTGATGGTCCGGCCCTTGGGATATTCCCACTTCTCTTATTTCCTTTATCTGCATTACGAAGAAAGCAGATCTGATATTCTAAGCTTGTGATATTTTTTAAAATTATTTAGAGACATAATTTCTTTTGTATTAATAAAAAAAAATTACATAACTTTAATTAGGTACCTACCTACACACATGCTTTATATATCAATTACTCCGGTGGAGGAAAACACCGTGATTAAGGCTGTACGCTGTTAATGCTATAATGCGTCATTGTCTACAAATCTGAGTGGATGAAATTAAATTGTGTAATAAGCCCACCTTCTATGCTGCAGAAAAGTTTAAATAATATTTACCTACTTATTATTACTTTCTTTATGGACATACTGTACGGCGTGTCCGACTAAACTTGTTTTCTTAGGTAATTTAGTTATTGTTAAAAATAATATTATAAATGTAACTTTCTTTTTCAAAAATTAAATACAAACTTTAAGACTACAGAACCAACTGTATCTGATTTTAAAATAACATAATGTTTCATTGTATTATACTATGTATATTATATTTAGAAAATACGTTTAGTCTGAATCTGCAGTACTTAAAGCACAATGTATTCAGTATTATGTACTACACCAGCGGTTCTCAAACTTATTTGGTGACAGAACCCTTTTGGAAAGCGAAATATTTGACGGAGCCCTGAAATAAACAAAAATTTGTATTTGTACATTCTTTATTAATAATCATATTACAGTGTAACAGTTACTTACATAATATTATAAATAATATAAGAGAAAACAATAATTAAATATCTAATGGGAGGTATGAAACTGTGACGCCGTGACGTCTGCGCAGCCGAGCTGAATCGTGCCAGATAGGAGAGGTGTATTTTTTATTTCTCGTATTCTCGCGGAGCCCCCACAGAGGCTCCGTGGAGCCCTAGGGCTCCGCGGAGCACACTTTGAGTATGGCTGTACTACACTAACTAGTGCATGTAAGTATTTTTGACATAACACTAAAAATAACCATCAACGAAATTAAACAACAAACACAGCCGTCCAAATACTGCACGCAATTCGAACCTAATTTCACACCACTCGCGACTGTCAACATTCGATTGAATTATCGGAAGCCCCCTCGTTACGAGCGCGAGCCCGTATGCTGTATGCACATTATAAACATATCAAACACGATAATAGTTATACTATAACCCCACAGATCCGCCACACAACAACATCGGGGAGAGCGCGGACACACAAAAGGACCGTTTAATTGATTATTTGCACCCAACAACACCAATTTCACTGGCAATGATTGGGGTGCGTTCCGAAATGTGCTGCGCGGTTTAGATGTGAGCATGCGAGCATCATTCCTGTCCAAATATCTGCACTACCCTTGCCATATTTCTTTCTCACTTACTCTCATCACCCAAAGGTTGACTGGAAGAAATCACTTAAAGTGATAAGTCCGCCTTTGCACGCTACTGTTCTCTTGTTTCTGTGTGAATTATTGTTAGCTTCTATTCTTCTTCTGTATGTTATCTTCTGTCTTGTGTATCTCTGTGTTTTTGTGTGCAATAAAGAATTTCTATTCTATTCTATTCTATTCATCATTTCTGGTTGTCGTCAAGTGTTTAGAGTTTTACCTTTTTTTCTCACAGCTCTGGCCGCCGATGACGTAGCGTTAACCATTTTGAGAAGTGACAGAATGTAACAGTGAAAACCGTATGTAAATCGATAAAGTGATTCTCGAGTAATAAGGGTATTAATCAATTATTGAAGTACGTTCCTCGGTCGGTCACCCGTGGAAATTTAAATTTATTTATTAGGATTATATGATTATTTATTAGGATTATATTTATATAGGATTATGATGATGTAAACAATTTGTTTCACGTTGATTTTATTTGAACGTCCGAAAATACAAGCAATTTATTATTACTTAATGTAATTTCTATTGCTTTGTTTATTACTTTACTTTTCCTAAAGTTCCTCCTTTTTTTAATTTAATCTAACTAAATGTTGACAGTCGCGAGAGGTGGAAAATTAGGTTTTCAATTGCAGACTGTATTTAATATCAATAGGTACCTACATATTTATAAGAAAATTTACACTTAGCATACTCGTTCTAAGGTTTAATAGTAATAATATGTTTGTTGTACTCGATTTTAAAGTGTATCTGATTTCAGAACGTGCATTGGACAGTTTATTATGTGGCAGTAATTTTCTGCTAAACTCAAAATTTGTTCCCCCTCCTTAGTTAATAATGTCGTGCGCTACAACAGTATATGACATGAGGGTCGAGGGGATAAACTATAAAGCTGCTCACTCAATTTGGATCAAGACAATTTCGGGACGAAATATCATTTAGCAATCTGTAATTTTATTTTAGTTGCATCATTTTATTTGTACCGTGTGGGGCCGGTTCTTTGAAAGAATTAGCCACACTGCATCTCTCCCCGTGTATGTCGTAAAAGGCGACTAAGGGATATGACTCCCTTCTTATATTACTAGGTGGCAGGGTTTAACCCGCCCGGGTTGATACCACCGCACTGAATGAAAGGTCGGTCGAAACGGCTATGTAAATAGTTTGTGTTTTCCGTCCAGTTCAGTGTAGCCGACACGACCGAAGGGAAGCACTGACGTGGCACCAAGTTCATCCGGTGTTATGGGCTGACATCACGTATGTTGTAGGTGATGTAATGTAGCCAACCGTGTCAGTTTCCATAAAAAAAAATCATTATGTTTTTATTCAAATTGCAACCAGTATGGCTCATCCAGGAACCTACTTTCAAAGGAATTGTCACAGGTTTTTTTTAGTTTTTCTAATGCTGATTCCGTTTCCAGATTTGCCTGAACCTCACCTGTTTTACGCAAATGTAGTGACAATAATCCCTAAATCAGGATATGTAAATACATTTTGGATTTTTTGACCAATTGAAAAATATAAAAAGCCTTGGTTCAAACTGGTCACTGAATATTTTTTTCGATTTTTAAACATTTGCTGCAAAAATTTTCATAATGAGTTCAAGTATAGCTACTTACGTACCCAATACAATGAAAGGGTTAAAGTGAATAAAAAAATCACTCATAATTATGTATTCAAAAACCAAAAAATATGCCTTGAAAGTAAATTAACAAAAAGGAAATTACTTTTAGATTTCACTCGTTGCCATTAAATACCATAGCGTGTTGCACTGCATGATTCAGACAATGCAACCCTTATCCCCTAGACCACCACGATATAATACCTCTGTCTACTTTCGAACCTCTCCGCCATTCAAAAACGACCTAAGACGCAAAACCAACATTCAAATTATATCCTTTCGTCTGTAGGTTATAAAGTCCACTTTTCGATGGACTACGGACCGTCGAATAAATTGATATGAATAGCAGGTACATTCGGAACAGTCGCGTCGCCTTTTCATCTGGCGACAACCCCCGAGGGTGGGGCTGTCTAGCCTTATGTTGTGTCTCGCTCGCACACCACCGCCGGCGCGCTATCGCCTTCTCGCCTTTTATTGTTATAGAGATTCGAGCATTTTTGTTTCCAAATTCAATTTAGTTTATATCGTGTGGTCGCGCCAGGCGCATGTCGCTCGCGCCGGCTCATTCGCGCGCACGTGTTGATTTAGCGAGTTCGAAATTCGAATTTTAAATGTTTATCGCTTCGTCGTAGAATTTTAGTGTTGGGACATATCGGATTAGTGTTTTAAAATTGGTTTAGTGTATTTATTTGGATGTGTTTACTGAAGTTTAGTTAGTACCGAAGGCTTTAGCTGAAGTGTGACTGTCAAAATGGAGTTTGTGAATTTCTTGAGCGCGCTCATGGAGGAGCCGCCGGCGGTGTCGATGTCGGAGGCGCCGAAGATGCCGAACTTCTTTGAAGTCGATAAGAAGAAGGTAAATAAGAAGACGCCTATGATTGGTCATTATTTTAATTGTGTTATATGTAGGTGTATGTTTTTAGCGGATTTTTATAGCTAGATACATTCAATAAGTAAGTAATATTTATTGAATACTTAGGTATAGACAAATTAAGTACCTTCTCCTTTATTTCCATTGTAACGAACTTCATTCCATAAAATAAGTGTGAAGTCGGCTTGATGTACAGCTCACGATGAATATGCCCTATATGCAAAGACAGTGTTTTCACTCGAATATGGAATCTGCCTGAACTATTAAATTATTTATATTTGTAAATCTTTCAATTATGAAGTATTTCAGCATTGGGCAGTCTTAATAAGGTACATTAGAAAATCAACATAAGGTGCAAAGGCAGACTTATCCTTACAGATATTTCTTACAGTCAACCTTTCTGGAATTCTGGCAAGAGCCGCCAACGCGTTACCAATTTCGCCACCGGGCCGATGACGCATTCTCTCAAAATTGTCGAACAGTTGCATCTCTACAGTAAGTAGGTACCTTTTTTTTAAATAAACACGAGATGTGGCGCCGAACCACCCATAGGGTGTCTAGCGACGCCCATGGACATTCGGTCGCATGCCGGGGCTGCGCTGCGAATGCCATGCCGGCCTGACAGGTGCCCATTCACGCCTCTCTTGAAGGACCCGAGACTATACCCCTTTTTTTGTTTGACCTTTTAGCGTTTGCGTTTGCGTTTGAATGCCCCAACTTTACCATCGATTGTTCTTATTGTCAGTCAGTCAGCGTGTACGCGTCCACTGCTGGACATACGCCTCTCCAATTCTCCTCCAGTCCCCCAGACCTTCAGCTGTGCGGCCCACTGCTTATCGCCGACGCACTTGATGTCGTCGTCCGACACTCCGTTTTCCTGTCCACGGCACAGTCCACGGTCGCCAGTGTAGGTTACTTCAACGGTCGTCGTCTCTTCGGGCGACGTGCCCAGCCCACTGCCACTTGAGCTTTATTTTTTTTAATGGAAACTGACACGGTTGGCTACATCACCTACTACATCTTTGGTGTCAGCCCATAACACTTGGTGAACTAAGTGCCATGTCAGGCTACAATGAACTGGACGGAAAACACGAACTATTTACTTATCCGTTTCAACCGACCTTTCATTCAGTGCGGTGGTACCAACCCGGGCGGGTTAAACCCTACCACCTAGTAAGGTAAGAAGGAAAGGGACCTACAGTTTTACGTGGAATCCGAATCATGGTCAGCTTCCAACGGTCGAGCGGTCACCCATCCATCCACGGACCGGGCCCAGGTGTCTTACTGCCTTATGTCTTAGACCGACAGAAAATGCTTAATTTCTCCAATAAACATTCAACAGTAATAAGTACATTAGAAAATTTACATAAGGTGCAAAGGCGGACTTATCCCTTACAGAGATTTCTTACAGTCAACATTTTTATTTTTATCACTCAATCAAGTAGACTTTGATCTCACTATTAATAGGAAACCAATTTAATTGTATCCATGCCGTGCGTATTATTTACACAGTGTTACACAAATATTGCTGCTAATCACCTATTGCCCATTAGTTAATTAAATTAATCATGTTTGCTCTATTCGTAATTCGAATTTCGAAGAATTGGTGCGGCTTATTAAATTTCTGTCGAATTATATATCTGTCTCTGTTCTGGCATAATGATCCGTTGTGAGGTATGATTTTGAATTTAGAGTTTGGTTTTTAACCGGCTACGACGAAGCTAAACAGAGGGTTACGATTTTAGCAGCGAATGTATGTATTTATGTATGTATTTTTTTAAAGAAACTGACACGGTTGGCTGTGTCATCTACTACATCCGTGATGTCAGCCCATAACACCTTGGTGAACTAGGTGCCATGTCAGTGGTTCACTTCAGTCGTGCCGGCTACACTGAACGGGGCGGAAAACACCAACTATTTACATAGCCGTTTCAACCGACCTTTTTAATTCATTGCGGTGGTACAAACCGTAATGTAGGTATGTTCGGTTGTTCCCTCACAGAGCTTAAACTATAGTTTCAATATATGACGTACTTATTTAAATATTCCCTTGCCCCTTACAAGGTGGTAGGCTCAAATTGTAGTCGACTGGGTTGGTACCACCGCACTGGATGTAAGATGGCCGCATAGCAGCCTCGGCTGTATTCTTTTCTAGTCCAGTAATTCGAGTATAATAGCAGCAGTCCAAAGGTAAGTCTCCGGTATGGCACCAACCTTCTCGGAGGTCATATTAGCTGATCGGACCATGCGTTTTGGCCCCTCCGACTCAGCCACCCATACTGGATTACAAAAATATATATTAGGCGTTGTTGATTCGTCTCGATAACCTGCGTGTCATAGGCTAAATGTTTTCAGATTTGCTATTAAACCGACTCTACCGCGAGCGAAGCCGCGGGCAAAAGCTATGTTTTTATAATTTTTCTTTTCATCAAACCCCATCGAGTGTCGTTATCAAGAACTAAAAGATAATTTCAAAGTTTAGAACTAAAAGGGATACAATTTAAATAAAATAAACAAAATTAAAAACCCGACTAATTCGTAAAACGAAATGAGGAAAAATAAAAATAAATAAATTATGTACTTTATCGAAAACAGGCAGTCACCACGGGCCAAAGGTAAGAAATGTTTTCGAAGAAAGTAAGTTTAGAAGAAGAAGAAAGCGTTTAGATAGATAGACGAATGAATGAATCACCCGAAGTATGTATGTGAAAATGATATCGAGGTGTCCAACTCGCACTTGACCAGGTTATTTTTTCTCTCTCAACAGATTAGCGTTTTTACAACGGACCTTTGTTTATTTAATTAACTCTCAGATCTGACTATACATAAAACCAACTCGAAATGATATTTTGCTACCAAATCATGCGATCGAAGCAAATCTACCAAAACGGAAATTTAAATTAATTCTATTTTATTGTTACGAGTTAAACGATAAAACGGATTAACTCCACTCAATAAGCTCCGTGCATATTAAAATGGTCCACGGGAAACAATATCCAGAAGAGACATTGTGATACTTAACGCATATTTTACCTGGTTACCTACATTTGATCGGTTTGCACTCCATTTGCACCAGACAGAAGATACGCGAGAAAGGACAGAGATTAACGCTGTATTTGCAAATTTGTGTTCATAGTGTTATACGTATGTCTCTATGTATTAATATGTAGTTTTTTTATCTATGTTCATGTATGTAGGTATGTAATATTATAGTGTTATTTTAGGCGGCCAAGTTATCTTTGTTGTTTTTTTTTTCATTAATGTATTTATATGTTATTTATTAGTTAAGTGTTGTTTCTTTAAATACCTACAATAAATAAAATTAATAGTGTTCGTCCTCGAACGAAATTCATCTAAAAGCCATAAAAACATTAAACTCATCGTGACCGGTAAGAATAGCCATGTGATATTTGTTCTCACGTCTACTGCAGTAAATCTCAGATTAGCATAATTGAATATATCCAACTGGAAATTAAAAATAGAGATCTTGTCTCGGTAGCGCAGTGGTGCGGTCGGTCGACTTTCAGTCGTGATCATAAGCACACATGGGCGAGGTCAGTACTTGAATGGGTGACGGCTCGATCGTTGGAGGCTGACCGTGGTTCGCTTTCCACGTAAAACTGTAGGTCCCTTCCCTTCTTGCCTTACTAGGTGGTAGGGTTCATACCGCCCGCACTGAATGAAAGGTCGGTTGAAACGGCTATGTAAATAGTTCGTGTTTTTTATAGGTGCACTTTCCTTTCACCTCTTGTCCAGTTAATGACTCGTCTAACTATTAATTTCCATGCAAAATGGCTAATAAAGGACCCGCCGATGAGTTTTATAGAAGTTAATTATAGTTTTTGAATATGGAACGATTCCGGTCGCGGGCAGAGAGAGGGGACGCGGACGGGTGAGGGGGATTTAGTTATAAAAACCATTCTTGTAACATTTCTGTTATTTATTACGAATTTTATAGTTCTCCTCATCGTCCGTTTTCACGCATACGACTAGCGAGCGTCGTGGAGTCGAAACTGTCTTAAAACGTGCTACACTGCAAATCTGCCTAAGTTTATATTAAAATTAATACAATGTTATACCTATTTGCAAACATAAAGTTACATTACAACTCAAACAAAATCAAATTTAATATTGTCAAATAATTCAAAAATCTTCATTCAAGAAAATATACAAAGTAATACGTAAATAACTAAAGAATTAAAACCTACCTAACAAACATTAAAATTTATAAATTAAAACTATTAAATAAACTATAACTACCTATCAAATTAAATAAAAAAAAAAATATAACTATTAAAAAAAACAAAAAACCAAATAATTCAAAATGGATAATAAAAGTGGAATTTTTCGTTTTTTATATCGAATACTGAATAATGTATTCTCAAATCAGCGATATATTATTATAAGTCGATTCAAATTTGGCCGAAACTGGTAACTAATGAACCGGCTAAACGTCTCCGTTGTAACAGCAACGTGGTGCTATGGCGACTCCCGCGCGGCCCCTGCGCCTGCGTCGTCGGCTCGGGCCGGGGTAGCCCCCCCTCCCCCCCTCCCGCACCCGCGTAACATATTAATATGATTTTTATACTCTCTTAATATCTCAAACGACTGCTTTTATATCGCTGTAATTATTATTAGGGAATCAACTCGGATGTGGCCATTTGATTTATTTATACGGCATCGTTGCCGCTCGATTTGTTTCGCATTTCATTGTTTATTTTGAATAACGAACGTAATATTATTAAGCTCCAATTGGCTTTTGTCTTTCGATATTTCGATTAATTTTTACTCACGAGCGTACATCATTCAAGTGCACAAATAGTTCTGTGTGGTTAAAATAAGTGCATTTTTAATCGTGGATTGATTCGGGGACACTCAAAAAACTGGCCGATTTCAACCAATAACCCGTGTTGAGTGCATTGCCTAACGCTTTCTGATTGCTTAAAATCGAGTGAGTTTTGGGATGAGTGAGCGTGTGATTGGTTGAGGGAACCGGTCGGGACCTCATTTCTTGAAAAGTACAATGACAATCTGAAAAAAATACTTTATTAAGCTCACATGAAACCGACGTGGTTGTAAGTCAACGGCGCGCGGCAGTGAGGAAGACTGTGGCCGTATTCTTAACGTCCTAACGTCAACGTCGGTGACGCTGACTAGTTATGTCTCTGTCTAATTATGTGAACTAGACAGAGACATAACTAGACAGCGTCACCGACGTTGACGTTAGGACGTTAGAGAATACGGCCACTGGTTTCAAATTTGGAATCGACGGGCTCGTTGTGTCGTTATAATATTAGAAGATTTGATTCATTCGTGTCGTTAGCGCGCGGGAATTAAAAGACTTGAACGCGCCGGAGGGCTTCGAGGTTTTTTAGTTATTAATTCGATTTCTCACTTGGGTTTATTAAAATTCTGATAGATTCTACTTTTGTATGTTTTATTGTGTGCATTAATTTATTGAGTATTTTAATACGATTAATGAATCAAAATTATTAATCCGGTTCCATGGTCCATTTGAATATGGAACATTAATACGGGTTTTTAACTGCTCACTAAAATGTTATGTATTAACAAGACATTCAGCGGCAAATCCAAAAAGGCTAACTCAGGTGAAGAGCGAACTTCTTATTCCATTATAAATATCGAAAAGTAGACGTGAAAATACTAAAGTAAAAGAAAAAAAAATCACAAAAACTTATGAATAAATTATTACCATCTAACCCTTGCATTTACAACAATCAAGTAATTTTTTAGCAAAATTGCAGTTTTAAATAAAATAATCTAAAGAATTTGGTAAATATTTATTTATTTAGACACGTAACTATCAAATCTTACAGGATATCCTTACTCGTTCACCAGTCTAACTCGACTTAACGCATGTGATTTTTAAAGATGACTTTCACAGCTTATGCTCTTAAATTTACCTAGGCTATTATTAAAAATATTAACTCTGGCCCCTTATTTAGCTCGTTCAGTATACGAATAGCTATGTTTAGAGGAGAGGCGAGCTGTAGATTTAATTTTGCAGGAGCTGGTTGGAGAAGCGCGCGCATCCTGGCCCTCTGATCGTTATTCGGATATGAAAGAAAGGATTTATTTGATATAAAATGAATACAAAATTAAAATGCTAAACAAACTACTTACATAACAATATAAAATATTTCAATGAAATAGCCAACTTCAGATAGTACTTTTTTTATGTAATCCAGTATGGGTGACTTAGTCGGATGGGCCAAAGAACATGCTCCGTTCAGCCAATATCACCTCCGAGAAGGTAGGTACCATACTGAAGACTTTACTGGATTGCTGGCTATACTGAACTAGAGGTGAACACAACTGGGGCTCCTATGCGGCCATCTCACAGCCAGTACGGTGGTACCAACCCAGTCGGCTACAATTTGAGCCTACCACCTAGTAAGGGGCAAGGGAAGGGACCTACAGTTTTACACCGGTTCCGAACGGTGAAGCAGCATGTGTAAGCATGCACGTAAATTTTTCCTTTAGAAAAAAACTCATTGGCACACTCCGACCGGATTCGAACCTCGGACCTCTCGCATGAGAAGCCGATGCCCAAACCACTCTGGCACCCGCCGCTTGAAGTTAGCCGATAACCTACCTGCCTATACTGTATTCCTTATTATTTTAAAACACGGCGCACAACACAAGCGAACAACTTTCAACCAGCCAGTGCGGTTGAAAGAGAAGAAACAATACGCCTGAAACCGGCCAAGTATAGCTACTACATATGTCCGACAAATATTAGCGAGAATTAGCACAATCCTACTCGCCGATACTGCTGTACGTGCAAGCACCTCTAGTCCGTCCATCTGTAGGCCGGGCTCAGTACGTGTGAGGTATGGGCTGGAGTTAAGCCGGAAGCACACAGGCGGCGAGTGGCTTCTCTAACGAGCGTTTAAACAATGAATCGTATCAATAAAATCGACGACAATATTTTTGTTCGCCTTGTCGCTGGCACGGCACCGCACTGAGCGTTTTTTCGTGACTCCTGGGCGGGGACGCCACCGTGCCATTTCCATAAAAAAAAATCACTTACTAAGGTTTCTTTGTCACCTCCCGTTAAACTCTTTTGAAAGTAAAAACTCGTTCAATAATCAAATATACATAATATGTTAATGTTTCACACATTTCTTTTTTAATCATGTCCGTCGTTTTGTTGTGAAATTTCGCCTAGAAATAGCTGATGTTCGTGAATAACGAATATTGAATATTGAGTGAAATAAATAAAATTGTCAATTGAATGAAACTGTGTGTGGCAAAAATAATTACTTAAAATTATGAATTGAGGAATAATAATGATTTTTTTAAGATATTAAGTTCGAACCAAATTCGGTACGCGCGCACCTGCCATGCTCGCGCTCGCCCCGCCGACCCCGTGTATCGCCGGCCTAGCGCTAAGGAGTGTATTAACGTCGCTGTAGTTATAGTAATGGTTGTAGTAACGCTATAGGTTACAGTCGCGGTTACAGAGAAAGCCTCAGGGTGCGATGACCGCTTGCGACTGCCTACTCGTATACACCTCGCAAATAAACGTGCGTGCACAACTCCACGAACGCAGCGTCTCGTCGTCGGTTGAGGTGTCAATCATATGTAAATACGGACTGGCATTTGGTGAGATTGTCAATTTGACCGACAGCCTCGTGTCTATCGAACCGCTAGATTTATTTAGATTGATTGATTGTAAATCAAGAGTAACTGTGATAGGATTTATTGCCTTTTTTATTACTTGTTGATTTTAAGTTGTTCTTGATTTTGTTTTATAATTAGGTAAATCATTTGATTGTAAATGTTAAATGTAATTGCATAATGACAGTGTTTTATTAATTTTATAATTTCATAATATGTTGACAAATTAAATTATGTTTTTAAGATTGCTTGAAATTTTTTGATATAATGTTTTTAAATTCTATGTTTATTTTATAAGACATTAATTTCTCTCATTTCTCCCAGTCTCCCAAATGTATGTAATGCAACAGAATTATTAAATACATCTACCTACCTACTTAAATCCGTAATATTTAGAATCCCTAAAATTTGCAAATATTTACATGATTCATTACATTCGTTCGTTCGTTTCAGTTTTTCAACTGAACTCAGTTTTTCAGTAACAAGAGAAGAACTTTTTGTCGAAATAATATCGATCTTGGTATACATTTTTTTTATTGATCATATTGAATTGATGAACACAAATTCCCTAAATAAATGTAATTTAATTTTTGAAGCTATGTGCCTACCTAATTGCCATTTGTTATTGATTAATATTAATTTCATTAGAGATTTCAGAGACTAAAAAATATATATTCCATAATGAGGTTTTAATTAAAATTTTATTATGCATTTAGCAGTTCATTCACACTACCTAGTTTCTTGTGTGTGTGTGTGTGTGTACGTGTGCTTGCAAATTGTGTTTGTGTGTGAGTGAGCGGGTGATGGTGTATGTGAGGGTATGTCGGGTGTGTGTGTGTGCGTGTGGGGTGTCGATGTGCGTAAAGTCACGACCGCGCGCTAATGTCCCGCTCACGGAGAGGGGATTGGACTGGTCGCTTATGCAGTAAACTTGCATATATATATACCGCACGGAGCCAAATAAATCATATACATACATACATTGAATTAGTTGGTTTAAGCCTACCTCACGCTACCTTACCTTAGCCAATTTTATTACCTGGCTAAATTTGGATAATTTTTTTAAATGTTTTTTATGGAAACTGACACGGTTGGCTAAATCACCTACAACATCCGTGATGTCAGCCCATAACACCGGATGAACTTGGTGCCACGTCAGTGCTTCCCTTCGGTCGTGGCGGCTACACTGAACTAGACGGAAAACACAAACTATTTATATAGTCGTTTGGACCGACCTTTCATTCAGTGCGGTGGTACCAACCCGGGCGAGTTAAACCCTACCACCTAGTAATATAAGAAGGGAGTCATATCCCTTAAATTTTATAGATATCGCCACGGCGGCCATTGCTCTGAGGAATTGGCTTGTCTCATCCCCCCCGCCCCCCTATCCATCCATATCCTCTACACTCGCGGGACACTCTCGGAGCATATCTCGTATACGACCATCTTCACAGAACGTATAGTTTTAATTTTTTTAGGAATTTTAACAAACATAATGTCAATACCAGTCCACGCGAGTGCGACTCGCACTTGGCCGCTTTTTTTTTCGAAATTGTTCCTGTGCCGTACAGCGAAAATATAGAACAGTCGGCGAGTGTGTAACCTAGCTTCTACAATCTGGGGGCGTCAATAAAATATAGACATTGGATAGGCGTCTGGATTTAATAGCCGCAAGGCTGGTATTTCTGGACGTCTATAAACAAAACGCAAGAAAGACAAATATGATAGTAAATACCTTTGCCAATATAAGTAAATCGCTAAATAATAATAGCGATATTATTAGTCTGACCACGGATACCGAAAATAAATATTTTATGATAGTGTCCGTGGACCGATCGACTAGTCTGACCACGGACACCTTTTTGTGTCCGTGGTCAGATCAATCTAACTATCCAGTCTGACCACGGATACTGACCCATAAAATCGACGACGAACTTTTTGTCCGCTTTGTCGCTGGCATGGCACCTTTTTTTTTTTTTTTATGGAACCTGACAAGGTTGGCTACATCACCTACAACATCCGTGATGTCAGCCCATAACACAGGGTGAACTAGGTGCCATGTCAGTGCTTTCCTTCATTTCATCGAACCCTTCACCTCACTCAGATTGCCCGATAAACTCCTGGCGCACAGCTACCGTGTCAGTTTTACTATAAAATCTTATCGTTGGCCGAATTCAGCTCCTATAAAAAAGATCAAGTAATTATTGGTAAATAAATCCTTATAACATTAAATAACTATATCTGGATCAGAAATGTAGGATATTCGCGAAATAACGAGCGTCCCTTCATACAAGCACGAGAGGAAATCATATTACTTTTAGAGAACGCTCAAATATGTATTCCCACACGTAATCGCTTCTGCTTCGCGTAATCGCCACTTCGTATACTTGGCGTAATCGCGACCTCACAAAAGATGACCCGTTTCGGTCCGTTGGCTCCGGATATTAATCCTCCGGATCCTTCATAGTGCTGTGTCCTGTTTCTGGATTATTTGAAAATAAAGTAATATATATTTTTTTTTTTATGGAAACTGACTCGGTTGGCTACATCACCTACAACGTCCGCGATGTCAGCCCATAACACCGGGTGAACTAGATGCCATGCCAGTGCTTCCCCCTTTGATCGTGCCGGCTACACTGAACTAGTCGGAAAACACAAACTATTTACATAGCCGTTTCGACCAACGTTTCATTCAGTGCGGTGGTACCAACCCGGGCGGGTTAAACCCTACCACAAAGTAAGATTAGGAGGGAAGGGACCTAGAGTTTTACGAGGAATCCGAACCTCGGTCAGCCTCCAACGGTCAGCGATCACCCATCTAAGTACTGACCGCACCCAGCGTTGCTTAACATTCAATAGCGACAGCTGACTGTCTGCACCACTGAGCTATCGAGGCTGACATAATAGTTGTAATACAGTACATACCACACGCTCTATCCCGACGATCGGTGTAAGCAGAGTAATTAGTGCTGTGCTGCAAGTACTCCTTATCCCTTAGTCGAATTTTACGACATGCACGGGGAGAGGTGCAGTGGGGCTATTATTTTTTAGTACCGGCCCCACGCGGTACTTTAAAACAATTTAGGTACACCAAGCAGTACGGAGTCAGCACTGACTTGCCAATGACAGTTCATTGTGATTCATTTTCAGTGACGTGAGGGACTTACTCAATGTGAGACTGCCTTTAAGGTACTTTAATGTATCTTTTTATTAAATAAAAAACCGGCCAAGTGCGAGTCGGACACGCGCACCGAGATTTCCGCACCACAAAAAAAACATTGAAAAAAAAACACGTTTCTTGTATGGGAACCCCCTAAATTATTTACTTTTTCCATTTTTTATTATTTGTTGTGTTCGCCATAATAACACATATATTCTGTGAAAATTTCAACCGGCTACCTATTGCGGTTCCAAAGATACAGCAGTAGGACAGACAGACAGACGGCGTATAGGCTTAGTAATAGCCTTCCGTACGGGATACGGAAACCTAAAAACGGATATTAAAGCACATTTAAATTTTCCATTATCTTACGATCCTGCTCTAATCTCGATCAACTATTTAACAAAATATCACTTTGCCAAAACCAAGATTATTTAATGATTAATGAATGACTTAAGAAACATTTTGTAATTAAACGTCTCGAACATAGGACGCACTACTACCGCGCAATCTATCTAACGGGAAAAATGTCCGCACATCGCAGGGCGCTCAAATCTGTTTTCCAATTTCCGCCCCGTTAATCCGCCCGCCCACGGTAATTGCCGCCCAGGCGGCCGCCTTTGTGGGCGACCGACTTGTACGCGACTTATAGAGACGAGCGGGCGTAATCTGGGGGCGGTTTTGTGTTCGGCTGACTTAATTCTTTATTGGTGTGTCGGATAGTGGATGGTATAATAGATAACAGATCTTTTTGTATAGAAACTGACACAGTTGGCTATATCACTTACAACATCCATGATGTTAGCCCAATAACACCTTGGTGAATTAGGTGCCATGTCAGTGCTTCCCTTTGATCGCGCCGGCTAAACTAAACTGGACGGAAAACACAAACTATTTACATAGTCGCTTCGGCCGCGGTACCAACCCGGGCGTGTTAAACCCAAGGGACCTAAAATCAATAAACAATGCAGCTAGGCCACAGCTAGGCCGAAGAAACCAGAGGGCGTGGCTATTTGTCAGAACACACGCTCAAGTATAGGGCAGGGAGATGAAACGACCGAAATTATTATAATTTTTTATTTAATATTTTTATGGTAACTGACACGGTTGGCTACATCACCTGCAACATCCGTGATGTCAGCCCACAACACCGGGTGAACTTGGTGCCACGACAATGCCTACCTTAGGTCGTGCCGGTTACACTGAACTGGACGGAAAACACAAACTATTTACATAGCCGTTTCGACAGACCCTTCATTCAGTGCGGTGGTACCAACCCGGGCGGGTTAAACCCTACCACCTAGTAATATAAGAAGGGAGTCACATCCCTTAGTCGCCTTTTACGACATACACGGGGAGTGATGCAGTGGGGCTATTCTTTTGAAGTACCGGCCCCACACGGTACATATTGGAATGTTAGGACAGAGAGGAAAATGGTTTGGTAGAGCATTGATGAGTTTCGAAGGCCGAGCTACACCGACTTGTGTGATGAAGGCCGAGCTACACCGACTTGTGTGATGTCTACATTGATGTCGATAGTAAGAACATTTGTAAGAGCTCCATTGAGGACGAGGCCGAAGGCCCGGACGTCCGCTGTTGAGGTACTCCAATGACGGCGAGGCCGGAGAACGATCTGCGAAACCTTGTACGATGCCCGATACTCAGGTGCCCATATTCATGTGTTACATAAGCGAACTATATACTCTCTTCACTGCCACTAAAACAACTCGATAAATAATGTTCATTCATTAACGTCGAGTGGACAGCGGTCCTAATGACACCCTCACAAATTGAAAGCGGTGAAGAGCGAATTTATAGGGTGGGCGTCCACTGGACGCTATGTCGGTTCGTACACGTCTCAATTGTTTCATAAGGGCTCGCCATAGAAATAAATGCCCAGAAGCGGTATTGCCATACTTTACGCATACTTTAACTGGTTACCAACATTTGATGGGCTTGCACTCCATTTGCACCTGACAAAAGAGATTTGTTTTTTATAACCAGGCCGGTACTGTAAAAGAATAGTCCCACTGCATCTCTCCTTGTGTATGTCGTAAAAACCGACTAAGGGATATTACTCGCTTCTTATATTACTAGGTGATAGGGTTTAACCGACCCGGGTTGGTGCCACCGCACTGAATGAAACGTCGGTCGAAACGGCTATGTAAATAGTTTGTGTTTTACGTCCAGTTCAGTGTAGCCAGCACGACCGAAGGGAAGCACTGACATGGCACCTAAATCAGCCGGTGTTATGGGCTGACATCGCGGATGTCGTAGGTGATGTAGTCAACCTTGTCAGTTTCCATAAAAAAAAGAACCCAGATCGTTTGTGCTTTTTGTACACTTTCGCGTCTTCGCAAGTTCATGCCACGTCTAGGTAATTATTTCCTCGAGCCGCGCGCACACGAGGCTAGGGAGAGTTGTATTGTCTTTGATGTTAAATTAGATGTACAGGGGAGGGGATGGCTAGGGGGTGTGACCGAAATTTAGTTGGGGCTCCGCTGCTGGTCAATCAGATGAGTTGCGCAATTCGCTAATGAGATAGAAGGCACTTCCCCACAAACACGCTTGTATGTAGAAATGGCACCTAGCTTCCCGTTTCAGCTTCATTTGACGTTGATGGGTGTTACATATGGCCGTATGGGCGGAAGTGTTTGCTTATACAAAAATAATTGCCCAGAGCAGGCGTGTCCTCTTTATTTAGTGTGTATAAGTGTGAATGTATTGTAATGTTGATAAGGCTGCAGTCATGCAGTCAGTCAACGTTTAGGCATCCACTGCTGGACGTGCGGCTCTCCAATTTTCCTACACTTTTCCCGGCCTTCAGCGGTACGGAAGCACTGGTTTCCGCCGACTTAGTTGATGTCTACATATATATTGTATTGAACATATATTGGCAATAAATTGGAGAGGCAATATATATTATTTATGTATTCTTGATTCATCATCCATAGACAGTACACTGCACTCGGATTCGTCATATTTTAACATTTAAAATTTAGCATTTTGCCACTTAGATTATCACAACGAAGAAGCCAGAACTGGCAAGAAAATTCGCTGGATACTTTTTTTTACGTCCACTTATTATAAATTTACAAAAGTGTTTGCCACTGCCTACACAGTACGAGTCATCATTATTTCTAAAAAATGCATTACAAATATAGGAAATATATGTAATATACTGGACATAACATATAGGATAAATATTGGAGAGGCAATATACATACATACATATCACACACGCTGAATCCCGAAAATCGGGGTAAGCATTCGTCAGCCTCGGTAGCTCAGTGGCGCGGTTGGTTAGTCAACTGTTATTAAGCAACGCTGAGCGCGGTCAGTGATTGGATGGGTGACCCGCTCGACCGTTGGAGGCTGACCGTGGTTCGGATTCCACGTTAAACTGTAGGTCCCTTCCCTTCTTACCTTACTAGGTGGTAGGGTTTATCCCGGCCGGGTTGGTACCACCGCACTGAACGAAACGTCGGTCGAAACGGCTATGTAAATAGTTTTCCGTCCAGTTTAGTGTAGCCGACATGAAATGAAGGGAAGCACTGACATGGCACCTAGTTCACCCTGTGTTATGGGCTGACATCACGGATGTTGTAGGTGATGTAGTCAAACGTGTCAGGTTCCATAAAAAAAAAAAAAAAACAGAGTAATCGGTGTTGTGCTGCAAGAACTCTGGTAGATTACATCACAACACTGACCACCACGTTTCGCAAATTATTCGGACAAGATTCAATCGATCAATCAGCAAGTAAGGCACCTGCATGACTCGGTGGAAGTACCATGCCAAGGTGAGAGGTGGCGAACCTGTCGCCCTTTAGCACGGCATCTTGTCCTTATCCCTTAGTCGCCTTTTACGACATGCATGGGGAGAGATGCAGTGGGGCTATTCTTTTAAGTACCGACCCCACACGGTACTGCAGTGGGGCTATTCTTTTAAGTACCGACCCCACACGGTACTGCAGTGGGGCTATTCTTTTAAGTACCGACCCCACACGGTACTGCAGTGGGGCTATTCTTTTAAGTACCGACCCCACACGGCACACCGACCCCACACGGTACGACGGTACGGTGGTAGAGGCAATATATACAGGATAATATTTATATTGGAAATGCATGTCCAGCAGTGGACCCAAGAGCGCTGACTGATGACATTTTTGTTGAACGGATCCCCTAAAGATTGCCTCAACAAAATGAATATCACGAAGGCGCACCGCAAAACGTACTCGCGCGTTGCAAAAAAGTATCAATACCATTGTGTGGCAATGCGTATTGAATAACCAACACGTATTTGTCGAGTATTTCATATAAGTAAGTCGTGCATTCAATCTGTCGACATTATTCAAAAAATGTCCTCGGTTTCGCTCGCGTTAAAAATTGACTCGCGTTAAAAATTCAATGTAAATAAATTCATAGACATACAAGTTTAAAAATAATGTTATCGTAAAAAAATCGTCGGTGTTGTGCTGTAATTTACCAGAATACTTGCAGCACAACACCAATTACTCTGCTTACCCTGATTGTCGGGATACAGCGTGTGGTGTGTATGTGTATGTAAAAAATGACTTTAATAATAAAATTTATTTTTATATATTGATATTATTAATACAATGTACACAGGTTCAAATATTTCGACTTTTTTGTCGTCTTCAGTGAAAATATACAATATAATATATTATGTTGATATTTTTATGACATAAGAGGTATAATTTCAATATATAAAAAAATTCAGTTAAAACAAATATTTTCTAAATAAAAATAATTTATCTTTAATAATAAAACAATAGGTGGACAGATGACCTAAAAAAGGTAGCCGGGAGTGGATGGATGAGAAGAGCGGAAGACCGCGTGTGGTGGCGTGCCTTGGGAGAGGCCTATGTCCAGCAGTGGACCGATACAGGCTGATGATGATGATGAATAAAACAATAATTTTTATTCTTTGTCAATGATGGGATGCCTATTGGTGGATTTTGTATATTATTTCTTTGCATGCATTGAAGGTCTGTGTTAACGCGGACGGAGCCGGATTTAGGTATATCTAAGCTGTGAAAACATGTCATGTAAGCATGCAAAATGCCATTTGAAACGGTGTAACAAAACGCAGAAAATAATGATGAAAACGACGAAAAACATTATTTATATTATCATTCCTTCACTTACCAATTATCGAAAAAAACGCTGCCAAACGGTTTACAGATTTATTATTAAATATTGATGTTGACGTCGACATATTGAATATGTCGCCGCCAACATTGTGGCCGCCGCTGCGCATGAGTCGTACGTATTTATTTGCACAAAGAGCGCTTATCCGTTTATACGCCTCGGACATAAATCACTGTGTGTGTCGCCGGCCTTAGTGGAGCTTTAGGGATGTGTACAGAGGTTAAACTGTTTGTCGTAAACGATTTGTGAGTTGTGACATTATTCTTCTTCTCTTTTTCGAACTGAGAAATTAGTTTTTATGCAAAAGTGTCACAACAGTTAAATTTTATCATCGATATATTGAGTTTCGATGCAATGAATTAGTAATATTTTTTCTAAACTATTTTTCGAAAACAGAATTATATTTCTTTTTTTGAAACCAGTTTCGAAAAAAGAAATATTATTCTTATTACGCAACCGGTTTCGAAAAATGGTTTAGAAAACGGCCGAAGGGAAATTTTATATCCGAGATCTGCAACAACGGTTCTGCAAATACATTTGTAAGTAATTTATTAAATAGTACCGTGTGGGGCCGGTACTTAAAAAGTATAGCACCAGTGCATCTCTCCCCGTCCATGTCATAAAAGGCGACTAAGGGATAAGGAGGAGATACCGTGCTAAATGGCGACAGGATAGCCACCTCTCACCTTGGCACGGTTCTTCCACCGAGTCATGCAGTAGGTGGGTGTTCGTGCTTATTGCTGCTTGATAGTTATTTTGTCCGAATACTTTGCTAAACGTGATTGTCAGTGTTGTGCTGCGATTTACCAAAGTTCTTGCAGCTGCAAGAACTTTGTTCTCGGCCTATAGGCAGAGACAACGGATGAAATGAAGGGAAGCACTGACATGGCACCTAGTTCACCCGGTGTTATGGGCTGATATCACGGATGTTGTAGGTGATGTAGCCAACCGTGTCACTTGCCATAAAAAAAATCTCCACGTGCCACGATCCTGACACCTCTGCCGCCTCTTTCACTCTCATAATGTTCTTCATGCATGCTCGTCGGTTACGGCTACTACGAACTTTTGACCCTTTTTGAGCACATGCCCGATCTAATGTAAATTAATGTGTACAAAATAATTATTAATAAATAAAAATAATGTGGTTTATGTCTCTACTCTCAAAAACAAAGCAACAGATTTTGAATATTATGTTTTGTTATTATAATTATATTTTAACGGTTGTCCTTCCTTAGTGGAGTTTTCAGGCAATCAAATTTTCATCTGTTCATAAAAGGTTCAAATTAAAAAAAAAAATTACGCCCATTCCACCTAATAATTCACTCTTGCTCTATAAGTACTTACCTACTATGTTTAAGTCCACCATAGTGTAAAACCAAATCATAATTTTACAAATAATAAATCGAAACATTTCGGTATATCTGTCTTGACACACTGACCGTACATAGAATTGGCAAGCGAGAAGGTGTGGACAAAACATGTTCCGTACGAGCGACTAGTGAAACAACGGTACACAAACAACCGCGTGACGTGACGCGAGTGACGCGTGTAGGCTAGTGATGTGTCGCTAATTTATATCGTTTAGGATTTATCGGAAGCTACGGTAAGATAATTTGTATACTTTTATAATCTGTCGAGTATAAAAGTATATCGTTTACCTCAGCCATACTCAAAGTGTGCTCCGCGGAGCCCTAGGGCTCCACGGAGCCTCTGTGGGGGCTCCGCGAGAATACGAGAAAAAAAAATAAAAAATACACCTCTCCTCTCTGGCTCGATTCAGCTCGGCTGCGCAGACGTCATGGCGTCACGGTTTCATATCTCCCATTAGATATTTAATTATTGTTTTTCTCTTATGTTATAATATTATGTAAGTAACTGAACTGTTACACTGTAATATGATTATTAATAAAGAATACACAAAAACTAATTTTTGTTTATTTTAGGGCTCCGTCAAATATTTCGCTTTCCAAAAGGGTTCCGTCACCAAAAAAGTTTGAGAACCGCTGGTTTACCTGAACGCAGCTCGGCCTTCGGCCTCACTGTTAGTGACTTATTTTGTTCTTTTCGAATTTACGCGAGCGAAACCGCGGGCAAAAGCTAGTAAACAAACGATAAAGGAAGAAACCAAACCGTTTTTTCACTTAACAAAAATGCTTTAATTTGAAATGTCTTTACTAAATAAAAAAACCATATATACGTAACAAAAAAAAACCTGTTAAGTGCGAACGGTGTTCACAAACAGGTTCCCAGCCATTTCCTTCTTGCACGCATAGCGAGTGTGTGCAGCGATCACGCGGTCGCACCGTGTCTGAAGACACCTAATGAAATTTTATATGGATTTTATACGGAACCTTAAAAATACAACGAAGTAAATAATGATACACACACACACATCTCACAGTTTTAGAATGACTGGTAGCATATTGTCCAGGCGTATGTATGTACCTATATGTATGTATGTATGTATTGTGTGTGAATGTGTGTGTGTGCGATACGATAAGTAGAAAGTAAAACAGCGAACAATTAACTTTGAGGAACTAAACCGGAGAAATAGTGTTGTGATACGCTCTTGATTGGGCGACGCTCCTCGCAGGATAGTGTTATGCGGGATTGAACCAATAAAAAATAAATTATGGAACACGCCACGCACGGCTCTGGTGTGTTTGCAGTTTCCTACCCTTATGGTACGGTTTATTCGGAAGCTTATATGTAACGCTTTTTCGTGAATTCGTCTTTTCAAGTGAATTATTCTACTTTGCCACACAGATTTATTTGCTGCTGTACTGAAATAGTTATGTCATACATAATGGTGAAATATTGATGACATCGTTGATATTAATAGATTTTTTTAACTTGATTTTGTTTAGGTTTCCGTCAGAAACTATTTTTACGGTAACATTTGAATATAATCGCTTCTATAAAGGAGACGGATACGCTTTCATACAATCTTGGGCCCAATTGAAAAAATATGAAAATGGTGTCAATAAATATCATTAAATCTTCACTGAAAATCCAGCAGATTTTGGCAATCTGAGAGCAGAGTTTTTAGAGATTTAGTAAAAGTTGGGTTAACTAAATTATAGACATAACATAGGCGCAGCGACCAGACCCACCGCTTATTACCGACTCAAAGTTCACTTCTATAGATCTTCTGTTGATGTTTGCTTCAAAATAATAAAATAATGCAATATAATATCGAAAATTTTTCAGAATTCTAGTTATTTATGTTTTGTAAATATTATGAAATTAAAATACTACTGACAAGTAATGACAGCTCAAAGTGAAAGGAGATTCCCTTCACTAAGCCATAAAACTTTATTATGCGAACTGCACGTTTGTTTTGATTTGAGAATAGCGTCCTTTTATTATTGTGAATGTTTAATTTTTTTAAATAGTAAAATGTTAATTGTAATGGTTTTAATTACTTTAATTGAGTTATTCATTTGGTGCTAGCGTTTTTATTTTGAAATGTTTAAAATCATGTATCTAAATTAATAGATATTTAGTTTAATCGTAATCGTTTTTTTTTTACTTTTTTTTTAAGATTCTCGTTTTCTAGATTGAGAATTGGGTTGATATTTTACAGTTTGATAAGGAAAAATATAACCATTTTTTTTAATCATACCTCATTTTATTACAATCTGGCCCAAACATCCCCGTCTCCTTTTAATATAATAGTAGGTATAATACTTAGTAGAAATAAAACGTTTTACATTATTTGATAAGTAGATTATACAAAAAACCGGGCAAGTGCGAGACGTACTGGCGTACCGAGGATTCCGTGCCACCACCTAATTGGCCGGTGTTTTACTGTTATTATACTTCAGTTAGAGTTTGTACTATAATCACACCCTGCACCCATAATTTATAACACATCATTTACACTTGTATGTATTACCGTTTTACGATTATAGAGCAAAAAGAAAAAACTAAAAAAATTGGTGTTTTATATGGCGACCCCAAATTTTTTTACATTATTTTATTATTTTTTTAGGATATCGACCATAATAACATGTGTTCAAAATTCTGTACAAAATTTCAAATAGCTACTAAAGATTAAAAGATACAGCCCTTTAAAGGTAGGGCTGACGGACAGACATACAGACAGACGTCGTAGACTTAGTAAAAAAATATTTAACTTTTCTTTACATTATTATTTCTGTAATGCCTAATTTTCGACTTTATTTCCGATATTCTTAGTGAACATCATATATGGCACTCTTCTGCAGAAATCCCTCCCCATTAAGTGCGGTCTTCGTCGCAATTAGCGCTCGTGCGTTTCGACATCGATGAAAGTTACCTCCTAGCTGCGCTGACGCATATATCACGTCTACTTGCAACTCGAGATCGCTCTGTACCTGTGTGTAATAAAGAAAAAAAAAGAAAAGAAAGAAAAATTCTCAATATTGGAAATAAATGAATGAACTGATGACAATATGGGCCCATCTAGCATGTGCTGTTATGGAACCATCTCAGCATGTGCTGTTATGGGCCCATCTCAGCATGTGCCGTTAAGAGCCCATCTCAGCATGTGCTGTTATGGGCCCATCTCAGCATGTGCTGTTATGGGCCCATCTCAGCATGTGCTGTTATGGGCCCATCTCAGCATGTGCTGTAATCTACAGCCTGTAGGTGCACAAGTCGCATTGATCACTGACAAGTCGACCGGAAATGTGCCGGAAAACGTCAGTGAAAACCCCTGCTGTGAGTGCGTAATGCTTCAACGAATACAGTGTTATCATAAAAAAAGAATATCCACCGTAGGCATTTTCTAGTGCCTTTAGTAGACTTACCTTGTCAAATTTTATAATCTTAAAGTGGACGCACATTCAACATGATTCTAAAAGTCAACTGACGACGTTTGGTAATTAGAAAAAAACCTTACGAGAAGTTGGTAATTCTCGTCGTTGGCACGCCCATAAAATCATTAGTAAGAACGTTCAATTAAGGATCAACCTGCTCAGTCCTGAAAATAGAAGAACTGCACAGACTTTGCACTGGAAAATAGAAGAAAAGCATAAAGCTGATGGCGACCGAACGAGCACAAAATGCGCGTAAATGGCGGGTAAATACAAATTACGAATAAAACAAAAAGCGTTCCAAGCGTTCCAATTATGAATGTGGCGGTGTTGCCAGCGCCTCGCGCTCTGTCCACTAATCGAAAACGTTCGCGGTGATTAATCGAAGGAGGGCGTCCGTTCGCCCGTCCGTCCGTAGTAGATCGACGGAAGATTGATGGCGAGACGCTGGCGAAGAGCGGAACATTACAGAGTCAAGTGCTACGGTTCACGGGCGGGGCCTAGCCTGAGTACTGCTTGCGATTCTGTTATAGTAGTAGTGGATTGCTTGTGGAAATAATTGGAGCGATTAGATAGGGTGTCATGTTTATTTTATTTATTTCTAGAGCACAAAACTTCTTCGTATAGTCGGTTACTCGGTTACCCGCCCCCCTCCCTTCCTCCAACACAACATTTTATAAGTACTTAACGTATGTAGGTACTTAATTTATATTGTCTTTTATAGTTGCAAAAATGCTAAATGCATATTTTATCGTATCTTTACCTCTATTTAGCTTCAAACCAATCAATCTCGTATTTGTATACACGTTAGCTATGTTTGGTTAATTATGTATTATTTAAAAGGCATTATATATTTTGTACGTTTAGGTAACATTTAATATTAAAAAAAAAATCAAACCCAATTCGATCTTGCGGTTATGAAAACTGGATCTCCTATCCCTCCCATCCTAAAAATACACACTACACAATAGTTGAATACATGCTTAATATTTCCCCTTATTTACTATAATATAAAGCCCAATTTATATAAAAGCATTTTTTTTCGTCACCCGCCAAACTTGATCAATAGGGATGTGCGCGCCCCGGTTGCCCGCGCCCGTTGTCGATACTCGCCATTGTTGTCGATTAATCCGTGTTGTTATTAGTTGTTATCGACTGTTCCAATTGTAAAGAGGCGTTGGAGTGTAAGATTAATGAGAGCGGGCGATGAAGTGTCAATAATAAAGGGGCTGATTTGTGGAGGGGTCTGTAATTTCATTCATTCGTTTGTGTATGTGCCAGAATTTGTAAATTAGCCCAGATTTTTAGAAGAGCTTACCGAAAGATTGGGAAGTGAACAATTTGTTAAATCTCGTGATGAGAATTAAAGATGAAATACAATATTGAAATTTGACATTTACGATGTGCTGATAATATTTAGGTATACAATCACATTTTTACCTTGAAGAAATTTATGCTATCGATATATTTTACTTTCCAAAAATAAATCTCTATGTCCTAATAATAATTAATCTTTAAAATGGTGGAATTTGGTTAGTTTTAATTTTATTCCGTACGTATAATAATATAATATAAATAAATTTTCAAATGCTCATACTTAAATAATTCTCAAAATAAAAAAAAACTAACATTTATTTGAAAATTTACTTACCTACTTTCGAAATATCAACACCGTCGCTCTAAATACACACGCTTGTGTTGGTCTATTGTGTACGCTACTGCGCCTGCGCATCGCTGCCGCGGCGGCGGCGGCGGCGCTGTGCACGAAGAACCGGCTCTTGACATTGGATCACAAAACTGACGCACTAATGATCTGTAATCCTTCCTTTCACATCCACTCGCTTAACAGTATAAGCTCTCGTTTATCAGGAAATACGAAAAATAATACTAAGCAGTGTGTTCACAGCGAAATTAGCATATCATAGGTTCAATCAATGATATTAATATCTAGAAAGGGTGTGTGTACATGTCTACATTTGGTGTGTGTACATCTTTGCGTTCATTGCAAAATTTTGGTCGATAATAATATATAGTCGAAATAAACTCCATTTGCATTCGACAGAAGCTACTGGAATAGACAATATTTTTGTAATTATCTTCGAAAAGGTTTCATTTAAGGCTGCGTATGACGCTAGAACAAGGGCGCCATAGGGAGATAGAGAATCGGCGAGAGAACGAAAGGTATAGACGTGCAGGACGCACTCGATAATTTTCATTGTAAGGCTTCACCTGTTTAGGTAGTTGTTTTTTTTACGGTGAAAATAGTGGTTCTTTTTTAATGTAAAAAACGTAGGACATGCTTTATATTGAGATCAGTTATTAATTATTCTGCAAAGTTTAATCATCTCATTTAAAGTAGGTATTTATTGTATGTTTTATTGTACGTTTGGAAGTAGGTATATTAGATTTTTTTTTTCTATCGAGATAATTTAATGTACCTAATCATGTTTTCGCCTAATATAATAGCTAGCATTAGTACTAAACTTTGCCATAAATTCATTACAGAGTGATTATTGCACTATTGTTGATATAACAGGCGATAATTCGAAGTTCAATTCCATGTTTTATTGGAGTGTGAACGGAACACTAATTTAAGAAATGCTCTCATCAAAGATTTAAAGACGGATAGATTAAATTTATTTTTTTTCTATCCACAGGGCATTAGGTGAGCCCCTTACGGAAAAATGCAGAGTGCTCACTACATTTTTCCAAGCATCTCTAGGCCTCAGAGGCTAGAGATTGTTTAGCAGTTACGATGGGGCTGGCATAGTCGATAAAGTAGAAAAAAAAAAAAAGTAATGTGAGGTATTACTGTTGAATCCCACGATGTCATTCCACGACACCATGTTCCTGTGCGAACTAAATGCCGTGTCCGCGCTGGCTGCAATAGATAGCCCTTATAGATATTTATTTCCTTTGGTCAAAATCGTATCATAAAAATATTCAACGATATTAAATTCGCGGTCGATCGCCGCAATAAAACAGCGCTCGCATCTCGACAATAACTTTTAATATGCGAATATCGAGGGTTGTGTCCGCCGTGCGCAGCCGCAGCGCGCTATAAAACTGCACAGCCAACCACAATGGCGACCGCACAATCAGCATCAATCACGCACTCAAATTTATAATCCCGGCCGGCGCGGTGACGTCATGATGCCTTAAATATGAACCAAGAACGCGATTCAGGTGTTAAACTACAATGGGCTGTCTGTATCACGCCTAGGTCTACTTTACAAGGTCTCTGCTATACAATATTTCTCCGATTGACCTGCCCCGGTACAGTCGACAAAACAAGTTCCTCGTGGTGAGTTCTGCGAAGTATAAGAAATTTCCTATAGGTATGAGCAAAGATTTTGGAAGCAGAGTGCATCACATACAACATCCGTGATGTCCAGCCCATAACACTGGGTGAACTAGGTGCCAGTGCTCCCCTTCATTTCATGTCGGCTACACTGAACTGGAAGGAAAACAAGAACTATTTACATAGCCCTTTCGACCGACATTTTATTCAGTGCAGTGGTACCCTACCACCTAGTAAAGTAAGAAGGGAAGGGACCTACAGTTTTACATGGAATCCGAACCGCGGTCAGCCTCCAACGGCCGGTCGGTCACCCATCCAAGTACTGACCGCGCCCAGGTGTGCTTAACAACAGTTGACCGACCGCACCACTAGCTAGCGAGGCTGACAATGAAATGCTCAGTGCGAAATGCGTGAAATAAATGAGCGTTTATATCACGATCAGAGATCGTAGGTTCGATGAAATCACGGAGATTCACGTTCAGCACGATTTCCGTAATAAAATTCTTTATTAAAAGTAATGAGTGGAATGAAGAAAAAATTTTCGATAAGGATAAACTAAAAAAAGAAACAAACAAATATACGGAGTCAAGCTAAATAAAACCGTTTAAAAACCAACAATGCTAAAATGTTAAAGAAATCCTCGAAGAAATCTCAAACAATCTGCGTTCTACTAAAGTCCGTAACCTAGAAAAATATTATTTACGTACATACATATCACACACGCTGAATCCCGACAATCGGGGTAAGCAGAGTAATCGGTGTTGTGCTGCAAGAACACTGGTAAATTGCAGCACAACACCGACCACCACGTTTCGCAAAGTATTCGAACAAGATTCAATCGATCAAGCAGCAAGTAAGGCACGAAGACCCACCTTGCTGCATGACTCGGTGGAAGTACCGTGCCAAGGTGAGTGGTGGCAACCCTGTCGCAGTTTAGCACGGCATCTTGTCCTTATCCCTTAGTCACCTTTTACGACATGCATGGGGAGAGATGCAGTGGGGCTATTGTTTTTAAGTACCGGCCCCACACGGTAAAAATATTATTTCTTATAAATGTGACTGTACATACAATGTTGACTCCTGTTTACTTCATATCTCACCTCATGCGTTATATCGCCGTTAATTTAATTATATTGCGGGTTTTACAGCTTATAACGTTCGTCGATTACGCTGTGCGCCAATTTACTAGCACGAAAATCGAGAATAGAGTGCCTACGATATTTCGATGACATTACAATCATATCGCCACCGTTCTAAAATGCCGACAAGATTGTCGCGATGTGCGCATGCCCCTCCCTAGTCCCTAGCACCTACCAACCAATATTACCGAGTATTCGACTAATAAGACGCGACTTCAGAATTTCATTTTTTGAACACTTTGAACACCCGTTGCGAATTGAATACTAGATACTATAATATTGCTCTGTGATACTGCGTAGGTAGGTATGTATCTATGTACTCGTAGTTCATACCAATACATTTAAATTTTAACATTTTATTTGACCGATATCCTGCGGCCTGCCAGGATGTGCCTTTGTATTTAATAATTATTGTGCACTAGCTTTTACCCGCGGCTTCGCTCGCGGTAGACTCGGTTTAATAGCTAATCCGACTGAAATGAAAATCTGATAAAAAACTATCACTTCTCTTATATTCTCTCTCTCTCCCTCCGGCACTACCATTCGACACTAAATTCCGTTCATACTATACTTTCTTTAATACTGCTCAGTCCTATTGATTTTTAGCGTGATGGTACATAGCCTAAATTGAGCCTCAGGAACTACTCTTTACATTGGTGCAAACCGCACCAAAATATGTTCGGTGGTTCCGTGGTTTACCTCAAACATACACACAGACAGACGTTCTCTTTTATAAGAAGAAGAGATACGCTCTTTTTCGAGAAACAAATAAATAAATATGTACTTATTACCTGTACTGTAAGTAATACTAGTGATAGGTCCAGTTCGTCTGCATTGGTACCACGTTGGATTGGCGATGAACGAATTATTTGTTTTTATCCTGCCAGTGTTTCAGTATACCCGACATTGACTTCCAGCACGCCGCCGCTGCCCCTCCAGAAATAGCGCCTTTATTCGACGTAGCCACGGAATTGCAATGTTTTAATTCAACTCGAACTATATGATAGTTAGGATTTTCCCGCCAGCGATTGGCCACCTGTTCAAGGCGAGATTAAATCGAAAACATCACTTTTATGCGATTCTATCGACTGCCGATGAATTCCGCCGCGCGCTGTGGGCGTTTATTTGCGTAATATCGATAAAATATTTTTACGTTTGCTCACCTGCCTAGTAGTGGAAGTGGGTCGTCGGTTGTTTGTGACTGTGACGTTTAAATGTGAACCTGTTGCGTTTTTATAGTTCCCTACAATTATATTTTAGGAAAGATAGGTTATCTATATGACATTCAGTGCTCACACATGGCACGTCCTTGAAAAGTTGAGAGGAAGAACTATAGAGTGATGCGCCGACTCGAATAGTCTTATTCCAATTATTAGAATTAGTGCAGAATCTCATTGTCATTACACACGACGGCATTTTCGATGTGTTAGCGGCTCGTGGTTAGCGGTCGGAACGCGTGTGTAGTTGGTGGGCGACTAACTTTAGACAGGACTGTGGTCTTGTATTTAATGTGCCGCTTGGGAGCTCAGATAACCCATCTACCTCCTTTTAACTTATAATATCTTTGGTTCCGTACATTAAAAGGATAAACGAAAACATTATAAGATCACTCCGCGGTGTCAGTTTGTCTGTCACAGAGGTTTTTGTGTAAAACGAAGTAATAACTATAGAAGCTTGAAAGGCATGATGATGATAGATCTTGTTGACGCACACATATATCGCTCGTTCAAAACTTGATAAACATTTATTTTACATTTATTCAGTTTGGTAACAATAAAAAAAAAGTTTAAATTAACATGTCGTGTGGGGTATCATTTTTTGAAAGAGATATATAGATAGATAGAAAATTCTTTATTGCTCCGGTAAACATTATACAGTAATAAATACATTAGAAAATTTACATAAGGTGCAAAGGCGGACTTATCCCTTACAGAGATTTCTTACAGTCAACCTTTGGATGTTTGAGATTCGATAATATAGTGGAATATAAGTAGGTAGTAGCAAAAGAGTTAGCGTGAAAATTGAAGATAAAATAATAATAAGAATACTTATTAACAATACATATAAAAAATAAAAAATAAATAAATAAATAATATACATATAAATTAATTAAAGAGCTAACTAAGGATTCTAAATTTCTTACAATGTTAAGTTCAGTTGTACAAAAAACTACACTGGGCGATGATGACTGATGAGTGATGTGATGTGATGACTCATTGGTTTCCTAAGCAAAATTTTTTATTTTAATAGGATTATCAAGCCATAGATTACAAGAAAACTGGAGGTTTTTTCGATAATGTAGCATTTGAGGGGGGAAAAAATGTTACGTTTGCTTAACTGCCTAGTAGTGGAAGTGGGTCGTGGGTTGTGTGTGACTGTGGCGTTTAAATGTGAACCTATGTTGCGGTCCATCCACCGGGTAATGCAGCAGGTGGGTTTTCGCGCTTACTTGCTGCTTGATAGGTTATCTTGTCCGAATACTTGCTAAACGTGGCGGTCGGTGTTGTGCTGTAATTTACCAGAGTAATTGCAGTGCAACGCCGATTACTGTGCTCACTCCGATTGTCGGGAATCGTTTGGTATGTACACGGGTTGTCCGAAATATCTGCGGACCTGACCAAATGACTTCATACAAACTGGAGGGTCAGCAAACAAATAAAACGAGAAACATTTTGTTGTAATATCTTTTTTATACCTACTTTAATTTCAAAAGCTGCATTCTACATCCCAGAACATAAAACTATAATAATAATCTGAAAATGTGCATTTGGTCAGGTCCGCAGATATTTCGGACGATTTGTATGTTGTTATAAAGTTATAACATAGGATCATGCGAAGCAATATGAGTTAGGTATTACTGACTCGTAATGAAGATTATCTTTAAATCTGTAACCGATAGTCATTTTTATCACTCTACATCAGTGGTGCCCAAACTGTCGATCGCGATCGACCGGTCGGTCCCAAGAGACTTTTAGGTCGATCGCTGAAAATATGTGGAGGAAGAAGTGACTCGTAGACACATTGAAGAATTCATAATATTTGATGTGAGATACATTTTCCGGGTGGTGTCGTCTTCCACAAGGACTGCAATAGTAACAAATATAAAAGATCTAATGAAAATAGCTTTCAATTCAAACAATAATGACGAGAAATTATTAAACAACGAAATGTTTTAGTACAAGTGCCGATCTCAGAACCTTTAATTTTTTGTAGGTAGATCTTCATAGAAAAAACCGGCCAAGTGCGAGTCGAACTTGCGCCATCTATGGCGTGTTTTATGAAATGCTTCCTATTCGTTAAAATTCTTGATTAGTTAAAATGAAATCTTTTCGGTAGATGGCCCGCATACACTTTTTAGTTTCTTATATAGTGAGCCCCGTGATTTTTTTATTATTTGTTTTTATATCGGCCATAATAAATAACACAAATTCTGTGAAAATTTCAACGGGGTACCTATTACGGTTCAAGAGATACAGCCATCGGACAGACTGACAGACAGACAGACGGCGCACAGTGGGGCGATACCGCAAAAACCGGGACATAGGGCGAAATGACTACGCAAATAGATTCTACTATTAATTACGAACAACTTTCATTCTGTGAGATTTTTTGATAAAAAAATTATTTTCCGAGATATAAGCACTTATAAAAACATTTATAATATAGTAAAAAGTGAGTATGTTAATATATTCTCTTAATGATTACAAACTACTTTTATTCTTAGAAATTTTCCATTTTAAGTCTTATTTTCTGAGATATAGCAATTTGAACTTTAAAAAAAAACATTTTCTTGTAACTAGTATTACTCTTCCATATTTTCGGTTTCAATTGTTATTTTTTAGATATATCACATTGAAAATTCTTTAGTAAAAAAAATTGAGATATGTGGAAAACTGAATATGTGAATACATTTTACCAGCATTTAGAAAAACCTTTTGTTCTCAGAGATTTTCTGTTAAGGTGTTATAATCCTTTTCAATAGTTTGTACAATGGAGATTTAGTAACTTTTTTTATTGAAATGCTTAAAATAACTAGACCTGTGGTTACTTAATAATGATTCTTCAAGTTGAGTAGTCTAATCTGAATAAAATTATTGTAGTGGAATGGTACGTTTATTACACACAAAATACAATCAATCAGACGGCGCATATTTGCATAAAATATTACAAATTAATCTGGCGATAGTAATTAAACATATATAAATTACTACATATTTAACTAACTACATATATTTTTGTATTTACGGAACTTACCGAATTATTAACTTATTATAAGTTATATATATCGTTGTGTATTTTCATTTCGTCATTTTGGTGGCTCTGCACACTTCGATATATCAAACTTACTATAATTTATTATAATTAGGCAAAAAATTGCCCCCGTCAAAGTATATTATAAACCTACTTCAAAGTATAAAATTAATAACATCAACATTAAGAATAGTGATTAATGATGAGAAAAGTAATAATACATTATTAAAAGTAATAATAAAAGTTTTCAAAGTAATAATACATTATTACCCAAATACCCATGGCTTTTAACGGAGCCTATTTAATGTAAAAATACCAACCATCAATAAAAATTATGGTCAAGAATAAAAGTAATTTTCTGAAGTATGTTTATCGTGCATAACAAAAAGAAATTCAAACTTCATATTTCTGAGAAAAAATCTTATTTCAATCTTACAAAAACCTTAAAATAAAACATACTTAATAACTTTTAAATAAATATTTTTAAAGTACATAAAGCTTCCTATTTTTATTACAATTTATTTACTCAATATTTCTACAAATTTTCATTTTCATCACTGGAACAACCTAAAGCGTCTTCAGCGTCAGAATCATCATCATCCTCCACATCCGATTGAACACAGATAATACTGGTATCAATAAATTCAATATTTTCCTTATTTTTATCGTCTATAATTAGCAAATGTCGCACTTCACTGGATAAGGGCTGCTTTTGTTTTTGAAGTTTTGGCTTCATACTAGACAAATATGGATCCGACGATACGAGCAAGTTGTTGAGAATGTCTTGATTAGTCGATTTGCGATCGCATTTTCGAGAGTAGTGTTCCCTGTACTTCTTGAAATCTTTATTTCTTGCTTCTGATGCCTCTTCGGAGAGTATGCCAATTGGAATTACGTTAAAATGCTTTATTATTTCAGATCCATGGAATAAAAGTTTATGAACACTTGCTGGCATATGATACCAGCTATACAATGATATATAAAGTTGAATTGTTTCTTGAGCATAGATTTCAAAGTTTTGAGTGCAAAATTTTTCTCCCGAGGAGATGGCCTTAAGGATCACCGCGAATCTATTAATTAAATCCTTATCGAGACCGGTAATAGAGGCAGTTTGCTCGGGATTCTGGAAAAAGCGCCTTGCAGTGTTGCCATCGTTCGTGGTTCCTGAACCTTGTTTTACCACGTCGATCAATAAACCAGTTTCTTTCCTGAAATTATCTTGAATTTGTTTTTTTTTCTCGGTCATAATTTCTTTATTATTACCTTTGGCCGACCACTGCTGAAAATCCATGCGGTATGCAATATGGAGAAGGCATTCCATGCATCGAATCCAGGCATGCAACGTAGATAGTCCGAACCGGTACATATTTGTGTTTACTTCTTTACTTTTAATTATATTAACGTTATTCATCTCAGACGGTTTAGCTCTGCAAATATCACATGACTGATTAGAGGTACCGGAGATAATCGACGTAATTTTACCATCGATCATCGTCATAATTAACGAATGCTCAATCAAAACGCCTTCGTAATCGCTGGTTTTGAGATCTCGTATTTCGGATTCTATGGTAGCCATTTCACTTTTCACGTTATCGATTGTCTCCTTCATAAATTTGAAGAAGATAGGACGGCAGTAGTTCGTCGAAGATGGCGTCTCATTTTCCCAGATCACTTCGTCTCCATAAACCAGTTTTATAGGAACCAAACTTGCCATGAAAATGCTTGAGTCGTCTCCTTCGTTCAGTTCTTGAAATCTTTGTTTATATGTACTTTGGCCAGAAGCGCCATCGAATCCCCACTTGCTTGTTAATGTTAGCTGGCAACCTGTGAGGTTTCGGTTCGCCACTTTCAAAATTATTTTTGCAGTATGGTCCAAAAGCGCTTGCAGTTTAATTTTGGCCTGTGTTTCGGTAACTTCAATGTCCTGTTTTGGGGGGTAACACTCAATTTTCGCATGTTGAATTTTATAATAAGATGGATAGAGGTCGGAACCTTCTTCCTTAGCCATGTCTCTTAAAGTTATATATTGCCATCTTGATAGCTTTAAAGACACCAAAATCGCAAGTGCTTTTTCAGATGAATAAACAGTCTTGGACTCCTTTTTTTCAATGAATTCTTTGACTTTTTCGATTTCGCCTGGATTCTGAAGCAAATGGTCCAAAACTTTCCCCAGGTCCTCGTTCCCATTTGCCTTCAAACGCATTTTGGTCGCAAATGCTAGTTCCTGCGATGTATAGTTTGTGCGAATGTCTTCGGTTCTTCTTCGCTTTTGTTTGGCTCCTAAACTTTCAAATGGTTTTCTCGGCGATGATTTATGTGAAGATGCTACAAAGATAGGAGGCGCTGTCGATGGTCCCGGAGAAATTATTTGAGAAGTGCAAACCTTTTGGTTATCCGCGAGGTCGCTACTCGCTGAAGGCAGTTGTTTCTTTACGAATTCGGGCCACTTGATGGCCGAGTCCAACCATTCTCGATTCTTCTGTAGAAAACGTTCCTCGTTGTAGCTTGACTTCACCCATCGTTTGTGTAGATTGTAACAATATTTACGACAAAATTATTTCACTTGTGTCTCTTCGGGCAAATTTACACTAACTATTGAGGCAATAGCGGCAACCAATACCGCGTAATTCAGAAAACTGTCACAATTTCTCATAAACACGTAAATATCAATGTTATTAACAAAAGACTCCATGTTTTCGTATTGAAAAGTTTTAAATATGTAAAGCACGGGTAGGAAGACTGACTCGTGCAAACGACTGGAGCAGACTGAGTGCCAGATTGATTGTGTTGTTCACTAATGAATACTGCTAATTAGTTCGCACAGTTTGCAGTATTCCTGGTATATCGTTAATCCTTGTTAAGTAGATAACAATTAGCAATGCAGTGTAATTGTTTCTTCGAGAGCTTTCATGGAAATACGTGACAATTCACATAAATATCCCTAATCCGCTAATCCTCGCGAAGTTGAAAATATTCCTAATATAATGGTAAGCATTTATAAGAGATATTATAAGTAAGTATAGCAGCCGATAATAGCGGCTCCGTAGATTATTATCAAAATAGACCAATGAAACTAAAAGTACAAAGTTAATTAGATGGGCGTCGTTTGTTACCTTCTGGGTGCCTCAGCGCCATCGCGCTTTCAATAAAAAAAAAATTAAACATTTTCATCAAGTTCAAATATATAGGTGATATGGAGAAATATATTTACCATTAAAATACAAATATATACATCCAATGCAAATAAACAATATTTGTTATTTGAATATAGCTGAAAGTTACGAATATAGTGAATTCCTCGTAATTCGAGCGGATTCCTCGTAAAACTGTAGGTCCCTTCCCTCCTAATCTTACTTGGTGGTAGGGTTTAACCCGCCCGGGTTGGTACCACCGCACTGAATGAAACGTCGGTCGAAACGGCTATGTAAATAGTTTGTGTTCTCCGACCAGTTCAGTGTAGCCGGCACGATCAAAGGGGGAAGCACTGACATGGCACCTAGTTCACCCGGTGCTATGGGCTGACATCACGGACGTTGTAGGTGATGTAGCCAACCGTGTCAGTTTCAATAAAAAAAAAAAAAAGAATAAAGGTGAGCTTTGCAGGAATAAATGTTATTATAATATTAAAATGGCATTATACGGAAAAGTCGGACGTCGTCGGATACGGTTTTTACACAGTAATAATCTTTTTAACTTGGGGAATCATTATTTAGTAACCACGGGTCTAGCTATTTTAAGCATTTCGAGAAAAAAAATAAAGTTACCCAATTTCCATAGTACAAATTAATAAAAAGTGGTATATCTCGAAAAATAAGGCTTAAATGAGAAAATATGAATCTATGAATGTTATTTATAATGATGGGTAGATTAATTTAGCGTACTTAAATTTCAGAAATAAAAATAAAAAAATTTAATTATCCTATGTCCCATTTTTTACGGTATCGCCCCACTGTGCGGCGTAGGCTTAATAATAGGGTCCCGTACGACGGATACGGAACTCTAAAAAGTATGGGCATCACTGCTCTACATACTTTGTTGTCTTGATTATTGATCAGGGGGCATCGCTCACGTCCCGCCCACGCGCGTACGTTACGACGTGCGGCCTTGTTACACCGCTTGGTTACATACATCGTTACAATGTTACAAGTGATGATAACCTACCGCAGAATCCCTGGAGGCGTCTCGTTTGTCCGACTGGACTTTGACAATAGTTTGTGTGTATTTATTGAATATTTTCAAAAGACGAACGTATTTGCACAATGCAATTTCCTCCAGTTAATCTTATACAATCTGACCGGTGTGTGGTCCAACACGGTCTCGGCACGGACTCCAGTTGATCTCAGGGTCCGAGGTTTGAATCCGACATGCATGCACCAATGAGTTTTTTCTGACGGAAAATTGTACCTACGTGCATACCTACACCTGCTGCTTTACCGTTCGCAACCGGTGTAAAACTGTAGTTCCATCTTCTTGCGCCTTACTATGTAGGTGGTAGGCTCAAATTGTAACCGACTGGGTTGATACCACCGTACTAGACGTACGGTGGCCTCATATCAGCCTCGGCTGTGTTCTCCTCTAGTCTAGTCCAGTATAGCCAGCAATCCAAAGCGAGGTCTCCGATGTGGCACATTTTCGGCGATAATATTGGTTGATCAGAGCATGTGTTCTGGCACTTCTGAATCAGCCATCCACACCGGATTACTTAAAAAAAAACATACATTTTAGCACTGTGTGTGTTTTTGCTGTTGTAAAATAAAATAACAAAATTATAATAAAATAAAACTTCATGCCTTACCTATACTTGCCCCTCGATAGTTATCTAGTCCGAATACTTTGCTAAATTTGGTTGTCAGTGTGTTGTGCTGTAATTTTTTTTATTGCTTCCTAACCGGGTGGCTGTGCCCGAGGTCGAAGACTCAGGCGCAGCCAATTTCACCGCCGAGGAGGTGCCAGTCCGGCTTGGAGGTGGACTAATGTCGCTGGGGATAGGCTATTAACCCACATTAATGTACCAGAGTCATTGCAGCACAACAACGATTACTCTGATTACCCGAATTGTCGGGATACAACGTGTGGCATGTATGTATTTATATATGTTTTTGGTGTGATTTTAGGTTTCCGTATCCCGTACGGAAGCCTATTACTAAGCCTACGCCGTCTGTCTGCCTGTCCGTCCGTCCGTCCGTCCGTCCGTCCGCCCGTCCGCCCGTCCGTCCGTCTGTCTGTCCGAGGGCTGTATCTCTTGAACCGTAATAGGTAGCGCGTTGAAATTTTCACAGAATATGTGTTATTATGGCGGATATAACAACAAATAATAAAATATTTAAAAAGTAAAGAATTAAGGGGGGATCCCATACAAGAAACGTGTTTTTTTTCAATGTTTTTTTTTTTTGTGGTGCGGGATCCTCGGTGCGCGAGTCCGACTCGCACTTGGCCGGTTTTTTTTGCCAAGCAAATGTATGCCATCCATTACCGCTTCTTTGCTTTTGCATTCTCCGGTCGTGACAAGTAGAGCGCAAGCGCTAAGTGTACGCGCAACTAACACGCAAGTGTGCAGTAGGTACAGTCGCGCCGCGCCGGAAGTGTGCAACGCGCGACATCAAACCGCCATTTCCTGTTTCCGCTCTTCTTCGATGGGAGATTCCTCGGGCGAAACTTCGAAATGGTCGAGCGAACTTTCGTACTGTTACGTCGACGTCCGGTCAAAGGCGTCGGGCGGTCGGCGCGATCTCGGCTAGGACAGTCGATCGCAGGGTCAGAGGTTCGAATCCGGCCCACATGCACGTATAAGTTTTTTCTTACGTAAACGTTTACGTGCATACATACACCTGCAGCGGGAGCACAAATGCGTCGATAAGCCTATATCGATCGATAAACATCTATTCGTCTTCTTCTATTCTACTTCGTCGAATGAAGCAAACAGATGTTTATCGATCGATATAGGCTTATCGACGCATTTGTGCTCCCACTGCTGCTGCTTCACTAGGCGGCGGCAAACAATTCGTATGGACAATTCTATGCCGCGCTGCTTAGCTGCCGCATAGTGCGTTATCAACTTTATTGATTTTAGGATCTTTTGCTTTAGTACACTTATTGTTTAGTACACCTATATCCTTATTATAATTTTTTTTATTGAAACAGACATTGTTGGCTGCATAGATTACCTAAAACATACGCGATGTCAACTCATAACACCGTGGTGATCTTAGGTGCCATGTCAGTGCCTTGAACGAGGTGTCGTGGGACACCAGGTTGGAACGAAGTTCCTTTCTCTATATATATATATTATGTATTAAATAACGGGCACAATGAAATAAATTAACAACGTTTGATAGTAATTAAATGAAACATAAAAAAATTAAATGACGGCTATACTGCAGTAATATAGCTTTTTTTTTTATGGAAACTTTACACGGTTGGCTACATCACCTACAATATCCGTGATGTCAGCCCATAACACCGGATGAACTAGGTGCCATGTCAGTGCTTCCCTTCATTTCGCGCCGGCTACACTGAACTGGACGGAAAACACGAACTATTTACATAGCCGTTTCGACCGACGTTTCGTTCAGTGCGGTGGTACCAACCCGGCCGGGATTAACCCTACCACCTAGTAAGGTAAGAAGGGAAGGGACCTACAGTTTAACGTGGTATCCGAACCACGGTCAGCCTCCAACAGTCGGGCGGTCATCCATCCAATAACTGACCGCACCATTAAGCTGCCGAGGTTGACGATCCCTTAGTCGACTTTTACGACATGCGACGGGGAGAGATGCAGTGGGACTATTCTTTTTAAATACCGACTTCACACGGTACAAAATCTATACATAGACATACGCTTGTAAACACGCAAACGCACATACTACAGCAGAAGTGTCGTGACGGTCGAAGTCTTACACTTTTTTTCGGCCTACCTCTCATTCGCCAAGGTGTCAAGAGTGTAACCTGCAATTTCGATAAAAAAAATCTAATCCAAAGTTATACACATAGCACCTAGGTATAGAAAGCCTTTATTTTAAGCGAAATGTTACATTCATATGTATTTCCCAATTACACCACCATCCACCATATCGATTCGCCATTGATAACCGCACACTCGTCATAAAACTTCACAACACTCCACATAAATAATGGTTCGGTTATCGCACGAGGTGGCGAGGACCGCACAGTGGGCCGAGCGCCGCTTGCATGTGGGCCGGAATTGGGGTTACCAAGCGTTCGCATTTGTAAGGACACATTCGGATTTTTAGGCTCTTAGGCTCACTTTTAGGTTTCGGATTCCGCCCCGATTTGTAAATTGCCCGGACTGTTTTTTATTTATAACAAAATATCTATTAATTAAAACAAAATTTACTCGTTCGAAACATCCATCTAACTTCTGAGAACACATCGCTTTTTGAAATCGTTCCTGCGTCGTACGGCGAAAATATGGAACGGTCTTCCGATTAGTGTGTTCTCTACTGCCTATAATCCTGGTGATCCTCAAAAGGAGTGTCAATAAATTAGACAACGAATTTTTTGTCCGCCTTATAGCCTCTCCTCGCGCCACTCTGAGCATGGTTTCGCTAGGAGTGGTGTTATTGACTTGTGTCTGATCTTCCTTCCGTAGAAGTTTTGGGCACATACACCTGGGATGGCTGTCTCTATAAAAAAAAACTTATATTTATAAGCCGGCTACCTTTTGTGCACTTCTGTGGTTCTGTATTTCTCTTCCTGTATACTTTTATTTTTTTTAATTGCGTGAAATATAGAGTTTATACTCGCCTTCTTATTATAATCAAATTACGATTGATGACTGTCTGTTGGTTTATTATACTTTAACGCCTCATTCAGGGCACATTTAGTCTGAAATTTTACTTGGAGGTAACTAGCAAATCGAATTAGCGAATAGGTAATTTGTCAACTGAAGTTCACACGAACGAGCTCGATAAAAAATAATGCAGATATAAGGATGTCACGCACGAAAATGGAAAATTCGTGATGAAAACGTTCGGACTTTTAGGAACATTTGGCTTTTGTCAGGACATTTGAAATCAACACATGGTCATCCTAGCCGCGAGGCGACAGGCCGCATAATTACGTGCAATTGCAGCAATGAAACTGATAACGAACTTGCGAGCAACTGCTGCACGCCTGACGACGCGCGAATAAAAACTTTTACAAATATAGTTGTGTCGACATATTTGAAGTTTATGTGTAGGTACCTCAACCTCAACCCTTAGACTTTTTAACTTTCTGTCTCGGTTTTTTAAATGCTTGGGTGTCTGAACTCGAGACTGCAGACTGCCACAATGGTTTCATTAACAAAATTAATAAAGAAATTGTTAGTTTGTTTAATTTCTAATTATAGAATTTTATATAAATTTATTATTTATGTACATTCAGAGCTGGCGAACAAAGAATGCATTTTTGAAAAAAAAATTATGTTAATTAAATTCAAAACCTCTTTAGGTTGCCGAATTCTTCCTTATAGTTTTTATTTTTATTATACTCTTTATTTCACATTTTCAAAATTTTCTATGAATTTTACACATATTATACAAGTATTAAAAATACAAAATAATAAAAATACACAAAATTAATAAAAAAATTCAAAACGGTAATACCGCCGGCGGCGGAAGGCAGGCCTCCAAGCACACCGGCGGGTGCAGGCCATGGCTACGGAGCTCTCCGAGACGACGCGAGGCAAGCTACGAGCGATAGGTGGTGGTACTAGACACGTAGGCCACCACCACCCCCATCTCGGAGAGCTCCGTATCCGCCGGACTGCACGGCGACATCGTCGCGCAGCTCTTTGAAGTCTTAATCTTCGCGCGCGCGTCGCCTCGTGGTCGCACGCACCACCGGTAGCGGGGGCACTAGACGGGACGTGAAGTCCCGATGACCCCAAGCTGGCCGATGGTGGACGTCGCCCTCGCTGTAGGTGTTGTGGCTCGGCCGACGTCAACGCTCCATCTTCGCCGTCGATGAAATGCACCGGCGGCTTGGAGCTGGGTGGTAGGGTGTGCGTTTGGTGTCTAAGAAGAACGGCGGCTCTCGTGATGGACGACCCGGGAGCGGCGAGGCCGGGCGACGCGATGGGTGGAGGCAGTGCTGCTGCGGGCGAGCGGTGGCGGCGGCGGCGGCGTCGAAGTCGAGCGCGGCGGCGGCGGCCGGCCGTCGCTGCAGAGCCCGCTCTCCATCACGCAGGTCGCGTCCCGGGTGGTCTGCAGCCGCTACTATCACCAGGCATGTCGAGTTGGGTGGAGTCGTGGTGGAGTAGTTCCAGAGGCGCCGAGCGGCGGCGGTGGTGATACCGGCACGGTACCTCCAACCGTGCGGGTCGTTGCGCCGCTGGAGAAAGGCCCGCGCGTGGCGGGGGCTTGGTTGTTGCGCCCCAAGAAAAATATTTTAGTAATTTTTTTCCCCAGAGAAATTTTGTTCGACATGTCAGTTTGACAGCTCTTCTTCTTTATAATTATTATAATACTTTTACTCGACAACGAGAAAAAAACTTATATCTAAAATTGAACTAACTATTAAAACTAACCTAAATCTAAAATATTATTAACTTATGAAATAAACCTACCTATTTATAGATTGTATTGCCGAACGGGACCAAACAAAATTGATGACTAACCATACCGGTACGACACCTGAAAGCCTTTGTCGTGCCTGCTGTTCCTTCACTCCTACTCCTTCGCCCGGAGCGAACCAATAGAAGCCGATATTCGTTTGGTCGGTTAAGTAACTTGTTAGCTCAGTGGTAAGCGTGTAGGGTTTGCATTTTTTGGACCATGGGTTCGAATCCCACAAAATCTTTTTCTTTTTTTTTTCTTTTTTAAGCAATGTTAGGTTGTTTAATTTTTTTTAGGGTGTTTAGTTTTTTTATAACCACCTAAAAGATTTATTTTCAAAAATACAAACGTAACAAAAACGACATGCACCGCCTCAAAATTAGGTTAGGGTAACGCGACGCATCTTCTATATATTAACCCTGGTTATTTTTTTTTAAACCACCAAAACATCATTTATTTATCACTTCAAGGAGTGGTTCCGCAGGATCGCAGGAACAGCAGGCACGACAATGGCTTTCAGGTGGCGCACCGCTAACCATACCGAATATTCATTTGTGTCAATGAAAATTAATATGGCGAAATAAATAAATATTTAAACCCGAATCTTATGGTTTGGTTACAAAAATACAAGGAAAGAAGAAGAACAACCGTGTGGGGCCGGTACTTGAAAAGAATAGCCCACTGCATCTCTCTCCTTGCTTGCCTGTCGTAAAAGGCGACTAAGGATTAAGGGCCAGATGCCATGCTAAAGGGCGACAGGTTAGCCACCTCTCACCTTTGCGCGGTCCTTCCAACTATCCATGTAGCATGTGGGTCTTCGAGCCTTACTTGCTGCTTGATAGTTGTCTAGTCCGAATACTTTGCTAAACGTGGTGGTCGGTGTTGTGCTGTAATTTATCGGAGTTCTTGCATTACTACACTGCTTACTCTGGTTACCCCGATTGTCGGGATACAGGGTTTATGTAGGTAGGAAGAACAAACGAACGTAATCGATAATTTTTTTGAGTAACAAACATTATTTAGCTCATTTCAACCACTCCAAATTAGAGAGACTTACAACCAATTTCGTAACAAATAAAACACACGCTGAGCGCGGTCAGTGCTGGGATGGGTGACCGCTTGACCGTTGGAGGCTGACCGTGGTTCGGATTCCACGTTAAACTGTAGGTCCCTTTCCTTCTTGCCTTACTAGGTGGTAGGGTTTATCCCGGTCGGGTTGATACCACCGCACTGAGCGAAACGTCGGTCGAAACGGCTATGTAAATAGTTCGTGTTTTCCGTCCAGTTCAGTGTAGCCGACATGAAATGAAGGGAAGCACTGACATGGCACCTAGTTCACCCGGTGTTATGGGCTGGCATCACGGATGTTGTAGGTGATGTAGCCAACCGTGTCACTTTCCATAAAAAAAAAAAAACAAATTAAAGATAATTTGCCAATTGTCGATTCAACTAAACATAATGGCGTCCGTGAATTATGCAGAGTGGTTCTCAGCGGGTGACGGACGTTCAGGTGACACGGATCGCTACTTAAGAGTCGTTTAGTAAAAATACATTAAGTCGACGATGCGTGATAATTGCTGTATCGCCTTGTATGTAAATTTATAGAGAAGGAATTTAAGTGGAAGGTGTTTGGATGTGAGTGCTTTTTGTCCAGAATGCGGGCGCACGTGGTGCCACCGTGCGGGCCGCGCGGTGGGAATGTGGGAAGTAACGTTGAACGGTTTTCTGAGGAAATGGCAACCATTTTAGCGAAGTTTTGGATAAAATGTAGGCGATATTATTATGTGGTGAGTCACTAAAATACTTGAAAAAAAAAATCGGACAAGTGGGAGTTTTACTCGCGCACGGAGGATTAAGTAGATCCGTTATTATGTACCTGTCAAAACCCATATTCGTATAATACTTATTTGGACTTTCTATAATGCAAAATATAAATACCGGTGGCGCCATCTATTATTCAGTAGCGTGAATATGTACAAATATACTCTTAGCACGTTTCTTGTATGAGGGCGCCCTTAATTTTTTAGTGTTTGCTTTATTTATTATTTGTTGGCACATCCTCCGCCACAATAACACAATATTCTGTGAAAATTTCAACCGACACCTATGTTCAAACGATACAGCCCTAGGACGGACGGACAGACATACAGACAGACGGCGTAGGCTTAGTAATAGGGTTCCGTACCAGATACGGAACCCTAAAAAATGCCCTGCGTTGAGTTTCTTGTCTGTTCTTCGTGGATGTAATCGCCGACATGTCGCGTGATACCACTTCACTTTACATGCCTCGCATATACAATATGAATGTATGTACGTATGTAGGGACTACTTATTCATAAAACATTTATTTACCTACATTATGTATATATAGGGTGTTGAAATGAAATGAAATGAAAATATACTTTATTGCACAAAAAGTGACAAAAGGCGGACTTAAAGCCTAAGGGCATTATCTGCCAGTCATACCTGGGATTGTGAGTAGGGTAGATGGGTAGTGCGGAAAATTAAATGAGATTTTTTTTTAAGGTTACAAAACTAAACAATAAAACATAGATAATAGTAATAACATACAACTAAATACAACATACAAATACAACTGTTACGATGACCATGTCATTAACTTCGGGAGGGTTACATAGTCACTCAAATAAACACGTTACGCAAAAAAAAATATATATGTTCATAGTATTACTTTTCGAGAAATTTAACAAAACATGTTAGCTACCTAAACATTAACCTGTGTTTAACAGTAGGTAACTTGCATTGTACGGGGTCAATGACCGTACTATGTTCAAACGAAGAACAGCTGTTTGTTGTAAGTAAGTCACAAGGTCACTATGATTGGTTTTTACATCTACTTATTTGATTTAATTTTTTTGTTAGGAGAAAAAATGCTCCTATGAACATATGTTTTTTTCTTACGTAAAGTGTTTATTTCAGTGTGTATGTAACCCTCCCGAAGTTAATGACATGGTCAGCGAAACACCTTATATATATATATACAGGGTGTTTCAGGATAGGCTTGAGAAACTTTAGGAATAGAAAGTACTCATTATTAGAAGAAAAAAAAACCCTGATCACTCAAATCGACATTCCGTATTTTTTTTTTTCATACAAAAATTGGAAATTTGTATAAAAACTCGATGGACAGTGAGTCTGGGGAGTGCAATGACCTAGTCCAGTCCCCTTCTTTTGATGTCATTGAACTTTCAGTGTTTGGGATTTACTTACATGCAGTTCAATTCTATTAGTTAAGTATGCAACATAACAAACTTGTACCATTAACAAACAAATTTGTATCCATAAATTAGAGATTTTATTTTTATTGAATAAAGGCGGATCGCCTATCGTGTATCGTGTGGGTTCGGTACTTAAAAAGAATAGCCCCACTGCATCTCTCCCCGTGCATGTCGTAAAAGGCGACTAAGGGATAAGGACAAGATGCCGTGCTAAAGGGCGACAGGCTCGCCACCTCTCACCTTGGCACGGTACTTCCACCGAGTCATGCAGCAGGTGGGTCTTCGTGCCTTACTTGCTGCTTGATCGATTTAATCTTGTTCGAATGCTTTGCGAAACGTGGCGGTCGGTGTTGTGCTGCAATTTACCAGAGTTCTTGCAGCACAACACCGATTACTCTGCTTACCCCGATTGTCGGGATTCAGCGTGTGTGATATGTATATATGTATAAATAAAGGCGGACTTTAACACTGCTTTAACTATCCACCAAATATTGATTAAACGATTTTCACCAAAAAGTACTCTATAATGACCGAATCTGGGAAAAAGTTTCAGAGCTTTTCGTCTTCAAATATGGACCCCTTTCGAACCCTGTTGTTACGAAACCCTTTTTTTTTTTATGGAAACTGACACGGTTGGCTACATCACCTACAACATCCGTGATGTCAGCCCATAACACCGGGTGAACTTGGTGCCGCGTCAGTGCTTCCCTTCGGTCGTGCCGGCTACACTGAACTGGACGGAAAACACAAACTATTTACATAGCCGTTTCGACCGACCTTTTATTCAGTGCGGTGGTACCAACCCGGGCGGGTTAAACCCTACCACCTAGTGATATAAAAAGGGAGTCATATCCCTTAGTCGCCTTTTACGACATACACGGGGAGAGATGCAGTGGGGCTATTCTTTCTAAAGCTGGACACGCATTATTTCCTGCCGGGAACTGTACGGAAGCTGCGCTATGCCTTTATGAACTGAGTTCGTCTTGATGTTTGTTTATTCTGAGTTGTGCAAATGAAGTATACCTACATTTATTTTCATTTCATTCATTGTTTTCTTTTCTACAAAAGGGAGAGTATAAAAACCGGCCAAATGCGAGTCGGACTCGCGCACCGAGGTTTCCGTACCACAAAAAAAAACATTGAAAAAAAACACGCTTCTTGTATGGGAACCCCCTTAATTTTTTACTTTCTCTATTTTTTCATTATTTGTTGTTATATCCGCCATAATAATAACACATATTCTGTGAAAATTTCAACGGGCTATCTATTACGGTTCAAGAGATACAGCCCTCGGACAGACAGACAGACGGACGGACAGACAGACAGACAGACGGCGTAGGCTTAGTAATAGGCTAAAAAAACATTAGAAAATGTATGACCTAAAGCCGAAAATATGTTTTTTTATTCCTTACACCTTACAATCAACATGACGTTAGGTACTCGTATTACGTTTCAAAAGATACAACCCTCGGACGGACATACAGACATACGGGCAGGCAGACGGTGTAGGCTTTGTAACCAATAAATAGGCTTCCGTATAGATACGGAACCCTAAAAACTAAAGTACTAGTAAACTATCTAAAACGTTAGCATTATTCCTCGCATTATTCAATAGCTAACTTTTGCATGTTTGAGAGTTGCATGCAGAGTGAGCAGCAAATAAACTTGATGTAGAATTTGGGCAGGCCACAGAGCAAGAAATAGGCTTGCCAGCTGCCCGGGATTTCCGGGATTGTCCCGGGCTAGGCTCCAATGTCCCGGGCGAAGGGTCTTTTTGTCGCCGCACAGTGGGTCGAGACTGCTATATAAGGGACATAGGGATTTTTTTTATAAATTTCATTTTTTAACAACACCTATCGATAGGTCTCGTCATTCTGATGAATAATTGTCATTAAACATTTTCGTCTAAAACTGATAGTATGCCAGGAAAAAAATATTTTCAAATTTTGATGTATGGAATTAGACATAAAACACTTCGTTTCGGCCAAGTCTTGACAGGTCTTGCGTTAAAACTATATAAGCATTGTTCTGTGGTTTATTGACTATAATCCTACACTATCAGCGCGCGCCCAATGTTGCCCGTTTGCGAGTTATGTGGATCCGAAAAATCATTTAAAAATGTAAGTAAAATATTTTTTTTTTCTTTCTAGAATCATAGGGCATTAATAGATTTAATCTAAATAATTGTTTTATATAAAATTACTAACAAATAGATAATGTTCTTAATTTTAAAACATTATTTTATCGAGAAGATACATCAAAATGTAATTAAAAATTTATAAAAGTGTTTATTAATCAGACACAGTTACATATATTAATGATGTTTTGTACATAGAATGCATGACGCAAGACAAATAGTACCTATACTCAGATGTATCTACACTGTACCCGCTAGTTCGAGCTATTTGATGGACACTGTCGCCTAAACTGGCCCTAAGACTGTTTCATCGGCGACATTGTACCGTGTGGGGTCGGTACTTAAAAAGAATAGCCCCACTGCATCTCTCCCCGTCGCATGTCGTAAAAGTCGACTAAGGGATAAGAAAATTCGTCAGCCTCGGTAGCTCAGTGGCGCGGTTGGTTAGTCAACTGTTATTAAGCAACACTGAAATGAAATGAAATGACATGAAATGAAGGGAAGCACTGACATGGCACCTAGTTCACCCTGTGTTATGGGCTGACATCACGGATGTTGTAGGTGATGTAGCCAACCGTGTCAGGTTCCATAAAAAAAAAAAAAAAAAAAAAACTGAGCGCGGTCAGTGATTGGATGGGTGACTGCTCGACCGTTGGAGGCTGACCGTGGTTCGGATTCCACGTTAAACTGTAGGTCCCTTCCCTTCTTACCTTACTAGGTGGTAGGGTTTATCCCGGCCGGGTTGATACCACCGCACTGAACGAAACGTCGGTCGAAACGGCTATGTAAATAGTTCGTGTTTTCCGTCCAGTTTAGTGTAGCCGACATGAAATGAAGGGAAGCACTGACATGGCACCTAGTTCACCCTGTGTTATGGGCTGACATCACGGATGTTGTAGGTGATGTAGCCAACCGTGTCAGGTTCCATAAAAAAAAAAAAAAATTGTTTGGTCAAACCACTGGTGATTACATTTGGGTACTTAACTCTGATCTTATATTAAAATCTTTTAAACCTATAGTTATATATACATACTTATTCTAATTTATCTGTGCGCGGTGAGTGAGATAGACTCATTAGTGCAGTGTGTGCGTTAAATATGTGAGTGCATTGCAAGACAACCCACATGATGACGCCTTAATCGAAAGGTTCCACGTTATTTTGCAGACAGTGGCTTCAAGAGAGCGAGTGGATCTTCCAAAATTCTGGAAATTTTGTGAAGATACAGCCACTTTGTATATCCAGTTATATCCGTGGTACTACATGCCCTCTAGCGTACATAAGTTGCTTGTGCATGGAACGGATATAATAGAACATTTTGGACTTTTACCAATCGGAGAAACTGTCGGAAGAAGCATCGGAGGCTAGAAATAAGGAGTTCCGTAAATATAGAGGGAACCATTCCAGAAAAGTAAGTAGGACAGCGACAAATGAAGTTATCTTGCATAATCTTCTTATGTCATCCGATCGAAAACTTACTTCTCTAAGGCCAAGAATGACAAACAATTGTAGTTGTAATCTTATACAATATAATAAAAAATATTAATCAATCATTTATATAAATAAATTCTAACTCGGGCGGGTAAGAGACACCAAAAGCTCGATTTCTCTTGGTGAGAGATACATTCTCCATTATTTGGCCATTCTTGGCCTTAGAGAAGTAAGTTTTGGATCGAACGACATGAGAAGATTATGCAAGATATCTTCATTTGTCGCTGTCCTACTTACTTTTCTGGAATGATTCCCTCTATATTTACGGAAATCCTTATTTCTAGCCTCCGATGCTTCTTCCGACAGTTTCTCGATTGGTAAAAGTCAAAAATATTCTATTATATCCGTTCCATGCACAAGCAACTTATGTACGCTAGAGGGCATGTAGTATCACGTATATAACTGGATATACAAAGTTGCTGTATCTTCACAAAGGTTCCAGGATTTTGGAAGATCCATGGCAAAATAACGTAGAATTTCGATTAAGGCGTCATCATGTGGGTTGTCTTGCAATGCACTCACACATTTAACGCACACACTGCACTAATGAGTCTCTCTCACTCACCGCGCACAGATAAAGTAGAATAAGTATGTATATATAACTATAGGTTTAAAATATTTAAATATAAGATCAGAGTTAAGTACCCAAATGTAATCACCAGTGGTTTGACCAAACAATGTCGCATATGAAACAGTCTTAGGGCCAGTTTAGGCGACAGTGTCCATCAAATAGCTCGAAATAGCGGGTACAGTGTAGATACATCTGAGTATGGGTACTATTTGTCATGCGTCATGCATTCTATGTACAAAACATCTTTAATATATGTAACTGTGTCTGATTAATAAACACTTTTATAATTTTTTTATTAGATTTTGATGTATCTTTTCGATAAACTAATGTTTTAAAATTAAGAACTTTATCTATTTGTTAGTACTTTTATATAAATCAATTATTTAGATTAAATCTATTAATGCCCTATGATTCTAGAAATAAAAAAAAAAGTATTTTTACTTTAATTTTTTATTGATTTTTCGAATCCACATAACTCGTGAACGGGCAACATTGGGCGCGCGCTGATAGTGTAGGATTATAGTCAATAAACCACAGAACAATGCTCAAATAGTTTTAACGCAAGACCTGTCAAGACTTGGCCGAAACGGAGCGTTTTATGTCTAATTCCATACATCAAAATTTGAAAATATTTTTTTCCTGGCAAACTATCAGTTTTAGACGAAAATGTTTAATGACAATTATTCATCAGAATGACGAGACCTATCGATGGGTGTTGTTAAAAAATGAAATTTGTAAAAAAAATCCCTATGTCCCTTATATAGCAGTCTCGACCCACTGTGCGGCGAGTGCAATTTGTCCCGGGAAGAAAAATATATACACATGCAAATAGGTACATACTACTTTACGTCGCGCAAAATAGTCGGAGTGGAGGGAACGGAGTCACGTAGTGAAATTGGTCGATAAGATATGCAATACGGTATTTACGAGTGTACACCACAATGAGTGTATTACATACTTGCTAAAGTTGTTAACTATAAAGAACGCTAAAAGTTCGCCGTTAAAATTATAACAAAAAAATATTTTCATTCATTTTTCCACTTTATTTATGAAAGACTGCAGGTATAGATACATATGTCCCGGGAAGGTTAACATCAGATTTGGCAAGCCTATCAAGAAACCACGTGACGGCCGCCGATCGTTCTTCTGTGGTTCTGGTTCATATAGTTTTCCTTTTCATTTCACCAGTTGTTATTTGTGTTCGGAATAACCCAAAAGTTGTGTCTTGTTGTATAGGTACCGCATAAGCGATGACAGCCTGTCGATTACTTATATAAAATGAGACAAGTTCTGATATAAGGGTCTGCTTGTTTCAGCTGTACGAGATCAGTGATGAGCCACAGAGGAAGGAGTTCCTGGACGATCTCTTCTCCTTCATGCAAAAACGAGGTCAGTTTATTGCTATCTAGTCTCTTCTTAAGCATTTAATTATATATTTGTGCCCCGTCCACTGCCACTTAAGCTTAGCCAACCGGTGTCTAATATCGGCTACTTTGGTACGTCGGCTGATTGCCTCGTTACGCACTACATATATCACCTAGCGATATTCCGAGCATGGCTCGTTCCATTGCTCCAGTAAGTACCTAATGTATTCCTAATAAATAAAGCAAAGTTTCTATGGGCGGGCGTTGAGAGACCTTGTAACGTACGTCAATAGGTATATGAATATCCTTATAACTCGAAAACCACTTTATCGATTTATCACGTATTTCCATACGCATGAAAACCGTATACCATACGTTTTGCACTGTCACATTCTGCCACTTCTCAATCGGCGACCAAGAACTCCATCGGCGGCCTGAGCTGTCAGCAAAAAGTCACGCGAAGCGAATCCGCGAGCAAATGCTTCTGATACATATTAATAATTGAAGACCTCTAAGATAGCTCTAAAGCTATGGCCGCTGCTCTGGCTTTCCTTATCCCTCCTCCTGTTCGCCTTCGCCAAACCCGCCATACTCTCGCGGAACACCCCGTAGTTGTAGCCGACAGAAGAGTTCTTCGAACTGCACGATTCTCTAAATCGTTCTTATGCGGCACTGCAAAGGTGTGGAACGGGCTCCCAGGGAATATCTTTCCCCACTCCTACAATCCACTGATCAGCAAGCCGGACTGGCACCTCCGCGGCGGTGAAATTGGCTGCGCCTGAGGCTTCGACCTCGGGCAGAGCCACCCAATTCGGAAGCAATAAAAAAACATAGCTTGCTTGACACATTCGGTCATATCTGCCAAGATTCGTTTGACGAAATATATTCATGCATGATGCAACCACCGATGACGACGCGACGTTTGGAAGAGAGAGAGAAATAATGATAAAGAGAGATAGAGAGAGAGGGCGAGGAGGAGAAAGAGAGAGGGAGAAACCGGCGGCTTATTGAGCTCGTGAGCAATATATATATATTCAATTTAATTTAATAACAACTCCGTTGATCCGCCGATATCGCTCGGCAACTACAAATTTAATTTAAAGATATGCGATATTAAAGTTAACAATGGTTAAAGACGCGCCATTGTAAACGGTTGATTTATTGATGGATTTTCATTAATCCGACTCAAGATTAGATGAGATCGGATAAGAACTTGTGGGACCCCTATATATATAGCTTTCATACTTCGAAATCTAATTGTGGCTTAATCGATTTAACACTGGCTTGTTGAGTGCACACGTGATGTTTTAAGTTAATAATTTTTGAAGTGAAAACTTCTTTAGCGGCGCTTGGCACTTTTTAGGTGGGTAAAAAATGTATAACTCGCGACATCGCGACATATCGACAGCGTCATTTTTAAAATGAAACCTTAAGTCATTGCATTAAGGGTTAAGTTAGAGTGGCACGGGATCTGCCGGCACTCCCGGAGTGCAACTGTTAAGTAGGGTTCGGTAACACGTTTATGTCTGTCCATTCTACTAACTTCTGCAAAATGAATGTAGGGTTCCGTAGCAAATGCATGTCTGTCCGTTCTACTAAAATTTAACATTAATTTTTCTTTTTTTAAGCAATGTTACGGTGTTGTTTTCACTTCTGCCGGCACTCCCGGAGTGCAACTGTGGCTTTTTTAGAAGACTTACCTAAGATATTTATGGAGCGAATGTGAGTGGAAGAGTCGGGAAGGGTCACCCTAGATGCATGCAATCTAGACCAGATCGGGCATGTGCTCAAATAGGGTCAAGTGCGTTGTACCCGTAACCGACGTGCATGCATGAAGAATATTATGAGAGTAGAAGTTTTTTTTTATAGAAAGCGCGACATGTGGCGACCAGCTACCCGTAAGGTGTATAACGACGATCATGGACATTCGGTCGCATGCGGTTAAATTGTCTTGTTAGATGTATTTCGTAATTGAGACGCCCAGGTTACGTTGAATTTAAAATTATATAAAAATGAAATATATTTTTTTTAATGTTTATGAAAATAGTGTTGAACTCAAGATCTGTTTATATTGGTACTTAAATTCATTTTGCAACATATTCCTGCCAAAAAAAGATGCCTAACCTCTGCTTCTCATGCAGACTAGACGGACCGTGTGTGAGAAAATAGAAAGGTGTGTCTATCATATCGCCGGCCGCATTTAACAAGCTAATGAGTAATCGTGGAGTACCCACATGTCTAAATATTATAATAGAAATAATGACGGTTGTATCGCCCGAAGATCTGCGCCGGCGCATGATTGATAACGCGCCCCGTCCCGCTCTCGCACGTTGAGTGAGCGGTAGTGTTGTCTCGCTCACGCATTAATTGATCTTTGTTGAGCGGGCGCCATCTGTAAAGGCGTCCAATGGTTAAATCGATGTGACAGTTATGAAGTAGATTGATATCTGTGATTTTTGAAAATCAGTTTTACAAACCTACTTGACATTACACTCACTTTAGATTAAGAAAGTAATTTTTTTATGTAATCCGGTATAAGTGATTGAGCTAGCTAGAGGGGTCAAAGCATATGTAACGAACAGCCACCGTCACCTCGGAGAAGTTATTTTTTTTTTTTTATGTAATCCGGTATGGGTGGCTGAGTCGGAGGGGCCAAAGCGCATGCTTCGACTAGGTAATATCACCTCCGAGAAGGTAGGAAAAGAAACCTCCGAGAAGTTAGGTGCCATGCTGGAGACTTCCCTTTGAATTGCTGGCTATACTGGACTAGAGGAGAACACGTCGCAGTCTGCTATGCGATCATTTTACATCCAGGACGATGGTACTAATCCAGTCGGCTACAATTTGAGCCTACCGCCTAGTAAGGGGCAAGCGAATTGGGCATGCTTAGGGCATGATTGGGGGATGTTCAGAAAAAAATATCAAGTTAAAAAAATTATGCAAAGAGAACATACTATCCTCCTTCCTCTTGCCCACATGTTTCGCCCCCAAGTATAGTCTCGGGTCCTTCAAGAGAGGCGTGAATAGGCACCTGTCAGGCCGGCATGGCATTCGCAACCCCCGCGTGCGGCCGTATATCCATGGGCGTCGTTAGACACCTTATGGGTGGTTCGGCGCCACATGTCGCGCTGTCTATCAAAAAATCGTCACCAACGGCCGTGATTTGAACCTAGGGCTGACATTTCACAAAATATTCCGTCGAACAATGTAAAAAGTCAGTAGTAGGTAAAATACCTATTTAATATTATGTAGTTATTTAACTAAAAAAAGCATTAAAAGGTAGTGGTTAGTTAATTAAAATTAATAACTTTATTTCCGCCAATTTGTTGTTGTAACCTTACCTAAATGAGCGTATACGCGTAATTATACTTTAATTTCAAGGATTAAAATTAATCGTTTTGACATTTTGAAATAAATACTCGTATTATTTTTATTAAATTGCATTTAATTCTCTCTTCTCGGAACTTCCATATCAACTATTTCTGCTAATGACGGCCGAGCAATCAATCAGCAAGTGAATATCAAAGCGATATCCTCTGTTTTAATTCCCATGAAACCGTGTCCAACATGGAATTGAGAAAATTACACACTAGTGGAAAGGGAATTATCGTAGTACTAGCTTTTAGCCGCGGCTTGGCTCGCGTGAAATTCGTATTTAAAAAGAAGAAAGTAAGTAAGTAAGCTTTTGTGAAAAATCCGTGAGACGTAATTTTTTTATTAGATAAGATAATTCTTTATTTCTTAAAATGTAAGTAGGTACAAATATTAATAATAACTTAATGCACAAAGCATCTTAAGAAAACGGTCTAGACGCAGCGTCTGACAGCTAGCTTGCGCCAGTTGTCGCTGAATTTAAGCCTAGCCGGTTCACATAGTTGATTCAATAACGACAAGTGGATAAAACTGACCATACAAAACCAAATACAACAATAAGGCAACTAAAATAATACAACTAACACAAAATTAAACTAGCACCATTTCAAATTCATTAACTTAAACTTAAGAACTACAGAGCTACTATTAAAGAACACTTATATAAACCAGGCTATACTGCGATTACTGTAAAATAAAATAAAAATAAAAATAGATATATATATATATAATAGTGTAGATAAGATATAAGGAGTATGATATAGTATAATAAATATAGTAATTTATATAATTTATATATTAAGATAAATTATTGGGGAGATTAGTATGTAAAGCCTGACCAGAAATATATGAGAGCTCTCAAGATGGAGCCACTTTTTAGATTTATATAGCAACATTCAGTATAGTACGCACATATTGAACTGGCTGATATTTTTATTAAAAAATATACTTTTTTATATCCTGAGGGGATACGTCGCCCCAATACTATCCACATGTTCAAAGAACGTATCCACAAACGATTTCTGAAACCACATGGCAATGAGTAGGTAAAATAAATATAAATACTCACCGATGCCCTTGCGTCTTCAATCCAGTTGAAATATATGTAAAGTATGTATATAAGTATGTATGTATAGTATATAAGACTTGATGTAGGTATATTATAATATGTATATTTCTTATTGTATATATGTATATGTAAGGATTTATATTGATTGTATGTATCTTTGTACAATTTGTATATGTGTGTATTTATATTTCATACAACTGTTCCCTGTTTATTACTGCATTGTCCGCCCCTACGTGTTTTCCACATCCCAAAGGTTAGTTCGTAAAGAATGCCGCAAGGCATTAAACTCGCCTTTTGTAACCTTTTTATACGGTGTACAATAAAGTATATTTTCATTTTTCATTTCATTACTTTTGCACTGAAATACACAATAATATATACAAAATGATTACTTCACAATTACTTTATTACTTGATTACGAACATAGCTAAGAACCATCCCGGTTAACCCAGATTTCTAATAAAAAAACCGCATCCAAATCGGTCCATCAGTCGACCGACCGCACCACTGAGCTACCGAAGCTGACGTTTTCGTTTTCCAGTTTTTAACCCCCAACGAAAAAAACGGAGGGATGTTATAAGTTTGACGTGTGTGTGTGTGTGAGGGTGTGTCTGTCTGTGGCATCGTAGCTCCCAAACGGATGGACCGATTTGGATGCGGTTTTTTTTATTAGGAAGCTTGTTTAATATTCTTTCGATTAGTAAAGTTATGGTTTTATACGGGTGCCTAGTAAAGTGTGTAGGTATACAGGGTGTTTTATGACCATAGGCCATAAAACAGACCAAGGTACTCCTGAGCCTATTTGGAGCAAAAAAGTTAGATGACATTTTGTTCTACTATGAACTTTTATTTTCCATACTAAACTAAATAAAGACACTCCATTTACGAAATGCTCCCGTGTGAATAGACCGATGAACATGTGCGGGTGTCGACAATGCACAGAGCGGAGCGGCAACGTCGCAATGTAGCGAGCGTCGAGTCGGTCGCACTACCGTAGTATTTTGCGCGCGAAAACTAATTTAATTAATAACTCCTTAATTAGGGCAAATCTGACAAAACTTTACTGGGCCTACTTCAAATTAGTCAAGGAATTACTGGTTTGCTTTATGTATGACCTATGGTCATAAAACACCCTGTATAATGCGGGCTGACAGTTGATTTGACATTTCTATAGGAGAGCGAGCGATGAATATTCTGTGTTGTTAACCCTTCGGAGGCGAGACGGGACCGCAGGGCGGGGCTCATTCGGATCAACTGAATGTTTCATTTGTTGTTATAAATGATAAAATATTATTAATACGAAGCCATTACCGCGGCCCCGCGAGCCGCGCGTGACTGATGGACCGTGGAAAAAACAGATACAGTCTGAGAAATTAAAAGAATGGAACGGCTCGCGCCTGTGTGCGATTTTAGATTTAGGACAAACAAATTATCAAGCGGCAAGGAATCACGAGCGTGACTGTGGAAGGACAGTGCCAAGGTGAGAGGTGGCTAGCCTGCCGCCCTTTAGTGCTGCATCTTGTCCTTATCCATCAGGTGCATGAAGAGATGCAATGGAGCTATTATTTTTAAGTACCGGCCACACACGGAGAATAGCTACATACATACATACATACCACACGCTGTATCCCGAAAATCGGGGTAAGCGGAGTAGTCGATGTTGTGCTGCAAGTATTATTTAAAATTGCAGCACAACACCGACCGCCACGTTTAGCAAAGTATTCGGACATGATACCTATCAAGCAGCAAGTAAGGCACGAAGACCCACCCGCTGCACGACGCTGCTAAACTTTGTTGATAAGAACTATCCCAGGTTAAACCAGATTTCTAATAAAAAAACCGCATCAGAATCGGCCCATCCGTTTGGGAGCTACGATGCCATAAACAGACACACAGACAGACGGAGTCGTCAAACTTATAACACTCTTCCTTTTTCGTCGGGGGTTAAAAATGACTTTTTTTCCTGCTACATGAATCCAAACTTTCTATAGTTTTCAATTCTTTCAGATAGCCAGCCACGAACGGACAACTTACCGGCGATATCCCGTTCCTATCTTCCAGTACAGTCTTCAACTGATCGATTTAATTCTAGAAATTATCTTGTAAAGATGTGTACGAATAATTAGGTTGATGGAAGAGATCTACTAGGTAAATTTTCTTCTACTAAAATTGCATTGAATAAAAACCGGTCTAGTGCGAGTCGAACTCGCGCACCGAGGAGGGTTCCGTACACACACACACCGCACACAATAATATTTATTTTATTAATTTTTAGATTTCTTTCATTCAGTGCCGTTTTTATTATTATTAGTTAGTTTACTTTAGAGTTCGCACTATAATGATTTTAAGTTTGAGGCTTGTATGTATTACCGTTTTTACGATTGAGCAAAAATAAAAAACGCTCAAAAAGTAAAAAATATTTTCCGCTTAAGTAATTAAAAGAGTCGGGGACCGCTAAGTAAAAAAAAAAAAACAACTCGACGCCTTTAGTTTAACTAGAAGCAGAAATAGTTTTTTACTTTATGAGGGGGTGTGCCGGTTTTATAAAATTTGTAATTTAACTTTTGTCAGCGTGTATATGCGTCCAATGCTGGACATACGCCTCTCCAATTTTCCCCCAGCCCTCCCGACCTCCAGCGGTACGGAAACACTTCTCTCCGCCGAAATATTTCGTACTCACTACTGCACTGTACTCTACTTGTACTCATTATTAAACTTCCCTATACGTTGTTCCCTCAAGTCATTACAATATAATTAATATCTCTAATTAGGAGCGATGCATGTTTGTTCAGGCCGAGCCCTTGTCTCGAGCGACCCCGGTCGGATCATCGGATGCGATCCTCTCGACAGTTGATCGATTCTGCGCCCTGGAAGGGTTAAGGGGGCCATATAATCAACTCAAGATATTAAGTTTTTTTATGGAACTTGTGATGGTCGACACCTGCGCTGCACCCGTGCTGTCAATCACACACCTTGTTCTCGTCGGAGCTAGGTGGCATGCCAACGCTTACTTTGATCGTACTACAAGTGGAAAACATGAATTTTCTGGATGGTCCTTTCGATCGATCTTCACTCCGTGCGCTCGTGAACATGTGTTATTATGGCCGGTACACAATAGACATCGATGGGGTACACTATCAACAAATCATAAAAAAAGTAAAAAATGTAAAGGGTCCCCATACAAGAAACTTATTTTTTCAATGTTGTTTTGTCGGTAATACCTACATGCAAGCGTCAGACTTGGTGTGATTGTAGTGCAAATTTTAAAGTAAAACAACAAATAATAAAATCGGGCCAATTACCAGGTGGTACGGAAACCTCGCCTCGGTGCGCGAGTCCGACTCGCACTTGGCCGTTTTTTTTATTTTCTGCCATGTATGTCTTATCAATCAATATCATCTCGTTCACCACCAAAAGCGGCCTTTAATAGCTTCATCACCTTCTCGCCTCCTCGGTAAAATCAATTAGTAATGCTCGCGCTATCTCCTTCCGCCGATCGCACTCGATCTGCGCACGCGGCGATGTGGGCGCGGGGGAGGGGGAGTGGCAGTTGCGCGGGAGTCGATCGCGATTCGCTGATGCCGGCATATCGGGACAAGCATTGGAGCGGGGTAGGTGCGATATCCTGAAACATTTAATTAAAACTGTAAATGGGTGAATCAATTTTTTCTTGTTTTTGGTATCTGCCTGAAAACAGGATATTATCTTGATAAATTCACCTTATTTTAATAGTTACAGCAACTCTCAGATAAGTTATTGATTAATAAGAAAGAAGCTGCACAAAGAATTTTGAGTAATTTAAAAAAAATATTGGTTACCCTGGGGACAACCCCTTTTTTCCATACAAAACTGGGGACAAAATTGTCCCCTGGGTCACCCCTAAACATTTGGTTAATGTTTTATTTTAAATAGTTCTCTACTTTTATTTCAATTGCCTAAAATCAGTGCCTAAAATACTTACTTAGATTTATTTTATACTTATTGATTTTCGACTAAGTAACAAATAAATAGTAATAAACTTTTTTTTTATTTGACTTTGCAGCTGGTTTATACGTTACAAGAAAAAGTTGATCCACCCAAATAAGTACAACAAAATATATTATATACGCGATGTTTTATAATAACTCTAGGGACCAGAAAATGGTGATTCCAGACTTGAAATGATTGAATGAAATGGAAATATACCTACTTTATTGTTCACCATTGTATAAAAAGGGTCACAACAGGCGAGTTTAATGCCTCGCGGCATTCTTTACGAACTAACCTTTGGAATGTGGAAAACGGGCAGGGGCGGATAATGCACTACTAAAGAAAGAACAGTGGTATGAATAAATACATAACTTACATGGATAAGTTGTGCATAGATAGTAAGTATAGGTAAGTAGCAAAAGAGTTGACCGTGATACTGATAATAATTGAAGATAAAATAATCAATAATAAGAATATTTATAAATAATATTATGTACATGTAAGTACATGCTAGTTAAATAAAAACCATCTTTGTGTTAATTTAATACATATAAATGAAATTGATGAAATTTTCATTAAAGAACACATCAAAACACACAAAAAATAGAAGAAATCATAATAATATTTATTAATTTAATTAAATTTAAAACTAACGCAAATGAGCCTAAATCAAAACATTAAAAAAATATTCAAAATTCAAAATGTTCATGTAACACTTCATTATTAAAAAAATAATAAAAATTTTATACCCTTCTAATTCATATTCGATGTCTAAATGTGTCCCAGCTATCTCGTTTATCTAACAATTTATGTTCGAAATTTAAATCTTGATGCACACGAAGTAAAACCGGCACCCGTATTTTGGCCTACAGTGGTTAACCCGCCACAAGTAGGCGGGGAGGATTGGATTGGATCGAGATAATGTCTTCGCGCGCAAGTTACGACTCCCGCGCACTAAATCAAAGCGGTAATTGAAACAAATCGCCGGAACGCATTGTTTTATACGTTCCGCGAATTGGACAAACGCTACGGTCATTTCATTCGCTCTTTGGGGTTTGGTTTGATTGGGCAAACTGTTTTCCCATCGCATCTGCAGGGCCACTGCACAATCAAACTAATTCCATAAAAAAACGATGGCACTATATACACCAGATATAGGTAATGTAAATAGGCAGAGTCGTCAGATTCTTGAGTATTCATATTTAAGCTATAAATATTGGATGGGTTAATTATTGTAAATTACTTTAATATAATACTTATAAGGTACTAACAAAACATTGTGACTTGCGAAGTTTGTTTGTCAGTTCTTCTTCGCATTGAATTCAGAACTGGCGGAATTTTCGACATGTCCAAGCGTAGGTTACCTACCTATGGATGAAATTATACAATAAACAATGAACTTTGTACAATGTGCGAAATATTATGTGGTTTGATTTTTTTTAAATTTAATTTCGAACTTTGACTCCGAAGTCGAAATCCGACCTCCGCGCGAGCGGAGCCGCGGGCGCAGCATGTGGGAAATAATTAGTATTACAAAAGCGAGACGTATTAATGAGGGAGCGTTAATCACGAGCCGCTAACGGGCACGATGTGAAGTATCTACGCTTCACAGATCAATCTCTAACAAGGCAAGATCGTACCCGGAACTATTGTTCTCGACGGATTACTTTCAAATCACAACAGATTATAATATGAATGGATCAAGTAACATCGGACGGAGCGATTTTTAGAAGCTCGCGGCCGAACTGCTTAGAAGTGCGTTCTTTTTTTTAATGATATGTGTGGATGAATCAGAGGGGCCAGTGCACATGCTGCAACCAGCCAATATCACTTACCAGGATACTTATTATTTCTATATTTACACATTTACATATTACATTAATTTTTACATATACAGAATATAAAAATACAAACATATACCTAATATTGTTGTTGTATTGTTGTTTGTATTGTTTATTGATCATTCATATGGCAGTTAGACTGCTCTCGAACTTGTCACAATTTGTTCTATCCGGTTCGATTACACGCACGAAGAAGAACCGACAAGAAACTTCGCAGGGTATTTTTTAAACATATTTTTACAAGAATTTAGTGACTAGCCACATAATAACACCGCCCATAGTCTATCTAAAACACAGCTTGAGAGCAAGATTAACAATTTTGCTGAGAGTTCTGACTACAAAGACTTATTAATTAAGTGAATCAGGTGTAAAGAGCCTTTGTCAAACTTTGATACGTAATTTGTATTTGTATAATATAAAATTATTATTATAGAGAAATACTATAATAGTATATGCATATTGTAATTATATTTATGTATAAATAACATATAATATACAAATATATTTTATTTTATATATCCGACTGAAAAAAAGTTTCAAGAATGTAATTGTGTAAAATGCACCATCTGCCATCTCAAGATACGCCATAGATTCAAATTCGTGAAAACTGCACGTAAATCTGTTTATTCGTTTTCGAGTTAACGCGTTACAGACGGACAGACAAGAAGTTGTAGGCGCATGCAACAGTAGAGACGAGGGAGGACGGCAAGAGTGCGTTAACTAACACGGTAAATATGGAGCTCGTTAGAGTTCTGATTGATCGAACGAGCGGTAATCCGCCCGACCGGCGCGGCGCGCGCGTCCGTCCCCTCTCCGAACTTATACAGCGTGATGCGTTTCTTCATCTCTACATACGTGTATGACCCTGTGGTCTTCTTCTTGATGGGCATTTTCTGCATGTAGGTCGCTCTTCTTGGGCCCGTTGTGCGTATCACCCCGGCTGCTACTCCATCCAGCCCAGCACCTTCCAGAAGTCCTGCAGGCTGCCGACATCCTTGCAGGCCTCTTGGATTGTCCTCGGGTTTTTGAGGATGTTTGCCCGCTCCTTTGCCACCCCCTCGCACTGTAGCAGCACGTGCGATGGCGTGTGGTGTCCCGCGACTTAGAACCGCTGCAAATCCTTAGGGACGTGGGCTCCCTAAGTGTGTTCTATCGTCTATTTCACGGGGAGTTCGGAGGAGCTGTTTAACGCGATTCCGTCGTCCCCATTTCCACCTCCGCGGACTGGGCAGGGGATGCAGCCCTATACATTCGACCTACCGAGGATGCGCGCCAACCGGTTCTGTAGGCCTTTTATTCACAGAACCGGGAAAATGTGGAACGTACTCCCTGCTCATCTATATTTCCTCCGTGAAAAGGAGGAAATGCATGGCATGGCATGGCATTCGCAACCCCCGTACATTACAGAATGTCCATGGACATTGTAAGTCACCTACTCGTAAGTGAAACGATGCCACATGTCGCGCTTTCCATAAAAAAACCATTTTATTATAACTTTTTTTTAGTTAAAAACAGACTACAACCCCTGAAGTACCCACTCCCTTTCAAACATAAAAAGAATCATCGAAATCCGTTGGCGTGGTATACAAATTATTCGTCCATTTGTCGTGTACATGCTTATGAAAAGAGATAAATTTTCTCATGGATCCTATGATCAGAACTTGCCTAAATTTGTATGTGACCACACCTAACCAAAGATGTCCCCTTTCTAATAAAATAAGAATAATCGAAATCGGTCCACGCAGTAAAGAATTATCGCTGAACATACGTACATAACAAAAAAAGATTCCGTCCGACGAATTGAGAACCTTCTCCTTTTTCAGGCGGACGGACAGACAGATAGACAACGGAGTCTCAACATAGGGTTCAGTTTGACTTAGAATAAATACGACTCTATTCCACTCGAGAAAAAATCGAGGGGCAGAGACAACGTTGGTTTTAGGTTTCGTACGGGACCCTATTACTAAGCCTACGCCGCCGTCGGCCTGTCCGTCCGTCCGTCTAATTTGAACCATATTGGTAGCCGGTTGAAATTTGCGAGGAATGTTTTATTTATTAGGGCGGATATCCTAACAAAATAATACATAATAATTAATAAAGAAACAAAAACGAAAAGTAAAAAATGTATAATAATAAAAATAGAAGAAACGTGTTTTTTCAAAGTGTTTTTTTTTTGTTGTTACTTGTTAGTGTCAAAAATTTTAACACATACAAGCGACACACTTGGTGTGATTATATGCAAACTCCTATGTAAAACAAAAAAACTACATATAATAACAACCGGTAAACAACAAGTTAAAAAAAATTAAATAGGCATGCATTCCGTATTCCAAACCTATAAATAAATAGATAATTTAAAATCATTAACATGCCACATACAATCGTACATTTTATTTATGGTAATGCATAGATAAAACTCCAAGTTCGCAATGAATAAAGTTATGCCGCACTCCAATCATACTTGAAATAAATTAAAATGACGAAACTCTTCCCAGAGCCACCTGTATGTGAGCGGGCTATTGTTTCACTTGTTAATAGCAATCGTGGTATAACTAATAACATCTCATTCGGTTTCATTTCCCGTGATTAATTATCTGTTTAATCGATATAAGACTACATTCGACTCTTTGGCCGCACTAGTGCGTCGCAACTCCCCATTCGCTTCGTGTGATTTTGAACTTTAAAGTTATTGCGATAAGATATAGTTTTGATTGGAAAATATCGTGTAGATAAGGCGAGTATTGTTGTAATAGATGTATCAAAATCGTTCTTCGTGATTATTAATAGCTTTCATTGAAGATTTAGTTGGTTATCTTGCACGAGATGAGTTTAATTAGGAGCTAGATAGCTCGTTTTGCTGAGTTTTTTTAGGGTTTCGTGATGATCATACATAGGCTACTTATAAAATCCCTTAAAGGTGTTCTTCTATCTGTGTGTCACACGCGTTGTTCTAGGCGATTATTCCGGAACCTCAGCTCAGCTCAGTTAATCTGAAAAAACCGTTTAAAAAAAGGTGAGGTGTCGTCGAACACCCGACTATCCAATTACCCAATACCGAGCATCCTACTATGAATTAAATCGGGTTATCGCCATCATGCGATATTTCTTTCAAGTTACAAAATGGTTCGACTGCAAAAATACTCTCATAGACGGTGCTAGGAGGTGCCCGGCCGCAAAATTACAAATTGAGTCACCAGTCAGACTCTAATAGAAGAGCTTTTGTTTATGCATATTACTCGACAATACCTAATCTATGTCAGTAAAAAAATTGACTCAAATAGATTAGCTTTTTGTTTTGATATTTTCAAAGAAAATGCAAGGACAAAATTGAATTCACTGAAGATTGTTAGTTGAAATATAGGCACATGCACATCTGTGATGTAGGTTGCGCCGCCTCAACATTAGGTTAGGGTTAATTTATAGACGCATCTTCTATAAATTAACCCTGGTTATTTTTTTAAACCACCAAAACATTGTGAATATTTTGGTGGTAAATAAAAAAAAATAAGCCAATTCAGTTTGCACTTTCACTCTAAAGCATTTGTTGCTGCAATGTTAGAATGAATTTATCTAACAAAGTCTACGCGATTTCGGTCAATTTCTGTACTATAATAAAATTAGGGTTTTGTCAAGTTTTTGGCAAACAAAGCTAAGCCAGTTCAGTTTGCATTTTCACTCTAATCTAATGGTATAGTCTTTGTAAATTTGCTGCCCAGCCAATCGCAGCTTCCGTTCGTGCCTTCGTGACGTTTTACTTTTTTTGAGTTAGGTCCCGATTCTAAACGTGCGTTAAAACGATTCGCGTCAAAAATATATGTACATAATAAAATGTTATATTGAGTGAAAACTATCTTAAAAACGATTATTATTAGAGAAAATTGTATTCTAGTCTAGTAGGATATAGCGGCAACGCCCGCGCGGTCGGTCGGTGGTAAGGTACTGAACGACCGCTAGCTAACACGCACTCGCTATGATGTGTTCAAACGGCGAATGCCTACGAAACCCTTCGCACGCGAGCAAGGTTCGCACTTGGCAGGCTTTTTTATTATTTAAATTATTATTTAATAGCTGGTCGGACGGCAGAAGTGACAATAACTAATTAGGTTGTATGTTTGCGGTGTGACTAATGCGGTGATAAAGATTTTGTAATGCGGAAGTTTAATTACTTTGTTCTTTGAATTTCTGTCGTTGAGACAAACCGCTGGTGGAGGAAGAGTTGTTCATTAGTAACCGATATCAATATCAATCAATACTAATAATAAATCTGTAAGGGATGGTCATGCAGTAAGTTACTTTGTTTTATGAGATACTGCGTCTGTAGACTCTATAACGTCCCTCCCATGCTAAAACGACGAATGTGTAATTTTGGCGAAAATGACCTTTTTATGTACCTAGTTTCATAAATTTCAGACATATTTTGTTGTGAAAATAATAACGAATGTGACTTTTTTCGATTTTACTGTGCCAAACACACTAATGTTTACTATTCGTGAAATAAATTGTATGATAATTTAGAATAATTTAGAAGTTCTTGAATTTTAGCCATGCCATGCCATAGTCACGAATTTGTAACATATTGGTTATTTTAGCACAAAACTTTGATAACTATTATCTCAGAATGAAACCTTTTTGCATATTCGTCGTTTTAGCATGGGAGGGACGATGTGTGATATTAAAACCAAATTGGCGATTTTTAGCATTATTTTCTGTATGTATTGTATGTTCCTCCATAACTCTTAAACCGATCATCCGAATTCGATTAAACTTAGTACAAGCACATTTAACTATACGAAACACAGGATAGGCTAAATAAAATTCAGTTCCGGTTACGCTAAGATGTGACTGTCATACAAACCGAATTGTTCCGCGCGCCGAAGTAAAGCGCGCTACGCGGGCGGTGCGTTGCGGAAGGGCGAGTCTCTATAGTCCGGTCGCCCGTAGAACATTCATATTACCAAAAAGGTTACCGCTTGGCTTAGTGAAATTATTATAAATTACGGTATTTTAAACACAAAAACCCAAGTCTTAAAGATCGCGAATGGGCGCAACCGTATTCGGTGACAAGTCGAAAATCGCCAAAAATGTCGGTAAATTACTTTTTGAGGTTACCGATTCTTTTCACTATAGTTATGTTCTCCAGCTTATTTCAATTACCACACGTCATCGTAAGACCATGGCAAGTGGGCATACACTGGTTTAAGACCACATGAAGTCAGCCGATTTTGACGTTAAATTACTTTTTGAGGTTACCGCTTCAAATTCATACAGCAGCTAATAGACCCTCTGCACAAACCACATACCCATTTTAAGACCCTTTCTGTGGGCGCTTTAGATTTTAAGACCCATTTTGTCGGCGAAGAAAAATATCAAAAAATTGTATTAAAGTACGTAAATACATACATAATGTACATACCACACGCTGTATTCCGACAATCAGGGTAAGCAGAGTAATCGGCGTTGTGCTGCAAGTACACCTATAAGTCCTGTCGCCCGTAGAACATTCATATTACCAAAAAGGTTACCGCTTGGCTATGTGAAATTGTTATAAATTACGCCATTTTAAATACAAAAGCCCAAATCTGAAAAATCGCAAATGGGCGCAACCATATTCGGTGACAAGTCGAAAATTTCCAAAAAATTCAGTAATTTACTTTTCGAGGGTACAGCTTCTTTTCACTGTAGTTATGTTCTCCAGCTTATTTCAATTAGCACACGTCATCGTAAGACCATGGCAAGTGGGCATACACTGGTTTAAGACCACATGAAGTCAGCCGATTTTGACGTTAAATTACTTTTTGAGGTTACCGCTTCAAATTTATACAGCAGCTAATAGACCCGCTGTACAAACCACATACCCATTTTAAGACCCTTTCTGTGGGCGCTTTAGATTTTAAGACCCATTTTGTCGGCGAAGAAAAATAAAAAAAAATGGTATTAAAGTACGTAAATACTGTACATACCACACGCTGCATTCCGACAAACAGGGTAAGCAGAGTAATCGGCGTTGTGCTGCAAGTACACCTAGTCCTCTCGCCCGTAGAACATTCATATTACCAAAAAGGTTACCGCTTGGCTATGTGAAATTGTTATAAATTACGCCATTTTAAACACGAAAACCCAAATCTGAAAGATCGCAAATGGGCGCAACCATATTCGGTGACAAGTCGAAAATCTCCAAAAATGTCAGTAATTTACTTTTCGAGGTTACCGCTTCTTTTCACTGTAGTTACGTTCTCCAGCTTATTTCTATTACCACACGTCATCGTAAGACCATGGCAAGTCGGCATACACTGATTTAAGACCACATGAAGTTAGCCGATTTTGACGATAATTTACTTTTTGAGGTTACCGCTTCAAATTTATACAGCACCTAATAGACCCTCTGTACAAACCACATACCCATTTTAAGACCCTTTCTGTGGGCGCTTTAGATTTTAAGACCCATTTTGTCGGCGAAGAAAAATTTAAAAAAATTGTATTAAAGTACGTAAATATATACATAATGTACATACCACACGCTGCATTCCGGCAATCAGGGTAAGCAGAGTAATCGGCGTTGTGCTGCAAGTACACCTAGTCCTGTCGCCCGTAGAACATTTTAGATTAGAGCTTAGTTTTTGTTTTGTTAAGAAACGTCGTGACTCGCCGCGCCGCCGCCCCCGCCGCGGTCCGTTCGTTAGGAGAGCTCGTTCGAAATTCCTAAAATTTGAGTTTTACATATTTGTATAAATACGAGTAAACTTAGTTTCTTTGTAAAATATGAACTTATACGAATAAGCTAACCAATTTCTGACGACACATCGTCTGGCAAACGAATTCTTCTATAATATTTGGTTGGACAAACACTTTTTACACTTATTCAAAGATTTTTCTGTAAAATTTATAATAGTTCCAGCTTGCGAACCTGCACAGACATGTCTTTCCACTCATTGTTAGAAAAAATTACACATTATTTAACCGTAGGTAAAACTTACAAAGGTCGGCGGCATCTAGTTTCACTAAATGTACATCACTTCGGGCGGAGTACGCGTGGGATGCGCGGTGCGACTGACGGTGCGACGTCGCATCGCAAAAATCTACGACGTAGTTTTAGGTAAAGTGCGATAATGCGACGTTGTATTGCAGTAATTTCCGCATAAGCGCGGGTGGCGAGATGAATGACGAACGTTGTAGTGCTCCTATATTCTATTGCATGGTAATACAATATAGTATCAATACAAGGTTTATAACAGAACGTTTATACCAGCTCCACTGCATCTCTCCCCGTGCATATCGTAAAAGGGATAAGGGCAAGATGCCGTGCTCAAGGGCGACAGGGTAGGCACCTCTCACCCTGGCACGGTCATTCCATCATGCAGCAGGTGGGTTTTTGTGCTTACTTGCTGCTCGATCGTTATCTTGTTCGATTACTTTGCTAAACCTTCGGTGTTGAGCTATATTTTATCGGTGTTCTTGCAGCACAACGCCCATTACTCTTCTTACCCGGATTGTCGGAATACAGCGTGTGGTATGTGCATGTATATGTATAATATTCTTTATTGAAGACCAATTTATAAAAATTAGGTACAAAAGGCGAGCTTAATGCCGCGAGACATTCTATTCTAACTAACCTTTGGGATGTGGGAGAAGTACATGCAGGCGAACAAGAATAGCTAGTGGCAATGTGTTATACTGTAAAGAAATATGTATGATACACTACATAGGAATTTTACATAAATATTTTAATAAGCATATATATGTATATAATAAAATAGAAACAAACAAAATAGAAATTTGCGTTCTATCCTCTCTAAAACCAAACCGCAGTCTCCACCAGCCACAAACTCCTCACCATCCGGCACCTCACCTTGCAATCATCCTCGATGCAAAACATGTCCACTCATCAATACAGCATCCATAATCCAACTCACAAACGCACATCATCGACTGTACGCCCAACCATACTCCACTTGCAAAACATCAAACTGCGTCTACCTGTTAGAATGCAAACATTGCCCATCATACTACATCGGTGAAACAATCAACCCCCTTCATATCAGGCTTAATCATCACCGCTTTACAGTCAACTCGCTCGCTTATTCCTCATTACCTGTACCATCACACCAACTGACATTTAACAACTGCTTCCACGTCCGTATCATAAAATCATTCTCACCTCCCCTCCCTGAAATAGAGTTGCGTACCCATGAAACTTCATACATATGGATCCTTGGCTCATACCATTCACCAGGCCTCAACGTCATTCACTAAATTAAACATACATCACCAGTATACCTTTCACATCTCATAACTCATATTAATTTACGTTCATCCACTCACCATGTATCCATAAAACCATCATTTGCTTTCTATTTCTATATAAAAAATAATAAAAAAAGAAGAAAATATTAAAAAACATATCTATCAAATCATTATTTCTCACTTGACTGAAGACGCCACCGACATCGGGGCGAAATATTTCATTAATAAATGTGCTTTTTTATTATTATTAATAAAATATGTGTTTTACATAAAAATATATAATAAACATACATATTATGTACATTAATCGGTGGTACCGTTGTGCAACACAATCAACTGAATGACAGTACATATTTATGTATGTACGTATTTTAATACCATTTTTTTAAAGTTTTCTTTGCCGACAAAATAGGTCTTAAAATCTAAAGCGCTAAATCTAAATAAAATAAATTTGAAGCGGTAACCTCAAAAAGTAATTTAACGTCAAAATCGGCTGACTTCATGTGGTCTTAAACCAGTGTATGCCCACTTGCCATGGTCTTACGATGACGTGTGGTAATTGAAATAAGCTGGAGAACATAACTACAGTGAAAAGAAGCGGTAACCTCGAAAAGTAAATTACTGAAATTTTTGGAAATTTTCGACTTGTCACCAAATATGGTTGCGCCCATTTGCGATCTTTCAGATTTGGGCTTTTGTGTTTAAAATGGCGTAATTTATAACAATTTCACATAGCCAAGCGGTAACCTTTTTGGTAATATGAATGTTCTACGGGCGACAGGACTTATAGGTGTACTTGCAGCACAACGCCGATTACTCTGCTTACCCTGATTGTCGGAATACAGCGTGTGGTATGTACATTATGTATGTATTTACGTACTTTAATACAATTTTTTGATATTTTTCTTCGCCGACAAAATGGGTCTTAAAATCTAAAGCGCCCACAGAAAGGGTCATAAAATGGGTATGTGGTTTGTACAGAGGGTCTATTAGCTGCTGTATAAATTTGAAGCGGTAACCTCAAAAAGTAATTTAACGTCAAAATCGGCTGACTTCATGTGGTCTTAAACCAGTGTATGCCCACTTGCCATGGTCTTACGATGACGTGTGGTAATTGAAATAAGCTGGAGAACATAACTATAGTGAAAAGAATCGGTAACCTCAAAAAGTAATTTACCGACATTTTTGGCGATTTTCGACTTGTCACCGAATACGGTTGCGCCCATTCGCGATCTTTAAGACTTGGGTTTTTGTGTTTAAAATGCCATAATTTATAACAATTTCACTAAGCCAAGCGGTAACCTTTTTGGTAATATGAATGTTCTACGGGCGACCGGACTACTATAAATAGCTCAGCAAGCGGCCTCTTGGCTCTTAGTTACTTACTTTCTTCTAGAAGGTGTATCATATACCTGAATGCAGCTCGGCCTTCTTTCTTACTTACTTTCATCTTTTTAAAAACGAATTTTAACGCGAGCGAAGCCGCGGGTAAAAGCTAGTTCTTAATAAACTGTTTAGTTGGTTGTGCAATCGGCCAGCCCTAAGGAACTAGATCACGGACAAAAGCTAGTTTGCATAATATCCTTGAGAAATAATAAACTTCTTGATGATGCGAAAAGAAATCATATATTCAATTATCAATATTTTTAATACATCTAGAGATTTTGGAGTGTGGGTCTAAACTGAGCTGTTTACAAACAAAATAGACAAGGTGAAACGACACATTTGAAACATTGGAAAATCCTACTTTGAAATTGGCTCTATGGGAAAAGTATAGAATCTCGCCCTGGCTAACTGCCAGTGCATTATGTAGGTACATACAATTCAGTTACAAACCGCTCAGTGAAGTGTCATGGTGGTGTCATGCCTGCTATGAGGCGGACAAAAAGGTTTAGCTAGCCATTTATTTATTTTATTTATTTATTTACTATAGTTCAAATCTAAGAAACATTGTAAGGCTAATGCGTTTCCTAGTTCTCTATGCGTGCTATACGTTCCCATACTGTTGGTTTCCATTAAAAAAAATTCAGAAAACACCTTGTGGGGTGGTTATGGTGACGGAGGGAAGGGGGGGGGGGGGGGGGGCGGAGGGGGGCGCTGATGAATGGACGGACTTATGAATGCGCCGTTCGATTAGTCAGCTCAAAGTCAGTCAGATGTTGTCAGGTGCTGACTGCTGACGAGCCGGGCAGGATGCGGCGGGGTGTTGTAAGATAAATGGATGCTATTAATGATTGGTGTTCTTAATCAAAGTGTAGGTAGGTATTAGGTATGTGTAATTAATTATTGTCTTCTTTTCTACAATCAGAAGAGTCAGTAGGTACATACCAATTTATTTACCTAATTATCTCATTGGTTTTTTGTCTTGTGTCATACATAAACGAAAGAGTTTTACATAGTGGTAGATAGCTGACGTTCCGAGATAGCCAATGTTGATCTTAACTGAAGTAACGTAAAAAGGAAAAATGTTTAAAAAAAAAAAACATTACAACCTTCAGTTAATGGTTTTTTATTAGATAGATAGAAATATCTTATTGCTCCAAAAATCTTTTACAGAAACAAGTGTAAACCCTGTCCATCTATTTCCTCCAAAGTACAGCCTGGGGTTTTTCAAAAGTTTTTCAAATCCCCGTGCATCAAAGAATGTCCATGGGCATCGTTAGACACCTACTCGTAGGCTCGCTCGTAGGTGAAACGATGCCAAATGTCGCGCTTTCCATAAAAAAGTGTATCATTTACGTGAGATACAAACGCGGACTTATCCCTCACAGAGATGTCTCCCAGTCAACCTTTGATTGTTTTGAGTATAGGTAGATTGTAACCAAACTGTAGGTCCCTATTCCCTTCTTACCTTACTAGGTGGTAGGGTTTATCCCGCACGGGTCGATACCACCGCACTCAATGAAACGTCGGTCGAAATGGCTATGTAAATAGTTCGTGTTTTCCGTCCAGTTCAGTGTAGCCGATATGAAATGAAGGGAAGCACTGACATGGCACCTAGTTCACCCGGTGTTATGGGCTGACATCACGGATGTTGTAGGTGATGCAGCCAACTGGCAAGGTTGATAAAAAAAAACAAATTTACGTAAACTTTAAAAATATAATTACATATTTTGGTGACTTTATTCAATTCAAATTAACATAGTTATAAAATAATTAACTAATCTAAAAATTATATAAACTAACTTAGGAAATAAACTAACTTAAAAAATAAATTTCATTTAGTGCTTTTGTCCCCGGGATTGTGCCGAGGATGCCAGCCGCGTTACCCCTCTGAATTGCCAGGCTTATCCTTTGGCGGAAGAAGGTGAGGCAAGAGGGGTGACCTATGGCAGCAGACATCCTCGACCCTATCTCGTGGACAAAAGCTATCGCCTCCTCAGACCAGGAGCCGAAGGTTTCGACCGCGAAAGCCACAAACCAATAATTCCAGCTGATGTTTTCATATTTTTTGTGACTTTGAATATCGCTTTGAATATAAATTTTTCGTTGCCAGTTTAAATTGGATTGTGCGAAACGCTTAATTTAATGAGAAAACTCCCGAAGCCAAATACTTCTCGTTCGCACCCCAAAGATGACTAGGTAGTTGTTTAAAGTGAAGTAATATGTGAGATGTAACTCTTGGTTGACATACCAACTAGACGCGCTAGAGATCATCCATCAACCCCAGCGAGCTTTAATTCGTTTAAATCTAAATGTGTCCTTCAACTGCCATTAATCTTGTTCAATTTGGCACTAGTCGCGCGCAGGGCTGTCGCTGCTCGCCCTAACGTAGGGCGATATCGTGACTTTGAGTATTATATAAAAAACCCCCGACCTTTAAAAAGTCAAAAATAATTTCCGTTTACTTACTTGAAGGAGTCGGAAGACCGCTAAGTAAATTCCCGCGCAGCTCTGAGTTTTTATATTTTATTTACTTAGCGGTATTAATTTGTAATTAAACTTTTATTTCAAGCTTTTTTAAAAAAACCGCATCAAAATCGGTCCACTTTTTAAGATAATAATTTTTTTTATTACTTAATTACTTGATTACTTGATTACAAACATAACTAAAAGCCATCCCGATTAAACCAGCCTTCTAATAAATAAAAAAACCGCAGCCAAATCGGTCCATCCGTTTGGAAGCTACGATGCCACAGACAGACACACCCACACACACACCCTCACACACCCTCACACACACACACGTCAAACTTATAACACCCCTCCGTTTTTTTCGTCGGGGGTTAAAAAGTCATGTAGTTCAAATCGTAAGTTTAATGTACCGGTAGTTCTAGCACATTAATCTATTGTGGTTATAAATAAACAATGTACGGGGGGTTGTGATATGACAACACAGATAATGAAAAAAAAAATCGATAACGTTTTAACTAACAATGATAAAACATATTGATTAAATTTAAATTATAAAAAGAAAAAAACTGTGGTCTGGACTTTTACGCATCAGCCTAGTCAGCCTTTCATTAATTATAATTTCTTTCTTTCTATTATAAAATTGAGATTACTTTTGAACGAGCTCTCTGGGCGACACTAAAATTACGTAGTGGTAGCTGTTCGTGAGTTGAGTAGCGAGCGAGGGCGCACAGATACACAATACAACACATGGCTTTTATAAGCTATCTTACAATTTAATCTTACATTTCAAATATAAAAGAACCTCCAATCGAATTATAACAAACCGGTCAAGTGCGAGTCGGACTCGCGTACTGAGGTTTCCGTACCACCACGTAATTATTCGGTTTTTTTGTTGCACTATAATCACACCAACCAAGTAGAAACGGAAACCTAAAAATGTACTGGCCAGTCATCCATAAGCACTGGTTCTATCGCTGAAAGACAGACAATATTGGGAAAAGACTGTATAACCAAAACAATCAAATCCCGATTTTTTCCGTACGTGTGACAGCCCTGAATAGGAATCGTTCGCTGCTCGCTCAGTATGCTGTGTGCCGTTAGGGTTTGATGTCTGCTGAATGTTGCTAACACGTGGGCTCCGCAGAGGGTGGAAGTCGTGTATTGCAGGGTTATAAGAAAACTAGGTGGTATTTATAAACTGTAAGGCTTGCTATATTAACGTTTTTAAGAAATCTGGTATTTATTTCAAAGTATAATCTTGCAAACATATAAAATTATATTATTATAATCTAGCTAACTAATGTAGGTATACTGATTCAACAAATCGCGTGGGTGATGGAAGATTAGGCAATAGATAATGATCTAGAATTTGTGTAGTTATACCTACATAGTATTATATATTTATACCGCAATGATCTTGTTGAAATGTCTACGCATAGAAGATAATAAACAGATGAATGATGATAAAATATTTTTTACATACATACATACATATCACACACGCTGAATCCCGACTATCGGGGTAAGCATAGTAATCGGTGTTGTGCTACAATAACTCTGGTAAATTACAGCACAACACAAATATTTTTTCTTATTTAAAATAAAATAAAATTTTCGTCGCAGATCCTTCCTCCACAGAACCGGTAAACTCTGGAACGCTCTCGCTGTCTACGTATTTCCCCCCCAAGTGCAGTCTCGGGTCCTTCAAGAGAGGCGTGAATGGGCACCTGTCATGCATGCCGGCATGGCATTCGCAGCCCCCGCATGCGACCGTGTGTCCAGGAGCGTCGCTAGACACCTTATGTGTGGCTCGTCGTCATATGTCGCGCTTAGTATAAATTTTTTTTTTCTTAAGAATAGACTAAACACTTTTGAAATTGGTTGGGTACACGACCGACTGCCAAAACAGCTTGAGGCCAATTTTAAAACATAACCAAATCGATTAACACGATCTTGACTAGACACAATAAAAAGACAAAAGGGAGTGGTTGTACAAAATAAACGGTCCACGAGCATGAATGAATGGACTCGCGTTAAGTTTGTGCCAGTCATCTAATACTAATACTCTACCCTGCCCGGTACGGACCCTCCTCAGCAAGCTCATTCAGTAGGTGCCTTCCTAGCTTCACACCTGGTTTGTAGGGTTGCCACTTTATTTTACACCAATATTTGATTTTAGTTATTTTTTATAATATACAGGTTGTTTCAGGGTAGGGTTTCGTAACTTCAGGGTTCGAAAGGGGTTCATATTTGAAGACGAAAAGCTCTGAAACGTTTTCCCAGATTCGGTCATTTTATAGTAGGTACTTTTTGATGAAAATCTTTTAATCGAAATTTGGTGGACGGTTAACGTCCATCTTTCTTAAATAAAAATAAAATGACTAACTTACATACTTAACTAGTAGAATTGAACTGCATGTAGGTAAATTCCAAACACTAAAATTTGATTTTTTTTTATTGACAGCGCGACATATGGCGCCGAGCCACCCATAAGGTGTCTAACGACGCCCGTGGACATTCGGTCGTATGCGGGGGTTGCGAATGCCATGCCGGCCTGAAAAGTGCCCATTCGCGCCCCTCTTGAAGGACCCGAGACTGTGCTTGGGGGGGAAATATATGATTTATTGATTGACATAAAAAGAAAAAGTGGACTGGTCTAGGTCATTTGGCTCCATAGACCTAAACAGCACGTTTGCCAAATCTCTCAAAATTCACTGTCCATCGAGTTTTTATTTAGATTTTTAATTTTTGTATGAAAAAAAAATACGGAATTTCGATTTGAGTGATAAGGATTTTTTTCTTCTAATAAAGAGTACTAACGGTAAACACGGTAATACATACAAGCGTCAAACTTGCTGTGTTTATAGTGCAAACTCTAATCTTAAACAACAAATAATAAAAAAATGTCCAATTGCGTGGTGGTACCGGAACCCTCGGTGCGCGAGACCGACTCGTACTTGACCGGTTTATTATTTAAATGAATTCATAGACCACCTCGGGTAAAGCGTACATGTAAAGATAGCATTAAAAAGAAAAGTACAATAAAAAAAACACAAACAAATAAATGCAATCTGGGAAATATAACACAACAATGCAGTCAACGGTCAAAGTTCCTGGTTCGCGCGAATAATGGTATCGTGTGAAGCAAGTTCATTTCCTTAACAACGAAATAATAAGAGCGTCGAGAGTTCTCAAGCATATCGACAGATCGCCCATTCATGTGCTAATGTAGACCCAAATCCTCAAAGGAGTTTGTGTCGCCTCACCACACAAATACGGGAGGGATATTGAGTAAAATTGCAGGACGCGACTGGACAATGTCAAATATTTGAACGGTTGTTGTCAAATCTGAAAAAAAAAACACCAAATTGGAGCGTGCGTTTTGAAAGTTTTTAAATAAACTAATTAATGAGACTGATTTGTGTAAAAATATAGTAACTACTCATGAGGAGTTTTGAAGCCTTCGCACATTTTGACAGATCGCAATAGTACTTTTATTTGATACTAAAAAGGTTGGCCATCCGTTTAGACAATATTTATTTACGGCAACGAAAAAAAAAAAAACAAAATAAAAAAATATCAACCATGGGCCCGACCGTACACAACTGACAGTACTCGCTTTGAAGATGAACTGCATGCGCCGCCAGTTCGAAATGTCCAAAAATGCGGAGTAAATTGAACACGGTAATCTAATCTTGCCAAAAGATTTTAAGTTCCACATGTTGAACTCAAATACTATTTTGTATAAACACAGTTTGACAGAAACCAGTCGCTATAAGATATTTTCTCAGTCGCGCTCAAATTTGAAGTAATAATAACCTGGCAGCCCTGATAGAGGTCAGCGCGCGCCCCTGTGGTTCTCCGGCGCGACACAACCATTGTCACATTGTACCGGATAAATATTGACACAAAATAAAATTCATAAATATAAATATTTTGATAAAGTAATGAAGCATTGTGACGACTTCGATCGCTCTAGCCACCGGAGTGTTTTATCATATTCAAATTTGTCAAAGCCCTTTTGCTCTCCGTGGGCGCAAGAGTTTTTTTTACGAATCTAGTTATTGTTTGGAGATTATTTTTTTCATCGATTCGAGGGTGGGCTGACACCTCCACTTCCTTGAATTTTGAATCTCTTACCCTTTAGTTAAACGAGTTATTATAGTTTATATTTTTTTGAATCGGACACGCCTAGAAATTGATCATTGTCTTGAATCTGTCATCATTCTATCGTCATATCTATCGTCATTTATTTCCGAAGGCATTATTGTTTTGTATAATTTCATCCATAGGTAGGTTCCTACCTATGGAACCTACGCTTGGACATGTCGAAAATTCCGCCAATTCTAATTCAATGCGAAGAAGAACTGCCAAACTTCGCAAGTCACAATGTTTTGATAGTACCTTATGTAAAAGTATTAAAGCCAGTTACAAATAATTGACCCATACTTCCGCATTAAATAAGTATCGTGGTTTCCTCTTGTTCTAACATTGCTAACTGTTCAATAACACAAGTAGCCATATTCGGGCTTTGAATTTGGTTTACTTTTGTTGAGTTTGTTACTTTAGCTCTTATAGATACCGGAGTGGGCGATTGAGCTCGAGATTTAGGCATTTAATTACCCCCGAGATAATGTCAATTCGGCCTGTTGTGTCTTCTTAGAATGGTCACTTATTCCCGATTTAAAGATGCTAGGATTCTCAGAGTAGGGAAAGTGTGTTCTTCATCTTTACAGTGCGATATATAAGAACGATTTATATTTGTGTATGCATGTGAAAATATTTTTACACTCTAAAATGTTGAAGCCTCGTTTGAAGCGAGCCCTCAATCAAGCTCACCCCACACGACGTTCAGTCGCGAGATTCGTCCGGAGATATCACACTAGCTGTCAACTACTGAAACGCGCTAGAAACTCTACGCCTTCCAAAATATTGACACAAGCGACGACGCGACGCGTGAGATATATCAGCGTGTTTTGGACAGATTTCTTTGCGGCGAACTGTTAATTGAGAAGGTCTAAATTCCTTGCTCATTCAATAACAAGCTGGGAATATGTAACATTTTACCAGTCCTATTTAATTTCCAAGCATCATGTTCATCAATAAATAAAAAAATTCAAAGAGTTTTTAAATGTACCGTTTGCGCGGCTGGACCAAGGAAGGTCAGTTCTTCTCACTTCAATATGCTTCAAAAGTACAAAGGCACTTTTGCACTGTGATGGATTTTCTTCGGATCCAAGTTTCTCAATAACTAACTGTTCTCTCGGCTTCACTTCGCAGCAAAATATTCTAGAGCCAGCCCTAGATGTTCCAGAAAATGCCAATGAAAATCCAATCGTCGAAAATTTCTCAATCGATTCACAATTTATTGACTAATTTTAACTTATGATGACCGAACTTAGAATCAACGGCGGTACTCGCAAAGGTCGTTACAGATTTTCCAATTTATCAGTTAGGACATACAAAATATCCAGTTATGTGATGATGAGTCAAGTATTATTTGTGTGGAAATCATTCCCCGAAATCTAAAATGACTAATGCTCAATCCTCAAATCAAAGAAATGTGTTTATTGTCCACACAAAATATAATGAGATCGCCAGCAAACAATCTCAAAAGAACAGCGCTTTTAAAACAAATTAAAATGTCCACAAAAATAGCTCACGTCGCGTGACTCCGGAATCGAGATTCGCCGCGATGCCGTGTTCATCTTCCACAATCATATTTCTACATCAGATGACTCGTTCACTCAACGTCGCCAGCTCGCCGCTACATTCGTAAAGAAAACATCCAGCGCTTAATTCGGCCGATGCCGAGCATTTAATGAATTTTAAGCGTTTATTATTATTAAAAATGTGAAAACAGCGATTTTATACCGTGTCGAGGATCAAACGCGGCGAGCGCCCGCGCAGAACGCGCGGCGACATGCGACAGCTGCGCGACAAATAAAAGTGGAATTAATCAACGAGATCTCTGGATATTTTCGTTCGTCTACTTCTAGTAAATCGTCGGCTAAATCGATTTTTATCTAAGCGGAGATTGCTCTTATTAATAAAGCGGTGACAAATAAAAAGTTAAGCAAAGACATGTTGATAGCAGAAGTTGTGACTTATGCGGCACCTCATTTGTCTGATGATGAGTTTCATGATTTTAGTTACTGTAAGAAGGAACCACGAATTTAAGAACCTAAACACGCTCCTACATATAATATTAGTTGGTTCTAGTTCGGCATCACCTACAAGTTTAATTTATATCAGTCAACCATCACGTCTTGATTTCTGTGATCAATGGTTGCAATTTATCATCACGATAATATTGTTGGTTCTTAGGCATCTGGCTGGGACCTATATTCTAGATAGAGTAAAAGATCAAAGGCATCAGGTTATAAAGAAAAAGTACAGTTAGTTGTATCACTTGACTGACCTGTGGTTATTGACTTGTTACCTACCTTGTTGTTATTACCTACTGCCTTGTTACCTACCTTGTTGTTATTACCTACTGCCTTGTTACCTACCTTGTTGTTCTTACCTACAGCCTTTTTACCTGACCTTGGGATACCCATATTCCGATAGCATTAGTATACTCGTATCTTTGCATTCTTTCTATCGAAACTGACATGGTTGTCTACATCACCTACAACTTGTATCTTCATCCATTGACTACTTTTTGATTCATCAACAGAGCGCGTAATCTTTCGCTGCGCCCTTTCTTTTTAATATTTTTTTGTATAGATTTAATAGTATATTGTAATAGTAAGCGCGACATGTGGTGCCGAGCCACCCATAAGGTGTCTAGCGATGCCTATGGACATTCCGTCGCATGCGGGGGCTGCGAATGCCATGCCGGCCGGACAGGTGCCCATTCACGCCTCTCTTGAAGGACCCGAGACTATACTTGGGGTGAAATACTTTATATCTGTATTTTTCCATTGTTTCTGTGATAACGAAATCTGAACAGTAGTAGACAGTAGACATCCCTTGGGAGTTAGCCGCGAAATCGTGAGTATTTAGTGTAACGAATTATTGGCGCATTTGCAGACAATGTCCCAGTAATTCCGCAGGCCATTTCACACGAGCCAGGTCAAAGGCACTTTGATTTAGCTCCACAAATCCATCAACTTTACACACTCCACCGCGAACAGCATAAAATACTTTATATTATTTGTATTATTTGGCCGGCTCGAGCAGCGTCTCGCTTTGCATATTTTTAATGTTCATTAATAAAAGTCAAAATATGAGCCGAGGGCCGGGACGGGACGCGTGTGGTCCGCTGAACGCCTTCTTACTTCCTTTATCGTCGCTCTTTCTTGTATACAAGATTGTTTTATTACTTTGATCATTTTATTGACTTTGATTTTTGGCGGCGGAATGGTTTTCTGGAGGGTGTAATTAAAGTTGTTTGTGATCCAGCACCACCCTCAGTGTCCAGCACTGTTCATATTATTAACCGACTTTAAATAAAAATAACCTCTTTATTTTTAAGTCGGTTTAAAATGAGGTTTTCAGTTCGACCCGTATCGTATGTGATATAATTGAAATATATTCGTATCTGTTAGTCTATGTGGGCTTCTAAACAGGTGTGCAAAATTTCATAAGTGTATGTATGTATGTTTGTCCACGCATTTCTCCGAAACTATTAATCTGATTGTGACCATTCTTTTTTTTATTGGCTTACATTTACTTCAATCCAATGGGGCTGGCATGGTCACTGTGTGCACCAAAGCCCCTATGAAATAAAGATTAAAAAAAAATTACTTCAACTTAGGGATATATCCGTGTCAGTGGGCCGGATAAGATTCCTGCGTTTAAATAAAAAAGGCCTTCTGTCGGTTAGATAGTTCCTAACGAATACGGATCGATGGTCAATGCAGCATGCCGAATTTCTCTTTTACCGAAAACCTCTCGAATGTCCTCCTTTGCCGAAAATATCTGGAATGTTCTCGAGAGGTTTTCCTTAGGAGTGTTCCAGCAAGTATGCTGAAAGAAAATGGTCTTCGAGTAAATTGTAGATTTAGACATTTAGCCGCACCGTACTCTCGTGCGTTGTCTTGCTCCGCGCCCGCTCGCTCGTTGGCGGGAATATTTCATTTCGAAAATTAAATTCGGCAAATAAATCAACGAATATAAAAGGTCTTTTGTTTCCTAACCGCTCATATCATCTAGAGAACACAACACTCGGCGACATTCCAGCAGCGTCTTGCGGAATAGAAGTGCAGCGATTTATCGCTGGATATTTTTAACGGGCGATGAAAGAGTTTATTTTCGCGGCATTAGTAATTGTTGGGATTGGAGGATTAATTTCGAAATATTACAGCATTCCGCTGTCTATGACGGCGCGGTCAGTTTTGTCTACTCTATCAAGAGAATCACAAGAAATTTGGTTGAAAGCCAAGGGGCTTGTCAGATGTCTTTGGCCATTCATTGTGCTATATGTTGAATGGAGAAGCGGAGTGTCCATTGATGTCATAGATTTTTTGTTAAACATTTTGGTTAATTCGTTTTTAGGAATGATTGGAGACGGTATAATATTATTTGTAATTTATATTATAATACATACATACATATATAGCGTCACGCAAGTTTCCCGGTGGGGTAGGCAGAGACAACGGATCTCCACGTGCCACGTACCTGCCTTACACTGCCGCCTCTTCCACTCCCTAATGTTCTTCATCACGAGACTCGTGTTCTTCATGCATGCTCGTCGGTTACGGGTACTACGCACTTGACCCTTTTTGAGCACATGCCCGATCTGGTCTAGGTACGTGCGTCTAGGGCGACCCTTCCCGACTCTTCCACTCACATTTGCTTCATAAATTTCTTTCGTTAGTCTCCTATTATCATCATTCTTCCAACATGACCGAATCTTAAGATCTTAAGAAGGAATCATATGAAATCCTCCTTCGTACAGTGGGGCCTTAGAAGCACTTTAAAATTATTATCATAATTTATCGCACCCTATGATTTTTCATAATTTATTTCTGTTTCGGAGTTCCATGTAATACTGTCATCTTTGTTTTTTTATTATTTAAACGTTTCATAGTCGCGTGGACGCAGCGCGACCCAAATGTCGCGCCGAAGTCGGTCGCGGCTGTGGAATGATTAACTAGAAGCGGTATCAGCCGCGTGTGTAATAATAGGCCCACTGCATCTCTTCCCGTACATGTCGTAAGCGGCGACTAAGGAAAAAAAGGACGACGAGATGCCGTGCTAATGGGCGATGAAAGTGCGGCAAAAGACGAAATTACAAATACATGTAGGTATGTTGTAATAACTAATAATACATATTTTGTAATAAGGTATTTGTCAACTTCGGTAGCTCAGTGGTGCGGTCGGACGACTATTGTTAAGCATACCTGGGCGCGGTCAGTACTTGGATGGGTGACCGCTCGACCGTTGGTGGCTGACCGTGGTTCGGATTCCCCTTTCCTTCTTACCTTACTAGGTGGTAGGGTTTATTCCGCCCGGGTTGGTACGACCGCACTGAAAAAAAAAAACGGAACGGCTATATGTAAATAGTTCGTGTTTTCCGTCCAGTTCAATGTAGCCGACATGAAATGAAGGGAGTTCCGCACCGCTGAAGGGAAATGAAGGGAGTTCCGCACCGCTGAAGGCCGGGAGGAGTGGAGGAAAATTGGAGAGGCAGATGCCCAGGAGTGGACGCTTACACGCTGACTGACTGACTGACTGGCCGAAGTTTTCATGTCGATAAAAAGTTGACAAAAGTTAAATATATGTAGTGTATGACGCCGCTTCCAGCTAACTTCGTCCACGGGCGAGGTCTTGGTAGGGGGGGGGGGGGGGGGGGTTTACAAATTACAATGGCTATTGGATTTCAGACTCGCGTTTCTTCTAATGCTATAAAGTCTCGACGGCGATCATTAAAATTTGATTAGTTGCGCTTCAAATGTATTTTTTTATGAGTTCTTTTCTTTTTAACATCGTTGCTATTCATACTGAAACTATTGTTATAAAGACTGACAGCGGTTGCGCGCGCGCCAGAGCGCTCATGAAAATGGGCCACACGTTTGGCCCGAAACGTCGGACCACGATACGGTGAAAACACATTCTCGGTCGTCGTTACGCCCAATTCTAAACAGGCTTCAGTTGCGGTCGTAATTAGAACTTCGGAATTTCGGTTTTAGATTTTTGATTCGAGATGGTTTTAGGCTGTGTAACATCAATGTATTTCTCCAAGAGGCGGACAGTGAACGCCAAGTCAAATCTTGCGCGCAACATAGCCGCGAGCAAAATTTTGTATACATCGAGGTACTTAGTTTACTTTTTTTCCATAAAAGAAAAAATTACCGATATAATATCAATAATAATATAGTTACTTCGGCACACCCTCGGGCACACCGCTAGGATGTGTCTTCAAACGTTTTACCGACAGGCTAGACATGACATGTCCAACGCTGCTGCGACATGTCCGCAAAGCTGCTGACATGCTGACTGTGCTACTCCAGCCGGCTGAGCTCTTCCGTGAACCGGAGCACCCTTCTCGGCCGCTTACGCTACCTCTGTCGCTTAGTGCTACTCCAGCCACCCGAGCTCTTCCGTGAAGCGAAGCAACCTTATCGGCCGCTTACGCTACCTCTGTCGCTTAGTGCTACTCCAGCCACCCGAGCTCTTCCGTGAAGCGAAGCAACCTTATCGGCCGCTTACGCTACCTCTGCCGCGTCGCTTAGTGCTACTCCAGCCACCCGAGCTCTTCCGTGAAGCGGAGCAACCTTATCGGCCGCTTACGATACCGCTGTCGCTTAGTGCTACTCCAGCCACCCGAGCTCTTCCATGAAGCGAAGCAACCTTATCGGCCGCTTACGCTACCGCTGTCGCTTAGTGCTACTTCAGCCACCCGAGCTCTTTCGTGAAGCGGAGCAACCTTATCGGCCGCTTACGCTACCTCTGTCGCTTAGTGCTACTCCAGCCACCCGAGCTCTTCCGTGAAGCGGAGCAACCTTATCGGCCGCTTACGATACCGCTGTCGCTTAGTGCTACTCCAGCCACCCGAGCTCTTCCATGAAGCGAAGCAACCTTATCGGCCGCTTACGCTACCGCTGTCGCTTAGTGCTACTCCAGCCACCCGAGCTCTTTCATGAAGCGGAGCAACCTTATCGGCCGCTTACGCTACCGCTGTCGCTTAGTGCTACTCCAGCCGGCCGAGCAATTCCTTGATGCGGAGCACTCTTCTTGGCCGCTTCCTTCCACGGTTCAGGGGCAGTTTCAAGGGAGGAGAATGGTCTGCTAATCTTCCCAACTACTTAGCAAATTACCGAAAGGACTCACAACAGAAATAAACAGGTCACTGAATGCCGTTGAAGTTCAAAGAATTGATGAGCCGAATTGCCGGTGACCGGAGATTTAAATAACAATAAGTTAATGTCGATTCTATTAACAAGTAAAACATGCAAAGACGTAAGCCGGCCGAGAGCGACAACAATAGAATAATTCTGAAAACATCTTTCGAAGAAACATCCGAATGAGTAAAAGAAAGCGACGATTTGTTTGAATATCAAAAGAATCGACAAATAGCCACGCACGACTGCATATATGTCGATTCATTTTCAACTTTATTTTGCTAACTGTAAGGTTTAAGTTTGTTTGTCGTTGTATAGTAATTCGAAATACATTTTAGTGGCCATTATTGTCCTTGTACTGTTGAATGGACGAAAATATTCAAGTCAAATAATTCAAAATCATAGAACTGATATTCTCATTCATTTGGTGAACAAGTTATGTTCCATGGTTCCGATTCTAACTGAAATCACAATCAGTACCTAAGTGTGTAGGTTTTCCTTTCTTTCATTCCGTTCCCTTAGGCGGTGAATACCACCGGGATTGGTACCAACGCACTGAATGTCGATCAGTTTCAAAAGATTACCTTAACGTCCAATAACGTTCTGTCCGGTCCAGTCTCTGTGGAAGAACTGCTTGTAGATATTTTATATTTGTTCACGTACATCATCAATGCCAGCATGGATGGCACTCGTAGCCCTCGCATACGACCGAATGTCCATGAGCGTCGTTGTATCAGCGCCATATGTCGCGCTTTCAATTAAAACATTAATATATTTACCTAATATTAAATTTTGTTCTCTCACGACGACTTATAAAAGTCGAAATATCAAATATAATATGTGTATTTTTTTATTTATTGTGTACAAAATATATATATAAAAATCTAAAACCAAATATTAGTGTGAATAAAATATTTAATTTTCAATAAAAAATAATACTTGACGTGTGATGTCAGCCCATAACACCTTGGTGAACTAGGTGCCATGTCATTACTTCCATTTGGTCGTGCCGGCTACACTGAACTGGACGGGAAACACGAACTATTCACATAGCCGCTTCGACCGACTTTTCATTCAGTGCGATGGTACCACCTAGTTAAGGTAAGAAGGGAAAAAAAAAGGATGCGTACCAATCGGTTCTGCAGATCTTTCTTCTATAGAACCGGTAAACTCTGGAACGCTCTGTTTCCCCCCAGGTACAGTCTCGGGTCCTTCATGGCATTCGCAACCCCCGTATAAGACCGAATGTCCACGGGCGTCGTTAGACAGCTTATGGGTGGGTCGGCGCAAATTTCACGCTTTCAATAAAAAAAAAGGAAGGACCTTAATACAGTTTTAAGCGAGGTTTTAAGTAAAATTTTCAAATTATTTTATGGGAATACGATTTAATTTTAGTTAATCTTTATCCATTAACCCCTTCTGACTGAAGCACACACGGTGTCACTCGCCACGTGCGACGCGTCGCGTGTCGCGTGTGTTGTGTTGCGACGCGTGGCACGCCGCCCGATCAGTCCACATTGCATCGCGCGTACAACATGTGTTTGAGGGCTGGTTGTGCTTTGCTGTCTTTCAAATAAGGTATTAAAAAATTACAAATTAAAAAAAAACCCGACCATGAAAAAGTCAAATAAAGTAAGTAAACGGAAGTTATTTTAGACTTTTTAATTTTTGTGAAAATTTCAACGGGCTACCTATTACAGTTCAAGAGATACAGCCCTCGGACAGACAGACAGACAGACAGACGGCATAGGCTTAGTAATAGGGTCCCGTACGTACGACGGATACGGAACCCTAAAACCCACCCATATAACTATTTGACGCACGCAACAAAGTCAAATGGTCTAAACACCTCTAAACTGTCTTCATTTGTACCCAATAAAACAAAACAAAAAAGCGAAAAGAAATAAAAAACGGCGAAGCCGCTATCTCGAACACTTACACTGGCCACCTTTGAGAGTAAATAAACTATAGAACATCTACTCGAACTACTCAAAATGGTAGAATTGATATTGTCATACATTGTGTACAATTTTACTTCGACTCGAAGACCAACATCATCTACTAGTAAATGCACACAATTTACATCAGGCGGTTACAGTCCGCGCGCGAGCTCCGAGGAATCGGTATTTGTGGAAATTAATTTATTATAGAATTTGTATAGAATTTTTATGCAGATTCACATTTTGTGATGATTATACTATACTAGGCGAGTAATATTATACAAATGTATAATATTAAAATTCTATACAAATTCTATAATAAATTAATTTCCACAAACACCGATTCCTCGGAGCTCGCGCGCGGACTGTAGTTAGTAGCTTACATAGATAAGCCTAAGTCAGTCTCGGTAGCTTAGTGGTGCGGTCGGTCGACTGTCGTTCGGATCATATGCACACCTGGGCGCGGTCAGTGGATGGATGGGTGACCGCTCGACCGTTGGAGGCTGATCGTGGTTCGGATTCCACGTAAAACTGTAGGTCCCTTCTCTTCCTACCTTACTAGGTGGACCCTGCCCGGGCTGCTACCACCGCACTAAATGAAAGGTCGGTAGTTCATGGATGGTTAGTAACAGACATATTTTATTTATTATGGAACCTGACTGATGAGATACGAGTAGGTTCCATGTCAGTGGTTGCCCTTTTTGTCGTACCAACTACACTGAATTGCACGGAAACGCGTGAAACCATTTTTTATGTAAACTGACACGGTTAGCTACATTACCTACAACATCCGTGATATCAGTCCATAACGCCGGATGAACTAGGTGCCATGTCAGTGCTTCCCATTATACATAATATGTTTAAAATCGTCAGATGTGTTGTCCGAGCTCCGCAAGTGGCCCTTTGAAACCAGGGCAAATGCCCCGCCTGAAAATATACTTGTCTCTTTTTTGCTCTCAACAACAGACATGACGTTCTACTTCCTCTTGTAATATTGTGACGGTCAAGGTCGTGCCCAAGAACCTTAAATGTATGGACGTCGGACCTTCCCCGCGCTAGCGTAACACGATATTTGTATAAACGTACAAACAACATTCGTTACCACCCAACTGTGCCACCCAATCAGAGCGCGATACCGCCCGATACCACCCAATCAGAGCGCGCGCGCCGTCCCCTCCGCTACCCGCGTAGCTCGGCGGCGACGCTGTTTCTCATATAAGCATTGGACAGTCTGACGTCCAAACTCTCTAAATGTTCTTGGTCGTGCCATTTGTAAACGGAATTTCGTGTAGACAACCTATCTACCCCTTTTTAAACATATATATCATTGCGTGAAACTATATTCATAGCCCCTTCGGCCGAGTTTTCATTTAGTGCGGTGGTATCAATCCGGAAGAGCGTACCCCTATAATACCTTAATTATTATGACAAATGACAACGTCAAATATGTCATTTGACTTTGTCATTAATCCCATGTTTTATTTTTGTACCTTTGTATCTTTTATTCATGTAAGTACTTGCTTTATATTTCTACATTACATAGATGGAAAGGCGAATTTTATTTAGTCCTTGGTTTAAATACTGGTTGGGGGTTCTTTCTGGAATTTTTATCCTTTTTGTCGATATTGCATTTATCATCAACCTATTCTATTCTTTTTAATTCTTTGTATCTACTCAAATAGGTTGTTATCCCAAATTCCTACCTGACGAATTCACAAATCACAAAAAAAAATACTGATAAGTTTGCTCTATCGGGCGGACGCCACGAATGCTCGGTAAAAGTTAATTGCCTTCTCAATGTTTTTGTTCGGAGTTTCGGAGGCATGTTTTATTATTGTCCGTCTATATGTCCGTCTACCTGAATTGTTTGACACGAGTGCTGTGTAGGCAGATCTATTGAACACATCGATAAAGCCAAAGATTTAAATAGTTGATAAAGCCCATCACAGACGGAGCTATACTATTAAATATTAATATACTAAACTATATTTATGTTATACGAGTACCAAGCTGCCACAGACGGTAGCTGTGCTATACTATAATATGTATTTTTGCACTCATTAGCTCTGCGGTTTTGTCCGGATTTGTTCGAACATGTCCGGACTTTTGGCCTTCCGTCTGAACTTTGTCCGGCTTTTTAATATGTCCGGATGTCTTAGATCGAAAAATATTAATAAATGTTTAATTTTCGCGCGCGGGATTTATTATTTCATTTTGTGGCTAAAATGTCCGAGAAAATGTCCGACTTTTTGTCTTTCGGAATGGTAACCCTATCCATTGGCACAGGTCACATTATGAGTGTGGAAGATGCGTCAGGTATGTCACAGAACCGTGGCACTTGAAGAATGGAGATCCGTTGCCCCTGCCTACCCTATTGGGAAAAACGCGCGACATTATGCATGTATGTACGAGTAGGCAGGCACGTCTATAAATCAGTGCTGTGACTCAGCTGCGATGAATTGGATCACGTCAATGAAATGAATCGATTCGTCGATAAATCGATGACTAATTTCTGACGTTCCATTAGCGTCAATTAGTTTTTGATTGTGTACTATTGAATGTCGAATCCGATGTGGTATGAATCACTTTCTAGATTCTAGACGCTTGTGTTCTGAGAATTACTTGTTGTGATACATATAGTTAGGATCAACTTGAAGAAATTCCTTTTGGCCTAATTACATTTGTCTGTTTCGATGAACGCGAATTCAATACGAATAATATCAGTGATGTGAATCAGTGGTACAGGAACGGCCAGTGCGGTCACATAGGTACCTACGTTTAACAAGTGAATGTTAATCCAAAAAGATTGCTTTGCTGAACGGAATGAAGCAAAGTATTTTTTTTACCTTTTCTATCAACAGTCGGCAGCTACTTTACAAACCTTTAGCAGATTTTGTGAGAGAAGTTGGACCAGTGAGTGAAATCATTCATTAATGAGTAATAAATTACTACTTTATGTATCTGGGTCTGGCCTATCCTCCAGAGGAGGATTTGATAACGCTTCAATCGGTTTGTATTTTCACTCTCGTCAAGAAGATCGAAGGAGATCTGTTGGGCTAAAATGATGCAAAGTTAAAAATAAAAAATGTATATATGTATATAATTTAATGTCAATCATACTGAATATGCATTTCTGTCGATGTCATGTCGCTAACACTAAAACTATGTGTTCTTACAACAAACTATTGAATCTGAGTCAAAAATCGTGAAAACGTATATTATTCTATTCGAATTAATAGAAAGTATAAACGTTTTGTTTTCTCCTTAGTCGTATCTCATTTTATACAACAAGAGCACACTAGAAAGTGGCCATTCATCGATATCGATTAATTCAAATCAATGACTGCAGCACATCTCTATGTTGTCGGGACGGATGACCAAATTCGCCCCGTGTTGGGAAATCCCACATTGTCCTTTCTCCACACCCGACATTGTCTTTGGGCACGTTTCTTTGGATATTATTTCAATAGACCGTTATAAAATTTGCCTGCTCGCCCCCGCCAGCGGTAATGGACGGAAGGACCAAGTAGTTGATAAATTTTAGAAATCGAACAAACCGATTCCTCGAAGGACGATTATTGTTTCTCGAATTGCTTGAAACTTCGCGGCCGATTATTATTATTGCTTCAGTGTGGAAAGTTCCAGATGGTGCATTGCTGGAATTGTTTATGGACCATGATGTATTCACCGAATTAAATACTAGAAGCAGCAAATTCAAAGAAACGTATTGAAAACCCATCTCATGCTAGTGCGCTACCGCTACTCCGCTCCGCCATAAAAAAAAGAAAATTTTAAATCATGACATGACTCATGACATGAGTGACGACATTTAAAAAACCGGCCAAGTGCGAGTCGACCTCGGGCACCGAGGGTTCCCTATCGCCATGTCATGGCTAGCGCCACTCACGCCATCTATGGCGTGCTATGAAATGCTTCATATTAGTTCAATCTCATGATTAGTTAAAATGCTCACGCTCTATTCGGTAGATGGCGCGCGCGCATACACTTTTTTGCTTTCTTCTATGGGAACGCCCGTGAATTTTTTACTTTTTCTTATTTTTATTATTTGTTGTTATATCGGCCATAATAACACATATTCTGTGAAAATTTCAACGGGCTACCTATTACGGTTCAAGAGATACAGCCCTCGGACAGACAGACAGGCAGACAGACAGACAGACGGACTGATGGACGGACGAACAGACAGACAGACGGCGTAGGCTTAGTAATAGGGTCCCGTACCGGATACGGAACCCTAAAAAAGTAAGGTGTCGTGGGACAACCGACTGGAGCGAAGCTTCTTACGCTTTGTATATGTCGTATAAAATCTAATCTTAATTAATATAATTAATTTTGATCGGAATAGCGCCGGATGCGATTTCAAATTATTCAGCTAACAAGCAATATAATGGTTCAACTTCAAAATACTCTCATAGATGGCGCTCAGGGCAACAATATAATGTCCATGCAACAATACGTATTGCCTAGCCAGTGAGGAACATTGCAACTTCCGTTCGTACGTTTGTGACGTTTCACTTTTTCTGAGCAAGGTCCCCATCCTAATGGTGCGTTAAAAAGCTTCGCTTCAAAATTTTCTCGTCGCGGAACTTGTGTCGTCATCGCGCGAAAGTAATCAAATTATACGAAAATAAAATCACACATAATTTGTTGCTATAGATAGCAGCAACCTATTTCCTAATCTGTGCTAACACGATAGTACGAAAGTAATGCGAAAAAATCGCCGCAAATAGCTACTTTCGCAACATTAAATCATAAAATGTGAATTCGCCTTAACAATCGCCTGATGCATCGCCGTTATTGCACTCAAGAGTGCAGGGTGTACATAGGTCGCTCTACTAGTGGAATCTAATTCGATCGTGCGAGAGCCGACGAGACCCTTACACCCTGCTCCGGCGCAGCCTTCCCGGAACCGCGGAGCACGGTCACGAGGTGCGCGGCTAAGGGAACATGGAGATCACGCACGCAGTTTGGCCGCACGGTGGCACAAAACGTTCAGTTCAAACAACGCCCGCACGCACTGCATCCGATTGTGTATAAAGTCTTCGTCATCCAAACCCAGTCAAAAGCCATAAAATGATGGATTGTGTATCCAATAAACATTCAACAGTAATAAGTACATTAGAAAATTGACATAAGATGCAAAGGCGTGCTTATCCCTTACAGAGATTTCTTCCAGTCAACTTTTGGATGTTTGAAATTCGATTGATATAGTGGAATGTAAGTAGGTAGTAGCAAAAGAGTTGAGCGTGAGAATAAAAAAAAATAATAATAATAAGAATACTTATTAATAATTAGTACATGCTAGTTAAATAAAAGCCTAGCCATGCTAGTTAAAAAAAATATTTTGTTGATTTAAAGTATTTAATTTATTGAATTATGCTAAACTGAACTCTAAAGCAGTAGATATAAGGACATATATCATTTAGCTAATCTTATCGGTGACAGTGAATACTTTTATTGCTTTTGGCTGTGTTTAGAGGGCGAAGACTATACATACGAGTTTTCGGGAAGAGATAGCAGTAATTTAAACAAGACGAGAGGTGTCGCGGGACACCCGATTGGAACGAAGTTCCTTTCGCTATATATTATGTATTATATAACAGACAAATTAAATAAATTAACAACATTTGAGTATACGCAGGGGATGCACCCCCTATTCAATCGACCTACCGAGGGAGGATGCGCCACCATCGGTGCTGTAGGTCTTTTATTCGCAGAACCGGGAAAATGTGGAACGCACTACCTGCCCATCTCTTTCCTCCCAATTACAGCCTGGGGTTTTTAAAAATGGGCGTGAAAAGGCTCCTGTCAGGCCGGCATGGTATTCGCAATCCCGTGAATCACAGAATGTCCATGGGCATCGTTAGACACCTAATCTCAGGTGAAGCGATGCATCATGTCGGGCTATCCATAACAAAAATATACGAATACAGCTGACGCGCACGCGCGCCGCTAGACGTGCGAGTTCGTGCGACAGGGACGGCGCTCTACAGCCGGATTATCTCTTTTTTTATCAAAACTGACACGGTTGGCTTCATCACCTACAACATCCGTGATGTCAGCACACATAACACCGGGTGAACTAGGTGCCATGTCAGGCTTCCCTTCATTTCATGTCGGCTACACTGAACTGGACGGAAAACACAAACTATTTACATAGCTGTTTCGACCGACGTTTCGCTCAGTGCGGTGGTACCAACCTGACCGGGATAAACCCTACCACCTAATAAGGTAAGAAGGGAAGGGACCTACAGTTTAACATGGAATCCGAACCACGGTCAGCCTCCAACGGTCGAGCGGTCACCCACTCAAATATCAGCATTAATAATCAGCATCGATCAATGCGGATGCTGATGGATGCTGATGTTGAAAATGATGCTGAAGTTCCGCGGATGCTGATGCTGATGTTCGCAACAACCCTGATGTGTACAACAATAACAGTGAACTTGTAAGGGGGCAGCGTGATGCAGTGGCTTCTACATCTCCATATAGTTTATCCACCGTTCGTATAATTTATTCCCTATTTGCTGCAATTTGAGCGTTTCTCTCGGATCGAGCGCGGATAGAACTCGCAGACCGCTCACGTGGTTTACTCGCCACTTACAATTAAGAGTAGCGAAATTATTGTAACCACCGGCAATTTATCCGCTCTTCCTTGACTGATACATAACGCTGAATAAAACATTCATGATTTTGTATTTATTCAAATTATAGGCTATGTTATATGTAACAAAGCAGCGGTGGTGCTATTACGTAAAATGTAAACACGCGATTGGATGTACGCCTAATAGAAACGGGCTGCGTTAGAAAGAGATGTTAGATTAATTTAGGCGTAACGTTTTTGGGTCACCGCACAATTTTTTCCACATACTGTCAGCCCCGACTAGGTGGTAGGGTTTATCACGCCCGGGTTATTACCACCGCACTGAATGAAACGTCGGTCGAAACGGCTATGTAAATAGTTCTTGTTTTCCATCCAGTTCAGTGTAGCCGACATGAAATTAAGGGAAGCACTGACATAGCACTTAGTTTACTCGGTGTTATGGGCTGACATCACAGATGTTGTAGGTGTTGTAGCCAACCGTGTCAGGTTCCTTAGAAAAAAAAATCTGTTCTCTTTCTTTGTTTTTCTTTTTTATTCTTTTCTCTTTTTTATAATTTTTTTGGTTTTGTTTTTTGCGTTTACACTTTTCTTTATTAGTTATGTATATAACTAGTCAAAATTTTGTGAAAATAAAAAAAAAATGGGTTAGCCTTAAAATCAGCTTTCCCATGGTTCACCTTAGGAATAAGAGCTATGCCGCATCCTTTTTGCAATGTGTTGTTTTTTTTAATGTAATTTTTTTGTTATATGTATTTAATTCGATTTTGTTTTATTATGTATTTTGTTTTTTTTTTGTTTTATTTAATTTTAGTTATGTAATTACTAATTAGGTATAAATGTATAATAATAACACTTTGTACACCTTGTCTGCAAATAAAAACCTTGAGTTTGAGTTTGAGTTTGACATATATTTCGATAGCCCGCTCGCCCATCCATTTCACTTGCCACCCCGACACATCAGCTTACTCTCAACCGTCACTAATGTATTCTGTCTGTCGGATAAGGGAGTGCGTAGACGACCGACTGTCCAACGACTTGGTTATTAATTGAGTCGGGCATAGTCGTTGCGCACACGGACGATTATCCACGATTATTCTCTCTCTCACTCTGCAGGTAGTGCGCGCTCAGGAACAAAGGAGAAGAAAAAGTCGGCGGCGAATTGAGTTGAGTCGGAGAATCATTCTAGTAGTTGTACAGTTTTTTCTACAAGTTGGGGGGCGTGGCCCCAGCTTAAAAATCGGATCGGCTCCGTGTGCGCCTCTCCCTCTCTTTAGTTGGGACCGACCGTCGACTTCTTCACCTACAGCGGCCGTTGCGTCGGTTTTAGTTGGCCAACTCGTTTTCTTCTCCTTTGTTCCTGACTGCGCCGCTGCCTGCAGAGTGAGAGAAAGAATAATCGTTCGTGTGCGCACCTCAGTCACCGTTCCAACCCGATCCAACTCAATTAAATAATCAAGTCGGTGGACAGTCGGTCGTCTGCGGTAGCCCTAAGAGCTCCGAAATAAAAACACACTACGATTCGCCATCATTAATCTCGCGGGACTTGTCACAACACGTCTCGCGAGATGCTGTGATCATGAGCGCTGCTGCCACCAATTAAGCCGTATTCTTTGCGCATTTGATGTCACCTTCAGTGGTGACATCCGTCGTCATTCGGTGCGAATTCATCGTCGTCGTCGTCATCGTCAGACGCTGGACATAGGTCTCTCGCAAGGCGCGCAACGACACGCGGTCTTCCGATCTTCACATTCGCATCCTTTTCCAGTACCATTATCACGAGATTTAAACTACACCGCGTACTACGCTACGCGCAGCCGCCGCCGTGTTCTCCGTTTTGTATGGGGAAACGAAGTTCGCAAATCTATCACTAGAGGCGCTGCTCCGTTTTTCCATACAAAATGATGCGGAGAACACGGCGGTGTAGGTTAAGGTACTGATACTCGTGATATGGGTACTGGTACCTTTTTAGGTTTCCATACCGTACGGGTATGGAAGCCTATTACTAAACTTACTCCGTCCTTCCGTCGGGCCTACATTTAGAGGGCTGTAATATTTTGAACCGTAATAATTAGCCGGTTGAAATTTTCACAGAATGTGTGTTATGATGGCGGATATACTAAAAGAAAACTAAAATAAAAAAAATTATGGGGTACCCACACAAAAAACGTGTTTTTTCAAGGTTTTTTGGTTTGTTTTTGCTCAATCATAGAAACGGTTATACATACTCGTACAAGCGCCAAAGTTGGTGTGATTATAGCTCGGATTATAGTGTAAATTCTGAGGTAAAACAAACAACCGACCAATTACATGGTGGTACGGAAAAGTTTAAACTATTAATAAGAGGTGCAAGACTTCAAAATATTATTTGATATTGAATGAATTGTTTCAAACTACACATTCAATTAAACAAGAAGAATCTCCGTACCAATTTATTTGGAATCTCAAAAGCGCATTTAACACCGTCGACCTTCGGCTTCGCTTCGCGGAGACTTAATTTATGAACCGAAATAAAATTAATGGAGATGAACTCGAGATTGGAGCTCGCGCCAACATCCGGCGGGGCGTCCGTCCGTCTGTTCTGTGTAGGTACTGTCTAGCCTCAGTTGTGTTCGTGTGCCAATTATTATCTACCTCGGTCGTAGAAATTATTTGGAATTGCGCGTCCTAAGTGGAGTAGGTGATGTCTTCAAATATTTGCATTCTCAGAACAGTCTTTGTTTGCAAGCTTTTCCAGGTCGTAAAATTAGTAGAATGCCTCGCGGCATTAAGCTCGCCTGTTGTGCCTAATTTGTATAAATTGGTGTTCAATAAAGAATACATACATACATACATAGTATTTGTCAAGTAAGATCGCATCACTTCACATGCCATAAATAAATCGCCTTAGTACCATGTAAGTCCTTCTCTTTGGTCGTACCAGCTACACTGAACAGGTCGGAATACGCGAACCATAGTGCCACTAGGAAGTTATGATGCGTGGGAAATATGCGCAACTGTCTGCATTCCTAAGAAGGGACTTCAACTTTCGGTCGAAAATTTGCTCGAAAATTTGCCAATAATTAGGTTATTTATTAGGTCATACAATTTATCGACAAACTTTCCATCGAAAGTTCACGTCCCTTAGAAATGCAGACAGTTGAGAATATTTCCCACGCATCATACATAACTACATAACATAACTTCCTGGTGGCACTATATTCACATAGCCGCTTTGAAAATCAGGTAGCACTCCGGTGGGATTAGATCTTAGTTATCACCTAGCAAGATAAAAGGGACCTATGTACAGTATACGTTGATTCCGAACCACGGCCAGCCTCAGTGGCCGAACGGTCAACCATACGATCGGGTTTCTTCATATATCAAGCGAGACATAGACAAGACATAGATGATAATTAGATCGAGCCAGAGCGAGCCAAAGAGTTGAGTTGGCACCGAGTGCGTACTGCGCACACAGTCGTTCGTCCGCTCAAGCCCTTAGTCCAGGGTTTCTCAAACTTTTTTTTTCAGGTACCACTAAAACCAATATGTTTGGCGGCGTACCACCTTTACCTACAAGAAGCTAATAATAATATTTATCTTCTAAATCTACATTCTTAAATTCTCTTTGGAGGTTAGCATCGCACCTAAGTTCAATTAATGATTCTATTTCCTCTGATGTAAGTGATCACGGATCTAAAAATTTATTTCTTATCGAATTTAGTTCTGAAAAATCTTCTTTCAAATATTCTTCGGAACTCACTATGAGCATTTGACAATGGATTTTATATTTTTAAGAACATCAGAATTCAAATTATATGTATGTTCATCAACAAAACTTTCTAAATTAGGATTATGGCACTTTTAAATTTTGTAGAGCATAATGTTTCATTTTTTCGCGTACCACCTCGAAGCAGTACGCGTACCACTGGTGGTACGCGTACCATAGATTGAGAACCGCTGCCTTAGTCGGATCGGATCAAATCCTTGCTCATTTACAACTTGTCTCTTACAGCATTCAAAAGAACACGTAATAAAAGATGACAATAAATCCTTCAAAATTATGACGGATTGCGGTATTTTTATTAAGCACGTATCACACGAGCCGACTATTGTGTGACATATTTTAAACCTCTGCCGACATTACTATCGTGTCTTCTGCTTCGATTTGTATGCTCGCTGTCAGGGAAGTTTATACATAGGAGGGCCATAAACTGGTAATGTGCGGGGCAGGTACTTAAAAAGAATAGCCCCACTGCATTTCTATGCGCGCATGTCGTAAAAGGCGACCGAGGGATAAGGACAAGACGCCGTGCTAAAGGGCGGCAGACTGGCCACCTCTCACCTTGGCACGGTCCTTCCACCGAGTCGTGCAGCAGTGCCTTCGTGCCTTACTTGCTGCTTGATAGGTTATAATGTCCCAATACATTGCTTAGACATTGCCCAATACATTGCTTAATAAAGAGCGGAAGACCGCGTGTGGTGGCGTGCCTTGGGAGAGGCCTATGTCCAGCAGTGGACCGATACAGGCTGATGATGATGATGGCATTGCTTAACGTGGTGGTCTTTGTTGTGCTGTAATTTGGAAGAGTACCTACTTGCTTTTGATGTGTAACATCTTAGCTCTCTGGTGCGGCCTACAGGTGGCGCATTTCAACAGCTGTCAACTGTGCTTTTCTAAACACATACATATCACACACGCTGAATCCCGACAATCGGGGTAAGCAGAGTAATCGGTGTTGTGCTGCAAGAACTCTGGTCAATTACAGCACAACACCGACCACCACGTTTCGCAAAGTATTCGAACAAGATTAAATCGATCAAGCAGCAAGTAAGGCACGAAGACCCACCTGCTGCATGACTCGGTGGAAGTACCGTGCCAAGGTGAGAGGTGGCGAGCCTGTCGCCTTTTAGCACGGCATGCATGGGGAGAGATGCAGTGGGGATATTCTTTTAAAGTACCTGCCCCACACGGTACTTTTTTGAACACAGTAGTGTGAAATACATGTTACACATCATTCGCGACTACTGTAAGATTCGTTTCTTTTTTTTTTTATTTATCTCATCTGTGGGCACAACCTTTCTAGAACGAGAAGGTGAAATAAAAGTACTTGCACACAGGCGAAATTCAAATATATTATTTTTAGAACAAAACAGCTTTACTCACGGGTATTAACGAGCTATGTGGCTCGACGTTTCGGGCCAAGCGTATGGCCCATTCTCATGAGCATTCTGCCAAGTGCGACGGTTGGCAGAGAACTGAACTAGGCAGAGTGCTCATGTGGATGGGCCATACGCTTGGCCCGAAACGTCGATCCACATAGCTCTTAATAACCGTGAGTAAAGCTGTTTTGTTCTAAAAATAATGTCTAACAACCACGGTAATTTAAAAACCCAATTCAAATATATGTTTATCTCTGGTTCACCTTTTTTATTCGCGTAGCTTCTGCCTGCCGCAAATGGATTCATGCTGCATGCAGCAGACCAAAATGCCGATGAAGAGGTAAAACCAACCAATGTTTGTCAATGCAGTTTCTGGGTATGTATGTCTATGGTTGCTATAGTGATTATTTGTCGCTTGTCTGTATCTATGCGTGTAACATTGATCATATTCGTAGCCTTTGTCACCGCGGGCATAAGAACACTAATATAAGGTACTTACATATATTTAGCTTCGAATACAAATATATTTAGGTATAGCTTCAACCTTCAACACGATTGAAGAATATTAATAATCTTTCTTTTTTTTCGACTGTATTTTAAAGGCAGTGGTGCCCAAACATGTCGATCGCTAAAAATATGTAGAGCAAGAAGTGACTCGTAGAAACATTGAAGAATTCATAATATTTGATGTTAGATACATTTCCCTGTGGTGTCCTATTCCACAAGGACCGCAATAGTAACAAATATAAAGGATGTAATGAAAATAGCTTTCAATTCAAACGATAATGACTAGAAATGATTAAACAACGAAATCTTTTAGAACAAGGTGTCGATCTCAGAACCTTTAATTTTTTGTAGGTAGATCTTCATAGAAAAAAGTATGGGCACCACTGTTTTAAGGCATTTTGGCCAGTGTCAAGTTTAAGGTCATGTACGGTCAATTAAAAGAAAAATAAAACTGACAACTCAGTATTGAAAAGCACAAACACCACATAAGAAAATTAAAAAAAATGCACATATCTGGGATATTTCAGAAAGGAGACATTTTATAAATTCAATGTAAAATATAGGATTGTTACAATTATTATTTTTTCCGTCGACGATTATCACAGGCTAATTTGATTTTTTCTAATGAATTGCACTAAATGAATTATATATCCTTTACCTATAATAAAATCCAACGTCTGCTTTCTGTCTGAGTGTCTGTCTGTCCGCTTATAACTCGAGAACCACTAAACCGATTTTAATAAAACAAAATTCTACGGATAGCTTGATTCTTCCCATCAACTATAGGCTATACTTACTATCACGCTAAATGGCTTATGAGGTTAGCAGTGAAGTGAAATATGAGATCGGGCGGAGCCGCGGGCACAGCTTGTATATTATAAAGGGATGTGGGAGTGTTAGAAGATATTTTGATAGGCAATGTTAAGAGAATATACGTCAGAGAATATTTTAATACGTATGTAGGTATGTATACTTCATAGTACATTGACCTACATTGACACATGCCCATGGGACCAAAATGACACATTTGAATTTGACAGATCTTTGTGGATGAATAAATTTCCTATTCGTTTTTTTAAAGGATTGAGTTATATCTACATTATAATTTGTTCTATTCGTTTGGTTGCCACTATTTAAAAAGAAGAAGAAGAAGAAGTATTTCTTATAAATAGGTACTCAAAACACATAACATTTTGAGAAAACAAATCTAAATTACTCTCCGACAAATAGTTAATTACATGGTATATTTGTATGATACTAAAACTAAATTGACGATTTTCTAAAATCTTTTCTGTAGGTATGTATGTATGTTCCTCCATAACTCTTAAACCGATCATCCGAATTCGATGAAACTTTGTGCAAGCACATTTAATTATGTGGAACACAGGATAGGCTGAATAAAATTCCGTTCCGGTTACACTAAGATGTGGCTCTCATACAAACATAATTGTTCAGCGCGCCGAAATAAAGGTACAGTAGCGGGCTAACTTAATTTCTTCCTTTTAATCACGCGAGCGAAGCCGCGGGCAAAAGTCAGTTTTATAATATAACTAGCTTTGGCCCGCGGCTTCGCTCGCATGAAATTCGTATTCAAATAGGAGAAAGTAAACCCGCTACCTTTTCGGTTTGTATGACAGCCATTTATTAGCGTAACCGGAACTGAATTTTATTTAGCCTATCCTGTGTCTCGTATAGGCAAATGTGCTTGCACAAAGTTTAATCGAATTCGGATGATCGGTTTAAGAGTTATGGAGGAACATACATACGTATTACATACATACAGAAAATATTTCTAAAACTCTTCAATTCAGTTTTTAACCCCCGACGCAAAAAACGGAGGGGTGTTATAAGTTTGACGTGTGTGTGTGTGTGTGTGTGTGTGTGTGTGTGTGTCTGTCTGTGGCATCGTAGCTCCCAAACGGATGGACCGATTTGGATGCGGTTTTTTTTATTAGGAAGCTTGTTTAATCGGGATGGTTCTTAGCTATGTTTGTAATCAAGTAATCAAGTAATTAAGTAATAAAAAAAATTATTATCTTAAAAAGTGGACCGATTTTCATGCGGTTTCTTTTAAAAAGCTTGAAATAAAAGTTAAATTACAAATTTAAAAAACCCCCGACCCTTAAAAAGCAAAAAATAATTTCCGTTTACTTACTTAAAGGAGTCGGGGGACCGCTAAGTAAATAAAATATAAAACTCAGAGCTGCGCGGGAATTTACTTAGCGGTCTCCCGACTCCTTTAAGTAAGTAAACGGAAATTATTTTTTGCTTTTTAAGGGTCGGGGGTTTTTTAAATTTGTAATTTAACTTTTAGTACCATAAAACAACTCTACAAACTCAGTATCGCATAAAACAAAGTAACTTACTCCATGACCATCCCTTACAGATTTATTGTTTATTCGTTTATTTACACATTTTTTCTTTTTTTATATTAATTTTACAAATAAAACCTAAATCTAAAATTAATACAAAATAACAAAATGGAATTTCCACCACCGGCAGCGGGGCGAACCCAGGCTACCGATGGTCGGACCCGAGAGAGAGAAACTTCCGGACAATTCGAGCGGTGTCGAGCAAGACCGCCTTCTGCATCTGACCCTTGATCCAAGCAAGTGGCTCTAGCGAGAGCCTCTTGAGATGATGGTCGAGGCTCTTCGCTATCAGCCCATGCGCAGACACGACTATGGGCACAACGATCGTCGAGTCCACGGGCCACATGTCGGTAACCTCGTGAGACAGATCGATGTATTTTAACAACAGATTTATTATTATTAGTATTGATGATCAGGTACGGCATCTAGCGCAAGTGCATTAGCTAGCACGAATAGTACCGACCAATAGAGTCGTACGCAGTCAACAGCGCATTACTCATAACGGCCACCGTTAATTGTTATATCTTCTGGAATATGTCCAAACTCCAAATACTTGTTCCACTTCATATCGCCTCTACGAATTCGTTTTATGCGATATATCTGAATCGCGAATGCGGTTTATAGATCGTTACGGCGCTTCACGCTACACACTAAACGCGCGACAATACGATCCCGCTCGCCTCATCCTTCGTCGTATATCATCGCGGATCTCATTGCGCTGAGTCAGAATCCGAATCGTAATGTCAACCTCGCCGCCGCGCCGGGAGCAAACTAAACAAGTTCGAGTCGGAGTAGCGCACCGATATTTCTTGTACAATCACGTTATTGGTCGGTTTTTATATTATTTGTCCTTTTTAGGTTTCCAGTACAGAAGCCTATTACTAAGCCTACGCCGTATGTCTGTCTGTCTGTCCGTCCGTCTGTCTGTCTGTCCGAGGGCTGTATCTCTTGAACCGTAATAGGTAGCCCGTTGAAATTTTCACAGAATATGTGTTATTATGGTAGATATAATATAACAACAAATAATAAAAAATTTAAAAAGTAAAACATTAAGGGGGGTTCCCGTACAAGAAACGTGTTTTTTATGTTTTTTTTTTTGTGGTGCGGAAACCTCGGTGTGCGAGTCCGACTCGCACTTGGCCGGTTTTTACTAATTGACGAGCTGTCAATCAAAACTAACCAATTCCATAAAATTAAAATTTACAATGGAGCCAAAAAAACAGAAACACCTATATGGAAGCAAAAATCTGTTACTTATTGTTTAAATCCACTCTGATTAAAGGTAGCCTTTCAGTTTTTTAAGCGTCTGCTGTTCATGCCATTGGTCCCCTTTGTTTGCAAACATTTCACTTATCGGAAATTTCTCAACAAATCTGTCAAGTTCGATTAAAAATATTTTATGGAGTTTCGAGAGGCCACCTTTTTTATGGAATATGCTAGTTATGATCGAAAACGATGCTTTCCGCTTTGGTCGGAATTGGAATTGGTTAGTTTTGATTGACACCTCCTCAATTAGAGTTTGCGCTATAATCACGCCAAGTATGACGCTTGTTTGTATAACCGTTTTTACGACAGAGCAAAAACAAAAACACGTTGAAAAAACGTTTTTTGTACGGGGACCCCCTTAATTATTACTTTTTTTTCAATATTTTATCATATCAAGTATATCCGCCATTATAACACATATTCTGTGAAAAATTCACCCGGCTACCTATTCCAAAGTTACAGCGAGGTTACAGACGGACTGACGGACGGACGGCGCCGCCGGCGGCATAGGTTTAGTAATAGACTTCCGTAGGGGTACGGCCACGTAAAAACGACGCAGACACAGACATTTTTAATTTAAAACGCAAAATTAATTCATGTAATTAAAAAAAAAACTCGACGCGCCCGCGATCTCCCGCGCCGTCGTGTCGCGTCAAATTAGCACCACCGCCCGAAATAGCCGGATTCTAATTATTTTGATGAGTCAACCGAAATACAATTAATCTAGCGACTTCTCTGCGAGCTGTCAGTCTCCGCACCCGAAATACACGCGTTAATTCGCGATAAATCCGTGCCGATATCGGATTTCGATGTGGAAGCTCGCCATATCAAAGAATCGCTCGCAAATGTGGTTCGATTCAGCGGAGCGCGCCTCCGGTACGGGAGAGTTCGAATTCGACTCGACCGGCGGGGGCGGCGGAGGAAACGCGACTAGGGCTGCCATCTCTAAAATCATTAAACTAGGACAAAAAGAAGTAAAACCCCGGATTTTCATATAAAAACCCGGACATCGCTATTGACGTGATAACGTCTTATAAATTGATGAACACCGGCTGCACGCACGAATATCACGTCACGTTCCATCTGAGCCTGTGTGTGCAAGCGAGAGCGCGTAACAAGCGATAGAGAGGCACAATCGGCCCAAGCGTCGGCTTGTAAAAGTACCAGGGCCGCAGAAATAAAAACGAGGTTACTCGTACCATAATATCTGGCCGGTCGGAAAATATTTCAAATTTAGAATATTCATGAAACAAGGGTTGTATGACGTTATCACGTAAAACTATCGTCCGTAAACCGACTTTACAGATAACGAATTTTTTTTTCTTGACAATTTATTTTATTTTTAACCTTTTTGACAAAATTAAATTTTCATATTATTAAAATATTTAACGGCATTGCTCACGGTCGTCTTCAAGCTATGGCTCGACGTTTAGCGTCTATCATAGAGTTATGCAGCGGGCGGGATTTTTGAATTTTGTATAACCCGGACTACTTTAAAAATACCCCCGGACGCCTTCAAAAAGAGGATAATTCCGGGGAAACGGACGGATGGCAGCCCTGAACGCGACCGCATCGACGGAAATCAGCTGTCTCGTGCTGAGATGCGCTTGGGAAATCCGCCAATCGTAACTTGATTTCGATTCAGCTTCTGTTTCATAGGATGTGAAAGAAATAGTAAAGCGATGCGCCGCCGCCTTCCGCCGCTCGCCCCGTCATTGTAGATTGGTGTCTATGCACTAGTTCCAATGTGCACTAACTCAAAATTTGCCAAAACTAAGTTAAGTCATTTAAATGAATTAAATTAATTTAGTTTAAAATTATTAAGTAGGTATATTTATATTTTTGTCACTTGTATAGTTACTAACTAGGTGAGGCTTAAAATCAGCGGCACATCTAGTGCCAGTGCTACAAGATGCGCCTATACTTCGTAGACCTAATAGATATATTATACACCGTGTCCCAAAACTCAACTTCAAGCGGGAACCAGGGAGTAGGCCAGTTTATGACTACCCAGGGAAAAATAAGAAAAAAAAAATCGGAGTCATTTATTTTTTTAGAAAAAAATTGAACTGAATATATTTTTTGGATACTGATCAATAGCAGAGTTATTTAGGCTACCAATATTTTTTTTTTAACAATTACATTTGCAAATTTGTTGTCGTAATGTCTATTTGCAACGTTTCTCAAAAAATGCTCACATCATAAAAAATAAATGACTCCGATTTTTTTTCTTATTTTTCCCTGTATACTCATAAACTGGCCTACTACCTGGTTCCCGCTTGACGTTGAGTTTTGGGACACCCTGTATAGCATAAATTGTTTATTAAAAATGATAAATGAGAAATACATTAATTAAGAGAATTTATCCCAAAATATGCTAGTTAGTTCTAAAGAATAATAACACGAAATTCCAAGTTCGTGGATCGAAAAAACAATAGGCAAGTTATGTTCTAGGATTAAGTTATTCAATTGTTTTTCTTGCATACTTGCTAGTTCCATACATCATTTCGAGATAGTGCATTTTGGAAATGAATTTAGGCACAATTTTTTTTAGTGATGACTTGCAATCAATCATCTTGCTCATTATCTCAATGTTTTTTTGAGTTAGTGCACATTGGAACTAGTGCAACGATGTTATTTTCAATGTGTTTCTACTGAATTCGCTCTATATTATACTGTCTTTTCCGCAATGCCGGGGCATTCGATGTTATTTGATCTTATTCATTCGGCATCATCTTGCGCCGGTTGATCGACGCTAACTTTAGACAGAACGCTCGCGTTATTTTAGATTTGATGGTTCGTATTATTCGCGGCTTGCTCTCTTTGTCGCAATGAGCGGCGGTTGTTGGCGTTAAGTCGACACAGTGGTTAATGATTTTTGTAATCATCTTGTTAATTTTATCAACTGTTTTTTGAAATAGTGCACATTGGAACTAGTGCAACGTTGTTATTTGCTGAATTCGCTCTATATTACGCTCTCTTTTCCGCGATGTCGGGACATTCGATGTTATTTGATCTTCTTCTTTTTCTTCTTCTTCTTCTTGATGGGCATTTTCCGCATGCATTCCATTTCATTCGGCATCACCTTGTGTCTGTTGATCGACTCTAACTTTAGACAGAACGCTCGCGTTATTTTAGATTTGATGGTTCGTATTGTTCGCGTCTTGCTCTCTTTGTCGCAATGAGCGGCCGTTGTTGGCGTTAAGTCGACACAGTGGTGGCGTTCATTGGCGTATCTAGGGTTATTTTCCAGGGTGGGCCTGGCCCCTGAAAAGCGATGGCCGATGAAGCCGAAACCCGATGTACCTGCGCAATAAAAGTAGGTAATTTGAACTTGAAGTGTTCAGCCGTATTTCGACCATTGATTTCGGAAAGTCTTTACCTAAATAAAATTAAACAAAAACATTTTTTTAAAGTGTTTATTTTGATTCATCATCAGCCTGCATCGGTCTTCGGTCATCGGTCCACACGCGGTCTTCCGCTCTTCTCATCCATCCACTCCCGGCTACCTTTTTTAGGTCATCTGTCCACCTAGCCGGGGGGCGTCCCAAGCTACGTTTGCTTGTACGTGGCCTCCATTCGAGCACCCGTCTACCCCATCGGTTGTCGGGTCTGCGACAGATGTGCCCAGCCCACTGCCACTTCAGCTTGCTTATTTTCTTATCAATGTCGACTACTTTAGTTCTTTGACGTATCACGTCGTTACGGATTTTATCGGTCAAAGAAATGCCGAGGATTGCTCTTTCCATAGCTCGATGAGCGACTTTAAATTTGTGGACTAGGCCCATCGTCAGGGGTCCACGTTTCCGCTCCGTACGTCATTACCGGCAGAACGCACTGATTAAAAACCTTCGTTTTTAATGACTGTGGGATGGAGGATGAAAAGATGTGGCGGAGTTTCCCAAATGCCGCCCAGCCTAGCTGAATCCTACTGTTGGCCTCACTGTCAAAGTTGTGCTTCCCTAGCTGGATGGTTTGTCCAAGATAGGCATAGTTCTGCACAACTTCGAGGGTCGCCGCTCCAACTGTTACGTGCCCCGGGACGACGTGTACGTTTAACATGACTTTCGTCTTGTCCAAATTCATTCTGAGGCCGACTCGGCGGGAGGCGACATTGAGGCCCTTCAGGATGTGATTCAGTTCCTCCAGCGATTCGTCTATCACGACTATGTCATCTGCGAAGCGTAGGTGCGAAATGTACTCGCCTTTAATATTAATGCCGTGCTTTCCCCAATCCAGCAGCTTGAATATATCTTCCAATGCATTCGTAAACAGTTTCGGAGATATAACATCTCACTGTCTGACTCCACGATGCAATTGGATAGGTTTCATCTGCTGGTCCTGTATTTGTACAATCATTGCCGCGGCACTATAAAGACATTTCAGCACCTCAATGTATCGCCAATCGGTTTGGCATCGCTGTAAGGATTCCATAACAGCCCAGGTTTCGATAGAGTCAAAGGCTTTCTCGTAGTCCACAAAAGCGAGACACAATGGCCGATTATACTTTTCGCACTTCTGTATAATCTGCCGTAAGATGTGGATGTGGTCTACGGTACTGTAGCCCCTCCGAAACCCGGCCTGCTCTGGCGGCTGGTGGTCGTCTAACCTTCGGGCGGACTATTGGTGAGGACTCTCGAGAACAGCTTATGTACGTGGCTCAGGAGCGAGATGGGCCTATAGTTCTTCAACAAGGTTTTGTCTCCGTTCTTGAAGAACGATACGACCACACTCCTGTTCCACGACTCTGGCGTAATACCACCGTGTATGACAGAGTTGAAGAGCCTCTGTAGTTCCTTGAGGACCGTTGTCCCCCCGGCTCTGAGAAGCTCTGTAGTAACTCCGTCTTCACCACGAGCCTTGTTATTTTTAAGCTGCTCTAGAGCAATCCTGATCTCGCCCATGTTGACGTCTGGGATATCCTCCGTGTAGTGGTGGGTTAATCTGGCCCGTGTCGGTCGTCTTTGTCGGGGACTATAGGAGCAGCAGCTCGTGAGTCATATAGCCGTTCGTAGAACTTTTCGACTTCGGTGAGTAGTTCTGGCTTCGATGAGACAGTTCGATCATCTACAGTTTTAAGTTTCGTCAGGTGGCTTGTGCCCAGTTGCTGCACGAACACTTTGGAGCCCTTATTCTGCTCTGTCGCCTCATACACACGGCGTGTATTGTGCAGGCGAAGGTCGCGTCGTATCAGCTCCTTTATTTTGGCATTTTGAGCCCGAAGACCTGACGAATCAACTATTGCCTCGCGTCTGTCTCATCGCTTCCAGTGTCTCACTCGAAAGTTTCGACTGTTTACCCTTGTTTTGTGGTCTAAAATATTTGCAGCCCACTTCTCGAATGACCTGCACCAGATTGTTGGTCATCTCATCCACGCCTGTTGTGGTTTCTAGCTCGAAGCTGTCAGAACTCTGTGAGACTTGGAGCAGAGTTGGGCGGAGAGTTGACTTCATCAGACGCGACCGTTCAAGCTTGTAGTTAATATTTAGAGTGCCTCGTACAAGTCTGTGATCGCTTCCAGTCTAAAACCGGTTTAGCACTGAGACATCTCTAAATATTCGCTTCTTGTCCGCCAGGATGAAGTAAATCTCATTTTTTGTCCCACCATCGGGACTTTCCCAGGTCCACTTCTGTTGGGGCCTCTTCTTGAAGAAAGAATTCATCAAGAAGAGCCCTTCCATTTCTAGGAAGTTTGCCAACATTTGTCCACGATGGTTTCTGCTTCCGTAGCCATTTGGTCCCACCTTAGATTCGTTGCATATTTGTACTCCCACTTTGGCGTTGAAGTCCCCCATAACAACGGTGAATTGAGTTTTAGCCGTATTATGAATCGTCTTAGAGATGTCATCACCTCGGTCATACACGGCTTCCACCTCTTTGTCTGTGTGTGTGGACGTGGACGCATATACCTGTATAATCTTCAACGAGTACTTTTCTGTGAGTTTCAGTATTAGGTACGCTACCCGCGTTGACACACACACGATTTCCACGACGTTGTTAGTAAGGACTTTGTTGATGAGAAACCCGACACCACCTTGGGAAGGCTGGTCTCCTTCTCGAAAATAGAGCATATGGCCAGATTCTAGGGTTATCGTGTCCTCCCCCTGTCTACGGACTTCCGATAGCCCCAAGACGTGCCACCTTATCTTGCTCAATTCCACTTCCAGCTTCTCCAAATTCTCATCCGTTCTCAATGTCCGTGTGTTATAGTTCGGCAGGTATAATCGTTGGGTTTGGTAACCTTCCGTAACCCGGGGATTCTTAGCTCCCCCCCTATTTTGATTACCTGGATGGAAATGGAATTTTATGTTGATTCCTCAGCTGTAGATTATTTAGGTAGGTAAGTGTTTTTGTGTGAAATTATTTAAGTGCCCACCCTAGAATTTTGTGTTGGCAACCCAACATCCTGGGGTGGGCACCAGACACTTCTGGGGTGGGCCGTGCCCACCCGGCCCCCCCTCTATATACGCCAATGGTGGCGTTGTGCCGCGCGTCACGGCGTCGAGTTTTACGAGTGTTGCATTAATGATTTCTGTTGTGATACGAGAGGAGGGACGACGGTCTGGAGGAGCGGCGTCGGCGGAGGCGGAGGAGGGGTGCTCCTCGTCTAGCCGCGTTAAACCGATCATAAATCATTCGGCCACACAAATTGGAAATCCGGCTCCGGAGCAACGAATGTTATAATAAAATCCCAAATAATAATTCGGGATCTAAATGCTGTAAAATTATGATTTCGAGCCGACTTCTCCAGGCGGAAAGTTAGCCTTAATTCGGCTCCGCGTCGAGTCAATGGGGGCTTTGTGATTTTACGATGTTATAAAAGTTGATTAATAATGCGTTGTGTAGTGCGCGAGAGTGGCAGGGACCGCTACATTGTAATCTTGGACAGCGAACATCGAATCGCGCATGCATGGCAAATGAGCTGAAAACCCGTGAAAACCACTTCTATTTCACTCCCACACTCCTTTCCTAAGATGAGCTCAAATTATTAGCAATATATTACCAATCTCTTCTCTAATCTCTATCTCTACTCTCTTCTCTACTTCTTCGGGAAAAGGGAACGTCTGTCTGTATGCATGTGTATGTATGTATTTTATGTATGTATGTTTGAGGTAAATTCCGGAATCACTGAACGGATTTTGATGGGGTTTGCACCAATGTAAAGAGTAGTTCCTGAGGCTCACTATACCATCACGCAAAAATCCTTAGGGCTGAGCAGTATCAAAGAAAGTACAAACAGAATTTAGTGTCGAATGGTGATGGCGTTGCAGGTCTGTTGCGTTGCTGTATTGGATTATTGCAGTATTGACTTTTCCGCGAGCGAAGCTGCGGCCAAAAGCTAGAATTCAATATATTTTAACTAGCCGCCTGTAACCATCTACCAGCCAGATTCCATTTTGTGAAAACCGCTTGTAAATCTATTCAGCCGATTTCGAGTTTATACGAGTACACTATACAGACAGAGAGATTTTGCGACTCGCGTTTATTGGTTGGTAGAGATCTAAGTAAATAAACTTTTTTTTCTGATGAATAATAATAAAAAAAATATTTATATAATAAAAAAAAAATCTAATTGTTACATTAAATGGTCTCTTGATTTTTATCTAATTGAAGTTTCTATTAAATGTCGACTATTTATTGTTTTGAAACATGACCTAAGTTGTGCATTGAGGTCGATAAAATAATTTGGAAATACATTTAATCGATGACTAAAAATATATATACTATATTATATATAGATCTATATATATACTATATCTATATAGATACTAAAAACTTATGCCATTTCCATACAGATATATTTTCTTTATTCCCCTGCCCTGCTACGTGCCGACGGGATCTCTGGAAGGTTGGTAAATGTTTCGGTTTTGGTGTCGTGTTCAGAACAACATCCATTCTTTGCGCAAATTCTCACGCTGTTCCACTTTGTATGAGTCATGATTGATTCGGCCTTTGTTGCTCCAAATGTTGACCTAGTAAGGTTGTTTTGTTGCCATTGGTAACCTTTTCACCTTCCTCGTTTAATACTGTCTTAGGTCCGATTTCACCAACTTCGGCTAAAATATAGCTGCCGGTTAACTCCAAGTATTTTGCTACTTTCAATTCTTTTGCTACTCTCATTTCTTTTGCTAATTCAATTCTTTTGCTACCCTCAATTCTTTCGCTACTATCAATTATTTTGCTACTACCTACTTACATATCACTATATCAATCGACACACAAACATCGAAATGTTGACTGGGAGGAATATCTGTGAGGGATAAGTCCGCCTTTGCACCTTATGTAAATTTTATATTGTGCCTGTTTCTTTAAAATGTTTTTGCAACAGTAAAGTATTTTCTGTCTTTAATCTCCTGTCAACTAGAAGTTAAGTTATTTTTTTATTAAAGTCGCGACATGTGGAGCCACCCGTAAGGTGTCTAACGAGGATCATGGACATTCTTCTTCTTCTTTTTTTCAAAAAGGTGGCAACCAAACTAATAGGGAATTCGTTTATTACTGTCAGTATCCAGTGACTTCCCATGGACATTCGGTCGTATGCGGGGATTGCGAATGCCATGCCGGCCTGACAGTTATCGACAGCTATTGAGTGACAGTAACTGGCGGTGGACCCTTTTTTTTAATAATGGCGGCCGAACAAGTTTCTTTGCCGCGTCGTCGTAAATAAAAAGTATATATTTTTGAGATTCTCGCAATACGAGATGAAAACAACAGACATTAGAAGTACAACAGAAAAGGCTGTATCATTTAATTAGTTTTGCCTGTCCCGAAAAGGGACGAATAAATAAAATAAAAAAATCGGGTCTGGATACAAAGTCCTTTGGAGTCAGTCCTCACGGGACAGTGTCGCCACCTATTGAACGCTCTCATTGCATCCATCGATTCGGCATTTTTTTTATTTTTTTTTATGGAAACTGACACGGTTGGCTACATCACCTACAACGTCCGTGATGTCAGCCCATAACACCGGGTGAACTAGGTGCCATGTCAGTGCTTCCCCCTTTGATCGTGCCGGCTACACTGAACTGGTCGGAAAACACAAACTATTTACATAGCCGTTTAGACCGACGTTTCATTCAGTGCGGTGGTACCAACCCGGGCGGGTTAAACCCTACCACCAAGTAAGATTAGGAGGGAAGGGACCTACAGTTTTACGAGGAATCCAAACCTCGGTCAGCCTCCAACGGTCAGCGGTCACCCATCCAAGTACTGACCGCACCCAGCGTTGCTTAACATTCAATAGCGACAGTTGACTGTCTGCACCACTGAGCTATCGAGGCATAATTCATCGTTGCGATGCGTTGCGTTGCGTTTCGTTGCGATGATGTATTGTTTTAAAATTACTTTACCCGAAGTCCCCTTTTCTCTAAGTTTATTTCGAGTCGTCAAGAGTGCGGCAAGATAGATAGTATCATTAAGATATCGCTTGTGCGGCCGGTATATATAAATATCCGCCGGCTGTCCGTCTGTCTGTCTGCCTGTGTGTCTGTCGAGTGACGCGCCGCGCCGCGCCGCGCGCCTGTCGCTGTCACCTCGCTTCCTTTACTACGCGATTCTCATTTTCGTTATTACAAAACATGGTTACGTTGCAGCCTAGTGTGAAGTGCAAGAAATCTTTTTTTTATGGAGCGTCACGTACTTATTGTCGCGCCGGCTACATTGAACTGCGGACGCATTATAAAACTATTTGCATAGCCGCTTCGACCGTACTTTATTCCGTGCGGCGGTATCAATCCGGCCGGATTGAACCCTACCGCGTAGCAGGTAGCGGAAGGAACTTACAGTTTTAAGCGGAATCTGAACCACGGGCAGCCTGAACGGACGTATGGTCCGATCCGACCGCGCCCGATGTTGCTTACCTTTGGCGATGATCTCGCGTTTGGTTTCGCGAGGAGAGCTGTTTTTAGCTCTGTCAACTGCACCATTGGTGCCTCGCACAGCCAACAATGTTGGTTTACTTACTTAAAAAATTATAATAATAATTTTTCAATCTCAATCTCCAACGGAACCCTTCGCCCAACGATCTCGCTTTTTCATAGTCTTTTGTATTAATTTATTTGCCTTCTCTTTTTATTATTTTTCAATACGTCTCGTGAATCCGGCGAGTATCAAATATCCGCCGTTTTTGACGGACGCGCGCCCGGCATTCTGACGTCCTACTGTTATTTTTACAGAATTTTGTCACAAGACTTATTGTTCGATATCAGTTTATCATTGTGTTTTGGATATGAAATATTTAACCATTCTATATAGGTACTATACTAGTAACTAGTACTTTTTTTTATAATTGAAACTGCGACATATGGCCATATGGTGTCTAACGACGCCCATGGACATTCGGACGTATGCGGGGGTCGCGCGTGCCATGCCGGCCTGACAGGTGTCCATTCATGCATCTCTTGAAGGACCGGAGACAGTACTTGGGGGGAAATATATGGGCAGGGAGAGCGTTCCAGAGTTTACCGGTTCTGTAAAGGAAAGATAGTAGGTACGGATGCGTACCAATCGGTTCTGCAGATTATTTCCTCTACAGTCTGCAGAACCGATAAATGCTCTCGCTGCCCATATATTTCCCCCATTTTCCCCGCAAGTACAGTATCGGGTCCTTCATGCAAGAGGGACGTGTATATAGGCACTTGTCAGGCCGACATGGCATTCGCATGCGACCGAATGCCCATGGGCGTCGTTAGACACCTTGTGGGATGCTCGGCGGCACATGCCGTGTTTTCTAACTGCCCATATATTTCCCCCATTTTCCCCGCAAGTACAGTATCGGGTCCTTCATGCAAGAGGGACGTGTATATAGGCACTTGTCAGGCCGACATGGCATTCGCATGCGACCGAATGCCCATGGGCGTCGTTAGACACCTTGTGGGATGCTCGGCGGCACATGCCGTGTTTTCTAACTGCCCATATATTTCCCCCATTTTCCCCGCAAGTACAGTATCGGGTCCTTCATGCAAGAGGGACGTGTATATAGGCACTTGTCAGGCCGACATGGCATTCGCATGCGACCGAATGCCCATGGGCGTCGTTAGACACCTTGTGGGATGCTCGGCGGCACATGCCGTGTTTTCTAACTGCCCATATATTTCCCCCATTTTCCCCGCAAGTACAGTATCGGGTCCTTCATGCAAGAGGGACGTGTATATAGGCACTTCTCAGGCCGACATGGCATTCGCATGCGACCGAATGCCCATGGGCGTCGTTAGACACCTTGTGGGATGCTCGGCGGCACATGCCGTGTTTTCTAACTGCCCATATATTTCCCCCATTTTCCCCGCAAGTACAGTATCGGGTCCTTCATGCAAGAGGGACGTGTATATAGGCACTTGTCAGGCCGACATGGCATTCGCATGCGACCGAATGCCCATGGGCGTCGTTAGACACCTTATGGGATGCTCGGCGGCACATGCCATGTTTTCTAAAAAAAACCTCTCCGTTGCTTCTATCGTACTTACAATCATTTGACATGAATCCTTATAACTTTGATTTGATGGCAATACTTAAAATGCCTCTCCGTGTCTCGTTGACATGATTTTCATAATAATTGCAAGACCCATAGATACATAGATTTTAGATCGATTGAGTGGAATTTTACCGCTGTAAAATTATTCTATTCTATAACTATTTTCTATTCTATGGTAAAATTTAGGGTAAAATGCACTTAACCGCGTACTGCTTCGCACCGTCACACATCATCCATCACATCACACAACGTGGTGTCTGATAATAAACCCAATAGTTTTAAGGGATCATGCCTAACTTCAATGACAGTATGAAATTATTTTGTACTTACTTTTTTCGTAAAAAAATAATACAATATCAAAATCGTTCCTCAAATGTTTTGCTCAAATACCGAATCATACAAAGCAACGGCCGCATAATTGTATCAGTAATATATATGTGAATGATCGTAACTCAAAATAAATAATATCAGGCAGATTGGGTGCGGTTTGGTCGCGTTCAACACATCGACGTGCTCGCGGCTTGGTCGTGTTCGGCAACAGGCGCCCGCGGGCTCGCCATCGATTACCGCTCCGGTGATAAAATTATAAACGAAATAAACTTCCCAACAATAAAAATTATACGATATAAATAATAATAAATAATGCCTCGACGCATAATTAAAATCGTAACGTTATTAATAAAGGTTGATTAAGGCGCGTCGTGTTTCGCGCTCCATCTTGCACCGTGCTGCGCGCTTTGATAGAGCTATGGAGAGGGCTTGTATTGAAACAATTTATGCTTCTCAAGATAATTTAACTTGAAAATAAAATTTTCGTAGTTTTCGTTATTTTTTGGTGATTTATTTAACACCTTTTCAAAGTAGTAAAATAATTTTTTCTCGCTACGTTTGTTAATTAAAGATCAATACATAACATAGATTTTTTACAGATTTTTTATCTTTAACAATAGCTCAATAATTTCGTTTAAAGTTGACCTTTTGAGTCTTATTTCCGCCTTAAGGCGATGTGAGACTGCGTCTGACTTTGTCTGACTACGTCTGTTTACCACCAATATTACTTACCTGACAGATTCAGTTTTAATATATCTTCATCTATCAGCGCAGATCGGTAGCTTCTTCAAAACACTATTTGATTAACTTCGCTCGATAGAAAGAAATCATGAACAGGCCTCTGAATTTAGTTATAAAAACGTATTTAAAGGCAACGTGACAAAATCAAGGCTTTGGAAAAAATATATTTTATTTGTTGAATATATATCTAAATCGGTAGCTTTATACTTTTTTGTTTCGATCCATAGTTTTGGAATAAAAAATATAAACCAAATTTTTTATTGATTGATTGTCTTGCATCCTACTCCAACCAGCGAAAACGGCGCCTTGAAAGAAGAGTACGGGTGAATACGGGTTGACAGGGCCTTAAATATACAACTGTTAGTAATTATGAAATGAAATGAAACTTTATTATCATGCAAACAATAGTTTAACGTTAGTTTCAACGATAATCCGGGGCACACGTAGAAAAATGAAGTCGGTTAATAAACAGATGGGTGGTGGGGCTAGAAGACGGCGCGGCGCGGCGGCGCTAGCTTATTTTCTACCGAACAATAAGACTTGAAAGTGAAGAAGAATTTTATTATAAAGATTACATTCATAGGATAATTTTTCATAATATAATAAATTACTATATTATATTATTACAGTTTTCGTAATAACGTTATGTTACAAGCGCAGCCATGATTGCTTATTTAAGAAGCAATCGCAGATTTTAAGCACCCTTCTCCTACGGAGCGGCCGATATCGGCCGCTTTATACATTATTCTAAATTTTAAATAACAGTAAGAAAGTGATAAATGTTAACCCTCATTTCAGCATATTATAATATCTAAGTATAAATTTTATTAAACAAAGTTATAGTAGTTTACATGTTTCTTCAATATATATGAAAATTCGAAAATAAAGAGAAAACATAGGTCCCGACCAGCGTTCTGGATCTGGCACGAGCCGCCAACGCGTTACCGATTTTACCACCGTGTCGGGGTATATTCTCTACATGGGGAGCATATTTGTCTTTATTTTCGGATTTCCGTCTATCTTATTAGGAAATATGGAGTGAGTAAATTCTTACACAAGCAAAAAACCGGTCAAGTGCGAGTCGAATTCGCGCACCGAGGGTTCCGTATTGCCATGTCATGGTCAGCGCCACTCACACCATCTTTGGCGTGTTTATAGAATGCTTCATATTAGTTAAAATTCATGATTAGTTAAAATGCTTCACACTCTTTTCGGTAGATGGCGTGGCGCGCATACACTTTTTGTTTCTCCTATGGGAACCCCGTGAAATTTTTACTTTTTATTTGTTGTTATATCGGCCATAATAAACAACACATATTCTGTGAAAATTTCGACGGGCTACCTATTACGGTTCAACAGATACAGCCCTCGGACAGACAGACGCGACGGACGGACGGACAGACGGACGGACAGGCAGACATACAGGCAGACAGACGGCGTAGGCTTAGTGATAGGGTCCCGTACCGGATACGGAACCCTAACAATTATGTTTGAATTTTTAAGATAATGACTAAAACATTTTGATTTGGTTTATTAAGTAAGGGTGGCGTGTTTTTTTTTTTTTATGGGGAGCACGACAAATGGCGCGCGCCAGACTAACGCAGAGGTGTAGTCCGACGGCGCCCACGGGCATTCGGATATTTACGGGGGCTACGAATACCTTGTCGGCCGGTTAGGTGCACCTTCACATTATGTTTGAAGGACCCCAGACTGTACATTAGAGGAAAGGATGCAGGTGGGAGTGAGTTTGACTACTTATGTATGACGTAGCATTTTGTTTTGACTTATCTAGACTAACACCTATATTTACTTAGGAATAGGATCTAGCTAGAGCTGTGAGATAATAAAACACTTTTTTTATTATAAAAACCAAACGTGGGATTGCTTCATTCGTAAAATTTTTTAGCAATGTTATTGGTAAGTATTGAAATCGAATTTAGAACTTACTTAAAAGTAAGTCTCAGTAGAATCACAGATTAGGAAATTGCGAGGGGTGGTCTCCATAGTGCTTAGCAGTGAGGTGTTTGGCTGCGTTCACGGACCATTTGTCGGGGTGTGAGCCCGGCCGGACCCCCGCTGCGATGCGTGCCACATCCACTAATAAAGGGTTCCGTTCGTACAATAATACTTTCATTATGTACTAGCTTTTGACCGCGGCTTCGCTCGCGCGAGATTCGTATTTGAAATGAAGGTGGTAAGTAAGCCCGCTACCGTACCTTTATTTCGGCGCGTGGAACAATTCGATTTGTATGAGAGCCACATCGTAGCGTAACCGGAATTGAACTTTATTGAGCCTATCCTGTGTCAACGAATTCGGATGGTCGGTTTAAGAGTTATGGAGGAACATACATACATACATACAGAAAACTATTTCTAAAAATCAACAATTTCGTTTTAGTATCTCACATAGAGTCTACAAACGCAATATCTCATAACATCATAACACAAAGTAACTTACTCCATGACAATCCCTTACAGATTTATTATTAGTATTGAAGAGCGAGCAAACCGGTTGAGTCTGTTTTGCATAAGGATTTTTTTATGTAAGTATACGAACATGGGTGTCTGTACCGAGGCACCATATCTTTTGTCTAAGTAATGTAATCATGATTTTCTTTATTGTCCACAGGTAAGTCGATCGATATGGCGCGCTTCAGAGTTCAACGAAGAATGTCAACTTCGGCAAGTCGCTATCTATGCAAAATTATATTCCGCGGATATATATAGATATGTATATACCTATATTTTATTTATTTCAGTAAAATTACAATGTAATTCCTTATAATAAAAACATACAATTATTATAACTTACAGGACACCAATTACTATACAACGTGTTCCAAAAGTCAACGTCAAGCGGGAACCAGGGTGTACGCCACTTTATGACAACCCAGGTAAAAATAAGAAAAAAAAGTCGGAGTCATTTAATTTTTATGATATGACCATTTTTTGAAAAAAAAAAACGTTGAAAATTGACATCTCGTACAACATTTTAGGTACTACGACTACTAATTTGCAGATATAATTGATAACATTTTTATATTGGAAGCCTAAATAACTCTGCTATTGTTAACTGTCCCAAATAAAACCAGAATGCCTGTAGTTTTACCAAAAAAAAAATTCAATAAAATTTTTTTCTAAAAAAATAAATGACTCAGATTTTTGTTTCTTATTTTTCCCTGGGTAGTCATAAACTGGCTTACTCCCTGGTTCCCGCTTGACGTTGAGTTTTGGGACAGGTTGTATAAAAACCAACTGAATATAAAAAAGGGTTGTATAAAACAAGACAGTAATATAAAATGAGTAGCAAACCTACTCGCGTAATAATCGAGGCAATAATTCGTTATAGTACCGCGGCGCGACTCGTACATTTAATTAAAAGTCTAGGTAACTGCAAGTAAATAGGTATAATGCCGCTACATAATTATTGTGATTAGAAAAAAAATAATCTGATCAAATTTTTTTATTATTTCTTTATTTTCACGTTTTTTCATCATACAGGTACATATTTATATTAATTTTATATAATTATAAAATAAAATAGCTATACAAAATTAATAAAAACAGAGAAAAACAAAAAAACGGTATTCTCGCCGGCGGCGGGAGGCGGACCTCCAAGCACGCCGGCGGGTGCAGGCCATGGCTACGGAGCTCTCCGGGACGACGCGAGGCAAGCTACGAGCGATAGGTGGTGGTACTAGACACGTAGGCCACCACCACCCCCATCTCGGAGAGCTCCGTATCCACCGGCTGCGGGGCGACGACACGCAGTCCTTTCATGGATGTTGATCCTCGTGCGTGCGCTGCCGTTGCGCACCGTACCGCCACGCCGGTAGCGGGGGCTGTAGTCAGAGCACAGAGCCCCGATAGCCCCAAGCAAGCCGGTTGATGTGGCGGACATCGTCTTCCCGTCGTAGGTCTTGTGGCGGGAGCACGATGTTGTTCGTCGTCGTCGCCGGCAGATGTCAGCGATGCAGCGGCGAACCTTGGTGGTGGGTGTGCGCTGTCGTGGAAGAAGTGGCAGGTAAGCGAAACACAGGTACACGTCAACGTCGTCGTCGTCGGTGTAAGCGAGGAAGGCGGCGTAATCGTGCGGGGCGGCGGCGCGCTGCTGGCGCGGCAGACTCCACGCAAGCTGCGGTGCGCCCTCACCGCGCCCTCCTCTGGCCCGGGGCGGGGACGCCGGTCGTGTCGTGTCCCTGTCTTCTGCCGTGCTGTCTTTGACAAGTAGTCACCATATTCTGGGGGTGCCGAGCGGCGGCGCTGGTGGTGGTCGCATGGTGTTGCACACCATGCGAGGTGCTGCGCCGGTGGTGGTGGGGCGCGCAAACACGCGAACTCGGTTTCTTCGTCCTCAAAACTCGGTTTTAATTTTTTTCATCTCGGAGGAAAAAATTTTGCGACTTGTCACTTTGACAGCTTCTTCTTTTTTATTATTATTATTAAGGTTTTTCAAAAACACAAGCAGCTTAAAAAATGTAAACTAAAATTTAGACAGAAAAAGAGATAAGCTTGACATTATGTCTAACTAAAGTAACAAATTAATAAATATCAAATATAAAAATAAGATATAGGTTAAATTAGGTCTAACCTAATCTATATTCCTATGGCTTCCTTCCGGCTCCATCATCAGGATCCTGGACATCATCATGGACCAGAGTACTTGCGAAGACAAATCAAACGAGCCCAAACACGATGGGCTTATCATGTGTAGTTTAGGAGTTCCTATGGCTTCCTTCCGGCTCCATCATCAGGATCCTGGACATCATCATGGACCAGAGTACTTGCGAAGACAAATCCAACGAGCCCAAACACGATGGGCTTATCATGTGTAGTTTAGGAGTTCCTATGGCTTCCTTCCGGCTCCATCATCAGGATCCTGGACATCATCATGGACCAGAGTACTTGCGAAGACAAATCAAACGAGCCCAAACACGATGGGCTTATCATGTGTAGTTTAGGAGTTCCTATGGCTTCCTTCCGGCTCCATCATCAGGATCCTGGACATCATCATGGACCAGAGTACTTGCGAAGACAAATCAAACGAGCCCAAACACGTTGTGCTTATCATGTGTAGTTTAGGAGTTCCTATGGCTTCCTTCCGGCTCCATCATCAGGATCCTGGACATCATCATGGACCAGAGTACTTGCGAAGACAAATCCAACGAGCCCAAACACGATAGGCTTATCATGTGTTGTTTAGGAGTTCCTATGGCTTCCTTCCGGCTCCATCATCAGGATCCTGGACATCATCATGGACCAGAGTACTTGCGAAGACAAATCCAACGAGCCCAAACACGATGGGCTTATCATGTGTAGTTTAGGAGTTCCTATGGCTTCCTTCCGGCTCCATCATCAGGATCCTGGTCATCATCATGGACCAGAGTACTTGCGAAGACAAATCCAACGAGCCCAAACACGATGGGCTTATCATGTGTAGTTTAGGAGTTCCTATGGCTTCCTTCCGGCTCCATCATCAGGATCCTGGTCATCATCATGGACCAGAGTACTTGCGAAGACAAATCCAACGAGCCCAAACACGATGGGCTTATCATGTGTAGTTTAGGAGTTCCTATGGCTTCCTTCCGGCTCCATCATCAGAACCCAACTAACAAACTACCAAAGTCACCCGAGGATCTGCAGAGCCGTGATTTGATTTTTTACAATTGATTTCATACATTCGGATATTCCTCCTCGCTCTCTACGCTGTTGCACTTCCAAAAGTCGATTTCACACTCTCAGCGAAAATGGGAAAAATTTGAGGGACCACCTACAGCACGAACCATCAGCGATAGCCCATTTTTTTTTAAATGTAGCCCAAAGTCCAAATCTAAACAGGTTTTTTTTCATTTTTCGATATCATATGAGATTTACTTCGAAAAAAAAATAGAATTTTTAACAGTTTTGCATTTTTTTTTACATTTTCACCATCTTGTAGCCCTAGCCGATACGCGTCTTTTGAGCCCTCAACCACTTGCGTAGCCCCAAAACTTTCAGCGAAAATGGGGGGCTATACTGAAGCGATCGAAAAAACATTTTCAATTTGTTTTTTATTGTCAGCGCGACATAATTGGCGCCGAGCCACGCATAAGGTGTCTAACGACGCCCATGGACATACGGTCGTATGCGGGGTTGCGAATGCCATGTCAACCTGACAGGTGCCCATTCACGCCTATCTTGAAGGACCCGAGACTGTACTTGGGGGGAAATAGGCAGGGAGAGCGTTCAATGTTAAAAAACTATTGTGACACGCTCATTCAAGAGTAGTTAAAACTACCATATGAATTGTATAATTTTTTTTAAAGTTCTTTGAATAAAAACTATTACGCATTCTATCTAACACTAACTTTTCTTTGATTGCCCACTGGACACAGTACCTACTATTATCGGCGCTATGCAATATCTCATCTGTGGCTGTACTATATACAGTATGACCTGATACAGCCTTCGGATACAGCTACATATGTATAATACAATACAGCACGTAGCGCGATAAAGTGTAGTCAATTTGTTATTCAGATTTATAGCGCACGCTTTGTTTCTCGTCGCTACGAGTCGGCCGCGCGGGCAAGTTCGAGCCCGTGCGCGCGTCAGCTCTTTCCGTTCGGACTACTTGAGCACATGAAAAAATATAAACTATCAATCCAAAAATATGCGTCTCTCGAGAAAGTGCGTTTTTTTTATTATTTATTTAATCGACAATACCGTGTGCGGCCGGTATTTAAACAGAATAGCCCCACTGTATCTCTCCCCGTGCATATCGTAAAAGGCGACTAGGCGAAAAGGAAAATTATGGGTGGTTCGGCACGATTAAACGTGCAGAACCACCCATACGTGTATACGTAACCGAACGAACCGCTGTATACGTGTGATTCTTACACGGCGGCCATAGAATCTTCACTTTATATGTTAGAAATATTAGGATTTATTGATAACCCATTATAAACTGATAGCTCTACCAGAATGCATCTACATTCTGAGTAGTTCCGGAACATGCGCCGTATTTTGACAGAGAGCATTGCCATAATTCCAAATTTAAATAAATCGAGCGAGTGAAATGCGGAGTATCCTCGGGCGCGTCTATTGGCCAAGCAAGAGCGACATGCGGCCATATTGAGTATTAGCTGTGCCCGCGGCTCCACTCGCGGTAAACTTGGATTTAACAGGACATATAATCTCGATTTCCACGTATTTCCATCACTTCTATCTGGCCAACCGTTTAGACTCTATTCATGATAACTAAGTAAGAAAGTATTGGGAAAAATATAATTATTAAGCAGTACTAAGTAGATTCCGGAGATATGCTGGGTTACCTATTTACATGGGTGTCCTGGGTCGACCGGATTTGCTTACCACCAAGGGATTCCTTTTTGAATAAGCAAGGTACCTACATGTTTTTTTACGTTTCGTATTTTTCGACATAATCGCCATTAAAAGGTCAGCTTCCGATGATGGACATTGTTTTGGTGACCCCATTCCTGACGCATAAAACATCGATTATCTCGAAAAATACAAGTTCTAAGAAGAAATGCTACTCAGCTTTTTTATAAGCTTATTAATTGAGGAATCCTCTAAAGTTCGCTAAAGTCTAGAACGATAAAAAAGGTATGGACCCCGAACCCTATCCTCGCCAGCGTAACACGATAAGTATAAGTAAAAGCATACTTGTTTCATTGGACGGTCGCGCGCTGACCCGTCAGTCTGTCATCGGCCGCCTTAGCAAAAACCTGTTTAAAATGCCCGCATGCTCTGTGTTTACGTGTAAAAACACTACAGCCGAAGTTTAGTTTGTACAATAGTGGAATATCTTATCATCGGTAAGTACACTCCGCTCCCCGCAACTCGGCGACGCTAGTTCTCATACAAGCATTTGACAGTCCGGCGTCCATAGCTTTTTTATCGTTCTAGCCTGCAGTGGTAAGCAGATTCGATCGAACTGGGTGTACACTACTGTACACATAGGTGAATATGTGTCGAGGCGTTCTCGAGTTATACAAACGTACAAACAAGCGGACGGCAGCAGTCGTCGCATTTTATAATAACGTAGAGAAGTTGCCTCGCGAGTCACCCTGGGAGCGGAGTAAGTACACGTCTGGTGGGACTACCACGCCGGAGTTATGGCGAGTGGTGAGGATCGCTTGTTAGCACCTCCGCGGACACCTCGCAGATCGATTAGCCCCGCGGCCGCTCACTTTCAATTATTTATTTATTTATTTGTAATTAACTGGCCCGAGTTATGGCGGCCACACTACATCTCGGGCGGCGGCGGCGGGCGGCGAGAGATTTACTGCGCATGAGCCGATGCGTGGGCGCGGCGATCGAGCACGTGCGACGATTTAGGGTTACGGGGCACCCCGACCTTGCCAGCGTCATCGTCGCCGTCGTCTGACTTTTGGTGATATGGAGGCCTATATCCGGCCGGCAATAAAATCGGCCTTTTTTCGGACCTTATATCTCGACAACGATTGAGAATTGGTAAAAAGTGTAGAGAAGAAGTGTAGTAGAAGAGAAGTATCAAAGTTGTAGAGAATTTTATCACCTCTTATTCCGTAATTGAACAGTTTTTCCTATGATGCACCGTTTTCGAGATATAAGCCAAAAACCGAAAAATGGGACCTTCTTTGTTCTGACTTTTAGTATGTTTACCTCCTAACTAGTCAGAACAAGGTTCCGAAGTCAAACTTTCTGCTTTCGAGCTTTTTCCGGCTACAATCCTGGACTTAGGTATATAGCAATTTGAGGTTCGATTAAAGATGTGACTCGCGCATATCGATGTGACGACGCATGCTAAGCGAGCGGCCGGCATTGTGGAGATCTTGTATCGATTGGTGCATTCACACCGCGCGCGGGGCCGAAAGTAATAAATTATTTTATTAAATAAATCAGAAGATTTATTAACTGGTTCCTGAGCTATAGGAGCTTCATCGCCTTTATTACAACCTTGTTCGGGACAACCTGTTTTTAGGGTTCCGTATCGGGTACGGGACCCTATTACTGAGCCTACGCCGCCGCCGTCTGTCTGTCCGTCCGTTCGTCCGTCTGTCTGTCCGAGGGCTGTATCTGTTGAACCGTAATAGGTGGCCCGTTGAAATTTTCAGAGAATATGTGTTATGTATGATATGAACAACAAATAAGAAAAGTAAAAAATTCACGGGGGTTCCCATAGAAGAAACCAAAAAGTATATGCGCGCGCGCCATCTACCGAATAGAGCGTGAAACATTTTAATTAATCATGACATTTAACTAATATGACGCATTTCATAACACGCCATAGATGGCGTGAGTGGCGCTAACCATGACATGGCGATACGGAACCCTCGGTCTGCGAGTTCGACTCGCACTTGGCCGGTTTTTTAGGGTTCAGTCAGCGTGTACGCGTCCACTGCTGGACATGCGCCTCTCCAATTTTCCTCCAGTGCTCCCGTCCTTCAGCGGTACGGAACCACTGCTATCCGTCGGTATACTTGATGTCGTCGTCCCACCTGGCGATTGGTCTTCCAACACTCCGTTTTCCTGTCTACGGCCGCCAGTGTAGAACACGGTTACTTTAACGGTCGTCGTCTTTTTGGGCTAACGTGCCCAGCCCGCTGCCATTTACGTAGGTGTAGGCTTAGTAACTAGGTATCCGTACGGAAGCCTAATTACTAAGCCTACGCCGTGCGTCTGTCTGTCCGCCCTATACCTTTAAAGAGAAAGGTTATAAATATTTACACAGAATATGTGTTATTATGGCTATCCTAACAAATAATCCTTACCTATAATAAATCTGTAAGGGGTGGTCATGGAGTAAGTTACTTTGTTTTAGGAAATATTGAGTTTGTAGCCTCTATGTATGATACTAAAGCTAAATTGACGATTTTTAGAAATCTTTTCTGTATGTATGTATGTATGTATGTTCCGCCATAACTCTTAAACCGAAAATCCGAATTCGATGAAACTTTGTACAAGCACATTTAACTATATGGGACACAGGATAGGCTACATAAAATTCAGTTCCGGTTACGCTAAGATGTGGCTCCCATACAAACCGATATGTTCATTCAATCCGCGCGCCTTAGTACTATTACATAGGTATTTACCGAGCGAGCGGCAGTTGGCGGCGCGGCGGCGGCGCGGGGGAGGCGCGGCCTATAAACTCAACAGCGAACCGAGCAGCCGCACTATATTCCTCTTTCACGCAAAAACTACTGAACAGATTTTGATGAGCCTTTACAGTACTATAGCTTATACATCAAAATAACATATAGGCTATAATTTATAAAAACATTGTGTAAATTTGCCCAAATATCGATAAATGTCAAGTAAGTCGGAAAAAATCCTGCCTTCTGAGAGCTATCTTGGCGTGCGCTGCATAAACCGCTGCATAAACACGAAGATAGTGTATGGTGAGGTTGTTTCTCTAAAATAGTTCTAAAAAAAGTCCGCGACAGCATATATCTACATTTTATGTGGAAGCCACTATAGCAAAAATAGTGAACCAAAAATACATTTAAATTGGATACTGTATTTACAATGCACATTTTATAGTTTTGAATTAATTCTTATTAAAATACATACTTTTATCGCTTCTGGTATTTAAAGTAGATAAACTTTGGCTGTCACACTAAGTAATTTGGACAAATAGTTTAAAAGTTACGACAATGACAGAGAATGTCTTGAGAGAAGCGCTGCACTTCTCTCAGCGGGGGGCAGCGGGGCGAGGCGAATATGTTTGTATGAATTTCCTCCATAAAATTTAAGCCGATCATCTAAATTCGATTAAAATTACTACACGCACATTTAGCTATACGAGACACAGGATAGGCTAAATAAAATTCAGTTCCGGTTAAGCTAATATGTGGAGTAGTTTACTTAGTTAGGTAGGTATCTAAAGTATTTGATTTATTTTAATTGAATTTTCCTATTTTTATATCGATAGCTTTTTCCCGCGGATTCGCTCGCGTGAAATTCGTATTTCAAAAGAAGAAACTAAGTAACTTAGGCCGGGACCGGAGGGCGAACTGGATTCAGATAAAAACAATAAACATTCTCAAAGAAAGTAAGTAACATACTAAAGGCGAGGCCGAAGGCCGAGCTGCGTTCAGGAAGAGGTTAAACCTTTTCGAAGAAAATAAGCAAGAAAGGGCGAGGCCGAAGGCCGAGTTGCGTTCAGGAAGACCTTCAACCTTCTCGAACAAGTTCTCGAAGAAAGTAAGTAACTGAGGGCGAGGCCTAAGGTCGAGTTGCGTTCAGGAAGACTATAATCCTTCTCGAAGAAAGTAAGTAACTAAGTGCGTGGCCGAAGGCCAAGCTGTATTCTGGAAGACACTAAACCTTCTCGATGACAGTAAGTAACTATGGGCGATAGTTACTTACTTTCTTCAAGACGGTTTATAGTCTTCCTGGACGAAGCTCGGCCTTCGGCCTCGCCCTTAGTTACTTACTTACTTCGAGAAGGTTTATGGTCTTCCTGAACGCAGATCGGCCTTCGGCCTCGCCCTCTGTTACTTACTTTCTTCGAAAAGGTTATCGTCTTCCTGAACGCAGCTCGGTCTTCGGCCTCGCCCTCAGTTACTTACTTTCATCAAGAAGGTTTATGGTCTTTCTGAACGCAGCTCGGCCTTCGGCCTCGCCCTTAGTTACTTACTTTCTTCGAGTAGGTTTATGGTCTTCCTGAACGCAGCTCGGCCTTCGTCCTCGCCCTATGTTACTTACTTCTTCGAAAAGGTTATCGTCTTCCTGAACGCAGCTCGGCCTTCGGCCTCGCCCTCAATGACTTACTTTCTTCAAGAGGGTTTATAGTCTTGCTGTACGCAGCTCGGCCTTCGGCCTCGCCCTCAATTACTTACTTTATTTGAGTAGGTTTATCGTCTTCCTGAACGCAGCTCGGCCTTCGGCCTCGCCCTCAATTACTTAATTTCCTCGAGAAGGTTTATAGTCTTGCTGTACCCAGCTCGGCCTTCGGCCTCGCCCTCAATTACTTACTTTCTTTGAGTGGGTTTATCGTCCTCCTGAACGCAGCTCGGCCTTCGGCCTCGCCCTTAGTTACTTACTTTCTTCGAGAAGGTTTATTGTCTTCCAGAATGCAGCTCAGCCTGAAGCCTCGCCGTTAGTTACTTACTTTAGTTGAGAAGGTTTATCGTTTACCTTACTTAACGCAGATCGGCCTTAGTTACTTACTTGCTTTCTTTGAAATACGAATTTCACGCGAGCGAAGCCGCGGGCAAAAGCTAGTACTAATAATAAATCTGTAAGGGATGGTCATGAAGTAAGTTACTTTGTTTTATAAAATAATGCGTTTGTAGATGTAAGATACTTAAACTAAATTGACGATTTATAGAAATATTTTCTGTATGTATGTATGTATGTATGTCCTCCATACCTCTTAAACCGATCATCCGAATTTGATGAAACTTAGTACAAGCACATTTTAATATAAGGATAGGCTAAATAAAATTCAGTTGCGGTTACGCTAAGATGTGGCTCTCATACAAACCGAATTCTTCCGCGCGCCGAAATAAAATTATGGTAGCGGGCTTCCTTACTTTCTTCTTTTTAAATACGAATTTCACGCGAGCGAAGCCGCGGGCAAAAGCTAGTCCTTACCTATAATAAAATCCAACGTCTGCTTTCTGTCTGAGTGTCTGAGTGTCTGAGTGTATGTCTGTCTGTCCGCTTATAACTCGAGAACCACTGAACCGATTTTAATAAAAAAAAATCTACGGATAGCTTGATTCTTCCCATCAACTATGGGCTACTTAGTATCACGCTAAATGGCTTATGAGGTTAGCAGTGAAGTCAAATATGAGAGCGGGCGGAGCCGCGGGCATGAAAAATAAAATCCAAAAGTAAAACATTATGGGATTCCCATACAGGAAACGTGTTTTTTTTTTTAGTATAATCTATCGTAAAAACGTTAAAACACACAAGCGTCAAACTTAATGTGATTGAAGTGCTACCTAGTAGGTGGTGTGTTAATTTACATAAAAAAAGATGTTAAGTGGAATAAATATAAACATCCGATTTTTTCAATCCGTTGACTTAGTTGAACGCTTTGGGCTTAACCCAATGATCCCATAGACTCTTCTCTACTCAGTAGAGCATTATGTATAATATTTTAACCTGTGATCGTAATATATAAATAAAAATAAGTAAATTCCATACGCTTACTTATGTACAGCTCAAGGACAAAGTCTAAACCAACCATCTCCGACCATTCTCGAAACAATAAAACACCCCGCATTCTAGTATCCGACGTTTTGTCCAACCGCAATCGAACCCCAGTCTCTTAACAGTTCGAACGCGCGCAGTCGCCGCCCGCTATATTTATCACCTTTGCATTTAAAAGCGTCGAAACATTTACAGCAATAAAACTAAACGCCTCTCTCGACGGGATTCGAACCGGCGGCGTCCCGCGCGGAGCCCGCCTCGCCCTAACCACTGCGCCTTATTGTAAGAAACGTTGCGGTTAGGACGCGTTTAAATTTCCCTGCAAACGGGCGGCGGCAGTGGTGTTTTAACAAGACTGATTTGAGCATACTTCTACAATATAATGAAAGGGTCTAATACATTTTTCAAAAAGAACCAGTTTTGTACATATTTCAGCCTGCCTATTACCATATCCCCACTGCATTTCTCCCCGTGCATGTAGTATAAAATACGACTAAGGATGGACTGGCCGCCCTCTCACCTTGGTCTTTCCACCGAGTCATGCAGCAGGTGGATCTTCGTGCCTTACGTTTTTTTTTATGGAAAGCGCGACATGTGGCGCTGCCTCACCTATAAGGTGTCTAACGACGATCATGGACATTCGGTCGAACGCGGGGGTTGCGAATGCCATGCCGGCCTGACAGGTGCCTATTCACGCCACTCTTGAAGGATTTGTGCAAACGGAGCTTATTTTTCAAGCCGTTTTAACAAACATTCAAGTGTTCGTTGAGTGGTAAAATATATCTTGGTTTAGCTATATCTGTGGTGAAAGCGAATGCAGCATTATGGAAACTTGACACGTTTGGCTACATGACCTACTACATCCGTGATGTCAGCCCATAATGGGTGAGCTGGAAGAGATTGGCATAGGGCAATAATCTCACCCATTGGATGAAGGAAAGAAAAATAAAGTATATACTTACCTATAAATTTTATATTCTTATCTATATTTTTCTTCAAAATTTGTATTTATTTATTGTTTCTTTAGTTAATCGCTAGTTTTATTTTTACTCTGTGTTTTGTTTTATTGTTTTTGCCTTTTTTTCATCCAATAAACGGTTATATTATTATATTATAACACCTTGGTGAACTAGGTGCCGTGTCAGTGGCTTCCCTTCGGTCGTGCCGGCTGGACGTTTAGCATTTATTTATTAGACAGGCGCATTTTGAAGTTCTGCGAATTGTCGCGGAAGTACGCCCAAGATGATCGGCCGTGTCGCGGTAATCAAAGCGTGTTCTAACTTCTGACAGGCGGCGGCGGCCACCTCCCGAATATCGCTCGCCGCGTCTGTCAGCGCCGAGCGGAACTCTCGTCCAGATACCGCTCTGGCGCATCAATCAAGTGCTTCCCACTACTCAATCCGGGAGCACAAATAGAGCGGCGCGGTCGAATAAAAGAGATGTGTCTGCGTGCCTTTCGGACATTAGCGTGCCCCGGGGCAGCGCTTTTCAAACTTTCGATTGTTTTTAGGTTTCCGTATTCGTACGCAAGCCTATTAACGTATTACCACCGTAATGGTGGTCGGTTGGAATTTTCACAGAATATGTCGCATATCCTAGCAAATAATAAAAATAAACAAAAAGTTAAAAATTAAGGAGTGGTCATTGTTTTACTGTGGGTGAGGCTGACCGTGTTTCGGATTCCACGTAAAACTGTAGGTCCCTTCCCTTCTTACCTTACTAAGTGGTAGGGTTTATCCCGCCCGGGTTGGTACCACCGTACTGAGCGAAATGTCGGTCGAAACGGCTGTGTAAATAGTACGTATTTTCCGTCCAGTTCAGTGTAGCCGGCACGACCGAAGGGAAGCACTGATGTGGCACCAAGTTCACCCGGTGTTATGGGCCGACATCGCGGATGTTGTAGGTGATGTAGCCAACCCTGTCAGTTTCCATAAAAAAAAAACTTGAAAAGTGGTACTAGGTGGTAGGGTTTATCCCGTCCCGGGTTGGTACCACCGCACTGAGCGAAACGTCGGTCGAAACGGCTATGTAAATAGTTCGTGTTTTCCGTCCAGTTCAGTGTAGCCGACATGAAACGAAGGGAAGCACTAACATGACACCTAGCTCACCCGGTGTTATGGGCTGACATCACGGCTGTGATGAGGTGATGTAGCCAACCGTTTCAGGTTCCATGAAAAAAAAGTATTTTGTTTTTTCTCTGCTGCGTAAAAATACAAACGTGAAACTCTAAAGTACAACAAGAAATAATTAATAAAAAGGGCAAATACATGGTGGTACAGAAAACTCGGTGCACGAGTCCAACTCGGAATTTTAAATAGGCACACGTGTCAAATTGCTAAATGCACATAAATGTTACCCTGCTTAGTTTCTTGCCGGTTCTTCTTCGTGGGTGTAATCGAATCGGGTAGAACAAATTGTGACAAGTTCGAGTTCAGTCTAACTGCCACATGAATGATCAATAAACAATAAAATACAATACAAATCTATAAACACCTTGAGCTCCCCTATTGTAATTAATTTGTATCGTAGATTATTCAATGTACTTTTACAAGAATCTGTGTCCAATAAAGAATATATGCATACGTTTGGGAACATAGTCCTGGATCACATCGCTAGCTCAGCTGTGGAGTCTGAGAAAGCACGACGCTGCTTGCTACTGAAGAGATAGGACAATGACATCCACAAACCAGTTCTAAAAGATCATGTCCTATTTCGATTTGAAAAAGTAATATACCTAATTCGAGCAATTTCTCTCTACTTCCACAAAACCAAAAGGAGGGTAGCCTGTTGTCTCTTGTTACTTTAGTGACTAAAGTTTGGTCTATGGCTCCTGGTGGACATATTGAAACAAATAATCTATGGAGGTCTCTAGATTCGATTTCAGTTTGAGAACCGCTGCCGCCTTCATCTATTCACATTGGTGATGTATTAATATTCTATGTCGTTAGCAGACCACCTAATTACCTGGTGGATCACTCCTCACCACTCATATATTCCGTTTCTTATGTTTATCTATTTCAGATGACTTCTCCGCTGCTCTATCGTTCCGCATTAAGACTTGTGTGTGGGCGCTCGTTGTCATCAGAGCGGACGGAATGTGGAAGCTGTTTGAATGGGGTAATTGGCATCAGATGCCCGAGATTTGGGCGGTCAAATTTTAGAGTTTATATACCTACATCCTTTAAAGTTTGAAATTTCTCCGTGTCTGATCAAGACGCGAGTATATGCAAACATGAGAGTTTGATAGTTTGGGAAATGTGCGTTTGTTTCTTTTTTTTTTTAAGGGTTTCGTTTCCATATGGAAGCTTATTACTATTAATAATATTCTATATATATTTAGTAATTTATATGTATTAACACATGTATGGCTTGTATTTTACTAGCATGCACTTATATGTATTGTTAATAAGTATTCTTGTTATTATTTTATCTTCAATTCTCACGCTCAAGTCTTTTGCTCCTACTTACGTTCCACTATATTATTGAATCTCAAACATCCAAAGGTTGACTGTAAGAAATCTCTGTAAGGGATAAGTCCGCCTTTGCACCTTATGTACATTTTCTAATGTATTTGTTACTGTTTAATGTTTACTGGAGCAATAAAGAATTTTCTATCTATCTATCTATCTATCTACTAAGACTACGCCGTCTGTCTGTCTGTACGTCCGTCCGTCCTATGGCTGTATCTTTTGAACCGTAACAGGTAGCCGGCCGTAGTCGGGTAAATAGGTACTTTATATTATACTAGCTTTTTCCCGCGGCTTCGCTTGCGTGAAATTCGTAGTTAAAAAGAAGAAAGTAAGTAAGTATGAAAGAGGGCCGATTTCGGCGCGCGGAACAATTCGGTTTGTATGAGAGCCACATCTTAGCGTAACCGGAACAGAATTTTATTTAGCCCCAAGTCTAGTGTCACGTATAGTTAAATGTGCTTGTACTTAGTTTCATCGAATTCGGATGATCGGTTTAAGAGTTAAGGAGGAACATACATGCATACAGAAAAGATTCTAAAAATCGTCAATTTAGTTTAAGTATCATACACAGAGTCCAGAAACTCAGTATCTCATAAAACAAAGTAACTTCATGATCATCCCTTACAGATTATATTAATATTATAATGTAATATTTATATTCCGAATACTTTGCTGAACGTTGTGGTCGGTGTTGTACTGTTACCAGAATACTTTGCAGCACAACACACGATTACTCTGGTTAACCCGATTGTTGGGATACAGCGTGTGGTGTGTATGTGTGTGTGTTCTATTGTGGACGAATTCTCCGGTCAAGTGTGAACTATGTATTGTATATAACTCAGTGACCCCGCTCAGCTAAGCGGGTGCGCCGCCGCGCCGCCGCCGCATTCAAAGGCATACCGGGAAAAGGCGCCGATAACTAGCGTATCCGTGAGAAACGCATACAACGTTTCCTTGCGCGCCGGACGCGGCGGCGGAGTCGCATTGTATAGTAGATTCGTACGCCATCTATCGATAAATATTTAGTACGAGACTAAAAAGTGTATGCGCGCCAACATCTACCGAAAACAGTATGAAGCAGCGCTGACCATGACATGGCGATACGGAACCCTCGGTGCGCCTGTTCGATTCGCACTTGGCCGGTGTTTTATTGAAAGCGCGACACATCGCGCCGATACCGACACCCATAACGTGTTTTTCGTCCAATCTTTCTATTTACCTTTTCAGGCTATATACCTTTTTTTTTGTAATTCCGTATGGGTGGCTAACTCGGAGGGGCCAATTCGCATGCTCCGACCAGCCAATATCAGCTCCGAGAAGGTAGGTGACATACCGCAGACTTTTCCTGGATTGCTGGCTATACTGGACTAGAGGAGAACACAACCGAAGCTGCTATATGGCCATCTTACATCCAGTACGGTGGTACCAACCCAGTCGGCTACATTTTGAGCCTACCACCTAGTAAGGGGCAAGGAAAGGGACCTACAGTTTTACACCGGTTCCAAACGGTGAAGCCGCAGGTGTAGGTATGCACGTAATTTTTGTCGTCAGAAAAAACTCATTGGTACAAGCTGACCGGATTCGAACCTCGGACCTCTCGCAAGAGAAGCCGATGCCCAGACCACTCGGCCACCCGCCGCTTATTGTCTTCAGAGGTTAATACGTATGGTATGGTATGGTAAGCTATTTATTTGGTCTTTTTGGTATATTTATACACTTAGACAGGTCAGATTGTATAAACAAATTTCTTATTTTTCTATTTCGATCCAAGCAAAAATAGGCCATCGTCACAACATAGAAAATTTAAAATGCACAAAATATTTAAATACTACAAGTGTAACACATTAAAATCAAACATATGTAATTTTACAAAAAGGTCAAAAGAAATTGTCAATAGAACAACAAAGTTAAGATAAAACATTAAAATAAAATCAATCATGTCAAAAAATTACAATCAATATCAGAAATAAAAAAAAAACTATTATGAATATATAAAAAAATTTCATACTTATTAAATAACAATTTCAAGTCATTAAAAATATAATCGGTCAAATAAAACAAAACAATAAAAACATTAATAATTAAACCATTTTAAGTGCATTTGTCGCGACGAGTCAAGTAATATTAAAAAATAAGAACAATATTTACAAAACAATTTTATATATAAGGTCTTTCAAAATTAGTTGAGAGTACGCTAAGGGGGGGTTCTGTATCGGAAATAGATCACTTTTGAAGAAGAAAAAAAATTTTTTTTTACAAAAAAAAATAAATTTAATGTAAAATGTAAAAAAAATAATTTTGGAATCGTTTCCGTTTCATGCCAGGAACAAAAACGTCTTCCAACACATAGATCTCTTTCTTTCAGAAAATGTGAAAAACCACAATTTTAGTTTTATTAGTATGGAATAGAAAGAATTTGATTTTTTTTACCAACTTACATGTGTTAGATCATAATGGTGAAGAAGACTTTTTTGTTACTGTTATGAAACTGAATCGATTAGGCTATAAAAATCAACCACCTATTTTTTTATTTAAATACATAAAAAAATATTTTACATAAAAAAAAAGCCCAAGGTCCAAAAATTTTTATATAGTTTTTACTCCCTATATGATACAGAACCCCCCCTTAGCGTACTATGAACTAATTTTGAAAGACCTTATATATAGGTATGTATTGCTAGCTTTGGTCGCCGCCCGCCCACACGAGACGCGTAGGGCGGGATTCTGGGCGGGACGACTGTTGGAGGGCGGATCGCGTTCCGCATAATATATTGCAAACACGGAAGGCCGGAAAGGAAAAACTTACCTGTTGAATTATCATCGACCAAAAAAGGCAAATTATTTCGTTTCATCTGCCTTTATAATTGTTGTTGTTGTTTATAATTGTTTATAGTTAGATCGAAAATAAATATTCCAGTTTTGGGCCAAATTGTAGTATATGCATTAGATACTGAAAACCGTGTGCTTTTGTTGAAAATTAATATAGTCGTCACAAAACAAAAACAAAAAATAGAAAACTACTTAATTGCACAGAATTCACAAAAAGGATATATCCTCGAATTTTAATTTTAAGTATTTTGCTTAGATATATTTAATACTAGCTTTTGCCCGCGGCTGCGCTCGCGTGAAATTCGTATTTAAAAAGAAGAAAAGGTCGAGCTGCGTTCCTGCGCTACCTTTATTTCGGCACGTGGAATAATTCGGTTTGTATGAGAGCCACATCTTAGCGTAACCGGAATAGAATATTATTTAGCCTATCCTGTGTCGCGTATAGTTAAATGTGCTTGTACTAAGTTTCATTGAATTCGGATGATCGGTTTAAGAGTTATGGAGGAACATACATACATACATACAGAAAAGATTTCTAATATCGAGAGCTGCCCACCAGCCGCTCAATGTAACAAATAATATGACTTACGAACATATGACCCGTGACTCCATGGCGCCACGTATGTCACACACAATCAACATACCCAGCCCAGTGACACCATAGATGCCACACAATATGACAACATCAAATTAAAAGATTAGAGAGTGGATGTCGCCTCCGCGTCTATTGTCAATGTGAATGGACTCGTTTAATACACTCCTCCAATGAATGGAGGTGTAATGCGTCGCCGCCGCGCCTGCGCAGGCGTGTGGGCGCGGCGCGACCCACCGGAAGAAACATATCGATACGGACGATAACCATAACCGATCACTTATCGATCTTGGATTAGGGGCAATGCGTTGAGCGAAAATGCACTTCATTACCTGGGCCATTGGGGCGTTTTTGTAGCGATATAATCTCTGTTTAGCTATGATTAAATTAACGAATATAGTCATTGGCTTATATTTATTCTGTGACAATGTCTAGGTGGCGACAGAAATGTGGACAACATTTGAAATAATATAGAAATAAAACTGTAGATTTTAGCAGCATTTCAGATAGCCTTACCTAGTGCTTGGAGCGAGACTTGAAGCGCGTTCAAATGCCTATCCTTGTCTGTTTCATATTGTTGGATAGAGACAGATTCCTCGCCAGAGCGTTCGTAGCTCTCAGTGTAGGGAAAGCAAACTAATTTGTTTTTAAACTTTTATCTGCCATAACTGATTAAATGGCCAAGCGAGGATCGCACTGGCACGACGACGCGACGGTCCTACGGTGCCCGGACGCATCTATAAGCATCGACATATAACTAGGGCCTTTCCATACATTCCTGAAAAAGTATGTTCTCGACCAAATGATCTTATAAGTTGCTTATAAGCCAGCAATCCAGGGAAGTCTCCGGTATGGCACCTACCTTCTCGGAGGTGATATTGGCTGGTCGGAGTTGGTCGGAGGAGTATCCGTCGCACGGTATTACTAAGCCTACACCGTCTGTCTGTCTGTCTGTCCGTCTGTCCGAGGACTGTATCTCTTGAACCGTAATAGGTAGCCCGTTTAAATTTTCACAGAGTATGTGTTATTTATTATGGTCGATATAACAACAAATAATAAAAATAAGAAAAAGTAAAAAAATCGCGGGGTTCCCCATACAAGAAACTAAAAAGTGTATGCGCGCCATCTACCGGAAAGAGTATGAAGCATTTTTACTAATCCATAGATGGCGTGAGTGGCGCTGACTATGACATGGCGATACGGAACCCCCGGTGCGCGAGTTCGACTCGCACTTGGCCGGTTTTTTATTTATTTGTATGTAGGTACCTATCCTGCATCTCCATTAATAAAATTGTGTTTGTTTGTACCTACTTATGGTGCGGTGTCGCTGCTGTCCCCCGAGACAGATTATGCTAATAAGACATTGTTCCCAACACTTTCATTTGTTGTATCTTCAATCTCCGAGGTCGGAGAACCTCGTCTCCTGTCCCCAAAAAGTTTCTGTTTGTTTTTAGTTTGGTTTTTTTTACTATGTGTGCCTTTTTAAAATTGTTTATTAAATTAAATACCAATAAAAATATATTATTTATCTATTAAATAAAAAAAAATCAGCCATCTCCGCCGACTCCCCCACCGTACCCAAAACACTAGCCGCGTTGCCCCTTTGAATCTCCAGCCCTATTCGCTGGCGATAGCAATAAAAAAAATCCTTAGATATAAAAAAAAATTGGCGCGGCGGTCGCCCAACTTTTCTATTAACAACTTTCCGAGCTGATCAGTAAAGCATTTTGCGTCGGGCGACCACACGCCAAGGGTTTCCACGGCGAAAGCTAAAAACTCAAAGGAGCAACACAGGGTAGAATATTTAAATACCTAAATGTAAATATTTATTTAAGTGATTAAGGTAACACTCAGCGGAGTAATGCCGCAAGTGTTCTAGGAACTTTCAAAAGCAGCCCTTTTTACCCGACTACGGGGAAGCCTGAAGAATGTGTTTTGATAGTTATTTTCATATTTCGTAGGTAGTTTTTAGTTATTTAGTGGTTTTTATTAGTTAGATAGATAGATGGATAGCCAGAAAATTCTTCATTGCTCCACAAAGAAAAACAGTGCATAGTTAGTCATATGAGGCGCAAAGGCGGACTTATCCCTTAAAAATATTTCTTCTATTTCAACCTTTGTATGTTCGAGACGTGTATTTATTTTTATATAATGAATGTAGGATAGCACCAATAATATATAGGTAAATTCGTACTTATTCAAAAAGCACGCGCGCTCGGTCTCCTTCTAAGTCAGGACATGAGGTATACCTAAATCACGAAGGGCGGTCGAGCGCCGCGTTCTATTGGCCGTCGCTCGGGTCGCTTCCTCCCCGACTGTGCCCGCTTCGTTCTGCAGACACTCGATTTTTGGCGCACACGTTGGTGCACACACTTATAGTACCGTGTGGGGCCGGTACTTAAAAAGAATAGCCCCACTTCATCTCTCCCCATGCATGTCATAAAAGGCGACTAAGGGATAAGGACAAGATGCCGTGCTAAAGGGCGACAGGCTCGCCACCTCTCACCTTGGCACGGTACTTCCACCGAGTCATGCAGCAGATGGGTCTTCGTGCCTTACTTGCTGCTTGATAAATTGAATCTTGTTCGAATACTTTGCGAAACGTGGTGGTCGGTGTTGTGCTGTAATATACCAGAGTTCTTGCAGCACAACACCGATTACGCTGCTTACCCCGATGGTCGGGATTGGGCGTGTGTGATATGTAAATGTACGTTTTTCAATATTACAAAGACGCTATGTCGCGTCTTGAGGCTCAATAGTCCGTGTCACTAATCACAATCAAGGGAGTACAATAGCTACTAGATAGAGATGGCTGCAGGAAGGAGTTCGGCTGTGTGTTGAATAGTGTGCGTGGGCGCAGGTTAAGTAAGATGGCGCCACGGGGGTGCGTGCACAGAGAAACAGCATCGCCATACATTACATGAAGTTGAGCTTGTTACCAACATATGGTCGGCATGCAGTACATTTGTAGCTAGAAAAGTGTTTTAGAGACTGACAGCTCGTGATAGCTCATTTCCCTTGCCCCTTACTAGGTGGTAGGCTCAAATTGTAGCCGACTGGGTTGATACCACCGTACTGGATGTAAGATGGCCGCATAGCAGCCTCGGTTGTGTTCTCCTCTAGTCCAGTATAGACAGCAATCCAGAGGAGTCTCCGTTATGGCACCTACCTTCTCGGAGGTGATATTGGCTGGTCGGAGCATGCGCTTTGGCCCCTCAGACTCAGCCACCCATACCGGATTACATAAAAAAAAATTGACACAAATTATTCGATACTTTAACTACTAGTACTGTGTGTATCAATATTATACCTAAATAGTCGTCAGAGTGTCAAAATTTAATAACTAAACTTATAAAAGTCGAAATATAATATGTGTAGATACTTTTTAATTTAATGTGTACAAAATATATAAAAGCTGAAACCAAATATTGGTGTGAATAAAACTATTCAGTGCGATATTATCAATAAACGTTTATGGCTTTCGTACACCAATTTAATGAAGACTTTTGAATTACAAAACTTATAAATAACACCCCTCCGTTTCTTTCGTCGGGGGTTAAAAAATTATTAACGCTGAAGTTGAACATAAACATTTTTAATACAAGAATAAAAAATGTATAAATGGTTATTATAAAAAAGATTACTAAGAAAATAATGTTGCTCCACAAAGCTGAACCACCTATGAGGTGTTGAACGACGCCCATGGACGGTCCCTGACAGGTGCCTATTGACACCTCTCTTGAAGGACTAGAGACTGTACTTGTGGGGAAATATGTGGGCAGGGAGAGCGTTCCAGAGTTAGTCGGTTCTGTGGGCGGAAGGATCATGTGATGTCATGTGAGTGTTTCTCTTTGGTCGATGCCGCTTCTGAGTTATTAATTGTCATGGTTGGCGCCTGCGCTCTCGCTACCGCCATTGTGCTGTCGAGACGTCCGCGAGCTGTCAATAGAAACCGCACTGAATACTTTTGTGCCACCTAACCTAACGCTAAGGGTCAGGTTGAGAACTGAGGACGGTTAGGATAACATTGAAATATTTGCCTATACGAGTAGTTAGTTATACCTGTGGTTATTACTAGTCCAGTACCCGGCAGGAAATAGTTGAGATAGAGACAATCCGGCTGTAGAGCGTCGTCTCTGTCGCACGAACTCGCACGTCTCTGTGCAACAGGGACGAAGCCATGCTCTATAACCGGATTGTCTCTTTCTAATGTTCGATGTTCATTATTATTTAACGCCGTGTACCTACTGTACATACGTACTAGTTAATTATTCAAGATTTCAAAACTCAACCGAACTAGTTTCAATTCAAACCCCAGGAAGTACTTTCTTTCTAACCGAGTAGTGGACTCCTGTAATAAATTACCCCAAGAAGTGATAAGTGCTATCTCATTGAACGGTTTCAAACACCAGTTGGACAAACACTTTATTAATAGTAGAGAAATAAAAAACCGTGTGGGGCCGGTACTGTACCGTGTGGGGCCGGTACTGTACCGTGTGGGGCCGGTACTTAAAAAGAATATCCCCACTGCATCTCTCCCCATGCATGTCGTAAAAGGCGACTAAGGGATAAGGACAAGATGCCGTGCTGAAGGGCGACAGGCTCGCCACCTCTCACCTTGGCACGGTACTTCCACCGACTCATGCAGCAGGTGGGTCTTCGTGCCTTACTTGCTGCTTGATCGATTTAATCTTGTTCGAATACTTTGCGAAACGTGGTAGTCGGTGTTGTGCTGTAATTGACCAGAGTTCTTGCAGCACAACACCGATTACTCTGCTTACCCCGATTGTCGGGATTCAGCGTGTGTGATATGTATGTATGTAGAAATAAAAAATATATGCATAAATAAATAAATAAAAACATTTAAGGAAACTAAGTAAAAAAGAAGATTAAAAATTATGAAATAAAATAACAAACAAATACAAGTGAGAATCAAGTGCACTCAACATAAAAAGTACACGCATCAGCTTAAAGCTGCCAGTGTATACTACAACAATAATAATAATATAATAACTATATAAAATAAAAAAAAAAGTGAAATGAAAGATATAAAATAATATTAATACATATATATTTAGAATTTGTTGCGTTTGCTCTTGAAACCCTCGGTCCGTGGAGGAGTGAAGAAGCCAAAAGCTTCTTGAAAAGACTTGACCCTCCGCTGGTGGACGCAACTGGCGTCACACAATCAAGGGTCTACTTTATTCAAAGGGTAAGCCTTGCCGTCCAGCTGGGTAATGCCGCAAGTGTTCGGGGAACTTTTGAAAACGCCCCTTTTTTATCGTTATTTTAATGTTTGTTAGGTAGGTTTTAATTCTTTCGATATTTGTAAAACTTTTTTTTATATTTTCTTGAGTAAACTTATCAATGAAAAAAAAAATTTTTTTATACGTAAAGATAAAGAGTATTTAACAAAGAACTGAAAGTTGCCATCATAAGACACCCTTGAATTTAACAGTCGCACGTTGGAAGCCTGCGCTTGATCACAACCAATTTTCCCAAACGGCCGTAAAACTGAACTCGGACAAAACAACAAATCTCCACAATTTCGAAGCAACAAATGCCAATAATTACGTTCGCATTATGAAAATGTTTTAAAGGGGGATTTAATACGAGTAGCTCGAGGGCTGGAGTTGAGGGTCCGAACCGGCAACATTGTGCCTGTGCGGACAATGCGGGCATTTTGTTCCTATAGCTGGAGAATTATCGGCGAATAAATTTCAAAGGCTTCTTTCTGTCATTTTATGATGGGCGTTCTCTGTGTCTCGTTCGCTCTTGCCTTATCTCTTATTCGCATATATGTTCCGATGCTCGCGCCTATTATATTAGTGTTTTACTGCTCTGCTGCGCAGTGATGTGAGCCGATTGTAATGTCGATAAAAAAATTTATGGTTACAAAATATCGACTTCGTATCTTTTTTTTTACAGCAACATCCGTGATGTCAACCCATAACACCGGGTGTACTTGGTGTCACGTCAGTGCTTCCCTTCGGTCGTGCCGGCTACACTGAACTGGACGGAAAACAAACTATTTACATAACCGTTTCGACCGACTTTTCATTCAGTGCGGTGGTACCAACCCGGGCGGGTTAAACCCTGCCACCTATAGTAATATAAGAAGGGATAACGTATCTGGTTTATCGCTTGTAAATATCGAAATATTCTACTAAGCACCAGGCGAGAACCTTAACTAAACGCGCCAAATGGAACCGTGATACAACCGGATAGAATAAATTGTGACAAGTTCGAGTGCAGTCTTACTGCCATAAGAGTGCTCAGTAAACAACAAACAACGGAACTAAATCACACATGTCCGCATTAACTTTTTTTACAGGAGAACCAAAAAACTAATAACTTTAAATGTGTGTCATTTTGATGCAATTTTTTCCAATCCAATGATTATTCTATTTCATTTGTGTGATTATGATCGCAAGTTTAGAGTTTGATATACAAAATGCGACTTTGTACTAGGATATGTGTGATTCTGATGCAAACCTTGGATTTCTAGCGGTTATACAAGAGCGATTAGTGTAATTTTGAACACTATAAAACTACTATTCGATAGGTTTCAGACTAAAGATGCCGAATCGATAAAGAAAACACTGACGGAAAAAAGTGGATATGTGTGATTTTCTTCCGTTGCTCCTTAACAATATCGATATCGACATTATTGACTTTGCCATGGTTGTCTCGATATTTGCATCTCTGTCGCCGTCTTCTTACGCCAGCGTCGTCGGTGCGAGCGGTGTCGTTGCCCCGCGCGCCGGTAATATCGGTAATTGTTTCAGCCGGAATGTTGCCCGTCGTTAAACCGCGCTGCCCTTTCCATTAGGGTTGCCAGATCGACAGACCAGATCCTGGCTGGTTTTCGACCGTGTGGGGCCGTACTTAAAAATAATAGCCCCACTGCATCTTTCCCCGTGCATGTCGGAAAAGGCGACTGGCATAAGGATAATTCCCTTGTCCCTTGCCAGGTAGGCTTAAGTTGTAGCCGACTGGGTTGGTAACACCGTACTGGATGTAAGATGAGCTCATAGCAGCCTCGGTTGTGTTCTCCTCTAGTCCAGTAATTGCCAGCAATCCAGGGAAGTCTCCGGTATGGCACCTAACTTCTCGGAGGTAATATTGGCTGGTCCGAGCATGTGTTTTGGCCTCCCACCCATACCGGATTACATAAAAAAAAATTCCGTGCTAAAGGGCGACAGACTTGCCACAGCAAGTCGGGATACAGCGTGTCATATGTATGTATGTCTCGTGGATTCTGACGAGACGGTCGCTGTTGTCCCAAAGGTTGAAAGTTGCCCAGCGAGCAATGGAGCGAGCCGTGCTGGCAATATCGCTGCATGATATGGTGCGTAACGCGCCGCATCAAAGTAGTCGTATGAAGTTTATTGTACTTTGTATAATTTCATCCATAGGTAGGTAACCTACGCTTGGATGTCACAATGTTTCTTCAAGTGGCAGTGGGCTGGTTTTCCTAACACTGGCGGCCGTGGACAGGAAAACGGAGCGTGGGAAGACCACCCGCCAGGTGGGACGACGACATCAAGTACGGAGGCGGAAAGCAGTGCGGTTCCGTACCGCTGAAGGCCGGGAGGACTGGAGGAAAATTGGAGAGGCGTATGTCCAGCAGTGGACGCTTACACGCTGACTGACTGACTGACTGAATAACTAGTACCTACATACAGCCGTGATGTCAGCTCATCCCACCTGGCTCCTGTCGCAACTAGTTGCCATGCTAGTGCTTCCCTTTGATCGTGCGACTTGTGTCGGGCCTATGTCGCTCTATCTGTTCAAAGTTAGTACTTATTTATGAAAAAAATATGGGACACACTATATCCTAAACCCCACATCTATTAATATTTTCTTCGAACGGTACCCAGTGTAAGGTTATTATTTATATATTATAGCTATACCATCGTGCAGACTTCCTCTGACATATTCTATTTTTTTTTATCATTTCGTCTGGACTGGTCTGAAATGGTTTGCAATACCTAAAACGTACCTAATATATCTGAATAACTAGATCCTAAATAAACACTTTTGATTTTTTCTGCCACTTGGCAACCCTGCACATACGTCATCTGCGTCTGCGCAGACTTCATTACCTATCATTTGCGTATTCGTGCGAGTATTGCCTCTCCACGTGAGCTTCGTGATAGCAAGCTTAATTATTTTTCATTTACTTCGTCCCCAACATAGTCAGTCTGCATAGTGATGCAAGCTCACCAAAAATCTTCACTTACTCGCATAATACAAAAAGTTTGACTGGTAGAAATCACTTATAGTCATACTCATAAGTCCGCCTTTGCACGCTCTTGTTCTTTTGTTTATCTATATTAAATATTTGTCTTTTTCTTCTGTATGTTTTCTTCGTGTATCATTGCTGATGTAATGTTTTGGTCTGCAATAATTACTAGGTATAGTGCCAACAGGAAGTTATGATGCGTGGGAAATATGTGCAACTGTCTGCATTCCTAAGAAGGAACGTGAACTTTCGGTCGAAAGTTTGTCGATAATTGTATAACGTAATAACCTAATTATCGACAAACTTTCGATCGAAAGTTCACATCCCTTCTTACGAATGCAGACAGTTGCGCATATGTGCCACGCATCATAACTTCCTGGTGGCGCAATATATTCTATCATACTTTTACCTATCTGTCATTATACAAATCTGCCAAACTGACTATAATATATTTTAATTTCATTCCCGCGATTCAGCCGACACGTTAACTGGGCCCACATCTGAAATAGATGCAAAATTTATCGTCTCTAGTTGCATATACCTATATTATATCTGCGTGTGCGCAGGACATCAATGTTGCCATTTTACTGCGACAAGCGAGTCGCATGATCGTAAAGACAGCAATAGCTCGATCGACGTCTCATCCAACGATATGCTGGCCCCGCTTCGAACGGTCAATATTTTCATCAGTAGATACACCTGTACTGTCAGTAGGTACCTATTCATTATCAATCGCAAGTATCAATCGTGTGAATCATATATTGATGTGGTGATTGATTAAATGCAGGCGAGAGCCGTCAGTATTACATACATACATACATATAAAACACACGCTGTATCCCGACAATCGGGGTATTTTCGGTAAACCATACGAGACAACATTTATATAACTGTATGTTCTGTTTTTTTTTTATTTTATACACTGTAGTTTCGTATATAGCTTATAGTTTATTTCGGCGCGCGGAACGATTCGGTTTCTATGAGAGAGAGCCACATTTATGGTATTTATGGTAAATTTAATTTAGCCTATCCTGTGTCACGTATAGTTAAATGTGCTTGTACTAAGTTTCATCGAATTCGGACGATAGGTTTAAGAGTTATGGAGGAACATATATACAGAATAACATACATACATACAGAAAACATTTCTAAAAAAAATCGTAAATTTAGTTTATACATAGAGTTAGTTTAGTATCATATATAGGGTGTTACGATGACCATGTCATTAACTTCGGGAGGGTTACATAGACAGTCAAATAAACACGTTACGCAAAAAAAAAAAAAAAAGTTTATAGTATTACTTTTCGAGAAATTTAACAAAACATGTTAGCTACCTAAACATTAACCTGTGTGTAACAGTAGGTAACTTGCATTGTACGGGGTCAATGACCGTACTATGTTCAAACTCTCCTTTGAGCAGTTCCTCCTTTGAAAAGTTCTCCTTTGAGCATTATTTTCAGTCGCTCCATCTCGGAAGGCGTGTTTCCTCAAAAATGGAAAGAAGCGTTTGTGGTGCCTATCCATAAGAACGGGCCCAGACAATGTGTTGAGAATTACAGGCCCGTGTCTATCCTGTCAGTGTTTAGCAAAGTTTTCGAGCGCGATTTACCCACTAATTTCTTCAAGCATCTCGTCGGCGCAACACGGCTTTATGCGCGGGCGTTCTGTAGTATCTAACCTAGCCGTGTTCATTGACTACGTTTCGATGAAGTTGGATAAGCGGGTGCAAGTCGATGCCGTTTACACTGACTACGCTAAATGCTTTGACAGGATAGACCATGGAATCCTGGTTCGGAAGCTCGGGGAACTGGGTATCCACGGGTGTCTTCTGAGGTGGATCGAGTCATACTTGAGGAACAGGTCTCAGGCGGTGAAGACGGGTGCGTATAGGTCAGAGTTCGTCGAAATACCGTCCGGAGTGCCTCAGGGTTCACATCTCGGCCCGCTCTTCTTTAACGCCTACCTCTACGACGTCGTTAAATGTTTCCATTGGGCCCTGTTCCTGCTGTATGCTGATGACAAAAAAGTATACATGGCGATTGAGAACCAATCCGACTGTATTAAGTTACAGGAAGACCTTGATAGATTGTCACTCTACTGTTCACTCAATCGCCTAGACTTGAATATTAAGAAATGTCAAGTCATCACATTCAGCAGGAATAGGAAGCAGGTGAATAACGTATACAATTTGAATAATGAGCCCATACCACGAACCGACGTCGTTAGGGACTTGGGCGTAATGCTCGACTCGAAGCTTGTCTTCGACAAGCACTACGAGCACATAGTCTCAAAGGCATATAAAATGTTGGGATTCCTCATGCGCACGTGCAAACCATTTACCAATCTTGCAACATTCAAAATCGTTTACTTCGCGTACGTTCGGAGTGTGTTGGAGTTTGCGTGTCAGATATGGTCACCATCATACGTGACACATGTGCGGCGTATTGAAGGAATTCAACGTAAGTTCATTAGATACATGAACTTTCGTTCCAAACTGTCCTTTGCAGACTATGAAGAAGCAGCGGTTCACTATAAACTGCTGACCCTTGAGCAGAGGAGGTCCGCAGCTGACATGAAGTTTTTGTTCAATATTATTAACCACAACATTGACTGCCCGGACCTCCTCGCTCGCATATCTTTGCGGGTGGCTCCAACGTGCACCCGGCGTCCTCGACTGTTCCAGCCTCCCTTGTGCAACACGAACTCCGCTAGGAATTCGACAATGAATCGGTGTATGGATGCCTACAATCTCACCTTTTGGGAGATAGATATATTTCACGACACCGAGACCTCTTTCATAAAGGAAGTGAATAGAATTATAGGGGGAAAAGAAAACAAAGCTTCTCACTGATTTAAGCGGATATAGGTAACAGTAGCAGGCGCAACTCACACACACATGTATATCACAATACACACATACACACACACACTCACACACACCCTCAGACATATCATCGCAAATAATCCTCTCACACACCCTCACCACACATGCACGGCGAATTGTATTTATTTGTTTATGAGTAAGGAGATTTTATTGAAATTTGTAATTCACAGATTATCATTGTTTTAATTTAATGTAGTTTTTTATAAATTTTCATTCACTGTTTCTTATTTTCTTATTTATTAATAATCGAATTTTAACTTTTAACTTTTGACTTGATACTTAGACTTTTAATTTTGTAATTAATTTCAATTTTATTTTATTTTATTTTAAATTTATTTAATCTTTTAATTTTGTAATTTTCTATCGTTTTTATTTACCATGTTTTATCAAATGCATGTAAACCGGAGGAATTCTATTCTTGGCTATTAAGTTTTATATTGTTCATTTTTAAATTTGTTGGATTAATATAAGCTGTGGAATTCTCTAATATATAAATAAATAAATAAATAAATAAACGCAGAACAGCTGTTTGTTGTAAGTAAGTCACAAGGTCACCGTGATTGGTTTTTACTCTACTTATTTGATTTTATTTTTTTGTTAGGAGAAAAAATGCTCCTATAAACATATGTTTTTTTCTTACGTAAAGTGTTTATTATAGTGTGTATGTAACCCTCCCGAAGTTAATGACATGGTCAGCGAAACACCTTATATAGAGTCTACATACGCAGTACGCAGTATCTCATAAAACAAAGTAACTTTCTCCATGACCATCCCTTACAGATTTCTTATTAGTATATTGATATTGATATTTTAGACTATGTATTTGAAAATTATCGAAGTCAGTCCTACTTGCCGGTTGATTGACAGATAACAGTTTAACACTACCATATGAAAATCACTAGTTATTTTTGTACTTTACGTAGTCACTTTTTTTTTGTGCTGAGATGCTGGTATACCTATCTCTATCTGTAGAAACTACCGCATCTACTCCACAAACTGAATGCCGCCTTGAAGAGGTTCGGGCGGGCGAAGGCAAGAGTTGTAAATCAAGTTTACTGCCTTTAATTACGTACCTATTTCTTAATATTAATGCAGTACGTCTACCTACCTCCTCGAGCGAATGCTGAGAGGGAGTTGTTTCGCGCGAATATGGGCTTCATAATGGGCATATATAAATATCAAATATCGTTTCATAGTGGTTATGTTGTATGTTCGATGGTCAGCGTGCATTTAGTAGAAAGGTTACTGTTATTTAATCTGTGGTATAGTGGTTAGTGTATGGGTGTTGCGGTATTTTAACATTTTGCGAAAATATTATTTTATTTTATTTGAAAAAACCAACAGCTCTATAACTTATACATAAACTACAGCCAATAATAGCACAATTATTTAGATTTGTAACAAAATTACTAAAGAAGTGAGTGTGTGTAGGTTTGTACCTTGTAAGGTAGGTGTACTTGGAGGGTGTGTAGTGAGTGTGTGTGTGTGTATAAATATTATATGTACATATATAATGTATTAGAGAATGTCTGCAATCGCTTTATTTATTTTAATTTTAAAATAGATTGAAAAAAAAATAGAATCTGACGTACATCTACGTCACGTACAAACGCATCACGATGTCAGCCCATAACACCTTGGTGAATTAGACGCCGTGTCAGTGCATCCCTTTGATTTTGCCGGCTACACTGAAATTGACGGAAAAACACGAACTATTCAAATAGCCGCATAGCATAGGCTGATCTTTCATTTGGTGCGATGGTACCCAAAAATATCTTGTTGGTTTACCTACAGTTGTCTTATGTAAAATTATCTGCATAATTTATACTAAGATTATGTTGGTGATGAACATACTTTCTAACCTCCTCTATATCTAGATTTATCTTCTGGAATATTCAAAAGTCAACATGCAACCGTCCGACGATAAATGAACCGACTTGTATGAACTGTGAAACAGAATTTCCTGCATTTAAGTGCAGACCAGGTGCATCACATCCCGCTTGAGTAGGTACACTTATCTACCCGATACTTAACTGTTTCGATTTTGCCGAGAACGCTCGCCGCGCGCTAGTCGCGACCGCGCGGTCGATTCGCCTTTCGCCACCGAGCAATTGAGATTAATTGCACTAGTGATTCTGATCGGCGCGCCGATTAAGTAGAGGGGAATGTTCGAAGTTCGAACGTCGCTCCGCGCCGAGCCGGCCAATGGGGAAGCGTTCTCGTCGAATGGGAGTGCTGCTCGGTCGCCATTGGCCCGCTGGGCAGGGATGAGGTTTATAACGGGCTTGATAGAAGCTTGATAACGGTGGGAGGGACCCGATCGAGGCTAGTTTATTGCCCTCGTCTCGACGCCCGCACTCGACGTAGCTCGAACGCTCTCTCTGTCGGTTGCCCATTGTTCCGGGCTTGTAGACATGCAAGATGACCAATCTTGCGTTGACCAGCAGACCTATTAAGCCTAGATTACTGTTAAGACCAGACGAAGTTAACTTTCTCCATACATAATCGTCTTTCGGCATTTATGTTTTTTACCCCACTAAACCTTATCCGATTTTTTAAATTCTTTTTTTTGTAGAAATAAGGAAAGTCGAATCGATGTTCCCGTCTTTTTATTTTTTGAATATCTAAAGTGATGGATGACTCAATAAAGCTTAATGAACTTCATGACATCAAAAAATTAAAAATTAAAATATTTTCGGTCGAAATACAAATTTTTACCTCCGGTCTTGTTTGTAGGTATATTTCATCTAAACAAAACAATGACAGGAACGTAGATTGGACTGTCTTTAAGACAAGATTTTTTTTTTATCGGATAAGGTTTAGCGGGCTAGAAAACATAAATGCCGAAAGACGATTTTGTATGGAGAAAGTTACCTTCAGTCTCGTCTTAATATTACTATGTTATTTATTATTGTCTTGTATTGGATTGCGATGCAGAAGGCGAGCTTGTAGGCAAAATACAATATCTTCAAATCGATCGTTTGACAACGTTTCAAAGATTTCCTTTCTAGTTGTAAGTTAGGTAGAGCAGGGGCGCCGACTTTAAGAAATCCTCATGCAATTTTTTCTTTATTAAACAGTCATCATCATCATCAACGTGTTGCCGTCCACTGCTGGACATATGCTTCTCCATTTTTTCACTAATTCTCCCGGCACCCGGTAGCATGGATTCGCAAAACGTGCGAATGCACAATGTTTTGCATTTGCCGCATTTACACATTCGTTCGATGTACCTACGCTTGTAGTGCTCCTATATTCTATTGCATGGCATAGAATAATATAGGAGTACTATAACGTTTGCTATTCGCCGCGCCACTAGTGTGAATATGTAAATGTGGCCGCTCAAAGGCTTGTAATTAAATAAGGTACTTTTATCGTAGCTCAAATCCTATTACTGATCAGTTTTTATATGTATCGTCGTGGGTGCTCCGCACCCACTACTCACCCCTCGTGGGTGCTGGAGCCCCCGAGCACCCACGTAGTCAGCGCCTATGAGGTAGAGCATGTACAGTATGCGGCGGCAAATAATGCTCATCAGGCTTTAGAAAGAGACAATCCGGTTGTAGAGCGTCGTCCCTGTCGCACGAACTCGAACGCAACGTCTCTGTGCGACAGGGCGTGACATTTTTATTTTTCATTTATCACCTACAACATCCGTGATGTCAGCCCATAACACCGGGTGAACTTGGTGCCACGTCAGTGGTTCCCTTCGGTAGTGCCGGCTACACTCAATTGGACGGAAAGCACAAATTATTTACATAGCCGTTTCGACCGACTTCAGTGCGGTGGTCAGCGGCGACTCCTGGTCCTGAATATTGGGTTGGCTCTGGCTAAGGATTTTTTTTTCATAATTTCATAACTTAGGTACCTACGCGTTAATTTATTTCTACCACAATGAGTTCAAAAACTGAAAGACGATTACTAGATAGTTAGATAGTTAGATATTAGATAGTTTATAATATTTAGTTTAAATGATTTATTTTGCTCACTTACGATTTATTTGTCTGTAGATAGGTACCTACTGGTTGTGTCAAAGCTGTCGAGTTGCAGCCGACAACAGCGACGTCTCCTCTGGCACGACGACGAGACAGGCATACAAGCTTGAATTGTTACATTTTATTTGTACATGAAGTCCACTCTTCGTTCCACAGACCAGAAATTTTCGATGACTCGATCGTGAAAATCTTCTTTCTTCCTCAATTTTGTTAGCAACTCCTTTTCCACAGATATGTAAGGTGCCAAATTACTGAGTCTCTCTTGTCCTTGAGTGCTCCGTAGATAGCTCAGTAGGAGTTTGCCATTATAATTACCAATAAATCACTTTAAATTTAACAACACTGCACAGGATTCATCCATACAAAGTCCATAGGTACCTACATAACGGAATATATGCAGCTATCAACTCGCGAGCCAATGCGCACACACACGCCCACATAACACACCTAGCCTAGCTCGCTAGTCGCATCGCATCGCACGTCGCACAGCACAAGAATACTCGTCGTGTGGACGCAGCGCGCACACACCCGCACACGCAACACACACACCTAGCTCGCTCGCTAGCTCGCTCTACTCGCTACCGCGTCACTAAATGCACTCCCCGCTGCGCCAACTCGAAAGACTGATCAGCGGGTCCGCGCGGGACGGGGGGGACATCGGTCGCTTCCGCCTTGTATGGAATACGATGGCGCTTCAAAATGTAGCCAACCGGCCAATGAATGCCTTGATGTGTCGTCATTCGTCGTCGCCCGCGTTTGACGCGCGCGAAATTTCAAATTATGTAATGGGTACGGGATTGACGTTTTATCTTATTAATCGTGGATTATATGACATAAATAATATAACTCCGAAATTTTTTCACATTTATTTTAGCCTGATACTTTTGTATTAATGGTGTCATTCATTTTATTTGGTTTGGCGGCGCCAACCTCGCCAACTGAGAGGAGTCGCCGCTGGCGGTGGTACCAACCCGGGCGGGTTAAACCCTACCACCAAGTAATATAAGAAGGGAGTCATATCCCTTAGTCGCCTTTTACGACATACACGGGGAGAGATTCAGTGGGGCTACTCTTTTAAAGCACCGGCCCCACACGGTACAGACTCTACAATCAGTTAGGTAACTCTTGACTAGGTACGATTAGTACCTCAATTTTATTAACCCATTGACAACTTGATACTTCAAGTATCTTAAATATTCATATATTTTTTTGTTTTTTATTTTTGACAATTTATATCTACTACATTGTAGTATTTTTAATAGGTATACTAATAATTAAAGTATTCTATGTTTATATGTTAGTACTAGGCACGTACTCGCTTTTATATATATTTTTATTAGAAAAATGCAAAGCGAAAATCATTGGAAAAAATACATCCCGGCCAGGATTCGAACCTGGGTCTTTGGCTTGAGCCGCCAACGCGATAACCAACTACGCCACCGGACCGTTACGTATTATCTCCAAATTTTCAATCTATTGCACCTTCATGATGTCGCATAATATTTGCGAACAGTCAACTTGCACGGTTCAATATTGAACCTTATGCTGTCGTCACCAAAGTCGTATTTGGTATCGGACACTAGAAGTTAACGTGAGGTTTTTATAGTATTCTATGTTTATATGTTAGTACTAGGCACGTACTCGCTTTTATATATATTTTTATTAGAAAAATGCAAAGCGAAAATCATTGGAAAAAATACATCCCGGCCAGGATTCGAACCTGGGTCTTTGGCTTGAGCCGCCAACGCGATAACCAACTACGCCACCGGACCGTTACGTATTATCTCCAAATTTTCAATCTATTGCACCTTCATGATGTCGCATAATATTTGCGAACAGTCAACTTGCACGGTTCAATATTGAACCTTATGCTGTCGTCACCAAAGTCGTATTTGGTATCGGACACTAGAAGTTAACGTGAGGTTTTTATAGTATTCTATGTTTATATGTTAGTACTAGGCACGTACTCGCTTTTATATATATTTTTATTAGAAAAATGCAAAGCGAAAATCATTGGAAAAAATACATCCCGGCCAGGATTCGAACCTGGGTCTTTGGCTTGAGCCGCCAACGCGATAACCAACTACGCCACCGGACCGTTACGTATTATCTCCAAATTTTCAATCTATTGCACCTTCATGATGTCGCATAATATTTGCGAACAGTCAACTTGCACGGTTCAATATTGAACCTTATGCTGTCGTCACCAAAGTCGTATTTGGTATCGGACACTAGAAGTTAACGTGAGGTTTTTATAGTATTCTATGTTTATATGTTAGTACTAGGCACGTACTCGCTTTTATATATATTTTTATTAGAAAAATGCAAAGCGAAAATCATTGGAAAAAATACATCCCGGCCAGGATTCGAACCTGGGTCTTTGGCTTGAGCCGCCAACGCGATAACCAACTACGCCACCGGACCGTTACGTATTATCTCCAAATTTTATATTTACGTATTATCTCCAAATATATATAAAAGCGAGTACGTGCCTAGTACTAACATATAAACATAGAATACTATAAAAACCTCACGTTAACTTCTAGTGTCCGATACCAAATACGACTTTGGTGACGACAGCATAAGGTTCAAAATTGAACCGTGCAAGTTGACTGTTCGCAAATATTATGCGACATCATGAAGGTGCAATAGATTGAAAATTTGGAGATAATACGTAACGGTCCGGTGGCGTAGTTGGTTATCGCGTTGGCGGCTCAAGCCAAAGACCCAGGTTCGAATCCTGGCCGGGATGTATTTTTTCCAATGATTTTCGCTTTGCATTTTTCTAATAAAAATATACTAATAATTAAAGTTTGACAAAGGCTCTTTACACCTGATTCACTTAATTAGTAAGTCTTTGTAGTCAAACCTCTCAGTAAAATTGTTAATCTTGCTCTCAAGCTGTGTGTTCGATAGACTATGGGCGGTGTTTATCTAGTCACTAAAAGTTTCTTGTCGGTTCTTCTTCGTGGGTGTAATCGAATCGGATAGAACAAATTGTGACAAGTTCGAGCGCAGTCTAACTGCCATTTGAACTCGCATATGAATGATCAATAAACAATACAATACAAGAATACAAATTGTCTCTTTCTAAAGATCGATTTACATATTTATTTCCGCGTACTGTACAAATATTAATGAACCGCTTTAACCGTGCCTTCGTGAGAGGTGGCTAGCCTGTCGCCACTATACACGGCATCTTGTCCTTACCACGGGGAGAAATGCAGTAGGGCTATTCTTTTGAACAACCGACCCCACACGGTAAAATTAAAAATTAAAACTCTAGGAAAGCATCAAGATTTGTTAGTGAAATTACCGGGCAAACAATTGCTAAAGCCTATTCTCAAATCAAAACAAACGTGCAGCTCGCACAACACAATTTTATGGCTTAGTGAAGGGAGATTCCCTTCACTAAGCCATAAAACTTTATTATGCGAACTGCACGTTTGTTTTGATTTGAGAATAGTTCACATTAGTAGAGTTAGCGGTAGAGTTAGTAGGGCGGGTACTAAATAGCCCCCTCGCTCTACCCAATGTAGACGCAATCGGTAGAGTAGAGTACTAGAATTTGGTAGAGTAGAGTGGATAGCGCGGAGGTAGAGTAGCTCTACTACTTTTTTTCCTCACCACCCGCCTACTCTACTCTACCGGCCACTCGCCCGCGTGTGGACACGTTTTGGCTAAATAGTAGCTCGCCCGCCATGCCCAGCCGACAACACAGCTCGCCCTCGCGCACCTGCGTGCGCGCCGGCAATTTGTTTCGGAAACCTACCTTTTTGTTTTAATGGAAACTGACACGGTTGGCTGCTACATCACCTACAACGTCCGTGATGTCAGCCCATAACACCGGGTGAACTAGGTGCCATGTCAGTGCTTCCCCCTTTGATCGTGCCGGCTACACTGAACAGGTCGGAAAACACAAACTATGTAAATAGTCGTTTTGACCGACGTTTCATTCAGTGCGGTGGTACCAACCCGGGCGGGTTAAACCCTACCACCAAGTAAGATTACGAGGGAAGGGACCTACAGTTTTACGAGGAATCCGAACCTCGGTCAGCTTTCAACGGTCAGCGGTCACCCATCCAAATACTGACCGCACCCAGTTGACTGTCTGCACCACTGAGCTATCGAGGCTGACCTACCTTATTAATTATTGTCATTGGTTGGAAGCGAAGATGAAGCGGACAGAACTAGAAACAATGAAACTAGTGGAACTATATATAGTGAATACTAATGCATATGGAACATTACTAGCGTCCGAGAGCTAAAGTAATTTCCCCCAGCAAAAGACCAGAAAGATTGCTCATTGTAGGTAGTGCTTTTATCTTACACTGCCTACTCTACTCTACCACCCTACTTTTGCGTGTGGACGGCTACTCTACCGAAAACAGTAGAGTAGAGTTAGTAGGGCAAAATAGTAGGTAGTCCACTCTACCGCTAACTCTACTAATGTGAACTAGGCTTAAGTGATAGGAAAATAGGCTGCCAATTAGACATTTGGGTTGCCATGTAAGATTCACCAAGCATAAGATCGTAGCTTTAAGTACATATAGGTACGTACCTATTTGGGTACCTAGTTAAGCACCTATTTAGGCGTCTATCACACTTTTAAAAATATACAATGAACATTCTCCGAATCGAATGATCTTTCACACTCGCCCGATATCAAGCGTTTTATGGCTTCGTAAATAACTCGCGACTCTAACTCTCATCTAATCCCCTTTTAATCGCCTCTAATTTATACGAGATGTGGACTCTTAAGCCGGAGCTTACACTTTACGACGCTATCAAACTTGAAGGCGTGATGTAGATCTGAGTCGTTCCGCGCAGCCGCAGTATATCACACAAATCGCTCTACCTAATCGATGCTCAATACTAAATCAGCAACAATGTGGACGCGACCAGCAAGACGTTTCCAGAAAGTTTCGCCGCCAACAATGTTCCATAAAGCGAACAACCCTTTGAGATATTCGTATTTATGACTCGCGCGCACTCAAATATATGCGAAGGGTTTAATACTTTATAGGAAAACTCGTAAATATGTCGTAATTGAGAAGGATTAGATCGGCTTTACTGCGCAAACTCGCGCACGATTTGCCATACGTCATAAATTAGACATATTTCGAACTTCGAACAATATGAATGGCGTCCTCGCGGAACCAATCGGCGCGCTTCGCGTTCGAGACGCGTCGCGCGACGCAACGCAACGCGGCGTTAGTTTAAATGCCGTTATTTCAACTCTAAAAGGTCTTCTGCGGAGTTATTGTTCTGAAATAACCTCGCTTTTTGTCCAGAAGTTGTCCCGTTAGGCGCGCGCCTTGCTTGTCACAATCACACCTTCAGTGTTCCTATACCCACAAGCGGAGCTCTAAAAGATTTACATTTAGGAACAGACTCAATATTTAGGTACTACCTGAGGGCTCAGTTACCAGAACAGCATTGACCCTTTATTGCAAATATGTATGTAATATAGAAATAAAGTCAACAACATTTGAATTGTTGGGTTTATCCCTTTTCGGGATAGGCAAAAGCAAGAAGCGTTCTTGGGCAATCAATCAGCAAGTAAGCCACGAAGACCCATCTGCTGCATGACTCGGTGGAAGGACCGTGCCAAGGTGAGAGGTGGCTAGCCTTTAGCACGGCACCATGTCCTTATCCCTTAATCGCCTTTTACAAAATTCACGGGGAGAGATGAAGTGGGGCTATTCTTTATAAGTACTCGCCCTCACACGGTACCAATAAAAAATTTTAAAACCATCAGTAAACTCTGTTCTTTGCACCATTCTAGTCTAATGTGTTGTGTGCGCACGACCCTTGTCCTCCCTAATTACAAGTCGGAGTCAACCGCACGTTTCGATAGAAGCTAATACCTACCTAGTAGGTACCTAGGGTACCTAGGTAGGTTAAATTACATTCATACAAACATACCTACTAACTACCTAATCAGTGGACCATGATTTTATTTTATTGTTTGAACATATTTTATTCATGGATTAATAAAGTGACAGCGACACAAAGAAAGTGAAGAGAACTAACGCAAGCCTAAATGGTGACCACTCACCATGCATACATGTGTTAAAGTCCGAACAAAGTTGGGATAATTTCGACGGATTGCGTGATTCGCGGGGGCGGGAAGCACAGGTGCGGTGCGCACTAAACCTGGCCAACTTTATTAAATCCCCCGGTAGGTTGTGTGGTGGCGTTGCTTGGCGGCGCGGTGCGCGGGCTACTCTCGTAAAGTGCTCGTAAATGCACCCCGCAACCCCCCGCCACCCAGGAGCGTTTTACTGCGCGAGTTTTATTGCGTTTCTCGCTATGCGATCCGCCGTGACCGCCGCCGCCGCCGCACCGCTCTTACTATGTTGCTTTGTGCGACGACGATGTAAATATAAATCGTTTTATGACGCGGCGACATATCGACAACGATCGAGCCCACCTCTCGCCCTTTGATCTGCGTCGCCGTACGGCGGTAGTGCCGTTCGCAGAACGCGTGCGCGCGCCGCGCGTGCCTTTAGCACGGTCGCGCGAAAGTCGCTCAGCGCCGCGCGCATCCGCCGAACGCAACCGCCCGATTCCCCCGAACGCGACGCGACCGCGCGCTCCAGTAATTAATTATTCCGACGCGCCGCCGCCGCCCGTCTTCTCTCCCCCGGCCTATCCCGCTTTACCCCATTTCCCCTGGATAATGATTAACGCAGACGGGAAGACATATTGACGAATAGTCTCTTTCGCGCTAGCGCTAAGGACCTGCATATAAAACGATCGAGACGAGCTTCGGGTAATGAAAGTGAATGCTAACCGGCCGTCAAAGTTGACGTAAATCATTTGATTTGTCGTTTCCGCAAAGGCGCAGCGAAGCCGCGTGCGTCGCGCGGCCCTGCGTATCGCCGCGCACTCTTTATTGGGGATTGTGTTGAAAACAATGAAATTAAATGGCATTGCCGAGTAAAGTTACAATTCGAGATAGGTACTCTCGGTTACTTTGTTGCCTCGACTCCGCGTTCCACTTTACTTATTGCGACAGAAACAACATGTCGAACGATTTCTTCCTCTGTACAAATCGCGTAACATAGAAATGTTCACCGATATTGTTTCCTTGAACTTACGAATGTGTCCTTTTCTACCGTAATAAAATGTTTAATGTCATAGCAATATTATTGAAAGCGCGAAATTCACTTTTGAGTCGGCCGTTCGTTGTTAGCGATGAAGCGCGACGCTACGTGGTCGTCGCGGTCGAGTCGAGGCCTAGGATTTTGCAGTAAATAACTCACAACTCGCATTGAAAGTAAACAGAAGGGTTAGCGCACTCATATTTTCTATTCACAGAATAAATATTAAAGTCGGCTCTAATGTGCAGATACACCTGGAAAACCTAATCACACGAGAGCTCGCCAGTCTCACACGTAGGTAGGTAGGAGACTATTTATATTTCTTTAAGACTTCGCGATGTCGGTTCATTCCACCTTGTTGCTATTGGAACTAGGCGCCATTACAGTGTACAGTTTGGTCGTAGATCTGTTTCACACGATCTACATATACACGATGTGTGGCATGCCGGATAACAACAAATTGTCTATCTCGTCGGTGCGTCTTACCAAACCCCCCCATACCTTCTACAGTCGCGTGGGAGAGCGCTCGTGAAGATAAGGGCCATACATACGCCTGTCTGCGAGTCTCGCTGCGAACTAGCGAGCATTACAAAATCGCACAGGCGTATTTTCCATTTTTAGAGGCGAGGTACGTCCGTCTAGATGTGAGGTCGTGTTTGCATCCATAGAAAGTTTCCGCAATAGAAATGGCCATGTTTTTACTAAATCGCGCCGCCCACCGCGGGGTGGTTCGCACACGCGCGCACTCGACTAATCGCCGACGCGTGCCTCGCGGCCGAACGCGAAAATCGCGCATAACTGCAACCTTATTAATAGTATCCGCCACAATGTGGCTGCAGCCAGCCGCGCCGCCGCCCCGGTATACTTGCCGGACGGTTTATGTGTCGTAAATCAGCGATCGCAGATCGAGAGCGGGATTATGACTATTGCGACGTCGAGACTCGTTCGTATTGTGACGTTAAACTCTTTAGAATGTTGCACCGCGCGTTGTAACATCGCCCTGTCTTTGAGATTAGATGCAACACGCTACGTTATTTCACTTTTATTGCAGGTACTGTTGCATTCGGGCTGTGGTAGCTGCAAGTTAAAACGAATGTATTTTGAAAGGTCTATTTAAGAGGCACTGCTCCAAATAATCTGAAGGGAGATCTCTATGTTTCGAGCGATTCTTATTTCATAAGTAAATATTTTTTCTTGTTACATTCTATAGGTAAGAAAGTTTCGTAGAGCATAAAGATAGATTATTGATATGATGAATGTTTCTTTTCCAGGGACACCAATAAACCGACTTCCCATAATGGCGAAGTCTGTATTGGACCTCTATGAGCTATACAACCTGGTGATCGCTCGCGGGGGCCTGGTCGAGGTAATCAACAAGAAGCTGTGGCAGGAGATCATCAAGGGTCTCCGTCTGCCCTCCTCCATCACCTCCGCGGCCTTCACTCTGCGCACACAGTCAGTATCTAACCTTATCATGTCACTTGCCTTACGTACAAGCTCTTTATTAACAAGAAGTAGTGGCAGGAGATCATCAAGTACCTCCGTCTGCCCTCCACCATCACTTCCGCGGTCTTCACCCTGCGCACACAGTCAGTATCTAACCTTATCATGTCACTTGCCTTACGTACAAGCTCTTTATTAACAAGAAGTAGTGGCAGGAGATCATCAAGTACCTCCGTCTGCCCTCCACCATCACTTCCGCGGCCTTCACCCTGCGCACACAGTCAGTATCTAACCTTATCATGTCACTTGCCTTACGTACAAGCTCTTTATTAACAAGAAGTAGTGGCAGGAGATCATCAAGTACCTCCGTCTGCCCTCCACCATCACTTCCGCGGTCTTCACCCTGCGCACACAGTCAGTATCTAACCTTATCATGTCACTTGCCTTACGTACAAGCTCTTTATTAACAAGAAGTAGTGGCAGGAGATCATCAAGTACCTCCGTCTGCCCTCCACCATCACTTCCGCGGTCTTCACCCTGCGCACACAGTCAGTATCTAACCTTATCATGTCACATTGCCTTGCGTACGAGCTCTTTATTAACAAGAAGTAGTGGCAGGAGATCATCAAGTACCTTCGTCTGCACTCCACCATCACTTCCGCGGCACTGTGCGCTGCGCACACTGTCAGTATAATCTCCTAACAATATACATTTTATGTAGGCACCAATAGGGGACTCGGAAATGATCTAACTCGGAGAAAAATCGGATAGCTGTTGTTCAACTAGATAAGTATAACGTGAGTAGAGTCACAGTCCCAGCTAGTCTTACCTAATTGAATATGAAAATTATTGAAGAAACATGTTCAGTCAATATCGTCAACCAACATTTCTTTAGCCGTTTAGCCTTGTTTGCCTATCTACAGGTTTTCTTCATCGAAGTGACGGGTAGATATCTAACACTTTAGAAATAGTAAAGTTGTGCGAGCACGAAATGTCTTCTGTAGAGGTAGTAAAATCTTCTTTTTGTCCACGAAGCCATATATAATGAATCCGTGCGTTGTGGACCAAATCTCATAAATGTGACACGTTTAAGACATTATTATTCCCATTAGAGCCTCCGCTTAGTAGGTACACGGCCACTATTAAGTACATTGGAAAGTTCTTTCAAGTCACACCGTCCGTGTGGTCTCAGAAGCTATCGGCCCAGATCCGAGGCTGGTGTCTTTGTGTGGACTCTACTTAAAATTCTCACGGCGAACTCTCGCCTCGGCGGACAAAACGCCGCGCACAATGCGGCTCCGTCCGACGTTGACAATGTGACAACTTTATAATTAATAACCTCTAACTCATCCTGGACGATATAATTTCTCATTTATCTTGCGGGTTCGTTCACCTCGCCTTCTTTTGTCGAAGCTGTGTCGCGTCTCGCGGTGAACAGGCGAGTTCTTAATTCAAACAGTTCGCGCGATGGGGCGGCGCGACGAGACGTTACGCACGAGTCGTTCTAATCGAACGCCGCTGTGTCACGCGCGCGACATACCGTCGTTCGCTGCGCGAGCGCGACAAAACAGTGCATTAGTATCGACCATTTTGCTTGTCTCTCTCACAGTCACAATGCTCTGAGTGAGCGCTACGATTGCATTGGGTGAAGATCTATCTCTGAGTCAATGAGCACGCTCCAAGCGCTACGACAGCAGGTCGCTAAAACGCAGCAATGATTATAATTTGACAGTTCTAAAACCCGTGTCCCGCTAAATTACAAGTCAACGTAAACGCAAAATGTCTAGGTATTCTATTTCAATGGGTTTCTTTCAAAAGTTGTGATCATACGAGTAGGTAGTTAGGAGTTTTCAGTTTTAGTTCAATTTTTTTGAGTTTTAGCCTCACTCCTATACCATACACACAAACAACCGTATAAATCTCATACAGACAATGACGTATCATGACGTATTCATACAGATAGGAGGGAACTAAGCAACATTTGATATAATATTTCACACAAATAAACACAAAATGTATATTGTTTTGCAGATACATGAAATACCTGTACGAGTACGAATGCGAGAAGAAGAACCTGTCGACTCGCAGCGAATTGGACGCCGCCATCGAGGGCAACAAACGCGAAGGGCGCCGCGCCTCCGGGCAATACGACGCGCACAACGCCATACCTATCGTGAGTTGTCTTGTCCTATCCATAATTTCTAGATCCAGTCTATCTTGTCCTATAGCCATTCGCTTGATGCCCGTTGCCTTCGCCTCGAAGCCGGTTGCGGCCAGACGAATTAAAAAGTATGTAAATGTAAAGAGCTCCATCTATTTTTAACTTCGTGCACTTATTTATTTTAAATTTAGAATTTCGTACATCTCAAAACAGATGGCGCCACATTTTGGATGTATGCATAGAGAAATAATATACACATACGTCTATGGATGTATGTGGTAAGCCGCGTCTCCTGCGAATGTCTTTTTTCGAAACATTACACAGAAACATCGAAACATTGGGGCGTGGCCATACACATTTGTATGAAAACAAAATGTTGACGACATGCACGGGGAGAGATGCAGTGGGGCTATTCTTTTTAAGTACCGACCTACACGACGTTTTTTTTTAATGGAAGCTGACACGGTTGGCTACAATCACCTGCAACATCCGTGATGTCAGCCCATAACACCGGGTGAACTAGGTGCCGTGTCAGTGCTTCCCTTCATTTCGTGTCGGTTACACTGAACTGGACGGAAAACACAAACTATTTACATAGCCGTTTCGACCGACCGACGTTTCATTCAGTGCGGTGGTATCAACCCGGGCGGGTTAAACCCTACCACCTAGTAAGGTAAGAAGGGAAGGGACCTACAGTTTTACGTGGAATCCGAACCACGGTCAGCCTCCAACGGTCGAGCGGTCACCCATCCACCGCATGATCGCACCGGCATGATTGAACAAGATTGTACATGCCTTAACTAACTGCCCGCGGCTCCGCCCGCTCTCATATTTCACTTCCCTGCTAACCTCATAAGCCATTTAGCGTGATAGTAAGTAGCCTATAGTTGATGGGAAGAATCAGGCTATGCGTAGTATTTTGTTTTATTGATATCGGTTCAGTGGTTCTCGAGTTATAAGCGGACAGACAGACATACATACACTCAGACAGAAAGCAGACGTTGGATTTTATTATAGGTAAGGATAAGGATTAACTCTCAACCTCTCTTTATGTTAACTCGAAGATTCCATCTCATATTAACCTCTCGATACCTTAATTAACTCTCAACCTGTCTTATGTTAACTCGAAGATTCCTTCTCATATTCACCTCTCGATGTAATATCCCCAGCCGGCGCTTCAGCGGAACGTGCCGGTATCTCTCCAGCAGCTATCTCAGCACATGCAGCCGCTGTCGCTGTCGCTCGGCGGCGTGGGCGGCGTGGGTGCCCGGCTGCCGCCGCTGCCGCCGCACGCCGCCGCACACCTGTCGCACCACGAGCTGGAGTACCGCGTGCGGGAGTACATGAAGCTTATACAGCAGCAGCAGAGGGACTTCCGGCGCAATGGTGAGCCGCCAGACACTCATTTTACTTGAATCTTATTAGTTCACTTGGAATAAGGAGTAAGAGAGAAAGAGAAAGGAATGTTAGGTCGTAATTTATTTATTTATTATAGAATCAACATCTTTACAGTTTCCAATAATTAAGTAGTATAAACTTGTACAATATTAAATACTATAACAGATTCAAGCAATATTATTATATATATAACAAGCTGTGCCCGCGGCTCCGCCCGCTCTCATATTTCACTTCACTGCTAACCTCATAAGCTATTTAGCGTGATAGTAAGTAGCCTATAGTTGATGGGAAGAATCAAGCTATCCGTAGAATTTTGTTTTATTAAAATCGGTTCAGTGGTTCTCGAGTTATAAGCGGACAGACAGACACTCAGACATACAGAAAGCAGACGTTGGATTTTATTATAGGTAAGGATATATAATGTATAAAGGGAAAACATTTGAATTGCATTGCAAGAAAGATAAATAATTATAATGCTAGATAGGTGGTGAAAAATCACAATTAATGCAATTTTAAGTAAAGAATGCGTAGATATCTTATAGATTAATGCTTGAATTCCGTCTACGGTTACATTAATTTGAAATTAGAACCTTATAGATTAATGGTTGAATTCCGTCTACGGTTACATTAATTTGAAATTAGAACGAAGCAGAACGACATGGCACACAAATTACGGGAATACAATATGCGGCCATCCAAGTACACGCACAGAGACCAACATTCGGTTTACGTTTTCGCTAATAGGTGGCGTTGCTTTGCCTACTACGCTAATAGATGGCGCTGGTTGCGGTTTTATGTTTTCCCAACCCCTAAAAGGAGGATGGGCAAAAATGTATGGAACCTGGGACCACCCTCCGACAGCAATAATATATATGTCGTTGGATAGGTCTTTTCAATTAGAACAACAATTGTTATGTCAGCTTTGTTGTTACAACTGTGCGTTCGGAGTTATGAGACTTATAAGTTCAGATATAATGTATAAAAAAAAAATTTTTTGGGGGGGTAAAATTTATGGGTTATCTATAATGACATCATTTAAAAATATTGCCGGTGCATTAAATACATTAAATCCTACATGAATCGCATGCACATGTGCACACATAATATCAATTATCTGGTATGCGATTCATGTAGGATTTAATGCACCAGCAATATTATAGATAACCCGTAAAGCACGATTGAAATAATAAATAATAAAATTATTTTCCCCTCAAAAAAAATTTTTTTTTTATCTTTATATCTTTTTTTTTTTGGTATGGTAAAAACCGAACTTATAAGTCTCATAACTCCGAACGCACAGTTGTAACAACAAAGCTGTCATAACAATTGTTGTTCTATACCTATCCAACGACATATATCTTATTGCTGTTGGAGGGTGGTCCCAATCTGCCCATCATCATAAATTGTTTTCTTGTATTAATTAAGGGCAGTCTAATCTACGTAAGTACCTGTAATTTTTTTGTTTAGATATAAACGAGACCAGAGATAAAAATTAGTATTTTGAACGAAAAAAAAAATATTTTTAATTTGTTGATGTCATGAAGTTCATTAAGCTTTACTGAATCATTGTTTTGGAGAAGAAAAAAAAACTGGTATGTAAAAGATTGTAAAAATTGGATACGGTTTAGGGGTCGCGAAAACATAGGAAGGTGTGGAACTCAGCTTGCGATGGCTTCACCGAACATATCCGGGCCCATCGGCGGCAGTAGAGAAGGGTGTTAATCGAGGTCGGGACTAGCGAGTGGCCACTCTAAATTTAATTTCCGAAATAAATTTTTTTACGTAATTTGCTGTTCCTCTTACGTTGGCGGGGAGTGCCCGCGGTGAACTGAGACAGCGATACTTTTTTTTCAAATACCTAACAAACATGTCATCACGTGACCAACTTCGGATTGCTCTCAATATTTTTTTATTTTTATGGAAACTGGTATGGTTGGCTACATCACCTACAACATCCGTGATGTCAGCCCATAACACCGGGTGGTGCCACGTCAGTGCTTCCCTTCGGTCGTGCCGGCTACACTGAACTGGACGGAAAACACAAACTATTTACATAGCCGTTTCGACCGACCTTTCATTCAGTGCGGTGGTACCAACCCGGGCGGGATAAACCCTATCACCTAGTAATATAAGAAGGGAGTCATATCCCTTTATTCATTCTGTTTCATTGATTTCAGGATCAGAATCGCCACCCAACGCGGTCGGTGTGATGTCGCCCCGCGACGCAGCGCTCAACGCTCTCGACGTGTCACGCCTCACTCTGTGGTCCCTGTACAACAACAACAACAACACGCCGCCGCACGCAGACCTCGAACCACAACGGTACACACATCATAGGTTAGACACGCCGTAGGTCCCTTCCCTTACCTCGCTAGGTGGTAGGGTTCAACCCGTCCACGGGTGCCGGCGCACCGAACGGAGGTCGAGCCGGCTATGAAAATAGTTGGTTCTTCTCCGCCTCAGTTCAGTGTAGCCGGCACGACCGAGGGAAGCCGCAGACATGGCAACTAGTTACCGCAAGAACTAGTTGTGATGCTCTGAGATCACGTTGTTTTTTATTAGTCCGGCTCGTTCTAAACACCTTTTGTCACTGTACAGGATGTTGTAACGGCCAGTACATTAATTTCGCCAGTGCAATCCTCACGTTTTTCCGAGATAAAAAAGTAAATACAGTTTTTCCTTAAAGTGTCTAGTTTTGGAGATATAAATTTTTGAAATTTATGCTTTCGTCTAGTGTAATTTGACGCGCGAGGGGGGAGGGTGAAGGCGCGGGAACGGTTAGGGACGAAAAACTCACGCCGCGCCGCCTCCGCAGATCTCCTCTCTCCGCGCACTCGTCCCTGCTCGCTCACTCACCGCGCGCCTTTCATTCCCACGTTCGTGCGGAACATTAGATCCTTTTACACTAAATAAATCAATTAGTTTGTGTGAAAACTGTAACTTTTTATTCAAAGGGAATTCAGAAAAAAGTTATTTGACTTTTTTGTTACTATTGATCCCAATAATCATTTCCTAAATTTTATGTAGTGGCCGTTACAACAACCTGTATACATAATATTGTTTATGCGTCTACTGCTGGATCACACCTGTCCAATTTTCATTCAATGCTACAGCGGTACGGAACCGCCTCCGACTTCTTTTTTTTTTATATGTAATCCGGTATGGGTGGGTGAGTCGGAGGGGGCCTAAGCGCACGCTCCGACCAGCCAATATCACCTCCGATTGTTAGCTATACTGGACTAGAGGAGAACACAACCGAGGCTGCTATGCTGTCATCTTACATCCAGTACGGTGGTATCAACCCAGTCGGCTACAATTTGAGCCTACCACCTAGTAAGGGGCAAGGGAGGGAACACCCACCAGTTCTAGTGGGTGTTCTTTCTAAACTCCGTTTCTCACTCCTCGGCCAGCAGGGTTGCCAGATGTCCGGTTTTGGACCGGACAGTCCGGTTTTTGAGGCTTGTGTCCGGTCTCCAAAATATTGAAAAACCGGACATCAAGACGTCCGGGGTTTTCTTCATATAACGAAAATATTTACTTTTTTTTTCAGAACATTTCAATACTAATCTTACTGTGTTTTTCGATTTTGCAATCAGTATTTATTACTCTTATCTCCCATTCATTTTCAAAAGTAAAGGTCATGAAAAACATTTGTAGGTACTTGAAATCAAAGGGTTCCCTTTAATTTTTTATGAAACATTTGTACCTGAAAAACCAAAGGACCTTTGATTAATAATGTCCGGTTTTTGCAACTGAACCATCTGGCAACCCTGACTCGGCCATCAGTGTAGGGTAAGGGTCCGTTTACTTCAAATCTCGTCGAATGATGTGCCCGCCCAGCGCACTGCCACTTGAGCTTAGCCGCACCCGGTACGCTATACAATATCCACTACTTCGGTGCGTCGGTGGATTGCCTCGTTACGCACCATATCAAACTATTTTATGAGCCGAAACGTGAAGCATGCGCGGGAAATTTCGAGTGGCCACTCGCTAGTCACGACCTCGATTAACACCCTCCTCTACTGCCGATGGGCCCGGATATGTTCGGTGAAGCCATCGCAAGCTGAGTTCCACACCTTCCTTTCAACTGCGAATATGTTTGTCAGTGAGGCGCTGAACCTGTCCGAGAGCCCCGGCTCCTGCGCGGTGGGCGTGAAGCGCGAGGCGAGCTCGCCCGCGCCGCCGGCCAAGCGGCGCACGCCGCGCCCCGCCACGCCGCCTGCGCACGCGCCGGCCCCGCCCCCCGCGCCGCCCACGCCGCCGCACCACCACGCGCCGCACCACGCGCCGCTCCACAACCACCAGCAGGTGAACGGCGCGCACGGCGCGGCCTTCAAGATTACCACGAGAGGTGAGTCAATAGCTCTTCGGACGTCAACAATCTGTTCATCTTCCATTGCGGAACTCTGCACCCACCCTGAGTCGATTGTTCGATTCCTTTTGTTAAGGCGGAAATAAGACTCAAAAGGTCAACTTTAAACGAAATTATAGAGCTATTGGTAAAGATAAAAAATCTGTAAAAAATATATGTTATGTATTGATCTTTAATTAACAAACATAGCGAAAAAAATATATTTTACTACTTTGGAAAGGTGTTAAATAAATCTCCAAAAAATAACGAAAAGTACGACAATTGTACTTTCAAGTTAAATTATCTTGAGAAACATCAATTGTTTCAATACAAGACCCTCATAGAAATATAGATAATATTTTTCCCTACAATCGTAGCGAAAAAAATATTGTTTTCCATCTTTCCAACACGTGAAATTTAATTTATAGTGTGATTTTCGCGCAAACGTTCATCGTCGGCGCGACGTATCAGCCACCGCACGAGTAGAACGAATCTCGCACCTATTACATCTGCATACGGTTCGTATTTCAACCATCAGTGCTCGGGTAGCACGGTTTGAGTCTTATTTCCGCCTTAACCCCCGACGCAAAAAGATGGGTGTTATAAGTTGAACGTGTGTGTGTAAGGGTGTGTCTGTCTGTGGCATGTAGCTCCCAAACGAACGGACTGATATGGCTGCGGTTTTTTTATTAGAAAGCTGGTTTAATCGTGATGGTTCTTAGCTATGTTTGTAATCAAGTAATCAAGTAATTACTTAAGTAATCAAAAAATTTATTATCTTATAAAGTGGTCCGATTTGCATGAGGTTTTAAAAAAAAAACATGAAATAAAAGTTATTTAAAAAACCTCTGACCGTTAAAAAGTCAAATAATTTACGTTTACTAAGTAACCGCTAAGTAAATAAAATCGCTAAGTAAAATAAAAAAGAGCTGCGCGGGAATTTACTTAGCGGTCCCTCCCGGAAATATTTTTTTTTACTTTTTAACGTTTGGGGTTTTTTTTTAATTTGTAATTTAACGTTTTTTTGTGTTTTTCAAGACCCTGTGTTCAGTCAGAATTGTTTTTTTTTTCCTTTAATTGACCGCACATGACCATGAATCCTCGCTAACTTGACACTAGCCAAGATGTATTAAAAAGACAATCGACAAAAAAAAAATCTCACATAATATTGAGTCCGAATAGCGATAGTAGCGCCATCGACGTTTCAATCTATAAACCAAGTTAAAACTATTTCAGGCGACGCGAGCACCGGCGACCAACAGCTCGTGGTGTCCATAGAGCTCAACGGAGTGACCTACGAAGGAGTGCTGTTCCCCGCCGCGCAGAGCGGCAACCCACAGAGCACGCCCGGCCCACACCGGCCTCTTGTATCCTAGTTCCTTCTCACAACGCAACACATCATATCGGACGTTCGTACTTTATGTACCCGTAATTAGTGTCCCCCAACCTAACATTTCGCGTGGTTAGGCTGGGTCACAATAGGGTTGCCAATTTGGAACAATTTGAATGGGATTTTAGGAAAACTGTCGGTCCCTTATCTTATCGTGCTAGTTGGTGACTTGTCCGCACAGAATGAAGGTCTGTCGAAACGGTAATGCGAATAGTTCGTGTTTTCCGTTCATTTCAGTGTAGCAGGCACGACCGAAGGGAAGCACCGACACGGCACCTAATTCACGAAGATGTTATGGGCTGTCATCACCGGTGTTGTAGGTAATGTAGACAATGATTTCAGATTCAATAAAAAAAATATGTTGAATTTAACGAGACATTGAATGGAATTCCATGGACATTCCACTAGCTAGGTTGGAATTGGAACTCGGAAGTGGTCACTCGCTGCTTGTAAAAACTGTAACTAGTTATTTATTATATTCTCAGAATCATTGCAAAAAATAAGGATCGAAGTGATAGACCGACAGGTGTATTTTGCACAAGCTGCAACAATATTTTTCGTTTTGTTCCGGAGATCCCGGGTGTCTGACAACCCTAAGTTAGAACATGGAACAAATTACGGGTACAGATATTACGGGTACACAAATTACTGTACGTCGACCCCCCCCCCCATTTAGTACAAACATTATGTTAATGCGAGTCGAATGTACGATGCCATGTAAGTGAGAGCGCTTCTTGCTTCTCCGTTGATATAAGCCGTCTAGCTAGGTATAGGAAATTTTAAACAAAATTGATGAATTTGACATATTATCGCTGTAGCCGGGTAAAAAGGTAATAAAAAGACCGAAACAGTAAAAGGAAGAAAACTGGCCTATTTTTTCATTACTAATATATTCTTTGTCTGGATGTCTTATATCAACGGATTTTATTTTAGTTATGTAGTAGTGGGCTTTCGTTTGGGAAAGGTGACTACATCGCATTTACATATTTTTCTTGTAACAAATTACGAATTGAACGAAACACATTTTTATTCAAGCACCTCTCTGTAAGGCCTTCATTACACATTGGCCGAAAAAGGCGAACAATTTAGTTTCATCTCTCTTTAAATTGCTCAGTTCGAGGAAGATACAACTAAAATGTTTGCCCGTTTTGGCCAATGTGTAGGGTTACTAAAATCTTTCCTCGAATATAATTTTTCTTCTCGCAAACACTGCCATGGATCTGAAAAGGCGAAGTTCTTTCACGATAAAAAGCATCTTTCTTTTCTCACAATTCTCGTATTTGTATGATGGACTATCCAGTTATTTGTATGATTTTATTTTACAACGTGAAGTTAGCTGTGGAACGTGTACATATTAGGTTATGTTTATTTATAAATTATTTTAACCGCAAGATTGTGGACGATATTTATCCGAAGATGTATTATGCGGATATGTTTACGCAATTTATACTAGTTATATCATGTTCAATATATCGACTAGCGAACTTGGAACTATTCATAGTCAAAAAATTATTTGTCTTGTAAATTTTCTGTACATACCAAATTCGTTGGCTTCGGTAGCTATCGCAGAATAAAATATCTTTTAGATAATTAGTACAACATTTCGGAAAAAAAGTCTTAGTAATGTGTTATATCAAACCTTTTTAATTAAATCATAGTATGTTGTAACTATGTGTATAACATGTGCCAGTCAGCTTTGCCAGTGTGAATTTAACTGCAAGCCAACGAAACGAATCATATTCCGACGAACAAATTCCGCACTGACAAAGTTGACTGACCAAAATGTAGACATTCAGAATAGAAAGAGTATTAAGTTATGTACTTAAATAATTGTAGAGTGAATGTAATAATAAAAAAATAAATGTATGTTAAATAATGGGCACAGCATTTTTGACGTTGTGTAGTCAGTTTCAGAAATGCAAAATTAGGTATCTACACAAAATGTCTGTACAACCTCAATTGCATAAATGAAAGAAAGATAAATGTGCGGATAGCAGCGCGGCCTAGACATGCGTCCAATTTGATGATTTTGTAAATATGATGCAATAATATCTTTGTCGCTTTAAAATGACTTACTTCAACCCCTTTCCACTGGTCATATTATCTGAAATTTTACGACAGCAACGCATACATATACAGGGTTGTTTTACTTCAATGAGCCACACAACATTTGATTCTATCTATTCCTCAAACTACATCAATATTACAAATAATTTTTGCCCGTTCGCTGCCCAATCTACGGTCCGTCCCAACAAAAGAAATATTACAGGAAAAGATGCCGCAGCTATTTCAGCATTGAAATTTGTCATATAATTTTTGCGCTCGGGCGAAAGAAACATCCAATAGGGCTGCTGAATAATTGAAGCGAACAAATGATCGTGAAATTCGATAAACAATTTCACCGTCTTCAAAAATTTTGAAATTTGACAAAATGCAATTACTTTCTATTTTGCCACCGTTTACTTACTGAAGTTGTTCACATTAAGGTACACAATCAACCGTTAAAGTGGTGCCGTCATTAAAAAAAAAACATTGTGTGTACTAACTTCACAGCGGTAACCTTAGTTTGTGCGGTGTATACTGTATGTACGGTTTGTGCAAAACGCTTTTATAGCGTGGAGCACCTATAAGCTTAAATTACATGTATGAAAGCACCTTTGCAAAAATGTATATGGAACTTTCGTTCTTCGGAAACATCTGTCAACGACGACGACCACAATGCATTTTGTAAATGTCAAACACGTGTTGACAAAATATACTTTCATGTCAATACATCGACGACAGTGTCGCGGCAAGGAAACTGTCGTCGATGGGGAATTTAAAATCGTGAGCGACAACTTCAACAACAGCTAGTGGTTGCCATTGTGAAAGTAAAAAAATGACACGCATATGTTTCGTCGTGTCAAGCCAATATTTTTGCAACGAATTATCATAAATGTAATGTCTGCTATAGATAAAATAAGAATAATACCAAAATTAGTGCGTACCGCGATCGGTACACGTCGGAACGAGTGTCATTGTACGATTCTGTCGTATTTGCTAGTAGCCAGTATTTTAATTTAACTCTAGATTTAACGGAGAATATAAGCAAAATCTCAATAACATAGGTTTTTACTTTTATATTTTATTTGTACATAAAATAAACCTTCCTTAGTGTTTTGCCAAATTATATTGTGAATATTGACGACGGCCGGTTGGAATGAGCCGTCGTTTTTTACGTAAATTAAACTATTTTGTCGTTAGGATGTAACGTTAAATTTTTTAAAATCACTACTATGGAATCTGGATTTCGTAGTTTGTATGACAGTAATTTAGGTAATCGTTCGACAGCTTCTTTTGTATACGCATAGGGCGTAGTTCCGTGTACTATTTATTCGTGCGCCTCGATAGCATCGGCTTTAGCGCAACTGGATCTAGATTTATGTACTGCAATTCATTACTGTGAAGGATTTTATATTGTAGGTTTCCCGAGTCTGAAATATCCGCTTCAGTGTTGATGCTATGTGTGTTTATTTGTCGCCATCGTTGCAAGTTATGACATTTTATTATTTTTAATCCAAACAACAATTATCTTATAAAAAGAGTAGTTAGGTATTTTGATTTATAAAAAAAAAAATTGCACAGTACTGAAATCTGAAATTCACATATCCTCTGGGACATTTTGGTTGTTTTATGTCTATATGTATCATGTATATAGGTACGTTATAATATCCTTCTTAGTGCGGAAAAGCAGAATCGCTCCTAAAGTTGCCATAGCTTTTAATCTTGTATGGATGACAGGTGACATCTATCATCTTCATACAAAATTAAGGTACATAGTACAACTTTACAGCAATGTCTAACAACACTCTGGCAAAAATACGCTAACTTTGTGTGATTGCCATAAAAAAAACTGGTCTATTTGTATGAAACAAAAAAAAATGTTTTAGTGAAACTCTTCCTAACATCAAAGTTGCTTGGTTCGCAGTTCTGCATATTAATGGTATAGTTAAGTTTTCTGTTTATTTCTCGAGTTTCAATGTACAGAAAATGTTTTGAGTATTGCCGTAAAATCAACACTGGAGTAGAGGATCATAAGTAGTGTAAGGTGTTAGTACATTCCTCACAATGTACACTAAGCAATATGGAGAAAGCGTAGAGGTGTGGCCCGTCGAACAACCAAATATAGCGCCAACTCCAACATGTTATTGAAGTCTCTGTGAATAAAGATGATAATGAAAAACATGTGTTTATTTTTATTAACTGAGTACTTTTTTTATGTAATCCGGTATTGGTGGCTGAGTCGGAAGGGCCAAAGCACATGCTCCGACCGACCAATATCACCTCCGAGAAGGTAGGTGCCATACCGGAGACTTCCCTGGATTGCTGGCTATACTGGACTAGAGGAGAACACAACCGAGGCTGCTATCTGGCCATCTTACATCTAGAACGGTGGTAACAACCCAGTCGGCTACAATTTGAGCCTACCACCTAGTAGGGGGCAAGGGAAGGCACCTACAGTTTTACACCGGTTCCGAACGGTGAAGCAGCAGGTGTAGGTATGTATGCACGTAAATTTTTTCATCATTAACGATATAACGTCAACATAATATGAAGAACACGACGAAGAAATAGAAAAACAAACTTTTACAATCTGTGCTTTTACGCACGAAATAGTTTAAAATTTCTTCCCGCCAAGCAGCGCAACCGAACTTTTGACGATTCCTTCATCGCAGGAGAGTTTTGACGCAGACGACAAACTGCACTATGGGAGTTTTCAACGAAACAACAAAAACGACATGCGCCGCGCCGGCTCAACATTAGGTTACACATTAAGGTCAAACCGCATTGGCGGCGCGACGCGGCGCGACACGACGCGGCCAAAATATTCTTTGTATGCAATCGTATGGGGCAACCCGCATTCACGCGGCAGCGGCGCTGCGCGGCGCGACACTGCGCGGCAAAGTTGACCAACTAGGCAAAACTGTCGCGCAGCGCCGCTGCCGCGTCAATGCGGTATGGCAAGCGGCACTGGCGCGACACATTCAGTGTTGCCAGATCGTTTATCCCAAATTCCTCGAATCAAGTTTTTATTTTTATCATCTAACTATAACTTTACGACATACTATTGTTTCTATAACATTAAAACCTCCAGAAAACCACTATATTTTTACGAAAGAAATCCAGAATCCTTCCCACCATCGATGCACCAGATCCGTACATAATCGAAAAACCCTCCGGTTTTGGAGAGAACCCTCCAGATCTGGCAGCACTGGACGCTATTATCATCACATCTACGTCACTTCCGTACGTTCTGCTCAGAGGTTGAAGAACGACTGCAGGAAAATTTGCCGCGTATACCTAACCTAACCTAACTCACACAATTACATCAACCAATAGCCGGGCCGGACGCCTTCATTCATATTGGTTGAGTGAGATCGTTTCACATACATCGGCGAGCGAGTAACGCCGGTACAGGGGCTGTTCTATATCAAATATTGCTGAATAACATGAAAAAGCAACATGAAGGCATTTTTTCGGGGCATTCATGTTCAAACACGTTACCGGCGGCGTCAAGCAAGATGCGAACGTGTATGAACGCGAGCGCGAACAAAACAGTTTTTTATAATGAACAAGACTTTTGATCTCATTCATTGCCGTCATTTTGCGCTTCACTTTATTGCTGACAAACCACTTATAGTCAGAGCACCATTCCTTTCCCATATCGTTCAAAGAGTATGTAAGAACAAAGAGTATGTAAGCATTTTTACATACTCTTTGTTTGCTCTTTGGCACCAACTAACGAAACGCCATGCATCATCAATGCCATGCATGACAAACGATGTGTTACGATACGATAACAATATCTGTGAAGATGGCAACTGAGCGCTTGTCCTTGGCGCGCCGCTAATCAACCAACTTGTCGCGATTACGAGAAGATTGAATGAAGAGGCTGTATGGTTTGTAAATGACTTCTGTCTAACCCGAAAAGGGAAAAATACAAAAGATGGCGGACGGCGGGAGTTTGTCGCGTCGTCGTTGTAATTAGAAAGATATATTTTTGTGGTTCTCGCGGTGCGAGAACATATACAACAGACGTTAAAAGCTACGACAGAATTGGCTGTATAATACTCTAATGAGTTTTGCCTGTTTCGGCAGGAGACGAATTAATCTAAAATAAAATTATTAAAGTCAGAAAGATGGCGGACGGCCGGAGTTTGTCACGTCGTCGTTGTAATTAGAAAAATATATTTTTGTGGTTCTCGCGGTGCGAGAACATATACAACAGACGCTACGACAGAATTAATTTTATTTTAGATTAATTCGTCTCCTCCCGAAACAGGCAAAACTCATTAGAGTATACAGCCATTTCTTTTGTAGCTTTAACGTCTGTTGTATAAATTCTCGGCCCGCGAGAACCACAAAAATATATATTTTTAATTACAACGACGACGCGACAAACTTCCGCCGTCCGCCATCTTTTTCTTTCTAAAAAAATAAAAATGAAATAAAAATAAAAAAATTACAAACGTCAAACAAATGCTGTCAAGTAAAGTGTCAAATCGATTCAATCAACGGCGGCGATTTTAGCAAAAACTTTTAGAAAATAAAAAAGCTTGCAAACGATGTCACAGTTATCTCACTTACCAGAAGAGTGGAACAATGAGCGGGCGCTTCGTCTCATCGAAGAATATGAGGGCAAGCGCGAACTATGGGATAGCCACGATGGTAACTACAGGTAGGTCGGAACAATATTTGTTTGCGCCCGAAAGTAGGCCTGCGGCCGGCGCTGAGTTGAGGACAGACCAGCTTGCTTGTGTTGAAGACATTGTGCCGAAGTACGTACAAATTTGTAGGTATCAAACAAAGATATCTCACACAACACACCTTGAGTACCTGGCCATTTTCGCCGCGCAGAGATTCGGCGCCGCGCGCACATTTAACTGAAATATTTTATTGTTTATTGTATAATTTCATCCATAGGTAGGTAACCTATGTTAACGTAACTGTTAATGTAAATGTAACGCTTGGACATGTCGAAAATTCCGCCAGTCCTAAATTCAATGCGAAGAAGAACTGACGAACAAACTTCGCAAGTCACAATGTTTTGTTAGTACCTTATAAGTATTATATTATAGTAACTTACAAATAATTAACCCATACTACCGCTCACAAGAGCATTAATATTTACAGCATAAACATGAATACTGAAGAATCTGACCACACTGCCTATTTAAATTACCTATATCTGGTGTATAGTGCCATCGTCAATTCCTAATTAATGAAGTCAAATAAACAAACTTTATTCACGTTTATAGCCAATGAAATTATCCGCAAAAGTATGTAAAAAAATAAGTGAGGATTCGCAGAACATACGCCATGCCAGATGGTTTAATTTTCGATTATATGCCTTCATGCTCTAAAACTTGATAAAGAAAAAAAAGTGTTCGTCTACTTCGTACGCGCGTTACAAGTTCTACTTCTCGCTCCCTTCCCCTCGACCCCTCAACACCCTCAAGGCAGCACCGCACAATCTCTACAAGCACATAATTTATATGCGGTGACTCTGACGATGAGCGTGATGGTGACGTGATGTTTTTTCTGAGTTTCCTCCCCATTTACATAATGCGCCTAAATATGTTCAATTTATTTCATAACATGTGTAAAGAAGTAGTCAGCCTCTGTAGCTCAGTGGTGATATCGGTCGACTGTCAATCGTGATCGTAAGCACACCTGGGCGCGGTCAGTATTGGATGGGTGACCGTTGGAGCCTGACCGTGGTTCGAATGCCACGTAAAACTGTAGGTCCTTTCCCTTCTTACCATAATGGCGGTAGGGTTTAACCCACCTGGGTTGGTGCCTCCGCACTGAATGAAAGGTCGGTTTAAACGGCTATGTAAATAGTTTGTGTTTTCCGTCCAGTTTAGTGTAGTCGGCACGACCGAAGGGAAGGTAACGACCTAAGGCTGATATCACAGATTTAGTAAGTGATGTAGCCAACCGCGTCAGTTTCCATAAAAGAAAAAAGAGTTTAACTTCAAAACAAATTCTATTATTCTTCACATTTTGTTTCACATCCCTAGGAGAGTCAAAGGAACTGCCTCAGGTTTGATGAAATATTCAGGAGAGTACCGCTGGCTGGAATTCAGGGACCCCCCAACCTTAACCCTCTCTAAGATCTATCTTCACACATTTCAGAGTGCCGTCCGCTAAGTACGCAGCGTGGGCCGAGCTTGCGGAGATGTTCGACTGTCACCCGATGGACGTGAAGCGCAAGATGAACTCGCTGCTGACTTCACACCGGCGCGAGCGGTACCGCGTCGGCCGCGGCCGTCGATCTCGATGGTTCGCTTACGACGCGCTGCAGTTCATTGCGGATAAGTTTCCTATCAAGGAAACATTTGAGGATGATCCAGATTTTGAGGTGAAATGAAATGAAATGAAATGTAATTATTCATCTCGTTCAATACAATATAAACAATAGATACAAAGAAAAAACACAATACAGACAAGAAAAATTGGACCTGACACAGCCTTTCTCCCTCGCCACCGAGCGCGGGAGCCGGTGAGAGGGACGCTGACTAGAGGTTCACACAGCCGATGCTGCTATGCGGCCATCTTACATCCAGTACGGTGGTATCAACCCAGTTGGCTACAATTTGAGCCTACCAACCACCTAGCAAGGAAAGGGACCTACAGTTTTCCACAGTTCCGAATGGTGAAGAACGGTATGCACATAAATTTTTCCATCAGAAAGAACTTATTCAAAAGACCTTTCGCAAAAGAAGCCGACGTCCAGACCACTCGGCCACCCGACGATTACCGGTTATGATTTATATATTTCCGTTTCAGCCTAGCGACGAAGTGGCGGACGACGATCAAGCTGATAATTCCACGGACAACAGATCGACAGATGTCAAAATTAAAAAAGAAAAGCACACATTCAAGCGTAGACCTGTCAAACGTAAACACATAACCTCACACAAACCACGCAGACAAGTTGCCAGCATCAAAGAAAATCGGAGAAGAGACGCTTGCGATGTATTTGGCGAATATGTAGCACAAGCGTTGCGGCAACACGACAATAAAACGAAATCAATAATAAAACATGCGATAAATAATATTCTGTTCGACACGGAAATGAAGAAGTACAATTTGCATTTTGAGCAACTTGCGGAGGAAGAAGAAGAGGAAGAAGAGGGAGAAGAGATGGAGACACATGAAGGAGAAGAAGAAGATGAGTACGGGCTGGCGGTGGCGCAGTTGATGGATGTGCCGCCGCATAAAACTGCCAAGCTGCTGAATTTAATTTAGACTGTTTTCATTTAGGTACTATTTGTTGAAATAAAGGCATTTTCAAGTACTCGTTTTTATTATCATTAAGATCACACGTCTTGTGACAAATAATTTTAAAATATTGAGGTTTAATACCTGATTTGCTAGATAATCCTTACTGCCTTGTTCAGCTTGTTATTCAGCTGTTAAACGTTGTGTTGCCATGTACAATTCACAAATATGACTACATAACGAAAAAAATTATTAAGCTCATGATGACAAAGGCATGATGAAAAATACAAAAAAAATTGCATCACCAACAGCACCCTCTTTAGGAATATACCGTCACTATCCATGGTTCCAAACCAAATAGCCTCCATGTTTGAAGTTCTGCCAATAGATGGCGTGCGTGCGCAACTTATTAAACATTCAACCAAGTTTTGCTTGCACGCAAGTTATAGCACCCACGAACAGATGGCAGGCACGGTCGGTTTCGTTTCAGTTTCAGATTTTTTTTTTATTGAGACGGAAGTTAACTTTCTCCATACAAAATCGCCTTTCGGCATTTATGTTTTTTACCCCCCTAAACCTTATCCGACATAATTTTTTTGTTGTAATAAGGGAAGTCGAATCTATGTTCCTGTTTTTTTTTTTTTTTTTTTTATGGAACCTGACACGGTTGGCTACATCACCTACAACATTCGTGATGTCAGCCCATAACACAGGGTGAACTAGGTGCCATGTCAGTGCTTCCCTTCATTTCATGTCGGCTACACTAAACTGGACGGAAAACACGAACTATTTACATAGCCGTTTCGACCGACGTTTCGTTCAGTGCGGTGGTACCAACCCGGCCGGGATAAACCCTACCACCTAGTAAGGTAAGAAGGGAAGGGACCTACAGTTTAACGTGGAATCCGAACCACGGTCAGCCTCCAACGGTCGAGCGGTCACCCATCCAAACACTGACCGCGCTCAGCGTTGCTTAATAACAGTTGACTAACCAACCGCGACACTGAGCTACCGAGGCTGACGAATTTTCTTATCCCTTAGTCGACTTTTACGACATGCGACGGGGAGAGATGCAGTGGGGCTATTCTTTTTAAGTACCGACCCCACACAGTACAAATATGAATGATATGTACAATTTTTTGAATATCTAAAGGGATGATGAGTCAATAAAGCATGACGTCAAAAAATTATAAAAAATTCAAATGTTTTCGGTCGAAATACAAATGTTTAACTACGGTGTTGTAGGTCACTATGACAAGAAAAATAAAATAAAATTCGGATAATGTTAGTCTAATCTAATGGTAGTCTAGCGCCCTACTAGGGAGCTAGAAAACATAAATGTCGAAAGACGATTCTGTATGGAGAAAGTTTTCTTCCGTCTCGTCTTAATGGCTTAGATGCCAGGTCCTTCTGCCATTTCTTTTTTCCAATGTATATACTTTCTATTGTGTTTAATATGTGAAGTGAACATTTTCGCGCGTTTTTCGTCGCGTGAGATTCTTCGATAGTTTTGGTAATACACCAACCTTGTCCCCTGAAAGGGGGCACCTTGCGTCAGAGCCGGTAGTTCAAATTGCTGAGTTGTTTAATTATGATGTTGGCCCAATGAATAATTCAAGTTTTCAACCTCGAGCGTCGAATGCAACTTTGTCAAAAAAACGCGAAATTTTCGACGTCTTCTTTCGTGGCATCTTCTCTCCCTCGCAGCTGCGTCAAAGCTCTCCTTCATTGAAGGGCTCGTTGTCCAAGTACCTAATAGATGAGAGGTTAGGTTAAAAAAAAAAAACAACTGAACTGTGGTTTTTCAGCTGAAGCCCAGCTTACGTCGATAAAGTCGTTACGTTTTGCTTCTTCTCTATGATAGAGGCACGCGGACACGACACGCCCCGAGGTCGATGTGTTGTCAGCTCCTGGAAAATAGCCGCCATGCACAAAACGAACATGATTTCGCTGTTGAGCGGCGCTGCTGCCTGCACGCAGACAAAATTGCATTACCGAGTGTAAGCCGGCCGGGTTAATGGGATCCAATATTGTTCGAAGAGCGATCCGGTACGAAGTTGGTTTCTGCAAGAAATTTAGATTTGTTTTAATGTAATCCGGTATGGGTGGCTGAGCCAGAGGGGCCAAATCACATACTCCGACCAGTCAATATCACCTCCGAGAAGGAAGGTGCCATACTGGAGACTTCCCTTTGAATACTATAGTATAGCCAGCAATCCAGGGAAGTCTCCGGTAGTATGGCACCTACCTTCTCGGAGGTGATGTTGGCTGGTCGGAGAATGCGCTTTGTCCCCTTCGACTCACTCAGCCAACCATAACGGACTACATAAAAAAAACTGGACTAGAGGAGAACACAGCCTAGGCTGCTATGCGGCCAACTTACATCCAGTATGGTGGTATCAATCCAGTCGGCTACAATTTTAGCCTACCAAAAATATGCCTATAAGGGGCAAGGGAAGAGACCTACATTTTTAGACCGGGTCCGAACGGTGAAGCAGCTGGTGTAGGTATGCACGTAAATTTTTTCACCAGAAAAAACTTATTGGTTCACGCCGACCGGATTCGTACCTCGGACCTCTCCCGACGCTGATCACGCGGCCACCCGCCGCTTTTAACTTCTTATGTTCAAGGGATTACCTATAGGTATGGGATTTTAAATAACCGCGGTGTTAAACGTTGCTAAAGATCGATCCATCATCGATCGTCGAGTCAAAATGCGTTAAACCTTTAATAATGTTCAAGTGATTAGTACGGTGTGGGGTCGTTACTTAATAAGAATAGTCCCATTGCATTTCTCCCCATGCATGTCGTAAAAGGCGACTAAGGGATAAGGACAAGATGCCGTGCATAAGGGCGACAGGCTACCCACCTCTCACCTTGGCGCGGTCTTTCCACCGAGTCATGCAGCAGGTGGGCCTTCGTGCCTTACTTGCTGCCTGATAGTTATCTTGTCCGAATACTTTGCTAAACGTAGCGGCTGTTGTAATTACCAGAGTACCTGCACCACAACACCGATTACTCTGCTTACCCCGATTGTCGGGATACGGCGTGTGGTGTGGATTGGCTCATATTTGTAAGTAATTATTATACTGACTTGTATTATATTTGTGAGAATACGATGCGCCGGTGAAGGCTGTTTATGAAATACTTAGGCAAACATTTAATTCAGTCTACAGCAGCGCTCCTGTTCGCTTGGTAGCATATTAGCGACGCGACGGTGTTACAGCAGCGTATTGTGGCATGGCGTGGCGTGGCGTGGTGTCCGGCAAGTAATTACCCCGGGGCCGCAGGGCGACAGGGTCGGCCCCCGGAGGACGTAACATGGGCTGTCGATTTAATATCTCGTTAGTTTTGCAATGCGAAGCACCATGGAACGCCATGTTTTTTTTAATGTTTAAAACTTATCGGGAAAAGGGGTTAGGTTAGGAAGGATATAATATGAGGAGCAAAGAGTTTGTATTACGTCGCTGGAGCGCAGCGACGTAATACAAACTCTTTGATGAGGAGCAGTAAATCAAAACTAACCAATTCCACTTCCGACCAAAGTTGTTTTTTTTTCTCGGGCTCTAAACCCACAGATCCATCGATCCCGATCATCATTTTCAATCCAGAAGTATTTTAAACGGAAAACACAGTTTTCGATCATAACTAACCCTGGGTGTCTTCAAACGTCGTCGTATCAACGGGCTAGACAGCCTAGCAACAGTCCGCAAATCTGCTGGCATGGTGCCTCACTGAGCGTGGTTTCGCGAGGAGAGGGGTTTTTGGCTCTGTCGACTGTACCATTGGTCTCTCGACACAGCCACCCATGATGGTTTACATAAAAAAAACCCTATTCTATAAAAAAGGTGGCCTCTCGAAACTGCATAAAATATTTTTCAATGGAAACTTGACAGATTTGCATAGAAATTTCCGAGAGGTAAGTGAAATGTTTGCAAACAAAAGTGACCAATTGAATGACATAACAAGCATTTAAACAATAACAAGTTGTTGCTTCCATTATAGGTGTTTCCGATTTTTTTGGCTCTACTGTCAAATTTAATTTTATGGCATTGGTTAGTTTTGATTGACAGCTCCTCTTAAATAATACTTATAATTAAAGCGAAGTTTCTACGGGCGACCAGCGGCCGTGTTACGTACGTCAATATATTATGAATATCCTAATACTCGAGAACGACTCTATCGTTTTAAATAGATTTTTTTAAATTTTTTACACCTATAAGGTGTCTAACGACGCCAATGGAAATTCGGTCGTATGCGGGGGTTGCGAATGCCATGCCGGTCTGACAGGCGCCTATTCACACCCCTCTTGAAGGACCCGAGACTGCACTTGGGGGGAAATATATGGGCAAGGTTTCAGAGTTTACCGGTTTTGTGATTTTAAAAGTCGATGATTTCTAAACGAACAGACGTTAAATATCTATACATATAATAAAATCGTAGAGGTAAGAAAGTCTGTACATTGAATGTATTCGGAAAAAAACTAACCAGGGTGGCTTAAAATGAGATACTGAACATGTTAGAACAGTTTTTAAAATTTTTGTTTGTTTGTTTGTTTGTCTGTACGCGCATCACGCAAAAACCACTGAACGGAATTAGACGAAACTTTGTATAGTGGCAGTTTATATGCCGGGTTAACATAATACGTAAAAAAAAATAACAAAAATAAAAAAAAATTTACAATTATAAACATTATTGCGTGTTTAAAATCACGTAGTCCAAAGTACATAATTATATCTTGAGAACTGGCAGCAAATACAATTTGAATAAAATATTCATTCGAAATTTAAAAATAAGTAGATACAACGAAAATGACAGTTCTTCTTTTTTATAACTTGAACACAATAGTCTATACATATCTATTCTTTCTATACGTATCATAAAATCGTAAATGCAAAAATGTCTATTTGTACGCGCATCTCGCAAAAACCACTGAACGGAATTTGACGAAACTTTTTATAGTGACAGTGTATATCCCGGATGAACATAATAATTAAAAAATATAATAAAAATCACGTAATCCAAAGTAAAGGTAAAAAACAATTTTATTATAAATGTCATGTTGACAACGGAGAACTGTCATCTCGAAGTGAGCTGGCCGGTGACAAATTGTTTGATAAATAAAAATAATAATTGAAAGTCGAAGTTATGTCGTTGTCATTGGTGCAATAAAATTTATATATCTGTTGCCCGCGGCTTCGCTCGCGTGAAATTCGTATTTAAAAAAAAGAAAGTAAGTAACTAAAGGCGGGCCCGAAGGCGGATCTGCGCTCACGTAAACGATATTCTTTCTCGATGAAAGTAACTAAGGGCGAGGCGGAAGGCGGAGCTGAGTTCAGGAAGAAGAAAAACATTCTTGAAGAAAGTAAGTAACTAAGGGCGAGGCCGAAGGCCGAGCTCTATTCTGGAAGACCATAAACCTTCTCGAAGAAAGGAAATAACTATGGGCGAGGCCGCAGGCCGAGCTGCGTTCAGGAAGAAGCTAAACCATCTTGAAGAAAGTAAAAGAAAGTTTTTCAATTATCCGAGCTACGTTCGGATAATTGAAAAACCATCTCGAAGAAAGCAAGTAACTAAGGGCAAGGCCGAAGGCCGAGCTGCGTTCAGAAAGAAGCTAAACCATCTTGAAGAAAGTAAGCAACTAAGGCGAGGCCGAAGGCCGAGCTACGTTCTGACAAATGATAAACCATCTCGAAGAAAGCAAGTAACTAAGGGCGAGGCCGAAGGCCGAGCTGCGTTCAGGATGAAGCTAAACCATCTCGAATAAAGTTAATTAATATTAAGATTGAGTTAATTTAATTTAAATTTTATTATAAAGTCCACGCTTCTAACGGCAAATATACCGTGCATCCTAGAACCTCGCGGTTATTCCCGGCTGGATGGCAAGAGGCCCGATGCTATCACCTTAGTGCCATGGACTAAGGGTAGTTCTTTGATGTGGGACGCCACTTTTGTTCTCACATTGGCTCCAAGTCACGTTAGGACATCTTCAAGAGCGGCTGGCGCGGCCGAGGCTGGGGCGGAGATCCTCAAACGCAGCAAATATAGAAATATAATTCAAGATTTCGAATTTGTTGCGTTTGCGGTTGAAACCCTCGGTCCGTGGAGCAGTGAAGCCAAAAGAGGCTTGAGCTGGTTGACGCAACTGGTGTCCCGCCATCAAGGGCTTATGACTTCATTCAAAGGGTAAGCCTTGCCATCCAGCGGGGTAATGGCGCAAGTGCTCTAAGAACATTTGAAAATGCCCGTTTTGATAGTTATTTTAATGTTTGTTAGGTAGGTTTAATTATTTAGTTCTTAATATTACTTTTTTATTTTTATGAAATAAATAGATTGAGTAAACGATATTATATTCTATCGAAGAAAGGAAGTCTTTAAGGGCGAGGCCCGAAGGCGGAAGAGGGTTTTTGGTTTACCTGAACACAGCTCGGCCTTCGGCCTCGCACTTAGTTCCTTCCTACCTTTCTTCCAGAAGGTTTATCGTCTTCCTGAACGCAGCTCGGCCTTCGGCCTCGCCCTTACTTACTTCCTTTATTTGAGAAAGGTTTATCGTTTACCTGAAAGCAGCTCGGCCTTCGGCCTCGCCCTTAGTTAGTTACTTTCTTTAAGAAGGTTTTTCGATTACCTGAACGCACTCGGCCTTCCGCCTCGCCCTTAGTTACTTACATTCTTCTTTGGAATACGAATTTCACGCGAGCGGAGCCGCGGGCTCAGCTAGTTGCATTAATAAAAATTTCAACCAAAACGAACTTGATTTTTATATTTTTTTCCATTTTACTATTAGATTTCATAAAAAAATGGAGGATTTATCTTTTTAAACTTACAATATAGGTGTTTTGATCAAAACTGTATGATTTCTTACTAAAAGTAGTGTTTTATTATCACATTTGTTCAAAACTTGCTTATGAAGTATTTTGTTCTACAATTATTTTTAGTCCGTTTCGACCGACCTTTCATTCAGTGCGGTGGTATCAATCCGGGCGGGTTAAACCCTACCACCTAGTAATATAAGAAGGGAGTCATATCCCTTAGTCGCCTTTTACGACATACACGGGGAGAGATGCAGTGGGGCTATTCTAAGTACCGGCCCCACACGGTACACTGGGTGTCGTCGTTGAAAATGTTCACGTTTCCAATAAACACTTTATTCGACAATTATTTATTAATTTATATTGTTAATTAATAATTAATTAATTAATTATTATTTGACTATTTCACATGTAGGTAATACTTGATATGAGCTGTAAATCGGCGAGTTGAAGCGGCGGGTGGCCGAGTGGTTTGGGCATCGGCTTCTCATACGCGAGGTCCGCGGTTCGAATCCCGTCGGCGTGTACCAATGAGTTTTTTCTGACGAAAAAATTTATGTGCATACCTACACCTGCTGCTTCACCGTTCGGAACCGGTGTAAAACTGTAGGTCCCTTCCCTTGCCCCTTACTAGGTGTAGGCTCAAATTGTAGCGGACTGGGTTGGTACCACCGTACTGGATGTAAGATGGCCGCATAGCAGCCTCGGTTGTATTCTCCTTTAGTCCAGTATAGCCAGCAATCCAGGGAAGTCTCCGGTATGGCACCTACCTTCTCGGAGGTGATATTGGCTGGTCGGAGCATGCGCTTTGGCCCCTCCAACTCAGCCACCCATACCGGATAACATAAAAAAAAAATCAACAATAGAAACAAAACACAAAAAATACAAAAATCTTAATCATACGGTTCTACCAGGTTATGCGCTCTACTGTAAAATAAAAAAATAAATAAAAAAATATTCACTTTTGTTCGCCAGCTCCTCCACCGTTCTACAAGGCTGGTAAGATTTCTGCGAGACATGCGCTCCTCACTACCACCAACCAACCCATTCGACAGCGTGCGGAGGACTCGAAGTTCAGCAGGTCTATTCTTGTAAATTCTGACAGCGGAATCAGCGCTGATGTGGCGCTGAGAGACACTTTGGTAAGTGGCTCTCAGCGCCACAACAGCGCTGAGTCCGCTGTCAGAATTTACAAGAATAGACCTGCTGAGCCTTGGACATCCGCGGCGGGCCGGCGGCGGCGGCAGTAGGAATAGAACAATATTCCACATGCGTGTCGCCTCAGGCGCGTGCGACCGATGTTCTGATCAGCGCGACCCACGTTTTATTACATCTTGGGCTTTCGACTGAATACTAACGAGGTGGACGGGCACATAGTTTCAGAGTTGCTCGTCTATCAAGCGATCTATAACTACCGGGTTTAGATGAGCACGTGATCCATATGCCGCACTAGAAATTGCAGCAGTTAAGGCCCTGTCAACCCGTGGGACGACGACATCAAGTGCGTCGGCGGAAAGCAGTGGTTCCGTACCGCTGAAGGCCGGGAGGACTGGAGGAAAATTGGAGAGGCGTATGCCCAGCAGTGGACGCTTACACGCTGACTGACTGACTGACTGACTGACTGAAAACCCGTATTCACACGTACTCCTCTTTCAACGCGCCGCTTTCGCTGGTTGGAATAGGATGCAACACAATCAATCGATAAAAAATTAGGTTTTTATTTTTTTATTCCAAAACTACGGATCGAAACAAAAAAGTAAATAGCTACCGATTTAGATATATATTCAACAGATAAAATATTTTTTTTCCAAACCCTTGATTTGGTCACGTTGCCTTAAATACGTTTTTATAACTAAATTCAGAGGCGTGTTCATGATTTTTTTCTATTGAGCGAAGTTAATCAAATCGTGTTTTCAAAAAGCTCTGCGCTGATAGATGAAGTATTACTTATATTAAAACTGAATCTGTCAGGTGAGTAATAATAATGGTTGTAAAATGTAAAAAAAAGGGTTTTAAATTTTATTTTAAGTTAAACTTCTTAAAAAGTATAGCCCCACTGCATCTCTCCCCGTGCATGTCGTAAAAGGCGACTAGGGGATAAGGACAAGGAGCCATGTTAAAGGGCGACGGGGTAGTCAACTCTCACCTTGACACGGTCTTTCCACCGGGTCATGCAGCAGGTGGGTCTGTGTTCCTTACTTGCTGCTTGATATTTATCTTGTCCTAATTCATTGCTAAGCGTGGTGGTCGGCGTTGTACTGTAATTTACAAGAGTAGTTGCAGCACAACACCCGATTACCCTACTTACCCCGATTGTCGGGTTACAGCGTGTGGAATATATTTAAGGACGTTACGCAAATATCTATGAAAGTGAAAATATGCTATGAAAAATGAGGAGTAAACTCAGAAATTTCGTCACCGGCAATTTGTATGCTGTGCCTGTGACCGTCAACGGCACAGCATAGTGCTGTTTAAATAAATAAAAAAAAACCGGTGGCCACATTCGCCGGTGCGGCGCCCTATAGCCATTCTACGAAAATTTACCCCTGTGAAAGACCAAAGTTGGTCTTTTGAGCTCCAGAATGCTACTTACTTATTGCTGAATCTGAAAATTTACCCGTGTGAAAGACCAAAATGGTCTTTTGAGCTCTAGAATTTTGCTTACTCATTGCCGAATCAGAAAATTTACCCGTGTGAAAGACCAAAGTTGGTCTTTTGAGCTCCAGAATCTTGCTACTTATAGCTGAATCTGAAAATTGACTCGTGTGAAAGATCAAAGTTGGTCTTTTGAGCTCCAGAATGTTGCTTACTTATTGCAGAATCTGAAAATTGACTCGTGTGAAAGACCAAAGTTGGTCTTTTGAGCTTCAGAATGTTGCTTACTTATTGCTGAATCTAAAAATTTACCAGTGTGAAAGACCAAAGTTGGTCTCTTGAGGTCCGGAATGTTGCTTACTTATTGCTGAATCTGAAAATTGATCCGTGTGAAATACCAAAGTTGGTCTTTTGAGCTCTAGAATGTTGCTTACTTATTGCTGAATCACCCTACATTTGTAATGTTTTCTTAGTGTCACACATTTAGTGATTTTCCACCTGCTCGGCAAGTTGATGTCACGTCGATCCTATTGAATTCTTCGTTGTCACAATATTGATCTGACCTACTGCAACTGTCCGACGTCGAAGGGAATTCTTGCCCCGCTATTTATCTAGTCAACACTCTGGGGTTTAAAGACATTTCATTACTGCCTGCCTTCCCTTTTCGTTCCCAGCTGATTCAACCCACAAGCACAGAATACTTATTAGGACTAGGTACCACAGGTTCAACCCAACCCCTATGTAGAACACACACAACTTGTGGGGGAAAATATTATTTGCAGGCTTTGTTCAGTTATTGCACTGCAGGAAATACCTATATTTTGCTTCAATTAAAATGAGTAAACATTTAATTTTTTGTTTTCAACAACATCCGTGATGTCTGCCCATAACACCGCACCGGACGAACTAGCCCAACGAGCCCAACAAACAAATTGGGGCTAACGGCAGGTTGTTTTAGATCTTATAGTGGTATATTGGATTAATTGTGATTGTACCGTGAGGGGCCGGTACTTTAAAAGAATAGCCCCACTGCATCTCTCCCCGTGTATGTCGTAAAAGGCGACTAAGGAATATGACTCCCTTCTTATATTACTAGGTGGTAGGGTTCAACCCGCCCGGGTTGGTACCACCGCACTGAATGAAAGGTCGGTCGAAACGGCTATGTAAATAGTTTGTGTTTTCCGTCCAGTTCAGTGTAGCCGGCACGACCGAAGGGAATCACTGACGTGGCACCAAGTTCATCCGGTGTTATGGGCTGACATCACGGATGTTGTAGGTGATGAAGCCAACCGTGTCAGCATCAATAAAAAAAATAAAAAAAACAAATATTAATAAAACGCGTCACTACTGTAGAGCTCTTGTCCCACCCTTATAGCACTTACTAACGCTATTGTAAAGTCACTAAAGAACCTTAACCGGCACAGCTCTTATAACGCCTGTCTTAACATCATAATGTTAGTTGGGAGGTGCCTTAATTTCATGTCGGCTACACTGAACTGTACCGAACGAAGTTCGCAAATCTATCACTAGAGGCGCTGCTCCGTTTCTCCATACAAAATGATGCGGAGAACACGGCGGCGTAGCGTAGTACGCGGTGTAGGTTAAATCTCGTGATAAGGGTACTGGACGGAAAACACGTACTATTTACATAGCCGTTTCGACCGACGACGTTTCATTCAGTGCGGGTGGTACCGGGATAAACCCTACCACCTAGTAAGGTAAGAAGGGAAGGGACCTACAGTTTTACGTGGAATCCGAACCACGGTCAGCCTCCAACGGTCGACCGGTAACCTATCCAAGTACTGACAGCGCTCAGGGTTGCTTAACAACAGTCGGCCAACAGCACCACTGAGCTACCGAGGCTGACAAATTGAAATCGCTGCTACATATAGTGCCGAGTAATCCATATGATGTCTAACGACGCCCATGGACATTCAGACGTATGGCGGGGGTTGCTAATGCCATGCCGCTCTCTCCGGTGCCTATTCACACCCCTCTTGAATGATATTGCATCCTTGCCTTATCTCTACTTCTTATAAAAGGTAACGTGTCTGAATGTTACCATGGGCTGGGCATCGTTAGACACCTACTTGTAGGTGAAACGATGCCACATGTCGCGCGATCAATAAAAAAAAATTTATATTTGATGTAAACTCCGGAACTACTGGACAGATTTTTATGCGGTTTGCTCCAATGGAAAGAGTATTTCTTGAGGCTCAGTATAGGCTATATAATGCACTGGCAGTTAGCCAGCGCGAGATTGTATGCTTTTGCCATAGAGCCAATTTGGAGTTTATTTTCAAATTCAAAATATAATAATAAATTGTTTCGAACCTAATGCTGTTTTAAATCTTGTTATTGTTTGAGCTTATTGCTTCGTAAATAGTAGAGTTCGGAACCATACGCTAAAATCTACTGATGTACAAAATATTTAATATGGAATAAAGTATTTCTCATCGCATCGTCTACAAGAGTATTATTTATTCAAGAATATTCAGTATTCACTGGTGCAAGTAAACACCAGTTCAATATCATCACGATAAGTACCCTTAGGGCTGAGCAGTATCAAAGAAAAAGTATGGTATGAACGGGAGAGAGAGAGACAGAATATAAGAGAAGCGATCGTTTATTAGAATATTTGCGTTTAAATCAGATTTGCAATAGCAAACCGAGTCTATCGCGAGCGAAGCCGCGGGCAAAACCTAGTTATAATATATAGCTGTGCCCGCGGCTCCGCCCGCTCTCATATTTGACTTCTCTGCTAACCTCATAAGCCATTTAGCGCGATAGTAAGTAGCCTATAGTTGATGGGAAGAATCAAGCTATCCGTAGATTTTTTTTTAATTAAAATCGGTACATTGGTTCTCGAGTTATAAGCGGACAGACAGACATACATACATACATACAGACAGAAAGCAGACGTTGGATTTTATTAAAGGTAAGGAAAGGAAGGAAGGAAGGATTTCCATATGAGCGTTCCAGACTTTAACGGTTCTGCGGAGGAAAGATCTGCAGAACCGATTGGTACGCATCCTCGGTAAGTCTATCGTGTAGGGATGCAATCCTTGCCAAGTGCGCGTTGTGCGGAGATGGAAAGGGGACGACGGGATTGCGTCAAACAGCTCCTCCGTGCACTCCCCATGGAATAAGCGATAGAGCACTCTTAGGGAGCCGACATCCGTACGGACTGACAGTGGTTCTAGATCGCGGGTAAATTAATTGAAACGCCTCGATCGAATGTTTTAACTGTTTTTAGTATTTTGTGAAGCCATAGAGTATTAAAATTATTGAGTTGATACAAATTGCCTATCAAAGTTTGACAAAGACTCTTTACACCTGATACACTTAATTAATAAATCTTTGTAGTCAGACAGAACTCCCAGTAAAATGGTAAATCTTGCTATCAAGCTGTCTTTTTCGATAAAGTGTAAGTAAGCGATATTATTAAGTGGATAGTCACTAAAATATTTTTGATAATAATTTATGAAAAAAAATAATCCTGCGAAGTTTCTTGACTCTTCTTCGTGAGTGTAATCAAATGGGATACCTACATGAAATTGTGACAAGTTCGAGTGCATTCTTAAGAATGCTCATAACATAACATAACATAACACACACGCTGAATAGCGACAATCGGGGTAAGCAGAGCAATCGGTGCTGAATGCTCAATGAACTATATTAACCTTCTATCTGTTTACTCTACGCCATAGATTCCCAAAGTGATCCCAGTGGACACCCAGGGGTCCACGGGAGACTCGACGGGGGTCCACGAAAATTTATCTGGTTTCGATAGCAAAGTCTGTAAGTAACATATTATTTTAATAAATAGAACACAAGAAAAGATACTTTTTTCTTTTTCTTTTTACCGCTCCGAATTTAGGGTTGGAACTTAGCCGCGACGCAAATTTCCATCGTTAGATCTAATCTTCACATTTTTTGACGAGTTTTGGGATTATAGCAGGAGGGGCTCACAGAAACCAGTAAAATTTTGAAAGTGGTCTATGAGAAAAAACAGTTTGGAACCTCTGCTCTACCTATAATAAAATCCTACCTATAATAAAATCCAACGTCTGCTTTCTGTCTGTGAGTGTATGTATGTCTGTCTGTCCGCTTATAACTCGAGAACCACTGAACAAGATTTTAATTTTAAAAAATCTACGGATAGCTTGATTCCTCCCATCAACTATAGGCTACTTACTATCACGCTAAATGGCTTATGAGGTTAGCAGTGAAGTGAAATATGAGAGCGGGCGGAGCCGCGGGCACAGCTAGTAAAATATATAAAGCGTACCAAACGGATATAGGCAAAAAAAAAAAACAAAATAATTTCGCGCCCAAACGCACCGAACCATATCTACCTGAATTTCACGGCGACGCCAGCGTCCCCCCCGAGCGTCGGTCGCCGCGACGCCTTCAGTCGGCGCCGGACCGTGCCGTCGCGACGTCGTCCCACGACGCGCGCGTCGCGCTTACGACGTTTTCTCGTGTTAAATGTGCGTAGTGAACGTGTGTATACAGAGTAAGCCTGCACCGAACCTGCTCGTTTGTGACCTGCAAACGTTGCAGGTACCCTAGCTAGCCTTTGACAGCCCGAGTCGACCGTTGGACATAATCTTTGGTAAGTCGAAAATGTTGATACCGTTGACTTTTTCGCGTAGGTACCACCTAGCTCTTATGTCAGTGTTAATAAAGGCCATGTTGACAACATAATGTATGATAATGTACATTGAAGGACTTTCACTCAGAGGGACTAACGATATTATATGTAGTAGTCCCATGAATCCGAAAATATTTTTATCATGGAATATATTATTTTATTTACTACATATTTTTAATATTTTATTGAAAACAAATGTAGCAACATTTAATGAATTGTTTGTCTATATTTCTTGAGAAAATATTAAAAACCCGCTTTCACCATCGGCTTCACTCGCGTGAAGTATGGTTCGATGAAACGTACTACCACCTACAAAATTTCAGGTCCACAAGTGACCCAGATAATAGTTTTTTTCGTCTCAGTTCCCGCAGACACCCGAATGGGGATTGTGAATGATTTTTGGCATCCAATAATTTGTGAACGTTCACTAATTTAAAAGATGAGAGTTTTACAAATTGTAAATTGTTAATTATTGTAAGACTGACAGTCCATCACGCCTTATTACGTCGAAATGCTGCCATGACAGAGCTTCCCTTTGGTTGTGCAGGCTACACTGAACTGGACGAAAAACACTAAGTATTACTCGTACATAGCCGCTTCGACCGAACTTTCGTTCAGTGGGGCCGTACCAATTTCGGCGGGTCAAACCCTACAGCCTATAAGGTAAGGGACGTACAGTTTTACATGGAATCCGAACCACGGGCAGCCTCAACGGTTGAACGGTCGCCCATCCAAGCTCTGACCGCACCCAGGTGTGCTTATCTTCACGATAACACGTCGATCCATAGCGCCGCCGAGCTAGCGATGCTAAGGCTAATATTTAAGTGTTACCTCCCTCTAATTACCTAGCTAGGTGAAGCGAGAGGGGGGCTTATATGTTTACCTCACTTGGCCCACCGTGAAGAGGGGCCATGAGGAGAGTAGACTAACCTAATCTAACCCGACTCAAGACACAATGGCATTGTTCGTTGGCATGTCATGTTTTTCTTCACCGGAGCGAAGAGCATTAAGCACTTCTAAGTATATTACTATACTAGTTGTGCCCGCGGCTCGGTCCGTAAATCGGTTGAGTAGTTTTCGAGTAAATAACATGAAAGCTAACATAATTTACTTGATTTTTTCCGACTGCATTTACTTTCAACGCCACTGCTCAGCTCATATGAATAATGGCGTGATGATATATAGCCTCTGACCTGGGGGAGACATGTCGCATTTCATGGGCAAAAACTACAAGCGAATAGGTTGAACCGTTCTAGAGTTATATGTAAGCGAATATACATACATACATACATAAATACTTGGACACAGACAGACGGAAGACATTGCATTATACAGGGTGTTTGATGACATAAAGCAAACCAGATACTCCTATGAGCCTATTTGGAGCAAAAAAGTTAGATGACTTCTACGATGAACTTTTTTAGGCTCAGGAGGACCTGGTTTGCTTTAAGACTATATGACCTATAGTCATCAAACACCGTGTATAATATGTAGGGCAAATGTAGGGATTATGCTGTGCAGAAGGCGATCATATTGCAAAATACCACCGAACTAACATTGTCAGCGTCGTCGGTAGCTTAGTGGTGCGGTCGGTCGACTGTTATTAAGCAACCCTGAGCGCGGTCAGTACCTACTTGGATGGCTGACCGCTCGACCGTTGGAGGCTGACCCTGGTTTGGATTTCACATAAAACTGTATCTCCCTTCCCTTCTTACCTTACTAGGAGGTAGGTGTTTAACCCGCCCGGGTTGGTACAACCGCGCTGAATGAAAAGTCTGTCGAAGTGACTATGTAAATAGTTCGTGTTTTCCGTTCAGTGTAGCCGGCAAGACCGAAGGGAAGCACCGACATGGCATCTATGTCACCAAGGTGTTATGGGCTGATAGATGTTGTAGATGATGTAGCCATGTCAGTGCATAAATTTTGGTCGGGCCAGCTACACTGAAATGGGCGGAAAACACGATCTATTTACATAGACGCTTCGGCCGAACTTTCATTAAGTGCGGTTGTACTAGTCCGGACGGGTTAAACTCTACCAACCAATAATGTAAGTAATCAGAAGTTACCTACGTTACCTACAGTTATTTATTAGGGACGAATAATATTGTTTAAATATAGAAATTCTTAAAAAAATAAATCATTACTCAAAATCGCTCGGGAAGGCGTTCTTAAGCGGACTAGAAAAATCTTATCAATTGATTCCTGAATTTAATAGCGGTCATGATCTTTATTAGTCTGGCTAGATAGAGTATAGAGAAAATGAAACTATTACATGTGTCTAAAAGCGGTAGGAATTAATGACGCTTTTAAGCCTGGAGGTCATTGCACAATCATTGGATTTAAAATGTTCGTTCTGACTTATTAAATGCACATGATAATTTTTTTTAATATCTTGAAAAATATGTTATTTTAGGCTTTTACCGATGATATACATTATTGTAATGTTTTCGATTACGCGTTACGACATACATACTTTTGTCGACGTTTCGTCCCCACTCCCCCCCTCCCCCCCCCCCCCCTCCCGCTCCAGAGATATCGCCAGGACTCGCGGAAATGCCTAAAAGAAAATAAACAACGTCATCCAGAGTCCAGACAGACGTCAACTAGGATTTTTTTTTTTTGTTAATTTTGTTGTTGTTTTTATCCCTTTTTTTTGGACAGGCAATTTACCATGCGGCCTTGTCTGCGTTATTTTTATTTTTTAAATTCTATGTCTTCAATTGTTGTTAAAATAAATTCGTATATTGATGGGAAACATTCCGTAATTAGCAAGCAAGTTCTGTGTGACGATTTGTCATTTCGGATTCCACATAAAACTGAATCTCCCTTCCCTTCTTACCTTACTAGGAGGTAGGGGTTTAACCCGCCCGGGTTGGTACAACCGCGCTGAATGAAAAGTCTGTCGAAGTGACTATGTAAATAGTTCGTGTTTTCCGTTCAGTGTAGCCGGCAAGACCGAAGGGAAGCACCGACATGGCATCTATGTCACCAAGGTGTTATGGGCTGACATCAACCGTGTCAGTCTCTATAAAAAAAATATATTTCCTAAGAGTGACCTATTATAAATCTTTAATGAAAACGCTGACAAAAATAATACATAAATACTATAAAATGTTTCTTGACTTACGTTTCCGCCCGCCCAGTCGCGGCGCCGCGGCGCCGCCCGCCCATAACAACGTCTCGCCGCCCTATGTACCTACAAACTGTGTATGTAGGTACATTCTCCTTTCTTTATACTTTATGTCTCCACTAGCGGTTACCGCCGACAGGCCTCACGCACTCTATGTACGTGCGCGCGCTAACTCCCTACCGCCCGGTGGACCGCCGGCGGTCTAATTCAGTGGAAATTCGTCAGCCGCGCGAAGCATACCTACACGCTCGCCCACGCAATTGCGTGCAGCTGCAAAGCAATAATCACTTTACACTCGATCGTTTAGGTGCATTTTCGCACGCAGCGATTGGCGACGTAAAACAGTAGGCTATTAAAGCCGAAGGTATGGAACTTTTTCTATGGAGTGATTTATCTGTTACGAAGTAACTATTAAGTAATCTGTACCGCCGCTTCGATTCGCTATGGCGCACCAACCATCCTTTGATTTTTTTTTATGTGATCGGGTATGAGTGGCTGAGTCGGAGGGGCCATAGCACATGCTCCGACCAGCCAATATCACCTCCGAGAAGGTAGGTGCCATACAGGAGACTTCACTGGATTGCTGGCTATACTGGAGGAGAACACAACCGAGGCTGCCATGCGGCAATCTTAGTAAATTCAGTATGGTATTACCAACCCAGCCGGCTACAACTTGAGCCTACCAACTAGTAAGGGGAAAGGGAAGGTGGTGGTGGTACTAATTGTTATAAATACATCTAACTGTATATGTGTATGTGTATAAGGGTGTGTGAGGGTGTGTGTGTGTGTGTGTAAGTAAGAGTGATGTGTCAAATTGTATATTAATAAAAAAAATTGAATTAGAATTTTAATAAATTATTACATTACATTACAGTCACAAAATTTGAGTCTACCGCCTATTATGGCCAAATAGCCTGCTTGCAAAGACTCACGTACGACGGAGCAAACAGAGGCCGAATTTTCTATTACTTCTTCTAATAAATTATTATTTATCAAATAAAAAAAGTTCACAACTTCAGCTTTAACCAAAGCTAAACATACGACGGACGAACGGACAAACTTTCCTATAAAGATTTCATTCTTCGCGAGCGTAATAAAAAAAAGTTTTTGTTTGTTAGGAAAGATTTCATAGAAATGGATACAGAGAGGAAAATGCCTTTGGAATGTTGTATATTAGATGTTGGTATGTATTCGTTACAGGCATCAAAATCAAATCAAATCAAAATATACTTTATTTTACACCATAAAAAGGAACACAACAGGCGAGTTTAATGCAAAGTAGCATTCTTTACAAACTAACCTTTGGGATGTAGAGAAGCTGATAGGGCAGACAATGAAGTGCAAAAGTAAAGAGTGAAAAATAAAACTATTAAATAAATGGACACAAGCATATACATAGTTACGCACATAAAATAAATACTATAAAACCGGCCAAGTGCGAGACGGAGTCGCGCACCGAGGGGTCCGTACCACCACGTAATTAGCCGATTTGATTATAATCACAGCAAATATGACTAATAGCGCATCTGACTTCCTTCCTTCCTTACCTATAATAAAATCCAACGTCTGCTTTCTGTCTGAGTGTCTGAGTGTCTGAGTGTCTGAGTGTATGTCTGTTTGTCCGCTTATAACTCGAGAACCACTGGACCGATTTTAATAACAAAAAATTCTAGAGATAGCTTGATTCTTCCCATCAACTATAGGCTACTTACTATCACGCTAAATGGCTTATGAGGTTAGCAGTAAATGTGAGCGGGCGGAGCCGCGGGCACAGCTTGTCCTCAATAAATAAGATAATAATTATTTTTCAATAAAGTAATAGATATGCATAGTAATAGGTAGAAGTCAGTAATGAAATGAATGATTGAGTGCTTTATCGGAATCGTGAAGCGTGCGCGCTCGTGCGTTCGCGCACGCCGCGCGGCGAGTATGAGTGCCCGCTGTCACGCGCGCGACTCGCACGCTCGCCTGAAGGACGCAGCTCTGATAGATAAAGCAGAGACCCTGAGTCTGCCTGGACCACGTCACGGCGGACAACCTGTGTCTCTGCCGAGGCAACAATATATATAGGGTGTTTCAGGGTAGGTTTTCGTAACTTCAGGGTTCGAAAGGGGTTCATAATTGAAGACTCTCTGAGAGCTCTGAAACGTTTTCCCAGATTCGGTAATATTATAGTACTTTTTGGTGAAAATCGTTTAATCGAGATTTGGTGGACGGTTAACTTCCGCCTTTATTAAATAAAAATAAAATGACTAACTTACATACTTAACTAGTAGAATTGAACTGCATGTAGGTAAATTCCAAACAGTTAAATTTAAATGACATCAAAAGAAAAAGGGAACTGGACTAGGTCATTGCACTCCCTAGACCTAAACAGCACTTTTGCCAAATCTTCCCAAACTCACTGTCCGTGATTTTTGAATCTAATTTTAAATTTTGGTATGAAAAAAAAAACGGAATTTTGATTTGAGTGATTTTTTTCTTCTAATAATGAGTACTTTCTATTCCTGAAGTTTCTCAAACCTATCCTGAAATACCCCGTATACAGCAGTCATTACATCCATCAATCCTCGGTATGATGTCGATGCATGTTTTGAATAAATATCTGCGTGCAAGGAGTCACTTCCTGTTTCCGCCGACGTTCCACTATGGCCAGACTCCGATTCACCGGGCACTGGCCGTACTCAATCGGAGGCAACACGGGGTTCCAGTAGCGGTCGCCATCCTGGAACCCACCTCAAGGACGAAGGCCTTGGCCTCCTCAGACCACGTCCCAAATGTCTCGACGGCGAAGGCCACGAATCATTTCATTGTTGCATCTGATATCTTCGTATTTGATTCGTAAATTAGATAGTATGGATGTTTTTTTATGTGTGAATTTTGAAAAATTGCCGTTTGTCCCCCAAGTGAAGGTGGTGACTGCTGCAACAGCCTGTGTTTAGTGGCCGAGGGGTATCGGATTTGCTTATTAACCGGAAGCGGCGTCAGTCGCTTCGGTCGAGCTTCGCTCAGTGCGGTGGTATCAATTCGGACGGACTAAGCCTTTCCTTAGTAAGGTAAGAAATTAACACAATTGTAAGGCAGAGCACACTTGAAATGCGAAGGTGCTCATTATTCCACACACGGCCACCATCTGTTAAAAGGTGGAAACACATTTTATTTCACTCAAAGAAGCACTTTGGTACCCGCTCGTATTGAGCGTTTTAAAAGCATTTTCGCGTGAGTGTGAACAGTTTGTATGGTTTTTTTACGGTAACTGACACGGTTGGCTGCATCACCTAAAACATCCGTGATTTCAGCCCATAACACCGGGTGAACTAGGCGCCATGTCAGTGTTTCCCTTAATTTCATGTAAAATAATGTAATCTAAAATAAAAAATAAATGTGAGTACTCTGCACGATTTGTAAGCTTATATACAGGATGTTCGGCACATCGACGGACAAATTTTTTTTGTAGGTAAGTGGGGTCATTTGCAACGTTTTGACCCATGATACCCTTTGTAAGAGGTCACGTGGTATAAAGATACGATTTTTTTTCTTTATTTTTAAAAATTACCAAAATCCCAGCTTTAAACCCTTTTAACTTTTTTGTTTATCATTTGTATCAGCACGAAATAAACTTTATTGAATTTGACGATGTATCCTTGTTCTAGAAAAAAATATTATTTGATGAAGTTAATACCATGAAAAGGTTTTATGACCTCCCAAAGTCCCGAGAACGAGTAAAAATGTGACAGAATCTTAATTTCTTAATTCATTTAAAAAAACGACAGCAATTGAGCGCTTCATTTTATTTTAAAAAGTTCGCTAGTTTACGCCCTTTCCAACAGTATACCACATGTCATACAAATAATTCACTATATGTGGTCAAAATTAGGCACAGAGACAGAACAGAACGACAACACGCCCGTGTTCCGCTTCCCGTATTGAGAGCTTTTTCGGGAGCTTTTTCAAATTTAGAATATGTACCGGTCGCGCGGGCACTCTTGCAAATTATCCCTAATTTTGTCGTTCGTTCTTTATCACGTTGCAAATGACCCCACTTACCTATAAAAAATTATTGTCGGTCGATGTGCCGAACACCCTGTATAACATAGCTGTGCCCGCGGTTCCGCCCGCTCTCATATTTGACTTCTCTGCTAACCTCCTAAGCCATTTATCGTGATGAAAAGTAGCTTATAATTGATGTGAAGAACCAAGCTATCCGCAGAAGCAAACTGTATTAAAATCGGTTCAGCGGTTCTCAAGTTATAAACGGACAGACAGACAGACATACAGACAGAAAGCAGACGTGGGATTTTATTAAAGGTAACGATAAGGATTGTGTATAGTACAGAACGTATTAAATATGTTGACAATACATTTTATTGTTTGCCGATAATGTATTCGACAGTCTCCGCGCCCCAGCTCCGCCCCCGCGCCGCCCCCGAGCGGGGCGGGGGCGGAGAGGACGTCACTAACGCCTCACTCGACACTTTGTCACTTCGATTTGCATGCGACAGAACTCTGGGGAATGTGACACAGATGGGAACAAGAGAACTGAAGTGAAATGCATCGGATGCATGCATAGCTACGTATTGTTGGAATGTTGCATAGAGTAAGGCCACGAATAATTCTATCTACACTAATATTATAAAGTGGTAAAGTTTGTAAGTTTGTAAGATTGGATGTAGGAGGTAAGGGTTTTTAAATTACCGTGGTTGTTAAACATTATTTTTAAAACAAAACAGCTTACTCACGGTTCTTCAAGAAGCACCTTATTTAGAATTGACCTTCAGGATGGACATGGGCTATGCGACCGAAGCCGCGGGCGAAAGCGTATAAAATGAATGAATGAATGAATGATTATTTATAATTAATTAGTGAATAAATGATGATTTTTTAAACATTAAGATATTCAATATAAAACATATAGGAATACACACACACCACACGCAGAATTCATAATATTTGCGTGTGCACAACGTTTTTCAGGGGGTTTTCATTCAATTTATCGAAGAATCAATGCCTCTTCCGAGCGTTTCTTTCAAGGATGTCATTTCCATTTGAGCAAGATTGGTTCAATGTTATTAATTAAATAAATAAATTACACCTAATGCAGTTTCATTTATAAAATTGTTTTAATTTTTATTTAGAAACAATACGTAGGCGTATGGTTTATTTAAAATATAATAACAAAAATATAGTTAAAAATTACTAGAAATTATTGAACAAATCGGATTCCACGTAAAACTGTAGGTCCCTTCCCTTCTTACCTTATTAGGTGGTAGGTTTTAACCCGCCCGGGTTGGTACCACCGTACTGAATGAAACGTCACTCGAAACGGGCCAGTTCAGTGTAGCCGGCACGACCGGAAGGCAGGCACTGGCATGGCACCTTGTTCACTAAGGTGTTATGAGCCATTCGTGTCAGTTTCCATAAAAGAAAAAATATAATTTATAAAAAGCATTCCTGTCACAAAAAAATTGAAGCCTGTCAAAGAGACTGCTGAGTAAAATCAAAGAGGATATAACCACTGCGTTTAGTAAAATGATATCAGTAATCTGTGAGTAAAGGATTGTTCGCGCAGCAAACAATTTTTTATTTATCTCAGTAATCTGTGAGTAAAGGATTGTTCGCGCAGCAAACAATTTTTTATTTATATGTTTGTACCTTGTGTTTGTACAAGTTCGAGACTAGGCTCGCCACGTACGAGTACATCACGCCGTGTGGGGTAGGCAGAGAATACGAAAATTCAGACGACTCTTTCATATTCGAATAAATAATGCAAGTATTTCTGCTTCTATTGTATGTATGCAGTTTGATAAGTCGCATATTGAATTGAAGAACACCTTATATTATAAACTAGCTTTTGCCCGAGTCTTCGCTTGCGTTAAATTCGTATTTAAAAAGAAGAAGGTAAGTAAGCCCGCTACCGTGCCTTTATTTTGACTCGCGGAACAATTCGGTTTGTATGAGAGTCACATTTTATTTGTTTTATGGAAACTGACACGATTGGCTACATCACCTAAAACATCCGTGATGTCAGCCCATAACGCCGGGTGAACTAGGTGCCGCGTCAGTGCTTCCCTTCATTTCATGTCGGCTACACTGAACTGGATGGAAAACGAGAACTATTTACATAGCCGTTTCATCCGACGTTTCATTCAGTGCGGTGTTACCAACCCGGGTGGGACAAACCCTACCACATACTAAGTTAAGAAGGGAAGGCACATACAGTTTTACGTGGAATCCGTACCACGGTCAGCCTCCAACGTCGAGCGGTCACCCATCCCAGGTGTGCTTAACAACAGTCGACCGACCACACCACTGAGCTACCGAGGCTGACAAAATATTTCCCACAGATGTCTGCGGTGATGGAGCACGGCCGGCCGAAATCGCGTCTAGATTAGACAGACGAAGGAGAATTCCAGCAGGTGAGTGTAGCCGTCAATATGTTGGTTGAGCGGTTGTGAGCGAGGTGCTAATTCGCGGTCACAACAGGCGCCGCGTCGCCGATACACCGCTTCCGCCTACTGAACACGCTTCAGTTTACTGCTATCGCCAAGCAATTTGAAAGTACAGAGCCGGCTTCTCGTCGAACAGGTAGAATCGATTTAAAGGCAAAGGTCTTCGTAGTCAGAACTCTCGGCAAAATTGTTAATCTTGCTCTCAAGCTGTGTTTTAGATAGACTATGGGCGGTGTTATTATTTGGCTAGTCACGAAATACTTGTAAAAATATGTTTAAAAAAATACCCTGCGAAGTTTTCTTGTCGGTTCTTCTTCGTGGGTGTAATCGAACCGCATAGAACAAATTGTGACAAGTTCGAGCGCAGTCTAACTGCCATATGAATGATCAATAAACAATACAATACAATAAACAATAAACAACAATACAATACAAAGATTGGCAGGATAAGTTTGAAGTTAAGGCCGTGACAAACGCCAACGAGCTTGAGCATTCGGGAATTCCAAATTCAAAATTATTTTGGTTGATGTACCACTTTTTATATACCTCTAAAACAGCCATACTCAAAGTGTGCTCCGCGGAGCCCTAGTGCTCCACGGACCCTCTGTGGGGGCTCCGCGAGAATACGAGAAAAAAAAATCTAAAATACACCTCTCCTCTCTGGCTCGTTTCAGCTCGGCTGCGCAGACGTCACGTCAAGGCGTCACAGTTTCATACCTCCCATTACATATTTAATTATTGTTTTTCTCTTATATTATAATATTATGTAAGTAACTGTTACACACAAAGAATGCACAAAAACTAATTTTTGTTTATTTTAGGGCTCCGTTAAATATTTCGCTTTCCAAAAGGGTTCCGTCACCAAAAAAGTTTGAGAACCGCTACTCTAAAATATATACTATCGATGAAAACTAAAATAAAAATAGGTACTTACGGAAGCAAAGATAGGTAGATAGGTGCGTATATATGCGATATATGCGTATGGTTAATTACGTCGATAATTTCGTGAAGGCGTTTTTTATTGTTTTTTATTTTTATCTCCGGTCGTGGTTACAATAATAAATGATTCATCAACATTGTGTGCACATTGTGTGCATTTATGACGCCGTCCGTTCTATTCCTTTGAATTGTTGCGCTTGATGTGTCGTCAACTGTGAAGTAGAGAACGACACGATGTACCTACCTGCGTGTGAAAAAGTTCCATTTTGACGTTAAATACGTCTGATTTCGGGTTATATGAAGTGGCATACTGGAATTTTGAGAAACGGAAATGGCGTTTGAAAGAAAGTATAGATAAATTACGGCGTAACAGGTGGCGCTGACGGCCGCGAGGGATTGGCGACGTGAAGCGGTAGGCTATTAAAGCACGAAGGTAGGAACTTTTTCTATGGAGTGATTTATCTGTTACGAAGTAACTATTTAGTAATCTGTGGCCGCGGTGTAATTCAACAGTCAAGTGTGTTCCCATAGAAACGTTCCCATACGTATATGTCAGCCTCGATAGCTCAGTGGTGCAGACAGTGAACTGTCGCTATTGAATGTTAAGCAACGCTGGGTGCGGTCAGTATTTGGATGGGTGACCGCTGACCGTTGGAGGCTGAGCGAGGTTCGGATTCCTCGTAAAACTGTAGGTCCCTTCCCTCCTAGTCTTACTTGGTGGTAGGGTTTAACCCGCCCGGGTTGGTACCAGCGCACTGAATGAAACGTCGGTCTAAACGGCTATGTAAATAGTTTGTGTTTTCCGACCAGTTCAGTGTAGCCGGCACGATCAAAGGGGGAAGCACTGACATGGCACCTAGTTCACCCAGTGTTATGGGCTGACATCACGGACGTTGTAGGTGATGTAGCCAACCGTGTCAGTTTCCATAAAAAAAATGTATTTATGACAACTAGCATGGGTGGCTGTGCCAAAGAGCCAAAGGGGCTCGAAACGGCCAAATCCACGCCACCTCCTCGGCCACCTCACGAAACTACGCTCGGCGACGTGCCATAACAGTACCCTTATCACGAGATTTAACCTACACCGCGTACTACGCTACGCCGCCGCCGTGTTCTCCGCATCATTTTGTATTGAGTAACGGAGCAGCGCCTCTGGTGATAGATTTGCGAACTTCGTTTCTCTATACAAAATGATGCGGAGAACACGGCGTAGTGTAGTACGCGGTGTAGTAGGTTAAATGTAGTAGATTAAATCTCGTGATAAGGGTATAGATTTCAACTTCAATTGGGACAACTAAAAGTGCCACATTTTATTTAAACATAAAGTATGTACAAATACCATAGCAAAGAATTTGTACAAAAAAAAAAACATACCATTCGATCTACATACATACATACCACACGCTGTACCCGACAATAGGGGTAAACAGAGTAATCGGTGTTGTGCTGGAAGGACGCTGGTAAATTACAACACAAAGCCGACCACCACGTTTAGCTAAGTATTAGGATAAGATCAAGCAGCGAGTAAGGCACGAGGACCCACCTGCTGCATGACTCGTTGGAAGGACCGTGCCAAGGTGATAGGTGGCTACCCTGTCGCTCTTTAGCACGCCATATTGTCCTCATACTATACAGATTCAGATTCAGATATTTATTTCGCCATAAAGAACACACAACATTGACAATATTTCATTGAGACATATGCGTATTCAGTATGGTTCGTCATAATTTTTTTTGTCATGTCCCGGTTCAGCAATGCAATCTTTAGGGAAGAACCGGGTAAGAAACCTTATAGAGTTTTTTTTTAATATATCTTACATAATAAGTTTTCATTATGTTAATTAAATATAACATACTCGTACTATATCTAAGCACACTACGTTTGCTCTTGCGTATAAACGTGGTACCTACTTACTTTCTTACGATTCAATCTATTTTTCGTTGAGCTAAATGAAGAACGTCACATGCTCAATTTCCACATCGTTAGGTTTCCAAAGGAATGTTCTCTACAGGTAAAAAAAATTATATAATAATAATTTGTGCGTAAGCTTCCGTAACCTAAGTGGGTGGATACAAGGTTAGTATAGTGAATAATTCAGTATGAATGCAAGCATTAGTCGGCAAACATTAATAGTCTCGGAGACATAACAAATCCTATCGCGCTCTCATAAAACTGTTAAAAATTTATTCGGAGGTATCCGAGTACATTTTAAGATATATTGCAAAAAAAAATATCCTTGAGGTCCGAAATAGTGAGAAATGAAATGATTACTCTGTGGGGCCGGTACTTAAAAAGAATAGCCCCGCTGCATCTCTCCCCATGCATGTCGTAAAGCGACTAAGGGATAAGGACAAGATGCCGTGCTAAAGGGCGACAGGATCGCCACCTCTCACCATGGCACGGTCGGTACATCCACTGAGTCATGCAGCAGGTGGGTCTTCGTGACTTACTTGCTGCTTGATCGATTGAGTCTTTTTCGAATACTTTGCGAAACGTGGTGGTCGGTGTCGTGCAGCACCTGCTGCTTCACCGTTTCGAACCGGTGCAAAACTGTAGGTCCCTTCCCTTGCCCCTTACTAGGTGGTACGCTCAAATTGAAGCCGACTGTGTTGGTACCACCGTACTGGATGTGTTCGTCGGCATGTGTTCTCCTCTAGTCCAGGATAGCCAGCAATCCAGGGAAGTCTCCGGTATGGTACCTACCTTCTCGGAGGTGATATTGGCTGGTCGGAGCATGCGCTTTGGCCCCTCCGACTCAGCCACCCATACCGGATTACATAAAAAAACATGCTACCATCTATGGTAGCATGTTTGTGTGTGTGTGTTTTGGCGTTTGATGTGTGTGTGTGTGTGTGTGTGTTTTAATTTTTTTTTTATGGAAACTGACATGGTTTGTGCATCACCTACCTACAGCATTCGTGATGTAAGCCATAACACCGGGTGAACTTGGTGCCACATCAGTGCTTCACTTCGGTCGTGCCGGCTACACTGAACTGGACGGAAAACACACAACTATTTACATAGACGTCTCGACCGACCTTTCATTCAGTGCGGTGGTACCAACCCGGGGGGGTTGAACCCTACCACCTAGTAATATAAGAAGGAAGTTATATCCCTTAGTCGCCTTTTACTATATACACGGGGAGAGATGCAGTGGGGCTATTCTTTTAAAGTACCGGCCCCACGCGATACAAAGGTGTGGTGTGTTTTAAGCTTCTGAAATTCTTGGCTACAAGAGAATGTTTACGTATGATCTGCTTAGTCGCCAAAGCGTGCGTCGCGTTCGTCTCGCGCCGCTGACGGCGCGTAGAGGCACTTCAAGCCGTCCCAAATCAACGCCGCGGTCACGGCGAAGCGTTAACCATCTAATAAATATTAATATCGCTCTGAAGTCTGAATAGAGAAGATGACGGCTAAAATTAGAACTTGTCACTTCGTATTAGTCGCGCGGTGTAGTGCGCGGGGCGCACGGACGAGCGACGCGGCGAGCGACGCGACTCGTGTCTGCGCGATCGGTGTCATATTTTTTGTTGTGTATGCAAAATGATCATGTAAATACAATGCTCACATTAATTCGTAGTAAAAATACAGTTGAATTTGATACATTTTGTTTTATCCGGCTGGCATCAGTAAGTATATTATCTATCACCTTAAAACATAATTTACAAAACCAAACTAAATACTCTAGAAGTGAATGAAACATGTTGCCTGTCGATAAAGAAGTGTACGTGTGTTAACATGCAACTGTCAACACGAGTATATTCAATGGATCGAATTACGCGAAGCGTATTTGCGGACATTAGAATATAGCGTGAGTCATATATAATACAAGCATCAGTCGTTGTGAACTCATTTATGTCAAGATCAGTGGTTATATTAGTACAGTTAGCGGTAGAGTTCACTGCCTACTATTTTGTCCTACAAACTCTGTTCTAAGTTTTCGGTAGAGCAGCGACTGCCGTTAACAAGCAAAAATAGGGTGGTGGAGTAGAGTAGAGTATGCACTGTTAGATTACAATTCTTGCAATGAGCACGCTACTATTAGGGTGGTGGAGTAGAGTAGAGTATGCACTGTTAGATTACAATTCTTGCAATGAGCACGCTACTATTAGGGTGGTGGAGTAGAGTAGAGTATGCACTGTTAGATTACAATTCTTGCAATGAGCACGCTACTATTAGGGTGGTGGAGTAGAGTAGAGTATGCACTGTTAGATTACAATTCTTGCAATGAGCACGCTACTATTAGGGTGGTGGAGTAGAGTAGAGTATGCACTGTTAGATTACAATTCTTGCAATGAGCACGCTACTATTAGGGTGGTGGAGTAGAGTAGAGTATGCACTGTTAGATTACAATTCTTGCAATGAGCACGCTACTATTAGGGTGGTGGAGTAGAGTAGAGTATGCACTGTTAGATTACAATTCTTGCAATGAGCACGCTACTATTAGGGTGGTGGAGTAGAGTAGAGTATGCACTGTTAGATTTACCCGTAGAACAGAGTAGGAGGGTCGCGTGGGGACAATGGTAGCACTCTCTACCACTGTGCCACTCTACTCCACCAAATTTGAGTACTCTACCCAGTTTTTTTTTTGAAGATGCAGGAAAGTGACGTTAGAGGGTTGCACGCTTCACACAACTAGTGATAGCAGTCGATAAAAATACTATCGACTTTTATCGATTGAATAATATTTAGTGTTAGTTATAATGCGACTTATAAGTCCTGACATTAAATAAAATTAAACATACGACCGAGCATACGACCGAATTTTATGGGTGTCGGTCGTTAGACACCTTAGACACCTTAGTCGTTAGACACGCGGCTCGGTGTCATATGTCGCGTTTGAAATAAAAACCTATATATTTCGTATAGGGGAAACCTATTATGGCAACACAGAGCTCAGGTTAGCCAATTTGTATAGCTAGAGGTAAAATAGCTATGAACGGTCTATAGATATTTACTCGTATAATCACAAATAAATAGTTCTTTTCGCTGGAAAGTAAAATTTCGACGGCCAGTTCTATCGCTACTTCTCCGCTCCTCTCAGCTCACCGCTGCCGTGGTGTGCCGCGCGGCATCACCGCGGCGCCTGTACACAGGAGGGAAGTCGCACCGCGACGCGCGGCCATTGTACCAGGGGGTAATGAGTTGTGACAGAGCTGATTCAATATTTCGCGGCCGATTGTGGTGTGATCGCGCGTGTCGGATGCGTCTATCCGCGGAGCGCAGAAGGGCCGAGAATCCTTCAGTAGTCCTTTGAAGCGTCGACGGAATAAAGGTGTGTTGGGGTCGCGATCATGAAAGATGATCTGACGTTAGCCAGCAGACATGTTCACGAAACGTAGCAATATTTACCAGTAAGGCGGTAAAACAACAAGGGAATACGATGCGAAAAAAAATTGGTCAAGTGCGAGTAGAACTCGTGTGGAGAGGGTTCCGTACCATTCCGTTTTCCGTGAGAACTTGAGGACTTAGAATTTTCGTTTAGGTTTTCCTGTAAACTATAATAAGAGAGGCCCTATGTGTCCAATTATTTCGAAATAATTTTAGACTCGGCACTTTCGGAGAAAAGTTGTTGCGGGGTGGATGGTCGATTTTTGTATATTTTCTTTAATATCTTTTAAAGTATGCATTTTAAAATAAAATAAAAAACAGGTTTGCATTCCTCATAACGAGCCCTTTTCATTGATAGATATGTCATATACATTTTTTTTTTACTTTCAAATTTCTCCCCCAAAATTTACCCCAAAAATCTTACGCTATACGTCCGTGATTGGGTCATCAAACTCTATACAGTAATGATTATTGGGATCAAGAGTAACAAAAAAGTCAAATAACATTTTTCTGAATTCCCTTTAAATAAAAAGTTACAGTTTTCATACAAACTAATTGATTATTTTAGTGTAAAAATGATCTAATGACAACAGGGCGGCGCGGAGGGGGGAAGAGCGGGTGAGACGTGAGCGCCTCGGACGGAGCTGTTGGCGGGAGGGGTGGGGGTTAGCTTTGTGAGTGGAGGACTGGAGGTCGGCAGGCGGAGGGTGCGGAGCGGCAACAACGCGTTAAATTACACTAGACGAAAACATACATTCTAAAAATTAATATCTCGAAAACTAGACACTTTAGAGAAAATCTTTATTTGCTTTTTTGTCTAGGAAAAACATGAGGATTGCTGATTGATGAGGAAATTATGTACTCGCCGTTTTAACACCCTGTATATGTACACAATCTACGGTGTCTTCGGGAACTTTTTCGTCCTGTAGATTCGGAAAAAATTTGCTGTGACAGACGGACAGACAGACAGACACAATAGTGATTTTTAAATTTTTTTTTATGAATAGCGCGACATGTGGCATCGTTCACCTACACGTAGATATCTAACGATGCCCATGGACATTCTGTGATACACGGGGATTGCGAATGCCATGCCGGCCTGACAGGAGCCTTTTCACGCCCCTTTTGAAAATCGCCAGGCTGTACTTGGGAGGAAATAGATGGGCAGGGAGTGCGTTCCACATTTTCCCGGTTCTGTGAATAAAAGACCTACAGAACCGGTTGGTGCGCATCCGTGGGAGGTCGATTGAATACGGGTGCATCCGCTGCCCAGTACGCGTTGTGCGGTGGTGGAATGGGGATCGCGTTAAAAAGCTCCTCCGAACACTCCCCATGAAATAGACGATCCTATAAGGGATCCGTTTTTTACTTCTTTTGAGGTACAAAACCCTAAAAAAGGTTACGGTACAGATCCCTCTCAGTGTGGAAAAGGTTCGCACGCGCTTGTATTTTTACGCGACACTGTAGTCTCATTATCCCACAACAACACAAGAAAGGTCGTAGAGGTTTTTTTTTTTTTTTATATGGAAACTGACACGCTTGGCTACATCACCTACAACGTCCGTGATGTCAGCCCTTAACACCGGGTGAACTAGGTGCCATGTCAGTGCTTCCCCCTTTGATCGTGCCGGCTCCACTGAACTGGTCGGAAAACACAAACTACATAGCCGTTTTGACCGACGTTTCATTCAGTGCGGTGGTACCAGCCCGGGCGGGTTAAACCCTACCACCAAGTAAGATTAGGAGGGAAGGGACCTACAGTTTTACGAGGAATCCGAACCTCGGTCAGCCTCCAACGGTCAGCGGTCACCCATCCAAGTACTGACCGCACCCAGCGTTGCTTAACATTCAATAGCGACAGTTGACTGTCTGCACCACTGAGCTATCGAGGCTGACATCGCTATCGAGCTGAGCTATCGAGGTAGAGTAACTACATTATTTGTAGGTTTCCGTATCCGTACGAAAGCCTATTAAAGCCTACGCTGCCCCCCTGTCCTTCTGTCCTACCTTTAAAGAGCTAAAGCCTCTTTTGAACCGTATCGGTTAGCCGGTTGTACAGAATATGTGCAAAGAAGAGAATACAAGTGCGAGTCGGACTCGAGCACCGAGGTTTACGCACCACAAAAAAAAAACATAAAAAAAATGTTTCTTGTATGGGAGCCCCCTTAATTTTTTACTTTTTCTATTTGTTGTTATATCCGCCATAATAAAACATATTCTGTGAAAAATTCAACGGGCTACCTATTAAGGTTCAAGAGATACAGCCCTCGGACAGACAGACAGACGGACGGACGGACGGTAGGCTTAGTAATAGGGTCCCGTACGGCGGATACGGAACCCTAAAAAAAGAAAATTTTACGAGCCTCTGAAACTTCATTAGATCGGAGCATGTGCATTGGCCCCTCAGACTCGGCCAAATCGCAGTATGACCACACGCCTTAGCCTCGGAACGTGTGTTGGAACTCATTGAGATTCGAGCGGGCGGCGTCGAGGCGGCCGTGTAGGGCCACCTTTACTCATTGCATACTAAACTGTATTCCAATAGTTAGTAACGATGATGGTATAAAAGGTCAGCCTATATGGCGAGTGTTTTACCTGGTTTTAATTATTTATAAAAGCGTTTGCCTGCGGCTTCGCTCGCGTGAAATTCGTATTTATAAAGAAGAAAGTAAGAAAGCCCGCTGCTGCCGTAACTTTATTTCGGCGCGCGGACAATTCGGTTTGTACGAGAGCAACATCTTAGCGTAACCGGAACTGAATTTTATTTAGCCTATCCTGTGTCACGTATAGATAAATGTGATTGTACTAAGTTTCATCGAATTCGGATGATAGGTTTGAGAGTTATGGAGGAACATACTGCACTGGCAGTTAGCCAGCGCGAGATTTTATACTTTTGCCATATATTCAATGATCAACATTCACGTAGATCCGATAATTTAGGTCTCTAGGCCTGAACTGAAAACAATATTTACAAAAACAAACTAAGACAAGATAAAACGGCTCATTCGAAACATTAGAAAATCCCTCGTGAAATTTTAAAAAGTATAAATTGATTGACTCCATGGCAAAAGTTTAAAAGCTCGCGCTGGCTAACTGCCAATTCAATACATACATACATACATACAGAAAAGATTTCTAAAAATCGTCAATTTAGTTTTAGTATCATACATAGAGTCTACAAACGCAATAGCTCATAACACCGGATGAACTAGGTGCCGCCGTGTCAGTGCTTATACCTTCATTTTATGTCGGCTACACTGAACTGGACGTAAGACACGAACTATTTACAAAGCCGTTTCGATCGACGTCTCATTCAGTGCGGTGATACCAACCCGGGCGGGATAAACCCTACTACGTAGTAAGGTAAGAAGGGAAGGGACCTACATTTTTACGTGGAATTCGAACCACGGTCAGCCTCCAACGGTCGAGCGGTCACCCATCCAAGTACTGACCGGCCCAGCGTTGCTTTGCTTAACCATCAATAGCGACAGTCGACTGCCTGCAACACTGAGCTATCATATAAAAGTATTTCAATACAAAACAATTTTTTTTTTACCTAAGAATTTATGTAACTGAAAACGAACTTCGTCTCACATGGAAATAACACACATGCACGCGTAGTGGGTATATGTTTAGGGTTGCCAGATTTGACGTTAGCCTTCCCGGGACATATCTACTATTGCAGTCCTTCATAAATATGGTGGAGAAAGAAAAGCGCCACTGCATCTCTCACCGTGCATGTCGTAAAAGGCGACTAAGGGATAAAGACAAGATGCCGTTGTTGTGCTGTAATTTACGAGTACTTGCAGCATAACACCGATTACTCTGCTTACCCAGATTTTCGGGATACAGCATGTGGTGTGTATGTATGTATGTAAAGAAAAGATCTAACATTTATTAATTGTTTTACTAAGATTAGAATTTATAGTTTTAAGAATTTTTTATTTTTTGATTTTTTTTAATAAATATTAATTTTAATCTATATTTTTTATAATTTTTACGGCGAACTCTTAGCGATTGTTTTAAAGCGGACAACTTTAGTTAGTAAGCAACACTTCACTAAAATGAAATAGGGAAATTTCTAATTTGAGTATTTCATCAGCATCTGGACTCCTCCCGGGACAAAATGACCCTTCGCCCGGGACACGGGACATTGGAGCCTTGTCCGGGACAATCCCGGGCACCTGGCAAGCCTACATGTTTAGCAGTATCAGCGTTGCCAGACCCTCCGCATTTCCGCATTTTCCAGCGGCGACTCCTTTCAGTCGGCGAGTTTGGCGCCGCCAAACCAAATAAAATGAATGACACCATTAATACAGAAGTATTAAGCTAAAATAAATGCGAAAAAATATGGGAGTTATATTATTTATATCATACATAATATAACCCACGATTAATAAGATAAAACATCAATCCCGTACCCGTTACATAATTTGAAATTTCGCGCGCGTCAAACGCGGGCGACGACGAATGACGACACATCAAGGCATTCATTGGCCGGTTGGCTACATTTTGAAGCGCCATCGTATTCCATACAAGGCGGAAGCGGCCGAATGTCCCCGCCATCCCGCGCGGACCCGCTGCTCAGCCTTTCGAGTTGGCGCAGCGGGGAGTGCATTTAGTGACGCGGTAGCGAGTAGAGCGACTAGCGAGCGAGCTAGGTGTGTGTGTGTGTTGCGTGTGTGGATGTGTGCGCGCTGCGACCACACGACGTGTATTCTTGTGCTGTGCGACGTGCGATGCGATGCGACTAGCGAGCTAGGCTAGGTGTGTTGTGTGCGCGTGTGTGTGCGCATTGGCTCGCGAGTTCATAGCTCATATATTCCGTTATGTAGGTATGGACTTTGTATGGATGAATCCTGTGTAGTGTTGTTAAACGTTAGCCGAAGAGACGATGACCGTTGGAGTAACCGTGTCCTACACTGGCGGCCGTGGACAGGAAAACGGAGTGTGGGAAGACCACCCGCCAGGTGGGACGACGACATCAAGTACGCCGGCGGAAATCAGTGGTTCCGTATCGCTGAAGGCCGGGAGGACTGGAGGAAAATTGGAGAGGCGTATGTCCAGCAGTGGACGCTTACACGCTGACTGACTGACTGACTGACTGTTGTTAAATTTAAAGTGATTTATTGGTAATTATAATGGCAAACTCCTACCGAGCTATCTACGGAGCACTCAAGGACAAAAGAGACTCAGTAACTTGGCACTCTTATCTGTGGAAAAGGAGTTCCTAACAAAATTGAGAAAGAAAGAAGATTTTCACGATCGAGTTATCGAAAATTTCTTGTCTGTGGAACGAAGAGTGGACTTCATGTAGGTACAAATAAAATGTAACAATTCAAGCTTGAATGCCTGTCTCGTCGTCGTCGTGCGTGCCAGAGGGGACGTCGCTGTTGTCGGCTGCAACTCGACTGCTTTGACACAACCAGTAGGTACATATTATCTACAGACAAAAAAATCGTAAGTGAGAAAAATAAAAAATAAATATTATAAACTATCTATACCTATCGTAATCGTCTTTCAGTTTTTGAACTCATTGTTGTAGAAATAAATTAACGCGTAGGTACCTAAGTAATGAAATTGTGAAAAAGAAATTCCTTAGCCAGAGCCAACCCAATATTCAGGACCAGGAGTCGCCACTGGCATTTTCATCCGCATTTCTAAAATAAATCCGCAATCCGCTTTAACCTAACGGGGATCCGCATTCCACTTTCTGTGGAAGTTGTCCAAAATATTTAAAAATTATTTAAAAGTTCATTAAGTCGACCGGGACTGAACTGACTGACTGACTGGCTGACTTTCACTCCAAAAGCGTAAGGAAGGTCTGGCAATAATTCGCCAAAACCAATAATTCGCTAATTCACCATTTAATATGAAAATTTGAAGTAAAAATAGCAAATCCGCTTTTTTTGCCAAAAATCCGCATTCTGCAGATGCTAAATCCGCAAACCCCAAATATCATCTGGCAACACTGAGCAGTATCAACGCCTCTGTTCACTGGCCGTTTGCCACGCACGACTGTCGCATGTACGTGCATGTACTTGTACCGTGTGGGGTCGGTACTTAAAAAGAATAGCCCCACTGCATCTCTCCCCGTCGCATGTCGTAAAAGTCGACTAAGGGATAAGAAAATTCGTCAGCCTCGGTAGCTCAGTGGCGCGGTTGGTTAGTCAACTGTTATTAAGCAACGCTGAGCGCGGTCAGTGATTGGATAGGTGACCGCTCGACCGTTGGAGGCTGACCGTGGTTCGGATTCCACGTTAAACTGTAGGTCCCTTCCCTTCTTACCTTACTAGGTGGTAGGGTTTATCCCGGCCGGGTTGGTACCACCGCACTGAACGAAACTTCGGTCGAAACGGCTATGTAAATAGTTCGTGTTTTCCGTCCAGTTTAGTGTAGCCGACATGAAAAGAAGGGAAGCACTGACATGGCACCTAATTCACCCTGTGTTATGGGCTGACATCACGGATGTTGTAGGTGATGTAGCCAACAGTGTCAGGTTCCATAAAAAAAAAATGTACCTGACTGACGTGACCCGAGCGACTTACGCTCTAAGGTTAGTTTTTTTATGTTTTTTAGTTCGCCCTCGACCTCGGTTCAAGGTCGAAAAATACATACCTATTTTATTTTATGTGAACTGACACGGTTGGCTACATCACCTACAACATCCGTGATGTCAGCCCATAACACCGGGTGAACTAGGTGCCATGTCAGTGCTTCCCCTCGGTGGTTCGATCGATCCCTTCTGTCGACTACAAAGGGGTGTTCCGCGAGAGCATAGCGGGTTTGGTGAATGCGAACAGTAGGAGGAGGGACGAGGGAAGCCAGTTAATATTATAGATAGAGGTATAGTAATTAATAGTTAATAACTAATTAAATCTTGTTTCAAAACATGATTTTTTAACAAAGAAACAATTAAATCGAAACTGTATATAAGATGCTTCGTTATTTATGTCAAAAATTTCGGTAGGGTTACATACGCACTCAAATAAACACTTTACGTAAGAAAAAAACATATGTCAGGAGCATTTTTTCTCCTAACAAAAAAATAAATAAAATAAAATAAGTAGCTGTAAAAACCAGTCATAGTGACCTTGTGACTTACAACAAACAGCTGTTCTGCGTTTGAACATAGTCATTGACCCCGTACAATGCAAGTTATCTACTGTCAAATAACGAAGCACCTTATATAAAGGAAAAGGCTACAAACTACATATTATATATTACTAAATTAAAATAAAGATTTCCTCCATTGGGGCTGTTATTTTTGTCCCACCCAAGGACCGAAGCAGCGTTCCCCCTGTTGATATAATGAAATTGTGATCCCATGTCGCACTATCTTGAATTACATTCTATAATAAGGGATTTTTTCATAAATTTCAAGCCTTCGCATTAGAACTTTGAAAAGCGTGTGATCGATAGATATAACAAATGGCGTCATTTTGCTATAAGAATTCAAATTCTCTTTAGGTTCTGAGATCAAGTCTTCAAAGTTCACGCGGAAGAAAACATCGACATTTGGTTTACAGCATAGTTTGTATAGAAAATGATAAAATTTTACAACCAAAAAAACGTGTGATCGATAGACAAAGAATTGTTCTATATTTTGCAGTAGTGCCTTTAGATTGGTCTAATTATACGGGATACTTCTTCAAAAATTCACAGGTGACTTTACTACGCGTCTTAACAGTAGATACTGAAGACTTACATATGACTTATGTAAGTCTTCAGTACCTACTGTTAATCCGTAAATATTTACATACCACACGCTGTATCCCGACCATCGGGGTAAGCAGTGAGACAAAAAAAGGGGGATTAAATAAGGAAATACGCTCAGAAATATAAGGTTATCATTTATTCACAGTATTACAAGATTGCTATATAAAAAAAAGACAGGGTGTGAGTTTTCAGAATCACTTGAGCATCGTAGGGGTGACGACCGAGCTAATCGATTAGAGCTATAATTCTATCCGAGAACTTAGCTTCGGAAGGGGAGACGAAGGTCTTCGCAGGAAGGCCGACACGAAGTCTCCGACGCGTCGCTCGATCTCCACCCTCTTCACAAAGTTCTGCTTCGGAACAGCCGGACGAGGAGTAGGGCCCAGGTGGCTCGTACCGGCTATGCCGTCGCAGATGATGCAGGCGTCCTCGGACGGAGAACGTAGAAACGTGGAAGTCTACGTGTAACGTAGAAGAGACTACGTGTAGACGTAGGAGCTGTACACACACACACACAAACACACCCACATTAAATAATGCACACATATCAAGGTACCCTGTGGATGGGAAGAGAGAAAATACACATAGGGGCGTTATACGTTTTGTGCGTGAAGCGCAACGACAACCGCTAGGCCGGCGGTGTCTCACAAGCGGCGGCCGATCGAGCGCGTTATATTTTATCTTGTAGCGGAGAATTATTTAACAGAAGAAGTGAAGTCTTGTTTCACTGAGCTCCGCTTTTATAGACGACAGCGCGCGTTTGTGGTGTGGCTGCGGAATGAAGTCGGCTAGCACGCAATGACGCGCACTGTATGTGGTTACCTGAATCTAAGTGGCTGAAGGCCTGTAACTCCATTAGTTGATAATATTGGACCTCTACTAGGGGTCCTCCGATGATGTCTGAATTAATATGTAAGATAAATACAACCGAGGCGAATGTGAATTCCCGTCTATTTGGGATATATTTTAACCGCCTGGCAACCCATTAGTCAACACCGCGCTGTGCGGTGTTGCCAAATACAGCAAACAGAAATTCCATACAGACGCTTCCGATCTTTTTCGTTACGTCAAACAATATATAATTTTAGTATGGGCTGACAGCGGAAAGAGATCGTGGAAATTCACGCTCGGTAAATGATGCAATAATGTGTGCTCGGTTACGTAGTGGGAGTGTAGTACGCCGAGATATGTGTGATTGAATTTTCAAAAATGTAGGTTGGCAGTAATAATATTGAATAGTAACGGACGTCTCACGTGTAGCGTAGCCTTAGTACGGAGTATTTTCCTCCGTACTGGCAATGTGTCTCTGACACTTCGGTAAACGGCATTTCGACAGTCCGCTATTAAAATTCACTACGTGACAGCAGAATAATTGGTGTTGTGCCGCAAGTACTCTTGTAAATTACAGCACAACACCGATCACCACGTTTAGCGAAGTATTAGGACAAACGAGATAACTGTCAAGCAGGAAGCAAGGCACGAAGGCCCACCTGCTACATGACTCGGTCGAAGGACCGTGCCAAGGTGAGAGGTAGCCAGTTCGTCGCCCTCTAGAACGGCATCTCGTCCTTATCCCTCAGTCGCCTTTTACGACATGCACGGGGAGAGATTTTTTTTATATAAACAGACACTGTTGGCTACATCACCTACAACATCCGTGATGTCAGCCCATAACACTGGGCGAACTAGGTGCCATGTCAGTGCTTCCCTTCGGTCGTGCCGGCTAAACTGAACTGGAGTGCAAAAACACAAACTATTTACATAGCCGTTTCGTCCGACGTTTCATTCAGTGCGGTGATACCAACCCGGTTGAATCCTTCCACCTAGTACGGTAAGAAGGGAAGGGGGGGGGACCTACAATTTTACGTGGCATCCGAACCACGGTCAGCCTCCAACGGTCGAGCGGTCATCCACCCTGACCGGCCCAGCTAGCCACAGTCGACTGTCTGCACCACTGAGCTATCGAGGCATACATGCAGTGGGGCTGTTAAAATGAGAATAATTAATAACAGAGTGAACTTAAAACATTTCATATGTGTAGATATGTAATTATTAACTGTATTTATTGTTATTATAACAAGGAAAATGTGTTATTTATTATGTCTGTATTTCCCAACAAGTTTGAACCACAGAGAATGCGGTTATCCTTATAAGAATTTTATTCGTACGCTTCCTAGATTTGAAACTTTGTTGATGAATGAAATAATATGTTTAATGGCATCAATTTAGTCGGTGGCATCACTTTCGGCTTCACAGAGCACCGAACTAATTTGTCCGGAGGAGGCAAAACGCGATGAATCATGTTAGCTGTCGGCAAATGAAATTAAATCCAAATCAAATCATTTATTCATTTAGGCACTTGTCCCATTGCACACAACAAATTGAAATACAATATAATAGTAACAATACTTATAAAGAGATTAAAAAAAATACGAATTAAATTAATTAAAATATTTTTTTTTATAAAAAACAAGCTGTGCCCGCGGCTCCGCCCGCTCTCATATTTCACTTCACTGCTAACCTCATAAGCTATTTAGCGTGATAGTAAGTACCCTATAGTTGATGGGAAGAATCAAGCTATCCGTAGAATTTTGTTTTATTAAAATCGGTTCAGTGGTTCTCGAGTTATAAGCGGACAGACAGACACTCAGACAGAAAGCAGACGTTGGATTCTATTATAGGTAAGGAAGCATGCATCTTGCATCTTCAGTCATACGTAAATAAGTGTGCGTGCCTTCAAACGAACGGCGAATACATTCAAAGGATCGCATTAGAAGCCATATTTTGATATGAATGCGCTAACGCTCCTCGCTCGTGATTTGAGGACCCAGGACGATAATTTTAAGGCGCCTAGTAATGCCAACGGCGTAGTGCGTAGTAGTTTTCATAAGGGTTTTTTTCATAAATTGCGATCCTTCGTATTAGAACTTTGAAAAGCGTGTGATCGATAGATATAACAAATGGCGTCATTTTGCTATGAAAATTCCATTCAAATTCACTTTAGTTTCCGCGATCAAGTCTTCAAAGTTAACGCGGAAGTAAAACATCTACATTTGGTTACCGTATAGTTCGTATAGAAAATGATAAAATTTTACAACCTAATACGTGCGATCGATAGACAAATAATTGTTCTATATTTTACAGTAGTTTTAGCCTTTAGATTGGTGTAGTTATCACGGGCTACAGATTCAGATTCAGATTCAGATATTTATTTCTTACTTTCTACTTCTTCAAAAATCCACATGTGTTACTACGCCTGTTAACCATACAACACAAGCATCAGCTCGAGCATCAGTCATTCTTAACTCAGCTTATAAGCTGACTTGATCGGTGACATGCTGTTTCGGGAGTGATGTATGATAAAGGCTCATCTAGGTAGTATAGATTATCCTGATAAGAGTATTTTTGATGTAACCATCAGACATGATGGGCTGTACCGCATGGTAGATTCATAATATGTATGTGAAATTAGTGTAGTAGTTCTTCTTAGCATGTTCTTGACACTCAGCGCCCTCTCGGAGGACAGAATGTTATAATATATTCAATTGATAAATTTTCATATATATTCAACCAGGCACAAGGACACAGTGAAAAAGAAAAATCATATCACATTAAAAGAAAGAAGAAGTGTCGTAGAACACTCGACATAAGCGAAGCTTCTTAACTTTGTATTTAAAATTCTATTATTATTTAATTTCGATCGAGTTAGAGTCATCTATGGCAATATTCCTTTCAACTTATATGTACAATGGTTGGACTTCAAAAGATTCATATATGGCGCTGGGCAGCGCAGCCAACTTCCTTTTCGTACTATCGTGACGTTTAACTTTTTCTGAGTTAGTTCCCCATCCCAAAAGTGCGTTAAAAAGCATCTCTTCAATTTTTTTGTATATTTAAAACGTGTGGCTACAAGGAAAAACATTCTCCTTACTTATGACGACTTAAATATCTTCAATGCAACGGCCACTACATTAAATCTAGGAAATGATTATTGCGTTCAATAGTAACAAAAAAGTCAAATAACTTTTTTATGAATTCCCTTTGAATAAAAAGTTACAGTTTTCATACAAACTAATTGATTAATTTAGTGTAAAAAGGATCTAATGTTCCGCACGAACGTGGGAACTGGGAATGAAAGGCGTGCGGTGAGTGAGCGAGCAGGGACGATTGCGCGGAGCGAGGAGATGCGCGGCGGTGCGACGGCGGCGCGGCGCCGGCGCAGGCGGCGGCGCACAGTGGTCTGGAAATCGAGCTCCATAGACATAGAACCTTAATGTCAGGAATAAAAATGAAAACAAATTTAATGTCTCTGGTATACTTCCCTTTATTTCATATTATAGTATGAAGGGTATAAGTAGCTCCACGAGTGAGAAAAAAAAAGTTTTGTTTTTTTTTGTATGGATGAAAACACTTAAAGTAATTTTTTTTTTAACTGAATGAAACTGAAGGGCTGGTGCTCACATCTTCTATTGCACCTTACACGGCGATCAAGATGACATACAATTCCTTCACCTTTGGGTGCCTATTTGCGCGTAGCAAACGTTTGAAATTTGGAATTTTCGATAAATTATTTTTCAAACATTAGTCGTAATTTAATGAAGTTGCCTATCGCTTTGAATATGAAAATAATTTTCTCATGTTGTTATTGTACTGAGTAGTACTGACAGTACAGTAATTAACCATATTTTATAGTAAACACAGCGTAGCACTGTTAAAATTATAAGAATAACATACAACACACACAAGCGAGCGACAACTAATTAACGAGTTAGCGAAAACCGGTTTTTTCCACTCGCAGCGCGTACTAATCCTCAAAAACATAACCAGTCCCATGCCTTCTTAGTTTCAGCGAAATTCTTTCAGTAGCTTTTAGCACTTGTGCGCGCTAACAACTATACTTATTACGTTCTATTTGTTTTCGTGCTATGATGGAAGGTGTTGGTACCAATTTGGACATTTTCGTGTTTGTGGCAAACAACAGTTGTTTCCCACAGCCCAGTGCGTTGTTTGAAGTTTTTAGGAGTGCCCTTGATCTGTCAGAAAGTGAAAAGAAAGAACTGAAACAATTCTGTCAGTTCATGAATATGTGTGAATATGTCAGAATATGTGTGTTCGTTGAGGAACAAGTGCATCTCGTGTAATCGCACGAGACATGCATTCACGAAGAAGTACGAGACGTGGCTGCAAGAAAACATAAAATGGCCTGAGTTCATGAGGGAAAAGATAACACCTTCTTTAGTGTCAGTAGAGCGGCAACCATGTTCCAGTGACTTCGATGTAAATGAGGGTGCATCAACGTCCTCAAAACCAGAGACATGCACTGTTGGAATATTACCAAGAGTTGTGAGTGAAAGGAAACCGTTCTCGGAACTAAACCCTAAACAGAAGAGAAGGATAGTGGAAGAGCTCCTAATGCATAGCACTGAAAGTCTCGTTCATGCAACTGTTTTAAGTGTGAACAACAAGGATGTGGCAGAAATAATAAAATTGGTCACAGAGCATCCCGAAGAGGCTACAAAGATAAAACAATTGTTGAAGCCCAAGATAGCTGTGCCCGTATGTTCCGTTGATAAAGCTTTAGGTATTTTGACGCAGAGACGCAGAGGCACAAAGGAGCACATAAAAATACTGGAATCATCTTTGTCCGCCATACTTTGCTTGTACAAACTTTGCCCTGAAGCACCATCAAAGCCCCACTTGGATATTAGTTTTAGTTCTTTGCCATCCAGCGAACATCCCAAACGTAGGAATTTTCCTAGCCTAGCAACAGTTTTGTCCAAAATTGCTTGAAGCTTTACTCTTACCGATCTTTCCGAGATTTTTATTGTATCTTTTGGTGGGTAACACTCCTTCTTTGCCTCTAAGATGGCAGTATACGAAGGATAGAGTTGTACTCCTTCTTGTTTTGCACAAGCTCTTAATGTTGTATACTGCCACTTCGAAAGCTTCAACGACGTCAAAATACCTAAAGCTTTACCAACGGAATATACGGGCACAGCTTTCTTGGGCTTCAACAATTGTTTTATCTTTGTAGCCTATTCGGGATGCTCTGTGACCAATTTTATTATTTCTGCCACATCCTTGTTGTTCACACTTCAAACAGTTGCATGAGCGAGGCTTTCAATGCTATGCGTTAGGAGCTCTTCCACTCTCCTTCTCTTCTGTTTAGGGCTTAGTTCCGAGAACGGTTTCCTTTCACTCACAACTCTTGGTGATATTCCAACAGTGCACGTCTCTGGTTTTGAGGACGTTGATGCACCCTCATTTACACCGAAGTCACTGGAATATGGTTGCCGCTCTACTGACACTAAAGAAGGTGTCATCTTTTCCCTCATGAACTCAGGCCATTTTATTTTTTCTTGCAGCCACGTCTCGTACTTCTTCGTGAGTGCATGTCTCGTGCGATTACACGAGATCCATTTGTTCCTCAACGAACACACATAAGTCTGACAGAATTGTTTCAGTTCTTTCTTTTCACTTTCTGGCAGATCAAGGGCACTCCTAAAAACTTCAAACAACGCACTGGGCTGTGAGAAACAACTATTATTTGCCACAAACACGAAAATGTCCAAATTGGTACCAAAACCTTCCATCATAGCACGAAAACAAATAGAACGTAATAAGTATAGTTGTTAGCGCGCACAAGTGCTAAAAGCTACTGAAAGAATTTCGCTGAAACTAAGAAGGCATGGGACTGGTTATGTGTTGGGGATTAGTACGCGCTGCGAGTGGAAAAAACCGGTTTTCACTAACTCGTTAATTAGTTGTCGCTCGCTTGTGTGTGTTGTATGTTATTCTTATAATTTTAACAGTGCTACGCTGTGTTTACTATAAAATATGGTTAATTACTGTACTGTCAGTACTACTCAGTACAATAACAACATGAGAAAAGTATTTTCATATTCAAAGCGATAGGCAACTTCATTAAATTACGACTAAGGTTTAAAAAATAATTTATCGAAAATTCCAAATTTCAAACGTTTGCTACGCGCAAATAGGCACCCAAAGGTGAAGGAATTGTATGTCATCTTGATCGCCGTGTAAGGTGCAATAGAAGATGTGAGCACAAGCCCTTCAGTTTCATTCAGTTAAAAAAAAATTACTTTAAGTGTTTTCATCCATACAAAAAAAAACAAAACTTTTTTTTTCTCACTCGTGGAGCTACTTATACCCTTCATACTATAATATGAAATAAAGGGAAGTATACCAGAGACATTAAATTTGTTTTCATTTTTATTCCTGACATTAAGGTTCTATGTCTATGGAGCTCGATTTCCAAACCACTGTGCGGCGGCGGGTGAGGAGCGACAACAAAGCGTCAAATTACATTTGACGAAAACATAGATTTTAAAAATTTATAGCTCGAAAACTAGACACTTGTCTCGGAAAAAACATGAAGATTGCGCTGGCGAAATTAATGTACTGACCGTTATAACAACCTGTATAGCAAATAGGAAAAACAACTTATACCAGTAACCAGACGGCATATACCTTGGACCAGTGGAAGCGAACGGTGAGCGCGCGCGTTGCGGAGGGCGGCGGGCGACTGGCCAACCAATCACGCGGTCTGCAGGCGCTCTCCCCGGCGTCGCATCCCGCGCCCTCCACCAAAGATACTCTAAAATCGGCTACTGCACTGGTCCAAGTTATATGCCGTCTGGTATACTATTGTTTATTTGATGGGAATGCAATTTATAAAATGACGATGCCCGAAAATCACGGTTTTATAACACACTGACCGGAAGACCATTTTTAAATTTTTTTTTTTTTATGGAAACTGACCCGTTGGCTACATCACCTCCAACATCCGTGATGTCAGCCCATAACACCGGATGAACTCGGTGCCAAGTCAGTGCTTACCTTCGGTCTTGCCGGCTACACTGAAATGGACGGAATACACAAACTATTTACGGTGCGGTGGTACCAACCCGGGCTGGTTAAACCCTACTATAAGAAGGGAGTCATATCCCTTAGTCGCCTTTTACGACATACACGGGGAGAGATGCAGTGGGGTTATTCTTTTAAAGTACCTTTCGCCACGATCGAACGTTCTGCGTTTAGCATCAAATAATATTGGAGCTAATAATTCAATTATGTACCTCCAATCCAAGTTGCCCCTTGTCGCCGGAGCCACAAATCCCAAGTGCATTGTTTTAGCATGCAGCCGGCATTGTAACACAGCTCGCCCGCCGCATACACGATGAGAACCAATTACTTGTGTTGTATACGAGCGTGCGCCGCCTAGGTACCTCTACAACCTATGGCGTCGCTGGTTCGAGGTACGAGGGCCCACCAGGGCTCAAAAGACGGTGGAATTCGAAGGGCTACAAGATGCCGTAAAATATTACAAAAACATATTTTTTTTTATATTACAAACATTTTTTTTTTATGATTTATTCGTAGCGGATAATTCTATAATAGCTAGGTTCATTTTCAATGTCCCTTCAAGTCGTGTAGAGCACGAGATCTGTGAATTTTTGTAATAATACCACCCGTAAGGGTGGAAAATTAAGGGATGAACACTTTCACACTAAGGAATTTTTCAATCACGCACTTCCCGTCAACCGATTTTAATATATGTGATATTACTAAGAAGAGTGAAATAAAAAAACTGTTAAAAAAAACATTGAACCGACTTCAAACACTAAAAAGTATTAAATAATATTTTGATCTTGAGCAGAAGGCGGTACAAAAGCACACCTGACAATTTATAGATGGAACTTTTGTGCTTTTGTACCGCCTTCTACTCACGATCAAAATATTATTAAATACTTTTTAGGGTTTGAAGTCGGTTCAATGTTTTTTTGTAACAGTTTTTTTTTCTCGTTTGTGATACATGCATAAGTAGAAATTATTTCGTGTTTTCCGTCCAGTTCAGTATAGCCGGCACGACTGTAGGGAAGCACTGACAGGGCACCTAGTTCACCAAGGGCTAAAATCATGGATATTTTAGGTGATGCAGCCAACAACCGTGTCAGTTTTCATAACAAAATCTACATATCGATTTATTCTTCAAAAGAGTAGCTGAAAATGTCAGAATCCGTTGTCCCTCCCTGCTCCATTGGGAGACAGAGGTCCGGTGTACGAGTCAATATGTGGGTATGAAAATAAAGGATATCTGAACCCAGCAGTGAGACAATCAAACAGCTGATAATTAAATATCCACACTGCCAAAGTGACCTCAATTCGAAGGGCCATCGAGAAACTTCCACGAGGAGTTAAGATCCACGAGGGGTGGCAGTTAAGGTCATCGAAAGGGGGTAACTTCTCCGCCCTACGCGACGTGGGCAGGCAGTAGATTTGTCGTAAGCTCACCGCGGAAATAGTTTCGCAGCGGATCGGCTGTGGACGGCGTTTAAAATTGGACCGTTTCCGACATTTCCGACGGATGCAGACCATTTGGTCGGTGATTTGTTAGTTTGCTTGGAATTCGATATAGAAAAGTCGGAGGATTTTAAACTAGTTTCAGGAAAATATTTCGAGCGCCTCGTTCGTATTTTAATATTTTTTTATGCAAAGATTTCGTTATTAGTCTGCATCGGTAGCTCAGTGGTGCGGTCGGTACTTGGATGGGTGACCGCTCGACCGTTGGAGGCTGAACGTGGTTCGGATTCCAAGTTAAACTGTAGGTTCGTTCCCTTCTCACCTTATTAGGTGGTAGGGTTTATTCCGCCCGGGTTGATACCACCGCACTGAACGAAACGTGTCGGTCGAAACGGCTATGTAAATAAATAGTTCATGTTTTCCGTCCAGTTCAGTGTAGCCGACATGAAATGAAGGTAAGCACTGACATGGCACCTAGTTAACCCGGTGTTATGGGCTGGATTTACGGATTTTGTAGGTGATGTAGCCAAGCGTGTCAGTTTCCATAAAAACAAAATATCTAGATAAATTTTGTGTTGAAATGAAATTAAACGGACTTTTTTGCACAACATAAACATTTAGGTAGGTAGGTACCTAAGTACATAATTAATGTATTATAATCATACATCGGAATCCGCGGGGCACGAATGATTCAAGGTTGTTTAGTGATGGGACAATGTATCCACAAATATCGAAAATCGATCGTTATTTTAGAATAATATAAAATAATGTCGATTATTAAAACTAAGAGTATTTCTATAGAAAATAAGATATAATAAACAAATGTTGTATTTACTTTGTAGGTACAATACAAATCTGTTCAAACCACAATATTAGTTTTATTAGTATGGAATAGAAAGAATTTTTTTTTTTTACCAACTTACACGTGTTACATCATAATGATATTGAAGACTTTTTTGTTACTGTTATGAAACTGAATCGATTAGGCTATAAAAATCAACCACCTATTTTTTTATTTAAACACATAAAAAAATATTTTACATAAAAAAAGGCCAAGGTCCAAAAAAATAGGTCCTACAAAATTAGTTCATAGTAAGCTAAGGGGGGGGGGGGGGGGGGGGGGGGGGGGGGGGGGGTTCTGTATCGGAAATAGATAACTTTTGAAGAACAAAGAATTATTTTTTTCACAAATTTTTTTTTTTTTTAATGTTAAATGTAAAAAAAAAATTTTCTTAATCGTTTCGGTTTCGTGCTAGGAACAAAAAAGTCTTCCAACACGTATATCTCTTTCTTTCAGAAATTGTGAAAAACCACAATTTTAGTTTTATTAGTATGGAATAGAAAGAATTTAATTTTTTTTACCAACTTACACGTGTTACATCATAATGGTCATGAAGACTTTTTTGTTACTGTTATGAAACTGAACCGATTAGGTTATAAAAATCAACCACCTATTTTTTTATTTAAATACCTACATAAAAAAAATTTTTACTTAAAAAAAGCCCAAGGTTCAAACATTTTTATATAGGTTTTACTCCCTATATGATACAGAACCCCCCCTTAGCGTACTATGAACTAATTTTGAAAGACCTTATATAAATATGTATTATATTTACTTAATCGTTAACATAAAGTATACATGTTTATATAAGTACTGTAGGTATATAAGTATTCAGGTCTGAAATATGACATGAATAAAATACAATAAACAAATAAATATGAGTATCGATAACAGTGTCGATTGTTTATTGATCGCCGTAGTCAATCCCTAACAAGGTCGTATTCGTGCCCCGCGGATTCCGATGTCTGATTATAATAAATAAATAAATAATGCATAGACACAACCTAGTAGCCAGGATTATCCACCAGCAACTTGCCTTAAAGTTCAACCTTGTGGGTACCGAGCGAGGTGCCTTACTATAAGTACAATCCACCGCCAGTTCTCGAGAACGGTCATGTCACACTCTACTGGGAACGGCCCATTATCACAGACAGGACTATTCTCGCGAATAGACCTTATATTGTGATAGTGGACCGGGAGGCGAGGCGTGCAACGCTTGTCGATATCGCCGTGCCGCACGATGGTAACCTCGTCAGTAAGGAAGCAGAGAAGATGCTGAAGTATCTGGATCTGCAGCACGAGGTTACCAAAATGTGGGCCGTCGACTCGACGATCGTTGTGCCCATAGTCGTATCAGCGCATGGGCTGATAGCGAAGAGCCTCGATGACCACCTTAAGAGGCTCTCGCTGAGTGGTTGGGTCAAGGGCCAGATCCAGAAGGCAGCCCTGCTCGACACTGCACGCATCGTCCGGAGGTTTCTCTCTTTGGGACCCGACCATCGGTAGCCTGGTCTCGCCCCTCCGCTGGTGGTGGAAACTCCGTTTGTTTTTATATTAATTTTAGGTTTTAGTTTAAAAAAAAATTAAAATTTGTATAAAAAGAAATGTGGAAATTGAAAAAAAAAACATAAATAATAAAATCATAAACAGAAAACTTACAAGCTGGGATTTTGGAAATTTTCAAAAAAAAAATAAAAAAAATCGTATCTCGATACCACGTGACATCTGACAAAAGGTATCATGGGTCAAACGTTGCAAATGATGGGGTCATTTGCAACGTTTTAAAAAAAATGGTCGGTCGATGTGCCGAACACCCTGTATAAGCTTAGTAGACATGTTTTTGGTTTTTTATATATTACTTTTAGCTTATTATAAAATGTTGTGTCTAGATATCAGTGTACAGTTTTTTCTTAATAAATGCTGTTGTTTTGGGGAGTTCCCATTAACAAAAGTATGGTTATAATATGATTTATTACGAATTGATAAGATTATAACAAAACGATAATAAAATTGCGCAGACAACCTTTAATAGGCAGGTAATAGCAATGTTAAAATGTCGTCAGTCTGTCTGTTGCATTTTATTATTTACATTTTGTAGGGTTTCGTACCTCAAAAGAGAGAGAGAAAAAAAACCATTTATTGAGTACTGTGCCCTGTCAGTGCTTCGCATCGGTCGTCCCGGCTACGCTGAACTGGACGGAAAACATGAACTATTCGCATAGCCGTTTCGAGTCACGTTTCATTCAGTGCGGTGGTACCAACCCGGGCGGGTTAAACCCTACCACCTAGTAAGGTAAGAAGGAAAGGGACCTACAGTTCTATATGGAATCCGAACCGCGGTCACCCATCCAAGACCGCGCCCAGGTGTGCTTATGATCACGACAGACAGCCGATCGATCGCACCACTGAGCTACCGAAGCTGACAATGTATACGCGGTGTATGTAGTGCCTATTCGATGTATGTACCACAGAACAGCGATATGCGGCCGTGTCACCCCAGCCGGTCACCCTGTTTCTTATTATTTCCAAGCCGTGTACATATAATGACAGCGCTTATGACGATATTTACATCAAGGCGTGCCATCTCGTATTAATTGATATGACGTATAAATTCTTTTAAATACACCGAATTAAAATTGGACGTTGCTAAATATGATTAAGAAGCAAATAAGCTTATAAGCGCGGATAAGATTAAGGAGGTAGGTAGGTATCTATTCTAAGGATTTTACTACTTACTATAGTATGTACTTTATATCTTGGCGCGTTTATTGTTTGTTGTATAATTTCATCTATAGGTAGGTGCAATGCTATGCTCTGAGGAGCTGTTCGAAACGATTCCGACTGCACCATTTCACCATAGGTCCACGCGTAACAGACAGGGAATGCATCCCTATACTGTAGAGCTGCCTAAAGTGCGGACTAAGCGCTCCAGTATTTCTTTTATCTTCCGTACTTCGAAACTCTGGAATGCACTTCCTCCCGATGTGTTTCCTTCAGTGTATGACTTAGGATCTTTCAAGAGAAGCGTAATAAAAAGGCATCTGTCACGCCGGCACGGCATTCGCAGCCCCCGTTCTAAACTGAATGCTTTTGGGCGTCGTCGTCGTCGGCTCAACAATCCATGCTGACGGCGGCGAGGGCGCCAAGTGCCTCGCGTATCAATAAAAAAAAAAGGTAACCTACGCTCGGATATGTCGAAAATTCCGTCAGTTCTAATTCAATGCGAAGAAGAACTGACAAACAAACTTCGCAAGTCAGAATGTTTAGTTTGTTTGTACCTTATTTATTAACCCACTAGCATTTGCCCGCGGCTTCGCTCGCGTGAAATTCGTATTAAAAAGAAGAAATTAAATAAGCACGCTACTGTATTTATTTAGCCACATCTTAGCGTAACCGGAACGAAATTTTATTTAGCCTATCCTGTGTCCCGTATGGTTAAATGTCATCGAACTCGTATGATCGGTTTAAGAGTTATGGAGGAAGATACATACATACAGAAAATATTTCTAAAAATTGTCAATTTAGTTTTAGTATCATACATAGAGTCCACAAACGCAATGTCTCATAAAACAAAGTAACTTACTCCATGAGCATCCCTTACAGATTTATTATTAGTATGATGATGATATGATGATATGATGATGATGATATGATGATGATACCACCGTTCGCAAGACCATTATTATTTACAACATAAACGTGAATAAATTAACACCTATATCTGGTGTATAGTGCCATCGTCAATTTTGATACTTAAATATATCAAGTCAAATCAACAAGAATTAGTAAAAGTTTATTGCATATAAATTTTAAATAACTCATATTAATAAAAATCTAAAGATACAAAGTATATCCAATTATCAAATATCATTAGTGGGAAAAACAGTAGTCAGACTCATAAAGATAAAATTATTGTTAGCGACAACTTCGAATTTTCTTTGCAACCCTATTTTCCTTCCCTAATCTTAAAGCGAAAGTTATACGATATATATATATTCTAATATATTTCGTATACGTTATACAAGTTATACGAAATATATTAGAATAAATGCCTTATTGTGCCTAATTTGTATAAGATAGATATATAGATAGATAGATAGAAATACTTTATTGCTTCAAAGAAAACATTTTACACAAACGTTGAGTTTTGGGACACGGTGTATACATACATACTAATTATTATTAATAGATAGTTGATGTAGCCGTGGGTGGGTACGCATACTTCATGGTTCCCCAATAAAATGCCAGCCGGTCTCTTGTTCTATCTGTGTTTTATTAAAAATGACGTTTGATAGTAGGCGAAACGAATCAGCTGGTTATCAAGCTTGAACCGTGCCAAGATGTAATATTATATTTGACGGAAAACAGTGGCGTATAGCAACGAACGCAGCGGGCGAATCGATAACGTATAAGCCAGCGGTTCCCAACCTGAGCGTCGCGACGACGTCCCAGGGCGTCGTCGTGCGTCGTCTCGTCGCGTCATCGTCGTCGTCGCCTCTCGCAAAATGTTGTTTTTAACCCCCGACGCAAAAGGAGGTATTCGAATATTGAATTTAGAATTTAAAAAGAAAGGTTTGACAGCAGGAGAATATGTCAATAGAGAAAAGAGAAAATACATATTAAAATGAATCTCGTTTTTTAGCCTAACGTAACCTAGTTAGTTACGTTAGTTCGTGTCTACAATAACTTTAGTTTAATTTAGTTTTTCTTATTTTTTAAGTTTGTTATAATTAGTTTAAGGCGAGGAGGGGCATGCTCGAATATTGAACAGGAGGTGTGTTATAATAAGTTTGACGCGTCTGTCTGTGTGTCTGTCTGTGGTATCGTAGCTCCCAAACGGATGGACCGATTTAGATGCGGTTTTATATGACCATGGTTCTTAGCTATGTTTGATGAAGATCAGGTCGGCCTATTCTAAGATCGTCAGCACTTTTCATAATTTGTGAAGGGATCTCTGCTGTAAAATAGAAATTTATTACACTTTCTGTCATCGCCTTTATATGTAAATAAACGGAAATTTAACCAGTTTATGAACTTGTAACCTAATCTTACCTAACCTAACAGAATAATTACAAGTTTAAATTACGTCTCTTAAAATGCTTTAAATAAAAAATGTATTGCACATTTTAAAAAACCCCAACATATCAACAACCCTTTAAAAGTAAAAAACTATTTCCGCTTAGTTAATTAAAGGCGTCGGGGGACCGCTAAGTAAAAAGAATTAAATACGGTGTCAGAAGTCAAATGGTCAAACAGTCGATGTAAAAATGTCAAATAATAATGACACCTCAAACACCTTAAATTTTGTTAACTTTATCTATATTTTAATTATTCGTACAGATAGATAAGCACTGATGACGACTATTTAAAGTCGAAATACATGTTAGAAAAAGTGTGGGTTTTTTAAAATATATAAAAAAAAATAAAATAAAAAATATAAAAAACGAAATATTGGTAATAACAAAAAATATTTCACTCTTAATCGAATGGAATGCATGCATGCCGCGGCGGGTGGCCGAGTGGTTTGGGCATCGGTTTCTCATGCGAGAGGTCCGAGGTTCGAATCGGGTCGGCGTATACCAATGAGTTTTTTCTGACGAAAAAATTTACTTGCATACCTACCTGCTGCTTCACCGTTCGGAACCGGTAAAACTGTAGGTCCCTTGCCCCTTACTAGGAGGTTTTTTTTTTTTTTATGGAACCTGTCACGGTTGGCTACATCACCTACAACATCCGTGATGTCAGCCCATAACACAGGGTGAACTAGGTGCCATGTCAGTGCTTCACTTCATTTCATGTCGGCTACACTAAACTGGACGGAAAACACGAACTATTTACATAGCCGGTGGGCTCAAATTCTAGCCGACTGGGTTGATACCACCGTACTGGATGTAAGATGGCCGCATAGCAGCCTCGGCTGTGTTCTCCTCTACTCCAGTATAGCCAGCAATCTAGGGAAGTCTCCGGTAAGGTACCTACCTTCTCGGAGGTGATATTGGCTGGTCGGAGCATGTGCTTTGGCCCCTCCCGACTCAGCCACCCATACCGGATTACATAAAAGAGAATGCCGAACAAAACTTGGTAACGAGATAAAATACGCGCTACGATAATGATGTTCCGTACCCGTGCATGTCGTAAAAAGCGACTAAGGGATAAGGACAAGATGCCGTGCTAAAGGGCGACAGGCTCGCCACCTCTCACCTTGGCGCGGTACTTCCACCGAGTCATGCAGCAGGTGGGTCTTCGTGCCTTACTTGCTGCTTGATCGATTGAATCTTGTTCGAATAATTCGCGAAACGCGGTGGTCGGTGTTGTGATGTAATTTACCAGAGTTCCTGCAGCACAACACCGATTACTCTGCTTACCCCGATTGTCGGGATTCAGCGTGTGTGATATGTATGTATGTATGTATGATAATGATGTTTGTGGGTATTTATTTCCACTGTAAAGGCGCACAGGCGTAAAGGTTTATTACGTACGCTTTGTTTATTGGCTGGTAAACTCTTCCGGTACGCAAACTTAAAAGGAAAATGGCGGAGCTCACGCGATCCGATAGAACACGACATCGCCTCAGTCACAGTAGAATTAATAAGAAGGGTTTTATTTATTTTAAGAAGGGCATTATGTACCTAGTCGAAATTGTATTTATTTATTTAAAACTAGCTTTTGCCCGCGGCTTCGCTCGCGTGAAATTCGTATTTAAAAAGAAGAAAGTAATTAAGCCCGCTAGGTTACCTTTATTTCTGCGCACGGAACAATTCGGTTTGTATGAGAGCCACATCTTAGCGTAACCGGAAATGAATTTCATTTAGCCTATCCTGTGTCCCGATAATTATATGTGCTTGTACTAAGTTTCATCAAATTCGGATGATCGGTTTAAGAGTTATGGAGGAACATACATACATACATACAGAAATGATTTCTATAAATCGTCAATTCAGTTTTAGTATCATACATAGAGTCTACAAACTCAGTATCTCATATCATAAAACAAAGTAACTTACTCCATGACCATCCATTACAGATTGATTATTAGTATTGATGATTGATTATTATCATACATGAACTTAATATGAATGTCGGTATACAGAAACCATGATTTTTTTATTATTTATTTTTTATTATTGAAGACGCGACTTGTGCCTCCGAGCCACCCATAAGGTGCCTAACGACGCCCATGGACATTCGGTCGTATGCGGGGGTTGCGACGCCACACTTTTGAAGTACCCGAAACTGTACTTGGGGGGAAATATATGGGCATGGAGAGCGTGGAGGGGAGATGATGTATAAAAATGTAAATTGGGAAATTTATATGCATCTTTTTCTAATATAATAATATCTACAACGGGGCTGCGCCCTCTTTTTAACCGACTTCAAAAAAAAGGAGGAGGTTCTCAATTCAACTGTATTTTTTTTATGTTTGTCCCCTCAGAACTTTCGACTGGGTGAACCGATTTTGATTACTAGTTTTTTATTTGAAAGCTGGTGCATCCCGTGTGGTCCCATTTCAATTTGGTCAAGATCGGGTTGGAAAGCCAGGCGGAATCGTGAGGCCGACCGAGCGAGCAAAAAATTACTAAAGAAAACTGTGAAATAAAAAACTATTTAAAAAAATATAAAAACCGCCCTCAAAAATGTATGAAATAAAAAATCTAACCCTAGAGTTGAAGGCTCGCCTCGCTTTCCAATCCGATCTTGACCAAATTGAAATGGGACACCACGCGGGAAGCAAATAAAAAAAGTATCATCAAAATCTGTTCACCCAGTCGAAAGTTCTCAAAGGGCAAACATTAAAAAAAACAGCCGAATTGAGAACCTCCTCCTTTTTTTGAAGTCGGTCAAAAAGCTACCGTGTGGGGCCGGTACTTAAAAAGAATATCCCCACTGCATCTCTCCCCATGCATGTCGTAAAAGGCGACTAAGGGATAAGGACAAGATACCGTGCTAAAGGGCGACAGGCTCGCCACCTCTCACCTTGGCACGGTACTTCCACCGAGTCATGCAGCAGGTGGGTCTTCGTGCCTTACTTGCTGCTTGATCGATTGAATCTTGTTCGAATACTTTGCGAAACGTGGTGGTTGGTGTTGTGCTGTAATTGACCAGAGTTCTTGCAGCACAACACCGATTACTCTGCTTACCCCGATTGTCGGGATTTAGCGTGTGTGATATGTATGTATGTATGTCAAAATGCTGGGCCAGGTTCGATAAGAAGATAAATTTTCTCTAAAATAAATATGCACCTTCCCGCAGTCTTCCCCGTCTTCGCGGTTTCTTACTCTGTGTTACATATAAACAAATTATAATTTCCTAAAACACATACTGTATAGACGCTAGGAGGCTGTGTTGTGTTGTGACAGTTAGATGGAAACGAGACGCGACGAAGCTCGGAGGCCGAATTCGATCGGAAAAATGTGCTCTTACGTTTGTTGCTCGCATCTTGGTGCGGCCCCTATTCGGTAGCATCAAAGTCGGACATCGAAAATTGTTTATTAATTACTAGCTTTTGCCCGCGGCTTCGCTCGCGTGAAATTCGCATTAAAAAAGAAGAAAGTATAAGTAGCCAAATGTGCTTGTATGAAGTTTCATAGAATTCGTATGATCAGTTTAAGAGTTATGAAGGAACATACATACCTGGCCATTCCTTACAGATTTATTATTAGTAGTAATATATAGTATAGTACAGTAGTAGTATAGTAAGTATGATGATATGATGATGATGATGATGATTGATTGATTTAACGTGGCGCGCGTTGAGGAGTATGCGTGGAGTTACAATTTGATAGATTGAGAAAAAGGTAGTGTAGTGTGAGAACGTTATGGTCTGAAAGAAGATATAGTGACCAGGATTGAGAAGGGAATGCTTCGGTGGTTCGGTCATGTTGGAAGAATGGATGACAGGAGACTAACGAAAGAAATAAATGTATGGAGCGAATGTGAGTACAAGAGTCTTAAAGGGTTGCCTTAGACGCACGTACCTAGACCAGATCGGGCATGTGGTCAAAAAGAGTCAATTGCGTAATTAATACCCGTAACCGATGAGCATGTATGAAGAACATTATGAGAGTGGAAGAGGCGGCAGAGGTGCGATAGGATCGGGCACGTGGAGATTCGTTGTCTCTGCCTACCCCACTGGGAAACAAGCGTGACGCTATGTATGTATGTGTGTATGTATGTAAGTATATGTATGTAAGTATGATCTTTTTGTAATCCGGTATATTGATAACTAATTACCAAGTACAGCCTCGGGTCCTTCAAGAGAGGCCTGAATGGGCACCTGTCCGGCCGGCATGGCATTCGTAACCCCCGCAAGCGACCGAATGTCATGAAATGTGTTTGTGGAACGCCTTACCTGAGAGCTTACGCTATTGTCCTAGTCTGGCAATCTTCAAAAAGCAGCTGAAAGAATATTACTTACTTAAACATACCTAAATAAATATGTCATTATTATTTATTATTATTATAAAAAAAAATTGTTTTCTAATTGTTAATATTGTCTGGTAATGTTTTGGTTTTATACCATTTTGTTGTTGTCATCTGTCATTCATTCATTCATAGTTATTCTTATATTATCAAAGTATATTATATACATATTTGTAATTCAACAATGCTGGTTGTTCTGTAACTTATATTTTTCCTATGTGCTAGCTACCACACTGTAAAGTATTCTTTTGATGTAACACCAATAGGGGGACAGGAGGAGATTACCTTAAGGTAAAATGCCCTCCTATTGGATGAAATTAAATTATGTAAATTAATTTGAAAAAATGTACCAACATAGCATAAGTAATGATTTCATCCAATAAACGGTTATTTATTAATGTCCATGGGCTCCGTTAGACATCTCATGGGTGCTTCGTCGCCATATGTCGAGCTTACAAAATATGATCACCTGCCTCGGAGGTGCTATATCAGAGACTTAACATATTGGTTCGCTGGCTATACAGGAACTAGACATACATACATACATATCACGCACGCTGAATCCCGACAATCGGGGTAAGCAGAGTAACTAGACATCCACACACAAATGTCTATAATATAATTATATCTATAATATAATATAATCTGACAATTTATCTATGTTTACGATGCGGAATACGATTCGTACCGTGTGGGGTCGGTACTTAAAAAGAATAGCCCCATTGCATCTCTCCCCGTCGCATGTCGTAAAAGTCGACTAAGGGATAAGAAAATTGGTCAGCCTCGGTAGCTCAGTGGCGCGGTTGGTTAGTCAACTGTTATTAAGCAACGCTGAGCGCGGTCAGTGATTGGATGGGTGACCGCTCGACCGTTGGAGGCTGACCGTGGTTCGGATTCCACGTTAAACTGTAGGTCCCTTCCCTTCTTACCTTACTAGGTGGTAGGGTTTATCCCGGCCGGGTTGGTACCACCGCACTGAACGAAACGTCGGTCGAAACGGCTATGTAAATAGTTCGTGTTTTCCGTCCAGTTTAGTGTAGCCGACATGAAATGAAGGGAAGCACTGACATGGCACCTAGTTCACCCTGTGTTATAGGCTGACATCACGGATGTTGTAGGTGATGTAGCCAACCGTGTCAGGTTCCATAAAAAAAAAAAAAAAAAAGAATAGCAATGTTGCTTGTGAGTTTCGATACTTTACCACCACCACTGCATCTATCCCCGTGAACGTCGATAAAAGGCCACTGAGTGAGGGTTAAAGATCAGATGGCTTGATAAAGGCTATCCATCTTGCACGAAACTGTATGTATGTATATATTCATTATTGAACACCAATTTATACAAATTAGGAACAATAGGCGAGCTTAATGCCGTAAAGCATTATATTCTAACTAACCTTTGGGATGAGGAAGAAGTATATGCAGGCGAACAAGAATTATAGTTTGTGGCAATGTATTAAGCAGTAAAGCAATATGATAAACTACAAACGAATCATCATCATCATCAATACTAATAATAAATCTGTAAGGGATTATCATGGAGTAAGTTACTTTGTTTTATGAGATACTCAGTTTGTATACTGTACGTATGATACTAAAACTAAATTAACGATTTTTAGAAATATTTTCTGGATGTATGTATGTATGTATGTATGTTCCTCCATAACTCTTAAATCGATCGTCCGAATTCTATGAAACTTAGTACAAGGACATTTGATGATCAGGATAGGCTAAATAAAATTCAGTTCCGGTTACGCTAAGATGTGGCTCTCATACAAACCGATTTGTTCCGCCCGCCGAAATAAAGGTACGGTATCGGGCTTAGTTACTTTATTCTTCTTAAATACGAATTTTACGCGAGCAAAGCCGCGGGTAAAAGCTATTACTACATAAATACTGATGCTATATGAATGATCAATAAACAATACAAAACAAAACAATGCGAAATACTTATTCGATTATCGACTTTTTCTACTGAATCCACCTGCATTGGATAGCATAAAAACATAACATATGTGTATGAGTTATTTTTACACCTGCGACGCGCGTGAGTTAGACGCGCGTATGAGAACCGAGAACTCAGCTGTTTACCATCGCTTTACGTGCTCCAGGGTCGGCTTTCCACAAATATTAGCTCTGTGCATGCATTGTGCGCGCGATGTGCGTCAAATGTATCGGTAGCTGGGTCAAGTTCGTTTTATATTCGGACGTGTCGAACGTCACAATCTACAGTTTGGCACCGTCGAGCCTGCGGAGAAATTTTTACTCGTAAAAAAACTCTGTTAACTGAGAACGTTGTTCAAACACAGAGGGTTAACGGTTTGTCACGGTTTCTTGCTCTATGCTACCTATAAACAAATTATAATCTCAATTTTCAAAACACAACGAGGATCTTACAATCCAAGTTAATTATAAAAAATATAGAAATGTGTGTAATCGGGTCATAAAAACAGCTAGGGAAATATATATACGTACCAATCTTGCAGCAAATGCCAAAGATGCTAAAAAAACCTGGCAAATAATAAAAGATGCTGCCTACTTACCTAGAAAAGCAAACACAGTTCCGGTTGAACTATTAAAAATTGATATTACGAAAAAAAATCGGTTAATGTAGCAAATACATATTTTTCAACAATTGGCGAAGCCCTAGCTTCAAAAACTCTTTCTAAATTAAAAATAACGGAAACTGAGCTCGCCAGTAAGATATGCAATGATTGTGCTCATTCAAATTCTTTTTTCATGTACCCGACTAATGTTTTTGAAGTCAACAAATATATTATGGAACTGAAAATGAAAAACTCATCTGGGTGGGATGAAGTTACATCCAAGTTCCTAAAGCATATGAAGAGTTATTTATTAGAACCACTTACATTTATCTCCAACCTCAGCTTGTCCACTGGAGTCTTCCCAAATGTATACAAAAGAGCAGTCATATATCCCATCTACGAGTCTGGCGACAAGGACACTATTTCTAACTACCGGCCTATCTCCCTAGTGCCAGTTTTGTCAAAAGTCTTAGAAAAAATTGTCAGAAAGAGGCTAATAGATTTCTTGGATCTCAACAACTTACTCTCTAAAAATCAATTTGGATTTCGAGCAAATAAATCAACTGCAGACGCAGTTGAGGTACTAACTGAGTTTTTGTCAAGAAATCTGGACCATGGACGCCACTGTATCGGTGTGTTCCTGGATCTAGCTAAGGCATTCGATACGGTGTCTATTCCAATACTGTTACGGAAAATGGAATGTCGGCTGGGTATCAGGGGCACAGCGATGCAGTGGTTTAAAAGTTACCTCTCTGACAGAACCCAGCTCGTTGGAATAGGTGAGACAAAGAGTGAAGACCTAAATGTTACTTATGGAGTGCCACAAGGCAGTGTTTTGGGTCCTACTCTTTTTCTCATCTATATCAATGAGCTTTGTGACCAGGAAATAGAAGCATGTAAAATTATAACCTACGCTGATGACACTGCTCTGCTCTTCTCATCAAAAACATGGGAGGATGTCACTGTACTGGCTGAGAATAGACTTAAACTAATCAATAGGTGGCTTGAAAATAATCTTCTGACTCTGAACGTAGGAAAAACCAAATTTATTTGTTTCAGTATCCGTAACCCTAGCCCAGATGTTCCGCAAAAAATCCGTATACACACCTGTGAACCTGGCATCCAGTGTGACTGCCAAATTCTGAGTAAGGTGACACACATAAAATACCTGGGTGTCACATTGGATGATAGGCTGTCCTGGGAAAAACACATAGAGGTACTTACTGGAAGGGTTAGACGACTTATATATGTATTTAAAGGGTTACGAAATGTACTAGATAAGACTACCCTTCGTACGGTTTACCTGGCTCTGTGTCAGTCCCTGGTTACTTATTGCATATCTTCCTGGGGAGGTGCGGCAAAAACGCACCTGCTGAAGGTCGAGCGTTCACAAAGAGTGGTGCTAAGAGTGATGTTAAGGAAGCCTTTCCGATATCCCAATCACCAACTTCTGAGTGAAAGCAACCTCCTAAGCGTGCGCAAGCTATTTATTGCAGAAATAATAGGGCATCAGAAATGTCAAGACGTACAAATTAGGTTTACGCACAATCACGAAACTAGATTCGCAAATCAAGTAGCAGTCCCGGCTACGAGGACTAGTTTTGCACAGCGCTTTGCATGGTTTCTGGGTCCGTATATTTACAACAGAGTTGATAGGGTATTAGGAATAAGGAAAATTACAAGATATCATTGTAAAATAAAAGTGAATAGTTGGCTTATTAAAATAAACTACGAAGCTACTGAACTACAACTCTCGGTTGTGGCCTAAAGGCAAAACAAGATGTACTCAACATAACTAAACTCACAGTACACACCACACTACACTACACGCTACACTACACCACATCACACCACAATACACCACCACACACCACCACACAGCACACCATATCTCACATTTCTATAGAATGTATAATACCCAAGTGAAATACACCTTACTGAATACTTCTCCTTCATATTACAGCCATGAAGCTAGTTTAGAGGAGAGGGAATGCAAATTGTATGTAAAATGGTATTAATAAACATTTCATTTCATTTTCATTTCAATTTTCCTAATTCGTTTTATATTCAGACGTATCGAACGTCACAATCTAGCGTTTGGCACCAACAAGGCCTGCGGAGAAATGTTTTACTCGTAAAAAAAACGCCGTTAAGTGAGAACGTTGTTCAAACACAGAGGGTTCACCGTTCAAAACGGTCTCTTGCTCTGTGTTGCATATAAATAAATTATAATCTAAATTTTTCTAATTAGTTTTATATTCGGACGTATCGAACGTCACAATCTAGCGTTTGGCACCATCAACGCCTGCGGAGAAATATTTTACTCCTAAAAAAACTCCGTTAAGTGAGAACGTTGTTCAAACACGGAGGGTTCACCGTTCGAAACGGTCTCTTGCTCTGTGTTGCATATAAATAAATTATAATCTAAATTTTCCTAATTCGTTTTATATTCGGACGTATCGAACGTCATAATCTAGAGTTTGGCACCAACAAGGCATGCGTAGAAATGTTTTACTTGTAAAAAAAACTCCGTGAAGTGAGAACGTTGTTCAAACACGGAGGGTTCACCGTTCGAAACGATCTCTTGCTTTGTGTTGCATATAAATAAATTATAATCTCCATTTTCCAATTCGTTTTATATTCGGACGTGTGGAACGTCACAATCTACAGTTTGGCACCATCAAGCCTGCTGAGAAATTTTTACTCCTAAAAATTTCTGTTAAGTGAGAACGTTGTTCAAACAAAGAGGATTCACGGTTCGTCACGGTTTCTTGCTGTGTTGCATATAAACAAATTATAATTCCTAATTCGTTTTATATTTGGATGTGACGAAACCACCGCCAATAATTTCTAGCCGCAAAAGGATGCAGACTTAACTCTCCGATTGTAGCTGTTTCAGTACATAATTGACTTATCTGCTTTGGATCAATAGTAGTGATGCGTTGAAAGAAAGACAATATTACAACTATAAACATACATACATACATACTTACCACAAGATGTATCCCGAAAATCTCTCTTGGAAAATTTTAGCACAACACCGACCACACTAGAAACAATAAAGGTAAAATCAGACCATCCTATAGAGAGTAAAGGGAAATGTCTCTGCTTTGCTGCAGTAGAGGGATGAGAACTGCAGTGCTGTTTTTAGACAGCACCCTTTGTAAAGTGGTGGCACTGAAGCAGCAACGCTCAAGAAACAAATGTGAAGGAGAAGAAATGAAATGAAATGAAAACATTTATTTCTCCTATAGGTTTAGGTACACATATAAAACGAAAACAAGAAAGCGATAACAGAAAGAAACCTGAAGGAGAAAAAGGAACTAACTCAGCATTTCTGTTGTAGGAACTGCCCTACAGCGCTGTTTTTCGGTTGGACCCTTTTAACATTTTTACGAGGATTTGAATGTGATGTTCTTTTCGCCGTCACTGATTTCACGGCCTTAGCACCTGAAATCATTCACAATCCTTGCTCCCCACTCTATGGGGACAGCACACGTATGACATCATAGGGTCACAGCATAGGACAGCAGCCAAAAAGATTTTTTCAATATTTTGCTGATTTCGAAATAGTAAGTCCTTCTTCGACCCTCAGGTGATCTGCTGTAAACGGGACCATGTTTAATAATACATTATATTTAATACAGTAGTATATATAAATAAGTATGTTTTTTTGACATATTAACATCTTTCTTTCTTTCTTTCAAGATCAAATCCTAAAACGAACAGTCAGTCAGTCAGTCAGTCAGCGTGTAAGCGTCCACTGTTGGACACACGCCTCTCAAATTTTTCTCAAGTCCTCCCGGCCTTCAGCGATACGGAACCACTGCTTTCCGCCGACGTACCATCCTTCGTCGTTCCACCTGGCGGGTGGTCTTCCCACACTCCGTTTTCCTGTCCACGGCCGCCAGTGTAGGACACGGTTACTCCAACGGTCATCGTTAACGTTAAAACGAACATTGCTTAGGAATTTTGAGCGTCTGAAACAGAGAGCTTATAAAGAAAGATAATCATTTCTCAAATTTCAATTCAAGTGCTATATGGTCCCGATTCTCTAAGGGCGCGTGAAATTATATCAGGACAGAATATCTACGTTCTAACTAGCACTGCCGTTCGCAAACTTCGTCAAGCAAGTCAAACTTCCGTCTCAATTGTGCGTGAGCATAATGATAATCTCCAGAGATGACAAATTAGTCTCACTAATATATTTCTACCTTCTATTACATTTGGCAACATATTGCTTAATACATATGGTAATTAAAGTACTGTAGTGATATCCATACGCGTGGCGGAATTATCCACACCAGTATCTGATCTATTAATTTCTAGGGCAAGAAAGTGAATGACCCCACATGCACGAACATCTGTTTAGTGTGATCTCGGGAAAAACAGAAATAATCCCGACAGCGAAGCAAATAAAACTCTAATAGATTATGAAATGTTTGAAAACTCATCGATCAACGGAGATTCGCACTACAAGTAAACTGTGATCCATGACTGTGACGTGACTCGATATCTGAAGTCTGACGTGCGAAGACGTGCGCGCTGACAACCACCGATTGATCGCGCGTTCCAACCTGTGGCTGTAACAATTAAATTGACAGATAGTGGTAGTGTATTTGCTGTTGCATTCCGCTTGAAGTCTGGCTCTCAGACGGCCGTATTTATAGCCAGCAAAACAAGATAACGTAGCGAGAGGCGAGTAGGTAATTCTTATTGTGTGAGAAGTGGAGAAGAGACGAGACATTCACGTGTTCGTCGAGCGACGATCTCGGCCATACGCGGGCTTCGTCGCCTGTTGTCGTCGTCGTTTCCCCGCGCGCGCGGCTCAGCGCGGATTATGACACTGTTTGTTGACCAGATATTACACCACAACCTCGTCACAACTCCCACCAATTCAGTTAGACCATCGTCTACCTTATTGTCTCGCACGCACAGCTTAAAATATCTCGCACGGTCGCACGCAGCGCGTTACGCGTATCCTCTTCCGCGAGATTCGCGTGGTTTGCCGAATCGGTTCAAGCCTCATGAGATTTTTTCGTCACTATATGCTTACGAATTAAGAGTGACTTTGGAACGTTTTCCGCGAACGCTGCGGTGCTGGTTCTGACAAAATCGTCGACGAAATCGAGATTCTACAGAAAGCGACCGGTAGCTACATAGTTTATCTGGCTATCTCGCGGTAGGACGTAGGATTTCGGCGCTGGAGGTGCGGGCGGGTTGGTAGCGTTGTGTCTGGGGAAATGCGCCAGTGGGGGAGTCGTGATTGGTGGGTTAGTTTGACGTCATCCGTTATCAGAGGTGTCGTGATAATAGGAATGCTACTTGTTGCTAACTCTGCGGCGTGTCGAGCGGAGTTTGGGAGAGATCGAAGCGGACTGGGGTCTGATGAACTGAACATTACGATGATGAATAGCTGTTTGCTTGTGAACATATTCTTTGTGACTATGTATTTCGACGAACTTGGTAGTATATTATAACTAACGTTTGATCAATTTCATCATTAACATTGACGTTTCAACATTTTCATCAATTAGCATCAAATTTAATATATTGTAGTTACAAGATAAATAAGTATGCATATGCAAATCAAATTGTCCACCGATATGTGGGTCATCCTTACTCAGCCTCGAATTAGTCGAAGATAACGATGATAAACTGTGGCATTTTGTCAACAAAACTCTGGCACGAGAGTAGGCGAGTGAAGTCGACCTCACAAGGAGTTGAAGGCTTGTTTTATCGCAGGCTTCTCAATAGCTTGGCGGCTTTATGGGTGTAATCCTGTGCTAATAACAGACTCAGGTAAACATCTTACGAGAACGGTTGGCGTAAAATGAGTTTTTTTGAGCGACTCGTAGAACGCACTTCGCGATTTTCTTTTCTTGCAGCTAGCAAGCGAAGGGCATTCGTCAGGGGTTCATTTTCTCACCAACTTTCTTTACACTTATGAATGATATAGAAATTTTTTTTAGAACGCGCGCTATGTGGCGCCGAGCCCCCCATAAGGTGTCTAACAGCGCTCATGGACATTCGGTTACAAGTGGGGGTTGCGAATGTCATGCTGGCCTGACAGGTGTCTATTCAAGCCCCCTTACAGGGCCCGAGACTGTACTTAGGGAGAAATATGTGGATGAGGAGAGCGTTCTAGATGTACATTTTAAATAATTTTCATACATAATATTCCTTATTATCGTTACTGTTTAGTTAGATAGTGATTTGGCTGACTTTATAGCTACCTATCTACCATTGCAATCTTTGTACAATATCTGACTTATTGTAATGTGGAGATCAAATAATATCTGCTCCCGGAAGAGAGAATATTGGAACCTTTCTTCATTCACGTCAAGTTAATGAATGCAAATGTTGTCTCCCTTCGTGTCCCTCGCAGCCACGGCAGGGGGGATGACTCGATTGTTTATTAATTCATTGGAAAAGGTTGTATCGATTTTTGCTGCTTTTGTTTGCGAGCGGTCTGTACCTGGTGGAATTTTCCCCTTACGTTACGTGTATTAGGCAATACTTAGATTTACGAGTATTACGTTGGTGTAAGTTGATCCATATTTGCAAGCGTTTGGTTCTAAAATATTACTTTTCGGTACTAAACTTTTCTGTTTTGTATAAATATAATATATAACATTGCTTGCACCTATTTTTATCCGACTACGGAGAAGCCTAAAGGAAGGGTTATAAGTATTTTTATTTTTATATACTAAGTGTATTGTTTTTTTTTATGTAATCTGGTATGGGTGGCTCAGTCGGAAGGGCCAAAGCACATGCTCCGATCGGCCAATATCACCTCCGAGAAGGTAGGTGCCATACCGCAGACTTCCCTGGATTGCTGGCTATACTGGACTAGATGAGAACACAACCGAGGCTGCAATGCGGCCATCTTACATCCAGTACGGTGGTACCAACCCAGTCGGCTACAATTTGAGCCTACCACCTAGTTAAGGAGCAAGGGGAGGGACGGAACCTGGAACTCCGGCTTGAGCCTCCAGCGCGTTATCGTTTCGCCATCGGGTCGATGACGTATTCTCTCTAAATTTCGAACAGTTGCATCTTCCGTAGTAGGTATGACGTAATCTCCTGCGTTCAGTCAACTTGCACGATTACATATTGAATCGTCTTCATTTTCGGGTTTGCATCTATCTAACGAAGAAATATAATACATAGTTTGTACGTATACTAGCTGTGCCCGCGGCTCCACCCGCTCTCATATTTGACTTCTCTGCTCACCTCATAAGCCATTTAGCGTGATAGTAAGTAGCCTATAGTGGACGGGAAGAATCAAGCTATCCGTAGATTTTTTTTTTATTAAAATCGCTTCAGTGGTTCTCGAGTTATAAGCGGACAGACATACATACATACAGACAGAAAGCAGACGTTGGATTTTATCTCGGATTTTATTAAAGGTAAGGATTATAACTTTGGCGATAGTCTATGTACACGTAGACCTGGAATAAACACATATATCATTAGTCTCCGCTCGCATTAAGGTAAGGTTTCCGAAATTTCTGTAGAATGAAATACCTAAATGTTTCTTATTAAACGAAAAGCGAGAGTTTTTCTTAACTTACTTCCATTGAACATATTCAGCCTCCTCGGTAGCTCAGTGGTGCGATCGGTCGACTGTTGTTAACATGTTTTTAAGCAACGCTGAGCGCGGTCAGTAGGTACTTGGATGGGTAACCGCTCGACCGTTGGATGCTGACCGTGGTTCGGATTCCACGTTACTAACCTTACTAGGTGGTAGGGTTTATACCGGCCGGGTTGGTTTCACCGCACTGAGCGAAACGTCGATCGAAACGGCTATATAAATACAGTGTTTTCCGTCCAGGTTCAATGTAGCCGACATGAAATGAATGGAAGCACTGACATGGCACCTAGTTCACCCGGTGTTATAGACTGACATCGCGGTTGTTGTAGGTGATGTAGCCAACAGTGTCAGTTTCAATAAAAAAAATAAAATAAAAAAAACATATTATTTATTACACTCTTGGACAGCGCACAAAGCCACTTTGCACATCTGAAATTAATCCCCCACAACTCAAAAAAAATCTGTATCAAAGGCGGCCGTCGCGTCGTCGTAACACATTATATTGTAATGTTACATCAAAAGATAATTATTTTTATGATAGCCCGCAAATAGAATGAGCCGACTTCGTCACGAGCGGTATTATTTCGGGAGACATCATATTTTTCATAGACGCGGCTTTCGAGAGAGCTACGATTCCGGCACAGGCGGCATTAAAAAAAACCGGCCAAGTGCGAGTCGCACTTGCGCACCGAGGTTTCCGCACCAAAAAAAAACATTGAAAAAAAACACGTTTCTTGTATCGGAACCCCCCTTAATTTTTTACTATTTATATTTTGTATTATTTGTTGTTATATCCGCCACAATAAAACATATTCTATGAAAATTTCAACCGGCTATCTATTACGGTTCCAATGATAAAGCAGTAGGACAAACAGAGAGACAGACAGACAGACGGCGCGCGTAGGCTTAGTAATAGGCTTCCATGAGGGATACGAAAACCTAAAAATTATATAATTATTTATTCTTTATTCTTTATTCATCATCCATAGACTCTGCACTGCACTTGGATTCGTCATATTTGAATACCTATTGAAAATTTAACATTTTGCCAGTTCGATTATTACAGGGAAGAAGAACTGGCAAGAAACTTCGCTGGATACTTTTTTCTTACGTCCACTTAAGTCAACATTTAATGCCGGCACTACACTTGGCTTAGCGTATTCGTGTTTGTTGCAAACATTTTAGTTTTATCTCGCTCTAAACAAGCCATTAAAGGGAGACGATTTGGAACGGACGGACGATTTGGAATGGACGAAAGGGAACGGATTTGTACCGTGTGGGGCCGGTACTTTAAAAGAATAGCCCCACTGCATCTCTCCCCGTGCATGTCGTAAAAGGCGACTAAGGGATATGACTCCCTTCTTATATTACTAGGTGGTAGGGTTTAACCCACCCGGGTTGGTACCACCGCACTGAATGAAAGGTCGGTCGATACGGCTATGTAAATAGTTTGTGTTTTCCGTCCAGTTCAGTGTAGCCGGCACGACCGAAGGGAAGCACTGACGTGGCACCAAGTTCACCCGGTGTTATGGTCTGACATCACGGATGTTGTAGGTGATGTAGCCAACCGTGTCAGTTTCCATAAAAAAAAAAAAAAAACATTTAATGCCGGCACTTCACTTGGCTTAGCGTATTCGTGTCTGTTGCAAACATTTTAGTTTTATCTAGCTCTAAACAAGCAAATAAAGGGAGACGAAACGGAAATTTTTGCCAACTACACGAATACGCTAAGCCAAGTGAAGTGCCGGCATAAAAAAGTGTTTGCCACTGCCTACATAGTACGAGTCATCACTATATCTATTGGAGCAGGCCAGGCCTCCGTAATCCCGTATGGGTATGGGTGGGTCGCTGAATCAGAAGTGCCAAAGCCAATATCACCTCCGAGAAGGCAGGTGCGACACCGGAGACTTCCCTGGATTGCTGGCTATACTGGACTAGAGGACAACACAGTCGAGGCTGCTATGCGGCCATCTTACATCCAGTACGGTAGTATCAACGTGCTGTGTCAGTTCTTCCCTTCAGTCGTTTCGGCCCGTGTCGGCTACACTGTACTTATCAGAAAACACAAACTATTTAAATATATAGCCGCTTCGACCGACCTTTCGTTCAGTGCGGTGGTATCAATCCGGACAGGTATCACCCTACCATCGAGGATGTAAGGGAAGGGACATACATACATACATGTCACACACGCGGAATCCCGATAATCGGGATAAGCAGAGTAATCGGTGTTGTGCTGCAAGAACTCTGGTAAATCACAGCACAATACCGACCACCACGTTTCGCAAAGTATTCGAACAAGATTCAATCGATCAAGCAGCAAGTAAGGCACGAAGACCCACCTTCTGCATGACTGGGTGAAAGTACCGTGCCAAGGTGAGAGGTGGCGAGACTGCCGCCCTTTAGCACGGCATCTTGTCCTTATCCCTTAGTCGCCTTTTACGACATGCACGGGGAGAGATGCAGTGAGGCTATTCTTTTTAAGTACCGGCATTCGAATCATGCAGCAACTATTAAAATCGGAATGATATAGAATCTGGTGTACCCAGACAGACGCGTTCGAACCTTCGTCTTTTGCAAGCCAAGGCCTAAAGGCCACTAGCTTGAAATGTAACGTAGATAGCGATTATTAATAGCAGAATATGGGTTCATTAAATTAATTAATCTTAGTGGAATCTGTACACGCGATCATCGTAGACTACCTTATAGGTAGGTAAATGTAGCGAATCCGATTAGCTTGCTTTATTTAACTATGATTTGGTTTGAAGGGTTATAATAATCCTCGCGGAATTTCATGAATCATCAATCGATCAATGACGGGTCTGACAGTCAGTCAGTCAGCGTGTATGCGTCTACTGCTGGGCATATGCCTCTCCAATTTTCCTCCAGTCTTCCCGGCCTTCAGCGGTATGGAACCACTGCTTTCCGCAGACGTACTTGATCTCGTCGTCCCACCTGGCGGCTGGTCTTCCCGTACTTCGTTTTCCTGTCCACGGCCTCCAGTGTAGGACACGGTTACTCGAACGGTCGTCGTCTCATCGACTAACGTGTCCAGCCCGCTGTCACTTGAGCTTAGCCACCCGGTGTCCAATATCGACTACTTCGGTCCGTCGGCGGATTGCCTCGTTAATTCCTAGCATGGCTCGCTCCATTGCTCGCTGGGAAACGTTCAACCTTTGGACAACAGCGTCCGTCAGAGTCCTCGTTTCACGCCCGTACGTCACAACCGAAAGGACACACTGGTAATTTTTTTTTGTTATTTTTTTTTAATGGAAACTGACACGCTTGGCTACATCACCTACAACGTCCGTGATGTCAGCCCATAACACCGGTGAAATAGGTGCCATGTCAGTGCTTCCCCCTTTGATCGTGCCGGGGGTTTTAATTTATACGGGTCTTTAAATTTTGCGGAAGGTTGACGGCCTCAGGGCGAATTTTAACTTTCCGAACGCAGCCCAACCCAGTTGAATTCATCTCTCGACCTCTATATTCAGACCTTGTCTACCAAGCAGAAGAATTTGACTAATATTCCTAATTTGAATTTTTGATTAATATTCCTTCGTTTGACTATTTTTTCCGTCTACGGACAAACCAGACACGCACTATTGTAAGGGAATTGGTAATTCCATATTCTCTTAAGTGCCAAATTAGAGAATATGATATATTTCTCAAACCAAACTTCCAAGCGTAGCCGCGTACCAAGTTGGAAAAAGAAATTATCGCTGAACATACACAAAAACTTGCCCTAGGCAGGTAGCTTTTTGTGGACATCTGCCGAACATGGAATCAAAATGTAAATAGTGTTTTTTCGGGAATTGTTAAAGTATTAATAATACTTTCATTTAACATATGTGTGTCCATTATTTGCGCATCTTTCTTCTGTAGTCAGGTATTTCAAACATACTCTTCGCTATTATACTTTCCGAGATATAGCAATTTTCCCGGAACAGGAACCTCTTTTTTCAGGAACCTTATTTCCTCTACAGAACCGGTAAACTCTGGAACGCTCTCCCTGCCCACATATTTCCCCCCAAATACAGTCCGGGTCATTCAAGAGGGGCGTGAATAGGCACCTGTCAGGCCGGCATGGCATTCGCAACCCCCACATATGACCGAATGTCCATGGGCGTCGTTAGACGTTCCTGTGTCGAACGCCGAAAATATGGAACGGTCTTCCGGTGAGTGTGTTCCCCACCACCTATAACCTGGGAATCTTCAAAAGGCGTGCCAATAAATTAGACGACAACCTTTTTGTCCGCCTCATAGCCGGCATAGCGCCTCTCTGAGCGTGGTTTCGCGAGGAATGGTGTTATTGGCTGTGTCTGATCTTCCGTTGAAGTATTGGTCACAGATACCCGCGCCGGCTGTCTATAAAAAAAAAAGACACCTTATGGGTGGCTCGGCGCCACAGGTCGCGCATTCGCTGTCACGTTTGGGGTATCTTTTTGTTTTGCGTTACTCTCAAGTTCCGTGAATACCTCGGCATATTTGACGCGCGGGTAAGAAATGTCATTTGATTCCGTGTCAAAAAGATTCCGACTATTGAGAACCTCATCCTTTTTATTAGGCTTCCGTATGCCGTACGGAAGCCTATGCCGTCTGTCTGTCTGTCCTACTGCTGTCTCTTTATAACCGTAATAGGCAGCTGGTTGAAATTTTTACAGAATATGTGTTATTTTATTATTGTGGATATAACAAAAACTAATAAAATATAGAAATATAAAATATAGGTAAAAAATACACGAAACGTCTTTTTTTGTCGTGCGAAAACCTAGGTGCGCGAGTCCGACTCGGGCTTGGCCGGTTTTTTTTTTAGTCGGTAAAAAATAAAACAATACACGTCTTGTCTAGACTTTTGTAAGCGTGCGCTGGAGATGTTTTGCCCGTCGCCGTCTACCATTCGTTACTTTTATTGTCGCTAGTAATATTCACGCGAGCGGATATAGACGGTCGGGGCGGAGAGTGGTGGCGGTGGCGGAGGGGACTTTATGCTAAACACCGAACACGATGCGAGTTCACACACAAGAAACATTTTGATTTTAATAAGTTACAGGATGCCCCCCGACAGATGACCTAAAAAAGGTAGCCGAGAGTGGATGGATGAGAAGAGCGGAAGACCGCGTGTGGTGGCGTGCCTTGAGAGAGGCCTATGTCCAGCAGTGGACCGATACAGGCCGATGATGATGAACTGCACCTCCTTCTAGAACACATACACAACAGTTGTAAAATTGTATTGACGAAAAGTATTTTTTGCTCGAACCCAAACATTCCTTATTCCTTTTCCTTTTCCTTACCTATAATAAAATCCAACGTCTGCTTTCTGCCTGTCTGAGTATCTGTCTGTCCGCTTATAACTCGAGAACCACTGAACTGATTTTAATAAAACAAAATTCTACGGATAGCTTGATTCTTCCCATCAACTATAGGCTACTTAATATCACGCTAAATGGCTTATGAGGTTAGCAGTGAAGTGAAATATGAGAGCGGGCGGAGCCGCGGGCACAGCTTGTTTACCTATAAATACGTAGCTAAAAATAATTTATAATTTGTTCTATTCAAATGTATGTGTAAATCTGCCTATATGCGTGACTTATTCGAATGTACCGTGGTACCAAAATAAATAAATAAAAAAAAATCCTGGGTTTATTTCCATGTAGAATGTCCTTTCTAAAGACAGAACAGAGATCGACGGCCGTCGTACCCCGCTGGCGGTGCGGTGGGTCTTCCTTTTTTTTTACAGTATAATCCGGTATGGGTGGTTGAATCAGATGGGCCAGAACACATGCTTCGAACAGCCAATATCGCCTCCGAGAATTTGCCATAACGGAGACTTCCCTTCGGATTGTTGGCTATACTGGACTAGAGAACACAGCCGAGGCTACGCGGCCATCTTACGCCCAGTATGGTATTACCAAACCAGTCGGCTACAATTTGAGCCTACCGCCTAGTAAGGGGCAAGGGAAGGGGCCTACAGTTTTACACCGGTTCCGAACGGTGAAGCAGCAGGTCGGCAGGCGGAGGTTGCGGAGCGGCAGCAACGCGTTAAATTACACTAGTCGAAATCATACATTTCAAAAATTCATATCTCGAAAACTAGACACTTTAGAAAAAAACTTTATTCGCTTTTTTGTCTAGGAAAAACGTGAAGATTGCGCTGGCGAAATTAATGTACTCGCCGTTTTTACACCCTGTATATAGGTATAGGTGTGCACGTACATTTTCCCGTCAGAAAAAAACTGATTATTTCATGTCGGCCGGAATCGAACTTTGGACGCTGAGATCAAGAATTCGACCGTTTCGACCACCCACCCGCTCCCGCAACTCCTTGCTCTGTGTCTCTGAATAATTTAGAATTTGTTCAAATAATATTATTATATCTACAGGTCGTTCGGCACTTCGGCCGACAATTTTTTTTTTGTAGGTAAGTGTAGTCATTTGCAAGGTTTTGACCCATGATATCTTTTGTCAGGTGTCACGTGGTACCGAGATACGATCTTTTTTCTTTATTTTTGAAAATTACCAAAATCCCAGCTTTAAACCATTGTAACTTTTTTGTTTATGATTGTATCAGCACGAAATAAAATGTATTAGATATTACGATGTATACTTATTCTAGAAAAAATATTATTTGATGAAGTTAATACAATGAAAAGGACTTACGTATGACCCATGACACCTGACAAAAGGTGTCATGTGTCAAAGCCTTGCAAATGACCCCACTTAACTATGAAATTTGTCGGTCGATGTTCCGAACACCCTGAATATAACATACTTCATCGGAGGATTCGTGTTATTGGCCTAATTAGGTCTGATCTTCCATTGGACTTTTGATCAAATACATCCCCCAGTGTCGATTGCTTATAAAGAAAAATATATAAATAAATTTAATTTCTCATATACAAGACGCGCGTTAGCCGCCCTGACTGCCGCCGACCGCCCGCGGAGTTGGGCGGGCGCGACGCAGCGGGGAGCGCGCGCTGTGCGCGAAATATTAACCACGTGACGCACTCAGATTTATCGAGGGAGGGCCTTTAAGTCGCCGCGCTTCCACACCAGAGCATTATTTTTATTTATTAAGCAAATCTGTGGGTTGAAAGAAATTGTTCCCTTAAGGCTGTTGGTGTGAAGAAAATTGGGGGAAAATGTAGGTAAATTTTTGCGGTTCTTTTCATAGGCAGGATTGAATATGAAAATGCATAGATTAAAATGAAAAAAAAAAAACCTAAAATATAGCTTATAATAAAAAAGATAACTGACGCATCCGGTATTTTATACAAATATAAATATTTTACAAAAAATATTCACCTGCTCAATGAGTTTTTAACCGACTTCAAAAAAGGAGGTAATTAATGTTATTATTATGTTATTAATGTTAAGGCTATGTTCGGCTGTATGTATTTTTTTTTATGTATGTTCAGCAATATCTTCCCCAATTGTGAACCGATTTCGATGATTCTTTTTGTGTTCGGTTCAGTCTAGCTCCAAGGTGGTTTTTTGGTCAAGATCGGATGGGAAAGCGAGGCGGAATCGCGAGGCCGAAGGCCGAGCGATTCCGCCGAGTACATTAATAGCAAATAAAAATTACTAAAAAAATTGTGAAATAAAAAACTATTTAAAAAAATATAAAAACCGCCTTCAAAAATGTATGAAATAAAAAAATAAAAATCGAACCCTAGAGTTGACGGCGGTCGGTTATTTTTGCTTGCTTTAGCACCACCGCCTTCAACTCTAGGGTTCGATTTTTATTTTTTTATTTCATACATTTTTGAAGGCGGTTTTTATATTTATTTAAATAGTTTTTTTATGTGTTATCTGTTTGAATTCTTACTCTGTGGCTAAATTTTCAATTTAGGAAATGATCTATACAAGTGCTTAGTACCCATAACCGTCGAGCATGCATGAAGAACATTATGGGAGTGGACGAGTCGGCAGAGATGTGTCAGGATCGTGGCGCGTGGAGATCCGTTGTCTCTGCCTACCCCACTGGAAAACATGCGTGACGCTATGTATGTATGTTTGTATGTGTACAATACAATGAACATACATATTATTATGTAAGCCTATGATATTTTTTATTGCATCAAAACGTTAACTATTTCAATAGCCCCATTGCATCTTTCCTCGTGCATGTCGCAAAAGGCAACTAAGGGATATAAGGACAAGATACCGTGCGTAAGGGCGATATGCTAGCCACCTCTCACTTTGGCACGGTCCTTCCACCGAGTCATACCAGCAGGTGGGTCTTCGTGCCTTACTTGCTGCTTGATAATTATCTTGTCCTAATACTTTGCTAAACGTGGTGGCCGGCGTTGTGCTGTAATTTACCAGAGAACTTGCAGCACAACACCGATCACTCATGCAGCGTGTGGCATGGCCCTTCCAGATACTCCTTAGTCCGTGCTATCACCGCACTGAATGAAAGGTTGGTCGAAGCGGCTGTGTTGTGTTTTCCGTTAGTTCAGTGTAGCCGGCACTACCAAAGGGAAGCACTGACATGGCACCTAGCTCACTAAGGTGCTATTGGGCTGACAGCACGGGTGTGTATAGTTGGTGATGTAGCCAATTGTGTCGGGTTCCATTTTTTTTTTATAGTAAGCGCGACATGTGGCGCCGAGCCACCCATAATGGCGGAACCACACTTCGTTATTCGTTATTTGTTATTCGCCTTATTTGCCCGCATAAGACGAAGTGTGGAGGTCTCATTCGTCTACATTTGCGTTATTCGCCCGCATAGCACGAATAAACGAATAGCGAATACGCGTATCCGTCCACTTGTCGGTTTTTTGGCACACATCAAAGGACACGAATAAGCCGAATATGTGCGTCGCCTGCCCACACTTCGTTCACTCATTCGCGCGCGTTCGCTCGCTCATAACGGTCGTGTCTCGCTCGCTCGACGTGTGTTGTGGTCCTGTGTGTGCGAAACGAAAATGGAGTGGACGAATGAAAAAGTGATGCGCTTTTATACAACAGGTATTGGTAAGCTGCATTTAGGTAAAAATAAGCTGCTGCCGCTGTCAACACGTCCATCTTGTGTTTTGCGTGTGGACTAATGATTTTACGCAAACAACACACATATTTGGCATGTTTGGCATACTGGCACGAAGTGTGGATAGCATGTTCGTTGCTCGCTCACATAGCAAATATTTGGGCGAATACGGCATAGCTGCATAACAAATAACGAATAACGAAGTGTGGTTCCGCCATAAGGTGTCTAGCGACGCCGATAAGATAAATGCAATCGTGAACATTTTCTATCAGTGTAAATCAATCCTTACCTATAATAAAATCCAACGTCTGCTTTCTGTCTGAGTGTCTGAGTGTCTGAGTGTATGTCTGTCTGTCCGCTTATAACTCGAGAACCACTGAACGATCAAAGGGGGAAGCACTGACATGGCACCTAGTTCACCCGGTGTTATGGGCTGACATCACGGACATTGTAGGTGATGTAGACAACCGTGTCAGTTTCCATAAAAAAAAAACCGATTTTAATAAAAAATAAATTCTACGGATAGCTTGATTCTTCCCATCAACTATAGGCTACTTACTATCACGCTAAATGGCTTATGAGGTTAGCAGTGAAATGAAATATGAGAGCGGGCGGAACCGCGGGCACAGCTTGTAAACTATAATACCAAGAGTTTTGTAAAAAAACCGGTCAAGTGCGAGTCGAACTCGCGCACCGAGGTTTCCTTATCGCCATGCCATGCTTAGCGCCACTCACGCCATCTATGGCATGTTATGAAATTTTTCATATTGGTTAAATCTCATGATTAGTTAAAATGCTTCATGCTCTATTCGGTAGATGGCGCGCGCGCGTACCCTTTTTTGGTTTCTTCTATGGGAACCCCGTGATTTTTTTACTTTTTCTTATTTTTATTATTTGTTGTTATATCGGCCATAATAACAAATTTTTGTGAAAATTTCATCGGGCTACCTATTACGGTTCAAGAGATAACAGCCCTCGGACAGACGGACGGACGGACAGACAGACGGACGGACGGACAGACAGACAGACAGACAGACAGACAGACAGATGGCGTAGGCTTAGTAATAGGGTCCCGTACGGGATACGAAAGGAACCCTAAAAACGCGCATACATAAAACCAAGAACATTTGGTTCCCAAATGTTCTTGCATAAAACAATGTGTTGTTTATGATTAAATTAAGTTTGTTTTTACTGCGGGTACTTTCCAAATTCATTGGTTGACTTTCATGGAGAATTAATAGTTTTTAGTAAAATTTATGGGCACTTGGTTCAATCGTTAGAGAAAAAATAAACCTGGATGAAAGGATAGTAAGCTATAGGCCCTGAAGTTTCACAAAATTAAATTAAATGAAATGTATTGCTTTGAGTAAAAGTTTTAAGGCTTAAAGATTTAGTATAATTGTGTATATAGTTATTTTTAAAACTTTTTGAATGAAATGTACGAAGGTGTCTTAATTTTTTACTTTTGTTTTTTTATTACTTGTTAGGATATCCGCCATAATAACACAATATATTTTGTTTCATAATTTTGACCAGGGCTACCTATTACGGTTAGAAAACACGGAATGACGGATGGACGGCGCGGAGGCTTATAATAGGAGAAAAAATACGTCCCGACCAGGATATTGTATCCATTGGATATTGGACCAGGATACAGGATCCTGGTCGGCAGGTATATTTTTTCTCTTCATTTTCGGCTTTCGGTTTAAATAATCTTTAAAGAATCTTTATTGATCTCAAAGAACGTATATAAGTATAAGTATAAAAATAGAAAGTTTAAACTATTAGTAAAATAAGATTATTGTAGGTACAATATACAATGTTAGATCATCTTATTAGAGTTGAAGACAGACGGACAGACAGACACATAGAACTAGGTAAATAATTCTAAAATATCGACAAGTTCTAATTATTCAAGAAGTATATTTATAGGCTTTGCATTTATCTAACGAAGAAACATAAAAAGCTTAGTATACTAACATATAAAAAAAAACATGATTATAATAGGATCCCGTACGGAAACTTATAAAGTTGCGAATTCCGCCAAACAGCTTTTTCGTTTCTCTCTCTACACAATGACACCATGTCACGACCTCTCATTTCTCTCCTCTTTGGCGGGAAAGTCGAGTGACAAGGCCGCGCCGCCTATTATTACGCTCCAGTCAACTTAATAATGTCACATGTCAGACATACTACCTAGTCGTTTTCAGTCGCGCTGCAGTCCTTTTATATCTGCTATCCTGGTAGCAGCGTTGACATATTGCCAGGGTCTCGCCACTTTATTGAGAGGGATGGGGTTATAATCTCGGCCAACTGTCTATTATTTTAAATTTATTTATTTATAGAAGAAAACCTACAGGCATTCACATTAATCCACACATTGTTATTATTATGGCCAATTAAACTTTTCCCTGATTAGATTACACGCTTCCCTGATTAAATTATACATTTCCCTGATCAGTATTACACATTTTCCTGATCAGTATTACACATTTCCCTGATCAGTATTACACATTTCCCTGATCAGTATTACACATTTCCCTGATCAGTATTACACATTTCCCTGATCAGTATTACACATTTCCCTGATCAGTATTACACATTTCCCTGATTAGTATTACACATTTCCCTGATCAGTATTACACATTTCCCTGATTAGTATTACACATTTCCCTGAGTAGTATTACACGTTTCCCTGATTAGTATTACATCTTGTAATGATTAGTATTACATCCTGTAAGGTAAGGCATCTTGTCCTTACCCCTTTAGTCGCATTTTTAGGAAGAAATTATACTTAGTTTTCATCAATTTTACAATAGAAAGGTTTCGGTATTCATCATAATATCGCCATAGTGTCGTTAGTTACTATTAGCTTGTGAAACTTTTTTAGAATTTTCTTTTTAACAACTTGTACCCAAGAGGAAAAACTTTCACAAGTTCCTAGGATAGACGCCCGTCACATTTTCGCAGAATCTGCACGTGAATAATCGAGTGTTCTAATTTTGAAATGTCTATTTCTTTGTTCGCAAGAACTTTAGCCGGTTAGTAGGTATTTTCATAAAAATAATGTCTTTTTTTTAAAACTGGAGTATAAAACTATTCTTGACATTTCTAAGAGAATGGTCGTACTTTATAACGCACATATAGGTAAAAAAAGTTAATTTCATATTATATATTATATATATATTTAAATCAACTTGAAAGTCAACATGTTAATACTATACAGTATATATATAAAACAAAGACTGGTCAAGTGCGAGTTAGCCTCGCGCGCTGAGGGTTCCGGTCAATCATATCATACTTCACTCTCACATATTTTCTAGGATTAGCCGTTTAGGAGTTAAGGAGGTGTCACATACCTACAGAAAGACAGACAGATGGACAGACGGATAACAAAGTGAAAAAGGTTCTTTATTACTATTTTGGTGCAGAGCTCTAAAAAACAAGAACTCAACCTCTAATAAATTAGTTATTTTACTGTTTTCGGGGTTTCGTTCATTTTTCAACGTAAGAAACAAAAAAACCAAATGAAGAAGTTTTGAGTTCAACAACGTTAAAACCACTGCAACTTCGTAGGGATATCGGTGCCTTAAGTGCGTTCTATCGCTTATTCCATGAGGAATGCTCGGTGGATCTGTTTAACGCGATCCCGCACCTTTCCACCTCCGCACCACGCCCACCGGGCAGGGATTGCATCCCTATACCACCTATACGCTGGACTTACCGCGGATGCATATACCAAACGGTTATGCAGATCTTTCCTCCACAGAACTGGTAAACTCTGGAATGCTCTCCCTGCCCACATATTTCCCACCAAGCACCGCAAACATGAATTAACATATTCCGAGAAAATAATTTGATTCTGGAACACCGGTGATTTTCCCTCGAATGTTGTGGCGAAACATTCGCACGCAGTATGCAGGAAGTGTCGTTACCGCCTCCTCGTAAACAGAAAATAAACCATACTTTATGAGCTAGGTGCGGGCTCGCTTTTTCTATTAATAAACTCCAGCTGCAGCGAGGAACACAACTAATTTGTACATTATATATGCGTTTCCCTATCTACCTATCTTAGTGCATACGTACTATTTCATTGCAGGAAATTGTTTTTGTGGAAACTGACACGGTTGACTACATCGGAATACTACATCCGTGATGTCAGCCCCGTAACACCTCGGTGAACTAGGTGCAATGTCAGTGCTTCCCTACGTTCGTGCCGGCTACACTGAATTGGATGAAAACACAAACTATTTAAATAGCCGTTTCAACCGACCTTTTATTCAGTACCAACCCGGGGGTGTTAAACCCAAGCATCTAGTAAGGTAATATTTTTAATTAAGGTAATTAGTAATGTTCAAGTTAACGATATTCTTCTCGATTAAAGTAAGTAAATAAGGGTGAGGCCGAAGACCGAGCTGCGTTCACGTAAACGATAAACCTTCTCCCTCCCTCGGGCCTAACTAGATAGAATAAATACCTACCGTTTACGCGAAAACAGCTCGGCGTTCGCCAGGGCATTAACTTACTTTATTTGAGAGGGATTATGAACGCAGCTCGGTCTTCGGCCTCGCCCTTAGTTACTTTATGTGAAAAATTATATGGTTTACCTATACGGAGCTCCGCCTTCGGCATCGCCATGAGTAACTTAGTTTCTTCGAGAAAAATAACGTTTACTTAAAAGGAGCTCGGCCTTCGGCCTCGCCAGTTGTTACATATTTTATTCGAGAACGTTTATCATTAACGTAAACGCAGCTCAGCCTTCGGCCTCGCCCTTAATGACTTACTTTCTTTGTTTGAAATACGAATTTCACGCGAGCGAAGCCGCGGGCAACAGCGAGTTAGTAATAATAACGTAATTTATTTGTCATTTCCTCATGCAGTTGACACAAGTAAACCAGCAGATATATTTTCGAAGGTGGTGAAAAATGCTCCACTTCCTAAAGTGTGACAGTTGATCGAATACGCGAAGAAATTTGTGCGATTCTTCTGACATAAATTCATTTGCGTACATATTTTGTCATCACTAAAATCAAAACATTTTCAACGTCGTTAAACGGACGTATGTCCGTCCGCAGTCGAAAGTAAATTCGTTGAAAGTTCAAAATCGTCGAAAAACTACTTCCAAGACAATCAACAATTGTGGGCATATTTCACGGTCCGGCCATCAGTCATACGGCCATTGTCGCGAAATAATAAAGTCCATTTCAGCCGCCATCTTCAGTTCAGTCAGTCAGTGACAGAAGCCGCGCGCGACGGCAAGGCCGCGGGGGAACCGTGACGGAAGATCGACAAAATCTTGTTCGATTGTCGATCAGCTACGACTCAAATACAAAACCGGCCAAGTGCGAGTCGAACTCGCGGACCGAGGGTTCCGTATCGCCATGTCATGGTCAGCGCCACTCACGCCATCTATGTATTAGTTAAAATGCTTCATACTCTTTTGGGTAGATGGCGCGCTTAAACTTTTTATTTTCTTGTGTGGAACCCAAGTGAATTTTTTACTTTTTCTTATTTTTATTATTTGTTGTTATCAAAGAGTTTGTATTACGTCGCTGCGCTCCTATAAGTACAAACTCTTTGGTTGTTATATCGGCCATGATAACATAACATATTATGTGAAAATTTCAACGGGCTACCTATTACGGTTCAAGAGATACAGCCCTCGGACAGACAGACAGACAGAGAGACGGCGGCGTAGGCTTAGTAATAGGCTCCCGCACGACGAATACGGAACCCTAAAAACGGGGGGCAATTAAAATATTTGAGTACATTACAGATTGAGTACTCTACAATTTCGTGATTTTAAGAAATGTCTTTCCGCAAGAATAAATTAGCTAAACAATTTTTTTATCAATATGTTATTCGCCAGTAAGACACACACACACTCACACACCCTCACGCACACGCACACACACACATGCACACACACATACGCACACACACACACCATACGATGCCAATTCTCTTAATAGCTATGCACGGCATTAGAATTATTGAATTATTGTAAACATTATAATATTAGGTAGGTATGTTCGCCTAGGTAGGTATGTCTTTTTGAATGACTAAATACTAAAAAAAATTAAATGTTTATTGAAACTTTATTCATCCGACAAACGGTTATATATAAAGTTTAATTAACTTATTCATGCAAAAATGTTGTGACACACATCTTCCCTGTCATTCTCTTTTAGCCTTTTCGTTATTAGTAACCACGAGTTTAGTAACTATGTATGCTTTATGTGCGTACAATAGACTGACAACTGGGCGGCTGTCAACGTTGACATATGCACAGTGCCGTGACAGATTGTTAGTATCTACCGAGGAATCACACAACGCATTGCAAACCGTTGACAATACAGTATTTTTAGTTGACATATGTCAAGAGTGCGAACACGACAATGAAGGAATTTTGTTTTAAGTGAAGTATTCAGCGTACTCGTCAGCGTTTTGTACGTAAGACTTGTATGTTTTGTTGATATTGTTCTAGAATGAGAAAATAATATAGTGTGCAGCTTATAGTAACCTAATGGGATTTTTTATGTAATACGGTATGGGTGGCTGAGTCATAGGGGCCATTGCACATGCTCCGACCAGCCAATATCACCTCCAAGAAGGTAGGTGCCATACCGGGGACTTGTCTTTGGATTGCTGGCTATACTGGACTAGAGGCGAACACAACCGAGGCAGCGTTGGTATCAACCCAGTCGGCTACAGTTTGAGCATACCACCTAGTAAGTGGCAAGGGAAGGGACCTTACACCGGTCCCGAACGGTGGTGAAGCAGCGGGGTAACTTTTTTTTCGTTTTTTCTTCGCCTACGGCCTACAGTCTATCGAAAACACAGCCTGAGAGCAATATTAGCAATTTTACGAAAGTTCTGACTACAAAGCCTTATTATTACTTAAGTGTTGTATTAGGTGTAAAGAGCCTTTGTCAAACACACACAAAATATAAATCATCAACATGGTTGTTTTTTTTTAATAACTCTAATAACTGGCCTTTTCCTTTTGAGTTGAACGCAGACTTTAGAAATTGTACTTTATTCGTTGTTGTTATCGAACGATAACCTAACCTAACCTAACCTAACCTAACCGCATATTCAATAGCGTCAGCCGAGCCGCAAGGTCCACTTGGGGGCTGAATAGTGCCATCGTAAGGCTCATTTACATTTCTGTAATTGAGCCTATAATGCTGTATGCCAGTAGCGTATGGGTGGACGCCACCGACAAGGCCTACATCGTCCGAAAGCTCGACGCGGTGCAGCGGAGCTTCGGCATAAGAGTGGCCAGGGCTCACCGCACCACTTCACTGACATCCGTGCTGATTCTGGCCCGACTGCTGCCACTGCGCCTGCGTATAAGGGAGGCAGCATCCCTATACGTCGTCAGGAAAGAAGGGGCTACGGATTTACTACCTGGCAGGCAACTTGAAGCCAGGTGTAGCCCCTTCGATCTTGAGCATCCTGCTCTTAGGCAGGTGATAACTTTCACCTGCCTGGAAAAGGAGGAGGAAGCGCAGTGGGACTCCAGCGAGGATGTCAGAATCTACACGGATGGAAGTAAGATTGGCGGCCATGTCGGTGGCGCCTATACCTGTTGGGTCGGCGAAGCCGAAATAAAAAAGGCAGGTTTCAAACTCTCGGACTACTGCACCGTCTTCCAAGCCGAAATGTTCGCCATCAAAAAGGCGTGCGAATTCGCAAAAGGCGAGTCGAGGCGGTGCAGTATTCTGAGCGACTCGATGTCCTCTCTCCAGCTGTTGACCGACGCGGGCAGCACGCACCCTCTTGCTGTTGAGATTCGCCGGCTAATGGCGGAGATCTCCAGCAGGGGGGGCTCACTCAAATTATTTTGGGTTAGAGCACACGTCGGCACGGCTGGCAACGAGAGGGCGGACGAGCTGGCGAAGCATGCCGCCCAACACGCTAAAACCGCCCCCGCTTATGACAGGTTTCCCGTGTCGTACGTTAGGTACCACACGAGAAGGCTGTCAGTGGGGAGCTGGCAGCAGCAGTACGATGAGTCCAAGACGGGTGGGGTTACACGGATCTTCTTCCCCAACGTCGCTGCCTCCTTTAAATACCTGGCCGGTGTCCGTCTAACGAGCACGAGGAGTCAGATCTGGAGCGGGCATGGAGGTATAGCAGCCTACCTGCACCGCTTCAAGCTCAGGGACTCTCCCTCGTGCTCGTGCGACGGGACGTCCCCGCAGAGTATTGTGCACATCTTGTCAGAGTGCCCGAGATTTTCCGCCAAGCGTTGCAGTCTCGAGCACTTTGCCAAGATGGATATAAAACCAGACAATTTCTCGGCTCTGCTAACTGGCGATGAGAACGTGGGGGAGGCGTTCAAACTGTTTTGCGAAGAAATAATGGCAATAATTACCAGGGAGAACAGTACGTAGAATGTATAAAGATGTAAGTTGTATATAGTCAATTGTAGTAATAAGTTTGTGCATTGTTAAATGGAATTTAATTAAGTTTAATGTTTTAAGTAAGATGTCTATAAATAAGTGTATAAATAGTATGTGTTAATGCTGCTGTTATATAAAATTTATGTAAGTCTATTGTTTTAAGTAGTGTATTAATGTAGTTTTTAGTTTTAATTAATATTAATAATTTGATGTATGAAATATATAAATAATAATAAATAGATGGAGTGAACTGCTTGTGTCCCCCGTGACCCTGGAGTTCGGTCCGGGCACGGGGTCGGGTTGACACTGAACCCGACAATGAGGAATGAAAGGTGCGACTGAATGACCATGCCTCGGCATTTATAGCCGAGATCTTTTATTGGAACTATAAAAAAAAAAAAAAACCTAACCTAACCTAACCTAACCTAACCTAACCTAACCTAACCTAACCTAACCTAACCTAACCTAACCTAACCTAACCTAACCTAACCTAACCTAACCTAACCTAACCTAACCTAACCTAACCTAACCTAACCTAACCTAACCTAACCTAACCTAACCTAACCTAACCTAACCTTTACATCTCTGTAATTGAGCCTATAATGCTGTATGCCAGTAGCGTATGGGTGGACGCCACCGACAAGGGCTACATCATTCGAAAGCTCGACGCGGTGCAGCGGAGCTTCGGCATAAGAGTGGCCAGGGCTCACCGAACCACTTCACTGACATCCGTGCTGATTCTGGCCCGACTGCTGCCACTGCGCCTGCGTATAAAGGAGGCAGCATCCTTATACGTCGCCAGGAAAGAAGGGGCTACGGAGTTATTACCCGGCAGGCAACTTGAAGCCAGGTGTAGCCCCTTCGATCTTGAGCATCCTGCTCTCAGGCAGGTGATAACTTTCACCTGCCTGGATAAGGAGGAGGAAGCGCAGTGGGACCCCAGCGAGGATGTCAGGATCTACACGGATGGAAGTAAGATTAGCGGCCATGTCGGTGGCGCCTATACCTGTTGGGTCGGCGAAGCCGAAATAAAAAAGGCATGCTTCAAACTCTCGGACTACTGCACCGTCTTCCAAGCCGAAATGTTCGCCATTGAAAAGGCTTGCGAATTCGCGAAAGGCGAGTCGAGGCGGTGCAGTATTCTGAGCGATTCGATGTCCTCTCTCCAGCTGTTGACCGACGCGGGCAGCACGCACCCTCTTGCTGTTGAGATTCACCGGCTAATGGCGGAGATCTCCAGCAGGGGGGGCTCACTCAAATTATTTTGGGTTAGAGCACACGTCGGCACGGCTGGCAACGAGAGGGCGGACGAGCTGGCGAAGCATGCCGCCCAACACGCTAAAACCGCCCCCGCTTATGACAGGTTTCCCGTGTCGTACGTTAGGTACCACACGAGAAGGCTGTCAGTGGGGAGCTGGCAGCAGCAGTACGATGGGTCCAAGTCGGGTGGGGTTACACGGATCTTCTTCCCCAACATCACTGCCTCCTACAAATACCTGGCCGGTGTCCGTCTAACGAGCACGAGGAGTCAGATCTGGAGCGGGCATGGAGGGATAGCAGCCTACCTGCACCGCTTCAAGCTCAGGGACTCTCCCTCGTGCTCGTGTGACGGGACGTCCCCGCAGAGCATGGTACACATCCTGTCAGAGTGCCCGAGATTCTCCGCCAAGCGCTACAATCTCGAGCACTGCCGGGATAGATATAAAGCCGAACAACTATGCTTCACTCTTGACTGACGACGAAAAAGTGGGAGAGGCCTTCGTCATGTATTGTGAGGAGATAATGGCGGTCGTTACTAGGGAGAACGCCACGTAAGATTTGGTTCAATCTTATACTAATCGTACTTACGTAAGTTTAATGCACCAATTGTGACCATAGTTATAATCGTGTAAATTAGGATCTACTCTATAAATAAATATCATGTAAAATAAAATCAAACATCACAACTGTGCGCAATAATAAAATATACCTATATCTATCATCTTCACAAAATTCTGTAGTAGCATAAGCCATAATTATGTAACTTTAATCTATATGTACAAGAAATATCTATATAAGAAAGTATTTTAAGATCAAGAATTGTATTATGTCGGAAATAAAGAACATTGAGCAAAAGAGGAGGAACCTGCACCTCTGCTGGAACCAGGGTGCAGGAGGGAGGAAGATGGAGTGAAGTATGGAAGAGTGTGCAAGAACTCGGCCTATATAGCCGGGGTGTTTAATTTGGAACAAAAAAAAAAAAAAACCTTACCTAACCTAACCTAACCTAACCTAACCTAACCTAACCTTTTTTTTTTTTTTTTTTTTTTTTCGTGGGAAGGAGGAAATCCTCATGGATGTCATGAGGCCCGGGCCAGATGACATGCCCGACTTCAACTGTTGTTCAGTGACCTACGGACTAAAACCTCCTCCCCTCTCCGCCTTTTCCTTCCTGGGACCGCTTAGCATTACGTCAGGAAGGTGGCTGTCTATTTGGGTCGCCGTGAACCCGTTTGGGTCTCCCATTCGTCGTCCTCTCTCTCTTTCATGGTGCGTTTTATGAAAGTTGCATGCCTTGCCCATTCGTCTTCACTCCTTAGCATGCGTTCCACGAGGTTCCCGGAATTAAGTCTCTCTTCTTGCCCTTGCAGGATCTCCCTTTCCTGTTCGAATTGCCGGCACTCGAAGAGCGCGTGTTGTGGCGTGTCGTACTCGCCGCAGTATGAGCACTCGTCACTTACGGCCTTTCCTATTGAGTGCAGATAAGTGTTGAACACGCCATGGCCGCTCAGCGCTTGCGTGACCAGGCGATCCACCTCTCCATGCCTGCGTTCCATCCATGGTCTTAGGCTCGGTATGACCTGCTTTGTCCACGCTCCCTTCCCTCGACTCCGCCATTCAGTCTCCCATTCCGTCAGGGTTTTTACTCTTATTTCTCTTGGCGTCAGGTGGTCTGGGTTGTAGTACTGTCGGTGGCGCTCTTCTTCCAACCTTTCTACAGGTATCAAACCAGCTATCACCTGAGCCGCTTCCAGGGAGATTGTCCGGTAAGCCCCGCTTATCCTGATGGCAAGCTGTCTTTGAATTTTTTCCAGCTTTCTCTTGTACTTGGCCACCTTGAGGGCACTGATCCAGATTGGTGCTCCGTACAGCATTACAGAGTGAGCGACGGATGCCAGTAGTCTTCTTCTACTGGCCCTTGGTCCACCTCTTCTGGGCATTAGCTGGCTAAGAGCCGTCGTCAGGCGTTCGGCTTTCCCGGCTACTTCTTCAATATGTTCGTTGAACTTCAGACTTTTGTCTAGCCAGATGCCCAGATATTTTAGTTTCTTTTTAGGCTCTACGTCTACTCCCTCTACTCTGAATGTGATTGGACTGTGCCTCTTCTTGCCGCTCAGGATTATGGCTTCAGTTTTTTCGGGGGCCAATCTGAGGCGCTTCTGTCTCATCCAGTCGCTTATCCTAATGAGAGCGGTGTTGGCTATCTTCATTAGGGTATCCTCTTTCCTGGCCGTCACCACCAGCGCTAGGTCGTCTGCAAAGCCTATCAGTTGCACATCGCTTCCTAGGTTCAGACCAAGCACTTCGTCGTACAGGATATTCCGCAGTGTCGGGCCCAGAATGGAGCCCTGTGGCACTCCGCTACTTACTTCAACTGTTTTCGTCGTTCCTTCGGCATCTCTGACCACGATTCTTCTTTCCTCCAGATAGCTGTTGAGCAAGTTGTACATATACTGCGGAAAGTTCCTTTTCTTTAGCTCCCCGAGTATGACTTGCCATGGTGCCGAGTTGAATGCATTTCTAACATCGAGTGCTATCAGAGCGCACAGTTTCCGAGTGCGATGCGTACCCTCTTTGGCTGCCTTCACACTTAATGCTACCTGTTCAATAGCAGCTAGCGTGGATCTCCCTTTCCTAAATCCATACTGCTTATCTGCTAGATCACCATGTTTCGGTAGCAGCTCTTCTATTCTGTTCAGTAGAATTCCCTCTAATAGTTTACCGTAGGAGTCCAGCAGGCAGAGCGGTCTATAGCCAGTTGGATCGTCAGCGGGTTTTTTAGCCTTTCGGAGGAGTACCAGCCTTGCCTTTTTCCATATGGCTGGGAATTCGCCGGTTCGAAGAACATTATTCATGACCAGTTTGATTTTTTCAGGTATGATCTCCGTCGCCAGTTTTACTACTTCCGGTGGTATTAGATCTGGGCCTGGCGCCTTTTTTAGTTTAATTTTCTCGCGGGCCTTCTGCAGTTCATCGTCAGAGATTTCCGGCACATCTTGCACCGAGGTTGTTACTCGCTCGAATATGTCATGGTGGGGGAAGAGTATGTCGACTATCTCCTGTATTTTCCTCATACCCATTTGTATGGGTGGGTTGCCCTTCAGTCTTTTAGTGGCTATTTTATATCCGAGCCCCCATACATCGCTATCTATTTCCTCGCAGACAGCTTCCCAGCACTTCTCCTTTGACTTGAGTATTAGTAGCTGTAGAGCTAGTTTGGCCTTTTTATACTCATCGCCGATATATTTAGTCTGCACTTCATTTTGGGTCTTCTTTGCATTAGCCCTGGTGTGTTTCCGTCTGCATTCTAGGCAGTGACGACGCGCATCGGAGATCTCACTGTTCCACCAGTATATCTCTCGTTTGCCTCTTTTTTTCCTGGGCATTGAACTATCACAGGCACTGGTTGTAGCCCTCGTCAAATCGCCCGGCGTCTCAATTGTTTCACGCTCCAAGGCATCCTGGAAACTGTTGATGTTGAGCCTTCTAAGATTCCAGCCCATAGGCGCAGTGTTGGTTTCTCTATCCCTCTCATGGACCTCGTATGTGATGTATTTGTGGCCACTCATGGTCTCCTCGTCCAACACTCGCCACTTATTAACCTTGCCAGCAAGATCTTGGCTGGCCAAGGTGAGATCCGGCCTTGACTTCCGAATGCCTCTTTCGAATGTTGGGGAATCACCTTGGTTTAGGATTACTAAATCCAGATCCGCCAGCATTTCGAGCAGATACTCTCCCCTTTGGTCATTCTTCTTACTGCCCCACGCCCGGGAAGCGGCGTTGAAGTCACCCGCTACTAGTAACTGACCTCGCTGCCGTCGAAGGGCATCCCACAGTTCGTCGATGTCTTTTTTAAACTGGCTGAATTCGCAGTTTGGCGAAATATAGCAACTAAAGACCGAAAATGTTGTTAGTTTCAGCCCGACAAAGCCGTTCCCCTTCGTTATGCCATCGACTATCATGGAGCTATTGTGCACTACCACAGCTGCGTCGCCTCTGGTATCTCTTTCCCACCCCGCGATCTCTGCTCTGGTGCGGTTTGGCTCGGCTATGATGGCCAGGTCAATCTTTAGCCTGTTAACAGTCTCGGGAAGTAGGTCGTGGGCTACTCGTATTCGGTCAGTGTTTATTTGTAGGATCTTGGTGGGGGTTTTTTCCGCGTGCCCTGCCTTCACGCTTCGACCGAAATAACTTTTTCCGGCCTGTTGTTTCAGCATCTCTTATGGCTGTTCTAAATTTTGGGCATCCCGTAGAAACGGCTCTGTGTCCCGCCTTTTCGCAGAGTGGGCAATGTGGGTCTTCCTTGCAGCTAGCCACTTTGTGCCCTCCGTTGCCGCATCTTCTGCAGAGGTCCATTCTATTTGGTCCCTGACAATTTGCTGCCAAGTGTCCAGTCTGCCAGCACTTATAGCAGTTTACTACGTTGACTCTCTTACGGATACGACAGCGCGTCTATCCAATTGTAATCCATTTTGATTGACCGAGCCTTGAGGCGGTGTCACGGTTCACAGTAATGGTAGCCGTCTGGCTTCCGTAGCTGGTCGGCCTGAGGGACTTCACTTGTGTCGCGACTCCGAGTTCATCCTCTAGAGCCGCCTTCACCTCATCGAGGCTGGCGTCTTCTTCTATTCCCGTGACATGGAATACTGACTGGCCCCCAACTTCAACATTTGCCCCCTCTAGTGCATTCGACAGCTTCACCTTGAGCGCCTCAGCCTGCCCGGAGTCGGCGGCAACTCGCATAATAATTTGTGACTCGTCAGCTCTCTTGCTTGCTCTCCTAACCGACTTTACCGTCACGCCCAGCTCCCTCATGTCCGAGGCTGTTACTCCAATTTTAGCCTTTTTGAGGGTATCGCTGTAACTACCCTCTCCCCTGACTATAAGCGTCTCCACTCTCTCCTTCCGCGGTTTTGCTATTCCGGCCTCTTCACCGTCGAGCAAGATTTTCACCTTATTCTCTGTATCCGAGAATACTGCCTCTATGATTTTCCGGATTTTGACCTTATTTAGGCCCTTTTCAAGCAGTAGTGCAAACATTCCAGGTCGTTGCAGTTCAAAGCTTTTATTTTTTAGCTCTATAGCTTGCTCGTATATTGTTTTTAAGTCATCGCTCTTTTCTGTCATGGTGCATGGAAGCAGAAACGTGCATCTTTCGCTTTCTGTAGCTCCTTTTCTTGAGCTTCTGGTGGTGCAGATGGTGTATTCTACCGCTCCCGGTTCACTGTCTTTGAGAAGTTCAGCTACCTCGGGGAGTCCTTTCCTGACTAGCTTCTTTAGTCCTTTGGGCCTGTCTCCAGGCTCTCCCGGCTCTGTCATGATCACTACGTCCCAGCCAGCCTCAACCGATTTCAGACCACCACCTCTTTCTGTAGTGACGGCGGTAAAGACCTCCTCCGGCCAGTCAGTTTCCATCACTTCGAGAAGCTTGTTGAAGTCTTTGCTCCGGATTCGGGCTCTGATGTCATTCTGCCTCGTCATATCCTCACTATTTCGATGCTCAGCTTCAGTAATGGCTTCAATGTGATAGCTTTCAGTTTGAGTGCTAGCGTCTTCCTTGCTGGCTTCGATGTCACAGCTTTCAGTTTGATTGCCAGTGTCTACAGTGCTGGCTTCAATGTCATAGGTTTCGGTTTGAGTGCCAGTGTCTTCAGTGGCGTGGACCGCCCTCGCTTTATTTTTGCGGGGGTTGTCTCCCCACTCCGCTAGTCTTTTGTTCAGGTTGTCCATTAGACCTTTCAGATCTCTAACACCTGTCTTTATTTCGACTTTAGTGTTTGGATTCTCTCCCACCAGCTTTGCCATTGTAATAGAAACTTTGGAAAGCTTTGCCGATAGGTTTAAAACTTCCTCGTAGATTCCTTCATCGCTGCAGCTCTCGTCGCTCCTCGATCGTTTGGTTTGTGTCGTTACTCTGGGCGCTTGCATCTCGTCGATACTGCTGGTCGAACATCGTCTTTCGATCAGGCGCCCAAATATTGGTAGCTTTGCAGGGCTTGGGGTCTTGGTCGGTGACCTTTGGACCGCACCTCTTTTCATGAATGGGTTCGCATCATCCAAGCTTGTCCCTCCAGGACATGTTAATTTCGGCAAAATTTTGCCCCCCCCCAGAATACGTGGGGCAGCCCGAGTCAGACTCGGGGAGGGATTCTCCGGATCCACCGGTACCCTCCTGGGGTAGTTTGTTTTTTAATCTTGCGTCCATTTTTTATTTTTATCTCCTCCGTACATCCAAGTTTGCAGAGCGCCCGCCGGGTTAGTGGAGATATCTCCACTCATCCCGCCGGCCGCAGCCTGGTACTGCACCCTTTCGGCTCAACTTCGTCCTCATCGGCTGCAGCCCAGTACTGAAGGCGCTGCGTACATACCACCTCCAGGGGTATTTATCCGCTCCCCAGCTTGCTAGTTTTGGTTCGCGTCAAGTATTTGATTTCCCTGATGCCATCCATATCTGGAAGACGTTCCCCTATCCACCACCCGGGGTTGCGCCCGATGGGAGGTCTAGCAACTCCGCACGGGAACCTAACCTAACCTAACCTAACCTAACCTAACGGTAGAAATTTCGGTGTCCACAGATCCACAGTCGTTAAAGAAGGACGACTAGAAATATTAGATTTCTCTTTTTGCGATCACTTTTGCAATGTTAATAGAAAATTCGCATTTGTGAAGTCCGAATTTAACACGAACGAAGTCAAACGAATCTTAAAACTAGCTACACGAGTAAAGTGGTTATGAGTTCCAGAATCACACACTTAATATTTTGTACAAGAATTATGTAAACAAACAGAGCGTCTATATTTATAATAGCATAAATTCAATAAGTGTGCTTACATTTAAATATCATAATCTTGGCTCAAATCTTGAGAGCCCATCTGAACACTCAAATAATAATATAAAATTATACTACTTATTTAATTTAATTAAAAATTTCCCAATAACTGTAACATTACCTAACTTTACGATGCAAATATGCGTCCGTCATGCATAAATCCATTTTCTTTTTAGACTCGCACATTCTTTCTCGTTTCATTCTAGAAATAGAGTGCAGTAGAATAGGCGACTGAGAATATTATGTACTAGGTTCGCAGAAATTCGAGAATAAAATACTGGGCCACATTGTTATGCCGGCAGTAAAACTGTCTAGTGAAGGAAACCCCAGCGTAGATCTACAACGAATTGTCACCACACACATGATGATGCCCTAGTACTTTGGTGGCATAGAGGTAGCAGATTTTATTTTGTGGAATTTGAAATGTCGGTTGGCTGGCTACATTACTAAACTTTCTTTTGAACTAGGTTACATGAGAGTCTTTTCTTTTCGTCGTGCCGGCTACACTGCACTGGATGGAAGCGTGAACTATTTAATGGATGTTTCGATCAACCTTGTTCAGTGCGGTGATAGAGCGGTATGAATCAGGGTGAGTCAAGTAAGGATTTTTAAAAACCAACTTATGTTTGTTTCCGTCTCTTGTCATTTGCAATTCGAGAACGGCTCAACCGAGTTACTGCGGTGTTCACTCACACAATGTATTATTTATTTGCATGGCTTTATATTGAACTTAAACCTTGAGCTACCTACTTAATGATTAGTATGCTCGAAACTGACTGTCGGAGAAAAATCTTAAGTCAGATTTTTTTTGATTATTGTAAGTTCGACATATGGCGCAGAGGCACCCATGAGGTGTCTAACGGCGCCCATGGACATTCAGTCTTATTCGGGGGTTGCGAATGCCATGCCGGCCTGACTGGTGCCCATTCACGCCCCTCTTGAAGGACCCGAGACTGTACTTGGGGGGAAATATATGAGCAGGGAGAGCGTTCCAGAGTTTATCGGTTCTGTAAAGGAAAGATCTGCAGAATCGATTGGTACGCATGCGCGGTAAGTCCAGCGTATAGGGATGCAATCCCTGCCCAGTGCGCGTGGTGCGGAGGTGGAAAGGGGACGGCGGGATCGCGTTAAACAGCTCCTCCGAGCACTCCCCATGAAATAAGCGATAGAACACACTTAGGGAGTCGACATCCCTACGGTGTTGCAGTGGTTCTAGATCGCGGGACACTTTATGTTAAATCTAACTTTAATACGAGCGGAGCCACGATCGAAGCTAAACAAAATACAATGCATACTCTAATGCATGTGTACCCGACCAAGACAATAGCACTGCGTCCGTAATCATATCATCACATTTCAATATAACTAAATGATCGCGTGGGCGTGTGGTCGTGGAGAGCAAATTTTTTTCCCTCTGCAAGAAAGAAAACTTTTCAACGATTTCAAGCTATTCACAGATTAGTGATTACCGTACGCGGTACGCAGGGTTGTCAGATTCGGAAATTGGCATTTCTGGACTATGGGATAATTCAGATTCAGATATTTATTTATTTCGCCATAAATAACACAACGTTAACAATATGTCATTGAGACATATTCGTATTCAGTTTGGTTCGTCATCGTTTTCACACACGTTAACAATATTTCATTGAGACATATGCATGCATATTCAGTTTGGTTCGTCATTGTTTTTGTTTTGTCCCTTTCAGTAATGCAATCTATAAATAATAACCGGGCAAGGAACCTCATAGAGTTTTTTTAAATTATAAATTACTCATATTCTAATTCAGGTTATAATTCAGATGGCATTCTGGCACTATTCTACCAGAGAGGCCAACAGTTGGGGTTCACCGATCACTTTGATTAGCAAAATTTTCAATGTTTGCAGCATTTCACATATTCGAGACAAATGTAAAATCCCACCAAAACATATAATATAAAAAGATGCCAAGTCTCGCACGCAACCTTTCCACCGAGTTTTCCACAGTAAAAAGTTGTAAGATCCCATGCAGAGCCAAGTCTTTTCATAGCATTGAAACCCGAATTCAACAATGTTGCCATAAATTATATTTTCTACTTAATAATAATCAATATTTAGTTACTCCTCTTATATTTAACATCTTCATTTCTATAAAAAAAAAACACCTTGAGTTGGCAATCGGACAGCACAAACAGATCGCTTCGTAAAGATTCCTTTTCAGTTTACAACAAAGTAAACATAGCATGCACACCAGAGTTATTGCAGCACAACACCGATTATTCGGCTTACCCTGATTGTCGGGATTCAGCGTGTGTGATAGTATATGTATGTATGTAACAAACTGGTATTAGGTTCGTTCATATTATTGTTATAATATTTTAGCTGAAGAAGAATACTTATACCTACATGTTTAAAAAAACAGCTAACACTCATTTATCGAACACTTTGGTAAATTATTACATTTATTTATTTATAAATGTAAGGAATTTTAAAATTTCGACTGGAAAATAATATATTATTATTATATTGAGTAGCGTGCATTATAAGTAGAAGCGATAGTTTCTAATAATATTTGCTCTTCAATCTGATAACCTATTAAACCGACTTCCAAATTCAAATTTATTTATTGCCTAGTCCTCGTGTTCGCCATCGCCAACACTGCCATACTCTTGCGGAACACCCCTTTGTAGTCGCCAGAAGAGTTCTTCGAACTGCACGATTCTCTAACTAAATCGTTCTTGTGGCGCACCGCCGCACCGCAAAGTTGTGGAATAGAATTTCAGGGAATGTATTTCCCTGTTCCTACAATCGGCGGATCGTCCCCAGCTACATTAGTCCACCAGGACGGCGGACTGGCACCTCCTCGGGGGTGAAATTGGCTGCGCCCGAAGCTCCGACCTCGACGAGCACGGCCACCCGGTTCGGTAGCAATAAACAAAAAGTCCAAAAACATGATATACAGTCCAAAATTCAAACTTTAACGCACGCGGAGCCGCGTGCACAGCTAGTATAAACTAAATTACGGAACAATCCCGGAAATCCCAGGCGTTGGCAATTTGGCAACCCTGGCTTCGTGCCATCAGCCAGCTTCTTTATTTCTTTATTTATACAAACTGAATGTTTATTGGCGGCGGAATCAGTGAATGCCTGTCAATGAGTTACGGTGTTTGGACGTAAAAATAGTCGTTGTCTTCGTATAAATAGGTGAAGTGTTTTCTTGAAGAATAGAAATAGGTAGCAATGCTGATAGACAGTTTGTTGGTTTGTATGTATGTAGATGTATATATCGCTGTACGCGCTATGAAGTTCTGAGTGTGCGTTACGCACCTACACAGACAGAACTCAAGTGATTTTTAGGGTTCCGTATCCGGTGCGGGATCCTATTACTAAGCCTACGCCGCCGTCTGTTTGTCTGTCTGTCCGTCCGTCCGTCTGTCCGAGGGAAAATAAGAAAAAGTAAAAAATTCACGGGCGTTCCCATAGAAGAAATCAAAAAGTGTATGCGCGCGCGCCATCTGCCGAATAGAGTGTGAAGCATTTTAACATCATGACATTTACCAATTATGAAGCATTTCATAACACGCCATAGATGGCGTGAGTGGCGCTAACCATGACATGGGGATACGGAACCCTCGGTGCGCGAGTTCTTTTACATGTAATGTGTGAAGTGGTGTGGAGCAGAGTGAAGTGGAGTAAAGCAGAGTGAAGTGGAGTGAAATAGAGCGAAGTGAGATGAAATTATGTTCAATGATGTGAATTATATGAGGCTGAAATTGAGTGAGCTGAGTGAGGTGCTGAAGCGGACTTGATTGATTGGAGTGGAGATGAGAATGTGAATGAGGAGATGAGAATGTAAATGAGGTGACATTAGGTGGAGTGGGTGTGAAGTGGAGTGAGCTAGAGTGAGGTGAAGTAGTGAGTTAAGGTGAAGCGAGGTAAGGTGAAGTGACGCGGATTGAAATGAAGTAAAATAAAGTGAGCTGGAGTAAGATGGTTAAAGTCAGAAAGTCTAAACATTTATCAAACGAGTGAAGGTAGTGTGAAGTGGCGTGAGGTAGGTATATGATTGGAATGAAGTGGATTCGTCGTGAACTGTCAAAAAGTACCCTAACCGTGTAGTCCAGCCCTTATTTCGCTAGTTACAAATTGTACACACATTTGCCCCGACCAACCCTGAGGCCGGGATAAGTGCGACCTCCGTAAATTGGCAATAAAACAAAAGTAACTTTGCGCCAACTCGAGCGAGCAACTCCGCTGACCGGTCGGGCTCCGCAAATTAAATAATAAACTACTGACCACCTTCGGACGTGGTTTTAATTACAGACAGAGAAGTTAAAAGCGTAGACATGCTATTGTTGCGTACATTGCAGCCAGTTTAGTGTGAAATTAGATGTAATTAGTAAATTTAGTTTCTATTTATTTTTTGTTATATTAAACGAACAGTGCATTAACATATATAAATACATTATGAACACAGGGCATACATTATCATCAGTAGCTTGGGTTCGCCCCGCGCCGCCGCCGCCGCCGGCGCCGCCCGGTGGTGGAAACTTCGTTTATTTTTATATAAATTTTAGGTTTTAATTTATAAAAAAATTAAAATTTATATTAAAAGAAACGTGTAAATAAATGGATAAAATAAATAAAAAACACAGCAATACCTAATTCCACACAAAAACTAGAAAAGTAAAAAAACCAACACTAAAAAAAAAAAACACTTAGTATATTAAGCACGTTGAAAAATAAATAGTGTTTGTTTTAAAAAAATCCAGGGAAGTATGGCACCTACCTTCTCGGAGGTGATATTGGCTAGTCAGAGCATGTGCTTTGGCCCCTCTGACTCAGCCACCCATACCAGATTACATAAAAAAAAAACAACTTGATTATTAGGATAGATTTAAGGACACATTTTAAGTTATTTAAAATTTACCAAAAAAATATATACCTGCATTTTTTTCCAGAATAAAACATTTGCTTAAATGTTTTCTTCTTAATTTTCAGGATTACGTTCGTAAAACCAGATAAACTAATTAGTATCGCCAAAACGTATTTCCTACTCGTCTGTCTGTCATGATTAATTTAACAATTTACAATGATCACCGGCTTTGACTTATTTATTTATTTACTAGCTGTTGCCCGCGGCTTCGCTCGCGTGAAATTCGTATTTCAAAGAAGAATCTAAGTAACTAAGGGCGAGGCCGAAGGCCGATCTGCGTTCAGGTAAACGATAAATCTTCTCAAATAAAGTAAGCAACTAACGGCGAGGCCGAAGGCCCAGCTGCATCCTGGAAGACAATAAACCTTCACGAAGAAAGTAAGTAACTAAGGGCGAGGCCGAAGGCCGAGCTGCGTTCAGGAAGACGATAAACCTTCTCGAAGAAAGTAAGTAACTAAGGGCGAGGCCGAAGGCCGAGCTGCGTTCAGGTAAACCAAAAACCCTCTTCTGCCTTCGGGCCTCGCCTTAAATGACTTCCTTTCTTCGATAGCATATAATATCGTTTACTACATCTATTTATTTAATAAAATATATAAAACAGTAATATTAATAACTAAATAATTAAAACCTACCTAACAAACATTAAAATAACTATCATAAAAGGGGCGTTTTCAAATGTTCCTAGAACACTTGCGGCATTACCCCGCTGGATGGCAAAGCTTACCGTTTGAATGAAGTAGGCCCTTGATTGCGGGACACCAGTTGCGTCCACCAGCAGAGACCCAAGCCTCTTCAAGAAGCTTTTGGCTTCAATGACTGCTCCACGGACCGAGGGTTTCAACCGCAAACGCAACAAATTCGAAATCTTGAATTATATATCTATAATAATATTTATTGCGTTTGAGGCTGTCCGCCCAGGCCTCGGCCGCGCCGGCCGGTCTTGAAGATGCCCGAACGTGACTTGGAGCCAATGTGAGAAAACAAATGGCGTCCCACATCAAAGACCTACCCTTGGTCCATGGAACTAAGGTGATACCATCGGGCCTCTTGCCATCCAGCCGGGAATAACCGCAAGGTTTTAGGATGCACGGTATGTTTGCCGTCAGAAGCGTGGACTTTATAATAAAATTTAAATTAATTTAACTGAATCTTAATATCGCTTAGTTACCTACTTTATTCGAGATGGTTTAGCTTCATCCAGAACGCAGCTCGGCCTTCGGCCTCGCCTTAGTTACTTACTTTCTTCAAGAAGGTTTACCTTCTTCCTGAACGCAGCTCGGCCTTCGGCCTAGCCCTTAGTTACTTGCTTTCTTCGAGATGGGTTAGCTTCTTCCCGAATGCAGCTCGGCCTTAGGCCTCACCCTTATTTACTTGCTTCCTTCAAGATGTTTTATTATTTATCAGAATGTAGCTCGGCCTTCGGCCTCGCCTTAGTTACTCACTTTCTTCAAGATGGTTTAGCTTTTTCCTGAACGCAGCTCGGCCCTCGGCCTCGCCCTTAGTTACTTCCTTTCTTCGAGATGGTTTATTATTTATCAGAACGAAGCTCGGCCTTCGGCCTCGCCTTAGTTACTTACTTTCTTCAATATGGTTTAGCTTCTTCCTGAACGCAGCTCGGCCTTCGGCCTCGCCCTTAGTTAATTGCTTTCTTCGATATGGATTATTATTTATCAGAATGTAGCTCGGCCTTCGGCCCCGCCTTAGTTACTTACTTTCTTCAAGATGGTTCAGCTTCTTCCTGAACGCAGCTCGGCCTTCGGCCTCGCCCTAGTTACTCGCTTTCTCCGAGATGGTTTATTATTTATCAGAACGTAGCTCGGCCTTCGGCCTCGCCTTAGTTACTTACTTTCTTCAAGATGGTTTAGCTTCTTCCTGAACGCAGCTCGGCCTGCGGCCTGCCCATAGTTACTTACTTCATTCAAGAAATAATGTTTTTTTTCTTCCTGAACTCAGCTCCGACTTCCGCCTCGCCCTTAGTTACTTTCATCGAGAAAGAATATCGTTTACGTGAGCGCAGATCCGCCTTCGGCTCTGCCCTTAGTTACTTACTTTTTTTTAAATACGAATTTCACGCTAGCGAAGCCGCGGGCAACAGAAATATAAATTGCACCAATGACAGCGACATAAGTTCGACTTCAATTTTTTTATTTTTTTATTTATCAAACATTTTGTCACCGGCCAGCTCACGTCGAGATGACAGTTCTCCGTTGTCAACTTGTCATTTAAATTTTATAATAATTTTAATATTTATTATGTTTTTTTGTTTATTATGTTAATCCGGGATATACACTGTCACTATACAAAGTTTCGTCAAATTCCGTTCAGTGGTTTTTGCGTGATGCGCGTACAGACAAAGAGAGATTATTAATTTAACGATTTTATTATATGTATAGATAGATTAAAGAAATTTAACAGCTATCTAATACAGACATTATTTACAAATACAAATTTCCTAGCCAATAATAATGTTTCCCATTTAAACACAATTTACAACTTCTACTTACAAAATAATAAAAACAAGAGATAATATTATTTTACAAAAAAATCCTAACTTGGGGGCGCCAATCTATTCAGATTGCACCAGTTTTAAACTAATCTCAAAAAAGGTTTATGATAATATTAAACATATCAATTTCCCTGAAGCAGTCGTTGTGACGTGTAAAAACAAATAATTGTAACGTTATCTACTGTTGATAATAATTATATATTAACACTGCAGCGATAACTAGTGCGAAATTAAGCAGGATTAAATAAAGATACGTGTCAAATGCGAGCGGCGATGGATTCGATTGGCTGAGGGCGAGTTCTCTTGCCCGCTCTTTCTCTCAATTAGTCAAATCTACACAAAAATCTAGTAATAATTCGTCAGCCTCGATAGCTCAGTGGTGCGATCAACATAAAAATAAAAAGGCTCGAATTTAAAATAAATTATTGATTGAGATATTGGTAATCATAAAAAATCCGTAAAAATCATATTTTATGACATACATAGCGTCACGCCTGTTTCCCGGTGGGGTAGGCAGAGACAACGGATCTCCACGCGCCACGATCCTGACACACCTCTGCCGCCTCTTCCACTCTCACAATGCTCTTCACACATGCTCGTCGGTCACGGGTACTACGCACTTGACCCTTTTTGAGCACATGCCCGATTTGGTCTAGGTACGTGCGTCTAGGGCGACCCTTTACGACTCTTTTTAACCCCCGACGCAAACGGAGGGGTGTTATAATAACATATGTGTGTAAGTGTTTATGGGTTCGTCTTATTGTGGCATCGTAGCTCCCAAACGGATGGTCTGATTTGGATGCGAATTTGTATTAGAACGCTGGTTTAATCGGGATGGTTCTTACCTATGTTTGTAATATAGTAATTAAGTAATAAAAAATTAATTATCTTAAATCGTTAACCGATTTGCATGTTTTTATTTTAAAAGCTTGAAATAAAAGTTAAATTACAAACTTTAAAGATCCCCGACGCTTAAAAGCTAAGTAAATAAAAGATAAAAACTCAAAACTGTGCGGGAATTTACTTCGCCGGATTCATTTATTCTTTTCGTAAGTAAGTAAACGAAAATGATTTCTGATTTTTAAGGGTCGGGAGTTTTTCTAAAATTGTAATTAAAATATTTACATACAAAGTCTTTCCTAGCTGTCGTACTATACCAGTGGTTCTTAACCTTTTAGTGATGAGGAACCATTTGACAAAATTTCTGTCTTGCCAACCGATTTCGGTTCTTGTTTTTAATTATCAGAAGCGCCGAGAACCCCTAAATAGACGGCTTCACGGACCACTTCGGGAGCTTCCGTGGACCACCGGTTAGGAACCACTGCTATACAAAGACCTACAAAGATATTTAAGCAAGACTTTAAACAAGTTAACATGTTGCCTCAGATCCCGGAACAGTAAACTCTCTAATGAAGTACACGCTCGTTCAGTACTTAAAAATAATAGTCCCACGGCATCTCTCCACGTGGATGTCGTAAAGAGCGACTAACAGACAAAAATACGAGATACCGTGCTAAAGGCCAGGCTAGCCATCTATCACCTCGGCGCGATCCCACCATGCAGTGTAGGCACTGCCTTGCTGCTTGTCCACCTGACAAGCAAGCTCAAATTGTAGCTGCCTGGGCCGGTACCATCGTACTGGGCGATAGATGGCCGCATAACAGCTTCGGCTGTGTTCTCCTCTAGTCCAGTATAGCCGGCGATCCAAATGGAAGTGTCCGGCACCTATCTTCTCAGATGTGATATTTGCTGATCCCTCTGACTCTGATCCGTCGATACCGGATTGTACTAATACTTTACTGAGGGTGGTGGTCGGTCTTGTTTTTTTTTTATTGAAAGAATAGAATAGAATAGAATAGAATTTTATTCAGTTGTACACATACATTATATTACAAACACATTAACAGAGATGGAGCTACAAAGTACAAAAGAAAGGGTGTAGGCGCAGCATATGGCCACTCGAGTGTCTCAACTCAAGGGCCGCTGTTTTTAAGCCTAGCCTATATTAATACTAAAATTAAATTAAATCTAAGGAACTTTATACAACATTAACAAAAATACACATTTACATAATATTTCAATTTTACACAGATTAACTTACAAACTACAAGACAATTAATTTTCAAGATTAATAAACCCTATTACAATCCACGAGTCATTCAATTTCGAGAGCTGGCTTCAGCGAATCCCGTGTGGTAAGAGCTAGGCGCCACCATATGGTTTTAGATACCTACTCGACTCGACTAGCTAAGAGAGAAGCGCGAGAGAAAGCGCGACATCTAGGCGCGACATACGGTGACGAGCCACCCATAAGGTGTCTAACGACGTTCATGGACATTCTGTTGTATGCGGGTGTTGCGAATGCCATGCCTGCCGGACAGGTGCCCATTCAAGCCCCGCTTGAAGGACCCGAGACTGCACTTGGGGGGAAATATAATTAAATATAATATATCGGTAATTCACACGAGTTCTTGCACCACATCACCGATCACTCTGCTTACCCCGATTGCCGGTATATGGCGTGATAGTGTACGTTGTGTGAAGTTAACCCGCACACGCTCTCCGGGTCTAGGGTCGTAAAGTTTAGTCACAGGTGTCGTCGGAGCGACTTTACGACACATTCCGAAGTGAGCTCCCGGACTAACGGGGTGCAATCTTGCCCTAAGTGAGGATTTTAACTTAAGACTGTGTCAGAAACCTTGTTATCTTACAATGTTTTAAAAGTTGCAACGTTTTGTAGTAAAAAAAAACCGCCAAGTGCGAGTCAGACCCGCGCACCGAGGTTTCCGCACCATAATAATAAAAAAAAATACTCTTTCTCACAATCATCCACGTAGCTGTAAAATTCACGACACCAAGGCGATGTCGCACTTTTCCTTGAAATGGGTGCCCTACCAACGCGATCGAAAAAACATTTTCAATGTTAAAAATGTAGAAATACTTCAAACTAAGAATTTTTCCAAACTCCTACTGGCATTTTCCCGCTAGTCAAGTGAGTAAAACACGAAACAAATTATTGTTTCAATGCTAGCCAAAGCTGACTCTTCCGCCTACCTTTTACCTGACTACGAGATGAAGCAAGGAGGGTTATTACCATTCCACATAGAACCTCAATAAAAGTGATAGGTACTCTCCCGGGTCTAGCGCTCTAAATTATAGGTCGAGGCCTTCCCGCAGAGCTACAGGTGCTGTGGGGGGTTGGGAGGGGAAGGGGGCTGCAGCACGGGTGGGAAGGGGGATAAAGGGGGTAAAATGGCGGACTGGAGGATATAAGAAAAAGGCAAAGATTTCAAAATGATAGAATTGAACATGTATTAATGGAAATATTGTATTGTATGTTTCATCAGAGCTCTCCCCAGGTCATTAGGAGTAAAAAATGTATATAGCGTTGTGGCGAAACCTAGCCAGAGCTGAATGAAAAATCGATGACCGCTTACGCTCGTATTTGATATCCATGCGGTAGAGGTTACTATACTATCCGTTACTAGATTCTGTGGGCAAGTACAATGTTTAGTATACTCCCTCGAAACCCAACGAAAAACCATAAAATAATAAACTGTATTGTTTTGTTCACTGGTATTTTTAACATTGAAAATGTTTTTTCGATCGCTTTGGTAGGGCACCCATTTCAAGGAAAAGTGCGACATCGCCCTGGTGTCGTGAATTTTGAAATGTTTTGGAAAAGTCAAAAACTTTTTTTAAAAAATAAAAAAATGTCGAAAAATGATTTGATTTTTTTGTGTCTTCTCTCATTGAATCGGCGATTTCTCGAAAACGAAAAACGATATCGAAAAAATAAAAAAAAAAACCCTCGGGGTATTGAGTTGGGCTACAATTTCCAAAAAACGGGACCTCGCTATCTCTCACGGTCTAGGCTGTAGCTTATCCTTTATGCGGCGGAATTTTGAATACCGCGGGAGGTATGTGCGGCGCGCGGACTAATCTGAGTAGTAGCATTAAAGTTTATGATTTTTACATATAAATATAATATTAATAAAATATAAAAATTAAATAATAATAATATTTTTATATGTGATATTTATTAATTTGTTACTTTAGTTAGACATAATGTCAAGCTTATCTCTTTTTCTGTCTAAATTTTAATTTACATTTTTTAAGCTGCTTGTGTTTTTGGAAAATAATAAAAAATGTATAAACGTAATACTTTTTTTTTATTTTGTTGAGTTCATTTTCAATGTAACTCGAAGGTCGTGTAATGCACGAGATCTGTGAATTTTTATTTTCAGTGTGATATTTTTCAATTTATGCTAAAACTGTGCGTATGTAACCCTCCCGAAGTTATTGACATGACTAACGCAACACCTTATATACAGTGTGAAGCCTTCTTCAATATCTAAACACTCAAGCAATTGTATTTGCATTTTAAAAAACATTCCCCTGCACCTACCGAAAAATGAGGCGGCCGAATATTTAAACGTCCGTGAAAGCACCTCATAACTCTTAATTTCTCGCATTTACATAGAATAAATTAATTTCGCCGAGTTCTCGCGAGGAAGGGAGGCCCACTTTTTTTGTTGAATTAATTAGGTCATTTTGAGTCCACTGCAGTGTTGGATTTCCGACTTACTCTTGAAGTTTCGGGAGGGTGGAATTCTTTCGAAAACTCGAAAGAGTGGGCTAAATATAACTGAGTGGACTTTCTCCAACGACGGCGCGCGTACAACAACATTTTAGACATATGTTTCCTTAAAGTTACAGGTACTATAGCGGACGTTGCTCTGTGTAACTGGCATCCCTTATTCCCTGCTGCCACTAGTCCTATCTTCGCAGCACTCGTCACAGAGCGCCTGAGCACTCTTTTGTTGTTGACATTGGGCTTCTGAGAACATTAAAAATCACTAACTTTAGAAAAAAAAACATGTTTTTTTTTCTGTTTTTCATGTAAGTATATATACATGAAAAACAAAAACATGTGCACTACAAATTACCAACTACGACCTATACAAGCATCCGCTTTAAACTGCTAGTGTATATCATCTAAAGTAAAGTATCTGGATCTGGAGCACGAGGTAAGCAAAATGTGGTCCGTTGACTCGACGATCGTTGTACCCATAGTCGTATCAGCGCATGGGCTGATAGCGAAGAGCCTAGACGAGCACCTCTCTCTGAGTGGTCACGGCTCAAAAAAAAGCTTATAGCTTGTTTAATTTAGAAGTTAGGATCTGACGGACAGACAGACGGACAGACCGACATTGTAGTGAAAACAGGATGAATAGGGTTTTTTTTATGGAATCTGACAAGGTTGGCCACATCACCTACAACGTCCGTGATGTCAGCCCATAACACCTGGTGAACTTGGTGCTACGTCAGTGCTTCCCTTCTTTTGTGCCGGGTACACTGAACTGGACGGAAAACACACGCTATTTACATAGCCGTTTCGACCGACCTTTCATTCAGTGCGGTGGTACCAACCCGGGCGGGTTAAACCCTACCACCTAGTAATATAAGAAGGGGGTCATCATATCCCTTAGTCGCCTTTTACGACATACACGGGGAGAGATGCAGTGGGGATATTTTTTTAAAATACCGGCCCCACACGGTACACGGTCCCGATTTTACTACGGAGCCCTAAGAAGTCCATGTTAGCATAATGCATCTTACTTCTAAACATACTTTAATCTTCATCCAATCCAAATCTGTCAAGGCCGCAAGCCGAGCTGCGGAAAAAAATATTCTCAGAACAAATCCGAACAATACAATCGATGAACAGGAGCGCTTAGTCTTAAACTCGTAAAACGGTAGAACAAGTTTTCCAATAAAACTCTAGGAAAATATTGTGCGAGGCTCCTCCGCAGACCCTACTTTGGATTAACTTGGGAAGTAGTATTAGCCGCCTGTTAACATACATAAAGTATGGTAAAGTATTCTAATTGCTAATAGATGGCTATCCTTACCTATAATAAAATCCAACGTCTGCTTTCTGTCTGAGTGTCTGAGTGTCTGAGTGTCTGAGTGTATGTCTGTCTGTCCGCTTATAACTCGAGAACCACTGAACCGATTTTAATAAAACAAAATTCTACGGATAGCTTGATTCTTCCCATCAACTATAGGCTACTTACTATCACGCTAAATAGCTTATGAGGTTAGCAGTGAAGTGAAATATGAGAGCGGGCGGAGCCGCGGGCACAGCTTGTGAACTTATATAATCCCTTCCTAAACTGATATCGGCGGAAAGTTTAATTTACTAGGTACGATTAGTACCTCAATTTTATTAACCCATTGACAATTTGATACTTGAAATTTGAAATGAAATGAAATGAAATAAATAAGGATAGAACAAATTGTGACAAGTTCGAGCGCGGTCTTACTGCCATATGAATGATCAATAAAGAATAAACAATAAACTAACCTAAAATTTAAAGGCTAGGGTTGGATAGGGGCAAATTCATATTTGCTCGAGAAGGGCGTAATATGTAAAACAGTAAATTATTTATTGAAATGTTTAAGCTCTTATATAATGTGTAGGGATGTCGGCTCCCTAAGTGTGTTCTATCGCTTATTCCATGGGGAGTGCTCGGAGGAGCTGTTTAACGCAATCCCGCCGTCCCCTTTCCACCTCCGCACCACACGCACTGGGCTAGGGTTTGCATCCCTATACGCTGGACTTACCGCGGATGCGTACTAATTGATTCTGCAGATCTTTCCTCTACAGAACCGGTAAACTCTGGAACGCTCTCCCTGCTCATATATTTCCCCCCAAGTACAGTCTCGGGTCCTTCAAGAGGGGCGTGAATGGGCACCTGTCAGGCCGGCATGGCATTCGCAACCCCCGCATACGACCGAATGTCCATGGGCGTCGTTAGACACCTTATGGGTGGCTCGGCGCCATATGTCGCGCTTTCAATAAAAAAAAAAATTGTAGTCTGGTGACTTACAATTACTGCGTCATTTGAGAATACAAATATTTCGAAAACGATTATTTTTGAAGATTTTTGTACTGTAGAATATTATGGTGACAGATGGACAACAGGAGGGTAACAATTTTGTGTGTGAGCGTTTCAGTTCATGATTTTTAATTTTTAATTATTATCAACCAAAAATTTTATATTAAAAAAAACTAAAACTATTATGTTTTTATTTATTAATTTTCCCTATGAAGCGCAGCTTACGACGTAAAATCGTTCTTTTTGAAGTACGTTCGGAACCAATGTAAAACTGTAGGTCCCTTCCCTTGCCCCTTACTAGGTGGTAGGCTCAAATTGTAACCGACTGGGTTGATACCACCGTACTGGATGTAAGATGACCGCACAGCAGCCTCGGCTGTATTCTCCTCTAGTCCAGTATAGCCAGCAGTTCAAAGTGAAGGTATGGCACCTACCTTCTCGGAGGTGATATTGGCTTGTCTGAGCATGTGCTTTGGCCCCTCTGACTCAGTCACCCATACCGGATTACATAAAAGAAGCTATGATTATTTCAATTACCCAACAAATTCACAGCCATTATTTTAAAGAGCGACATCTTTGCGACTCAAAATAATTAAACCAGAATCACGTCACGGGATCTTTCTTCCTCATTATTAAAATGTCAAGACGGTCGCGCCCTTAGAGTGGGTGGTAAAGTAGAATTTTTTTGAAAGCGACTTTATACCAATTTAGACACCTTTCTTAAGAGTTACTGATTTTTTTCTATTTTGCATAACATTTCTTATAAAATAAAACTGGGAGCATGTTTTGCTGCGCTAGGAGCGACTCAACACTGCACTGGTGCCATCGTCATAAACTATTTCTATTTATATGTACACAAATAAATTAAAAATGTTTCTAATAAAAATTTTGTGGAATTTTTGTAATCTTTATAATTATTGTACTTATTCTTAAATTTAAATGTTGATGGATTGTAAATAAATATTTTACAAATAAAATATATTCTATTCTACAATTTTGAAAAAGTTAAACTAATACTTATTCCACTTTGGGTGTAATCGTCATGTCGAATATTTAACCCAAAACCACGGCCAAAACAAATTAATGTACGCTCAATGGCGAATACCTGTTGTGAAATAATACCTGACAAAGCATACCAGCATCCCCCGTCTCTTAGTTCAAGAGATTAACCTATGTACGTATCTCATCTCATTTGTTGCAGAGTAGCCACTTTCCCCGTGAGCAATTTAACATTGTATCTAGACTATGCAATCTAGCTAGAATGCAGTAGCGTAGCTGGGGGGGGGGGGGGGGGGGGGGGGGGGCCGACACACTTGCAGCAATGCAACTTGAATGCTGCAAGACTGACAGACAACGCACAGCCTAAACCGGTGGGTCTAGCTAGACGCATGGAATTTTGCATAGGCGTTCCTTATATAACGTAGGTCAGACTTAAGAAAGGATTTTTGAAAATTCGTCCCCTAAGGCCTACGGGGATTAAATAGGGAATGAAAGTTTGTATGGACGTTCGTCATTTTCTAAATAAGAAATACGGAAATTGGTGTTTAGGCTTCTGTTTATTAAAAAAAAACTCATTTATATCAGCGTTTTTGGAACTTCGTCTTCTAAGGGATGAAATTTTGTGTGGGAATTGTGTAATTTTTTTATTTAGAAATATGAAAATTGGTGTTTAGGCTTCTGTTTACAAATAACAGTCAGTTGTATCAGCGTTTTTGGAAATTTATCTCCTAAGAAGGAGGGAGGGAGGGAGGAAGAAAGGCCAGGGAAGGAGGGAGGAAGAAGTTTTACGTGGAATTCAAACCACGGTAAGCCTCCAACGGTTGAGCGGTCACCCATCCAAGTACTCTCCGCGCCCAGGAGTGCTTAAAATCACGATCGACAGTCGACTGACCGCACCACTGAGCTACCGAGGCTGACAAAAATTACGACAATATTGAATTGTCGAACATTATTGACAACATTACGAGCATGTTGAACATTTACTTTCATTATACAGCCTCGTTAGCTCAGTGGTGCGGTCGGTCGACTGTTCTTAACACGCCTGAGCGCGGTCAGTACTTGGATGGGTGACTGATCGACCGTTGGAGGCTGGCCGTGGTTCGGATTCCACATAAAACTGTAGGTCTCTTCCCTTCCTACCTTACTCGGTGCTAGGGTTCAACCCGCCCGGATTGGTACCACCGCACTGAATGAAACGTCGGTCGAAACGGCTATGTGAATAGTTCGTGTTTTCCGTCCAGTTCAGTGTAGCCGGCACGATCGAAGGGAAGCACTGACATGGCACCTAGTTCACCCGGTGTTATGGGCTGACATCACGGATGTTGTAAGTGATGTAGGCAAATGTGTCAGTTTCCATAAAAAAAATTTTTTAAAAATGCAGACATTATTCACTAGACCCGGGTGGATTCACGGTCGACAACTTGCCTTTTTTTTCGATCGTGGAACTATCACAAAAAATACCGGCAAAATAAAGAATTGCCAAATAGCCAATATATTTTATATTCGATTAAAAAAAAAAAAAATTCCGTAGCTATTGTTTTTGAAACTTGTAACCATTTAAGCGAACTTTTTTTTTATTTTTTTTTTATGTAATCCGGTATGGGTGGCTGAGTCGGAGGGGCCAAAGCGCATGCTCCGACCAGCCAATATCACCTGCGAGTAGGTAGGTGCCATACCGGAGACTTCCCTGGATTGCTGGCTATACTGAACTAGAGGAGAACACAACCGAGGCTGCTATGCGGCCATCTTACATCCAGTACGGTGGTACCAACCCAGTCGGCTACAATTTGAGCCTACCACCTAGTAAGGGGCAAGGGAACTGAAGCGAACTTGGGTTTGGAGCGATGGCCCCCTTTTGTATAGTCGTCCCCTTTTGGAAACGTTTAGCTACGGCCCACGTAGAAGGCAAGCGCGCACCGGTTGCGGGATGCACTCACGTAGTCGCCTTATTGCTTCCATTTTGAAAGAGAATTACTTTATGTCGAGGAATATTATGCAGAAGACAGGAGTTCTGCATAATATTCCTCGACTCAACAATATAATAGGTATATATTTATACTCGGAATATACATTTTAGCCATCTGCGGGATTCTAAGACGCTATATTGCGATATTTGGCTAAGTTCATTACATTTGTTATACACAAGTGTAGCCGATACAACCAAAGTAAAGCATTGACGTGGCACCTAGTGCCGATAGAAATGAGGAATGGAATGACTAATAGCACAGGTATATACATTAATTGGCTGTTCAAATTCAAGTTTAAATTACATTTCTTATACACAAATCTAACCGAAACAACCAAAGTAAAGCATTGACATGGCACCTAGTGCCGATAGAAATAAGCAATGAAATGACTCAAGTTTAAATTCAAGTTATTTATTCAGTATCATTTTCCATATTCAAACACATCATGTTTTCAATAAAATAAAATAACAATAATGCTTACTATACAGGATGTCCCCGGACTGGTGTAGTTCCTTTAAGGAGGCACAGGTGAAAGAATTTTATAAATATGTGCTTTCATTAAAATTTTAGGATTTCCTAAAATGCGTACTACAATGTGTGGGCGCCTTTAGCGGCGCGGCGGGGTGCGGGCGGTACGCGGGCGGAGCAGCCGGCGGTGGCGGCGCGGCGGGGCGGGCTATCTGTTTGCGTTCACTCGCGTCGCATCCGTCCGTATTCCCGCTGCCCGCTGCCCGCTGCCCCGCGCGCGCCCGATTAGAGCATTACCACATTACACTAAATTAATAATTTTAAAAATTTATATCTCCGCAAAGGGCGTACCTAGAACCCTACTTCTTTTATTACTAATTATGTTTGTTACAAAGCGTAGAATAGCCTCCTTAAAGGAACAACACCAGTCCGGGGACACCCTGTATTATAATTTGATACATTGTCAATATCCCAACTAGCAAAATTATCCTAGAACGCATATATTATAGGAGTATTGCACTTATAAAACTACTATAACGATTCTGGTATTTACTACTGCACTTTTAATAGCACGGTAAGAGGCTGTTTTGACTACAAGTACATTTACTCTTATATTTAGACTTATAAAAGCTTACAACATTATTTTTACCGGCCACTATGAGTTCAAGTCTCCTATAAAAGCAAATAACAAGATTAAACACTCCAAGGAGTAGTCACACTGGTAAGCTAAACTTGTAAGCGCTTATAGGGCAATATTTTAAGGCTATTATAAGTAAAGGTCTCCTATAAGAGGATATGATAAGAGTCAAATTGCTTATAACTATTTACACTTGTTACTTGGTTTTATAAGGGCTTATAAGTTAATTATTCGATTCTATTATAAGTATAAGAGTTTTATAACGGCATGTTGCGAGGGTGAAGCCACTTATACCTATTAAAGACTTATCGTATGCTTTTATAAGTTTGACGCATTTATAAGAACATTATGTAGGAGTAATATTATCTAATTAATCCTAAATTAACTTCGTCAAATCCCTTATAAGTCTACCTAGACTTGAAAATAATGTTATAGGCAAAAATATATTTCTTATGGTTTTGAAAATGCTTCATCAGTCATCTGTCAGCCATTTTTCATTGCTGCTCTTTACAGACAAAGGTTAATCTTTAATAAAATGGATTTAAATAAATGGAAAAAGTTTAAAAAAAGTGGTTCCTACAAAAGAAAAGTGCACAAAAGGTTCCAAGAAATGGCAAAAGTGGTGGGTGCTGATTTTGTCATTGCAGCGGTCAAAGATGATGTCGCAAAAACTGGCCAGGGTTCCGGAGAAATGCATATTGCTAATTCGAAGATAATAGACACCGATTCAGACAACGAAGCGTGTAGATCGGAGATAATGGACAACGAAGCGCGTATTAGTGAAAAATCACCGAGCGAGGTTGGCAGTGATGATGATGAAGAACAAATTTCAGATTACTTAAAAAATTGCGAATTGCGCAATGATGTTCAAAAATGGGCTTTAGAGTTCAATATACGACATGTGGCATTAAACTCTTTATTAGAGATTTTAAATAAGAGAACAAAAAATGCTCTACCCAAAGATGCACGAACACTTCTCAATACAAATAAAGAAGAATTGCATGTCAGTGTTTCAGCTCCTGGTCATTATTGGCATAATGGTCTGATTAACAGTTTAAAAAATATTTTTAAACATGCTTCCTGTCCACCAGATGAAATTTTTCTGAGTATAAATATCGATGGGCTACCAGTATTTAATAGTTCAAGATTTCAATTTTGGCCAATACTGTGCACTATTTATGAAATACCTTTAGCACCGTTTGTTGTCGGTAAGTAACATTTATGTAGCTATACCTATTTATTATTATTTATATATTAAGAATGCTCAATAAACAATATGTAGGTACATTGATATGAATAAATATTACGGAATGTGGTCAATAGGCCAACTAATTGTATCTATTACTTTTTCAACAGGAATCTACGCTGGTGATGGAAAACCGTCTGATTTGGACGCCTTCTTGGGCCCTTTTGTTACAGAAATGAAGCAACTTGAAAACGGATTAATAATCACTACTGAATCACAAACAGAAAAGTTGGTGCCCGTAAAAATTAGAAGTTTTATTTGTGATTCACCAGCAAGAGCAATGATAAAAGGTGAAAGTTTACGCTTGTGTTTAGAACTTAAAGTGGTGGAGTGGGGTAGACCTGGACAGGGCAGGGCGTCAGTTGATCACGCTTGCTTTCTTTTAAAGGGAAACTAGACTAGAAATAAAATATTTTGCGGAATAAATAAATATAAATAAAATAAAGGCTCCACACTCATCCAATTTAAAAATTCCCTGTGTCATGGACACAAACACGTGACTTGGAACAAAATATCAAAATTCATCATTTAAATATCTGCTCAACTGGGAATCGAACCCAGAAAATAAATAAATGAATTAATTAATTTATTGAAGAGTAACCAATAGTTTGATCGTTACAAAATTAACAACTCAATGAATCATACATACACCGCTAATAGGTCACTACAGATAATACTAAGTACAAGAATACAAGATAGTGATAAAGATATGAATTAAACAAATACAAAGACCTTTAAACAAAACAAAACTTTTAAATTAATATGTTAAAATTCTACTAAAACAGGGTAAACATTTCATGACAGCGAACTTAATTACTAAAGTACCTGGGCGACCAAGCTTTGCTCGACGTACAACTGACGGCACTGCATTACATTTTGAAAAAAAAAAATTTATCGGCTTTTCTTAAGCATGACACCCATCTAGAAAAACTTGGAATATAACATTTTATCTAAACACAAAATTTCATCCAAAACGTTAGAGTCGTTTTCGAGAAACCAATTACACACTCACAAAAAAATTTTCATGCGCTAACTTCTTAAAACTCTGTAAGCTGTCATTGAATAAGTCCACTTCCCTGTAGTCACTATTGTACTTTTTGCAGGCCCTGACTATAGTTAAATAGAAGCGGCGGGTGGCCGAGTGGTTTGGGCATCGGCTTCTCATGCGAGAGGTCCGAGGTTCGAATCCGTTCGGCGTGTACAAATGAGTTTTTTCTGACGAAAAAATTTACGTGCATACCTACACTACACCTGCTGCTTCACCGTTCGGAACCGGTGTAAAACTGTAGCTCCCTTCCCTTGCCCCTTAGTAGGTGGTAAGCTCAAATTGTAGTATATGCGGCCATCTTACATCCAGTACCACCATACTGGATGTAAGATGGCCGCATAGCAGCCTCGGCTGTGTTCTCCTCTAGTCCAGTATATCCAGCAATCCAGGGAAGTCTCCGGTATGGCACCTACCTTCTCGGAGGTGATATTGTCGGGTCGGAGTATGCGTTTTGGCCTCTCCTACTCAGCCACCCATACCGGATTACATAAAAAAAAAATTAGTTCGGTCGATAGCAAGTGAGGCAGAGTGGCACATGCATCAGACAGATATATCTGGCCAGGTTGTCAATAAAAAATTTAAAAATATTATTTTGTTCCAGGTGTTTCCAACTTTAATGGCAAACATGGATGTCTAAAATGTACCGTAGTCGGTGAATATTCACATAAATCAAATACTGTGACATTTCCTAAGTTTGACTGCCCCAAGAGAAATAACGATGACTTTCGTTCCAAGAAGTATGGACCACATCATAAGTTGGACTCACCGTTATTGAAGTTAAACATTGATATGATAGAAGATTTTCCAGTAGCGGACTCATTGCACCTAATTGATCTAGGTTTAATGAAGAGGCTATTAATTGGTTGGAGAGACGGAAACTTTGGAACATATCTTACAAAATGGAGTGCTCGAGATATAGAGAAAGTTAACAGTTTTTTGATAAATTGTAAAATGCCTAAAGAGATACACAGATCAGTTAGATCAGTCGATGTATTAGCACACTGGAAAGGTTCTGAGTATCGTTGTTTTTTTTATTATCTCAGCTTCATAATACTTAAAAAATTCTTAAGACCTGAACCTTATAATCATTTCTTGCACTTATTTTGTGCCATCACAATTTGCTCAAATGAGAAACATTTTCAATTCCTTCGGATCGCTGAAGAAATGTTAAAATATTTTGTTGAACAGTTTAAAATTATATATGGAAAAGACTATGTTACCAGTAATGTACACAACCTCTCGCATTTAGTTGATGAGGTAAGAAAATATGGCATTCTTCAAAATTTTAACGCATATCCTTTTGAAAATAAACTTTACTCCATCAAGAAAATGGTCAGACAAGGAAACAAAGCACTTCATCAAGTCGCTAGAAGAATCAATGAAAGAGCCTTAGTTGAAATAGATAGTTTATCAGGAAAAAATAGGAAATATCCTATAATAAAGAAAAGCAAACACGGCGAATCTGGAGGAATTTTACATTTGGAATTGTTTATTTTATCACCAAAGAAACGAGACAAATGGTTTCTCACTAATGAAAATTACGTGGTCGAGTTAAAGTCAGTGTGTTTCAAAGACGGACAAGACCGAGACATAGAAATACACGGGTATCGCATTGAAAACACCCAAGATGCATTTCAGGAACCTTTAAAGTCTTCATTTTTAAATATTTATAAATGTGATTGCAGGAACCTTAACAAAACAGAGAATGTGTATAAAATTACAAATATAAAGTGTAAGCTTGTAAGTATCCTATATGATACAAATTTATGGTTTATACCATTGTTGCATACTTTGTGAATAGGGTAGGTAACTAAAATAAATAAAAGTTAATGACTAATATTTTGTACTATTTTTATTATAATCAATCAATGACAATGTCAATGCAGTTACAAAATGTGTACGACTAGGTTGTGCTTATAATAATTCGGAGGTAGGTTCTGTCTTGTGGATGAGGTATTTTAGTTCGTTAATTATTTAATACTTTCTTATTCTAATAGGTACTATAATTTATAGCTACCGCAAGATTTTCATCATAATTATAACACTAGTGAGAGTGAACAATAACAATAATAATTAATCATACTTAATATTTTGTTTATCCTAAATTTAAGCCAAACTTTTAAATCTAATAGAATTTTTGTCTTCACCTAAAATCAGCTAATATCAACTAAAAAAAGTAAGTTAAAGTTCGCGGGGGGTGATTTAGTACATCGATAATAAATTTCAGAAAAAATACCAACTTTTTAATGATTTTTTTTATATTTGTAAGTATTTAAAATAATAATAATGAAAACCAGGAGTGCCTTGGTATCAAGGATACGGTCATGAAACAACATGCAAAGGCTAAATTCTATCACCGTCTCACAATAGTACTGAAAAGTCTATTGTCGGGCGGTAATAAAATCAGAGCCTACAACGGTTGGGTCATGCCCGTTCTTATATACACCTTTGGCATACTCAAATGGTCTCAGACTGAGCTGGACGCCCTGGACAGAAAGGTCAGAACGCTGATGACGACGTCCCGGATGCATCACCCACGATCATCGGTCATGAGATTGTATATCCCGCGGAAGTGTGGGGGTAGAGGTATGCTAAATGCCAAAAACCTACACAACCGCGAGGTATGCAATCTCCGTCAGTATTTTATGGAAAAGACTGATGTTTGTGAGATGCACCGCGATGTCGTCGTCAGTGATAAAGGCCTTACCCCGTTGGACATGGGAAAAGAGGACTGGCGGAAGCCAGTTGTACTGAGCACCGAGGACCGCATGGAAGTATGGAAAGGCAAGGCGCTGCACGGTAGGTACTTCCGGTCTCTCACGGGGCCGGATGTAGATCAACTCGCCTCCGTGCACTGGCTACGCTTCGGGGACCTCTTTGGGGAAACCGAGGGTTTTGTCTGTGCAATACAAGACGAAGTTGTCAAGACCAACAATTACAGGAGATTCATTATGAAGGATGGCACCATTGACATCTGCCGCGCCTGCCACAAACCTGGCGAATCCCTCAGACATGTAATCTCCGGTTGTTCGCAACTTGCCAACTCCGAGTATTTGCACAGGCACAACCTAGTAGCCAGGATCATCCATCAGCAACTTGCTTTGAAGTTCAACCTTGTCGGCTCGGAGGTGCCTTACTACAAGTGTAACCCACAGCCAGTTCTCGAAAATGCTCACATCACGCTCTACTGGGACCGGTCGATTATCACTGATAGGACTAATATGGCTAATAGACCTGACATAGTGATAATCGACCGGGAGGCGCGGCGCGCAGCGCTCGTCGACATCACGGTGCCGCATGACGAGAACCTTGTGAAGGCAGAAAAAGACAAGATGTTAAAATACATCGATCTGTCTCACGAGGTTACCGACATGTGGCCCGTGGACTTGACGATCGTTGTGCCCATAGTCGTGTCTGCGCATGGGCTGATAGCGAAGAGCCTCGACCATCATCTCAAGAGGCTCTCGCTAGAGCCACTTGCTTGGATCAAGGGTCAGATGCAGAAGGCGGTCTTGCTCGACACCGCTCGAATTGTCCGGAGGTTTCTCTCTCTCGGGTCCGACCATCGGTAGCATGGGTTCGCCCCGCCGCCGGTGTTGGAAATTCCATTTTGTTATTTTGTATTAATTTTAGATTTAGGTTTTATTTGTAAAATTAATATAAAAAAGAAAAAATGTGTAAATAAAAGAATAATAAAAAACTATTATTTTCATTTATTTATTTTAATATAATAAATGTTTTTTTTTAAAGTTGAATTTTTTGTTTAGATTGACTAAAATAAACAGTACACCGCCCATGCGAGCGACTACGGCGAGCAAAATAATTGTTACAAATAATTTGAGGTTTATTTCGACCTACTGGATAGTTATGGATAAATTTATTTAATTAAAAAAATTGTGTTAGATTTGGAAAACTTGTTTTATTTTTGTTATAATAAAAAACATTTTTTCTAGAATCCACTACCTATCGATACTGAATCATCCCCCGCGAGCTCTAACATACTTTTTTACATCCTGTATAATATGCTTTTATTATTTTTATGATAGATATGCACGTATAGTGTAAGGTCAATGTTCAATTAAATCAGAATGTTAATATTCAATGAAACTGATGAGGTTTAGAGGCACATTAAAATATATACTAAATATGACTTCACTTTTTATTTTCACAGCCTTGGAAAACTACAAACCACAACCGTAGGTACACCTTTAGTTATAGGAACTTTATAAGTGACGAAACAAAATTTGTTTTCAATTACAATCCTTAAAATATTTTTTTTTGTGTAATTTAAGATAGCAATCGTATTAATAAAATATTCAGAAAATAATCTTATTCAAAGAGTTGTGATACAGACCTACATAAGATCCTACATAAGAAATTTATAAATAATTAACCATAAACCAATCATCATCATCATGATCATCAGCCTGTATCGGTCCACTGCTGGACATAGGCCTCTCCAAAAAACCAATAATAAAAAAACAAACATAATAAACAAACAAACATTGTAATTTAAAAACTCTTTCTGTAAGTAATCAAAAAAATTTTTTTCTTCTCAAATTAAGTAACAGCTTGTTGCTATAATCAAATAAATTATCTAAATTATAAACTACAAAAATAATAAAAGAAACATAACTTCAATACTTACAACTTATTATCATCGCTTTGCTTTTTTTAAAGCTGAATCAACTTTTAATAAATAACGCAACTTCCAAGAAAAGGCGTCTAATCCGAAAGCAGGTTAACAAAATAATTACATGAATGAAAATATTTTAGGAAACAATTCTTTCCAAAGATATTAAAAAAATTGAAGATGACTACGTTCGGAATGTATTTTTTTAAGTTTCCATTCAAGCTGTGTTAGGCGGGAGACGCATTTACACATCTATGGTCTTTCTACAAACTTTACACGCTATTCATCTCATATTATACTATAGGTACATGAGATGAGTCGCTTATATCCCGCACTACGCTTCTTAGAGTTTATTCTTAAAGTTTATTTTAAATGGTGAAAATTATAGTAAATTCACTTAGAATGTGTGAATGCGTCTCCCGTCGAGGTTCGTAAATAAGTTTTTAATTAAGCATTATAATTATGTAACTTAGACTCTACAAATAACTTTTAAAACAATTATTAAAAAAAAGTCATATAAAATAAATGTTCGTCAAAAGGGAATTATTTATTCTAATTCAATATTTGCAGCAGGATTATTTATCGGGTTTGTCTTCTTCGCATCTAGCATCTCTCTTTGATGTTGCTCTGATGGGGGTTGAACTGGTGGAAGTGGCTGATATGGTGAAAGTGGCTGATCTGATGCAAGTGGCTGATTTGGTGGAGTTGACCGATCTGATGCAGATTCGAGGGCTACGGAAGATGTTGAAATTGCAAGGGTATTTTTGTCTGTCTTTTTGCGTTTGGTCCTATGTTTTGAAGTTGACATCCTCTGATTACTCTCACTTCGCTGGCGAGCATTCTTTAAGATAATTTTGAAAAATTTGTCACACTCAGCTTTTGTAAATGTTTCGTCAGATTCGTGAATGATATCAAAAAAAAAATTAATTGATTTAGTGAATGCTTTGAAGCAAATTTTCAATGTTTCACCTTTACCTGATCCAGTCCAAGAACACTCTTTAAGAAATTTTCTGTCAAATATTGAATCAATTACATAATAAGCGTTCGAGGTACCCTTTCCTGGGCCCTTATTACACAGCAAACCCAATTTTTTTCTCAGTTCGTCCTTTGAAGTTGCATTTGAAACAAGTTTTTCAAAATCTTCAAAATCATTTAAACTTGTGATAGGCTTTACAGCAGAATCTTGACTTGGTTGCGATTTAGAAGACAGTTTTATATATCCTTCAAATTGTGTTTGAAACTCAGATAGTTTCAGCACTAAATTATTTTGAACTTGAGACATATAGTTTTGGTTACAAAGAATTGTTTTTACGTCATCTTTAATCGTTTTGATGTCCTCTTGAAGCTGCTGTATTTGAACATCTTGATTCAGTAAAATGTAATTTTCATCATTTATATTAACTGTTGCTTCTGTTGTCGCAAGTTCTGGTTGAGATGCAGCCAAAGGTGTAACGAATTGTTGATTCTCAACTATATCTACTCTTGGAAAATAACTTTCCTCTGCTACAATTTCTTCTTGAAGGAGAGCTGACGTGGAGGTATTTGGTTGGTACCACTGAACTATATTTTCAGTTGGAACACTAATAATGTCTCTTGGTTTTGCTTTTATTTCTTGAGGGACAGTCGGTGTTAAGACGCTTTGCTCGTGATTCTGGAAAATTGTATGTATTTTAATGTGGGTACAATGTATTTAAGCTAGACATAAACTTTATTTATGGAAACTGACACCGTTGGCTACATCACCTACAACATCCATGATGTCAGCCCATAACACCGGCTGAACTAGGTGCCATTTCATAGGTTCCCTTTACGAACACGAACCATTTACGTAGCAGTTTCGACCGACGCGACGTTTCATTCAGTGCGGTGGAACCAATCCGGGCGGGATAAACCCTACCAACTAGTAAGGTAAGTAGGGAAAGGACCTACAGTTTTACGTGGAATCCGAATCACGGTCAACCTCCAAAGGTCGAGCGGCCACCTATCCAAGTACTGACCGGGCCCAGGTGTACTTATGATTACGAACAACAGTCGACCGACCGCACCACTGAGCTACTGAGGCTCAGTTTGATGCTCTGTTGGGGTTAAACCTGGCTATTTTGTAGTGGCAAAGAAGTTAAGCAGTCCAGACTTATTTACCAGAGTAAGCCCAAACCAGGTAAGTAAATTCAGGAAAGTGAACGTGTATCGTCAGCTGTACCTTTTATCTTGATATCTATCTACCAAATACTAGTTATTAACAACCTATCGGCAATCTAACTTTTCTCTGACTATTTTAAAGATATTTCTAGATATCTACTCTATATTTATTTGTGCACTATATCTTTATTACAAGTATCTTAATTGTACTGTTTTAGAACATACCTCTGATAATTCTTCTGCCATCTTGTTATAATATTTAGCTGGTAATACACAATTTTTATTCCGAGATGGCCTGTTTGTTTGCAGACGTGGGTTTGGTCCATTATCATTCTCGGTATCAGATTTATCACTCATAGCATCTATTTCAGCGTCTGCCTCTTCAAACGTACAAAAACCTGACCTTTTGACAATACAATTGATAACAGCCCAAGTATGATCAGGTACACAACCTTCCTGCCTTCTCAACTTTTCTTGCTTACTCTTAGGCCAGAACAATGTACCGTTTCGTACCCACTGATCTGGTACAGCCGTCAACCTCAATCCCCCCTTTTCTATTGTTTGTACTACTTGAAAGGGCATTTTGGTCTATTACATCTGAAAAAGAAGAAAAAAAAAACACTGGAAAAAGTTGCCAAATTGATAACTGGAACAAAAATCAAACTTTAAAATAACACAACATACATAAATAAGTTTAAATTAAAAGAACATGGTGTTTTTTAAATACTATGCAATGCTAAATTAATAACTTTACCTTTTCTATTATTAAGTTACTAATTGCAAATTTCGCACTCATCAGTTGGAAAGTGATCATAAACTGCGTAGACCGAACAGTTTTCACACCAAAACATATCTTGATGTAACAGTGGTTTTATGCAGTGTTGATTCTTTATGAAGTGTACGGGTCTATCAATAGTATTAATAGAAACTTCATGGCCACAACCATGGCATCTGTTAGCCAACAAGAAGTGTGTTATTTTCCAAGGCCACCTAAAGTTTTTCAGTGAACGGAAATCCTTTTTGGTCAGAAATCGGTCGATATCCAGAAACATAACCATCTTCTAGCTCGAACGTTGATGCCTAAACAAAATTATGAAGATGTCAAATCAAATATAGCTTACTAAATTAAGAATATTCGCCCAAACGGACTTATAGGTAGGTAGCAAAATCAATATTAAACGCACCGCACTGCCAATACATAGATCTCGTCGGGGCGTCTATGTTGAGAGGTCGCATGACGGTCTCTATTACCTACAGATGTTTTTTTAATCACCCGCAATCTTTCAAGGAGTTCCGTAGGTCAAACTGAACAACTTTGCAATAAGTTTTAAGTACGGAAATTCAAGATGGCGGCCGAAATTTACAAAGACTAGAAGCGCCATTTTCCTTTATTCTTACGAAATTCGTAAAATATAGCTGGATCTCTGTGACAGATGTCAAAGTGCATATAGTGCCCATTTAGTTACCACTAGCTTTTACCCGCGGCTTCGCTCGCGGTAAAGTCGGTTTTAACACAAAAATTATAAACGATCGCTTCTTTTGTATTTTCTCTCTCTCCCTGAACCCTGTCTCCCTCCATCTCTTCCTAACTCCCTCGCTTATCCTCCCTCCCCCTCCCGCCCCTCGCTCTTCTCCATCCCCCTCTTTCCCCTTCTCTTTAACCTCGTTACCTGCCTACCTCTCTCCCTAATTTCCTCCTACCCCGTTCCCTTCTCCCTCGCTCCCCCTTACTCCCCCTCTTTCCCCCATCCCCCACTCCCTCCACCCCCCCGAGCTCCTTTCACCTTCCCCTCCCACCTCCTTCCTACCTTCCACTCTTTCCCTCTCCTCCCTCTCCCTTACCCTCTTCCCCGTACCTCCCCTCCCTCCCTCCTCCCTCGCCTCGCTCGCTCCTCCCTTCCTGTCTCCCCTCTCCTCTAATCCACACCTCCCTTCTGCATCATCGCTCCCTTCCCTCCCTCCGCCACTTCTATCCCTCCCTATCTCAGTCCTCGTTCAACCATCTCTACCCCGCCGCTTCGCCCTTCCTCCCTCACCCCTACCCCACGTTCGTCGCCCCTCTCCTTACCTCCCCCTCCCCCATCTCTCACCCATATTACACACCTCCCCTACCCTAAATCCCTTTCACCTTCTCCATCTCCCTACATCCCTCCCCTCCCTTCCCACCCCTCCCATCGTCTACCCTCCCTTCCATTTCATATCTCCCTCCCCCTCTCCACCCCACACCTCTTCCTCCCCCGCCTTTATCGTCCCTTCCCTTCTCAATAATCTAATAGTATGTATCTAACATCGCTTCTACCAAACCAACTACAATTCCGTTCATACTATACTTTCCTATGCTTTCTTTGATAATGCTCAGTCTATCTATCTTTACATTGGTGCAAACCACATCAAAATCTGTTCAGTGGTTCCGGAGTTCACCTCAAGCATAGATACATTCATTCATACATACATACATACAGGTATTATGTTTTATGAGCTCTTACTCGGGCAACGGGCATTGCTCCGCCGAGTTGAGGCACAATTTACGAATTGGGACATTGGGACACATCATCGAAACTTGTCGATCGCGAGCAAAGATATAATATTATGTACCTACTAGCGTATAATACGTAGCGTATAATATTTCCTCAAAGATCGCGAGCGGCCGAACTCGTCGCACGCGCCACCTCCTGCGCGCATCGCGCATGCCCGGTTGTATTTCATTCAATGCACATGTTGTGACATCCTTGGCTGGCGTTGTCGCTTACCGGCCGCTAGCCTCTCTCCCGCTCGCTTTCCGCCCCGCGCGAGCCATTCTCACCGCCCCCGCTAGCCCCACTCCCGGTCGCTTCCCGCCCCGCTCGAGCTCCCCTGTAGTAAAACAAAATACCTCGTTGCTGAAGATTTATAAAAAACAGAAGAAATCAACGAGGTATTATGTATTATGTACCTATTACCTCGTTGGAAGAAATATATATTTATTTTTAAGCTTTATTCGAGCCAATTTGGCATCTGTTACAGAGATCAAGCTATATTTTATTTACAGACATCACTACACAAACGAAAACTATTGCAATGAAAAATCATTACCAGGAAGGCTGATCGCAATAGTAGAATTTGATGGCGCACACGTACACGTCAGTCCACACACACACAGCTACGAGACGATATCGGTCGAATTTGCTTGCGCGAGAGTGTGAACGATACGTCCTCCCTCTGTTAGGCCCGTCGGCAGACTGACTGACTGAACTGACGAGAGTGACGACTGACGAGTGACGACTGACCGGGGTAGATTTATGCAGTTACTATTGAACAGCTGTGTTATAGCAAAAAATAGAATGTATTATAATATATAATGTAATATACAGCACTATATCTGCTGCACAGAGCTATTCTTAGGTACGCCAAATAGAGATTATTAACTAAGAACTCGTAGGTATGCCAAACAGAGATTATTAACTAAGAATTGGGAGTGTCCTTTTTGATTTCCTACGAATAGACCTACCAGGTGGGACAGTGCTATTCGCAGGTATGAGGTATTCGTAGGTACGAAGTGCAGTGTTTTTTTAAACCAACTCACGTAGTTGGTTTAAAAAAAAAATAACCAGGGTTAATTTACAGAAGATGCGTCGCGCGGCGCGACGCATCTTCTGTAATTTAACCCTAACCTAATGTTGAGGCGGCGCATGGCGTTTTTGTTACGTTTCGTTTAAAACTCCAATAGTGCTGTTTGCATACCTGCATGCAGGTTTACCTACGAATAGACATTCCCGATCGGACAGGGCTATTCGTAGGTATACCTGCATGCAGGTACCTACGAATAGACACTTACATATCTCCTACATATCCTATCATACAGTATGGATATAATGTTATTTCAGAAAGTTGGCAAAAAAATACTTACTTTGGTGTAAAAATACAAATTTTTCACTTTGGTTTAAATTTTTTATAAGATAAGATATAATTGTAAACTATTTTATTCTCCTTTAAGTCTCCTTAGGAGGGGAAAACAGCAGCAGAGGCTCGTTAAAAGTTAACCACTGATTCAAAGTTTCCCGAGATTAAATTGTTTTGGTTTCCTTATATGCAATACGAAACCCTAATTGATAACAACATGGCGTATGATGGTGCCGTCTTTGAGATTGACGCGTGCCGTAATAGAATCGAAGGCACCTATAATGGCATTATAACGGACTTCACAATGCTAGGATTGAAAAATGGTTGTCGCCCTCAACAGTGGATAATATTTTTTTAAATGCAATTACGTAAATATGCTTCATTCAAAAGGGGCGTTAAAATTTTAACCTCAAACATAGTATACTTCACGACAAATATACCCTGCCTTGCGAAGAATGACATACAATAAGATTGTAACATATAAAACAAGCCACACTCTGACAGCCACAATAAAATAAATTGAATACATACCTTTCCAATGTTCTTTTCCGTTTCACACGAGACACAACACACGAGAATTGCGTTCCAAGTTCCACAACAAAAAATTAACCCGTAAAAGAATCGCGGAGCGCGTAATAGTCGTTGTTAGTTCTGTTAGCTACTTACGCAGGAGCCATGCAGGAGCAGGTAGTTTTGCATAATGCTATTACAAGGTTACTATAGGTGTAGGTGGCAGTCAGCCAGTGCACCTATAAGTGTCATACAAGTGCAAATATACCTATAAAGTGGGCCCTTTTCCGGGCTAGTAACAGCTTATAAGTTCGTTACAAGTATGGCAAAATAGTGCTCCTGGGATGATTATAAAACCTCTTTTTGCTTGTTGGGATGTCTACAGTTCCTAGCAGCAAATAATGCGTGTCGACCTTTAGAAAGGGACTATCGGCTTGTAGAGCGTCGTCCCTGTCACACAGAGACGTGCGAATTCGTGCGACAGGGACGACGCTCTACAACCGGATTGTCTCTTTCTAAAGCACGACACGCACTATTTGCCGCCGGGAACTGTACGCAAATGTTCATTTACAACAGACTACCAGTGAGAGCCTACCCTATACTTACTATCAAACATTGCCAGTTTTTAGGTTTCCGTATCCATACAGTCAGTCAGTCAGTCAGTCAGCGTGTAAGCGTCCACTGCTGGACTTTTTTTTTTTATGTAATCCGGTATGGGTGGCTGAGTTGGAGGGGCTAAAGCGCATGCTCCGACCAGCCAATATCACCTCCGAGAAGGTAGGTGCCATACCGGAGACTTCCCTGGATTTCTGGCTATACTGGACTAGAGGAGAACACAGCCGAGGCTGCTATGCGGCCATCTTACATCCAGTACGGTGGTACCAACCCAGTCGGCTACAATTTGAGCCTACCACCTAGTAAGGGGCAAGGGAAGGGACCTACAGTTTTACACCGTACCGTACCGACATACGCCTCTCTAATTTTCCTCCTGTCCTCCCATCCTTCAGCTGTACGGAAACACTGCTTTCCGCCGACGTACTTGATTTCGTCGTCCCACCTGGCGGGTGGTCTTCCCACACTCCGTTTTCCTGTCCGTACGTAATCGTCCGTATCCGTACAAGCCTATTACTAAGCCTACGCAGCCGCCCGTTTGTCCGTCCGTCTGTCTGTCCTAACTTTAAAGGGCTGCATATTATAAACCGTAATAGGTAACCGGTTGAAATGTTCAAAGTGTTATTATAAAGGATATCCTAAGAAATAATAATAAAAAAAAAAAAAGGAAAAAGTGAAGAGGATCCCCATTTTTTTTTATGGAATCTGACACGGTTGGCTACATCACCTACAACATCCGTGATGTCAGCCCATAACACAGGTGAACTAGGTGCCATGTCAGTGCCTCCCTTCATTTCATGTCGGCTACACTAAACTGGACGGAAAACACGAACTATTTACATAGCCGTTTCGACCGACGTTTCGTTCAGTGCGGTGGTACCAACCCGGCCGGGATAAACCCTACCACCTAGTAAGGTAAGAAGGGAAGGGACCTACAGTTTAACGTGGAATCCGAACCACGGTCAGCCTCCAACGGTCGAGCGGTCACCCATCCAATCACTGACCGCGCTCAGCGTTGCTTAATAACAGTTGACTAACCAACCGCGCCACTGAGCTACCGAGGCTGACGAATTTTCTTATCCCTTAGTCGACTTTTACGACATGCGACGGGGAGAGATGCAGTGGGGCTATTCTTTTTAAGTACCGACCCCACACGGTACATACTGTGCAAGAAAAGTGTTTTTTTAACGTTTTTTTTTATGTTTGTGCTCAATCGTAAAAACGGTAATACAAGCGTCAACCTTGGTGGAACTCTATAACTCTAACTCTATCAAGTATAACAGTAAATAATAAATACCAGTAAATTACGTACAGGTACGGAACCCTCGCTGCGCGAGCCCGGCTCGCACTTGGCCGATTTTTTCACTCAATTACGGACGCATAGTAAAAGATGTTTCGCTTTTTTTTTTTTAGATTGGCGTTGATGTAGCCAACCGTGTCAGACAGGATCATATATAAATTTGTGTTGTTGATATTTTCTGCCCACCCCACACGCGGCGATATGTTACAATGTAATAAAGCGTGTGAAACGTGACAGACGCTTTCGCGAATTCGGCCTAATATTACCTAGACAGGATATCAAACGGGGCCGCACCGCCCCAGCGAACCTCGGTGCGATATTAAAACGTAGATAAGTTCGTTCGTCATTTGCTCTGTGCTTGTGTCAAGTGAATGAAGACTTCACCTTTTTGCTGAGGAGGTGTAGAAATGCATAATCGTATGTCTTGCAATTAACTTATCATACAATACTATCCGTGTCCTCCCGGTTATGACGTACGGGTGTGAAACGTGGACTCTGACGGTCGCTGCTGTCCAAAGGTTGAAAGTTGCCCAGCGAGCAATGGAGCGAGCCATGCTGGGAATATCGCTACGTGATATGGTGCGTAACGAGGCAATCCGCCGACGCACCAAAGTAGTCGATATTGGGCACCGGGTGGCTAAGCTCAAGTGGCAGTGGGCTGGGCACGTTAGCCGAAGAGACGATGACCGTTGGAGTAACCGTGTCCTACACTGGCGGCCGTGGACAGGAAAACGGAGTGTGGGAAGACCACCCGCCAGGTGGGACAACGACATCAAGTACGCCGGCGGAAATCAGTGGTTCCGTATCGCTGAAGGCCGGGAGGACTGGAGGAAAATTGGAGAGGCGTATGTCCAGCAGTGGACGCTTACACGCTGACTGACTGACTGACAATACTATCGGGCGGTACTATAAAAGAATAGCCCCACTGCTTCTCCCTCCGTGTATGTCGTAAAAGGCGACTAAGGAATATGACTCCCTTTTTATATTACTGGGTGGTAGGGTTTAACCCGCCCTGGTTGCTACCACCGCACTGAATGAAAGGTCGGTCGAAATGGCTATGTAAATAGGTTGTGTTTTCCGTCCAGTTCAGTGTAGCCGGCACGACCGAAGGGAAGCACTGACGTGGCACCAAGTTCACCCGATGTTATGGGCTCTCATCACGGACGTTGTAGGTGATGTAGCCAACCGTGTCAGTTTCCATAAAAAAAAACATTTTTGCTGAGGTGTAGAAATGCATAATCGTATGTCTTGCAATTAACTTATCATACAATACTATCGGCCGGTACTATAAAATAAAAGAATAGCCCCACTGCTTCTCCCCCCGTGTATGTCGTAAAAGGCGACTAAGGAATATGACTCCCTTTTTAAATTACTGGGTGGGAGGGTTTAACCCGCCCGGGTTGGTACCACCGCACTGAATGAAAGGTCGGTCGAAATGCCTATGTAAATAGGTTGTGTTTTCCGTCCAGTTCAGTGTAGCCGGCACGACCGAAGGGAAGCACTGACGTGGCACCAAGTTCACCCGATGTTATGGGCTCTCATCACGGACGTTGTAGGTGATGTAGCCAACCGTGTCAGTTTCCATAAAAAAAAAACATTTTTGCTGAGGTGTAGAAATGCATAATCGTATGTCTTGCAATTAACTTATCATACAATACTATCGGCCGGTACTATAAAAGAATAGCCCCACTGCTTCTCCCCCCGTGTATGTCGTAAAAGGCGACTAAGGAATATGACTCCCTTTTTAAATTACTGGGTGGGAGGGTTTAACCCGCCCGGGTTGGTACCACCGCACTGAATGAAAGGTCGGTCGAAATGGCTATGTAAATAGGTTTTGTTTTCCGTCCAGTTCAGTGTAGCCGGCACGACCGAAGGGAAGCACGGATGTGGCACCAAGTTCACCCGATGTTATGGGCTCTCATCACGGACGTTGTAGGTGATGTAGCCAACCGTGTCAGTTTCCATAAAAAAAAACTTTTTTGCTGAGGTGTAGAAATGCATAATCGTATGTCTTGCAATTACATTTATTATTATAGTACCTGGACCAGATCGGGCATGTGCTCGAAAAGGGTCAGGTACGTTGCGTAGTACCCGTAACCGACGAGCATGTATGAAGAACATTATGAGAGTGGAAGAGGCGGCAAAAGTGTGTCAGGATCGTGGCGCGTAGGGGTTGGGTTGTTTGCGTGGGTTGGGTCCGTTGTCTTTGCCTGCCCCACTGGGAGGTAGGCAGGCGTGACGTTATGTATGTGTATGTATGTATGAACTTATAGCACAACACCGATTACTCTGCTTACCCTGATTGTCGGGATACAAAAGCGTGAGTTATGTATGTATGTATGTATATATATTTGTTTTTTTTTTTCGTTCAACTATCGCTCAGCATCAGACCTCGCTCCAATTGGTTTTCTCTTATTCTATTTTCTCTAATTTCTTTTTTTTTCAGTTACATTTTCGTAGCGAGCACATTCAGATTTAAAAAAAAATGCGTTTTCTTTTTACCTGGAAGTTTATTTTCCTATTAGATTCATCCGCGTCTAGGGACTGGTAAGATAAATTGCTCAATATCGTACTTGTCATGCAACTCGAAAATAAACCATTACGCTCGGAGCAGAGAACGGATTTTTAAACTCGAAAATAAACCATTACGCTCGGAGCAGAGAACGGATTTTTATTCCGCGGTCCACAAGGCAATTTCAAGCACTGAACTAGACGTACCCATAGAAGCGGCATAGCGCGATGAAACATGTTAACTGTCAGTAGACAAGTGTGCGTGCGTGCCTTCACATTCAATATCACGAATACATTCAACCGATGACATTAAAAACCATCTCAAGCTATGAATGCGATAACGCTCCTCAATCACGTATTTACGGATACGAGACGATAAGGCTACACACACACAGGCACACCTATAAACCGCGCGCGGCGGGGCGCTCGGGGCACAGATTACTTAATAGTGAGACTTTGGTCGGCGCGTTCGACAGTATTCGGATGACCTCGCGACAAGATGCAAAGGGCGAAATAAGCAACACCGTTTGTCACTGTCACTCCTGCACAAAACTCAACTGTGTTCTTTTTCGTTCGCTCTCAACGCAACGCTGGGTGCGGTCAGTACTTGGATGGGTGACCGCTGACCGTTGGAGGCTGACCGAGGTTCGGATTCCTCGTAAAAATGTAGGCCCCTCCCTCCTAATCTTACTTGGTTTTAAGGTTTAACCCGCCCGGGTTGGTACCACCGCACTGAATGAAACGTCGGACGAAACGGCTATGTAAATAGTTTGTGTTTTCCGACCAGTTCAGTGTAGCCGGCACGATCAAAGGGGGAAGCACTGACATGGCACCCAGTTCACCCGGTATTATGGGCTGACATCACGGACGTTGTAGGTGATGTAGCCAACCGTGTCAGTTTCCATAAAAAAAAACACGAATTACAAATATACGCGTGCGATCAATACGCGTCTAAGACGCGTCGTGGAGCTGCTGTCTTGTGGATGCAGTTTATAAGCTACATTGGTCCATTAACATACTTTTTCGGAAAGGCCTATCTATAGAGAGATGTCGATGAGTTCAAGACGAATTTTTTTAGACACGTTTGAGCTTGAGTCAGATTGGCTAAAAGGGCAAATATGAACCAATTTACTTCCCTCCGTAGTTTATAAAAATGCTTCTTATATCATATTGAATATTGCTAGACTCGGCGAAGCCGTCGACACGCCTTTGAAGACTATTACGCTATATACTCACCCTCACACACACAAACACCCCCCCCCCCCTCACACACCCTCACCTTAACACACACATACGCTTTGTCAATTGTATGTATGTTATTTAGTTATGTTAGTTAGTTATTATTATTTTTTTTGTATAATATGTTGATTGTCATTGTTGTTTCTTTGTTTGTTTTTAGTCTTGTCCTTGGTTGGAAAGGGGAGCCCCTGAAAATCAGCTTCGCTGTCTCGTATAGTGAGTCAGCTTAGTGGGCTCACTTTTCGTCACTTGTTATATTATGTTCATTTGAGTTGTGTGACGAAAAAATTAATCATTTCATACAGTGTGCGTTAGAAAGAGATATGTACTCGTATATCTAAAGAAACACTCTGAAAAGCGATTATCAAGCTTAATTACAAACGAAAAGCCTTGACTAAACAGGTCGCAATCGCGCCTACAAATCCGGAATGCTTAAACAAACGAAAATTTTACTCAGGCGAAGTTTAGGGCTGAATACGTGTGTCGGATCTCAAAGGAGGGCTCACGGACGACCTCTCGATTGGCCGTGTGTTATTTCAGTTCGAAATTTAAATCCGGGATTAGCTGAGCTGGATTAAACGGCAACTGGATGACGCGTGTGTTGGCGTGAGGGATTCACTAAACGGCCGAATTTGTCGTCGTCTTCACTATTCTCTGTAGTATTCTGGAAGAGTCTCGCCCTAGACCCACGTATCTGGACTTCTGGACCATATCGGGCATGTTTTTTTTTATTGAAACTGACACGATTGGCTACATCACCTACAACATCCGTGATGTCAGCCCATAACGCACCGGGTGAACTTGGTCCACGTCAGTGCTTCCCTTCGGTCGTGCCGGCTACATTGAACTGGACGGTAAACACAAAGTATTTACATAGCCGTTTCGAGCGACCTTTCATTCAGTGCGGTGGTACCAACCCGGGCGGGTTAAACCCTACCACCTAGTAATATAAGAAGGGAGTCATATCCTTTAGTCGCCTTTTATGACATACACGGGGAGAGATGCAGTGGGGCTATTCTTTTAAAGTACCGGCCCCACACGGTGCCGGTGTGCTCAAAAAGGCTCAAGTGCGTAGTACCCGTAACCGACGAGCATGGATGAATAACATTATGGGAGTGGAAGAGGCGGCAGAGGTGTGTCAGGATCGTGGCACGTGGAGATCCGTTGTTTGTGAAAACCATTGTTAGGTTTCCGTATCCCACACGGAAGCCTATAATTACGGGATACGGAAACCTAAAAATGGTTTTCACAAAATGGACCCAATTTATCCTTCAGTAGTCCTGTTTTACGGCGCATTGTAACAAATGTATTCGTCAAGATTCTCCAATTACGATGATGAGTAGTCGAGTCGTCTGGGTGTCTGCTTCTCTTGCGAGAGGTCCGAGGTTCGAATCCAGTCGGCGTGTACCAATGAGTTTTTTATGAGGGAAAAAATTACGCCTACACCTGGTGCTTCACCGTTCGGAACCGTTGTAAAACTGTTGGTTCCTTCCCTTGCCCCGTACTAGGTGGTAGGCTCAAATTGTAGCAGACTGGATTGATACCACCGTACTGGATGTAAGACGGCCGCTTAGCAACCTGGGTTGTGTTCTCCTCTATTCCAGTATAGCCAGCAATCCAGGGAAGTCTCCGGTATGGCACCTACCTTCTCGGAGGTGATATTGGCTGGTCGGAGCATGCGCTTTGGCCCCTCAAACTGAGCCACCCATACCGGATTACATAAAAAAAATCCGGTATGGCAACTACCTTCTCGGAGGTGATATTGGCTGGTCGGAGCATGTGCTTTGACCCCTCTGACTAAGCCAGATTCCGGATTACATAAAAGAAGTGTACCCGTTTTTAAGGTCCTAATATTCCAGAACAGACAACATTTTCGCAGTAAATAAAGTTTATCATAATTCATAAGGGGCGGCCATAAATCACGTGATGCCTTTTCCATGTAAACCTCCGCCCCCCCCCCCCCCCTCCCCCTCCCCCCCAGGCCACTTCACAACATTTATGTGCCGTAGGTGTTGTTTTGTTAAACTCCCTACACATAAATCAAGAGATACGTTTAAGTTACGACCACAGAATAAGAAGTAGGCTGGAAGGACCGTGGAGCCGACGTACTATTAAAGTGAAATTTTAGTCCATAAGGGGGGGGGGGGGGGGGGGGGGGTACTAGGCAAAAGCACTTCGTATTTCCCTAACCATACCCATATTTCAAGTGATTTAACTATAATATATTATATGCCTATAGTTAGGTAAAGATTCAAGGTATAATGTGAATACATTATTTTTCATTTAATTTTATAAATTCCTTTTAAAATATGTGGTTGAAAAGTGGTAAAATCGTTAAAAAATGCCTTTGCTATTTCCCTCGCCATTTTTTACAAATGCATCTAATACGAAAAATGCTTCATTGAGCTTAGAGTCAATAAGACTAAGAATCATCTAAATAAACTCAAACGCTTACAGAATATAAATGGTTTTTCACTGAACTATCTTTGTACATTCTAAATTTTGGGCCGTTGCCGTGCGCGAGCGTTTTTTGTATAGACGTATTTGTGACGAAATACCACTTTTTACCACTTTTCACCCACTTATTTTTCAGAGAATTTACCAGATTAAATTACAATAATCTATCACACATTATACCTTGAACCTTTACCTAACTATAAGCATATAAATTATAGTTATATCTATTGAAATATGGCTATAGTTAGGATAATATGATGTGATGTTTTGCCTAGTACCCCCCCTTTTAATCAGGCAACTAACTAAATACTAGAAGGGGCAAGAGATCGATTAAACATGTTACCTAGCAAGTGTGCGTTTGTCATCCATCACGAAAACATTTAAAGGCTCGCATTAAAATAATGATTAAAATACATCACATATTAACATAGAGAAATATTAGAAGAATGCGCTAACGCTTCTCACTCGCGCATGTGCGGGCGTATAAGACGATAAGGTCACCCATACAATACGAGCATCAGTGAGTATACTGTGTACTATATACTATATATATATATATTTTTTTATTTTATTTTTTATGGATACTGACACGGTTGGCTACATCACCTACAACGTCCGTGATGTCAGCCCATAACACCGGGTGAACTAGGTGCCATGTCAGTGCTTCCCCCTTTGATCGTGCCGGCTACACTGAACTGGTCGGAAAACACAAACTATTTACATAGCCTTTTTAACCGACGTTTCATTCAGTGCGGTGGTACCAACCCGGGCGGGTTAAACCCTACCACCAAGTAATATTAGGAGGGAAGGGACCTACAGTTTTACGAGGAATCCGAACCTCGGTCAGCCTCCAACGGTCAGCCGTCACCTATCCAAGTACTGACCGCACCCAGCGTTGCTTAACATTCAATAGCATAGAGAAATAGCTCAATGTTCAATAGCGACAGTTGACTGTCTGCACCACTGAGCTATCGAGGCCGACAATATATATACATATATATACTAACTTATACTAACAATTTCCATGTTATAAAATATCTATTAACATTTATAAAATGCAATGACGTAAGACTGTAATTATATATATGTATAATGGTTTATTTGTTTACATTCATCTTCTTATTTACAACTAAGTATGTGTCTTCCAGAATTTGTGCATGCAAACTAGTAACTTCAAATGTTTCGTGGGCTGGGCACGTCAGCCGAAGAGACGACGACCGTTGGAGTACCAGTGTCCTACACTGGCGGCCGTGGACAGGAAAACGGAGTGTGGGAAGACCACCCGCCAGGTGGGACGACGACGATCAAGCACGTCGGCGGAAAGCAGTGGTTCCGTACCGCTGACGGCCGGGAGGACTGGAGGAAAATTGGAGAGGCGTATGTCCAGCAGTAGACGCATACACGCTGACTGACAGACCCGTCATTGATCGATTGATGATTCGTGATTCCGCGAGGATTAATCCTACGAACCAAATCATAGATAAATAAAGCCACTTAATCGGATTGGCTACATTTACCTACCTATATGTAGTCTACTATGATCGCGTATACAGATTCCACTAAGATTAATTAATTTAATGAACCCATATTCTGCTATTAATAATCGCTATCTACGTTACATTTCAAGCGAGTCGCCTTTAGGCCTTGGCTTGCAAAAGACGAAGGTTCTAACGCGTCACTCCGGGTACACCAGATTCTATCTTATTTCGATTTTAACAGTTGCTGCATGGTTCGGGTTCTACATGGTGTGTCTCCACTTTTTACCGTGACTGTACTTATCGAATGACCCCGTCCGTACATACTGCTGCGCGACCGCCACACCGCACACAAACGGCATCGCAGTTTTGTCCCCTATCGCCCCCCCCCCCCCCCCCCCCCCTCCCTCCCCCAACTTCACATTTCCCTCCCGCCTGCGCACACACCCAGTCTGCGCTCCGGCAACAGGTCACCCCGCTTGGGGGTGAGGGGTGAGGGGTAGGGGACAGCCGCGGCCCGTGACGTCTCGGCGCAACATGTGCTGAAAGGCGAAAACTGAAATGGTGCCTCCAATGCTTTAGAGGGAGTGATTCTATCGCTATATTTGTCGCTCTAAAAGTATTGCAAACTAGGTTCCGCGCCATCTGTTTCGTATCAGGGCATTACTCGTCAGCCTCGATAGCTCAGTGGTGCAGACAGTCGACTGTTGCTATTGATTGTTAAGTAACGCTGGGCGCGGTCAGTACTTTGATGGGTGATCGCTCGACCGTTGGAATGGCTGACCGTGGTTCGGATTCCACATAAAACTGTAGGTCCCTTCCCTTCTTACCTTACTAGGTGGTACATGGTACATGGGTGACTGTGCCGAGGGATCGATGGAGCAGTCGACAGAGCCAAAACACTTCTCGCGAAACCACGCTCAGAGAGGCGCCATGCCAGCAGATATGCGGACTGTTTCTATTCTGTCTAAACTGTTAATACGACGTTCGAAGACTAATGTTTAAATTTCGCGTACACCGAACGTCGTGCAGAGTTCTACAAACATCAAATTTTCTGTAGATTTTTAATTATTATAATTTTTTCAATACTATGATTGTCTTTGGATTCATTCTCTCTCTTCAAGATGCATCGTCATATTCGGTCTGAATTTTCTCAAAGAAAAAAAAACCGACCCCATCGATCTGTGCGAGCGGAATCCGCTATCTTTTTTCCTCCATGGGGTTTTCTTATCGCATCTCCACCATTAAATTACTCTTTTGTACTGTTGTGTGTTCAACCTTAAAACATTAATTATTATTTTTGGAATTATGTGCCTGCGCGCGAGTCTGTTTCACTGGAATCTGTTGAGCAGATTCCAAGTGTGACCGACAATCCCTTTTTCGCAATTTTGGAACTTAAAGGCATTATCATAACAAAACATTATGATTTGTGAAGTTTGTTTGTCAGTTCTTCTTCGAATTGAATTAGAACTGGCGGAATTTTCGACACGTCCAAGCGTAAGTTCCCTACCTACCTATGGATGAAATTATACAATAAACAATATCTCCAAAAACGCATACATTACAATTCATAACCCACGCTTCCTCTAACGCTTTCAATTGCGTTGTTCAGTCATGCTTCGTGGCTCAGGTAATATATGAGGTCAGTGTTTGCAAGAGGCCAATACATCGATCGCGCCCCAACTTTTGTACACGTCCGCTCGTTCAGAGAGCCGCCGTCGACCTCCAGGGGTAAGTGTTTCATTCAACTTCTGTATAATCTACATATCGCTGCAGAGTTCGATACCCACGTCTGAATGTTGCATAATCATAGTAATTACCTTTGTTATGTTGTGTGGATCAGACATAGCCAGTTTCACTTCCCAGCAAATGTCAATCTTGTGTGGCTATCTGAGAATCTAGTGTGACGCGTATGCGGCTACCTGAGAATTTTGTATGGCGCGTGTGCGGCTGTCTGAGAATCTAGTACGGTGCGTGTGCATCTATCTGAGAATCTAGTGTGGCGCGTCTGCGGCTATCTGAGAATCTAGTGAGGCGCGTCTGCGGCTATCTGAGAATCTTGTGTGGCGCGTCTGCGGCTATCTGAGAATCTTGTGTGGTGCGTCTGCGGATATCTGAGAATCTTGTGTGGCGCGTCTGCGGCTATCTGAGAATCTTGTGTGGCGCCTATGCGTCTATCTGAGAATCTTGTGTGGCGCGTCTGCGACTATCTCAGAATCTTGTGAATTTTGTCAGCCTCGGTAGATCATAGGTGCGATCGATTCACCCCTGCACGTGACCTTAAGCACACTCGACCGTTGAAGCTGTCTGTGATTCGGATTCCATGTAAATCTGTAGGTAGCTTACCTTTTCATCTTACTAGTAGGGCTTAACAAGCCCTGCAGCGGGAGCACAAATGCGTCGATAAGCCTATATCGATCGATAAACATCTATTCGTCTTCTTCTATTCTACTTCGTCGAACGAAGCAAATAGATGTTTATCGATCGATATAGGCTTATCGACGCATTTGTGCTCCCGCTGCTGGTTGATACCACCGCACTGAATGAAAGGTAAATAGTTCGCGTTTTCCGTCCAGCTCGGCGTACCCGGCACGACCCTTTCCTTCCTTCCCTTCGGAAGCGCTGACACGGCGCCTAGTTAATGACGGTGCTATGGGCTAACAACATGGGTGTTGTAGATAATGTAGCCAACCATGACAGTTTCCATAAAAAAATTATAGCACTATATTATAGCACTAATACCTTCGAAGAAAAACTATTTAAAGATCATAGAAAGATCAGGTATCGTTCAGAGAAATACAATTTAACGTGAAGAACATGAGTGCCCCAGAACACGTCATGTCTTTGTCAATAAGAAATGTTAACAACATAGTAGATATACGACTATGAAAGAGAATGTTCCACGGACATTGGCAATTTTTCTTAGTCATTCGAAATCATCAGCATTCGTTAGAAAATTTTGAACAACATTGGTAAATCTTTGATCATACATAAGGAAAATCGTCCCGGCGATCGATTTGTTCTTGAAACTGTTAAGAAAAAATCTCTCCTCGCGAAACCCCGCTCACAGAGATGCTATACCAGCAGACTTGCGGACCTGTTAGTCTAGCCTGTTAATACGCTGACGCTACAGTATTGACATATCCATTATACTGCTGAAGGAAAACACAGTACGGAAACCGGTTGACTACAATAAATTGTCACCTGAAAGTTCGCCTTCTACACCGCAGACAGTAACCACACATCGGTGTCGTGCTGACGGCGCTTGGGTTAAATAACCATTAGGATATTAAACGCAGCTTCATTTCGAATAGACGTATTTTTCCGTTCTATTAAATTTATGATAAGCTTAACGCTACCCTAAATCTCCTTGACGGAGGTCCCGCGCGGCGCCGGAGCCTCCAGACAATTCAATATTCATGTTGACTCGATTTACTTTGCTTACCTTAGTTCCATCCGAGTACGACGACACCGTCCACGGGGAGTATAATATTTTACTGTTTTATCGCTAGAAGAGAAATATGAATAGTTTGTTTTGCATAATATAGAAACTGCAGGATTTCGTCTTGTCTTGCACCCAAGGTGTGCAATTTTTTTCAATAAATACGTATTCAAATTAAAGCCATGGCAATAAATTTCATTTCATTCAAATTAATGAATGTACTAATATTGTTTTTATTATTTTTTTATTTCTTTGTAAATACTTATCACCCGGATGTCGGCATACATGACATCGGAAAAGTGAACTCCGATAATTTTGGATAAAAATTACGTGCTCTCAAACTGCCGATTTCATATTTTCCTAAAAATATATATATATATATATTTATTTATTGAGAATGGGACCTCGTCTAGTTCATCTAGCATGTATTGAAATGTATTCAAATACATATGTAGGTAGGATCTAGCCAGTTATTTCTTCACAACTTATTCCACTCGAGCCTCAGGCTAGGCCCTCAGAAATCCGTAAAGTTTTCCGTCCCCTTATGTATGAATTACGAAGCCGTTGCTCTTTACTCGCCATCAAATATTTACCCTCCCTCAAAAGTGTTCACTTCTCTAATTTCGTAAAAGCTAAATCGAGAATCTAGTTCGATGTTTCGAGTTAAATTGTTAGAGTTAAAATATAATTGAGATTATATAGCCACTTTTACTTCGAGAAAAGGGCGGGCTAGTGCTTGGCCTTCAGTCAGAGATACTTGAGTTAATTTTCTAGATTTATTTTTTCTATTTTATTTCAATAAATTCAAAAACATGAATTTTTACAAAATTCTGCTAAACTGCTTGACAGTTTGTTGGCAAGATTTGCTCTTTAACTTTAAAATTTTACATCTACGCTTACATTTAATATTCGTGGATATACTATCTATTCTATGTAACATGTTACGTATCTAAAATATATAGCCCATTTATATTGTTATTTTGTCTGTTTATTTATATATGTATATCTCTATAGTCCGTGATTTCCGACCAGTTAATTGTAGAGTGTTTTTATGTAAACCAACATGAGTGGCTGTGCCGAGGGACCAATGATTTAGTCGACAGAGTCAAAAACACCTCTCCTCGCGAAACCACGATCAGAGAGGCGCCATGTCAGCAAAGCTTGCAAAACCAAAAGCAAGCACGGACATGTGTGACACTTTGTTCCTGTTCAAACTATATCAGTTCAGTCTGGACACGTCAAATATATTTTTTTCGGCCATTCTATTAGCACGACTAGTAAGAACGGACAAGAAAACTCTCCGCCATGTGTAATGGGCTGATATTTTGGGCGTTGCAGGAAATTTATTACAAATTATTACATAGCCAACTACGTCTGGTTTTATAAAATGAGCAAATGGCACTACGGACGGAATAACAATGTAATTTTAATCGATAGGTCGAATTCGATTCTACATTTTGGTCTTACTGAATTGTACCACAGTTCAGGCTCGGTGGTCCAGTGATTACATTTCAGGACAGGGCTTTTAGCGAGGACCACGAACTTGGATGACCTAGTTCTGGCTTATCTGCGTGTTGATTCGTTTTAAATTACCCTAAACGTTCAGGATAATTCAGTGCAATTATTTTCTGGCGTTACAGCTGAAAGAGGCCGATCATCTTAATAGAAAAACAGAGTAACCGAGTTAATTTATTTAAGACTAGCTTTTGCCCGCGAATTTGTCCGCGTGGATAACTGAACATGACAAATTATTATTTCAGAACCACATTCAATTTGGGCCAATTTACATTATATCTTTATAAATTATAGCCTATATGTTATTCTGATGTATAAGATATAGTACTGTAAAGTCTCATCAAAATCCGTTCAGTGGTTTTTGCGTGAAAGAGGAACAAAGATCCATACATCCATCCATACATCCATACATCCATACATCCATACATCCATCCATCCTCACAAACTATCGCGTTTATAATATTAGTAGGATGACATTGTGGAATTCTTAACCTATACATAAGAAAATAATTTACGGAAATCGGTTATATAGTTTATGTTTAGACGTATTTAGGTAATGTATACGCGTGGCCGAGTTCTTCCAGGTACCCAAATCATGTGTCGAAAGTTATGTATGTTGTATATATGTTATTTTTGCTTAATATGTGAAAAACGGTGCTGGGTCTTTGCATGTTTCATTTATTTTGTATTATTTTGTTGGTCTAGCTGTAAATTCCCATTGGTTTATCCAACTTCGAAAAATTCAATTAAATAAAATAGAAGCTAGCTTCTATAGGTTTTTAAATTACTTTCAAATGTAATACAATAATTGCTAAATAGAAAAAAAAAATTGAATCCTTTAGAGAATTGATCTAACCAAAAACATATATTTTCTTTACTCGATTGCTTTCCGCTAACACATTGACCAAATAAAAAAAAAAACAATCCAAAAACTCTCGAATGAACTGCACGTCCGAAATGCATAAGTAAACAAAATAGAGCATAACACGAACATAACTTTACATCTAGGACACGCAAAATGAATTGAAAAGAGTTTTCACGTCGCTGTGGCTTACAAGTATTGAGTTTGATGGCGGTCGGGGGGTTCGGTTCGGATGAGGACGGACGGTTACAGTGGCGCCGTGACCAGGATAACAAATTGCTCTTAGGCATAGATACTGTATTACGGAACGGAGTCCATGAAACTGTCTGCCAAATATTGAAGTTACAAAAATAAATTAGTAACTTTTAATATTTCAATATTCCTTTATATTTAAGGACGATAACATTAATACGTAAATAATTTCAAATATTTTTGGACATTGACTGTTGAGAACGCAGTAATGTCGCACTGATCTTAATTTAAAGGTTTGTGTACTTGCTTTCATCTTTAATTTTAAAAGTTTGAGAATAGGTAGCAGATCCCGGCGATTATGAAAATATTCACTTAATTTTTATGATACATATACATACATTGTAGGAAATTATTTTTTTTTTTCGCGAGGTTTGAAAAGTTCTTCAGTATGCTGGTTTTTGTTTTAAATAAAACAGCATAGTTAATTGTGTTTAATGTTCAATGCCAAAATTTATTTATTGACTGTTAGATAGCCGACATGACCTAAGGGTGGCACTGACGTGACACCTAGTTCCCCAAGGTGTTATGGGCTCACATCACGATGTTTTTGTTAGGTGATGTAGTCAACCGTGTCGGTTTCCATAAAAAAAGAATAAAAAAAGTGGTGATTGACATGTATGTTAATGTCCGATTTAAAAGTAAACAATGATTGGTTGCAAAATGTTAATCAAAACCACTTCATTAGGACATCTACAAAGGAAGTTTCCACAGCAGGTCGAGGCTTCGATAATAATCACCCAGTCTACTAGATTCATTCACTACGTCCTCACATTTCCAACAAACCTCTTCATATACCAACAATAAAGGGATGGAGAGATCTACCAGTCACAACGCTGCTCTCTGATAGATCCATTAGTTAAACACAACCGCCATTGTCTCAGCTACGACACATAAACAAAGGGACGCAATGTCTTAACGACTAAACCTTACAACCAGATATGTCATTTCACGTTCAGACAATAAGGCTCAATTTCCTTTGTCCAGATCTACTTAGAATAATTCAATTTAATTTAGAAATCAGTTGCAATGACATACAGTTGAAAATAGCTTAGAACGCGAGAGTCACTTGTTATTGTAAGGTATAGAAATAATAAGAGTTTCAATAGACTCTCTCTCTGGTGCTCCGATTAAAATGTTCTTTTGTCTTCACGTGTGCTGCTGAGTGAAGGGTGGAGAGTGCTCGCCTCTAACTTCACCAGACTGAAGTTAGCTGCGCAACTGTATGCGCAACTCCTTTCGCAGCTCGGAACTAAATCTCGTTTACTTACTTCGTGCTCGAATCAGTGGGTTCGAAGTTCGAACCCATCGTCGCCGTGCACCTCACTTGGAATTTAGTAAGTGAATTTCCGTCATCGACGAGTTGCTCCATGAATATGGACGTTGGAGACCGGTTCTATCAAGCTCTGTTTAGCCGGTACGAACAATGTTTAGGTTATATAGTGAAATATTCCATATACTTACCAGGTGATCAGGTGTAGTCAACCATGACAGGTGTGAGATTAGACATGTATTTGTATGCGTCGCACTGCTACAATTAAACACACACACATACATACCACACGCTGTATCCCGACAATCGGGGTAAACCGAGTAATCGTCGTTGTGGCGCAAGAACTCGTGTAAATTACAGCACAACGCCGATCACCACGTTTAGCAAAGTATCCGGACAAGATAATTATCAAGCAGCAAGTAAGGCACGAAGACCCAGCTGCTGCACGACTATGTGGAATAATCGTGCCAAGTTGAGAGATGGCTGGCCTGTCGCCGTTTAGCAAGTCATCTTTTTTTATGTAATCCGGAATAAGTGGCTGAGTCGGAGGGGCCAAAGCACATGCTCCGATCAGCCAATATCGCCTCCAAGAAGGTAGGTGCCATACCGAAGACATCCCTGGATTGCTGGCTATACTGGACTAGAGGAGAACACAATCGAGGCTACTATGTAACCATCTTACATCCAGTACGGTGGTAACAACCCAGTCGGCTACAATTTGAGCCTACCACCTAGTAAGGGGCAAGGAAAGAGACCTATAGTTTTACATCGGTTCCGAACGGCGAAGCAGCAGGTGCAGGTATGAACGTAAATTTTTTCGTCAGAAAGAACTCATTAGTACACGCCGACCGGATTCGAACTTGGGACCACTCAGACACCCGGCGCTTAAAATTATCTTATCTACTTAGTAGCCTTTTACGACATGCACGTAGAGAGAGATGCAGTTGGGCCATTTTTAAGTACTGGCCCCACACGGTACGCAGTACGCAGTGGGGCTATTCTTTTTTAAGTATCAGCCCCACACGGTACAATTTTTGGTGCAAATAGGCTAACTTCAGGTCGCCAAAGTAATATGGCTACGCTTTGATCCGAATCTTGGCTCTAAAAGTGGATATACCTACACTTACGTGCATCTTGTAAAGAGAAGGGGCCTACCTACTACTTCCCTCACAAAGCCGAACTAACTTGAAGTGCCTGCCCTTAGAAAGGCTACAAAAGGATAAAAACAATGGGCTCTGTAAAAAAAACGGCCAAGCTCCATTCATCCAAAGGAGAACTATATTGGCCTCATCGAGCGCAAATCAACAAGGGCGTAACCAACTGCCATTGCTGCAGCTCGTTTGAAAATGGAACATATTTTTTTTTATATTTATTCGGTGCCAATAGTGAAGTCGACAGCGTCACCTAGCGAAACTACTTTCAGCGAGATGCCTTTTGTCACTTTTTGTGCAATAAAGTATATTTTCATTTTCATTTCATTTCATTTCATTTAATATATTTTATTACTTTTTAGTACGGCTCTTGAAAAAAACGGAGGTTGAACATATACATATCACACGCGCTAAATACCGACAATCGGGGTAAGCAGAGTAATCGGTGTTGTGCTGCAAGAACTCTGGTAAATTACAGCACAACACCGACCACCACGTTTCGCAAAGTATCCGAACAAGATTCAATCGATCAAGCAGCAAGTAAGCCACGAAGACCCACCTGCTGCATGACTCGGTGGAAGTACCGTGCCAAGGTGAGAGGTGGCGAGCCTGTCGCCCTTTAGCACACGGCATCTTGTCCTTTTCCCTTAGTCGCCTTTTACGACATGCATGGGGAGAGATGCAGTGGGGTTGTTCTTTTTAAGTACCGGCCCCACACGGTACTTAAGTACCGGCCCCACACGGTACTTTTAAGTACCGAACCCGAACCGAAACAGTGAACATTTATTAAATTGTACAATTTGTTGAGACATTTGCTTTGATAAAGCTACATTGGGCATGTTCGCATATTTGAAGCGAAGCTTTTTAAAACGCACGTATATGAGACGTAACTCAGAAAAAAGTGCGCTGTCCAGTGTCTTCTATGAGAGTGTTTTGAAGTCGAACCATTGTATGAGTTGGAAGGAATATCACATAGATGGCGCTATCGCAATCGAAATTAAATTAATAATTTGGATTTATACAAAGCGTCAGAAGCTTCGATTCTGTCGGTCGTGCCACGACACCTCACCTTTTTAGGGTACCGTTTCCGTCGTAAGGGTCCCTATTACTAAGCCTACGCCGTCTGTCTGTCCGTCTGTCCGAAGGCTGTATCTCTTGAACCGTAATAGGTAGCCCGTTGAAATTTTCCAGAATATGTGGTATTATGGCCGATATAACGACAAATAATAAAAATAAGAAAAAGTAAAAAAATCACGGGGTTCCCATAGAAGAAACTAAAAATACGCGCCATTTACCGAAAAGAGTATGAAGCATTTTAACTAATACATAGATGGCGTGAGTGACGCTGACCATGACATGGCGATACGGAACCCTCGGTGCGCGAGTTCGACTCGCACTTGCCCGGTTTTATTTTGGCTTTCTGACATCGAGGTTTCCATCGGGGATAAACAAAATCCAAATCCAAAGCTACAAACGTAACCTGACTAGATAATAAACGTCCTCGCAAAAATATTAAGTTGACCTTTGTAAAAAAGAAGTTCTGGAAACATCATTATTTTACTTTGATAAAAGATCAATGGAATAGAGAAAACAATACCTACCTGTAATATAAATATAAGTGAATAAAATTGATAGAAAATGGAAATTATATCTTTTTATTGTTTCTGGATAACTTTTTGAGGGTGTGTGGTGTAGTGTACCTGTATCTCTCTCTCTCTCTACTTTGACAGCCATCGACATTGGAATCACTAAAAAGCGGCCAAGTGCGTGTCGGGCCACGCGCAGTGTAGGGTTCCGTAGTTGCGGAACCCTATCAAAATAAATTATTTGATTATTTGAATAATTTTGTAGGGGAAATAAATGAATGTTAATTTGAAAAAGTTCTTCAACAGTGAATTGATGATGATTCAAAAGACCTATCCAACGACACCCCACACGATGGGGTAGATGTGAAAAAATAAATTCATCCCCACTTTAAGTGTAGGGGAGGTACCCTAAAAAAATTATTTCAACATTTTTATTTTACCACTTTGTCGGCGTTATTAATATGTATAACCATACCAACTTACAACTTTCTAGTACTAAGGGTCTCTGAGTTAAGCCGCGGACAGACAGACGGACGGACAGACGGACGGACATGGCGAAACTATAAGGGTTCCTTGTTGACTACGGAACCCTAAAAACCAGCCAAGTGGCAGTTGCAATTACGAACCACACATTTTTTTTTTTAAGAAAACACGTTCCTTTTATTTTTCACTTTGTAATTTTTTATAGTTTTTTGTTATATCCGCAAAAATAACACATATTCTGTGAAAATTTCAACAGGCTAGCTATTACGGTTCTAAAGATACAGTCATCGAACGGACCGACAGACGGACGGACAGACAGACAGATGTTGTAGGCTCAGTAATAGGCTTCCGTAAGGGGCACGGTAACCTAAAAATACTGCCTTGTAAACAACGAACAAAATTGCTACTTTTAAAAACAATTAAGCTCATAGTCAGCCAGGTGTATTAAATCTTCAGTGTAATAATCTCTCCAGACGTCAGACAAAGAGCTTCATGATTATAACCCAATTTTTTTAACTGCGCACTTCGAGCTGTCAAATTTGCACCCCCTCCTCGCCGACGCCAATCAATCAGTACGATCTGCACTCCGTACTGATTAGGCGTCGGTGGTGAGGTGAGTGAGTAAGCGGGGAAGGTGCAGTGCATTCATTCAGTGCTGAGAACCTAACGACTTTGACAGGTCGAAGTGCACAGTTAAAACAATTAGGTTATACCTTCTTTCTTGTTCTTGCAGCTCTAACTAAATCAGTTGTAATCTAAATCATGAAGATTTTTTTGGGCGGGGTTTCAATTTTTCCTGACCCGAGGGTCGACCCGCCACCCCGCAAAAGAGGCCCAAGATGTAGGTTAGGTTAGGTAGACCTCGGACCGAACAACCGACCAGTTAGTCGACCGGTTGCCGAACCCGAGCCGGCCGAAGCGACGACTTTAGCGAGCGAGCTCCTTAAAATACTGTCAACAATTTATTTCGATAGTGAGATACAGCGCGCACTAAAATAAACGGGAGCGGCGGCGCTCCGTTGAATTTGATTTGATTTAAGTTTTGTCCTAAAAGAATTGCTTTTGTGATATTTTCTATTTTTATTGTAAAGGTTAATTTGTATTTTTATTTAATTACTTATATTATTATTTTATTTTTATTTATATTATTTATATTCTAAAGATATTTTATGTGATTTCATATTATGTGATATTACTAAAAAGAGTGAAATAAAAAAAGTTTTATAAAAAACATTGAACCGACTTCAATCAAACCCTAAAAAGTATTACATAATATTTTGATCTTGAGTAGAAGGCGGTACAAAAGCACACCTGAAAATTTATAGATGGACCCTTTTGTGCTGTTGTACCGCCTTCTACACAAGATCAAAATTATGATACATTTTAGGGTTTGAAGTCGGATCAATGTTTTTTTAAACCAGTTTTTTTAATAACTGAATTTTGGAAGTATAGAAGCACGCTTTATACTACTAAACTACCGACAAAGCTACTGGGATTTCAGATTCACTACCTTGCTTTGCATACATTTACTTGCATCTTACTCTCGCTTGTGCCTCTGCTTAGTTTTATGCAAAGTGCATTTTCTTGTTTGACTGCCTCGGCCGGTAGTGCTCGTAGCGAGATGGAATGTAATCATAAAGAATTCTTATTCGTCTAGAAAATATACATTCACGACCGAGTGTAAAAATGCAAGTACACACCGGTAGAGCCTTTCAGAGGCTTTAGAGCAGTGGTTCCCAAAGATGTCTGGATCACGACCCATCTAAAAAAAATCTAAATTCGGGATGCACCCTCTATCTTACATGAAAAAAAATCGAGGGAGTCTGCATGTAAACATGCAGCCGTCAAACTTAGTTCGTGAATTTGATGTTTGCGTAGTGTGAAAAAAAAAAAAAATTTCGTAACAAAAATTTTAAACTTTGGGAGCCCCTAATTATGTATTGTATGAACCTAGGCTTCGTACAAGGTTTTGTTTGAAGTATCGAATAAAGTTAAAACCTTTGTATGTTCGTTAGAGTTTGTCTCGATTATGCAGCGTTAACGACTAAAGCGCGAGAGGTGTTTAAAGTTTGGGTGTTTTAGAATTTTTCAAAACATGCCAACTTGAAGGGCTGATGTGGGCCAGAAGGGATGGAATGACAAAATAAAATATATTACGTATTTGAAGTCGTCAAGATGGATCTTTCTTTCATCCTACATAATTAGAATTGTTGTACGTAGTCTAGTTGCTCAGTACTAAGCGTCGCAAAGTACAAAAAGGTCTTAATTTTTTTTAGTCGCACCCCCTTACCCGAGCCCAAAGACGTTTCATCAAATTCACGTCAAAAAAAACAGCCTTATATTGCTGCTGCAGTATTTTCTCGTTAAATATTGTAACTATGTGGAGGACTATTGGATTAAGAAAAAAAATAAAAACAGTTTTGATTGACATTTTTAATTACTCGCTTACGTCCCGTCGTCCGACGACGCGTTGCGTTGCGACGGTGTCGTCCTATCAGTTTCAGGGGCCACCCAATATCCACTCGCGACCCACCAGTGTGTCGCGACCCATACTTTGGGAACTGCTGCAGCAGAGGCTTTGTGTGTGCCCCTTTGAAATATTATATAGGTATTATCAACCTCGATAGCTCTTTGGTGCGATTTATCGACGTCCGCTCGTGAAATTATGCACACCTGAACGCGGGGCAGATCTCGGATGTGTGACCGTTCGACCTTTGCGACTGGCCGTGGGTCGGATTGTATGTAAAACTTTTTTTTTATATGGAAACTGACACGGTTGGCTACATCACCTACAACATCCGTGATGTCAGCCCATAACACCGGGTGAACTTGTAAATATAAAAACGTAGATATCTTTACTTATTAAGAGCATCGTGTACTGCGAACCGTTTTCAAATTTCGAATTTGCTTCATCGTATTGCTGCCGCTGTGGGCCGCGCCGCTGCCCACGCACCTGAAAAGGACAACTGCAGCTCAGAATCAAAATGCCTACAATATATTTGTGAATCATCCATCATTCAGGCGAAGTCTTTATTCATGTCTTTATTCTTCCTCAATTTAAGTGGTATATATTTTTTTGCTATTAACAAAAGCCTACTGGATGTCCCTATGTCTTAATTAAAATTGTTTTTTATAGATTTCCGTATAAAAAAATAAGAAAGTTAAGCCTAAAATTGCTATACATATCTTCACATTTTTATAATCAAATATATTTAATTTAAAATGAAATAACGAAAAAAGGACAACATGGGGTCACACCTGGAGGAGGGTTATTACGTATTGTATTGGTTATAGGTTTATATTTTATTTTGTAATTAGCCTAATTTGTTAATTTACTTATTTTTAGGTCTAGATTTAATTATTGTGATTGTTAGATTGAATAAATAAATTGAAATTGACATAGGGACATAGATATTGATAAAAAAAATATATTGATAATATCTTTTACACACAAAATTTTAAAATGGTAGTGCAAAATTCTGGTGTTTGAGGAAAGTGGACTTCCCGGCTCTCATAAGTCATACATAACTTACATACTTACGGCCGAATCGATACCAGGAGCGCACCGCACTTATTGAAAGGTGGGGCGAAGCGGGTATGTACATTACGTGGGGGTTTCCTTCAATCATCGTGCCTTCAGTTCAGCGTAGCAGACGCGACCAAAGCAAAGGACTGACATGGCACCTAGTTTTTTTTTAAATTTATGGAGCTTTACGTTCCTTAGTAATCAGCTCGGACAGCGCTTGTGACATTAAAAACACCGGCCAAGTGCGAGTCGGACTCGCGCACCGAGGTAAAAACATACATTGAAAAAAAAAATACACATTTATTGTATGGGAACCTCCCTTAATTTTTTAGTTTTTATATTTTTAATTATTTGTTGTTATATCCGCCATAATAACACATATTCTGTGAAAAATTCAACCGGCTGTCTATTACGGTTCGTTGCACGCCAACATGAGCGGCCAAAGCATGTCAACTAGGGACGTTTGGCTGTCCATGGTGGAGTGCTGGCCCCTACACTTATGTACGGGAGTGAAAGTTGCGCATGGCAGACGAAGCATGAACGCAGGATTAATGCTGTGGAAATGCGCGCGTTGAGGAGTATGTGTGGAGTTACAATGAAAGATAGATTGAGAAATAGTGTAGTGCGCGAGCGTTGTGGGTTGAAAGAAGATAAAGTGACAAGGATTAAGAAAGGGATGCTTCGGTGGTTCGGTCATGTTGGAAGAATGGATGATAGGAGACTAACGAAAGAAATTTATGAAGCAAATGTGAGTGGAAGAGTCGGGAAGGGTCGCCCTAGACGCACGTACCTGGACCATATCGGGCAAGTGCTCAAAAAGGGGCAAGTGCTTAGTACCCGTAACCGACGAGCATGCATGAAGAACATTATGTTGGAGTGGAAGAGGCGGCAGAGGTTTGTCAGGATCGTGGCACGTGGAGATCCGTTGTCTCTGCCTAACCTACCGGGAAACCGGCGTCACTATGTATGTGATTTATTTATCTACCAATTCGTAAAAAATACTTTCTCCCTCCAAAGTTATATTGCGTAAGGACCTAAGGACAGGCTAAATAATGAGATTATAAGATTAAAATAAAAATTGTAGGCTCCTTAGACTTCTGGGATTAAACGTCATTACAAATAACACAGATTCGGATAATATAAAGTGGAAACGAGAAGAAATGTTCTCCTACTTTTAGAATTACGCGCTTTCATTCGAACATAGATTTGGGTATCGAAGTTAAGTGGGATTTACATTGTATCACTTTTGATATAAATCCAAAGTAAATGACGTAGAGTGAAATCGTCCAGTGCTTCAGCGTACGGAACCGGTGTAAAACTGTAGGTCCCTTTCCTTGCACCTTACTAGGAGGTAGGCTCAAATTGTAGCCGATTGGGTTGGTACCACCGTACTGGATATAAGATGGCCGCATAGCAGCCTCGGTTGTGTTTTTTTTTTATGGAAACTGACACGGTTGGCTACATCACCTACAACGTCCGTGATGTCAGCCCATAACACCGGGTGAACTAGGTGCCATGTCAGTGCTTCCCCCTTTGATCGTGCCGGCTACACTGAACTGGTCGGAAAACACAAACTATTTACATAGCCGTTTAGACCGACGTTTCATTCAGTGCGGTGGTACCAACCCGGGCGGGTTAAACCCTACCACCAAGTAAGATTAGGAGGGAAGGGACCTACAGTTTTTCGAGGAACCTCGGTCAGCCTCCAACGGTCAGCGGTCACCCATCCAAGTACTGACCGCACCCAGCGTTGCTTAACATTCAATAGCGACATTTGACTGTCCTGTCACACCACTGAGTTATCGAGGCTGACAAGTGTTCTCCTCTAGTCCAGTATAGTCAGCAATCCAGGGAGGTCTCCGGTATGGCACCTACCTTCTCGGAGGTGATATTGGCTTGTCAGAGCATGTGCTTTGGCCCCTCGGACTCAGCCACCCAAACCGGATTACATAAAAAAACATAGCAGCCTCGGTTGTGTTCTCCTCTATTCCAGTACAGCCAGGAATCCAGGGAAGTCTCCGGTATGGCACCTACCTTCTCGGAGGTGATATTGGCTCGTCGGAGCATTTGCTTTGGCTCCTCTGACTGAGCCACGCATACCGGATTACATAAAACAATCCTTGTTTACATATTTTCATCCAATTCACCTTTCACGACAGAAATTCGACTGTCGGGTGTGAACTAAATTGTGAATGGGACTGAAATTAATGGAGGACTGACTGTTAAGGGGAGGGATGTGTCTGTCTGTTTGTCTATGTGTGTCTGTCTGTGGCATCGTAGCTCCCAAACGGATGGGCCGATTCGGATGCGGTTCTTTTTATTAGAAAGCTGGTTTAACCGGGACGGTTCTTAGATCAATTAAAGGCGTCGTGGGACCGCTAAGTAAAAAAATTAAACTCGGCTCCCCGACGCCGTTAAAGGGATCCTAATTGCTGAGCGGAAATTATTTTTTTCTTTTTAAGAGTTTTTGATGTGTCGGGGATTTTTTTTATTCTGTAATTTAACTTTTTTTTAGTGAAATGTATTTCACACATATCACTTTGGATGATACCTCCAAGGTGAACATTCAATCAAAGTGATAAATGTAAATGGGCCTTTACATCCATCCCCTTTCTAAAAACCATAGAGCCAAGGCAAAACATATCTTAAGGTTGATAACTGAAAGTATAAAATGAAATGCAATTTGAATCCTGTGTATTAATTGTAAAATAAGGTACCTTAATGCTATGTTAATAAAGTCGAATGTTTATTACCTACTTCGTAGGGTTTTGGATTTCTTAGGTGTAAAGGTAATTCAAGTTTGGAAACTGGGACACACTCCTTATACCGTTTTATCGAAAAGGGGACGCCCGTACATGAGTTGTGTAAATAAAAAAGTTGCCCAGTAATGCCTACGAGTGAGCGCTGGAAGGAACAAACTTGTGCAGAATACAATAGGATCTTTGAGTTTTGCTTTGACTCGTGGGAAGGAATAGAATAGAATAGAATAGAATAGAATGGAATGGAATGGAACGGAGCGGAACGGAACGGAACGGAACGGAACGGAACGGAACGGAGCGGAGCGGAGCGGACCGGAACGGAACGGAACGGAACGGAATGGAACAGAAAAGAACAGAACAGAACAGAACAGAACAGAACAGAATAGAATAGAATTAACCTATTATGCAATACATAAAATGGAATCACCATAAACATACATACACATAATACATACTATACTGTACTAATCCACAACTGAATAAAAATTATGTAAAATTAGTTATGATAGAATTTCTTCAATTACTTACTTTTTAAAATAATTTAATGTTTGGGAGTGACGGACGTAGAAGGACTTGGAGAAGAGCTTAAATACGTTAAAAAAATTGAATCTAATAAGAAATGGTTCGTCAAAATATTGATTTTATAGTTACTGCCATCCTACTTGTACTAATTTAATTATAGAGAGTAGAAAAAATTGAGTGGAGGAGTCGAATAACCTAAACTATATAAACTATAGGTTCCTTCCCTTAGCTTTTAGGCGGCAGGTAGTGAAAAACTCGGCAGCTTTGGTACTGCGCTGAATGAAGTTCGTAATAACGGCGGTTCTTGTTAGTTAAAAACAAAAAGTTTGTGTTTTTCATTCAACTCTGTGTAGCGGAGAAGAACTGGATGTTTCGGCAGGAATTCGCTGACAATCTACGCAGTGAAAAAGTTAACCTAACCATATCTTGCAACATAAACCAAATTGAATATTTTTATATTGTTCAATAAATGAGATTACGCTGTGCTAGACAGAAATGATCAACGCCTATTTAAATGTGTGAGCAGTAAGACAAACGTTACTTCAACTAGCGCGATGTGCAATGCGCTTAGGAAAAGCTGCCAAATAAAAACTACCATTGCACGTAGAAGCAACTTTAATAACTTTATCACAAAGGTAATGCTAAAATCACGGCTTTCTTCTCTATCCCTTAGGGACTCTGGGCCCTAAGGGTTAGAGAAGATGAGTGCTATGGGGCTGATATTAACAAATTATTGTTAAAAGCCCTAAAACAAAAAAACTAATATGTATTTTTCCTCTTTGGTTTCAGATCGGTGTTCCATCATAAACCTCACCCTCGTGTCATCCCCCAGGCCAAGCCTCTACTCAAGCGAAATGGAATCAGTGTTCCCCAGCCGCCGTCCAATCCTCAGTGCACCAGTGTGATAAGTGTTCCCAAACACAACTCCAACTCCTTAAACCCCAATGGCTGCGTGAGTGTCAAAAATTTGCGGGTACAGTCCCCAATTGTGCCCGCGCCAGCGACAATGTGAGTGCAAGTGCCAAGTTTAACAGGTGCCAATGTAGTGTAGCACACGATGGGCTGCACGCCGAGTCTTCTCCTGGACCACAAGAATCGGCACAGAGACAGCACCAGTTCACAGGAGGTGGCGCTGAACAGCGGGAAGGTGGCTCCCACTCCGGTTGCTCAGAACAAGACCCTGGCGACCGTTCAGGCGGCCAGGGCTCCGAGAGCCTCGCTGGAGTCCGACGGCTTCAGCATACAGCTGTCCAATAAGAAGGACAGCTATGTCTCGCAGATGGGGAACAACTTCTCGACGCAGCTACACATAAAGAGGATATCTGGTGAGTTCACTTATGTAACGCTGAAAAGGAACAGGTATGGGTTTGGAGTTTCTCACAGTAAAACAGTTACGTTTTCCCATTCATATGAAGGACATCAGCCGGCCAGGGCTGGCTCTCGCGGAGTTTCCCTAACTATGTTTTTCCTACACCGGAACAGCTACAGGCTTCACTTCTTTGACTTCGGTTACTGATTTTAGCAAAATTAATCGATATGTAGTATTAACTAGGTAGCCAAAAATATTATGTCAGTTTTGTAATCTCTTGGTAAAATCCTAATTATTGTCCTCAACGAGGACGTGATAGGAGGAACTGCTTCCAATTTGGCATTGTATACGTGACGGTACGATGTTTTATATTTTTATATAGTACCTAATATGAACGACTGACAGGGTAGTCTAAGGAAATGCAGGGGACCTTGGGTAAAACTGAGTTTGGGGCCATTTTAGAAAGTAAAAAAAAGCGAACGAAAACATCAGTACTTATGTACTTTTATTTAATAATTTATAATAAATAAGCAAGTTAGCATAATGAATTGCTGAAGTTTGAGATATCAGGGAAATCTTCAGCAGATTACAATTTTGCAAATTTATCTCCAGTTCTTAGTAAAATATACAAAAAATGTAGAGTCTTCTTTTTCTGGGTAAGGGCCGACGTTGGAACTTTCGGGCCCTGATAGAGCCGGGGGACCGTGGGCTGATGCCCCTTGTGCCCTTATAGAAAATACTCCCCTGGTTACTGATCTTGAGGCTGGAGACTCAGGTATAGCCCATTTCACCCCCGAGGAGACCAGATCGGTTGGAAAGCATATACCTTACAAGTGTTTCAAGGGAAACGTTCTTTATGTAATCCGGTATGGGTGGCTGAGTTAAAGGGGCCAGAGCACATGGTCCGACCAGCAAATATCGCTTCCGAGAAGGTAGGTCCCATACCAGAGACTTCTTTGGATTGCTGGCTGTACTGGACTAGAGGATAACACAGCCAAGGCGGCATCTTTTTTTTTATGGAAACTGAAGAATAAACGAAAAAGAAGAAGAAGAATATACGAGAATTGTAGAACAATATTGCATTGTATATATTTACTGGATTCTAATAAAAATATGGGCACAAGGCAACACTGAATTCCTCTACGCCTTTCATACCAGAATACCTTTGGGGTTAGATAACTGCTGGGTGACTAGTGGAAAGAAATATTTATGAGGTACAGTAATATAAAACATAAAATCAGCTAAAATATTAATAACACGTGTGCAAAAGCTAGTATCTTATATATTTACTAGCTTTTGCCCGCGGCTTCGCTCGTGGTAGACTCGGTTTAATAGCAAATTCGATCTAGAAGCAAATATGATAATACACGATCGCTTCTCTTAATTACTTATATTCTCTCTCTCTCTCTCTCTCTCTCTCTTCCGTCCATACTATACTCTCTTTAATAGTGCTCAGCCCTATGGCTATTAGAGTGATTGTAGGTATATAGCCTATAGTGAGCCCTCCCTTGTGAGCCTCAAGAACTACTCTTTCCACTGGTGCAAACCGCATCAAAATCTGTTTAGTGGTTCCGAATTTGACCTTATTATTGTTATATATTGTTATACATACATACAGACAGACATTCCCCTTTATAAGAAGTAGAGATAGAGATAGAGATAGCGATAGAGATAGAGATAGAGATAGAGATAGAGATAGAGATAGAGATAGAGATAGAGATAGAGATAGAGATAGAGATAGAGATAGAGATAGATATACAGATAGAGATAGAGATAGAGATAGAGATAGAGATAGAGATAGAGATAGAGATAGAGATAGAGATAGAGATAGAGATAGAGATAGAGATAGAGATAGAGATAGAGATAGAGATAGAGATAGAGATAGAGATAGATATAGAGATAGAGATAGAGGTAGAGATAGAGATAGAGATAGAGATAGAGATAGAGATAGAGATAGAGATAGAGATAGAGATAGAGATAGAGATAGAGATAGAGATAGAGATAGAGATAGAGATAGAGATAGAGATAGAGATAGAGATAGAGATAGAGATAGAGATAGAGAAGAAATAATGAGAATAAAATAAATCCATGCACTTACCTTACAGAATCATGTACGTTGTTATGTCTAGCAGTTTCCTGTTTTTCGTCAATTAATGCAAAGGATACGGCAACCACAAGTGAATTTAGCAAAAGGGTCGGCGTCCATTTAATCTGGCGAAGCCAGAAGTCCTTAACGAGATTGCTGCTAAGCCAATCTGTGAATATTTCAACAGTCCAATGTTTATAAGATGTAGTGAGAGAAAGATATCCTGTCGTGTCCTGATCCTGACCTGTTTACAAAACCAGTGTGCTAAAATCAAATAAATCACATAGATATTGCGACCGCTCAAACCCTTCGAACTACCGACCTATAGCGATTACCTCCCTACTCTGCAAGGTGATGGAGCGTATTATCAACGCCCAGCTCATGGCGTACCTGGAGACAAATAACCTCATCAGCGATCGGCAATATGGCTTTCGGCCAAACCGATCCGCTGGTGATCTCCTAGCGTACGTCACTCACCTTTGGGGGGAATCGCTTGAAGGACATGGTGAATCCTTAGCAATTGGCCTCGATATTGCCAAGGCATTCGATAGGGTTTGGCACAAATCGCTCCTGGGCAAGCTTCCGGCGTACGGACTTCCTTCTGGCCTCTGCGACTGGGTCGCCGACTTCCTACATGGGCGTAGCATTCAGGTCCTAGTGGACGGTTGCTCGTCGGACGCCATGTCAGTGAATGCCGGCGTACCGCAGGGATCTGTGCTGTCACCCACACTGTTTCTTCTGCATATCAATGACATGCTGCCACTCGGCAACATACATTGTTATGCGGATGACAGTACAGCACACGGATCCTATACCAGTCACCCTTCAGCCAGACGAGAAGTTGTGGATGAAAAGAGGCGAAGACTTGTGTCTGAACTCGAACAAACGCTTCGGTCTATTTCCGAATGGGGCCGTAGCAATTTGGTCGAGTTCAACGCTTCAAAAACACAAGTTTGCGCGTTCAGTGCGAAGAGAGCGGCGTTCACACCGGCTCCTTCCTTCCAAGGCACGTCGCTTAAATTAAGCGACCAGGGGTCCTCGGAGTCGAACTGTCGCACGACCTAAATTACCGGCGCCATATCGAGGACAAGGCCAAGCTGGCCTCAAAAAAGCTAGGCGTACTCAATAAGGTTCGACGGTACTTCACGCCGGGCCAAAGGCTGCTTCTGTATAAATCGCAGATTAGGTCCTGCTTGGAGTACTGCTCGCACCTGTGGGATGGCTCAGCCAAATACCAGCTTGCGCCTCTGGACTCGATCCAGCGTCGAGCCGTGCGACTAGTGGATGACCCCGACGTGTCCCGCGATCTAGAACCGCTGCAACTTCGTAATGATGTCGGCGCCCTAAGCGTGTTCTATCGCTTATTCCACGGGGAGTGCTCGGAGGAGCTGTTTAACGCGATTCCGGCGTCCCCTTTCCACCTCCGTACAACGCGCACCGGGCAGGGATTGCATCCCTATACGCTGGACTTACCGCGGATGCGTACAAATCGGTTCTGCAGATCCTTTCTCCACAGAACCGGCAAACTCTGGAACGCTCTACCTGCCCACATATTTCCCCCCAAGTATAGTCTTGGGTCCTTCCCCCCAAGTATAGAGAGAAGAAGAAGGCCCAAGTCTTGGGTCCTTCAAGAGAGGCGTGAATGGGCACCTGTCAGGCCGGCATGGCATTCGCAGCCCCCGCCTGCGTCCGAATGTCCATGGGCGTCGCTAGACACCTTATGGGTGACTCGACGCCACATGTCGCGCTTAGTATAAAAAAAAAAAAGATATAAATATACAAAAAACTTGTTTTTTTCAACGTTTTTTGTTTTTACTCTATCAGCGTTTACTCTATAGCGTACTGTACTCATGACATGATTTACTGGCGCGTACTGTACGCATGTTAGAAGTTATACTTAGCGTGATAAAAAAAATACATACCTACATCCAAATATTAAAATCTATAGATAGGGCTTAGTCTAACATGGCGCACTAAAGACAATGTCACTAATGAAAGGGCCGCATGCGGCTACATCAGTCGCAGCGCCACGCGCGTGTTGAGAGGTCGTTTCACGGAACGGAACGCGCCGTTGCGCGAGTGTAGAGCGTTAGCGTTTTGTTAACATGAGGCAGCTTTTGATGCGATTCTTGATGACTACTGTATATGAAGTTACACACACCGTTATGTCTAACTAGTTTTTTTTATTGCTTCCGAACTGGGTGGCTTCGACCTCGGGCGCAGCCAATTTCACCGCCGAGGAGGTGCCAGTCCGGCTTGGAGGTGGACTAATGTTGCTGGGGAAAGGCTATGGACCTGCGATTTGAAGAACGATTTGCTGAAAGGGATAAAACAAAACCTATGACGAACCATACTGAATATGTCTCAATGTAATATTGTATTGTTGTGTGTTCTTTATGGCGAAATGAATATCTGAATCTGAATCTGAATCTGAAGATCCGTGGATTGTAGGAGTGGGGAAAGATATTCCCTGAGAGCCCGTTCCACACCTTTGCAGTGCGGCACAAGAACGATTTTGAGAATCGTGCAGTTCGAAGGACTTCTTCTGTCGACTACAAAGGGGGGTGTTCCGCGAGAGTATGGCGGGTTTGTGTAGGCGAACATGAAGAGGAGGGATAAGGGAAGCAAGTTCGTCAAAGCAGCGGCCATAGTAGTACCGATAAAACAGGCCCAATGAACCAACGATACGACCGAACGAACGGTGACGAACTCTTGAGCGCTTTGCTCTATCTATCGATTTAAATCTTTGCCTACGTAAAAAAATAAAATTATGCGGTGACGATGATGCCACCTTTCTCAATTTTCATAACGCGCCTAAAAAAGTGCATACAACTTCTATAATACCAGTTTACGGTGACCTATATGAGTTAGTTGGATAGTGGTGACGTTGCTGACAGATCTTGATGCCATGCCTGTACTAACCTTTGATTGTGCTAGCTAGAACAAACAGTCGATACTTAGGGGCGCAGACCCGACAACCGCTGGGGTAGACGGGTGCTCAAATCGAGGTCACGTACAAGCAAACGTAGCGTGGGACGCCCCCGGCTAGTTTGACAGACGACCTAAAAAACCGGCCAAGTGCGAGTCGGACTCGCGCACCTAGGTTTCCGCACTACAAAAAAAAAAACTTTGAAAAAACGCGTTTCTTGTATGGAGACCCCCCTTAATTTTTAACCTTTTCTATATTTTACTATTTGATTATGGACCATAATATCGACCATAATAACACATATTCTGTGAAAATTTCAACCGGCTACCTATTACGTTTCAAAGATATAGCAGTAGCACAGACCAGACAGACTGCTGCTGCTTCACCGTTCGGAACCGGTGTAAAACTGTAGGTCCCTTCCCTTGCCCCTTACTAGGTGGTAGGCTCAAATTGTAGCCGACTGGGTTGGTACCACCTTACTGGATGTAAGATGGCCGCATAGCAGCCTCGGCTGTGTTCTCATCTAGTCCAGTATAGCCAGCAATCCAGGGAAGTCTCCGGTATGGCACCTACCTTCTCGGAGGTGATATTGGCTGGTCGGAGCATGCGCTTTGGCCCCTCCGACTCAGCCACCCATACCGGATTACAAAATCAGTTTTCGATTTTATGGAAACTGACACGGTTGGCTACATCCGTGATGTCAGCCCATAACACCGGGTGAATTAGGTGCCATGTCAGTGCTTCCCTTCATTTCATGACGGCTACACTGAACTGGACGGAAAACACGAACTATTTACATTTACTATTTACTAGTTTCATTTAGTGCGGTGGTACCAACCCGGGCGTGATAAACCCTGCGCCCTAGTAAGGTAAGAAGGGAAGGGACCTACAGTTTTACGTGGAATCCGAACCACGGTCAGCTCCAACGATCGAGCGGTCAGCCATCCATGTACTGACCGCGCTCAGAGTTGCTTAACAACAGTCTACCGACCGCACCACTGAGCTACCGAGGCTGACGAACAATGAAATAAATTATCACCAGAGAGACTATGCACCCTATCGTTGTTGACATTGGGCTTTTGAGAACCAATCGGTTCTCTAAATTAATTCTTTATCGCACCGTTTGGGTGTGGAACTGTCTTCCGGCGAGTGTGTTTTTTTTTATGGCAACTGATACGGTTGGCTATCACCTACAACATCCGTGATGTCAGCCCATAACACCGGGTGAACTTGGTGCCACGTCAGTGCTTCCCTTCGGTCGTGTCGGCTACACCGAACTGGACGGAAAACACAAACTATTTACATAGCCGTTTCGACCGCCCTTTCATTCAGTGCGGTGGTATCAAACCGGGCGGGTTAAACCCTACCACCTAGTAATATAAGAAGGGAGTCATATCCCTTAGTCGCCTTTTACGACATACACGGGGAGAGATGCAGTGTATACTTTAACTTCCTACTATTACTACTACTTCTATAAATAATAAATAAAGCCATCTTATTCCTTGGATGGAGGAATACTTGTATCTTGAGGGAAATAGGCTCTTTACACCTGATTCACTTAATTAATAAGTCTTTGTAGTCAGAACTCTCAGCAAAATTGTTGATCTTGCTCTCAAGCTGTGTTATAGATAGACTATGGGCGGTGTTATTATGTTGCTAGTCACTAAATACTTGTTAAAATATGTTTAAAAAAATACCCTGCGAAGTTTCTTGTCGGTTCTTCTTCGTGGGTGTAATGGAACCGGATAGAACAAATTGTGACAAGTTCGAGCGCAGTCTAACTGCCATATGAATGATCAATAAACAATACAATACAAAACAATACTATTGCTCGACTTGGCGGGGGCACTACCGTGCCCCAACGTATTGGCGGTATTTTAGGGGCAGGGAGAGCGTCCCAGAGTTTCCGACGCATCGTGCCAGCGAGCTACCGAGAGGCCGATGTGTTTGCTCAGTGTGAAGTTGAGAACACTCCACCGCGACCGACCGGTGCGATGGAAATTCCACGAGGAGGTTCGCGTGCACACAACAAAATACGAAAGTCTCACGAAGTCTTATCAAAGTGTACAGGGTTGACTGAAAGAAAGGAAGAGAGAAAAGCTGCGCAAGTGCGACTCGAACTCGGGCATCGAGGGTTCCTAGTTAACCATCTTCATACAAACGCGCCGATTTCGCACTCACACAAGCGCGCACCAGTGCACGCTGTCCGTCCGTACACAACCACTACTTACATTCTCACTTCCCTCGCTTGTAGTGAGTGATGGCCGCCCCGCGCTTATCTCTCTCTTAGCTCACTCTATCTCTCTCTCTCGTTCTCTCTCTCTCTCTCTCTCGCTCTCTCTCGCTCTCTCTCTCGTTCTCTCTCTCTCTCTCTCTCTCTCTCTTTTTACATCTATCTCTTTCTATCTCTCTATATCTTTCTATCTCTCTCTCTTTCTCTCTGTAATTGCATTTCCACCATAATGGGCTCACTACCTGTCAATTGTGTTAGTAGACCGGGCTCTCAGTGAAGTTCCGTTTGCAAAAATTGCGGACCTCATTCTGACTTCTGATATATATTGTATAGATCCCAGACATACAATTAACAGATGTTGCCAACCAGTTTTGTGGTCCCCTCTCCCCCCCTCCCCCTCACTAATATTATTAGTAAATTACAAAGAGTTTTGGTTTTAATTTTTGAATTTCATTAGAAAATTAGTACGTATGGGTGCTTATATGTGTCATAATTAAAATACTAGCCAGTACACCCATAGAAAAGTATTTTTTTGATGAAATATTACGAAATTTACGAAAAAATTGCTTCAGAGATTTTTTCCAAAAAAAAATAATATTTAATGTAAAATGTAAAAAAAAATTTTTTCTTAATCGTTTCAGTTTCATGCCAGGAACAAAAAAGTCTTCCAACACATAGATCTCTTTCTTTTAGAAATTGTGAAAAAACACACTTTTAGTTTTATTAGTATGGAATAGAAAGAATTTTATTTTTTTTACCAACTTACACGAGATACATCATAATGGTAATGAATACTTTTTTGTTACTGTTATGAAACTGAATCGATTAGGCTATAAAAATCAACCACCTATTTTTTTATTTAAATACATAAAACAATATTTTACATAAAAAAAATCCCAAGGTCTAAAAATGTTATATAGGTTTTACTCCCTATATGATACAGAACCCTCTCTTGGCGTACTATTAACTAATTTTGAAAGACCTTATATATAGATCGCTTTTTTCATTGACTTTTGTATAAGTCGAGGCATGCTTGCATAGAAATTTCACTAGCTGTAATTGACAAATGACAAAGAACCGTGAGCGCGCGCGGCAACATGGCTTTTTATAATGTCGAGGGTATCAGGTAGACGAATCACAAAACATTTCGCGGTCCGCTATTTTTGCAAACGAATATCTCATTGGAGCCTGCTCTATAGTGTTGTGTGTGACAGCCCCTGGTGGCTCGGCGCAGCTTAGATAGTTATTTTAAAAATGGGCTCCAGTTACCCTACTCTTCTCCTTTTACTATGGATCCGTAGTCCGTACCATCGTGCACTTGGCCGGTTTTTATTATTTGCTTAACTGTGTGTTATAATCGCACCAAGTTCGACGCGTTTGGGTTTTACCGTTTTTACGATAGAGCAGAAACAAAACAAACAAAAAATCAGTTAAGTGCGAGTTTTACTCGCGCGCGGAGGTTTCCGTAGATCCGCTATACCATACCTGTCAAAACAAAATATTCGTCTATATTTTGTATTTCTATAATGCAAAATATAAATACCTATGGCGCCGTCTATTATTCAGTAGCGTGAATATGTACTAATTGATTCTTAGCAAGTTTTGTGTATGGTACACTCTTAATTTTTTACTTTTTAGGTTTCTGTATTCCGCACGGAAGCATATTACTAAGCCTACGCCGTCTGTCTGTCTGTCCGTCCGTCTGTCTGACCGAGGGCTGTATCTCTTGAACCGTAATAGGTAGCCCGTTGAAATTGAAATTGAAATTTTCACAGAATATGTGTTATTATGGCGCATATAACACCAAATAATAAAAAATAGAAAAAGTAAAAAATTAAGGCGGGTTCCCATACAAGAAACATGTTTTTTTCAATGTTTTTTTATGTGGTGCGGAAACCTCGGTGCGCGAGTCCGACTCGCACTCGGCCGGTTTTATTCTTTGTTGGCACATCCGCCGTAATAGCACATATTCTGTGAGAATTTCAACCGGCTACCTATTAGAGTTCTAAAGATACAGCCCACTAGACGGACGGACAGACAGACAGACGGAAGGACGGACGGACAGACGGCGACGGCTTAGTAATAGGGTCCCGGGTACGGATACGGAATCCTAAAAACAAAAAAGTACGCGCGCGAAATTGATCCCTAGCCTCGCGCGCCGCGCTCTCAAATAACTTAGCGAAGAAATAAGTTGGTAACAATTTGGAACGGTTCGCCTACGAAGCATCCATATACAGGATGTTGTAACGGCCACTACATGAAATTTAGGAAATGATTATTGGGATCAATAGTAACAAAAAAGTCAAATAACTTTTTTCTGAATTCCCTTTAAATAAAAAGTTACAGTTTTCATACAAACTAATTGATTTGTTTAGTGTAAAAAGGATCCAATGTTCCGCACGGACGTGGGAATGAAAGGCGCGCGGTGAGTGAGCGAGCAGGGACGCGCGGCGGCTGCCGCGGCGTGACTTTTTCGACCCAGACCGTTCTCGCGCCAGCCAGCACTCTGCCCCCGCGCGCGTCAAATTACACTTGACGAAAACATAAATTTCAAAAATTAATAGCTCCAAAACTAAACACTTTAGAAGAAAACTTTATTTACTTTTTTATGTCGGGAAAACATGAGGATTGCGCTGGCGAAATTAATGTACTGGCCGTTAGAACACCCTGTAGAAACAACGGAGTTCAACTTTGTTCGAAATAGTTACACCCTTTTCAGAATGATCGAATCTGCGCGTGAGGTATGTTGTTTAGTTTAGCTGGGCGTACCTATTTCCAAAAACTTCTACCTACTTAGTATATTATTTTTATTTACCGGGTAAATAAAAATAAATCCCATTTCGAAATCCTTTAACCTGGGTGTCTTCAAACGTCGTATCAACGGGCTAGACGGCGTCGCAACAGTCCGCAAATCTGCTGGCATGGCGCCTCACTGAGCTTGGTTCCGCGAGGAGGGGTGTTTTTGGCTTGTCGACACCACTGGTCCCTCGACACAGCTAACCATTTTAAAAAGCACAGTTTAAAACGCTCAAATGTTAGTGAGCTGGGCACATTAGCCGACGGTTTTAAATTGTTTATCAAGTAGAAGATGGCTGCCTAAGAGGAACTAAACAAAAAGCTCCAGTCAACACTTCTCTCCTCTCTTAGGCACAACCGGTGAAGACACATCTCTGTCTTTCTTCCAGATCCATCTTGTTTCTCCATTTCAGTCCAGCCAGCCGTCTTCAATGCTAAAGTTCCTCAACTTAATATTGTCATGTCGCATCTGTCCAGAAAATCCGCTTCGGAAGTACTATTCCAAGTAGTGCTTACATAAAAACTTTGAGTTTTATTACGCATCTCAATAATACAAACGGTCAAGTGTGAGTTTTATTCACGCACAGAGGAATCCTCTGTGCGTGAATAAAACTAGTAGATCCGTTATCTATACCATACCTGTCAAAAAAACCATATCAGTCTATCTTTTGTTCGTCTGCATTGCAAAGCAAAGTACCTGTGGCGCCATCTATTATTTAGCGTGAATATGTAGTAATCGATTCTTAGCACGTTTCTTGTACGGGGACCGCCCAAATTTTTTTACTTTTGGATGTTTTAATTATTTTTTGATGGACGGACGGACAGACCGACAGGCAGACAACGTAGGCTTAGGCATATGCGCCATTAACAAACAGACAGACAGACGGAGTAGGCTTAGTAATAGGCTTACATATGGATACGGAACCCTAAAAATTGAATAAGAAAAATTCTGCATCAATTTATAATTCAAACTATTGTTACAAGACTCCTAGATAAAATTATGGTCAGCTAACGCATCCTTAACAATGTAATAACTCTTTACAATTAAAATTAAGTTAATACGTCGTTTAAAATTATTATCATCTAATTGTTTTATGTCTGAAGACAGTTTATTAAAAAATCTAACACTATTACAAATAAAGCGTTGTGTTACCATTATGTATGAGTTAATGTGTATCATAATCTCAGTATATTAAAAAAAGTTAAATTACAAATTTAAAAAACCCCCGACCCTTAAAAAGTCAAAAATAATTTTCGTTTACTCACTTAAAGGAGTCGGTAGACCGCTAAGTAAATTCCCGCGCAGCTCGGAGTTATTATATTTTATTTACTTAGCGGTCCCCCGACTCCTTTAAGTGAGTAAACGAAAATTATTTTTGACTTTTTAAGGGTCGGGGGTTTTTTAAATTTGTAATTTAACTTTTATTTAAAGCTTTTTTAAAAAAACCGCATGAAAATCGGTCCACTTTTTAACATAATTAATTTTTTTATTACTTAATTACTTGATTACTTGATTACAAACATAGCTAAGAACCATCCCGATTAAACAAGCTTCCTAATAAAAAAAACCGCATCCAAATCGGTCCGTCCGTTTGGGAGCTACGATGCCACAGACAGACACACACACACACACACACACACACACACACACACACGTCAAACTTATAACACCCCTCCGTTTTTTTCGTCGGGGGTTAAAAAAGAACTGAGGCGAAATTGGAAAACAAATTGAATTCTCCATACATTTTCGTAAATACCTAACCATCATCATAATTTTAAATTTGGAATTGCGCATAAGTTGGAATCGCCTAACTAGCAGAACATGTCAAGTTAGTATAGAAGCAATGTACGCTGCCGCTCATATTAGACTCTTTTCTATTCTGTGATATTAGGTTTTTATGCGCCTTTTATAATTTATCGCATATTTCCACGGTCGTTTCTATAAATCTCGCATTCTTCTCAGCTCGCGGCGACGGCCGCGTTGGCTCTACAAATCTGGATTCTTGGCAGGTGGGCAAGACTGACGCCCGTCTTGTGTTGATTGTAAACTTGTTCGTTGAAATAAAATAAACGTAGGTGTGAATTATTTTTATGAGTCAACGTGGGACATTTATTTACGCAATTAGAACGAATTCCTGACTTTTCTACGGATGCTCACGGCATCGAGCCCTAGATTAGATTACTTACATAGATTAGATCTATTTTCGGAAAATTGTCAACCAACGTTTAGGAAAACAACCCTATGACGGAGGTTACACGCTAGGTTTTTCATCAGTTCAGTCCATCAATCTGGTTAAACCATGGTCCAGACTGACCGTTTAATCTACTTTGATGGATGGATGGTTTGGAATGATGGACCTGACTGATGGATTTTAAAATATTTTGATACTAGACTGATGGCAGACTGATAGTGCGAATGCATTTTACGTCTGGCGTCAGTCTGGCGTCAGACTGGTCGTGACCAAGGTCACGGACTGAACAGATGCCAAACCTAGCGTGTAACCTCCGTCTAAGAACGTAATTCGACAAATTGTTCGGCCGTTTCTTCCTAACCGCTGCGCTGGTCGTAATTTTACTGAGTGTATCTACATATATATACTGCACATATACTGGCAGTGGTGTGAACGCCTAGCGCCTGCACTTCTCCTAACCGGGACATACACGGGACTACAGGAAACAGGACCTTCTAGAGTGTTGAGGAAGATGGCGGAAAGTCACACCTGAACGATTGCCATTGATGACGGTAATTTTTTTTGAAATGTCTCAATTCAGCATGACTCATCCATCATAGGCCTGCCGAGGAGGGGGTTTTGGGGTTCAAACCCCACCGAAACCGAAAAATATATATATTGTAAACGTGCACTAGACACCGCAGGCCGCAGAGGCGAACACACCAAAATTAATTTCTCTACTGAAACGCCCCTCCCCCCCTTCCCCCACCCCTCCTCGAGAGACCACACTCCTGCGGTATCACACGAACAGACTTGTGGACTACTTTTAGGGCCGGCCAGCCTGTTGATTTGACGTTTGAAGACGCCCCAGGTTGATGAATTCGGTAAACGTCACTCGCAAATCATCATCACCTTTAGAGCGCATGATAAATGTAGCTTTAGAGCCTTAAGACCTTTAGACACAGAGCAAAAAGGGGCCGGGCGCGGGCGGTGTGGCCCGATCGTTGTTCTGTGCCTTTAGAGCACATAATATAGATTCAGATTCAGATATTTATTTCGCCATAAAGAACACACAACAATAACAATATTTCATTGAGACTTATGCATATTCAGTATGGTTCGTCATCATTTTTTTTGTCATGTCCCGTCCAGCAGTGCAATCTATAAGGAAGAACCGGCTAAGAAACCTTACAGAGCTTTTTTTTAAATATAACGTACATACTAAGTTTTCATTATGTTAAATATAACATACTATATCTAAATAAAAAATTAAAATTAAAACATAAATATAGTGTGTTTGTGTGAGCGTATAAAGCCGTGCGGTATTTTTGTAAAAAATATAATATTTTAGTGCAAGACTGGCATGAAATCCTTTACCACAACGTTCAACATCAAACCAGCTCAACCGACGAGCAGCGAGAGCAAAGCCGAGGGAGTAATCTGCTTAGAGGATACGTATTTGGGTCAGGGGCGACGATACAAAACTAATAGACATGCCATCCTTAAAGATGACAATCTTTTGGCAAAAAGCTTCGTCATCTGTTGACGACATCATGATCGGCTGACATCACGGATGTTGTAGGTGATGTAGCCAATCGTGTCAGTTTCCATAAAAAAAGACGGCCGTATGATTTCGAAATAAATACATTTTTACTTTGTTTTTAGGTTTCCGTATCCTGTACGGAAGACTATTACTAAGCCTCCGCCGTCTGTCCGTCTGTCCGAGGGCTGTATCTCTTGAACCGTAATAGGTAGCCTGTTGAAATTTTCACAGAATATGCGTTACTATGGCGGATATAACAACAAATAATAAAAAAAAAGAAAATGTTATAAATGAAAGGTACATACAACAAACGTACAATAAAATCGATTAGTCACACTATTGAATAATAGATGGCGCCACAGGCTTTTATACATGTTTTTAGTTTATGTTGCATTTGTGGACATAATTGTTACCACGGTTCTGATTGTTTCCAGGGTTACGGTTACTTCCTTGGTTACCGTTGTTACTTCCTTGGTTACCGTTGTTATTTCCTTGGTTACGATTTTTGTACCAACAATCTAGATACGGATAGATACGGAAACCTCCGTGCGCGAGTAAAACTCGCACTTGGCCGGTTTTTTATTGGTTTATCACCTCTTCGACGAGACGATGTCACTTCTATAGTTTTAATTTTTTTGTTTCTCCCCCCTATTCTCCAAGCCAAAAGATGCCTATTCGTAGGGGTTGAAACGGGAAAATCGTGGACGACGGGAAAGCGAAAAGAATGTTATGCATAGCCAACCAACTGTAGGAAAAATCAATTTTCTGCTAACAAGCATGATATTGGATGATAGAATAGTTGCGCAATATTGCGCATCCCATTCAGGGTTGCCAGATGTCAGGTTTTGGAGGCTTGTGTCCAGTCTCTAAAATAATGAAAACAAAACCGGACATCAAGACGTCCGGTTATTTCCTCAGTCAGTCAGTCAGTCAGTCAGCGTGTAAGCGTCAACTGCTGGACATACGCCTCTCCAATTTTCCGCCCGGCCTTCCGCGGTACGGAACCACTGCTTTCCGCCGACGTACTTGATGTCGTGGTCCCACCTGGCGGGTGGTCTTCCCACACTCCGTTTTCCTGTCCACGGCCGCCAGTGTAGGACGCGGTTACTCCAACGGTCGTCGTCTTTTCGGCTGACGTGCCCAGCCCATTGCCGCTTGAGCTTAGCCACCCGGTATCCAATATCGACTACTTTGGTGCGTCGGCGGATTGCCTCGTTACGCACCATATCACGTAGCGTTATTCCCAGCATGGCTCGCTCCATTGCTCGCTGGGCAACTTTCAACCTTTGGACAACACCGACCGTCAGCGTCCACGTTTCACACCCGTACGTCATAACCGGGAGGACACACTGGTCATATATACGGGTTTTTAAATTTTGCGGAAGATCAGACAAAAAAGGAGGTTTTATGGAAACTGACACGATTGGCTCCATCACCTATTACATCCGTGATGTCAGCCCTTGTATATCTATCAGTCAGACCTTGGTGATCAAGGTGCCATGTCAGTGCTTCCCTTCGGTCGTGCCGGCTACACTGAACCAGACGGAAAATACGAACTATTTACATAGCCGTTTCAACCGACCTTTCATTCAGTGCGGTGGTATCACCTCGGGTGGATAAATTCACGTGCGGATGAACACATAATATTACGATTCAAAACGGCATAGTATGTAATTGGCTTCCCTATCCGTACGGTACGGAACGAGCAATTGGAACTATTTAATACATGTTTTTTTCATTAACTGTGAATGAATGAATTTTAAATGTATCTTCGTTTCCTCAATAATTTTAACAAATTGAATCTCATCCAGCTAAGAGGGACCGGAAGCGCGAGGCGCGACCCGCCGCGTGCGCTGCGCGCGTGACTTGCGTACGACAAGATTCGCGCAGCGTGAAATATGACGGCACCAGAGAATTCAAAAAAAGAGATAAGGCCCATCAATGTACCGTGTAGGGTCCAGAGACCAGTACTTAGAGCATCGTGTTTAATGCGAACCGTTTTCAAATTTCGAATTTCCTTCATCGTATTGCTGCCGCTGTGGGCCGGCCGCTGCCCACGCACGTGAAAAGGACAACTGCAGCTCAGAAGCAAACTGCCTACAAAATATTTTGTGAATCATCACATCATTCAGGCGAAGTCTTTTTTCATTTCTTTATTCTTCCTCAATTTAAGTGATATATATTTTTTTGTTATCAACAAATGCCTGCCTACTGGATATCGTCCCTATGTCTTAATTTTTTGTTATAGTTTTACATATAAAAATATGCAAGTTAGGCCCAAAATTGCACGGGGAGAGATGCAGTGAGGCTATTCTTTTTAAGTACCGACCTCACACGGCACTTTACTTAATGTATTAAATGAAATGACGGAGTGAGAGAAGTCAACTTTGGACCCCATATTTAAACTCTGGGTCCACCCCAGAGTGGATAACTCTGGTTAAACCTTGGTTGTAGTAGGTACACATCCTATATACTGCATCCCCACAACGTCGAATACTTTCGCCCGGGGGGCTCCGCTAGGGTTAAGGTCGCCTCTGTTTCGGGCCAAACGTGAACGGTTGACAACCGTTCTCTGTCAACTCAACTGTCGCGCCGGCGCGGCGGCGGCGGCAGGGAGTGCTCATGTATGGGCCATACGCTTGGTCCGAAACTTCGACAGTCCAGCCACATAGCTCGGGGCACGACCGTGAGTAAAGTCGATAATGGGCGTCGTTGGACACCTTATGTTATGTGGTTGCCACAAACAAAATTTGTTTTTATTTTTGGCAAACATAATCATTTAAAACTGTATTAATTACTGTGCTTACCTCGATTGTGTGTCAGTGGTTCTACACTTTTGAATGCTATGAGCAGTGGGTGAAATACGGGATTGCTTTCTTGACCGTCACACACACACATACCTACGTGGTCGTTGCGTCACGTCACGTACTTGTGTCTTGCAGCGTGCTGCGCTGCGTGGCTTACCCGGATAATATTTCTTCGGTTTCTGGTTTCTAGGACGGAGTCGGTAAGGGATGGGTCGTCTCATCCCTCATCGGGCGGCGAGTGGCCGAGTGGTTTGGGCATCGGCTTCTCGTGCGTGAGGACCGAAGTTCCAATCCGGTTGGCGTGTACCAATGAGCTTTTTCTGATAAAAAAATTTACGTGCATACCTACACCTGCTGCTTCACCGTTCGGAACCGGTGTAAAACTGTAGTTCTCTACCCTTGCCCCTCACTAGGCGGTAGGCTCAAATTGTAGCCGACTGGGTTGGTGCCATCGTACTGGACGTAAGATGGCCGCATAGCTGCCTCGGTTGTGTTCTCCTCTAGTCCAGTATAGCCAGCAATTCAGGTAAGTCTCCGGAATTGCACGTACCTTCTCGGAGGTGATATTAGCTGGTCAGAGCATGCGCTTTGGCCCCTCTGACTCAGCCACCCATACCGGATTGCATAAAAAAATCTGCGGTGTTGTTACATTATGCGGAGGTGTACATGTGGCAGAGCAAATCGTCATGTTTGTGCCCTCTCGTATACACTATCTATTAATGTATGTATGAGTATGTACGCAGAACATTATGGGAGTGGAAGAGGCGGCAGAGGTGTGTCAGGCAGGATCGTGGCACGTGGAGATGCGTTGTCTCTGCCTACCCCTTCGAGAAACAGGCGTGACGCTATGTATGTATGTACTAGCTTCTGCTCGACGATCACTTCTCTTATATTATCTCTCTCCCCCTCTCTCCCTCGCTGTTCCTTCCTTCTTCTCCCTGTCTCTCTTCCCCTCCCTCCCTCCCTCTTCCTTCCTTCTTCTCCCTCCCTCTCTCCCCCTCCCTTTTCCTCCCTCCCTCCCCTCTCTCGCGCGTCCTCCCCCCCCCCCCCCTCCCCCACACCCCCTCCGTCCTTCTCTGCCCTCCCCATCCGGTACCACCATTCGACACTTAATTCCGTTCATACTATTCTTTGATACTGCTCAGCCCTTTTGCTATTTATGCGTGATGGTATTATAGCCTATAGTGAGCCCCAAGAACTATTCTTTACATTGGTGCAAACCGCATCTTCACGTTCACATTTTTTTTATGGGGAGCACGACAAATGGCGCGCGCCAGACTAACGCAGAGGTGTAGTCCGACGGCGCCCACGGGCATTCGGATATTTACGGGGGCTGCGAATACCTTGTCACTTGTTCCGGAGTTTACCTCAAACATACATCCATACAAACATACAACTCCCTGCCCATCTATTTCCAACCAAGTACTGCCTGGGGTTCTTCAAAAGGGGCGGGAAAAGGCTCCTGTCAGACCGGCATGGCATTCGCCATCCCCGTGCATCACAGAATGTCCATGGGTATCGTTAGACACGTACATGTAGGTGAAACGATGCCACATGTCGCGCTATCCATAATCCATATAAAAAAAATACAAACAGACGTCCCCTTTTAAAAGATGTAGAGATAGAGATGTGTGTATCTATGGGCGAATATGGAAAGTCCATGACTAAAGATATTGCCACTAAAGTAATCGCGTATGTAGGTGGATACAATTACCCGACGCATCCATTCAAATATGACAACCTCAAGTGTGGATTTGCGTTGGAACGCAGCAAGTCCTCAATACCACGCGTGAGACTAATTCAGCATTCCATGCTCCCCGCCGGAACGTGCCCGGAATACACCATTCAGGATTACAATTTTAGCGTCTCTGCTTTCCAATATGATCGCAGGAATTTAGATAAAGTATTCTTGTATCAGCTAGCTTAAGATATAGAATATTAATAAGCACTTTGATCCGTGAATTCATTGACGGCTGAGACATACTTTTATTAGGTTAACTGTAGAGTAGATCCCTTTCCTTACTTTACCAGTACCCTAATCACGAGATTTAACCTACTACGCTACGCCCCGTGTTCTCCGCATCACTTTGTATGGAGAAACGGAGCAGCGCCTCTAGTGATGGATTTTTTTTATAAAATTTTTTTTTAGGGCTTAACAAAGCAATTCGTCAATATCAGCCCCATGGTACCTTTCCTCTCGATTCCTCAGGGCTCAGAGTCCCTAAGGGATAGAGAACGTTTAACAAAATCCAATTTGCGAACTTCGTTTCTCCATACAAAATGATGTGGAGAACACGGCGTAGCGTAGCGTAGTGTAGTAGGTTAAATCTCGTGATTAGGGTACAGTGTACAGGGTAACGTGATTACGAGTTTCGCTACGCCGGCTACGCCGAGGTGTAGCGTGCGTAGAGAGCGTAAGCGTCTGCGCGGAAGCGAATGCGATAGATTAGCGAACTCGCTACCGCGCAGCGGCTTACGTTCTCTACGCATGCTGTAACTCGGCGTAGCCGGCGTAGCGAATCTCGTGATAGCCCTGCTGGGCCCGTATACATACAGCGTGCTCACATTGATTTTTACACTGAAGGCGTACGCGTGAATTCTTATAACGTTTCTGCGTATATATTTATATGCGCGGCTTTAGTTTCTCGGCACGAAGGCAGCGCAACGAGGGGATGAACGCGAAAGTAAATAAGAGGGTTGCCTTTTGAACGTGCGGCTTTGGGCGTGTTGTCAGCTAGTGAATTTTTTATAAGATTTCGGAAGCTGTGAGCACGTGTGAGTAATAATTAATCAAACAGTTCAAATTTGAATAATTTCATACTCCTTAAATCGTGTTGCGGCAAGTTAATAATGTATCTATCTACGTTTCTAATACTATTACTTTAAGTAAGCTAAACTTGTATACCACGGATATTTGATGACCATAGGTCATAAAGCAAACCAGGTACTCCTGAAGGTATTTGGAGCAAAAGAGTTAGATGACATTTTGTTCTACGGTGAACTTTTTTTTTCCATACTAAACTAAATAAATTTTATTTAGTTTAGTATGGAAAAAAAAGTTCACCGTAGAACAAAATGTCATCTAACTTTTTTGCTCCAAATTGGCTCAGGTCAGGAGTACCTGGTTTGCTTTATGAATTATGATTTTGGACCTACGGTCATCAAACACCCTGTCTGTATATATATTAATTAATTATATAATTGGTACCGTGTGGGGCCGGTACCTTAAAAGAATAGTCCCACTGCATCTCTCCCCATGTATGTCGTAAAAGGCGACTAAGGGATAAGGACAAGATGCGGTGCTAAAGGGCGACAAGCTCGCCACAGTACTCGCCCAGGTACTAAATAATGATATGCAGAATGCGACATGGTGACTGGCGCCGTGCCACCCATAAGATGTCTAATGACGCCCATGGATATTTGGTCGAATCCATATTCGTGATGCGAATGCCATGCCGGCCTGGACAGGTGTCCGTTCACGGCTCTCTTGAAGGATCCGAGACTGTACTTCGTAAAATAGTTTGTCCGCTTGAGCTGCAGATGCAGAATCACCCCTTAAAGATTTTGTAGTCATTGCTAATTTATTATCACATATACAAAATGTTAACTATATTATACCAATCCGATAATAATAATAGTAAGACAGGACTATTCTCGCGAACAGACCTGATATTATGATAGTGGACCGGGAGGCAAGGCGAGAGGCAAGGCGCGCAACGCTCGTCGATATCGCCGTGCCGCATGATGGTAACCTCGTCAGTAAGGAAGCAGAGAAGATGTTAAAGTATCTGGATCTGCAGCACGAGGTTACCAAAATGTGGCCCGTCGACTTGACGATCGTTGTGCCCATAATCGTTTCGGCGCATGGGCTGATAGCGGAGAGCCTCGACGATCACCTTGAGAGGCTCTCGCTGAGTGGTTGGGTCAAGGGCCAGATCCAGAAGGCAGCCCTGCTCGATACTGCACGCATCGTCCGGAGGTTTCTCTCCCTAGGACCCGACCATCGGTAGCTTGGGTTCGCCCCACCGCCGCCGGTGGTGAAAACTCCGTTTTTTTTATTAATTTTAGGTTTTAATTTAAAAAAAAGTTAAATTTATATAAAAAGGAACGTGTACATAAATGGATAGTAAGTATGTGTATTTCATCTGAAATTCGTAAATTCGTACTAACGCTTTCAACTACGAGCTTTACAGCGGCAATATAAAACCATATTTTTCGGCATCACGCATGCCTCACTGCGCTGGGTCATTGACAAAATAAAATAAAAAAGCAAAAAAGAAATATCTTCTTTTACCTTCTCTACCATGCCAAAAATGTTTGTTATTTTCCCTAATCACACGAAGAGAGTCATTGCGCGGGAGTGAGGCGGCGGCTCGGCCCCGCCCCGCCTCGCCCCACCCCGCCTCCGCCTCCGCCTCCGCCACCGGGCGGCCTAGGAGAGGAGATGAAGGAATCCTGAATTAACATTCTGAGCAACATTCCCTCTCCGATGTGAGTGCGTGCAATTAAAGGCAGATTGTGTGTGTAGAGCTGAAAACTGTTTTTAACCCCCGACGCAAAAAGAGGCGTGTTATAAGTTTGACGTGCGTGTGTATGTGTGTATGTCTGTCTGTGGCATCGTACCTCTCAAACGGATGGACCGATTTGGATGCGGTTTTTTTTATTAGAAAGCTGGTTTAATCGGCATGGTTCTTAGCTATGTCTGTAACCAAGTAATTAAGTAATCAAAAAATTGATTATCTTAAAAAGTGGACCGATTTGCCTGCATTTTTTTTAAAAGCTTGAAATAAGAGATATTATAAATGTAAAAAATCTAAATAATAATCTGTACTCTTAAACAGTCAAACATAATTTCCGTTTACTTACTTGAAGGAGTCGGGGGCCGCTAAGTAAATAAATTTATATAAAAACTCAAAGCTGCTTCTCAAGTATTTACTTAGCGCTTCCCCGACTCCTTTAAGTAAGTAAACGCAAATTATTTTTTACTTTTTAAGAGTCGGGGCCTTTTAAAATTCGTAATTAAACTTTTAATTTTACAGTTTCCGGCAGCAAAGAATGCGTGTCGAGCTTTAGAAATAGACAACCGGACGGAGAGCGCCGTCCCTGTCGCACGCACTCGCACGTCTCTATGCGACAGTGGCGACGCTCTGCAACTGGTTTGTCTCTTTCTAAAGCACCTAGTAAGGGGCAAGGGAAGGGACCTACATTTTTGAAATGAAATGAAATGAAAATATACTTTATTGTACACCGTATAAAAAGGTTACAAAAGGCGAGTTTAATGCCTTGCGGCATTCTTTACGAACTAACCTTTGGGATGTGGAAAACACGTAGGGGCGGACAATGCAGTACTAAACAGGGAACAGTTGTATGAAATATAAATACACACATATACAAATTGTACAAAGATACATACAATCAATATATTTTTATACCGGTTCCGAACGGTGAAGCAGTAGGTGCATGTGGGTACGCACGTAAACTTCTCCGTCAGAAAAAGCTCATTGGTGGTACACGCAGAACGGATTCGAACCTCGGACCTCTCGCAAGAGAATCCGACGACGACGCCCAAACCACTTTGCCAACCGCCGCTTTTCTTAGAATGTGTCGTCTATGTGCACACAGTAAAGTACCGGCCCCACCGTATCTCTCCCCGTGTATGTCGTAAAAGGCGACTAAGGGACATGACTCCCTTCTTATATTACTAGGTGGTAGGGTTTAACCCGCCCGGGTTGGTACCTCCGCACTGAATGAAAGGTCGGTCGAAACGGCTTTGTAAATAGTTTGTGTTTTCCGCGCAGTTCAGTGTAGCCGGCACGGCCGAAGGGAAGCACGCTGACGTGGCACCAAGTTCACCCGGTGTTATGGGCTGACATCACGGATGTTGTAGGTGATGTAGCCAAGCGTGTCAGTTTCCATAAAACAAAATAAACACAATTTGTGACTTTTCACCTGCTCGACGAACTGCTATTCTAACCTGTTGACTTGTGTGCCAATTACCACAGGGGGAGGCTCGCGAGGTCCCCCGGGGGCGGCTCCCCACCCCACGCGCGAGTATGTGCCGGAGTTTCATCTCAAACTCACTTTACAAATTACATCTGCCTGAGCAAGCCTCGGAGTTTCGCTATTTCGAATGAAGGGTATACAGGAAGTTTTAATTTGAACAAGATTTGCATGTTTAAAATGGCAGTGAATCATATATAGCCCTTTTTCTCTTTGGCTTCGCCGTATAATAATAATACAATTTATGCCACTTAATGTGTGGCAAGAGCGGGCTTATTGCCTTATGGCAATTTCCTCCATTCAAACCGGTGAACCTAAATTTTTACATGGAATCCGAACCACGGAGCAGTGGTTGAAGGTATGCACGTAATTTTTGGTCACGGTTGAATTCGAACCTCGGACCTCTCGAAAGAGAAGCCGACGGCCATACCACTCGGCCACCCGCCGCCTTTGGCGTAATCCTGCGTACAAGTATAGCAAATGAAGATTCATATCAGCTTTCCTTCTTGATCAATCACTTGTGCGTTCTTGGAAGAAAAATCTATATTTACATAGCGAAGTTTTATATATTAGATTGATACAGAAGTTGTCAAATTGCTTACAGTTGTGATGCAATGAATAGTAAATTTCCGGATACCGAATACCGGATATCCATTATCCGGCCTATACATTGGCCGGATAGTGGGATAGCCTAACCGTCAAATCTCTGTTTTTAGGGTACGCATCTTTACGATACCCTATTACTAAGCCTACGCCGTCTGTCCATCCGTTCGTCTGTCCTTTAAAGGGCATCTTTTTGATCATAATGAGTAGCCGGTTGAAATTTTCACAAATTGTTTTGGTATTATGACGGATATCTTTAAAAACAATTAAGTCTGCATACAAGAAACGGTTTTTTAAAGGTTTTTTTATTTACTCTATCGTAAAAACGGTAATACATACAATTGTCAAAACATACATACCACACGCTCTGTCACGACAGTCGGGGTAAGCAGAGTAATCGGTGTTTTGCTGATATTAATCTTGTAAATTGCATCGCAACACCGAATCTTTGTGTGATGATTATAGTGCAAACTCTAAAGTATAACAACAAATAATGAGAACTTGCCAATTACGCGGTGCTACGGACCCCTCGGTTCGCGAGTCCGACTCGCACTTGGCCAGTTTTTGTTTTTAATTTCCTACGAAACTTTGGCTAGCGAGCCCACCTCGCACTTGGTCGGTTTCATTATTACTTTATAAAGAGGGGTTTATCAAATATTCATCTGACTAAAAGTTTCTGTGCCGGTCCATTGTTTTCGACTCATGTCTATCTGTCGCACGACTAAAGTTTGTCACTTTGCAGTGATTATTTTCGGGAAATTTGGAACTCATTTTGCGGAATGTTGTTTTGTTTATATAAATGCCGAGAAGGAAACTTCTTGAATTATTCTTGAATTTAATGTTTAAATAGAATAAATGAATATTGGCAAGTCGTAGATAGCTTGTCTGTGGTTATATTTTGTCTCGAAATTAGTTTACATAATTTAGGTATCGCTAACATTAATTCCTAAATTTGATAAAATGTAGAGAAAGTCAGTCTGATGTTTGTGTGTTCGCTCATAATTTGAGAACGGCTCAACCTCAACCTCAAAAATGGCGGCGGCTATTTAAGCGGCGGGCGGGTGACCGAGTGGTTTGGGCATCGGCTTCTCATGCGAGAGGTCCGACGTTCGAATCCGGTCGGCGTGTACCAATGAGTTTTTCTGACGAAAAAATTTACGTGCATACCTACACCTGCTGCTTCACCGTTCGGAACCGGTGTAAAACTGTAGGTCCCTTCCCTTGCCCCTTACTAGGTGGTAGGCTCAAATTGTAGCCGATTGGGTTGGTACCACCGTACTGGATGTAAGATGGCCGCATAGCAGCCTCGGTTGTGTTCTCCTATAGTCCAGTATAGCCAGCAATCCAGGGAAGTCTCCGGTATGGCACCTACCTTCTCGGAGGTGATATTGGCTGGTCGAGGATGTGCTTTGGCCCCTCCAACTCAGCCACCCATACCGGATTACATAAAAAAAAGATGCGGTTTTGTCCAATGTGCTGGAGCGTGGAGCGTGTGCTCACAAGCGTGTCACTGACCGGTCCTCTTGTTCTGCTCCGCAAGTTGTATTGGTATGTTGCCAGCTCTTGTGCCTGGGCTGCGTTCCACGCTTCCTCGTATGTGCAGAATATGCTGATGGAGTCGCAATCTAAAAATTCTTGCCTCTTCTCCATACAAAATCGTCTTTCGGCATTTATGTTTTCTAGTCCGCTAAACCTTATCCGAATAAAAAAAAAAATTTCTTGTCTTAAGGACAGTGCTATCTACGTTCCTGTAATTTTTTTTGTGTAGATGAAATATACCTACGATACCGGAGTTAAAAATTTGATCCAGTACACGTCCGTCAGATTTCGCTCTCGTCAGATCTTTTATTTGTATTTCGACCGAAAACATTTGAATGTTTTATTTTTTGATGTCATGAAGTTCATTAAGCTTTATTGAGTAATCACTTTAGATATTAAAAAAAAAACAGCTGTACAAAAAATTTTTAAAAAATCAGCTATACAAAAACTAGAAAATAATAAGGACACAAACCTGGGCCTTCTTAAGATTTTACGTCTGGGTAAGAAATCGTCAATACTAGCTGATACTAGCGTGCTGTCTTCTCATGTCGGATGCCAAAGGGCACTTTGTGTCGCTGCCTCAGCGGAATAAGTAATAAATTGAGACTTTTAACAGACTAATATAAAAACGTGGGGCGCATGTTATTACGTATATTATACGCCCCACGTTTTTATATTAGTCTGTTAAAAGTCTCAATTTATTACTTATTCCGCTGACGCAGCGACACAAAGTGCCCTTTGGCATCCGACATGAGAAGACAGCACGCTAGTATTGACGATTTCTTACCCAGACGTAAAATCTTAAGAAGGCCCAGGTTTGTGTCCTTATTATTTTCTAGTTTTTGTATAGCTGATTTCTTTAAAATTTTTTGTACAGCTGTTTTTTTTTAATAAAACCGTTTAACTTAAAAGTTTTTTTACCTATTTTTTTTTTACTCGTTTTTAGTTTGATTTGTTTTATAATTTTTTTCTTTCATGTTGTTCCCACGAGTATTAGACCAATAACAGACAACCCCCTCCCTGAGGTCCATGTAGTGGCGCAAGGCTCTCATACAATAAGATGTGGCCAGCCTTGAAGTTGAAACGCTAACGACGTATAATTTTTATCCACCCTAATGCCACACAGTCCTCGGCACGTTTCAAACGTTGACTTGGGTGGTGTATCGCTAACAACGTATCATTTTTAGCCACCCTAACGCCACACAGTTCTCGGGACAATACAGAAACCTTAACTTGGGTGGATTCAAACAAATATGCTGATCCTTATTTTTGTTTTATTTAAGTTCAACAGTCCACCTCCTGCCTCCATAATCAGATCCTCGTCACCAAGTGTATTGGTAGAAGTATGGGACACTCGTCCAAACCAACCAAATGAGCCCAAATTCGAGGGGGTTACTAGTAACAGTTAAAGAGTTCCACCGGCCACCTCCTGAATCCATCATTAGACCCTCGCCACCAAGTGTATTGGTAGAAGTATGGGACACTCGTCCAAACCAACCAAACGAGCCCAAACTCGAGGGGGTTACTAGTAACGGTTGAAGAGTTCCACTGTACACCTCCTGACTCCATCATCAGACCCTCGTCACCAAGTGTATTCTTTATTCTTTATTCATCATTCGTATGGTAGTACACTACGCTTGAATTTGTCCTGTTAGTTTTTACAATCCGGTTCGATTACACCCACAAAGAAGAGCCGGCAAGAAACTTCGCAGGGTTCTTTTTTTAACGTCTTCAATTACAATACATTGTGACTAGCTACATAATAGACACCGCTTACAGTGTTAAGATATAGTTTGAGAGCTAGAATAACTATAATTTAATTATAATTTAACTATAATAACTATAATTAAAGCTTGATAATTCTGACCACATAAAATCAAAAGTTAAAGTAAAAGTATAGATAAAATCAGGTGTATAGAGCCTTTGTCAGAAATTGTTGATACATATCGTATCAAGTCATGTCAGTTATAAATATTCATACCACATTGTAGTACAATGTCAAATAAAATAAATAAATTTGATACTTAATGTATCAATTAGTCAAAGTAATATTTCAGTATGTGTGCTAAATAAACTTGATACTTAATGTATCAATTAGTCAAATTAATATTTAGCATGCGTCAGCAGTATAAATTAAGGTACAGGTTGTACCCTGTCAAAATTAAAAATTTGTATGCAGTCAGAATCTCAAGCGAACATGTTTGTAGCATTTTGGGAGAAGTATGGGACACTCGTCCAAACCAACCAAATGAGCCCAAACTCGAGGGGGTTACTAGTAACAGTTGAAGAGTTCCACTGTGCACCTCCTGACTCCATCATCAAACCCTCGTCACTAAGTGTATTGGTAGAAGTATGGGACACTCGTCCAAACAAACCAAATGAGCCCAAACTCGAGGGGTTACTAGTAACGGTTGAAGAGTTCCACTGTACACCTCCTGACTCCATCATCAGACCCTCGTCACCAAGTGTATTGATAGAAGTATGGGACACTCGTCCAAACCAACCAAAAGAGCCCAAACTCGAGGGGGTTACTAGTAATGGTTGAAGAGTTCCACTGTACACCTCCTGACTCCATCATCAGACCCTCGTCACCAAGTGTATTGATAGAAGTATGGTACACTCGTCCAAACCAACCAAAAGAGCCCAAACTCGAGGAGGTTACTAGTAACGGTTGAAGAGTTCCACTGTACACCTCCTTACTCCATCATCAGACCCTCGTCACCAAGTGTATTGGGAGAAGTATGGGACACTCGTCCAAACCAACCAAATGAGCCCAAACTCGAGGGGGTTACTAGTAACAGTTGAAGAGTATCACTGTGCACCTCCTGACTCCATCATCAGAACCTCGTCACCAAGTGTATTGGTAGAAGTATGGGACACTCATCCAAACAAACCAAATGAGCCCAAACTCGAGCGGGTTACTAGTAACGGTTGAAAAGTTCCACTGTACACCTCCTGACTCCATCATCAGACCCTCGTCACCAAGTGTATTGGTAGAAGTATTGGACACTCGTCCAAACCAACCATATGAGCCCAAACTCGAAGGGGCTACTAGTAACGGTTGAAGAGTTCCACTGTACACCTCCTGACTCCATCATCAGACCCTCGTCACCAAGTGTATTGGTAGAAGTATGGGACACTCGTCCAAACAAACCAAATGAGCCCAAACTCGAGGGGGTTACTAGTAACGGTTGAAGAGTTCCACTGTACACCTTCTGACTCCATCATCAGACCCTCGTCACCAAGTGTATTGGTAGAAGTATGGGACACTCGTCCAAACCAACCAAATGAGCCCAAACTCGAGGGGGTTACTAGTAACGGTTGAAGAGTTCTACTGTACACCTCCTGACTCCATCATCAGACCCTCGTCACCAAGTGTATTGGTAGAAGTATGGGATACTCGTCCAAACCAAACATATGAGCCCAAACTCGAGGGGGTTACTAGTAACGGTTGAAGAGTTCCACTGTACACCTCTTGACTCCATCATCAGACCCTCGTCACCAAGTGTATTGGTAGAAGTATGGGACACTCGTCCAAACCAACGAAATGAGCCCAAACTCGATGGGGTTACTAGTAACGGTTGAAGAGTTCCACTGTACACCTCCTGACTCCATCATCAGACCCTCGTCACAAAGTGTATTGGTAGAAGTATGGGACACTCGTCCAAACCAACCAAATGAGCCCAAACTCGATGGGGTTACTAGTAACGGTTGAAGAGTTCCACTGTCCACCTCCTGACTCCATCATCAGACCTTCGTTACCAAGTTGAAATTATCATAATATTGTATTGTCACGAGAACTCAATGTGTGTGCAAAGTTTCATAAAAATCGGTTCAGTAGGAGTAGTTGAAAAAGTTGTCGCAAGATTTGAAACAAAGATAGAAACAAATATACGAAGTCAAGCTAAATAAAAACACAGACAGTTTAAACGAGATTTTTTATACAGGGTGTCCAAAGTGTGATGTGGAATATCGAAGGATCGTGATATGTATCGTGTGTAAAGTGCAGTGATGAAAGAATTTTTTTTTAATCTCGATTATTTCCAATTTTGCCATTTTCTAACAAAGTAAATGCATACGATAGTGTGAGCGCGCTCTATGCTTGTGCACGGCCGCGTAGGGCTATGCGAGGGACGCGGCGCGAGGCGCGCGGTTCGCGATCGCGAGGCGTGAGATGCGCGGGCGCGGGGCGCGCGCGGCGCTGATCGGACGAGCGAGAATCATAGATTTCGATATAAGACGTAGCATACCTACCTACTACACTGCAATTAGGCATGTAGGTGTATGTATGTATGTAGCCAGTAAAAAGTAAATGATTATCTACATACCTCAAATGATGTGAAGGTTTTCTACGTGATCTCCTTGCAGCTCGATGCATTATGACGAGACCCGGACGATGCAGTAGCGGGTCTAGATTGCCATGTTCCCGTAAACAGTACAATGCACGCACAATCACTTCAGCCAGCGCCGGCGGTCTGACGCCTGTTTGGAAATCTTTCACGATAAATGCGTTTGAAGCCCATTTCCGTTTGCTGCTCCATACGCGAGCAACATATCCACATATTCGTTATTCGTGAATGGAACTTTTAACAAACACTTTAACCTGTGGTAGGTACGTATTGTTAAACACGAGCGCGAAACTTTCACTAATTCAATTTACGAATCGAATTACCAAAAATACGTCAACACGGTCGGCCGCCCTTGACATACTGACCGACTGACACACATTGATCGTCCGCGCCGCGTGACTGGCTGCGGCTGGCACAGGCAGCGCGGCGCGCCGCCCGCCGCGCCCGCGCCGCCCTCCGCGCCCGCGCGGCGTCTCCTTTGATAGCAGCGCACGATGCCGCCACCGGGCGGCATCGCGGCGCGCCGCCGCCGCCCGCCGCGCCCGCGTCTGCTTTGATAGCAGCGTGCGATGCCGACACGGGGCGGCGCGGGGGCGCAACAGCGCGGTGCGGTGCGGTGCTATAGCGAACAGTCGACCCGGCCGGCGCGCCCGCCGCGCCGCCCCGCCTCCTCCGCACCGCCGCGGTCTGGTCACTTAGAGCGCGCATAGATTGAATAAATTGAAAACTTTGAAAATTCATATCTCGTAAACTAGTATGGATAGGACCATTTTTCTATTTTTTAATGTGTTTATTAGATGATATACAATAGCTCATTTCGATATTCTTGAACAGACCCTGGACACCCTGTATATTATAGTTTTTAGTTAATTGTCTATTTAGTACCTATTTTTGCTGTTGAATAAATAAATTCAGATATATAATAGCTAAATAAAACCGTTTAAAAACCGGCCAAGTGCGAGTCGAACTCGCGCACCGAGGGTTCCGTATCGCCATGTCATGGCTAGCGTCACTCACGCCATCTAGATGGCGTGTTATGAAATGCTTCATATTAGTTAAATGTCATGATTAGTTAAAATTCTTCATAATATATTCGGTAGATGGCGCGCGCGCATACACTTTTGGTTTCTTCTATGGGAACCCCCGTGAATTTTTTACTTTTTCTTATTTTTATTATTTGTTGTTATATCGGCCATAATAACACATATTCTGTGAAAATAACGGGCTACCTATTACAGTTCAAGAGATACAGCCCTCGGACAGACGGACAGACGGACAGACGGACGGACAGACAGGCAGACAGACAGAAGGATGGCGTAAGCTTACTAATGGGGTCCCGTGCCGGATACGGAACCCTAATAAAAGACAGGAACGTAGATTCGACTGTCCTTATTACAAAAAAAAAAAAAAAATTGTAAAAATGGGATAAGGTTTAGGGCGATAAAAACATAAATGCCGAAAGAAGATTTTGTATGAAGAAAGTTAACTTGCGTCTCGTCTTAAGGGTTGCCAGCGCCGATCTCCATATTTATGAAATGCTTCGAAGTACCAATGAGTTTTTTTCTGTCGAAAAAATTTACGTGCATACCTACACCCGCTGCTTCACCGTTCGGAACCGGTGTAAAACTGTAGGTCCCTTCCCTTGCCCCTTACTAGGTGGTAGGCTCAAATTGTAGCCGACTGGGTTGGTACCACCGTACTGGATGTAAGATGGCCGCATAGCAGCCTCGGTGTGTTCTCCTCTAGTCCAGTATAGCCAGCAATCCAGGGAAGTCTCCGGTATGGCATCTACCTTCTCGGAGATGATGTTGGCTGATTAGAGCATGTGCTTTGGCCCCTCCGACTCAGCCACCCATACCGGATTACGGCCAACCGTGTAACTTACGTCAATATATTATTAATATCCTTATAACTCGAAAACCGCAATGTCATACGGTTTTCACTGTTACATTTGTCACTGATTTTAGGCTATAAATCATAATGCTATGTCATCGGCGGCCTGAGCTGTGAGCAAAAGTGTATATAAAATATAAGAAAGTGTAAATACATCAAATTTAGATTAACAATTTCGAAGAGTCATTCATACCTAACTAATATATAGGTTTATTCTCAGCGCGTTTTCAAGTAAGCCCTCTTGGTTCTACGAAAGATTTCCCCTGGGGCCTCTTCCCATCGGGTAACGAGCATTTCAGCTCAGAGTACGGAACAAACCAGGACACCAAAACCAAGGTCCTTCCTTACGGCTCTACCGGTGCGGTGGTATCAATCCAATTTTATCCCATGCTGTATTAAGGTTAAGAGGAGGTTTGTATTATATGCTGTGTATATTATTATTATATACTAGCTTTTGCCTGCGGCTTCGCTCGCGTGAAATTCATATTTAAAAAGAAGAAAGTAAGTATAAGCCCGCTACGTACCTTTATTTCGGCGCGCGGAACAATTCGGTTTGTATAAGAGCCACATCTTAGCGTAACCGTAACTGAATTTTATTTAACCTATCCTGTGTCTCGTATAGCTAAATGTTCTTGTACTAAGTTCCATCAAATTCGGATGATCGGTTTAAGAGTTAAGGAGGAACATACACAGAAAAGATTTAAAAAAATCGTCAATTTAGTTGTAGTATCATACATAGAGTCTACAGACGCAGTATCTCATAAAACAAAGTAACTTACTCCACAACCTTCCCTTACAGATGTATTATTAGTATTGATGTAGAATTTCATTTCATTTCATTTTCATTTCATTTCAATTTCATTGATGTAGAATTAATTAATTGTATTTGGAATCCGAACATGCAGATAGTCCATGAGCACATGATTAAAATCCACTCATCGTTCTAATATTATATTCTTAGGGACTCTGGGACCTAAGGGCTTTGAGAATATAAGTGCTAATGGGCTGATGGTTTTAACGGCGTTGATTAAAAACAAAAAAACAAAACAAAAAACAAAAATTTTGAATGCCTAGGTAGGTCAGTGGGAATATGAATTGATGCCCGATCGTGAAATTAAGCACACGCGGGCGCGATCATAATTTAGATGGGTGACCGCTCCACCGTTGAGTTGGGACCGACCGTGGTTCAGATTTCACGTGAAACTATAGGTCTCTCTCACTTCAAAGAGGGTAATGTTTTTTTTTATTATTTGTTGGCCTATCCGCCATAACAAGGTAATATTCTGTGAAATTTCAACCGGCTACATACTTATTACAGTTTAAAAGATACAGCCTTCGGACGGACGGACGAACAGACAGACAGACAGACGACGTAGGCTTATTTATATAGGCTTCCGTATGGATACTGAATGCTAAAAATGAGAAAGGAATTGGGTTCGAAATCCACCTGGCTCTCACAAACGAAGCAATGGCAAGCTTGTTTATTTTCATTCAACCGTTCCGTTATCTGCAAGGTCAGCCCTCACGGTTCTTCAATATTGATGTTAGCATCAAATTGATAGTGTGAATAGCATACGGAACTTATTGACAACATACATACGTCGCCGCTCAGTAATCCGTAATGATTAAGGAATATATTATGGAATTAATATATTCTGAAATAAAGTTATACGTACATACGTACATTACTGACCGGCTGAATGAATGACACCACAACATTGAGAGTTTGAAGCCCGAGTTAAGTAGGTGTGGAGATGCCGAATTGCCTTAAGTACTCAAAAAAGTTAAATTACAATAAAAAAAAACCGAAGCATCAACAACCCTTAAAAAGTTAAGAATAATTTCTGTTTAGTTACTTAAAGGCGTCGGAGGACCGAGAAGTAAATATCTTTTTAAAATTTGTAATTCAACTTTGGTTTTAAGGTTTTTATGAGATTTGTTTATTACTTTATAAATACTTGATAGATTACACATAGCTAAGAACCATCCCGGTTAATCCGGTTATACTTACCAGGTTTCAAATAGAAAAACCGTATCCAAATCGGTCCAACCGTTTGGGAGCTACGATGCCACAGACAGACAGACAGACGTAGACGTCAAACTTATAACAACCGGTCCCTTTGCGTCGGGAGTTAAAAAAAATCAAAAGTTCGATTCAATACCCAATGCAGAGTTGCGCACGAATTGACGAGCAAACGAGTTGAGTGGGCAACCCTCATCAAACCAGACAGCAAGGGTGCTGTCTCGTCCGAGGGCAGGAAACAATGAGTTATCGCATTCTGTAAAGAGGGGGTGGAAGTATCTACTCGACCGCGCGGCGTAATCAGGGCATGGGTTCGACACTACGACGACGCGGCGTGGTCGCTACCCTTCCTACCTAGGCCATCGGTACAGAAGACGAAAGAATATATGGCTAACGCCGAGAACTGATGGGCCCTCTCTCTTCTCTTCCGCACACTTAATGACTCTTTTGACATTGGAAATGTCTTTTCTTTCGCTCCAGTATAGGCTCCGATTTCACGAAAAAGTGCGATCCCCTTATATCTCGGAGAGTTGTGAAGATATGATATTCAAAAAAGGCTCAAAAGACGCGTATTCATGAGAGCTGTAAGGTGCAAAAGAAAGTCAAAAACGAAGAAAGTTATGAATGACAGAAATAGTGGAAAAAAAATGAAATTTTTCCGATTTTTTAATTTTGGCGCTCGATATTTTGGAAACGAAGAATGATATCAAAAATTTGAGAAAAACCACTCTGGACAATTTAAACAGCTACAATTTGAGCCTAACACAAAGACGACACTTTTGTACCGTGAGGGGTCGGTACTTAAAAAGAATAGCCCCACTGCATCTCTCCCCGTCGCATGTCGTAAAAGTCGACTAAGGGATAAGAAAATTCGTCAGCCTCGGCTCAGTGGCGCGGTTGGTTAGTCAACTGTTATTAAGCAACGCTGAGCGCGGTCAGTAACTGGATGGGTGACCGCTCGACCGTTGGAGGCTGACCGTGGTTCGGATTCCACGTTAAACTGTAGGTCCCTTCCCTTCTTACCTTACTAGGTGGTAGGGTTTAACCCGGCCGGGTTGGTACCACCGCACTGAACGAAACGTCGGTCGAAACGGCTATGTAAATAGTTCGTGTTTTCCGTCCAGTTTAGTGTAGCCGACATGGAATGAAGGGAAGCACTGACATGGCACCTAGTTCACCGTGTTATGGGCTGACATCACGGATGTTGTAGGTGATGTAGCCAACCGTGTCAGGTTCCATAAAAAAAAAATAAAAAAACGATCGGGTTAAGGGTTTGCCCTGTAGCCTAACCTTTTTGAAAAATACACGTGTGGAAATTTTGCAATTTGTTTGTTCACTGGCGTTAAGTCGAGGATACTTTTTTTTTTTTTTTATGGAACCTGACACGGTTGGCTACATCACCTACAACATCCGTGATGTCAGCCCATAACACAGCCCATAACTTATATTAATCTAAGAATAAAATAATTATCATTCAACGTTGTAGTTTTATTTTGAAACCTTTTCCTTATCCCGACTTTCTCGTCGCTCAGCGACAATATTTTTTCGAATTCCGTAGATTCATTTCCAATGTGCTCGATAGTCGTGTGAGGCACGAAATCTGTGTGTTTTTTTTATGGAAACTGACACGATTGGCTACATCACCAACCTACAACATCCGTGATGTCAATCCATAACACCGGGTGAAGTAGGTGTCGTGTCAGTGGTTCCCTTCATTTGATGTCGGCTGAACTGGACTGGACGGATAACACGAACATATCCACCCCACATATTGGCATATCCGCCTTAATACCAGATAATCTGCGAAATTTCAACCGGCTACATATACGGTTCAAAAGATACAGCCCTCGGACGGACAGACACACAGACGGCGTAGGCTTAGTAATACAAGTAGGTACGGATGCGGAAAACCTAAAAAAAGGGGCGAACGACAAGCTTATAAGTATGAAAAGGAAAGGCTGTACGGGCGTGTCTGAATTTTCCGAGCAGACCGTACGAATCGGTCGCTTCCTCTGGGACTCGTCGCGTAGGGGTGAGGGGCGACACTAGGGTTGTTAACTTTTTGTTCACGGAAAAAAGTATATTAAGGTCGGAATTTTTTTTTACACTATGTTAGAAAAATTAACAGTATTTCATTTATTTTTTAAATACATATTTTTATGTGCACCTCGCACAACTTATCAATTTGCGATATTTTTTAAAAACTTCGTAAGTTGGTTCTGAAATGAAGACTGCACTACACGCGCGTTTTATTTGTGGCTCTGGACTGGATACCAGTGAAGTGACGGTGAAAACAGTATTTTGTATACATTTTGTTTGTTGAACAGTAAACAATATTATAGAGGGAAAACAAGTATAATACTGTTTTTATTTTAATAGTATGCTTGGCAACCGTAGGCGACACATTCTACTACATGCATGAATCTAAGACAGTTTGACGTGGGAAGTGCCTGCTCACTTCCGGGGTTTTGTTATATGGTGGTTGTTATGCATACCTAACAAGGCTAGCCTGCGGCTTCCTTCGCAGTTCACTGAGCTTGACAGTAAAATTCGCTTCGATTTAGTCCCACTCCTGCCACTTAGCCATGGTCGGCACTGATTACTAATACAGGATTAGTCTCGATTAGTAGGATAAGTGATTGGATTAATCCGGGATTAGTGATCGGTGGCTACAATATGTGAATGATTATTACATCATGCCCCTTCGGAATTAGACACTATACCAGTGGTTCCCTTTGGTAGTTGCTGTATCCTTCTTCTGAGACTTGCGGCTTAATGTTTTGTTTGTATTAATTAAACAATTGATTATATTAACAATTTATTATACGACGCCATTGACACAATCTTTTTAGGGTTCCGTATCCGGTACGGGACCCTATTATTAAGCCTACGCCGTCTGTTTGTCTGTCTGTCTGTCCGAGTCCTGTATCTCTTGAACCGTAATAGGTAGCCCGTTGAAATTTTCACATAATATGTGTTATTATGGCCGATATAACAACAAATAATAAAAATAAGAAAAAGTAAAAAATTCACGTGGTTCCCATAGAGGAAACTAAAAAGTGTATGCGCGCCATCTATCGAAAAGATTATGAAGCATTTTAACTAATCACGAATTTGAACTAATATGAAGCTTTTCATAAACACGCCATTAGGTGGCGTGAGTGGCGCTGGCATGACATGGCGATACGGAACCCTCGGTGCGCGAGTTCGACTCGCACTTGACCGGTTTTTACTTTGTGCTCGAGCAACGGAAGAAGCTGGCCAACCTCACAGACCAAACATTCAGTGTCACCACAGTCATCTTCATCGGTGTCTTCTAAATCTTAAAATTGGTCGCACTTTACAGAGTTTTTTTTTTTAATTCACACTCTTTTCTAACTTCCGCGAAAATTACCCTTAATGTTGTAAGTCCAAACGCACACTGCCTTCCGTTTCGAGAAAGCTCTGTGAGCGGTGAGCTCTAAAACATTCCATGACATCAAAGCACGCATCAAAGGGACTTCCTAAGGAGCTATGAACGAGTTGGCGAGATCTAAAGCTCGTCTGCATGCTCGCAACATGCTCGCGTACTTGCTAATCTCGTGACTATTCATTTATTACGTAACACTTGTAAGAACGAAACGTTTTTTTTTTTTCAAAATAGGTAGTTCCTATGTCGGCGAAAGTGTGGGATGGTCTTCGGGTGTGTGTTTCCCTCCCTACTGCCTATAACTTGTATTAACAGGGTAGATAGCCTAGCAACAGTCCGCAAATCTGCTGGCATGGCACCTAACTGAGCGTGGTTCCGCGAGGAGAGTTGTTTTTGGCTCTGTCGAATGCACCATTGGTCTCTCGGCACAGCCAACCATGTTGGTTTACATTAAAAAAAAATCCACAGACCTCGTGCCTCTCACGACCTTCGGGTACATTGAAAATGAACATAGGCAAAACGTATTTTTTACAATCTTTATTCATTTAACAATTGTTTAGTCGTAAAAATAAAAGAATATGGCCGCTTCTCGCAGAACACAAACTGATCTATTTTATTGGCCGGTGAACCAAAAGAATTAACAGATCTAACTAACTAAAGTAACAAATTAATAAATATCAAATATAAAAATATGATATATGTAGGTTAGGTTAGAAGATGCGTCGCGTAGCGATGCATCTTCTAACCTAACATGGCTCTAGTACACGAATCTCACTAGAACACGCGCGCGCCGCGCGCCGCGGAAACTCCGCCGCATAAAGGTAAAGCTTTCTCTAACCCCATTACAGATAGCGAGGTTCCGTTTTTTGCAAACTGTAGCCCAACTCAATACCCCGAGTAGTTTTTTTAATTTTTTCGATATCGCTTTTCGTTTTCGAGATATCGTCGATTCAAGTTGAGAAGTCGCAAAAAATCACGTAATTTTTCGACATTTTTGCACTTTTTCGAAACAGTTTTTGACTTTTTCACAAATTTTTACACCATCTTGTAGATCTCGTCAAGGCACGTCTTTTGATACCCCATTGACCCGCGTAACCCCAAAATTGACGACGCCAGAGCGATGTTGCACTTTCGCTGAAAACGGCCCCCTACCAACGCGATCGAAAAAACATTTCCAATGTTAAAATAACCTTGGGTTCTTCAAAAGGCGCGCCAACAAATTAGATGTTGAAATGAATTTTTTGATTGATTGATTTATTTTATTTTAAATCTGAGAAACATTACAGGCTTAACCTAATGCGTTCTTCTTATACATATGTAATTAATTATTCTAGTTCTATATTTACTATGTAATGCCTACCGTAGGCATAGGCGTAGGCAGCCTACGCCATCTGTTTGTCTGTCTGTCCCACTGCTGTATCGCTGTAATCCGTGACTTACTAACTAGTGAAGTTAATAAAAAGCTTATAATTAATTTGAGAGAACCAGAGTTTGAAGTATTTAGCGACAGTTTGAATAAATACAAAAAAACCGTCCAAGTTTTAGTCGGGGACCTCTTAACTTTTTTATATTTTTTTTATATGCCGTTAGATCCGCTATAATTATTAACACATACCTATTCTGTGAAAATTTCAACCGGCTACCTATTATGGTTTAAAATATATAGCCATTTAAAAGTATGCTTGGACTTAGTAATAGGCTTATGTATGGATACCTAAAAATAAGATTCGCTGACTTACGTAATAAATTACTGGCCCTTCGTGTAAAGTGGAACATATCCATCTTCTGTGCCCCGCTATGTCAATATTTCCGCTTGGGAATTGCCGTAGGAAGATACTTCAATATTTAAATTAATAGATACGTAACAATATTTTATTTATCCGCAAGCGTAGAAAATATCAACTGTGTTTTGTAATTATGTAGGTGTGCTTATCTGAAAGTCAAAACTTTAGTGATGCAACGGATGTTGAATTTGCCGGATACCGGATTCATACTGAATATCCGGGGCGAACACATTTTGACCGGTTAGTAGGATTTACGATTTTATGTTACGGGATATGCCGGAAAACCAATAAATTTCAATTATACGTACAAATATTACTTCAAATTACTGAAATGTATCTAATAAAATAGCTTCTAAAAATAATCATCATAAGAACACATGGTAAGTAGGTACTGATTAATTTTTATTTATTTTTTATCACCTGTGAGCCCATAACACCGGGTGAACTAGATGTCATGTCAGTGCTTACCTTCATTTCATGTCGGCTACACTGAACTGGACGGAAAACACGAACTATTTACATAGACGTTTCGACCCAAGTTTCGCTCAGTGCGGTGGTACCAATCCGGCCGGGATAAACCCTACGATCTAGTAAGGTAAGAAGGGACATAGCACTAAAATCTAAAATTGAATTTAAATTAATAGGTACCAATTTATTGTAAGTTCGCAAAATTGTATCTTTCTACGTTCTTCGGAACTTCTTCCGGTCATAAGATTTTTTTATTGCGTTTTGTTTATTATACTATAATTTCATCCGTAGGAATTTTTAACATGAAGCGTAGGTTACCTACGCTTGATGTCGAAAATTCCGCCAGTTTTAATTCAATGCGAAGAAGAACTGACAACCAAACTTCGCAAGCCACAATGTTCTGTTGGTACCAAATCCTTACAAATAATTTACCCATACTAACGCCGATGCCTGGCGTGCACCGTGCACGCCAGGCTAACGCAGAGGTGAAAGAATTCGGTAAATACATTTGCCTCTCCGGAAGACAGTTCCACACCCTAGCGGTGAGGGAAAATGGGGGTTTTAAGTGGGGGGAATATCGACAGTGTGTGGATGCATCACCAACCTGTGACATACGGTGTGTTTATTATTATTATTTTGTATTCATATTTTTATTTATTATATATTTTTATGGAACATGGCACGGTTGACTATACATCACTTGCGTGCACTCCTTCACATTGCAGTGCAAAAATAAACGAAAATATCATCCCGCTTCTGTGACAATCGGCCGTATCAATTATGCCATAATATATATATGCTCTATTTCATACGTCACTTCCGTCGCTCGAATCAGGAGTATGCCACGCTTCATATAATACATATAACCGCTTCATATAAGTCGAGAGTCCATAACCTGTTCTAACCTTTTAGATTCTCTGAACCAAGCGATACAAGCTAAAAGTATACACAAACTGGACCAATAGAATCTGCACTAGATGTCGTCACTACGTCGTCAGCCCGATCCTGTTGACACACTAACGCTAATGATATTAATGGACCTGCATGTGATTTATTATAGCGGCTAGTGTTGCGACACAACCAATGTCGATATGGATTTTAGATGAATATTTATTTATTTATTCGACTACTACGGTGGAACTAGAAGGTGCGTATTATTATGTTTAAAATCCGAATGTTTGTGCATGTTTAGTTACTTAGTAACTTTGAAATTACTGAAACAATGTTAATCGTTAACTACGCGGGTGTTACACGGTTAAATTTGTAAAATAAAAAAGAAAAAAAAAAACGACAGATGGGAGAATAATATTGACCTATATTATGTACTAATATTGATCTACAATAATTATAAAAATATTTTTTAATTACATTTTAATCAAGTCAAATTTTTTATTTTTTATTTTGTTTATATTAATTTTGTATATTTGTTGTTCTATAATTAATACGAATATGTAGCAAAAGAAAAACGTGTACATGAATTAATGAAGTAATAAAAATAAAGGTTTTTTTGTATTTTGTTTGTTTCGAGGTTTATTGAAAGAAAAAATATTTAATAATTGTTAATAACTAATAATAACTAATAAAATAAAACTAAAATTATTAATATATCTGTAAGGGATACGTCACTAAGCCTGCGCACCGCATGTTACAATAACATTTTGGAGCAAAAAGTATTTATTTAAATTATCTAAAATTAGAAATAAACTTGTATTTGTATATTTTTATTTGCATAGTCATATAATCCGTATATTTATTGCACTTAAATAGAATAAAATAGGTATGGGCAAAACGTAATACTGATAATTTCTAGGTCAGTAGCGAAAAAAACAGTTTTTAACATGAGATACTGTGTTAGACGGGTTTTTGATTTATTAAGTTTTAACTTGTTACGTCCAGTTCATTTAAGTTATTGTTTATTTCCGTTGCTAGATTTTCTTTCGACTCTGTTTCAACGATTGATTGAGCTGTTGTCATGAACGAATAAAGACACATATCCAGTTGTTATATTGTCTGTAAGATCGTTCAAAAATTCAAAAGAAAAGTAAAAAGTTAAAATCTTATATAAAAGTTTACTTAAAACACTTAAGTTATAAATTATTGTCTAAAACTTTTAATTGTAATTGGCTCGAACTAGTTACTCTTAATGTTTTTTTTTTTAGAACTCAAAATAAAACCGCGCGGAGGTAGAGAGTAAAATAAATTCAAAATCCGGCAGTAAATTCGTTGCCAATAAATTAATCACACGTTTCACTGAATCGTCAAATCGGACGAAAAGGAACGCATTGAGGTAAGTAGGTAAGACGATTGCGGCACAAATAAATTGTTTATTCTTCGATTTGCGTTCGAGGGGAAACCGCGACAAACGATTCCCTGGAGTAAACAGTTCCTTCTATCTCTCTCTCTCTCTCTTTCTCCCTCCCTCTCTCACTCTTCTTCTCTCTTCCAGACTACTTCACAGGCTCGACGCCTAAATAACATCAAACGCAGTCGCGCAGAGCTGTTCAAGTTATACGTACCATTTGGAAGACTATAAACAACATATTAATCCTTTGGTGGTACCTTTCGTTGCGGAGGTCTGCAGCCACCCTGGAATAGTGAAAATGTTTTTAGTTTATTTATATTATAATATAATATAATTATATTAGTTATATTTTATTTTACGTTCCCGCACTCGAATACATAATTACTACTTACTTATATGTATTTCACAACAAACGACTCTCAAACATCCAAATATTGACTGGAATATATCCCTATAAGGGATAAGTCCGCCCTTGTTTTTGGAGCAATAAAGTATTTATATCTACCTATCAAAGGCCAAAGTAGTTCTTCATTAAAGCTTCATATAAATTTTGAATTATTAATATATATTCTACAATATATTTTTAATAATATTTATATTTATAAATTTAAATGTTTTTTTTTTTCACTAAACAATAATCACCACCGCACCGGTGGTGGTAGCGCGTGTACCAATGGTCCGCTGTGCCCTACAATGGCATATACGTCGTAAGAATGGTAAAGACTTACAGTTTTAAGTGGAATCCGAACCACGGAAAAATATTGAACGTGTTGCGTAATGTATAGACACCACTTCAATAGAACTCTCGTCCCTTCGCCTAAGCTGAGCAGGCTTTGTTCCGATCCTATGTAGGTACGTTTTGTTTATTGAATGGTAAATAAAAGTTTTATATTTTTACTTAAGCGTTTTGCTTAAGCTGTATCGCTTCGCATTCACGATGAAAGGACTAAAAGGGACTCTCTAAGGCCTCTTGCTTAAGGCTACTACACACTGGGGATAGTATAAAACATAACAATGATATAAAAGAAAATATTTATTTTAATGTAATGAAAAGCTTTACTGAATTTGTTATGACTGGCATAATAATAATTCAAGGCTTAATTTAGTTGCTTCCAGATTCGTGTTTCAAATTATTTAATATGAATAAAATATTTCTTGTTATTACCAATATTTGATTTTTTATATTTTAATGCAATTTTATTTTATTTAAAATAAATAATGCATAATTACATTGCACGTAAGTATTGTACATGTATCGTGTGGGATCGGTACTTAAAAAAACAAAATTTTTTTATTTCTAAAAATGCGTTATTAACAGTAATTTATTGAGGTCAAAGCAAGCTATTTTAATTTTTCAATGGGAATATTCTAAGGGCCGGTTTTACTTTCGGCTAATATGTAGAATATGCCGGTTAACTCCTATCAACTGTATGAGAAATGCCCCTTTAAGTAAGAAATAGCTGTTAACCAAACATAACCGGCCGGGTGAAATCGGCCATAAGTAAGTGTACAATACCAGTCACACGGACGAATGAAAACACTGTCAGGAACACGAGTCAGTCGTGGTCAACAAACATATACTTCGCACAATTTGTTGACGTTTAAGTTTTGCGGACCGTAGATAGTAACTACATAATTACCGCTAACATCTAAGCAGCGGTTTTCAATCTATGGCACGCGTACCACCAGTGGTACGCGGAATGCTACGAGGGGTGTACGCGAAAAAAATGAAACTCTGCAAAATATAATAAGCGGCAAAAAAAAGTACTATAATCCTAATAAGGAAAGTTTTGTTGATGAACATAAATCGAATTTGAATTCTGACGTTCTTAGCGATATAAAAACCCACTGTCAAATCCTCATAGTGAGTTCCGAGATTTTTCAGAACTAAATTCGTTAGGAAATAAATTTTTAGATTGGATTCCGAGATCACTTTCATATTTTGAGGAAACAGAATCATTAATTGAAATTAGGTGTGATTCTAACCTCCAAAGATAATATATTATTCTGTCGTATTAGAAATTTCTAAGAATAGGTAATTCTTTAAATGAATGTTCTGCAGGGGGAAGATTTGGGTATCATTCAATAGATGTAGTTATATTTATTTTAAATACTGGGATATTTTGATTAATTATAGACTCTCAAATAATTAATGTTATTAAAATAACTTGATTGGTTCTTAAATTCTCTTTGGAGGTTAGAATCACACCAAATTTCAATTAATGATTCTCTATATTATTTCTATATTATAGAAGATAAGTATTATTATTAGGTTCTTGTAGGTAAATGTGGTACGAAGCCAAATATATTGGTTTAAGTGTCACCTGAAAAACAAAAGTTTGAGAACTCCTGATCTAAAGTAACTGTTTCTGTCTAGAGTTATGTGCAGCGGCCTTTACCATCTCGGGCCTCCTCCACCCACTTAGAAGTACCTACTTAAGTATACTCCATTTCCTCAACTCGAGTAGACTCTGGAGAGAATTACCTACATATCTGTTTTGTTTTGAGAGTGTTTCAATCTCAAACGCTCTTGCAAATTATTTAAATTCTTCTCCCCCACTGGTTCTCGTCATATATTTTCGTCTATGATTTTAGGGAAATTCCGTGTTTAATAAAAGAAATGAGATCGACAAAGACAGAAATGCGTCACTAATTAATTATCCTATGACAGTTTTGTAGGTTTAATTAAATGAGGCCTTAGAAATGTAAACGTTTTATTGTTCCTCTAAATCCCTGGGGCGTTTGTGCGAATAATTTCTGAAATAATTTAGAATGTATTTTTTAGAGAAATATTATCCAGTGGGATTTATTAACTTAATTAATGTCCTCTCGAGAAAATGTTCATACTCTCAACATTTTGGCATACCTAGCGTACGAAAGCACGCGATACTATCGAAAGACGATCGATAAATCGATAGATGAGTGTATCGATTCAGGACGCGCCTAGTCGCGGTGAATGGATGTGGATATGTGAGTAGTGGTCGGTCATTGAAGGTTACTCTGGCGACACAAGCTCAATATAAACTTGAAATTAAAATCAAGAAAACGAAGTGTTATTTAACAAACATAATTCTGCATTTCTATTATACATCTTTTTTTTTCTTTTTTTTATGTAAACCAGCATGGGTGGCTGTGCCGAGGGACCAATGGTGCAGTCTACAGAGCCAAAATCACCGCTCGGCGCTGTATCGAGTCCAAGGATGCTAACAGATAATGGGGACTACCCTCCCAGATGTGACTGCAGTACTCCATCACCGGCCTAATCTGTGTTTTGTACAACAGGATTAGTTGTGCCGGTGAGAAGAACCGCCGATTGCGGAAAAGTATTCCCAATTTTCTGGATGCAGTTTTGGCCTTAGACTCGATTAGTTGCCGGAAACCCACGTCTTTGGAAATAGTGGTGCCCAGGAGGTCCAGGTGTTCCGAGACAGGTACGACGCTGCCTTGGAAACTAGCTTGGAAAGGAAATACTATAGAATAATAGCAATTTATATATATATTTTTTTCAAAATGCAATAAAACACATTTCATGAAGAAGATAACGTTTTTATTATGAAGGTAATATATATATGAGGTAGATATTTAAAGTTTGATTTTATATGGTTTGGATCATCATATCCGGCAGGTCTAGCGCGACATGTGGCATCGTTTTACTTACGAGTAGGTGACTTACGATGCACATGGCCATGACATCCGTGATGTCAGCCGATAACACCTTGGTGAACTAGGTGCCATGTCAGTTTTTTTATTTTATGGAAACTGACACGGTTGGTTACATCACCTACTACATTCGTGATGTCAGCCCATAACACCTTGGCGGGCTACGTGCCATGTCGGTGCTTCCCTTAGGTCATACCGGCTACACTGAACTGGACGGAAAACACGAACTATTTACATAGCCGTTTCGACCGACGTTTCATTCAGTGCGGTGGTACCAAACTGGGCGGGTTAAACTCTACCACCTAGTAAGGTAAGAAGGGAAGGGACATACAGTTTTACGTGGAATCCGAACCACGGTCAGCCTCCAACGGTCGAGCGGTCACCCATACTGTATGGGCCATACATCCACTGACGGCGCCCAGGTGTGCTTGTGATCCGACCGACAGTCGTCCGACCGCACCATTGAGCTACCGAGGCTGACCATGAAGAGAACGCTGAACTAGCATGAAATATGTTCCGACTTGCAATACCTAGCTAGACCCTAAAATTAACTTGAGAGATCGTGGATCGCAGACAACAAACAGCTAGTCTTAATTCTTTTAGACACAAAAACCGTGTAATTTACACAAAAATCTCCTTTGAAACACTTAGTCAAGGTCCGATCGTTCTTTTCTCACGATTGTTTCAATTTGGCCATCTGCCGGCCGTTCCCCCACCTTCTGCCTAGGCAGGGGTCCGATTCAATATCAGCTGAATTGAACCGACCAAACACAATAAATAGATAGAAAATTCTTTATTAATCCACAAATACATTTACATGAAAAAATTACAGAATGACTTCAGGTACACGAGGTGCAAAGGCGGATTTGTCACTTAAAGAGATTGCTTCCAGTCAACCTTTTTTAATATACATACATATGCGATATATAACATACATAAATGCAATAAATACCGTTTAGTGAATTATGAGTTTGTTGCATTTGCGGTGAAGACTCTTGGGGAATAGAGCCCGGACGCTAAAGATTTAGTCCAGCGGCTGGGCCATCTACTAACCGAATCTCTGGGGACTTTCGTAGTCATAGCAAAGCGTTACTCACGCAGAAAAGCAGCCTCCACATTCAGCGGGGAACCCTGCTTCAGTTCTTGGAAGAATTTATTTTTGGGGTTCCGTACCTCAAAAGAGGAAAAAAATGAACCCTAATTCATGTGTCTGTCTGTCTGTTCGTCTGTCACAGCATTGCGTAAATGACCGAATTCCGATTTCGGGGGCCAATTTTGGGGGGCAAATAAGAAAGTTAGAAAAAAACATTCAAGTGCATCCTGTGACATATAAGTCACGGGTCTCTATTGGGACCCGTACAGACACAAGTGGAGAAAAAGTAATTTTAGTTCTTAGGTTAAGACATTTAATATGTATTTTCAATATGGCCCTAGTTGGCTGAAATAAAGAGATAAATAAATAAATAAAAAAAAAAAATAAGTGAAAAGGGCACATTATGTATAAGGAATACAAATATATACTTTTTTATAATTTTAAAATACATAGTTTAAAATATATTAAAGAAAATATAAAAAAATCTAGCATTCCTCCGCCCTGCGAAACGCAGACTTTGCGGTCGCTATTGTCCAAAGGTTGAAAGTTGCCCAGCGAGCAATGGAGCGACCCATGCTGGGAATATCGCTACGTGATATAATGCGTAACGAGGCACTCCGCCGACGCATCAAAACAGTCGATATTGGACACCTGGTGGCTAAGCTCAAGTGGCAGTGGGCTGGGCACATCTGCCGAAGAGACAACTGTGTCCTACATTGGCTGCCGTTGACAGAAAAACGGAGTGTAAAGACCAACCGCCTGGTGGGACAAGGACATCAAGTATGTCGCCGGAAAGTGGTGGTTTCGTATCGCTGAAGGCCGGGAGGACTAGAGGAAAATTGGATAGGCGCAGTAGTAGACGCTTACTCGCTGACTGACTGGCTGACTTATAGTTTGCAGGAAAGCCTAAACAAAAATCCTAAGTCTTAAGGCCCTATCAACCCGTATTCACCCGTACTCCTCTTTCAAGGCGCCGCTTTCGCTGGTTGTAGTTGGATCTGTGGATGCAACACAATCAATCAATCGAAAATTAGATTTTAATTTTTTTATTCCATAACTACGGATCGAAACAAAAATGTAAAAAGCTACGGATTTAGATATATATTCAAGAAATAAAATATTTTTTTCCCAAAGCCTTGATTTGGTCACGTTGCCTTAAATACGTTTTTATAACTAAATTCAGAGGCATGTTCGTTCATGATTTTTTTCTATCGAGCGAAGTTAATCAAATCGTGTTTTCAAAACAGCTACCGATCTGCGCTGATAGATGAAGTATTACATATATTAAAACTGAATCTGTCAGGTGAGTAATATTAGTGGTAAACTTCTTGAAATTCGAGTCAGACGCAGCCTCACGTCACCTAAAATTCTCACGGAAAACGGAATGGCACAGAACCCTTTCCAATCGAGTTCGACTCGCACTTGACCGCGTTTTATACTTACTTAGTAACATATTTCCTTTACACGTGTTTCGTTATTTTCTCTTTATTAGAACTTGTGTATACGCTAACTTTACTCGAGATGCGTATTCGATTCTCGATTTGTCTTACCACTTACTGAATTCGCCTCCTGTTCAATACGAACGTTCTGTCTCTCTCGCGCACGCGCGAAGCTCAGATGAAGATGAACTGCTTTTAATCTCGATAAAATTAATCGACCAAGCAGGAACTCGGGTGTTTTCATCGAGGGTGCCGTTTTTGCGGTGGAATCGCTGGAAAAAAATAAAATTATTATAAGTAATGAAAATCTGTTGTTTTCCCAAAACGGTTTACGTGCTTGAGTGAAAAAATTGAAGTTGAAGAAAATACATTTCTCTCATATAAATAAGTAAGCTAAATTTTTTTATAGTTCTACACTACATAATATTATGTCAGTCAGTCAGTCAGTCAGTCAGCGTGTAAGCGTCCACTGCTGGACATACGCCTCTCGAATTTTCCTCCAGTCCTTCCGGCCTTCAGCGGTACGGAACCACTGCTTTCCGCCGACGTACTTGATGTCGTCGTCCCACCTGGCGGGTGGTTTTTTTTTTTTTTTTTTATGGAAACTGACACGGCTGGCTACATCACCTACAACATCCGTGATGTCAGCCCATAACACCGGGTGAACTTGGTGCCACGTCAGTACTTCCCTTCGGTCGTGCCGGCTGCACTGAACTGGACGGAAAACACAAACTATTTACATAGCCGTTTCGACCGACCTTTCATTCAGTGCGGTGGTACCAACCCGGGCGGGTTAAACCCTACCGGTGTGTGGTCTTGCCACACTCCGTTTTCCTGTCCACGGCCGCCAGTGTAGGACACGGTTACTCCAACGGTTGTCGTCTCTTCGGCTGACGTGCCCAGCCCATTGCCACTTGAGCTTATAATATTACAAGCTGTGCCCGCGGCTCCGCCCGCTCTCATATTTCACTTCACTGCTAACCTCATAAGCCATTTAGCGTGATAGTAAGTAGCCTATAGTTGATGGGAAGAATCAAGCTATCCGTAGAATTTTGTTTTATTAAAATCGGTTCAGTGGTTCTCGAGTTATAAGCGGACAGACAGACAGACAGAAAGCAGACGTTGGATTTTATTATAGGTATGGATGTATAACACGCAATCTTAACTGGTTTTTAGATGTATATATTAATATAATTTTAATTACATTTAATTAGTATTTTTTAATGTGGCCCTAGTTGGCTGAAATAAAGATATAATATTAATAAAATACAATATTTGTTATAAATTAAAATGATTAATTAAACTATAACTACCTATCAAATAATCAAATAAGACAAATATATCTAATTAAAAAACTATACTTAACTAAAAAGCACTAAAAACTAAAAACTAACTTATAATATTTGTTTAGTCGATGAATTAATAATTATTTTTATTCTAGAATTAAAATCAAATAATTTATTTATAATCATATTACTTATTACAAGTCAGTCAGTCAGTCAGCGTGTAAGGGTCCACTGCTGGGCATACGCCTCTCCAATTTTCTTCCAGTCCTCTCGGCCTTCACCGGTACGGAATCACGGCTTTCCGCCAACATATTTGATGTCATCGCCCCACCTTGCCTGTCCCACACTCCGTTTCAAGTCAGACATATTCATTAATTGAATATATATGTATATATTATAGTATATTTTAAGTTATCTTGTCCGAATACTTTGCGAAACGTGGTGGTCGGGGTTGTGCTGTAATTTACCTTAGTTCTTGCAGCACAACACCATTCACTATGCCTACCCCGATTGCCGAACAGAATACTGCATAATGGATGTGTACCTATATACCTGTTAGCGTGGTCGCCTGGTATGGTCTATGATATCAGTATAGAATATCTGCGGTGTTTAGTAGAGCATAATAGTCCATATAGAGTGTCCTGTTTCACTGTGTGACCGTATTAGACTTTATGGGCTGTGCCGCAGAGGTGCAAACCGATTAGGACTTGTCTAAGGTAAACTAATCTACGGAAATGACAGTTTCGAATGAACACGCGAACATCATACTCTTTCACACAATCTCACAACCAGTGGCGGCTGGCCCTTAAGTGCGCTCGTGCGCCGCACTACCACAAAATATAGCGCCTTCACCCGAAAGAAATAAATCAATTAAAATATTAAACATTCTCCATGATTGTCACCGATCGAAGTAAAAATATCAAACTGAATTCGTTCCTATTTCCTAGACAAAAAGGCACGATTTTGCTGTACGTAATACGTATTACATACGACGTATCGCCGCCGAGCTCGCCGCCGAGCTCGCCGCCGAGTGCATTACAAAACACCGCGAACGTCTACTATGAGAAAATTTCAAACGCCGCTGCCCCGCCGCGTGAAACAAAACACTCTTCATACGATTATGTGTGGAACAAGGTTGCATTCTGCGTGTGACACACGACGGAAAAAGAAGGACAGTATATTGTGGAAAGACGCGCGTGCGACACGTCGCGGGCGATTCGTTCTGCTTGTGAGTCCGTCTGCTGCGCTGTCATGTGATGATGTCACATACCCGTTAGCGCGCGAATATTTAAAATGGAATATGGTTAGGTTTTGTGCTTTCTGTCGCGTGATACTGTGAATTAAGTGGTGCCGATATTTGCCTAAGCGTTGGATAAAGGTAAGGCTTTACAATCAGGTAATCCCGGGTTCAATTCCTACTTTTGAAATGCTTTTATTTTTATATACTTTTTGAAGTATTTTTGGGACATTACTACTGTTTTCTTTTTGAAAGCTGCAGTAGTGTTGTGGTCTATGGGTGTGTTCATAAAGGTACTAAAAATGAGTTAAAAACTTGTTTGGATTTTTTTTCTTGTTTTTTTGCAACTCATTGAGTGTCTTAAGAATATTCATGCTAGGTACGTACGCAGGCGTTTAAAAAATTCGTAAGTCCCGATCTTAAAATAACATGACGGGAATGTGTTGGGAAATTTGGTATTTAAGTACCTAGGTAGGTACTTAGCGCACTGCCGGTCACGTAAGTCACCAGCCGCCACTGCTCACAACACACCCCCCCATTCACACCACACCCAAAGGTCAGGGTAACGAGTAAAGGGAAGCATTGGCATGACACCTAGGTACGACTGAAGCAAGGTGTGTAATGGGCTTTCTTAAAGAATGTTAGGTGAGGTAGCCAACTATGTCGTGTATCATTCAAATTCAGCTCAGTTATTTATTAATGAATACTACACTAAAAGAAATTGCATTATGTATGTATTATTTGTTTGTATACAGGGTGTTTCAGGATATGCTTGAGAAACTTCAGGAATAGAAAGTACTTATTAGAAGAAAAACATTCTTATCACTTAAATCGAAATTCCGTATATTTTTTTTCATACAAAAATTGAAAATTGTAATAAAAACTCGATGGACAGTGAGATTTGGCAACAGTGCTGTCTAGGTCTAGGGAGTGCAATGACCTAGTCCAGTCGTCTTTTCCTTTCGATTTCATTCAAATTTAAGTGTTTGGAATTTACCTACATGCAGTTCAATTCTACTAGTTAAGCATGTAAGTTAGTTATTTTATTTTTATTTAATAAAGGCGGACGTTAAACCGTCCACAAAATCTCGATGAAGCGATTTTCACCAAAAAGTACTATAAAATGACAGAATCTGGGAAAAAGTTTCATAGCTTTTCCCTTTCAAATATCGTCCCCTTTCGAACCCTGAAGTTACGAAACCCTATCCTGAAACGCCCTGTATATGTAATTTGTAATAAAATTTTTTTTTGAAATAGTGATGACTCGTATAGTACGAGTCAAACAGTTGGCAGTGGCAAACATTTTTGTAAATGTAGACTAAGTGGACGTAATAAAGAGTATCCAGCGAAGTTTCTTGCCAGTTCTTCTTCGCTGTGATAATACGAGTGCAGTGTTCTGTCTATGGATGATGAATAAAGAATAAAGAATATGTATGTATGCGTATATACCTTTGAACCTGTAAGCTTGTATGTAACGAATGTATTTAATTGTATGTTAAATGTGTACATAAGTACGAGTATATATTTTTTTTGCTCTTTTTCACTTTATTGCGGACTAGCAATCTACTTTACCCAAAATCACATGCACGACTGGTAGAGAATGCCTTTAGGCTTTAATTCCGTCTTTTGTCATATATTTTGTGCAATAATAATCTGTAGTAGTAGTACCTGGACCAGATCGGGCATGTGCTCGAAAAGGGTCAGGTGCGTAGTACAACCGACGAGCATGTATGAAGAACATTATTATGAGAGTGGAAGAGGCGGCAAAAGTGTGTCAGGATGGTGGCGCGTGGGGGTTGGGTTGATTGCGTGGGTTGGGTCCGTTGTCTTTGCCTGCCCCACTGGGAGGCAGGCAGGCGTGACGTTATGTATGTGTATGTATGTATGAACTTATAGCACAACACCGATTACTCTGCTTACCCTGATTGTCGGGATACAAAAGCGTGAGTTATGTATGTATGTATGTAATAATCATATTCATTTAAACAATCTGTCAAATATATTGAAACCCAAAATTTGCTCTCCGCTATATGTTACTATATTATATATAACTCTAGCATATTGTTATCTTATCTACATGCAATAAAAGCTCTGTAAAGATATTTCTGATATAAATATGGCTCTCGTGCATGTTGGCTCACTTTACAAACATTAGAACCGGAAGATTAATTCACCGCGGCAATCACTGTTTAAGCCTGTTCCACCCATGCCACAGAATATCTAATTTCATGCGCTCAAAATAGAGACGGCTATGGCTCAGCGGGTGGGGAGCGTCGCGAGACAAAGCGGGCGCGAGGCAGTTTCCTCTTTACTAGAGCGGGATGGAATTCGCCACAAGGCGCTTACGATAAAACAAAGCGAAGGCGAATAACGCGCTATCTTTTTTATTTTAATAAGTATGAAAAATTTTAGCTTTGTGACTTTTTTAAATTGCGGTTCACTAAAGAATATAAAATTGTATTTGGAGAAAAATTATAAAAAATGTACTTTTGTATGTAATTCTTTATATTTTTACAATAGAAATTGCTGTAAAAATAGAGGAATATTCGGAATTTTTTTCTATCGAGCGAAGTTAAAAAAACTTGCTGTTTCAACCTTATGGTTCACATAAGATAATTCTGTAGATAGAACCTAGAACATCCCTATACTTATTTATAACTTTTCACACGTGTGCATCAATTCGAAAGTACAAATGACCCGGGTTGGTGTTCTGTGTCCCGGGGAGTAGCCTCTTAACGTTATGTCAGTCTCACGAAAGAAGTCCCGCAGACGCGGAACTACGGTCATACACTTCCATACATTGCCGCGGGACTTCTTTCGTGAGACGGAATCTACCACACTTTCTCGCTGTGGTGGCGGAATCCGCTTGTAGTCAGCCTCGATAGTTCAGTGGTGCAGACAGTCGACTGTTGCTATTGATTGTTAAGCAACGCTGGGTGCGGTCAGTACTTACTGGTGACACAAACACAGCCACACTAGCGCGGGCTACCCGAGCTATATATATATATTTTGCTGTGATAATTAATTACTTTTTTTTTAAGGAAACTGACACTGTTGGCTACAACACCTACAACATCCGTGATGTTAGCCCATAACACCGGGTGAATTTGGTGCCACGTCGGTGCTTCCCTTCGGTCGTGCCGGCTACACTGAACTGGACGGAAAACACAAACTATTTACATAGCCGTTTCGACCGACCTTTCATTCAGTGCGGTGGTACCAACCCGAGCGGGTTTAACCCTACCACCCAGTAATATAAGAAGGGTGTCATATCCCTTATCTTTTAAGATTTCGTATCCGTACGAGACCCTATTACTAAGCCTACGCCGCCGCCGTCTGCCCGTCCGTCCGCCTGTCTTTTAAAGGGCTGTATCTTTCCAACCGTAGTAGACAGCCGGTGAAAATTTTGTTTTTTTTTTATTATGGCGGATATTCTAACAAATACTAAAAAAAGTAATTATTAAAGGGGTCCCCATACGAGAAACGTGTTTTTTTTTCAACTATTAATATTCTATTCCATTCAGTTCTATTCAATGCTTCAAACCTAACAGTGTTAACACAATATTGTTTTTATTAGGTTTCCGTATCCCGTACGGAACCCTATTACTAAGCCTACGCCGTCTGTCCGTCCGTCCGTCCGTCTGTCCGAGGGCTGTATCTCTTGAACCGTAATAGGTAGCCGGTTGAAATTTTCACAGAATATGTATTACTATGGCGGATATAACATCAAATAAGAAAAATAAGAAAAAGTTAAAAAATTTATCACACTATTGAATAATAGATGGCGCCACAGGCTCTTATACATTGCAATGTTGAAAGACAAAAGATAGGCGGATAATAGCGGATAGATACGGAAACCTCCGTGCGCGAGTAAAACTCGCACTTAACAGATTTTTTTAAACCCTTCAACGCGGTAATAGTCTAACTAATGTAATAATAAATCATAAGAAAAAAACAAACAAGTAACATCGTATCGCGCCCAGCAACAGTGTCCACCTACGCAATAATGATGATAATGATAAAGCAACTTCAAGTCAGGTAGCCGTCATCAGCCGTCGTCGTCGTGTCGTCATCGCGAGATTATCTTGATAGTGCGCTTGCGCGGTTCATTGTTCACTGATGATCACGCCGAATGATCTGGCGGTGTGCCCGCGTCACACTATATCATAAACATAATACTTGATAATTTTTTTTCGAAAGGAAGCACAAAGGTGGTAAAAACACCGCTCCATCGAAGTTTTCATTCAAAGAATGCGACGTAGTAAACGTTCAAAGTTGAAGTGCAAATGTTCAAGCATATAGTCAATCTTCATACTCAAGTGGACACACTCCATTAAACAAAAGCTGAGTAAAATTGATTCACCAAATTGAAACTTTTGCACTAAAGTCGAAGATAAACTCTATGTTTTATTGGAGTGTGAACGGAATACCAATTTAAGAAATGCTCCGATCAAACATTTAAAGGCAGACCGATGTTATTTTTTGCGATTCACTGAGCAGGTGATCCCCTGATGGAAAAATGCAAAATACTCACTACTTTTTTTCCAAGCATCTCTAGTCCTCAGAGGCTCGAGATGGTTTGGAGAATTGTTTAGTAGCATACGATGGAGCTGTCTAGTCGTTAGGCGGCTAAAGCCAAATTTAAATAAAGAAGAAAAAAACGATGTTGGTCGATCAAAGTTTGAATTAAGAACGCGACAAAAGAAGACGACCCTCGTTCCTGCTACGTGGAGTCACGTGGAGTGGAACGAGCGGAATACACTCCTACAACTGGAGTTAATATTTCCATAAAAATAATAAGAAAAAGAAGAAAAAGAGCTGTCAAACTGACATGTTTGAAAAATTTTCTCTTGTACAAATTTTTTAAAAAGTTCTTGTCTGAGACAACCAAATCGAGCTTCCGCCACGTGTGGACCCATCTCCAGCGGCGCAGCGGCTCGCACGGTTGGAGGCACCGTGCCGGCATCACCACCCCCGCGCCGGCGCTCGGCGTCCTCGGACGGAACAGACATGTCTGGTGACAGAAGCGGCTGCAGACCACTCGGGACGCGACACGCGTGATGGAGAGGGCTCTGCGGCGAAGATCGGCCGCCGCCGCCGCGCTCGATTTCGACGCCGCCGCCGCCGCCAACGCATCCGCTCGCCCGCAGCAGCACTGCCTCCGCCCACCGTGTCGTCCGACCTGGGTCGTCCAACACAAGGGCCGCCGTTCTTCGTACCACATGCACACCCCACCACCCAGCTCCACGCCGCCGGTGTATTCCATCGACGATGAAATGGAGCGTTGACGTCGCCCGAGCCACAACAACTACGGCGAGGGCGACGTCCACCATCGGTCAGCTTGGGTTCATCGGGACCTCGCGTCCCGTCTAGTGCCCCCGCTACCGGTGGTGTAGTGCACCCAAAAGGCGACGCGCGCGCGAAGAAGGAGACGTTTAAGAGAGCTGCGCGACGACGTCGCCGTGCAGTCCGGCGGATACGGAGCTCTCCGAGATGGGGGTGGTGGTGGCCTACGTGTCTAGTACCACCACCTATCGCTCGTAGCTTGCCTCGCGTCGTCTCGGAGAGCTCCGTAGCCACCGCCTGCACCCGCCGGTGTGCTTGGAGGCTTGCCTCCCGCCGCCGCGGCCGGCGGTATTACCATTGTTATTTGTTTGTATTAATTTTGTGTATTTTTATTACTTTTTATAGTTATAATATATGTAAAATTAATGTAAATGTATTTAAAAATGTGAAATAAAGAAATATAATAATAATGACCCCCCAATCTCTGATTATTTTAAAGGAAGCACGAGGTGTGGTACAGACCCACCTTAGGTGACTAACGTCGAAGAACTACCTTATATTTATGCCCAATACCTTAAATTGTCCGCTGTGTGACAGTGCTCTACAGTCTGTATCCAAGAAATCCTTTAAATATACCATATTTAGGACATAGGCACCACATGCTGTAACCCGACAGTCGGGTTAAGCAGAGTAGTCTAGTAGGATTTCGTGCTTTACTTGCTGCTTGATCGATTGAATCTTGTTCGAATACTTTGCGAAATGTGGTGGTCGATGTTGTGCTGTAATTTAACAGATTTCTTGCAGCACAACACCGATTACTCTGCTTACCCCGATTGTCGGATTTCAGCGTGTGTGATATGTATGTATGTACGCACAATAACAAAAAAAAAATAGGTTTAACCGTAGTGAACTTTGATATTGCCAGTTTTCAAAAAGAAAATCCCCGAAGATAAGTGGGTAAGGCCGTTGATCGATGCAAGCATAATGTAGGTGGATTAAGTTGATACGGCGTGCGAGTCGCCTTTTACGACATGCACGGGGAGAGATGCAGTGGGGCTATTCTTTTTAAGTACTGACCCCACACAGTACACCTTCCTAGGATTTCTCATAAACGGACAATAAAAAAGAAAATGGGCTTAACCGTAGTGAACTTTGATATTGCCAGTTTTCAGAAAGAAAATCCCCGAAGATAAGTAGGTAAGGCCGTTGATCGATGCAAGCATAATGTAGATAGATTAAGTTGATACGGCGTGCGAGTCGCCGTGTGTAGCGCGTCACAAGCTTATCTTAAGTGTAATTTATTGCGACTGTCCACAACACAACGTTATTACACTTTTGTCTGTTTTTTGCGGGTTGCTCAACTTCTGAGTTTATCATATCTACACCTTTGTATGACGTCAGTTATCGTCCTTTCCTTTTTGAGCCTCTGTTTCATATTATTAAGGGGGGGGGTACTAGGCAAAAGCACATCGTATTTCCCTAACCATACCCATATTTCAAGTGATTTAACTAAAATGTATATGCCTATAGTTAGGTAAAGATTCAAGTTATGATGTGAATACATTTTTTTAATTTAATCTTATAAATTCCCTTAGAAATATGTGGTTGAAAAATGGTAAAATCGTTCAAAAACTGCTTTGCTATTTGCCTCGCCATTTTTTACAAATGTATCTAATACGAAAAATGCTTCATTGAGCTTAGAGTCAATAAGACTAAGAATAATCTAAATAAATTCAAACGCTTGCAGAATAAATTGTTTTTCACTGAACTATCTGTGAACAGTCTAAATTTTGGGACGTTGCTGTGCGCGAGCCTTTTTTGTATGGACGTATTTGTAACGAAATTGCAAATGCATTTTCAAACGTTTTTACCACTTTTCATCCACTTATTTTTCAGAGAATTTACAAGATTATATTACAATAATCTATCACACATTATACTTACCTTGAATCTTTACCTAACTATAAGCATATAAATTATAGTTATAGAATAGAATATGCTTTATTGCTTTCCAATACAGCGATTTTACAAAAGGCGGACTTATTACCTAAGGCAATCTCTGCCAGTCAACCTGACTTTTATGAAAACTTATTATAGTTATATCTATTGAAATATGGCTATAGTTAGGATAATATGATGTGATGTTTTGCCTTGTATCCCCCCTTAAACAGTTTTGATTTAGCTTCGCGTTCCGTATGTTGTTTTCTAATCTTGCGACAGAGTGATCAAATATTTCTACTGCTTCAGCCCCATGACAATAATCATTATCAATACTATTAATAAATCTGTAAGGGATGGTCATGGAGTAACTTACTTTGTTTTATGAGATACTGCGTTTGTAGACTCTATGTATGATACCATTTTTTTTTTATTGAAACTGACATGGTTGACTACATCACCTACAACATCAGTGATGTCAGCCCAAAACACCACCGCGTGAACTTGGTGCCACGCCCGTGTTTCCCTTCGGTCGTGCCGGCTACACTGAACTGGACGGAAAACACAAACTATTTACATAGCCGTTTCGACCGACTTTTCATTCAGTGCGGTGGTACCAACCCGGGCGGGTTAAACCCTACCACCTAGTAATATAAGAAGGGAGTCATATCCCTTAGTCGCCTTTTACGACATGCACGGGGAGAGATGCAGTGGGGCTATTCTTTTAAAGTACCGGCCCCAAACTGTACAAAACTAAATTGACAATTTTTATAAATCTTTTCTGTACGTATGTATGTTCCTCCGTAACTCTTAAATACATCAACCGAATTCGATGAACTAAACATTTAACTAATCGCGACACATGATAGGCAATACAATTCAGTTCCGATTACGCTAAGATGTCGCTCTCGTACAAGCCGAATTGTTCCGCGCGCCGAAATATAGGTACGGTAGCGAGCTTACTTATACTTTCTTATTTTTAAATAAGAATTTCATGCGAGCGAAGCCGCGAGCAAAACCTAGTATAACAATATGATAACTCCAACTCAATCAACGTCGGACCTCAAAATATGTTGCCTGCCTGCCTAAATCGCGAAATTTGAGGATCCGTTGGATTTAAATTAGTATTGCCAGCCTTGGTAGCCCAGTGGTGCGGTCGGTCGACTGTTGTTAAGCAACCCTGAGCGCGATCAGTACTTGGGTGGGTGACCGCTCGACCGTTGGAGGCTGACCGTGGTTCGGATTCCACGCAATGCTGTAGGTTCCTTCCCTTCTTACCTTACTAGGTGGTAGGGTTTATCCCGCCCGGGTTGGTACCACCGCACTGAATGAAACGTCGAACAGTCGACCGACCGCACCAATGAGCTACCGAGGCTGCAGTACAAATATGAGAAAATTCAGACTTGATAGCACTATAATAGGTAAAATACACATTATAACTATATGGTGGTATCTTATATGAAGAATGCATAAAAATCTCGTATCGGCGCGAGATAACCGCTGTTTATTTTCGCCGTCATGTGCCGCCGTAAAACACGGTAGGTAGGTACTCGTAATATTATCATATCATTCTAACCTATTCCTACCTTACTACGTATAGTATACAAAAACCAATGCGAGGCGCAGCAGTCGAGCGACGCCTATCGTTCATCGCGGATCGACCACCACCGACCACCGAAATATCGACGCGAGGTCGTGATAAACTAGATTAGTGATAAAACCGAGATTATACCTACCATCCAGTCTAGCGTGTTTTGTTATTTTTTATCTCTACATAAACGCGAGCGTTTGAATTAGGAACGAAATGTTCAGTTTGAAATATTTCATTAACTACATTGTGCCAATCAGTGTTAACCGAAGTTTGAACTATGTTTATAGTTCAAACTGCGAAATTAATTTGCAATTTGCGAAATTACGTTAAAACATTTAAAGGTGATACGGTGTTCGATGAAGATTTGAATTAAGAGCGCGCGGAACCGTCAAAGCTTGAATAGAACTTCGTTCGAATAAAATTTTTTATTTCAAAGAACTCATTCCAAATTTCAAATTTGGAATGAGTTCTCGAATGTTATTCGACCAAGCGCTTCCAACAGCAAACGTCCGTCGCACGTCGACCACTCGCTAGACGCGCTGCTGTGACCAAGTGTCACGACATTTGAACCGAGTTCGATTACGAGACTCTATCACAGGGACACTAATCGATGAATTATTGCGTACGTAATATTAAACTATTCGGTTGCATTACTCCGCGTGTGATACTGATATGATATGTTGTTTGATAGTAGAGTTAGTACTTACCGCCGGTAAAGCTGTTTCAGACGAGAAGTGATACCGCACGGCATGGCAGTGCGAAATTTTCCTCGAAAGCAACAATTTAGTATTCGTCAGTCTAGCAGCACGCTCCTGGCAGTGCGCATTGTTTGAGTGACATCGTGAGAAACGAATCCGACTTCAGTTATGTATGATTGTGACGATATGCATTTTATTTGCTGAAGTGATTATCGGTGCTGTGTGAACGATGGAAACAATGGAATTACGTGGTAAGATTTTTTATTTTTTATTTTAATTGCTTTTAAAATAATTATTCGTTGTAACGCTAATGAGCAGCAGTCAGGTGATTACTTAATTAATAGTCTGTCGTAAATTGTATATCTAGCTTTGTTATTCATAGTATTCATACAGTTTCAGTGTTTCACACATGAGTCGACCTATTTTAATGTATAGGTATATAAATAGTACCGTGTGGGGCCGGTACTTAAAAAGAATAGACCCACTGTATCTCTCCCCATGCATGTTGTAAAAGGCGACGAAGGGATACCTCTCACCTTGGCACGGTCTTTCCACCGAGTCATGCAGCAGGTGGGCCTTCGTGCCTTACTTGCTGCTTGATAGTTATCTTGTCCAAATACTTTGCTAAACGTGGTGGTCGGTGTTGTGCTGTAATTTACAAGAGTACTTGCAGCACAACACCTATTACTCTGCTTACTCCGATCGTCGGGATACGGCGTGTGGTAAGTACAGCATGGAATTTTACTGAGATTATGGCATAATGGAAAATCCCGATGTCTTTCCTTCAGTGTATGACTTAGGATCTTTCAAGAAAAGCGTAAAAGGCATCTGTCACGCCGGTACGGTATTCGCAGCCCCCGTTCTAAACCGAATGCTTTTGGGCGTCGTCGTCGGCTCTACAATCCATGCTGACGGCGACAAGTGTCTCGCGTATCAATAAAAAAAACGTTTACTAAGATATGCTTTTTCTATGTATTGTCACCTTGGTACCTGTACCAATTTCACATCAACCTAACTAGAGTGTTTTCATTTTACGAAGGCACGAGGGGTACGAGGTAGGAAGTGGTGTGAGAGGCGACCGCACGGAGCTCAGAGAGAACGAACTCGGTGCCCGATCGGTACACATGTTCTACACGTCCTGCATCGCTCCGTCGAACCGAGTTATTCCCTACTGAGCTCCGCGCGGTCTCACACCACTTCCTACCTCATACCCCTCGTGCCTTCGTAAAATGAAAACACTCTACTACAGTTTACGCCAAACTCCATTCCCGCTCGTACGATCTTCACTCTGCTGCGCAGAAGTCTGATGCTAGGTCAGAGTGGAGCGCGGGGGAAGCATGCGGTAAATTTTATATTATTTATTTATTATTTATCATTTAACATCCGTAGCATAGCATTTGCATCCTGCACTAGGTAAATATATCTTGCAGGAGTGCATTCTTTAACAAACATTATACATTAATAGATCAAAAAATCATAAGTATGCGCTCATTAAAATTATCATGCAATTAGTTATTATATTAAAAATAATGGAACACAAACAATTTGTAAAATTAGTGGGTAATGCTTATTCCCATCTGATGTAAAAAAGGAAAGGTACATTTTAAATTTTTTTTTATATATACTTAAATTTCTTAAATTCTAAATTTAAAATCTAAACATATGCGCAAAGCATATGAAGTGAACATCGAGCGAAATAATAGAGTTTCGCAAAAACTTTACGTTTGAAAATAGCTTGCCGGTAAATAAAACAAACACAAGACACGATATCACCGGAAGTGACGTAGCTGTGGCGAGTGACGTCACATATTTATACAAAAACAAACGCCTTCCGGCGGCACAACGACAGCGACGCGACTAGCGAAGCGATTCGGCGAACGGCGCTACAAGTTTGAAGAACACAATGGTGTTCAAGAAGAACACCATTTGGGGATTTGGGGCGTAGTGTCATGAGAGGACGGGTTCTGTCAGTATAGCAGGCGCGACCTTAAAAATACAGAATATGTCGAGCCCAGACGCTCCTGTCAACTGTAAAACAATGAAAATGTTATCCCGCATCCGCGACCGCCGGAATAATCTGATAAGCCATAATTTGACTGTTCTTTATTCATCTAAACTAGTAGATTAGGTCCGGTTCTATGGTATGGCGGAAAGTCTTGCTTGTCCGTCATACCATAGACAACGGTAGCGACAGTAGAGGCGATTATTCGCTACCGCGCCGCTCGCCTGTGTTAAGAAATTTCTCAATAACATTAATGGTTTTCCTGCTGGTATAATTATACCACTCGCTCTGATGCCTCTATTACAGCACGTTGACAGTCTAGAATCCTAGTGAGATGGAAGTCCGTGAGTTCAATCATTTGTACCGATTTTAATTTTCACTTGTGCGACCAAATCCAGAAATTAAATGAGTGACTGTTCTTATGTTTATGGTGGGTGTACATTGTTTGATATAAATTCTCGCTTATATTATTATAGGGAAATTATACGGAACTAACCAACGGAATCGCTGACATTGCACCTAGTTCCGATCGGAATAAGCTATGATGATTCAGCCAAAATCATATCGGCTTCATTAAAAACCCGCCATACTCTCGCGGAACACCCCTTTGTAGTCGACAGAAGAGTTCTTCGAACTGCACGATTCTCTAAATCGTTCTTGTGCCACACGCACTGCAAAGGTGTGGAAGGCGCACCCAGGGAATATCTTCCCCCACTCCTACAATCCACGGATCTTCAAATCGCGGGTTAATAGCCTTTCCCCAGCGACATTAGTCCACCTCCAAGCCGGAGTGGCACCTCCTCGGGGGTGAAATTGGCTGTGACTGAGGCTTCGACCTCGGGCACAGCCACCTAGTTCGGAAGCAATAAAAAAAAACGCATTCTGAAAGCTTGACGCTTCTGACTGAACTATGCTTAGCACTAGATTTGTATAAGGACTCTGGTAAATTACAGCACAACACCGACCACCACGTTTAGCACAGTATACGGACAAGACAACTATCAAGCAGCAAGTAAGGCACGAAGGACCCACCTGCTGCATGACTAGGTGGAAGGACTGCGCCAAGGTGAGAAGTGGCTAGCCTGTCGCCCTTTAGCGCAGTATCTTGTCCTTATCCCTTAGTCGCCTCTTACGACATGCACGGGGAGAGATGCAGTGGGGCTATTCTTTTTAAGTACCGGCCCCACCCGGTACCAGAGTCCTTATAGCACAACACCGATTACTCTGCTTACCCTGATTGTCGGGATACAGCGTGTGTTATGTATGTATGTATGTAGATATGTATGCTTTGCTATCTACACTTCTACACTAATATTATAAAGAGGTAAAGTTTATAAGTTTGGATGTAGCTGGTAATCTACGAAAATACTCATCCGATTTAGAAAATTCTTTGACCAATCTAACATGACACCTAGTTCACCCGGTGTTATGGCAGGCCTCACGCACTCTATGTACTTGCGCGCGCTAACTACCTACCGCCCGACGGGCCGCCGGCGGTGTATTTCAGTGGGAATAGGCCGCCGCGCCGGCGGTCTATTTCAGTGAAAATGCGTCAGCCGCGCGAAGTATACATAGACGCTCGCCCACGCAACTGCGAGCTGCAAAGCAATAAACACTTTACACTCCATCGTTAAGGTACATTTTCGCACGCAGCGATTGGCGACGTGAAGCAGTAGGCTATTAAAGCCCGAAGGTAGGAACATTTTCTATGGAGTGATTTATCTGTTACGAAGTAACTATTAAGTAATCTGTGGTTATGGGCTGACACCACGGATTTTGTAGCTGATGTAGCCAATCGTGCCAGATGCCATAAGAAAAAATAAATTAAAACCAATATTTAGAATGGACCTTCAGGATGGACATAGGTTATGCCAACGAAGCCGCGAGCAAAAGCTTGTCCTTTAATAAAGTCAAGATTATTCCAAAGCTTCGATTGAAGCTTCGAAATACTCGGCGGCCGAATATGCGGCCTTAGGCTAGCGTCACACTGACCGAAATTATTTACTGTCGCGTAAATTGTCTACGCGCTAAATACATCGTTACCAACATCTTTTTATTGTTCGCAAATTTTATATTCGCCGCAGAAATTATTATGTCAGCCTCGGTAGTTCATTGGTGCGGTCGGTCGACTGTTGTTAAGCAACCCTGAGCGCGGTCAGTACTAGATGGGTGACCGCTCGACCGTTGGAGGCTGACCGTGGTTCGGATTCCACGTAAAACTGTAGGTCCCTTCCCTTCTTACCTTACTAGGTGGTAGGGTATATCCCTCCCGGGTTCGTACCACCGCACTGAATGAAACGTATTTTCCGTTCAGTTCATTGTACCCGACGACATGAAATGAAGGGAAGCACTGACATGGCACCAAGTTCACCCGGTGTTATGGGCTGACATCACGGATGTTGTAGGTGATGTAGCCAACCGTGTCAGTTGCCATAAAACAAAACAAAAAACGCTCAAGATGCCGTGCATAAGGGCAACAGGCTGCCAACTTTAAAAAAAAAAATGTTTTATGGAAACTGACACGATTGGCTGCAGTCCTTACGCCGAGTCATGCCGCACAGGCGTATTCTAAAAGTTATCTTGTCCTAACTTTGCTAAATGTCGTGGTCGGGGGTGCGCTGTAAAAATGAAAATTTTCACCTGTACGAGAAGTTTGTGTATTGTTTGTGTACTTTTGAATTGTTTCGCTATACTATCAATGTGTGAATGCGAAACACATTTTTTCGTACATCTGTTCAAACCTTACTTTCTTTGTCTCAAGAGGCAGACTCGAAGATAGATTCGTGAAACTGAAATAGCTATTACTGTTATTAAAATTTATTCCGAACAGAATCTTCCGAATGATTGGAGCAAATAATCTGCCTAGTGATTTACACCGAGTTTAATTTTGCAATTAGAATATATTGAAGCGTAAAAAGCTGCCTCGTTTAATTAATTTAAGTTCGTTTATACTGGAGAGAGTCCTATTTTTACGTCGTAATTTTGTTATAAATTCTTGTTTTTATTAAAGTAGTTTTTCAGAGTTTCAGTAGGGACGAATGATTCCGAATAGTTACCACCACCCCACAGTACTGAGTCAATGCATGTAACAGGTGGGGCAAAAGTAATGTCATAGTGTGAATTGGCTGCCATTATTTTAGAAACTAGTAAGTTTTCACGGAAAGATTATTTGAAGGTGTAAAATTGATGACATTAAGTTGAAAAAAAAAACCGGTGGCCGGCCAGTTCAAATCGCAAAAATGGGAGATCACTCGGGCCAGAAATTGGTGTAAAAATGTGCATCAACTCAGGAGGTGGTCATTTGACCGTTACACTTTTTTCAACTTAATGTCATCAATATTATGTACACCTTGAAATAAACTTTTCCGTGAAAGCCCAATTTTTTTCATTTTTAACAAAATTCACATTCAGCAGCCAATTCACATTACCTATTACTTTTAGCCAGGGTTGCCAGATGTCCGGTTTTGGACCGGACAGTCCGGTTTTTGAGGCTTGTGTCCGGTCTCCAAAATAATGAAAAACCGGACACCAAAACGTCCGGTTTTTTCTTCATATAACGCAAATATTTACTTTTTTTGAATATTTTAATACTAATCTTACTGTGTTCTTCGATTTTGCAGTAAGGTCGATCAATTCAACCCTTTTTTATTTATTACTCTATCTCCCGTCCATTTTAAAAATTAAGGGTCATGAAAGATTTTGTACATAAAATCAACTTTCATTTTGTACCTGAAAAATCAAATGCCCTTTGATGAAATATGCGGTTTTCTCAACTGAACCACGTGGCAACGTTGCTTTTAGCCCATCTTGTATAGCATAGTATGCAATGCATAGATTTCCTGTCGAAACGGCTGTGACCAATTCAGTATAATGAAGGGAAGCATTGACATGGCACCTAGTTCGCCCGGTGCTATGGGCTGACTTCACGGATGATGTCACGGTGATGTGGGCATGCGGTGGTGGTTTCCATAAAAAACAACAACAATGTAACCAGCGTTTTCCGTTCAATTCTGACTGAGGAGGTCACAATTGAAGACACGACCAGAAGGAACCACAGCAACAATGCAGCCAACTATGTCAGAAACCATACGTAATTTATTATATAGCTTACGTAGCTTACATGGTTCGTTCGTATATACGAAAAAAAAACCGACTACGAGAAACGAAGGAAACAAGGCAATTTTTTTTTAGTTTCGCGAGTAGAGGTAATTTTGGCTCTGTCGACTGCACCATTGGTCTCTCGGCATAGCCAACCATGTTGGTTTATAGTACATAAACAAGTGCGAGTCAGACTCGTGCACCGAGGTTTCGCACCACAAAAAAAAAAACATTGAAAAAAAACACGTTTCTTGTATGGGAACCCCCTTAATTTTTTACTTTTTCTATATTTTATTATTTGTTGTTATATCCGCCATAATAACACATATTCTGTGAAAATTTCAACGGGCTGCCTATTACGGTTCAAGAGTTACAGCTGACAGACAGACAGACAGACGGACGGGCGGACAGACGGCGTAGGCTTAGTAATAGGGTCCCGTACGGGATACGGAAACGTAAAAAAGTACTTTCTCTATGAGGAAACAGCCAGATGAACATACATACATACATAATACATACATAGGCTGCCAAAATCATAGCCCTCATTTTGGCTTCGCCGTGGTCGAGTAAAAAGGCGATAATTCGCAACATTTTCTCATCGCGACCTTATGTATAAACACCAGAGGATAGAGAAATAGCTGAAAATATACCTCCTTATTAGAGCCTACATGTATAGTCTGTTTTTTTTTCTGCAAGACGGAGGCCGAATGTTCATGGGCGTCGTTAGACAACTTTTGGGTGGCGCGGCGCCATATGTCGCGCTTTCAATAAAATAAAAAAACAACAGCTATGCAGACCACAGATAAATTAGTGTACACACACACATTCACAAATAGAGCTTCGTGTGGTGCTGCCAAATTTAAAAAAAATCTAGCTAGATTTATCTGAAGATTCTCAATCAAGAATGCAGGATTAGGTAAATTCGAGTTTACAGCTTTTGATTTTGTTAATCAATCTATAAAAATCATCGATAACAACTACATGACTATTAAATTTTTGAAACTAGCAACATCCCAATTTCCAACCACCATTGCTAGCAGCAATAGTGTAAGATAATATATTTTCTGAAGATGACCAAAATGGCAGTGAAGTGCCTGCAAAACTTGAAGATCTTTTGTCAAACACAACATTTTATAAACCTTTAGATACCTATACAATTGCATTAAAAACTCTATAAGTACAAAAAATATTTAGATAATAAAAAAAAAAACATTTCAGATTGGCTCCAAAGGAAATGGCAACTATATTAATTTGATAATACTATAATATAGTATTATCAAAACCTCGTGTCCGGTTGGGCAATAAAGTTATATGGCTTAGGGAAGCGAATCTGCGCACGGCGCAATGGCGCAAAGCCATAAAACTTTATTGCCCAACCTGACATGAGGTTTTGTTAATACTATATATATATATATTATAGGCAGTAAACATAAAAAAAATGTCCTCTGTCTTGCAAAAAAAAAAAACTATAGTGTTATTTATTACATTGTCTGGGCAACGCGAGCCGGCGGCGGAGGCGGGGCGGCGCGGCGGCGCGGCGCGGCGTCTTTCCCGGGGGGATCGCGCGATATTAAATATTAAATATATTTCTCAGCCGCCGGACACAGAACCCGGGACAGCGAGGACGTCTCCCGGGAGGAAAAACTTATTAAAACATTGTTGAGTCTACTGTACGTTATTTGGGTTGAACAAGGGTTGATAAAACAAAATGTTTAGGTAGTAAGAAAATGTAGTCAAAAAAGCTTTTAGCGCCTATTAAAATATGAAAGATGAGAAGTATAATTTTTAAATTTTAATTAATTACTTATTATTATCTTCTTTTTTATGGAAACTGACACGGTTGGCTACATCACCTACAACATCCGTGATGTCAGCCCATAACACCGGGTGAACTTGGTGCCACGTCAGTGCTTCCCTTCGGTCGTGGCGGCTAAACTGAACTGGACGGAAAACACTATATAAATATCCGTTTCAACCGACCTTTCATTCAGTGCGGCGGTGGTACCAAACCGGGCGGGTTAAACCCTACCACCTAGTAATATAAGAAGGGATTCATATCCCTTAGTCGCCTTTTACAACATACATGGGGAGAGATGCAGTGGGGCTATTCTTTTAAAGTACCGGCCCCACACGGTACAAACATTCTATTCATATCTACTTCATTCCTGAATTATTTTTTTTATGGAAACTGACAAAATTTGCTTCATCACCTACAATATCCATGATGTTAGCCCATAACACATTGGTCAACTAGGTGTCATGTCAGTGCTTCCCTTTGGTCGTGGCGGCTACACTGACGGAAAACACGAACTATATAAATAGCCGTTTCAACCGAGCTTTCATTCAGTGCGATGGTAACAACCCGTGCTGTAATACCTAGTACATTAAGAAGGGAAGGAACCTACAGTTTTACGTGGAATTCGAACCACGGTCAGCCTTCAACGGTCGAGCGGTCACCCATCCATCCACTGACCGCGCCCACGTGTGCTAATGATCCGACTGACAGTCGATAGACCGCACCACTGAGTTACCGAGGCTGTCATTTACCGAGGGATGTTTTTGAATATTTTTGTATAGACTCAACAAAAAAACTGTGAAATAAAAAACTATTTAAAAACATATAAAAACCGCCTTCAAAAATGTATGAAATAAAAAAATCTAACCCTAGAGTTGAAGGCGGTCGGTTATTTTTGCTTGCTCTAGCACCGCCTTCAACTCTAGGGTTCGATTTTTTTATTTCATACATTTTTGAAGGCGGTTTTTATATTTTTTTAAATAGTTTTTTATTTCACAGTTTTTTTTAGTAATTTTTTGCTATTAATGTACTAAACAAAAAATAATACGGTCGAATTGAGAACCTCCTCCTTTTTTTGAAGTCGGTTAAAAATGGCAGATTGTTTCCGTTGCACTTTATCCGTTGTATTCCTAGTATGCTTTTGTATGTAAAAGCCAATTTCGCAACACTCAACTTCAATACACTGCGCAGTGCGGTTTGCGTCAAAGGAATTTGATGCACAATGCAAATTGCATTTTCGATATTGCTAATTCCGTTACGCGGCTAATTCAGTTTTGCCGCGTTGCTTCTGCGTATCGCAATGACATTTCTGACGTCAATCCTGGCTTTGTAATGTTTCAGTTCAGTTTAATTGTCAGCAATTTCATCATAGTGCGGTTTGTAAAAGTATAAGTACCTACTCACAGGGTTGACAAATGCACATTCAACAGTCAATATTGTTTTATTCCGTTCGGTCCGTTCAGGAATGTGTAAAAATAAACACTTAATTTTAGTGGAGGTTTTCTCAACATTTTTAGGGTTCCGTAGGCATGCTTAGGCTTAGTAGTAGGGTCCCCTTACTGTACTACTGGGCAACTAGGTACTAAGCCTACGCCGTCTGTCCGTCCGTCTGTCTATCCGTCTGGTTTAAATATTCATATAATAATGAGAATAAAATATGACGTGTTATTATGGCGGATATACGAACTAATAATTAAAAAAAAAACTAAATATGAAAAATTAAGGGCGATCCTCATACAAGAAAAAAAAAATCTATGTTTTGCGCCACACGTGGCGTGTTTATAGGGCAAACTCTAAAATAAAACAAAAAAAATTATAAAAAAACGGCCAATTACGTGCGTGGCGCTACGGAACCCTCAGACAACTTGTCTATAGAAATCTATTGTAACTGTTTCCATAATATGTAATTAATGCATCTACCTACGCAGCCAGCGACCCACAGATTACACACAAAGTTATAACAGCACACGTGTATCTATATGACGTAGTACTAGTATCATATGCATGCAAGCAGCAACCAGTTTCGGTCCAGCTATAGCTCTTGCTTGATCGCAGTCACCTATGAAAGCTTTAATATGGATGAGGCAACTTTTTCAATTATTTATACATACATACACATACACACCACACGCCGTGTCCCGACAATCAGGGTAAGCAGAGTAATCGGTGTTGAATTAAAAGTATTCTGGTAAATTACAGCACAACATTGACCAACACTTAAGCGGCGGCGGGTGGCCGAGTGGTTTGGGCATCGGCTTCTCATGCGAGAGGTCGGCGGTTCGAATCCGGTCGGCGTGTACCAATGGGTTTTTTCTGATGAAAAAATTTACGTGCATACCTACACCTGCATCTTCACCGTTCGGAACCGGTGTAAAACTGTAGGTCCCTTCCCTTGCCCCTTACTAGGTGGTAGGCTCAAATTGTAGCCGACTGGGTTGGTACCACCGTACTGGAAGTAAGATGGCCGCATAGCAGCCTCGGCTGTGTTCTCCTCTAGTCCAGTATAGCCAGCAATCCAGGGAAGTCTCCGGTATGGCACCTAACTTCTCGGAGGTGATATTGGCTGGTCAGAGCATGCGCTTTGGCCCCTCCGACTCAGCCACCTATACCGGATAACATAAAAAAAAACACGTTTAGCAAAGTATTCGGACAAGATAACTCAGATCAGGCAGCAAGTAAGCGCCTGCTGCAAGACTCGGTGGAAACACCGTACCAAGGTGAGAGGTGGCTAGCCTGTCGCCCTTATGCACGGCATTTTGTCCTTATCCCTTAGTCGCCTTTTACGACATGCTCGGGGAGAGATGCAGTGGGGCTATTCTTATAAGTACCGGCCCCACACAGTACTTCAAATAATCAAATAATTTCAACTAATCGCAAATAATTTCTATTATTTATTATTAACAAGCTGTGCCCGCGGCTCCGCCCGCTCTCATATTTCACTTCACTACTAACCTCATAAGCTATTTAGCGTGATAGTAAGTAGCCTATAGTTGATGGGAAGAATCAAGCTATCCGTAGAATTTTGTTTTATTAAAATCGGTTCAGTGGTTCTCGAGTTATAAGCGGACAGACAGACAGACAGAAAGCAGACGTTGGATTTTATTATAGTAACAAGCTGTGCCCGCGGCTCCGCCCGCTCTCATATTTCACTTCACTACTAACCTCATAAGCTATTTAGCGTGATAGTAAGTAGCCTATAGTTGATGGGAAGAATCAAGCTATCCGTAGAATTTTGTTTTATTAAAATCGGTTCAGTGGTTCTCGAGTTATAAGCGGACAGACAGACAGACAGAAAGCAGACGTTGGATTTTATTATAGTAACAAGCTGTGCCCGCGGCTCCGCCCGCTCTCATATTTCACTTCACTACTAACCTCATAAGCTATTTAGCGTGATAGTAAGTAGCCTATAGTTGATGGGAAGAATCAAGCTATCCGTAGAATTTTGTTTTATTAAAATCGGTTCAGTGGTTCTCGAGTTATAAGCGGACAGACAGACAGACAGAAAGCAGACGTTGGATTTTATTATAGTAACAAGCTGTGCCCGCGGCTCCGCCCGCTTTCATATTTCACTTCACTCCTAACCTCATAAGCTATTTAGCGTGATAGTAAGTAGCCTATAGTTGATGGGAAGAATCAAGCTATCCGTAGAATTTTGTTTTATTAAAATCGGTTTAGTGGCTCTCGAGTTATAAGCGGACAGACAGACACTCAGACAGACAGAAAGCAGACGTTGGATTTTATTATAGTAATAAAAAATAATAATAATAAGGAGGATGCCTAAATATGACATATTGAGATAATAAATGATTGAATCAATGGGCAAACAGATATTGCCAATCAGACGAGCGACTGTAATATTTTATATATAATAATACTTCAGCGACTATAATTTTATTTTATTTTATTTATTTGGCCAAAACAAACAGAAACAAACAAACAAGAAAATACAGAAATATACAAACAATAATTAAGTTTGCCTCCAGCATCGTTAGGCACCTATTATACTTATCGATATATAACGTGGCAAACAGTACATTTAATGAAGATGAAATACAGAGGAAATACGACACATAACTTAAATAATAATCAAATACAGGGAGAAGACGAACCTTAACAAAGTAACAGAAAGTGACATACCATAATTATATATATATATATATTTTTTTTTTTTTTTTACATGTATATATGTACAACAAATAGTGCACACACAGCAATAGCCCAGTACACAGTAGTAGCTCACTGTTTGTTATTTATTAGAGAGTGTAGAAGCGACTCGTGTTTTGAAGGCGAATGGACTCAGGTAGTGAATGTCTATATTGACAGATATCCTGTTGAAAAAGTTACACATTTTACGCACAGGCGAACGAACTCCCGCATTAGTACGACAGAGATCAAGGTGAAATATGGTACTAGTTCTTGTGGATGGACGAGGGACATGATACCGGATCAACGACAGCAAGTCGGGGCAGTCCACATAATTATTACAAATTTTATAGAGGCACGTAGCTGAGAGAACATTTCTACGATCACCAAGGCTTATTAAATTATATTTACGAAGTAGGTCAACATACGGTAAGTGCGAGCCACCACCACATCGACGATGCATTATGTATAAGAATTTCCGCTGTATCATCTCAATGGCATGTGTGTATTTATCGTAGAATGGATTCCAAATAGGTGCAGCATATTCGACTTGTGATCTTATTAAGGTCATGTATAAATATCTATAAGTGGAAACTTTTTTAAAGTAAACCGAGGACCTCAAGACGAAGCCTAACATTTGATAAGCCTTCTTAACAATATTGGATATATGTGAATCAAGATGAAGTTTTGAGTCCAGGGTTACTCCAAGATCACGTATAGATACAACACTCTGTAAAACAACACCACCAATGGAATAAGTAAAATTGACAGGAACTATACGTTTAGTAAATGTGATATTCTTACATTTCGGAAGGCTAAGAAATAGTTTGTTATTCAAAGTATATTCGTAGAATTGATCGAGATCTTTCTGGAGATCGAGACAGTCAACAACAGTATTGATTTTTTTGTATATTTTTATATCATCAGCATAAACAAGGAAATGACAGTTTTTAAAACACTCGTGGACATCATTCAAAAACAAAATAAATAACAGAGGTCCCAAGATGGAACCCTGTGGAACACCCGACGTCACCGTCACCGTATCCGATTCGTACCCATTCACGACTATACGCTGCCTTCTGTTCACTATATATGATGTGAACCATCTCAGCAGATTACCTCTGATACCGTTAAAGGCAATTTTCTGGAGTAGCATTACGTGGTCAACCTTATCAAAGGCCTTCTTAAAGTCGGTATACACAGCGTCGACTTGGCCTCCCTTATCCAAGCAATTGAACAGAAAATTTGAAAAGACTAAGAGATTACTAGTAGTGGAACGTTTTAGAACAAAGCCATGTTGCTGAGGGATAATGATGTTATGAAGAAGAGGATAGATAGCACCATGTACAAGCTTCTCAAAGACCTTTGATAAGGTTGGTAAGATGGATATGGGGCGGTAATTTTCAACATCCGCTTTCGATCCACTTTTATGCACCGGTGTTATATTAGCGGTTTTCCATATATCAGGGAAGATCCCACTCCTTAGACACTTATTATAAATTATGTAAAGGGGGCACGAGATTGAATCAACTGTACGCACAAGAAAAAGTGGTTCTATCAGATCAGGCCCAGCCCCCTTCTTTAAATCCAGGCATTTTAACTGCTTGATTATAGCGTCAGAGGTAATATGCAGATCATCAATAAGGACACAGTGAGGTGACATACCTGGCGGAGGCGCCCACACATTGCGACTCAGAGATGTCGGTTCGTAGACCGAACTAAAATAAGACGAAAATATATTGCAGATCTCTGCTGGATCGCTAGAAGTTTCATCTCTAAATCGCATTGTAGCGGGATATGCACTTCCGCCACGGCGAGCAGAGATGAATGACCAAAAATTTTTTATATTTGAGGAAATACCTTCCTCCACACTTACCATGTATGCATTGTAGCAAGATGCAGCGGCATGTTTGAACTGCTCACGCAAAACACTGAAAACTTCATAGTCCGATTGATTTCTGTAAGTTTTCCATTTTATCCAGGCTCTCTTTTTCCGATTATACAGTTGCGTTAGTTGAGGCGTGAACCATAACGCAAACCTGGAAACACGCTTGACTTTACAAGGAATGTATTTTTTTATAATTTCATAAATCTTTTCATAGAAAAAGGTAACTGCCCACTCAGCTGATAGTGTAGATAGTTCCGTGTGCCAGTCGATCCCCGCTATTGCAGAGTTAACTTCCGCATAATTTGCGTCGGCAAATTTTAATCGCGGCTGAGGGCAACGAGTCAATGTCATCTCTATTTTAACATTTATAGTGAACAGAAGAGCAGGGTGATGACGGTCCGGGGCGACCAACGGCTCAATTATAGGCAGCATAGTACATCTACAGTCGCTCAATATCAAGTCAAGTATGCGATTGTTGGCATTACGATGCGTATTATATTGATTGACCGCCAAGAAAGCAGACACATTACTGAGTAGTTGAGCGGTACGAGAACTCGCACTCCGCTCACAAGAGAAATCCTGGACTACAAACCCATCGCAGTCACGCCAATATATTTCCGGAATATTGTAGTCACCAACAGCGCAGATGTGGCAGTCGTCCAGTTCAGTATATGCCTGCTGGAGCGCATCAAAATGACTACAGTAGGCATCATACGGATAGGCCGGAGGTATGTATGTAGCACAAATAAGTAATCTGCCACGATTACCGCCACTGCCGCCATCGGCGACATCTCGACGACCCAGCGTAAGCAGCAGGGAGACGCAGTCGACGCCGGGCACGCGTGGCAGGTTGTACGGTGCAGCAAGTATGTCGCGCCGCACCGCCACTAACACCCCACCCCCGTCCATCCGACCGGTGGCTTCACGATTCCTGTCACACCGATACACCGAATATCTGTCGTCTATAAATTCAGAATTACCTATTTCGGGGACCAAATACGTCTCAGTGAGAATAATTACATCATAATTGACATTCAGGGTATTCATGTAAATAGTATTCAACTTAGTCCTGAGTCCGTTGCAGTTTTGATAGTAAATTATTAACTTATCTATACTAGTATACTATCTATACTATATAATACTAGTTGATGAAGCGTTTGAGGTGGCTTTTTCGAAAATATGGTATAGTAGTGTCCTAGAACCTAGGTCATAGACGTAAAGCGCAATAAAATGTATAGCCCCAAAATTATAAATTATACTATCGATGTGATAATTATGCGTATGATAGATTTTAATAAATATTTTACCTCACAGGATATATTTTTTTTTGAGTCGAAACTGGGTGGCTCTGCCCGAGGCCGAAGACTCAGGCGCAGCCAATTTCACCGCCGAGGAGGTGCCATTCCGGCTTGGAGGTGGACTAATGTCGGTGGGGAAAGGCTATTAACCCGCGATTTGAAGATCCGTGGACTGAGGATCTTTAGGCGTTTAATCTTAACACATTATTTAGGTATATAATAACTTTTAAGAATTCACTTAATTAAGTAATGGTTTCAAACATAAACATTTGTTTGTCGTCTGAAAACTAAAACTATTTACTATGCGGAGAAAATTGCGATCTAATTTCATTTCATGCACACAAATCTGCTTCAAGGCAATTCACACTTTTTGCGTTTCCGTACCCCGTATGGAAGGCCTGTTACTAAGCCTACGCCGTCTGTTTGTATGTATGTCTGTCTTACTGCCGTATATTTGGAACCGTAATAGCCAGCCGGTTGAAATTTTCACAGAATACGCGTTACTATGGCGGATATAACAACAACTAATAAATAAAAAATAGAAAAAGTAAAAAATAAAGAAGCGTGTAATTTTTTACCAAGCAAATATTTTAATTTTCAGAAGAGCGCCATTTACCGAACTATACAAACATGTTAACAACAAAAGTATGAACTTTCACAGTTTAGTTTTTAGAGGGCGGTAGGTGTGCGTGCCACCACAGAAGTAATGTGCCACTCAATTAGTAAAATAACAAATAATAAAAACTTACCATTGACGTGGCGATACGGAAAGCTCGGTGCGCGAGTTCAACTCGCACTTGGTCGGTTTTTTTACTTCAACTTCTTTAATCCAATTTATATTATGGGCTTACCGGATATCACACAAGTCTTGGCGGCTGTTCGTACCGCCACATCCTCTCAGCTCAATAGGCTCAATTATTTATTCGAAGATTATATTAGCTACGAGTAGTTAGCCGCGAAGATCTATGCCGAGAGCACGCGTTGACCGCGCCATCCAGTCGCCGGCATGGCACCGCGCCTGTAGTTCTGTTGGATCATTTTTTACCTGTCTACTATAGGCCGTCCGGTCACAGGATCTACGTTAGTGAAATGTGATTTATCGCAAAGTGTATAAATGTATGTACCGTTTCTTAAAAAAAAACTGCGTGTTAAACAAACATTAAAAGTGTGTGAAGTGACGTTAATTAAATAGTGACTGCCGGTGTAATCTTGTTTATACATCTGAAGATAAAGTTTCGCGTACACGACTGTGATTGGATTTTTTCTATTGAGCTTCCGTTTGAGGTCGGCTGGCTGATGATAATTGAGATTATCTAATCGTAGTACTATCTGGCTGGACACATCCTACACTTAGGTATTATTGCGCGCGTATATCATACGCCGGGCACTTTAGGGAGCGATTAGTAGAAGGCATTGTAGAAGGTAATATAGATTTAGGCACATAAACAATTAGTACACGGCTACGGTGGTGGTGAAGAAGTACCGTAGATTTTTTTAAAATTTAAATATTAAAAAAAAACTAACCGATCTACTCGTCACTCGTCACTCGTCATCAGTCTGTATCGGTCCACTGCTAGACATAGGCCTCTCCCAAGGCACGCCACCACACGCGGTCTTCCGCTCTTCTCATCCATCCACTCCCGGCTAACTTTTTTAGGTTTTTTAGGCCGGACTAAAATGGGTTTGGTGTGATAATTTTTTTGCTTTGGCACAGATATATATTTTTGGGGTTTGACTAAAAATTATTCATATAGGCACCGTGTGGGGCCGGTACTTTAAAAGAATAGCCCCACTAGCATCTCTCCCCGCGTATGTCGTAAAAGGCGACTAAGGGATATGACTCCCTTCTTATATTACTAGGTGGTAGGGTTAAACCCACCCGGGTTAGGTTAGGTACCACCGCACTGAATGAAAGGTCGGTCGAAACAGCTATGTAAATAATTTGTGTTTTCCGTCCAGTTCAGTGTAGCCGGCACGACTGAAGGGAACCACTGACGTGGCACCAAGTTCACCCGGTGTTAAGGGATGACATCACGGATGTTGTAGGTGATGTAGCCAGCCGTGTCATTTTCCATAGGGGAAATATGTTTTTTATAAAGAGGTTATATTAAAAATTAAATTATACAAAAGACGTAAATAAATGAAAATATTTTTCATATTATGTTAAAATTTTTAACAGATCGTCGCGCGTTATCTGAAATAAGTCTCCTCAAAAATTTGTCGAGATAAGTTAAAAAAAAAAGAAAACAAATTGTTCCTCCAAAATTCCCAAGCTAGTTTTAAAGTACCTACCTATTTATTTACTAACAGCAACATTAGGTGTCTACTCGTCAGTAGTGCTAATGGAAATTAAATCCAGATAAGTCTAGACACGCCTGGGGCTGGGAGTCTAAAAGTACAATTTAACTAAAAGTGGAAACACCTCTTTAGAACCTTCGCATAATTGTTTGCTGTGTAGTATCATATTCAATACTACTAATAAATCTGTAAGGGATGGTCAAGGAGTAAGTTATTTTGTTTTATGAAATACTGCGTTTGAAGACTATATGTATGTATGATACTAAAACAGAACTAAATTTACTATTTTTAGAAATCTTTCCTGTATTTTCCTCCATAACTCTTAAACCGATCATCCGAATTCGATGAAACTTAGTACAAGCACATTGAACTACACGTGACACAGGATAGGCTAAATAGAATTCAGTTCCGGTTACGCTAAGATAAGAACAACCGAATTGTTCCGCACGCCAAAATAAAGGTACGGTAGCGGGCCTCGCCCTTAGTTGCTTTCATCGAGAAGGTTTATTGTTTACCTGAATGTAGCTCGGCCTTCTTTTTTACTTACTTTCTTCTTTTTAAATACGAATTTACGCGAGCGAAGCCGCGAGCAAATCTAGTATTTTATAAAGCGGCGAGCAAAAGTGTTACTGCAACATCTAACATGGACATGGGTATTCTGAGTAATCATAGGTCGTGGGTTTGAGGCTTACTTTCGATGTTCTACGCGCCGAAATGTTTTCTTTCGCAAATGTTTCTGCCCTAATTTCTCCAATGTCTATACAGGCTGTTGTAACGGCCAGTACATTAATTTCACCAGCGCAATCATCATGTTTTTCCGAAAAAAAAGTAAATAAAGTTTTTCGCTTAAAGTGTCCGGTTTTGGAGATATTATATTTTGAAATTTATGTTTTCGTCTAGTGTAATTTGACGCGCGCGGGGGGAGGGTACTGGCGCGGGAATGGTCGAGGTCGAAAAACTTTCCGCGCACTCGTTCCTGCTCGCTCGCTCACCGCGCGCCTTCCACTCCCACGTTCGTGCGAAACATTAGATCCTTTTTACACTAAATAAACCATTTAGTTTATAAGAAAACTGTAACTTTTTATTGATAGCGAATTCAGTAAAAAGTTATTGGACTTTCTTGTTACTATCGATCCCAATAATCATTTCCTAAATTTAATGTAGTGGCCGTTACAACACCCTGTATATGTGTCTACATAAAATGCCGCCGAGCCGCAATCCGTTGCAGTGCAGTGCCGCGTGGTGGTTTCACCTTTACACGACCGAAAATGTTAAAACCCTAGAACACATCGAGCCGCGACCCTGCTGTTATCTATCACAGTTAGTTAAATACCGTATTGCAAATGTATCTCGAATTTCGGAGCCGACTGTACATGAATACGATCAGTTTGTTCTAGAATTAGAATTGTACCGTGTGGGGTCGGTACTTAAAAAGAATAGCCCCACTGCATCTCTCCCCGTCGCATGTCGTAAAAGTCGACTAAGGGATAAGAAAATTCGTCAGCCTCGGTAGCTCAGTGGCGCGGTTGGTTAGTCAACTGTTATTAAGCAACGCTGAGCGCGGTCAGTGTTTGGATGGGTGACCGCTCGACCGTTGGAGGCTGACCGTGGTTCGGATTCCACGTTAAACTGTAGGTCCCTTCCCTTCTTACCTTACTAGGTGGTAGGGTTTATCCCGGCCGAGTTGGTACCACCGCACTGAACGAAACGTCGGTCGAAACGGCTATGTAAATAGTTCGTGTTTTCCGTCCAGTTTAGTGTAGCCGACATGAAATGAAGGGAAGCACTGACATGGCACCTAGTTCACCCTGTGTTATGGGCTGACATCACGGATGTTGTAGGTGATGTAGCCAACCGTGTCAGGTTCCATAAAAAAAAAAAAAAAAAATTTGCTGATACGTTCGACATTTTAAAGTATAACTCGGTATTCTGTGTCGTGTCGCGAAGAAAACGACACGCGCGTTCCATTGAGGCGCGGTGCCATGTCGGTATTGGTACTTACCCAACTTCGGCAATCGCGTCTTGCTGCCATTTCAACACTCTCTGCTTAAAATGTAGCTACTAGTTAATTTCAGTCAAACGTATGAGAAATGTGCCGTGTGGGGTCGGTACCTAAAAAATAATACCCCCACTGTATCTCTCGTCCTGCATGTCGTAAAAGGCGACTAAAGGATAAGGACAAGATGCCGTGCTAAAGGGCGACAGGTTAGCCACCTCTCACCTTGGCAAGGTCCTTCCACCGAGTCATGGAGCAGGTGGGTCTTCGTGCCTTACTTGCTCCTGCCTGATACGTAGTTATCTTGTCCGAATACTTTACTAAACGTGGTTGTCGGTGTTGTAATTTATAACAGTACCTACTTGCGACACAACACCGACTACTCTGCTTACCCCGATTGTCGGGATATAGTGTGCGGTATGTATGTATGAGAAATTTAACTTAACTGACAAATAACTGCTCTGCGAACCTTAACCTGAGATTGTGAAAGCGGCCATTAGTTATGTAGTGGTTTGCCCTGATATACCGTCTACATTTCTATCTTACAACACCGTTCCCGTACTCAGAATATCCGGGAAGCACCTCAACCGGATAGCCGTATATCGGGCCAGGATTCAGAAAAAAAAACGGCCAAGTGCGAGTCGAACTCGCGCACCGAGGTTACGCACCACAAAAAAAACATTGAAAAAAACACGTTTCTTGTATGGGACCCCCCCCCCCCCCCCCCCCCTCCCCCCCTAATTTTTTACTTACGCCATAATAACACATATTCTGTGAAAATTTGAACGGGCTACGGACGGACGGACGGACGGACGGACGGACGGACAGACAGACGGCGTAGGCTTAGGAATAGGCTTCCGTACGGGATACGGAAACCTAAAAAGTACAAATTTACACATGATTTGAATGTATTATATCTTTTGCCTGCTCGGAGTCGCATGTAAAAAAAGCTCTGTTCCAAAGCTTCAAATTATGAAGTAATAAATGCAAACGGAAATTATTTTTTGCCTCTGAACGCAGAAAAAAGTCTATCTTATTATGGCAGCAATTATTTATTCATATTTTTATTTAAATATGTTTATTTACCTAAAGGTGATATAATTTTTAAACTTTCGCAGAAGATAGCTTATTTTCGTATTTGTCTTTTTCACAAGTTATTAAAAGGGGTTTGAGCCCTTTAAAGAAACGTTAAAAGATCTTTAGTCTGAAAAAAAAGTTTTCTACTCTCTGGATCAAACGTATTTTCTTAAAACGGAAAAAACTCTCCGTTTTCATTTCCTCCGATCTAAGTGACTAGCGACGTTTACTTTTGTTGATTTATTAGGGTCTCGGGGTTCGTTTATAACCACAATAAACACTATGTAAAAACTATTTTATTACACGGCCTTTTCGTTATACCTCCTAATAAAGGTGCGTAGGGTTGATAAACATTCTAACTAACCACATAGTACTGTAAATATAATTTCTATTTTTTTTTTCATTTGATATTAAAAAATACTAATAATAAATCTGTAAGGGGTGGTGATGGAGTAAGTTACTCTGTTTTATGAGATAGTGCGTTTGTGGACTCTATGTATGATACTAAAACTAAATTGACTATTTTTAGAAATCTTTTCTGTATGAATGTATGTATATGTTCCTGCATAATTATTAAACCGATCATCCGAATTCGATGAAACTTAGTACAAGCACATTTAACTATACGGGACACAGGATAGGTTCCGGTTACGCTAATATGTGACTCTCATACAAACCGAATTGTTCCGCGCGCCGAGATAAAGGTACGGTAGCGGGCTTATTACTTTCTTCTTTTTAAATACGAATTTCACACTAGCGAAGCCGCGGGCAAAAGTTAGTATTAAAATAAAAGTGGTACAAAAATATGGTTATGCAAACCATAGATATTAACCAACAATATATTTTTGAAGTGAAAACTTCTTTAGCGGCGCTTGGCACTTTTTTTAGATGGGTAAAAAATGTTAAACTCGCGTCAGAACTCGCGTCAGATCCGTAGCCTGATCGAAAAAGCGTAAGATTCGAAACTTCTTTAGCGGCGCTTGGCACTTTTTTAGATGGGTAAAAATGTTAAACTCGCGTCAGATCCGTAGCCTGATCGAAAAAGCGTAAGATTCGTTGAATATTTTTATATGTTAACTGATATACGTATGTGAACTAAGCATGTTATCGCTTTATATTTCTTTATAGATGAAAAGCTGTTAATGAAGAAAAAAACACGTCCCGACCAGGTTCGAACTTGGAACTCCGGCTTGAGCCGCCAGCGGGTTACTGTTTCGCTATCGGGTCGATGACGTATTCTATCTAAATTTCGAACAATAGCCCTTTCTATAGTAGGTATAACGCAAGCTCCTGTGCGTTCAGTCATCTTGCACGATTAAATTGAATCTTATGCTGTAGCGGTCAGTATTTGGATGGGTGACCGCTCGACCGTTGGAGGTTGACCGTGGTTCGGATTCCAAGAAAAACTGTAGGTCCCTTCCCTTCTTACCTTACTAGGTGGTAGGGTTTATGCCGCCCGAGTTGGTACCACCGCACTGATTGAAACCTCGATCGAAACGGCTATGTAAATAGTTCGTATTTTCCGTCCAGTTCAGCGTAGCCGACATGAAATGAAGGGAAGCACTGACATAAACGGAAATTATTCTTGACTTTTTAAGGGTCGGGCGAGGGGTCCGGGGTTTTTAAATTTGTAATTTAACTTTTATTTCAAACTTTAAAAAAAAAACCGCATGCAAATCGGTCCCCTTTTTAAGATAATAAAATTTTTGATTACTTAAGTACTTGATTACTTGATTACATACATAGATAAGAAACATCCCGATTAAACCGGCTTTCTAATAAAAACAACGCATCCAAATCGGTCCATCCGTTTGGGAGCTACGATGCCACAGACAGACACACCCATACACACACCCTTACTTACACAAAATTAAATACACACACGATAAACTTATAAAACCCTCTTTTTTCGTCGGGGTTAAAAAATTGGTTGTCTGTAAAGTCGGTTTACGGACGATAGTTTTACGTGATGACGTGGAATAATCGTAGTACATAGAGCAAAGATCAGTAATTCTATTTACAGTAGAAAGATTAATCATCTTGTGACTGGCCATCAATAAACTTCTGTTGTCTGATCTTGACAGTTTTACTTCTTAAGACATTTCCATGGTAACTTTGACTATACCGATTGTGCCTCTCTATCGCTTGTTACGCGCTCTCGCTTGCACACACAGGCTCAGATGGAACGTGACACTTTTTCGTGTGTGCAGCCGGTATTCATCAATTTATAAGACGTGACGTCATCACGTCAAAAGCCCCAGTTGCACTCCGGGAGTGCCGGCAGAAGTGTAAACTTTTTGTATTTCCGAAAATAATTCTTAGGTGGTTATAAAAAAAACTAAACACCCTAAAAATTTAAACACCGTAACATTGCTTAAAAAAGAAAAAAAAAAAGAAAAAAAAAACAAAACAAAATTTGAGGGATTCGAACCCATTGTCAAAAAATACAAATCCTACACTCTTACCACTCTTACAAGCTCACTGGCTGACAAAACATGAAAATGTTTATTGGAAAAATTATGAAAACCTAAAAATGCCCTATTTCGAAATTTCAACATAATATAAAATAATCTTAAAATTTAACTATGCTGTTCCCACTTAGCACCATTCTATAATTAGCAGATTTAAAAATATAATTATTATATAACTCAAATACGATACTCCTGGCGCCATCTTAGGACTTAAATGAAGACTAATTTCATGTTACCTTTAAAACGTCGCTGACGGTACATCTGACTCCCCCTATAAAATCAATGCCTCTCTATAACCTGGTTATTATTTTAATCTCTTTGATTTAAGTACATGACTGAAGTGCTAGATGTCGCTCCATGAAATATTCACCAACTGTTCCCAAATTCGCCCCATAAGTACACGATCGATTAGCCGTGTGGTTTAAGACGTCGGTCACAATATATTGGTGACAGGGACCGCGGGTTCGAGGCTCGCAAAAGACGAAGAAATATATTTTGTATTTCCTACTATTGTATATGCTTCTCTATCGCGCTCTCGCTTGCACACACAGGTCTCTATCGCGCTCTCGCTTGCACACACAGGTTTAGATGGAACGTGACACTTCATCGTGCGTGCAGCCGGTGTTCATCAATTTATAAGACGTGACTTTATCACGTCAAAAATTAAAATTATTCATAGGATAGATACTCGGATAGATACACATTCTATTACATACTTAATTCCCCAATAAACTTGCAAATATTTTCAATATACAGACAGACACGCCGACTTGACTATTTTATTATAAGTATTGATAATGTATGTGGGCACTTAAGTTCGTATCCAAACAATAAAATAAGGGTGCCTATCTACGAAACCTCTAAAAACCTGAATGAAATATTCACCTAGGCAGTAAATTTCGTGACCCTGTTTCTTTCGGAAAGGTCCTTCGGGATTTGAAAGTACTAGGGCTCCATAAAAGTGTAGTATCCCAAGTTTAATAGCTATGTAGCTCTATCGCGGCGGATATAAAAACTGTAAAGCCTAATAATCCTGAACCAATAAAATGCTGTTACAAAGCCGATGAAGGCTCGCACTCCGCCCATAGACTCCCCTCGTGTTAAAATCCGTCTGGCCCAATGAACCTAGCTGTTAGATTTTGTATTAAAATCTAATTTCTTCTATTGGTAGACATGTATAGTTTAACTTTGCTAAACGCTGTGGTCGGTGTTTGTGCCGTAACTTACAAGAGTCCTTGCAGCACAACACCGATTACTCACGCTCACCCCGATTTTATTGATACAACGCACGTGTGGATGTATGTATAGATTAAATTTAAAATAAAATAATACCAAACTGTATTTGAAAACATATGTATAGTCGAATGGGCTATGTAAAAAGTATTCGTGTTTTCCGTCCACTTCGGTGTGGCCGGCACAATCACTGAATCACACGATTCCTAGTGTGTGTGTAATGAGCTGACATCATGGGCGTAGTAGGTGAGATGATGTAGCTAACCGTGCCAGCTTCCATAAAAAGAAATGTAAACAGATTTTATGGTAATTCGTTAGTTTTGGGAACAGACCGGCACACCAGCAGACGTCTTGGTCTAATATTGAAGTATATTAGTCTAATAAAAAAAAAATTAATGGGAAGCAGAGCCTTTTGAGATGTATCATTACTAGTAAGTATTGATTTTCCGGGAAAATGGCAGGGATAAAGGCATAAAGCATATTGAAAAAAAAAACGCTCCATTCATTTATTCCGCACCACGCGCTCTGGGCAGGGTTTGCATCCGTACACGCTGGACTTACCGCGGATGCGTACCAATCGATTCTGCAGATCTTTTCTCTAAAGAATGGTAACTCTGCCAATGGCAACTCTCGGCTTCGTAAAGAATGCCGCAAGGCATTAAACTCGCCTTTTGTAACCTTTTGATACGGTGTACAATAAAGTTCATTTCAGTTCAGACAATTTTCATTTTCATTTCATTTCAACTCTGGAACGCTCTCCCTGATCAATTTCCTCCCAAGTACAGTCTCGGGTCCTTCAAGAGGGGCTGAATTTATACAGCTCGTCGGGATTAGTCAGAGCGCCACAAAATGGTGGTTGTGTATATTATCCGGCTATTATCCGGTGTGACAACAAGGTGCAATCTTGATTACACCTTAATATCAGTACCCTAATCACGAGATTTAACCTACTACACTGCGCTACACCGCCGTGTTCTCCGCATCATTTTGTATGGAGAAACGAAGTTCGCAAATCACTAGAGGCGCTGCTCCGTTTCTCCATACAAAATGATGCGGAGAACACGCGGCGTAGCGTAGCGTAGCGTAGTAGGTTAAATCTCGTGATTAGGGTACTGGTCAAAACTGAACTTTAAAAGTGTAATGTTACATTAGCCATACTACTCGTATTTATAACGATTTCCGGAAATGCCTGATTTAAATAGTGAAAACTAAAAATACATCTGTTCATTCGTATTAAATTCGCCAATTACAGACGGACGGACGCGATATTGTATTTTGTAAATTGTTGAGATGAATTCAAGTGTATATTAGACAAGCTGTGCCCGCGGCTCCGCCCGCTCTCATATTTCACTTCACTGCTAACCTCATAAGCTATTTAGCGTGATAGTAAGTAGCCTATAGTTGATGGGAAGAATCAAGCTATCCGTAGAATTTTGTTTTATTAAAATCGGTTCAGTGGTTCTCGAGTTATAACAGGACAGGGAAATAAATAGGATTTTTTTTTTTTTGGAAAAAAAAATATATTACAATGGTTATAGTTGGTCATTTGTGCTCCACCACCCCTTAGCATGTTGGTAAATTGCTCAATCAGTCTGTAATAAGCTGTTTAGTCTGAAATAAAAATTACTGCCGTTAAGAAGAGCTTTTAATACCGCCGCCTACGTCACTTATCGCTCGATACTCGGGTGATTCATGACCACTCATCTTTCATTCAGGGGTGTGACAGGTTTATTGAACATTTTTTATTGGAAATTATCTACCCTATCATTCCATTTCACGCCCTCAAAGAGGAGGGCGGACGAGGGGCAGACGAGGAACTTCTGAATTGCAGGGATATCGTCTCTACTTCTTATAAAACGTAAACGTAAAATGTAACTTCTGTCTGTGTGTATGTTTGAGGTAAACTTCGGAACCATTGAACAGATTTTGATGATGTTTGCACCACTGTAAAGAGTAGTTCTTACCATATATAACCGTCCCGTCAGTTAGTCCGTCCTAGGGCTTGAACCGTAAACAGGTGGCCGGTTGAAATTTTCAAAGAATACGTGTTATTATGGCGATGTGCCAAAAAATAATGAACAAAGCAATAGTACAAAATTAAGGGGGTCCCCATACAATAAACGTGCTAAAAATAGATTATTACATATTCACGCTACTGAATAATAGATGGCGCCACTTATTTTGCATTACAGAAAGACAAATTAAAGACGAATATGGTTTTTTGACAGGTATGATATATCGGATCTACGAAACCCTCCGTGCGCGAGTGAAACTCGCACTTGGCCGATTTTTTTTTGTTAAATGACAACACAAATATATTGCCAAATTTTTGTCAAAATATGGACATTTTATGGTCTTATAATTTTATTTAGTTAGTAAGGTGTTAGTTTAGTTTGTCTTAGTAATCGTTAATCGTTAATCGTCATTTTTACCAATTATTTGTTATGTGGTTATAACATTTATTATATGTATTGGTAAGAATACTGTGTGATGTTTGACGTGGTAATACCACCATGTACAGTTCTCTCAAAACTTTAATGCCGCTCGACCTACCTGCTCAGTCAACGAATTTTAGTTCATAATTCGTAGAACATAAGATAGACTTTAATGTCGCTCGCATCTTGAGTTCGCGCATGTGCAGTGAAGCAATTATCTAGCCTACCCTATGCTGCGCACGCGAATCTGTGCTTTGATAAAGCACAGATTCGCTCATGCGTGGAGTACTGTTCGCATCTGTGGGACAGATCCGCAAAATACTTGCTCGGATCCTTAGACTCGATTCAGCGTCGCGCTGTTACGCCTCGTTAACGACTCCGAGATATCTCGGAACTTGAGACCTTACAACTCCGCAGGGACGTTGGATCTTTGTGTATGTTCTATCGCCTGTACCACGGAGAGTGTTCCAAGGAGCTGCACGATGCGATCCCTCCATCCCCATTCTACCATCGTTCCACGCGCAACAGGTTGGGAATGCATCCACACACTGTCGACATCCCACCAATTAGGACAAATCGATCCTGTAAATCCTTTATTTACAGGGTTGCCAACATGTGAAATGCACTCCGACCTGCATCCTTCCCTCTAATGTACAGTCTGGGATCCTTTAAACATAATGTGAAGGTGCACCTAGCCGGCCGACATGATAATCGCAGCCTCCGTAAATATCAGAATGCCCGTGGGCACCATCGGACACTACACTTCTGCGTTAGTCTGGCGAACGCCATAAGTCGTGCTTTCCATTAAAAAAAAAGATAGGTCGAGCGGCATTAAAGTTTTGAGGGAACTGTACGCTACGATCCTGCCTGGCACACCTTCAAGGAACAATAGCTTGATAAAATTACCCAACGAGTGTAAGACCGTTTGAATGCAGAGCCGTAAGTCACGATGTGCGAATGGATATCACGACTAAGGCGGCTGTGATCTCGTTCGTGTCGTACATATACAGGGTGTTGTAACAGCCACTACATTAAATTTAGGAAATGTTTATTGGGATCAATAGTAACAAAAAAGTTAAATAACTTTTTCCCTTTAAATAAAAAGTTACAGTTTTCATACAAACTAATATTTAGTGTAAAAAGGATCGAATGTTCCGCACCAACGTGGGAATGAAAGGCCCGCGGTGAGTGAGCAAGCAAGGACGAGTGCGCGGAGCGGAGCGATGTGATGCGCGGCGCCGGCGCGGCGTCAGTTTTTCAACCCCGGCCGTTCCCGCGCCAGCACCCTCCCCTTGCGCGCGTCAAATTATTATTACACTTGACGAAAACATAAATTTCAAAAATTTATATGTCCAAAACTAGACACTTTAGAGAAAAACTCTATGAATTTTTTCGTCATGAGGATTGCGCTGGGAAATTAATGTACTGGCCGTTACAACACTCTGTGTATACATAGGGCACACTAAAAGTTTCCGGAATTGGCCACTTACATAAACAATATTTAAAAAGTAATTACAACATTTGAAAATGGAACTCTTTGGCTGTAGAATGCAGTTTGTTTCATCTGACTGTCAATTGTTTTTCCATTGTGGCGCCATTTTAAAAATTGCGTGTCTACATTAACATAAATTTAACCCGGGAAAATTTTCGTGGTATGATTTTCTACGATTTTAAGTGTAATTTTACAGCTCATCAGAGCCTCGCTCGGCTTCAATCTGCTTTTGGCGATGAAGCACCATGCAAGACGACTATTTATTGCTGGTTTGCAGAATTCAAGCGCGGTCGTGTCAATCTCAGTGACGAATCTCGGGATGGTCGCCCGTTCACTGCTGTAAACAACAAAAACATCGATGCTGTGCGCCGTATGATCGAAACAGACAGGCATGTGACCTACCATGAGATTCGGGCATCCTTAGACATAGGCATGAGTCAAATACAATCAATCCTACACAAACATTTGGGTGTGAGAAAGCTGTGCTCGCGGTGGATCCCACACAATTTGACCGAGGCTCAAAAAACGCACCGCGTCACTTGGTGCAATGCCATGCTTACCAGATTCAACAAAGGCGCCTCAAATTTGGTGTGGGACATAGTAACAGGTGACGGCACCTTGTGACTTTTTTCTGTTCCCAAAAATTAAGAACCAATTACGCGGTCAACGATTTTCATCACCAGAAGAGGCTGTCGAAGAATATAAAAAACACGTTTCTGAGGTCACCACGGAGGAGTGGCACAAAAGTTTTCAAAATTGGTTTAATCGTATGAAAAAGTGCATTTACGCAAAGGGAGAATATTTTGAGAAACAATAAATTCATTTTTGACCTTTAATAGTATTTTATTCTTATTAATTCCGGAAACTTTCAGTGTGCCCCACGTACACCTCGGCTAACATGCTAACCTCATTCAACGGGACGGGCTTACAAAACGGTTTGCCATAGGGCAAGTATTTTACTTTAAATCGAAATTTCCACAAGGCCTGTCTGTGCCTCTCTAGGAACAGATTTTATTATTAAGCTTTTAATGTCTCAATGTTAGTTCATATAGAATTTTTATTAAAATAATTAATAATAACGGCGCATGGGCTGATAGCGAAGAGCCTCGACGACGACCTTGAGAGACTCTCGCTGAGTGGTTGGGTCAAGGGTCAGATCCAGAAGGCAGCCCTGCTCGACACTGCGGACATAGTCCGGAGGTTTCTCTCTTTGGGACCCGACCTTCGGTAGCCTGGGTCCGCCCCGCCGCGCCGCCGCTGCCAGTGGTGGAAACTCCATTTGTTTTTATATAAATTTTAGATTTTAAATAACACCTGGTGAACTAGGTGATATGTCAGTGCTTCCTTTCATTTAATGTCACGAAATTACCATCGACCACCGGGGGTGGCCGATGGTAATTTCGCTGGCCTTTTCGACCCACGTTTCATTCCGTGCGGTGGTATCACGCCCTTCTTATATTACTAGGTGGTAGGGTTTAGCCCGCCCGGGTTGGTACCACCGCACTGAATGAAAGGTCGGTCGAAACGGCTATGTAAATAGTTTGTGTTTTCCGTCCAGTTCAATGTAGCCGGCACGACCGAAGGGAAGCACTGACGTGGCACCAAGTTCACCCGGTGTTATGGGTTGACATCACAGATGTTGTAGGTGATGCAGCCAACCGTGTCAGTTTCCATAAAAAAAAAACACTATGTACAGTGTGGGGCCGGTAGTTAAAAAGAATATCCCCACTGCATCTCTCCCCATGCTTGTCATAAAAGGCGACTAAGGGATAAGGACAAGATGCCGTGCTAAAGGGCGACAGGCTTGCCACCTCTCACCTTGGCACGGTACTTCCACCGAGTGGGTCTTCGTGCCTTACTTGATCGATTGAATCTTGTTCGGCGAAACGTGGTGGTCGGTGTTGTGCTGTAATTTACCAGAGTCCTTGCAGCACAACACCAATTACTCTGCTTACCCCGATTGTCGGGATTCAGCGTGTGTGATATGTATGTATGTTTACACAATGCCAACAGATTTTGAGGTGATATTTCGCACCGTGTGGGGCCCGCTGCATCTCTCCCCGTGCATCTGTAAAAGGCAACTAAGATAATTACAAGATGCCGTGCTAAAGGGCGACAGGCAAATTTTTTTTCTCGTATATATTTTTTTCATTTCACCTGCAAATATCCATGTGCATTACAATAATCTATATTCATATACAAATTTAAATTTTCTAGGACTAGCCGTTTAGAAGTTAAGAGGCTGTGACTTACAGACAGCCAGTCAGACAGACAAACGGACAATGAAATGATACTATAAGAGTTCCTTTTTTAGCATTTTTTTATTAAAAATTATTGAAAATACCTATAATTTTGGATTTTATAATTTGAAGATATCTATTTTCCTTGGCATTTTTAGTAGATTTGTTTATTCAAATACAAATTTACAGGATTTTGTAATTTATTTCTATGTGAATACTAGTGTAAAATATTGTTTTAACAGAAACTATCTAAGAATACTGTATTTAATGTACCACGCCTACGTAAAATTACTTGGATTTGTGTTTACCTGGATTCTAAATGTGAATAAGATTCCACCAGAATGAAGCATTACATTTGTATGCGTACGGAAAATTGTCATAGCGATCGTATCGCGAAATTATATTATGAGAAAATGCTAAAGAAAAAATGCTGAAAAAATAAATACAACTCAACGTCCCTAGATAATAAGGCACGATCAAAGGGGGAAGCACTGACATGGCACCTAGTTCACCCGGTGTTATGGGCTGACATCATGGACGTTGTAGGTGATGTAGCCAACCGTGTCAGTATTAAAAAAAAAATTTATAAATAAATCCACCGACATAAATAAATCTGTAAGGGATGATCATGTAGTAAGTTACTTTGTTTTATGTATGAGATATTGCGTTTGTAGACTCTATGTATGATACTAAAACTAAATGGACGATTTTTAGATATATTTTCTGTATGTATGTATGTTCCTGCATAACTCTTAAACTGATAATCCGCATTCGTTGAAACTTAGTAAAAGCACATTTAACTATACGTGACACAGGAAAGGCTTCAAAATATCAGTTCCGGTTACGCTAACATGTGGCTCTCTTATCCGATCTCGAATTGTTCCGTGCGCCGAAATAAAGGTAGAGTGTTTTCATTTTACGAAGTCACGCGGGGTACGAGGTAGGAAGTGGTGCGAGAGGCGACCGCGCGGAGCTTAGTAGAGAACGAACTCGATGCCAGGTCGGAACACACGTTCTACACGTCTCCGTGTCTCTCCGTCGAACCGAGTCGTTCCCTACTGCGCTCCGCGCGGTCTCACACCACTTCCTACCTCATACCCCTCATGCCTTCGTAAAATGAAAACACTCTACGGTAGCGGACTTACTTACTTTATTCTTTATAAATACGAATTTCACGCGAGCGAAGCCCCGGGCAAAAGCTAGTGTTGGTAATAAAATTACACACTTGCATAATAATTTTATTAATATTTGACGTAATAGCCGCAACCTAAAATCCATTAAATATTTCTCAAGAACCTGCATGAATGGTAAAAGCACCAACGAATTAAATTATCGGGAAGTGGCATACAACGCACCAAATTGAGGCGCGCTATTGGTGAGCATTCAGCACCCTCTGCAATCGTTGTCTCTCCTTTATACGTATCAAATTGCCATTTAACCGTCTTACTCTATCGACGTTCACAGAGCGGAAACGTAACGTGATGTATGAGGCGCTCGCGCACTTACGCTGTTTTAAATATTGGAAATATATAGAATAAGTGCAATCGCACCTTTCTACCGGTAAAATGTATGACGAGGGCCCGTCCAGAAAGTAGAATGTCGTTGAATAGCACGTAATAGCTTTACAATTTATCAAGTTGATATCATAATACTATCTTACGTGGCATAATTTAATCTGAGAGAAATCTCAAATGCCTTATGTAGATTTATTCCTTCGATCAAATAATTTAAAATTATAGAATGGCCATCAAATCGCCGAACATGTGAAAGTAATTTATAAATGTTATAGGCACACAATTAAACAAATACATTTGGATTTTTTAGGGTTCCGTAGTCAACAAGGAACCCTTATAGTTTCGCCATGTCCGTCCGTCTGTCCGTCTGTCCGTCCGTCTGTCTGTCCGCGGCTTAGCTCAGAGACCCTTAGTACTAGAAAGTGGTAAGTTGGTATGGGTATTATTAATAATAACGCCGACAAAGTAGTAAAATAAAAAAAAATAAAACAATTTTTTTAGGGTACCTCCCCTACACCTAAAGTGGGGATGAATTTTTTTTTCACGTCTACCCCATCGTGTGGGATGTCGTTGGATATAGGTCTTTGTACCTTGTATTGCGGGTTGTGAAAAGCATTATTTGAATATTGTGGGTTTGTGAAAGGCATTTTTCGATTTATGGATCCGTTTGTGAATTATTAAGCTTTTAAATGCTAATTTTTGTTAGAGTAAAGTTCCCCCCCCTCTGCCGGCTAAACGGTTCTTATTAGATATGTGAAAAAATTCACAGCAGTAGTATATAATAACGAAATTAAAAGGAAAACTATCACAGCTAAGTAGGGCTGTACAGGTTGACGAGTAATAGTCGACCAACTTATAAAATGTACGGACGACAGCCATCATTTCACTGTTGAAGAACTTTTTCAAATTAACATTCTTTTATTTCCCCTACAAAATTATAAAAATAATCAAATAATTTATTTTGATAGGGTTCCGCAACTACGAAACCCTACACTGCGCGTGGTCCGACACGCACTTGGCCGCTTTTTTTATTGACTCGTGCCGTTATAGGGTCTAATAATAGACACAGAGTAATCGGTGTCGCGCTAAAAGGACTCGGTTGAAAGATCGTGCCGAGGTGAAAGGTGGCTATCCTGTCGCTATTTAGCGCGGAATCTTGTCCTTATCTCTTAGTCGCCTTTTACGACATTTTATGTATATGGAATCTGACACGGTTCGCTACATGACCTACAACATCCGTGATGTCAGCCCATAACACCGGGTGAACTAGGTGCCATGTCAGTGCTTTCCTTCATTTCATGTCGGCTACACTGAACTGGATGGAAAACACCAACTATTTACATAGCCGTTTCGACCGACGTTTCATTCAGTGCGGTGGTACCAAGCCGGGCGGGATAAACCCTACCACCTAGTAAGGTAAGAAGGGGATTTCTATGGAATCCGAACCACGGTCAGCCTCCAACGGTCGAGCGTTCACCCATCAAGTACCGATCGCGCCCAGGTGTGCTTAATAACAGTCGATCGACCGCACCACTGTGCTACCGAGGCTGACATGCACGGCGAGAGATGCAGCGGGGCTATGCTTTTTAAATACCGGCCCCAAACGGAACCAAACGTATGACAATAACTGTTCTATCCTTTTGAATTTTTGGTTCAAACAGTATCAGTTATTTGAATGAAACGGCCCACAGTATCCTGATACTTCGATTTTGATAGGTTTCTGCTGTAAATTAGTATCTGAAACTTCTCGGTTTGGTTTCCGTTTTTGGTCGTCCAGTGTTTCAAATTTAATCAATAGTGTGCGGCGCTGAATTTAAGCCTACCCCACTGACAGATGCATCTGATGATAATATACATTTTTTTATGAATAGCGCGACATGTGGCATCGTTTCACCTACCAGTAGGTGTCTAACGGTGCCCATGGACAATCTGCGATGCACGGGGATTGCGAATGCCATGCCGGCCTCTCAGGAGCCTTCCTTGTGAGGAAATAGATGGGCAGGGAGGATTACTACGAATTGAGAACCTCTCCCATTTTTTTAAGTCGATTAAAAAAGGGTCAAATGTATAGTACCCGCAACCGACTAGCACGTATCTATACTATAAATATTATATAGTGTAAATATAGGAGGATTTATACACATTTTTATTTTTTCTATACAGGATGTATCAGGATAGGTTTCGAAACTTCAGGGTTCGAAAGGGGCCCATATTTGAAGACGAAAAGCTCTGAAACTTTTTCCCAGATTCGATCATTTTACAGTACTTTTTGGTGAAAATCTATTCTTCAAGATTTGGTGGATGGTTAACTTGCGCCTTTATTAAATAAAAAATAAATTCTAACTCATGAATAAAAATGGGTAGGTTGCATACATAACTAGTACCTACAACTGTACTGCGTGTAGGTAAATTCCAAACACTGAAAGTTCAATGACCTCAAAAGAAAAAGAGGACTGAATTAGTTCACCGCACTCTCCAGTCTCACTGTCCATCGAGTTTTTATTACAATTTCCAACTTTTGTATGACCAATAATAAAACAACGGAATTTCGATTTGAGTGATAAGGATTTTTTTCTTCTAATAATGAGTACTTTCTATTCCTGAAGTTTCTCAAACCTATCCTGATACACCGTGTATACGTATAGCTTAATCACGCTAATTAAAGAGATACAGTGATCAGCGAGGTGAAACTTTAAGGCACAATGCGGCCAAAGGACAGTTATAGATAACACAACATTAATACTACATCTGGTTATGTATTGATTGATCGTCATCTTGACGTAATGATAACGCGGCTCTCGGCGGCGTAGCTAGCTAGTGACAGTCAAGACGAATGACTTCGTGACTAGAAGCTGTTCTGGAGGTCAGTATTCTTATAATCCTAGCGCTTGCCTATATTATCTCTTCTATACTATGAAATGCGAAAGAAAATAGACAGGACATATATTATCTGATGCTTACATACACGCCTGTTTCCCAGTGGGGTAGGCAGAGACAACGGATCTCCACTTGCCACGATTCATACACAACAGCTCTGCCGCCTCTTCCACTATCATAATATTCTTCACTAGCTTTTGGCCGCGGCGACGGTGCGCGTTGTCGCTCGCATACTTAGCCTATGTCCATCCTGAACGTCGATTTCATTCTAAGTGTTGGTCAAAGTATTTTGGTTTAACGACGCCAATGGACATTCGGTCGTACGCGGGGGTTGCGAATGCCATGCCGGCCTGACGCCTATTCACGGCTCTTTTGAAGGACCCGAGACTATACTCGGGGAGAAAAAAAAATGTTGCATGCAAATCTATAAAATATCTCAATATAAGGTGTTTCGCTGACCATGTTTTTAACTTCGGGAGGGTTACATACACACTGAAATAAACACTTTACGTAAGAAAAAAACATGTTTATAGGAGCATTTTTTCTCCTAACAAAAAAATTAAATCAAATAAGTAGCTGTAAAAACCAATCATAGTGACCTTGTGACTTACTTACAACAAACAGCTGTTCTGCGTTTGAACATAGTAAGGTCATTGACCCCGTACAATGCAAGTTACCTACTGTTACACGCAGGTTAATTTTTAGGTAGCTAACATGTTTTCTTAAATTTCTCTAAAAGTAATACTATAAACATTTTTTTTTTGCGTAACGTGTTTATTTGAGTGTCTATGTAACCCTCCCGAAGTTAATGACATGGTCATCGTAACACCCTATATAAAATATCTCAATAAATTGCAGATACTTAGTTTTGGCTGTTCCTAGCTCGAGCGTCACTAGGCCATGCACTGGTTAGCTAGGCTATCCCAGCGAGAAACATAGTATAATACACATATACATATAACAGTGAATTCAGCCTCGGTAGCTCAGTGGTGCGGTCGATCGTCTGTCGGTCAGATGGATGGGTGACCGCTCGACCGTTGGAGGCTGACCGTGGTTCGGATTCCATGTAAAACTGTAGGTCCCTTCCCTTCTTAACTTACTAGGTGGTAGGGTTTAACCTGCCCGGGTTGGCACCACCGCACTGAATGAAAGGTCGGTCGAAACGGCTATTTAAATAGTTCGTCCAGTTCAGTGTAGCCGGCATCACCGAAGAGAAGCACTGACGTGGCGTCTAGTTCACCCGGTGTTATGGGTTGACATCACGGACGTAGTAGGTGATGTAGCCATCCGTATCAGTTTTCATAAAAAAAAAATTGGTTGTCTGTAAAGTCAGTTTACGGACGATAGTTTGATCTCGTGGCGTTCTGACCCATTCTCAGGACCCACTGTCAAAAAGAAAAAAAAATTGTGGCGTTTCGACCCATTTACATTTAATTTTGAGAGGCGTTCTGACCCACTTACCAGAATACACAGATACAGTAAGTAAACTTCCTTTGTGGCAATTTGCAAACCTCCTATCATTTCTGCTGCCCTGGTACTTTATTTCCCATTCCCAGCTTACCAAGAAGTCTTCGGGTTTCCACTTTAATTACGGTGACTGTATTCTGACCATTTGAATACTTTATTGCACAAAAAATAACAAAAGGTGGACTTAAAGCCTAAATGCATATCTGCCAGTCATGCCTGAGATTGTGAGTAGTGTAGGTGGGTAGTGCGGGAAATTAAATGAGACATTTTTTTTCTTTTAAATAGTATAAAAATCCTTACCTATAATAAAATCCAACGTCTGCTTTCTGTCTGAGTGTCTGAGTGTCTCGAGTGTCTGAGTGTATGTCTGTCTGTCCGCTTATAACTCGAGAACCACTGAACTGATTTTAATAAAACAAAATTCTACGGATAGCTTGATTCTTCCCATCAACTATAGGCTACTTACTATCACGCTAAATGGCTTATGAGGTTAGCAGTGAAGTGAAATATGAGAGCGGGCGGAGCGGCGGGCACAGCTTGTAAACAATAAAACATAAATAATAATAATGACATACAACTAAATACATTTATTAATTACTTATGTTATATTTATGTTTTTCTGAAAATTAGGAATTTGAATTTTTTGTTGTTTTTTGTTGTTGTGTTGTTTAATCTGATATACACTCCGGAAAAAAAACATAGCACCAAAGATTCGTATATACAATCTTTTGGTAGTGCAGTTGGGAATGAAAAAGTAAGGCTCTTTAAAATTCCATTGTGCACTACTACTCAGTAGTGCAAACGGGAGGAAATAATTCCAAACGACACTACCGGTTTCGCAGCTTGTAGTACAGTAGTGCAGATGGGAAAAAAATTCCAAACAGCACTACTGGTAGTGCAGCTTGGTAGTGCAGAGTGGAAGGAACGGTTTATTTGAACGATGTATCCAAATAGAAGTATTCTATACTGGTTTTGTATGTTTACTGTGCTGAATTTTCAGCACAGTAAATATACAACACCAGTATATAATACTTCTATTTAGATACATAGTTCATAATAAACTGAATATTTTTTTAATAAAGTTTAAGTTTTATTATCTCATAGCTACAGATAGGTAACTGGTAACTGGCCATTTTCTATTCGATATTAAAAAAAATAACTTCATGTCACATTTTTTTCTTAACAATTTGGTCACATTTTATTTTATATATTATATATTTTTAACCGACTTCCAAAAAAGGAGGAGGTTCTCAATTCGTCTGTATGTTTTTTTTTTTTTTTTTGTATGTTTGTTACGCGATTTCTCCGTCAATTGAGGGCCAATTTAGAAAATTCTTTTTTGTTAGTTAGGTCATACTTCCGAGGTGGTCCCATTTCAATTTTATCGAAATTGGTTCAGTGGTTTTCGAAAAATCAGCATAATACTATGGTGTTCACCATAGTAACCTTCAGCAAAACTTGTGATGTGGTCGTTTTCGGCAATTTTCAGTTTGATAAATTAGTATGGTGTGTGGTTACCTTCAGAAAAACTTTTGTGATGTGGACTTATTCAGCAATTTGCAGTCTGACACATATGGCGAATAATTCTGTACCACTTCAATCGATTCTTGGTAAGCTGGGAATGGGAAATAAAGTACCAGGGCAGCAGAAATGATAGGAGGTTTGCAAATTGCCACAAAGGAAGTTCTGTAGTACTGTAGGTATCTGTGTATTCTGGTAAGTGGGTCAGAACGCCTCTCAAAATTAAATGTAAATGGGTCGAAACGCCACATTTTTTTTTCTTTTTGACAGTGGGTCCTGAGAATGGGTCAGAACGCCACGAGATCGTCCTGAGAATGGGTCAGAACGCCACGAGATCGATAGTTTTACGTGATAACGTCATAAAGTGGTAAGACTACTGCTTTAAATTTCTGCTGCCCTGGTACTTTAGAACCAGAGAGATAAAGCCGACGCTTGGGCCGATTGTGCCTCTCTATCGCTTGTTACGCGCTCTCGCTCGCACACACAGGCTCAGATGGAACGTGACACTTTTTCGTGCGTGCAGCCGGTGTTCATCAATTTATAAGACGTGACGTTATCACGTCAAAAAACAAACAAAAGAACTCAGCGGCGGCCCAAGTAAGAAATGAGTGTTGCAATAAAATTAAATCTTAATGAACTGGCTTGAAACTTGAACTGTAAAACTTTAATTGAGACAAAAAAAATTATAATTATATCTTAAATAATGAAGAGTAATTAATTAATGTAAGTAGAAGAATTAAAACTGTATTATAGTGCTAAGATTTTGAAAGATGAAGTCGTTTCAGTGTACCGTACAGGTCGAGCTATTATCAAGCAATTAGCCGAAACAAGCCGAAGAGTTGAGACTTGAGACCATCCGCGACGAAGGTGCTGACCTCGCTTAATTATTAATAGAATAGCATGGACATGACACTGCACCAAGTCCAACAAAGCGATTAAAACTAGGAAACTTGTCTTTTACGTAGACGTCTTCGATGTCGGGTTATAAGTAGTGGCATACTCGTGATTATTAATACTCGAGATATGTCAGCCGGCTAGGCTTAAATTCAGCGACAACTGGCGCAAGCTGGCTATCAGACGCTGCGCCTAGACCGTTTTCTTAAGATGCTTGTACCTACATAGTGTTATTATTAATATTTCTGCCTACTTACATTTTAAGAAATAAAGAACTATTATCTATCTATCTTAAATTCGAGTAATGAAAATTACGTGTGAAATATATTATACGTAAATTCTGCCATAATAGATGGCGCTGGCGGCCGCGGACGCGGGATGACATTTTCGTTTGTTTTCCCAGCAGGAGCATGCAGCCCGGCTTTACATATTCAATTTTAAATTAGCAGTCGTGTTACTGACGGGCCGTCTTTTTAGAGTTTCGTACCAAAATGGTAAAAAAGGAACCCGAAAAAGGAAAGGTATAGTATCACTTTGTTGTCCGTCTGTCCGTACGTCTGTCTGTCTGTATGTTACCGCCCCTTAACTTCTAAACGGCGGGTCATTGAAAATTTTAACTTTGTATCGCATTAGTTCATTTTGTAATACGCAAAGTTCAGGTGATACATAGGCGGAAAAAATATTTGCGGTTAGGGTGGAGCCATAAGGCTAAAATATAAAAAAGTCACAAGGGGCGAGCTCTTGGGCCGCGCTGCGTTCGAAATTTTACTTTCGAATACTACTTTATTCTACTTATTGCTGTACGTGACTCCTTTGTAGTTAAATATTTGCTAAATTAAAATAAATTCAAATTTCTGTACACTTATTGCCAAAAAGGAAGTTCACTTACTGTATCTATATTTTATGGTAGGAGGGTCAGAACCTTCCTTAAAATAAAATGTCATTGGGTCCAAACCAGAAAAAAAAATTTTAATTGGTCCTCAAAAGGGGTCGAAACCTTCTGAGATCGAATAAAAAATATACTTAAGAAATTAAGTTTAGGAGATGGATAACGCGCTTAGATAATGTGGTATGTATGATGATGTTATGGAACCCTCGGCTCGCGAGTGCAACTCACACTTGACTTTTTTTTTCATATCGAATTTCCCACGAACTAAACATAACATTATCTATGCTATTACGCTTGCATTGTTCTTTATTCATCATCCATAAACTGCACTGCACTCGGACTCGTCATATTATAACATTTAACATTAAGCATTTTGCCAGTACGATTATCATAGCGAAGAAGAACTGGCAAGAAACTTCGCTGGATACTTTTTTTTACCGTCCACTTAGACTTCTACATTCTACTTTTACATTTACAAGTGTTTCCACTGCTTACATAGTACGAGTCTATTCACTATTTCTAAAAATGTATCACAAATACAACATTTCTTTTCCATAAGCGTAAACCATTCATATAACATGTTGGAGCCAATTGGAGCAGGCCAGTCTCCACAAACATCACCCGTTCACGAGCATCACGCCAGGGCCAGCCATCGCCTCCCTCAACCATATTTGAGGGTGAGAGGCGATCCAGACCAAGCGTCACCGTAAGCAAAGACCTTGCACTACCCCAGCGGCAACACGTCATGACTTTTTTACTGTTCTTGTGCACATTCAGTTTTAATACTACTGCTTGAGTCACACATTCCTATAACGTGAAAAATGAAATTAAATGAAAATGATTAATTTTTTCGTCACACAACTCAAATAATTACAAACACAAATGAACATATTATAACATGTGACGAAAAGGGAGTCCACTCAGCTGACTCACTATCTGAGACAGCGAAGCTTATTTTCAGGGGCTCCCCTTTCCAACCAAGGACAAGACTAAAAGCAAACAACAATGACAATCAACATATTATACAAAAAAATAATCATAACTAACTAACATAACTAAATAACAAACCACGCAATTGACAAGCGTATAACGTATTAAGAACAACAATTTCACTGAGAATTCTGACTACAAATGACTTAGTAATTGAGTGTATCAGGTGTAAAGAGCCTTTGTCAACCCATTCACCTCTGTGGCAGACATACACGTCTAACCCCTGCTCCTAAATCCCAAAGATTAGTTTGTAAAGAATGCCGTAAGGCATTAAACTAACCTAACCTAACTCATGCCAAATACAGGCACTCATTCCCGAGGATATAACTAGGCTCATGGCGAAAATCAGACTTGTGGGTGAGCTATAAAGTTTTGAGAGATCACAATAGACCTATCTACGTCGCAGTGATAACAGGGCTCAGGGGCCCTAATACAATTTAAATCATATCATAATGGAGGCATTAAACTCGCATTTTGTGACCTTTTTAAAACTGGCGTACAATTAATGTGAATTAAGATTTGATTTTGATTCAAAATATATTAAATAATGAACTTTATAACGTTTCTAACGCTTCACGGCCGATATGTAATAATCGCTCAATAACTACAAAGCTTAGATCGTTGAATAATCATGTAGGTACTTCGTCTGTTCAAATAATATAAGTACGTAGGCAGACTTCATTATCTATTTATCTTTGAAAGTATTTGTGAGCACCTAAACGATTAGGCGCAACGCAACGCAATCACTGCCGGCTTATGGATTCTCCATACATTGAAATATTTTTTGGCATTAACTATTAGATATTGTTTATCTGTTTCAATATCTATAAATACGTTGACAATTACACTGTTTACAACAAATGCGCACGATAAAATACATAGTACCGAAATCTTTATTTCGCCTTTCACGTAAAACAATATAATTAACTTCGACGCCTAGCCGTGAGATTTGAAGACAGGAAATGAAAGGGACTCAAAAGGGTTTATGCGGCTAACAAAAAAAAAAAAAAACGAATAACCTCAACAGAATAGCTCATTGTGTTTATACAGATCGCCAAGTAACAGAAGACACAGAAAAAAAAATTACAGGGCTTGGTAGTAGACTCATAAGTCTTGGCTCTACGTATGATATCGTCGGCAATGCCAATAATGCGGTTAATGCCACATAATGGACACTGTTACCTAACAGAGTGATGCTGCCCTACCCCAGCACCACGGTGTCTGACATACAGACAAGCGTATAGACAATTCAGTCAACTATTTACTGTCTCAGCGTGCTCTTGTTTCTATCAATTAACTCAATATTTTCGGCTGAGTTAAATCTAGTGCACAATTTTAACACAATCTCTAGTGATAAATCGCGCTATAAGATAATTAGAACAAAATATATTTATAACTGAATAATAAAAATAAACGGTACTTACCCGACTGCGCGAAAGCAAAAATTAGGGTAATGTTTTTATCTTCAACTTTAGGTGCAATTTGAAGTGATTATTTTTGCTTTGTGAGTAAATCTACTGAAACGTTAAGAATCTTTCTTTTTTTCGGGCAGTGTAAAATTGTGATGGTGTACTTGCAGAGATGGAGGCGGTGTAGGATGCGCGCGCATGTGGCTAGGTGTGTGAGTGTATGTGACAGAAGATGACGGAAGTGTTGGATGGGGCAGGGTGCTGCGACGAGGAGTCCACCGCAGAGCTGGTCCAGCGCTGGCTGCAGCTCTCTCTCGGCGAGGAACACCTACAGGCAGGTACTGCCTTCCTTCTCCTTCCTGCTCGCCTGGTGCGTTGGCCCTCTTCCTGTATGAAATATTACCAATTTCTAAATTCCTCCGTGTCCTCAAGGTCCAGCGCTGGCTGCCTCCTCTCGGCGAGGATCACCTATAGGCAGGTACTGCCGTCCTTCTCCTTCCTGCTCACCTGGTACGTTGGCCCTCTTCCCGTATGAAATATTACCAATTTCTAAATTCCTCTGTGTCCTCAAGGTACAGCGCTGGCTGCCTCCTCTCTCTCGGCGAGGATAGGCAGGTACTGCCGTCCTTCTCCTTCCTGCTTGCCTGGTACGGCCCTGTTCTCGTATTGACATATTACCAATTTCTAAATTCCTCCGCGCCCTCGTGGTCCAGCGCTGGCTGCAGCTCTCTCTTGGTGCGTAACAGGCAGGTTTTTTTTATTGAAAGCGCGACATATGGCGCCGAGGCACCCATAGCGTGTCTAACGGCGCCCATGGACATTCGGTCGTACTGCCTTCCTCCTCTTACCTGCTCGCCTGCTACGTTGCCCCTATTTCCGTATTGATACATTGCCAATTTCTAAATTCCTCCGTGCCCTCGCGGTCCAGCGCTGGCTGCAACTCTCTCTTGGCGAGGATCACCTTTAGGCAGGTACTGCCTTCCTTCTCCTTCCTGCTGGCCTATAACAATGGCAAATCACCCATAAATTATTCATTTGCCCTCATAGGGCTTTGATAATACCATCAATTAAATTGTTGCCTTTCGAATCTTTTTGGTTTATTTTGGTTTGTTCTTGCTTGTGACCCTTGAGTTTGTGACCCTAATACATTTATGTGACTGGTTTGGTTGCCATTAACACGGGTTTATGGCTACACTTAAGGTATTCTGCGATAAACCTTCAGAATTTACTATCGTTTTTGCCGGTTCTTTGAACTTGTGACCCTAAAATAGTTGTACACTTTTGTTTCGATGCATTTTACTGTAGCGTTTTGCCTGTTTCTGGTTTCTTTGGTTTATTACCGTAATTATTTTCCATTAATGAGTGCCTATTGACCGTTTCGATGGAGCCTCAATTCCTTGCTAGTTTATTCAGCTGGTCTTGTTAACATATACGGAACCTCTTTTACCTGCTGGGACCATGGTATTTCGAAGGGTATTTCAAATTATTTTCACGATTTCCCTTTGTTATCTTAATAACTCGATCAGCTCATTAATATTATCATTAGAAATACTCCAAGCCATTTATTCTTTTTCCTGGGGCGGTCAATGATGGCGAAGATTCTTGGTAACTTCCATCAGGTGTCCTCGTTCATACTATTGAACTGCAGATTTCTCGTATTCTAGATTTCTAACAGCGTTGATTTATGGTATTCTGGTTCTAACTGCGGCGGAAGCGGTCAGCATATTTTGGTGAAAGACATAACTAATATTAGCACGTTTATATTTTTATTTTGGTTGGACACTAATTTTAACTAATTAACTGGTGGTGAGTTAATAGACTAAACGTTTTTTTATATATTAATATTTTGACTAAAATGTGATTTTTATTAACTTTACTAGGTGAAATTTGTTCAAGAACTCCTTTATTGACGAACATCACGAGCATGTTATTATAACAATTCCAAGCGGTTCATACCTTGACGACTTACTAAATATCTATTCGATGCAGGGTCGGTCTGGGAATTGTCAAACAAGCGGCCCAAATTCCTTTTTTTACTCGATCGACCGGGCAGGACCGACGCACGGGGATCCGGCCCACCGGGAAAGTCCTGATACTCTTCTAAGGCCAGACCAACGCTGATTAAATTGTATCTACATCTTACTTTTGTATGAAGAAAGTGAAAAGTTCAAATAAAAACTTGTAGAACAATATGGATTTGGTCAGTTTCAGGTCTAGTATCGCCCCATTCGGGTCGGGTACTCGGTCAATCGCAAATTGTTGATGTTCCATATTTTCGAAAACAAACAAAATCTACCTTACGAAGTTAGATATACTAAGTCAATGACAGTAAATGTTTCACTAAATGTGAATGTGGAGAAAATTTCGTGAATAACTAATGAAGTTTCTCTGGTCATTGTGTGTTACCCATCAGCAGTGACTCGTTTTGTTTGTTTATGAAACTATTGAGATGTGTATCTGCGATGTTAGCGGATTCTCATTCAATATCACTACATCCGGTACGCGAGAGAACGCACCCATCCATAGTCGTGAAGCGACATCTTGCTCTATCCTCGAGAAAATGAAGCCACGGTTCCGTTTGGTGGTTCACGGGATGGTACGGTCACAGCATATGTACGGTGGTCTATCCGATCAATCGTACTAATGTAACTAATAACATTCACGTAATTATATAATAACAGTAATAATGGCGAGCTATAAAACAGCAGTTTCGTCCGCTTCGAGCATTCCGCTACCACTAGGACGATTATATGGACGTTAGGTTAGATTGTGTTAGGTTGGGTTGGGTTAAGTTTGGTTATGTTAGGTTACGTTAGGTTATGATAGTTTAGGTTGTGTTAGGTTAGGTTGTGTTAGATTAGGATGTCTTAGATTAGGTTGTGTTATGTTAGGTTATGTTAGGTTACGTTAGGTTATGATAGTTTAGGATGTGTTAGGTTAGGTTGTGTTAGATTAGGATGTGTTAGATTAGGTTGTGTTATGTTAGGTTATGTTAGGTTACGTTAGGTTATGATAGTTTAGGATGTGTTAGGTTAGGTTGTGTTAGATTAGGATGTGTTAGATTAGGTTGTGTTATGTTAGGTTATGTTAGGTTACGTTAGGTTATGATAGTTTAGGATGTGTTAGGTTAGGTTGTGTTAGATTAGGATGTGTTAGATTAGGTTGTGTTATGTTAGGTTATGTTAGGTTACGTTAGGTTATGATAGTTTAGGTTGTGTTAGGTTAGGTTGTGTTAGATTAGGATGTGTTAGATTAGATTGTGTTAGGTTGGGTTGGGTTAAGTTTGGTTATGTTAGGTTACGTTAGGTTATGATAGTTTAGGTTGTGTTAGGTTAGGTTGTGTTAGATTAGGATGTGTTAGATTAGATTGTGTTAGGTTGGGTTGGGTTAAGTTTGGTTATGTTAGGTTACGTTAGGTTATGATAGTTTAGGTTGTGTTAGGTTAGGTTGTGTTAGATTAGGATGTGTTAGATTAGATTGTGTTAGGTTGGGTTGGGTTAAGTTTGGTTATGTTAGGTTACGTTAGGTTATGATAGTTTAGGTTGTGTTAGGTTAGGTTGTGTTAGATTAGGATGTGTTAGATTAGGTTGTGTTATGTTAGGTTATGTTAGGTTACGTTAGGTTATGATAGTTTAGGATGTGTTAGGTTAGGTTGTGTTAGATTAGGATGTGTTAGATTAGGTTGTGTTATGTTAGGTTATGTTAGGTTACGTTAGGTTATGATAGTTTAGGATGTGTTAGGTTAGGTTGTGTTAGATTAGGATGTGTTAGATTAGGTTGTGTTATGTTAGGTTATGTTAGGTTACGTTAGGTTATGATAGTTTAGGTTGTGTTAGGTTAGGTTGTGTTAGATTAGGATGTGTTAGATTAGATTGTGTTAGGTTGGGTTGGGTTAAGTTTGGTTATGTTAGGTTACGTTAGGTTATGATAGTTTAGGTTGTGTTAGGTTAGGTTGTGTTAGATTAGGATGTGTTAGATTAGATTGTGTTAGGTTGGGTTGGGTTAAGTTTGGTTATGTTAGGTTACGTTAGGTTATGATAGTTTAGGTTGTGTTAGGTTAGGTTGTGTTAGATTAGGATGTGTTAGATTAGATTGTGTTAGGTTGGGTTGGGTTAAGTTTGGTTATGTTAGGTTACGTTAGGTTATGATAGTTTAGGTTGTGTTAGGTTAGGTTGTGTTAGATTAGGATGTGTTAGATTAGGTTGTGTTATGTTAGGTTGTGTTAGATTGGGATGGGGTTAGATTAGGTTTACGTTAGGTTAGATTGGGTTATGTTAGGTAGCGTAATTGTTTAAATATATTTGGGAAATGGTTTGATTAGTGTTTCCCTTGAGCACAGCAGACACGCTGATTGGTACCAGGGCACCAGGAGTGCAGAGGAAGTGAGTGACTGGTTGTATTGTGCGCAGGTAGCTCGAGCGGCTCGCCGGGCACGCGCGTCGGCCGGCGTTCCTCGCTCGCACTCACGCCGGAGGACGAGCCGCTAGACATCAATGTGAGTATTATTTATGTATCCTTGGTACAATCTGGCAAAGTTAGGGGTCAGCCCACACCGAAACGCGACGCGACACGACGAGGCGTGCACTTAAAGCCGGGTCTCCTGCGAATGTATTTTTTTTTTTCAAAACATTACACAGAAACATCGCAACATTGGGGCGTGGCCATCCACATTTATATGAAAACCATAGAGAAATAATGTTTATGTTTCATGTTTTTTGTGTATTGTTTCGAAAAAACACGCGCAGGAGACGCGGCTTATGATAGCGTACAATATATAAAATTGTTTACTACACAAAAAGGTAAACATTTTCGTGTGAGTGCGAAAGCGAACTAGATACGTGTCGAAGCACGGCTCGTGTGCTACAGACAGAGTACAGGGGGCAGCGCAGCCACACAGCCGGTCACCGCAACAATCGACACGCGACGCGGTGCGCAGATACTTGGGGGGACACGCGTTGCTTCCAGCATAAATAACAAATGATCGCAAATCGAAGTGGCGAATTTTCTCCGACTTTGTTCACTTCCGACCCCATTGAATAATAATATAATATGAAAAATAATAACAATATCAATATAAATATAATAATGCTGTGTAGCCTAATATTGCACTATTTTTTTTCTTCTTTACAGAAAATACTTATAGAATAGAATAGAATAGAATAGAATAGAATAGAATAGAATAGAATAGAATAGAATAGAATAGAATAGAATAGAATAGAATAGAATAGAATAGAATAGAATAGAATAGAATAGAATAGAATAGAATAGAATAGAATAGAATAGAATAGAATAGAATAGAATAGAATAGAATAGAATAGAATAGAATAGAATAGAATAGAATAGAATAGAATAGAATAGAATAGAATAGAATAGAATAGAATTATGTGTGTGTGCCTTTATGTGCTTTCACCAATAACTCGACGATGGTGTTCAGTCAAAGCGCATTATCTGCGAATGCTTGTTGATGGCACGAACGTAGTTGCGGTAACACCTATCTCTTCATAGAATATAATACAAAATATTTATTGCACGCAAAATCCGTAAAGATAAACAAATATTTACTTATTTTTGATAAAATACAGACACAATGTAATAATAAGATATAAGTAGATAGACAAATATGCTATCTACTTGTATAAAGCGATTAGCAAAATAAACCGACTGAAACTGAAGAGAACCCGTAAAATTAGACAGCAATTTACCGACCCTGTGCGTCCACGCACGACCAATTATAACTTTTAATTACTCACTTCGTATATGAAACACGCGAGCGTGCGAGCGAGATGATATTAAATTAAGCGCTAGAAGAAATGTTTCACCGAGCCTAAAGCCGCGTCTTCTGCGAATGTTTTTTTCGAAACATTACACAGAAAAATCAAACATTGGCGCGTGGCCATACACATTTGTATGAAAGCAAATGTTTTTGTGTAATGTTTCGTAAAAGCATGCGCAAGAGCCGAAGCTGCATTTCCACCGAAGGTTTTTTTCGAAACATTACACATAAACATCGCAACATTGGCGCGTGGCCATACACATTTGTATGAAAGCAAATGTTTTTGTGTAATGTTTCGAAAAAGCATGCGCAAGAGCCGAAGCCGTATCTCCAGCGAATATTTTTTTCGAAACATTACACAGAAACATCGTAACATTGGGGCGTGGCCATACACATTTGTATGAAAGCAAATGTTTTTGTGTAATGTTTCGAAAAAGCATGCGCAAGAGCCGAAGCCGCATCTCCAGCGAATGTTTTTTTCGAAACATTACACAGAAACATCGAAACATTGGGGCGTGGCCATACACATTTGTATGAAAACAAATGTTTTTGTGTAATGGTAATGTTTCGAAAAAACATGCGCAGGAGAGCCTAAGCTGGAACCAACTTAGGGTACGTTACTCACAATCACAATACACCCCGTCGCTAGTGGACACTATCGCAAACTAACCTTCGGCGAAGTTTCCACGGGCTACCGACCGTGGTTATATTGGCGTACGTAATGTAGTACTCCAATATAATATGAATATCCTTATAACTCGAGAACCACTTTATCGATTTACATACGGTTTTCACTGTTACATTCTGTCACTTCTCAATATGGTTTTAGGCTATTAATCACAAAAAAAAAACCGCCAAAGTGCGAGTCGAACTCGCGCACTGAGGGTTGCGTATCGCATATCATGGCCATCGCCACTCACGCCATCTACGGGTATGTATTAGTTAAACTGCTTCATACTATTTTCGGTAGATGGCGCACATACACTTTTTAGTTTCTTCTATGGGGAGCCCCGTGAATTTTTTGCTTTGTCTTATTTTTATTATTTGTCGTTATATCGGCCATAATAACACATATTCTGCAAAAATTTCAACGGGCTACCTATTACGGTTCAAGAGATACAGCCCTCGGACAGGCGGACGGACAGACAGACAGACAGACAGACAGACGGCGTAGGCTTAGTAATAGGGTCCTGTACGACGGATACGGAACCCTAAAAACGCGAAGCAAAGCCGCGGGCAAACGCTAGTAAATAATAATAGTCCATAAAGAAATAAATAAAAAAAAGTTGAGCCGTTCTGGAGTTATATGAGAACATAAAGACATTTAAGCATATTTCAGACGTTGCGTTTTTAACCTCCGACGCAAAAGGAGGAATGTTATAAGTTTGAGTATATAAGGTCTTTCATTAGTAGGTAACGATACGCTAAGGGGTGTGTATTAGATACTGATCACGTTCCCATATCATTTTTTTTACGATATAAAACCCTACTCACTCCTCAAATTTTATATGTGAAGTGCGCGCATTTCACCTTAATAAGTATGTTTTTTATATCGTAAAAAAAATATTTATATGGGAACATGATCAGTATCTGATACACATACACCCCTTAGGGTATCATTAGCTACTATTGAAAGACCTTATATAAAGTTGTACTTTTGTTGAGTACTTTTACTAAAAACAAGAAGCATCGACTTTTAGATGACGGCTGATTCGTATGGCGCGGCGTGCGTACAGTACATGAACATCGAGCTTTAGAAAGAGAAAATTCCGAGGAAAATTCCGGTTGTAGAGCGTGGTCTCTGTTGCACAGAGAGTTCGCGCGACAGACACGACGCTCTACAACCGGATTGACTCTTTTGAAAGCTCGATGTTCACACTTACTGCCGGGCACTGTACATACGTTCTTACTCTTCCCACTTGCATTGGCTGTCCTTTTTTATGGTGACTGACACGGTTGGCTGCATCACATACAACATCCGCGATGTCAGCCCATAAGACCGGGCGAACTTGGTGCCACGTCAGTACTTCCCTTCAGCCGTGCCGGCTACACTGAACTGGACGGAAAACACAAACTATTTACATAGCCGTTTCGACCGACCTTTCAGCCGAAAGGCTGAACGGTAATATCTTAATTGTAATCGAAATACGTATTTAATACTAGATTTTCTTACTACAAGATTGGCCCCCTGAACTCGACTGAGAATATTCAGTTACGGGACGCCAGCGTACATCCACGCTCTTCCATTAATTGGTGGTTTCAGTACTTTCCGGACCCAACGGAGGCTCCGTCGAGGACGTTCTCAGTGTAGAATAATATTTCCCTCCTTCAAGCGCCGCGGCGCCGCCGCGGCGCCCCACCGTCCAATTAAAATAGAATTCTGAAACCGGGACACAAAGGCCCGCTACCGCCTCGTTTAAGACGCAAATCAAATTTAGTTATGGCGTGCCGCGAAGATGTGTTAAAGTCTAGAACGGGCATCCTAACACCATTACTTTTATTTTTATTTTTATGGAAACTGGCACTGTTGGCTACATCACCTACAACATCCGTGATGTCAGCCCATAACACCGTGTGAACTAGGTGCGATGTCAGTGCTTCCCTTCGGTCGTGCCGGCTACACTGAACTGGACGGAAAACACAAACTATTTACATAGCCGTTTCGACCGACGTTTCATTCAGTGCGGTGGTATCAACCCGGCCGGAATAAACCCTACCACCTGGTAAGGTAAGAAGGGAAGGGACCTACAGTTTAACGTGGAATCCGAACCACGATCGGCCTCCAACGGTCGAGCGGTCACCCATCCAAGTAGGTACTGACCGGCTCAGCGTTGCTTAACAATCAATAGCGACAGTCGACTGTCTGCACCACTGAGCTATCGAGGCTGATTAGTACCCTTATCACGAGATTTAATCTACACCGCGTAATACGCTACGCCGTGTTCTCCGCATCATTTTGTACGGAGAAACGGAGCAGCGCCTCTAGTGATAGATTTGCGAACTTCGTTTCTCCATACAAAATGATGCGGAGAACACGGGGCGTAGCGTAGTACGCGCTGTAGGTTAAATCTCGTGATAAGGGTATAGTATTCGTTCATTTCATTACGTTATCGTCACCGCGTACAAATTAATATTTTTGTTTGTATTATAAGGTGTTTCGTTAGTCATGTCAATAACTTCGGGAGGGTTACATACACACTCAAACAAACACTTTACGCAAAAAAAAACATATTATGTTTATAAGAGCATTTTTTCTCCTAACAAAAAAACAAAATCAAATAAGTAGCTGTAAAAACAAATCATAGTGACCTTGTGACTCACTTACAACAAACAGCTGTTCTGCGTTTGAACATAGTACGGTCATTGACCCCGTACAATGTATGTTACCTACTGTTACACACAGGTTAATGTTTAGGTAGCAAACATGTTTTGAATATAATAGAAACTCTTTATTGCACACAAAATTTTGTTAAATTTCTCGAAAAGTAATGCTAAAAATATATAATTTTTTTTTGCGTAACCTTTTTATTTGAGTGTGTATGTAACCCTCCCGAAGTTATTGACATGACTAACGAAACACCTTATATAGTGCGGTGCTGCGCGATAGATCAGCGGTGAGAGGAACATAGTCAGGGGGGAGAAGAGGTGGAGGGAGAGAGTCAACGCCACGCCAAAGAAGTATAACTTCTGACGCGCATACGTTCGCACACGCACCTTTTCGGGGTTCCGTGTCCGTGCGGAAGCCCATAATACTGAAACCTGCGCCATCTGTCTGTCTGTCTGTCCGTCTGTCCGAGGGTTGTATCTTTTGACCCGTAATAGGTAGCCGGTTGAAATTTTCACAGAATATATTGTGTTATTATGGCGGATATCTTAACAAATAATAAAAAAAAAGTAAAAGTAAAAAAAATTAAGGGGTCCCCATACAAGTAACTTTTTTTTCTTCTTTTTAACGTTTTTTTTTTCTTTTTGCTTTATCATAAAAACTGTAATACATACAATCAATAAATTATTACATTTTCTTACATCCGTCGTACGGGACCCTATTGCTAAGCCTACGCCGTCTGTCTGTCTGTCTGTCTAACTGTCTGTCTGTCTGTCCGTCTGTCCGAGGACTGTATCTCTTGAACCTTAATAGGTAGCCCGTTGAAATTTTCACAGAATGTGTGTTATTTTATTATGTGACCGATATAACAACAAATTAGAAAAATAAAAAAAAGTAAAAAATTCACGGGGTCCCCATACAAGAAACTAAAAAGTGTATGCGCGCCATCTACCGAAAACAGCATGAAGCAGCGCTGACCATGACATGGCGATACGGAACCCTCGGTGCGCGAGTTCGACTCGCACTTGGCCGGTTTTTGTTTTGTTTTTGTGAGGAAATCTAGCCAACTATAATATCGTTTAAATAGTTACACGAACAAAACTCGGAAAACTATGAAAGCGGTTCGCTTGCGTGCATGCAGGCAGACCTTTATTTAAAAGTTTATCGAATTTTCACTATTTGCTCTGAAATTTGTTCAAAATCTGAAACTATGAGTAATGCGGTATAGTATATACTCGTAATTAATATAGGCGATAATGGTTCAGAGACTGGGGTCTGAAGCACTGAAGCCTAGATGTATTTTTCAAAACTTCATATATCTGTGTACATCCCTAAAGGCAAATATGACGAGGAAAGCTGTATGTACCTATACAGCTTTAGCAAAGTATTCGGACAAGATCAAGCAGCAAGCACAAAAACGCACCCGCTGCATGGCTCGGTGGAAAAAAAGACCATGCCAAGATGACAGGTGGCTATCCTGTCGCCCTTTAGCAAATCATGTCGTTCTTTTTTTTATGTAAACCAGCATGGGTGCCTGTGCCGAGTGATCAATGGTGCAGTCGGCAGAGCCAAAATCATCTCTCCTCACGAAACCACGCTCAGTTAGGCGCCATGCCAGCAGATTTGCGGACTGTTGCTAGGCTGTCTAGCCCATTAATACGACGCTTGAAGACACCCAGGTTAAAGGATTCAGGAAATACACTCGCCGGAAGACAGTTCCACACTCTAGCGGTGCGACAAAGAAACGTTTTAGAGAACCGATGGGTTCTCACAAGATGTCAACAACAAAAGGGTGCTGAGTCTCTCTGCGACGAGTCATGCGGAGATAGGACGGGTGGCAGGGAATAAGGGATACTTCTAACCCACCACCTCCCGAGCGCACCATCCTCGCGGATATAGCACTCGCAATGTGTTCTCATCGCTCGTCAAGGCAAATATCATCCGAGTCCGATGCACGCACAGGGGTTGCAGTCGACCGGCCACCCGACACGGCGGCCGTGCCAAAGACGCGCGAATACAGCGGTCCAACCCCACTCGAGGAGACCCAGCGAGGCGTTCTGGGGCTCCCCCTTCGAGCACACCGGCTCCGGACGAAGTGTCCCCATCTACTAGTCCGTCAGTCAAAGGCCCTATTGGCCAGTCACGTCACATACGGCGACTTGTCTCCCCATTGTCCCCTAACCTAAACCTCACCTAACCCCCAAGCTAAGACTCTACTTGTCACGTCAGGCGTCGTGCTCCGCTTCTTTTAGTGGCCCCAGGTGGCTTCTTTATCGTGGCCCTGGGTTCTCGGCATCTTTTCAGTGACCACCTGGGCATCTTTATTGGCGATTGAGCGTCCTAGTCTGTCAGTCTTGCGCCGGTAATTTGTCAACCCAGTTAATATTGTCCTCTCTTCATACACAGATAACATAAAACACAATGAAAAATCTACAAAGAACAATGAAATATAACATAAAATATACACAGTAGCTTTACACATAACAACAACACAAACACCCAGGTAGCACTCAAAACACACAGATCAAAGTAGCGTTCTACCGACTACGAGGGAGATTCGGACAACCCCGAACTGCTCCCCTGTCGCAGCGACTTCGTCATCTTATCTTAGGGAATAAGGGATGCTAGTTCCACAGAGCACCGTCCGTGATAGTATCTGTAAAACAGACCAAGGGAAATCCCAAATCGTCTGTGACTCAGAGACTCCAGCCAGACCATCTGTAAGTTTCGGGTCACCAACAAGACGGATGGCTCGGCGCTGTATCGAGTCCAAGTATCCCTATTAGTCGCTTTTTACGACATGCGATTGAGACAACATTCAATGAGTCACAATCAAGGGCATAGACGGGACAAAGCTTGTCACTAGGATATTATGTCATGTCATGTGTCATACATAGCTCAGATGTTGCGACATTATTTCTTTGAAACTACCCTCGTAGTGCATCCTCTGGCTGGAAATATATCTCGATGTAGCTGGCAGACTTAGCGAATAAGCTATTTTGACGTGAATTTGATGAAATGTCTTTGGGCTCGGGTAAGGGGATGTGACTAAAAAAAAAACGAGGGAGTCTGCATGTACACATGCAGCCGTCAAACTTAGTTCGTGAATTTGATGTTTGCGCAGTTTGAAACAATTTTTTCGTGAGAAAAATTTTCAACTTTGGTAGCCCATATTGCCCCACGTCGGCTTCATACAAAGTTTTGTTTTGCAGACTCCCTCGATTTTTTACCTTATTGAAGTAACCGCGAGCGAAATCACGGACGAAATAATGTTGTTTACCTACAATAGGTACCTACAATCAATCGACTTCTGTTTGTTCGAGCAGATCATTATCAAAACCGTCAATTTGATGTCTGTCTTCCTTCAAAACAAGCAATTGAAAAGTAATTACTTAAGCTATAAATAAACACAACTGCGAAGCGAATACATAATATTTGGTTTGAACAAACAAACAAGACATTCTACTTCTTATTCAATAACAGCCAACTCACTGAGAAAAATAATTGTCACCAACCACAGAACCGCGATCGGCGGCCGTCGTCCCCGGGCTGGCGCGGGACATCCGGAGAAAAAATCCGAAAATCGTTAATTTGTAGTTACTTATACCACATACAATTTTTTGTTTGTTTTACTCACTCTCGGTGCGCGAGTCCGACTCGGACATGGCCGGTTTTTCTTCACTTTCTTGATACAAAAGTGCCGAATTTTTTTTATTTTGCCATCGCAAAAAAACAAAATTTTTTACTTTGTTTTACGTCTCTTACTTCATATCCCCATTTTGCTCGGAGAGCCTTTTTGGAACATTCAAACGGTTTATGTCTATTTTATCAATGTCGCTTATATATAAGTCTAATATCTAAGATCTAATAGGCGTTTTTAAGAGTCGTTATACCCGAGTTCGTATTTTAATTTCGCGCCCACTTCTCCGCGCCACCTCAATCTCTATCCCCCTCCTACTTGCGGTCACGCGAGGTTAAAGCGATTTTGTTAGAGTGAACTTCACTATTGTCGGACGGGATAAAATTGTGTGTAAAATTGAATACCATGCGCGATAGTTTATGTTATGTTTTTTACGAAAAGAATGATTACTTCAACAAACTTCTCCTTTCCTTACCGAAGTAAATGCAATTTATATCACATAAGTACATATCTTTACTCCCCTTCTCTTACTCTCCTGTCATTCAGTTGATTGTGTTGCACAACGGTACCACCGATTAATGAACATATAATATGTAAGTTTATTATATACATATATATGCCTATTAAAGTATCTATGTAGTATTCGTACGTAGTTTATCATACATATTTCTTTAATCTAACACATTGTCACAAACTATTCTTGTTCGCCTGCATGTACTTCTCCCACATCCCAAAGGTTAGTTAGAATAGAATGCCTCGCGGCATTAAGCTCGCCTGTTGTACCTAATTTTGATAAATTGGTGTTCAATAAAGAATATATACATACATACATACTTTTAAAATGTAAAAACATGGCAGCTGTTTTATATTGAGATCAGTTATTCTGCAAAGTTTGATGGATGAACTAATTTAAATTATTTATTTAATGCTAGCGGATTTATTGTATGTGTTTGGAGGCAATTTCTTTCTATCGAAATAATTGAATGGAATCATGTTTCCGCCAAACACAATACCTAGCAATTATCTTGGAGGAATGCATCGATGATAGGAGTTTAACGAAAGAAATTTATGCAGCGAATGCGAGTGGGAAGAGTCGGGACCAGAATGGGCAAAAAGGGTCAATTGCATAGTACCCTTAGCCGACGAGTATGTATGAACAACATTATGACAGTGGAAGAAGCGGCAGAGATGTGTCAGGATCGTGGCGCGTGGAGATACGTTGTCTCTGCCTACCCCACTGGGAAACAGGCGTGACGCTTATGTATGCGTGTATGTAATACATAATTACTCAACATTACCATATATTTAGTACATAATGGTTGTTGCTGTATTGTTGATATAATAAGAATTGAGAGCCAATGTGAGGTATGACAGACTCTTAAGGTCATAAGTAGCACCTATTTGTATGATTGTTGAGCTAGTGAGTGAAGTGTCCTTTTCGCCGACTTATTTCCTGGCTCGATTCGCATTCTTTATCACATTGTTAGTTCGTAAACGGCCGCAATCAGGCCCGTTAATCCTGTGTCGCAGATACCTCTATACCTACAAGAATCCGTCCGTCCACAGCCGATAGCTTATCGCATACATATCGTACACTTTAATTAGTTTTCAGTCTGAACAACGCACCAGTAATCAACAGGACACCTCCGCGTTCGGTGTCGCCTACTGCGCAAAAAGCAGTGCCAAAACGTGCTCGGCACTCGCCGTATAAGTGTCCAAACATTGCTATTCAAATAGGGTTTGATTACGTTATTGAAGTACGCAAATAGGAAGATGTGAGCGATCAGTCGCGAAGTGGACGCCATGGAGACGGATTTTGCTATAGTCTAGACTGCGGTGCAAAAATAGTGTGTTGTTTACGCTGGGTTGTGCAGTGTTTTCGCATTTGACGATGAATTTAAAATTGGAACACTAATGAAAGAAGCGTTATGTTTAAACGTCATAGCTTGTTTTAAAATTAGAACTCAACACTTCAAAGACAAACAACAATTTGATATTAAAAGCCGTTACATAAAATACTTCATTACGTACAATTGCGCACACGCAATTATACTATAATAATGATAAGTTACAAGAAGTGAACAAGTGAATAATCGCCTCAGTAGTAGTTCTTGAAAGTGGGCGCGATTAGTGGTGAATAGTCGATAGCACTATCGTTTCGACGATAAATGAACGCCTTCAACAACTGTCTGCGGCCATTTTTATCGGCGATCTAAACCAATTTTTTATCAAAGTAGTGTCGAAATTCTAATCTACGCGTATGGGGCAATAACAAATGAGCAGTCGAGACTAGCGTATAAGCCGATTAGTCCAGTCTTTTGCTCTGATTTATTCAATCACTAGATAGTGAACCGTTCACTTGTCGACGGACGCCCGATGACTGGTCGGACGAGGCAGGCCATCATTATCGGCCAACTGGAGCAGCCCGGAGCGGTTCCAGTTTCATGTTTTGATTAATAATCGCTGCCGCTAGAGTTTGTTTCGTTGCGAAATCTACTTACAGCGAAAGTCTGCGTGAACAACCAACAATGGAGGGGAGTCAGAGAAACGGAAACTATCCCATGCTCCAGACGCAGGAAGCGAAGAAGAAGGCAATAAAAAAGGACGCCAGTTGTTGGAGAAGATTCAAGAGTATTTTCGACGATCGGGGCTTCGACTTGGTCGCAGAATACGGCGAATACCGAGGACAGAGACCGGAACACGACGGTAGAAGTAGAAGGAATGAGCTGGATGGAAGGCCTTCTGTGTCCGGCGAGAAGAAGGAAGGCGACGAGTTGAGTGGAGTGATCAACTTCTACGAACAGTTCGCGGTGCTCGGCAACGAGGACGAGAAAGAGAAGGAAGGATGGAGAAAGAGCAGTGGCAGTAAGAAACGGGACATGCACAGAGTATCTCTACGGCCGAGCGTATTCCTGACTAATATTGCAGAGGAGAGCAGTCTGGCCAGCACGGAGGACCTCGGAGAAGTGAACTGGGAGGAAGCGCCTGAGGTAATGTCCCGACTGAAATACTGTACTTATTCCAATTATAAGAGAGATCGCGTGATGATGATTGAATAAGCGCAATGATTCGGTATAAGACCGTAGTAGAATATTGGCTAATGGCTTACCTTACTAGGTTGTAAGATTAAACCCGTCCGTATCGGTAGATATTGCCGCAATGAATGAAGATTGATCAAATCGGTAATGAAAATGTGTCCTTCTTTCCCGTGTAGCCAGTTCACTGTAACCGACACAATCAATGGAAAGTGCATGGTACTTAATTTCAACAGGAACAAAAGTAATGGGCTGACATCGCATATAGCAGCCAACCATGTCGTATTCCATGAAATACCAGCGAATCTACGAGGGCTGCTATTTATGTATCCGGAACTGGCCACTTACATGAACAATATTTAAAAAGTAATTACAACATTTGAAAATGGAACTCTTTGGCTGTAGAATACAGTTTGTTTCATCTAATTGTCAATTGTTATTACATTGTGGCGTCATTTTAAAAATTGCGTGTCTTATCATCACCATGGATTTAACTCATGAAAATTTTGGTGCGATGATTTATTACGATTGTCGGCGTGGGTTAACTCAAAAACAGTGCATGGATCAACTCACTTCGCCTTTTAGGGATAAAGCAGCATCGAAAACCACTGTGTATCAATGGTTTAGGGAGTTTAATCGTGGGCGTCGTATGCTCACGGACGAATTTAAAGAAGGTCGTCCTAAATCTACGTCATTGGTTGTACCACAAAATGTCGATGCTGTGCGCGAACTAATAATGAAAGGTCGTCATGTTACATATCGCGAGATAGAGGCGTCCCTGGGCATATGCATGCGTGCATCGATCATCATGGCGAATATTTTGAAAAGCAATAAAACCATATTTAATGATAGGTGTTTGTTTCTTTTTGTTATTCCGGATTCATAAATAGCAGCCCTAACAATTTAATCGCATTCCGAATGTTACTAGACTGAGTAAGGAGTGAATATGAATGGGGGAAACAGCATACAAAGCCGGAAATATCAATACAAACTCACACAGCGCGGAATTCTCACACAATCGAGAAAGCGAGCGAGAAGCGCACGCTTCGTTTTTGAGAAGATTAAAAGCAAGTGAATCATGTTACTGTATATTGTAGAGATATTGTAGAGAGAGTTTGAATTTTGAATAGTGGTGTGCAGTGGGTATCCCACGATTGTTTTGTTATTATGCGTATTGCTTTCTTCTGTAGTCTAAACACCTCTTACAACCTCCCCTGAGGTGCCCCAGAGTTCTAACAACGTGGATAAACTGTCCCTAACTATCCTGCGTTTGCAGAAACGCCCATGTTGTGCCCACTCACTACTAACGTTAGTTAGGGACTTTTTAAACGAGCTTTCAAGTCCCAACTGAGTGCTAATAGTTCTAGTTTCAGTTCGGCCGGACCAAACAGATCCTATTCTAGAGGAAAATTCTTAATAAAAGTAACTTAAGGAAGTACTTAAAGTACTTGTCTGGCTTAATTATGCAAGTTTTATAAATACGAAAGCTGTTTTGTAACTCCGACTAGGGTTACGTAATGGCGTTTAGGTCCGTTAGGAACTATTAAGTAATCTGTGGTTTAGGTGAATACAAGACTAGCGGCTTGTCCGTTACCATTCGCGTTAACGAAGAAACTGAAACTGACCTTGGTAGGTACTGGATATGAATTTTCAAATTTCTGAAAAATTACTCGTTTTTCTGGATATCATAAGACGGCACGCGTGAAACTCCTGGTTTTATGGTTATCCGTATTTAATACATACCGCACGATGTATCCCGAAAATCGGGGTAAGCAGAGTAATCGATGTGGTGCTGCAAGTACTCTTGTAAATTACAGCACGAAACCGACCACCACATTAAGCAAAGTATTAAGACAAGATAACTATCAAGCAGCAAGTAAGGCACGAAGACCCATCTGCTGCATGATTCGGTGGAAGAACCGCGCCAAGGCGAGAGTTGGCTAGCCTGCGGCCCTCGCGGCATCTTGTCCTTATCCCTTAGTCGCCTTTTACGACATGCATGTGGAGAGATACAGTGGGGCTTTTCTTTTTAAATACCGACCCTACACGGTATTTTCTATCCGGTATTCGTATTTTGTCCTTTAAATTAAATTATATTGTACTATTATTTATAATATAATATACTAATTATTCTAATACACTTGATATTTTATTATCAATATACTGATAATAAATCTGCAAGGGATGGTCATAGAGCAAGTTACTTTGTTTTATGAGATACTGCATCTGTAGACTCTATGTATCATACTAAAACTAGGTTTACGATTTTTAGAAATATTTTCTGTATCTGTTTTCTGTTTACGTTCGTCCATAACTCTTAAACAGATCATCCGAATTCGATGAAACTTATTACAGCCACATTTGATTATACGGGACACAGGATAGGCTAAAATTCTGTTCCGGTTACGCTAAGATGTGGCTCTCATACAAACCGATTTTTCCGCCCACAGATATAAAGTTACGGTAGCGGGCTTACATAATTTCTTTTTTTTAAATACGAATTGCACGCGAGCGAATCCGCGGGCAAAAGCTAGTTGTATAATAAAGACGCCGCGACATTTTCAAAGTTCGAGCGGAATCCGCACAAAAGTCTAAAAATCCTGACGTGTTCGGTCAATCCCAGACCGGAAGGTTTACCCTAGCTCTTGGGAGACCCTGAAGTTTCAGTGTACTAAATGTATCTACTGTTCTATTATTCAAATAATATCTGTCTATCCGTATGTCGTCTGTTTTTTTATTTACTTTTTAATGGAAACTGACGGTTGGCTACATCACCTTCAACATCCGTGATGTAGTAGGCGATGTAGCCAACCGTGTCAGTTTCCATAAAAAAAAATTACCTCCGCCCCGGCCGTGCATGGCGTTTCGTTCGAAGAAGTAATCACACGAGTTTTTAAAAATTGAATCCGCCCAGGCAATCACTAAACGATTGTTAATCTCACCCTGATCCGCGTATTGTTATCCCCGAACTGAAAAATAATCTCTAAATTCGAGAGCGATCGTTCGACGCTTTCACTCAAAGTTATTTTCGAAAATTGTGTGTGTTTTTTTTCGTTTCATCCAGCTCCGCTCGCTGTTCCGGTGCCGCCGGCCTTATCGTATCGTAAGCCAGGAGGCAATCTACTAAAGAAGCGAGTATTTCGAGTAAAATTAAAGCCCCCACATTCTATTCTGTGGCAGAGGTTCCGTACTGCTGCAGGCGGAGGGTTAGCGGAATATTGGATAAGCATACTATTGGTGTAGTACCAATAGTATGCTTATCCAATATTCTACTACGTCAAAGGACAATGTCTTGTGTGTGTGTGTGTGACTGCTGTGGCATCGTAGCTCCCAAACGGAGGTTCCGATTTGGATGAGTTTTTTTTTATTTTATTAGAAAGCTGGTTTAATCGGGATGGTTTTTCGATGTTTGTAATCAAGAAATCAAAAAGTGGACCGATATGCATGCGGTTTTTAAAATAAATAATAGAATAGAATAGAATAGAAATACTTTATTGCACACAAAGCCAGTAACAAAGATACAGAAGAAGATAGAAGATAACATACAGAAGAGCAATAGAAATTTACACTACTTCACGCAGAAACAAGAGAAAAGTAGCGTGCAAAGGCGGACTTATCACTTTAAGAGATTTCTTCCAGTCAATTTCTTCAGGTGATGAGAGTAGGTAAGCGAGGAAGAAATATGGCAAGGGTAGTGCAGACATATGGACAGGAAAGTGCTTGAAGTGAAAAAAGCTTGAAATAAAGTTAAATTACAAATTAAACCCCCGATCGTTAAAAAGTAAAAACATATTTCCGTTTACTTACTTAAAGGAGTCGGGGGACAGCTAATGAAATAAATATAAAAACTAAGGGCTTCGCGGGTATTTATTACGCATTAATTTCATCGGCAAAGCAGACATGATCGGCTAGTATATCTAGCGGATGCAAAAAAGCACTGACTGAATGAATACATTGCATTCCGTAGCGACATTGGCATGGAGAAAAAGCTCTATTTCTCGATCAGTAGAGGGCTATTACGAGTTTCGCTACGCCGGCTACGCCTAGGTGTAGCGTGAGTAGAGAGCGTAAGCGTCTGCGCGGAAGCGAATGCGATAGATTTGCGAACTCGCTTCCGCGCAGCGGCTTACTAAGTGTAGCGACACACCTGCGGAAGGTTCCGCGCCGAACGTTCCGCTAAATACGCTCGCAGTGTTTTTTAAGTCACCTATGGCACATCAGCCGAAATTACGCGGCGTTCGGCGGAACGCCGAACCTTCTGTCTAGCGTCTCTTTCCGCGAGAACGCATTCAATGTATTTTGCATAGCAAACGACACATCATGCCGCGCGTACGCGACGGAAAGTTCGGCGAGCGTAACGTGCCGCGCGCGCGCTTCCGATGCGGAGCGGCGCGGCTATAGTTCAAACAGACTAGTTAACCGTCTTCATACAAACGCGCCGATTTCGCACTCACACAAGCGCGCGCCAGCGCACGCTTGTGTGAGTACGCACGCAGCACACACAACCACTTCATTCTTACTTCCCTCGCTTGTAGTCAGTGGCCGCCCCGCACTCCATTTTTTTTTACCGTGTGGGGCCGGTACTTAAAGCCGCTGCATCTCTCCCCATGCATGTCGTAAAAGGCGACTAAGGGATCAGAACAAGATGCCGTGCTAAAGGGCCACAGGCTCGCCACCTCTCACCTTGGCACGGTACTTCCACGGAGGTGGGTCTTTGTGCCTCACTTGCTGCTTGATCGATTGAATCTTGTTCGAATGCATTGCGAAACGTGGTGGTCGGTGTTGTGCTGTAATTTACCAGAGTTCGTTCAGAGAGCACAACACCGATTACTCTGCTTACCCCGATTGTCGAGATTCAGCGTGTGTGATATGTATGTATGTATGTTATGTTTTTATGGAAACTGACACGATTGACTACTTCTCTCTCTCTCTCTTTCTATCTCACTCTTTCTCTCTCTCTCTCTCTCTCACTCAAATTCAAATTCAAATTCAAATCTCTCTCTCTGGAATTGTATTTCCATCATAATGGGCTCACTACCTGTCAATTGTGTTAGTGTTGTGAGTTGTTGACATCCATGGTGGCTCGGCGCAGCGTAGGTAGTTATTTTAAAAATGGGCTCCAGTTATCCTACTCGTCTCATTTTACTATGGCGCGGCGGGCGACGACTCGACCGACGAAGACTCCGCGTAACTTTCCGTCGCGCAAGGCGCTTTGGTGTGTCATGCCAACCGAATACTACGACCGATAGTTCCGTCGCCGAGGAGTCGGCGCCGAACCTTCCGCAGGTGTGTCGCTACACTTACGTTATCTACGCACGCTACACCTCGGCGTAGCCGGCGGCGGCGTAGCGAATCTCATGATAGCACTGCAGACTTAGTCATTGGGCTCCAGAATTAACGCTTTTTATTACTCGATTTAAATGTTGTTACGGAGATGTCTTTTCATTTGAATCGAAATATCGCACTCGATTCTTAATTTTTACCTACATACATACATACCGCACGCTGTATCCCGACAATCGGGGTGAGCAGAGTAATCGATGTTGTGCTGCAAGGATTCTGTTAAATTATACAGCACAACACCGACTACAGCATTTAGCAAAGTATTTGGACAAGATAACAATCAAGCACCAAGTAGAGCACGAAGACCCACCTGCTGCATGACTCGGTGGAAGGAACGTGCCAAGGTGAGAGGTGGCTATCCTGTCGCCTTTTAGCGCGGCATATTGTCCTTATCCCTTAGCCGCCTTTTTACGACATGCACGGGGAGAGATGCAGTGGGGGTATTCTAGTACCGACCTCGCTCACACAGTACTCTTAATTTTTGTGCTAGTGAATTCACCTCTGGCTTTGTAGGCCAATTGATTAGTCGATGAAAATTCTGAGAATCGAAAGCGCAAAAAATTACTCAACGTCGTTTGTTTTATTTCAATTCAATTTCGAAATTAATATCTCTGCTGAAATTATCTTGTTTGAACGGAAGTGTCGAGTTTTGTAATTTTCGGGAAAACATCCGGACTTTTGCGGATAAAAAGACTCCGTTTTGTAATTGAAATTAAAGTCAGCGTTAACTTGAGTTTATTCTAATAGCATACCGCTTATGAGCGGAATTTAATTTCGCAGACGACTTTGAAATTTACTTTTCTTATTAATTTTCCACGTTAGTTTATGTTAAATATATTTGGAGCAATAAATTCTTTTAGAGTATCATGTAAGGAATAATTAACTAATTTTCCCCATACGTTTGTTTTTTTAATGTACTAAAAAATAAAAATAAATCTGTTGCGTCCCTATTTTATTTAGCCGACTAATGGTCGTCGAATAGAATTTATAAATTGAAATTAAACTAAGAAATACAATAAATATCATTACTTTTGCATATGCATTTGCATTACTATTGCACTGGATGCCATGCCATCACGTAGTTCCGCCAGAAGCAACTTAGGGAACCGACATCCCTACGGAGTTGCAGTGCTTATAGATCGCGGGACACTTCGTGGGCACCCACTAGTCGCATGGCTCGTCGCTGGATCGAATCCAGAGGCGCAATGGTATTTGGCAGAGCCATCCCACAGGTGCGAACAGTACTCCAAGCGGGACCTGATCTGCGATTTATACAAAATCAGCTTTTGGTCCGGTCTAAAGTACTGTCGCAAGTTATTGAGTCCGAGGACCCCGAGGTGGTCGCTTTATTTAAGCACGTGCCTTGGAAGGAAGGAGCCAGTGTGAATGCCGCTCTCTTCGCACTGAACGCACAGACTTGTATCTTCGAAGCGTTGAACTCGACCATATTACTACGGCCCTATTCAGAAATAGAGACGAGTGTATGCTCGAGCTCAGACACAAGTCTTCGCCTCTTATTATCCACAACGTCCCGACTGGTTGAAAGGTGACTGGTGTAGGATCCGTGTGCCGTACTGTCAACCGCATATCAATGTATGTTGCCCAAAGGCATATGCAAAAGGAACAGCGTCGGCGACAACACAGATCCCTGTGGTACGCCGGTGTTCACTGACATGGCGTCGCGTCCGACGAGCAACCGTCCACTAGAACCTGAATGCTACGCCCATGTAGGAAATCGGACGGCGACCCGTTCACAGAGGCCAGAAGGAAGTCCGTAAGCCGGAAATTTGCCCAAGAGCGACTTGTGCTAAACCTGGTAAATGCCTTGGCAATATCAAGGCCAATTTCGAAGGATTCACCATGACCTTCAAGCGATTCCCCTCAAAAGTGAGTGATGTATGCTAGGAAATCACCAGCAGATCGTTTAGGCCGGAAGCCGTCTTGCCGATCGCTGATGAGGTCATTCGACTCCTGGTATTTCATGAGCTCCGCATTAATAATGCGCTCCATCACCTTACAGAGAAGGGAGGTAATCGCTATAGGTCGGTACTTTGACGGGTTTGATCGGTCACCCTTTTTGGGGACCGCTTGAACAAACGCAGATTTCCAGGCCGCTTACGCGCCGGGAGCACACCTTTTTAACACCAATGCAAGAACCTAATCCATGATGTATGAATGAACCTATCCGACCAATTCGCTTTCCTGACGCATAGGGAGAGAAGCTCCGCCCGAAAAGTCCGTCGTCGGAACTGCACTTGCGGCATGGAATTCTCACACCTAGGTGTTGGATTGGGGAGTGGCACCCCCATCGTCTAGGTTGGCGTTCCCCGCAAAGAGAGATACTACTGGTATCTCTCTTCTACGCTACGCCGCGGGCTTCTTCAACTCCCGCAGGCCCTGAAGAAGCCCGCGACGTAGCGGGCGAAACGTTGTCTTAAGTAAGTCTTTTACACCTACTGTTAATCCGAAAACTTAAAAATGAATATTATGATATATATTTGTATTTATTATAAATTATGTACACATATTTTAGTAATAGTAAAAAAGCACATTTAATGATATATTTCGCCCCGATGTCGTCGGTGGCGTCTTCAGTCAAGTGAGAAGTAATATGATTATGATTTGATAGATATGTTTTTTTTTTAATTTTCTTCTTTTTTTATTATTTGTTATATATAAATAAAAATAAAAAGCAAATGATGGTTTTATGGAGGCATGGTGAGTGGATGAACGTAAATTAATATGAGTTATGAGATGTGTAAGGTACTGGGTATATGTGGCCTGGCCAGGTGAGATGGTTTAATTTAGTGAATGACGTTGAGGCCTGGTGAATGGTATGAGCCAAGGATCCATATGTATGAAGTTTCATGGGTACGCAATTCTATTTCAGGGAGGGGAGGTGAGAATAATTTTATGATACGGACGTGGAAGCAGTTGTGAACTGGCGTGTGCACGCAATTCTATTTCAGGGAGGGGAGGTATTATAAACGAGCCCTTCCCATATTTCAAATGATGCAATTGAAAAAAAAAATTAACTTTCTAATTTATCGTCAAAATACGCTATACGTGATTGGGTCATAAAACTCAATATAACTATGTATGTACCAAATTTCAACTTGTTTCGTCCAGTAGTTTGTGAGAAATACGCTTTGACAGACAGACACGAAAGTGATCCTTTATGAAGGTACAGTTTTTTTCCTCTTTTGTGGTACCTACAGAACCCTAAAAATTAAAAAAATTCAAATGACAAATTATATGCATTATTAAACAATAACGAAACATTTATTTCAGTACAGTTTTCTCGCAACATCGAAAATTGATCAATGTAGTGTATTTATGTAAAGTCAATGGTATTTACGTGGTAATTGACCTTCGCAACCTAGCCAGCACATGGACGACGGTAATATGATAATGACAGCAGATTATTTTAAATTATGTCAAGAGGTTATTTTACGACTATAAACACACGGCTTGTGATAAATTTAAACGTAGTAGAAACAATTTTATCGCCGATATCATTGAAATGTTTAACAAATAGTTGAGTTGTGCGGAAATTAAATTTTAACTATATTTTAGTCGTGGGGTGATTAAATTTTTAACAGTGGTTGAGTTGTACGGAATTTTAAAACTATAGGCGAGGTAATCAACTCGTTGAGAAGCTATAATGTTATCGGAATAATATTTTTTTTTATAAAACTCGACTAAGAATGACGAAGAAAACAGGGAAAGTTGATCTTTAATTTTTAGGTTTCCGCATCCCGTACGGAAGCCTATTACTAAGCCTACACCGTCTGTCTGCCTGTCCTACTGCTGTATCTTTGGAACCGTAATAGGTAGCCGGTTGAAATTTTCACAGAATAATATGTGTTATTATGGTCGATATAACAACAAATAATAAAATATAGAAAAGGTAAAAAAATTAAGAGGGGTCCCCATACAAGAAAAAAAATTTTTTTAAAGTTTTTTTTTTGTGGTTCGGAAACCTAGTTGCGCGAGTCCGACTCGCACTTGGCCGGTTTTTTTAATCACCTTACTCGCTTACCTTACCTTACTTATTTATTACAATACCCCACTTGATGGGCTTTGAAGAAACATGTTTTTTAAAGTTACTTTTTAGGGATATTTCTTTTTCTTATTCAATATACGCTATCTACGTTTTCTTCTCGTGGGTTTCGACATTTTTATTTTTTTTATGGGAAGTCAGTGATTATGACAAGGTTCCTTATTATTGTCTCCATTTTTGGAGCCGATCGCACAATATCGGAATATTTGAGCCCAAGGTCCAATCCCACGGCGCTCACTCATTGCCATTCTTTAGCTGTGCGCGATTGGACCGAACCCTCAGACCTTCGGGATGAATCCATTGTGGGCAGACTACACAGACGACGGATTAAAATATAAATTCCTTCGTACACACTACACCGTCGATTGCACTGAGAAAATAATATAGGTGAGAGTCCCGCTATCTATGAGAACTTAGTTTGAAATCGATCAAAAGGGATTCCTTCGTTGAACAAGTCTGTATTAAATTAACCCTTGAAGTTCCCATTTATTAAATATGCTTAATTAAATAAATAAAGCGAGGATTCTACGGTCGACCGGCAACGGACGGTGTAACGTACGTCAATATATTAATGTCCTTATAAACCTTTTCTAGATTTACATACGGTTTTCACTGTAACATTCTGTCACTTCTCAAGATGGTTTGAGGCTATAAATCATAACGCTACGTCATCGGCGGCCTGAGCTGTGAGCAAAAAGTCATGTGTAGCGAAGCCGCGGGTAAAAGATAGTGATGCATACACACCATGTACCTTCACGCTGTATCGGGGTAAGCTGAGTAGTCGGCGTTGTACCGAAATAACTCTAGTGAATTACAGCACAACACAGACCGCCACGTTCAGCAAAATATTAGGACAAAACAAATTATCAAGCAGTAAGAAGGCACGTAGACCATTACATAACTACTGCATCGGTGTCAAGGTGAGAGGTGAGAGGTGGCGAAACTGTCGCTCTTTTCGCGCGGCATTTTGTCATTATCACTTAGTCGCCTTTTACGACCTGCACGGATAGATATGCAGTGGGCCTATTCTTTTCAAGTCTCGGGCCACACGGTACAAAATTCTGTATGGCGGTATTAACGATGACCTAATTAAATATTAATATATAACATTAAATATTATACAGGGTGTATCAGGATAGGTTTTCGAAACTTCAGCGTTCGAAAGGGGCCCATATTTGAAGACGAAAAGCTCTGAAATTTTTTCCCAGATTCGATCATTTTACAGTACTTTTTGGTGAAAATCTATTCTTCAAGATTTGGTGGATGGTTAGTGTCCGCCTTTATTAAATAAAAAATAAATTCTAACTCACGAATAGAAATGGGTAGGTTGCATACATAGGTAACTAGTACAATTGAACTGCGTGTAGCTAAATTCCAAACACTGAAAGTTCAATGACCTCAAAAGAAAAAGAGGACTGAATTAGTTCACTGCACTCTCCAGTCTCACTGTCCATCGAGTTTTTATTACAATTTGTAACTTTTGTAGGTATGACAAAAAAAAAACAACGGAATTTCGATTTGAGTGATAAGGATTTTTTTCTTCTAATAATGAGTACTTTCTATTCCTGAAGTTTCTCAAACCTATCCTGATACACCCTGTATAATACTATTAGGTTTAGGTAAAACAGCGGTACAATCAAATCGGGGCCCACGAATCCGGATATACCTACCACTGCGCCCTGCGGCCCTAAGGGATGGAGAAGATGAGTACTATGGGGCTGATATTAACAATTTTTTGTTAAGACGATACCCCTAGCTACGGCAAATTCAAAATTTGCTGGGGCGAACGTTTCCTGTATACGTATAACTAGTTCGTATAGTTGAACTCTCCCGGAGCGATGCCAGTCGCGATTCACTCGCGCTCAGTCTTCGCATAACCAAGGGCGCGGGATTCCTACCATAGCATGCCGAAACAACTATCGAACTTTACGAAAATCACTTAGGTACCTATGCGTATTGAGTTCAAAGTAAGTTTTTAGGGTTCCGTATACGTACGGGACCCAAAAAGCCTACGCCGTCAGTCTGTCTGCCCGTCTGTCCGTCCGAGGGCTGTATCTATTGAACCGTAATAGGTAAGTATGTATATGTTATTGTATAGGATTTTATTGTCTAGGTATATTACAGTTCAAGTTTTCACAGAATTATGTTATTACGAGCTTTTGCCCGCGGCTTCGCTCGCGTGAAATTCGTATTTCAAAGGAAGAAAGTAAGTAACTAAGGGCAAGCTGGGTTCAGGTAAACGATAAACCGTCTCGAAGAAAGTGAGTAACTAAAGGCGAGGCCGAAGCCGGAGTTGCGTTCAGGAAGACGATAAACCTTCTCGACGACAGTAAGTAACAATGGGCGAGGCCGAAGGCCGAGCTGCGTTCAGGATGAGGATAAACCATCTGAAAGTAAGTAAGAAAGGGCGAGGCCGAAAGCCGAGCTGCGTTCAGGAAGAGGATAACCTTTTCGAAGAAAGTAAGTAACAGGTGGCGAGGCCGAAGGCCGAGCTGCGTTCAGGAAGACGATAAACCTTCTCCAAGACAGTAAGTCACTATGGGCGAGGCCAAAGGCCGAGCTGCATTCAGGTAGAGGATAACCTTTTCGAAGAAAGTAAGTAACAGAGGGCGAGTCCAAAGGCCGATCTGCGTTCAGGAAGACCATAAATCTTCTCGAAGAAAGTAACTTCTTTGTTACTTTCTTGCTTCGAAAAGGTTTATCCTCTTCCTGAACGCATCTCGGCCTTCGGCCTCGCCCATAGTTACTTACTGTCTTCGAGAAGGTTTATCGTCTTCTTGAACGCAGCTCGGCCTTCGGCCTCGCCCTTTGTTACTTGCTTTCTTCGAGAAGGTTTATGGTCCTCCTGAACGCAGCTCGGCCTTCGGCCTCGCCCTTTGTTATTTACATTCTTCGAGAAGGTTTATAGTCTTCCCGAACGCAGCTCGGCCTTCGGCCTCGCCCTCAGTTACTTACTTTCTTTGAGTAGGTTTATCGTCTTCCTGAACGCAACTCATTCACAAACTTTCGTGTTTATAATATTAGTAGGACGTATTTTGGGTAGGATTGGAGTGAGGCCTGATTTTAGAAATTATTCCCAATTATTGGATGCATGCAAGCAAATCCGAAAGCAACAGCTAACAATATATAATTTTTTGAAATGTGCTAATTAAGCCCTTTCATTTAAACCCAACACGGCATCATTAAAAAAAATTTTTTTAGGTCATCTCATCACTTTATGTCCTCTAGAGGGCGCCATATCCAATTTTATGGGACGCCACGTAGCCTATAATCAGCGGACGGTCAAGACGCATCCAACGATACTATTCGATATATATTCGATTTGTCAAATTATGATAAGTAGTTTCGAAGTTATGAGGGAACAGATGAACATACATACATACATACATATATACATACATACACACATACCGGTCAAACACAAGACCTTCCTTTTCGCTTCGCCGTAGTCGGGAAAAACTAAGGGTCTGTGAACTAATATTGCGCGCATTCTACACTACGTACAATATAATAAACATACGATCAATTAACTTAAATCAAATTGAAACTTCACTTAAGTAAGTATCCGCTAACATCGACTCGCAACTACCTTTTACATAGGTTTGCATCTAAAATTAATCAAATAGATATACGATAGATATAATAGATAACCTAACCTAACCTAACCTAACCTAACCAAGTAAACGTACATAATATTATGAAATCGAATTAAATAAGAAACTCTGCTCGAGACAATGCATACGCACACCGCGCTCCGCAGACCGCACGCAAACACGTCCGTACAGGTCGATTTTTGCTTTATATAGTACGTGCGAGCGCGATCGCGGCAGCCTGGTGCGCTATTTATAGAACCACTCGTCCTTCCGCAGCGCCACCGCGCCACCTCCGCCAGCCGCCCGCCGCCCGCCGCCGCCTACCATACCTTTATTTTGTGCGCGGAACAATTCGGTTTGTATAAGAGCCACATCTTAGCGTAACCGGAACTTTTATGTAGCCTATCCTGTGTCCCGTATAGTTAAATGTGCTTGTACAAAGTTCCATCGAATTCGGATGATCGGTTTAAGAGTTATGGCGGAACATACATACATACATACAGAAAAGATTTCTAAAAATCGCCAATTTAGCTTTAGTATCATACATAGCTGTTTCGACCGACGTTTTATTCAGTGCGGTGGTACCGACCCGGGCGGGATAAACCCTACTACCTAGTAAGGTAAAAAGGGAAGGGACCTACAGTTTTACGTGCATTATACCTAATACTTATTCTTTAAAATGCACATTTCTATACGAATAGATGAGTTTTAAAATTTCGACATATACACGGACGCGGGCACACGGAGGTACAGAATTCAATTCCTAAGTCACCGATTCACCAAATATGACGTTACGCGGGTCAAGTGTCTACGGTATTCATGTTTTCGCAACCACATGCTGTGACATTTGGCGGCGATGAACGCGGGGACGGCGGCGGTACGTCCGAGGACGGCGGCGATGGCGACGAACGCGGCGACGGCGGTGGTTTCTCCGAGGGCGGCGGCGATGGCGACGAACGCGAAGACGGCGGCGGTTCCTCCGAGGACGGCGGTGATGGTGACGAACGCGGGGACGGCGGTGGTTCCTCCGAGGGCGGCGGCGATGACGTATAAGTCGGTGAAGGCGTTGGCGATGCCTTGGGTGTGGCCAATGCGGATGACGGCATTGTCAACGATGTGGATGCCGGCGGAGGCTGCGTTACGGCAGGTGTTTTCACAGATGATGATGTGGGGGCCACCTCCATTGCCTTCGATGACGGTGACGAGCTTCGCTTCAGCTTAAAATATCGGGATCTATATATATTTATAATTGATGGTGACGTTGTAGGACTCGGACTCGCACTCCGACGTTTATTCATTTTTCTTCACTAGCTAATCGTTCTCACGAAGACTAAAAAGGTGGTGGTGGTGGTGGCCTACGTGTCTAGTACCACCACCTATCGCTCGTAGCTTGCCTCGCGTCGTCTCGGAGAACTCCGTAGCCACGGCCTGCACCCGCCGGCGTGCTTGGAGGCTTGTCTCCCGCCGCCGGCGGTATTACCGTTTTTAATTTTTTTATTAATTTTGTGTATTTTTATTACTTTGTATTTTTAATACTTGTATAATATATGTAAAATTAATAGAAAATTTTGAAAATGTGAAATAAAGAACATAAAATAATAATAATAATAATAAGTCTCGGAGAGCTCCGTAGCCACGGCCTGCACCCGCCGGCGTGCTTGGAGGGTTTTCTCCCGCCGCCGGCGGTATGCCGTTTTTGTTTTTTACTTTTTATATTAATTTTGTATATTTTTAATATTTTTTTATTATGTATAAAAAATTAATATAAATATTGTAAGATAAAAATGTGAAAATAAAGGCATAAAATAATAATAATAATAATATGTTTATTTGTCAGACACAAAGATCCACATTGTACAATAATGAATTATTACAAAAAAGACAATATATTATGAAAAATGAATAAAAATATTACATACCCACCCATTATTTTCTCCTCCGCGAATGGGTACCCGACATAATATGTTCCCACTCGCGGAATATCGGACTGTAACACCATTGTGTGAGACCTTGCACAACTTCGTTGTCACTTTTGAACAGACGTCGTCCAAATTTGTATACTCGGGTTCGCATAATGGCACAAAAATCAAAAACTCCATTTTCGGCAAACATGGTTGACGCACTGCAAAAGCGTGGCAACCTCATTAACTGCCGGAATGTGTTATTGTATTGGATTCTTATGCCATTATACGAATTTTTAGTGCTGTCTGTCCAAAGTTGACATGTGTAGAAGGTCTGGCAGAACGCTCTAAAAAGTGTCAGTTTTACCTCCTCCGTGCACTTTCCGAATCTTCTGGCCAACATATTGCCAACCACAGAGAGAGACCTGCGCTGCCTCTCCATATCACTGTCATCCTTCAGGTTGGGTGTCAACACGTGACCGAGGTACTTGAATGTATTCACACGCTTAATCACAGTGTTGTTGAGATAAACGGACGGAACACAGCTCGGACCCGCTCCAGAAGTAAATACCATCATTTCTGTCTTCTTGACGTTGTACACGAGACTGTGCTCCGCCGCATATCGCTCACAGATCGCGACAAGTTTTCTGAGACCCCTGATCGAGGGACTCAGCAGCACCATGTCGTCCGCGTAGCTCAGATTATTAACAAAACGCTTACCCACCCTGAGTCCGACTGCGGTGCTACTGAGTTCCTCGATCAGGTCGTTTACATACAAGTTGAATAGGTCGGGCGAGGTCAACCCGCCCTGTCTCACACCGCAACACAATCGATAGGTGTCAGAAAGCGCGGAACCCCAACGCACGCTATTCGATTGGTTCGCATACCAAAACTTAAAAAGCTGGGTGACCTCGCCCGGTACCTCGGTCACGCTTAACTTGTTCCACAGCTTCTCGTAACAAACAGTGTCGAATGCCTTGCTCAAGTCAAGAAAGCAGGCGTACACTGACGTCTGCTTCTGTGTGTAGTGCTTGACCACCTGTTTGAGAGAGAAAATAGCCATATCCGTTGACAAACCTTTCCTGAAGCCAAACTGAGCATCATTTAACCTTAAATGTGACACAATAATCGGCTGCAACAATCTCTCTAGAATTTTAGCCAATATGGTGGCCAGAGAGATCGGTCTGTAATTTGAGGTGACCGATATGTTTCCAGTTTTATTTTTAGCGATAGGGACAGTTACGGTTTTCATCAGGTCAGACGGCAGGTGAGTGTACTTAATGCATAAGTTATACAGCAGTGCCAGTAATTCGTGGATGCTCTGGCCTGCATATTCAATGTGTTCTATGCTGAGACCATCGTGACCGGGCGACTTCCCGCGTTTCATAGACTTAACTGTTTTCATAATATCGCTAGGCGTAAATTGAACAGAGATCGCCCGATCACGACAATCCTCGCTTGCTAAAGATACTCGTACATCAATACTTGTATTTGTTTCGACTCTGAAGCAGCGGGAAAACAAGTCCGCTATTTGTTTATGGTCCTGAACACCTTCCACAGTCAGTGGAAGACTAGACTTGTTGTCCATTTTATTTGTCGCCTTCCAGAATCGAAAGAAATCCTTTTCTTGTCTATACCGGGCCAGAATATCCAGTTTAATCTTTTCTTGATTCTTCTGGCACCATTTTAACTTGTTTTTAAATAATTTACGTGCTTCGCACATCGCAACCCATGCCTCTCCACTCTGCGGTCTGCCCCGATTAATCCATTCCTGATGTTTACGCTTTGAGTGGTCGTGTGCGTTTTTAACATGTAAATTCCACCCTGTGACCTTTCTACTAGGGCGCTTGCTAATAAATGTTTCCTCTGCGGCAAAACGCATTGTCCGTACTATATCACAATACAGCTCGTCAATTAATTCTTTATAATTAATGTCCTTATATGTATTATCACAGATTTTTGTATTATTTCTATTTAATATATCTACCAATTCATTTGTACAAATTTCAGAGTATTTATTAATTTGATATTGTTCTCTAACACCCCATATAGATTTATTAACATTACTAACATTATTAATAATTTTCGGCTTGATGCCCGCTACATTGCAAGTTACCAGCATGGGAAAGTTATGCAAGAGGAAGAAACGAAATTGACTTATTAACATGAGAAGATTAATAATCAGCTCATAGAAAAAGTAGTTTTTATTGTAGGCGGCCAGTCTTGTCGCCACAGGTTTTATACTGGTTTTATACCGAATTATTGGTATTATTCAGTCGGCAACTTATTGTATTTAAACCGATTTACATCTCTGTTGTAAAGAATAATACACCAGTATTAGGCTTTATTCAGCTTAAATAATGACATTGACATTTCATGTTATTTTCTATGAATTATGGTTATCACATTCTCCCTGAGTGGAGAAGCAAACGTAGTCGTCGAGAAACTGGGGGCTTTAGTTAGTCTCTCGGATCGTCATGGTGCATCAGAAGTGGGGCTTGTCTGAGGTGGTTGTGTTAACGACTCTTGTGGTTCCACTATAGATTCTTCAGGCTGTTCTCCGTCAGATCTCGTTATTCGTTACGTTGATTGTTGTCAGGCGTTCGTCTTGTCGTTATAATATCTTCAACACACCATCCCTGTATACTGCCTCTCGGAGCCAACTGTCTATTAGACACGGTCGGTCGTTTCTTTACCATTTGTTAAGCGTACAAAGGAATAGTCAGGGTTAGATTCTAGAAGTTCTACTTCTTCTACCAGTGGTTGATATTTGCTTATACAATCGTTCCGCTTCATGAAAACCGTTCCAGGAGATAGAAGCCAAGTTTGAACTGATTGTCCGTTAGGTGACCGTCTAGTGTGATGAAACATTCTTTCGTATGGGGTCGCATTAGTGGCCGTGCAGAGTAGAGACCGAATTGAATGTAGGGCTGCAGGTAGGACATCTTTCCATTTAGCAATTTCAACACCTTTTGTTTTAACAGCTAATTGTATGGTCCCCACACTGTTCCATTGAGCCTCTCGACCTGCCCATCCATTCCCTGGCGGATTGTACGGGGTTGTCCTACTCGTGGCTACATTTCTTATGTGAAGAAAAGTCTTGCTTGAGTTCAGATGACATGAAGTTACTTCCCCGATCGGAATGAATGAATGCAGGCAGTCCAAACATATAAAAGAGACTATTCAGGCATTTTATGATAGTTTGAGTAGTGAGGTCTGGACACGGGAAGGCGAAAGGGAAGCGCTAATATTTGTCGATGACAGTGAAGAGGTACCGATTTTTATTTGACGGTAATGGACACTTGAAATCGAGACTGAGCCTCTCGAAAGGACTCGTGGCTTTGATCAATGTGCTTCCATACTTGTAAAATCTTGGCTTTATTTCAGCACATATTTGGCAAGACATTGTCATTTTTCTGATTTCGTCGACAGAGTACGGCAAGTTTTTCCCGCGTATCCAATGCGTCATGCGAGTGATTCCGGGGTGACAGAGGTTTTGGTGTAATTGGAATAATTTATTAGTATTATTGACACATACTCGTGATAAGGCATCGGCTACAATATTTTCCTTGCCCGGTCTGTACACTAACTATGTCGTATTTAGAACATGAGAGCTACGGGCACCGCGGTTGAACGGCTCGTCTATTACCAGATTTTCTTCTTGACTTTGACTTTTATTTTCAGCATGCCTGAAGTCGAAGAATAAAATTAAAAAAGTCTTCTCAAATGCAAGATTAATAAAATGAAGATAAAGTAACTCAAATATTTGAATTTTTTTTACCAATTCACATATCATTTCATAGGAAAAGTTGTTTTATTTCAGATATAGAAACTACCCTTTGAGGGCTAACAGTAAAAAAAACTTGTATAATTTTTTTATGAAAATTTTTTTTCGTTCACAAATTATATTTATTCTCGACATTGAATCACCCCTTATAATTAAAAAAAAAACTTCTTTAAACTATACTCTCAATGTTCTCAAATCGATCATATCCTTTTCTTGCCATATCATGTGAATCCCGTCAACGAACTTTATGAATTCAAAAATTATTTCTTATCGGCTTCTTTTCACAATATTCATATGGTTAGCGCGTTGTTTCAATTGGTTATTCCTTTTGCTGGAGCTGTAATTGATTCCTTTTCCTTTATTTCCCATTTTCATGTACGTCAAACAACCAAAGAGAACGTCAAACAGAGCGACGCGGACACACGTCCGTACGGCGCGACTGTCCGCGCTACACTGGCTGGCCGCGCGTACAACCATCTATTTTATACAATTATTTCAATGTATAGTTCAAGCAAAATTTAAAATTCGAAATTTTACAACAATAGCGACATGCTAAATAATGTAACGAATATTTTGGTTATTTTCCTAAATCAAAATAGTGCTTGTGTAAGTAGTAAAGCGAAAAAAACGTCAAAATTAGGTGTTACTTTACGAATTTTTTTCGGATACTTATTCACACTAATTCGAAAAATTAAAACAATCAAGTCCTAGATTTAGTTCTCAATTTAATGCTGTGATTTTTTAAAGTTGTGTATTATGAAATTCTTATAACAAAACTTTAAAACGAAATATTGAACGAAAGCATAGATATATGTACAGATTTACACTATGTATGTATAGCAACTAAGGGTATTGCCTTAAAAGACCTAAAAATAAATTAAATAAAAAAAACAAAAACACGATTAGCCACATCCGAGGCTGGATCAAACCGGATCTGTCACTGGCGGGGATTAAGTAGGCCTCCTCCGTATGTTATTGCTTTAGTTCCGCTGTTTTCGGATCACGCGGAAAGTTATTGGGAATAAAAACTAATTCCTGGGGAAACGTGACATGAAAGGGATTATCTGATTTCAAAAGAGTAAGGGACTTGACTTTTGACGACCTCGGGTACAGCCACCCAGTTCGGAAGCAATTTTTTATTGTTTATTGTATAATTTAATCTATAGGTTGGTAATCTACGCTTGGACGGACATGTCGAAAATTCCGACAGTTCTAAGTTCAATGCGAAGAAGAACTGACAAACAAACTTCGCAAGTCACAATGTTTTGTTAGTATCTACCTTACAAATAATAATTAACTCATCCTACTGCTCACTACTGAAGAATGTGACCACTCTGCCTATTTACATTACCTATATCTGGTGTATAGTGTCATCGTCAATTTGATACTTAAATATGTCCAGTCAGATAAACAATTTGGTAAGTACATTACAAAGAAATGTAAAAAGTTATATGAAAAAATCGTAAAGCGTATCCAATTTGTCAAAGTTCTTTAGTGGGAAAACAGTGTCAGGCTCTTAGATAAAATTATGGTCAGTTAAAGCATCCTTAACAGTCTAATAACTCTTTTCAATTGAAACTAGTTTAGTTCGCCGTCATTATCATCTAATTATTTTATGTTTGAAGACAGTTTATTATAAAATCTAACACTATTACAAATAAAGCTTTTAGAATTAACTGTACATTATTCATACATGGTCTATCCTATCATAAACAATGTGTACAATAAAAAACCGGCCAAGTGCGAGTCGGACTCGCGCGCCGAGGTTTCCGCACCACAAAAAAAAACACTGAAAAAAAACACGTTTCTTATATGGGAACCCCCCTTAATTTTTTTTAATCTTTCTATTTTTTATTATTTGTTGTTATATCCGCCATAATAACACATATTCTGTGAAAAATTCTATGGGCTACCTATTACGGTTCAAGAGATACAGCCCTCGGACAGACGGACGGACGGGCAGACAGACAGACAGAGCTTAGGAGAGCGAGAGAGAGAGCTTAGCAGAGTAATAGGCTTCCGTACGGGATACGGAAACTTAAAAAAGAAGCAATGGGTTACCTGACTGTCAAACCATTGCTGTAATTTTTATTTCGGCGTTTCGTTTACACAAACACAATTATTTTGGTAAACATTTAACACAAATTTATTGCTTTATGGTACGGAACCCTCAGTTCGCGAGTCCGACTCGCGAAATATGAAATAAGTTCGCGAGTCCGACTCGCGAAATATAGTATTTGTATGCCCGCATTTTCCAGGATACACCAATGCGAAATGTTAATTTTGTTCACAGAATCGAAGTACTCCTCCTGTGACGGTACCGGCCGCCTTGCTGTATGCACCTCCGGAGCCTCTAGAGGTCAGTCGCTTTTGTATCATCAATATCATCAATCAATCAATACTAATAATAAATCTGTAAGGGATGGTCATGGAGTAAGGTAACGGAACCAAAACTACAAATCGAAACAAAAAAGTAAAAAGCTACGAATTTAGATAAACAGGCTGTTCGGCACATCGACCGACAAACAATTTTTGCAGGTAAGTGGGGTCATTTGCAACTTTTTGACCCATGATACCTTTTGTCAAATGTACGATTTTTTTCTTTTTTTGAAAATTACCAAAATCCAAGCTTTAAACCATTGTTACTTTTTTGTTTATGATTGTATCAGCACGAAATAAAATTTATTGAATTTTACGATGTATCCTTGTTCTAGAGAAAATATTATTTGATGAAGTTAATACCATGAAAAGGTCTTATGACCTCCCTAAGTCCCGAGAACGAGTAAAATATTTTTTCATTAAAAAAAAAATCCTTTAAAAAGTTCGCTAGTTTACGCCCTTTCCAACGATATACCACATATCATGCAAATAATTCACTATGTGGTCAAAATTAGGGACAGAGACAGAACAGAAATACAACACGGGCACTTATCGGTGGTCGCTTCCCTTAGTGAGAGCGTTTTCGGGAGGATTTTCAAATTTAGAACATGTACCGGTCGCGCGGGGGCTTTGTTCAATTTATCCATTATTAATGTTTAGACTCTTGCAAATTATCCTTCATTCTTTGAAAATTTCAACCGGCTACCTATTACGGTTCAAAGATACAGCCTTAGGACGGACGGACGGACAGGCAGAGAAACAGACGGCGGCGTAGAACCACTGCAACACCGTAGGGATGTCGGCTCCGTAAGTGTGTTCTATCGCTTATTCCATGGGGAGTGCTCGGAGGAGCTGTTTAATGCGATCCCACCGTCCCCTTTCCACCTTCGCACCACGTGCACTGGGCAGGGATTGCATCCCTACACGCTGGACTTACGGCGGATGTGTACAAATCGATTCTGCAGATCTTTCCTCTACAGAACCGGTAAACTTTGGAACGCTCTCCCTGCCCATATATTTCCCCCCAAGTACAGTCTCGGGTCCTTCAAGAGCGGCGTGAATGGGCACCTGTCAAGCCGGCATGGCATTCGCAACCCCGGCATACAACCGAATGTCCATGGGCGTCGTTAGACACCTTATGGGTGACTCGGCGCCATATGTCGCGCTGTCAATAAATAAAAAAAAGGCTTAGTAATAGGCTTCCGTGTGGATGCGGAACGGTGTTTTAATTCTACAACAAGACGTATTGTCGCCCGCAGCTGCTATGCGTGTTTCCGGAGCGCGGTTCGCGCGTGTGCGCGGCGGCGTGCGGGGCGGCGGCGCGGGCGGGCGGAGACGTGCGCGCGGTGCGCAGCGCGCGCGACGCCCTGGACGCGCTCGCGAGGCGGGACGCGGACGCTCGGTTGCCGCACGTGGTGGTGGTGGACGCGCGGCTGCAGCAGACCTTGGACGCGCTCCAGCTCGCAAGGTCAGTCGGTGTCGTTTTACTGTCGATATTGTGTGTCAAGAGTGTGCTGGTTGCCTATACAGGTTGTTGTAACGGCCAGTACATTAAATTTAGGAAATGATTATTGAGATCAATAGTAACAAAAAAGTCTAATAACTTTTTTCTGAATTCCCTTTAAATAAAAAGTTATAGTTTTCATACAAACTAATTGATTTATTTAGTGTAAAAAGGATCTAATGTTCCGAACGTGGGAATGAAAGGCTCGCAGTGAATGAGCGAGTAGGGACGAGTGCGTGGAGAGAAGAGATGCGCGGTGGAGGCGCGCCGTGAGTTTTCGACCCCTACCGTTCCCGCGCCAGCACCCTCCCCCTGCGCGCGTCAAATTACACATGCCGAAAATATTAAATTCAGAAATTAATATCTCGAAAACTATACACTTTAGAGAAAAAATTATTTACTTTTTTGTCTCGGAGAAACATGAGGATTGCGCTGGAGAAATTAATGTACTGGCCGTTACACACTCTGGATACCTAAGGTTTTCTAAGTACCATGTGGAGTCGGTACTTTAAATAGCCCCACTGCATCTCTCTCCGTGTATGTCGTAAAAGGCGACTGAGGGATATGACTCCCTTCTTATATTACTAGGTGGTAGGGTTCAACCCGCCCGGGTTGGTACCACCGCACTAAATGAAAGGTCGGTCGAAACGGCTATGTAAATAATTTGTGTTTTCTGCCCAGTTCAGTGTAGCCGGCACGGCCGAAGGGCAGCACTGATGTGGCACCTAGTTTATGTGGCCAAAATTAGGAACAGAGACCAGCAGGTCTATTCTTGTAAATTCTGACAGCGGAATCAGCGCTGTTGTGGCGCTGAGAGCCACTTACCAAAGTGGCTCTCAGCGCCACATCAGCGCTGATTCCGCTGTCAGAATTTACAAGAATAGACCTGAGAACAGAACGACAACACGGGCACTGTGTAACAGCGCCACTTATCGGTGGTCCCTTCCCGTATTGAGAGCGTTTTCCGGAGCATTTTCAAATTTAGAACATGTAGGTACCGTTCGCGCGGGCACTTTGTTCAATTCAAACTACTTCGCCCTAATTTTGGCCACATAGGGAATGATTTGTATGACATGTGGAATAACGTTGGAAAAGGCGTAAACTAGCAAACTTTTAAAAATAAAACGAAGCTCTCAATTGCTGTTTTTTAAATGAATTAAGGATAATTCTGTCATATTTTTACTAGTCCTCGGGACTTTGGGAGGTCATAAGTCCTTTTCATGGTATTAACTTTATCAAATAATACATTTCTAGAACAAGGTATGTTCTAAAATCCGATAAATTTTATTTCGTGCTGATAAAATCATAAACAAAAAAGTTACAAGGGATTAAAGCTGAAATTTTGGCAATTTTCAAAAATAAAGAAAAAAATATCGTATCTCGACACCACGTGACATCTGATGATCTGACAAAAGGTATCATGGGTCAAAACCTTGCAAATGACCCCACTTACCTACAAAAAAAAATTGTCGGTCGATGTGGCGAACAACCTGTATAATGAACATCCTCATATTACTACACTTACTTACAAAAAAAAAAGTTTTAAAAAACATAAAACCGACTTCCTAAAAAAAGTAAAACTAAAAAACTATTTAAAATAAAAATATAAAAACCGCCTTCAAAAATATATGAAATAAAAACCTAAAAAAAAAAACGAACCCTAGAGTTGAAGGCGGTGCTAAAAAGGCTACACAAATCACAAAGGATATTATCATCCGCTCATGTTTTCTTTCATGCATCATTTTGCTTGCTTTAGCACCGCCTTCAACTCTAGGGTTCGTTTTTTTTTTTAGGTTTTTATTTCATATATTTTTGAAGGCGGTTTTTATATTTTTATTTTAAATAGTTTTTTAGTTTTACTTTTTTTAGGAAGTCGGTTTTATGTTTTTTAAAACTTTTTTTTTATTTCACAGTTTTTTTTAGTAATTTTTTGCTATTAATGTACTCGGCGGAATCGCTCGGCCTTCGGCCTCGCGATTCCGCCTCGCTTTCCAATCCGATCTTGACCCAATTAAAATAGGACCACGTCAGCTTCGATAGCTCAGTGGTGCAGACAGTCAACTGTCGCTATTGAATTTTAAGCAACGCTGGGTGCGGTCAGTGCTTAGATGGGTGACCGCTGACCGTTGGAGGCTGACCAAGGTTCGGATTCCTCGTAAAACTGTAAGTCCCTTCCCTCGTAATTTTACTTGGTGGTAGGGTTTAACCTTCCCGGGTTGGTACCACCGCACTGAATTAAACGTCGGTCGAAACGGCTATGTAAATAGTTTGTGTTTTCCGACCAGTTCAGTGTAGTCAGCACGATCAAAGGGGGAAGCACTGACATGGCACTGGTGTTATGGGCTGACATCACGGACGTTGTAGGTGATGTTGCAGAACTTAGTAGAATGGACAGACATAAACGTGTTACGGAAGCCTACTTTTATTATAAAATAACCGTCGGAGGACCTTGGTTGAAAATTGTAAAATTTAGTAGAACGGATAGACATGCATATGTTACGGAACCCTACATTCATTTTGCAGAACTTAGTAGAATGGACAGACATAAACGTGTTACGGAACCCTACTTAACAGTTGCACTCCGGGAGTGCCGGCAGATCCCGTGCCACTCTAACTTAACCCTTAACGCAATGACTTAAGGTTTCATTTTAAAAATGACGCTGACGCGATGTCGCGAGTTATACATTTTTACCCACCTAAAAAAGTGCCAAGAGCCGCTAAAGAAGTTTTCACTTCAAAAACCTCAGGGTTATCCCCTTTCAAATAAAAAAAAAAAGAATTTTCAAAATCGGCCCACAATTGACGGAGTAATCGCGTAACAAACATCCAAAAAAAGAAAACATACCGTCGAATTGAGAATCTTTTAGGTCTAAAGTAAATTTCTCGTGAAGACAAATGCAACGAGCCCAAACACGATGGGTTTATCATGTGTAGTTTAGGAGTTCCTATGGCCACCTTCTGTCTCCATCATCAAACCAGCTCGATGGTACTCGGTACAGTAGGTACTGGCCAGGTACCATAATAAATTAAACGCCGGTCGGAAAAGATAAAAAAATTTCAAATTTAGAATATTCATGAAACAAGGGTCCGAATATGTATCACTAGTATATCGATTCATGTATTTCAACAGGACAGAGAAAATTTCAAAATATTAGGTATTTAATACTTTTTAGTTTTTTTTTTTTTGTTTTTTGGAAATCGGTTTAATATTTTTTAAAACAGTTTTTATTTCATTCTTTTTAGTAATATTACATAAAAAAGAATAATCGAAATCGAATAATCGAAATCGATTGAAGTGGTACAGAATTATTCGCCATATGTGTCAGACTGCAAATTGCTGAATAAGTCCACATCACAAATGTTTTGCTGAAGGTAACCACACACCATACTAATTTATCAAACTGAAAATTGCCGAAAACGACCACATCACAAGTTTTGCTGAAGGTAACCACACACCATAGTATTATGCTGATTTTTCGAAAACCACTGAACCAATTTCGATAAAATTGAAATGGGACCACCTCGGAAGTATGACCTAACTAACAAAAAAAGAATTTTCTAAATCGGCCCTCAATTGACGGAGAAATCGTGTTACAAACATACAAAAAAATAAAAAAAATAAAAAAAAAAATAAAAAAAAAAAAAAACATACAGACGAATTGAGAACCTCCTCCTTTTTTGGAAGTCGGTTAAAAATTAACCTTACATATATGAACATATATCAACCTTATACAAATGAATACATCTCAAATTTTAAGGTTATTTTGTGGTTTAATATATCTAATTTTCTTTTCAATTTTTGTGCAGAAGACTCAGCAGCAAAAATTTGTTTTTTAGGTTTCCGTATCCCGTACGGAAGCCTATTACTAAGCCTACGCCCGCCGTCTGTCTGTCTGTCTGTCCGTCCGTCCGTCTATCCGAGGGCTGTATCTCTTGAACCGTAATAGGAAGCCCGCTCGGTAGCCCGTTGAAATTTTTACAGAATATATATGTGTTAATATGGCGGATATAAGTAACAAAAAATAATAAAAAATAGAAAAATGAAAAAACTAAGGGGGGTTCGCTTACAAGAAACGTGTTTTTTTTGTGGTTCGGAAACCTCGGTGCGCGAGTCCGACTCGCACTTGGCCGGTTTTTTTTAGAATACAATACCTTTTCACGGAGATGTAGAAATTTCTACATTGCATTCTTTGTGCTCAATGCATACATCACAGTAAGAAAAATCTACCGTAAACTTACATACAATATGCCCTTCGGTTCCTAAAAAAACTTTTTTACTGACCTTGTAATACACAGTTCCAACTACGGCTGTGCGCCACTATGCCACTAATTGTTACAATTTTCAGTCCAGTAATGAATTGATGGACTGTGGGATTGTTGTTATTTCTACAGCATATTCTTACGCCCCCCAAACATGTTTTCAAAATTGTCTTGATTTAGACGGTTCGTCGAGTCGAGACTGAATTTCGACGTTTTTTTTTTTTATGGAACCGGACACGGTTGGCTACATCACCTACAACTAGGGTGAACTAGGTGCCACGTCAGTGCTTCCCTTCATTTCATGTCGGCTACACTGAACTGGACGGAAAACACAAACTATTTACATATCGATGTTTACACAGCCGTTTCGACCGACGTTGTAACATTTTAAACAAACGCTCAACTGCTTCTATTGTAGCAATCCATCCATTTTGGGAAGGTGGAGTGGCCCTCGCTCCTAACCACTTCCAATGTTTGATAGCTTGCCTGTGTTGTGCCCACAACTCCAGGTGACCAGACCTTTGTGTAAGGTTAGTTCTATATTTCTTTCCATTCTTCAGATCACTGGAGTTTGCATTAAGGGAGTCAAAGAGCTGGTCCACATCTTCCGCGAGGTTCGCCGTTGTCACTGCTTGCAGGGATGGCTTCTATCATCTCAAAGAAAATCAAACAAATAATGCCTAACAATCTTTTATTACAACCGAGCAAGTTTGTCCTATTACTGCCTCACTAATTGGACGGGGTCGCGGATCGCCAGTCGACCCCTTGTTTTCGCATCCGTTCTGTCGTAATGCCTCCTTGGAGATACACCGTTATGGGTAGATTATACAGGACGCTTTTTCTTATTTTTGGGTTCCATATTCAAACGGAAGCCTTTTTTTATTTTATTTTTTTATGGAAACTGACACGGTTGGCTACATCACCTTAACATTCGTGATGTCAGCCCATAACACCAGGTGAACTAGGTGTCGTGTCAGTGCTTCCCTTCGTTCGCGCCGGGTACACTGAACTGGACGGAAACATGAACTATTTACATAGCCGTTTCGACCGACGCACGTCTCATTCACTGCGGTGGTACCAACCCGGGCGGGATAAACCCTACCACCTAGTGAGGTAAGAAGTGAAGGGACAGCTACGTTTTACGTGTGGAATCCGAACCACGGTCAGCCTCTAACGGTCGAGCGGTCACCAATCCAAGTACTGACCGCGCTCAGGGTTGCTTAACAACAGCCGACCGACCGCACCACTGAGCTACCGAGGCTGACATTTAATTTAGTAATATAACTATTGTCACCATCTTCCTCTACTATCGATGGCCAAGACTTCACGATAGAAATTCGTTCAGCTCTTTGTCATCAGCTGCCAATAATTATAATAAATAACTCTTGAGAACCCTTGACCCAGTTCGCGTCCAATTATCCTCCAATACTATGTGATAATGGATTCAGTGGCTCGAGAGTGTCTCGACAAGATGTCGGACAACTTCTGGCAGTTACCGCGTCACAAAGAGCGTTGGATTGGTTGAGAGGGGGTACTAGGCAAAAGCACTTCGTACCTATTTCCCTAACCATTCCCATATTTCAAGTGATTAACTATAATATATATGCTTATAGTTAGGTAAAGATTCAAGGTATAATGTGAATACATTATTTTAATTTAATGTTATGATTTAATCTTATGCAAAGTGGTAAAATCGTTAAAAAATGCCTTTGCTATTTCCCTCGCCATTTTTTTTACAAATGCATCTAATACGAAAAATGCTTCATTGAGCTTAGAATCAATAAGATTAAGAATCATCTAAATAAATTCAAACGCTTACAGAATAAATGGTTTTTCACTGAACTATATCTTTGAACATTCTAAATTTTGGACCGTTGCCGTGCGCGAGCGTTTTTTGTATGGACGTATTTTTAACGAGGGTAGATTTTAATAGCAAATGCATTTTCGAACGTTTTTACCACTTTTCACCCACTTATTTTTCAGACAATTCACAAGATTATATTACAATAATCTATCACACATTATACCTTGAATCTTTACCTAACTATAAGCATATAAATTATAGTTATATCTATTGAAATATGGCTATAGTTAGGATAATATGATGTGATGTTTTGCCTTGTACATCCCCCTTAATACTCTACAAATGAAGCAGATCTTGTTGTTTATTGTTTATTGTATAATTTCATCCATAGGTAGGTAACCTACGCTTGGACATGTCGAAAATTCCGCCAGTTCTAAATTCAATGCGAAGAAGAACTGACAAACAAACTTCGCAAGTCACAATGTTTTCTTAGTACCTTTAAAGTAATTTACAATAATTAACCCATACTACCGCTCACAAGAACATTGATATTTACAGCATAAACATGAATACTGAAGAATCTGACCACTCTGTCCATTTACATTACCTATATCTGGTGTATAGTGCCATCGTCAATTTTGATACTTCATATATCAAGTCAAATAAAAAACAATAATTAGTTTTCGTTTAAGTATTACAAAGAAAATATGTAATATAATAAGTCATATTAAAAATCGAATGATACAAAGTGTATCCAAATTGTCAAAGTTTGTTAGGGGGAAAAACAGTAGTCAGACTCTTAGATAAAATTACAGTTCTCCCGGTGTTATGGGCTGACATCACGGATGTTGTAGGTGATGTAGCCAACCGTGTCAGTTTCCATAAAAAAAAAAATCTGCAATCGGCAGCCGCCGCCGCAATATAACATAATATATATCACTATATCAATATAACATAATCATTTATAGATAAGTACATAATGGTACTATTAGCAATGCAGGCAAGATTCAATGTCAGTGCCGGGGTCGTTTTTGTATGGGCTCTGACGTGGTTGCCCATATTACCTGCTTGCAACTTGTGATCGTTGCATCACCTGTCAGTCAGTCAGTTAGCGTCTAAGCGTCTACTGCTGGACATACGCCTCTCCAATTTTCCTCCAGTCCTTCAGCGGTACGGAACCACTACTTTCCGCCGACGTACTTGATGTAGTCGTCCCACCTGGCAGGTGGTCTTTCCACACTCCGTTTTTTTTTTGTCCACGTCCCCCAGTGTAGCACACGGTTACTCCAACGGTCGTCGTCTCTTCAGCTAACGAGCCTAGCCCACTGCCACTTGAGCTTAGCCACCCGGTATCTAATATCGACTACTTTGCTTCGTCGCGTCGCCTAAACCGCTGAACATATTTCGATACAATTTGGCAAGGAGTTAGATTACATCGTGAGGATGGACATGGACATAGGCTACCTTTTGTCTGAAAAAAAATAAAGGGGGTGAATAGGGGATGAAAGTTTGTACGGGGAGCTCATCATTTCTAAAGTTAGCGGTATGAAAGTTCATATTTAAGCTTTTGGTAAGAAACAAACCAAGTACCTATTTACGGTCCCTAATCAAAATAATGTTGGTTCAATTATGTGGTTATATATAACAGTCGAAACTGGAGTTGACTGGTTTTATCTTTAGTTAAGAGCATGGTCTAAGCTTTATCCATGTTTTTGAAGTGAAAACTTCTTTAGCGGCGCTGGGCACTTTTTGTATGGGGGAAAAATGTATAACTCGCGACACCGCCGCGGTGTCGCGTCAGCGTCATTTTTAAAATGAAACCTTAAGTCATTGCATTAAGGGTTAAGTTAGACTGGCACGGGATCTGCCGGCACTCCCGGAGTGCAACTGTTAAGTAGGGTTCGGTAACACGTTTATGTCTGTCCATTCTACTAAGTTCTGCAAAATGAATGAAGGGTTCCGTGACAAATGCATGTCTGTCCGTTCTACAAAATTTTACAATTTTCAACCAAGGTCCTCCGATGGTTATTTTATAATAAAAGTAGGGTTCCGTAACACGTTTATGTCTGTCCATTCTACTAAGTTCTGCAAAATGAATGTAGGGTTCCGTAACAAATGCATGTCTGTCCGTTCTACTAAATTTAACATTATATATTTTTTTTTAAATAATTTAATTTTTTATTTTTTTCATAATTTTTTTTTTATAAATGTTTTTTTTGTTTTCTTTTTCATAAATTTTTTTTTTTATTTTTTTTTTAAACCTTTGTAAATAAACTTAAAACTTAATTTATTTTTTTTAAGCAATGTTACGGTTTTGCACTTCCGGAGTGCACCTGAGGCTTTTTTTTATGAAGACCAGTATGGGTGGCTCTGCCGAGGACCAGTCATCAGAGGGATCCAGTACACATCCGTCAGATTATAAAATTGAAAAACTGAAATTATAGACTATAATTTCAGTTCACATTCGTCAGAACTGACGAATGTGGATAACCACTAATGACACTTTCGTCAGATTCAGCTTTAGTCATTTTAACTTAAAAAAAAAACATTGAATCGGTACCCGAAACAGGCAAATACACCTCACATCGCGAAACCACATTCAGTGACACCGATGTACACCGACACCGTAATAGCAGATTTGCAGACTAAAGAAGAGCTTTGAAGACCCCAGGTTGAAGGTATCCCGCGCAAGCTTGTTACTATGGTTTTGGCATAGTAGCAAAGCAACCGGCTAAAGCCCCAAAACAAAAATAAAGAAAAAAAGTATCGGGAAACACACTCGCTATTAGACAATTCTACACCCTAGCGACAGAAAAACGATTTCGAGAAACGATGGGTCCTCGAAAGCTTCATCAACAAAAGGGTGTTGACTTTCTCTCCGACGAGTGCTGTGGAGATAGGTTGAATAAGGGATGCAAGTTTTTCCGAGTATCGTACACCTGTAGAAGGCAGGGGCGTGCATCCCATAAAGGCAGAAAAGCACTGCCTACCCTGACTGAAGTCCGAATTCCACCCAACCAAACAATCAAATTAAAACGTATAGAATAGAACTACTCGGCTTCACGAAAAAACTAATGATTTAAAATTTGCCGCGCGCTCCTCCCTCTCGGCGCGGCCGCTCGCGCGGACGCAGCGCCCCGCCCGTCGCGCGGGATAAGTACACAACATGACTGCCTGGTGGTCACTCACACTATTACTCAAATCCTGCGTCATATACGCTACGCTACGCTACGAATTGTGCGTGTGTATGCGTGATTCGATGCGCGATTTACTAGGCTAGGGTAGGCTTGCTTTTCACTAACACCACAACAATGCCTCGTAACGTAGGTGTAGCTGGTCTATCATCGTTCCCGCGCGCGCGCGTCGTCGGTTGGCCGGGTACTTGTCTGGTACACTTTATAAGAAAGAAGTGTTTGCACTATATTTACAAAAGGATATGCTCATTGATTTCTAAGAAAAGTAGGTACCTCTCCTCCACTCTAATTATTTCTATTTAATCTTTTTCTGTTTTTTCTTGTGATATTTAAGTCTATCTACGGCACTGTATTTGTAGATTTATTCTGTTTAAATGACACAAAAATACTTTTTTCAAAGCCACCCTGCATCTGTATTTATGACATGTGTAATTTAAATTAAATCATTTATTGGATGTCTGCGGTGGCATTAAAAAAAATCTGCTGGAACATTTCATGTGGATATATAAAGATGTGAGAGATGAAAACCGGGCTGATAATGGAAGGGTGAAGAAAGAGGAATACAATTAAACTTGTTTAGGTCTTTCATTAGTAGGTAACGATACGCTAAGGGGTGTACGTAGGTATGTGTATCAGATACTGATCACGTTCCCATGCAAATTTTTTTTTACGATATAAAAAGCCTACTCACTCCTCACATTTAATACGTGAAGTGCGCGTATTTCACCTTAATAAGTACGTTTTTTATATCGTAAAAAAATAATTGGTATGGGAATGGGAACGTGATCAGTATCTAATACACATACACCCCTTAGCGTATCGTTACCTACCATTGAAAGACCTTATATATTTTGAATTTTCATGGCTGCCTGCCTACCCAGTCTCGAATGTCTGTGCACGCCACTGGTAGAAGGGTCGTTCCGTCATTTCATTGAAATTTGCATGTTTCAGCGGAATTTAATATTTTTTTATTTTCTGAAATATATTTGTGTAAGTATATGTGTTCCTGTACCTATTAGATGTAGTAACATAAGAGAGGAATCTATGTACTACGTTCAGTTTTGAAGATATTAATGAATGTGTGAATGGTAATGAAAAACACTTGGATGGTAATTTTACGTTTGGATGGTAATGACCAATGAATGAAGAATGCCAGTATAGTAATAAACGCGAATTTATTCAGAGTTTTAAGCAAAGAACTCTCAGTTCTACCTAGTGATTTTTTCAACACATATTATTAGAAAACTTTCGACAAGTTATGAAAAAAAATCAAGTTAACTTATGATATTCGTTAGAGGATTGTACAATGTTTGCACGCCTTCCTTAGATTCCCTCATCCCTTAGTCGACTTTTACGACATTGAGGGCGCGAGATGCAGTGGGGTTATTATTTTTTAGTTTCGGCCCCACACAGTCCGGACAAAGAAATCTACGCACGTGAACCGTTCACATCGATAGATGAATAAAGCCTCTCGATAGATGCAAAACTAGGCTCAACGCTTAGCTATAAGCTCAAAACATTACACATTTACGTTTCGCATTAAGAATTTACATTACACACGTGCAAGAGTAAAGAAATTGAAAAGAGTAATTCCAAACAAAATAAATATAGATACATTCATTCCCATTTAAATTTCGAAGGGTCAAGTTATTCACTTGTACGTTCAGAATTCGGAGCAGATTTTCACGATAAAATCTTCCCCTGAGAGGAGTCCTTTGTAAACAAACGTATACATTCCAGAATTTTCTAACCGGCTCGGGGCGGGTCAATTCACTTCCGACAGAATCGCACATCGCATATCGTATACGCAATCTCCATTAAAATTATAGTTTTGCAATTCAATAGTAACATTTAAATGGAGAAAAAGTATTATTTCTGGTAGCTAATAAATTGGCCTAATCCAGAAATACAGGTCGGTTAACCAAAGCTGGCGCGTACACAATACTCACACCAATGCAATTGTGCAAGTGCGAGTGAGACAGATCGGGGCATTCGCATCACGAAAACCCGATCTGTCTCACTCGCACTTGCACAATTGCATTGGTGTGAGTACTGTGTGAGTGCCAGCTTTGGTTAACCGACCTGTATCTTTCGCGGCCTAAGTCTTTCTTAGTTGGATTCACTAGTCGACAATGCCTGGAAAATCCATGAGGCAGACATCCCCTCATTATTATTATTTTTTTTTATGTAATCCGGTATGGCTGGCTGAGTTGGAGGGGCTAAAGCGCATGCTCCGACCAGCCAATATCACCTCCGACAAGGTAGGTGCCATACCGGAGACTTCACTGGATTGCTGGCTATACTGGACTAGAGGAGAACACAACCGTGGCTGCTATGCGGCCATCTTACGTCCAGTACGGTGGTACCAACCCAGTCGGCTACAATTTGAGCCTACCACCTAGTAAGGGGCAAGGGAAGGAACATACAGTTTTACACCGGTTCCGAACGGTGAAGCAGCAGGTGTAGGTATGCACGTTCATGGATTTTCTTAGTTTTCATAAGAAATCTGGTGAGGTCCGAGCATACGTGATCGCTGGTTCCACATTCACCAACTTCCGTACTGGTCAATTCTTCATTCGCCAACTCCTTATTCGCCAACTCCTGATTTGCCTATTCCTTACTGACCTATTACAATGAACACCAAAACCAATCAACTCTTTGGTCAGGTGTTAAAAAAAATACCTACACCTGCTTCACCGTTAGGAACCGGTGTATAACTGTAGGTCCCTTCCCTTGCCCCTCACTTATACCCTCAAATTGTAGCCGACTGGGTTGATACCATCGTACTGGATGCAAGATGGCCGCATAGCAGCCTCGGCTGTGTTTTCCTCTAGTCCAGTATAGCCAGTTCTTTTTTTTTTTATGGAAACTGACACGTTTGGCTACATCACCTACAACATCCGATCCGTGATGTCAGCCTATAACACCGGGTGAACTTAGTGCCACGTCAGTGCTTCCCTTCGGTCGTGCCGGCTACACTGAACTGGACGGAAAACACAAACTATTTACATAGCCGTTTCGACCGACCTTTCATTCAGTGCGGTGGTACCAACCCGGGCAGGTTAAACCCTACCACCTAGTGATATAAGAAGGGAGTCATATCCCTTAGTCGCCTTTTACGACATACACGGGGAGAGATGCAGTGGGGCTATTCTTTTAAAGTACCGACCCCACACGGTACAACAGTTCAAAGGAAAGTCTCCGGTATGGCACCTGCAGTCCGCGCGCGGACTCCGAGGAAGTAGTGGCCGTGGAAGTTAATTTATTATAGAATTTGTATAGAATTTTTAAATAGATTCACATTTTGTGATGATTATCCTATACTAGGCAAGTTATATTATACTAATTTATAATGTAAACATTCTCTAATAAATTAATTTCCACAGCCACAGATTCGCTCGCGCGCGGACTATACTTTCTTCTAGAAGGTGATAATGTCTGGTCGGAGCATGTGCTTTGGCCCCTCTGACTCAGCCACCCATACTGGATTACATAAAAAAAAACTTCTATGACTTCGCATATTCCCTATTTTATTTTGCCTAAACTCTACTCGTATATATTTAAAAAAACCGGCCAAGTGCGAGTCGGCCTCGCGCACTGAGGTTTCCGCACCACAAAAAAAGTAAGAAGTGGAAAAAACTAAATTTTTCAATGTTTTATTATTTGCTTAATGGAGGAGTTATTTATTTTAATTTAGTTTTACTTAGATTCTAATCTGTTGTTATTTTTCCATTTTTAATTTGTTTTTATTAATTACCAGAGAGAGTAATAAAAAAAAATGTTGTTATATTCGGAAAAATAACACATATTAATATTCAATCGAGACAATTATGCATTTTAACATTTATAAATATTTTATATTTGTATTTCTTGTAATGAGCCCATTGATGTCACCTAATGTATTTGAAAAAAAAATTACATTCATATTGGTCCTCCAAAATTGACCAGCGGTGAAAGACAGGCACGAAAGTGAATTTTTTTTTTTTTATGGAAACTGACACGGTTGGCTACATCACCTACAACGTCCGTGATGTCAGCCCATAACACCGGGTGAACTAGGTGCCATGTCAGTGCTTCCCCCTGTGATCGTGCCGGCTACACTGAACTGGTCGGAAAACACAAACTATTTACATAGCCGTTTCGACCGAAGTTTCATTCAGTGCGGTGTTACCAACCCGGGCGGGTTAAACCCTACCACCAAGTAAGATTAGGAGGGAAGAGACTTACAGTTTTTACGAGGAATCCGAACCTCGGTCAGCCTCCAACGGTCAACGGTCACCCATCCAAGGACTGACCGCACCCAGCGTTGCTTAACATTCAATAGCGACAGTTGACTGTCTGCACCACTGAGCTATCGAGGCTGACAGAATCCTATAAGGCCTAAGGCCGACAGTGATCCTATAAATAAAGGGTTCTGTTTTTTTTTTTCCTTTTTTGATGTACGGAACCCTGCCAAGTGAGAGTTAGACTCGCGCGCCGAGGGTTCCACCACGCAATTGGCCGGTCTTTATTATTTGTTGAGTTCACATATAATACCACCTTGACGCTTGTATGTGTATTAGTTTTTGCGGGGAAAATGCCAGTTACTAGAGTTATTTTTAAAAGACAACCATGTAGACATATTTTGTATTTCAGAATCTTGGACAGACTCGTGTGAATTACTCACTCAACAAGTACCACATTATTCTGTAATAAGTAGTTATCATAGAAAAAATTTTATTAGAGGCGGGACAATAATTTTTGTTAGAAACGGCTTGAGAGCAAAGAATAGGCCAGATATAGTTAATATGTCAGTTGAGAAAGAATTTGAAGTTAGCTGTATTGAGATGGAATCTGTTATCATATTGTCTGTATATAGGTCACCCTCAATGAGTGTATTGTCGTTTTCAGATAAATTAGAAGAAGTTTTATATAAAATTAATAGTAATAACAATAAATCAATAGTACTATGTGGTGACTTCAATGTTCGGTTTCCTTTAATTAAAAATGAAAAACACGATTTATCTGACCTAATGGATAGTTTCTTACTTAACCAAACTATATTTGAATACACTAGAGTAACTGATTCATGCGCATCATGCATAGATAATATTTTTACTGATGCAGAAACGATTCAATGTAATTTATCTCACGGTATTCATTCTGACCATTATGCTCAAATAATCTCAATTAAATGGGATACAAAATGTATTAATAAATCTGTATATAAATTGAGTAGAACCGTTAATAGTGACACAATAAATGCGTTAAATAAGAATCTAGTTGCAGAATTTGGAAAATATGAAAATAAAATTGACTTTAAATACTTCTTTAACACTTTTGTTAGATATTTAAATATGCACATGCCTCTGAAATCTAAACGAGTAGTTAAAAAAAAACATTTCGCACAGTGGGCCACACCTAGCATTGTAAGAGCCAAAGAAAAATTATTTCTTTTGTATGATTTGTTAAAACAAAACAACAATGCAAATCTTAGAGCGTATGTTTCGTTGTACAGTAAAATTTTTAAGCAAGTTACAATTAAAGCCAAGCAATTGTTCTTAAAAGATAAACTGTTAAAATCTGACAACAAAATCAAAATGGCCTGGGCTATTATTAAAGAAGAAACAGGCAAGTCTCCTAAAAATAATGACACAAATATAGAATTAAAAATAGGAGACGACATTATAAAAAATAGCTCAAGTGTTGCAAATCACTTTAATAAATATTTTTCAACTATTGCTCAAGAAACAACAAAACATGTCAAAGCAAGTACTGAAGCAGCATTAGAATATCTGGGAAGATACGCACCACGAGGAAATGAAACCATCACTTTCAATCCTGTATCGTTCTCCGAAATTAAAACAATTATTAGAGACCTTAAATCAAAAAACTCCCAGGACTTGTGGAATGTCTCACCTAAACTACTGAAGTCACTAAGTTTTAGTCTTATAGAACCATTAATTAGTGTTATAAATCAATGCTTTGAGGACGGCATATTCCCAGATTCACTCAAAATAGCTAGGTTAGTTCCATTGTTTAAAAAGGGATGTCATAACAATATTGGAAACTATCGTCCTGTATCTTTGCTTCCTGTATTTAGTAAAGTGTTTGAAAAAGCTGTGGAAAAAAGATTAATTAATTATTTTAATGATAACAACATCTTAAACTATAAACAATTTGGATTCCGCAAGGGCAAGTCTACAGGAGATGCCATTGCGTCAATGATAAAAGCTATAATTCAATCATTAGATAATTCTAATCACATTTATGGCATCTTCTGTGATCTATCCAAGGCATTCGACTGTGTTAGTCATGACATAATTTTAATGAAATTAGAACATTATGGTGTAAGGGATAAAGAGTTGCGTCTTTGTAAATCATATTTGAGTACCAGAAAGCAGGTGTGTGATGTTAATGGTAATAAGTCGGGTGTAGAATCCATTTCTATGGGAGTTCCTCAAGGTTCCATACTGGGACCATTGCTCTTCTTAATCTATGTAAATGACATTTCTAGTTGTATTAAAGATGATATTGAGTTAGTAATGTTTGCCGACGATATATCTGTAGTTTTAAAAAATAAAAACATTGCAGAATTACGTGAGTCCTTCATCAATGTAATTCAGTCATTAAAGTGTTGGTTTGATTCCAATAACCTCTTACTCAATGTCAATAAAACAAATGTAATGCACTTTGCACTTGGAACTCACAGACGTATTGTTAATCAGGAAATTGTTAAAACAGCAGAAGATCTGACATTACATATTTCCAAAGAAATAACCTTTTTAGGAGTAATATTTGATCGCACCCTAACTTGGAAACCTCATATAGATACGCTTGCTGGTAAGCTAAGTTCAGCTTGTTATGCCATAAAAAAAATTAAAGAATTATGTGGCATACAAGCTGCTAAAACTGTGTATTATGCTTACTTCGATAGTCTTATGTCTTATGGATTATTATTTTGGGGAAACGCGGCGGAATCTAATAGAATATTTATTCTTCAAAAAAGAGCACTGCGTTGTATACTCAGTATGAGGGCGAGGGACTCTTGTAGAAATGTATTTGATAAAATAGGAATTATGACATTACCCAGTGCTTATATTTATCAAAATATCTGCTATGCTAGGAAATATATACAGGATGCTACGCTTCACTCTGATATGCACCAGCATGATACTAGGCATAAAAATAATGTTCTAATTACGAAGCACAGGTCATCTAAAATGTCGAAAAGTTTTGTTTGCACAGTGTTAGATTGTATAATAAAATACCAGAAGAGGTAAAAAATCTAAATGATACTTTGTTTAAGAAACATATAAAATCAACTCTTGTAAAGAAAGCCTACTATACTGTAAAAGAGGCATTAGTCAACAGGACTATATCTTGAGGTTCTGACTGCATAATTAGTTAGCGCATGACTAGGTACTATTTGTACTCAAATTTATTTACTAACCGATTGACAACTGGATACTTCAAGTATCTTAATATTTTTATTATAATATAATTTTTTTTTATTATTTGACAATACTACGTTGTAGTATGTATACTTATTATGACTAGGTACTATTTGTACTCAAATTTATTTACTAACCGATTGACAACTTGATACTTCAAGTATCTTAATATTTTTATTATAATTTTTTTTTTATTATTATTTGACAATACTACGTTGTAGTATGTATACTTATTACTAACATTATTGAGTTGATACAAATGACGTATCAAAAATTTGACAAAGGCTCTTTACACCTGATCCACTAAATTAAGTCCTTGCAGTCAGAACTTCAAAAACAAAACAAAAATCTGTTTTTGATCTTGCTCTCAAGCTGTATTTTCAATCGACTGTAGGCGGTGTTATTATGTGGATAGTCACTAAATGCTTGTAAAAATTATTATGAAAAAAAAACCCTGCGAAGTTTCTTACCGGTTCTTCTTCGTGGGTGTAATCGAATCGGATAGAACAAATTGTGACAAATTCGAGTACAGTCATGCTGTCTAATGAATGCTTAATAAACAATATACAATATACTATACAACAAAAACAAAACAACTTGGAAAAAAACACGTTTATTTTTTACTTTTTGTTTTTTGCTTTTTTTATTAAGTTATTAGAGATACAAAAAGCATCAGTAATTCAAATTGTAGACAAATAAATATTACCAACAATGTGTAGAAATTAATTGAACTCTTAAAACATATAATTTTCTCCATTGCCAGAACTTACATTAAAAAATCCAAAGGAAAGCTACGCCACACATCGCAAATATAAAAGTTGTTGACGGGTCCTAACTTAAGCAATCAGCTTTGTTAGAAAAGCCAGCACTACAAACGCATACATGATACCGAGCAAACAACGACACTGATCTGCTGAACGGAGTGAGGATAGCCATTGGACTGGATACACAGCCATCGTTCACGTTCTTTAACTCTAGTTCGAGCTTTCGAATCCTTTCGCTGATGACACTATTGCCCTTGATCGGTTCGAATCGACTCCTGCAGCCACGCTCAGTATAGGCCCCGTGGATGTCGACAAAGCGTTGGAAGCAGCCGCCGGTGTAGGCAAAATCGTTGTCATAGGAGCACTGCCCAGCTAGCAAACAGATGTCGTTGTACATTACTGATGAGAGCAGTGATATATCCACGATAGAAATGCTTCCATCATTGAAAGTGGCTGCAGTTTTACAGCTATTTGATTTTACAGGGTGTATCAGGATAGGTTTGAGAAACTTCAGGAATAGAAAGTACTCATTATTAGAAGAAAAAAATCCTTATTACTCAAATCGAAATTCCGTTGTTTTTTTGTCATACAAAAGTTGGAAATTGTAATAAAAACTCGATGGACAGTGAGACTGGAGAGTGCAGTGAACTAATTCAGTACTCTTTTTCTTTTGAGGTCATTGAACTTTCAGTGTTTGGAGTTTACCTACACGCAGTTCAATTGTACTAGTTATGTATGCAACCTAACCATTTTTCTTCATGAGTTAGAATTTATTTTTAATTTAATAAAGGTGGACGTTAACCATCCACCAAATCTTGAAGAATAGATTTTCACCAAAAAGTACTGTCAAATGATCGAATCTGGGAAAAATTTTCAGAGCTTTTCGTCTTCAAATATGGGCCCCTTTCGAACCCTGAAGTTTCGAAAACCTATCCTGATACACCCTGTATATAATTTGTATATTAGTAACCCATATCGTTATTTTGATACATATCCGTGATATTTCAGTATTCCTCGAATCTGTTTGGTGTTATATGAATGATGTCTTGAGAACATAAATCACTAAATGATGATATAATAGCCACCACGACGCTGATTAACGCCACTAATTATTCAGTGTTTAAAGCTATTTGTTGCTATATTGGTGATTGTGACTCTGATTTATCTCATAACCTCATAGTGTGCGTCTTGGGTGTTACCAGGTGAAAAAATAAACGAAGTATAAAATAAGGTCAGTAAAGTGTTCGCGTTTTTATATCTCGCTTTTGCGCCTCCGTGGTGTCTATCTATCTGGCTTAAAATGTCACTGGTCACATATGGGTCTTGCAAAAAACTATTGTTCATAGTTTATTAATCCTATATTGGAAGTACACTGCGCTCAGATTTGCCATATTTACATTGTAACAATTCGTCAGTTCGATTATCACAACGAAGAAGAACTGACAAGAAACTTCACTGTAATTTTTTTTTACGGCTTCTTAGTGTTATTGTAGATCCCTTATCATATCAGAATAGCCCCACTGCATCTCTCCCCGTGTATGTCGTAAAAGGCGACTAAGGGATATGACTCCCTTCTTATATGTACCGTGTGGGGCCGGTACTTTAAAATAATAGCCCCACTGCATCTCTCCCCGTGTATGTCGTAAAAGGCGACTAAGGGCTATGACTCCCTTCTTATATTACTAGGTGGTAGGGTTTAACCCGCCCGGGTTGGTACCACCGCACTGAATGAAAGGTCGGTCGAAACGGCTATGTAAATAGTTTGTGTTTTCCGTCCAGTTCAGTGTAGCCGGCACGACCGAAGGGAAGCACTGACGTGGCACCAAGTTCACCCGGTGTTATGGGCTGACACCACGGATATTGTAGGTGATGTAGCCAACCGTGTCAGTTTCAATAAAAAAAATATATATATATATATTTATAGCGCAGGCGTTAAGGAAACGATAAATTAGCTGCTTAACAGCTGCGGTGAGTTCTATTATATCACAGATTAGCTCCATGCGTGACTGATATATCACCAGCGCTAATGCAGCGTCCACTATAGATGAACTTTGCTGTATATATTATTATTTTTTTATGGAAACCGACACGGTTGGCTACATCACCTACAACATCCGTGATGTCAGCCCATAACACCGGGTGAACTTGGTGCCACGTCAGTGCTTCCCTTCGGTCGTGACGGCTACACTGAACTGGACGGACAACACAAACTATTTACATAGCCGTTTCGACCGACCTTTCATTCAGTGCGGTGGTACCAACCCGGGCGGGTTAAGCCCTACCACCTAGTAATATAAGAAGGGAGTCATATCCCTTAGTCGCCTTTTAAGATATACACGGGGAGATATGCAGTGGGGCTATTCTTTTAAAGTACTGTATGTACTGTTAATAGATGTTGTATAACATATTTGCTATAAATCCTCAGTGAGCTCCTTCCTTCCAAGGCACGTTGCTTAAATTAGGCGACCACCTCGGGGTCCTCGGAGTTGAACTGTCGCATGACCTAAACTACCGGCGCCATATCGAGGGCAAGGCCAAGCTGGCTTCTAAAAAGTTAGGCGTACTCAATAAGGTGCGACAGTACTTCACGTCGGGCCAAAGGCTGCTTTTGTATCAATGGCAGATTAGGTCCTGCTTGGAGTACTGCTCGCACTTGTGGGATGCCTCAGCCAAATACCAGCTTGCGCCTTTGGACTCGATCCAGCGTCGAGCCGTGCGACTAGTGGATGACCCCGACGTGGCCGCCGATCTAGAACTACTGGAACGTCGTAGGAATGTGGGCGCCCAAAGTGTGTTCTATCGCTTATTCCACGGGAAGTGCTCGAAGGAGCTGTTTCACGCGATTCCGCCGTTCCCTTTCCACTTCCGTACAACGCGCACTGGGAAGGGAATAGAGATTGCATCCCTACACGCTGGACTTATCGCGGATGCGTACAATTGGTTCTGCAGATCATTCATTCACAGAACCGGTAAGCTCTGGAATGCTCTCCCTGCCCACATATTTCCCCCCAAGTATAGTCTCAGATCCTTCAAGAGAGGCGTGAATGGGGACCTGTCAGGCCGGCATGGCATTCGCAGCCCCCACATGTGACCGAATGACCATGGGCGTCGCTAAACACCATGTGGGTAGATCGGCGCCACATGTCGCGCTTACTATAAAACAATAAAAAAATTGCTGTTGTGACAACTGCTTTATACGTGCTGTATATATGATGTTATATATGCTATATAAAGCGGTGATACAAACGTTTATATCATCATTTATTATCACGATTTGGCTATACAGCTAAATGATGTTACGATCACCCAAGGAGAATACCTACGGGAGACGCAACGCTACTGCGTTTGTATCGGAGCACGGCTAGCCAAAAATCCCTACTACTACGAAAATCGAAATCGCAATTTAATCTTTTATGACGTGACTTGTCTATCTCGGTTACCCATATCGCGCCCCGCGATATGGAGAGAGACAGAGCGAGCAAGGCGAGCGACAGGTTTGTTATCGCTGGCTTGGCTCGGGTATCTGGTAGTAAGAGCCGACCGTCCGACCAATCGGAAGCCTTGCTTGACGGCAACTTAACGGGATCACTACGAATGCCAGTCTGACGGACAATGATGGTGCGGTATATCTGTGAATTTTGAAATTGTTATTTGTAATATTATTTCAAATAGTTTTTACTGAACGAATATTATTGTTTGAATCCAAAAAAAATATTGAAAAATTAAACAAGACTGTTGTTTTAATATTTTTGAAAAGTTGTACTAATAATCAGTGATAGGAATAAGTAGGGCTTATTTACCTAAATTTCGAGGAACAGAGTAAAAGATTGGAGACTTCCTTAAGACAATATTTTTTTCCGGTTTAATAATATTCATGGTGTTTTAATTTCGCGATTTGAAAAAAGTGGCCACCATTTTGAACTTTTTAGTTACTGGACCGATTGCTTTCAAAATCGATATCTGGGTGTCAGTGTGGGCTCTGAATACGAATCTGTAGTAAAAATTTAAAAAAGTGGCCGCCATTTTGAACTTTTTAGTTACTGGACCGATTTCTTTCAAAATCGATATATGGGCGTCTGTGTGGACTCTGGATACGAATCTATAGCCAAATTAAAAAAAAAGTAGCCGCCATTTTGAACTTTTTAGTTACTGGACCGATTGCTTTCAAAATCGATATCTAGGCGTCTGTGTGGACTCAGAATACGAATCTGTAGTCAAAATAAAAAAGAAGTGGCCGCCATTTTGAACTTTTTAGTTACTGGACCGATTTCTTTCAAAATCGATATCTGGGTGTCTATGTAGGCTCTGAATACGAATCCGTTGTCAAAATTTAAAAAGTGACCGCCATTTTGAACTTTTTAGTTACTGGACCGATTGCTTTCAAAATCGATATCTGGGTGTATGTGTGGGCTCTGAATACGAATCTGTAGTAAACATTAAAAAAAAGTGGCCGCCATTTTGAACTTTTTAGTTACTGGACCGATTGCTTTCAAAATCGATATCTGGGTGTCTATGTGGGCTCTGAATACGAATCCGTTGTAAAATTTAAAAAAAGTGGCCACCATTTTGAACTTTTTAGTTACTGGACCGATTGCTTTCAAAATCGATATCTGGGTGTATGTGTGGGCTCTGAATACGAATCTGTAGTAAAAAATAAAAAAAGTGGCCCCCATTTTGAACTTTTTAGTTACTAGACCGATTGCTTTCAAAATCGATATCTGGGTGTCTGTGTGGGCTCTGAATACGAATCCGTTGTCAAAATTTAAAAAAAGTGGCCGCCATTTTGAAGTTATTAGTTACTGGGCCGATTGCTTTCAAAATCGATATCTGGGTGTCTGTGTGGGCTCTGAATACGAATCCGTTGTCAAAATTTTAAAAAAGTGACCGCCATTTTGAACTTTTTAGTTAATGGACCGATTGCTTTTAAAATTGATATTTGTTTGTCTGTGTGGGCTCCGAATACGAATCCGTTGTCAAAATCTTAAAAAAGTGGCCGCCATTTTGAACTTTTTAGTTACTGGACTGATTACTTTCAAAACCCATATCTACATGTCTGTGTGGGCTCTGAATAACAATATGTAGTTAACATAAAAAATATGATATCGATTTTGAAAGCTATCGGTCCAGTAACTAAAAAGTTCAAAATGGCGGCCTTTTTTTTTTAATTTTGACAACGGCTTCGTATTTAGAGTCCACACAGACACCCAGATATCGATTTTGAAAGCAATCGGTCCAGTAACTAAAAAGTTCAAAATGGCGGCCACTTTTTTTAAATTTTGACAACGGCTTCGTATTTAGAGTCCACACAGACACCCAGATATCGATTTTGAAAGCAATCGGTCCAGTAACTAAAAAGTTCAAAATGGCGGCCACTTTTTTTAAATTTTGACTACAGATTAGTATTCAGAGCCCACACAGACACCCAGATATCGATTTTGAAAGCAATCGGTCCAGTAACTAAAAAGTTCAAAATGGCGGCCACTTTTTTTAAATTTTGACTACAGATTAGTATTCAGAGCCTACATAGACACCCAGATATCGATTTTGAAAGCAATCGGTCCAGTAACTAAAAAGTTCAAAATGGCGGCCACTTTTTTTAATTTTTACTACAGATTCGTATTCAGAGCCCCCACATACACCCAGATATCGATTTTGAAAGCAATCGGTCCAGTAACTAAAAAGTTCAAAATGGCGGCCACTTTTTTTTTATTTTGATTACAGATTCGTATTCAGAGCCCACACAGACCTCCAGATATCGATTTTGAAAGCAATCGGTCCAGTAACTAAAAAGTTCAAAATGGCGGGCACTTTTTTTAATTTTGACAACGGATTCGTATTCAGAGCCTACATAAACACCCAGATATCGATTTTGAAAGCAATCGGTCCAGTAACTAAAAAGTTCAAAATGGCGGCCACTTTTTTTTAATTTTGACTACAGATTCGTATTCAGAGCCCACACAGACACCCAGATATCGATTTTGAAAGCAATCGGTCCAGTAACTAAAAAGTTCAAAATGGCGGCCACTTTTTTTTATTTTTACTACAGATTCGTATTCAGAGCCCACACAGACACCCAGATATCGATTTTGAAAGTAATCGGTCCAGTAACTAAAAAGTTCAAAATGGCGGTCACTTTTTTAAATTTTGACAACGGATTCGTATTCAGAGCCTACATAGACACCCAGATATCGATTTTGAAAGCAATCGGTCCAGTAACTAAAAATTTCAAAATGGCGGCTACTTTTTTTAAATTTGACTACAGATTCGTATTCAGAGTCCACACTGACACCCAGATGTCGATTTTGAAAGCAATCTGTCCAGTTACTAAAAAGTTCAAAATGGCGGCCACTTTTTTTAAATCGCGAAATTATAACACCATGAATAGGTATTATTAAACCGGAAAAAAATATTGTCGTAAGGAAGTCTCCAATTTTTTACTCTGTTCCTCGAAGTTTAGGTAAATAAGTCCTACCTATTCCTATCACTGATAATAATAATACTTATTATAATAATACATAATATATTTTTATTTTTATTATTATTTTTATATTAATTTTGAGTATATGTGGTGTATTTTTATAATCTGTATATTTAAAATTAATGTAAATATGTGAATGTGATAATAAATGCATAATATACAATATATTAGTTTTGTATAGGTATATTTGTTTTATAATTATAAAAAATAGAAAACGTAATATTAAAGAAATAATAACAATACATATTATAAATTGAATTCATCCATGTCATTGCCATAAAAAAACTAACAACACCCATATACAATAATTGATTTCAAATTTCTTTCCAGTCTGTCAAATTTGCCTATCATGTGTACGCGCCCAGTATGGCGCGCAGTCGTGCTCCTAGCTCGCGGAATTTTTGTATTTTATACGCTTTAAGCATTGTATTATCATTAAAATGACCTAATTATGAAAGGTTACGCCATCTTTTGTCATTCCTGATGATCTTGAGCTCTTTCGACACGCACGAACTGCACAAATCGCCATTTTGCGTAGTGCACATATACGTGTTCTTCGTTCCCAAGTCGCGAGCGCACTGACGGTCGATCCCGCAGCAGCGCTATATATTAGTGCAAATGCTCTAACACGCGGCTAATTTTCCTATATATTAGCGCTCGACGGTTGCCACTCCCGTAGGTATGCTCGGTGCGATCACCAATATACAGTAAGGCTCTGACAAGCAGTCACCGAATTTACATTTTCTTTTATCACTACTTTGCTTGCTGCGTTCGTTTCTGGTTGCCAGATGTAACGTTAAAAAGTTTATAGGTAGTGCATATAATTTTTCGGTAGATATGGTATTATCAAGAAAGATTAAGAAGAGGTCAACCTATATCAAGAAGATTATGGGCTAAAACATGGGTTCACTTTATGGATACATAGGTTAAGTACCTATAGACGAATTTAGTGTCTCATATCTGTTTAAAAATAGAAAGCCAAATTGAAATATCTAGAAGTTCTTTAATCGGAAAGAAAAATTTGCTTTATCAATAAGAATATGTTTTCATTCCTTCTGACTATAGAAATTTGGTATATGATAAAGAGAGTACTCTGGACCCTAAGGGGTAGAGAAGATAAATACGATGGAGTATTGACAAATTATTGCTAAAAGCCTAAAAAAAGAAAAAGATATAACCTGAATCGAAAGCATATTTTTCTTGTGCGATTGGTTGATACGTGCGCTGCGTGAATACCTGTCCTGTCATACCAGACGCAGACATAGTATTCAATTTTAGCGAACCACGTCGAACATACATCATTTCGAGGTATAGCTGTGTCAGATTCGTAATCAAAAACTTATCACCTGAGTATTATTATCATTTCATACATTTATTCACACATTTCTTTTTATATAAATTTTACATTTTTACAAAATTAAAACCTAAAATTGTTATAAAAACAAATGGAGTTTCCACCACCGGCGGCGGCGCGGGCGGGGCGAGCCCAGACTACCGATGGTTGGGTCCCAAAGAGAGAAATCTCCGGACTATACGCGCAGTGTCGAGCAGGGCTGCCTTCTGGATCTGGCCCTTGACCCAACCACTCAGCGAGAGCTTCTTAAGGTGGTCGTCGAGGCTCTTCGCTATCAGCTCATGCGTGGATACCACAGTGGGCACAAAAATCGTCGCGTCGAATCGACGGGCGACATTTTGATAACCTCGTTCTGCAGGTCCAGATACTTTAACATCTTCTCTGCTTCTTCACTGACGAGGTTGCCGTCGTGCGGCACGGCGATATCGACGAGCGTTGCACGCCTCGCCTCCCGGTCCACTATCACAATATCAGGTCTATTCGCGAGAATAGTCCTGTCTGTGATAATGGGCCGTTCCCAGTAGAGTGTGACATGACCGTTCTAGGGAACTGGCGGTGGATTGTACTTATAGTGAGGCACCTCGCTCGGTACCCACAAGGTTGAACTTTAAGGCAAGTTGCTGGTGGATAATCCTGGCTACTAAGTTGTGTCTATGCAGATACTCGGTGTTGGCAAGCTGCGAACAACCGGAAATTACATGTCTGAGGGACTCGCCAGGTTGGTGGCAGGCGCGGCAGATGTCAATGGTGCCGTCCTTCATTATGTGTTTCCTATAATTGTTCGTCTTGGCAACCTCATCTTGTATTGCAAAGACAAAACCCTCGGTTTCCCCAAAGAGGTCCCCGAAGCTTAGCCAGTGCATGGTAGCGAGTTGGTCTACATCCGGTCCCGTGAGAGAGCGGAAGTCCCTACCGTGCAGCTCCTTGCCTAGCCTCAGGTAGATAAACGATTTAAGCTAAGGCTTCATAAGTCATAAAATAAGAGCATACCACTTTCGTTCAAGCCACAGACGTAACAGTTTTCCAGTTTCTTCATTTTTGGCTCATCTCTATACGTATAATAGATTCGACGGTAATATGGGTACAAGTTTTTGGGACATGTGAACCTTTTGACACAATGCTCGATATGTTCGGAACTCTGCGCTGAAACAGTTTGAATGTTTAAGTATATTATTAAAAGAGGAATTACTTGAAATTTTACCATCTTGATTGATGAATTTTGAGGTTCGAAATTTATCACTATCTTCTTCTTCTTTTTTTAAATAGTGGCAACCAAACGAATAGGAAATTCGTTTATTACTGCCAGTATCCAGTGACGGAGTTGCACGGTATAAATTTGTGATTACTTTTTATAATATATAAAACAAAATAATTTTGAAAGGAACGAAGCATTTGAAGATCATTATTACAATAATTTGTCACATTACATTACTGATGTTTTGACATATAAAAATGACTTTATTTATTGCACAATATGAAATTAACAAATAACTACTAAGACTAATAATAAACTAACCTAAACAACATAAAAAATTTCACTCAAATTTTGGTCACTCTCTCCTCGTAGGGTGCCCAAAACGCTCGCAGCATTCCCGCGCTGGATAGCGATTGCTATCCGCTGTTTAAGGTATTGCCCTGCCTTAAGATTGCCTGACATATTGTGTCAATTATTTTCTTTTTCTAGAAAATCTATGTATATTCAAACTGATGTTTCACTGCAATAATTCAACGTCCAGGTATTTATTACCGGCTTATTTTATTATCACGTTTTAATTAGCTCGCGTTTGCGTCTGTCTGTTCATTACTAATTTTGCAATCGAAGCTTTCGCTTCTGTTTGATGTTGGCCAATTTTGCATAAATTAAGTGTCATATATAAAATGTAAATAGGTTATCATTATTATATGTAAAATAAAAATTTATTGTATCTTATATTTGTATCTTCGGTACAAAGTTTGCACTAGGTAAATCGAATTTTAAACTAACATTCCAATGAACTTTCTTTTTAGTGTCCCGTCGCAAAATAAAAAAAAGGACCGTTATGGAATCGCTCTGGTGTCTGTATGTCTGTCTGTCGCTCACACGTAGATAGGTATCTCCGGACCTACTGAACCGATTTCTATAAAACCAAATACATTAAACCCACCCTTTTAATCTCTTTGTATAAAACCGACGGCAAATTACGTATAATTTTTGCCGCTAGATAGATTATGGATAACTTTGTCTAATAACCCTGTGGAAAGTACAGCTACTCCAAAATGTAAACCAAAAATTTATTTGTTTTTGAAAATAATTCAGTGTGTTGTCATTTTAAAGGTTTAATTTTTTTTTTGTGGAAACTGACACGGTTGGCTATATCACCTACAACAACCATGATATCAGACCATAACACCGGGTGAGCCAGATGCCATGTCAGTGCTTCCCATCATTTCATTTCGACTGAACACGACACTGAACTATTTACATAGCCGTTTCGAACGACGACGAGACGCGACGTTTCATTCAGTATCGCAGTATCGCAAAGATATCGCATTACAATATATTTTTACGACTCTCCCGTGGTTAAAAGTTTGCATTTTCAAGAATGATGCTCTAATTAAAGTATTCGTTTGTTTCAGGGCGATACGAGGCACCAAGAACACACAGCATCTCATACTAATAGCCGTAGTCAAGAAAAGGTAAGTCTTTACATACTACATACGTCGATACTGTATTTATTTTAGTTTTATACAAGCTGTGCCCGCGGCTCCGCCCGCTCTCATATTTCACTTCACTGCTAACCTCATAAGCCATTTAGCGTGATAGTAAGTAGCCTATAGTTGATGGGAAGAATCAAGCTATCCGTAGAATTTTGTTTTATTAAAATCGGTTTAGTGGTTCTCGAGTTATAAGCGGACAGATAGACACTCAGACAGACAGAAAGCAGACGTTGGATTTTATTATAGGTAAGGATACATGACCGTGAGTAACTGGACGCGCGCATTATTTTAACGAGCCACGTGGGTAGTTAGTCATTGTGGCAACATTTTTATTTTAACGAGCCACGTGGGTAGTTAGTCATTGTGGCAACATTTTTATTTTAACGAGCCACGTGGGTAGTTAGTCATTGTGGCAACATTTTAAAGATGTTTTGCATTATTTATAAATCGACTGTACATTATTGATTTTTTTTATGGATACTCTCTCGAGACTTGGCGCGCCGCGCCGTCAGCGTGGATTGTTGAGCCGACGACGACACGCCCAAAAGTATTCAGTTTAGATTGAGGGCTGCGAATGCCGTCGTGCCGGCGCGCGGCTTGACAGATGCCTTTTTACGCTTCTCTTGAAAGATCCTAATTAATACCTTAATTTACTTATGTTACCAAAATATTTATATTTATATTTATATTTATATGTATATTTATATTTATATTTATATTTATATTTATATTTATATTTATATTTATATTTATATTTATATTTATATTTATATTTATATTTATATTTATATTTATATTTATATTTATATTTATATTTATATTTATATTTATATTTAGACGACTACGGACAGCGGCGGCTGGGCAAAAGGTCATACGGAATAAGGACAAATTAGGCAGGTTGAAGAACTCATGTCAAAATTTATTTTATTTGTATATACTGTTTATTGTACACCATTTTGCTATAAAATGAGGTACAAAAAGGTCGGCTCATAATGCAGATCTGCATTATATTTGAAGTCTGTAAAATAAAATAGCTTCTTCAAGGCCGCCCTCTACACCGCAGGAAAATCCAAATCCAACAGAAGGCCAGTCTAACACCGGTAACATTCGATTCCTTCCGCTCCACTGGCGCCCAGAGGCGATAGACTTTCAGCGAGGCCGTCTAATTGACACAGCTTCTAAGGAGCTCGGTCGTGAATGTCGACGGAAGGTTGTAAATGCGGGCACTTTACAAAGTTCCTAGGCAGACTTTACGCTCAGGCGCTGAGAGAGAGCCAACTTGGAAATAACTTTGGTTTATTTAGGCTAAATAATTGTATCTAATAATAACTGAAGAACTTTGTATAAGTTATGTTTTAATATAAAATAGCCGCACCCGCATTTTTAATTGTATTTCAATTGAAATTAACAGAAGAGCTGATGAATATGAATGCACCTGTTCAGGCGAATTTAAACAACACACCGACAGCAGTGTTGGTAAATATTTTACCCCCGAGTAATTTTTCGAGCGGCAGGTAGCCGAGTGGTTTGGGCATCGGCTTCTCATGCGAGAGGTCCGAGGTTCGAATCCGGTCGACGGGTACCAATGAGTTTTTCTGACGAAAAAAATTACGTGCATACCTACCTACACCTGCTGCTTCACCGTTCGGAACCGGTGTAAAAGTGTAGGTCCCGTGCCTTGGCTCTTACTAGATGGCATGCTCAAATTGTAGCCAACTCGGTTGGTACCACCGTACTGGATGTAAGATGGCCGCATAGCAGCCTCGGTTGTGTTCTCCTCTAGTCCAGTATAGCCAGTAATCCAGGGTAGTCTCCGGTATGGCACCTAGCTTTTCGGAGGTGATATTGGTTGGTCGGAGCATATGCTTTGGCTCCTCCGACTCAGCCACTCATACCGAATTACATAAAAATATATTTTTTTCAAATTTGGAAAGAGAAAATAATCCGAGAAGGGCAAATCTGGCGAATACGGTGCGTTAGGAACCAATTCGAACTTTAAGTCATTGATTTTGGCCATCGCAATTACGGATGTGTGAACTGGTGCATTGTCTTGATGCCATGTGGGTGAGATGTACTTGTTACTATTATACTTGGTACACATTATATTGATCAACCACCTACAGTACAGCCATCAACGGCCAGTTTAGGTGGTAGTGATTATTATCTATCTGTCTGTCTAAAATATGTTATACATAACTGTGAAACAAAACTTTCTGTTTTGTCATATGCGGTCGCTTTTTGTTGATTTCATCACTGAAACGCTGCAATAAGTTCGCACAATACTCGCCGTTGATTTATTGTTTTTGTTTTTTTTTTAAGATAATCAATGAAAATTATCCCACGCACATCCCAAAAAACTGACGTCATAACCTTGCCAGCAGTTGGAACTGTCTTAGCCTTCTTTGCAGCCGGTTCTCCCCTTTAAGTCCATTGTTTTGACTGTTGTTTCGCTTCAGGTGTGAAATGTCCAATGTCTCGTTCATTGTTACGAATCGGCGCAAAAATTCGGCTTTATTATTTTGTAAAACATCGCCAAACACTCGACCGAAACATCCCCACGACGCTGTTTTTGTTCCATTGTGAGTAAACGCGGCACCCATCTCACGCACAGTTTTTTCACGCCCAAATTTTCAGTCAATATGTGACGTACCGCACTTTTTGAAATGCCTACCATATTTGCTAGCTCGCGCACTTTCAGCCGACGACGGTCATCCAGTGTTATCTATTTTATATGGATTTTCTTCACCATTTCTGGCGTGGTCACTTCATTTGGCCGACCACTACGATATTCGTTTAAGCCATAGAGAAATAATATACGATGGTTTAAGCCGTAAACGATGGAGCAGACTCCCCCCGAATTGATCCAGCTCAGCTTTATTATTCGTTGGAGTCAGACCGGAGACACCTAATGGAGAGCGTTCGCTATTGGTGGCTAACAAACAAAAACAAAAGACGTTCTTTTCGATCGCGTTGGTAGGGCACCCATTTCAAGGAAAAGTGCGACATCGCCCTGGTGTCGTGAACTTTACAGCTACATGGATGATTGGGGTGTCAAAAGATGCGTCTCGGCGAGGGCTACAATATGGCGTAATTTTTTTTGGAAAAGTCAACCACTTTTTAAAAAAAATAAAAAAATTTCGAAAAATGACGAGATTTTTTGGTGTCTTCTCTCATTGAATCGGCGATTTCTCGAAAACGAAAAACGATATCGAAAAAATAAAAAAAAAGCCCTCGGGGTATTGAGTTGGGCTACAATTTACAAAAAAAGGGACCTAACTATCTCTCACAGTCTAGGCTGTAGCTTATCCTTTATGTGGCGGAATTTTGAATACCGCGGGAGGTATATGCGGCGCGCGGACTAATCTGAGTAGTAGCATTAAAGTTTATGATTTTTACATATAAATATAATACAATTAATAAAATATAAAAATAAAATAATAATAATATAAAATATTATTTAGGTTAGGTTTCTTCTAACCTAACCTATATAATATTTTTATATTTGATATTTATTAATTTGTTACTTTAGTTAGACATAATGTCAAGCTTATCTCTTTTTCTGTCTAAATTTTAGTTTAAATTTTTTAAGCTGCCCGTGTTTTTGAAAAATAATAAAAAATATATAAATGTAATACTTTTTTTATTTTGTTGAGTTCATTTTCAATGTACCTCGAAGGTCGTGTAATGCACGAGATCTGTGAATTTTTTTCAAATTGAAATTTAATTTGAGTGGCACTTTCGAACGCAGTAAGTTTTTTCAAACAACATCCGGCATCTATACGTCAGGTCGGGTACTTCTGGGATCATTCTGGTAAATCCCCTTCACTGCTGTGGGCATTTTGTAAATAAATATTTAGGGAAGAGATAAGAATTTTTTTTTTAAGTGACGTTGACAATGCTTTTTCATATACCTAATAGGTACATACGCACAATATACCGTAGGCATCTATAGGCACTTTGTAAAGTGTCTAAATATACAACTAGACTGCTACATTGATCCTTCAACGAGTTTGCCGACAGATGAAAGAGAGTTATCAGTGTTATTAGTAAGTTGAGATACTGACTGCTGACCTCTCCCTAGGCGGAGTGTCCAATCCGAACAAGTCGAAAGTATAGAAGCAGAGGAAAAGTTATTATAAGTTCAACTACGTTTCTTGACGGTTCTTCCCTGTGCTTCGAACTGTGGCTGTAAGTAAAAATATATGACATTATTTCACGATGAGAAATGAATAGCATAAATTGCGTTATTTAGCAATAACTGCTTACCAACAATTCAAGCAGTGATTCTGTAGTTCAAATAAAGAACTTTTTCCTTTGTATTATTTTTTTTGAGACCTAAAAATATAATATGATATTAATGTTTAGAATTTACCACCACAAATATGCATTTATAAAGATCGTGAATTTTTTTTACATTTCGAAAAAATCTAAATTACTAAGTTGTTTGTTTTATTAGTTTGAAGTTAAAATGTTGGTAAAGTTACATATTGCTGTATTTGGCTTACAATTACTTCAACTTAGGGAACAGTGCAAGTTTCATCAAAATCGGTTCAGTAGTTTTCAAGATATGGACTGTTGTGTGTACCAATTACTGGAAAAAACTGTTTTAAAAAACATTACACCGACTTGAAAAAACAACTAGAACTGAAAAGTGTTAAATAATATTTTGATTCATATTCGGACCCTTGAGTTGAAGGCGGTACAAAAGCACACCTGAGAATTGATAGATGGACCCCTTTTGTGCTTTTGTACCGCCTTCAACTCAAGGGTACGAATATGAATCTAAATATTAACACTATTCAGTTCTAGTTGTTTTTATTCCTTACGTACCCATTTATTCCTTGGCGCCCCGACGACGGACGCAGCATGTTGCGGGGCGAGCAGGAGAGCGTCGCTGGGAGCGGGTGGCAGAACTATGAAAGGAAACATCAGTAGCTTATTATGTACCTATTTATTTTCCTATCTCTTTCCTTTCCAAGCTAGTTTCCAAGGCAGCGTCATACCTGTCTCGGAGCACCTGGACCTCCTGGGCACCACTATTTACAAAGACAGAAGAGGTTTCCGGCAACTAATCGTGTTTAAGGCCAAAACTGCATCCAGAAAATTGGGAATACTTTTCTGCAATCGGCGGTTCTTCTCACCGGCATAACAATTCATGTTGTACAAAACACAGATTAGGCCGGTGGTGATGGAGTAGGTACTGCAGTCACATCTGTGAGGGTTGTCCCCATTATCTGCTTACGTCCTGGGACTCGATACAGCGCCGAGCCGACTTGTTGGTGACCCGAAACTTACAGATGGTCTGGAGTCTGAGTCACAGACGCTGCTCTGTGAAACTAGCATCCCTTATTTCCTGCCACCCGTCCTATCTTCGCATGGCTCGTCGCAGAGAGACTCAGCACCCTTTTGTTGCTGACATTGGGCTTTTGAGAACCCACTGTCGTAATAAAGAAATCAATACATCTTGAAAGGAACAAGAATTTCAATAGAAATAAAACTAACTGCTTGGAAGTTGATAGGTACGCACAAGATTAGGGAAAAAGTATTAGAACATCACAGGAGCGGATTGGGTGAATGATGTGGCATTCCCGAGTCGGTATTGAGTCAAAGAATTCCAATAAAACGATATCACATTTATGAACTTTCGTCCCAAAACCAAACTAGTCGCGACAACGACGCGACGGTGTTGCTCGTAGCTATTGAGAAGGCATCAGAACTTCTCACACACACACACAGCCTAGACCGACATGATAAGAATTCAACATTTTGCAAATTCAACATTATGTTCCGGAAAAGTTCCTGCGACTACGAACATCACATCGAGCCACTGAAGGCCAAGGGAAACCACACAAAAAACTTTATGCGTAAACTGCCGGGCGACTTTACTACAAAGAGACATCGTGTAACGACGTAGTCCTCTCTCGCTCTCATACACCCACATGCACTATGATGTTTAGTTTGACACATTGTCCAATGAGCATGACGAGGTTTTGGTGTCTTCTCAACCGCCACGAGGAACACGAGATTATTTTTTTTCACTTCAGCGTTCGCAACATTACTTAAAGGGTTAAGACTTAATAGACAGACGCTGATAGATGGTGACATGAAAGCACGCGCGTGTTCGTCGTGCGGTTGCGGACACGCGTCTCGTGTTTGTGTGATTTTGGATTTGATTGTGCGTCGGGTATTAATAATTGTAGTTCAGAAGCATCGCCGCCGTTAGTCATCGTATTTTTGACAAATCTTCGCGACCCACGATGGCACTGTCGCTTATCATGTAATATCGCCCCTACCCTAGTGCGCATAAAGAAAAGGCGTGGAGTGGAACGCAGAATTCGTGTATATATATATATATATATAGGTACACTCAATCCTACGTCCGCATATTAACCCTATGGCTTTTTTCATTGTAATGCCCACACACATTCATGTAAGGTTTGAAGGCGCATTCACAGGGTAATGCTTAGTATCAGTAGCTTAAGTGGAAGTGATCGAAGTGTAGGTTGCCCAGTGATTTTAAGACATCGGAAGTGTGCACCAATGAATCTTTCTAGTTTTCTAAAATAGTCGGGTAAAAAATCGTTTATGATTTATTAGTCACACACAACACAACATTCGTCGCTCACTGACGTCTACATAATTGGTCACTCACTGACGTGCATTCGTCACTCACTGACGTGCACATCATTCGCCAATCACTGATGTCCACATCATTCGCCACTCACTGACTTGCACATTGTTCGCCACTCACTGACCAGCACATAATTACGCGCATTCGTGACTCACTGACGTGCACATCACTCGCCACTCACGTGCATTCGTCACTCACTGACGTGCACATCATTCGCCAATCACTGATGTCCACATCATTCGCCACTCACTGACTTGCACATTGTTCGCCACTCACTGACCAGCACATAATTACGCGCATTCGTGACTCACTGACGTGCACATCACTCGCCACTCACGTGCATTTGTCACTCAGTGACGTGCACATCATTCGCCACTCGAGGCAAGAACTTATATGGTGGTTTATCACCATATAAGCAGCGTTAATCAGCCTACATTGACAACCAAACACCACTCAATGTTATTTTCTTCAAAATCGGGATGAATAATCAATGTTATTTGATCTATCTTTATAAAATCTTGGACATATTTTACCTATTCAAAAAGGGACTTTTTCAATCATTTGATCCTATCATAAAGCGGAATAATAAAAATTTTAAATTTGTATTCCCGCTTCCTATAATTACGATGCCGGTTTCGCTATCCCTCCGGGACATATCATTGAAATAAATTGAAGCAATTCAATAAAGGAAGTGCTAATAATGTCACAGCGCGGAGTTCGCAAAGGAGTATTCGCAGAGAATAGAAAATAATAGAATAGTTATTATTTATTCTTTCTTCATCATCATCATCATCAATCAATCAATCAATACTAATAATAAATCTGTAAGGGATGGTCGTGGAGTAAGTTACTTTGTTTTATGAGATACCTACTGAGTTTGTAGACTCTATGTATGTAAACTAAATTGATGATTTTTAGAAATATTTTCTGTATGTATGTATGTTCCTCCATAACTCTTAAACCGATGATCCGAATTCGATTAAACTTAGAAGAAGCACATTTGATTATACGGGACACGGGATAGGCTAAAATAAAATTCAGTTCCGGTTACGCTAATATTTGGCTCTCATACAAACTGAATTGTTCCGCCCGCCGAAATAAAGGCACGGTAGCGAGCTTACTTACTTTCTTCTTTTTTAAATATGAATTTCACGCCGGCGGCGAAGCCGCGGGCAAAAGCTAGTCTATCTAAATCACGAGACTGACTCGTGATCTAAATGGTAGAGCACTACCACAGGCACTACACTACTACCTACACTACACTACTACAACCTGGTGGTACCACGGGCAATAAACGGAATCGTCCATTCAATATTTATTTGTCACTGTTCTTTACTAAAGAACTGAACATTTCGAGAATATTGTGTGCAATATCAAATTCTTATACCCTTCACACATCCCGTTACGTGATGCAATCAAAGATTTAAATAGTTAGATACAGCTTCGCCATACCCGGCACGCTATCAAACACGTTAGCATTAAATGTATGGCATGCAACTCATTAATATTAGACAGCAACATACGCAATCCATTAGTGCGACAGAGATAGTTATTCGTTCGAGCGCTTTTATTGTTCGCATTTTTGGTGACGAGTGCTAGCGTCCTATTAGGAATCTAAACTATTTAAATCTTTGAATACAATACACTTTTGGATTCTGAAATAATTTTCTCGTGTTCTTGCTCAACATCTATCTCTCATATTTTTTAGGAATCTGAATTGGTGTGAATAAGTAGTTTTTGAAGCGAAGCTTTTTAACGAAATGTTTGGGCCCCATCCCTAACCTAACCTAACCTAACCTAACCTAACCTAACACTAAAAAGTGAAACGTCACGAAAGTACGAACGGAAGTTGCAACGCTCCCCATTGGCTGGACGGCGCGCAGCGCTGCCTGATCGCCATCTATGAGTGTGTTTTGAAGTCGAACGATTTGTATTGGTTGTGACCTAGCTCGGTTGTATGTAAAAGAGTAAGTTGGAAGGAATATTGCACAGATGGCACTATCCCGATCGAAATTAAATTTCCAAAGATCCGGTTCTAGAGATACAGCAGTACGACAAACAGACAGACATACAGACGGCGTAGGCTTAGTAGTAGGCTTCCGTACGGGATACGGAAACCTAAAAATTACAGGAGATAAATCATACACCCAAACCAACACACAATCATGTACACAGATATAAATAAACACATACACAAATACTTATACATTTTATATTATACTAAATTTAAACGAGGTGAAAGACCCTGCTTCTAACAACACAGGATGCGTGCACAGGGTCCTTTCACCGAGGGTGTCTTTATGCCTTACTTGATGCTTGATAGTTATCTTGCCCGAATACTTTGCTAAACTTGGTGGTCGATGTTGTGTTGTAATTTACAAGAGTTCTTGCAGCACAACACCGATTACTCTGCTTACCCTGATTGTCGGGATACAGCGTGTGTGGTATGTATGTATGATTTGTATATTGTTTTCATAACAGATTCATGTATTTATTTCTCCATTTATGCCTTCCCCCGGCCTGCCGCGGCCGCGCCAAGCTTCGATGAAGAACTTAACTTGTCACCTGCTCTAAGAGTTTATGCCCGCTCTTTATTTTGGAAATCTTTGAGTACCTTTTCGCGATTTCCTGTCGCCTCTTCCTTCACATGTCTCCGTAACGAGCAGCATTTGTGTCGGGCATGAGAAATGATTCCCTTTATTTATAAAATTAGACGCAAGGAATGCGAAAAGGCGAGAAAATGCGACAGGGAAAAAGACTTGATCTGTGTAATGGCGATACGATGAAAGGCGATTTTTCGAGACAGTTTATGTAAAATTCTATTCTTTTCAACTTGGACTAAAATGTGTGAATAAGCCAGTATTTTTCCGCATCTCGGCTCGTTTCCGACGGGTGTAGGTGTAAGTTTATTTTTGAAGTGAAAACTTCTTTAGCGGCGCTTGGCACTTTTTTAGGTGGGTAAAAAATGTAACCTGTCATTAACTCGGGATCAATTCTGTTCGTCTCTCAGTGACAGTAAAGCCGAAAGCGAATCAAGGGAATCCGATATTCGTTTGGTCGTTTATGTGATTTCGTGGCTCAATGGTAAGAGTGTAGGATTTGTATTTTTTGACCATGGGTTCGAATCCCTCAAATTTTTTTTTGTTTTTTTTTCTTTTGTTTTCTTTTTTATTAAGCAATGTTACGGTGTTTAAATTTTTTTAGGATGTTTAGTTTTTTTTTATAACCACCTAAGAATTATTTTCGGAAATACAAAAAGTTTTCACTTCTGCCGGCACTCCCGGAGTGCAACTGGGGTTTTTTTTTATGGAATGGCTAATCAAATCACCTTGGTTGGCTATATCACCTACTACACCCGGCCCATAACACCTCGGTGAACTAGGTGCCATGTCAGTGCTTCCCTTTCTTGTCGGCTACAGTGAACTGTTCGAATATGTCTATGTCAGCCTCGGTACCTCAGTGGTGCCGTCGGTCGGCTGTCGGTCGGATGATAAGCGAACCTGGGCGCGGTCAGTGGATGGATGGGTGACCGCTCCACCGTAGGAGGCTGACCGTGGTTCGTATTCCACGTAAAACTGTACAAGGAACCCTTCTTACCTTATATATAAGAGGTGGTAGGGTTTCACCACCGAGCGCAGGGTTTGACCCCTCCCGGATTGGTACCACCGGACTAAATGAAAGGTCAGTTGAAACGGCTATTTAAATAGTTTGTATTTTCCGTCCAGTTCAGTGTAGCCAACACGACCGAAGGGAAGCACTGACACGGCACCTAGTTTACCAAGGTGTTATGGGCTGACATCACGGATGTAGTCAAACTCAAACTCAAACTCAAAACTCAAAATTTCATTTATTGTTTTTACAGACACTTTACACAAACAGAAGTTGTCCCTATTTCATAACAGACAAAATTATCAATGATTATTTTCTGTTGTGTGCAAACACCGTCTCCCAAACTGGCCTAACCGGCTGTATCATGAAAGACAGTGGGTGCATACAATACCCATAACACTTGACCAAGCTACTCAACATCACAGTCTAGGAATAAGTAAATAGTACCTACATAGGTATTACAGTGTTGTATATATATATACTATATCGCTTGTATAACACCTTAAAACACGAGAGAATTATTAATTAAACACGAGATTTATCATTGGAGAATTTAGCGTGTATCTCAAAAAATATAAAAGAGAAACAAAATAGTTTACCACCTAATAAGATGTGTAAGTGTGCTCGATTGCGTTCTGTGTGCGATTGTGTATCTGTGTGTGAGGGTGTGTTTGTGTGTGTGTGTGTGAAATGTAGTAAAAGTGACTGCAGTCAGAGAATGTAAGTACAACTCGCAGATAGGCAGGCACGACTCTCATACGTTTTATTGTTAAATTTTGTAATTTTGATTTGGGAAAAGTTTATTCGTCCTACCGCATTCCATCGCAAGTAGTAGTGACTTTATAACTTTCTTACATGCGGGTAAATTTAGTTTTCTTATATTTCTAATCCTATCTACTTTATTATAGAGGAACTAGTTAATAGAAGTACTAGTTAATGTAACCAACCGTGTCAGTTATCATAAAAAAAACCGGTCAAGCGAACATGTTCACGTGCCGAGGGTCCCGTGACCCGTCGCCGCTAATTAGATCTCATGTTATTACAATTTCTACGAGGGCGCGGTTATACTTAAGGGTTGGCCGTTCGACCAATGAAGTTGGCCGTGGTATGAACTCTAATTGAAAATGTAGGTCCCTCTCCTTACCTTACCTACTATGATATACATTATATAGGTGGTAGGGATTAAACCGTCCGGATTGGTACCACCGCACTGAAGGAAGGTCGGTCGAACGAAACGGCTATAAAAAATAGGACATTGTTTCCGTTTAGTTCAATGTAGCCGGCATGACTAAAGGTAAGCACTGGCATGTCGCATAGTTCATCAGGGTGTTCCAGGGCTGACATCACGGACGATGTAGCTGATGTAGTCGTGATTTCCATTATGATGATGGACATGTGATGGTATGGATATGACAATTCATATTTAGGATTTAAGTATGAAATAAAGAATTACGTGTTTCAGCGTTTTTGCCAAGTAAACCCTTAAAATAGGGTGATTAAAAAATTCGATTTTAGGATGAGGCTTTGAAGATGGGGGTTGAGTTGGGGGGGGGGGGGGGGGGGGGGGGTGGTGACCGCGGGGAGAGGGGAAGGGAGGATAATATAATTTGAATGATTTTAATTTAAAATAATTTGCCGCCCATCCGCGTTTCGGTGACAAGACAGCATTAAAAGCACAACAAAGATGAGGCCAACAACCAACTTTTCATAGTTTTTGATATACATACATAGTGTCTCGGTCAGTACCTGCACCTTTATGGCAACACGACTCTAATGTACATTCTGGGATCCTTGAAACATAATGTGAAGGTGCACTTAGCCGGCCGACATGGTATTCGCAGCCCCCGTAAATATCCGAATGTCCGTGGGCGCCGTCGGACTACACCTCTGCGTCAGTCTGGCGCGCGCCATATGTCGTGCGTCCCATAGAAAAAAAAAAGTGGCAGTGGTGATATTCAATAGAGTTTATGGAAGAAGGTGGTTGCGCTTGGATGACGTAAGCACTCGTAGTTAACGCAATCTTCGCCCTCATCTTGGGTATCGTCACTATCCGAGCTGTCATCACTAACGACAATAACAAAAAGTCGTATGTCGTAATGTCGACCACGTAGTCACTTTTATATATACGTGATAAAGACCTAACTTTATACGTATTATACGCATTTACGGCTAAATACGATACTTTTCAACTTCGAATACGATATTTTTTTGTGAGTTCAAATCCAACTCTACATGCGCGAACTAACCCCACCATTTTCGGCGAGCGCTATTAAACTGTGCCAGGACCTATGTGTGTACAATAAATATTATTTATTTTACTTGTGAACTCACGTAGATATTATCAATTGTCCGTCCGTCCGTCCGTCCGGTCTGTCTGTCTCTCTGCCTGTCTGCCTATCTATCTGTTTGTATGCATGTATATATTCTTTATTGAACGCCAATTAATAAAAATTAGGTGCAACAGGCGAGCTAAATGCCGCGAGGCGTTTGTCTGTCTGTATTTCTGTCACACTCGCTGTCCGAGGATATTACTCCGGAACGTAAAGTTCAATTTAGTTCTTACGGCATCAAAACTATTTTGAAGTATATACCTTTAACGGTTATAGAGAAAATATAATTATTGTTAGCTGTGGAGGCGGCACGGAGCGACTGCGCGAACACTGCACCCACTCGATAGGTATGCGTCGTAGAAAAGAATTGCTAGGAAACCCTTTGTGTGTGAGCGACCTAGTCCTAGGGTCAATAAACCTTTCGTATTTGGACTTTGTTTTCCCTCTCACTTCCACCCTAAGTGTCTGATAGCAAAGAAATAATACTACACTACACACATATAGGATATATACTAGTATATATAACAAATACTTTGGATATTATAATATAAACATTAATTTAGCATATAAAACATATATAATTATTCGTTAAATTTGTTTTGTGTTAATTTTTGTTAAAATTTGTATTTAGAATTATATTATGAGAGAAGAAAAGACAAGTTTTAACGTACCTACAATGGTGGCCCTACCCTTTTGTTTGAATTGATCGTATTACATTGATTTTGGCGCTGCTAACAGCCGGTGCTTCGTTATCTGTTCTGTTTGTTTTCGATAAGTCCCAGCTCGGATCGAAAGTGCCCAGTCGGTGGAGAGATTGGGAAGGACAATAGGGGCTCACTAACACACAGCACAACTCACAGGGACATCCTTACCCTATCGCTTTTATAAATCGTTCCTGTGTCGTACGACGGAAATATGCAATGACCTTCCGACTTCTTTATTAGTTAGTAGCGGTGCCGCGACTCCGCTGGCGGTAAGGTCGGTTTCATAGTAAATCAGATTTTAATAGATATTTATCGGAATGTGTTCGTTTATTATACAATACATTCAGGGTTCCGTAACTCAAAAGAGGAAAAAAACGGAACTCTTATAGGATCACTCTTGTGTCTGTCTGTCTGTCCGTCTGTCACAGCTTATTTTCTCCGAATCTACTGGACGAAAAAAGTTGAAATTTGGTATCACGGACGTATAGCGTAAATTACCGAATTTCGAATTTGGGGGTAATTATGGGCGACAAATTAGAAAGTAAAAAAAATAATTTTTCAATTGCATCATGTGACTTAACTATGAAAAGGGCTCGTTATAGGGAATACGAATACATATTTTTTTATAATTTCACAATGCATAATTTAAAATATAGTTTAAAATATATTAATTAAAAATACACAAAAATTGAGTATATCTCCGAAACTAATGATTAAAAAATTTTGAAAAAATAGGGTTTGAAATAAAAATAGTGTTTCTTTTGCCAAATTACAAAATACCAACTTCAACTGGAATAGGAGAGATCGTAGAGCAAATGTGATATAAAGTATACAATCGGATCATACATAACACATTGTAAGCCCCCCCGTGTAGGTAGGAATAATACACAGAGTAGAAAATTACCTTAATACAGAGCAGGTAAACTTAATTGTGATCATAGATAATATTACCAAAGCAACTGGAGCAATAATAATCCACTGTAGAAAATTATCGTAAAGTGGAGGCGTGTAATTTCACGAAATTTCACGTAATAATACATCCCCTGACGAGCTCAGCCCTCAGGAGACTCATCCCTCTGTAACGCTAGACTTAGAAGATCTCTAACCGCGTGGCCAAAAATAATTGGCCGCGCAAGTTGCTAAAGGAGGACGTAGCCGGGAAAGTTCGCTACAGTGCAGGACTGAAAAAAAAGCGGCCAAGTCGGACTCGCGTACCGAGGGTTCCGTACCACCACGTAATTGGCCAGTTTTTATTATTCGTTGTTATATGTTGTTAAGAGTTGTTATACTTTAGTGTTTTTTTTTATTGACAGCGCGACATATTATGGCGCCGAGTCACCCATAAGGTATCTAACGACGTCCATGGACATTCGGTCGTATGCGGGGGTTGCGAATGCCATGCCGGCCGGACAGGTGCCCATTCATGCTCCCTCTTGAAGGACCCGAGACTGTACTTGGGGGGAAATATATGGGCGAGTTTACCGGTTCTGTAGAGGAAAGATCTGCAGAATCGGTTGGTACGCATCCGCGGTAAGTCCAGTGTGTAGGGATGCAATCCCTGCCCAGTGCGCATGGTGCGAAGGTGGAAAGGGGACGGCGGGATCGCATTAAACAGCTCCTCCGAGCACTCCCCGTGGAATAAGCGATAGAACACACTTAGTGTTTGCACTATAATCACACCAAGTTTGACGCTTTGCATGTATTACTGTTTTCTACGATAGAGCTCTGTTTTCTCGAATAAGTTTGCCACTTGGGGTCCATCGGTTCTCTTAGCCTGTTTTATAGATACTACCATGGACGTTCGTATTATCATTCATATGTATATATCATAGCGTATTATCAACGCCCAGCTCATGACGTACCTGGAGACAAATAACCTCATCAGCGATCGGCAATATGGCTTTCGGCCAAACCGATCCGCTGGTGATCTCCTAGCGTACGTCACTCACCTTTGGGGGGAATCGCTTGAAGGACATGGTGAATCCTTGGCAATTGGCCTCGATATTGCCAAGGCATTCGATAGGGTTTGGCACAAATCGCTCCTGGGCAAGCTTCCGGCGTACGGACTTCCTTCTGGCCTCTGCGACTGGGTCGCCGACTTCCTACATGGGCGTAGCATTCAGGTCCTAGTGGACGGTTGCTCGTCGGACGCCATGTCAGTGAATGCCGGCGTACCGCAGGGATCTGTGCTGTCACCCACACTGTTTCTTCTGCATATCAATGACATGCTGCCACTCGGCAACATACATTGTTATGCGGATGACAGTACAGCACACGGATCCTATACCAGTCACCCTTCAGCCAGACGAGAAGTTGTGGATGAAAAGAGGCGAAGACTTGTGTCTGAACTCGAACAAACGCTTCGGTCTATTTCCGAATGGGGCCGTAGCAATTTGGTCGAGTTCAACGCTTCAAAAACACAAGTTTGCGCGTTCAGTGCGAAGAGAGCGGCGTTCACACCAGCTCCTTCCTTCCAAGGCACGTCGCTTAAATTAAGCGACCACCTCGGGGTCCTCGGAGTCGAACTGTCGCACGACCTAAATTACCGGCGCCATATCGAGGGCAAGGCTAAGCTGGCCTCAAAAAAGCTAGGCGTACTCAATAAGGTTCGACGGTACTTCACGCCGGGCCAAAGGCTGCTTCTGTATAAATCGCAGATTAGGTCCTGCTTGGAGTACTGCTCGCACCTGTGGGATGGCTCAGCCAAATACCAGCTTGCGCCTTTGGACTCGATCCAGCGTCGAGCCGTGCGACTAGTGGATGACCCCGACGTGTCCCGCGATCTAGAACCGCTGCAACTTCGTAGGGATGTCGGCGCCCTAAGCGTGTTCTATCGCTTATTCCACGGGGAGTGCTCGGAGGAGCTGTTTAACGCGATTCCGGCGTCCCCTTTCCACCTCCGTACAACGCGCACTGGGCAGGGATTGCATCCCTATACGCTGGACTTACCGCGGATGCGTACAAATCGGTTCTGCAGATCCTTTCTCCACAGAACCGGCAAACTCTGGAACGCTCTACCTGCCCACATATTTCCCCCCAAGTATAGTCTCGGGTCCTTCAAGAGAGGCGTGAATGGGCACCTGTCAGGCCGGCATGGCATTCGCAGCCCCCGCCTGCGTCCGAATGTCCATGGGCGTCGCTAGACACCTTATGGGTGACTCGGCGCCACATGTCGCGCTTAGAATAAAAAAAAAAAAAAAAAAAACGTTGCTCTGATGAATTGGCTTCCCTCATCCCTCCTGCCCCCATCCGTCTCCGCCGCACCCGCCCGACTCGCTCGGAACATTCGTATGTTGTTGACACCCAACTTCTAAGAACACATCGTTTTTCGAAATCTTTCCTGTGTCGAACGGCGAAAATATGGAACGGTCTTCCGGTGAGTATGTTCCCCACCACCTATAACCTGGGAATCTTCAAAAGGCGTGCCAATAAATTAGACGACAACCTTTTTGTCCGCCTCATAGCCGGCATGGTGCCTCTCTGAGCGTGGTTTCGCGAGGAATGGTGTTATTGGCTGTGTCTGATCTTCCGTTGAAGTATTGGGCACATAAACCCGCGCCGGCTGTCTATAAAAAAACGCATCTTCTAACCTAACCTATATTCCTATGGCTTCCTTCCGGCTCTATCATCAGGACCCTGGAAGTCATATATGACTAGAGTACTTGCGAAAACAAATCCAACGAGCCCAAACATGGTGGATTTATCATGTGTGGTTAAGAAGTTCCTATTGCTTCATTCCGGCTCCATCATCAGGACCGTAGACATCATATATGACAAGAGTACTTGCGAAGACAAATCCAACGAGCCCAAACACGATGGGCTTATCATGTGTAGTTTAGGGGTTCCTATGGCTTTCTTCCGGCTCCATCATCAGAACCCAACTAACAAACTAACAAAGTCACCCGAGGATCTGCAGAGCCGTGATTTGATTTTGCACAATTTATTTCATACATTCGGATAATTCTCCTCGCCCTCTACACTGTTGCATTTCCAAAAGTCGATTTCACACTCTCAGCAAAAATGGGAAAAATTTGAGGGACCACCTTACAGCACGAACCATCATCGATAGACGAATGATTTTTTTTTATTTAGCCCAAAGTCCAAATCTAAACAGGTTTTTTTTTCTTTTTCGATATGACATTTAGTTTTTGAGATATAAGAGATTTATTTCGAAAAAAAAATTTTTTTTTCACATTTTTGCATTAAAAAAAATTTGTTTTTACTTTTTCGACCACCGTCTTTTGAGTCTTTTGGAGCCCTCAACCACTCGCGTAGCCCGAAAACTCACGACACCAGGACGATTTCACACTCTCAGCGAAAATGGGGGGTTATACTGAAGCGATCGAAAAAACATTTTCAATGTTAAAAAAAAAGGAGAACCTGCTTGTCTTTAACGTTCGCAAGACGGGTCCAAGGTGCCGTCACGAGTTATAGCGCTCGGCGAAAATGTTGGGGGAATCCGCTGAACTCACTTTTAGGGTCTGTTTGGCGGAGTGAGGGAGGCGCGGGGGGAGAGGCGGCCGGCGCCGACCGTCATTGGCTATCAAAGTCTCCGCCCACACCCCGCGCACCGCTCACGTGACACGTCCCGCCCGACACGTGCGCAGGTATAGATTTCGTACGATAATTATCGTATTTGTACTATAATTACAACGGTCGTACATTGGAAACTTGTTTTTTAATAATCGGCATAATAATATTTTATAGAAAAATGAAGAACACTAGTTAATAATTTATTAATAATATGAATTATTTAATACGAAGATGGTTGCGCGGTTGGATGACGGAGGCACTCGTAGAAGGCACTTCATCGTTGTCAGAGACTTCGCAATCTTCGCCCTAACCTTGACTATCGTTACTATCCGAGCTGTCATCTCATCACTAACACGAACAACAATTCTGTTGTCAAGTCGACCACGTAGTTACTTTTATATGTGTATGGAATGATAAAGACTAACTTTATACGTATTTATATAAATAAAAATACGATCCTTTCCAAGTTCGAGTATGATAATTTTAGTTAGCTGAAATCCAATCCTACATATGCGCAAACTAACCTCACCGTTTTCGCCGAGCGCAGTAGTGCTGGGACCTATAAAACCGCATCAAAAAACTATGTTATACTCGTATAAATCGCAGATTAGGCCGGTGATGGAATACTGTAGCCAAATTAGTGAAGGAAGTCCCCAGTCCCCAGTCAACCTGGGGTCGGGACCGCTCGACCGTTGGAGGCTGACCGTGGTTCGGATTCCACGTTAAGCTGTAGGTCCGTTCCCTTCTTACCTTACTAGGTGGTAGGGTTTATCCTGCCCGGGTTGGTACCACTGCACTCAGCGAAACGTCTGTCGAAACGGCTATGTAAATAGTTCGTGTTTTCCGTCGAGTTCAGTCGGTGTAGCCGACATGAAATGAAGGTAAGCACTGACATGACACTTAGTTCACCCGGTGTTATGGGCTGACATCACGGATGTTGTAGGTGATGTAGCCAACCGTGTCAGTTTTCTTATAAAAAAAGTATCTGTTGGCGTCCTAGAACTCAATACAGCGCCGAGCTGTCAGTCTGGTAGGAGACTCGAAACTCACTGATGATTTGAAGTCTCTGAAACATGGACGATTTGTAATATCACTCAGTCCGTTCTTCAAGTACTATCATGGACGCTGCTCGAAAATGCATCCATTATTCCTTGCCATACATACAACTATCTCCGCAGCAGAGAAACTGAGCATCCTTTTGCCGTTGACGTTGGACTTTTGAGAACACATCGGTTCTCTAAACCGTTTCTTTGTCTCAACGCTAGGGTGTGGAACTGACTGTCTTCCGAGGAGAGGTATTTTTGGCGCTTTCGACTGCGCCATTGGTCCCTTGGGACATTCACCCATGTCGATTTTCAAGAGCAAAAACAAGAAAACGTTGAAACGACGCCTTATTTTTTTTTTCCTAGTATATCCCTCATATTATCACCATATTCTGTAAAAATGTATTTTTATTAAAACTACCGGCTACGTATTGCGGTTCAAACGAGGACGTAGTCTTTAAAGGTAGGACAGACAGACAGACAGACAGACGGCATATGCTTAGTAATAGGTTTCCTTTAAGGATACGGACCCCTAAAAAGTGCTTTTACGACAAAACCGTAGGGCCGGAAGCGAGAAGTGTTCCCTTTTATGTGCATGGAAAATGTTGTTATTTTGATGTCCTTACAGTGGGGATGCCATTCCATCTCATACTCATAAGTCATAATCAAGCGGTGAGCCACCTGAAAGACCTGCTCGATCCTGCAACTAGCAGAAATAGCAGAGTTATTTAGGCTACCAATAAAATTTGTTTAACAATTATATTTGCAAATTTGTAGTCGTAGTACCTAAAAATGTCAATTTTCAACGTTTCTCAAAAAATGCTCATATCGTAAAAAACAAATGACTCAAACTTTTTTTCTTATTTTTCCCTGGGTTCTCATAAACTGGCCTACTCCCTGTTTCCCGCTTGACGTTGAGTTTTGGGACATCCTAGTAGTCGAACGACGCGTGTGAGCCCAATAGGCGACGAGCGTCGACTGACGCTGACTGACGAACCAATCGCGTGAAGCGTCGGCGCCGTCGACGTCACATCCCGTCAAACCGACCAATGAAAAGTGTGCTCATGACTCGTGAAAGCGACTTTAACCGGTTAATAAAGTGAAATTGTTTTCCTTCAGACGGTGTAAAATATTTCAGCATTTTTAACTACATTTTAAAAGGAGTGAGTTTTTGAGTGTTCGCTTCTACACTAACCGAGTAGTGTCGGACACACTGCACGTGCGCTGAACCAACACTCTTGTGAGATTCCTGACAAATAATTTACTACGCACAATAGTGATCCAACATCGTTTTCCCCTGAAGCTATACCGTCTAGGGCCGGTACTTTAAAAGAATAGCCCCACTGCATCTCTCCCCCTGTATGCCGTAAAAGGCGACTAAGGGACTATGACTATGACTCCCTTCTAATATTTCTAGGTGGTAGCGTTTAACCCGCCCGGGTTGGTACCACCACACTGAATGAAAGGTCGGTCGAAACGGCTATGTAAATAGTTTGTGTTTTCCGTTCCAGTTCAGTGTAGCCGGCACGACCGAAGGGAAGCACTGACGTTCACCCGCTGTTATGGGCTGATATCACGGATGTTGTAGGTGATGTAGCCAAACGTGTCAGTTTCCATAAAAAAAAAAAGCTCAAAAACCCACTCTCGGGATTGTCGATTTTATCTTTTCAGGAATGTTCAAAACCCTATGGGCCACGGACGATCTTATTTCGCGTTTGACACCTGAAAGATTTCCTGGCTCCTTCCTGGCTCCTTTGGCTCCTTTCGTGAACACTCGGCTCGAAACGAAACGTAACAAAAACGATATGCACCGCCTCAACATTAGGTTAGGGTTAATATAGAGAAGACGCATCTTCTTTATATTAACCCTGGTTATTTTTTTTTTAAACCACCAAAACATCACTTTCCTTCGAGCCGAAGTCTGCCGAAAGGAGCTAAAGGAGCCAGTAAGGAGCCAGGAAGTCTTTCAGGTGGCGCACCGATCTCATCTCGGCCGCGTGTCGCCAACACGCGCGCTGGCCTCACTTTATAGCTCCTTAAACTCGACAGCCTCCGGGGCTACTTAAATGTCGGCGTTACAGCTTGATGGGCGCTTCCTCCCGCGAAGGTCGCTCCTGAAACTGTCCACTTTTCACCCAGTGGTTATATCCTCATCTGTTATTAGGATAAGACATAGTTTATCGAAAACATTATGTGTAGGCTAATAGATGGCGACTAGGTTGCCTAGCTTTTTTTTCAGATTTTTCACTTAATCACAAAAATATATAAAAATCTGACTTTCTCTCTAATCATTCATCAGTGATCTATATTTATGTTGTATTCATAAGTTTTTTTTTCAGAATACCTATTATGCCTAAATTGTTTTAAAAGATAACAGCTTATCCAGGGGTCAAGGTCATTGGGGTCAAATATAGCTAAGCAACGTACCTAGTCGCGATTTTTTAGCCTGCAGTTATTTTTCTATAAACTATCCGAATAACAGATTTGACCTGGTCTGAATAACAAGAGGATTTAACATCGGCTCGTCGCTCTTCGATAGAAAGGTCTATGTGACTAACTAATTGATTCGTGTTTTTCCGATCAGTTTCGTTTTAGCTCGACAACACTGGGGGGATATATTTATTTATTCCGCAAAAAAGACTGGGTGGCACACTCCGACAGGAAAATGGTGCACCTAACGGGCTGACGTTATAAATCTTGAGGGTGATGCATACATACATATATACATATCACACACTCTGAATCCCGACAATCGGGGTAAGCACAGTAATCGGCGTTGTGCTGCAAGAACTCTGGTAAATTACAGGACAACACCGACCACCACATTTCGCAAAGTATTCGAACAAGATTCAATCGATCAAGCAGCGAGTAAGGCACGAAGCGAGTAAAGCACCTACTGCATGACTCGGTGGAAGTACCGTGCCAAGGTGGGAGGTGGCGATCCTAATCGCCCTTTAGCACGGCATCTTGTCCTTATCCCTTAGTCGCCTTTAACGACATGCATGGGGGGGGAGATGCAGTCTTCAGGGTGATCTAAAGTGAAATACAACAAACAATTTTGGTTTATTCGACCAACGTGTACGGGCTTAAAAGATAATTCTTTAGAATTACTTAATTAATTTCACATCCATGCGTAGTTTCCACGGTCTCCTTTACTGCTGCGGCAATTAGCCTTCATCGCTGTTGTGTATTCGCTCAATAGGTGAAGTCTAGCGACACGCCCCTGTAAATTCGATGTGCCTCCTTTCAATTTTTAGTTTGTTTTTTGTTTTATGGAAACTGACACGGTTGGCTACATCACCTACAACATCCGTGTGTACATCACCTACAACATAACACCGGGTGAACTAGGTGCCATGTCAGTGCTTCCCTTCATTTCATGTCGGCTACACTGAACTGGACGGAAAACACGAACTATTTACATAGTCGTTTCGACCGACGTTTCGCTCAGTGCGGTGGTACCAACCCGGCCGGTATAAACCCTACCACCTAGTAAGGTTAAGAAGGGAAGGGACCTACAGTCTAACGTGGAATCCGAACCACGGTCAACCTCCAACTGTCGAGCGGTCACCCATCCAAGTACTGACCGCGCTCAGGGTTGCTTAACAACAGTCTACCGACCGCACCACTGAGCTACCGAGGCTGACAATAAAAAAACAATCAGCGAAATCGGTTTGCGTGGTAAGTATATAATTATTCGCCAATTTGTCTTGCATATGCTTATGCAAATTTAAGAGTTTGATGATTTTCTTATAGATCCTATCATCAGAACTTGCCCAAATTTATATAGGACCACCCCTAAGGTACCCCTTCAGAATCATCGAAATAGGTCGACGTTGTAAGGAATTATCGCTGAACATAAATAAATAATAAAATTCGACGAATTGAGACCCTCCTCATTTTCCGACGAATTGATGACATCTTCCTTTTTTTTTTAAGTCGGTTAAAAAGAATTAAATAAAGTTTCAGATTCTGCAGTGGTTCTATAATATGTTCCTGCTCTAATAGAGTGTCAGCTCTGAAGAGTTACATGTCATCAATGTTGACCGCATTCCCCTCTTTACGTCGCATTTCACGACTCAGTAAAAACGGATTACACTCGTTAAACCTCCCTCGGCCGCCATCTTATATCCGCCATGTTGGATCCAAAATGTCATTTTATTGCGCGTCTGGCTTTTAGCGCGATCGCTCACAACCTAAGCTCTCAACGGAGGTGATTTTAAATTTGTTTTTTAACGGCGCTGGCAGCTCTCGCTGCGTCGGATTCCAATTTCGAACGCAACCGTCTCATCATGAATATTGAATGAGCGTCATAACTTTTATACAGCTTAATTTGAAGCATTCGCACTTAACACCTTTTAACCAAAGAGGTATTATGTACTAGCGTACTAGAGAACTCACTCGGCCAACTAGCATGTTCCAACGAGTTGCGGTTCACGGTCCTCAAGTCTCTTAGTCGAGCGCGAGAGGCCGCAGCGCGCAGTCGTCGCCTGTCTGCTGCGATCGCGCCTCGCTCCGCGCGCATCTGGCTTACTTCGTACCCCTTGCCTCTCTCCCGCACGCTTCCCGCCCCGCGCGAGCCCCCCTAACCGGCCGCCAGCCCGTCTTCCACACGTTTCCCGCCCCGCGCGCGCTCCCCTCTTCCGCTCGGCTCTGCGCTCCGCCTCCCCGCTACCTTACCCCATACCTCAGCCCTAGCCTCAGCCGCTGGGACACCGCTTCTCTGTATTTCTTCGGAGCGATAACTCCATATAATATTTCCTCAAAGATTGTTACACGTCGACCGGATTCGAGCCTCGGACCTCTCGCATGAGAAGCCGATTCCTAAACCACACGGTCACCCGCCGCTTAACATTTAACCGCGTCTCGTCCGTCTTATCATGTGTTGATAATATATACCCAATCGGCATATTTTATTTATCTTTCCCCGTTGCATAGGCACATACAACGACGTATGGCACATACGAGTATTTCACGAATTTACCTTCACTTCAAATTTAAAAAAATTACACATTGGTCTAATCGGTTTCCTGCCAAGTCATGTTGCTCCCTTTTGCTCGCATTTATATTTCTGGCTACATACATACATATCACACACGCTGAATCCTGACAATCGGGGTGAGCAGAGTAATCGGTGTTGTGCTGCAAGAACACTGGTAAATTACAGCACAACACCGACCGCCACGATTCGCAAAGTATTCGAACAAGATCCAATCGATCAAGCAGCAAGTAAGGCACTACATCCACCTGCTGCATGACTCGGTGGACGTATCGTGCCAAGGTGAGAGGTGGCGAACCTGTCGCCCTTTAGCACGGCATCTTGTCCTTATCCCTTAGTCGCCTTTTACGACATGCACGGGGAGAGATGCAGTGGGGTTGTTCTTTTTAAGTACCGGCCCCACACATTTTTTAGTGGCTCTTAGGTATAATGCATATTCGTATTCACATTAATAAACAAATTACAAGAACTATTTACTTCAAAATTAGGCCGGGAGACTATATCGTGCATGGCTGCCACACATTTTAGCCTACCTAACATTTCCTGTACGAAACAGGAGTAAGGGCAGATTTCGCCAATACGAACTTAACAATTAAGTCCACTTATGTTCACCTTAAATATACTTACGATAAAAGTCAATAGACCTAACGGTGAACTGCTCTCATTAAAAAGACTAACTTAAAGTTAAGTCTTGGGCCTTGAAATTTAGTTTCACAACAGGCACTAAGCGCGTCTTGCACCAACACGAGTTTAAAGTTAAGTAGCGAGTTATGGATTTAAACGCGGTTCACACATACAACGGGTGCTAGTTTAACGAGTTGAACTGGTTTATATATTGAACTTGTGTTGGTGCAAGTGGGCCTAAGAAAAGTCAAATTGACATTCTGTCACGCAGAGCGAAGACTATCGTCAGCTATCTGGCAAACATTTTGTTTTAGGGGGAATTATTACACAAAACGTAGTACCATCTTTTTTTTATGGAAACTGACACGGTTGGCTACATCACCTACAACATCCGTAATGTCAGCCTACAACACATGGTGAACTTGGTGCCACGTCAGCTTGCTTCCCTTCGGTTGTGCCGGCTACACTGAACGGGACGGAAAACACAAACTATTTACAGAGTCGTTTCGACCGACCTTTCATTCAGTGCGGTGGTACCAACCCGGGCGGGTTAAACCCTACCACCAAGTAAGATTAGGAGGGAAGGGACCTTCAGTTTTACGAGGAATCCGAACCTCGGTCAGCCTCCAACGGTCAGCGGTCACCCATCCAAGTACTGACCGCACCCAGCGTTGCTTAACATTCAAGAGCGACAGTTGACTGTCTGCCTGCACCACTGCTGCCTGAGCTATCGAGGCTGACGATTGGGCTAATAAGCTCAGCGGTTTTAGGTTAGTCATATGCCTTAGTAGCCTTTTACGACATACACGGGGAGAAATGCAGTGGGGCTATTATTTTAAAGTACCGGCCCCACACGGTACACTTCTTAACGTTGAAAGATAAAGGTGACACAAAATAAGGGCTCATTGCTTGTTATAAAAATGCTGCGAGAGAGTACAAATTTCAATTTGATGAAAACAAACCCACTCTCAGAGATAATGACCATTTAGCTAAATACCAATCGAGCGACGGTTTTAAGCTGTCGTTAGATAACGGGTCTTTATCTCATTCCCTTGGTGAATTCGTAAATTAAACTAGCCCTACCTTAGAACCCCGCAAGCGGTTACCGCACCTAACCGTAGATTAAGGTAATATAATGCTAACAAGGATAATTTACGAATGTGTGTACATATGCATGTGCGCGTGGTATTGGGTCGTAAAGGAAAGCCATGAACCTTGCTAATACGTACTAGATTTAGAACCCTACCACCTAGTAAGGTAAGAAGAGAAGAGACCTACATGTTAACGTGGAATCCGAACCACGGTTAGCCTCCAACGGTCGAGCGGTCACCCATCCAAATACTGACCGCGCTCAGCGTTGCTTAACAACAGTCGACCGACCGTACCACTGAGCTACCGTGGCTGACAATCTCTTACTTAATCTCTCACTCATTCACTCACTAATTACTCACTCACTGGCTTTCTACTCTATCTATTTACTTTTGAAGCGAACGTATACTTGTACTATCTATTCATATTCACTCGCTCACTCTCTCAATCATGGTCATTCACTCAATCTTTTACTCATTCACTCATTCGCTCACTCACTCACTGGCTTTCTACTCTGTCTATTTACTTATAAAGCGTACGTGTACTTGTAGTATCTATTCATATTCACTCACTCGTTCACTATCTCAATCATGTTCACTCTTTCAATCTCTCACTCATTCACTGGCTTTCTCATCTATCTACTCACTGAAAATTATATAAGGTGTTTCGTTAGTCTTAACTAACTTCGGGAGGGTTACATACACACTCAAATAAACACGTTACGCAAAAAAAAATTATATGTTTATAGTATTAATTTTCGAGAAATTTAACAGAACATGTTTCCTACCTAAACATTAACCTGTGTGTAACAGTAGGTAACTTGCATTGTACGAGGTCAATGACCGTACTATGTTCAAACGCAGAACAGCGGTTTGTTGTAAGTAAGTCACAAGGTCACTATGATTGGTTTTTACAGCTACTTATTTGATTTTATTTTTTTGTTAGAAGAAAAAATGCTCTTATAAACATATATTTTTTTTCTTACGTAAAGTGTTTATTTGAGTGTGTGTGTAACCCTCCCGAAGTTAATGACATGACTAACGAAACACCTTAATACTCGTATGAACACTATACGCAGCGAGTGACGAAGCTTCTACATTCGACCAAGCGCTTAGGGTCGCTGGAACCCCGCGGGTTTCCCCAGGGTAATTTTAACAGGAAGATATCACTAACAGAGTCCTAATGGGGTGGTGCGTCCTTGGGTCGGTCGTTCGGGCCGCTCCTAACGTTGACTTTTAAGTCTAACCCTTTCGGTTTCTGGGGAAAACTGTTGATATAATTTGTTGTTTGTCTTGTCTTTATGAATGTTTGTTGAACACTATGAAACTGTTAAATTATATACATACATACTACACGCTGTATCCTGACAATCGGGGTAAGCAGAATAATAGGCGTTGTGCTGCAAGAAGGACCTTATTCACGCCCCTTTTAAAAAACCCCAGGCTGTACTTGGAAAGAAATAGATGGGCAGGGAGTGCGTTCCACATTTTCCCGGATCTGTGAATAAAAGACCTACAGAATCGGTTGGTTCGGTTAGGTTAAGTTAGGTTAGTTAGGTTAGGTTAATCCGTGGTAGGTCGACTGAATAGGGGTGCATCCCCTGCCCAGTACGCGTAGTGCGGAAGTGGAATGGGGAAGGAGTAATATTTGTGCCTCACTTTACTGGCAGCATCATCAATCATCAATATCAATCAATCAATCAATACTAATAATAAATCTGTAAGGGATAGTCATGGAGTAAGTTACTCTGTTTTATGAGATACTGAGTTTGTAGACTTTACGTATGATACTAAAACTAAATTGACGATTTTAGAAATCTTTTCTGTATGTATGTATGTATGTTCCTCCATAACTCTTAAACCGATCATCCGAATTCGATGAAACTTAGTATAAGCACATTTTACTATACAGGACACAGGATAGGCTAAATACATTTCAGTTCCGGTTACGGTAAGACGTGGCTCTCATCATCGATGTCCATACAAACCAATTTGTTCCGCACGCCGCCGAAATAAAGGTACGGGTAGCGAGCTTACTTACCTTCTTCTTTTTAAATACGACTTTTACGCGAGCAAAGCTGCAGGCAAAAGCTGGTTTACTAATAAATGTTTATGCTCAAAAAGGATCAAGTGAGCGAGCAGTGCCCCTTACCGACAATAACGAGCATTATACAAAATAGTTTCCTGCCGTGCGCACCGAGCATGAGCAACATACAGTAGTCATTCATTAGCCGCGTACTGACTGAGCGAGGCTGCCGCAAGCCTCGGTCAGTCAGGGCACGCCTCGCCCGAGGCAAGCGCACGCGCGGCCTCGGGCGAGCGTTGTATTGGCTCGGCCGATTTGCCCGCTGTCGGTTTTTTGTCGCGCTCAAAGAAGCCTCCGTCTATTTGCACGTGCACTCAAGACGGACGTTGTGTGCCTCGCTCGCCTCGCTTGTTCGCGACATGGATAAGGCGCTGTCTCATCTTTACAACTCGCTTTAAACTAACAATGTTCGGACGGAATATGGCTCGGCTTTTCCTCGCGAGGCAGCCTCGCGACAATTGGTTTTGTAGCGAGGCAGCCTCGCCGTATGCCGCGCTCAGTCAGTACGCGCCTATTGAAGCACGGTGCGACCACATGAACGCTGTGCGTGCAAAAGGGAAATACCTGAGGAACCCTCTGTGTGTGAACTTGATTCGCGCTTAACAGGCTTTTTGTCTCTTTCTTCATTTATTCTGTCTTTAAATTGAATGGTGCGGCATATTTTTTATCTAATCTGGTATGGGTGGCAGAGTCGGAGGGGCCTAAGCGCATGCTCCGACCAGCCAATATCGCCTCCGAGAAGGTAGGTGCCATATCGGAGACTTCCCTGGATTGCTGGCTATACTGGACTAGAGGAGAACACCGCCGAGGCTGCTATGCGGCCATCTTACATCCAGTACGGCGCGGCGGTATCAACCCAGTCGGCTACAATTTGAGCCTACCACCTAATAAGGGGCAAGGGATACATAATATTATGTATTTATAGGAGAAAATAAAATGTATTCTTCTTCTTCTACCAGGGTCATTGTTTTTAACACGCGTCTATCAGTCATCTGATGCAAATTGTGTGCATTTGTAGATTAGATATGTTTGAGAGAACGAATATTTTATAATGCGTGACTATCCTATCCTTTTTCATTCTAGCCTCAGCACCGACAGGCCAACAATTTCCAACGTCCATATTGGTTAATGAATTGAAAACAGACCGTTGAAGCGAGACTGGGCTTACGGCGCTGGAAAACAGGCACCCGGGGGCTCGCACACCAAACAACCCCAGGTGGCAACTTACCAGGGCGGCATGAACGAGTGAAAGTTTCCAAATTGGAGAGAGAGAGAGAGAGAGAGAGAGAGAGAGAGAGAGAGAGAGAGAGAGAGAGAGAGAGAGAGAGAGAGAGAGTGTGTGTGAGAGGGGGGGGGGTCGACGATTACCTTTCAAAAATCAAATATCATAGAGTCTATGATAAAAGTATATCTATAAATCTTGCAATGGTCAACTACCAGTGCAATACTTACGTAGTCACGAAAAAGTACAGTTTCCGGCGGAAGCTTTACAAAGAGACAATCTGGTTATAGAGCGTCGTCCCTGTCGCACAGACAGGTGCGAGTTCGTGCAACAGGGACGACGCTCTACAACCGGACGATCTCTTTCTAAAGCTTGACACGCATTATTTGCTGCCTGGCACTGTAGACGAAGGAAACGTACAAACTTGTTCGGTCTAACCACATAATTGGCTTTAGATCTTCCACTCCGGTGACCACAGCTGCTCCCTCTCGCCCATAAGAGGTTATGCTCGCCATAGGCGCCGACTACGTGGGTGCTCGGGGGCTCGAGCACCCACGAGGCGTGAGTAGTGGGTGCGGAGCACCCACGACGATAGATATAAAAACTGATCAGCAGCGGGAGCACAAATGCGTCGATAAGCCTATATCGATCGATAAACATCTATTTGTTTCGTTCAACGAAGTAGAATAGAAGAAGACGAATAGATGTTTATCGATCGATATAGGCTTATCGACGCATTTGTGCTCCCGCTGCAGTAATAGGATTTGAGCTACGATAAAAGTGCCTTATTTACTTACAAGCCTTTGAGCGGCCACATTTACACATAGCGAACGTTATAGTACTCCTATATTATTCTATACCATGCAGTAGAATATAGGAGCACTAAAATGCGTAGGTACATCGTGCGAATGTGTAAATGCGGCAAATGCAAACATTGTGCGAATGTTTTGCGAATCCATGCTGCCGGGAGAATTAGTGAAAAATTTGATGTCCAGCAGTGGACGGCAACTTGTTGATGATGATTATGACTGTTCAATAAAAAAATATTGCATGAGCACCCACGAGGATTTCTAAAAGTCGGCGCCCCTGATGCTCGCCTCATACGCAAAACTTTACCAAATTATGGGTAAGCAGCAAGTCTCGTTGAAATATGATCGGCATGAAGGAGCTTTAAGTCTACTAATTTGTGCTGCGATTTCGGTTCAATTCAAGAAAATAAACCAACGACAAAGTGTGGGTCGTCGTGTATTCTTTTATTTCATACTAGCGTTTGCCCACGGCTTCGCTCGCGATAGACTCGGTTTATGATAATAAATTATCGAGATAGTTCTTAGCTATGTGATAAAGTGATAAAGGTTTTTGTTAAAAGCTTGAATTAAAAAAGTTTACATTTAAAAAATGCCCGACCCTTAAAAATAAAAAATAATTTCCGTTAAGGAGTCGGGGACTACTAAATAAATAAAATATAAAAACTCAGAGCTTCGCAGGTATTTACTTAAAGGTAAATTATTTTTGACTTTTTACTGGTCGGGCGTTTTTTAATGTTTTTAATTTAGCTTTTCAAAATGTAATAAAACGCATTTTATGGATAACAAGCTGTGCCCGCGGCTCCGCCCGCTCTCATATTTCACTTCACTGCTAACCTCATAAGCCATTTAGCGTGATAGTAAGTAGCCTATAGTTGATGGGAAGAATCAAGCTATCCGTAGACTTTTGTTTTATTAAAATCGGTTCAGTGGTTCTCGAGTTATAAGCGGACAGACAGACAGACACTCAGACAGAAAGCAGACGTTGGATTTTATTATAGGTAAGGATAAGGATAAGGATATATGTTTTTATTTTGATTTTTTAATCATGTAGGTAGACATATAAAGTTTGATTTACATCATTCAATTTACCCGTCGTCGTCGCTATGCTGGAAATAGTAATAACAAACACAAACACCAGAATTAGGTTTACCCAGTGTACTGAAAATGGTGGCATCACCTACCGGATATGATTTTTAAAACCATGTAAAATCAAACTTTACATGCTAATTTTTATAATGTAAGTCATTATAAAAATTTTGTGTGTGTTAGTAACCTCTTCGACTAACATTCTTTCAAAATCAAATGAAATAAATATTCGAGATAGTTTCCACATTAGAGACATCATTAACCGTTGGGAAACCCTTTCTTGGCTTTCGTATCAAAGTTTGACAAAGGCTCTTTACACCTGATTCACTTCATTAATAAGTCTTTGTAGTCAGAACTCTCAGCAAAATTGTTAATCTTGCTCTCAAACTGTGTTTCAGATAGACTATGGGCGGTGTTATTATGTGGCTAGTCACTAAATTCTTGAAAAAATATGTTTAAAAAAATACCCTGCGAAGTTTCTTGTCGGTTCTTCTTCGTGGGTGTAATCGAACCGGATAGAACAAATTGTGATAAGTTCGAGAGCAGTCTAACTGCCATATGAATGATCAATAAACAATACAATACAATACATATTTCTATGAAAAGTCTTTTCTGAACTCTAGGGCTTCCATACGGATCGGTAACGCGGTTCTAAGTTAAACTCTAACTTGAACACAATCACTAAGTTACGAACTCTGTGTAGGGTCGCTTGATTATTATTGACTTTGTCGTGTTTGGGGGAAGATTTCTGAACTATGCCGAGGAGTTAGATAATATATGCTGTCTAGAATTTTTTTATAGAACTGTCTGAATTCTACATTTTCATAATACATCATTTTCATACATCTCTGAGAGTTATATATAACAGCGTACGTTTATTTATGTGGTGCAGGCAATAAGATAATATACCATGTGGAGCCGGAACGGAAAAGAATAGCCCCACTGCATCTCTCCCCATGGACGTCGTAAAAGGCGACTAAGGGTTAAGGACAAGATGCCGTGCTAAAGGGCAACAGACTAACCACTTCTTACTTTGGCACGGTTCTTCCACCGAGTCATGCAGCAAGTGGGTCTTCGTGCCTTACTGGCTACTTGATAGTTATGTTGTCCGAATACTTTGTTAAATGTGGTGGTCGCGTAATTTACAATAGTCCTTGCAGCACAACACTGATTAATCTGGTCATCCCGATTGTCGGGATACAGCGTGTGTTATACACGGTGTTGCAGTTGCCCCCGTAATATTTTTAACTGACATAAGGGGGTTATTCTATTTGTCAAAAACTATCTAAACAACTAAACTAAACAACTACTGTGGCGAAAACAAAATTTTTGAAACAAAAATTTTTTTTTCCCATACAAATTTTAAATACCTATTCTCAAAATGTATGGAGAAAACAAATTTTTTTTCTTCAAATTAAAAAGTCGTTGAACAAAAGTTGTTCTATTTCACGTACAGTATCACCCCCTTTCGGGTTTTACGGTTGGGGTTGCAACACCGTGTATATGTAAAGGGGTAGATAGTTAGATACGTTTTTTTTTTTTTATGGAACCTGTCACGGTTGGCTACATCACCTACAACATCCGTGATGTCAGCCCATAACAACGGGTGGACCAGGTGCCATGTCAGTGCTGCCCTTCGATCGTGCCGGCTACACTGAACTGAACGGAAAACACAAACTATTTACATAACCGTTTCGACCGACGCGACGTTTCATTCAGTGCGGTGGTAACCAACCCACTCGCAAACCCACCATTTTTATTTTCACCATTTCCATTTTGGAAATGTTTGCATTCCAGAATGCCAACATTTCCAAAGGGTTTCGTTTGTGTTAATTGCACAACATACTACGCTGCGGGACAACGCTATCAGCTCCATTTTAATCCATTTGCCTTCACTGTAACACAGACATACGATGTTGGGGGCGTGCGGCGAGGCCTATAGATAGAACGGCCGAAACGCTCGTTTCAGGCGACTAGGTTAAGCTTCAATGGCTTTATAGAGAGAGTAATTCTGAATTAGCGAAGCTGGGGTGGGAAATGAATAACTTAAGGTGCTAGTAGGATCATGCAAAAAAATGTCTTTTTTTTTGGAAACCGACACGGTTTGCTACATCACCTACAACGTCCGTGAGCCCATAACACCGGGTGAACTAGGTGCCATGTTAGTGCTTCCCCCTTTGATCGTGCCGGCTACACTGAACTGGTCGGAACTATTTACATAGCCGTTTAGACCGACGATTCATTCAGTGCGGTGGTATCAACCCGGGCGGGTTAAGTAAGTAACCTAGTAAGATTAGGAGGGAAGGGACCTGTGCATTGTGTTAAAAAGTTTAATCTACATACATACACACACACATACATATTCGCCTCGCCCCACCCTACTGCGCTCCGCCGGACGCCATGACATGATCCATAGCGGCGGCGGAGTTTTAAATTATTTGTCTATCTACTTTAAATACCAGAAGCGATAAAAGTATATATTTTGATAAAAAATAATTTAATACTATTAAATGCGCATTGTAAATACAATATCCAATTTAAATGTACTTATGGTTCTCTATTTTGGCTATAATGAGTTCCCATAAAAGGTAGGTACAAGCGGTCGCGTACTTTTATTTAGAACTGTTTTTAAGAGAAACAATCCCACCGTGTTACACATTATTTTTAGTTCATTAATAATTGGAATGTAAATCTCAAACTACTAATTACTCTTTATAAAGCATGTATCAATAACATTTTTTTTAAAGATTAAGTCATGTCTACTTTTTTAGATATTTAAATCGAAATATAGCGATTTCCCAATTTAAAAGGTAAGTGATATGATAGCCTTAAGGGCGATTAGGATAAAAGGGCGGTAAAAATGTCAGACGTCGGTGTTATTGTTGGATTTTTTGCGTAAAATATCAGCTTAACCATTTCATTCCCTTTCATTGAAGTTGAATACAAACTGCCAGTTGTTTATTTTTCTCGTTGAACGATGGAATATACATGTGTCCAAGGTTCGGGCAGGAATATCGAAATGAGCCATTGTATATAATCTAATAAACACATTACAAAGAAAAAAATGCTCTTAGCTGTACTAGTTTTTGAGACATGAGTTTTCAAAGTTTTAATTTTACTAAATCTATGCGCGCCCTAAGAGATCCGCACCGCACCTCGAAGGCGCAAGCAGCGGCGCGTTGGAGGCGGTGGGGCGGGGTAAGCTTAGCCCTGCGCGGCCGCGCGCGAGCATAGAGCGTCTCACACTGTCGTATGCATTTACTTTTGTTAGAAAATGGTAAAATTGGAAATAATTCAGATAAAAAAAATTCATCACATACACGATACATATCACGATCCTTCGATATTCCTGACCCAACCTTGGACATTCTGTATTTTGAAATAAGTACATACTACTAAAACATGATAATATTAATATTTTAGCAATTCAATTATTTCTTCTTCCCTGGTATTTATTTATTTATTTATTTATTTGTTAAAGAAATCAACAGCAACATATATCAAGTTATAATAAACTATCGAACAGTGTCAAATTAGCTAATAATAGATTTCTTAAATAAAATTTTCAAATATAGTAACTAATTACATTTTCTCTTCGACTACCATCTTGCCAAAAATTATATAATAAAAATAAAATACTAGCCTCTACCTACCTACCTACAACAAATATACCAATTGAATAAGCAATTTATTAATAAAATTATAATAAAAAAAATTAATTACAAGTCCAATTCGTCATAATAAAACTTTAAAATATAAATATTAAATGAAATAAACAATTTTAAACATTAAAAAATTCTGAAAATTGTAAAATTTTAAAATTTCACTCCACTTAGGCTTAGGGTTTCGCTGTGATGAAAGAAGGAGGATTTGTGTGAGGGGGTGTTTGTTGGGGGGTGTGTGGATGTGTGAGGGTATTATAGCATATAATTAAACTATCCTTTTAATTAAATTTAATTTTCTCCATCTTCGGTTATGTCAGGTCCAACAGTTATTTGCCGGTTATTTTTTTTATGAAAACTGACACGGTTCGCTACATCACCTACAGCATCCGTGATGGCAGCCCATGACACCTTGGTGAACTAGGTGCCGTAACAGTGCATCCCTTCAGTCGTGCGTGCGTGTCATGCTACACTAAATAAGGCGGAAAACACGAACTATTTACATAGCCGATTTCATCAACCTTTCATTCAGTCAAACACTACCGGATTCGCGCAGGTAAAGGGAAGCGACCTTTTTACGTGCGTTTTATATATACGTGAGTTTTACGTGCAATCCAAACCATGGCCGGCCTCAACGATTGACAGTAAATGTACAGTTTATTTCAGTAAAGCATATAATATTATGAGTATTAATATTAATTTTTAAAAGAAAAAAAAATGCTCACCGCACTTAAGGAGCTGAATGTCCTATCCTTATCCTTCCTTCCTTACCTATAATAAAATCCAACGTCTGCTTTCGTCTGAGTGTCTGTCTGTCCGCTTATAACTCGAGAACCACTGAACCGATTTTAATAAAACAAAATTCTACGGATAGCTTGATTCTTCTCATGAACTATAGGCTACTTACTATCACATATTTTTATTAGAAAAATGCAAAGCGAAAATCATTGGAAAAAATACATCCCGGCCAGGATTCGAACCTGGGTCTTTGGCTTGAGCCGCCAACGCGATAACCAACTACGCCACCGGACGTATTATCTCCAAATTTTCGCTCTCTTGCACCTTCATGATGACGTCGCATAATTTTTGCGAACTATTGCGAATAATTTTTCCAATGATTTTCGCTTTGCATTTTTCTAATAAAAATATATGTAAAGCGAGTGCGTGCTTAGTACTAACATGTAAACATTAAAATACTTACTATCACGCTAAATAGCTTATGAGGTTAGCAGTGAAGTGAAATATGAGAGCGGGCGGAGCCGCGGGCACAGCTTGTGTCCTATAAAGGAGTCAATATCCCGTCAATATGAGACGTTTGAGCGTTCTCGGAAAGGTCAAGCGGCATCTGGGAAGGGTCACCCCAATAAGGAAGCTTCTGTGTCTAATGCAACGAGAAATTTGGAGGAAACCATTACCGGACGCACCGAAAGAAATGTGGTAATCTGAAACCACTCGCGCGGCTTAAGGTGATGTGAGACTGCGTCTGACTCGAATTTCAAGAAGTGAACCGTCAATATTACCTACTTACCTGACAGATTCAGTTTTAATATAATAATATGTAAAACTTCATCTATCAGCGCAGATCGATAGCTTTTTGAAAACACGATTTCATTATCTTCACTCGATAGAAAAAAATCATGAACATGCCTCTCAATTTAGTTATAAAAAAAGAATCTGTCAGGTAGGTAATATTGCCGGTACACTTCTTGAAATTCGAGTCAGACGCAGTGTATGTACTAACTAAATGTAAGCTTGCCTTAAGGAGCCTACAGTGCTGTACGTACTATCCGCACGTGAGGTCCACCGCAGACTTACATCCAGGTAAAGGTGAGGTCCGGCACAAATATCTCGCGAGGACCCGAACTTCAGCTTCAGTGAACTGTGAGTGGAGGCCATCAGAGGGCGTCGTTACACTTGGTCTTATGCGTCATTGACCAAGTTATCTTTCAACTTTAACATATTCTTTAACGTTTTACCCACGCACGGCCTGAAAGATCAGAGAATCTTCACAAGATCAAAAGGTCAAAATAATTCCACTTTTGGCATTCAATTTGCTTTAATCTAATAGTATCTGGCAGAGTCTGCTCATCCTAATAAATAAAGCGAAATTTCTACGGCAGTTTAACGTCAATATTTGAATATCCTTATAACTCGAGAACCGCTTTATCGATTTACATACGATTTTCGCGGTTACTTTCTGTCATTTCTCGAGATGGTTTTAGACTATAAATCATAACGCTACGTAATCGGCGGCCTTTAAAATATATACATTTATTGACGGTGGTGGGCACTATTTATTAAAAATGTAAATGAAATGAAATGTTTATTACCTATAACATATCATTAATTTTGCGTTCCCTCTTCCCTAAACTAGCTTCATATCTGTAACATGAGGGAGAGGTAATCAGTGAGTGTAATTTCATTTGTTTGGGTATATATATTTACATATATTTAGCCTAAACGTGGGATGGATGGATGTGGTGCGTTGTGAGGTGGTGTGTTGTGGAGTAATGTGGTGTGGTGTAGTATAGTGTAGTGTGGTCAGATAGGCAACTTTTAAACCACTGCATTGCTGTGCCCCTCATACTTAGCTGACATTCCATTTCCGTAATAGAAACAGTGTCTAATGCCTTAGCTAGATCCAGGAACACACCAATACAGTGGTGTGATCCTTGGTCCAGATTTTTTCTACAAATCTCAGAAACTGCATCAAATTATTTTCTAAAAAAATATTTTTAGAAAGTAAGTTATTGCGATCCAAAAAATCTATTAGCCTCTTTCTGACAATTTTTTCCAACATTTTGGATATAACTGGCAGTAAGGAAATAGGCCGGTAGTTTGAAATAATTTCTTTATCGTCAAATTTGTAAATGGGACTTATATTACTGCTCTCCTGAATACATTTGGAAAAAAGTTAAATTACAAATTTAAAAAACCCCCGACTCTTAAAAAGTCAAAAATAATTTCCGTTTACTTAAAGGAGTCGGGGGACCGCTAAGTAAATTCCCGCGCAACTTTTGAGTCTTTATATTTAATTTACTTAGCGGTCCCCCGACTCCTTTAAGTAAACGGAAATTATTTTTGACTTTTTAAGAGTCGGGGGTTTTTTAAATTTGTAATTTAACTTTTATTTCAAGCTTTTTAAAAAAAACCGTATGCAAATCGGTCCACTTTTTAAGATAATTATTTTTTTTATTACTTAATTACTTTATTACTTGATTACAAACATAGCTAAGAACCATCCCGATTAAACAGGCTTCCTAATAAAAAAGACCGCATCCAAATCGGTCCATCCGTTTGGGAGCTACGATGCCACAGACAGACACACACACACACACACACACTCACACACACACACGTCAAACTTATAACACCCCTCCGTTTTTTTCGTCGGGGGTTAAAAACGCCAGTTGATAAGCTGATATTGAAAATAAATGTAATCGGGTCTAGTAAGCAACTCTTCATATACTTTAGCAACTTGGATGTTACTCCATCCCAGCCAGATGAGTTTTTTAACCGACTTCCAAAAAAGGAGGAGGTTCTCAATTCGTCTGTATGTTTTTTTTTTTTTATTTTTTTTTTTATTATTTTTTTTTTTTTTTTGTATGTTTGTTACGCGATTTCTCCGTCAATTGAGGGCCGATTTAGAAAATTCTTTTTTTGTTAGTTAGGTCATACTTCCGAGGTGGTCCCATTTCAATTTTATCGAAATTGGTTGAGTGGTTTTCGAAAAATCAGCATAATACTATAGTGTGTGGTTACCTTCAGCAAAACTTGTGATGTGGTCGTATTCGGCAATTTTCAGTTTGATAAATTAGTATGGTGTGTGGTTACCTTCAGCAAAACTTTTGTGATGTGGACTTATTCAGCAATTTGCAGTCTGACACATATGGCGAATAATTCTGTACCACTTCAATCGATTTCGATTATTCGATTTCGATTATTCTTTTTTATGTAATATTACTAAAAAGAATGAAATAAAAACTGTTTTAAAAAATATTAAACCGATTTCAAAAAAACAAAAAAAAAAAAGAACTAAAAAGTATTAAATACCTAATATTTTGAAATTTTCTCTGTCCTGTTGAAATACATGAATCGATATTTACTAGTGGTACATATTCGGACCCTTGTTTCATGAATATTCTAAATTTGAAATTTTTTATCTTTTCCGACCGGCCAGGTGCGCTTAATTTATTATGGTACCTGACCGGTACCTACTGTACCGAGTACCATCGAGCTGGTCTGATGATGGAGACAGAAGGTGGCCATAGGAACTCCTAAACTACACATGATAAACCCATCGTGTTTGGGCTCGTTGCATTTGTCTTGACAAGCAATTTATTTTAGACCTGGTGTCGAGGTCTGAAAACTGTTTTAAAAAACATAAAACCGACTTCCTAAAAAAAGGAAAACTAAAAAACTATTTAAAATAAAAATATAAAAACCGCCTTCAAAAATATATGAAATAAAAACCTAAAAAAAAAAACGAACCCTAGAGTTGAAGGCGGTGCTAAAAAGGCTACACAAATCACAAAGGATATTATCATCCACTCATGTTTTCTTTCATGCATCATTTTTGCTTGCTTTGATATTATCATCCACTCATGTTTTCTTTCATGCATCATTTTTGCTTGCTTTAGCACCGCCTTCAACTCTAGGGTTCGTTTTTTTTTTTTAGGTTTTTATTTCATATATTTTTGAAGGCGGTTTTTATATTTTTATTTTAAATAGTTTTTCATTTTCAGTTCCATAATAAATGTATTTACTTCAGAAGCATTCGTTGGATACATGAAGAAAGATTTAGAATGGGCATATTCATTGCATACCTTCCTGGCGTGCTCAGGTTCCATTAATTTTAGTTTAGAAAGAGTTTTTTAAGCTAGTTTCACCAATTGTTGAAAAATATATATTTGTAAATTAACTGATGGTCCTTCGCTAGTATTCGCTTTTAATAATTCAACAGGAACTGTTTGTGTTTTTAGGTAAGTAAGCAGCATCTTTTATGATGATTGCTGTAAGGTTGGTACGTGTACGTATATTTCCCTAGCCGATTTTATGATACGATTACACATATTTCTATATTTTTTATACATTTCTTAGCGTACACGATCTTCGTTGTGTTTTCTAGTCTTTTGATGTAACCTATCTCTTTTCTTAAGGCATTTGATGACACCGGGGGTTATCTAAATTATATATTACCTACATACATACATATCACACACGTTGAATCCCGACAATCGGGGTAAGCAGAGTAATCGGCGTTGTGCTGCAATAACTCTAGTAAATTATAGCACAACACCGACCATCACGTTTCGCAAAGTATCCGAACAAGATTCAATCGATCAAGCAGGAAGTAAGGCACGAAGACCCACCTGCTGCATGACTCGGTGGAAGTACCGTGCCAAGGTCTGCCTGTCGCCCTTTAGCACGGCATCTTGTCCTTATCCCTTAGTCGCCTTTTACGACATGCATGGGGAGAGATGCAGTGGGGCTATTCTTTTTAAGTACCGGCCACACACGGTAAATTGTATATCTATTACAAAAAATATAAATTTACATAACGATATAAAACATTTCAGTAAAATGTTAACTGGGGATGGAGCGGAGTTCTCCGAGGACACTCGCCGCATTCCCACGCTGCATCGCAATGCTGACCCTCTCTGAGGTATCACTCCGAACGAGGGTCGTCTGAAATCATTTTGAATGTTTCGCCTAAAACGTACAGTAGGTTATTTGCTTCCTTACCCCAGGGACCGAAAGTTTCTACTGAAACTTTGTTGACTGAATTTTTCGTTGTTTCAGTGCATACCTGAAAGATGAATTCGCCGTTCTACCCTACCTGGAAGCTGGCTTCAATAGGGTGAGTTCGCAAATTCTTTTCTTAATCTATCTAAATTTGAAATCATTTGGTCGGGACATTCTGTACGATTATTTGCTGGAAATAAAAAAAAAACAAACAAACAAAATACAAAACCTAAACATGAACTTATAAATGAAAAAAAAATGAATCGAGGGAGTCTGCATGTACACATGCAGCCGTCAAACTTAGTTCGTGAATTTGAATTTTGCGCAGTTTGAAAAAAAAAATAATTCCTAAGACAAATTTTCAACTTTGCTAGCCCATATTGCCCCACCTAGGCTCCATAAAAGGTTTTGTTTGAAGTATCGAATACATTTAAAACCTTTGTCTGTTCGTTAGAGTTGGTCTCGATTATGCAGCGTTAACGACTAAAGCGCGAGAGGTGTTTGAAGTTTGCGTGTTTTCGCATTTTTCAAAACATGCCAACTCGAAGGACTGATTTGGGTCAGCAGGGATGGAATGACAAAATAAAAATGTTTCACGTATTTGAAGTCGTCGGATGGATCTTTTATCTGACATATTTAGAACTGTTGTACGTAGTCTGGTTGCTGAGTACTAAGCGTCGCCAAGTACAAAAAAAGTCTCAATTTTTAGGGTTCCGTATCCGTCGTACGGGACCCTATTACTAAGCCTACGCCGTCTGTCTGTCTGTCTGTCCGTCTGTCCGAGGGCTGTATCTCTTGAACCCTAATATGTAGCCCATTGAAATTTTCACAGAATATGTGCTGTTATGGCCGATATAACAACAAATAATAAAAAGAATAATAAATAAAATAATAAAATAATGAATTTTACTATACATGAAACCAAAAAGTGTAAGCGCGCTATCTACCGAAAAGAGTATGAAGCATTTTAACTAATACATAGATGGCGTGAGTGACGCTGACCATGACATGGCGATACGGAACCCTCGGTGCGCGAGTTCGACTCGCATTTGGCCGGTTTTTTTTTTAGTCGCACCCCCTTACCCGAGCCCAAAGACGTTTCATCAAATTCACGTCAAGCAATCTTCCTGTTCAGCCGAGGCCACGGCACTGAATGAAAGGTCGGTCGAAACGGCTATGGAAATAGTTCGTGTTTTCCGCCCATGCACGACCAAAGGCAAGCACTGGCATGGCACCTAGTTCACCAAGGCGTTACGGGCTGACATCACGGATGTTGTAGGTGATGTAGCAAACCGTGTCATTTACTAAAAAATAAAAACGAGACACGACGTGTGGCACCGTCCCACCCAGAGATCAGTAGAGTGCGAATGTCGAGGCGAATTTATGGCACTCTTGAAGGCTATGTTTTTAGTTTCATGTAATTTTTGAGTACCTACCTATGTACTCCACTCTAACAACGTCGAAACATTTTAAGCTTAGTTAAATTCTTTGTAATTTGTCGTAACACTCCAAGCAGCGGCGGCGCAAGGCGTGGGCGACGTGGGCGACCGCCCACGGCCTCGCGGCCCGAGGGGCCTCGCGTCTAGAAAGTTCATGCAGCTTTGATTCATTAAAAATATTCAGCTAGATCCTTAAGGAGACCCCGAGTAAGCATGTTTAGACTTAATCAAAGGCTAAAAGACTAAACCTTACTATAAAGCCTTTATCCGACAAAAGGTGGGAAAGCAGGACAGAGGCAGTGAATATTGCAATAATACCGTGGCTGTATTATTGCGATTTGATGATGTTGTTGAACGTATTGAGTATTGGCAAAATTGAGAGGGCCTCGCTAAATTTATCTTGCCCACATCAAATTAAGTTTATGCCCTGGCACTGACTCCAAGTGGAGGAGAGCGCGGCGGCAGGGCGGCCCGGGGCCAACATCATCGCGAAGACGTCAAAAATGTAAGAAAGATAAGTCCGCCCACGGTCTCCCCCGCTAGGTAATTGGACAGCAGGTTTAACTTCATAAATTCACTTAACAATTTAATTCTACTTGAATTTATCACCGGCGCTGGCTCTGGAAACTGACACGGTTGGCTACCTACGATATCCGTGATGTCATCCATAACACCGGGTAAACTAGGTGCCATGCCAGTGCTTCCCTTCATTTCATGTACCGTGTGGGGCCGGTACTTTAAAAGAATAGCCCCACTGCATCTCTCCCCGTGTATATCGTAAAAGGCGACTAAGGGATTCTTAAGGGATTCTAAGGGACTTCACCGTTCGGAACCGGTGTAAAACTGTAGGTCCCTTCCCTTGCCCCTTACTAGGTGGTAGGCTCAAATTGTAGCCGACTGGGTTGGTACCACCGTACTGGATGTAAGATGGCAGCAAGCAACCTCGGTTGTGTTCTCCTCTAGTCCAGTATAGCCAGCAATCCAGGGAAGTCTCCGGTATGGCACCTACCTTCTCAGAGGTGATATTGGCTGGTTAGAGCATGTGCTTTGGCCCCTCCGACTCAGCCACCCATACCGGATTACATAAAAAAAAAGGGATAGGACTACCTTCTTATTACTATAGGTGGTAGGGTTTAACACGCCCGGGTTGGTACCACCGCACTGAATGAAACGTCGGTCGAAACGGCTATGTAAATAGTTTATGTTTTCCGTCCAGTTCAGTGTAGCCGGCACGACCGAAGGGAAGCACTGACATGACACCTAGTTAACCCGGTGTTATGGGCTGACATCACGGATGTTGTAGGTGATGTAGCCAACCGTGTCAGTATCCATAAAAAAAATGTCGGCTACTCTGAACTGGACGGAAAACACGAACTATTTACATAGCCGTTTCGATCGACGGATTTAAATCGGATTTTGCTATTAAAACGAGTCCACCGCGAGCGAAGCCGCGTGCATAAGCTAGTAATAAATAAAAACAGCAAAGCTCCACATGCATCGTCCGCGCGCTTTATCTCGCGCGCGGACATCCGACGTGTGACGTCACAACCGCCGCCTTTGCTGTCGTGTTCAGCGGGCAGCCGCAGCGGGGCGTTCCCATCGCCTTCCGGCGCCAGACCGGAAGCAGTCGCTACCTGCGCTCGCGGGCTGCTATTCAATCAATTATAATAGTTTCAGTAAAGAAAGAAAGCACTTGAAAAAGTGATTTAAAAAAATACCGAATGAAAGCTTTATTACGTACTCGCTGATGCCCGCGGCTTCGCTCGCGTGAATTTCGTATTAAATACGAATTTCACGCGAGCGAAGCCTTACTTTAGAAGTTACTTACTTTTCTCTTTTCAAATTTTGAAAAGAAAAACGGTACGGACCTTTATTTCGGCGGGCGGAACAATTCAGTTTGTATGAGAGCCACATAATTAGCGCAACCGGAACTGAATTGTATTTAGCCTATCCTGTGTCCCGTATTATCAAATGTGCTGAGAGGTACAGTATGGAGTCAGTACTTAAAAGAATAGCAATAGCCCCACTGCATCTCTCCCCGTGCATGTCGTAAAAGGCGACTAAGGGATAAGGACAAGATGCCGTGCATAAGGGCGACAGGATAGCCACCTCTCACCTTGCTACAATCCTTCCACCGAGTCTTGCAGCAGGTGGGCATTCGTGCCTTACTTGCTGCTTGATAGTTTGTCTTGTCTTAATACTTTGCTAAATGTGGCGGTGGGTGTTGTGCTGTAATTTACAAGAGTACTTTGCAGCACAACTGTGCTTACCCTGATTGTAGGGAAACAGCGTGTGGTATGTATGTATGCAAAGAGTAGAATTTATCTTTTGTTTGAAGTACCTTTTCAAGCGTTTATCCGAGTACGGTACGTTTTCTATTCCACAATAGCATTGTCAGCATTCAAGATTCCTGAATAAGGCGTATAGTGAACGGTGAAAAGGTATAATATAGCTGGTACGAAGCCAGGGTCGGCACAATTTTTATAGGCCCTATAAATTATGATTTATTGGATCATAACCTCAAAATTATATTATACTCGGTCTGAAAAAGAATTGTACGTTTTTAAGCTGACATTTAACAAGTGTAATATACATATAAAGGGTAAGTACTTTTTTATACGACGAAAAAAACTGCTTCATTCTTATAAGTAAGATAAATAAGCTCTTTGTCGGCTAAAACAAAAATTGATAATCCAAAAAAGTAATTTTTTATATAAAAATCGTGTCTAAACCATTATTATGAGAAAGACATTTCTATTTATTTTAACCTGAGCATTTTTAGATTGCTTTGAACTAGTTTCACTCATAATCACTAAATATACCATGAAAGAGAGAGCCACTTTTCCACTAACCCACGAATTTCCGCTTACATATTTTATTATGCAAGGTACTGTTTACACCTTGAGTGTGGTGCCTGACTTTAATTATTTTAAGAGTTAATGATCTGACCAATTCCCATACAATAGTTATCTCAGTCAAATTAAGGAATATTCTTCTGAGATTTTTCACAAAAAAGCAATCTGCTTGGATCTATGTTCGTATGTTATTTTTTCTACTTTACTTACATACGTAAAATATAAGTATACGTATAGACCTCTAAAATTTGGAATTTTAGACATTTATTTCTCACTAATTAGCAACGTTTAAAAATAATATAATGGCCCGGAATACTGTCTTCTTAATCCAATAAAAAAATTACAAAATATTTACATTTGGATGTTGTAATCAGGCACGCCCCTAAAGTCGACTACATTGCTAAATTATAGGTACTTAATTAGGCCTCTGAGCTTCAGTTGTCCCTTTTGCACTGAGAGAGACAGCGTAGAAGACAGCAAACAGAATCTTCAATATTGAAATATGATGGAATCACTTGGCCTCATTATCCCCTTAAGCCGAGCCCGGCTGTATATAGCCTACAGCCATTCCGAGATATGCCAGCTCAGTACCCTAATCACGAGATTTAACATACACCGCGTACTACGCTACGCCGCCGTGTTCTCCGCATCATTTTGTATGGAGAAACGGAGCAGCGCCTCTAGTGATAGATTTGCGAACTTCGTTTCTCCCAAAGAGTTTGTATTACGTTGCTGCGCAGCGACGTAATACAAACTCTTTGGTTTCTCCCAAGAACTCTTGGTTTCTCCATACAAAATGATGCGGAGAACACGGCGTAGCCGTAGTACGAGGTGTAGGTTAAATCTCGTGATTAGGGTACAGATTCCAGTAATGATATACTATACTATATGAATAGGTTCAGCCGTGATTCTCTGTACTCCTATCTAGTTACCCTAGCGCCGGCCCTGTTCAAAGCCAATTCACACCTTCCAATGTGGGGGGGGGACGCGTCGCCTCGCCGAATGGGGCGTACAAAATGGCGGCAAAGTGTACAATGGACGTCACTGGGGACGAAGACAATAGCGAAAATGATCCGGAGAGAGTCCGCCCGCACAGTTGAATCTATTTTCAGTTAAAAAATTGATTTTTCCCGCGGTACCGCCCGCGTGATTGTTGGGTTTATGAACGGGTTCTGAGGTTTGTTTTGTGGCAAGCGCCGACATGTGGCATCGTTACATCTAGAAGTTGGTGTCTAACGATGCCCATGGACGATGTGATGTACGGGGATTTCGTGAGGTGCCTTTTCACGCTCTTGAAGAACAAAAGCCTGTACGCGGGAGGAAATAGATGAGCAGGCAGTGCGTTATATATTTTCCCGGTTTTGTGTATAAATGACCTAAGGTACCTACAAAACAAAACCGGTCGGTGCGCATCAGAAGTACTCTTAGGAGTTAGCTACAATATGTTGACATATTTTAAAGTAACTACTTAAATACTGAACTTCCTTCAAAATACTCAACTTCCTTCATAGTTAGAACATTTTCATACATTTCTTCTGAGATAAGCCAACAGCATAAGTTAAGGGCTGACATAACGGATATTGAAGTTTATATAGCCAACGGTGTCCAGTTCCATAAAAAAATATATATATAATCATTGATATTTATTTACATAATCTCATCAGCGCGCACCGCACGAATGGTCAATGAAATTGACGTTGTAGGTATCCGCCTCCATCCAGGTTTTCCAGAAATAAAAAGCTAGGGTTATTGAGTTCACACTTCACGCTTTACTTAAAAAGATAGGTACGTACATACTTACATACTAATGAAGCGTGATATTAAAACTTTACACCTTGCAAAAATGCCGGACAAATCAGACGCAAGTCCGGGTGGGCCGCCGTCCAAATGCCGGACAGTCCGGCCCAGTTCTGGATGTACGGCAACTGGCAAGCCTTGGCAATGTATTTGTAATGATATGCGTGTATGTATGTAGTAGATGACTACGTCCTCCGGGACTTGAAATATAATTGTGCAATGCACGTTCGAATGATTTAGAGCTTTTAGAGAGAGAGAGAAGAATTTTCAGATTGCAGATAGTAACGAAATGAATATAGACATTCGAAACGAGCGGCGGCAAAGTTAATTATATACATCAGATGAAAACACGCGTCGACCGTCGAGGCACAGAATAATATTACAAATATTGTTGATTCAACAAGTACAAATTATTATTTGTTGAACTAACAAAAATATATGTATTGTCGATATTCGTTTATATCTACAGATGTGATTCAGATTCAGATTCAGATATTTATTTCGCCATAAAGAACACACACTCAACATTAACAATATGTCATTGACACATAATATGCATATTCAGCATGGTTGGTCATAATGTTTAGGGTTCCGTCGCAAAATGCGAAAAATGAACCCTTATTGGATGGCTCTGGTGTCGGTCTGTCTGTCTGTCGGCCACACGCAGATATCTCTGGACCTACTGAACCGGTTCCGATGAAACGGACGCCAAATTACGCATAATTTTTGCCGCTTGATAGATTATAGATAACTTTGTCTAATAGTCCTATGGAAAGTACTGGGTACCCCAAAATGTGAACGAAAAATTATTTTAGTTTTTTTTAATAAATCAAGTATCATGTCATTCTATAGGTATTGTTAAGTTAATTTCAAAAATATATTTCTATGCTGTAATCCATAAGTTTGCTTTAACAATTTTTCAAACAAGCAGCAAGGGGTTTTGTCGCTTAACTTTTTCCTATTAAGGGTTGTTAGAAAATAAACGAGATAGGTACTCTTATGTAGTTGTGCACAAAACTATTCATTTTGCTCAAAATACCGTACGTTTGGAGATAAAGTTAAATGTCTGGACAGCCAAAATTTCAATTTTCGCGTAACTTTTTGCTCGCAGCTCAGGCCGCCGATAACGTAGCATTGTGATTTGTGACAGAATGTAACAGTGAAAACCGTATGTAAATCGACAAAGCGGTTTTCGAATTATAACTCGAATAAGCAAACTTATTGATTATAGCATTGATATATATATTTTTGAAATTTATTTAACAATACCTATAGAATGGCATGATACTTGACTTATTAAAAAAAAAAAAATTATTTTTCGTTCACATTTTCGGGTACCCTTATAAGGATATTCATAATATATTGACGTACGCTACACGGTCGGCCGCCCGTAAAAACTGAAGTTGAAAAGTTGTGTTCATAATGTACGTATATAAACAATTTGAATCATCAAAGTATGCAGAATTTGTATTTACAATACATAATATGTTATATTTTTCACTGATGACGACAACACAGTCGAAATATCTGTATTAATTGTGTAATTTTATAAATAATATTAATATATAAAAATTTATTTACAATAAGAAAACAATAATAATAATTATGAGAGTGGAAGAGGCGGCAAAAGTGTGTCAGGATCGTGGCGCGTGGGGGTTGGGTTGTTTGCGTGGGTTGGGTCCGTTGTCTTTGCCTGCCCCACTGGGAGGCAGGCAGGCGTGACGTTATGTATGTGTATGTATGTATAAACTTATGGCACAACACCGATTACTCTGCTTACCCTGATTGTCGGGATACAAAAGCGTGAGTTATGTATGTATGTATGTAAGAAAACAATTCACTAAACTTGTAAAATTGATTGTCTAAGAGTGTATTTTCAGCTGTCTCTGGAACACATTGTCACTATTTATTTTATAGTGTTAAATGTATAGAACTAAATTTGTGCAAACATTACAAATAGTATGTAGACGCCTAGAGATGTTTTCAGTGTCGACAGCTGTCTGAAAAAAAAACAGGTTTAATCAAATCAAATAACTTCTTGTTTATTTTGCGATCCTGGTATTTTCAGACATTGAACATGGAACAAACAAACTAACAAACAAAGATATATTAATATTTCATCAAAGCTAACAAATTATTTATTGCATACCCTCACAAAACGTATTCGCATAGTTAAAACAGACTCCTTTTACTACGCACACCTGGGAGCGGTCAGTACTTGGACGGGCGACCGCTCGACCGTTGGAGGCTGACCGTGGTTCGGATTCCACGTATAACTGTAGGTCCCTTCCCTTTTTAACTTACTAGGTGGCTCGCTAGGTGGCAGGGTTTAACCCGCCCGGCTTGATGCCACCGCACTGAATGAAAGGTCGGTTGAAACGGCTATGTAAAATAGGTCGTGTTTTCCGTGCAGTTCAATGTAGCCAGCACGAACGAAGGCACTGACATTGCACCAAGTGTGTGGCCAACATCAGGGATGTAGTTGGTAATAGATGTAGGCAACCGTGTCAGTTTTTGCCTAGTTGAACAAGTAGCCCAGCAGAGTTCCTCTGTGCGCATAGAACTATCTAGCAGTGAAGCGGAGATTACTAGTGATGCCATTAGTAAGAGAAAGAGAGAGAGAGAGGCGCCGCCGTAAGTCAGAAATGAAACGTTTGTTGCAGGCAAAGACTTCTTCGACGCATTTTTGCACCTTTTCACTGCACACGAAGGCATTTGTCTTGACTGAATCGTCGACGCGCGCGCTTACGTTCGCATACGTTCGCTCGCGGCCGGATGCACGAACTGACTGCTCGGCCAATCATATTACTTTTCAAGTTCATATTACTTTGGGCGGAGCAAGCGCAGAGCCTCAGCGCCGCGTCTATCTAAAGTTGGTACGGTCTTTGGTTGCAGGTGATGGTAGAGACGCTAGGAGCGGCGGCGTGGTGCGCTGAGGTGCTACAGGCGCGCGCGCAGGCGGCAACGGCGCGTGCGCAACTCGGCGCACTCGCAGCGCTTGCCGCCGCCAACGACCGCTGCCGAGACCTAGTCGCTGTCACAGACGATCAGCAGCGGCTACTGGTCAGTAATTGCTTGGTTTTTGTCGCTCTCGCGAGTTCAGACGAGAATACGGCAAAGATTGACAAGGGTGGTAGGTAGGACGGAATCTTCACGTTCTAAATACTAACTGAATGAATAGAAAATTTTTTGAGTTTAAAATCTTTTCGAGATGTATTTTTTTTTCCTTTTTGTACCACAGACTATAATAGACCTGAGCTATAGATCTCATGTATAGAGCGTTCCAACTAAAAGTTCCCTTCGCCGTTATGTTGGCTCCACTGTCACTGTCACTGTCAGTGCTTAAATTCATGCTGCCAGATTGTGAAGATTATTATATTACCTAATAATGTAATCGGTATTTACCGTACAAAAAATACGGTAAATACTGATAATTACGGGTAAATCTGTACACATAGCAACCCTGTTTTGACAGATAGACAGTGGAGCCAAGCCAGTAGTTGAAACGCTCTCTAATGGGAATAGATCTCATGTACAAGTATTTGACGTAAGTATGTCCTGAAATTGAATTGAATTAATAATGTCAATTTCAAATAAACACTACTAAGTGAGATAGAACGTAAACATAGCGCGCGGGGTCTATTCTCGTAAATCCGCCAGCGGATTCGGCTTAGTTTTCCATTACGCTCAGATGACCAACAAGTCGTGGTGCCGGGCGCTAGGCTGGCGCGCCGAGGATGCTCCGCGGCCGCTGGCGGAGGTAGCAGGAGGCGAGGCCTTGCGGCTGGCGGCTTCCGGTGCCCGCGACTGGGAGGCGCCACTAGCGCTGCGGCGGCGAGGAGCACCAGACCCGCTGCTGTTGCCGTGCCGCGGCGCTGCAGTCGGTGTCGCGAGGTACATAACGAGCCTGTTCTCTACCTCCAATTTATGTGACCCTAGTAACCTATGAAGTATATCTTCTTACATTCTATATGATACTAGTACCGCGAGGAATTAGTTCTTCTTCTTTACCTTCTGAAAATTTATATCCCAAAACTCAACGTCAAGCGGGAACCAGGGAGTAGGCCAGTTTACCCAGGGAATAATAAGAAAAAAAATCGGAGAACCACCTAGTAATATAAGAAGGGAGTAATATCCCTTAGTCGCCTTTTACGACATACACGGGGAGAGATGCAGTGGGGCTATTCTTTCAAAGTACCGGCTCCACACGGTACAATGCGATGATATTTTTTAACCGACTTCAAAAAAAGGAGGAAGTTCTCAATTCGAATTTTTTTTTATGTTTGTTACCTCAGAACTCTCGACTGGGTGAACCGATTGCAAGATCGGATGGCAAAGCGTGGCGGAATCGCGAGGCCGAAGGCCGAGCTTTGCTTGTTTTGCCGCTACCTCGTATCTGCTTGTTAGCCGAGTTTTGCTATTAATGTACTCGGCGGAACGAGTACATTAATAGCAAACAATTACAAAAAAAAACTGTGAAATAAAAAACTATTTAAAAAAATATAAAAACCGCCTTCAAAAATGTACGAAATAAAAAAAAAATCTAACCCTAGGGTTGAAGGCGGTGCTAAAGAAGGCTACACATATCACAACACCGCCTTCAACTCTAGATTTTTTTTTGTTTCATACATTTTTGAAGGCGGTTTTTATATATTTTTTTTAATAGTTTTCTACAAGATATTTTTCTCATGTCTCATGTATGTCGCTTTATATTATTCTCGTATTTGTGCAGCCATTCTGCCACTACTGGTGTCTATGAAAGGTCACATATAATGTTACAGCATTATGTCAATGGTTACAGCACATCGCACGTGGTGCTGGTATGCGAGAGCACCCCCGGCTCAACCGGGACCGTGGTCGGCGTGGGGGAGGCCGGCGCGGGAGCGGCGCGGGGCTCCATACACTCGATCCGGCGCACATCGCTAGACGTACGATCCGTGGCGAGCGATGTTACAGCATTATGTCAATGGTTACAGCACATCGCACGTGGTGCTTGTATGCGAGAGCACCCCCGGCTCAACCGGGACCGTGGTCGGCGTGGGGGAGGCCGGCGCGGGGGCGGCGCGGGGCTCCATACACTCGATCCGGCGCACGTCGCTAGACGTACGCTCCGTGGCGAGCGATGTTACAGCATTATGTGAATGGTTACAGCACATCGCACGTGGTGCTGGTATGCGAGAGCACCCCCGGCTCAACCGGGACCGTGGTCGGCGTGGGTGAGGCCGGCGCGGGAGCGGCGCGGGGCTCCATACACTCGATCCGGCGCACATCGCTAGACGTACGCTCCGTGGCGAGCGATGTTACAGCATTATGTCAATGGTTACAGCACATCGCACGTGGTGCTGGTATGCGAGAGCACCCCCGGCTCAACCGGGACCGTGGTCGGCGTGGGGGAGGCCGGCGCGGGGGCGGCGCGGGGCTCCATACACTCGATCCGGCGCACATCGCTAGACGTACGCTCCGTGGCGAGCGATGTTACAGCATTATATCAATGGTTACAGCACATCGCACGTGGTGCTGGTATGCGAGAGCACCCCCGGCTCAACCGGGACCGTGGTCGGCGTTGGGGAGGCTGGTGCGGGGGCGGCGCGGGGCTCCATACACTCGATCCGGCGCACGTCGCTAGACGTACGCTCCGTGGCGAGCGATGGACTGCGGCGGACGTCGCTAGCTAAACTTCAAGGGTTGCCATTAGAAGCTCCCATTACTAAAGTAAGTGTCATCATCAATATGCGTGATCAATATACTTAAGTGAATTTTTTTCTTACTCTAAATAAAAATTCTGCTGACTTTGATAATTCAAACTGTTTATATGTATAAACTCAAATTTTATATATAACTTGGCTCAATCGATCAAGCAGCAAGTAGGGCACGAAGACCCATCTGCTGCATGGCTCGGTGGAAGTACCGTGCCAAGAAGGTGAGAGGTGGCGAACGTGTCGCCCTTTAGCACGGTATATTGTCCTTATCCCTTAGTCGCCTTTTACAATATGCATGGGGAGAGATGCAGTGGGGCTATTCTTTTTAAGTACCGGCCCCACACAATAATACAAATAATTATATCTTATTAAGTACTTCGTTTAGCGAGTCCTTAGTCGTTCGATTGTCCACCCCACACCTCGAATTATCAGAAGTGGGATTTATCCTACCTAAGCCCAAGGTATCGGAAGTGGGGTTATGTAGATATAAGAGATCAGAAGTAGTAGTACCAAGCATAAACGCGAAGTATCAGAAGTAGAATTGTACGCAACCATTAGGTGCTCGTTTCAGAAGTATGCCCATGATAATCTCGAGGTATCAGAAGTGGGATTATGCCCGTGATAATCTCGAGGTATCAGAAGTGGGATTATGCCCGTGATAATCTCGAGGTATCAGAAGTGGAATTATGCCCGTGATAATCTCGAGGTATCAGAAGTGGGACTATGCCCGTGACAATCTCGAGGTATCGGAAGTGGGATTATGCCCATGATAATCTCGAGGTATCAGAAGTGGGATTATGCCCATGATAATCTCGAGGTATGAGAAGTGGGATTATGCCCATGATAATCTCGATGTATCAGAAGTGGAATTGTTCATAACCTGAAAGTATCAGCTGTGAGATTATGACATGAGGATATACCAAGTTATATGCAACCGTTCACAATGTCTATTATAACCCAATTTTTATAACTGTGCACTTCGAACTGTCAAAGTCGTTAGGTTGGCAGGACTGAATTCACCCTTCGCTTACTTCCTCACCTCTCCGCTGACGCCTATCAGTACACGCCCTTGCTGTGTGTGTGTGTGTACTGATAGGCGTCGGTGGAGAGGTGAGGAAGTAAGCGGGGGGTGAATTCAGTCCTGCCAACCTAACGACTTTGACAGCTCGAAGTGCACAGTTATAAAAATTGGGTTATATGTAATCGTTTGGCAGGTGATATCGCTGCTCTCGGCGGCGACAGAGGGCGCGTCGCCCACGACAGTGGCGCTGGTGGAGCGAGCGGTGGACATGCTGCGGACATCCGAGCTCTACTCACCTCAGATGAGGGACGACCCGAGGATCAGGACTGAAGACCCCATCGCGACCGATTTGATCGGCGCTCTCCTCTCGGTACCTATCCATTTTTTGCAAATCCTTTTGCTATTTCAGCTTTAATATTTTGTTTTTTTTTTTAGAGAAAATTGTTTTTATTACAATAAAACGAAGCAAAAATATGCACGATGTGAACTTTATATTTGGGATTGGATTTTTAAACACAATTGTTTTTTTATTTGATTGACGAAATTACTTGCACCCTTCTACATTTACCGATCTATTTATTTGTGTATTTAACAGCATTTAATTTGTTTATGTCGTGTGTATTATTTTGAAGTATATGCGCTGGTGGGGAGCGATACCTACTACTAATGAATATCTTTGCATTTTGTCCCTGTTCCCGCCCCGGCGATCGTAGCGGGAGCAGAGCAACGTATTCCATACAATGATGGTACGGCCATTTACGTTAAACTTCGCCCTCTGTCGGTGGCTGCTGAATCTGCATCGCTTACTCTCGCCTAGGGCCTCTGCCGAACTGTCCAACTTGTTGTCTACTTAAACATCGAAGCTCGATCGCGCTGGGATGGTCAGGCAGGTACAACGGGCTACACAAGTAAAGAGCGTTTCATCAAAGAATTCCCTTCGCCGTTACGTAGGCTCCATCCACTGTCTATCTGTCAAAAACAGCGTTGAGGGTTATGTGTACAGATTTTATTTTCCCGATTACATTATTAGGTAATATAATCTTCACAATCTGGCAACACTAATTTAAGCACTACCAACATAACGGCGTCGGGAACTCTTTGGTGAAACGCTTTATACACGCAACATATCAAGTTTCGAATCCTACTGCACCGTGAGACACCTATTTTAAATTATGTTTCATTTGAAACCATGGAGTATGACAGTTTCTCCAGAAATAACGAGTCGATCACGGGCAGTCCAGTGTAAGTTTCGTCGTCACTTCAACATCCATAGAAATCGATTATTTCTTGTGGGGTCACCTCAAAGCACGTGTATACGAGCACAAGCTCCGAACATTGGAAGAACTTAAGGAAGCTTCAATAAAAAAAAAAAAAAAAAAAGCTATTGGCGTGGAAGTCGCCGAAATTTACAGAGTTATGTTGGAAAGAGTGGATGACAACTCCCACAGCAGTGCATCATCAATAACGGACACCACACGAAAGATGTGGTTTTCCACTCTTAAGTTTCCAAAATGTTATTTAATTACGAACTAGACTACGTGAATAAATTGGATTTTTAAGCATAAATTAACAATTTTATGATTTTTTTTAAACCGTCCGACCTTTCTGCCCCAACTTGTATTATAAGTGTAAAAGTTCAAAATGTTTATTTGTAAATTCATGAAATGAAAATATATCTGCGAGTACTATATTACACTTAAGTATCTACCTACTTAATTAAAACAATTGACATAACGGCATACTTAATGAGCTTATTGGGATTATGGGTAAAGTTAAGCGTGATCATTAAAATGTACGAGTAATTAAAATGGTGGGTGATAAACACATTCTGATTGGTACTTCGTTCGCACGTTGTACACGCCTCTACAGGTAATTGTTTTCTTTTTAATAGCTATATGTATTAAATTGTAAATTTGTTAATAAATAGCTAACATTGCAACGGTAAAATAACGTGGCACTTTCGCGGGTCCTTATCCATACTTGGCGAGAGGTAAAGTCCAGAATGTTCCTGTTCGGACAAAGGGCTGCATAAAGTGCCCCATCAGAGAACGCAGTGATAAATTTTTTTTCCGAAATGACCATCCCAGGTCGATTCAGAGCTGATCCAGACTAATCCATCCGGCGACAGATCTTCATCGGCGAAGCAGAAACCTGTGTCTATTGTCGGCGTGGCTCAGAGTTATTGTCCCCAAGCTCCTAATATTCCTTAACATTTCGATCCTTAACGATGTATTCTCTAGTGGTTTGTACTGTGTAGAAATTTATATCATCTTCACCAGGAACTTGGGCCTAAAACTATGTCGATTTGTTCTCGTTCTTAATAGTGAATGTCTAAATGTGTAGAATCATAATTTCTATTAATTTTGTGTCCGTACTGAAAAGTATCTCTTATTCTATGTATGGTATCTAAATTTTCCATTTCTCGGTTTTTATTTTTAACTTCACCGAATATGTACTTGCACATGTTTCTAAAATAATTAATTCAACTATTAATCGCTTGTTACCTGTACCTCATCGTATCCATAAACCACAATAATCTACCAGATTTAATTTAATTATTACTAGCTGAGCCCGCGGCTCCGCTCGCGTGAAATTCGTATTCCAAAGAAGAATGTAAGTAACTAAGGGCGAGGCCGAAGGCCGAGCTGCGTTCAGGTAATCGATAAACCTTCTCAAAGAAAGTAACTAACTAAGGGCGAGGCCGAAGGCCGAGCTGCTTTCAGGTAAACGATAAACCTTTTTCAAATAAAGGAAGTAAGTAAGGGCGAGGCCGAAGGCCGAGCTGCGTTCAGGAAGACGACAAACCTTCTGGAAGAAAGGAAGGAACTAAGTGCGAGGCCGAAGGCCGAGCTGCGTTCAGGTAAACCAAAAACCCTCTTCCGCCTTCGGGCCTCGCCCTTAAAGACTTCCTTTCTTCGATAGAATATAATATCGTTTACTCAATCTATTTATTTCATATAAATAAAAAAGTAATATTAATAACCAAAGAATTAAACCTACCTAACAAACATTAAAATAACTATCAAAACGGGCATTTTCAAATGTTCTTAGAGCACTTGCGGCATTACCCCGCTGGATGGCAAGGCTTACCCTTTGAATGAAGTACATAAGCCCTTGATGACGGGACACCAGTTGCGTCAACCAGCTCAAGCCTCTTTTGGCTTCACTGCTCCACGGACCGAGAGTTTCAACCGCAAACGCAACAAATTCGAAATCTTGAATTATATTTCTATATTTGCTGCGTTGGAGGCTCTCCGCCCCAGCCTCGGCCGCGCCAGCCGCTCTTGAAGATGTCCTAACGTGACTTGGAGCCAATGTGAGAACAAAAGTGGCGTCCCACATCAAAGAACTACCCTTAGTCCATGGCACTAAGGTGATAGCATCGGGCCTCTTGCCATCCAGCCGGGAATAACCGCGAGGTTCTAGGATGCACGGTATATTTGCCGTTAGAAGCGTGGACTTTATAATTAAATTTAAATTTAATTAACTCAATCTTAATATTAATTAACTTTATTCGAGATGGTTTAGCTTCTTCCTGAACGCAGCTCGGCCTTCGGCCTCGCCCTTAGTTACTTGCTTTCTTCGAGATGGTTTATCATTTATCAGAACGTAGCTCGGCCTTCGGCCTCGCCTTAGTTGCTTACTTTCTTCAAGATGGTTTAGCTTCTTCCTGAACGCAGCTCGGCCTTCGGCCTCGCCCTTAGTTACTTGCTTTCTTCGAGATGGTTTTTCAATTATCCGAACGTAGCTCGGCCTTCGGCCTCGCCTTAGTTACTTACTTTCTTCAAGATGGTTTAGCTTCTTCCTGAACGCAGCTCGGCCTGCGGCCTCGCCCATAGTTACTTACTTTCTTCGAGAAGGTTTATGGTCTTCCAGAATAGAGCTCTGCCTTCGGCCTCGTTCTTAGTTACTTATTTTCTTCAAGAATGTTTTTCTTCTTCCTGAAATCAGCTCCGCCTTTCGCCTCGCCCTTAGTTACTTTCATCGAGAAAGAATATCGTTTACGTGAGCGCAGATCCGCCTTCGGGCCCGCCTTTAGTTACTAACTTTCTTTTTTTTAAATACGAATTTCACGCGAGCGAAGCCGCGGGCATCAGATATATAAATTTTATTGCACCAATGACAGCGACATAACTTCGACTTTCAATTTTATTTTTATTTATCAAACAATTTGTCACCGGCCAGCTCACGTCGAGATGACAGTTCTCCGTTGTCAACATGACATTTAAAATTGTTTTTACCTTTACTTTGGACTACGTGATTTTAAACGCGCAATAATGTTTATAATTGTTAATTTTTTTTTATTTTTGTTAATTTTTTTTACGTATTATGTTAACCCGGCATATAAACTGCCACTATACAAAGTTTCGTCTAATTCCTTTCAGTGGTTTTTGTGTGATGCGCGTACAGACAAACAAACAAACAAACAAAAATTTTAAAAACTGTTCTAACATGTTCAGTATCTCATTTTAAGCCACCCTGGTTAGTTTTTTTCCGAATACATTCAATGTACAGACTTTCTTACCTCTACGATTTTATTATATGTATAGATTAGCAACATGTACTTCTTATTGATTAAATTACAATATATTATTTTTTGCTCATATGAAGCAGTAGAATTTCTTTAGAAATATCTAAGTAGACATGCAAACATCGGATATTAGAGCCGAAAAATTGCGAAAGAATCATTTCCGCTCGCTATAAAGAATGAGTCGAATTTGGGCAGTGTGTGTTATATGCCTGGACTTAGTTGGTAAAATCTTGAACATCCTAAGGTCGTGGGTTCGAGTCGAGACAGCGACGTATCTAGACATTTGGTCCTTCGAGCCGGATAGCTTTCTTTGATCGGTTCAATTTTTTTCGCCGGGTGTCTATGATGGATGACCACATGGACCGAGAAAACACTTTGCCAAGAATGAAGGTATAAGGTTAAAGGTAAGTTTACGCTATGCTATTCCATACACGAGAAACTACCATTTCGTGCTCTACTAAGGCTCCTCCAAGCATTAACCTGTAAATGCATATGCAAAAGAGCGATTGGTTTAAATGCCTGTTGGTTTACAGTGTTTAACACGGCTTGTTCAGGAGATTTCATTTCATTCGCGTGCGTGAACTTGCTTATTGTAAACTTACTAGAATCTGGCAACGCTACATACCACACACGCTATATCCCGATAAACGGTCTTTTGCTGCAAGAACTCGGGTAAATTACCGCACAACACCGACCAACACGTTTAGCGCAGTATTAGGACTATGTCTAGTATAAAAAGCAAGTAAGTGAGTATGTAAGCAAGACTTACCAATGCATGACTCGTTGGAAGGATTGTGCCAAGGTGGGAGGAGACAAAGCTAAGCCTGCAGAAGTTAGAAAGGTACTATTTTCTCGCTCATATAAATGCGACGGCTACTAAGGATATAGTAGTTTTTTTTTCAGGGGCAAATATTTACTCCCCTGCAGTCTTAGCCTTGTCAAACCCTATTAGTGTGTGCTTGTGTTGTGTTCGGAATGGCTACCATGGTGTGTGACGTTTGTTGTTTGTTTGCTTGCAGCAAGGGCCCACTAACGTCCTGTCGTCACGGCGGAGCAGCAACGACTCCACTGTCGTCAAAACGCAGGCCAACCGCCAAAACATTAAGCATAAAGTGAGTTCTGTGTTGTGTTGTGTCGCCTTCACTAACCTACCGAACTGTAAAGTCGCTGGTGCGGTTGCCAGTGAATGTCGATTAGTTTTACTTGCGTCTCGCTTCAGTCCCTTTAGGTAAAAGGACAAGGAATATTTGGACTAACGCAAGTTTACGACCAACGTAAGTATATTTCATGTTCACATGAATTAAAAAAAGTTTAACAATTAGCCTGGTTTATATTTCGTTGGCGTGGTGTTTGAAAATACCCTGATCCAACATTCAGGCCTAGGTTTTTGTCTGCATGTATAATGGTTGAAACAATCGATTCTCGGATTCTCATTTCGAGAGTGAAATCTAGCAATCGTCGAAACCTCAGCCTCAATGTCTCAGCCAGCAATGTCAGCCTCGGTGGCTCAGTGGTGCGGTCAGTCGACTGTTAATAAGCACACCTGGATTAAGCACACCTGGGCTCGGATTCCACATAAAACTGAAAGCCCTTCCCTTCTTACCTTACAAGGTGGTAGGGTTTATCCCGCCCGGGTTGGTACCAACGCACTGAATTAAACTTCGGTCGAAACGGCTATATAAATAGTTCCTTTTTTCCGTCCAGTTCAGTGTAGCCGACATGAAATGAAGGGAAGCACTGACATGGCACCTTAGTTCACCCGGTGTTATGGGCTGACATCACAGATGTCGTAGGTGATGTAGCCAAACGTGTCAGTTTCCCTAAAAATAAACCTCCACCTGACGGCTGTCAATCTGATAACGTGTCCCAAAACTCAACGTCAAGCGGGAACCAGGGAGTAGGCCAGTTTATGACTACTCAGAGAAAAATAAGAAAAAACAATCTGAGTATGATATGAGCATTTTTTGAAAAACGTTGAAAATTTACATCTCGTACAACATTTTAGGTACTACTACTACAAATTTGCAAATATAATTGTTCAAATGTTTATATTGGAAGCCTAAATAACTCTGCTATTGATAGGTAACTATACCAAATAAAACCAGAATGCATGTAGTTTTACCAAAAAAATATTCAGTAAAATTTTTTTCTATAAAAGACTCAGATGTTTTTTTTCTTATTTTTCCCTGGGTAGTCATAAAGTGGCCTACTCCTTGATTCCCGCTTGACGTTGAGTTCTGGGACACGTTGTATAACAGTAATCAATAATCATTGACTTAAAAAAAACTTATGCTTTAGGTTATTTCTATGTCAATATTAGATGCTATATCTTTCGTATATTATTAAACCGTTATCTACCTACTACTGTCACACGTACGTTGTTACGGCAAAAAAGGTTATAGTTCCGAATGCTTTTCCAACGTATCCAATATTTCCACAGCAAGCACCTAGTCAATTGCGCGAGCTTCTGGAGACCTCTCTCAACTGGGACTTCGAGATATTCCGCCTGGAGGAGTTGACGCGGTCGCGACCACTGTCGCACCTTGGGCTGTGGCTCGCGAACCGGTTCGACACGTGTGCCGTGCTGGAGTGCGACGAGCGGACACTTCTCAACTGGTTAACGGTCATCGAGATGAACTACCACACGGTCAACACGTATCACAACTCTACCCACGCGGCGGACGTCATGCAGGTAGGCTTTCTTTGTTCTACTATCCAGCGAGTAGATATCTTACAAGTGACCAATTACAAAATAACTTTTTTTTCGTGGATGTGGCCGTTCGTGTAAGTGGCCCTAGGGTGGTTTATGTGGTCAATCGGGGATGTGGTCGTTAATGGAATGTGGCAGTTGGAGGAAGTGGCCGTTATAGGGAGACGAACATTCGAGGGAAATGGAAGTTTGGTTCCGGATTCTCCAGCGTCACCCAACTTCTCCGAGTCTCGCCCGACAAGTGAGGGGCAGATAGATATGTCATAATCAGCCTGTATCGGTCCACTGCTGGACATAGGCCTCTCCCAAGGCACGCCACCACACGCGGTCTTCCGCTCTTCTCATCCATCCACTCCCGGCTACCTTTTTTAGGTCATCTGTCCAGCTAGCCGGGGGGCGTCCCATGCTACGTTTGCTTGTACGTGGCCTCCATTCGAGCACCCGTCTACCCCATCTGTTGTCGGGTCTACGAAAGATGTGCCCAGCCCACTGCCACTTCAGATTGCTTATTTTCTTAGCAATGTCGACTACCTTAATTCTTTAACGTATCACATCGTTACGGATTTTATCGGTCAAAGAAATGCCGAGCATTGCTCTTTCCATAGCTCGCTGAGCGACTATAAATTTGTGGAACAGGCCCATTGTCAGGGTCCACGTTTCCGCTCCGTACGTCATTACTGGCAGAACGCACTGATTGAAAACCTTCGTCTTCAATGACTGTGGGATGGAGGATGACATGATGTGGCGGAGTTTCCCAAATGCCGCCCAGCCTAGCTGAATCCTTCTGTTGGCCTCATTGTCAAAGTTGTGCTTCCCTAGTTGGATGGTTTGTCCAAGATATACATAATTAATAATAGATAGGTATTCAACCTAAACGTAACTTAATCTAACGCAAAAATAAAATTAACTTAAGCCCCCTTATGGGCTTATCGAGTCGAACTGCATCCGAGCGGAGCCGGGTACTGCAGCTAGTATATAATATATCCTTACCTATAATAAGATCCAACGTCTGCTTTCTGTCTGAGTGTCTGTCTGTCCGCTTATAACTCGAGAACCAATGAACCGATTTTAATAAAAAAAAAAATCTACGGATAGCTTGATTCTTCCCATCAACTATAGGCTACTTACTATCATGCTAAATGGCTTATGAGGTTAGCAGTGAAGTGAAATATGAGAGCGGGCGGAGCCGCGGGCACAGCTTGTATTATATATAATTGGTTTGTCGGAATCGGCTCTAACGATTTGGATAAAAACATTTATTTGGATAATGTTATTTTTTCTAAGTTTATCTAGATAGGTGTTGACGCCGAGCGAAGCTCGCTCGCCCAGTTACTTATCCTTAAAGTTGGTTACAGTGTACCTACGTATAGTAACGAGGGAACGTACACTAGAAAAGTAAGACGGGCTCATCTTCCTTGTTCCCTTTGAAACTTTGTAATAAACAAGAAGTCCGGGTCAGGGCGTGGCGTACTTCATGGAGAAGGAGCGCTTGAAGACGCTCCTGGAGCCGCTGGAAGCAGTTGCAGCGCTGATCGCGGCGGCCACACACGACATCGACCACCCGGGCACCTCGTCCGCCTTCCTCTGCAACGCGCGGCACCCCCTCGCCATCCTGTACAACGATCTGACAGTCCTCGAGAGCCATCACGCCGCACTCACCTTCAAACTCACGCTCAGTTAGTATTGTATGCAACGAAGTAATTACCCACAGTCTATCAACACCTTGTCTTACCTAAGACTCTCCCGAGCTAAACATTTGTTTTTTATGCAAACTGACACGATTGGCTAAATCATCTACACCATCCGTGATGTCAGCCCACAACACCGGGTGAACTAGGTGCCATGTCAGTGTTTCCCTTCATTTCATGTCGGCTACACTGAACAGGACGGAAAACACGAACTATTTACATAGCCGTTTCAACCGACGTTTCATTCAGTGCGGTGGTATAAACCCGGGCGGGATAAACCCTACCTCCTAGTAAGGTAAGAAGGGAAGGGATCTACAGTTTAACGTGGAATCCGAACCACGGTCAGCCTCCAACGGTCAAGCGGTCACCCATCCAAGTACTGACCGCGTTCAGGGTTGCTTAACAACAGTCGACCGACCGCACCACTGAGCTACCGAGGCTGACAATGCAGCCAGATTTTTGCAGCCCAGCAATTAGACGACAGTGATGATATCACATGTTGGCCGTAATGATTTTGGGTGACGGTCGATAGGCATATAGACCGATATGTCTCCGTGTGGCTCTTCACTTCTCCAAACACGCAGGCATTTCCTACAGTTACGTTTCTTTAAAACTATATTTCCGATACACTAATATAACCAAAGTCTCTATACGCTGCTCCTGCAGTTCCAACCTTGGAATAAATACCCAGTCTCTGAATGATTACTGCAATCCAAAATTATTAAATGATTACCTACCTACTTGTCCGAACGGTATAACGTGCATTCGCTTGTATTTTCAGATGACGAACGCGTGAATATATTCAAGCACCTCGACCGCGAGACATATAAGACGCTTCGGCACAATATCATCGACATGATCCTCGCCACAGAAATGACGAAACACTTCGAACATCTGGCCAAGTTCGTCAGCGTCTTCTACGCCAAGACTCCCGGGAGCAAGGAGGACGGAATGCAGACCGATGTGAGATTCTCCTACTTGTTGGTCGGTTTACTCTTGAGAATCCGTGCTCTTTGGGCTTGCCATTGACTATGTTCTGTCACCTGACCTGGTTGAATATTCTTGGTGGTGGCCATTGGTTGTCTTTGTCGTCTGACTGAATGCTCTTGTTGGTGACCATTGGTTGTCTTTGTCGTCTGACTGAATGCTCTTGTTGATGACCATTAGTTGTCTTTGTCATCTGACTGAATGCTCTTAGAGGTGACCATTGGTTATCATTCTCATCTGACTGAATGCTCTTGTTGGTGACCATTGGTGGTCTTTGTCGTCTGACTGAATGCTCTTGTTGGTGACCATTGGTTGTCTGTGTCGTTTGACTGAATGCTCTTGTTGGTGACCATTGGTTGTCTTTGTCGTCTGACTGAATGCTCTTGTTGATGACCATTAGTTGTCTTTGTCATCTGACTGAATGCTCTTAGAGGTGACCATTGGTTATCATTCTCATCTGACTGAATGCTCTTGTTGGTGACCATTGGTGGTCTTTGTCGTCTGACTTAATGCTCTTGTTGGTGACCATTGGTTGTCTGTGTCGTTTGACTGAATGCTCTTGTTGGTGACCATTGGTTGTCTTTGTCATCTGACTGAATGCTCTTGGAGGTGGCCATTGGTTATCATTCTCATCTGACTGAATGCTCTTGGTGGTGGTCATTGGCTCTTTTTTGTCACCTGACCAGGATGGACCGTCTTGGTGGGTGAAAGGAAGTGTTTTCGTTCTATGATTTTTTTTTTATACTGACACGAATGGCGGCATCACCTACAACATCTGTGATGTCAGCCCATAACACCGGGTGGAGTTGGTGCCATGTCAGTGCTTCCCTTCGGTCGTGCCGGCTTCACTGAACTGGACGGAAAACACAACTATTTACATAGCCGTTTCGACCGACCTTTCATGCAGTGTGGTGGTACTAACCCGGGCGGGTTTAACCCTACGACCTAGTAATATAAGAAAGGAGTCATATTCCTTAGTCGCCTTTTACGACATACACGGGGAGAGATGCAGTGGGGCTATTCTTTTAAAGTCCCGGCCCCACACGGTACATCGGTAGTAATTTGTTATAGAAATTATCGTCATAATTTTGAAGGGCCTTCATTTCCTTTAAATCAACTCCGCGGTCTTGTTCGCAAGTCTACTTGAATCCTATAAATAGTTATCATCAATACTAATAATAAATCTATAAGGGATGGTCATGGAGTAATTTACTTTGTTTTATGAGATACTGAGTTTGTAGACTCTATGTATGATACTAAAACAAAATTAATGATTTTTAGAAATCTTTTCTGTATGTATGTATGTATGTATGTGTGTTCCTCCATAACTCTTAAACGGATCATCCAAATTCGATGAAACTTAGTACAAGCACATTTTTAGACACGGGATAGGCTAAATAAAATTTAGTTCCGGTTACGCTACGATGTGGCTCTCATAAAAACCGAATTGTTTCGCCCCCCGAAATAAAGGTACGGTAGCGGGCTTACTAACTTTCTTCTTTTTAAATACGAATCTCACGCGAGCGAAGCCGCGGGCAAAAGCTAGTAGTTAATAAAGAAACCAACAAAATTAGCCCGGGCTACCAATTTTATTGACGTTAACTACATAGGTATTTATTTGACATGCAAAGAAGACGGACGGCTAAGTAAGATAGGCGTGAATGATTGCAGGAGCCGCTTTCGCTGGACACAACGGCGCTCACGATGCCGGAGAACATCGTGCTTGTAAAGAGAATGATGATCAAATGTGCCGACGTCTCAAACGCCTCGCGACCGCAGAAATTTGCCGTGGAGTGGGCCAGGAGGTAATTATATCAATCACATTTGATTTAACATTTCCTTTTACTTGCATTAGGTTGGCAAGTAAAATATTTAAGTCATCATTATTGTAGACTTTATAATATTATCAATGTTTAATTATTTTAATTTACTTTAATTAATCGCTGTTTGAACTAAAATACCACATGTTATATTAAAAGTTAAAAGAATTAGATTAATATCTTCTATTTTTTGTAATATCGCGAATTTCTCACGATAAGTGTAGCACCTTCATTATCTCATTTAACCATTGAAAGAACTCCCAATAATTTCTCATAGTAAATATTTCAAGGCAGTATGTTGAGAGAAGTTCATAATAAGTATGCCTAATTGCATGCGCGAGCGCAGCGAAGGGCGAAAAAGCAAGATAAAATTCGGCTCGTAGATATGTACGTACGAGCATCAAATTCTACGAGGGCAGATCGATAGCATTTTGAAAACACGACTTGATTAGCTTGATAGAAAAAGTCACGAAAATTTCATCCACAGGTAGGTAACCTACGCTTGGACATGTCGAAAATTCCGCCAGTTCTAAATTCAATGCGAAGAAGAACTGACAAACAAACTTCGCAAGTCACAATGTTTTGTTAGTACCTTATAATAAGTATTATATTATAGTAACTCTCTATATAGATATATATAGATCTCTATATATATGCTACTTCTTATAAAACGGAATGTCTGTCTGTATGTATGTATGTATGTATGTATGTATGCATGTATTGTATGTATGTATGTATGTATGCATGTATGTTTCAGGTTAACTTCGGAAACACTTGACATATTTTGATGCGGTTTGCACCAATGTAAAGAGTAGTTCTTCAGGCTCACTATAGGCTATAGGTATGCCATCACGCTAATAGCCTTAGGGTTGAGCAGTATAGTAAGAACGAAATTTAGTGTCGAATGGTCGTACATCGTAATAGATAGCGTTAGTAGATCTGCTTTGCGTTGGAGCATTGGATATATTATCTCGTAATAAAGAGTAGATATACGTAGTCACCGCACGCACGTTATTGACCGCACGATTGAATCTAATTTTGGGTAGGTACATCTAACTCGGCGATTTGTTAAGTTTACTAAATTTATTAAACTAATGCTACATAAAATCTACAGATCTCACACTCATTGGCGTATATAGAGGGGGGCCGGGTGGGCACGGCCCACCCTAGAAGTGTCTGGTGCCCACCCCAGGATGTTGGGTTGCCAACCCAAAATTCTAGGGTGGGCACTTAAATAATTTCACACAAAAACACTAAATAATCTACAGCTGAGGAATCAACATAAAATTCCATTTCCATCCAGGTAGGTAATCAAAATAAACACTTTAAAAAAATGTTTTTGTTTAATTTTATTTAGGTAAAGAAACTTTCCGTAATCAATGGTCGAAATACGGCTCAACACTTCAAGTTCAAATTACCTACTTTTATTGCGTAGCTACATCGGGATTCGGCTTCATTGGCCATCGCTTTTCAAGGGCCAGGCCCACCCTGGATAGTAACCCTAGATACGCCAATGCTCACACTACGCGCAAAGCCATCAAAGGCATTGAAAATGTAATTTAGAAATATACACACGATAAAATTGGACAAACTTAAGAGGAATTCATTCTTTATCGTACTGACGATAAAGTGAACGGAGCGCAGACTGACCTCGCGCGTAGACCCGCTACCGGCTACAGTTTTTGTCCGCCCGCCTCCTTCCTAAGATGGTTCAAACTGTAGCTTAATTCAATCCCGAGATTGACATGAATGCAGCCACGCTGACCGTCTGATCTGGAGGCCTCTATGACCTCAATACTGGCTGTGATAGCTGGACACCAAAGCGATTGCACGAAGGTCTATGACTTTGAGCGATTCGTTTGTAAGCAAAGCAGCCAGCTACAAATAGGGTTACCATCGGTCCAGATTTTTCCGGACACATCCGGACTTTCAGCCTTCCGTCCCGCTTTTTAATTTTTCCGGATTTTTAAATGGACATTTTTTTATGAATGTTTTATTTTACTTACCTACTTAAAAATGAAACATAAATATTAAATCCCCCTTCAATATTTTTTTGTCGCTATCCCTGTAAAACGTGAGCTGCGCGTGAGATGTATTTTATTAATAAAATGTCCGGACTTTTTTCTAAATGTCTGGCATTTGCCAGAACTTTTCTAATTTCAACATGGTAACCCTGCCTACACAGTTATATGCATAAATGCCACTAACAATTAATACTCGAATAACCATTCAGGATAGCGGAGGAGTACTTCCTGCAGACGGACGAGGAGAAGGCGAAGGAGTTGCCGGTGGTGATGCCGATGTTCGACCGCGCCACCTGCTCCATACCGCGCAGTCAGATCGGCTTCATAGACTTCATCATCATCGACATGATGGAGGCATGGGCCGGTACGAATATTTGTACTACTATCATCATTACCTACTTTTTATCTGGTCTCTGGTCTGGTTGTGAAATTAACACCTAGGTACAATGAGGTATTATGTTTTACTAGAGCTATCGCTACGAAGAAAGATAAGAGAAACGGCGTCCTATCAGATAGCGGTGAGGCGGAGCGCGGGGCGGGAAGCGACCGGGAGTGGGGCTAGCGGGCGGCGAGAGGGTCTCGCGCGGGGCGGGAAGCGAGCGGGAGAGGGGCTAGCGGCCGGTAAGCGACAACGCCAGCCAAGACCCCGTGCGCATGCAACGAGTTCGGCCGCTCGCGATCGACTAGTTTCGATGTGCCCCAATTCGTAAATTGTGCCTCAACTCGGCGGAGCAATGCCCGTTGCCCGAGTAAGAGCTCTAGCAAAACATAATGCCTAATTACAACAAAATTGCCAAGTAATTAACAATCAAAGTATATAGGTAGTTTTGACAAAGTTTTGGAAAATATGGCACCTTTTGGTCTTTTGAGTGCCCAAGTTGATAACTTTGGTCTTACGGCACAGATTACTAAATCTTACGGTCTTGTTGACAGAGTGCCCAAGTTGATAATTTTGGTCTTACGGTCTTGTCGACAGAGTGCCCAATTTGATAATTTTGGTCTTACGGTCTTGTTGACAGAGTGACCAAGTTGATAATTTTGGTCTTACGGTCTTGTTGACAGAGTGAACAAGTTGATAATTTTGGTCTTACGGTCTTGTTGGCAGAGTGCCCAAGTTGATAATTTTGGTAAAATGCAATGCTCACTCACTCGTATACTTGCATTGAACAGATAAGAACTTGTAAAGTGCAACATTGCAGCGTTCATCGACATGTCGGAGCTGGTGCAGCACGCCCGCAGCAACTACAACCGGTGGCGCGAGCTGGACGAGCAAGGCGTCACCACGCTCGCCGACGTGCGGCGCGCGCAGATGCGCCACAACAGCGCGGCGGGCGTGGCCGCCAACACGACCGCCGAAGAGGACTGAACCAAACATCATCTTCATTGTACAACTATTGCGTCGCGATCCACTTTCGAACGTACATTTGGCATATTATGATATGACGTATCTATTTACTTACATATTACATTAACATACATAACATATACATCATTAGGAACATGATTGACATAAGCCATGTTTGACACATTATATATTTGATGCCGGCACTTCACTTGGCTTAGCGTATTCTTGTATGTATTTGGCAAAAAATTCAGTTTCGTCTCCCTTTAATGGCTTGTTTAGAGCGAGATAAAACTAAAATGTTTGCAACAAACACGAATACGCTAAGCCAAGTGAAGTGCCGGCATGACATATGTCATATTCAACTAACTTAGGTCTCCACGAGAGGACCTAGTATGTGCTAGTATCTACTACATCGTCAGATATTAATTTTCTGCACAGTAAAATTTGATATTTGACATGGCAAAGAATTTTTAAAGGTCGCAGAATGCTCCGCCTACCAGGTTTATGCCGGGATACATTTTATTTCCAATTATTAAGGGCGGGGTTAAATCGGGGGAGGGTACTAGGCAAACATCACATCGTATTAGCCTAACCATAGAAGCCATATTTCAAGTGAATTAACTATAATTTATATGCTTCTTGTTAGGTAAAGATTCAAAGTATAATGTAAATACATTATTGTTATGTAATTTTCTAAATTCTCTGAAAAATAAGTGCGTGAAAAGTGATAAAAACGTTCGCAAATGCCTTTGCTATTAAAATCAACATTTGCTATAAATACGTCTAATACGAAAAATTCTCCGTTGAGCTTAGAGTCAATAAGATTAAGAATCATCGAAATAAATTCAAACTCTTAATTAAAATAAACAGAGTAATTGGTTTTTCACTGAACTATCTTTGAATTTTCTATAGCGCGGCGGCGCGCGCGGCCGAACACGGCTTGCGCTGCGCCCGCGCATTTCGAACGTTTTTACCACTCCTCCTCCCTCACGCACTTATTTTTCAGAGAATTTAGAAAATTATTTTACAATAATGTATAACCATTATACCTTGAATCATTAGCTAAATAATAAGCATATAAATTATAGTTAAATCACTTGAAATGGTTAGGTTAATACGATGATGTTATGTTTGCTTAGAACCGCCCGAAAGCCCCCTAAATCTACTTCCGAAGAGAAGAAGCTCATTTGGGAGAATTTCCCACCTGGTATTTATATTTTCAACACTACACTTTATATTTTCAAATATTATAATCTGTCAAAATATGAGATTTAGTGAGACCCTAAAGGAGAGTCCCTTGTTGATTATATATAATATAATAAACTTGTTGACTGTAGTAACATTACTGAGTGATAAAGTGGAGGGAACAACAGAATAAAGAGGCGTTATTCCCAAAGATTAATGAGCAAATCGTAATGTGATCAGGGCGGTAATATTTGTAAGAAAATTTATTTTAAAATATTTGCAAACCGAATGTTTATGCCTCACTCTACTTAACAAACAAGTGAACTGTAAATATGTTTACTTATTTAAAAACTTTGTGTGATCTAGGACACATGATTGGGCCAAAAAGTGACAAGAATTTAGTTGAACCAGTAAAGTGGTTTAAATCGGAAGCTATGGTTGTTTGGTGTACATCAATCAATCATAGTTAGCCTCAAACAAGACATTGTCTAGCATTGAAAGATGCGAAACAAATTTGTTTTGTGAAATATTCTGAACAGAAATAAAAATAAAATGAACACGTGGAAAGTGACTTAGAGAATAAAATCTCAACTGTACTGTCTAGATAACTTTGTAACTTGATTCTATTAGCACAAATTAACGTAAACTCTAGTCTATTTTTTATTAGTTTAACATATATCTTACTGAGCGCTGGAACCAATCTCCGGGAGGACCATGATCGAAACTATATATTTTTCTATGTTCGTTTTACCTACTTTTCTACGTCGCATCACCTACAACCCTTAAGTCGATTTACCGCGTTTTAGCAAGTAAGGCGAACATTTTAATTATATCGCGTTTACCTTAAACTAAAATGTTTCCCTTGCTTGGTCAACGAGTGGATCCGACTTTAGTTAACTTCTAAAACCTTATTAAAGATGTTTATTTGACCTTTCGGAGGGACTAACTTCGTGAAATAACGAAGGCTTCCGAGAGACCAATTGAACGTTGGTGTACTATAACTACGTACCTATACCTACTATGTATTTATGTATGTTAATCTATCTATACTTCTCATTAAAAGACACATTCATAATGAACCCTTCCGTCTCATTTAAAATTTTATATGATTAGTTTTAAAATTTCCAAAGAGCTTCATATAACAGACTTTTCTGAATATTTTTGATATCTACTTTTTGTAGAGGACCTTATAAAGCTAAATTAGTCATATCAAGTTTAACATTTTTCTTCCTAAAGTTTTGAAAATTACTTTACTAAACACTATACTGTAGAACGATTTGTAAAATTTGTATAATATTATATTTGTGAATGTAGCTAGCTACACGTAGTTATTGTATCGTTGATCGTGACGCGGTGGTTCGAGGCGTGTGAAGCGTAAACACATTTTTGAGCACGGTGGAATGTTTCTAGCCCCAAAGTAACATCGGCGGCGCTCTGCCATTAGACGAGTGTATTCTTCCTGCAACGACACGAAAGCATTTTGTTGGTTGCACGTACCTACACCGCTCTCGAGACGCTTTGCTTGTGTGCGGGCGTCAATTGATAATAATGTGTAGCAAATTTAAGATAAGTGAGCGCAAGCGACTGCATTCTTGGGCCCAATAGTGCCTAGCAGGTCATCCTCTATGGTTGAACTAATGTTAGGAATATCTCACCAATACAGAAGAAGAGATATAGGTACATTTCCACGAGAGATCAGTGGAATAAGAGGATAATCCCGCTGCGCGCGTAATTGCTCCGGCCCCACACATTTGCTCGTTATCTGCATTTGATCGTTATAAGCCAAACATTTGATCGTTATCTGCATTTGATCGTTATAAGCCAAACATTTGATCGTTATCTGCATTTGATCGTTATAAGCCAAACATTTGATCGTTATCTGCATTTAATTGCTTAATTGAAGCTAGATGAAACTAAGATGTTTGCCTTACTTGGACTAGATATGTGTGGGACGGGCATATAGTCACTTGTCGGTTGTTCTAACGTGGGCATCACACGTTCCATATTTTCATCAGTATAGCTGTCAGTGTTCAATATTGAAGTAACAATTGATCGTTTGAATAAATCGAGAGCCCTCATAGCTGTCAGTGTTCAATATTGAAGTAACAATTGATCGTTTGAATACATCGAGAGCCCTCATAGCTGTCAGTGTTTAATATTGAAGTAACAATTGATCGTTTGAATACATCGAGAGCCCTCATACCTATCAGTGTTTAATATTGAAGTAACAATTGATCGTTTGAATACATCGAGAGCCCTCATAGCTGTCAGTGTTCAATATTGAAGTAACAATTGATCGTTTGAATACATCGAGAGCCCTCATAGCTGTCAGTGTTTAATATTGAAGTAACAATTGATCGTTTGAATACATCGAGAGCCCTCATACCTATCAGTGTTCAATATAGAAGTAACTATTGATCGTTTGAATACATCGAGAGCCTTCATAGCTGTCAGTCTTTAATATTGAAGTAACTAATGATCGCTTGAATACATCGAGAGCCCTCATCTCATAGCCACCAGTGTTCAATATTGAAGTATCTAACTATTGATCGTTTGAAGTTTGAATACATGGAGAGCCCTCATAGCTCCCAGTGTTCAATATTGAAGTAACTATTGGTCGTTTGAATACATCGAGAGCCCTCATCTCATAGCTACCAGTGTTCAATATTGAAGTATCTAACTATTGATCGTTTGAAGTTTGAATACATGGAGAGCCCTCATAGCTCCCAGTGTTCAATATTGAAGTAACTATTGGTCGTTTGAATACATCGAGAGCCCTCATCTCATAGCCACCAGTGTTCAATATTGAAGTATCTAACTATTGATCGTTTGAAGTTTGAATACATGGAGAGCCCTCATAGCTCCCAGTGTTCAATATTGAAGTAACTAATGATCGCTTGAATACATCGAGAGCCCTCATCTCATAGCTACCAGTGTTCAATATTGAAGTATCTAACTATTGATCGTTTGAAGTTTGAATACATGGAGAGCCCTCATAGCTCCCAGTGTTCAATATTGAAGTAACTATTGGTCGTTTTAATACATCGAGAGCCCTCATCTCATAGCTACCAGTGTTTAATATTGAAGTATCTAACTATTGATCGTTTGAAGTTTGAATACATGGAGAGCCCTCATAGCTCCCAGTGTTCAATATTGAAGTAACTATTGGTCGTTTGAATACATCGAGAGCCCTCATCTCATAGCCACCAGTGTTCAATATTGAAGTATCTAACTATTGATCGTTTGAAGTTTGAATACATGGAGAGCCCTCATAGCTCCCAGTGTTCAATATTGAAGTAACTAATGATCGCTTGAATACATCGAGAGCCCTCATCTCATAGCTACCAGTGTTCAATATTGAAGTATCTAACTATTGATCGTTTGAAGTTTGAATACATGGAGAGCCCTCATAGCTCCCAGTGTTCAATATTGAAGTAACTATTGGTCGTTTTAATACATCGAGAGCCCTCATCTCATAGCTACCAGTGTTTAATATTGAAGTATCTAACTATTGATCGTTTGAAGTTTGAATACATCGAGAGCCGTCATAGCTACCAGTGTTCAATATTGAAGTAACTATTGGTCGTTTGAATACATCGAGAGCCCTCACAGCTGTCAGTGTTCAATATTGAAGTAACTTGGTCGTTTTAATAAATTGAGAGCCTCAGCCGTGGGCCCTCAAGTTTAATTGTCAGTAATATTGGCAGTAACAGCGGCATATTGGACGTGTGAAGCCTGTGTAAGTTGCTGCTGTTCGGATGCTCTGGTGTTCATTGAATGTTATATCACAGCGGGAAGAAGGCTGTGGATCCCGGTACCAAGTGATAGTTTTCAGTTATTCCCGATGAGCCGTCAAACCTGTTTGTTTCGGTAATTTATTGATGAATGTTGTATTTTAATTATTACTAAGACGTCATGAGAATGTAAAGATAATTTAGTTAGTAACAAAATTTGTTTACTAAAATTATATTTAAAAAAAATATACGCTTCTTGTGCTCAATGTCAATAAATAACGGTCTAAGATACAGTTATATGTCTAGATTTACCAAAACCAGATGTGTGTTATATATAATAAAAAAACAATAAATTATTGATTGTAAATTATGATCAAATCATTGGTTAAAACTGAGCTGGTTTACAATTTAGTAATTATATTTTCAAAGAACAAATGAAAACCTATCTTTTTGTTGGTAACATAGCGTGCAGCAGTGTGTGGATGTCAGTTACCGCAATTTTAACGTACAAACTTTAGTTGGTAGTTTTATTTTTAACTCATTGCACAAAACTGCATTGATTTACTTTCGATACCTAACTTGTTTTGAAGCGAAGCTACTTTTTGGACCTAACTCAAACTCAGAAAAACGTCACGAAAGTACGAACGGAAGTTGCAACGCTCCTCATTGACTGGGAGGCGCTAGGCGCTGCCCGAGCGCCATCTATGAGAGTGTTTCGAAGTCGAACCATACAAGTTCAAATGAATATCGCATAGATGGCGCTATCCCGATCGAAATTAAATTAATAATTGGATTTTAATTTAAACTTTAGAAGCTTCGCTTCTGTCGGGTGTCCCACGATACGACGACCTTTTCAAGGGCGTAGCCAGGTACAGGAAGGGGGGGGGGGGGGGGGGGCCGCTGCCCCCCTCTAGCAGGATGTGGGTAAGTTTTCGGAGTGCTCTCGAACCGAATTAAAAAATGCTTGATTCAAAAATCGCTGTCCAATGTTAAATTGTGGTTGATTTTAAAGAAAAATCACAAAGTTTCTGCCAATACTACCATTGTCCGTTTATAGAGCCGAACAATGGTATATACTATGGAATGACAAGATAATACCACGATCTACCAAGAATACTGAGTGTGATGCTGATACTGAGCATTGATTGTGTACTTAATAAAATAAATATTTGTTTCCATTAAGTAATAAACGTATTTACCCTTGTCTGCTAACAAGTGCCTGTAGTCTGCCCCCCTCTGAACAAAATCCTGGCTACGCCCTTGGACCTTTTTATTATTTTCAGTGTTATGTGACAACTTAGGTTAGCATTTTCCTGATACTGAAGAGAGAGTTAGTGTGAGGAGCGATTTGCACATTTTCATAACCATTAATAAATGTTCAAAAATATACCATTGTTGTAACAATGGTCTTTGTAAGTTATTATGATAGATACGTGTATAATAATTAATAAACCATTATCTTCCAATACCTTTTGACAATGGACTCGGTTTATGGAGTCCTTGGTGTTTAGATAGCTCAATTTGTCGTACTAATTAATGTGTATGAGAATTTCAGTTTGCTCTTACCACACGAGTCGGCTTGGTAGTATTCAATATTCCTGACTATAAGGTATTGTGATGCGAACAAATTACAAAATTAAAGTGGCGTTTAAGGCCCTGTAAACCCTTATTCACTCGTACTCCTCTTTCAAGGCGCTGCTTTTGCTGGTTGGAATAGGATGCAACACAATCAATCAATCAAAAATTAGGTTTTTATTTTTCTATCCCAAAACTACGGATCGAAACAAAAAAGTAAATAGCTAGAGATTTAGATTTATATTCAACAAATAAAATATATTTTCAAAGCCTTTATTTGGTCACGTTGCCTTAAATGCGTTTTTATAACCTAAATTCAGAGGCATGTTGTGCCGGCATGTAGCCGGCACGATCAAAGGGGAAGCTCTGACATGGCACCTAGTTCACCCGGTGTTATGGGCTGATATCACCGACGTTGTAGGTGATGTAGCCAAAATGTAGTGTCAGTATCCATAAAAAAAATCTGTCAGGTAAGTAATATTGGCGGTACACTTCTTGAAATAAAAAAAAGACAATTTTGAGATTATAAAATTGATTAAATATTTTATACAATTTGTTCACATATTTTGGTATCCGCTAGAATGTTTCACATATTTTCACCGAAAGTATACTGAGGAAAAAAAAATTTTTTTTTCATTTTTGTGATCGAAGTTTTTTTACCGATTTGTGGTTTATTTTGTATATTTGCCAGAGTGGGGATACTCTCATTAACTCGAATAGTCAATATCATGTGGTATTTTACCTTGCGCGGTCCGCGTGGTGGGGCAACGGAAAGTGTGTCTGTATTTAAGGATATTACGCGAGAGTGGGTGATGAAAAAGGATTGTAATATAAGAAGCCGGGGCTGGCTCCCCACTGCAGTTAGTTATATTATACAATATAATATACATTTGATATGAGTAGCGACATGTTGTGTGTACAACTACTATACGTTATATATAATATAATACAGTCTATTGACGTTTTTAGGTCTGCCAAGTTCTTGTTTATATGGGTTTTTAAATTACCGTGGTTGTTAGGTATTATTTTTTAAAACAAAACAGCTTTACTCACGGTTCTTCCGAGCTATGTGGCTCGACGTTTCGGGCCCAGCGCGGATGGATCGAGGATGGGCCATACGCTTGGCCCGAAACGTCGAGCCACATAGCTAGGAAGAACCGTGAGTAAAGCAGTTTTGTTTTAAAAAATAAAGTTTTTGTTTGTTATGTTAAGTAGGTACCCTGTTTATATTAAATTCAAAGAGGTGAAGTGAGGTCCCCAATAAATTTGTTACATACTGAAGTTGCATATCCGTTTATAATATTACATGCCCGCTCATCCTAAAGCCGTGTCTCCTGCGCCTGTTTTTTTTTTAATATTACACGAGAAACATTACCCAAAAACATTATTTCTCTATGGTTTTCATACAAATGTGTGTGGCCACGCCCCAATGTTTCGATGTTTCCGTGTAATGTTTCGAAAAAAAACATTCGCAGGAGACCCGGCTTAAGATATCACGACACGATGTTGTATTGCTTATATACAGGTCCTCCTCGGACTGGTGTTGTTCCTTTAAGGAGGCTATTCTACGCTTTGTAACAAACATATTAGTAAGAGAAGTCCCTAGGTAGGTACACCGGTTGCGGAGATATACATTTTTAAAGTTATTAATGTAGTGTAATGTGGTAATGCCCTAATCGGGCGCGCGTGGGGCGCGGGGCAGCGGGCAGCGGGAATACAGACGGATGCGACGCGTCACGCGAGTGAACGCAAACAGATAGCCCTCCCCGCCGCGCCGCTAAAGGCGCCCACACATTGTAGTACGCATTTAGTTTGTTAGGAAATCTTAAAATTTAAATGATTGACAATAAATTATTTTTATTTACAAAATGTTTGTTTGATGAATTTTATATATTAATATTATTTATAAAATTACACAATTCATACAGATATTTCGACTGTGTTGTCGTCATCAGTGAAAAATATAACATATTATGTAGTTGATATTTATGACATATGAGTGGTTGATATGGTTTTTTTTTTTTTTTTTTTTTTTTAATGAACGATATTTAATCCCGGGGTATGATGCGCGCCTAGGTTCCATATGAATGATGATTCCCAACACACTGCCGTAACCATCAAATTTCATTTAATCAATGCTTCACCGTCCGCATCATTAAATCATTCAGTCCACCACTTAAAGAAATAGATTTAAGAACTTGGGAATCATCATTCATATGGAACCTAGGCGCGGATCATACCCCGGGATTAAATATCGTTCATTAAAAAAAAAAAAAAAACCATATCAACCACTCATATGTCATAAATATCAACTACATAATATGTTATATTTTTCACTGATGACGACAACACAGTCGAAATAAAATTTAAATGAAAGCACATATTTAAAAAATTCTTTCACCAGTGCTTTTGTTGCAAGGCGTAGAATAGCCTCCTTAAAGGAACTATACCAGTCCGGGGACACCCTGTATAACCAATCGGAGATGTCAGATTACACTGTAACCCGTTACACTGTATGGCAACCCTGGCTCCTCTAGCTAATGGAAGTCGAGTTATGACATTTGGTGACTGGTGACGTGCGGCAACATTGGCTAATCGACCGCACATACGCATTAGGTCCCTTTTACATTAATATCATGAATTTGTTTTTATAAAAACTTTTATTTACGAGTTTACGAGAAAATAAAAAAAATGCTCTTCACAATTTCCTCGACTATTTACAATAATATGTATAGGTATATTGTATGTACCCATACTTTATATATTGTTCCATATTTTACTTGTGGTCCAAATTCTTGTATTTATAAAATTCTAGCTCAATAGGTGAACTTGGGAGACCTACACGGTTCTCGTTTAATTGTATAACTGTACAACAGTATGTTATTAGTAGATAGTTGAAATTGTTCTATGATACGGCGCGGCGGTTTAAAAATATTGAATACTAATATGTGAATGTTTTATTTAAATTGCTATAAAATGTTAAGTGTTGTAAATAAAAGAAATCTGCTAATTCATGTTTACGTCTTTTATTTGAGTAGTTGGTGCCCTTGGTGAGCTTATTTTTATTAACCGACTACTTAAAAAAAAAATTGGTTGTCTGTAAAGTCGGTTTACGGACGACAGTTTTACGTGATAACGTCATACAACCCTTGTTTCATGAATATTCTAGATTTGAAATATTTTCCGACCGGCCAGATAATATGGTACGAGTAGCCTCGTTTTAATTTCTGCGGCCCTGGTACTTTTACAAGCCGACGCTTGGGCCGATTGTGCCTCTCTATCGCTTGTTACGCGCTCTCGCTTGCACACACAGGCTCAGATGGAACGTGACGTGATATTCGTGCGTGCAGCCGGTGTTCATCAATTTATAAGACTTTATCACGTCAAAAGGAAGTTATCAATTCGACACGTATGCAGGTAATATCGTTGGAATTGCACAATCTTCTCTTCTCTTCTCTATCTCTACTTTTTATAAAAGGGAACGTCTGTCTGTATGTATGTATGTATATATGTGTGTCGAATGGTCGTAATAGATGGCGTTAGCAGTAATTCTGTTGCGTTTCGTTGGAGTTTAGGGTACATCGAATAAAGAGTAGATGTAGGGGCAATTTGCTTAGATGGTTTGCATCATACGTCAACAACAGGATGCAGCGGGTTGTAATCAATGGTTACGAGTCAGAGACGGTCAGGGTTACGTCTGGAGTCCCGCAGGGGTCTATTCTTGGACCTTTTCGCTTCATCCTTTTTATTAATGATGTCGTGACAAACTTCAAGAATTCTTTGTTTTTGGTCTATGCAGACGATATTAAAATCTACAAAATTATTCGCCCGCCTGCCGATGCCTGTGAACTTCAGAGTGACCTTGACCGCTTCTTCGACTACTCAACCTCTGTAAAAATGCATCTTAGCCTCAAGAAATGCATGTGTATTACATTTTCTAAATAAAAAAATTGGTTGTCTGTAAAGTCGGTTTACGGACGATAGTTTTACGTGATAACGTCATAAAGAAACACACCTATAAGAATTGTACAATGGTACATTTGTCGATTTCTAGCCTCGATTACCGTACGATACGGCAATTACCGTACGTTTGGCAACACTGCCGCTTGGGCCGAGGACGTTTCCATGGTAACTTTGAATATCAACGTGAATATCAACGTGACTATCAACGTGACACGCTTTCGTACGTGCTGCCCGTGTTCATCAATTTATAAGACGTTATCACGTCAAAAAAAAACTAAAATTCTGCACAATTATCAGCTAGGTGGTAGGTACTACACTTAACAGGGTTGTGCAAATCCGTGATCTCGGTGTGACGTTGGACGCAAACTTACATTTGGACGAGCATATAGAGACTATCAATCAATCAATCAATTCAATATATATATATTATAAATTCTTCGTCCGTTATCTTGAGACTCTCAGCACTTGATGATGCTAGCACTGGGTTAATATCAGTCCCCGCCCAAGTGCATCTCGGGAAAGGGGATAGATATGTGGTGATGTATGCCACTTCTTAATCAACTGTTTCACCATAATTTTCCTGTTGATTGACTTCTTCCAAATATCCAGTCATTACTTTTGTCATAATTTTTGCTGTTTGTATTGCAGCTTGTTGTTGTAAAACTTGTATTTTTATATCTGCGTTTAAAAATTTTATATAACCTGGTAAAGTTTTTGCAATAATTCCGGTTGTTCCAACTATTATAGGAATGATTTTGGCATTTGTATTCCATAACCTTTGTACTTCAATTTTGAGGGCGTAATATTTAGTCAATTTTTCAGTTTAAGAAAAGAAAGAAATTTATGAAGCAAATGTGAGTGGAAGAGTCGGGAAGGGTCGCCCTAGACGCACGTACCTGGACCAGATCGGGCATGTGCTCAAAAAGGGGCAAGTGCTTAGTACCCGTAACCGACGAGCATGCATGAAGAACATTATGGGAGTGGAAGAGGCGGCAGAGGTCTGTCAGGATCGTGGCACGTGGAGGTCCGTTGTCTCTGCCTACCCCACCGGGAAACAGGCGTGACGCTATGTATGTATGTATGTAATTTTTCAGTTTCTTTTTTTGTAATATTGTTGTCGAAAGGAACGCTGACATCAATGAGGTATGTTTTATTATTGATTTTATCTGCATATATTATGTCCGGTCTATTGTTTGGTAGTGGGTAGTGGGTGATAACTGGCAATTCCCATATAATTTTGGCTTCTTCATTTTCAATTACATGCGGCTCGCTTAGTGGACATTTCCACCATATTTCTGTATATATATATATATATATTGTCACGACCACCTAAAGTTTGATGTATAAAAAGAAGAAAGCTGTCAAAAATGACAGGGAGTTTTGTTGTCAGATAAAAATGCGATAGTAAAGTTTGAAAAGTAAAGAATAGAAAAGAGTTTGTGCTGTTTAATTTTCTATCCGGCCCCAGTGCTCGTAACAATTGGTGTCAGAGTGGGGATAGAAAATGTCAATAACGCCGAGGGACAACGAATGCATGCAAACCAGGGCGATGGCGGCGGCCACGCTGAACAATGACGAGGAGCAGCGTGGCGTCGTAGAAGAGGTCCAGAACAGTGCTTCACAACCTCCGGAAGTGGAGGAAGAAGCAACATCCCAGAACCCGAGCTCATTCAATATGGCCGGGCTCATGAAAATGCTAAGCGGAATGGCCGACGAAAATCGTCGCTCTACGGAAGGAAGTCGGCAAGCCATGGAGCGTCTCGAGGCCAAGTCGGAGGAGAGTCGACGTGCTACAGAGGAAAGTCGGCAAGCGATCCTGGACACAGTAAACGGGGCGCTGTCCACGTTGCGCCAAGACTTGGAGAAGGTGACCGCCAAAGTGGAGGAGCAGGATGCCATGTTACACCTCTACGAGGCACGAATGACAAGACTGGAAAAAATACAAACCACTGGAGTAACCGTGAATGCCTCAACTGGAGGAACACGTTTTAAAGTTCCACCTTATGATGGCACAACCTCGTGGGCCGCCTACAAAAAACAATTTGAGTCTGTGGAGCGGGCCAACGGGTGGAACAACGACCAGGCACTCACCGCGTTGACATTGGGGTTGCGTGACCAGGCCCTACATGTCTTGGAAGCCGTCGGAGAGAGGACCACATATGAAGAACTGCTGGAGGCTCTGGAGACAAGATATGGCGATAAACACTTGGAACATGTGTACAGAGCCCAACTTCGTGACCGTGTGCAGCAAGCCGGCGAGGGCCTTCAACAGTGGGCTCTGGAAATAGAAAAGCTTGTCCGAAAGGCATACCAAGCATCGTCGGCACCATTCATCGTTAGCACACTGGTTCAGGCTTTCGTGGACGGAATTTGGGACATGGAAGTGAGGGCAGCCGTGCGACTGGGTCATCACGAGACACTGAAAAATGCCTTAGCGCACGCATTAGAAGTAGAAGCAGTGCGTGCTGACTCTCGCAGACAAAGAGTGAGGGAAGTGAAGGTGTCGGAATATACACCGGGTAGGAATAGGTTTACTCCTCGCTGCTACCGCTGCGGTATTCTTGGACATATCCGCTCTAGCTGCCCAAACAATGAACAATCAAATATGGAAGCACTGAGAACGGAGGAGCATCAGGGAAACGAGTAACCGCCAGGACCACGGGGCGAGTGCTGGCTGGTGGCAAGGAAGCCCCCATAGTCTTGATTTCACAAGCATGCGACGGAAATAGCCTCGTAGTGGATGGACAAATCAGCGGCTATGAGTGTAAAATAACTTTGGATACCGGAGCATCGCGGACCATTGTTAAATCGCAACTTCTAGGGAATTTTATTAAGAATGAACAGCAGCGGTACACTTACTACAAACTACAGTCTGCCACCGGACAGCACATACCTGTCCATGGAGAGGTAGGAGTAACATTAAAAATTGGGTGCAGAATTTATCATCACTCCGTTATCTTGGCAGACATAGTTGATGACTGTATTCTTGGACTGGACTTTATGAAACTTCATGACTGCAAAATCGATATAACAAATGGAGTTCTCAAGCTGAGAAGTGAAGAAATATTTCTTCGAGGAGGAAGGTTGTCAGGAGATGTATGCTGTTCGAGGCCGACCATATTGCAGGCACGATCTCAGACGTTGGTGCCAGTGAATTTACCGCATGCATCTGGCCAAGGCCCAACGGGATGTACACTTGTTGAAAACTTGGATAAGCGTGAATGTGACTCTCAATGGATTACTGCACGAACTTTGGTAAAGAATCAGGATAAGGCATTCGTGCGCATCATCAATTTGAGCCGGGCCGATATTAAACTCGAAACAGACACAGTGGTGGGAAAATGTGATGAAGTATCCTGGCTACGTAAGTGTGATGAGCCCATCACTGTGAGCGATAAGATAGACAGAACCAAAGTGCTCTCGCTCTTGGAAGAAAGTAAAAAGGATCTTACCAAGATGGAGTTTCAGAGGGCAGTAGACCTGTTAACACAGTACTCGGACATCTTCGCGACCGACGACGGGGACATTGGACGGACCAACATGGTGAAACATCAAATTAATACGGGGGACGCACTGCCTATCCGACAACGTCCACGTCGGGTGCCAGTGGCGAAAGAAGGCGAGGTTCAACAGATGATTGGGGACATGCGCAAGAACAAAGTAATTGAACCGTCATCGAGCCCCTGGTGTTCGCCTGTAGTCCTCGTGAAGAAGAAGGATGGCAGTACCAGGTTCTGTGTAGACTATCGACGGCTGAACGACATTACTAAAAAGGACAGTTACCCACTTCCGCGGATAGATGATACTTTGGATACACTGAGCGGCATGAAGTGGTTTACAACGTTGGATTTGAAAAGCGGCTACTGGCAAGTGGAGCTTGATGCCAAAGATAAAGAGAAGACTGCGTTCTCAACCGGCAGCGGGTTGTGGCAGTTCAATGTCATGCCGTTTGGCCTCTGCAATGCTCCTGCGACATTCGAGAGGTTAATGGATCGAGTACTCGCTGGATTGATTGGAGACGCCTGCTTAGTGTACTTGGATGACATTATCATTGTTGGCAAGACTTTCGATGATCACGTGAGCAATTTAAAAAATGTACTATATAAAATCCGTGGAGCGAATCTAAAGTTAAGCTCTAAAAAATGTGATTTCTTTAAGCGCAAGGTCAGTTACCTGGGCCACGTGATATCCGAGGACGGTGTTCAGACAGACCCACAGAAGATCGAAGCAGTACAGAAGTGGCCAATCCCTAAGGACAAAACGGAAGTACGCGCATTCCTCGGTTTATGCTCCTACTACCGACGATTTGTGAAGGGTTTTTCGGAAATTGCTAAGCCCCTTCATCGGCTGACAGAAGAGAAACGACACTTTGAATGGAATGAAGACTGCCACCGATCCTTTGAAGAACTGAAGCAGTACCTATGTGATTCACCAATCTTGGGATATCCCGAGACAGATGGAGTATTCATCGTCGACACCGATGCAAGTAACACGGGAATTGGAGGCGTGCTGTCACAACAACGAGGAGACAAGGAGGTAGTAATAGCTTACTTCAGCAAATCATTGTCGAAGCCGGAGCGAAACTACTGCGTCACCCGGCGTGAGCTTCTAGCGATGGTCAAAAGTCTGCAGCATTTTAGCAAATACTTAATCGGAAGGAGATTCCGTTTAAGGACGGATCATGCAGCTTTAAAGTGGTTACTCCAGTTCAGAAACCCTGAGGGTCAGGTTGCACGTTGGCTTGAGCAACTGCAAGAATACCAGTTCGATATAGAGCATCGGAGCGGCAAGTCCCACGGGAATGCAGACGCCCTATCTCGAAGACCATGTCCGGAAGAATGTAAACACTGCGCGAGACATGAGACGAAAGAGTACGGAGCATGTTGCTCCGTAAAAGTAATCAGGACCGACAACATAAGCGAAGAATGGAGTAATGAAGCCATGAAGAAGGCGCAGGAAGAAGACCGGGATTTGTTGCCCATCATTTATTGGAAAATGGCGTATGAAAACAAACCTGAGTGGAAAGAAGTAGCACCAAGAAGTGCAACGACGAAAAGTTATTGGGCACAATGGTCTAGCCTTCTCCTCCATGACGGGCTACTCTACCGGAAATGGGAGACACCAAATGGGAGAGAGACATATTTACAGTTGGTAATCCCGCGAACGAAGGTGAAGGACGTGTTGGCTTGCCTTCACGACGGTCCTTCAGGAGGTCATTTGGGAGTTAAGAGAACCCTAATGAAGGTTCGGCAACGTTTTTACTGGATACATTGCCGTGAAGATGTGGAGGACTGGTGCCGCAAATGCACTGCTTGTGCATCAGTGAAGGGTCCGCAATCCCGTTGTAAGGGAGCCATGAAGCTGTATAATGTTGGTGTTCCCTGGGAGAGAATCGCAGTTGACATAGCTGGACCATTCCCAGTAACGGACAACGGAAATAGATACTTCATGGTCGTTATGGATTATTTCACAAAGTGGCCTGAAGTTTTTGCCATTCCGAATCAAGAAGCCACGACAGTTGCACAAAAGTTGGTTCATGAGGTATTTTGTCGCTTTGGAGTGCCGCTGGAGTTACACACTGACCAAGGGACTAACTTCGGAGCTGGAGTGTTCCTGGAAGCGTGCCGCATCATGGGAATCCACAAGACCAGGACAACTGCGTATCGACCGCAGTCGGACGGCATGGTGGAGAGGTTTAACCAGACGATAGAGAATCATTTAGCCAAGCTGGTAGAAAATCATCAGAGGGACTGGGACCAATACATTCCCTTGTTTCTGTTATCGTATAGGTCTGCCGTGCATGAGACCACCAATGAAACGCCAGCTTTGGCCAATTTTGGACGCGAGCTTCGCCTCCCAGCAGATCTCCTAACAGGAAATGTTCCAGATTCACCGAGGCCCATAACGGAGTACGTGGCTAATCTTCGAGACAAGATGGACTCAATCCACGCTCATATGAGGGAGGTCAGTCTACAAGCAGGAGAACGAATGAAGACGCGCTACGATCGGAAGACTAACGACCACACTTTTGAAGAGGGTTTCCAAGTGTGGTTACATAATCCTGTACGTCGAAAAGGAAAATCTCCTAAACTACAGCCCAGATGGGATGGGCCATACACGGTGGTGACCCGTATCAATGATGTCACTTACCGCATACAAAGGAATTCAAGGAGCAAACCCAAAATTGTGCATGTGGACCGACTGGCTCAGTACCATGGGTCAAATTACGTTCGGGACGAACGTATCTGAGCGGGGGACGATGTCACGACCACCTAAAGTTTGATGTATAAAAAGAAGAAAGCTGTCAAAAATGACAGGGAGTTTTGTTGTCAGATAAAAATGCGATAGTAAAGTTTGAAAAGTAAAGAATAGAAAAGAGTTTGTGCTGTTTAATTTTCTATCCGGCCCCAGTGCTCGTAACAATATATATATATATATATTTTTTTTTTTTATGGAACCTGACACGTTTGGCTACATCACCTACAACATCCGTGATGTCAGCCCATAACACAGGGTGAACTAGGTGCCATGTCAGTGCTTCCCTTCATTTCATGTCGGCTACACTAAACTGGACGGAAAACACGAACTATTTACATAGCCGTTTCGACCGACGTTTCGTTCAGTGCGGTGGTACCAACCCGGCCGGGATAAACCCTACCACCTAGTAAGGTAAGAAGGGAAGGGACCTACAGTTTAACGTGGAATCCGAACCACGGTCAGCCTCCAACGGTCGAGCGGTCACCCATCCAATCACTGACCGCGCTCAGCGTTGCTTAATAACAGTTGACTAACCAACCGCGCCTCTGAACTACCGAGGCTGACGAATTTTCTTATCCCTTAGTCGACTTTTACGACATGCGACGGGGAGAGATGCAGTGGGGTTATTCTTTTTAAGTACCGACCCCACACGGTACAAATATATATATATATATATACCAAAGAAAAGGAAGCAGAAAAATTATCAAAATATGATGCCCTCAAAATTGAAGTGGAAAGACTGTGGAGCACAACGTGCAAAATTATTCCTATTGTTATTGGTACCACCGGAATTATTTCAAAAACTGCACAAAAATATATAGATATTTCGAAGGCACTTCCCCGTATAAAATGTTTCAAACCTCTGTAAATATTGAAATTGTAGAAGAAATGTCCCGCAAATACTTGTGTGTTTATATAATTAAGTAAATCCACTATTAAAACTCATTATTCTGTATATAGGTTGGGTAAATAATATAAAAATCTATTTCTGTAATATTTACACCACTTCACTTTGTATATATATATATACCAAAGAAAAGGAAGCAGAAAAATTATCAAAATATGATGCCCTCAAAATTGAAGTGGAAAGACTGTGGAGCACAACGTGCAAAATTATTCCTATTGTTATTGGTACCACCGGAATTATTTCAAAAACTGCACAAAAATATATAGATATTTCGAAGGCCGATATAAAGATGGAAATTTTACAGAAGCAGGTGGCTATACATACCACAAAAATTATGTCGAAATTTATGAGTGGATATTTGGAAGAATTAAATCAAACAGAAGATCAATAGACCAGAGCTCCAAAATACTTATGTATAACATCTTATTGTACACCTTGTTCTTTTTCCTGGGAGGACCCTGGGCGGGAACAAGTCGGACTATTGGAACTAAGATGCCGGAAACTCCAAAAATTGGATGAAGAAAAGTTATATATATATATATATACTCCAACAACAGGCTGCAATTGAAACCACAAAAATAATGACCAAATTTCTGAGTGGAAATCTGCCTCCTGACAGTGAAGACAATAATATTATGTAACTCAAGACTGATCGGTGGGCCCGTTTTCTATCTTGGGAGGCACTCGAGCGAGGACGGGTGGCAGACCGGTGAGTACAATCGCCGACGACTCAGAAAAAAGCCGGAAGAATAAAATTATAATATATATATAAATAATTTGATATGGACTCGTGCCCGCCACATACTTCGTACACAAACGATGATGCTTTGCAGCAAGAAGCACTGACTTCGAACGATGCTGCCGGCACATCTGATTCAAGAAATATTACTGCCATAACAGAAAACAATACCCTAAATGATCGAAGAAGGCAGTGGACGAAAGACGAGTTAAGAGAGTTAATGTACTGTTATTTCCACGCACGAGCAGGAGGAATTGGATACTTGGCACGATTAGAAAATTTATATAAGTGCAGAAACCCGGACAATCTGAAGTCGTCAAGATTGAATGGAGCAAAACTATCAACCCAATCAAAGAGAGTTATACAATACGAAATGTTATCAAAAGAGTTATTGTTACAGATAGAAAATTCCGCCAGAATTGACCACAAAAATGAAGTTATAAACAGAACTCCTCCAGACCTCAATCATAACAACAATATAAATCAAAGAGTAGCTATACATCTTATCCAAAACAACGATGACGGACGCAGACAGTGGTCCAATGATGAAATGTGTGAACTAATGTTTTGTTATTTTAAAGCAAGAGAGAGAGAGGACGTGGATACATGAAAATAATGGAGGAAATGTTCCGTAGTAGAAACCCAAATAATCAAAAAAATTACAAATTTAATGGACATACGCTCTCAAATCAAGCCAGAAAAATTTTTATATACAAAATGATACCAGACGATATCATAGAAAAAATTAAACACTTACCAAGCCCCACAGTCAATATTATAGAAAAATTAAATGAATTACAAGATGAAGAAATTATAGGTGTCAATGAAAATGAATTATTGAAATATACTGAAAATCCAATACTGAATGAAAGGTTACTTGAATAACAATAGAACAATTGAGGTACTACCTATTACACAAATTAATACTATGGAAACCATTGATAGACAAATTCATATACTGACTAATGAGGACCATGAGACCATTAGACAAGAAAATGCAACAGAAATTATACCTACCAGTGAAAATGAACCACGACAGGCTTTATATTTACGACTAAATATAAAGCCTGACCAGGAATTTATGAGGGGCCGCCATATTGCGGAATTTCGTTGGAACTAATTTCTTACACTGGCCACAATTATTTTTGATGCTTGATAATCTGTTGTCAATGTCAAAATTGCTTCTGAACTGACATTTAGGTGAAACGTTATGTCATTGTAGTGAAATTGTCATGAATTGGCCGCTGTAATGTACAATTCGGTAATTATTTTTTGTTCTATCTAGGTGTATCTCAAGCATCTATTTACCGAATAGCAAACAAAAGAGGGACGTAAATATTATTCGTTCTGAACAAAAAACACTTTTTGACTTTACAGAAATACGAAACGTTCGAATAAAAATAGCTTAGGTTAAGTTTTTCTGAACTAGAATTTTTATTAAAAAGTTTAGTGTTTCAGCAAGGTCGATTAATAGTTTTTTTAGTAATTTGTACACTTTGCTTCAGGACATATCTGCAGATACATGAAAAAATTGTTGTGAACATGTAAATGTCAAGGCTAGTTCTTTTTACATTGAAATCAAAATATATATAAAAGATGCATTAAATTAAAATACATTTTGTATATCTTATTGTGTATTTCAGTGCAAAAGTACATTTTGAATAAAAACATCGGCCAATTCAATGTGTGCGTACTATACTGAATGTTGCTATATAAATCTAAAAAGTGGCTCCATCTTGACAGCTCTCATATATTCCTCAAAGAGGATATAATGATATTCCTGGTCAGGCTTTACAACAAGATGAGGTGAACATTTAAACACAAAACCTTCGAATCAAGGTTTTAATCAACTAAAATCGTAGTAACATAATATTATAAGAAGGAAAATTATTGACAGACAATGATGACAATAGAAGATGACATTTTACATATTTAAAAAATCACCACATTCTTCCATCCTCAAAATCCACATGAACTATTTATTTAGAAAAGTCTCTGAAGTGTGACGGAGGCTGTCGACTTCGCCCCGAGCGTCTAGGAGCATCAGCAGCAACTGGATGTGGTGGCGCTTCTGGAGAAGCAGGAGATAGCTGTGGCGACTCTACTGGTGAAGCAGGATCCGAGGGAGGGATATCGTCACGGGCTTGAGTATTGTCGAAATGTTCTCCTTTTCCCACTGCTGGATCGAGGTTAGATGTTCGGGTATTGACTTCAGATTCTAATATCTCTTCATCTTCTGGAATAATCTCACCGACATCACCAGGAGGAGCTAAGTGTCTGTTGGAGACGGTTACCTCCCTTCCGCTTTGCAAACGAACACGAGAGTAAAAGGGGTTGGACTCGATGAGCTCTACGTCTTCCACGAGTGGATCGTATTTGCTCGCTCTGACGTGCTTCTTCATAAGGACACGTCCTGGACTACTGAGCCACGTCGGAATTGATTGACCATTTGATGACCGTCGGGGATGCTTGAACATTCTCTCGTGCGGTGTAGCGTTAGTTGCAGTGCATAATAGAGATCGAACGCAATGCAAGGCTTGAGTGAGAACAGCTTCCCAGTTCTCTACAGCAAGATTTTGAGATTTCAGTGCCAACTTCACTGTTTGCCAAATGATTCCATTATATCTTTCGACTTGTCCATTGCATGGTGGATTATACGGTGTAGTTGCACTAGTAGCGATGCCTTTTTCATTTAGAAAATGCTTGAGTTCACCAGACAAAAATGATGTGCCTCTGTCGGAGTGTACGTAGGTTGGCATTCCAAACATAGAGAATATTTCTGTGAGGTGCCGTTTGACTGTATCAGTGCTGATGTCTTGGCAGGGGAATGCGAAGGGAAAACGTGAGTACTCATCGATTACTGTCAGAATATATCTGTTTTTGGTTTGAGATGGTATTGGGCCTTTAAAATCAATAGAGATTCTTTCCAAAGGAGCCATAGCTTTAATGAGTGTCCCGTGAGATGTATTAAATCGTGGTTTCACCTCGGCACATACAGGGCATGCTGCAGTTATACGTCTGATTTCTTCAATGGAGAATGGCAAGTTCTTGGTCTTTACCCAATGGGCCATCCTCGTCACGTCCGGGTGACATAAGGTACTGTGTAAATCCTTGAGTTTACTTTCTTCATCCTTTATGGCTGCGGCGAGACCGGACGATCTGGATAGAGCATCAGCTACAACATTTTGCCCTCCGGGCCTATATACTATTTCGTAAGTATAAAGGGATAGTTCCATGCGCCAGCGCTGTATTTTTTCATTCTTTATTTTACTGTTGTGGTTCTGATTGAACATAAATGACACTGATCTTTGATCGGTGATGAGTCTGAAAGGTTTACACATCAAGAAACATTTCCATTTTCGCAGTGACTCTACTACAGCATATGCTTCTTTTTCAATAGCAGAGTGATGACGTTCACTGTCAGAGAGAGATCGAGAGAAAAATGCTACTGGTCGACCTTGTTGCGAGAGAGAGGCAGCAATAGCGAAATCTGAAGCGTCTGTTTCAACAGTAAATAATTCATCATCACTGATGGCATGTACAGAGGACTTGGCTATCTCAGTCTTCAGGTTTTGGAAAGCTTCTTTTGCTTCTGGTGTTAAGGGGAATGTCTTCGCATGTATGAGAGGTTGAATTTTCTTAGAGAAATTTAATAACCACCTTGAGTAGTGGGCGAACATGCCCGTTGCTCTTCTGAGCGAAGCTGTATCGTGAGGGAGCGGCAGGTCGAGCAGTGGTCGCAGGCGCTCCGGATCAGGTTTTATGGTTCCATTATATATATTATACCCGAGTATGTTTATTTCTTTAACTGAAAATTCACTCTTTTCTTTATTTATTGTTAGTGCATATTTTTCAGCGACTAGCATAAATGCACGAAGTTTCTCATCGTGGTCATTTTGGTCTATTCCACAAACGGTGATATCATCCAAATAAGGAAAAATGCCTTTTAAATTTTCTTTTCTGATGATATTGTCGATTGTTCTTTGATAGCAGGCGACCCCGTTCGTAACTCCAAACGGAATTCTTGTAAATTCATACAAGTTCCCATTAGCCTCAAAGGCTGTATACGATCTGTCTTTCTTCGTGATGGGTATTTGGTGGTAGGCACTTTTCAGGTCTATTTTGCTGAATACGTTGAACTGAGATACCTTTGATACGACTGTTTCTATTGAGGGAAGTGGATAGGCAACGAGCTGAGTGTATTTATTTATTGTTTGCGAGTAGTCTATCACCATACGTTTTTTATGGTTTTCATTTTTAGTCACTAGAACTTGTGCTCTCCATGGTGATATACTCTCCTGTATTATATTATCAGCAAGGAGGCTTTTGATTTCTTTATCTATAAATTCTAAATCTGAAGCAGAGTGTCGGCGTGATTTGATTGCAATAGGCTTGGAATTCATATTGACGTTAGGAAAGAGATGAACAGGATCGATTTTTGCGGCAGTCAGTGCACAGAGCTTGAGAGGAGGTAGTGGGCCACCAAAATGGAATTCCAGTACGGAATGGTTCTGTAGTATGTCTCGGCCGATTATAATGTCATTGCATAGATTTTGCATTACTGTCAGTTTGGCTTCGATTTTATTTCCCAATAGATCAATTTGAATGGAGCAGCAGGAATTTATGGTCATAACATATTCTGATGACGCTAGCGAGACGCGTGCATAACAGGGTTCTGTTTTAATATTGTACTTTTGTACTAATGTGTTATCAATATGACTAGATTTGCTGCCTGAATCTATCAATGCCATTACTCGATGTCCATTTACTAGTACTGGAACGAGAGCCTCTATTACATCCATGTTCGGTGTACGATCAGATGATGTGACATTGCAAGACAGGACATTAGATACTGGTGCAGACGTTTGAGGAAATTCTTCTTCAGGTTCCGGAGTTAACGCAGCAGACTTTTGTATTTTACTGCGACACATTTTAGAGAAATGACCACGTTTGTTACAAGATGTACAAGTTGCATTTGAAGCGGGGCACGAGCTACGTGGGTGCCTCTTATATCCACAGTAGAAACAGATATCAGTTGGGCGACCATTTGAGTTTCTGCCCTGATTAGTTTGTTGAGGCAGCATTAATCGATTGGAAGAGGAAGCGGCAGAAGGAATGGTATCTCGGATTTCATACACTTGATTGTGAAGATGTGCAGATTCCAACGAACGTGCCTGATTATAAGCATCACATAAGTCTAGACTGGTATTTTCCAGTAAACGTTGCCTTATTATTTGTGAAGAGAGTCCTGATATAAAAGCATCTCTTATGTAGTCGGTTTCATTTTCATCAGCTGAGACTGCCTTAAATAAACAATCTTTTGCAAGCAACTTTAGATTTTGCATGTACTGATCTATAGTTTCCTCATTTTTCTGTTTTCGTGTTGCGAGCATATGACGGGCGTATATTTCATTTGCAGGTTTCACGAAAATACTTTCTAGTTTCGTGATAGCAGTTTCGTAGTCACTGGAGTCCTTTATATATTTGTATACATCAGTGGAGACATGGTTTGTGAGCAGTTGGAGTTTAGAAGAAGATGAGAGCGTACCTTCCTTCGAGTCTGATGGCACTAGTGAGAGAAAGTTTTCAAAAGTCTTTCTCCAATGTATCCATCGAGAGGAGTTTTGATTGCCTGTCTGAGGATCCACGTCCAACTTGTCAGGTCTGAGATATTTCTCCATTTCATAGAGTTTATTTTAGTTGATTAAATTGAGGTGAACATTTAAACACAAAACCTTCGAATCAAGGTTTTAATCAACTAAAATCGTAGTAACATAATATTATAAGAAGGAAAATTATTGACAGACAATGATGACAATAGAAGATGACATTTTACATATTTAAAAAATCACCACACAAGATGAACCACGTGAAATACTATTTAGAAATGGAAATTAATCAACGGAAACATTAGTATATCCAGAGACACAAGAAAATAATGAAGATTAAGACAATAATAATAATGATGAAAATAGAAGAAAAAGAGCTGTCAAACCGACACGTCGGAAAAAATTTCTTTAGAAAATTTCTTTTAAAAGATTTTGCCTGGGACGAACAAACTGAGCTTCCGCCACGTGCGGACCCTTCTCCAGCGGCGCAGCGACCCGCACGGTTGGAGGCACCATGCCGGCACCACCACCTCCGCCGCTCGGCGTCCTCGTTACTTCACCAGCTCGACATGCCAGGCGACAGCAGCGGCTGCAGACCACCCGGGATGCGACGCGCGTGATGGAGAGCAGGCTCTGCAGCGACGGCCGGCCGCCGCCGCGCTCGACTTCGACGCCCCCGCCGCCACCGCTCGCCCGCAGCAGCACTGCCTCCGCCCACCGCGTCGCCCGGCCTCCCCGCGCCCGGGTCGTCCATCACGAGAGCCGCCATTCTTCTCGCACACTACACGCACACCCTACCACCCAGCTCCACGCCGTCGGTGCATTTCATCGACGACGAAGATGGAGTGTTGACGTCGGCCGAGCTACAAGAACTACGGTGAGGGCGGCGTCCACCATCGGCCAGCTTGGGGTCATCGGGACCTCGCGTCCCGTCTAGTGCCCCCGCTACCGGTGGTGTAGTGCACCCATGAGGCGACGCGCGCGCGAAGATGAAGACGTTTAACAGACCTGCGCGACGACGTCGCCGTGCAGTCCGGCGGATACGGAGCTCTCCGAGATGGGGGTGGTGGTGGCCTACGTGTCTAGTACCACCACCTATCGCTCGTAGCTAGTCTCGCGTCGTCTCGGAGAGCTCCGTAGCCACGGTCTGCCCCGCCGGCGTGCTTGGAGGTTTGTCTCTCGCCGCCGGCGGTAGTACCGTTTTTATTTGTATTAATTTTGTGTATTTTTATTACCTTTTATAGTTATAATATATGTAATATAAAATGTGAAATAAAGAATATGAAAATAATACACATTCAACTGAACATGAAATTGGTCTGATTAAAAAATTTCAGGAAAATTTAAAAATAATGAAAATTTATGAAATATGCGAGAGATCCTATGTACCAAAAGCAAAGATTAATAAGAAATTCATTGAAAATTTAAAAATAATTAACAAATATTTGCCAAAAATACTGAAAACAAATATGACAATGAGAGACATCAACACAATTATATATTGTGCAGCATACACATTAATTGTAGAAAACAACCAAAAAATTAAAACAACAAATAACAATTACGGTAGAAACAATACACCACAATGGAAAATGAGAATTCAAAACAAGATTGAATTATTGAGGAAAGATTTAGGACAATTAATTGAAATAAAAAGAGGTATAAATACAAGAAGAATGATTAATATAAAGAGTAGATTGTATAATAAATATACAATTGACTCAACTACATCATGTGACAACTCGATAGAATTGATAAAACAAAAGGTGAAAATGTATGCTGGCAGAATTAAAAGGTACAAAGAAGAAAATTTAAAAGTACAACAAAACAAGGATTTTAGAGAAAATGAAAGCAAATTTTATAAAAATATATTCGAAAACAAAAATATTCCAAAAGAAATTCCAACAAAAGATGAAATCGAATTTTTTTGGAGTAACATTTTCAGCAAACCTGGTGAAATAAATAAGGACGACAGTTGGTTAAAAGAATTAGAATCACAGATACATCACAAAGAAATTCATAATTTTAATAAAATTGACATTGAAATGTTCACATTCTGCACAAAAAAACTATCTAATTGGAAATCACCTGGAAATGACAAAGTTCAAAATTATTATCTAAAATACTTTACAGGTGCACACATATATCAATTCTCATGTAAATCGCTTATAAAAATACGTAGGAACATAAAATGTTTGTATAGGTACTAAACTAACTGTTTGTATATCTACATGTTTGTATATCTATGCCTAGTTAATTATAATATCTATAAAATCGTATATTAAGCTAACTAGAACTGAAACGGTGAAAGACCCTGCCTCTCACAACACAGGGTATCCTAGCGTGAGAGACAGGACTATAAGTAAAATTGCTAGTTTAAGCCCAGAGTGTACCTAATTATAGTTTGTAAGAAAAAAATGTAAACTAGGTTAAGTTATAGTGAAAATAAATCTTATTCTATTCTATTCTTTATATATTATGGAAAGCTTCAATAGGATTTTACGAGACGAAGAGAATATTGATGATTGGTTTGTAACAGGAAAAGTAACTGTTCTACCAAAAAATTCAGACACAAAGAATCCGAAAAATTGGCGACCAATTGCGTGTCTACCTACTATGTACAAATTACTAACTAGTATTATAAATGAATAACTGTATACTATAAATGAATAACTGTATATAAATGATACTGTGAAATAAATTCATTCATAACGCCATTCCAAAGAGGTTGCAAACGTATTTCCAGAGGTTGCAAAGATCACCTTATATTGAACAAATCCATATTAGAGGATTCACACATCAACAAGAAAAATTTAAACATGGCGTGGATTGATTATAAAAAAGCATATGACTCTGTTCCCCATGTTTGGATAATACACATACTCAAAATATACAAATGCCCAGACGTAATAATAAATTTCATACAGAGAGCATTTCATAAGATTTTAAGTTCTAAGCAATTTGGATTTCAAAAAAATTAATCTACATGTGATGCTATAGCCGAAATGTTAAAATCAATTCTACTTGCATTGGAGGGATCTCAGCAAACATTTGGATTGTTCTGTGATCTTTACAAGGCTTTTGACTGTGTCCAACACGACATCATACTAAAAAAACTTAACCATTACGGTATAAGAGGCACAGAGCTAGAATTATTCAGGTCATACTTATCAAAGAGAAAACAAGTATGTGATGTAGATGGAGTCATCTCTGACCCATCATGTATACAGTTTGGAGTACCGGAAGGTTCTATATTGGGCCCAATATTATTTCTGGTATACGTAAATGACCTAAGTGTTTGCATAAGTGAAGAGAGTGACATGATCATGTTCGCGGATGACACCTCTTGCTTGTTCCATCACAGGCAAGATGCGGTATTGGGGCAAAGAATCAATGAAACTGTCAGCAAACTAGCATTGTGGTTTGAAGCAAATAATCTCCTGATAAACGTAAGCAAAACGAGTGTCGTACATTTTGCTTTGAGAGTAAGAACAACTGACATGAACTCTCCGGTCATGAATATTCTCTCTGATCTGGAACTCAAAACCGTCAGTGAAGTTGACTTTCTGGGTATAAAAATGGACCAAAAATTAAATTGGGAACTCCAAATCGACAAGGTGGCAAAAAGGTTAAGTTCAGCGTGCTACGCAATTAAAAAAGTGTTTGAATTATGCGGAAAACAAACAGCCAAGACTGTATATTTTGCCTACTTTCATAGTATAATGACATATGGCCTTATGTTCTGGGGTACGGCCACAGAATAGAAAAGAGTACTCCGTACAGAAGCTGCTCTGTACAAACACTCACAAAGAAATAGCTACTCTGCGACGACGCGATAAAGTACAAATTGACTCGCACAGAGCTGCATGCCTAAACACGATAACTGCCTACATTTCGCTTCTCTTTCTGTCGTGTAACTCTATCTCGAAAGCGCGTCGTTCAGCGCGTCTAAGGGCTGTGTCTTTGTGCTGTCTTATTGTGAGGAATAAAATGAAGATGATACCTACCAACTTTTATCGTTCTAGCTACCAACGATACGATATTTAGGTACGGCAAATTCATGCGAACAAATTCATGCATGCGTTAGCGTCACAATTAGTTTCTCACATCGAAGCGTGCATTGCGTGCAACCTTCCAGTGATAGTTTTGTTTGATCAATAAATTTAATGATCAATGATCATCTACAATGTACCTATTATCCTTATACAAATTAGGCCATACATACCACGCTGTTCGGCGTCATCTAACTAATGTTATTGGCAATATGATATTATTTTTAAATCTATGACCTCCTACTAATATGAATAAATAAATTACTAGAAATAAATCAAAATGCTACTAAACAAAACACTTACCTTTCTTCGTCTCTCGGCAATGAAAAAAAAGACAAGTTTTCATTTGTCTTTTGACTTTTGCACCCGTCCACTGCACAATAATTACGTGATTTCGACATTTTCTAAATTCGAAAGCGCCACGCGCCCGGTCTGTCTGGATAGCGGCAGCCCACTGTTAATTGTAGATTAGTCGGTACGCCAAGCGGTAGGCATTTAACTCGCGACCTTGAGCGAGTGACGAAGGCCTGGTACGGCTGCCCAAGCGAAAAGAATATTTATCCTGCAGAAACGTGCTGTCAGATACATAATGGGTATGAAACCTAGAGACTCCTGCCGAAGCGTCTTTAGAGAGCTTGGTATTATGACCTTTACTGCAGAATATGTGTACCAAAATATTATTTATGCTAGGAAAAACTTAAATAACACCCCATCTAACTCACAGATCCATGACTATAATACGAGACACTGTGAACTTATTCGTATTAAACAGCATAGGTTAAAAAAAGTCTCTAACTGCCTTATTCAGAGTTCCCAGGTTAAAGTTAACATACAGTTATATCGGCTATTTAGACCGTGCTAACAAAAAAGCTATTCAGAGAGCAGTTTTATCTTTATACGGCATATTTGCAGCGAGTTAGCTCCATTCATTGTTTAAAGCAGGTAGAGGCGGGTTTAAACCCTATCTAGCGAGCAGCGGTCATATAATTACAATGGCGGCGGCCATACTTGTTAGACAGCTGTGCTTGTGTTGATTTTTTGAAGCGTGATTTCGAGTTGGTGAATTTGTGAATTGTGGTGATTACAAGTGTTATTGATTCGTTTTAGTGTTGTAATGGAAGAACTCGCGAAAATTCACGAGTACGTGAAGTGCTGTGTGTTCTGAAGATTTTGGCATGCCTAAGTAAGTGGTTTTGCCCATAAGATCGTAACTAAGTACAACATGCAAATTGGTTCATATTTTTAATATATAGCTAGCACTAAACATGAGCCTAAAGTGCCTACTTTGTCACAGAATACCCAAATTAACCTAACTAATTAAACAGTAGTGTTGTCTTCTTCTAACATATGTCAGATATGAGATAGCACGATACGAGCGCAAACGGTCAATATGAACAAACCCCATTTTGTGTCGTAGACAATGGTTATTTTATGCTGTGTTGCCACACGAAAACTAAATTCGAGTGTTAGTTTAGTTCGCGGTTGATGTGGCACTCTGAATAGACAAGAATGATAAGTTCGTTTTACATCAAATACAAGTGTTAAGTTATACCGATCTAGTCCTCGTTTAACCGCGTGACTCTGAATAAGGCAGGAAGAGTTTTATAATAAATAGTGTAAAATTTTATAACAAACTAACTCCAGAAGTAAGAGCGCTAGGATTAGAGGAATTCAGGAAAACAATTAAAATAATATTAATAAATAAAAGATATTATGACGTGAGCGAGGCTCTAAGCGACAATTTCTAATTAATCTAGTCATTATTCTAGTCATTTTTACATTTAATCTTAGATCTTAGATTTAGTATATTTTTATTTTATTTCACTTATTGCAAATAATTGATTTTTCTGTTGACCATTAAATTTTAATATATATTTTAATTTTTATTTTTATTTTTGTTGTGTGTTACCTATCAGGATATTTTACTAATATTTTTTACTAATAATTAGTAAAAAAATATTAGTAAATATATTATTTATATATTAGTAATAATACTAAATATTTGTACTTCTTTTTTATATTAAGGGAATCAAATGAGTTCCCATCTAACAGTATGTGAGCATCACCTGCTGTATGGATTCTTTTTCCAGCTTTCAGTTCTAGTATATTACATTTTTCTAATCCAAATTCCATGCCAATATTATTTGTAAAAATTTCCACTGTATCGATCAATACTGCCAGATGGTTTTTGCTTTGTGCATATAATTTTATGTCATCCATATACAGTAAATGATTAATCTTTTCTCCATTTTTCATTGTATATGTAGCTCTATTATATCGGTTGAGCATTGTTGAAAGCGGATTTAGGCATAAACAGAAAATCAGTGGTGATAGGGAATCTCCCTGATAAATTCCTCTTTTTATTCGTATTGAATGTTTTTTTTTTTTTTTTTATGGAAACTGACACGGTTGGCTACATCACCTACAACATCCGTGATGTCAGCCCATAACACCGGGTGAACTAGGTGCCATGTCAGTGCTTCCCTTCATTTCGCGCCGAATGTGTTGTTACTGTACAATTAGTACCAGATGCAGTCATTATAATTTGCCATTTTTGCATTGCTCTTTCATATTCATATTCATATTCATATTTTTATTGATTCCTTTGGTACCACGGTACACTTGAATAAGTCAGTCATAACATTTACACACACATTGAATAGAACACATATAAATTATTATTAGCTAGGTAATTATAAGTAAAATGTTTGGGTTCGAGCAAAAAATAGCCTTCGTCAATACTTTAAAACTTAATAATAACACAATAACATTTGAATAAAAAGGCATAGGAAAAAAATCACAACATAAAAATATATAATCAAGATTTTTAGGTTACATTTAAAATGTCACGAATACAATAAAAGAAGATACTTACAATAAATTAGATAAGACTTGCTTGAAAAAAAAAATCCACAGTAGAATTTCATTTGTCAAAAATAAAAACAAAAAAATCATGTCAAATATGTCAATATGATAAAAACACGATAAAAATAAAATTCAATATGAATTTGTCAGTTGATATAAAAGGATAAAAGAAATAATTTCTTTTATCCTTTTTTTTCTGTTGACCATTAAATTTTAATATATATTTTAATTTTAATTTTTATTTTTGTTGTGTGTTACCTATCAGTATATTCTACTAATATTTTTTACTAATAATTAGTAAAAAAATATTAGTAAAATATCCTGATAGGTAAATTATAATGACTGCATCTGGTACTAATTGTACAGTAACAACACGTTCGGCGCGAAATGAAGGGAAGCACTGACATGGCACCTAGTTCACCCGGTGTTATGGGCTGACATCACGGATGTTGTAGGTGATGTAGCCAACCGTGTCAGTTTCCATAAGAAAAAAAAAAAAAAAAAAAACATTCAATACGAATAAAAAGAGGAATTTATCAGGGAGATTCCCTATCACCACTGATTTTCTGTTTATGCCTAAATCCGCTTTCCACAATGCTCAACCGATATAATAGAGCTACATATACAATGAAAAATCGAGAAAAGATTAATCATTTACTGTATATGGATGACATAAAATTATATGCACAAAGCAAAAACCATCTGGCAGTATTGATCGATACAGTGGAAATTTTTACAAATAATATTGGCATGGAATTTGGATTAGAAAAATGTAATATACTAGAACTGAAAGCTGGAAAAAGAATCCATACAGCAGGTGATGCTCACATACTGTTAGATGGGAACTCATTTGATTCCCTTAATATAAAAAAGAAGTACAAATATTTAGGAATTGAAGAAGACGGAAAAATAAATCACCAAGAAATTATTAATAATAGAAGGCAAGAATACACACATAGAATTAAAAAACTCCTCAAAACAAAACTAAACAGCAGAAACATAATCAAAGCGATAAACAGCTACGCCGTTCGGGTACTTCTTTACGCATTCAATGTAATTAATTATAATGTCAGTGACATGATTAAGTTAGATCGAAAAACAAGAAAAATGCTACAAATCTACAATGTGCATCAAAAAAATGCTGACAGAGAAAGATTATATTTACCAATTGATTCAGGTGGAAGAGGATTATTAAACATAGAAAATCTGTACAAAAGAACTGTTATGAACATCGATGAATATTTAAACAACGGAAATCAAGACAAAGTGAAAGAAACTATAAAAAATAACGATACATGTAAATTACTACATAGCATAGAAAAGGAAAGTGTACAATTCAAACTTGAGTTAAATATTAATGGCTTTTCTGGAAACATACTGACGAAACAAATAAAAAATAACATCGAGATATGGAAAAATAAACCAATGCATGGGCAATTTATAAATAAAGTATTGTTTAATCAGAACATAAATTATATAAAAAGATTCCAATGGCTTAAAAAAACCAATTACTGCAAAATTAGAATCACAATTATTTGCAATACAAGATCAAGCTATAACAACACGACAATTTGAAAGGGATATTATAAAAAAAGCAACAGATGGGAAGTGTAGACTCTGCAATGAATAAAAAGATGAAACTGCAATGCATATCGTTTCTGGCTGCAAAGTTCTTGTCCAGCCACTATACCTAAAAAGACATAACCATCTGGTAAAATATGTATATTGGTGCCTCAACAAAAAAAATAACATTGAGACAACAACTATGTGGTGGAAGTGCCCCCTTAGTGAACCACATGTCAAAGAAAACTCCAGTGCAAAAATAATATGGGAAATTCCAGTGCTCGCCGACTATCCTCTACCGAATAATAGACCGGACATAATATATACTGATAAAATAAATAATAAAACTTTCCTCATAGATGTTACAGTGCCCTCCGATTATAATGTTATAAAAAAAGAGAGAGAAAAGCTTACCAAATATTATGCACTCAAAATTGAAATTGAAAGGTTATGGAAAACAAAAGCAAAAATTATACCAATAGTGATTGGAACTACAGGAATTGTTGGCAGATCTATAGACAAATACATTTCGGATTTAAAAGCAGATATCAAAATTGAAATTCTACAACAACAAGCTGCTATACATACATGCAATATAATGACAAAGTTTATGACCGGCTATTTGGAAGAATTACAAGGAAACAACAATCACACCACTGATGACTAACATCTACCACTAATATCTACAAAATCTACCCTCTCTCCCAAGGTGATCTTGGGCGGGGATGATGAAGATTGTCCAGCCAAAACCCAACGATGGCTGAGGTTAAAAAAACTTGGACGAGGATTTATATATTGATGATGATGATGATTGATGATTGATTTGTCAAACAGTTACAATAATTTTACATGTTTTTGTTACAGAAACAATTGGGAACAGTTGCAGACAAATGAAGGACCCCGTCGCAAAAACATTCTTTTTGGATCGTGAAGATCTGCTAATCTTGCAAGGAAGGCTATTTTAGGACGCCCGGCCCTTCCAGGGCAGCTCTCGGTGTGTTGCGAAATGTCTATCCATCCGGGCGTGTGTTTCGTGTGTCGTGAGGACCTCGACACAGGTTCTGTTGTGATCATCAAATAACGAGGATTTCGAACACTAATTGAAGTGAAACGTGGTCTCACAGAAAATTAAAATTTCCTCCAAAATTGCAACCAACAAGTCAGCGTTAATGATGCATGCAGGAAGAGATATACAGCTGTGTGTAACGTTAAAGCCTCAGTTCGTCAAGGAGGGGATTCTGCTTCCCAGCCGAAGACTTCATCGGCAAGATTATCAAGTAAACTGGCTCCTACCTTGAGAGGGATTTGATTTTTGTGAGGTGATGCTATCACTGAAGAATTTCTCCAGCAACAAAAAAAAGTGGCGGGTGGCCGAATGGTTTGGGCATCGGCTTCTCATGCGATAGGTCCGCGGTTCGAATCTCGTCGGCGTGTACCAATGAGTTTTTTCTGACGAAAAAATTTACGTGCATACCTACACCTGCTGCTTCACCGTTCGGAACCTGTGTAAAACTGTAGGTCCCTTCCCTTGCCCCTTACTAGGTGGTAGGCTCAATTTGTAGCCGACTGGATTGGTACCACCGTACGGGATGTAAGATGGCCGCATAGCAACCTCGGTTGTGTTCTCCTCTAGTCCAGTATAGCCAGCAATCCAGGGAAGTCTCCGGTATGGCACTTACCTTCTCGGAGGTGATATTGGCTGGTCGGAGCATGCGCTTTGGCCCCATTTCCAACGCCAAATCCAACTCAGCCACCCATACAGGATTACATAAAAAAAAAAAAAAACAAAGCAAACTGCCCGTGGAAAGAAGAAATGTTGTCCATATTACAGTTGAGAAGTTGGGCATGAGGCAAACTGTTTTAGATGCAGCTAAACGCCGAGGTGACGATTGGGGAAGGACCATTTAGGAGCGCTTCCTGCTCCAACCAGGTCGTCAATGGCGATTATTTGTTGGGTTTCCATATAATAACACCTTGATGCTTGTATGTGTTAGTTTTTACAAACTCGGAAGGTTAGGACCCCTTCAAAAACAATACAACTTCGAAATAAAACACGTTTCTTTTTACTTTTTTAAATTGTTTTTTAATATTATTTATTAAGTTAATTGGAGATAAAAAGTGCAACAGTATTATTGAAATTGTGGTCAAACAAATACTACCAACGTGTAGAAAGTAATTTACAAACTTTTTAAAGTTAGGTAGAATATTGTATTATTATCCATATTACGATCATCAATTTATTATATAGGTACCGGAATATAACAAAATCATTTTCTCCATTGTCAGAATTTACATTACAAAAATCCAAAGCAAAACGACGCCACACATCGCAAATATAACAGTTTTTGATGGGTCTAAATATCCAGCTTTGTTACAAAACGGACCGCTACAAACGCATACATGATACCGAGCAAACAACGACACTGTTCTGCTGAACGGAGTGAGGATAGCCATTGGACTGGATACGCAGCCATCTTTCACGTTCTTTAACATTAGTTCGAGCTTTTGAAACCTTGGGCTGACGATACTCTTGCCCTTTCTCGGTTTGATTGTACTCCTGCAGCCACGTTCAGTATAGAGCCCGTGGAGGTCGACAAAGCGATAGAAGCAGCCGCCGGTAATGTTATCTTCTCGCATAATCATTTTGTGGTGGTACAGAACTAGCAAAAAGTGAAGAGATGTAGTGTACATCATATAATTAATATCATCAATCATCATCAATACTAATAATAAATCTGTAAGGGGTGGTGGTGGAGTAAGTTACTTTGTTTTATGAAATACTAGCTGTGCCCGCGGCTCCGCGCGCTCTCATATTTGAGTTCTCTGCTAACCTCATAAGCCATTTAGCGTGATAGCAAGTAGCCTATAGTTGATGGGAAGAATCAAGCTATTCGTGTTGATATTGTTGAGTTTTTTATTAAAATCTGTTCAGTGGTTCTCGAGTTATAAGCGGACAGAGAGACAGACAGACAGAAAGCAGGAATCATTGGTCAACTCAGCCCACAGCCCACTCAGCCCGCGGGCTTAAATGACCCCTATGAAATATGTATTTATTTTTTCATAGTCAACTCAGCCCGCGGGCCCAGTTGACCACTTTGAAACTCAAACTTAGCCCACAGCCTACTCAGCCCGCAGGTTCAAATAACCACTCTTAAATATGTATTTTTTTTAATAGCCAACTGCAAAGCCCCACTGCAAACTTGCTAAACATGATTTCAGTACCCACCGTCAGTACCTAATGTTAATCCAAGATATTTATATCACTGTAATGCTAAGAGTATCCACTGTTGCCGCAAGGATGCTGTAATGCAAATTAATTATTGCATCAAGTCGTAAAGTTATACATAATTTTTTTCATTTTTTTTTTTATTTTCTTACAGTCAACTTTTGAAAGTTTGAGATTCGATAATATAGTGGAATGTAAGTAGGTGGTAGCAAAAGAATTGAGCGTGAGACTTGATGATAAAATAATAATAAGAATACTTATTAACAATACATATGAGTACATGCTAGTTATAAACAAGCCATACATGTGTTAAATAATTTTTTTTTTATGGAAACTGACACGGTTGGCTACATCACCTACATCCGTGATGTCAGACCATAACACCGGGTGAACTTGGTGCCGCGTCAGTGCTTCCCTTCGGTCGTGCCGGGTACACTGAACTGGACGGAAAACACAAACTTAGCCGTTTCGACCGACCTTTCATTCAGTGCGGTGGTACCAACCCGGGCGGGTTAAACCCTACCACCTAGTAATATAAGAAGGGAGTCATATCCCTTAGTCGCCTTTTACGACATACACGGGGAGAGATGCAGTGGGGCTATTCTTTTAAAGTACCGGCCCCACACGGTACAAATATTATACATTATACGCTATTATACATTACAAAATATATAGAGTATATTTTATGGAACCACAGTCGAAAGCAAGCATGCGGGCCTAATTTAATTTCTAATTAAAAATGTTTTGAAATAATATTGAATCGTAGTGTAAAATGTGTGGTGGTGTGGTGCCTCCTACCTGGATGTGATGTGATGTCTCCGGCCGCAGCCGCACCTTCGGTAGCTCAGTTCTTCAGGTAGTGATCCCGGCACGGAAACGTCCCGGTGTCCTAGGATCTGCTGGGCCCAGCTACGCACACACCTCGGGAACTACACTCAACTTATACCGTATACCGTCAATCAGCCCTGAGAGCCCGCGCCGCGCTCGATCAGGGTGGATTTTGGCTTTTCAGAGCAAAAATGTTCAAATAAACCGCCCGCTGCCGCTTGTATTTTTGGACTTCTTCGATAACAACAGCCCGTCGCCTAGGCAACCGGACTCTTCTCCTTTCCGCCAGGAGGCGCTGTGTGCTTCTTGCATGAAGACCGCGGCAGGTAGAGTCTTGAGGCGAAGAGAATGGAGGCACGTGTACCTAACGTGTTTTGTGTAAATGTAAATGATCGCAAAATACCGAACACCCCCCCCTGAGAAGAAGCCAAGCTTCTTATCAACCGCAATACATTGAAAAGTCACCGCTGATCTAATGATCGTAGATAGGAAGACGACACACCTTAACTACAGGTCGTGTTAAAACCCCATGTGGAGTGTTGACTACCACAACCCGAATAACTCCATCTCTGCCCGGTTTAATTTCCGCAATCCTGCCCATATTCCAGTGGAGGGGCGGAATGTTTTCGTCCTTCAGAAGAACCAGATCGCCCACGCGAGGGGAATCGGTCTTTGAAGTCCACTTCGACCGCTGTTGGAGAGTGGTCAGATAGTCTGAGCTCCACCGCTTCCAGAAATGTTGTGACATGGCCTGTACCAATTCGAATCGCTTTAGCCTCGAAATGGGCTCCGCCGTCCAATCATATTCTGGGACTGAAGTTAATGATCTCCCGATAAGGAAATGAGCGCCAGTCAGAACGTCGAATTCTGATGGGTCCGAGGATAATGGATGCATTGGACGTGAATTTAAAACCGCTTCTACCCGCGTAAAAACTGTTGTTAACTCTTCAAACGTGAGAGTTTGCTCACCTATAACCCGCTTGAGGTGAGTTTTTGCAGATTTGACTGCCGCTTCAAAAATGCCGCCAAAGTGAGGCGCGCTGGGTGGATTGAATCTCCACTCGATACCGCGATTAGTGAATTCTCTTTCGAGAGAAGCCGCTACGGCCGGTTGACGAAGGTGCCGCTCAATTTCCGTTAAGTGTCTATTACTGCCTACGTAGTTTGTACCGCAGTCCGATCGAATTAGCCTAGGCAATCCCCGTCTTGATGCAAACCTGGTGAATGCAGCAAGAAAGGCTATGGTGGATAAGTCCGAGACAACCTCTAAATGAACCACCCGCGTGGCAAGACAAACGAATACGCACAGATATGCCTTGAGGACTTTAGCGTTCCGTAACGTAGAGGCTTTGATTTGAAAAGGTCCCGCAAAATCCGTGGCTACCGCATGAAAAACACCGCCCGATTGAGTGACGCGATCTGCTGGGAGATCGGCCATAATAGGTTCTGAAGGCTTGGCCTTGAGTCTAAAACACGGAATGCATTTAAATATTTGGAACCGAATAGCTTGTCTCGCTGAGAGAATCCAATATCTCCGCTGAAGTATAGCTTGTAAAGCTGTAGGGCCCGCGTGACAATGAGTCAAGTGAAAATGATCTATTATTAGCCGCGTCAGCGCATGAGATTTGGGCAACAACAGAGGATGCTTCGTTCCCATAGGAAGATTTGAATTTGAAAGCCGCCCGCCTACACGTAAAAATCCCTCCTCATCAAGGAAAGGACTAAGTCGTCGAATACGCGTGGAGCATAATCGCCCCTTGGAAAGTAATTCCAGATCAATTGAAAATTCCGCTTGTTGTACTGTTTTAATTAATGTTTTTAATGCCGCTGATAATTCCGCTATTGTTAAAGGGCCGCTCCGCTTGTTAGTGTTCCGCAAGTTATATGAAAAACGAAGACAATAAGCCGTTACTGCCTGGAGTTTAGGTAGAGAGCTGTACCGAGCAGGTAGATCGCATGACTCGATCACTACCGCATGAGATGTTAGCTTGACAGTCTTAATGCCCGGCAAGTCTGGGATGCGACCAATATAGTTCGCAGGCCAACTCTCTGGACTGTCATGTAACCAATGTGGGTCCCACCACAGTGAACTGTTAAGCAGCTCTGAAGCTGTAGCTCCCCTAGATCCTATATCCGCACAATTTAAATTAGATGGGACATACCGCCAAGTTAACCGCACTTTAGAGTTGTTTATCTCCGCAACTCTATTTCCCTCAAAAGTTTGTAGAGTATGTGGTGGTGTTCGCAACCAAGATAGTACAATGGTACTGTCTGACCAGCATACTATGTCATCGAGTTGAATTTTCCCCACGTAAGATGCCGCTACATAATTAATTAACCGAGATAAAATAATGGCGCCGCTAAGTTCCATTTTAGGAATGGTTAGTTTAGAGCGAATAGGCGCTACTCTGGACTTGGCCGAGAGCAGGTGTATCGATACTGAATTATCCTGTTTTACAGTACGCAAATAAACTACAGCCGCATAGCCTAAGTTTGAGCCATCACAGAATCCATGTAGTGAATAAGAAACCGCATCTGGCGGAAGTACGCACCGCTTAAGCCTTAACTGATTCAACTGAGGTAAGTCGAAAAGAAAACGCTCCCAATCCGCTTGAGAGTGGCTTGGTAAGGGTTCATCCCAAGTCACTTGTAGCAACCATACAGACTGCATGATCAGTTTGGCCTTGAACACCACTGGTGCGATCCAACCAAGTGGGTCGAACGTCCGCGCGATAGTAGAGAGAACTGCCCGCTTAGTAAATGTAGATTCTGACGGTAGACCGATATTGTATGAGAAGACATCCAGCACCGAATCCCATTGAATCCCGAGAACCTTTATGAAGGAAGGACTATCTACCGCATCGAATTGGTGTGTGTTAGAGCCATCAGTGCAGCAGCGGGGGAGGGGCTGCCCCCCGCCCCACACCTCACGCCGCGCCACCGCGCGGCGCCGCCGCCGCGAGGGGAGCGCAGCCAGTGTGCCGTCCATCAGCCGCCAGTGCGGGCGCACGCTCTTTTGTTTACTTACATCAATGTCATTAATTTACATATCAGTCATTTCATTACACCACATATTGGGAAGAAGTCGACTTTCATTTTAACCACAAGATGAGAAACTCCAACCCACAACATCTTGTCCTTCGAGTCGGATAAAAGTAGTCATCATTCCGCAATAGTCAAGAAATACCAAAGGATCGGCGCATCGCATCGTCCCTCCGGCTTCCCGCACCATCCGCCCGCAGGAGCTCACAAGCAAGGCTACCTCAGCGACAGGAGTGCGGCAGGAGACGCCTAGGAGCAGCAGGACACTCACCTTCGGGAGCGACGCCGACATCCGCCGAGTCAGGAACCAGGACTAGGTGCAAGTTACTGTAAGTCCGTTCCAATCCCCTATTTCCAAGTCTTTATTTCCAATTTCTCAATTCATCTTTCACTATTCAATTTGTCTTGTTTGCATCGAAGTAAAATACAATCCAGTCATACAGTCCATTTATACAAATTTATTCATTCATTAATAATATCATTTCAATACAGTCCATTCGTTCATACCGTTCACTCATAGATTACAGATTAACTCATTTCATTCAATTTATAACACATACCTACCTAAAGTCTTTCATTCAGTTCATTCAAGCAGATCTTTATAACTATGAAAACATACCCAAGTTAAAAATCGTAATATCAATACAAGTATATAAATAAAACAAAAATAACTTCACAAAGTTACACAAATTAAAATCATCAATTTGTCACAATTCTAAGCTACAGAATCTGTACACGGGCGCGGCCTGTCTCGATATTACGATACATCGCTGCACCTGCACTAATGACCGTAGGCAGCGGAGGCTCGCTCGCTCGAAGCGAATGAATAGATTTGATTGACACGTTGTAAAGATTTGATTGACACTTCATAGATAAAAAACTGTTTATCGTATTTCAGTGATTTTTCGGTGTTTCGAGTTACAATTTTATAAATATTTCATTCTAGGTGGGTTAATTCGCATCCCCGCTTCTCATTTACGGTAAAATGGCAGATAAAGAGTTGCCGAGGAAGCGTGCAGGCTACAAAGGCCGTGTAACTCAATTTGCAAACTACTTGAACACACTCCAGAGTCCATTAACTGTTCAACAAGTTATTGAGTTGAAATTAAGGTTGATAAAAATGTCAGAATTATACAATCAATTCGATGACATACAAGTGGAACTGGAGAGTGTTCCGGGAGATGTGCAGGCCACACAGTTGGCCGAACGTGCAGAATTTGAGAAGCACTACTATTCGAGCATGGCAAAAGCGCAAAATTTGTATGATGTAAGTATTCAGATTCAACTTCAAGAATCTGGCGCGACCAGTCCCAGCCGCGATGGTGTTGGTGGTGAATCAGCATCTACTGAAAGGAAAAATACTGTGAAGCTGCCGACCATAGTGTTGCCTAAGTTCTCCGGCATGCACGAACACTGGTTGGAGTTTCACGACACCTTCCTGTCTCTTATTCATCTTAATGACAGTATCAATGATGTGCAGAAATTTCACTACTTGCGGGCCGCTCTGGAGGGGGACGCCGCTCAGGTAATTAGATCATTAGAATTTTCAAGCGCTAATTATACAATAGCCTGGAACCTATTGCGTGATCGATACGATAACCCCAGACTATTAATCCAAAATCATATTAAGTCGTTGTTCAATATCGAAACTATTAAAAAGGAGTCTCATTCTCATTTAAGGCAGCTTTTAGACACATTCAATAAAAACTTAAGGGCGCTAGACACGCTCGGAGAACCGACTAAATCGTGGGACACGCTTCTACTTTACATCCTCTCCTCCAAACTAGACGCCAGGACAGCTCGCGAGTGGGAGGAGCAGAAAGGTAAGGAGGAAAAGGTAACTCTCGATACATTTCGCAAATTCATTAAGGGTCGAGCAGACCTACTCGAAACAATGGATTTGAACAAATCTTCACCTTCATGCAGCAAGACATTTAACATTAAAGGTCTAGTGACAACGACAGAAAATGCCAAATTCGAGTGTCCATTGTGTAAAGGTGAGCATGCAATATACAGATGCGACCAGTTCTTACAGCTGTCATGCAGCAGCAGAGCAGACAAGGTCAGGTCGCATAAGTTGTGTCTCAATTGTCTCAGACCTGGTCACATGGCCAATGTATGCAAACTAGGTTCATGCAAGAAGTGCCATGCCAAGCACAATACTTTACTCCATCAGGATGAATCGGTGTCTAAGCCGGTCGATTCTGTCGCATTGTCCGCATCAACACATACATCAAATTCACAGGTACTCCTATCTACAGCACTTGTCAAAGTGTATGACAGGCGCGGGGGCGAGCACGTCGCCCGCGTTCTGTTAGACTCAGGTAGCAGTTCATGCTTCATCACAGCGAAGCTATGCAGTGAACTCGATCTGGTTACTGTAAAGGTGGCAGGAACAGTTTCGGGTATCAATAACAGCACACTTTACACTACAAACAGATGCAATCTCAACGTACATTCATTACAGAGTCCATTCAGTTGTAACATCTCATGTCTCGTTCTACCTACCATTACGTCATCAATACCGAGCGCTGCGGTGAACCGAGCCGATTTAAAGATCCCACCTCATTTGAAGTTGGCCGACAACGCGTTCCATCTGCCGGCGGAGGTCCAAATCCTCATCGGGGCGGACGTATTTTGGGATATCATCGGCTCGGAACAGATCAATTTGGGACGAAACAGACCGGTACTTCGTAACACACAGCTCGGTTGGTTGATTTCGGGTGTCATTGGAACAGGGCTGAGGCAGAATAACACTCATTGCAATTTTGCTATTAATATGGATGTGCAGGAACAGCTGGCCAAGTTTTGGCAGATCGAGGAGCTATCGGACGCCACTAAGCCGGCGTATTCAGCGGAGGAGAGAGCGTGTGAGAATCACTTCACTCAAACCGTGGCTCGCGCCGACAACGGTAGGTTCTCAGTCACGATCCCTCTGAAAGGCACTGAAGACGATCTCGGTAGCTCCTTCGAGCGTGCAAAACAATGTTTCTTGTCATTAGAGAGACGGTTACAGCGTCAGTCCGCACTTAGAACCATGTACGTCGATTTCATGAAAGAATACATAATGTTGGGTCACATGACAGAAAGTGATTCTACCAACAAATCAGTCAAGTCGTACTACCTCCCGCACCATGGTGTTGTGCGTGAAGGTAGCTCGACCACTAAGCTACGAGCTGTTTTCAATGCAAGTGCGCCCACTACGTCTGGAGTGTGCTTCAATGACATCCAGATGGTGGGGCCGACAATACAAGACGATCTCCTGTCGATACTTCTTCGTTTTAGGCAACACAAATTCGTAATCTCGGCCGACATTGAGAAGATGTATCGACAGGTCCTTGTAAATCACGACCAAAGACGACTACAGCAAATCTTCTGGAGAGAGGATCCTTCACATAAATTAAAAACCTACGAGCTAAACACAGTTACATATGGGACTGCATCGGCACCCTTCTTAGCAGTGCGATGTCTGAAGCAGTTAGCCGAAGAGTGTACTGACGGAATCATATCTGAAATCATACACAAAGATTTTTATGTCGACGATATGCTCACCGGAGCCGACACAATTGAGCAGCTTGCATTGATTCGCAGCAAAGTTGCCCAGGTGCTGGAGTCAGGTTGTCTCACTTTGAGAAAATGGCGTTCGAATGAACGCAGATTACTGTCTGCACCTAACACGGACAACCTGAATCTAGACCTGAGCGCAGAAAATCAATGCAAGACTCTCGGATTGGGCTGGTCGAGCACAACGGACGAACTGAACATCAGTATAAACGTTCAGAATGACCAACTCACATTTACGAAACGGAGCATATTGTCGACCATTGCGCACATTTTCGACCCTTTAGGTCTTCTCAGTCTTTCCATAATTCAGGCAAAAATCATCCTCCAGAAGCTTTGGCTTCACAAACTATCATGGGACGACCCTCTCCCAGAAGAGGTTCGTTCTGCTTGGATAAAATTCGTATCACATCTGCCACAATTAGAGCTGGTACGGATTCCAAGACGAGTCATTTGCGATGGCCCAAATGTCATTGAAATACACACATTTTGTGATGCGTCTCAGGACGCATACGGGGCGTGCACGTACGTCCGTTCAATAAATTCAGAGCACATCGAAGTTCATCTGTTGTGCTCCAAAAGCAAGGTCGCACCGATAAAACCAACAACAATTCCGCGCCTTGAGCTGTGCGGTGCGTTGGTAGGTGCACGACTCACGACAAAGGTTATCGGCTCACTACGGTTAAACATTCAAAGATGCTTTCTATGGACTGACTCTTCCATAGTTTTGGGCTGGTTGAAAACCAACCCCAGCAAACTCAAACCATTCGTTAAAAATCGAGTTGCAGATATTCAGGAACTCTGCAATAAACATACATGGCGTCACGTGCCCACCGCAGAAAATCCTGCAGATCTGCTGTCTCGTGGTGTTAGTCCCAATATCGTTGAACGTTCAGCATTATGGTGGTCGGGTCCACAGTTTCTCACTCACCAAGAACCGGCTTGGCCCAAGTTCCAGGCAGGTGAGTGCGACGAAGACTTACCTGAAATGAGACCACAAACTCAATGTTTGATCTCGTTTGCTTCTCCAGACGTCTTCCCGTTCTCGCGGTTCTCAAACTTCCAACGGCTTAAGCGTTCAATAGCTTATGTCCTGCGGTTTATTCATAACGCTAGAAAAGAAAACATTAGAAAAAACGGTCCACTTACCGTACAAGAACTGGATGCTGCAACTGTTCACCTATTCAAGGTCGTGCAGGTGGAGTCATTTCCATTAGAGTTGACAATCTTGCAAAAGAAAAATCAAGTTTTAAAAGGCGCTATCGCCAGCTTAAATCCATTCATCGACCCCTCCGGCCTTATGCGCGTGGGAGGTCGACTTGAAAATTCAGATTTCGCATTTGAAAAGAAACATCCCATTATAATCAGCGCGGACCACCCAGTTTCACATTTACTATTTAGACACGAACACTTACAGTTAATGCATGCTGGACCACAGCTCCTTCTCTCGTCCATCAGGGAATCATTCTGGCCTGTAAGGGGGAGAAACTTAGCAAAGAAAATTACTCACCAATGTGTCCGATGCAGCCGCCTGAAACCAAAAACAGTTAGTCCAATCATGGGTCACTTACCTGAGCAGCGCGTCGTTCCAGGGTTTCCATTCCAGTCCACGGGCGTCGATTATGCAGGTCCTGTGATGGCAGCAGATAGGAAGGGTCGTGGTTGCCGGCTGATCAAAACGTATATTGCTGTTTTCGTGTGTTTCACCACTAAGGCCATCCACCTGGAGCTGGTCAGCGATTTAACCAAAGAGTCATATTTGTTAGCCTTACGACGCTTCATTGCGCGTCGGGGCAAACCGACTGACATAAGTTCAGACAATGGTACGTCCTTCGTTGGGGCACGCAACGAACTTTACAAGTTCTTTAAGGAAAATTCCAAGGCGTTGTCTGAAGATATGTCAAATCAGTCAATTCAGTTTCACTTCACGCCAGCATATGCTCCACATTTTGGCGGACTGTGGGAAGCGGGAGTCAAATCGACCAAGCATCACCTAAAACGTGTACTAGGAAATTCACATCTGACGTTTGAGGAGTTGTATTCTGTTTTGGTGCAAATAGAGGCAATATTAAACTCCCGTCCTTTGTCTCCCCTGTCTTCCCATCACGACGACCTCCTTCCTCTGACTCCAGGCCACATCCTCATCGGACGAGCTTTAACTTCTGTGCCGAGTCCCAGGTTCGAAGACGTCGCCGTGAATCGACTCACACGATACCAGAGAGTCGAGCAGCTTCGCCAGCACTTCTGGCGCCGATGGCACAAGGAGTACGTCGCCGAATTGCAGCAGCGCGTGAAGTGGAGAGCCACAACTAGCCAACTCATCGAAGGGACCATGGTCGTCATCAAGGACGACGACCTCCCTCCGCTACGGTGGAGCCTCGGGCGCATCGTGCAGGTGTATCCTGGGCGCGACGGTGTTGCCAGGGTCGCCGATATCAAGACAGCGCGAGGAGTGGTGCGAAGAGCCTTCTCCAAAATCTGCCCTCTTCCACTCAACGACAACGTCACCTGTTCTCCCGCAGAAACCCGTTGAAAGAGCAAGCTTTCAACGCCGGGGGGTATGTTAGAGCCATCAGTGCAGCAGCGGGGGAGGGGCTGCCCCCCGCCCCACACCTCACGCCGCGCCACCGCGCGGCGCCGCCGCCGCGAGGGGAGCGCAGCCAGTGTGCCGTCCATCAGCCGCCAGTGCGGGCGCACGCTCTTTTGTTTACTTACATCAATGTCATTAATTTACATATCAGTCATTTCATTACACCACATATTGGGAAGAAGTCGACTTTCATTTTAACCACAAGATGAGAAACTCCAACCCACAACAGTGTGGCTTCTCACAATGTTCCACCGGAATATCTGAGAGAAGCTCTGGACAACTAGATGCCCACTTACGCAACTCATAGCCTCCCAGAGATAGCATGGAAATCAGTTGAGACTTTAGCTCTGCCGCAGCTTCTAATGAGCTTGCGCCGCCTAAAATATCGTCCATGTAAACCGAATTCCGCAGTGTACGTGCCGCGATAGGAAAGCGATCCTCATAATCATCTGCTAGTTGTCGTAGGCACCTAATAGCAATGTATGGGCTAGACTTTAAACCGTACGTGTTAGTATTTAAAGTGAATATGCACAGTGGCTGGTCCGTAGATTCCCGCCAAAATATGAGCTGAAACGCTCGGTCTCGGTAGTCTACTAAAACCTGCCTGAACATCATTCGGATGTCCGTTACGAAAACTACCGCGTGAAGGCGAAAGTCTAAAATGATTTCATTTATGTCCAGCTGGAGCTTCGGCCCAGCGTGAAGACAGTCATTTAATGAGACTCCTGAAATAGTAGAGCAGCTTGCATCGAAAACCACTCTAATTTTTTCAGTATCCCCTGAACTCTTGAAAACCCCATGATGTGGGATAAAGTAATGTTCCCCGCGCGTAATTGTGGCTGGAGCCACGGACATGTGCCCCAATTGTATATATTCCCGCATGAACTCTACATATTTGGAACGCATTCTTGGTTCTGAGTTAAGCCGCCTTTCTAGTGATAAAAACCGCCTAAGTGCTATGGTTCTAGAATCTCCTAATTTAGGTCGATTTGATAGGAAAGGTAAGCGCACTGAATAGCGCCCCTCAGCATTGCGCTGATGAGTCGTACGGAATAAATTCTCGCAAACTGCATGTTGTGGATCTTTAACCGCTTTCTCTGGGATCTCCTCGGATTCCCAAAATCTTTGAATAACCCCATCCAAAGAATTTTCCTCCGTGTATAGACTGTAAGAAAACCGCGCCGCACTGGGTTCTTTGTATGAGACAGGACCTGCTACCGCAAACCCAAAAATCGTATTTAAAGCAATGGGAAATCCTGGACCTACCCTTACTAAGGCCCCCTGCAATATATCCCCAAGTAAATCCATGCCTAAGAGAAGGTCTATAGATTTAGGTTCAAAGAACCGTTCATCCGCAAGTGGTAAATGTTGATAATATGAAAAAAGTCCCTCATCTAGTGTCGAAGTGGGAAGGTGTCCACCTACTTTATTTAAAATAATAGCACTAGTAGAAAGAATAGGACCCACCGCATCTCTAGGTCGTATGGTTACCTCAGCCATCTCCCTAGAGTTCTTTACCTCTACGCCGCCTACACCCGTTAGAGGAAAATGCGCTCTATACCGCGGAAGCCCCAATTTATTTGCCAATGAATTTGTAATAATTGAAATTTGTGAACCGCTATCTAACATGGCCCGTGCCACGTGAGCATACCCCGCCGCAGATTTCACCGCAACTAGCGCAGTGGCTAAAACGACTGAAGGATGTTCAGCTTGGTTGCGGGAATGGTCGGCTAGTCAGCGACCCCCAGTTGAAGGTCCCTGGCCGGAATGCCCAAAATTGCACGGCACCGGTGGTGAGAATGACCGTGACCGTTGACGACCGCTCGCCACAGCCGCATAGGTATTGTGCTGTTGCTCGTACTGTTGGCTTTCGCCCCCCCCTATTCCGCCAGTAGCCGCATAAGTGTGACTACGTCCGTCCCCACTAGATGCGCCATTGGCCGCATAGCTATTGTAGCCAGGTCCGCCCCCCCTAGGTCCGCTAGTGGGCCCATAGTTATTGTATGCGTGTCCGCCCCCCCTAGATCCGCCACTGGTCGGTCCCACTTGGGCTCCGCCAAAACCGCCACTGTTTGTACCAGTTGGGCCACGCTGGCCCCCCTGAAAGCCGCCCCTGTTGGTACGTATTTGGCCGTGTTGGCCCCCCCGAAAACCGCTACTGCCGCCTTGCTCGAAATGTAGCAGAGTGTGATGCTTATTAGTCCCGCATGTTCGGCATACATTCGTGGATTGACACTGGCTTATGGAATGTGATTTGAGACAAGCGAAGCACCACTTGCGATCAAAAACCACCGCCTTCCGCTGCTGAGGTGTCAGCGCAAAAAAGTTACGGCACTTGTAAAGAGTGTGGCCTTGCCGCTCACAAAATTGGCAGTAGTACGCCTCCGCTATTGGGCTAGAGGGCCGCGCCTCCGCCTGATAGACCACCTTACGACTTGTCTGGTTACCGTATGGAACCGCCCCTTCTATCCGCACTGATGGTTTTGCCGTAACCGCTTGATTCTCCGCTGCCGACTCCAGCACTCTGCACTCACCTTCCAGGAACGAAGTCAACTGGTCGAAGGTGGGCAGCACAGTGCTGTGTTCCGCTGGCAGCAGGAGGTACTGCTCGAAACGCATCCGCGTTGGTTCCGCTAGCTTCCGCACCGCAATGGAAAATAGGAGGAAGGACCACTCCTTGACCGGCAACCCTAAGTTCACCAGGGCCTTTGTGTTCTCAAGCAGCGTGTTGAGGAACGCCCGCAGTGAATGGCCAGAGTGTGCCACCATCGAATGTCCGACCATGTTGGTAACGAGCTTGTCCGCCAACACCCGCTTGTTGCTGTATCGGTGACGTAGGATGCTTAGTGCGATGTTGAAGTTGTCATCGATGAGCTTTAGGTGCTGAACCAGTGCACGCGGCTCATCGGATAAGCAGCCCAACAGGTAGTACAACTTCTGCGCCCCGGACATGCTGCTGTCGTCGGCGATGAGGGAATGGAAAAGATTTGCGAAGGACTCGTAGTCCTCGATCCGACCTGAGAACCTGGGTAGGTCGATCCGAGGAAGCCGCAGGTTTCCGCCTCGAGACGATGGCTCGGAGTGTGTTCCGCTTCCGCCGCTCGGTGCCACCGGAGGCACGAGAGTCCGCAACATCGTTTTGACCTCATAGTAGGTAGAAGAAATATCTGCGTACCTCGCTTTGAGCTGTGTGTCGGGGGTGGCATCCAGGTCGGGATGCGTCAGCAGTTCCAAGTGGATGTCCGTCACATCTTGGAATGTCGCATCGAGACCTATGCACCGCACTTCGAAGGCCGCCAGCAAATCGCGATTGGCAAGCGCGTCTCGGCCCGCCGATGCCGCTTGTACGAACCTATCCGCATGCAAATCGCGCTTCGCGAGTAACACCGCAACACGCTTAGGTGCCATGCTAAACTACGAGTTCGAACCGGCACTCAAATCCGTAAAGGTAATCCGCGAAATAAAATTTAAGTATAAAATAAATAAACACGAGAATGTAAACAAACGAACTGTCAAGCCAAGGCGAGAGAATATGTCAGCCGCAAAGCTAAACTTGTCAATGTATTTCGGAAGAAAGAAAAACTATAAACAGCCCACACTTGTTTGTTTATAGAATACCGCCCGCAATTGTTTTTAGAATTGAAAAAAAATTAAATTTATGTACCGCTTACCGCTACGAAATTTAGATCATGCATGAATGATTTGTATCTTGCCCCCCCCCCCCCCCCCCCCTGTAAGTGTATTTCCCTGTAATATGAATGATAAAAAAAATACCCCAACACCGCAATTTAACCCCAATATCCGAATGCTCGAAAGGACCAATGAATCGTAGTGTAAAATGTGTGGTGGTGTGGTGCCTCCTACCTGGATGTGATGTGATGTCTCCGGCCGCAGCCGCACCTTCGGTAGCTCAGTTCTTCAGGTAGTGATCCCGGCACGGAAACGTCCCGGTGTCCTAGGATCTGCTGGGCCCAGCTACGCACACACCTCGGGAACTACACTCAACTTATACCGTATACCGTCAATCAGCCCTGAGAGCCCGCGCCGCGCTCGATCAGGGTGGATTTTGGCTTTTCAGAGCAAAAATGTTCAAATAAACCGCCCGCTGCCGCTTGTATTTTTGGACTTCTTCGATAACAACAGCCCGTCGCCTAGGCAACCGGACTCTTCTCCTTTCCGCCAGGAGGCGCTGTGTGCTTCTTGCATGAAGACCGCGGCAGGTAGAGTCTTGAGGCGAAGAGAATGGAGGCACGTGTACCTAACGTGTTTTGTGTAAATGTAAATGATCGCAAAATACCGAACAAATATAATCATTCATTCACTTAATAATAATGTATTAGAATATTTCAAAGTGGTCAACTGGGCCCGCGGGCTGAGTTGACTATGAAAAAATATATACATATTTCATAGTGGTCATTTCAGCCCGCGGGCTGAGTGGGCTGTGGGCTGAGTTGACCAATGATTCGAAAGCAGACGCTGGATTTTATTAAAGGTAAGGACGGCGTTTGTAGACTCTATGTATGATACTAAAACTAAATTGACGATTTTTAGAAATCTTTTCTGTATGTATGTATGTGTGTATGTTCCTCCATAACTCTTGAAGCCATCATCCGAATTCGATTAAACTTAGTACAAGCACATTTTACTATACGGGACACAGGATAGGCTAACTAAAATTCACTTTCGGCTACGTTAAGATGTGGCTCCCATACAAATCGAATTGTTCCACGCGCCGAAATAAAGGTATGGTAGGCGGCGCGGCGCGGAGGCGGTTGGTGGCGCGGCTGGCGGAGGATGGCGGCGGCGGCGGAGGCGCGGGGCGCGGTGCGGGGTGCGGTCTGGCGGAGCGCGGTGTGTGTATGCATTGTCTCGAGCATTAGGGTAGTCGCTGAGGAGCGATCGCAGTGGTAGGCTTCGGTCTACCCAAGGTGTCGGGCCCGGCCACCAGGATCCATAGACCCCGTATCGAGCGACCCTTGTGCGGGATCGCAGAGGCGTTTAGTCGTCCAAGGTATCGGAGTTGGGTACTAGTATCCGTGACGCTTCTCTTTTGCAGACCACACGGCGGCTACCCTTAAAACTAGCAGTTGGCTACCCTATCCCGCAACTGGGCGGTGTAACGGGCGTCACTGTTAGAAATAATGTGTGGTAGAGAACTTGGTCTCGACGATTACTCATTCAACGTTGCAAGTCTAACATGAGTGAGTATTAAGGTGGGGGTCTAGGGCTCCTCTTAGCTCACGCTGCTGACTCCACTCAGGTCGGTGGGTCAAAATGAGATAACTACCCTAAACGCTGGGTTGAGTACTGCGGGGTTCCGTTAAAAGCCCCAGAATGCTTCGTGCTTCTGCACGGAACACTGGACTTGGTTTCGCAGGGGTTGTGGTTTAGCGTTGATTCCCTGGTACTTCTTTCGAAGTATCAAATACGGGAATATGTAAGTAGCGAAAGCTGCGAGCGGTGAGCCACTGAGAGCTCCGTAACCAATGTGGAGAATTGGTGGACATGTGAATACGGTAGATCGGCATGTCGGTGCAACACACACTTAAATGTGGATGTGGGTTGGATTTCTCACGAGTTGATGACACTGTAAGTCATTCGAGACCGGTGGATCCCCGGTACACATTAGGTGGTACACAGAACACATGCATAGCAAAGAAAAAAAATTATCTATGACTTATGTAACGAATTCAGAGACATATTTTACTCGGAAAAAATTCCGTTAACCTTCACTAACGAGGTAAAACACCACATCCGGACGAAGAACGAAGACCCCATTTACATCCGACCGTATCGCCAACCCCCATGCAAGAGTCAAGAAATAGAAAAACAAGTACAGAAAATGAAACAAGACAACATAATCCAAGACTCTAATTCACCATGGACTGCACCAGTGCATTTAGTGCCAAAAAAAAATGGACGCCTCTGGAAAACAACGCTACCGTCTAGTGGTAGATTTCCGTCGGATCAACGACCTAACCATCGATGACAAATTCCCCTTGCCAAACATAACGGACATATTCGATAAATTGGGAAAAAGCACCTACTTCAGTACGCTTGACTTAGCCAGTGGCTACCATCAAATAGAAGTTGCAGCCGAAGACCGACAATTAATTGAAATAAAAAGAGGTATAAATACAAGAAGAATGATTAATATAAAGAGTAGATTGTTTCATAAATATACAGTTGACTCAACTACATCATGTGACAACTCGATAGAATTGATAAAACAAAAGGTGAAAATTTATGCTGGCAGAATTAAAAGGTACGACGAAGAAAATTTAAAAGTACAACAAAACAAGGATTTTAAAGAAAATGAAAGCAAATTTTATAAAAATATATTCGAAAACAAAAATATTCCAAAAGAAATTCCAACAAAAGATGAAATCGAATTTTTTTGGAGTAACATTTTCAGCAAACCTGGTGAAATAAATAAGGACGACAGTTGGTTAAAAGAATTAGAATCACAGATACATCACAAAGAAATTCATAATTTTAATAAAATTGACATTGAAATGTTCACATTCTGCACAAAAAAACTATCTAATTGGAAATAACCTGGAAATGACAAAGTTCAAAATTATTATCTAAAATACTTTACAGGTGCACACATATATATTATGGAAAGCATCAATAGGATTTTACGAGACGAAGAGAATATTGATGATTGGTTTGTAACAGGAAAAGTAACTCTTCTACCAAAAAATTCAGACACAAAGAATCCGAAAAATTGGCGACCAATTGCGTGTCTACCTACTATGTACAAATTACTAACTAGTATTATAAATGAAGAACTGTATAGATACTGTGAAATAAATTCATTCATAACGCCATTCCAAAGAGGTTGCAAACGTATTTCCAGAGGTTGCAAAGATCACCTTATATTGAACAAATCCATATTAGAGGATTCACACATCAACAAGAAAAACTTAAACATGGCGTGGATTGATTATAAAAAAGCATATGACTCTGTTCCCCATGTTTGGATAATACACATACTCAAAATATACAAATGCCCAGACGTAATAATAAATTTCATACAGAGAGCAATGCAAAAATGGCAAATTATAATGACTGCATCTGGTACTAATTGTACAGTAACAACACATTCAATACGAATAAAAAGAGGAATTTATCAGGGAGATTCCCTATCACCACTGATTTTCTGTTTATGCCTAAATCCGCTTTCAACAATGCTCAACCGATATAATAGAGCTACATATACAATGAAAAATGGAGAAAAGATTAATCATTTACTGTATATGGATGACATAAAATTATATGCACAAAGCAAAAACCATCTGGCAGTATTGATCGATACAGTGGAAATTTTTACAAATAATATTGGCATGGAATTTGGATTAGAAAAATGTAATATACTAGAACTGAAAGCTGGAAAACGAATCCATACAGCAGGTGATGCTCACATACTGTTAGATGGGAACTCATTTGATTCCCTTAATATAAAAAAGAATTACAAATATTTAGGAATTGAAGAAGACGGAAAAATAAATCACCAAGAAATTATTAATAATAGAAGGCAAGAATACACACATAGAATTAAAAAACTCCTCAAAACAAAACTAAACAGCAGAAACATAATCAAAGCGATAAACAGCTACGCCGTTCGGGTACTTCTTTACGCATTCAATGTAATTAATTATAATGTCAGTGACATGATTAAGTTAGATCGAAAAACAAGAAAAATGCTACAAATCTACAATGTGCATCAAAAAAAATGCTGACAGAGAAAGATTATATTTACCAATTGATTCAGGTGGAAGAGGATTATTAAACATAGAAAATCTGTACAAAAGAACTGTTATGAACTTCGATGAATATTTAAACAACGGAAATCAAGACAAAGTGAAAGAAACTATAAAAAATCACGATACATGTAAATTACTACATAGCATAGAAAAGGAAAGTGTACAATTCAAACTTGAGTTAAATATTAATGGCTATAACATCGAGATATGGAAAAATAAACCAATGCATGGGCAATTTATAAATAAAGTATTGTTTAATCAGAACATAAATTATATAAAAAGATTCCAATGGCTTAAAAAAACCAATTACTGCAAAATTAGAATCACAATTAAGTAGAGTGTTTATGCGGGTTCTGGCGCAGCGGTGGCGGTGCAACCAATCACAACGTGCCACGTCATCACCTCGTGACGTCACGACCAATCAGAAAATGCCCCCGCCCACTTCCGTTGCCGCCCACTTCCGGCCACGCCCCGCCCCACCCGCCCTCATCCGCCCGCCCTCGTTCGTTTCCGGTCGACCGCCCGCCCTCATCCGCCCGCCCTCGTTCGTTTCCGGTCGACCGCCCGCCCTCGACCGCCCGCCCTCGTTCGTTTCCGGTCGACCGCCCGCCCTCGTTCGTTTCCGGCCACCCCGCCCCTCCCTCGTCCATCCGCCCTCGCCCCGCTGCCGTTCTCTAACGCGGCCGTTGCGCAGACGCCCCCGCAGGCGCAGGCGCCAACGGTTCTACCGCCGCGCTGTTAACGCGAGTGCGTTGTAAGGGTTCCGCAGCTATCGCACAATATATTAGCGCTATGTATGGAAATTGTATTAGGAAAAGCCACCTAGTGCGAGATGAATTTGCGTTGTGAGGGTTCCGTAGCTATCACACAATATATTAGCGCTATGTATGGATAGAAAAAGCCGCCAAGTGCGAGATGAATTTGCGTTGTAAGGGTTCCGGTATGGAAATTTTATTAGACACCAAGTGCGAGATGTATTTGCGTTGTAAGGGTTCCGCAGCTATCGCACAATATATTAGCGCTATGTATGGAAATTGTATTAGAAAAAGCCGCCAAGTGCGAGATGAATTTGTGTTGAAAGGGTTCCGCAGCTATAGTGCTATGTATGGAAAGAAAAAGCCACCAAGTGCGAGATGAATTTGCGTTGTAAGGGTTCCACAGCTATAGTGCTATGTATGGGAACTGTATTAGAAAAAGCCGCCAAGTGCGAGATGAACAAGGGTTCCGCAGCGATAGTGCTATGTATGGAAAGAAAAAGCCGCCAAGTGCGAGATGAATTTGCGTTGAAAGGGTTCCGCAGCTATCGCACAATATATTAGTGCTATGTATGGAAATTGTATTAGCCGCCAAGTGCGAGATGAATTTGCGTTGAAAGGGTTCCGCAGCTATAGTGCTATGTATGGAAAGAAAAAGCCGCCAAGTGCGAGATGAATTTGCATTGAAAGGGTTCCGCAGCTATCGCACAATATATTAGTGCTATGTATGGAAATTGTATTAGCCACCAAGTGCGAGATGAACTTGCGTTGTAAGGGTTCCGCAGCTTTCGCACAATTTATTAGCGCTATGTATGGAAATTGTATTAGAAAAAGCCGTCAAGTGCGAGATGAATTTACGTTGAAAGGGTTCTGCAGCTATAGTGCTATGTATGGAAATTGTATTAGAAAATTTTTATTAGAAAAATGCAAAGCGAAAATCATTGGAAAAAATACATCCCGGCCAGGATTCGAACCTGGGTCTTTGGCTTGAGCCGCCAACGCGATAACCAACTACGCCACCGGACCGTTACGTATTATCTCCAAATTTTTCAATCTATTGCACCTTCATGATGTCGCATAATATTTGCGAACGGTCAACTTGCACGGTTCAATATTGAACCTTATGCTGTCGTCACCAAAGTCGTATTTGGTATCGGACACTAGAAGTTAACGTGAGGTTTTTAATAGTATTCTATGTTTATATGTTAGTACTAGGCACGTACTCGCTTTATATATATTTTTATTAGAAAAATGCAAAGCGAAAATCATTGGAAAAAATACATCCCGGCCAGGATTCGAACCTGGGTCTTTGGCTTGAGCCGCCAACGCGATAACCAACTACGCCACCGGACCGTTACGTATTATCTCCAAATTTTTCAATCTATTGCACCTTCATGATGTCGCATAATATTTGCGAACGGTCAACTTGCACGGTTCAATATTGAACCTTATGCTGTCGTCACCAAAGTCGTATTTGGTATCGGACACTAGAAGTTAACGTGAGGTTTTTAATAGTATTCTATGTTTATATGTTAGTACTAGGCACGTACTCGCTTTATATATATTTTTATTAGAAAAATGCAAAGCGAAAATCATTGGAAAAAATACATCCCGGCCAGGATTCGAACCTGGGTCTTTGGCTTGAGCCGCCAACGCGATAACCAACTACGCCACCGGACCGTTACGTATTATCTCCAAATTTTTCAATCTATTGCACCTTCATGATGTCGCATAATATTTGCGAACGGTCAACTTGCACGGTTCAATATTGAACCTTATGCTGTCGTCACCAAAGTCGTATTTGGTATCGGACACTAGAAGTTAACGTGAGGTTTTTAATAGTATTCTATGTTTATATGTTAGTACTAGGCACGTACTCGCTTTATATATATTTTTATTAGAAAAATGCAAAGCGAAAATCATTGGAAAAAATACATCCCGGCCAGGATTCGAACCTGGGTCTTTGGCTTGAGCCGCCAACGCGATAACCAACTACGCCACCGGACCGTTACGTATTATCTCCAAATTTTTCAATCTATTGCACCTTCATGATGTCGCATAATATTTGCGAACGGTCAACTTGCACGGTTCAATATTGAACCTTATGCTGTCGTCACCAAAGTCGTATTTGGTATCGGACACTAGAAGTTAACGTGAGGTTTTTAATAGTATTCTATGTTTATATGTTAGTACTAGGCACGTACTCGCTTTATATATATTTTTATTAGAAAAATGCAAAGCGAAAATCATTGGAAAAAATACATCCCGGCCAGGATTCGAACCTGGGTCTTTGGCTTGAGCCGCCAACGCGATAACCAACTACGCCACCGGACCGTTACGTATTATCTCCAAATTTTTCAATCTATTGCACCTTCATGATGTCGCATAATATTTGCGAACGGTCAACTTGCACGGTTCAATATTGAACCTTATGCTGTCGTCACCAAAGTCGTATTTGGTATCGGACACTAGAAGTTAACGTGAGGTTTTTAATAGTATTCTATGTTTATATGTTAGTACTAGGCACGTACTCGCTTTATATATATTTTTATTAGAAAAATGCAAAGCGAAAATCATTGGAAAAAATACATCCCGGCCAGGATTCGAACCTGGGTCTTTGGCTTGAGCCGCCAACGCGATAACCAACTACGCCACCGGACCGTTACGTATTATCTCCAAATTTTTCAATCTATTGCACCTTCATGATGTCGCATAATATTTGCGAACGGTCAACTTGCACGGTTCAATATTGAACCTTATGCTGTCGTCACCAAAGTCGTATTTGGTATCGGACACTAGAAGTTAACGTGAGGTTTTTAATAGTATTCTATGTTTATATGTTAGTACTAGGCACGTACTCGCTTTATATATATTTTTATTAGAAAAATGCAAAGCGAAAATCATTGGAAAAAATACATCCCGGCCAGGATTCGAACCTGGGTCTTTGGCTTGAGCCGCCAACGCGATAACCAACTACGCCACCGGACCGTTACGTATTATCTCCAAATTTTTCAATCTATTGCACCTTCATGATGTCGCATAATATTTGCGAACGGTCAACTTGCACGGTTCAATATTGAACCTTATGCTGTCGTCACCAAAGTCGTATTTGGTATCGGACACTAGAAGTTAACGTGAGGTTTTTAATAGTATTCTATGTTTATATGTTAGTACTAGGCACGTACTCGCTTTATATATATTTTTATTAGAAAAATGCAAAGCGAAAATCATTGGAAAAAATACATCCCGGCCAGGATTCGAACCTGGGTCTTTGGCTTGAGCCGCCAACGCGATAACCAACTACGCCACCGGACCGTTACGTATTATCTCCAAATTTTTCAATCTATTGCACCTTCATGATGTCGCATAATATTTGCGAACGGTCAACTTGCACGGTTCAATATTGAACCTTATGCTGTCGTCACCAAAGTCGTATTTGGTATCGGACACTAGAAGTTAACGTGAGGTTTTTAATAGTATTCTATGTTTATATGTTAGTACTAGGCACGTACTCGCTTTATATATATTTTTATTAGAAAAATGCAAAGCGAAAATCATTGGAAAAAATACATCCCGGCCAGGATTCGAACCTGGGTCTTTGGCTTGAGCCGCCAACGCGATAACCAACTACGCCACCGGACCGTTACGTATTATCTCCAAATTTTTCAATCTATTGCACCTTCATGATGTCGCATAATATTTGCGAACGGTCAACTTGCACGGTTCAATATTGAACCTTATGCTGTCGTCACCAAAGTCGTATTTGGTATCGGACACTAGAAGTTAACGTGAGGTTTTTAATAGTATTCTATGTTTATATGTTAGTACTAGGCACGTACTCGCTTTATATATATTTTTATTAGAAAAATGCAAAGCGAAAATCATTGGAAAAAATACATCCCGGCCAGGATTCGAACCTGGGTCTTTGGCTTGAGCCGCCAACGCGATAACCAACTACGCCACCGGACCGTTACGTATTATCTCCAATTTTTTTTTCTAATAAAAATATATATAAAGCGAGTACGTGCCTAGTACTAACATATAAACATAGAATACTATTAAAAACCTCACGTTAACTTCTAGTGTCCGATACCAAATACGACTTTGGTGACGACAGCATAAGGTTCAATATTGAACCGTGCAAGTTGACCGTTCGCAAATATTATGCGACATCATGAAGGTGCAATAGATTGAAAAATTTGGAGATAATACGTAACGGTCCGGTGGCGTAGTTGGTTATCGCGTTGGCGGCTCAAGCCAAAGACCCAGGTTCGAATCCTGGCCGGGATGTATTTTTTCCAATGATTTTCGCTTTGCATTTTTCTAATAAAAATATATATAAAGCGAGTACGTGCCTAGTACTAACATATAAACATAGAATACTATTAAAAACCTCACGTTAACTTCTAGTGTCCGATACCAAATACGACTTTGGTGACGACAGCATAAGGTTCAATATTGAACCGTGCAAGTTGACCGTTCGCAAATATTATGCGACATCATGAAGGTGCAATAGATTGAAAAATTTGGAGATAATACGTAACGGTCCGGTGGCGTAGTTGGTTATCGCGTTGGCGGCTCAAGCCAAAGACCCAGGTTCGAATCCTGGCCGGGATGTATTTTTTCCAATGATTTTCGCTTTGCATTTTTCTAATAAAAATATATATAAAGCGAGTACGTGCCTAGTACTAACATATAAACATAGAATACTATTAAAAACCTCACGTTAACTTCTAGTGTCCGATACCAAATACGACTTTGGTGACGACAGCATAAGGTTCAATATTGAACCGTGCAAGTTGACCGTTCGCAAATATTATGCGACATCATGAAGGTGCAATAGATTGAAAAATTTGGAGATAATACGTAACGGTCCGGTGGCGTAGTTGGTTATCGCGTTGGCGGCTCAAGCCAAAGACCCAGGTTCGAATCCTGGCCGGGATGTATTTTTTCCAATGATTTTCGCTTTGCATTTTTCTAATAAAAATATATATAAAGCGAGTACGTGCCTAGTACTAACATATAAACATAGAATACTATTAAAAACCTCACGTTAACTTCTAGTGTCCGATACCAAATACGACTTTGGTGACGACAGCATAAGGTTCAATATTGAACCGTGCAAGTTGACCGTTCGCAAATATTATGCGACATCATGAAGGTGCAATAGATTGAAAAATTTGGAGATAATACGTAACGGTCCGGTGGCGTAGTTGGTTATCGCGTTGGCGGCTCAAGCCAAAGACCCAGGTTCGAATCCTGGCCGGGATGTATTTTTTCCAATGATTTTCGCTTTGCATTTTTCTAATAAAAATATATATAAAGCGAGTACGTGCCTAGTACTAACATATAAACATAGAATACTATTAAAAACCTCACGTTAACTTCTAGTGTCCGATACCAAATACGACTTTGGTGACGACAGCATAAGGTTCAATATTGAACCGTGCAAGTTGACCGTTCGCAAATATTATGCGACATCATGAAGGTGCAATAGATTGAAAAATTTGGAGATAATACGTAACGGTCCGGTGGCGTAGTTGGTTATCGCGTTGGCGGCTCAAGCCAAAGACCCAGGTTCGAATCCTGGCCGGGATGTATTTTTTCCAATGATTTTCGCTTTGCATTTTTCTAATAAAAATATATATAAAGCGAGTACGTGCCTAGTACTAACATATAAACATAGAATACTATTAAAAACCTCACGTTAACTTCTAGTGTCCGATACCAAATACGACTTTGGTGACGACAGCATAAGGTTCAATATTGAACCGTGCAAGTTGACCGTTCGCAAATATTATGCGACATCATGAAGGTGCAATAGATTGAAAAATTTGGAGATAATACGTAACGGTCCGGTGGCGTAGTTGGTTATCGCGTTGGCGGCTCAAGCCAAAGACCCAGGTTCGAATCCTGGCCGGGATGTATTTTTTCCAATGATTTTCGCTTTGCATTTTTCTAATAAAAATATATATAAAGCGAGTACGTGCCTAGTACTAACATATAAACATAGAATGTATTAGAAAAAACCACCAAGTGCGTGATGAATTTGCGTTGTAAGGGTTCCGCAGCTATAGTGCTATGTATGGAAAGAAAAAGCCGCCAAGTGCGAGATGAATTTGCGTTGAAAGGGTTCCGCAGCTATCGCATAATATATTAGTGCTATGTATGGAAATTGTATTAGCCGCCAAGTGCGAGATGAATTTGCGTTGTAAGGGTTCCGCAGCTATCGCATAATATATTAGCGCTATGTATGGAAATTGTATTAGAAAAAGCCGCCAAGTGCGAGATGAATTTGCGTTGTAAGGGTTCCGCAGTTATAGCGCTATGTATGGAAAGAAAAAGCTGCCAAGTGCGAGATGAATTTGCGTTGTAAGGGTTCCGCAGCTATAGCGCTATGTATGGAAAGAAAAAGCCGCCAAGTGCGAGATGATATTGCGTTGAAAGGGTTCCGCAGCTATCGCACAATATATTAGTGCTATGTATGGAAATTGTATTAGCCACCAAGCGCGAGATAAATTTCCGTTGAAAGGGTTCCGCAGCTATCGCACAATATATTAGTGCTATGTATGGAAATTGTATTAGCCACCAAGTGCGAGATGAACTTGCGTTGTAAGGGTTCCGCAGCTTTCGCACAATTTATTAACGCTATGTATGGAAATTGTATTAGAAAAAGCCGCCAAGTGCGAGATGAATTTACGTTGAAAGGGTTCTGCAGCTATAGTGCTATGTATGGAAATTGTATTAGAAAAAACCACCAAGTGCGTGATGAATTTGCGTTGTAAGGGTTCCGCAGCTATAGTGCTATATATGGAAAGAAAAAGCCGCCAAGTGCGAGATGAATTTGCGTTGAAAGGGTTCCGCAGCTATCGCATAATATATTAGTGCTATGTATGGAAATTGTATTAGCCGCCAAGTGCGAGATGAATTTGCGTTGTAAGGGTTCCGCAGCTATCGCATAATATATTAGCGCTATGTATGGAAATTGTATTAGAAAAAGCCGCCAAGTGCGAGATGAATTTGCGTTGTAAGGGTTCCGCAGCTATAGCGCTATGTATGGAAAGAAAAAGCCGCCAAGTGCGAGATGAATTTGCGTTGAAAGGGTTCCGCAGCTATCGCACAATATATTAGTGCTATGTATGGAAATTGTATTAGCCACCAAGTGCGAGATGAATTTGCGTTGTAAGGGTTCCGCAGCTATCGCACAATATATTAGCGAAGGGTTCTGCAGCTATAGTGCTATGTATGGAAATTGTATTAGAAAAAACCACCAAGTGCGTGATGAATTTGCGTTGTAAGGGTTCCGCAGCTATAGCGCTATGTATGGAAAGAAACAGCCGCCAAGTGCGAGATGAATTTGCGTTGAAAGGGTTCCGCAGCTATCGCACAATATATTAGTGCTATGTAGGGAAATTGTATTAGCCACCAAGTGCGAGATGAATTTGCGTTGTAAGGGTTCCGCAGCTATCGCACAATATATTAGCGCTATGTATGGAAATTGTATTAGCCGCCAAGTGCGAGATGAATTTGCGTTGAAAGGGTTCCGCAGCTATAGTGCTATGTGTGGAAATTGTATTAGAAAAAACCGCCAAGTGCGAGATGAATTTGCGTTGTAAGGGTTCCGCAGCTATCGCACAATATATTAGTGCTATGTATGGAAATTGTATTAGCCACCAAGCGCGAGATGAATTTGCGTTGAAAGGGTTCCGCAGCTATCGCACAATATATTAGTGCTATGTATGGAAATTGTATTAGCCACCAAGTGCGAGATGAATTTGCATTATAAGGGTTCCGCAGCTTTAGCGCTATGTATGGAAAGAAAAAGCCATGAATTTGCGTTGTAAGGGCCCCGCAGCTGTTGCACAATATATTAGCGCTATGTATGGAAAGTGTATTAGAAAAGGCCGCCAAGTGCGAGATGAATTTGCGTTGTAAGGGTTCCGCAGCTATAGTGCTATGTATGGAAAGTGTATTAGCAACCAAGTGCGAGATGAATTTGCGTTGTAAGGGTTCCGCGGCTATCGCACAATATATTACCCAAGCAGCGCTATGTAAGGAAATCCAGTGCGAGATATATTGATGTGGTGATGCCAAACCACGTGGTCAGAGCGAATCGACCTTGGCTATGCGCGCGCGTGTGACCGGATGTGGGAGCCGATAACGCCACTACTTATTATAAGAGTGGAAAGGGACGTTTGTATGTCTAAGAGGTATGACATCGCACACACTTCCACATTAAAAACATTAAATAAAAAAAAATATAAATAAAAAAAAATATGTAAAATAAAAGAAAATATAAATACATAAAATTTCGACTATGAACTTTCTCGCGAGCGGAGCTGTGATGGGTATAGCACGTGAGCAGGAGCCGCTATACCTCTATTGCTTCGTAGACATGTTCAAGAATGTAATGTAAATCCCAACTTTGACGCGAGCGAAGCCGGAGAGGTTTAACGCGGTCGACCTCGCTCGATAGATAAGTGACGTAGGCACGGTGAGATAACGCAGACAACAGCACCACCGCTGCACCGCTATTATATGTTATATTTATTATAAAAGGTAAGCATCGTCTAAGTTTGTATGTCATAATTTGCGTTGTAAGGGTTCCGCAGCTATCGCACAATATATTAGCGCTATGTATGGAAATTGTATTAGAAAAAGCCATCAATTGCGAGATGAATTTACGTTGTGAGGGTTCCGCAGCTATCGCACAATTTATTAGCGCTATGTATAGAAATTGTAATAGAAAAAGCCACCAAGTACGAGATGAATTTGTGTTGTAAGGGGTTTCTGCGCATTACGTGGTCTAGAGAAACGAGCGCCATGAGAGTGTTCCAGACTGGAGAGCCCGAAGCCGCTTCCGCCCCCCCACCCCGGCCACGGTGCCGTTACGTCCCCGCCTGCGCAGGCGCCCCCGCTATCTCGCCGTGGAGGCTCTCCCCGCTGCGCTCCTGTTGTCAAGGCTGTCCCTCATACATCGAGAGTTAATAGAGCCTGATGATTCAACAGCTGTTAGAGACGTCTATCAGATATCGCACCAGGTTACAGCCTGATGGAAACTCTTGCGGAATACGGTCTCATGATACAACAGCTGTTAGAGACACCTATCAGATATCACAATAGCTTACGTCCTGATGGGAGCTCCCGCGGAATACAGCCTCATGATAAACCAACTGTTAGAGGCGTCTATCAGATACAGCGGGAGCGCTGCGCTCCTGTTGTCAAGGCTGTCCCTCATACATCGAGAGTTAATAGAGCCTGATGATTCAACAGCTGTTAGAGACGTCTATCAGATATCGCACCAGGTTACAGCCTGATGGAAACTCTTGCGGAATACGGTCTCATGATACAACAGCTGTAAGAGACACCTATCAGATATCACAATAGCTTACGTCCTGATGGGAGCTCCCGCGGAATACAGCCTCATGATAAACCAACTGTTAGAGGCGTCTATCAGATACAGCGGGAGAGCCTCCACGGCGAGATAGCGGGGGCGCCTGCGCAGGCGGGGACGTAACGGCACCGTGGCCGGGGTGGGGGGGGGGGGGGGGGGGGGCGGAAGCGGCTTCGGGCTCTCCAGTCTGGAACACTCTCATGGCGCTCGTTTCTCTAGACCACGTAATGCGCAGAAACCCCTTACAACACAAATTCATCTCGTACTTGGTGGCTTTTTCTATTACAATTTCTATACATAGCGCTAATAAATTGTGCGATAGCTGCGGAACCCTCACAACGTAAATTCATCTCGCAATTGATGGCTTTTTCTAATACAATTTCCATACATAGCGCTAATATATTGTGCGATAGCTGCGGAACCCTTACAACGCAAATTATGACATACAAACTTAGACGATGCTTACCTTTTATAATAAATATAACATATAATAGCGGTGCAGCGGTGGTGCTGTTGTCTGCGTTATCTCACCGTGCCTACGTCACTTATCTATCGAGCGAGGTCGACCGCGTTAAACCTCTCCGGCTTCGCTCGCGTCAAAATTGGGATTTACATTACATTCTTGAACATGTCTACGAAGCAATTGAGGTGTAGCGGCTCCTGCTCACGTGCTATACCCATAACAGCTCCGCTCGCGAGAAAGTTCATAGTCGAAATTTTATGTATTTATATTTTCTTTTATTTTACATATTTTTTTTTATTTATATTTTTTTTTTTATTTAATGTTTTTAATGTGGAAGTGTGTGCGATGTCATACCTCTTAGACATACAAACGTCCCTTTCCACTCTTATAATAAGTAGTGGCGTTATCGGCTCCCACATCCGGTCACACGCGCGCGCATAGCCAAGGTCGATTCGCTCTGACCACGTGGTTTGGCATCACCACATCAATATATCTCGCACTGGATTTCCTTACATAGCGCTGCTTGGGTAATATATTGTGCGATAGCCGCGGAACCCTTACAACGCAAATTCATCTCGCACTTGGTTGCTAATACACTTTCCATACATAGCACTATAGCTGCGGAACCCTTACAACGCAAATTCATCTCGCACTTGGCGGCCTATTCTAATACACTTTCCATACATAGCGCTAATATATTGTGCAACAGCTGCGGGGCCCTTACAACGCAAATTCATGGCTTTTTCTTTCCATACATAGCGCTATAGCTGCGGAACCCTTATAATGCAAATTCATCTCGCACTTGGTGGCTAATACAATTTCCATACATAGCACTAATATATTGTGCGATAGCTGCGGAACCCTTTCAACGCAAATTCATCTCGCGCTTGGTGGCTAATACAATTTCCATACATAGCACTAATATATTGTGCGATAGCTGCGGAACCCTTACAACGCAAATTCATCTCGCACTTGGCGGTTTTTTCTAATACAATTTCCACACATAGCACTATAGCTGCGGAACCCTTTCAACGCAAATTCATCTCGCACTTGGCGGCTAATACAATTTCCATACATAGCGCTAATATATTGTGCGATAGCTGCGGAACCCTTACAACGCAAATTCATCTCGCACTTGGTGGCTAATACAATTTCCATACATAGCACTAATATATTGTGCGATAGCTGCGGAACCCTTTCAACGCAAATTCATCTCGCACTTGGCGGCTGTTTCTTTCCATACATAGCGCTATAGCTGCGGAACCCTTACAACGCAAATTCATCTCGCACTTGGCGGCTTTTCTAATACAATTTCCATACATAGCGCTAATGTATTATGCGATAGCTGCGGAACCCTTACAACGCAAATTCATCTCGCACTTGGCGGCTAATACAATTTCCATACATAGCACTAATATATTATGCGATAGCTGCGGAACCCTTTCAACGCAAATTCATCTCGCACTTGGCGGCTTTTTCTTTCCATACATAGCACTATAGCTGCGGAACCCTTACAACGCAAATTCATCACGCACTTGGTGGTTTTTTCTAATAAAATTTCCATACATAGCACTATAGCTGCAGAACCCTTTCAACGTAAATTCATCTCGCACTTGGTGGCTAATACAATTTCCATACATAGCACTAATATATTGTGCGATAGCTGCGGAACCCTTTCAACGCAAATTCATCTCGCACTTGGCGGCTTTTTCTTTCCATACATAGCGCTATAGCTGCGGAACCCTTACAACGCAAATTCATCTCGCACTTGGCGGCTTTTTCTAATACAATTTCCATACATAGCGCTAATATATTATGCGATAGCTGCGGAACCCTTACAACGCAAATTCATCTCGCACTTGGCGGCTAATACAATTTCCATACATAGCACTAATATATTATGCGATAGCTGCGGAACCCTTTCAACGCAAATTCATCTCGCACTTGGCGGCTTTTTCTTTCCATATATAGCACTATAGCTGCGGAACCCTTACAACGCAAATTCATCACGCACTTGGTGGTTTTTTCTAATACAATTTCCATACATAGCACTATAGCTGCAGAACCCTTTCAACGTAAATTCATCTCGCACTTGGCGGCTTTTTCTAATACAATTTCCATACATAGCGTTAATAAATTGTGCGAAAGCTGCGGAACCCTTACAACGCAAGTTCATCTCGCACTTGGTGGCTAATACAATTTCCATACATAGCACTAATATATTGTGCGATAGCTGCGGAACCCTTTCAACGGAAATTTATCTCGCGCTTGGTGGCTAATACAATTTCCATACATAGCACTAATATATTGTGCGATAGCTGCGGAACCCTTTCAACGCAAATTCATCTCGCACTTGGCGGCTTTTTCTTTCCATACATAGCGCTATAGCTGCGGAACCCTTACAACGCAAATTCATCTCGCACTTGGCAGCTTTTTCTTTCCATACATAGCGCTATAACTGCGGAACCCTTACAACGCAAATTCATCTCGCACTTGGCGGCTTTTTCTAATACAATTTCCATACATAGCGCTAATATATTATGCGATAGCTGCGGAACCCTTACAACGCAAATTCATCTCGCACTTGGCGGCTAATACAATTTCCATACATAGCACTAATATATTATGCGATAGCTGCGGAACCCTTTCAACGCAAATTCATCTCGCACTTGGCGGCTTTTTCTTTCCATACATAGCACTATAGCTGCGGAACCCTTACAACGCAAATTCATCACGCACTTGGTGGTTTTTTCTAATACAATTTCCATACATAGCACTATAGCTGCAGAACCCTTTCAACGTAAATTCATCTCGCACTTGACGGCTTTTTCTAATACAATTTCCATACATAGCGCTAATAAATTGTGCGAAAGCTGCGGAACCCTTACAACGCAAGTTCGTCTCGCACTTGGTGGCTAATACAATTTCCATACATAGCACTAATATATTGTGCGATAGCTGCGGAACCCTTTCAACGCAAATTCATCTCGCACTTGGCGGCTTTTTCTTTCCATACATAGCACTATAGCTGCGGAACCCTCGTTCATCTCGCACTTGGTGGCTTTTTCTAATACAATTTCCATACATAGCGCTATAGCTGCGGAACCCTTACAACGCAAATTCATCTCGCACTTGGCGGCTTTTTCTAATACAGTTCCCATACATAGCACTATAGCTGTGGAACCCTTACAACGCAAATTCATCTCGCACTTGGTGGCTTTTTCTTTCCATACATAGCACTATAGCTGCGGAACCCTTTCAACACAAATTCATCTCGCACTTGGCGGCTTTTTCTAATACAATTTCCATACATAGCGCTAATATATTGTGCGATAGCTGCGGAACCCTTACAACGCAAATACATCTCGCACTTGGTGTCTAATAAAATTTCCATACCGGAACCCTTACAACGCAAATTCATCTCGCCCTTGGCGGCTTTTTCTATCCATACATAGCGCTAATATATTGTGTGATAGCTACGGAACCCTCACAACGCAAATTCATCTCGCACTAGGTGGCTTTTCCTAATACAATTTCCATACATAGCGCTAATATATTGTGCGATAGCTGCGGAACCCTTACAACGCACTCGCGTTAACAGCGCGGCGGTAGAACCGTTGGCGCCTGCGCCTGCGGGGGCGTCTGCGCAACGGCCGCGTTAGAGGACGGCAGCGGGGCGAGGGCGGATGGACGAGGGAGGGGCGGGGTGGCCGGAAACGAACGAGGGCGGGCGGTCGACCGGAAACGAACGAGGGCGGGCGGTCGAGGGCGGGCGGTCGACCGGAAACGAACGAGGGCGGGCGGATGAGGGCGGGCGGTCGACCGGAAACGAACGAGGGCGGGCGGATGATGCGTGGCCGGAAGTGGGCGGCAACGGAAGTGGGCGGGGGCATTTTCTGATTGGTCGTGACGTCACGAGGTGATGACGTGGCACGTTGTGATTGGTTGCACCGCCACCGCTGCGCCAGAACCCGCATAAACACTCTACTCAATTATTTGCAATACAAGATCAAGCTATAACAACACGACAATTTGAAAGGGATATTATAAAAATAGCAACAGATGGGAAGTGTAGACTCTGCAATGAATAAAAAGATGGAACTGCAATGCATATCGTTTCTGGCTGCAAAGTTCTTGTCCAGCCACTATACCTAAAAAGACATAACCATCTGGTAAAATATGTATATTGGTGCCTCAACAAAAAACATAACATTGAGACAACAACTATGTGGTGGAAGTGCCCCCTTAGTGAACCACATGTCAAAGAAAACTCCAGTGCAAAAATAATATGGGAAATTCCAGTGCTCGCCGACTATCCTCTACCGAATAATAGACCGGACATAATATATACTGATAAAATAAATAATAAAACTTTCCTCATAGATGTTACAGTGCCCTCCGATTATAATGTTATAAAAAAAGAGACAGAAAAGCTTACCAAATATTATGCACTCAAAATTGAAATTGAAAGGTTATGGAAAACAAAAGCAAAAATTATACCAATAGTGATTGGAACTACAGGAATTGTTGGCAGATCTATAGACAAATACATTTCGGATTTAAAAGCAGATATCAAAATTGAAATTCTACAACAACAAGCTGCTATACATACATGCAATATAATGACAAAGTTTATGACCGGCTATTTGAAGAATTACAAGGAAACAACAATCACACCACTGATGACTAACATCTACCACTAATATCTACAACATCTACCCTCTCTCCCAAGGTGATCTTGGGCGGGGACAAAGACATTAAACCCACCCTCTTCTTTGGGCGGGGATGATGAAGATTGTCCAGCCAAAACCCAACGATGGCTGAGGTTAAAAAAACTTGGACGAGGATTTATATATTGATGATGATGATGATTGATGATTGATTTGTCAAACAGTTACAATAATTTTACATGTTTTTGTTACAGAAACAATTGGGAACAGTTGCAGACAAATGAAGGACCCCGTCGCAAAAACATTCTTTTTGGATCGTGAAGATCTGCTAATCTTGCAAGGAAGGCTATTTTAGGACGCCCGGCCCTTCCAGGGCAGCTCTCGGTGTGTTACCGAGACACGCTCTCGGTGTGTTATGCATGTGGTACACAGTAGGTGCAGGAGCAGGAGGCCTACAGCGACTTTTGCAATCGTGTGCAAAAGGTGAAAAACACCCTTATATCAGAAGTAAATCAAGACCAAGCGGACGCAAGTGTAAGATTGAGCAAACAAACGATCTACGACCACGCCGCGTTAAATGTGTTCTTATTCAATTTACCCCCTGAACTGGTTAGTGTGGTAAGGATAAATTCACCCAAGAGCCTAGAAGATGCGCTGAGGACTGTCATGGAGGAAGTAAACTTCTCAAAAATATATGAGGCGAAAAACCGGAACAGTGGACAACGCCTAGGCCACGCACAAGCACGGAACCCTAACTTCAGTAATACCTCCCGTAGCAACACGCTCGCTCCGCACCGACAATGGCACGCCGCCGCGCCGAGGTCGTTCGACGCGACACGAAACCCAACACCGGCAGCACAACACAGCCGAGGTGGCCCTGTGCATATTCCACGGAATATTCCGACTGCACACGCAACGCCCAACCGCCCTGCAGCGCATCATTTTGGAGCAACGCCGACGGATGCGACTATGCGAAGCCTGCCCCCGAGACAATCTGCCCAGCAACGCCAACAACCGCCGCGAGTTCACGTCGAAGAGCTGTTCACCAACGATGTGGACGCTTACGCTTACGAAGAGGAAGAAGACACGAGGGATCTTCTCGACTACCCCACCGACGACTACACGACACAACATGCTCACCACGACGACAACTACGATGACGAAAACGCCGAGGAGAATTTTCACGAGAAAGCCTCGTTTTCACTACCATCTACCTAAATTATGACTACAACCTGAGGCTTCCGTACATATACCTACCCGAAATAAAAGGCAAATTTATGATAGATACCGGAAGCACAAAATCGTTTTTAAATAGAGAAAAATTAGCACAATACCCAACTCTCGTAAAATATAAACACCAAGAAAAATTCCAAGTGGTAAGCACACACGCTAGCAGCATTCACAACGAAATTATATATATACCACTGTTCAAGACGTTCAATTGTAAACAAAAACATAAATTTTATATATATACAGTCGACCCACGATACGATGGCGTCATAGGGAGCGACTTCGTCGCTCTAGTTCTTGTTTTGGGCACAGACCATTTTTGGCGAAATTGAGTTATGAATGTAGAAACATTGAAAAAAAAATTACGCATCCGATAGACAAAAAAAGATCTTATTTTTTAAACAGTAAAGTACTTTTTTCAGAATCCATATCCAACATGTGAAGAAAACGTTTAGTTCTTAATTTTGGCATATCCAAAAATTTACCGAATTAATATTTATTGACTTCTTAATTTGGGTATATCCATGTTCCCGCCAATCAGAGCGCAGGGATTTTGCTTACGTCATGTCAGTAGACGCCATATTGTCTATCTTTATCAGTGGAATTTACAACGCGAACCGTTTTTCATTCGTGTTTTTGAATAGTTTGCAAAGGTTTTTGCTGATTTTCGTCTGAAAATCGACATCATGGACATGGAAGTGACTCCTGAACCTGGAGGCAACACACTTGGAAGAAGATACGCGACGTAAATAAGATTTATCTACAATTTATTAAACTAACCTAAAACAGCTGGCTGTTATACAGGCTGCGCCTTTTCGTCCTCAGGATGTGTATCAAATTCAAATTGAATGCGCGGTATAGCTTCCAATATAAGATTACATAAAAAAAATATATTATATACCTACTTTGCGCGGTGTAGCTTCAATATCATATTACATTTAAAAATAATATGTAAGTTTATATACCTATGTTGAAAGTTTATGAATACGCTAATTTGAATACGTGTAAGAAGTTTCATGCATGATCGATGCAAGAATACTACCAATCTCACTCAAACAAATTGTAAAAATTTCTTTAGGCGTAATAAAAACAAAAACAACCTGTGTGTGTAAACTAGGACATGCCAAAAACAAGAACTGAGAGAATGCTACTCATGAAATGTCATATCCACGTTGTCTTGGGGCATATCCATAAAAGTTAACGGACTTTTTGCAACTTTGTGGCATATCCAAATGTTAGTAATTTTAATTAATTTGTTTTAGTGTATATAAATAAAAAAAGAGTGCTATCCACTATAGGGGCATTTCTTCTACATACTGTTAAATTTTGATGCAAAAAGGATTAATGTTTTAATTTTAAAACAGAAAAAACCGTTTCCTGTAAAATTTTATAAATGGCGTATGCCCAAAACAAGAACTAGGGCGACGACTTATTAAACCAATTAGACGCAAAAATTAATATGAAAGATAAACTATTGGAACTAAAAACAACGATAATACCTATTGTATTCACACCGGAGCAAAATAAAATTGTACTATGGCCTCGCAGCGAGCAACGTGTACGAATCCCAGTCAGCAAAATATCCGGTGACGCGATAGTGAGTCGAACCGAATTCCTCGAAGGACTTCGTATGCCAGACGCGCTGATTGCGTGTGAAAATGGTTACGCTCACACGATAATACAAAATACGACCAACAAATTCCTGAAAGTAACATTCACAGAACCGTTTGAAGTGCAGCCGTACATTACCCAGGATGGGATAGAAGTCAACAATCTAGACCACGAAAAGGAATACTTAGACGAAATACTTACAGCAAATTTAGAAAAACTACGACTAGAACACATGCATAGCAAAGAAAAAAAATTATCTATGACTTATGTAACGAATTCAGAGACATATTTTACTCGGAAAAAATTCCGTTAACCTTCACTAACGAGGTAAAACACCACATCCGGACGAAGAACGAAGACCCCATTTACATCCGACCGTATCGCCAACCCCCATGCAAGAGTCAAGAAATAGAAAAACAAGTACAGAAAATGAAACAAGACAACATAATCCAAGACTCTAATTCACCATGGACTGCACCAGTGCATTTAGTGCCAAAAAAAAATGGACGCCTCTGGAAAACAACGCTACCGTCTAGTGGTAGATTTCCGTCGGATCAACGACCTAACCATCGATGACAAATTCCCCTTGCCAAACATAACGGACATATTCGATAAATTGGGAAAAAGCACCTACTTCAGTACGCTTGACTTAGCCAGTGGCTACCATCAAATAGAAGTTGCAGCCGAAGACCGCGCGAAAACAGCCTTCAGCACGCAAACCGGACATTACCATTTTAACAGTCCGCTTAAGTCCGCTCCGGCAACGTTCCAAAGGGCAATGACCAATGTCCTGAGAGGCTACAAGGCATACATTGTATGGTGTACCTAGATGATATCATCATATTCTCATCAAGCCTCGAAGAACACATGCAGAAACTGAGAGCAGTATTTCAACGACTTAGAGACACGAACCTGAAAGTCCAACTAGATAAGTCCGAATTCCTGAGAAAAGAAGTACTATACCTGGGACACACAATAACTAAAGACGGGCTAAAGCCGAATGAAGACAAAATTGCAGCTGTATTAAAATATCCGATACCAAAAACCACAACTGAAATAAAAAGCTTTCTAGGACTAATCGGATATTACCGGAAATTTATTAAGGACTTCGCAAAAATAACTCAACCCTTAACAGCCTGTTTGAAAAAGGGACGTAGCATCAACCTCACGACAGAATACAGACAGGCCTTCGAAAAGTGTAAGGAACTTCTAGTCAACGCACCCTTACTACAGTACCCCGATTACAGTAAACGCTTCGTACTCACAACCGATGCGAGTAACTACGCTATTGGAGCGGTACTATCGCAAGGCCCTATAGGCAGCGATCTTCCCGTTGCATACGCAAGCAGAACGCTGAACAGTAGCGAAACTCGATACAGCACTATCGAAAAAGAGCTACTGGCAGTAGTTTGGGCAGTGAAACACTTCAGGCCATACCTGGAAATAAATTTACAATAGTTACAGACCACAGACCACTACATTGGCTACACAATCTGAAAGACCCAAACAGCAAGTTAATAAGATGGCGACTGAGACTACAAGAATATGACTACGTGGTGGAATACAAAAAGGGAAAGCAAAACTCAAACGCGGACGCCCTGTCGAGAATAAAAATAAACGCCCTATGCGATTGGGAAGGCGACACTTCCTCACTTATAGTAAACCCAGATGAGGACGTGACAAGACAACAAGAGATGAGGGAGCTAATAGAAGAACAACGACGACTGGAAATGCTACAAATGTTACGCGAAATCACAAGTGAAAGTGAAGAATTGACAGAAGAAAAACAAACACCGCACACACGCCAAGTACCGCGAAAAGAAACAAGAAACAACAACAGAGACAGAAGAAATATTTCCTATAATAGAAATATCAGACTCGGACAGTAATCAAACCACACATTCAGTCACCAACAGGGAACACGACGGAATACCAATCCTGCACGAAGCTATAGACACAAAACCAAACCAGATACTGATTTTTATTTTTATTTTTATGCAACTCCTCATTTATACTAGCCAGTGATTGGTAAATCCTACACTCTTACCACTCTTACAAGCTCACTGGCTGACAAAACATGAAAATGTTTATTGGAAAAATTATGAAAACCTAAAAATGCCCTATTTCGAAATTTCAACATAATATAAAATAATTTTAAAATTTAACTATGCTGTTCCCACTTAGCACCGTTCTATAATTAGCAGATTTAAAAATATAATTATTATTTAACTCAAATACGATACTCCTGGCGCCATCTTAGGACTTAAATGAAGACTAATTTCATGTTACCTTTAAAACGTCACTGACGGTACATCTGACTCCCCTATAAATCAATGCCTCTCTATAACCTGGTTATTTTAATCTCTTTGTACAAGACTGAAGTGCTAGATGTCGCTCCATGAAATATTCACCAACTGTTCCCAAGTTCGCCTCATAAGTACACGACCGATTAGCCGTGTGGTTTAAGACGTTGGTCACAATATATTGGTGACAGGGACCGCAGGTTCGAGGCTCGCAAAAGACGGAGAAATATATTTTGTATTTCCTACTATTGTATATGCCTCTCTATCGCGCTCTCGCTTGCACACACAGGTCTCTATCGCGCTGTCGCTTGCACACACAGGTTTAGATGGAACGTGACAATTCTTCTTGCGTGCAGCCGGTGTTCATCAATTTATAAGACGTGACGTCATCACGTCAAAAAGGAAAAATTAGTAACCTGGATCGAAATATTTCATGTCATGGTGTAGTTGTTCATACGAAATACCAAGCGTTCGATGGCTGTTATAGCACAATCTCTTGAATTTATTCTTCTTGAATTTGAAGGTGTAGTCTTCGTCATTAGTGAACCACGTCGAACAGGCATCAAATCGAGGTATACCTGTGTCAGGTACGCAATCAAAGACTTATCACCAGTTGTTTATTATTATCTTTAAGCGGCGGGTGGCCGAGTGGTTTGGGCATCGGCTACTCATGCGAGACGTCCGAGGTTCGAATCGGCGTGTACCAATGAGTTTTTTCGGACGAAAAAATTTACGTACATACGTACACCTACTGCTTCACCGTTCGGAACCGGTGTAAAACTGTAGGTCCCTTCCCTTGCCACTTACTAGGTGGTAGGCTCAAATTGTAGCCGACTGGGTTGGTACCACCGTACTGGATGTAAGATGGCCGCATAGCAGCCTCGGTTGTGTTCTCCTCTAGTCCAGCATAGCCTCAGAACCGGGAAATCCCGGTCTCGAAAGTACCGGGAATTCCCGGTTCTTTTGTCAGTAAAATGGAACCGGGAAATCAAATTTGATTCCCGGTTCGGTACTTTCGGGAATTGTATTTTAATTACGCGACTCATAATATTACCTACTTCTCACTCTTACTTTACTTTTCCATACTTTCTACGGTTCAAAAGTTCAAAACTAACGCGAATAATTCGGCGTTAAAAAATTTACGCGTCTCAACTTTGCAGCTGCGACACTGAATTACTTGCAAAATCCAGAAAATTATTTCCTTCAACAATATGATGGAGATTCATTAGTATTTTCTCGCCCAAGCAGCGATGAAATGTCTAAGGAAATAGTTTCATTGTTGAGCCCTACCTAGGAATAGTTGTGCCGGTGAGAAGAACCTCCGATTGCGGAAACGTATTCCCAATTTTCTTAGATGCAGCTTTGGCCTTAGACTCGATTAGTTGCCGGAAACCTACGTCTTTGGAAATGGTGGTGCCCAGGAGGTCTAGGTTCTCCGAGACAGGTACGACGCTGCCTTGGAAACTAGCTTGGAAAGGAAAGGAATCGACCTTAGCAGATAATACGCAGCACTGAGTCTTGCTAACGTTGAAGGCGACAAGGTTCTCCTGGCCCCATATAACTACTTTTCCAAGAACTTTATCGACCTTATCAACCATTGAACCTTGAGTCTCAATATGCCGCGAAAATCTACCCTTCCAGTCCTTAACATAGCCCTCGTGCTCCGTGCTGTCGTCTGCATAGCTGTGTATTATGCCCAAGGACAGTAGATCGTTTTTAAAGATTAAGAAAAGCGTAGGCGACAGCACAGAGCTCTGCGGAACACCAGCGTTGATTGGAAAGTCGTCCGATTTCGAGTCATCGATGGTAACGAAGATCGAACGACCCGCCAAAAAGCTAACGATCCAGGTGCAAAGTTTGGGTGGAATGCCGAAGGATGGAAGCTTGCCTAGAAGGCCTCGGTGTGCCAAACGCGGTCGAAGGCCTTGGAAATATCCAGGGTAAGTTTCAGCGACTCCCCAAAATTTCCCAATCTTTCAGTCCATATATACGTAATATATAACGTACGTTAGAAGATCTCCTGTTTACTGCGCTTTCCGGAATCCGTACTGCTTGTCATACACGAGTTTATTTGCTTCGTTAGGAGCTGGGTGTATAATAAGGCGATCCATAACTTTATTAATAGTGAAGCTCTCGCAATGGATCGTGAGGAGAGGTGTTTTTGGCTCTGTCGACTGCACCACTGGTCTCTCGGACCGAGAGACCAGTGGTGCAGTCGACAGAGCCAAAGATATACCTACAAGCAATGGTACGAAACGAGCTCCATAGAACGTCGCGGTCTCTCAAAAACTAAACACGCTCCAGCTCAAGCTGTTATTGTTTAAAGTAAATAAATAAATAATAAAAAAAAGATGACGTGAGATGGTTTTAACCCCCCCCCCCCCCCCCCCCCCCTCCCCCTAGTGAGATTTGGTGAGATTTTGCCAGACCCCTCCCCCCCCCCCCCCTTTTCTAGTTTCGCGGGGATCTTCGCCCCTTCCCCACCGACGTGTTCGAAATTGAAGGGCGCGTTCACGAATAAATAACGCACGCACGCCGCAACTCGCAGCGCACCACGCAACGTGCGCCGCGCGTATGGCTGGCTCACCGACCGCGAGCGTGGCGTGCGTGGCGTGCCTCGCTCGCTCGCTCGCCTCGCCCGTCGCGCGGCCGCGCCGCGCCGCCCGCGCCCGCGCTACTCCCCGCGCTCGCACATCGTTGCGAAGATTGTTTTAAAAAAAAAATCTAAACTCTAATAACTTGAATTTTCTTTTGTGGCTTATATAGGTGTCGTAATAAAAATATTAAATATCTATAAATGTCGTTGATGATTTCGACACAAAATATTTTGAACAACAGATATCAGTACTCTAAAACGCATAACACCTATTTAACCAATTGTACATTCTTTTAGAGCTTAGAGCTATTTGGGCGATGTATTAGGTACTGGTTAAATAACAGGATTTCCGTGGACACACATGGCACAAAAAGCTTTTGCACATCGGTTACTACTTCGTTATTATCATGAAAGTAAAATTTTCATCTCTAATTTTCTTTTCGTCCAATACTGATCTAAAAGCCAAATACCTAAATTTCTACCTATGCAAATTTCTAGGATGACACAAACTAATTTTATTGTAATAAGTTGGGCAAATGGTTCGGAAGCTATATGCGAAAAATAAACAACTTTAATATTTTTGAAACCAAAAACCCTACCGCTACAGGTAGCGCATCCAAAATCGGTGCCATTTCCAAAATCGGTTTTTTTCCGATTCTCATATTTTTAAAATCGATTTTTCGATTTTTTCGATGTTTTTGATTTTACGGCAAAATGTGAAGTGTAACTTTAATTTGTAGGTATTTTTGCACTGGGCCACATGAAAATAAATGATAGAGTATACTAGTAATAAAATAAGTGACATTTAATATTTCAGTGCAATATTAAAATTACATGTGTTCAAATTTTGAAATTAAAATGTTGCCAGTCAGTCAGTCAGTCAGTATAGGAACTTAACTCTAACTTTACCGTGATTACGTAAACCACTTGCTAACTACGTGAACGTGACTTTTTTTTTTATTGCTTCCGAACTGGGTGGCTCCGCCCGTGGTCGAAACCTCAGGCGCAGCCAATTTCACCGCCGAGGAGGTGCCAGTCCGGCTTGATGGTGAACTACTGTTGCTGGGGAAAGGCCATTAACCCGCGATTTGAAGATCCGTGGATTGTAGGAGTGGGGAAATATATTCCCTGGGAGCCCGTTCCACACCTTTGCAGTGCGACACAAGAAAGATTTAGAGAATCGTGCAGTTCGAAGAACTCTTCTGTCGACTACAAAGGGGTGTTCCGCGAGAGTATGGTGGGTTTGGCGAAGGTGAACAGGAGAAGGAGGGATAAGGGAAGCAAGTTCGTCAGAGCAGCGGCCATAGTAGTACCGATAAAACAGGCTCAATGAACCAACCATACGTCTGTACTTTAGAGGTTGAAGGTCCTTTGTGAGCACAGAGTCACCAATGAGGCGAATGGCTCGTCGCTGAATAGAATCCAAGGCTGAAAGAAGGTACTCATGGGAACCCTCCCAAAGATGACTGCAATATTCCATCACCGGTCTTACTTGTGCTTTGTAGAGTGTAAGTAGTTGGACCGGCGTGAAAAATCGCCGACATCGGTAGAGGATCCCTAATTTTCGAGACGCTAGTTTCGCCTTGCACTCTATGAACGATCGAAACCCAACGTCCCTGGACGCCTCCATATCCAAGACGCCCAGACTACCATCGTTGGGGACTTGGCTGCCCTGAAAAGTGCTTGGAGAGGAAACGGATCAGCCTTAGTAGAGAAGGCACAAGCTTGCGTCTTGGCTACGTTGAAGTTGACCAAGTTCTTCTTCCCCCAAAGAGGATACTTTTTCGAGAACCTGGTCAACCGTAGCAACAGTTGACTAATCGTTGTTTAGTTGAAAGTGAGATTTAAGGAAACATAGAGCGTCTAAACTGGGATCACCCATGCCACTTCTTAAATTTCTTGTTAAATAACCTGCTGCTGAAAATGCCCTTTCGGCTCCCAAACTTGTCGGGTGAATCGTGCGTGAGTAGGTTATGATATACCTTTTCTAGACATGCGGTCTCTCTCACCGTTACACTCAAATAATGTCATTTCAATTCTTGTGACATCACGCAGATTTTCCTATTTAAAATAAAAATATAAAAACCGCCTTCAAAAATACATGAAATAAAAACCTAAAAAAAAAACGAACCTTATAGTTGAAGGCGGTGCTAAAAAGGCTACACAAATCACAAAGGATATTATCATCCACTCCACTCATGTTTTCTTTTATGCATCATTTTTGCTTGCTTTAGCACCGCCTTCAACTCTAGGGTTCGTTTTTTTTTAGGTTTTAATTTCATATATTTTTGAAGGCGGTCTTTATATTTTTATTTTAAATAGTTTTTTAGTTTAACTTTTTTCAGGAAGTCGGTTTTATGTTTTTTAAAACTTTTTTTTTGTTTCACAGTTTTTTTTAGTAATTTTTTGCTATTAATGTACTCGGCGGAATCGCTCGGCCTTCGGCCTCGCGATTCCGCCTCGCTTTCCAATCCGATCTTGACCCAATTAAAATAGGACCACGTCAGCCTCGATAGCTCAGTGGTGCAGACAGTCAACTGTCGCTATTGAATGTTAAGCAACGCTGGGTGCGGTCAGTACTTGGATGGGTGACCGCTGACCGTTGGAGGCTAACCGAGGTTCGGATTCCTCGTAAAACTGTAGGTCCCTTCCCTCCTAATCTTACTTGGTGGTAGGGTTTAACCCGCCCGGGTTGGTACCACCGCACTGAATTAAACGTCGGTCGAAACGGCTATGTAAATAGTTTGTGTTTTCCGACCAGTTCAGTGTAGTCAGCACGATCAAAGGGGGAAGCACTGACATGGCACTTAGTTCACCCGGTGTTATGGGCTGACATCACGGACGTTGTAGGTGATGTAGCCAACCGTGTCAGTTTCCATAAAAAAAACAACACCGTAACATTGCTTAAAAAAATATAATAATAATGTTAAATTTAGTAGAACGGACAGACATGCATTTGTTACTGAACCCTACATTCATTTTGCAGAACTTAGTAGAATGGACAGACATAAACGTGTTACGGAACCCTACTTTTATTATAAAATAACCGTCGGAGGACCTTGGTTGAAAATTGTAAAATTTTGTAGAGCGGACAGACATAATCTAATCTTCTTCTTTATTCAGGCACTTGGTCCCATGAGACAAATGATACACGTAAAAGCATACACACACAAAAATTAATAAAAAATAAGCATAAACATAAACATACATAACAAACAAAATACTAAATAGCAATAAAATCGGTACAGTACAGCCTAGCAGAAACTGCCTGTACGATGTGGTTATCAGACCGAGCCACCCGTTCCAGAAAACCAGCTTTTCGTTTTCTTAACAGCCCGTAGAAGTCGTCAAGCCTATTCTCAGCGAACATGCCAGACGCGCTACACCTCCACGGTAGGCCCAGCATACAGCGCAGTGCATTATTGTACTGTACACGCAGCGAGTTGAATGCTCGCTGCGTGTAGTTGCACCACAGCTGCGCGGTGTAGAGCGCCTGGCAGTACGAGCTGAACAACGTCAGCTTTACTAGCCTGGAGCACTGTGTGAACCGGCGCGCCAGCATGTTGCTTTTCATAGCGAGCACGCGACGCTGACGCTCCATGTCCTCGTCGTCCTTGAGCCTGTGTGTTAATATGTGGCCCAGGTACTTAAACTTTGTAGCAATTTTCAGTTGAGAACCGCGCAAAGTTATTGGCGGCACATGATCTGGACCTCCACCGTATTTAAAGATCACTACCTCTGTCTTCTTGACATTGTATGTTAGGCCGTGTTCCTCCGCGTATCGCTCACAGATACCTAGCAGTTTACGAAGTCCCTTCACAGAGGGGCTCAGCAGCGCCATGTCATCGGCGTAACTAAGGTTGTTGACACAAACGTTGCCCAGGAAGCAGCCGACTTTGGCACTGCTGAGCTCCTCTATGAGCCCGTTTACATATAGGTTGAACAGGTCCGGAGACGTGAGCCCGCCCTGCCTCACACCGCACTTCAGTCGGTATTCGTCGGATTGTGCATCCCCCCATCGCACTACGTTCACCTGGTTTCCGTACCAGTATCTCAACAGATTGGTAATCTCATCCGGTACCTTAGTCGCGCGTAGCTTTTTCCACAGAGTGTCGTAGTCGATTGTGTCAAACGCGCGACTAAGATCCAGAAAACATGCGTAAACTGAAGTTTTTCGGCTTAGGTAGTAACGAACCGTATGTTTCAATGACAAGACAGCCATATCTGTTGAGAGACTGGGACGGAAACCAAACTGTGCTCCATTTAGACTGAGTCCTTTGTATATTTCCGGTTGAACTAGCCTTTCAAACACCTTCGAGAAAACCGTGGCGAGAGATATAGGCCTGTAATTACACAGACTCGAGACGTCTCCGGTCCTATTCTTAACTATGGGCACAACTACGGTTCTCATAAAATCATGTGGTAGGTATCCGTGAGAGACACATGAATTGTACAATTGTGATAATTTGTCGTACAGTACAGGCCCAGCATTTTGCAAGTGCTCCAGGCTCAGCGAGTCATGGCCCGGCGACTTCCCGCGCTTCATTTTGCGTACGACCATGGCGACATCTTCCGGTGAGAAACGCAGAAATGTTACGGGTGGCGGCGGTGGTGACGACGTCGCCGTCGTCTCCACCGATCGCACAGCCAGGCTTCCGCATCTGCGTTTCTCCCCGGCATCTGCCGTTCCCGTGGCCGCGCTCGATCCCTCCAAAGGATGGTCCACTTTGAAATTATCTGCAAACAGGTTAGCAATTTCGGACTTATTCTGTACACCGTTTACAGTTAGCGATAGGCACGGCTTACAATCTAGTTTCGTGGCTTTCCAGAATTTGGAGAAATCTTTATTGGATCGGTGACTCGATATGATATCCATTTTTATTTGTTCCTGGTTTTTCTGGCACCATCGTAATTTATTCTTAAAACATTTTCGACTTTCATACATACTGTCGTATATTGGTCCTCGAACCGGTTTTCCCTGAAGCGCCCATATTTTGTGTTTAATCTGAGCAATCTTATAGAGTTCTCGCACGTGGTAGTTCCAACCGATGACGACTGGTTTTTTTGAATAATTGTTTTTCTTTGTGTAACTATCAGTCGCCGCCGTCTGCAACGCACCAACGATGCTCTCATACAAGGAGTTTATTGCCATCGTACACTGCTCGCGGGCACTGCAGGGAACAGTAAACGTGTTACGGAACCCTACTTTTATTATAAAATAACCGTCGGAGGACCTTGGTTGAAAATTGTAAAATTTAGTAGAGCGGACAGACATACATTTGTTACGGAACCCTACATTCATTTTGAAATAAATGTTAAATTTTGTAGAACGGACAGACATGCATTTGTTACGGAACCCTACATTCATCTTGCAGAACTTAGTAGAATGGACAGACATAAACGTGTTACGGAACCCTACCTTTATTATAAAATAACCGTCGGAGGACCTTGGTTGAAAATTGTAAAATTTAGTAGAACGGACAGACATGCATTTGTTACGGAACCCTACATTCATTTTGAAATAAATGTTAAATTTAGTAGAACGGACAGACATTTATTTGTTACGGAACCCTACATTCATCTTGCAGAACTTAGTAGAATGGACAGACATAAACGTGTTACGGAACCCTACCATTATTATAAAATATCCTTTGGAGGATCTTGGTTGAAAATTGTAAAATTTAGTAGAACGGACAGACATGCATTTGTTACGGAACCCTACATTCATTATGAAATAAATGTTAAATTTAGTAGAACGAACAGACATGCATTTGTTACGGCGTTAAGTTGTACCTTTTGCAAAAAAAATTTTAAGGCAATAAACATATTTTGATTTGAATTGATTTGATTTGTTACGGAACCCTACATTCATTTTTCAGAACTTAGTAGAACGGACAGACATAAACGTGTTACCGAGCCCTACTTAACAGTTGCACTCCGGGAGTGCCGGCAGATCCCGTGCCACTCTAACTTAACCCTTAATGCAATGACTTAAGGTTTCATTTTAAAAATGACGCTGACGCGATGTCGCGAGTTATACATTTTTTACCCACCTAAAAAAGTGCCAAGCGCCGCTAAAGAAGTTTTCACTTCAAAAACCTCAGGGTTATCCCCTTTGTTGCCGACAGACCTCGCAAAGTGCGGGCTAGATAGCTAGAATCGGCATCTAGGTAGTGATAGTATAGGTAAAGTGTCGCGAGAGGCTCCTGCCTCTTATGAGTGTCACCTTGGGGTGGCCAAGTGCGTAGCGCAGTGGACTTTGCGCTGCGCACATAGATATAGGACACTTTACACAATTTTTATAGTTAAATAATGTTTATAGTTATAGGATATTACATTTTTACTTCATTATAAGTAAAATGTAATATTTATTTTGCGCAGTTTTAAAGAAATTTTGTGAAGCGTAGCATTTAAAGAAATTTTATAAAGCGCAGTTTATAAAGAAATTTTGTGAAGCATAGCCTTTAAAGAAATTTTGTGGAGCGTAGTCTTCAAAGAAATTTTATAGTTGTCCGGTAGAGCTCGATCGTCGCTGAGTCGGGCGGGACTGCGAAGATGTGCTGTCGCGCCGGAGTTCAGAGTAGAAATGGCGTGAACGCTAGCTGCGCACCTATATTTATGCCTTTTGCAATAGGTACGCGGATCGAGCATATTTTCCGTGTCGTTCACTTTTACTTCAAAGTTGCGTGTATTTTTCTTTTGGAAATACACTTTTCAGTTACCAACTAATATTTTACTTTAAAATATTAATTTGGGTACAGTAAATTTTAGTTACCAGCAGTAGGTAATTTTCTTGTAGAATGTTAACTTGCTATGTAAAGCAAATTATAGTAAAGTTTAATTCATCTTATTGTTGTTATTGTCTCAATGTGGAATATGTATAGTTTATAGACTTTATAGTAAATTTATAGACTTCACAGTAAACTCATAGGATCTGGGTCCCTGTACATATTACTGATCTAACAGTGTTATAGATTTGTGTACATCTGGTATCTGGTATCTGCATCTGTAAAAAAGGTATTAGTCGTAAGACTATCACACCGCTAACGGTCTTTTTTGCGCGGTAGACCGCGCGAGGCCTGCCGTCACTTTGTCCGCCCTATATAAAATAGGGCAGTCGCCGTGGCCGGCCGGCTGGCGATTAAGTAGCGGTCACTTTGTCCGCCCTAAGTTAGGGCGGTCGCAGTGACCAATTGCTGGCTAGGGGTGAGCGGCATCGAAGCCGCTACTGCTGCTGGCACGTTCTGCAGTCTCTCGACTGCTGCAGCTGCCTGTGGTGTGGAGAAAAGCGAATGAATCGCGAATGTCGGTCGAACCGCCTGCTTGCTCGACGCTTGCTGGAAGAAAGACATGTCCGCCAGTTCGATTATCACAGTGAAGAAGAACTGGCAAGAAACTTCACTGGGTTGTTTCCTGGACGCCCCGGCGGCTGCGCGGCGTGGAGGCTCTGGACCTGCGAAGTTAAACGGATGTGTAAGTATCGACAGGGGGCGCCTGGTCGATGGATCCCGCAGTCGGTAGTCGCAAGCGCTAGCGATCAGCGGGTTGTCGTGTCGGTACGCCCCCTTGAAGAAGCCCGTGGACAGCTTCTGGAGATACTCCTCCAGCGGTGCTATCCCTAGGTCTCTGTACAGTCAGTCAGTCAGTCAGCGTGTGAGCGTCCACTGCTGGACATACGCCTCTCCAATTTTCCTCCAGTCCTCCCGGCCTTCAGCGATACGGAACCACTGATTTCCGCCGGCGTACTTGATGTCGTCGTCCCACCTGGCGGGTGGTCTTCCCACACTCCGTTTTCCTGTCCACGGCCGCCAGTGTAGGACACGGTTACTCCAACGGTCATCGTCTCTTCGGCTAACGTGCCCAGCCCACTGCCATTTGAGCTTAGCCACCCGGTGTCCAATATCGACTACTTACGCACCATATCACGTAGCGATATTCCCAGCATGGCTCGCTCCATTGCTCGCTGGGCAACTTTCAACCTTTGGACAACAGCGACCGTCAGAGTCCACGTTTCACACCCGTACGTCATAACCGGGAGGACACACTGGTCATATATACGGGTCTTTAAATTCTGCGGAAGGTCAGACTTCAGGACGAATTTTAGTTTTCCAAAGGCAGCCCAACCCAGTTGAATTCGTCTCTCCACCTCCTTAAGCAGACCTTGTCTACCAAGCCGCAGAATTTGACCGAGGTATACGTACTCTTCAACCTGTTCGATCACTTCTCCGCCAATAACAATTTGTCCTCCCGTCATAACCTCGGTCGCCATGACCTTGGTTTTGTCCCGGTTCATCTTCAGACCAACCTTCATCGACGCTGTATAAAGGTCTTCCAGCATGATCTGAAGCTGATCTCGGGAATTTGACAGAAGAACAATGTCATCGGCGAAACGCAGATGACTGAGAAGATCTCCATTCACGTTTATACCCATGTTGTCCCACTCAAGCATCTTGAACACATCTTCCAATGCGTTTGTGAAGAGCTTGGGTGAGATCACATCCCCCTGCCTTACGCCTTTACCAAGGAGGATAGGTTGGGTATTCTCGTGAAGCCTCACAGTCATCGTCGCGGACCGATACAGATTTCGGAGCACCTCGATGTAGCGGTGGTCGATTCTGCACCTGAGGAGGGAGTTTTCGACAGCCCATTTTTCAACTGAGTCGAACGCCTTCTCATAGTCGACGAAGGCTAGGAAGAGCGGCTTGTTGTACTCCTCGCATTTTTGCACCACTTGTCTCACAGTAAATATGTGGTCCATGGTGCCGTACCCTTTCCTAAATCCAGCTTGCTCACGAGGCTGGTACTGGTCCAGCCTCTGTGTCAGCCGACTCGTGATGACTCTTGAAAAGACCTTGTACACGTGGCTAAGAAGTGAGATCGGTCGATAGTTTTTCAACTTCGCCCTATCCCCCTTCTTGTGAAACAAGACAACGACACTATTTCGCCATGCGGCCGGAACTACACCGCCTTCAAGAACTGCATTGAACAGTTTTTGCAGTTCCTTCAGGATCGGTCGTCCGCCAGCGTTCAGCAGCTCTGTCGTTATCCCGTCTTCACCTGGAGCCTTGTGTTTTTTGAGTCCTTTCAAGGCAGCCTTTATCTCATAGACACTAATATCGGGTAGATCCTCCGTGTAGTGTCTAGTGAGCGGCGCACGCCTATCAGAGTCGACTGGTTTGCTTGGACTTGGGGCAGGGATTGCTGCGGAGTACAATTGGCCATAAAATTCCTCCACCGCCTCAAGAATATCCGGCTTTCTTGCGGTGACAACCCCATTCGCCCGCTCGAGTTTCGAGATTTGGTTAGCGCCGGTAGAGAAGGCACGGGCAAACACTTTGCTGCCTCGATTTTTCTCTAATACGCGCTCAACCATCTTCATGTTCTCTCGGCGAATATCACGGCGAATGGACTTGCTTATGGTCTTGTTGAGGTTCCTGTGCACGACACTACTCCGGGTCTCCGGTTTCATATTCCGTCGTGTTTCCAGAAGCCTCAACGTCTCTGCGGATAGCTTGCTACGGGGTGCCTGTCGACTTTTGCTGAAGTGCTGCTCTGCAGTGTCCGTTAGTGCGGATACGAAGCCCGTATACACCTTGTCGATGTCGGCATCCTCACCTCGTGGCGCTAAGCTAAAAGCATCCGCGAGTTTGGCTTCGAAATTTTCGAGCGTCTCGTCCGGTATGTTTAGCTTGGCCAACGGTTTGTGGATGAGTTTGCGCCGTTCCATCTTGAGGTTTAGCTTCAGCGTACCTCGCACTAGTCGGTGATCGCTGCCAGTATCGAAGCGGTTAAGGACAGTAACGTCTATACACGACGATTTACTGTCCGCCAGTATGAAGTCGATCTCGTTCCTCGTGCAACCGTCAGGGCTGGCCCACGTCCATTTCCTTTTTTCCTTTTTCAGGAAAAAGGTATTCATGGCGTGGAGCTGGTTAGCTTCGAGATAGTTGACCAACATCTGGCCGCGTCGATTCCTGACACCGATACCGTACGGACCTACTGCTCTGTCTCCCTTCAGAGGCTTGCCCAGTTTGGCATTAAAATCTCCCATCACGTACTGGAAGTGGGATTTGTTGGTTTCTAAGGCTTTGGATACATCCTCGTAAAACTGCTCCACCTCGTCGTCAGCGTGTGAACTCGTGGGAGCGTATACCTGCACCACCTTCAGCTGATACCGTTTGTTCAGTCTGATGATGATGTAGGCCACTCTGTCCGACACGCTGTCGATTTCGATGATGCTGTTCACGAGGCTGCGCCTCACCATAAATCCCACTCCACCTTCCGATTTTTGGGGATTTCCTCTGGAGTAGAATAGGTTGCCGGAACGTAGCACTTCAGTCTCTTCGCCCTTTCTTCTGACCTCGCAAAGACCCAGGATGTCCCATTTTATATGAGCCAGCTCCTGTTCCAGCTCGACCAGTTTCTCTTGCGTTCTCAAAGTCCGTATGTTATGGGTAGCCAAGTGTAGTTGGGTGTGGCAGCCAGATCTAACCCAGGGATTCTTAGCACCCCTCGCCCCGCCGGAACCTGGACCGCCACCACGATGATCCGGAATAGCGGGGCCGCTGGGAACTAGGGGCCGAGGTACTGTAGGACTTTTCATTGGAGGTTTTGGCCATAAAACGCCACGTTGGCCAAACGTCTTGGCGAGTCTTCCGCTCTCGTCAGCCTTAGGATTGTAATACCTATGGTATTACGCACCTAAGTTTCCAGGATACACCGCGAGGAGGTGTGAGTCGGAAATTGGAGAAAGAATTTCACTCCGCTACTACTTCACCATCGTGCGATGGTGCAGCATTAGCAGGAGATTAATTCAGTCTCCCTTTTATATCCAGGTCTCTGTACAGGTTGGCGTTTCTATGGTACCAGGGCGCACCTGTGGCGATGCGCAAGAACTTGTGTTGCCTGACCCTCACCTTGTTGATGAGTCCTTTGGCCGCATGCGCCCACGCCGGTGAGGCGTAGGTCATGACGGGTCTGATGCAGGTTTTGTAAATTGTCAGCTTATTTCTAAGTGACAATTTACTTTTCCTGTTCAACATGGGGTACAGGCGGCCACAAATACTTGCGGCTCTAGCGGTCACGTTTTTGATGTGAGTCGCAAACGTGCGCCTTCTGTCCAGCGTGACGCCCAGGTACTTCACCTCGGTGACCCAGGGTATGGCACCGCCGAAGATCTACACCTGTTTGGGAGGTAAAATCGGCTTATTAGTCCGGCTAAAGATGATGGCCTGACTCTTGTCGGGGTTGACCTCGACCCTCCACTTTCTGAACCAGTGTTCGAGAGCGGAGGCGGCCTGCTGCAGCAGCTTTACGATGCGCTGGATCGGTCTGCATCTGTAATAGAGAGCGGTGTCGTCGGCGAACAGCGCCAGATGGACCTGTAGATGGGAAGGCATGTCGTTGGCGAAGAGTACAAACAGGAGCGGTGATAACACCGACCCCTGCGGCACCCCTGCCGTTATCGGTCGGTGGGTGGAGCGCGCTCCTTCTACGCGTGCGCTAAGGGTCCTTCCCGTGAGAAAGTCTCGTACTGTGAGTACGAGGCTATCTGGCACACCGATCTCATACAGCTTGTATATGAGGCCGTTGTGCCAGACCTTGTCGAAGGCCTTCGCGACGTCGAAGAAGAGCGCGCCCGTGTGCTGGAGTCTCCGCCGCGCGAATCCGTCCAGCACGTGCTCTACTATTCTGTGGAGTTGGTGGGTACACGAATGTTTCGGGCGAAAGCCGAACTGTTCGTTTCGTAGAATCTTGTTAGATTCTTGGATGATTCGCTCGTAGAGCTTCCCCAGTGTGCTGAGTAGACTGATGGGCCTGTAGCTCTCTGGTTTGGACTTTTCTTTGCCCGGCTTGGCCAGGCTGATGACTTCGGCTGCCTTCCATGCCTTCGGAAAGTGGCAGTGAGCGAGTGAAGCATTGAAAATAATTAATATTATTGTCATAATATTTTTCGGAAGGCACTTCAGGACTTTGTTGCCGATGCCATCGGCGCCGGCCGCCTTCTTGACTTTCAGAGCCCGCACCAGAGGGCGCAGCTCATCTTCTGTGACGGGTGCAATGGTCGTGACGGGTGGCTGGGTTACTCTACGAGCTACCTCTTCCTCAACCATGGCGACGTGTTCGGCATCCGCTCGCTGGCGGCTTACCGAACATTGTCGCTCTAAGCTGTCCGCGATCACCTCGGCTTTCTCCTCATCATCGAATGCGGGTGTGGTGTGTGGTGGTTGCCTCTGCAGAGGCGGCATCGAGAGCAAGGGCTCGGCCTTGAGTGCTTTGGTCGTACGCCAGAGGGCGTCGCTGCCGGGCTCGATACCCGCTAGATGTGCTTCCCAGCGGTTGTTACGGAGCTCTGAGATGGTCTCCTTCACCTCTCTCTGCAGAGCTCGGTAACGCGCTCGGTTGTCATCAAGCGGGTATCGGTAGTAGCGCCTCATGGCCGAGTTTTTCCTCGTGAGGAGGTCCCGCACGTCATCCGGGAAGCGCGGACGAGTGTTGCCGTCGTCCGGCACCTCTCTGGAGGCCGCTGCGATGCTCGCCTTTATGGTGCTTGTGAGTGTACCTACAGCTTCGTCTATCTGTAGTGTGGTGTCTAGCGGTGGCGGGTCAGGCAACTGCTCCGCCAGACTCTCTGTTAGTTTGACCCAGTCCACGATGGTCTTGGTCGCACCCGGCTGAGGGCCGGCTCGACCTAGCTTCATGAGAACCGGGCGGTGATCCGAGTCCAGCTCATCGATTGCCTCGATGCTCCTTATCGGCAGCGCCACGTTCCTCATGACAGCTATGTCGAGCACGTCTGGGTAGCTGTTGCCTGACTTGTGTATAAATGTAGGTGAGTCAGGTGCGGTGATTTCGAAGCTCAGCCTGTCTGCCAAGTCGAGCAGTTTCCGGCCACGAGCGTTCATCACAAGTGAGTTCCATGCAGGATGTTTGCTATTGAGATCGCCGGCCAGAATTACCGCGTCCCCTAGACCAAGAAGCGCTTCGATGTCGCTTCTGAGCAATTCCTTTGATGGAGATAAGTATACCGAGGCGATATAGATAGGCTGGTGGCCTTCCATGCCGACTCGGCAGACAGACGCTTCGATGTGCGTGAGTGTCGGTGTGTCTATTTGCATGCAGTGTAATGCTCGCCTGAAGTAAAGAGCCGTCCCTCCCTTGGGGCGGTCCGTCCGGTCGTTGCGTACGAGAGTATAGTTAGGGAGTTTAGGGTCTCGCCACGCCGGCTTCAGGTGAGACTCGCCGACACATAATATGTCGACCGTGTGTGTCCTAACAAATCCTAAAATTTGTTCCTTTTTATGTCTCAGACCGTCGGCGTTGAAGAACGCGACGGTCAGGTTGTGTTGTTTTACCCTACCTAACTTAGCCATTGAGACCTTTGTTTAGTGTTTTAATTAAATCTTGATGTTCGCAGACCGCTTCCATTAGATCTCTCATTGTCTTGCCCTTTTTCAACTTGTCGGCCAGGGTGAGTACCTCGTCGACGTCGATGCCGGCCAAGAAGTCGCACAGAAACGAGATGCTATCTTGGATAGCATCTTGACTGCGCGGCGCGGTCGCCTTGGCGGCCGCCGCCGGTCAAGGGGAGGGGAGGGGGGAGGGGGGTACGTGCTGACTAGCGCCGCTCGATTGTGTACAGGGACAGATGACTCATTTTATAGATACATTTTAATTTAAACTGTAGTTTTTATATAAATTGTTTATAATAAATTCACAGGCTTTAACGTGGCTAAGCATAATTAAAATGTATAGAGTCATCTCGGTAGCCTACACGTAAACTCGTTAGGTTATCGCCAGTACAGTATAGTTGAATAGTTTACAGTTTTATAGTTTACAGTTTTTATAGTTTTAGATTTTACAAGTTTCATAGATGCATAGTTTACACCTTTTATTTTACATTGATAGTTTTAGTATTCAGTAAAGTAAAATCGTGTTAAAAATGTAACAGTAAAATCAATATTGCATAACATTTTGTAATGTAACAGGCGTGGGGGAAGCTTGCTAACACATTGAATAAACGAACATAGAACGCGTAAGTGCGTATGTGTTAGTAAGCAACCTCCACGCCGAGTCCGTTTGCCTGGAAAACCCCGGCAACGGTTTAGTACGAGAGCGCACCGTAAAAAACCAACGTCATCGAGTACCAAGATGGGACTAGTTTGTGGTGGTCTAGAATAGGATAGGCATCTAAAATATACAGGGTTGCCTGAGCAAATCCTGGCACGTTTTGTGTAAAAGGTAATTAAACATGTCATTTTTTTGGTGCAATTTACGTCATCGAGTACCAACTGGAGACCTGGCACATTCGATAAAGGTCATCAAGAAGAGCACAAAAATACTAGGTTGCTTCGTCCTACCTTGGCAGTTTTTGGAGTCGGGCAAATTTAAGAGTGGTGAAAAATGGTCAAATTTACGTCATCGAGTACCAAGATGACAGTCACACCATTCGATAGTTCTGATAACCTAATTCATAAAAAACCTTGGTTGCCTGCCCTCACCTTGGAGCATTTCCTAGTCGGCCAAGTTGAATATCGGATAGCCGTCTTGTTACTAAGTTCTAAAATCGTTCATGTGTAATCATAGGACCGTTTAAAGATATATTTATCATAAAACTGTGAACATTTTATTAATCCAGCTATACCAGTGGTAGTCAAACCGCGGCCCGCGGGCCGCATGCGGTCCGCGGGCGGTATTTGTACGCATTGTCACAAACAGCGCAGATAATAATTATATATTTTAGCTTTTACTCAGTATGAAAATATTATCTGCGCTGTGAGTGTGTGTGCGCGCTTGACGACAAAAACTGATGCGTGAATATTCAGAGCAAGTGAGCGGGTGGCGGGACTGGCGGGAGAAGAGTTTCGGTAAATTTTCCAAATGTTGCTGCTCTGCGATTCGACGTATCTATTGCCGATAGTATCTATCAAAATATGGTTATACTTGAAGAAATATTTAAAGAATAATATAAAAAAATTAAAGGGTCGCTGGAATTTGGAATCTGCGAAGGAAAACAAGGTATTAGTCGTAAAACTCTCACACCGTAACCGGTCTTTTTTGCCCGGTAACCCCGTGAGGCCTGCCGTCACTTTGTCCGCCCTATATAAAATAGCACAGTCGCCGTGGTCGGCTGGTTGGTGAGTAGGAGCCATGGGTAGGAGCGGTCACTTTGTCAGCCATAAGTTAGGGCGGCCGCAGTGACTCACTACTGGCTAAGGGCGAGCGGCATCGAAGCCGCTGCAGCTGCGAGTGGTGAAGAGAACTGCCAATGAGAAGCGAATGTCAGTCAAACCGCCTGCTTGCTCGACATCGACCCCGGCGCCCGCCGGGGAGATGGTGCTAGAAGGAGTTCCGCCAGTTCGATTACCACAGCGAAGAAGAACTGGCAAGAAACTTCGCTGGGTCGTACCCTGGTCGTCGACGGTAGAACGGCGAGGTGGTTCCGGACCTGCGAAGTTAAACGGATATGTTAGTATCGACAGAGAGCGCCGTGTTGATGAATCCCACAGTCGGTAGTCGCAAGCGCTAGCGATCAGCGGGCTATCGTGTCAGTACGTCCCTTGAAGAAGCCCGTGGACAGCGTCTGGAGATACTCCTCCAGCGGTGCTATCCCTGTACGTACGGTGTACGGTGCGGTCTCTGTATTGGTTGGCGTTTCTGTGGACCAGGGTGCACCTGTGGTGATGCACAAGAATTTGTGTTGCCTGACCCTCATCTTGCTGATGAGTCCTTTGGCCGAAGGGTCGCTGTGTTAAGCCTTGGTAGTGTTCTCTGGAGCTGAATGGAGTTCACCAAATTACGAATCTAGCAATCTACTATGCCAGTGGCGGTTCACACTCAAGTAGAGCTCAGCAAGTCCGACATTTATTGCGACGATGTCTGTAGGATTTGCCACCGTCCTAGACCTCGCACAGCTGAGAAATGTCAGGCGACAGGCAATCACCTGCGCCTAAACGGGATTTATTTTCACCTTCAATATGTTGTAGACAGGTTCTCCACCATGTCGCCCGGTTCGGTACCACACGTCGCAGGCGAAAAACTCCTGATGTCACTTTCCTGCACTTGGAGGTCAGCCTGTAACTAGCTGGTAACTTAGCCATTTGCACACGGATTGACGCAGTTGGTGTCCGGAACTACTAGGATATCGACCCATCGACCTAGTTTATTGGACCTTGTCCTGACTATTGAGCCAAATGGCTACAGGGTGAGGATTGAGGCTCCCCTCGGTAACTCCGACCATTGATTTATACGCTCAACTGTGCCAACTGTACACTTCGTACAAGCACGTGAATGTAATACGCGGACAGTTTGGCACTACCGGTTAGCACAATGGGATGACTTCCGTTCCTTCCTGGGTGCATATCCTTGGCGCGACGTTTGCTTCTCTTTTTCAGACCTATCCCTGTGTGCCCAATCGGTCGTCGATGTGATCGCACAGGGTATGAATTTCTCCATCCATCGTTCCCATCGGCGGACGCCTTAAGCCTTGGTTCGATCGTCATTCCAGGCTAGTTATTGACGCTAAGAACTAGGCCTATAGGAAATAGCTGCAAAATAGGTCTTTCAGCCTCGGTATCTCAGTGGTACGGTCTGTCAACTGTTATTAAGCATCCCTGGGCGCTTACTTGGATGGGTGACCGCTCGACCATTGGATGCTGACCAAGGTTCGGATTCTAAGTTAAGCTGTAGGTCCCTCCCCTTCTTGCCTTACTAGGTGGTAGGGTTTATCCGGGCCGGGTTGGTACCACCGCACTGAACGATACGTCGGTCCAAATGGCTATGTAAATAGTTCGGGTTTCACGTCCAGTTCAGTGTAGCCGACATGAAATGGAGGGCAGCACTGACATGACACCTAGTTCACCCGGTGTTATGGGCTGACATCACAGATGTTGCAGGTGATGTAACCAAACGTGTCCGTTTCCATTTTAAAAAGTCGAGAATAGACGAGAGCTCAACGTCGCTGCTAGGTTCTACAAAGGAACGCAAAACTTGGCCAAGTTCAGGCGCAGCCGTGGAAGTGCGAAACTCGCACCTACCTCTTCGGGTAGCCGCGCCTTCTGGTTTCTCGTCCTTTGATTGGAATTTACGCCGTCTTGCTACCTCCGCTGAAGCGTTCGATCAGATGGTTTGCTCGAGTTATGTGCCCAGCAGCAGGCGATTCCCGCTGACGATGCAGACGACTTCTGAGGACAGCACCTCGGCCGGCCGCCTGCATTGTTCTCTTCACTGAAGACTCCGATATATTTTAGTTAGTCTGTAAGCTATCGCCGACCTGAAAAGAACTCTGTAAAATTACTACTAATTAATTAAATACTTTAAAAAAAGTAAATAACCGGTGTCGACTACGTAATTCTCGCTATACTCGCGAAGGAAAAGGTAAATGTCTTTGCACGCCTTTTCGCATCCAACTCCAACATGGATGACCTGGGCGCCAACCCCCGTCATTACCCCATTGCGGCCGTATGATGGCAAATATTACGTTCCACCCCAGAGTCGTCTATAAAACGCACGTGGGTTGAATATTTCGAAGAGGAGCTAGGAGCTAGCCTGACGGCGTTCCAGCGATCGTTTTGAGAAGTTGTGCACTGGAATTGGCGCCATTCCTCACCAGCCTATTCAAATGCCCCTATTCCTCCGGTTCAATGCCTTCTTGCTGGAAGAGAGCTTCGGTCCGGTCGGTTTCGGACCCAGCGAATCCATCAAAATATCGCCCTATTTCGATAACCTCACTCTTCACTAATGTTATGGAGCGTATGGTCAACTCAGCGCTCCCGACGTACCTAGAAGACTTTAAACTCCTCGACGACAAGCAGTACGGCTTACTCAAGTAAAGGTCGACTGGAGATCTTCTAGCGTACGTCACACATTTGTAGGCTGAAAGGCTCGATGGTTTTAGGGAATCGCTGGCGGCCGCTCTGGATATTTCCAAAGCATTATCGCGCCGCCGGGCACCGGGAAATACTAAGCAAGCTTCCAGCCTGCGGTGTCCCAACAAAACTGTGCACTTAGATTTCCAGTGTTTGAGTGGTCGGTTGATCTTTGTCGCCCTAGGTGGTGCCTGTCTGGTCGAATAATCAATCAATGCCTGTGTTTCACAAGGGTCCGTGCTGTTGCCAATGCTGCTTCTTTTATTTATCAACAAGGGTTCATCAACGACTGGAAGGGTAGAGGGGCCTCAGCAGCAAATGCGAGGCGCGAAACTGTTGCTCAGGTTGACCTGGTTTTCGAAAAAGTATCCTCTTGGGAAAGGAGAGCTTGGTCAACGTCAAGGTAGCCAAAACGAAAGCTTGCGCCTTCTCTACTAAGGCTGATCCATCTCATCTTCAAGCTACTTTCCAGGATGTCCCCAACCAAGTCCCCAACGACGGTAGTCTGGACGTCCTGGGTGGGGAATGTGTCCAGAGACGTTGGATTTTGATCGTTCATAGAGTTGAAGGCAAAACTATTGTCTCGAAAAGCTTATAGGGGTACAGAGACGTGCGAGTTAGAACGACAGAGAGATGCTCAACAACCGGATTGTCTCTTTTTAAATCCCGATTTACTGCCACGTACTGTATAGTAAACAAAAAATGTGTCTTCGAGATGTTTAATACAACGACAAACATGTTTTAGTTAATTTATATGTGACATAATTTAAAGTATTGAGGTGTACTGTGTTCTCTAAAGTAATTTAAACTAAAGGTGTACGACGTTACTTATTTCTTCTATGTTGGCGTCTTTGGGACTACATGCAATCCTCATTGCGTCTTCCGGCTGCAATTTTTAAGATGTTCATTTTTGAAAATGAAACTTCTCAGAGGTACGTCGAAAGAAACTTTGTTAAAATAGTGTGGAGTCTTGAAAACATTTAAGGGTGCTAGGCTTTCTCAAAAATTTTATGTCCTCCTGCTTTTCACGATGTTCGATGAAGTGAGCTTTAGGTTGTGTGCCGTGTTTTAGTTCGATGATTTCGTTCATCAACCGGCTGAATAATTTCAAGTCATCATTTTCAAAATGTTACGGGCTTTCTTTGTAGAAATAAAGCAATATTATTAATACTTTTCACATTGTTAATTCTTTTTTTAATTTATGTCAAATATTCCTTCAAATATGACACCATATCTTGATAGATATTAGATATGTCGAATCGCAGGGCAGCAACAGTTGGAAAATTTGCCGAAACTCTTCTCCCGTCAGTCCCGCCACCCGCTCACTTGCTCTGCATATTTCCGCATCAGTTTTGTCGTCAAGTGCGCACACACACTCACAGCGCAGATAATATTTTTATACTGAGTAAAAGCTAAAATATATATTATTATCTGCGCTGTTTGTGACAATGCGTACAAATACCGCCCGCGGACCGCATGCGGCCCGCGGGCCGCGGTTTGACTACCACTGGTATAGCTGGATTAATAAAGTGTTCACAGTTTTATGATAAATATATCTTTAAACGGTCCTATGATTACACATGAACGATTTTAGAACTTAGTAACAAGGCGGCTATCCGATATTCAACTTGGCCGACTAGGAAATGCTCCAAGGTGAGGGCAGGCAACCAAGGTTTTTTATGAATTAGGTTATCAGAACTATCGAATGGTGTGACTGTCATCTTGGTACTCGATGACGTAAATTTGACCATTTTTCACCACTCTTAAATTTGCCCGACTCCAAAAACTGCCAAGGTAGGACGAGGCAACCTAGTATTTTTGTGCTCTTCTTGATGACCTTTATCGAATGTGCCAGGTCTCCAGTTGGTACTCGATGACGTAAATTGCACCAAAAAAATTACATGTTTAATTACCTTTTACACAAAACGTGCCAGGATTTGATCAGGCAACCCTGTATATTTTAGATGCCTATCCTATTCTAGACCACCACAAACAAGTCCCATCTTGGTACTCGATGACGTTGGTTTTTTACGGTGCGCTCTCGTACTTGCGCACGGCCCGACTCCGGCCGTGGGAAAATATGATCTCGTCAAGGCAACGGCGAAGATTTTGCGACCCTCCCGATTTGACTTTGACCGTGAAGGAGGCCGCGAAAATTATTTTGGAAAATTGAAAATTGGAATATGATATTATATGATATTATATGATATTATATATTAATAAGAGTATACATACAATATTATCTAGGAAAATTTCGATTTCGAATAGGCAGAAATTTGAAAATACCTATTTTGTATCACAACTTCTTCAGAAAAATTTACCATATAAATGCCAAAAGGCACCAACCCACAAATTGGCCAAAAATGAGTTAAATATACCAATCGAGAGCTAATCACCCGCTCTATTTTTTGCAGAAAAGATCCAGGCAGGCTACTTGGTATGAAACTAATAGGTTTTCTACACATTCGTCTAAGAACCATCCGCCCAATTGAGGTATATCGCAACAGCAGAAAAGACTCATGCTACTTGGTACTAGCTAACTGGTCAGATTTTTTTTGCGTAAAAGATCTAAGCGAGATGGACTTTTTTGTTTTTAATGAAGTACGCTAAAAGTATTTATCAAAACAGAGGCAAGATATCTGGTTCTTTTTGGCATTATATAATAAAAACAAACTGTATATCGCAAAGTGGAACCAATTTATTTATGTGGTTCTTTTTGGCATTTATAATAAAAACAAACGGTATATTGCAAAAATGGAATCAATTTATGTGGTTGGTTTGCCTTTGGGGACCTATAGTGAGTCTAATTTCATTGGAAATAAGAGTCCTTTTTCTAAAAATAAAATCAAACATGTCTACTTCTATGAAACAGAACGCCTAATAATAAATAAGTTCAGTTCAGTTCACTATCGCGACGAATGCGTCAGTTCACGACCGCGAAGTAAAGTAAATTGCTGTTTTCGACGTGGCTCAACGTACCTACGTAGTGATCGCGACATATCGTCAGAGTGTAGGTAGTTCGACGTCGTCGTCCAAGCAGGTGCCTACGCCGCGCCGCCTAACGTAACCATTGAAGATAGAATAGAATAGAATAGAATATTTATTGGTATAATAACATATACAAGTCACAAACTAACATTCAAACATTTTAAAATTTTTCAATTTAGAAAAAAAAATAATAATATTAAACATAATAAATGAATCCTATTCAAATTAAAATTATTAATAATAAAATCCAATATAAAATCGCCAGTCGAATAGGTGCACATCAATAATACATTAGGTACCTATAAAATCAAGCAGAAACTCATTCTTTAAGGATAGTCCGACGAATCCCGACGCTGCTCAGAAGGAGTCCAACATTGCCCTGCGTTCCCCCGACGCCATCCAGATGCAGTCCGACATCAACGTGAGCTCGGAAGCTAGTCCTTCGAATCCCGATGCTGCTTAGAAGGAGTTCAACATTGCCCTGTGGTTCCCCGACACCATCCAGACGGAGCCCTACATCCAAGTAAGCCTCGAAGGTAGTCCGACGAATCCCGACGCTGCTCAAAAGGAGTTCAACATTGCCCTGCGGTTCCCCGACACCATCCAGACGGAGCCCGACATCCCAGTAAGCCTCGAAGCTAGTCCGACGAATACCGACGCTGCTCAGAAGGAGTCCAACATTGCCCTGCGTTCCCCCGACGCCATCCGGACGCAGTCCGACATCTACGTGAGCTCGAAAGCTAGTCCGACGAATCCCGATGCTGCTCAGAAGGAGTCCAACATTGCCCTGCAGTTCCCCGACACCATCCAGACGGAGCCCGACATCCAAGTAAGCCTCGATGTTCGGTATTTTGCGATCATTTACATTTACACAAAACACGTTAGGTACACGTGCCGTGACACCTCAAGGTCCTTAAGTCAGACGTGCCTCCTGGGTGGTGCCAAATGAACAACAATCACCGTGTGGGAGATCTTCGGATCGGCTGGGTTCGCCACCACACACCGGGAGAAACAATTACACCGCCATAACAGTTCGCTGTTTTCCGGTATACATAGGGCACACTAAAAGTTTCCGGAATTGGCCACTTACATAAACAATATTTAAAAAGTAATTACAACATTTGAAAATGGAACTCTTTGGCTGTAGAATGCAGTTTGTTTCATCTGACTGTCAATTGTTTTTACATTGTGGCGCCATTTTAAAAATTGCGTGTCTACATTAACATAAATTTAACCCGGGAAAATTTTCGTAGTATGATTTTCTACGATTTTAAGTGTAATTTGACAGCTCATCAGAGCCTCGCTCGGCTTCAATCTGCTTTTGGCGATGAAGCACCATGCAAGACGACTATTTATTTCTGGTTTGCAGAATTCAAGCGCGGTCGTGTCAATCTCAGTGACGAATCTCGCGATGGTCGCCCGTCCACCGCTGTGAACAACAAAAACATCGATGCTGTGCGCCGTATGATCGAAACAGACAGGCATGTGACCTACCATGAGAATCGGGCATCCTTAGACATAGGCATGAGTCAAATACAATCAATCCTACACAAACATTTGGGTGTGAGAAAGCTGTGCTCGCGGTGGATCCCATACAATTTGACCGAGGCTCAAAAAACGCACCGCGTCACTTGGTGCAATGCCATGCTTACCAGATTCAACAAAGGCGCTTCAAATTTGGTGTGGGACATAGTAACAGGTGACGGCACCTTGTGACTTTTTTCTGTTCCCAAAAATTAAGAACCAATTACGCGGTCAACGATTTTCATCACCAGAAGAGGCTGTCGCAGAATATGAAAAACACGTTTCTGAGGTCACCACGGAGGAGTGGCACAAAAGTTTTCAAAATTGGTTTAATCGTATGAAAAAGTGCATTTACGCAAAGGGAGAATATTTTGAGAAACAATAAATTCATTTTTGACCTGTAATAGTATTTTATTCTTATTAATTCCGGAAACTTTTAGTGTGCCCCACGTACTTCCCGGGGACCCAGTAGCAGGTGGGGTTGGCTGTGGTGAGGAGTAGGCCAGTGATCCCGACGCGGATTCGCTGTTCAGAGGTGACGCATCGATACGGTTGACAAGGAGACCCGGTTAAACGGTTATTCCGCTGGCCGCCCGCCGGGTAGTACAGGGGCCCAATCGCGTCTAACCAACGCGAGAGGATGCCCCGGTCAAACGGCGCATAATCCCGGAGTGGTCCGTCGTGCCGGTTGGTGACCGGAGTAGGGGTTCTGGCGGCCACTTCCGGGGGGGGGGGGGGGGGCCGGGGGCCCTTCCGTCTTCCGTGTCGGCTCAACACTAACCTGAGCAGTAAGCGATGAAGCTAGGGTCCACGCTTTGCCCGTGAATCACCACAGCCACCCTTTCATGCTCTTTCCCTCCCTCTTACAAAAATCATGGCAGCGAAAAAAAAGGAAAAAAAGGTTCAATCAGCGGTGCACACCCCTACACCACTATTTAGCGTTGACTCGACCAACGTGCGGGGGTTGCATACCAATTTGAATGCCGTCCATCACCACCTGGAGACGAAGAAGCCGGCCTTGCTTTTCCTGACGGAAACACAAATATCTCGCCCTGCCGACACTTCTTACCTGTACTACCCCGGCTACACCCTGGAAGAAGCCTTCCGCTCGCGAGCCGGGGTTTGCTTGTTTGTCAGGGCGGATATTTGCTGTCGTCGCCTGCGCTGCCTTGAGGACTCCGAGCTATCAGTACTTTGGGTCCACGTGGATCTGGGAACGGTCTCGCGGGTGTACGCCTGTCTGTACAGGTCGCACTCTGGTGATGCAGAGACAGCTGGGTTGTTTGAGTACCTGAGTGGAGCGGCAGACAAAGTCCAAGAGCGGTTCCCCACCGCGGACTTGGTTCTTCTTGGAGACTTCAATGCCCATCACGAGGCATGGCTAGGCTCCAGGAGAACTGACTTTGCGGGGAGAGCCGCCTACGACTTCGCCCTGACGCATGACCTCTCTCAACTGGTAGACCAGCCCACCAGGCTGCCAGATATAGACGGTCATGAACCCTCTCTGCTGGATCTTCTGCTGACAACGAACCCCACTGGATATAAGGTCGCAGTGAGAGCCCCGCTGGGTTCCTCTGATCATTGTTTAGTGGGGTCCACGGTGCCATCTTCGCCTCCTCAGTCCCGTACTGAAGGAACGCGTCGAATTTGGCACTACGCGTCAGCAGATTGGGATGGGATGCGAGAACACTTCGCATCCTACCCTTGGAGAGAGATCTGCTTCAGTTCGGGCGATCCGTCGCAATGCGCTAATACCGTTGCCGAGGTGGTTCTGGGGGCAATGGAAATGTTTATTCGCAGCGCCTCTGTCTACCTCGGTGGTAAAAGCCAACCATGGTACAGCCGCGACTGTGCTGATGCTGTCGCAGCTAAATGCGCAGCTTATCGTGCATGGTCGCGCGCTCGTGCCGGACGTGATCCGAACGCATCCGAACTGAAGAAGGAATACAACCGCCTCTCCAGATCCTGCAAAACGTTGGCTTAATCTGCAAATCGGGCAACTCCATTTTGGGTAATTTTACAGGAGAGCGAAAAAACTGATTGATGAAAAATGAGAACTCCCAGATGAAATTCAAATTCACTATTTTACACTTTCGGAAAATCGTCCAACTCCACTACCAAATTATGTGAAGGTTATATTGCTTACAATCGTAAGCACGGTCAAAAATAATACTTTATAGTGATAGATCTACTTACCGAGTACTCAATGCACACACAACAATGTCTTACACAGTAATATTAGAATTTTTAAGAATATTTTACACACAGCTCTGTCACCAACAGCGGAGTTGTCACAATTTCGGTGTTGCAACCAATATGGGATGGAGTTGCAATATATTTGTGCGGTCTGTATTTTCTGAAACTTACTCTCAGGGCTTGTTGCGACCTAATACGGTATAAGTATAGTGAGTGTAGTTCCCGACGGACTCGACGGAAGCTTGCCCAGGAGCGATTTGTGCCAAACCCTCTCGAATGCCTTGGCAATATCGAGACCAATTACCAAGAATTCACCATGTCCTTCAAGCGATTCCCCCCAAAGGTGAGTGACGTACGCTAGGAGATCACCTGCGGATCGGTTTGGCCGAAAGCCATATTGCCGATCGCTGATGTTATTTGTCTCTAGGGTACGCCATGAGCTGGGCATTGATAATGCGCTCCATCACGTTGCAGAGTACGGAGGTAGTCGCTATAGGTCGCTAGTTCGAACGGTTTGAGCGGTCAAGCTTCTTGGGGACCGCTTGGACAAATGCAGATTTCCAGGCAGCCGGCAGGCGGAAAGTGAAATAAGAGAGGCGGAAAGGCGCGTTAGCAGTGGAGCTAGCTCGGGAGCACACCGTTTCAGCACCAATGCAGGAATCCTATCCGGCCCACTCGCCTTCCTGGTGTCTAGGGAGATAAGCTCCGCCCGCACAGTTCGTTGTCGTGACTGTACTTCCGGCATGAAGTTCTCACACCTAGTTATGGATGGGGGGATGGCACCCCCATCGTCCAGGTTGGAGTTCTCCGCAAAGAGAGACACCAATAAGTCGGCTTTCTTCTTTGCGGAGTGGGCAAGTGAGCCCCCAGGACACTGTAGAGGTGGAAGGGAGGAGCGGTAGAAATTCGATACGACAGATTTGGCGAGAGACCAAAACTCACGACTCCCAGTTAGGTGCTGGTTCAGCCTATCACCGGGCGCTGGGAATGAACATCTCCATTCCCCCCAGAACCACCTCGGCTACGGCATTGGCGCATTCCGGCGGATCATCCGAACTGAAGCATAGCTCTCTCCATGGGTAAGATGTGATGTATTCTCGCATCCCGTCCCAATCCGCTAACACGTAGTGCCAAATTGGACGCATTCCTCCAGTACGAGACTGAGGAGGCAAAAATGGCACCGTGGATCCCACTAAACAGTGGTCAGAAAAGCCAAGAGGAGTGCTCACTGTGACTTTGTATCCAGCAGGGTTCGTCGTCAGCAGATGATCCAGCAGAGAGGGTGCAGGACCGTCCATGTCTGGCACTTTGGTAGGTTGGTCTACCAGTTGAGGCAGGTCATGCGTCAGGGCGAAGTCGTAGGCGGCTCTCCCCTCGAAGTAAGTTTTTCCGGAGCCCAGCCACTCCTCGTGATGGGCATTAAAATCCCCAAGCAGAACCATATCCGCGGATATATATATATATATAGGGAAACTACATGCACTTCATCTGCCGCTCTACTCAAGTGCTCGAATAATCGAGCTGTCCCCGCGTCGCCTGAGTGCGACCTGTAGATACTTACAGGCGGACACACGCGACTCCGTCCCCAAGTGAACCGTTTTTTGATGATTCTTTTTTTATTTGAAAGCTGGTGCTTCCCGTGTGGTCCCATTTCAATTTCGTCAAGATCGGATTGGAAAGCGAGGCGGAATCGCGCGGCCAAAGGCCGAGCGATTCTGCCGAGTACATTAATAGCAAAAAATTACTAAAAAAACTGAAATAAAACAACTATTAAAAAAAACATAAAAACCGCCTTCAAAAATGTATGAAATAAAAAAAATCGAACCCTAGAGTTGAAGGCGGTGCAAGCAAAAATAACCGACCGCCTTCAACTCTAGGGTTCGATTTTTTTTATTTCATACATTTTTGAAGGCGGTTTTTAATTTTTTAAATAGTTTTTTTTACAAAAATGTATACACTTTATTTACATACAGACTGTACGTGCATGAAATATGTTTAAAATAAGAGTGGTTTCGACATACTGTCATACAAATTAAATTACCGAACGAAAGTTAAATTTTAAAAGTTCCTAATACTATAGGCCCTACATTTTCGTTCCATATGCGGCAGGACGGCCGCGGCGGCGGAGCGGCGTTGTAGTGGGACGACAGAGGTGGCGGGCGGAATAGTGAGCCGCGAGCATCGACGACGCTCGCGTGTCGTCTCGTTGGTCGCGGTGCGGGACGATGAGCTGCTGGCGCGCGGGCGAGCGGGCTTATTCTTCCCCACTCCCCGCAGCCCTCCCGCACCCCGCGTTCAGTGTAGTGCGACCGCGCGCTTTTTAAACGTTGTTTTATTATATTGCGATACTCGAAACTACTCGAAAGTTCATGTTTAAGGGATACATTTTATTGGATAATATACAATTATATTATATTTTGATGTTCTGTGTCTAATAAGTTAATAAAAACAGACGAAGCAATTTTTCACAGTGCTTGGTTTATTGCCAAAAATATGTAAAGGTGTGATCGATAAGGAAAATTTCCTAGATAATTGTGAAAAGCGATATATTTAAAGAAATTAGGAGATATAAAAAAAATAAAAATTTACAGAGTAATTTTTATAGGTATTTTCAAATTTCTGCCTGTTCGAAATCAAAATTTTCCTAGATAATGTTATATATATACTCTTATTAATATATAATATCATATTCCGAAGGAATTTTGGACGGAGCAATTCTGCACAGCGAATTATTGCCGAAAATCTGTAAAGGTGTGATCGATAAGGAAAATTTCCTAGATAATTGTCAAAAGCGATATATTTAAATAAATTAAGACATATAATAAAATAAAAATTGACAGAGCAATTTTTCTGAAGAAGTTGTGATACAAAATAGGTATTTTCAAATTTCTGCCTATTCGAAATCGAAATTTTCATAGATAATGTTATATATATACTCTTATTTTAATAAACACATTAAAAAAATTACTTAAAAAAAATTATTAATATTAGATAACAAATATAAACTAAAACTACCTAAATTAAAATTACCTAAACTTAAAACAAACAACATAAAAACTAAAACTACCTAAATTAAAATAACCTAAAACTATAAAAGAAATAATAATAAATAAATATATAAAAACCTTAACGGGAAATCCCCGAAGATGCTACACGAGCACCTTGCCGACAGCAACTAAAAGTAAAAAATCTCGTCCATCGCTGCCGCTGTCGGAAAGGTGCCCATGACACTGGCCGAGTTCCCCCTCACAATGGCAAGGCCGATTCTTTGTGTGAGGTAGGAACCGGCACGGCTATCTCCTGAAATTTCCCGCAAAAGTTCTCCCAATTCTCTCACTAAAATTTTTGCCTCGGCACACCAGGGCCCCATTGTTTCAACTGCGAAAGCTGTAAATATATAATTTTGAATTTTTATTTGCCTGTATTTGTTATGTTTATTCACGGCAGCCAACTCAGCAGCGGACGCAGCACGACGCGCTGTCGACTCCACGTACGAATTAGCGAGGGTGTCAACACACGTCGCGTCCCAGACGAGAGCCTGTCCTTGAGACCATGGAACTAAGGTCATCCCGTCTGGGCGCTTGCCGTCATCCCTGCTCAGAGTTGGCTCCAAAATGGATGGCACGTTGACCGATCTGAAGGCTCGTCTTAAAATGTCATTCAAAGTGGCATGACGCGGTATTCTTCCAGCACTCCTTCCGCAGCTAAGGCCGTGTCTCCCATCTACCTCAACCTGGGCCCCGCACACGCACTGGTGACGCTGCACGATATCGCAGCCGAGCCGGAGTGCGAAAGAAATTCGAATAGTGTTGTTGTCTAATAGTGTGCCTAAAGGTTTGGAGGGAAGGCAGTGGAGCCAAGCACCGGACTCATAAGTGCACGAGGCTTTGTATCGCGCTACATCGGCCAAACTATCCCAATGCAGCGTTTTACTTATTCTCGTTGCATTTATATACTCTTATTAATATATAATATCATATACCGAAGGAATTTCGGACGGAGCAATTTTTCACCAGCAGTTATAAGCGATTTTCATGTTTAGGTATAAATACCTAACTTCCAAATATCAAAAATCCTAGATAATTTGTCAAACGTGTATTTTAAACCCTACTTTATCACACTGCAAAGTTTCAGCGACAGAGGAATTACGTCGAGTGGAAATGCTTCATTGATTGGACTACAGCTCGGCGGGCGGCTCGGCTACACCCTTTCAAATAAAAAAAAAAGAATTTTCAAAATCGGCCCACAATTGACAGAGTAATCGCGTAATAAACATCCAAAAAAAGAAAACATACCGTCGAATTGAGAATCTCTTAGGTCTAAAGTAAATTGCTCGTGAAGACAAATGCAACGAGCCCAAACACGATGGGTTTATCATGTCTAGTTTAGGAGTTCCTATGGCCATCTTCTGTCTCCATCATCAGACCAGCTCGATGGTACTCGTACCATAATAAATTAAGCGCACCTGGCCGGTCGGAAAAGATAAAAAATTTCAAATTTAGAATATTCATGAAACAAGGGTCCGAATATGTATCACTAGTATATCGATTCATGTATTTCAACAGGACAGAGAAAATTTCAAAATATTAGGTATTTAATACTTTTAGTTCTTTTTTTTTTTTTTTTTTTGAAATCGGGTTATTATTTTTTAAAACAGTTTTTATTTCATTCTTTTTAGTAATATTATTAGTAATATTACATAAAAAAGAATAATCGAAATCGAATAATCGAAATCGATTGAAGTGGTACAGAATTATTCGCCATTAAGTGTCAGACTGCAAATTGCTGAATAAGTCCACATCACAAAAGTTTTGCTGAAGGTAACCACACACCATACTAATTTATCAAACTGAAAATTGCCGAAAACGACCACATCACAAGTTTTGCTGAAGGTAACCACACACCATAGTATTATGTTGATTTTTCGAAAACCACTGATCCAATTTCGATAAAATTGAAATGGGACCACCTCGGAAGTATGACCTAACAAACAAAAAAATAATTTTTCTAAATCGGCCCTCAATTGACGGAGAAATCGCGTAACAAACATAAAAAAAAAAAAATATTAAAAAAAAAAAAAAACATACAGACAAATTGAGAACCTCCTCCTTTTTTGGAAGTCGGCTAAAAAATAATTTTGTTTGTTTTCAATTTCAAAGGTTAAGTCATATTTCTTGAATACTCAGAAGGAGATAACATGTTCATTTATTTTTTGATAAAAAAGTTTAATTTTGTTTCCTTTCTTTGAAAAATAGAAGAGAATAGAAAATAGAAGAAAAATGTCTATGAGAAGACTGAGTGATTAAGTTCTGTTTGATTCTAATGTTATTTTTTGGAATTACTTAGAAGTTTCAATAAAAACTACTTAAATATTTCATTGTGGTTTACTTTTGAAGCATAACACTTGTTTTACATAACAAAAACTCCCAAGAACCGAAAATATCGAAAGTACCGGGAAGTACCGGTTCCTTTAAGAAAAAGTACCGAAATTCCCGATTCTCAAAAACAGAAGCGGTTCCGGAAACCCTCAGTAATCCAGGGAAGTCTCCGGTATGGCACCTACCTTCTCAGAGGTGACATTTGGCTGATCGGAGCATGTGCTTTGGCCCCTCCGACTCTGCCACCCATACCGGATTACTTAAAAAAAAAAAAAAATCATTATCATCATTAGCATGATGCTAATGATGATAATGATTTTTTGATGCTAATAGCATCATCGTTGTCGTCACCACATTCAATATTTTGACTGGGTGGAATCGCTGGACAGGGATTTTCGCTATCATCAAGGGGGGATTACGTAATCAACAGGCTAGTCGTAGCAACAGTATTCATATAATAGGATTTCCTGTAGTAATTTGTAATAGGTATATGATATATCAGAGTATACTTTAAACGGGAACATGGAATCGCCAGTTCATGTCAATATTAATTTGTCCGCAGTTGATCATATCTCGATTTTTGAAGCTCTTGCTCGAAATAACCTTTCATAAGCTTTCAGAGCCCTTAATCGATAATTTGTTCTGTTAAATTAATATGATTCGACCCTTATCCAATAGCATTTAAGATGTATTCTGCTGTACCCTCCTATGTAAAAAGGACAGCAATCAACAATTTTCGACAAATTGAGACATGACTGTGGATACCATCTAGGTGCGGTTTAGAGCACTTTTGTTAAAGAAATTTACAGTAATCAATGAAATTAGGTCGTTTTCGAAGGCAAAATGTGTTTGTGCTTAAGGACTTTTTTGGGTATTTCCAAAGAGTTTGTATTACGTCGCTGCGAGCGCAGCGACGTAATACCTACAAACACTTCGGGTATTTCATAATAAAAAATAAAAAAATTGGTTGTCTGTAAAGTCGGTTTACGGACGATAGTTTTACGTGATAACGTCATAAAGTGGCAAGACTACTGGGGACGGTTCTAAAGTACCAGGGCAGAAGAAATTTAAAGGAGGATAATTACTATGGTGTGTGGTTACCTTCAGCAAAACTTTTGTGATGTGGACTTTTTCAGCAATTTGCAGTTTGACACATATGGCGAATCATTCTGTACCACTTCAATCGATTTCGATTATTATTTTTTATTTAATATTACTAAAAAGAATGAAATAAAAACATTGTGCCTCTCTATCGCTTGTTACGCGCTCTCGCTTGCACACACAGGCTCAGATGGAACGTGACACTTGGAAGGACACAAGGAAGGAATATTTTCATTGAATTTTTCGGATAAAAACATTGGTATATAAAAGTTAATTTCTATTCAAAAGGTGGCATTGAATGACCTATGCTATTTCTGAGAGTTTAGGTTTTTGTTGTTACTGTCCTTTTACTTATGAGGGCAGTATTGTAGTACATAGGTATAAGTATTAAAGTAGGAACTTAGCAGATATTACTTGCTCTGCTCGCTCAGGTAGATAAGCTATTTAAGCTAAGGCTTCATAACATAAGAGCTTACCTCTTCTGAACATGCCACAAACGAAACAGGCAGCCACGCTGACATTATTCCAAGGTTTAACCGTAGTAGACTTGGTAGAAGGTGTGGTGCTTCCTGGTGTGGTGCTACCTGGTGTGGTTCTTCCTGGTGTGGTGCTTCCTGGTGTGGTGCTTCCTGGTGTGGTTCTTCCTGGTGTGGTGCTTCCTGGTGTGGTGCTTCCTGGTGTGGTGCTTCCTGGTGTGGTGCTTCCTGGTGTGGTGCTTCCTGGTGTGGTGCTTCCTGGTGTGGTTCTTCCTGGTGTGGTGCTTCCTGGTGTGGTGCTTCCTGGTGTGGTTCTTCCTGGTGTGGTGCTTCCTGGTGTGGTGCTTCCTGGTGTGGTTCTTCCTGGTGTGGTGCTTCCTGGTGTGGTGCTTCCTGGTGTGGTGCTTCCTGGTGTGGTGCTTCCTGGTGTGGTGCTTGCTGTATCTGTATCTGTATCTGTATCTGTATCTGTATCTGTATCTGTATCTGTATCTGCTGCTGGCATATTTATGATGTCTGGTGGCCTTGTTGTTGTAGGTCTGGGTTGTGGTTGTGTGAACGGCGCCGCTGTAGCATGGTCAGCCATTGTTAAAAGTATTATTAGAACAGGAATTACAAATTTAATCATATTGATTCATAAATATTGAGGTTCAAACTTCATCACTATCAATTGTTATAATTTGTCACATTACTGATGTTTTGACATATTGTGTCAATTATTTTCTTTTTCTAGAAAATCTATGTATTTTCAAACTGATGTTTCACTGCAATCCAATGTAAGTCGATGTGTTCTGGTAGGTATGCCAGTCAGCGTGTAAGCGTCCACTGCTGGACATACGCCTCTCCAATTTTCCTCCAGTCCTCCCGGCCTTCAGCGATACGGAACACTGCTTTTCGTTGACGTACTTGATGTCATCGTCCCACCTGGCGGGTGGTCTACCCACACTCCGTTTTCCTGTCCACGGCCGCCAGTGTATACGTGTGATGTACCACACAGTGTGCTGTGCTTACAAATAATATATATGTTACGCTCTGACAAAATTATAGCCCGGCGGCGGTTGAAGCTTGAAAAAGGGATCAGGCTGGCATTAATTCATAATAAAGAAATTTTTTTTCGTTCGCTAGTGTATCCTTATATTAATTAGATTTCAGAGATCTTACAGAAATTTCCAGTGCATTTTTTTTTAAATCAGTTTTTTAAGTACTCCTTCTCAACGGAAGAATATTAGAGAAAGAATTTTGTTTCAAAATGTTGGTGATATTTGTATCTACTATCTAGGCTGATAAAAAGGAATTAACTATTTCCGATACAAACAAAGTCATGTTTTTCTTATCGGGATTTTTTTTCTTTTGTTTGCAGCATCGATACATATATTAGCAACATTTAGAAACAAACATCTTTTTTTAATTTCTTCCGTTGAGAATGAGCGCTTAAAAAACTGTTTAAAAAAAATGCACTGAAAATTTCTGTAAGATCTCTGAAAATCTAATTTATATAAGGATACACTAGCGAATGAGAAAAAGAAAATATTATTATGAATTTATGAAAGTAAAGCCTAGATCCACTGGGATATTAACGCATGTCAATAAATGTTTGATGCAACCTTTATCAGCGCTATCTACCGATGGGGACGTGAAGCAGTTAAGTTGGTTATCATCTGATAATATCGAGCGACATTCTTACAAGTTCAGTTATTTGAATGATAGATGGCGCGTTTATAAATTGTCTCTTAACCTTAACGTTAATACCTATATCGAAACCTTTTTTTTTTTTATGGATAGCGCGACATGTGGCATCGTTTCACCTACAAGTAGGTGTCTAACGATGCCCATGGACATTCTGTGATGCACGGGGTTTGCGAATGCCATGCCGGCCTGACAAGTAATATTTGATGGGAATCGTCAGCCGTGCTGTTTATAGAAAAGAAAATTATTGCACAACGACCGTGTCGCGTGCCTGACCATTTGTACTGAAGCATCAAGCATTGAAGAAGAGGAGGCGCCGCCAGAAGACGACCCAAAGAGCTTACCGCCGTGCTGTGAGTCCTTTCCAATCCTTCCTTTTTCCGGCGTATTATTTTTCAGTGTCGGCATCGTGCATCAGCTTGATTTTCTTTTCACATTACTAAAATATATTTCATACAGTCCACTGCTCTCACCGAGCCTTTTCACACCCCTTTTGAAGAACCCCAGGCAGTACTTGGGAGGAAATAGATGGGCAGGGAGTGCGTTCCACATTTTCCCGGTTCTGTGAATAAAAGATCTACAGAACCGGTTGGTGCGCATCCGTGGTAGATCGATTGAATAGGGGTGCATCCCCTGCCCAGTACGCGTAGTGCGGAGGTGGAATTGGGACGCCGGAATCGCGTTAAACAGCTCCTCCGAACACTCCCCATGAAATAGACGATAGAACACACTTTTAGGAAGCCGACGTCCCTACGGAGTTGCAGTGGTTCTAAGTCGCGGGTCACCGCAGGGTCACCCACTCACTAGTCGCACGGCACGACGCTGGCTGGTTTGAGTCTAACGGCGCAAGCTGGTATTTAGCTGAGCCATCCTACAAGTGCGAGCAGTACTCCAAGCAGGACCTAACCTGTGTTTTATACAACGTCAGTTTTGTCCCGGCGTGAAGTGCCGCCGCACTTTGTTTAGTACGCCCAGCTTTTTTGAGGCCAGCTTGGCCTTGCCCTCAATGTGGCGCCGGAAGTTCAAGTCGTGCGACAGTTCGACACCGAGGACCCCGAGGACGTGTTTTGGAAGGAAGGAGCTGTCGTGAACGCCGTTCTCTTCGCACTGAACGCACATACTTGTGTCTTCGATGCGTTGAACACGACCAAGTTGCTCCGGCCCCGTTCGCGTACTGTTATGCACACTGACCGCGCTGCACTTTTTACCTTATAAATATTAGAGCGCGCGTTCGCGAGTTAGTCGATTCCAACCACTCTCCAAGGGCGAAGCTCTGCCCAAATAAATATTAAGTTTCTATATCTACAATTATTTATCAAGTGTTATATTATTAAGTCCTCATTCATTCTCTTTCAAATTTCATCTCATTCAAATCTACGAAATAAGTTATAATCAAAGTGTTGTAATAATTAAGCTAAGATCTAAAATAAATGTTCAAGTTCATAAAAACAGTTAATTAAATTTTTTATAAAGCTAAGCGGAAAGTTCCGCCTAACAATAATTGTTAGAAGGAACAACATTTATTGGTGTCATAAGTGTGATGCTGAGTAATTAAACCCCAGTTTTTCCCCACGAAATCCCACAAACTATAAGTGAAAGAGCTTCAGTGTTTTTCATAACCGTGTTCTTTGGCCGCAAGCCGGTCCCCTATCGCCGTTACCATCTTCTACTTCTACGTCATAAAAGTGAGCTCCAGCTCGCCGACTCATTCTCCGTCTCCCACTCCAACATCCGCTGTCTCGCTTCCACCTGTTGAGACATTAGGCTCTTTTCTATTTCTAACATGCAAAATTATTAGTTTGTTACCTCGCCGATTCGCTATGAAATTTGACTAAGTTATTCTCTATAAGCTTTCAGATTGTTTATTCTCTTTGCGTCAGATTTGATTTATAATCAAATCTAGTCGTTCAAACTCCACATTGCCCACCAGACACGTCGTGGAAGTCCAGCAAGGATGTCTGGTGCCTAATCTATCATGCGCATACCATTAAACCTATGTTAATATATTACTTAGAGCTAATCTAGCACGCTTAATCTAATTGTAGGCGATCGACTCAAAGGAATTCAGTCCTTCAACTTTCCTCGTGGAAAATCAACCTAGAACGACCTCCAGGAAATGACAATGCTACCAAGTGAGAACAGGGCGCACAGCACTCCCCTTTACGTAAAAGTCGCAGTTAATTCCCCTCAAGTAGGTTTAAAACATCTTCCGAATCGACAGACCTTGTATTTTAGCTTATTATACTTAAACCTAAACCGTGCATTTAATGTAAATGGGTTCTCCTTTGCGTGATACACTTTCCAGGTGAGTTACAGATAATAAAGAATACAGTACTATCTTTCACTACGACCTGTCGTGTTTACGCTGGTTGTGAGAAATTCCTGAGCTCGTTCCGATGGTGTGGACTCTTCACAGCTGCATGGCAATGATGGTGATGTATCTTTCACCGCTGCGTAGCAATGTTGGTGATATATGTTCCTGTAATTACACGTCTAGGCCGCCGCGGCTTCGAGCTAATTTCGCGTGCCGTTTATGAACAAATTTCACGCTGTCCCTCGCTGCTAAGTTTGGTAACGCGCTGAGAACAATAATACGCAACCGAGTAGTTGTTTTACGTTCGCGGATTAATAAATCGGCCGCCGAAATAAATCGACGTTTCGGTGGAAAACCGCACGCAATCGCGATCCTCGGAAGTGATGAGTCTCGATGGAATGTTTTTACTCGAAACATGCAACTTAGCTGACAAACTCCTTTCATTCCGCTCCCAGCTCACACGATCCTGCCAGGCAACCGCTCCTGTGATGTCTGCACACAGCCACACACACTTAACCATCACTTCTATAAAAGGTCCACTCCTTCGCGAGTAACACAGTTAGAGGAGAACGGGCCTCAACTCATCGAACTGCAAAACGCGATATCAAAGATTATTCCGACATTGCACGAGTTATCCGCCCGAACACAACCGATCGATTTTCCTGCGCGATCCCGACTCCACGAAGACATCCGATCAATTCTCCCGCGCGATCCTGACTGTCCTCCTGTTTCTTTCCCCCGTCAGCCTGATGAGCACACCTCCTTCTTTCCTTGCAAAAGTGGCCGCAACAGTTCATTTCCCTAATTGGTAGAATATCTGTAGGCCACACCCCCAGACCACAGTCATGATTTTGTTTAGAATTTTTTGTATCAATTCCTAGGCAGCCATATTGAAGTCGAAGGTTTTTTATACTGTTATTTTTTTGAGATTGTGAGATTTTAAGAAATAACACTCAAAATTAGCCCATTTCTGAAAAGGGTCCATAATTTTGTTGTAGACGACATTTATTGCCAAGAGTATCAGATTACAGAATCCTGACGCCAAGGGAATTATTTGCACGTGTGTGAACCGTGTGAATTTAAAATTCGAAAATATTTTAGATAAGAGGGAACAAATTTTATAATTTTATATGACAAGTGTGCGTATGGTGCAAATACACTTTGTACCAGTTGGACACATCTCAGAGCACCGCCAGATTTTAGATGGCGAAATACATTCGAATGGATTTCGAGGGAGAAAATCTTAATAATAAGAACACGGCTGGTAATCTTCATATATCGGAATTTGACCTTATGAAACTCAATAATGTTATACTCTGTGGTTAGCAAATTGCATGACATTTCCCGTCAAAGATTTTCGGTTTTTTTTCTTTGGCTATTGTCTTGTCTATTGACATTTTGGCTAGTGTCATGTTGATGATGTTGAGAGCTTATTTATTTATTTATTGGCATTTGTCTCTAGAAGACATTTTGGCCAGTGTCATGTTGAGAGCTTGCATGGTCATAATGTGCGGTTGCTATGGTTGCAAGTTTGTCCATCTGAAATTTTTTCCCTTAGAGTATAGCACAGATTACTTAATAGCTCCTAAGCAATGACGTTTGGGTATATGTCTCAATGATATTCTTTACAGTGGTGGTACGGTTCAAAGGGAACTTTTCGATATTCTAGTCCTTTTCAGAAAACATCCTGTAGTCATGATCACAGAAATTTGTAAAATGTACCGCCAGGTAATGATTCACCCAGAGCACAGGTCTTTACAAAATATTCTCTGGCGTGACAATCCAAGCGAATCGCTGAAATGTATACAACTGAGTACAGTCACATACGGGCTTACTTGCTCACCCTTTTTAGCAACGAGATGCTTTAGAATTAGCCAATTTATATCAAGATGAATATCCGCAGGCTGCACAGGTCATTCGCGATTGTTCCTATGTTGACGATTTTCTATTCGGAGCGAGTGACCAGGAATCAGCAATTAAGTTGAGAAAAGAGCTAGTTAGTCTATTAAAATTAGGTAGTTTTGAATTGCACAAATGGTGTTCGAACGACATAGATACACTGATAGATATTCCAGCAGAGAGACGACACTTTGGTGATCATGAATTCGAAAGTGCAGAAATAATTCTAAAGACTTTAGGCGTTTTGTACGAAGTGCGAAGCGATAGATTTAAGATACAATGTTCTCCAGTTATGTTGCCCGATGCGCCGACCAAACGGAGTGTTTTGAGTTTCATAAACAAATTTTATGATCCTTTAGGCATAGCTGCACCTTTGGTGGTACAAGGTAAGGTTATCCTACAGTCATTGTGGCAGCAAGAAGTCGACTGGGTGGGACGAACCCTTATCTTCAGATTTGGCACAAGCGTGGATAAAATATGCCACAAATCTTATAAAAATGTGTGCTATTTATGTACCTACATATGTAAATCTCCACAAGGCTGTACGAATAGAGTTAGTAGGATTCTGTGACGCATCAAAATACGCCTATGGGTGTTGCATATATATGCGAGCAATTCACGAAGCTGACATACACGTAAACTTACTCTGTGCGAAAGCTCGCATCGCTCCTGCTAAAGGAAGAGTAACTACACCTAGACTAGAATTAAATAGTGCAGTCTTACTTTCCAAATTTATGTCCAGAGTCAAGGGTGTTTTTGAGGGCGTGTCTAATATATTTTTATTTACAGACTCGCAAATATCACTGGCATGGATAAAGAAACAACCGTTAAATTTAGAAGTTTACATTTCTAATCGAGTAAGTGAAATTCAAAAGAATACCAATCCAAATGACTGGTACTACGTGGCTAGTAAAGAAAACCCGGCTGACGTAGTCCCTCGTGGTGCGGACCCCGATCAGCTATCCGGGAACTCGCTCTGGTGGACCGGGCCTCGATTCCTGAAGACTGATAAGTTTTTCTTACCCATGCCAAGTGAGAAGTCAGAAATTTGCATGATTAATTCTGCAAATATGTACGAAGGTATTATTGATAAAACTTGCCGTGTGACTAGTGGGTGACCCCGAAGTGTCCTGCGATCTAGAACCACTGCAACACCATAGGGATGTCGTCTCCCTATGTGTGTTCTATCGCTTATTCCATGGGGAGTACTCGGAGGAGCTGTTTAATGCGATCCCGCCGTCCCCTTTCCAACTTCGCACCACGCGCACTGGGCAGGGATTGCATCCCTACACGCTGGACTTACCGCGGATGCGTACCAATCGATTCTGCAGATCTTTCCTCTACAGAACCGGTAAACTCTGGAACGCTCTCCCTGCTCATATATTTCCCCCCAAGTACAGTCTCCGGTCATTCAAGAGGGGAGTGAATGGGCACCTGTCAGGCCGGCATGGCATTCGCAACCCCCGCATACGACCGAATGTCCATGGGCGTCGTTATACACCTTATGGGTGGCTCGGCGCCACATGTCGCGCTGTCAATAAAAAAAAAAGTGAAATTAAAGCTAGAAACTCATTGGACCCACGTACGCGACACACGTACACACGCGAATCTGGGCGAATCTGGGGCCCAATGAGTTTGAATGAACTCATTGGGCCGACGCACACGTCTGCGACGTCAGCGGACGTGGGCGCGTATGCACTCACTACGCCGACGCACACATTCGTACGTGTGTGTGGCACGTCAGTCTGGTGTTAGTTTTCGTACAGAGTGCGCGTACCAATGTCGAGAACACAGCGTAGGCTGCTATGCGACTATATTACATCCAGTGCGGTGGTACCAATCCAGTCGCCTACAATTTGAGCCTACCACCTAGAAGGGGCAAGGGAAGGAACCTACAGTTTTACACCGCTTCAGCATGTAAATTTTTTCTTCAGAAAAAACTCATTGGTACACGCCGACCGGCTTCGAACTTCGGACCTCTCGTAAGAGAAGCCGACGCGACGCCCAGACCACTCGGCCACGCGCTGCGAAATATAATTTGTTATAATAATAAATGTTTTGAAGCCATAAAGAATTTCTATCTACACATCAGCTCTAATAAAATAAAAGTCATCCGACTGATTGTAGATTAAAACTGAATAGAAAAAAAATCAATCTTTAAATCTATCTATAATTGATATCCCAAGACTGTCTTTATTACTAATACAGAAAGTTCGACAAATTTAATAATATTTCATTTAATCGATTTATAATAGCGATTAACTTATATAAAATTATGGAAATCTGCTATCAATTTCTGTTACCCTGGTACTTTAGAACCGTTCCCAGAACAGTGTAAAATAGAGGATGCTTGCATAGCTACATTTAAGAAAAAAAAACTGTCATCTGATTTGCTCTAGATTTCTTCTTCTTCTTCTTTTTTTAAATAGTGGCAACCAAACGAATAGGAAATTCGTTTATTACTGCCAGTATCCAGTGACGGAGTTGCACGGTATAAATTTGTGATTACTTTTTATAATATATAAAACAAAATAATTTTGAAAGGAACGAAGCATTTGAAGTTACTAGTTTGCATGCACAAATTCTGGAAGACACATACTTAGTTGTAAATAAGAAGATGAAAATAAATAACTAAAACATTATACATATATTTATAAACAATTAATTACAGTCTTACGTCATTACATTTTATAAATTTTAATATATATTTTATAACATGGGAATTGTTAGTATACAGTATCGTTTGTATGTTAGTAGGAAGTGGGACTTTATACAAATGTAAAGTGGCATATAACGGAGGGGAATTAACCGCGAGGGTAATTGGACAACCAAAGAGGATATGGTCCAGGGTTCCTTCGTCCAGTCCGCACTCGCAGATTGATGAGTCAAGTATACGAAGTCGGGCTAGATGCACTGGAGTGCAGCAGTGTCCAATTCTCATTCGGCACAGAACTGAGGTTTCCTTTTTATTAGCCGTAATTTTAAAAAACCAAGGCTTTGCGGGTATGACCCGCTGAATGGTGGCATAGTAAGACCCTCTCGCTCGACTGGACACGGACCATTCATCGGACCAGGAATCATGAAGGTATGTTTTTGGGAGTGCCAACAAATCATGGGGAAAATTAATGAACGGAGTCCTATCTCCACACACCACCGCCTCCTTGGCTAGAGCGTCTACACGCTCATTGCCTCGAATGCCGGTATGTGAAGGTATCCAGGCAAAAACAAGTTGTTTTTGACCTAAGGTGAGTAATGTATCTTTAATACATAGAACTATGGGATTATGAATTTTGCAATTGAATGGGTTCTGTACCAATGCCTGAAGAGAACTGCGGGAATCTGAGAAAATGATGGTCCGTTCCAGTGTGTCGGAGAGGGACACAAATCTGACAGCCTCCAGTAGAGCCATACACTCGCCCGTATAGACCGAGGACTCGGGTGGGCACTGAGTGCGCATGTAGTCGTTGCTTCCGGGCTTATATACGGCAACTCCTACGTTACCTTTTGGTGTTAATTTTGAGGCATCCGTAAAAATTACATCCCACCCGTGCCAATCTCTATCAAGAATAATCTTGAACGATTCTTCAGCGCGTGGCATGTCCTTTTCAAGGCCAAAATCTAAAATTACATTCGGTTTTAAGATTACGGCCTCATATTTCGATCCGTGCAAAGGCAATGTCGGAGAGCGATAGGTAGGGGCTTCAAGGTTGCTAAACCTAGTGACGCTCTGAATGAGTCTGTACCTCCCATTCAGAGTGTGTTCTGCGAGTAGGTTTAGCTTCGGAAAGAGGGAGTGATTAGAAAATCTACTAGCTCTGAACAAATACCTGTCTGCCAGAAATTGCCGGCGTAGATGGAGGGGTGGATCTACACATTCCACCTGAAGAGCATTGACTGGGCTAGATTTCATTGCGCCTGTGATTATGCGGAGGGACTTTGACTGTACGAGGTCAAGCATTCTCAATGCAGATTTGTTGCAGGGCTCTAAAAGGAAAATGCCGTAGTCCAAGTGACTACGAATCACGGCGTTGTACACGAGTTTTAAGGAGAAGGGGTGGGCTCCCCACCATACTCCCGCCAGGCAGCGGAGTATATTGATGTTGCGCTCACATTTCTTTACAACATAGTTAATATGAGGGGCTCCAGACATTTTGGAGTCCAGTATGACACCCAGGAATTTAACCTGGTTCTGAACGGGAATGCGGGAAGAGTGGCACACTATATCAATACAGGGTCTGAGCCGCTTTCTTGAAAACACCACTATATTGCTCTTAGCTGCGGATAGGTCCAAGCCATGAGCAGTTAGCCACGAGGTCAAAGATCGAATGGAATAGCCAACGGACCCAGAGGCCCTCACGATTGATTTGTGGGAAGAATAAATAAGAAGATCATCCGCATATTGTAGTATACGGGAGTGAGAGATGATGGACTGTTCCAGGTCGTGGGTATAAATGTTGTACAGGAGGGGACTAAGGACGGAACCTTGGGGAAGGCCTTTCCAGATGACTCTGGAGTCAGTGGCTTTCCCGTCGGTGCGGAGAAAGATCGTGCGTTGAGTGAGGAGATTGCAGATGCATTGTATCATCTTCTGTGGCAACCTCAGATTTTGCATCTTATGCCTGAGGACGGGAAGAGATACGTTTTCGTAGGCTGCCGACACATCCAATTAGGCAGCTACAACTGATTCGTCTCGACTGAAGGCCAAACGAATATCCGTAGTAAATATACTGAGGCTGTCCATCGTACTCTTACCCTTCCTAAACCCGAATTGGCTTTCCGCCAACAGGCCTCTACTTTCCACAAGCCATTCCAACCTATTTTTGACCATGTGTTCGGTAATTTTCAAGAGGGTAGGCGAAAGAGCAATAGGGCGGTAGGATGATCCATCATTTGGGTCTTTGTGAGGTTTAAGAATGGGGATATTGAGTTGTGTTTTCCAGGACTCAGGAATAAGCCCAGTATCAATAATCAAGTTTATCATGTCCAGATAATATTTTCGAGTTTCTGTGCTGGACGTTACGAGAAAAGAGTATGGAATTCCATCAATACCAGGGGCTGAATCCTTGACGTATTGAAGAACGATTTGAAGTTCACGAAGAGTATATGGGGAGTCCATAGGGTCGAGAGATTGACAGGAGTATGATGAGGCGAGTTCCTCAATTTGAGGAACGGATGGGGGTGCTAGATTTCTTGTAAGGCATAAGCCAAATGTACCAGAGATGTCCGTCTGAAAATATTTTTTCCCTATATAGTCTGTGTAATAAGAAGAAAAAGAGCTGTCAAACCGACATGTCGAAAATGTTTTCTCTTGGAAATTGTTTTTAAAAACTTCTTGCCTGGGACGACCCTACCGAGCTTCCGCCACGCGCGGACCCTTCTCCAGCGGCGCAGCGACCCGCACGGTTGGAGGCACCGTGCCGGCATCACCACCGCCGCCGCTCGGCGCCCCTGGTACTACTCCACCCAACTCGACATGCCTGGTAACAGTAGCGGCTGCAGACCACCCGGGACGCGACCTGCGTGATGGAGAGCAGGCTCTGCAGCGACGGCCGGCCGCCGCCGCGCTCGACTTCGACGCCGCCGCCGCCACCGCTCGCCCGCAGCAGCGCTGCCTCCGCTCACCGCGTCGCCCGGCCTCCCCGCGCCCGGGTCGTCCAATACGAGAGCCACACGCACGCCACACCACCCAGCTCCACGCCGCCGGTGCATTTCATCGACGGCGAAGATGGAGCGTTGACGTCGGCCGAGCCACAACATCTACGGTGAGGGCGACGTCCACCATCGGCCAGCTTGGGGTCATCGGGACCTCACGTCCCGTCTAGTGCCCCCGCTACCGGTGGTGCTGTGCGAACATCAGGCGACGCGCGCGCGAAGAGGAAGAAGTTTAAAAGAGCTGCGCGACGACGTCGCCGTGCAGTCCGGCGGATACGGAGCTCTCCGAGATGGGGGTGGTGGTGGCCTACGTGTCTAGTACCACCACCTATCGCTCGTAGCTTGCCTCGCGTCGTCTCGGAGAGCTCCGTAGCCACGGCCTGCACCCGCCGGTGTGCTTGGAGGCTTGCCTCCCGCCGCCGGCGGTATTCCGTTTATTATTTTTATATTAATTTTGAGTATATGTGGTGTATTTTTATAATCTGTATATTTAAAATTAATGTAAATATGTGAATGTGATAATAAATGAATAAAATAATAATAAAATCTTCTTTATTCAGGCACTATTGGTCCCATGATACAAATGATACACGTAAAAACATACACACAAAAAATAAAAATAAGCATAAACATACATAACAAACATAATATTATATAGAAATAAAATCGATACAGTACAGCCTAGCAAAAACTGCCTGTACGATGTGGTTATCAGACCGAGCCACCCGTTCCAGAAAACCAGCTTTTCGTTTTCTTAACAGCCCGTAGAAGTCGTCGAGCCTGTTCTCAGCGAACATGCCAGACGCGCTACACCTCCACGGTAGGCCCAGCATACAGCGCAGTGCATTATTGTACTGTACACGCAGCGAGTTGAATGCTCGCTGCGTGTAGTTGCACCACAGCTGCGCGGTGTAGAGCGCCTGGCAGTACGAGCTGAACAACGTCAGCTTTACTAGCCTGGAGCACTGTGAGAACCGGCGCGCCAGCATGTTGCTTTTCATAGCGAGCACGCGACGCTGACGCTCCATGTCCTCGTCGTCCTTGAGCCTGTCTGTTAATATGTGGCCCAGGTATTTAAACTTTGTAGCGGTTTTCAGTTGAGAACCGCGCAAAGTTATTGGCGGCACATGATCTGGACCTCCGCCGTATTTAAAGATCACTTCCTCTGTCTTCTTAACATTGTATGTTAGGCCGTGTTCCTCCGCGTATCGCTCACAGATACCTAACAGTTTACGAAGTCCCTTCACAGAGGGGCTCAGCAGCGCCATGTCATCGGCGTAACTAAGGTTGTTGACACAAACGTTGCCCAGGAAGCAGCCAACTTTGGCGCTGCTGAGCTCCTCTATGAGCCCGTTTACATATAGGTTGAACAGGTCCGGAGACGTGAGCCCGCCCTGCCTCACACCGCACTTCAGTCGGTATTCGTCGGATTGTGCGTCCCCCCATCGCACTACGTTCACCTGGTTTCCGTACCAGTATCTCAACAGATTGGTAATCTCATCCGGTACCTTAGTCGCGCGTAGCTTTTTCCAAAGAGTTTCGTAATTGATTGTGTCAAACGCGCGACTAAGATCCAGAAAACATGCGTAAACTGAAGTTTTTCGGCTTAGGTAGTAACGAACCGTGTGTTTCAATGACAAGACAGCCATATCTGTTGAGAGACTGGGACGGAAACCAAACTGTGCTCCATTTAGACTGAGTCCTTTGTAGTAATAACATAATAAACACAATGACTATACTACTATAACACCCCTATCTGCAGAAAGACGAAGGAAATCATCACTCGCTATCAACGATCGCAAATACTCCATTTTGGCCGCCTCGCAATTGCTTCGAAAGCTTCTCAGAGCAAGAAAATATCTGCTGACTGAATAACCTCCCCATGTGTTCGCACCGCTCGTCCCCTAGAAATTAAATAAATTCGAAAAAATGTGGTGTACGTATTTGACGAAAACAAATATTGAATAACACCATGCGTAAATTGGAAAGAAAGAGAAAAATGTACATTTATGGATCACTACAATCATTTCTAAGTATAATGAATTTATTTATTTATTTACAGTATCTACATACAAGGAGTTAGGTACTACCGTGTATAATCCACGCAATTCTAGAACGTAAAAGTTTTCTTTCAGTTTCCCCTAAGCCACTCAGCATAATGTACTGATTAAACTGTAGACAGATGCTTCCCCAAACCTTTACTTACTCAACTTGCATTCGCGGCCAAGTATAATATTGCTCTGCCAACCAGAAAGAGATGGTCGCATGGTACATTGAGTTTTCCATTAGCCCAGTATAGTCAAAATACAGAGACAAGTCTCCGTCATGGCACCGCCAGAGTAAAAGACAGTACTATGGATTCAGACATCCACAGCATATCGCATAAGATAAACTCAACTATACCTAACAAACGTTGCCGACATGACTATTCCAACTACTGTAATCGAATTCTAATTGGAATTAGGATTCCGTGCTGTCTTACGTCGCGACGAAGTAGAATATTTTCCTTTTTTTTTTTTTTTAAATCTTGAGTGTACTAGAGACCTTGGATCACATATGTTCCTCTGTCAGCCTCCAGATACTACCTTCAGTCCAGACTCCAGTGTCTGTCTCCTGTGCCTACACACATAAAAACGATAGCGAAATTATATCATCCGCCTAACCGTGCCCTAATTATCTAATATTACGAATGCAAGGTTCCAGCACCAGCAGATAATAAGAAATAGGGATTCGAACCCACGACCTTTTAGATTGTATGCCCATGTTCGCCTATACACTGTAGATAAACCATAGCATTCTGAAAATAATGATTTAAAAATTGCGCGAACTATCTAATTACATTAAAGTATAATGGCACCAGCTTGACGTCGCATAGGGTCGTAGAGAATTGGGCTTTCGACTATAAAACAAGTTCAATGAGCAGTTCCATTTTCCATTTAGATCGATCACGAGTAACTACAATATAATACAAATAGGATAGAACAATTTGCGACAAGTGCGGTGCAGTCTTACTGCCATATAAATGATTAATAACCAATAAACATACATACAACCATACAACACATAGGATTTAAACTATAAGATAGCGCTAATCTATTGTAATCGACACATAACGGCAGACACAAATAAAACTTACTAGAACACCGATCAGCTGAAAATAAAGTTTTTTTTTTTTTTTATGGAACCGGTCCAACCGAGTAGTGTACCTACCCACGGGGGTGACAGTTATAGTGGCAATCTCGTCCGTAAGCCGGCGGCCATTTTGAGGGTCGCCAACACAACCGACCAATGAAATCGAGCCGTCAGTTTGAACTAGTTTGAAGCTCGCAAAAAAAAAAGTAATGGCGGCTGGTGTTGGTACATATACTACAAGTGTTTTTATTGCGGTGCGGTGCAGTTGTTATTATTGTGATTTGTGGTATTTTGCGAGCGCGTATATACATTTATGTCAGTAATTTGTGGCGGAGGCAAGGTGACGATGCCGTACGTGAGGTGCTGCGTACCCGGCTGTGCCAGCAGGACGAGTGCAGCTGTGCCTGCCTCGGGACAGGCACAGCTGCCAACAGGCTGCCTCGGAGCGTGCCCCTGCTGACGCTGTGGATGTCCTACCTCAGTTGTGTACGCCCGGAGTTCTCTAGTTTGACTCCGAACCAACTCCGCATGAAGAGAATTTGCAATAGACATTATGAATCGAGATTCTTTCCTTGAAGGTTTCCGACCTGAATGTCGTACGTCTTGGTGCTGTGTTTCAGGGAAAATGTCACATACTGTGTTTTATCTATGTTAAGTACTAGTTGATTACTCTGGAACCAATTATGTGCTTTTAACAGCGCCTCATTAATATTAAGTGGACAGTGTTCATGCTTTTTTTTTATGGAAACTGACACGGTTGGCTACATCACCTACAACATCCGTGATGTCATCCCATAACACCGGGTGAAATTCGTGCCACGTTAGTGCTTCCCTTCTGTCGTGCCGGCTACACTGAACTGGACGGAAAACACAAACTATTTACATAGCCGTTTCGACGGACCTTTCATTCAGTGCGGTGGTACCAAATCTAGTAACATAAGAAGGTAGTCATATCCCTTAGTCGCCTTTTACGACGTACACGGGGAGAGATGCAGTGGGGCTATTCTTTTAAAGTACGGGCCCCACACGGTTCTTCTATTTTCATAAGTATTGATGTGTCATCTACAAATAAGATTACCTCAGTCATGTGTGAGACAAGCTGGTAAATCATTAATATACACAAGGAATAACAGGGAACCCAGTATGGATCCAGGAGGAATGTGACACTTATTTGTCACACATGTGACATTTATTGCGCTGGATATGATTTCATTTGTTTGAATTTGTGTAAATATATTGTACATTATTCGATAGATATAATTCAGCTAGATTTATTTCTATACCTGTGATTCCATTTAATGTTCCATTGTTCCGCATGTTCAAGATGGTATATTTTAAGCAGTCAAATGCCTTTGCTTCTTCGCAAAAATCGAGAGGGAGAGGGAGAATATAAGAGAAACAATAGTTTATTATCATATTTGCGTTTAAATCAAATTTGGTGTTAAATCGAGTCTACAGCGAGCGAAGCCGCGGGCAAAAGCTATATAAATATATGCGTATGTAATAGATAGTAAAATAGTATTTAAGTATGTAAGGATTATTAAGAGAAGGCTGTGACTATCTATACCAGGGATATGCAAACGACGGCCCGCAGGCCATCTCCGGCCCGCGAACGGTTGCAATCCGGCGCGGCGCGCGACTATCGACCCAGAAGTAGATAATAACATAAATCATGGAAACATTCAGCAAACATTAATAGTGTAATTTGTTACTTTAATTAATAAATATTTGTCCTATTTTATAGATTACCTGTAATAAATATATATTTCCCTATTTAATAGTGAACCAGGTACACTGTATGTACCTGATTCGATATCTATAGTTTTAGTATCTGCGCTCCAGTCTGAGAATAGCGGTCATTCACCCCTTCCTACCAATGTACTCGTATTTGCGGAAGCGATACTTCCCTATGTTCTGCGTATCGAGCGAAATTACCGTCGCTAGCTTATTGTGGTAGCCGGGCGGCCGCTGACCGTTCGTACTATGTTATGATTCACACGCCTCTCTGCGCATGTGTGCGTGCTGGGAGGAAGGGGTGAATGGAATGGGGAAATGGAACTTTGATCGACCTTTCATTTAGTGCGGGTGGTGGGACCAACCCGGACCGGTTAAACCAGTGCTGTCCAACTGGTTTCGCCGACGAGCTACTTCGATATTTCTGTGAATTTTAATGGGATACCTGGCTATTTTTATTTTCAAAATTAAAAAATCTGCTATAAATCCATATAACAGCATGAAAGCATTAGGCAATTTTTAACATGTTCTCGAGTTAACGTATTTCTAAATTTATGTTTTATACATTTTTTTCAAGATATTATTTAAATTTTATGTTTATTGGAACGTCTGTGAGTGGGCGCTTAAAATAAGGCTGCGTGCTACTGGATACCCGCATACTACCGGTTGGAAACCGCTGGGTTAAACCCTACCACCTAATAAGGTAAGAAGGGAAGGGACCTACAGTTTTACGTGCGAGTCACGATCAGCCTCCATCGGTTCAACGGTCATCCGTCCAAGTTCTGACCGCACCCAGGTGTGCCTATAATCGATCACGAACGACAGTCGACCGATAGCTCCACTGAGCTACCGAGGCTGACACCCACTGGCTCCATGAAGTACAGCCTCAATATGTTATTTATTATTCATTGTTTTCAAAATATTTTACTCTGTAATTTTTTGAAATAAACACATTGGTCATATTACATATTTTCATTATTTACTCACCTAACCCATCGGCCAACTATGAAAAATGCCTCTTAAGTTTTTAGTTTCTCTCTAGATGAACACAAAAAACATAGCTTCGAAGGAAAATATTGAAAATATGAGGCATTTTTCATTTTTGGCTAAAATAATGATTTCAACAGTTCTCATAGAGTATATCTATCGATATTAGGAGGGCATCCTTAATATCGATAATGCTTCTATCGTGAGTTCACCTCACTAAGTCTAGCTTCTGATTGGGCAGCTGTCACGTCTGTGATTGGTCGTTTGTCTTGGCGACCCAATGGCTCTATGGGTTGCTGCTATGTTCAAGACTGTCCCATCTGTCCAAAGACTTAAATATTGGTAATCTGTGTACCTACCTAGATAAGAATAAAGATCTCCTTTAACCTTGGAACAATGACGACATATATGGCAAAAAAAAATCCAACCTCTAGCCCATCTGTTACTATGACTCAAGCTTACAATGACGCGATGCAACGAAAGCTACCCTTACATTGTTTCTATGGCGCAACCAAGATACTTCTAACGGAATTCATCCAGCCCGTATTTATTTTGTCGATGTTTTAGTTTAATATTATTATCAGCAAATTATTATTTTGTTTAGAGATAAGATTTGAACTGCAGAGATGCCATTGCTATGCTAGTTGAATATTTTGTTTTTTGTATTTTTTTTTTTATGACTAGGATTAAATGTGTCATGATTTATTTACGCCTACGCTGTAAGTTTTGAAAGCATAAGATTACGTTTGGAGACGTAGAAATTTATCTTTTGTTTAAGGCGATTTTAGGCCGATTTTAGTTTTGCGCGTATTAATTTGTTTTATGAACCTTTAAAGAGTGATAGTGAATTTAACACGCACACTGAAACAGAGAGTGAAGATAATCAAACAATAGTGATCAGCTGACGAGGCTTCCGTTGCGTCGGCTTGAACCAGTGATGGCACAAAAAATTATCGGCCGGACAACATGCGGGTTCTTTTGTTTATGCGAACAAAAGCTCGTGCGCTCGACTAACACGTTTGTTTGTAAACAAATCCACAGTTAACTCGTTATCAAAAATATTACCTATTCTGTTCGGAGAGGCCGAGACGTATTGTCATTTTTCTTTTTCGTTTTAGACAATTTTAGACCGAATCCCTTCTTACGCGTGTTATACTGTTTTACGACATTTTAAACAGCGATAATAAAAGTGTAATTGACAAGAACAGCTGAAACAGAAAGTTGAGATTAACAATAATTTTATGACGTGCGCAACCGATGTTGGCTTGCACCGCCGGCCTCGACTCACAGAAAAAAAAGGGTATCTGCCAGGCATGCGGCGACTCTATTGTTTGGAGAACAAAACGTTTGCACTCGTCTATAGTATTGGTAAACGAACTACAGCTGTTTTGGACTCTTATCAAATCTGACACAATATTTTGAACAATCTGAAGCCATTTAAATTTATAAAACCAATTCGATTTAAGTCTGACCCATACGTTATGTGATATATAGTAACCTCGGTTCTTTAAATGAGTCTAGGTGTGCTTTATTAATTAATTTGTAAGACACGCCTATTTTTTACTCATCTCGGCTCATGGCATCATTTGAGACATTAGGCTCTTTTCTATTTCTAACATGCAAAATTATTAGTTTGTTACCTCGCCGATTCGCTATGAAATTTGACTAAGTTATTCTCTATAAGCTTTCAGATTGTTTATTCTCTTTGCGTCAGATTTGATTTATAATCAAATCTAGTCGTTCAAACTCCACATTGCCCACCAGACACGTCGTGGAAGTCCAGCAAGGATGTCTGGTGCCTAATCTATCATGCGCATACCATTAAACCTATGTTAATATATTACTTAGAGCTAATCTAGCACGCTTAATCTAATTGTAGGCGATCGACTCAAAGGAATTCAGTCCTTCAACTTTCCTCGTGGAAAATCAACCTAGAACGACCTCCAGGAAATGACAATGCTACCAAGTGAGAACAGGGCGCACAGCACTCCCCTTTACATAAAAGTCGCAGTTAATTCCCCTCAAGTAGGTTTAAAACATCTTCCGAATCGACAGACCTTGTATTTTAGCTTATTATACTTAAACCTAAACCGTGCATTTAATGTAAATGGGTTCTCCTTTGCGTGATACACTTTCCAGGTGAGTTACAGATAATAAAGAATACAGTACTATCTTTCACTACGACCTGTCGTGTTTACGCTGGTTGTGAGAAATTCCTGAGCTCGTTCCGATGGTGTGGACTCTTCACAGCTGCATGGCAATGATGGTGATGTATCTTTCACCGCTGCGTAGCAATGTTGGTGATATATGTTCCTGTAATTACACGTCTAGGCCGCCGCGGCTTCGAGCTAATTTCGCGTGCCGTTTATGAACAAATTTCACGCTGTCCCTCGCTGCTAAGTTTGGTAACGCGCTGAGAACAATAATACGCAACCGAGTAGTTGTTTTACGTTCGCGGATTAATAAATCGGCCGCCGAAATAAATCGACGTTTCGGTGGAAAACCGCACGCAATCGCGATCCTCGGAAGTGATGAGTCTCGATGGAATGTTTTTACTCGAAACATGCAACTTAGCTGACAAACTCCTTTCATTCCGCTCCCAGCTCACACGATCCTGCCAGGCAACCGCTCCTGTGATGTCTGCACACAGCCACACACACTTAACCATCACTTCTATAAAAGGTCCACTCCTTCGCGAGTAACACAGTTAGAGGAGAACGGGCCTCAACTCATCGAACTGCAAAACGCGATATCAAAGATTATTCCGACATTGCACGAGTTATCCGCCCGAACACAACCGATCGATTTTCCTGCGCGATCCCGACTCCACGAAGACATCCGATCAATTCTCCCGCGCGATCCTGACTGTCCTCCTGTTTCTTTCCCCCGTCAGCCTGATGAGCACACCTCCTTCTTTCCTTGCAAAAGTGGCCGCAACAGTTCATTTCCCTAATTGGTAGAATATCTGTAGGCCACACCCCCAGTCCACAGTCATGATTTTGTTTAGAATTTTTTGTATCAATTCCTAGGCAGCCATATTGAAGTCGAAGGTTTTTTATACTGTTATTTTTTTGAGATTGTGAGATTTTAAGAAATAACACTCAAAATTAGCCCATTTCTGAAAAGGGTCCATAATTTTGTTGTAGACGACATTTATTGCCAAGAGTATCAGATTACAGAATCCTGACGCCAAGGGAATTATTTGCACGTGTGTGAACCGTGTGAATTTAAAATTCGAAAATATTTTAGATAAGAGGGAACAAATTTTATAATTTTATATGAGAAGTGTGCGTATGGTGCAAATACACTTTGTACCAGTTGGACACATCTCACTGTTCTGGACTAACACTGCTTAAAGGGCAGTCTCCAGCCAGCTCCTACTAGTTCTCCTACATCGCAAGTTCTTCAACCAGCCTGTACCATTCTCTACGTCGTAAGTCTTCAGCCAGCTTCCACCAGTTTTACGTCGCCAATTCTTCAGCCAAATCTTCAACCAACGTCCCACCAGTATAGTGTTGTGCGGTGCATCTGTGCCTGTGAGGACCTTAAGTGATTCCAATTTAATTCGATAGTTCTAACTCTAAGTCTATAGATCTCCCATGTCAACCGCTTCTATACAACTGTCTGTTTCAGATTCCTAAGCTTAACAAAAAATTTCGTAAAAGGTCCCATTGAACGTACTCATTAAGTTCATCAAATCTTTAGATGGTGACAGGGCTAACCTACCCGCCTTCCTAAGCAACTGCGACAATGCAATCGAGTTGGCAAATCCTGACCAAAAAAATTGATCAAGTGAACCAACCATGTTCACGTGCCGAGGGTCCCGTAACCGCTGCTTCGCTTTCACCCTTAGGGGTGGTATTTTTTCAAAAAAATTATGACAGACATACCCTACTCACTGAGATATACCCTACTCATGAAAAAAAGAATAATTAAAATCAGTTGAGAATTGGCGGGGAAAGTAGGTAACATACACACAAAAAAAAAGACATACAGACGAATTGAGAACCTCCTCCTTTTTGGAAGTCGGTTAAAAAAGGTCGGCGTGGTCGGCTCCATGCGGAGCGGATGTACCGCAGAGCAAAAAAGTCCGGTCTTGTCGCGCGGGCGGTATGGCCCGATCGTTGTTCTGTGGGACGTACCTATTCGAAAACTAGCAAATTCTAAATTGTATCTTTTTTTAAAGTTTTATTTTGAAGTAGCTGTTGCCCGCGACTTCGCTCGCGTGAAATTCGTATTTCAACGAAGAATGTAGGTAACTACGGGCGAGGCCGAAGACCGAGCTGAGTCCAGGTCTTCGATCATAAAAATAGTCCAGGTAAACAATAAACCTTCTCAAATAAAGTAAGTAACAAACGGCGAAGCCGAAAGCCCAGCTGCATCCTGGAAGATAACCTTCTCGAAGAAAGTAAGTAACTAATGGCGAGGCCGAAGGCCGAGCTGCGTTCAATAAAACGATAAACGTTCTTGAAGAAAGTAAGTTAGTAAGGGCGAGGCTGAAGGCCGAGCTGAATTCTGTAAAACGATAACGTTCCCAAAGAAAGTCAGTAACTATGGGCGAGGCCGAAGGCCGAGCTGTATTCAGGAAGACGATAAACCTTCTCGAAGAAAGTAAGTAACTAATCGCGAGGCCGAAGGCCGAGCTGTGTACAGGAAACTTACAGGAACTTACTTTCTTCGAGATGGTTTATTATTTATCTGAGCGTAGCTCGGCCATCGGCCTCGCCTCAATTACTTACTTTCTTCAAGAAGGTTTAACTTCTTTCTGAACGCAGCTCGGGCTCCGGCCTCGCCCATAGTTACTTACTTTATTCGAGAAGGTTTGTCGTCTTTCAGGATACAGCTCGGCCTTCGGCCTCGCCCTTAGTTACATACTTTCTTCGAGATGGTTTATTAATATCAGAACGAAGCTCAGCTTTCGGCCTCGCCTTAGTTACTTGGTTTCTTCAAGAAGGTTTAACTTCTTTCTTTACGCAGCTCGGCCTCCGGCCTCGCCCATAGTTACTTATTTTATTCGTGAAGGTTTTTCGTCTTTCAGGATACAGCTCGGCCTTCGGCCTCGCGCTTAGTTACATACTTTTTTCGTGATGGTTTATTAATATCAGAACGGAGCTCGGCCTTCAGCCTCGCCTTAGTTACTAGGTTTCTTCAAGAAGGTTTAGCTTCTTTCTGAACGCAGCTCGGCCTTCGGCCTCGCCCTTAGTTGCTTATTTTATTCAAGAAGGTTTATCTTCTTTCTGAACGCAGCTCGGCCTGCGGCCTCACCCGTAGTTACTTACTTTCTTCAAGAAGGTTTATGGTCTTCCAGAATACAGTTCGGCCTTCGGCCTCGCCCTTAGTTACTTATTTTCTTCAAGAATGCTTTTCTTCTTCCTGAACGCAGCTCGGCCTTCGGCCTCGGCCTCTGTTACTTACTGTCTTCGAAAAGGTTACCCTCATCCTGAACGCAGCTCGACCTTCGGCCTCGCCCATAGTTACTTAATGTCTTCGAGAAGGTTTATCGTCTTCCTGAGTGCAACTCCGCCTTCGGCCTCAAAAAGTTACTCGCGTTCTTCGAGACGCTTTATCGTTTACCTGAACCCTGCTCGCCCTTTACTTTTTGAAATACGAATTTCACGCGAGCGAAGCTGCGGGCAAAAGCTAGTAAAAAATAAGGCTCTGTCGACTGCACCATTGGTCCCTCGGCACAGCCACTCATTCTGGTTTACATTAAAAAAAAAACTCTCGTCGAGACCTATGATTTCCTCCAGCGGATGAGTAAGTAGTTTGGGATCAGTAGTTTCAGAGATATGCCCTAAAAAAAAGTTTTATCTCGTCGAGACTTATCATTTTCCATACGAGAATGAGTAGGCTGGGGACAGTAGTTTCCGAGGTATGCCCTCTCAAAGTCTTTTTCCTTTTTTTTTTTGGAAACGGTTGAACCGATATTGAAAACAAACATTATTTCAGAAAGAGATATTTTTTTTACTTAAGGACACAAATTTTAAGTCGATCCTACCAGTAGTTTAGGAGTTATAGGCAATTTATTGATTTTCGAAGCCTTTTTTGTAAAGGCTATGACGTCATCAATCGTTCATAATATTCAATGACGTTGCCATAGGCATAGTTAAACCACACAAGTTATAGACCTGTAGCGCTAGGATTTTTGGTTTCAAAAATATTAAACTTGTTTATTTTTCGCATATAGTTTCCGAACCATTTGCCCAACCTAATATATTAGTTTGTGTCATCCGAGGAATTTGCATACGTAGAAATTTAGGTATTTGTCTTTTAGATCAGTATTGGACGAAAAGAAAATTAGAAAAGAAAATTTTACTTTAATGATAATATTGAAGTAGTAACCGATGTGCAAAAACATTTTGTGTCATCTCTGTCCACGGAAATCCTTAGATTTAACCAGTACCTAATACATCGCCCAAATAGCCATAAAAGAATATTAGAAAAGGTTAAATAGGTGTTACGCGTTTTAGAGTACTGATATCTGTTGTTCAAAATATTTTGTGTCGAATTCATCCACGACATTTATAGATATTTAATATTTTTATTACAACAACCTCTAAAAGCCACAAAAGATAATACGGGTTATTAGAGTTTACGTCTTTTTGATTATTATGGTGTAACAAAACACTATTCATAATTTGTGTCATTTTTACCCACGGAATTTTATTATATGAAAAAAAAAAACTAACTTCGCATGAAGTGCGAGCGCGGGGAATAGCGCGGGCGCGGGCGGCGGGGCGGCGGGAGGCGAGCGAGCGAGCGAGGCACGCCACCCCACGCCGCCTCGTACCTATTTGATTAATTTTAGGTTCAAACCTATGTAAAAAAATGTGTTGTTGCGAGTCGATGTTAGCGGATATTTACTTAACTGAAGTTCCTATTTGATTTAAGTTAATTGATAGTGTGTTTATTATATTGTACGTAGTGTAGTATGCGCGCAATATTAGCGAACAGATTCTTATTTTTACCCGACTACGGCGAAGCGAGAAGGAAGGTTATGTGTTTGACCGGTATGTGTGTGTGTATGTATGTATGTATGTATGTATGTATGTATGTATGTATGTATGTATGTATGTATGTATGTATGTATGTATGTATGTATGTATGTATGTATGTATGTATGTATGTATGTATGTATGTATGTATGTATGTATGTATGTATGTTCATCTGTTCCCTCATACATAACTTCGAAACTACCTACTTATCATTTGACAAATCGAAGGTATCGTTGGATGCGTCTTGACCGTCTGCTGGTTGACTATGGTTGGCTGGTTGGCTATGTGACGTCCCATAAAATTGGATATGGCGCCCTCTAGAGGACATAAAGGGATGACCTAAAAAAATGTTTTTAGTGTGGGGTATCAAATGAAAGGGCTTAATTAGCACATTTCAAAAATTTATATATTGTTAGCTGTTGCTTTCGGATTTGCTTGCATGCATCCGATAATTGCGAATAATTTCTAAAATCTATCTATCTGTCACGTGAACCTTTGTTTTGGTCATAACTCGAGAACCACTGGTGCTAGACCCATCGTGTTGGTACTCAAACTTCATGTCTAAGTGAGATCTATCCATCTGTCACGTGAACTTTTGTTTTGGTCATAACTCGAGAACCACTGGTGCTAAACCCATCGTGTTGGTACTCAAACTTCAGGTCTCGGTGAGATCTATCCATCTGTCACGTGAATTTTTTTTGGCCATAACTCGAGAAACACTGGTGCTAACCCATCGTGTTGGAAGTTTGAGTACCAACACGATGGGTCTAGCACCAGTGGTTCTCGAGTTATGATCAAAACAAAAGTTCACCTGACAAATGGAGAGATCTCACCGAGACTTGAAGTTTGAGTACCAACATGATGGGTCTAGCACCAGTGGTTCTCGAGTTATGACCAAAAAAAAAGTTCACGTGACAGATGGATAGATCTCACCGAGACCTAAAGTTTGATTACCAACACGATGGGTCTAGCACCAGTAGTGGTTCTCAAGTTATGACCAAAACAAAAGTTCACGTGACAGATGGATAGATCTCACCGAGACCTAAAGTTTGAGTACCAACACGATGGGTCTAGCACCAGTAGTGGTTCTCGAGTTATGACCAAAACAAAAGTTCATGTGACAGATGGATAGATCTCACCGAGACCTGAAGTTTGAGTGCCAACACGTTGGGCCTAGCACCAGTGATTCTCGAGTTATGATCAAAACAAAACTTCACGTGACAGATGGATAGATCTCACCGAGACCTGAAGTTTGAGTACCAACACGATGGTCTAGCACCAGTGGTTCTCGAGTTATGACCAAAACAAAAGTTCACTTGACAGATGGATAGATTTCACCGAGACCTAAAGTTTGAGTAGCAACACGATGGGTCTAGCACCAGTGGTTCTCGAGTTATGACCAAAACAAAAGTTCACGTGACACATGGATAGATCTCACCGAGACCTAAAGTTTGATTACCAACACGATGGGTCTAGCACCAGTAGTGGTTCTCAAGTTATGACCAAAACAAAAGTTCACGTGACAGATGGATAGATCTCACCGAGACCTAAAGTTTGAGTACCAACACGATGGGTCTAGCACCAGTAGTGGTTCTCGAGTTATGACCAAAACAAAAGTTCATGTGACAGATGGATAGATCTCACCGAGACCTGAAGTTTGAGTGCCAACACGTTGGGCCCAGCACCAGTGATTCTCGAGTTATGATCAAAACAAAACTTCACGTGACAGATGGATAGATCTCACCGAGACCTGAAGTTTGAGTACCAACACGATGGTCTAGCACCAGTGGTTCTCGAGTTATGACCAAAACAAAAGTTCACTTGACAGATGGATAGATTTCACCGAGACCTAAAGTTTGAGTAGCAACACGATGGGTCTAGCACCAGTGGTTCTCGAGTTATGACCACAACAAAAGTTCACGCGAGAGATGGATAGATCTCACCGAGACTTGAAGTTTGAGTACCAACACGATGGGTCTAGCACCAGTAGTGGGTCTCGAGTTATGACCAAAACAAAACTTCACGTGACAGATGGATAGATCTCACCGAGACCTGAAGTTTGAGTAGCAACATGATGGGTCTAGCACCAGTGGTTCTCGAGTTATGACCAAAACAAAAGTTCACGTGACAGATGGATAGATCTCACTTAGACCTGAAGTTTGAGTACCAACACGATGGGTCTAGCACCAGTGGTTCTCGAGTTATGACCAAAACAAAAGTTCATGACGAAGTTTCTAGTTCTCACAGAAAACGGGATATTAGTTCAGCCCGATTGTTTTAGGGTCATGAAAGGTAGGGTCAGTTTGAACTTATGCAAATTTGAAGCGAATCGAAGCGTCAATCTGAAATAATATTGACCACATTAACCATTGACATTCGTAGGTATTGAGATTGCAGACGCGGGCTTTGTACAAAATTCCCACTGCATTATTATCTCTATAGGTAGATACCAAACTTCTTTGCACGAAGTGCGAGCGCGGGCGCGGGCGGCGCGGCGGGCGAGGCGAGCGAGCGAGGCACGCGGGGCACGCCAGCCAGCCACCGGCGGCGGCGCGGCCGCCGCTTCGCATAGAAGAAATCGTAGGTACCGAACGAACGTGTGTGCGTGCGTATGCCCCCCGCCCGCCGCCACCTGCCCGCGTCCGTCCGCTTTGACCGCAACAACTGTTTTTGTGTTTTATTGATTTATTTCGTGCATGAAAATGACACAACTTTACAATGTACATTTTTCATGCATTGATGAAATTGAATATGTAAACTCTAATCATTCTAATGTTTTTTTGAAGCTTTTGTAGCTTGGAAAAATAACATAATTGAAAATCTTAAAATTGCGTGCCCTAATTTGGCACAAATTCGTTTAATGGGCAAATGTACGTGATCTGAGATAGGAAATAATAATTTTGTCAATTCTAATTTTCTTTTAGGCACTGTTTTTACATACTGACCATAGGCCAGTTTGCACTGGACGAAGATGACACAAACTGGGTTTGCACACTCCGCAGGCTATTCTAGATATGATACCATAGTTATTTTAAAGTTTAGATTAATTTTGCCAGTTTTGAATGGAATTAAAAAAAACAACCATAAATCTTCGAATTGCTGAAAATGCAAGTGATAGATGTGACACAAAACGCAATATTATGCTTCTTATGTACGACTGTATCCACAGGCAAGAAATAAGCAAGTTTAGAATTTTTTAAACGTATGTCCTCAAAATAGGCCAGCGCTATCGGTCTATTAGCCGTCTTCATACAAACGCGCCGATTTCGCACTCACACAAGTGCGCGCCTGCGCACGCTGTCTGTACACAACCACTACATCAGTGTTGCCAACTTAGTGCTAGCGCCACTAGATCTGGTGGTTTGGAATCCCGTCTGGTGGCCAAATTTGCGATCTAGGGTCTAGTGCTGAGTATGGTGGTTTGATCAAATTTGTTTAGTGGTTGTGCAAAAAATTTAGTGTTTAAATCGATGAAGTGTTGCAACACGTAGGTACCAACACTTTCCCCAAGGATCTGTTAAACAAAATTGGAACCAAATGTGTTTATGCTGCACCCATTCCATGCGAAGAAGCTGAGACGCTTTCTTCTTCAGAAGAAGACTAATCTCAATTGTTATTTTAGTAATATTATTTTGTATGCAACCATCTGTCCTGTGATTGCAGTGATAATTATTATTATGCATACTAAATTGATCTGTTTGGAAATGATCGTACCTAATCTTTTATTTGAAGATCCTAAAAAGGACGTTTGTTTGGTTTTTCATTATTCTGAAGACCAGACACAGCCTCAAAAACCGGAATATTTGTTACCTCAGAACTTTCGACTGGGTGAAGTGATTTTGAAATTATTTGATTTTTTATTTTTTTGAAAGCCTCCCTTGTGGTCCCATTTCAATTTGGTCACGATCGGATTGGAAAGCGAGGCGGAATCGCGAGGCTGAAGGCTGAGCGATTCCGCCGAGTACCAATAAAATACTAGAAAAAACTATGTATTTCAAAAAAATATAAAAAAATGTATGAAATAAAAAAAAATCGAACCCTAGAGTTGAAGGCGGTGCTAAAGCAAGCAAAAATAACCGACCGCCTTCAACTCTAGGGTTCGATTTTTATTATAATTTCTTATTTTTGAGTATTTCTGAAAATCTGGGGAAATTCTGGTGGTTTCGACTGGCACATCTGGTGGGCGAGCTAGAAAAGAGTTGGCAACACTGACAGGGAGGCCAAAAGTACCCTGAGTTGCTTCGAGAAAAGGATGGTACGGCCGTGTTTGCTGGACTTGGCGGGGGCACTGCCGTGCCCCCAGATCTGGTTGCTATTCCTACATCGTGTTGCTATCCATCCATTGTATCCGGTACGGGACCCTATTACTAAGCCTGTCTGTCTGTCTGTCCGTCCGTACGTCTGTCTGTCCGAGGGCCGAGGGCTGTATCTCTTGAATGAACCGTAATAGGTAGCCCGTTGAATTTTTCACAGATTATGTGTTATTATGACCGAGATAACAATTATAATAAAAATAAGAAAAAGTAAAAAATTCACGGGCGTTCCCATAGAAGAAACCAAAAAGTGTATGCGCGCGCGCCATCTACCGAATAGAGTGTGAAACATTTTAACTAATCATGACATTTAACCTAATAGGAAGCATTTCATAACACGCCATAGATGGCGTGAGTGGCGCTAACCATGACATGGCGATACGGAACCCTCGGTGCGCTAGTTCGACTCGCACTTGACCGGTTTTTTTAGTCGCACCCCCTTACCCGAGCCCAAAGACGTGTCATCAAATTTGCAGGGAAAAACCAAAGGGAAAAACAAAGATAAAGAATTAGCCGATCTTAGGGGAAAAACATGTGGAACTGTCTTCCTTCTGTATGAAGTCTAAGGCGTATTCTATACGCTTTAGGTTAATTCTATGGTTTGATTGAATATAGATTTTCTACAAAAAGAAAATAATTGACACAATATGTCAACAAATGTGACAAATTGTAACATTGATAGTGATAAAGTTTGAACCTCAATAATCATAAATCAATAATCAATATGGTAAATTTTGAACTAATTTCTGTTCTAATAACATACTTAAACATTCAAACTATTTCAATGCAGAGTTTCGAACATACCACGCGTCGTATCAAAAGGTTCTCATGGCCCTCGACCCTTGGACAAGCACCCAATGGTACAATCAGTGATTTGGCTCAGGAAGAAAGGAAGAATCTGACAAATGAAGGCTATCGAGACGTATCAGCCTGTTACGTGTGTGGCTTGAACGTAATTGGTAAGCTCTTATGTTATGAAGCCTTAGCTTAAATCGTTTATCTACCTGAGCAAGTAATCTCTGCTATGTTCCTACTTTAATACTTAAACCTACCATTCCTAATATATCTTAACAGCTATAAGGGTCGAATCATATTAATTTAAAAGAACAGATTATCGATACAGGGCCATAAAAGCTCACGAAAGGCTATTACGAGGTATGATCAACTGAACTGAGGCCAAATTATATTGACGTGAACTGGCAATTCTATGTTCAGGTTTAAAGTATAAGCTGATATACCTATTACAAATTATTACAGGAAACCCTTTTTTTGGTGACTTCCTGACAAAGATTATGGAGAATTGTTACGTTAATTGGAGAGAATACTTTGACAGGAGGTCAGTAGAAAAGGGCATATGGTACAAGACCATACAAGCGGAACCACTTCGGCAGCCATGGTTTATGGGCTCACGTCTTTCACGTTCAAGCATTAAGTTAATATTAAAACTCCGTTCTGGACACACTCCCTTAAACAAAAGCGCCCACATGATGAGGAAAATTAATTCACCAAATTGTACCTTTTGCGCTAAAGTTGAAGATCAATTCCATGTTTTATTGGAGTTTGAACGGAACACTAATTAAGAAATGCTCTTATCAAAGATTTAAAGACGGATCGATTAAATTTATTTTTTGTTATCCACAGGGCGTTAGGTGATCCCCTCACGGAAAAATGCAAAATACTCACTACATTTTTTCAAGTATCTCTAGCCCTCAGAGGCTAGATATTGTTTAGCAGTTACGATGGGGCTGACATAGTCGACAGTCGGCTAAAGCCCTATTTCATAAAGTAGAAAAAAAAAACCCCCTATTTATTTTATATGAACACTGTTCTTGGTTGCGCTGTTGATCATAGTGAGTGGATTACATAATCCCCCCTTGACGATAGTGAATACCCCTGTACAGCGATTCAAACCAGTCAAAATATTGAATTTGGTGACAATGAAGTTGATGATAATGATAATAATAAACAGCTGATGAGTTTTTGATTACGCATCTGACACAGGTATACCTTTACGAGATGAATGTTCGACGTGGTTCAGTAAATCTGAAGACTACACCTTGAAATTCAAGAAGATTGAATACATGACATTTTGCATTAGATATAGTAATGAAAGTGGTGTAAATGCAACATCGGACCTTGATGTGAAACGCCAATTACGTGCTTTCGATCCAGGTTCTACCTTTTTTCTTTTTTTAGGGTTTTTAGCAATATTTTGTCAATACCAGCCCTGCAGTATTTATCTTCTCTACCCCTTAAAACAAGACGGAAGATTAACTTTCTCCATACAAAATCGTCGTTCGGCATTTATGTTTTTTACCCCCCTAAACCTTATCCGATATTTAAAAGTATTTTTTGTTGAAATAAGCACTTATTTATATGAAATAAGTACTGTAAAGTCGATCTGTATCTAAACTCAATAAAGCATAATGAACTTCATGCCATCAAAAAATTCAAATATCTTTTTTTTTTTTTGGTCGAAATACCTATTTTTTAACTCTGGTGTGGTATATTTTATCTAAACAAAAAAATTACAGGAACGTAGCAATCTACAGTCCAATGACTGTCCTTAAGACAAGAAAAAATCGGATAAGGTTTAGGGGGCTAGAAAACATAAATGCCGAAAGACGATTTTGTATGGAGAAAGTTAACTTCCGTCTCGTCTTGAGGCCCAGAGTCCCTAATTAGCCTAAGAAATAGATGAAAAATGGGAAAATATTTTGTATGAAGACCCCAACATTAAATCCTCATTCGATTTTTTATTTGGTAGGTTGTAGTATATTATTATGAGCCAAAGCTTATATAAAAAAAAAACCAAGCCGAAGTTAGGTATTTATACCTAAAAGTATGAATGGCTTAATATATTGGACTGGGTAATTCCTCAGGTAAAAATTCTTTTAAGAAATGGTTTATTTCCATCATTTATGTCTTTATGTGATATACGAGGGCTTCAAGAGACACAGCCCTCGGACAGACGGACGGACGGACGGACAGACAGACAGACGGCGTAGGCTTAGTAATAGGCTTCCTTACGGGATACGGGGACCTAAAAAGAGCAGCACAGTATGTGTGCATTATTTATTAGGGGTATAACAGAACGCAGTGACGGATGTATCGAAACTTTCAGCTCAGCTACTCGAAGTTGTTCGATTTAGAGTACCAGACTTGGCACGCAGGGGAAAGCTTATGGCGCTTCTTGTTGTTTTATTAGTTCAACTAGCTTTTGCCCGCGGCTTCGCTCGCGTGAAATTCGCATTTCAAAGGAACAAAGTAAGTAACTAAGGGCGAGCTGGGTTCAGGTAAACGATAAACCGTCTCGAAGAAAGTGAGTAACTTTTTGAGGCCGAAGGCGGAGTTGCGTTCAGAAAGACGCTAAACCTTCTCGAAGACAGTAAGTAACTATGGGCGAGGCCGAAGGCCGAGCTGCGTTCAGGAAGAGGATAACCTTTTCGAAGAAAGTAAGTAACAGATGGCGAGGCCGAAGGCCGAGCTGCGTTCAGGAAGACGATAAACCTTCTCGAAGACAGTAAGTAACTATGGGCGAGGCCGAAGGCCGAGCTGCGTTCAGGAACACCGTAAACCTTCTCGAAGAAAGTAAGTAACAGAGGGCCCCGCTATTCCGGATCATCGTGGTGGCGGTCCAGGTTCCGGCGGGGCGAGGGGTGCTAAGAATCTCTGGGTTAGATCTGGCTGCCACACCCAACTACACTTGGCTACCCATAACATACGGACTTTGAGAATGCAAGAGAAACTGGTCGAGCTGGAACAGGAGCTGGCTCATATAAAATGGGACATCCTGAGTCTTTGCGAGGTCAGAAGAAAGGGCGAAGAGACTGAAGTGCTACGTTCCGGCAACCTATTCTACTTCAGAGGAAATCCCCAAAAATCGGAAGGTGGAGTGGGATTTATGGTGAGGCGCAGCCTCGTGAACAGCATCATCGAAATCGACAGCGTGTCGGACAGAGTGGCCTACATCATCATCAGGCTGAACAAGCGGTATCAGCTGAAGGTGGTGCAGGTATACGCTCCCACGAGTTCACACGCTGACGACGAGGTGGAGCAGTTTTACGAGGATGTATCCAAAGCCTTAGAAACCAACAAATCTCACTTCCAGTACGTGATGGGAGATTTTAATGCCAAACTGGGCAAGACTCTGAAGGGAGACAGAGCAGTAGGTCCGTACGGTATCGGTGTCAGGAATCGACGCGGCCAGATGTTGGTCAACTATCTCGAAGCCAACCAGCTCCACGCCATGAATACCTTTTTCCTGAAAAAGGAAAAAAGGAAATGGACGTGGGCCAGCTCTGACGGTTGCACGAGGAACGAGATCGACTTCATACTGGCGAACAGTAAATCGTCGTGTATAGACGTTACTGTCCTTAACCGCTTCGATACTGGCAGCGATCACCGACTAGTGCGAGGTACGCTGAAGCTAAACCTCAAGATGGAACGGCGCAAACTCATCCACAAACCGTTGGCCAAGCTAAACATACCGGACGAGACGCTCGAAAATTTCGTAGCCAAACTCGCGGATGCTTTTAGCTTAGCGCCACGAGATGAGGATGCTGACATCGACAAGGTGTATACGGGCTTCGTATCCGCACTAACGGACACTGCAGAGCAGCACTTCAGCAAAAGTCGACAGGCACCCCGTAGCAAGCTATCCGCAGAGACGTTGAGGCTCCTGGAAACACGACGGAATATGAAACCGGAGACCCGGAGTAGTGTCGTGCACAGGAACCTCAACAAGACCATAAGCAAGTCCATTCGCCGTGATATTCGCCGAGAGAACATGAAGATGGTTGAGCGCGTTATAGAGAAAAATCGAGGCAGCAAAGTGTTTGCCCGTGCCTTCTCTACCGGCGCTAACCAAATCTCGAAACTCGAGCGGGCGAATGGGGTTGTCACCGCAAGAAAGCCGGATATTCTTGAGGCGGTGGAGGAATTTTATGGCCAATTGTACTCCGCAGCAATCCCTGCCCCAAGTCCAAGCAAACCAGTCGACTCTGATAGGCGTGCGCCGCTCACTAGACACTACACGGAGGATCTACCCGATATTAGTGTCTATGAGATAAAGGCTGCCTTGAAAGGACTCAAAAAACACAAGGCTCCAGGTGAAGACGGGATAACGACAGAGCTGCTGAACGCTGGCGGACGACCGATCCTGAAGGAACTGCAAAAACTGTTCAATGCAGTTCTTGAAGGCGGTGTAGTTCCGGCCGCATGGCGAAATAGTGTCGTTGTCTTGTTTCACAAGAAGGGGGATAGGGCGAACTTGAAAAACTATCGACCTATCTCACTTCTTAGCCACGTGTACAAGGTCTTTTCAAGAGTCATCACGAGTCGGCTGACACAGAGGCTGGACCAGTACCAGCCTCGTGAGCAAGCTGGATTTAGGAAAGGGTACGGCACCATGGACCACATATTTACTGTGAGACAAGTGGTGCAAAAATGCGAGGAGTACAACAAGCCGCTCTTCCTAGCCTAGTACTATGAGAAGGCTTTCGACTCAGTTGAAAAAAGGGCTGTCGAAAACTCCCTGCTCAGGTGCAGAATCGACCACTGCTACATCGAGATGCTCCGAAATCTGTATCGGTCCGCGACGATGACTGTGAGGCTTCACGAGAATACCCAACCTATCCTCCTTGGTAAAGGCGTAAGGCAGGGGGATGTGATCTCACCCAAGCTCTTCACAAACGCATTGGAAGATGTGTTCAAGATGCTTGAGTGGGACAACATGGGTATAAATGTGAATGGAGATCTTCTCAGTCATCTGCGTTTCGCCGATGACATTGTTCTTCTGTCAAATTCCCGAGATCAGCTTCAGATCATGCTGGAAGACCTTTATACAGCGTCGATGAAGGTTGGTCTGAAGATGAACCGGGACAAAACCAAGGTCATGGCGACCGAGGTTATGACGGGAGGACAAATTGTTATTGGCGGAGAAGTGATCGAACAGGTTGAAGAGTACGTATACCTCGGTCAAATTCTGCGGCTTGGTAGACAAGGTCTGCTTAAGGAGGTGGAGAGACGAATTCAACTGGGTTGGGCTGCCTTTGGAAAACTGAAATTCGTCCTGAAGTCTGACCTTCCGCAGAATTTAAAGACCCGTATATATGACCAGTGTGTCCTCCCGGTTATGACGTACGGGTGTGAAACGTTGACTCTGACGGTCGCTGTTGTCCAAAGGTTGAAAGTTGCCCGGCGAGCAATGGAGCGAGCCATGCTGGGAATATCGCTACGTGATATGGTGCGTAACGAGGCAATCCGCCGACGCACCAAAGTAGTCGATAGTGGACACCGGGTGGCTAAGCTCAAGTGGCAGTGGGCTGGGCACGTTAGCCGAAGAGACAATGACCGTTGGAGTAACCGTGTCCTACACTGGCGGCCGTGGACAGGAAAACGGAGTGTGGGAAGACCACCCGCCAGGTGGGACGACGACATCAAGTACGCCGGCGGAAATCAGTGGTTCCGTATCGCTGAAGGCCGGGAGGACTGGAGGAAAATTAGAGAGGCGTATGTCCAGCAGTGGACGCTTACACGCTGACTGACTGACTGACTGACTGACAAGGGTGAGGCCGTAGGCCGAACTGCGTTCAGGAAGAAGGTAAAAATTTTTGAAGAAAGTAAGTAACTAAGGCGAGGCCGAAGGCCGAGCTACGTTCTGACAAATGATAAACCATCTCGAAGAAAGCAAGTAACTAAGGGCGAGGCCGAAGGCCGAGCTGCGTTCAGGAAGAAGCTAAACCATCTCGAATAAAGTTAATTAATAATAAGATTCAGTTAAATTAATTTAAATTTTATTATAAAGTCCACGCTTCTGACGACAAATAAATATACCGTGAATCCTAGAACCTCGCGGTTATTCCCGGCTGGATGGCAAGAGGCCCGATGCTATCACCTTAGTGCCATGGACTAAGGGTAGTTCTTTGATGTGGGACGCCACTTGTGTTCTCACATTGGCTCCAAGTCACGTTAGGACATCTTCAAGAGCCGCTGGCGCGGCCGAGGCTGGGGCGGAGAGCTTCAAACGCAACAAATCATATCAATATTCAATATATATAATTTTATTCTTCCGGATATCTTCGGAGTCGTCGGCGATTGCACTCGCCGGTCTGCCACCCGTCCTCGCTCGAGTGCCTCCCAAGATAGAGGACGGGCCCACCGATCAGTCTTGAGTTACATAATATTATTGTCTTCACTGTCACGAGGCAGATTTCCACTCAGAAATTTGGTCATTATTTTTGTGGTTTCAATTGCAGCCTGTTGTTGGAGTATTTCTAATTTTATACCAGCGTCTAAATTTTTTATGTGTTTCTCTGTTGATTTATTTATAATTCCTGTAGTGCCTATAACTATTGGGACGATTTCGACTCTTGTATTCCACAATCTTTGGACCTCAATTTTTAGTGCGTAGTATTTAGTAAGTTTTTCATTTTCCTTCCTAGTGAGGTTATAGTCGGATGGCACTGTGACATCGATAAGGTAAGTTCTGTTTTTATTTTTGTCTACATATATGAGGTCTGGTCGGTTGTTAGGTAACGCATAATCAGTGGTATATATATATATATATATATATATATATATATATATATATATATATATATATATACTTACTTACTTACTACTATATACTTAGCACGTCTAGAAAAATTATTTGTAGAAAGGAATGCAAACAACGAAAAGAGTAAAAGATTCACTGGGACAACGTTATCGACTCAAGCGAGAAGAATTATAGCTAACGAAATGATATCAAAAGAACTCTTAAATGAAATAAAAAACAAAGCTGGAAATAATGTCGACCCTTGTATTTCGACAATAATGCATGACAGAAATAATGTGCTACAAAAAAATATTAATGATTCTAGAAGAAAATGGTCAAACGAAGAAATGATGGAATTGCTTTTTTGTTATTTTAAAGCAAGAGAAACTGGAAGGGGATATTTAAAAAAATTACAATATTTGTTCCAAGAAAGAAACCCAAATAACCCTAAAACCTCCAAACACAATGGCCATACTTTATCCAACCAAGCTAGAAAAATTATTATCTACAAAATGTTACCAGAACAAATCATACATGATATTGAAAATGCACCCTGCACAACTGAAAATATCATGGAGTTTCTCAGCCAATCTGAATGCCAGGAAATAGGTACGAATTCTAATAATACTAATGCAACAACGAGGTATTTGGGTTCACTATACTACCCCTACAATGAAGAGAGTGAAATAACCTATGATAGAGAACTAATAAATCCAATAACAGATTCGATTAACAATCACACTGAACAGGTACCCAGTACAACACCCACTGATACCTTCAACAACAATGAAGTTGCAGAATCAATATTGTCCAGAGAATTAATAAATTCAAGAAAAGAACCGAATGCTGACCATACATATGTAAACGAATATACAGCTGCTAATGCACATAGGACAGGCAATATAACAGAAATAAATGATGATGTCTCCTTCGATATATTCTTAACACCAGATTTAACCAATTATAATATGAATAACAATTATAATACGGAGTCAAATTTATATAATGACAGAAGTCATTTAATAAAGAATTTAATAAGTACAATAGAAGAAATAAAGAAAACTGATATAAATGAAAGACAATACTTGCCGAAAGGCATGATAAACAAACAATTCATAAAAAATGTAAATGAAATAAATGCATATTTACCAAATATACTAACATTTAACATGAACATAACAGAATTAAACATAATCCTCTACTCAGCAGCGATGACAGTTATCAAAGAAAACAATCAGAAAATACTTGAAAAATCATTTAACAATAGTAATCAGGTCCCAGTTTGGAAAAAGAGAATACAGGATAAAATTGAAATATTGAGAAAAAACCTTGGACAACTGATCGAAATTTCACGTGGTGTTACTAGCAGGAGAATGAGAAATATCAAGAACAACCTAAATAAAAAGTATAATATAACATCTGATATAATGTTATACAATATAATTGAACTACTAAAACAAAAAATCAAAATGTATGCGGGAAGAATCAAACGCTATGAAAATGAAAATAAGAAAAAAAAAGAAAACATGCTATTCAAACAAAATGAACGAAAATTCTACAGGAAAATGTTTGAAAAAAATATAACTCCAAAATAAATTCCAACAAAGAACGAAATAGAAGAATTTTGGTCAAACATTTACAGTCAGCCTGTTGACATTGATAAGTCGAATATTATGATACAAACAATTGCAGATAAAATACCAATAATCCAGAATAACAATTTTAATGCAATAAATGATATAGCATTTAAAGATGCAATAAGAAATCTAAAAAACTGGAAGACCCCCGGAATAGACAAATTACAAAACTATTACCTCAAATATTTTACCAGTGCACATCCATACATACTGCATTACTTTAACAAAATTCTTAATGACGAAGAACAGATAGAACCGTGGCTTACAACAGGTGTGGTCACTTTAATCCCAAAAAATCCGAATACAAATGATCCAAAAAATTGGAGGCCGATCGCATGCTTACCAACCACTTACAAATTATTTACATATATCCTATATGTAGAAATATACAAACATTGTAATGCCAATGATATAATGACTCCTTACCAAAGAGGTTGTAAATGGGGCGCGAGAGGTTGCAAAGACCATTTAATTGTCAATAAATCTATCTTAGAAGATACAAACACATACAAGAAAAACCTAAACATGGCGTGGATAGATTACAAAAAAGCATATGATTCGGTACCACATGAATGGATTATTCTCATCCTCAAAATATATAAATGCCCTAACGTAATTACAAATTGTATATCAAAAGTTATGAAAACATGGCAAGTGATTATGAATACAATAAGCACTGACTCAAGAATTACAACAAAGCCAATAATTATAAAACGAGGAATATTTCAAGGAGATTCTCTGTCCCCTTTACTATTTTGTCTATGTCTTAATCCATTATCAAAATTACTGAGTGAATATGAAAAAACCGGATATATTTTAAGAAGTGGCCAAATAATTAATCACCTCCTCTACATGGATGATATAAAACTATACGCTGCAAATAAATATCAGCTATCAAATCTAATAGATACCGTAGAAATATACTCCAAACAAATTGGAATGGAATTTGGCTTAGAAAAATGTAAAGTACTAGAAATAAAAGGTGGTAAAAGAATAAACGCTGAAGGTGAAGACCATATACTGCTTGATGGAAACAAATTCGAAGCCTTAAATAACAAAAAATACAAATATCTTGGCATTGATGAAAATGGGGAAATCAACCACAAACAAATAATAGAAGAAAAGAAAAATGAATACATAAGAAGAGTAAGAAAAATCATTCAATCTACATTAAACTCAAGAAATATTATAAAGGCCATAAATACATACGCAACACCGGTTCTTATATATACTTTCAATGTAATAAATTATACTATGGATGACTTTAAAAAAATTGACAGAAAAACAAGGAAACTCCTAAACACATATAACATGCACCAACAAAAATCTAACACAGAAAGACTATATCTACCAGTCAATGAAGGAGGAAGAGGCCTACTAAACATAGAAAATCTATATATAAAATTAACTATTAAAATGGAAAAATATCTAGATGACAAAAATGACAATGTCCTAAAAGTAATTGTTGATCATGATAAGGAAAAAGGCCTATATAGCATAATATCACAAGGTAAAAAATTTAGACAAAAACTTAATATCGAACAACCCACGGAAGATGAAATCTTAATCCACAAAAAACAGACTGAACAATCCAAAGAAAATTGGAAAGAAAAGCCACTACATGGTCAAATTGTGAGAGAGGTACTAATGCACCCAAATACGGATACTGAAAAATCTTTCTCTTGGCAAAAAAAACAACCTACTACTCCCCAAATGGAATCTAAAATTTTTGTAATACAAGAACAATCGGTCAGAACAAAACAGTTTGAACGTGATATTTTAAAACTTGATACAGATGGACGATGCCGATTATGTCACGAAAAGGATGAAACAGTCAGGCATATCATCTCAGGATGTAAAATATTAGTACAGCCACTATATCTAAAGAGACATAACCAACTAGTCAAATACGTTTATTGGAATTTACTCAAGAAACACAAGTCCGAAACAACAAAATTTTGGTGGAAATGCCCGTTAAATGAACCACATGTGGTGGAAAATGAAGAATTTAAACTAATATGGGAAATTGCTGTCACCACTGATTGTGCGTTACCTAACAACCGACCAGACCTCATATATGTAGACAAAAATAAAAACAGAACTTACCTTATCGATGTCACAGTGCCATCCGACTATAACCTCACTAGGAAGGAAAATGAAAAACTTACTAAATACTACGCACTAAAAATTGAGGTCCAAAGATTGTGGAATACAAGAGTCGAAATCGTCCCAATAGTTATAGGCACTACAGGAATTATAAATAAATCAACAGAGAAACACATAAAAAATTTTGACGCTGATATAAAATTAGAAATACTCCAACAACAGGCTGCAATTGAAACCACAAAAATAATGACCAAATTTCTGAGTGGAAATCTGCCTCGTGACAGTGAAGACAATAATATTATGTAACTCAAGACTGATCGGTGGGCCCGTCCTCTATCTTGGGAGGCACTCGAGCGAGGACGGGTGGCAGACCGGCGAGTGCAATCGCCGACGACTCCGAAGATATCCGGAAGAATAAAATTATATATTATATTATATATTATTATTAATATATATATTATATAAATATATATAATATATATATATTATATATATTATATATTATTATTATATTATTATATTATACTTATTATATTATATATTATACTAATAATAAATCTGTAAGGGATGGTCATGGAGTAAGTTGCTTTGATTTTTGAGATATTTGGTTTGTAGACTCTGTGTATGATACTAAAACTAAATTTACGATTTTTAGAAATCATTTCTGTATGTATGTATGTTCCACCATAACTCTTAAACCGATCATCCGCACTGCTGGGCAATGGAAATTTTTCAATTTGAAGGAAATGAAAAATATTGAAATGTTTCGGAAAAATAAATAAATTTCCGAAATTTTTCAAAAATGTTGAAATTTATTTTTTCTTCGGTTTGAATGAATTGTATGCGCTAATTTGGTGTTTGAATGAGAAAAACCAAATTATGATTTGCTTTTTCGGCAGCCCTCATCGAGCCTGTGGTTGTAACCTTGAACAAATTTATTTATTTTTCCGAAATTTTTCAAAAATGTTGAAATTTTTTTTTCTTCGGTTTGATTTAAATTATGATTTGCTGTTTCGGCAGCCCTCATTTAGCCTGTGTTTGTAAACTTGAACAAATTTATTTACTTTTCCGAAATTTTTCAAAAATGTTGAAATTAATTTTTTCTTCGGTTTGAATGAATTTTATGCGCTAATTTGGGGTTTGAATGAGAAGAAACAAAGTTATGGTTTGCTGTTTCGGCAGCCCTCATCGAGCCTGTGGTTGTAAACTTGAACAAATTTATTTATTTTTCCGAAATTTTTCAAAAATGATGAAATTTTTTTTTTTCTTCGGTTTGAATGAATTCATGCGCTAATTTAGGGTTTAAATGAGAAGAAACAAATGATTTGCTGTTTCGGCAGCCCTCATCGAGCCTGTGGTTGTAAACTTGAACAAACTTCAGGGAAATGATTGCCTTATCCATAAAGTGCATTCGTCATTCAATGACATCAAGAGAGTCTTCGGGAGTACCTTCCTGCTTACAAACGTGCTTTCAGAAGAAGAGGAAACAGCACTACTGCGAAATTTCGAAGAGCGTACGGCAACGTGTGTAAAACATATTCATCTAGCTGCCAATCTACTGGATCCTTCTTCACTCGGTATGAACTTGGAGCCAAACGAAGACGTCACGGCAATGGAGTTCATCGAAGAACTTTCCAGGTACTTGGATGTAGATGTGATGGGCGAGTTGTCAGACTTCAAATCGAAACAGGGCTTATGGATGGACACGTAACTTTGTGTGGGCTTCGGTATCGCAGGCAAGTCCATTGTCCTGGTGGACAGGGCTATGTCGGTCAACAAAACTGAGTAAAATCGCTGCAGTCATATTTACGATCTGTGATGATGATCACATCGAGGAGGAACTTGCCAAAGTAAGGACAGCGTTGCGGCAGAATGGCTACAAACCACGAGCCTGCCTATCTGTTCAACGTGCAACAACAGGGCGGCGGCGGCAGAGGGTAGAGGTCGGAAGGCGGTGCGCCTACTTACCATACATACGGGGGATCACGGACCGTGTAGGTAAGTTGATGAGCAAGTTGAGCATAAAGACCTTCTACCAACCTCTCCCAAAAATCCAAGGCATGTTGATAACAGCCAAGGACCAGATTCCACTACAGGCTCCAGGTGTATACAAAATACCATGTAGCTATGTGAGGTGTTATAACGGACAAACGAAGCGGAGTGTTCAGACAAGGTTGTCGGAACACATCAGGGCGATGAAGAACGAGTTCCACAAGTCAGCCATCTGTGAGCATGCTCTGGACAGTGGCACAAATCATTGGATTCGATTAGACCAAACCAGTACGATGTCAGGGGAAAACACCATGTACCACGTTTGGTTCGGGAATCCATTGAAATTTCCAGACATGCCAATTTTAACAGCATTGTACTCTCTTGGTCGTGGACTCCTGTGCTGGCGAAGCATGGCTCGAGTGGTAACCAGCATCAAGCTCTTGCAGCCATAGACACAGTGAACTACGTGTGCACCGACCTTTTCCAGCAAGTGATGTCCAACCTGCCCGCATCGGCCGAAGTACCCTCGCATCGCTACAATCTACGTCAGCGGCGACCGGCAGTTGACATCTGACTGGACGACGTGTCGGGTGTCATCCAGACCGTCGCAGTACCGCGAGTCCTTAAGATGTCCCCGGAGTGTGGGACGAAACCTCGACAAATAATGTGAGTCGCTTTCAGTATACCACGTAACCGAAAACATTGTCATAATGTGCAATAAGTAGCGGTAAAGGCCTAAACGAACACATATTTAAAGCCTAAGCGAACACATATTTACTGCACCTATAACCTCTGCAGCAACAGATAGGTATTTCAGCACCTTTAGCCACATTCACAGCAAAAAACACCATTCACTAGACAGACAGGGCCGGAAAATGGCATTTGTGTCATATATAATTGGAATCTTTCACACAAAAGTGAAACAAATAAAGAAAATCAAGAAATCGACACGACCAGAGGTGACGAGCAGATGAGCAGAGAATAGGAATCATCGGATGAAGATCATGAGTTTGAAGATGGACCTTCAACGTCGGGAGTGCACCAGGGATGGTGCACTCCCGACGTCGAATTCTAGTTTTATTCTTGTGAGCGATCTGACACCTCCGACGACAGTGATTGAATGCAATACAATAAATAAATATGCATAATTATATACATTTTAATTTTCGAAAAATTTCCAGTTCTCGAAATTTTCATTTGATAAAGCTTATTCAATGCATTCAGTTAAAGAAATATAAATATTGTCATAAAATAACAATTATAAATTACTTCCTTTGATTTTCGCGTTGATTTTTCGCGTTTAAAAATAAATTACCGAAAAATTGTAACTTTGGAAAAATTTCCGGAAAAATATTAGTGAAATTTTTCACTTTTTGAAAAATTTCGGAAATTTACCCAGCAGTGATCATCCGAATTCGATGAAACTTCGTACAAGTACATTTACCTACCCGGGACACAGGATAGGCTAAATAAAATTCACTTCCGGTTAAGCTAAGATGTGGCTCCCATACAAACCGATATGTTCCGTAGGCGCCGTAGTACTATAGGTATTTACCGAGCGGGCGGCCGGCAGCTGGAGGCGCGGCGGCCGCGCGGAGGAGGCGCGGAGTGTGGCGAGCGGGCAGCGAGCGAACTGAATAGCCGCAATATGATAGAATGGATCTCTGTTCCTCTTTCACGCAAAAACTACTAAACAGATTTTGATGAGCCTTTACAGTATATCAAAATAACATATAGTCTATAATTTATGAAGACATTGTGTAAATTGGCCCAAATAGGTATATCGATAAATGTCAAGTAAGTCGGAAAAAAACCTGCCATCTATGAGAGCTATCTCAGCGTCCGCTGCGTAAACCGTTATAGTTACACGAAGATAATGTATGGTGACGTGGTTTCTCTTAAATAGTTCTAAAAAAAGTCCGCGACAGCATATATCTACCTTTTATGTGGAAGCCGCTATAGCCAAAATAGTGAACGATAAATACATTTAAATAGGATACTGTATTTACAATGCACATTTTATAGTTTGAATTAATCCTTATCAAAATACAATTTTTTATCGCTTCTGGTATTTAAAGGAGATAAACTTTGGCTTTGCACTAAGTAATTTGGACAAATAGTTTAAAAGTTACGACGATGATAATGTCTTGATATGGCGTCCTGGGGTGCGGCGCACAGTACGGGCAGGGCGGGGGGCAGCGGGGCGAGGCGAAATGTATGTATGAATTTCCTCCATAAAATTTAAGCCGATCGTCTAAATTCAATTAAAATTAGTACATGCTATTGGTACACGCACATTTAGCTATACGAGACACGGGATAGGCTAAATAAAATTCAGTTCCGGTTACGCTAATAGGTGGGATATTTTATTTAGTTAGGTAACTAAAGGATTTGATTTATTTTAACTGAAGTTTCTTATTTTAATATCGATAGCATTTTCCCGCGGATTCGCTCGCGTGAAATTCGTATTTCAAAAGAAGAAAGTAAGTAACTTAGGCCAGGGCCGAAGGGTGAACTGGATTCAGATAAACAATAAACATTCTCAAAGAAAGTAAGTAACACACTAAAGGCGAGGCCGAAGGCCAAGCTGCGTTCAGGAAAAGTATAAACCTTTTCGAAGAAAGTAAGTAACAAAGAGCGAGGCCGAAGGCCGAGCTGCATTCTGGAAGACTATAAACCTTCTCGAAGAAATTAAGTAATTGAGAGCGAGGCCGAAGGCCGAGCTGCGTTCAGGAAGACTATAAACCTTTTTGATGAAAGTAAGTAACTGAGGGCGAGGCCGAAGGCCGAGCTGCGTTCAGGAAGACGATAACCTTTTCGAAGAAAGTAAGTAACAGAGGGCGAGGCCGAAGGCTCGAAGGGAAGCACTGACGTGGCACCAAGTTCATCCGGTGTTATGGGCTGACATAACGGATGTTGTAGGTGATGTAGCCAACTGTGTAAAGTTTCCATAAAAATAAAAAAAAGTAAGTGACTAAGGGCGTGGCCGAAGGCCGAGCTGTATCCTTGAAGACGCTGACGGTAAGTAACTATGGGCGATAGTTACATACTTTCTTCAAGACGGTTTATAGTCTTCCTGAACGTACCTCGGCCTCCGGCCTCACCCTCAGTTACTTACTTTCATCGGAAAGGTTTAGTCTTCCTGAACGCAGCCCGGCCCTCGGCCTCGCCCTTAGTTACTTACTTTCTTCGAGAAGGTTTATGGTCTTCCCGAACGCAGCTCGACCTTAGGCCTCGCCCTCAATTACTTAATTTCGTCGAGAAGTTTTATAGTCTTCCTGAACGCAGCTCGGCCTTCGGCCTCGCCCTTAGTTACTTACTTTGTTCGAGAAGGTTTATGGTCTTCCTGAACGCAGCTCGGCCTTTGGCCTCGCCCTCTGTTACTTACTTTCTTCGAAAACGTTATCGTCTTCCTGAACCCAGCTCGGCCTTCGGCCTCGCCCTCAATTACTTATTTTCGTCGAGAAGTTTTATAGTCTTCCTGAAGGCAGCTCGGCCTTCAGACTCGACCTTAGTTACTTACTTTGTTCGAGAAGGTTTATGGTCTTCCTGAACGCAGCTCGGCCATCGGCCTCGCCCTCTGTTACTTATTTTATTCGAAAAGGTTATCGTCTTCCTGAACGCAGCTCGGCCTTCGGCCTCGCCCGCAGTTACTTACTTTCTTCGAGAAGGTTTATTGTCTTCCAGAATGCAGCTCAGCCTGAAGCCTCGCCTTTAGTTACTTACTTTAGTTGAGAAGGTTTATTGTTTATCTAAACGCAGATCGCCCTTAGCGCGTCTTGCACCAACACGAGTTTAAAGTTAAGTAGCGAGTTATGGATTTAAACGCGGTTCACACATACAACGGGTGCTAGTTTAACGAGTTGAACTGGTTTATATATTGAACTTGTGTTGGTGCAAGTGGGCCTTAGTTACTTACTTTCTGCGATGTCCTATAGTCATATACATACTCGAGCGTCGCTGCCAAGCGCACGCACGTTGTATACCTATGTTGTCTACCATGAAATATATTTCAGTTGCTTTCGGACACTAGGCGTTTCATTACGTGTCTGCTCCTATATCACATTGGCGACGAGGTGGTTTCGCGATATTACAAATATAATTAATCTATTTATACGTAACTATGGCCGACGGGGCCAAGCGTGTGATCGGTACTATAAAAGAGTTCAATCCGGCGGTAGACAAGTGGTCTAACTACGTAAAAAGGTTGCGGGCGTATTTCACAATCAACGACATCAAAGTAAACCACCAAACTGCATATCTCATCACGTTAATCGGAAACGAGGGTTATGAACTCTTATCTAATCTGTGCAGTCCAGTGGATCCAGACAAGAAAACATTCGAAGAATTGGACTGTTTATTAGAGAACCACTTGAACCCTAAGGCATCGGAGATTTCTGAAAGAATTAAATTCAGATCATGTAAGCAAGAAGTAGGCGAACCGATCAAGGATTACGTCTTACGGCTCAAGACATTGGCGAAGACGTGCAGCTTTAAAGGAGCAGAGGCACTGGAAGAAAACCTGCGCGATCAGCTCGTGTATGGGCTTCGCAGTGACGCGTTCCGCGAGCGGTTGCTGACCGAGCGGGAACTCACGTATGCGCGCACCACCCAGCTGGTGCTGTCCATGGAAGCGGCTGAGAGAGAGTCCAAGACGGCTGAGGTCGTCAACTTGGTGCGCGGCGGATCCTACGGCGAGCACGGTGCGAGCGGCTCGCGGCCGCGCGCGCCCCCGACATCGCGGCGAGGGAACCGCGCAGGCGCAGCGCGCGGAGGCTCGCGGGCCGCTGCCGCTGCGCGCGCAGGCTTCGCTGCGAGATGTTATCGATGCGGATCGAAGAAACATCAAGCCGACGAATGTGAATTTGCGAATGCGAAATGTTTCGTGTGTAACAAAGTGGGTCATATAAGCAATGTGTGTCGTAAGAAATCTGTTTACAGTGTGGAAAATGACGACGAATCTAGTTCGGACGACGGGGCCCCGGAAGTGTATCAGATGAAAGGTAATAAAGATAGTCCTTGGTACTGTAACGTGAATGTGGAGGGGACCGTGCTGCGTATGCAGGTGGACACGGGCTCGTCGATTAGTGCTATCTCTGGCAGGACCTTCAGACAGATGTTTCAACACTGTCCATTGTTGCCTTCGTCTGTCGAATTCAAAATGTACAATGGAAGCACAGAAAAACCGCTCGGTAAGATGCCGGTCAATGTAGTAAATAACAAAAGACAAACTTTCAGTGCGGAGCTATTTGTAGTAGATAGCAACGATAGTCCACCTATCGTGGGTAGACGGTGGTTGCGGCAGATGGGGGTAACACTACCTGAGTTGACTCGAGTGTCTCACGTAAGTCTAACTAAAGAGAGGGTCCTGTCAGATATATCAGTGAAGTATAAAGACGTTTTCGCGGATGGCATAGGTACCTTTAATAAAGGTAAAATATCCTTAAATGTAACGCAAAACGCCAAACCGGTTTGGTGCAAGCCGAGGGTCGTTCCGTACGCGCTGAGGCCGGCGGTCGACGCGGAGTTGGATCGTCTGGTGAAGGAAAACATCCTATCGCCGGTGGAGGACGTGGGTTCGTGGGGTACTCCTATCGTCCCCGTCGTAAAGAAATCGGGCCAAGTACGTCTCTGTGGAGATTTTAAAGTCACACTTAACCCTGTTTTGGTAGACGATAAGTATCCTCTTCCACGAATAGACGATTTATTCGCTTCAATGCAGGGAGGTAAATCGTTTAGTAAAATTGATCTGAGTAGCGCATACCAACAATTATTGTTAGATGACGAGGCAAAAAAGTTATGTACTATCGTTACGCAGAGAGGTAATTTTCAGTATAATAGGCTTCCGTTCGGAATTAAATCGGCGCCGAGTAAATTCCAAAGAATAATGGAAAATTTGTTCAAAAAACTTAAACACGTCGCGATTTTTTTAGACGATCTGCTGATAACCGGAGAGAACGAAACAGAGCACGCCGATAATTTGTTCGCGGTTTTTAAAATTTTAAACGAGAGCGGCCTCCGAATCGCTAAAGATAAGTGCGTATTCTTTCAAAATGAAGTGTCGTACTTAGGTTACGTTATCTCGAGGCAGGGTTTGTCCGCAGAGAAGTACAAACTGGATGCAATGCTGAACGTGACTGTACCCACAAACGTGCACGAGCTTCGCGCGTTTTTAGGGTTAATTAACTACTACGGAAAATTTGTTAAAAATTTAAGCACTGTCCTCCATCCTCTACACGAGCTACTTAAGAAAAACGCAGAGTGGAATTGGAGCGACGATTGCGAGAACGCCTTCATAACCGTGAAGCGGTTACTGAAGGAGGCGGACGTGCTCGTACACTTCGACCCGTCGCGGACGCTGCTGGTGGGGTGCGACGCGTCGCCGGTGGGCGTGGGCTGCTGGCTCGGACACGAGATGTCGGACGGCAGCGTGCGCGTGGTGCAGCACGCGAGCCGCACTCTCACGCCCAGCGAGCGCAACTACTCACAGCTGTGCCGCGAAGGTTTAGCCATCGTTTTCGCAGTGAAACGATTCCACGAGTATTTGTATGGTAATCGATTCACATTGATCAGTGACTGTAAACCGTTATGTTCTATTTTCGGACCGCATACCAGCATACCTCAAATGGTAGCCGGCCGTCTGCAGAGATGGGCCATCGTTCTCAGTAGCTACGATTATATTATAAAGTGCGTAAAATCTTGCGAGAACTGTTTAGCTGACTCGTTGAGTAGGCACCCGGTGCCAGCTGGCAACGGTGGATGTGCGCTCGTCGAGGACGACACTACGATAGGTATAGGAAGCTCTCCATATCTATGTTTCATTGAAAAGGATATGCCGGTCACCAGTAAGCAAATAGCGCAATACACAAGAAAAGATTCCATTTTAAATCGAATTTTCGGCTACGTGTTACACGGTTGGCCTAATAAGAGTTCTGACGTACCCGATGATTGCAAGGATTACTACCACAGGAAAGATTTTTTAAACATCGAACACGGTTGTGTCATGTATGGTTACCGCGTCGTCGTGCCGTCCGCGCTTCGTTCGGAAGTGTTAGCGCAGTTACATTCTAGCCACATGGGTATCGTGAAGAGCAAGTCGGTCGCTAGGTTGTACGCATACTGGCCGTCGATGGACAAGCACATAGAGGAAGTTTGTAAGTCGTGTGAAGTTTGTCTGAAGGAGCGGCCCGACCCCGGCAAGAGTGAGCTCGTACCGTGGACGTGGCCGACCAATCCGTGGTATAGACTGCACATGGATTTTGTAGGACCGTACGCCAATCAATATCATCTAGTTATTGTGGACGCACACTCCAAATGGATTGAAGCGGTTAAAGTTAATAGCACCGGTGCTGAAAGTACAATTCGTGAACTGAGGAATGCGTTTGCGAGGTGGGGGTTACCGGTAGAAGTAGTCACAGACGGAGGTCCACCCTACAACGGCGACAAGTTTGCTAAATTTCTAAAAAGTAACGGCATCACGCACATGTTTTCCCCTCCGCGTCACCCGCGTAGTAACGGCGCTGCTGAGAACGCAGTTGCCCAAGTTAAAAGATGTCTCAAGAAAGCAGCGACTTCCGGGGTTCCGTCCGATGTAGCATTAAATAGATTCCTTTTAAATTACAGAAATGTAGCCAGCGCCACCACCGGCAAGACACCGAGCGAAATGCTGTGCGGCCGACGGTTTCGTACTAGTATGGATGTGATGTTGCCAAATACAAACGAAATAGTAAAAAGAGCACAGGATAGGCAAATAGAACACTTTGGCGGGAAAATGCGGCAGTTTTCGCTCGGTGACGCAATCATGTTTAAGAAATTAGTAAATAAAAAAGAGAAATGGCAGAGGGGCAGAGTGTTGGAAATAATAGGAAAGACAATGTACGTGGTAGGAGATGGAGAAGAGCGTCATCGCAGGCACGTGGACCAGATGTATGCCGTGTCTGAGCAACGAACACAATTCGCAGACGCCGCAGTCGACAGGGCGACCTCGCCCGTACCTTCCGTTTCTACGTCTGGAGCGTCTGCTCCATCGCCGTCTCCGCAGAGAGTAGCAGTACCGCCGCAGAAAGGTGACACGCCGCCGCCTCCGCCGCGGGGTTCACCGCATACGCCCAGAAGAGCACAATCGACACCTCCGCCGCCTCACGTGCAGATATCGCCGCCGCCACCACCTCCGCCGCCTCCGCCGCCAGCGCCGCGCACGCTGACGCCGCAGGCGCCTCCGCAGCGGTCGCCAGAAGGCGCAGCGGCCGCCTCCCCCGCATCCCCACACCCACGGCGACCCCGCTCACCCAGCAGGGCATCACGCCAAATTCGCAAACCAGATCGTTGGGGGTATAATAGCAAATGAGAAATGAGATCTAAATAACTTACGAGGAAACATTATGCACTTCTGCCATTCATTGTTATTTAGTCCTCTTTACACGGAGTAAAGTGTTTTTCGTTTATAATTAGAAGAATAGTATTAGTTTGGTTTTGAGTTCAACATATTGTATTGAGTAATCTGTTTTTGTGTTTATGGTTTTATATATGTTGGGGTGTTTGAATGTGGATAGGTACTGAGTGTTAAGAACAAAAAGGTTACTTTTTGTTAGGGGGATAATGCGATGTCCTATAGTCATATACATACTCGAGCGTCGCTGCCAAGCGCACGCACGTTGTATACCTATGTTGTCTACCATGAAATATATTTCAGTTGCTTTCGGACACTAGGCGTTTCATTACGTGTCTGCTCCTATATCACACTTTCTTCCTTTGAAATACGAATTTCACGCGAGCGAAGCCGCGGGCAAAAGCTATATAGAAATATAATTCAAGATTTCGAATTTGTTGCGTTTGCGGTTAAAACCCTCGGTCCGTGGAGCAGTGAAGCCAAAAGAGGCTTGGGCCTCTGCTGCTTGACGCAACTGGTGTCCCGCCATCAAGGGCTTACGTACTTCATTCAAAGGGTAAACCTTGCCATCCAGCGGGGTAATGCCGCAAGTGCTCTAAGAACATTTGAAAATGCCCGTTTTGATAGTTATTTTAATGTTTGTTAGGCAGGTTTTAATTCTTTAGTTATTAATATTACTTTTTTATTTTTATGAAATAAATAGATTGAGTAGTCATCTGTGGCATCTTTTCCTATACAGGTTAACTTTACCTGCCTCTGCCGAATGTTAAACAAACTTAAATTTAAAAAAAGTGCTAAGTGGTAAAAATTTGCGCATAATGCTGGTATTTTTTCGTACTAAATTTGACTAAATTGGCAACTCTGTAAAGTTTTTACACTGACAATACTGCTACCGTCGCCATGTTAATGACGTTTTTTACTACGCGTGACAAAGTCGGTGTGTCGGGGTGTCGCCAAAATTGTTTCCGGTTTCGGGATAAAGACTGATCAGAGGTGAGTGAAATCAATATATTATAAATAACAACTCTTTATGAACATTTTGACGTAAAATGTATGTCTTTATTCGAGCTATTATTGAAGAAATTCGATTAGGTAATGTTAGTTGGGGTTAGGTAAAGTTACCACGAGTATGTATTTGGCATCTTTACCTACTGCTAGGGTTGCGAAAATTCTATTTGCCCAAGATTAATTTTATTGAGAAAAAATATATTGAGTACCATGCTGGTAATTACATAATTATTATATTTAAAAAGAGCACGTCGAATTTGGCACTACGCGTCGGCAGATTGGGATGGAATGCGAGAGCATTTTGCATCCTTCCCTTGGAGAGAGCTATACTTCAATTCGGACGATCCGTCGGAATGCGCCAATACCGTAGCCGAGGTGATTTTGGGTGGAATGGAAATGTTTATTCCCAATGCCACCCTTCGCCTCGGAGGTAAGAGCCAACCTTGGTACAGCCGGGAGTGTGCCGATGCTGCCGCGGCTAAAGCTGCGGCATATCGAGCATGGTCACGTGCTCGTACCAGACGAGATCCAAATATCTCCGAATTGAAGAAGAACTACAACCGCCTCTCCAGATCCTGCAAGAGGGCTATCGCCAGGGCTAAATTCGAGCATATCGGCAGAATTGGCGATAGGCTGAACCGGCACCCAACTGGGAGCCGTGAGTTCTGGTCTCTCGCCAAATCTGTCGAGTCGAATTTCTGCCGCTCCTCACTTCCACCTCTGCAGCGCACTGGAGGATCACTCGCTCACTCCGCAAAAGATAAAGCCGACCTCCTGGTATCTCTTTTTGCGGGGAATTCCCACCTGGATGATGGGGGAGCTTCTCCTCCATCCATACCTAGGTGTGAGAACTCCATGCCAGAAGTACAGTTCCGACAGAGAACTGTGCGGAAGGAGCTTCTTGCCCTAGACCCCAGGAAAGCGAGTGGGCCGGACAGAGTGCCTGCATTGGTGTTGAAGAGGTGTGCTTCCGAGCTGGCTCCAGTACTGACGCGCCTCTTTCGCCTCTCGTACACAACTGGCCGCGTGCCGGCACCTTGGAAATCAGCTTTCGTTCAGCCTGTCCCAAAAAAGGGCGATCGCTCTGACCCGTCAAACTACCGACCCATAGCAATCACCTCCCTCCTCTGCAAGGTGATGGAGCGCGTTATCAATACGCAGCTCATGACGTACCTAGAGACAAATAATCTCATCAGCGATCGGCAATACGGCTTCCGGCCAAACCGATCAGCTGGTGATCTCCTAGCGTACGTCACTCACCTTTGGGGGAAAGCGCTTGAAGGGTACGGTGAATCCTTGGCAATTGGACTCGATATTGCCAAGGCATTTGACCGGGTCTGGCATAAAGCGCTTCTGGGCAAGTTGCCGGCGTACGGAATCCCCTCTGGCCTTTGTGACTGGGTCACCGACTTCCTACATGGGCGTAGCATTCAGGTCCTCGTGGACGGCTGCTCGTCGGACGCCATGTCAGTGAATGCCGGTGTACCGCAGGGTTCTGTGTTGTCTCCCACGCTGTTTCTTCTGCATATCAATGATATGCTGTCACTTGGCAACATACATTGTTATGCAGACGACAGTACGGCACACGGATCCTACACCAGTCACCCTTCAGCCGGACGGAACGTTGCGGACGAGAAGAGGCTAGCACTTGTGTCTGAACTCGAGCAAACCCTCCGGTATATTGCCGAATGGGGCCGGAGCAACTTGGTCGTGTTCAACGCATCGAAGACACAAGTGTGTGCGTTCAGTGCCCAGAGAACGGCGTTCACGCCAGCTCCTTCCTTCCAAAACACGTCGCTGAAATTAAGCGACCACCTCGGGGTCCTCGGTGTCGAACTGTCGCACGACTTGAACTTCCGGCGCCATATTGAGGGCAAAGCCAAGCTGGCCTCAAAAAAGCTGGGCGTACTGAACAAGGTGCGACGGTACTTCACGCCGGGCCAAAAACTGACGTTGTACAAAACACAGGTTAGGTCCTGCTTGGAGTACTGCTCGCACTTGTGGGATGGCTCAGCTAAATACCAGCTTGCGCCGCTAGACTCAATCCAGCGTCGTGCCGTGCGACTGGTGGGTGACCCCGTGGTGTCCCGCGACTTAGAATCACTGCAACTCCGTAGGGACGTCGGCTCCCTGAGTGTGTTCTATCGTTTATTTCATGGGGAGTGTTCGGAGGAGCTGTTTAACGCGATTCCGTCGTCCCCATTCCACCTCCGCACTGCGCGTACTGGGCAGGGGACCCCTATTCAATCGACCTACCACGCATGCGCACCAACCGGTTCTGTAGGTCTTTTATTCACAGAACCGGGAAAATGTGGAACGCACTCCCTGCCCATCTATTTCCTCCCAAGTACAGCCTGGGGTTTTTCAAAAGGGGCGTGAAAAGGCTCCTGTCAGGCCGGCATGACATTCGCAATCCCAGTGCATCACAGAATGTCCATGGGCATCGTTAGACACCTGCTTGTAGGTGTAACGATGCCACATGTCGCGCTATGGATAAAAAAAAAAAAAAATTTACCTGAACAGAATTCAGCTATTATTGATTTATTTTCATGTATGGCAACGGAGGGAAGTTATGTTCAGAATTGGAAGATGGAGAAACAGCTGGAACGAAAGGAGGAAGAAGACAAGGACATTGACCAGCGACATTGAGAAGAAGACTAAAGAAACGCAACACCAAGAGTCGAAATCAAATATTACTATGGACAAATTATAGACATCACAAAACAGCTGGATTTTACCACAAAATTTTTAAGACACAATCGTGGTGGGTTCTGCTGGCTGGCCCACAGTTGATACATTAGCAATACACATATGTATGACTGACATTGTTAAAATTTTGCATAACTCACAGAAAAGCCGTCGTGGCGTTTTGTACTTTAATGAAAAGTTTTCAAAGAAAGTTGAATAAACAAAAAAGGACAATAATGTTTCAGGCTTTTATTATTTCATTTATTTATTCACACACGTTCTTTTCTTACAATATTTACATTCGTTTTATTATTATCATTAGATGTTTTTTTTTGTGGATTTGTGTATTTAAAACACCTAATATAAATATTTTTTTAAATAAAATCAATTTAAATGTTTCTCGTAATTTATTATCAAAGAAATATGTAATATCAACTTTTTGATCACTGCCATTCATCTACATTTCAAATGTCCCAAATAAAAGCTAAGCTAGCAGGAACGCCTTTGGCGTTAAGTGTCACATATTTGTTCAAATTTATTTGGCAAATAACATACCTATATAATTAAATAATAAATCTATTTTGATCTTTTGCCAGCCCTAGATAAAACACGCATTTTGTTTTTTTTTATATTAATTTGTCTCCTCCCGAAACAGGCAAAACTCATTAGAGTATACAGCCAATTCTGTTGTAGCTTTTAACGTCTGTTGTATAAATTCTCGCACCGCGAGAACCACAAAAATATATATTTCTAATTACAACGACGACGCGACAAACTTCCACCGTCCGCCATCTTTTTTGCACAACACGCATTTTGTATAAAAATGTGCATGATACCCTGGGCATCTTTACGTGTGGCCAGTATTGCCAGTAATATATTATTTTTATTTTTATTTAACACGTGAATACAGTGGCCAATGAGAAAAGGAAGGCAACTATACCTTATTTATGCTATGGAATACAATTTTCATCAAAATATTTGACTAGGTAAAGTTGCCTTGCTCGAGACTTCTTTACCTATGTCATTCTTTCTGTAATAACAAATTCTTTTCGCGACTATTGAGCTCATACATTTAATATAATTATAGCAAACGACCACTTCAATAGATTTAAAAACATAGCTTATTCTGAAGGTGACTATTTTTAAAAATATTGATTTTTTTCTAAAAAATGTGGTAAAGATTCAACAGTTGACGTATAAACGATATTATATTATATCGAAGAAATGAAGTCTTTAAGGGCGAGGCCCGAAGGCGGAAGAGGGTTTTTGGTTTACCTGAACGCAGCTCGGCCTTCGGCCTCGCACTTAGTTCCTTCCTTTCTTCCAGAAGTTTATCGTCTTCCTGAACGCAGCTCGGCCTTCGGCCTCGCCCTTACTTAGGTACTTGCTTTATTTGAGAAAGCTTTATCGTTTACCTGAAAGCAGCTCGGCCTTCGACCTCGCCCTTAGTTAGTTACTTTCTTTGAGAAGGTTTATCGATTACCTGAACGCAGTTCGGCCTTCGGCCTCGCCCTTAGTTACTTACATTCTTCTTTGGAATACGAATTTCACGCGAGCGAAGCCGCGGGTAACAGCTAGTATAAAATATATCTCGAAAATTTACCAGGAAATAGAAAAAAAGTGCTCAACATTTGAAAGGATGATAGGGCCAAATACGATTTGAATAAACATTCATTCGAAATTTAAAAATAAGTAGGTACTACGACGTAAATGACAGTTCTTCTTTTTTATACCTTGGCCTCATTACTGCCAGCGTCCAAAGAGAATATACCAGTGTCGAGTATTGATTGACAGATTCCTGCATCTAATATAATGTTTACTACATACATAGTGAAAATAAAGAATCATGTGCATGGAGTTGGGGAAGATTAATCTTCCCCAACTCCATGATCATGTGTAGATATTTTTGATTATAATATCAGTGAAAAAGATGCCTTGAAATGTTATCGAAATAGCAACTACGATTATTAATACACAATTATTGACATTATTTTTAAATAAAACAGCTTTACTCACGGTTCTTCACGAGCTATGTGGCTTCACGAGCTTTGTTTAAAAATAATGTCTAACAACCACGGTAATTTAAAAACCCACACAATTTCACTGTGTGAAGTCGAGTGCGAAGTAGAAAGTAACCCCCGTGGATTTGGATCAATAATCGACGCTGGCAGTAACCAGGCCGTTAAAAAATCAACAGATTTAACGTGTACGCAACAATAGCTGCATTGGAAACGTATCTTGGAAAATTTCATTATTTAGTAAACCTAACAAAAATAAAACTCCAAAAAATATTATACCTACTCCCGGCCGCGCCGCGCGCGCGTGACCCTACGCTGGGTCCATGACAATGGCACAGATTACTAAATAGTTACTTCGTAACAGATGAATCTCTCCATAGAAAAAGTTACGTACCTTCGGCTTTAATAGCCTAAACTTTTACGACGCCAGTCGCTGCGTGCGAAAATGTACCTAAACGAAAGAGCGTAAAGTGATTATTGCTTTGCAGCTGCGCGCGGACGCGGGGCCTTGAAACAAATTCGGTGATGTTAGGGCTGCTACTTTCGATAAAAATATCAATGCATTACACAATCTTTAATATTATTATATTGTAAAGAGGAAATATGTGTGAATGTTTGTTCGCGAGCTGCAGCACAGATTTAAAAATGTTTTTTTACTGTTAGATAGGTACCAATTTTTTTTTTGTTTAACATATAGGCTACTACTAGTTTTAGCCCGCGGCTTCGCCCTCGTTAAAATATATTAAAGGAAGAAATTAGTTCAGCCCGAAAATACTTCAGGTAATCCTACCTACCTACTCCCTCTGTAATGTTATTATTGTTACCTGTACGCATGCTTATCTAACCGATTTTATTCGGTATAGATTAAAAATACATCTGCCAAGCGAAGCCGGACTTATTGCCGGCGGCAATTACTTCCAGTCGACCTTTACATACACCTTTCTGCTTGGCAGAAGGCGGACTTATTGCCGTAGGCAGTCGATTTCAGTGAACCCCCCCCCCCTCTATATGTCAGCTGTCTGAGCAGCCACTATATGTATTGCTAGCACGTGGATATGTCCATGTCAAGTGCTTTTTTTTTTTTTTTTATGGAACCTGACACGGTTGGCTACATCACCTACAATATCCGTGATGTCAGCCCATAACACAAACAGTATTGCTTGCAAATGTACTTTTAACGCGGGCGAAGCCGCCGGCAAAAGCTTGTGTGTAAATAAAAAAACACTTTTTAGTATTTTTGCATGTTTTATTGTCTTAAAAATCTATATATATAATACAATTGTAAAGGATAAAAATCTGTACATTTAATATATTCGAAAAAAAAACAACCAGGGTGACGTAAAATTAGTATCTGAAATGTTTTTTAATTTTTTAATTAAAATCGGCCAAGTGCGAGTCAGACTCGCGCACCGAAGTAAATAAAAATGAAAGTTACAAGTGTTTTTGTGTGTGTGTACGTAAGTGTGTGTACGTATTCTTACAATTGCCTTAACAACCAGAAAATGTCAGCTGTATGCACACAAATCGTAAAGTGACTGTGATAGACAAACAGACAGATATATCGAACATACCGAAACTCAAGCGAAACACAACATAAACCAAAATACCTATCTACCTACCATTTTTAGTGTTCCGTACCAAAGGGTGCCACGGGACCATATTACTAAGCCCCGCCGTCCGTCCGTCTGTCAGCGGGCTGTATTTCTATTACCGCTATAACAAGAAATAGTAAAAATATAAAAAATAAAGTACCTACATAGTGTTAAATCTTGTACGGTGGTACGGAACCCTTCGTGTGCGAGTCCGAATCGCACTTGTCCGGTTTTTTAGAATAGGTAATTATTGCTCAACAAAAACAATATACTCACATTTCTTCATCAGCAGGTAAATGGAAAAAAGAGAGATTTTTATCTCTCCTCTTGCTGGATTTACATCCATCTACTGCACATAAATTACCACTGCCACTATTAACAGAAGCCATGTCAACTTGAATTAAGACATAGGCAAAGAAACTCTTTGGATATAGGTACGTACGACCGTACGAAGCAGTAGCGTGAGCGCGCGCTCACGTAGGTTAGCTCCACGCGGCTGTCGGCAGCCCAATGAATTATGGATCGCCGGCGGTCCGGTCGGCGGTAGGTAGTTATCGCGCGCAAGTACATAGAGTGCGTGAGCCCTGACAATGGTGTTCCTTCATTTCATTAGCGTTCATTAGACCAAAACAATGCCCGTGACCTCCCAGCTGCGGGCCCGTCAATACGCGGCGCACGCGCATGTTGACCTAATTTTAATTCCTTGTTATGATTTGATGTCGTCGTCGTCTGTGTCGCAAGTACCTATGCCCCGAGACAAACAAACAAACAAACAAACAAACAAAATCATTTATTGTGTAAATAAAATTAAAAGATACATTCATGTGTTTTACAGAACGAGGAAAGAAAGTACAAAAAAATCTTTTACACGATGTGTGCTCAGAGCTAGGCACTAGGCTCGCACCTGAGACAGACACACTCTTAGACACACTCACACTCAAGAGACACTCTTCAACTTCGACTGGTGGAAAAAATATATATTTCCTATAAAATACATACTAACTTACTCTATTGTTCTACCTGCCTAATCTTGTCTGGGCCCAGATCTTAACTCTATTTATCTACGAGCTATGAGGTTTCATCTATTTTCATAATCGCGTTAAGTTCTTAATATTATTGTCTCTGTCGCCAACAGTAGTACCTACGCCCCGAGACTCTCTTTAACTTCGACTGGTGGAAAAAAGATATATTTCCTATAAAATACACACTAACTTACTCTATCGTTCTACCTGCCTGCCTAATCTAGTCTGGGCCCAGATCTTAACAGCTCTATTTATCTATCTATATAACTACGAGCTATGAAGTTTAATCAATTTTCCTAATCGCGTTGAGTTCTTAATATTATTGTCTCTAAGTATTTCGAAATTTTCAAAACCTCATATCATCAAATACGTCTCAATAAATTCTGCGTCGATTGAGCCCTCACTGACCCTCGTAACCCTTATATCAACAAAGTTATAAGCATTTTTGATTATCAACAGTGCAAATTTTCGAAAAATTGCTGAACTTTTATGCTGTACACGTTGTATTGCCCGTGATGTCTTGGCGAGTAGCCGCGGGCCATACACTGTGTCACAATAGTTAAAGGGCGAAAGTATCAGAGCGTCTGTGAGTAATATTCTTACCTTTTTCGAAAGATAGGGCCTAATATTATAAAGAGCTTTAAGCCTGTAGAAGGCTGCTTTTACTTTCAGATTTACATGTTCTTGAAAGCGGAGCTCACTGTCGATCACTAGTCCAAGGTTCCGAGCAGAGGGCACGTACGAAACGAGGAGGCAATTTATGGCAACATTAGGATTGAAAGAATGTATTACGTTTCGTTGATTTTTTGTACCCAGAATAAGAAATTGCGACTTGGTGGGATTTATTACTAAGGTGTTTCGTCTGGCCCAGTCAAAGACATTTTCTAGGTTCTCATTTAGGCGCGAGATGGCCTTAATTGTGTCTTTTGAGTCGAATGACATGTAAACTTGAGTGTCGTCCGCATACAGGTGAAGCTTGCAGCCGTTCACTACTCTACAGAGGTCGGCTGTAAAAAGGGTAAATAGGAGAGGGCTAAGGATCGATCCTTGTGGGACGCCTCGAGGTAGTATCCTCGATTCCGAGTGCCTAGTTGAGCCATCCTCGCCTAGACAGGCCACTTTCTGTTTCCTACCGACAAGAAAGCTCTCAAACCATTTGTATGCATCACTCGAGATACCGTAATAGGAAAGCTTGGCCAGTAGGAGCGGAATGTTTAGTTAGGCAGTCAAAAGCGCGTGAGAAGTCCAGCAACACCAGTACACTGCCCATTTTAGAATCTGCAGCTGATATAATATCATCGAGTACATCGGACAGGGCGGTACTCGTGCTGTGTGTGAGCCCCACGGAAGCCAGATTGCATCTTCGGTAGGTATAACTTTTTGTGCGTTCAGGTAAGCATAGAGCTGTTTATGAACAGCTCTCTCCATAAGTTTGGATATAGCCGGAAGAATGCTGATAGGTCTGAGATCTTTAAGATCTGAAACGACATTCTTTTTGGGAATTGGTTTAACGATAGCCATCTTCCAGCACTCGGGGAACACACCGTCCACCAGTGACGTGTTTACTATTGAAGTGAGCGCATCTAGCGAATGTGGTAAAGTTAAAATGATCATTTCAATTGAAATTGCATCAGCACCCATTGCCATAGTTTTAATACTATGTATTGATTTTAAAATTTCAGACTGTGTTACTGGTTTCAGGTGAAAAGCTACATCAAAGAATTTGTTGGATTTAAAATAGTTCAATGTCTCTAGATCCGCCCGTTCCTCCCCTGGGACGTTTAAGAAATGCGAATTTATATTTTCTGAGTTGTTTAAATGCTCAGGGATATCACAATTTCCAGGGTCATCAAACATAGAGGTTTTTTTAAGGTTGCTCCATAGACTATTTGTGTCTTTGATATGGTTGTTTACGAAGTGGGTAAAGTAACCTGTCTTTTCACGTCTATTAGCTGTGATTACTACTTATAGTAGTCTTTGTGGGAGTCTACCTTAGTGGCACGGGCTCTGGTGAGTACTTTGTCTCTGAGGGACATAATTTTTCTTAGAACATCCGTTATTCAAGGTTGTGGGCTAGATTTGACACGACATTTACGGGTGGGCGCGTGACGGTCGAAAAGAGCAGAGACAATTTCATTGAACATGTGAACCTTCTCGTTCACATCCTTGCATCGCAGGATTTTCTCCCATGGAAGATATTGCAAGTCGGCAACGAAGTCTACTTCCACAATATTTTTTATCGACCTGAACGTGATCCACCGCGGCTGTGGCTTCGGTTTTTAATTATTATTATTAAACGGTTTTATTTAGCTTGACTCCGTATATTTGTTTGTTTCTATATTTGTTTCAAATCTTGCGACAATTTTTTCAACTACTTCTACTGAACCGATTTTTATGAAACTTTGCACACACATTGAGTTCTCGTGACAATACAATATTATGATAATTTCAACTTGGTAACGAGGGTCTGATGATGGAGTCAGGAGGTGGACAGTGGAACTCTTCAACCGTTACTAGTAACCCCCTCGAGTTTGGGCTCATTTGGTTGGTTTGGACGAGTGTCCTATACTTCTACCAATACATTTGGTGACGAGGGTCTGATGATGGAGTCATGAGGTGGACAGTGGAACTCTTCAACCGTTACTAGTAACCCCCTCGAGTTTGGGCTCATTTGGTTGGTTTGGACGAGTGTCCCATACTTCTACCAATACACTTGGTGACGAGGGTCTGATGATGGAGTCAGGAGGTGTACAGTGGAACTCTTCAACCATTACTAGTAAGCCCCTCGAGTTTGGGCTCATTTGGTTGGTTTGGACGAGTGTCCCATACTTCTACCAATATACTTGGTGACGAGGGTCTGATGATGGAGTCAGGAGGTGGACAGTGGAACTCTTCAACCGTTACTAGTAACCCCCTCGAGTTTGGGCTCATTTGGTTGGTTTGGACGAGTGTCCTATACTTCTACCAATACATTTGGTGACGAGGGTCTGATGATAGAGTCAGGAGGTGGGCAGTGGAACTCTTCAACCGTTACTAGTAACCCCCTCGAGTTTGGGCTCATTTGGTTGGTTTGGACGAGTGTCCCATACTTCTACCAATACACTTTGTGACGAGGGTCTGATGATGGAGTGAGGAAGTGTACAGTGGAACTCTTCAACCGTTACTAGTAACCCCCTCGAGTTTGGGCTCATTTGGTTGGTTTCGACGAGTGTCCCATGCACTACACCAATACACTTGGTGACGAGGGTATGATGATGGAGTCAGGAGGTGTACAGTGGAATTCTTCAACCGTTACTAGTAACCCTCTCGAGTTTGGTCTCATTTGGTTTGTTTGGATGAGTGTCCCATACTTGTCGAACGCAAATGTATGAAACAGACATACCATCTGTTCAAATTGATTTTGAAAGGGACGGCGTACACCTTATCCATCCTAAAACCATACAGTTTCCAGCAAAGTTTAATTATGCAACAGCTGAGAAACGGATGTTACCGATAATTTTGTCATGGGCCTCCACTGTCCATAAAATGCAGGGCAGACCTGTTGACCATGCTGTCGTGTATTTTGGCTCCAGACTATTTAAGGAGGGTCAAGCGTATGTTGCATTGAGTCGCGTAAAGTCTTAAGAAGGGCTATGTATTGAGGAGCTCGATTGTGAGAAATTGACAGGTAAGAAACAGAGTAACAAAGATGCAATGAGAGAGTTGGAAAGGATGAGGAGTTTGCGTAATGAATGATACGAGCCAAAAATCAAACTAAAAACGAGTAAATAAAAAAATAGGTAAAAAAACTTTTAAGTTAAACGGTTTTATTAAAAAAAAAACTAGAAAAAAAAACATCAGCTGTACAAAAAACTAGAAAATAATAAGGACACAACGTACGAAATCGTGCAATACTAGCGTGCTGTCTTCTCATGTCGGATGCCAAAGGGCACATTGTGTCGCTGCGTCAGCGGAATAATTAATAAATTGAGACTTTTAACAGACTAATATAAAAACGTGGGGCGTACAATATGCGTAATAAATAACTTGCGCCCCCACGTTTTTATATTAGTCTGTTAAAAGTCTCAATTTATTAATTATTCCGCTGACGCAGCGACACAATGTGCCCTTTGGCATCCGACATGAGAAGACAGCACGCTAGTATTGCACGATTTCGTACGTTGTGTCCTTATTATTTTCTAGTTTTTTGTACAGCTGATGTTTTTTTTTCTAGTTTTTTTTTTAATAAAACCGTTTAACTTAAAAGTTTTTTTACTTATTTTTTTATACTTACTTCTGCTATTACCAACGCGGGATCACTGAGACAAGGATTGTGATGCACGTTAATCTGTTTTACTAGGTTATGCGCGTCCGTACATACAACGTCTATGAGCTTCGCCGTCGAGTCTGTGATCCGCGTGGGAGTGTCAACCATTTGCTGAAGACTATGGTGGTTTAAGAATGTGACGAAATCATCGGTGTCCGCCGCGTCGGTTTTCAACATGTTTATATTTAAATCGCCGAGCAAAAAGATGTGGTTACAGTAGTTGAAAGCAGCGATAGATTCGCTGAGGCTGTCCACGGCGCTCTCCACAGATACTGCAGCGGGTCTGTAAGCCGTACCTATCGCTACGCGCTCTCCTCCCAGAGATAGCTCGAGCCACATTTGCTCTAGCGGGGCAGCAGGGTGTGGTCGCACTCGCGCTCTGAGGCCACGACGCACGTAGAAACCCACCCCGCCTCCGGCGGCGCGGGCGCCCGGCCGAGCGGCGTGCCGGAGAGTGTAGCCCGCTAGTTTTGGAGCATAGCGCTCCTCGCCCTCTCTTATCCACGTCTCGTTAAGCGCGAGTATATCTGGCTCGTAATTTTCCACGGACATTCTGAGCTCATCCCTGCCAGTGTTTAAGGATCTCGTATTTATTAGGCCCAATTTAACTAACTTTGGTCTATTTCTTTGGCCCATTGAGACTTAATAACTTTGGCTGAAATGATGAAATGGGTCGTAGATTATGAATTTTTAACGATATCTCTTTGGTGCTAACATTGGCTAAATGTGGTTCCATATTACAGTTGGGAGAAAGCAAGCAATAAGGCAAAACAATTTGTATTAAAATAAGTAAAACTTTCCAAATAAAAAATAAGATATACGGGTATTAATAAAATAAAAGTAATTTTAAGAGTGACTAGTAAGAGTGTGCACATAGTACCTACTGATTATCAGGGCGCAGTGAGAGCGGCAAGAGCGGGTTGGGAGTTCCCTAAAAAAATGTGTTCTATATCGCTTTCCCCCCGCACGCGCTGCGTCCTACACTTTTCTGCTTTCTTTACTAGGATCCGCCCGTCGCGAATCCAAACAAATTTAAAACCGTTTTCGCGAGCCGCCATCCTAGTTTTATAGAATAATTCCCGGTTTCGTTTGGTCAATCGGTCGTTGATGAAGATTAGCTTGTCGACCCTCGGCAGCCCGATGTCTTGTGACTGGATACCGGCGCGCCGTACGCGCGCTGCCTTCAGAAGGTCGTCCTTGATGCGACGACGGGTCACGCGCAGGACGACGGGGCGGGGTCGGGTGCGCGCACCGAGGGACGCATCGCCGTCGGTATCGGCGGGCGGGCGAATCGGCCCGACGCGACGCGCGCGACAGAGTCAATGTCGCGCTCATCTAGCTCCACGCCAATCTTCCTACTGATGACCAGGGCCAGGTGATACAAATTTTCCTCCTTTAGTTCTGGAACGCCGGTGAACTCGATCTCGTTAGCCAAGCTGGACTGCTCACGCGCCTCCAGCTCGTTCCTCAGCTCGACGATAGTTGAGCGCGCCGAAATTAGGTCCTTTTGTACCTTCTCAACCACCGCTATCCGGCGGTCGATCCCGTCCATCGTCTTCGCCAGGTCATCTATCCTTCCGTGGGCCATCTCAGCTGAACTTCGCAGGTCCTGCATTTCTTGTCGCATGGCTTCAAACTCGCCCCTACATAGACGAACTGCAGCTACCAGACTCTGCACCTCATTTGTCAGCGTTTCTGTAAGGGAGGATGACACACCGCCAGTAGGGGAGGTAGAGGCGGATACCTGTTGGTCGATGCCGCTGATTGGCCGGAGAGGGTTGGTGTCCTTCGACGCAGGGCGTATTATCTCCGCGTTTTGACTTTGCAGTGCAGGGAGGGCATATCCACGCTTCGCGTCCGCGTCTCGTCAGTCTGTCTCGCCCGGGCTCGGTGTGTGGCTGGTTGACACATATCCTGTGGTAGGGGTCTTTACACTCACTACATACGATTATGTTTTCTCCCGCGTTGGCCACCTTATTGCATCCACCACACTTGGTTTTAGATTTTTTCCCATCCATACTAAATTTATACTAAGCGTGAAATATGTTGCTAGTCAATTAAGCAGCGTAGATGGCGGCGGCGCGGACTAAGGCACGTATTCGCTGTGCAGTGCAGTGGTGATGTTACTCGGCGATGACGTCGTCGGCGAAGCGATGTACGTTGCTACAGCGGCCGCTAGACAGACTGCGACGTTGGTGACGTAGTAGCGGAGTCACGTAGAGATGACGTCAGCAAGACCGGAGCGTGACGTGTGCCGCCGGAGAGTGCGGACGGGCAGCGTTAGTAGGTACTCGCTTGATCCGCGTGGCGCGTCGCGTCACCGACGGGCCGCCCGCCGTCGCGTCGGTTAGCAGTTGCGTCGCTGCTCGCCTGGTACCGCCGCCGCGGGTCGCAGGTTCGAGACTCGGTGAGGCGCTGGAAGATGTTATGAGCGCGCCGCTGCTGGGCAGTGCGCGTGCACTCACCAGAGGAGGAGCGACACCGGAGGTGTCGCCTGTGATTGTTGCTGTCCCTTACAAGCTCCACCCACCAGCACGTGTTTTCCCTTCAAACTCAACTAGTGGAAGCGAGAAATGGTTTTAAAGTATTTTAACCAATAGTGAATTTAGTTAAAGAATTTTAAGTTAAATTTATAAAAAAAGCGCGACACGACTGCTCACAGTGCTAGCCCAACGATGAATCCTGTGAATGCAGCTCGGTCTTCGGCCGCGCCCTTAGTTACTTACTTTCTTCGAGAAGGTTTATCATCTTCCTGAACGCAGCTCGGCCTTCAGGCTCGTCCGTATTTATTTACTTTCTTCGAGGAGGTTTATCGTATTCCTGAATACATCTCGGTCTTCGACCTCGCCCTTAGTTACTTACATTCATAGAGAAAGAATATTGTTTACCTGAACGCAACTCGGCCTTCAGCGTTGCCATTAGTTAGGTACTTACTTTCTTCGAGAAGTTTATCTTCTTCCAGAATCCAGCTTGGCCCTCGGCCTCGTCCTTAATTGCTTACTTTCTTCTTTTGAAATACGAATTTCATGCGAGTGACGCCGCGGGTAAGTAGAATGTCGTTGGTAACAGCTAGTCACCAATATAGCTACAAATAGATTTAAAACACTGAATATTCAGTGAATTTAAATCAGCGTCCGTGGTAGCTAAGTTCATCATTTAGTGATATACCTAATATGTTCTCACTCAAGACATCATTAATATAACACCAAACTGATTCGAGAAACACTGAAATATCACGGATATGCATCAAAATAATGATATGCGGTGCTAATGTACAAACTATATCATTATAATCAAATAGCTGTAAAACTGCAGCCACTTTCCAATGATGGAAACATTTATATCATGGATATATATCACTGCTCTTATCAGTAATATACAACTACATCTATTCTCTTTTTGCTAGATCGTAAGGCTAAAAGCTACGTCTTCGGTGTAAGCTACACCGGCGGCTGCTTCTATCGCTTTATCGACATCCACGGGTCCTACACTGAGCGTGGCTGCAGGAGTCGATCCTTCGCGATTGTGGGCAAGGGCAAGAGTATCGTCAGCATGAGGCTTTTAAGGCTCGAACTACAGTTATACGACGTGGAAGAAGGCTGCGTATCCAGTCCAATGGCTATCCTCACTCCGTTCAGCAGATCAATATCGTTGTTTGCTCGGTATCATGTATGCGTTTGTAAAGGCCCCTGGTGTAATAAAGCTGATTATTTGGACCCATCAAAAACTGTTATATTTGCGATCTGTGGCGTCGCTTTGCTTTGGGTTTTTGTAACGTAAATTCTGACAATTGAGAAAATTATATGTTTTATTCCGGTATTAATAAATTCATAATATGGATAATACTACAATATTGGCTAACCTAACTTTAAAAAGTTCAATTAATTTCTACACGTTGTTGGTAATATTTGTTTGGCCACGATTTGAATATTACTGTCGCACTATGTATGTATCTCAAATTAACTTTATAAATAATAAATAAAAATAAAAAATAAAGCTGTTTTTTTTCGAAGTTGTTTTATCGTAAAAACTATTACACATAATTATACACATACAAGCGTCAATGTGTTATTTATTATATGGAATGGAAACTCAACAAATAATAAAAACCGACAAATTACGTGATGGAGTGGAACCCTCGGTGCGCGAGTCCATCTCGCACTTGGCATGGTTCCTACCTCAAGAGAAGGAAAAACATAACCCTTATAGGATCACTCTCTGTATGTATGTCTCTCCGTCTTTCACTACTAAAGTCCGTCTCACGAAAGAAGTCCCGCAGACGCGGAACTACGGTCATACACTTCCATACATTGCCGCGGGACTTCTTTCGTGAGACGGAATCTTACTGAAGCACTACGGAAGCACTGACATGGCACCTAGTTCACCCGGTGTTATGGGCTGACATCACGGACGTTGTAGGTGGTGTAGCCAACCGTGTCAGTTTCCATAAAAAAAAATCACAGATCTCGTGCTCTACACACAGATCTCGTCGCTCCGTCCACTTGAATCCATTGCATGGATCCATTGATGGATCCTAGTAAACTTTTTCCTCCACCTGAGTCCATCATGGCAGTCGATTCCTATTAATGGATTCTAAGATACTTCAAGGTGCACTTGGATCCTCCAAAGAGTTTTGTACGCTAATTTAAATTATTCCTAATTTGACGCGAACTCCAGGAGAACTGGCTTTGCGGGGAGAGCCGCCTACGACTTCGCCCTGACGCATGCCTTGTCTCAACTGGTAGACCAGCCCACCAGGCTGCCAGATATAGACGGTCATGAACCCTCTCTGCTGGATCTTCTGCTGACGACGAACCCCACTGGATATAAGGTCGCAGTGAGAGCCCCGCTGGGTTCTTCTGATCACTGTTTAGTGGGGTCCACGGTGCCATCTTCGCGTCCTCAGTCCCGTACTGGAGGAATGCGTCGAATTTGGCACTACGCGTCAGCAGATTGGGATGGGATGCGAGAACACTTCGCATCCTACCCTTGGAGAGAGATCTGCTTCAGTTCGGACGATCCGTCGCAATGTGCTAACACCGTTGCCGAGGTGGTTATGGGGGCAATGGAAATGTTTATTCCCAGCGCCTCTGTCCACCTCGATGGTAAAAGCCAGCCATGGTACAGCCGCGACTGTGCTGATGCTTTTGCAGCTAAACGCGCAGCTTATCGTGCATGGTCGCGTGCTCGTGCCGGACGTGATTCAAACGTATCCGAACTGAAGAAGGAATACAACCGCCTCTCCAGATCCTGCAAAAGGGTTATTGCCATGGCCAAATTTGACCACATCGGCAGAATCGGCGATAGACTGAACCAATACCCAACTGGGAGCCGTGAGTTCTGGTCTCTCGCCAAATCTGTCGAGTCAAATTTCTGCCGCTCCTCTCTTCCACCTCTGCAGTGTCCTGGAGGCTCACTTGCCCACTCCGCAAAGGAGAAAGCCGACTTACTGGTATCTCTCTTTGCGGGGAACTCCAACCTGGACGATGGGGGTGCCACTCCCCCATCCATACCTAGGTGTGAGAACTCCATGCCGGAAGTGCAGTTTCGACAACGGACTGTACGGGCGGAGCTTCTCTCCCTAGACGTCAGGAAAGCGAGTGGGCCGGATAGGATTCCTGCATTGGTGTTAAAAAGGTGTGCTCCCGAGCTGGCTCCAATGCTGACGCGCCTATTCCGTCTCTCCTACTCCAACGGCCGTGTGCCGGCGGCCTGGAAATCGGCGTTTGTGCAAGCGGTCCCCAAAAAGGGTGACCGCTCAAACCCGTCAAACTATCGACCTATAGCGATTACCTCCCTTCTATGTAAGGTAATGGAGCGCATTATAAATGCGCAGCTCATGAAGTACCTAGAGACGAATGACCTCATCAGCGATCGGCAATACGGCTTCCGGCCAAAACGATCTGCTGGTGATCTCCTAGCGTACGTCACTCACCTTTGGGGGGAATCGCTTGAAGGTCATGGTGAATCCTTGGCAATTGGCCTTGATATTGCCAAGGCATTTGACCGGGTTTGGCACAAGTCGATCTTGAGTAAATTGCCGGCTTACGGACTTCCTTCTGGCCTCTGTGACTGGGTCGCCGACTTCCTACATGGGCGTAGCATTCAGGTCCTAGTGGACGGTTGCTCGTCGGACGCCATGTCAGTGAACGCCGGTGTACCACAAGGATCTGTGTTGTCACCCACGCTGTTTCTTCTGCATATCAATGATATGCTGTCTCTGGGCAACATACATTGTTATGCAGATGACAGTACGGCACACGGATCCTACACCAGTCACCCTTCAGCCAGTCGGGATGTTGTGAATGGGAAGAGGCGAAGACTTGTGTCTGAGCTCGAACACACACTCGGCTCTATTTCCGAATGGGGCCGTAGTAATTTGGTCGAGTTCAACGCTTCCAAGACACAAGTTTGCGCATTCAGTGCGAAGAGAGCGGCGTTCACACCGGCTCCTTCATTCCAAGGCACGTCGCTTAAATTAAGCGAACACCTCGGGGTCCTTGGAGTCGAACTGTCGCACGACCTGAACTTTCGTCGCCATATCGAGGGGAAGGCCAAGCTGGCTTCTAAAAAGCTGGGCGTACTCAATAAAGTGCGACGGTACTTCACGCCGGACCAAAAGCTGCTTCTGTATAAATCGCAGATCAGGTCCTGCTTGGAGTACTGCTCGCACCTGTGGGATGGCTCTGCCAAATACCAGCTTGCGCCTCTGGACTCAATCCAGCGTCGAGCTGTGCGACTAGTGGGTGACCCCGAAGTGTCCTGCGATCTAGAACCACTGCAACACCGTAGGGATGTCGGCTCCCTAAGTGTGTTCTATCGCTTATTCCATGGGGAGTGCTCGGAGGAGCTGTTTAATGCGATCCCGCCGTCCCCTTTCCACCTTCGCACCACGCGCACTGGGCAGGGATTGCATCCCTACACGCTGGACTTACCGCGGATGCGTACCAATCGATTCTGCAGATCTTTCCTCTACAGAACCGGTAAACTCTGGAACGCTCTCCCTGCCCATATATTTCCCCCCAAGTACAGTCTCGGGTCCTTCAAGAGGGGCGTGAATGGGCACCTGTCAGGCCGGCATGGCATTCGCAACCCCCGCATACGACCGAATGTCCATGGGCGTCGTTAGACACCTTATGGGTGGCTCGGCGCCATATGTCGCGCTGTCAATAAAAAAAAAAAAAAAAACTGGCCAGTTAAGTTTTTCGAAATCGCAGCTATTAGAGCAGTCCGCAATATTTATCCAAATGTTAAAATTGTTTGCTGTTGGTATCGCTGTTTTCTCGTGGACCCACTATTTTATCCCACTAGTGGTACCACGAGGGAGACCTATTTCTCACTATCAAAGAAATTTATGGCAAAAAGGTTGGCTAGGCCTGAAGAAAAATAAAGTGACATGGCGTATAATCTCGTTGTGTGCGGTTCTACCACTTGTTCCTCAACCTAATATTGAAGAAGCATGGAATTACATCTGCAGTCAAATGACTAATATAAGTCAGCACCAAAAATTACGTAAATATATGGAGATATAAAAAAAAAATTGGAGTAATATTTGGAAAACATTTGTTGAACGACACAGAACCAACAACTGTGTCGAAGTTTGGAATTCTAAAATAAAAAACGGGTGGGTAGAAAAACGCCTAACTTTGTTTCGGTTTTGAACACTTTATTGAAAGATGCAAAGCTCACCGCGATTCGTATTAAAAAAACAAATGACCAAAAGAACCCAAAAGCAAATTACCTACAATTACTTTATACAGGAACACCGAGCATACCTACGGGAGTGGCAACCGTCGAGCGCTAATATATAGGAAAATTAGCCGGGTGTTAGAGCATTTGCACTAACATATAGCGCTGCTGCGGGATCGACCGTCAGTGCACTCGCGACTTGGGAACGAAGAACACGTATATGTGCACTACGCAAAATGGCGATTTGTGCAGTTCGTGCGTGTCGAAAGAGCTCAAGATCATGAGGAATGACAAAAGATGGCGTAACCTTTCATAATTAGGTCATTTTAATGATAATACAATGCTTAGAGCGTGTAAAATACAAAAATTCCGCGAGTTAGGAGCACGACTGCGCGCCATACTGGGCGCGTACACATGATAGGCAAATTTGACAGACTGGAAAGAAATTTGAAATCAATTATTGTATAAGGGTGTTGTTAGTTTTTTTATGGCAAAGACATGGATGAATTCAATTTATAATATGTATTGTTATTATTTGTTTAATATTACGTTTTCTATTTTTTATAATTATAAAACAAATATATCTATACAAAACTAATATATTGTATATTATGTATTATTAAGTATTATTATTATCAGTGATAGGAATAGGTAGGACTTATTTACCTAAACTTCGAGGAACAGAGTAAAAAATTGGAGACTTCCTTACGACAATATTTTTTTCGGGTTTAATAATGGTGTTATAATTTCGCGATTTAAAAAAAGTGGCCGCCATTTTGAACTTTTTAGTAACTGGACAGATTGCTTTCAAAATCGACATGTGGGTGTCAGTGTGGACTCTGAATACGAATCTGTAGTCAAATTTAAAAAAAGTAGCCGCCATTTTGAAATTTTTAGTTACTGGACCGATTGCTTTCAAAATCGATATCTCGGTGTCTGTGTGGGCTCTGAATACGAATTTGTAGTCAAAATAAAAAAAAGTGGCCGCCATTTTGAACTTTTTAGTTACTGGACCGATTGCTTTCAAAATCGATATCTGGGTGTCTATGTAGGCTCTGAATACGAATCCGTTGTCAAAATTTAAAAAAGTGACCGCCATTTTGAACTTTTTAGTTACTGGACCGATTACTTTCAAAATCGATATCTGGGTGTCTGTGTGGACTCTGAATACGAATTTGTAGTCAAAATAAAAAAAAGTGGCCGCCATTTTGAACTTTTTAGTTACTGGACCGATTGCTTTCAAAATCGATATCTGGGTGTCTATGTAGGCTCTGAATACGAATCCGTTGTCAAAATTTAAAAAAGTGACCGCCATTTTGAACTTTTTAGTTACTGGACCGATTACTTTCAAAATCGATATCTGGGTGTCTGTGTGGGCTCTGAATACGAATTTGTAGTCAAAATAAAAAAAAGTGGCCGCCATTTTGAACTTTTTATTTACTGGACCGATTGCTTTCAAAATCGATATCTGGGTGTATGTGTGGGCTCTGAATACGAATCTGTAGTAAAAATTTAAAAAAGTGGCCGCCATTTTGAACTTTTTAGTTACTGGACCGATTGCTTTCAAAATCGATATCTGGGTGTCTGTGTGGGCTCTGAATACGAATCTGTAGTCAAAATTTAAAAAAAGTGGCCGCCATTTTGAACTTTTTAGTTACTGGACCGATTGCTTTCAAAATCGATATCTGGGTGTATGTGGGGGCTCTGAATACGAATCTGTAGTAAAAATAAAAAAAAGTGGCCGCCATTTTGAACTTTTTAGTTACTGGACCGATTGCTTTCAAAATCGATATCTGGGTGTCTGTGTGGGCTCTGAATACTAATCTGTAGTAAAAATTTAAAAAAGTGGCCGCCATTTTGAACTTTTTAGTTACTGGAACGATTGCTTTCAAAATCGATATCTGGGTGTCTGTGTGGGCTCTAAATACGAAGCCGTTGTCAAAATTTAAAAAAAGTGGCCGCCATTTTGAACTTTTTAGTTACTAGACCGGTCGCTTTCAAAATCGATATCATATTTTTTATTTTAACTACATATTGTTATTCAGAGCCCACACAGACATGTAGATATGGGATTTGAAAGTAATCGGTCCAGTAACTAAAAAGTTCAAAATGGCGGCCACTTTTTTAACATTTTGACAACGGATTCGTATTCAGAGCCCACACAGACAAACAAATATCGATTTTAAAAGCAATCAGTCCATTAACTAAAAAGTTCAAAATGGCGGTCACTTTTTTTAAATTTTGACAACGGATTCGTATTCAGAGCCCACACAGACACCCAGATATCGATTTTGAAAGCAATCGGCCCAGTAACTAAAAAGTTCAAAATGGCGGCCACTTTTTTTAATTTTTTACTACTGATTCGTATTCAGAGCCCACACATACACCCAGATATCGATTTTGAAAGCAATCGGTCCAGTAACTAAAAAGTTCAAAATGGCGGCCACTTTTTTTAATTTTTTACTACTGATTCGTATTCAGAGCCCACACAGACACCCAGATATCGATTTTGAAAGCAATCGGTCCAGTAACTAAAAAGTTCAAAATGGCGGCCACTTTTTTTAATTTTTTACTACTGATTCGTATTCAGAGCCCACACATACACCCAGATATCGATTTTGAAAGCAATCGGTCCAGTAACTAAAAAGTTCAAAATGGCGGCCACTTTTTTTAAATGTTTACTACAGATTCGTATTCAGAGCCCACACATACACCCAGATATCGATTTTGAAAGCAATCGGTCCAGTAACTAAAAAGTTCAAAATGGCGGCCACTTTTTTAAATTTTGACAACGGATTCGTATTCAGAGCCCACACAGACACCCAGATATCGATTTTGAAAGCAATCGGTCCATTAACTAAAAAGTTCAAAATGGCGGCCACTTTTTTTAAATGTTTACTACAGATTCGTATTCAGAGCCCACACATACACCCAGATATCGATTTTGATAGCAATCGGTCCAGTAACTAAAAAGTTCAAAATGGCGGCTACTTTTTTTAAATTTTGACTATAGATTCGTATCCAGAGTCCACACAGACGCCCATATATCGATTTTGAAAGAAATCGGTCCAGTAACTAAAAAGTTCAAAATGGCGGCCACTTTTTAAAATTTTTACTACAGATTCGTATTCAGAGCCCACACTGACACCCAGATATCGATTTTGAAAGCAATCGGACCAGTAACTAAAAAGTTCAAAATGGTGGCCACTTTTTTGAAATCGCGAAATTAAAACACCATGAATATTATTAAACCGGAAAAAATATTGTCTTAAGGAAGTCTCCAATCTTACTCTGTTCCTCGAAATTTAGGTAAATAAGCCCTACTTATTCCTATCACTGATTATTAGTGAAACTTTTCAAAAATATTAAAACAACAGTCTTATTTAATTTGTCAATATTTTTTTTGGATTCAAACAATAATATTCGTTCAGTAAAAACTATTTGAAATAATATTACAAATAACAATTTCAAAATTCACAAATATACCGCACCATCATTGTCCGTCAGACTGGCATTCGTAGTGATCCCGTCAAGTTGCCGTCAAGCAAGGCTTCCGATTGGTCGGACGGTCGGCTCTTACTACCAGATACCCGAGCCAAGCCAGCGATAACACACCTGTCGCTCGCCTTGCTCGCTCTGTCTCTCTCCATATCGCGGGGCGCGATATGGGTAACGGAGATAGACAAGTCACGTCATAAAAGATTAAATTGCGATTTCGATTTTCGTAGTAGTAGGGATTTTTGGCTAGCCGTGCTCCGATACAAACGCAGTAGCGTTGCGTCTCCCGTAGGTATTCTCCTTGTACAGGAATGTCAAATGGAACTATAATAGTTAATGGATTTTTAACTAGTTATAACTGTGCCTTTGTTTTTAGAAAAAATTTAATAAAGATTTATGACTCATTTCACTACATCATGCTCTTTTGTTTGATTTTTTTAATCCTGAATAATATATTGCTGAATTTTATCTTTAAACGTCATCATTAAGTGGCCACTTAACTGGCCAGTTCGCGTCAAATTAGGAATACTTAATTTTGGAGGATCCAAGAAAGTATCTTAGAATCCATTATTAGGAATCGACTGCCATGATGGACTCAAGTGGAGGAAAAAGTTCACTAGGGTCCATCAATGGATCCATGCAATGCATTCAAGTGGACGGAGCGGATCTCGTGCTCTACACGACTTGAAGGGACATTGAAAATGAACCTAGTAGAGTCCGCTACGAATAAATGATAAAAAAAAATTTGTAATATAAAAAAAATATGTTTGTAATATTTTTACGGCATCTTGTAGCCTTTCGAATTCCACCGTCTTTTGAGCCCTGGTGGGCCCTCGTACCTCGAACCTGCGACGCCATAGGTTGTAGAGGTACCTACGCGGCGCACAAGCTAAAGCGTCGTACCATCTTAAAGCCCTGTAAGAACGCGTAATTTTTAGATCAAATTTTTTTTTTATTTCCAAAAAAAAAATTTCCAAAACCAAAAAAAACTATTTAAAAAATGTAAACTAAAATTTAGACCGAAAAAGATTTAGATTTAGGTTAAGTTTGCTGACCTAAATCTTAAGATTTAAATTTAGGTTAGGTTAGAAGATGCGTCGCTATTAAAAAAGCGTACATTTTTTTGGAGTTTTTTTTTTCAATTTTCGAAAAAACTTTTCGACTTTTCCAAAAAAATTTTATAGAATCTAAAACCTCTTAAAATTCCGCGTCTTTCAAGTCAAATACACCCTCGTATCTCAAACGTGCCAAGTTCCACGGGTCTACGACGCCCGAGTTACCGCGAAAATCAATAAAAAGGCGCCGCTCCAGGTACACCCACCGCCTCCCCTATCACTCTCACGAAAAAGGTATAATGACATAAAATGATCCCCGTCTCAATATCTCAAGGCAATTTTTTTTTGTTTTTCGATTTTCGACCTCGTTCACGAGATATCGAAGAATTTCGGGGGGGAGGTGTTAAAAAATCATGGTATTTTTTGGTGTTTTCCAATTAAAAAAAAAAGTTTTCGACTTTTCCAATATTAATCTGTAGGTGGTTTTTAACATTTTCGTTTTTCGATTTTCAACCTCATTCACGAAATATCATTGATATTCTAATCACGAAATATCATTGATATTCTAAAAAAAATATGTTAAAAAACATAGATATTTTTTATTTGGTTTATTTAAAAAAAAAATATCGACTTTTCCAAAATTTGTTTATACTATCCTAAAGCCCTTAATTTTCCGCGTCTATTAAGTCCTAATAGATCTTCGTATCTCAAAGCTGCGAAGTTCCACAGGGCTATGACGCCCGAGCCACAGATTACTTAATAGTTACTTCGTAACAGATGAATCTCTCCATAGAAAAAGTTACATACCTTCGGCTTTAATAGCCTAAACTTTTGCGACGCTAGTCGCTGCATGCGAAAATGTACCTAAACGAAAGAGGGTAAAGTGATTATTGCTTTGCAGCTGCGCGTGGACGCGGGGCCTTGAACCAAACTCGGTGACGCTAGGGCTGCTACTTTCGATAAAAATAAAAATGCACTATATTGTAGAGGAAATATGTGTGAATGTTTGTTCGCGAGCTACAGCACAGATTTAAAAATGTTTTTTTACTGTTAGATAGATACCTATCTTTTTTTTGGTTTAACATATAGGCTACTACTAACTTATGCCCGCGGCTTCGCCCTCGTTAAAATATATTAGAGGAAGAAATTAGTTCAGCCCGAAAATACTTCAGGTAATCCTACCTACCTACCTACTACCCCTGTAATATTATTATTGTTACCTGTACGCATGCATATCTAACTGATTTTATTAGGTATAGATTAAAAATACATCTGCCAAGCGAATCCGGACTTATTGCCGGCGGAAATTACTTCCAGTCGACCTTTACATACACCTTTCTGCTGGGCAGAAGGCGGACTTATTATATAAGGAAGCCGACGTTTGCTTTAAAGCAGATGAAAGCGCGGACCGCACGTCTCGGTCTTATTATGGTGCGGTCCCATTGAGTGCCGCACCTCGCGCCTCGCCGTGGCACGCCGCGCCGCGCCGCGCCTGCGCGTCCCGCGCCTAGCTGTTCCCACTGCCCGGCGCGCCCCGTACCGTGCCTGTACGAGTGACACGGAGCACACGGCTGCGTGCGCGCGTGCGAGCGAGACGCTGTGCCGCGCCTTTGAAGTTACCGACTCTCGACGGATCAGGCCGCGCCACGCCTGATAAACCAAAATACCTATTTCCGTGTTCCGTACCTAAAGGGTGCCAACGGGACCCTATTACTAAGCCCCGCCGTCCGTCCGTCTGTCAGCTGGCTGTATTTCTATTACCGCTATAACAACAAATAGTAAAAATATAAAAAATTAAGTACATAGTGTTAAATCTTGTACGATGGTACGGAACCCTTCGTGTGCGAGTCCGACTCGCACTTGTTCGGTTTTTTAGAATAAATTATTGCTCAACAAAAACAATATACCTACTCAAATTTCTTCATAAGCTGGTAAATGGAAAAAAGAAAGATTTTTATCTCTCCTCTTGCTGGATTTACATCCATCTACTGCACATAAACTGCCACTATTAAAACAGAAGCCATGTCAACTTTAATTAAGATATAGGCAAAGAAACTCTTTGGATATAGGTAGGTGCGACCGTACGAAGCAGTAGCGTGAGCGCGCGCTCGCGTAGTAGGTTAGCTCCCCGCGGCTGTCGACAGCCCAATGAATTATGGGTCGCCGGCGGCCCGGCGGGCGGTAGGTAGTTATCGCGCGCAAGTACATAGAGTGCGTGAGCCCTGCTATGGGTGAGGCCGAAGACCCAGCTGCGTTCAGGAAGAGGATAAACCTTCTCGATGAAAGTAAGTAACTATGGGCGAGGCCGAAGGCCGAGCTGCGTTTGCGTAAACGATAAATTTTCTTAAATAAAGTAAGTAACTAACGGCGAGGCTTCAGGCTAAGCCGCATTTTGGAATACAATAAACCTTCTCGAAGAAAGTACATAACTAAGGGCGAGGGCACTGTCACCCCATCCCCCCCCCCCCCCCCCCCCTCCCTTAAAATGTGAAAATCATTAAATGTCATTAAAAGTTAGTCCTGAGGGCCGGAGAAGGTTTATCGTGTACCTAAATGCAGCTCGGCCTTCGTCCTCGCCCTTATTTACTTACTTTCATCGAGAAGAATATCGTTAACTTGAACGAAGCTCGGCTTACGGCCTCGCCCTTAGTTACTTACTTTCATCGAGACAGAATAGCGTTTATCTGAACGGAGCTCGGCCTTCGGCCTCGCCATTAGGTGCTTGCTTTATTCGAGAAGGTTTAATGTTTACCTGAGCGCATCTGCATCATAGATCCGGTAATATCGGGTCTATACAATGCACAAGACAATGCATAGAATAAAATATATCCCCTTATATTGTTCCCCCCAAGTACAGTCTCGCTTCAAGAGCGGCGTGAATATGCACCTGTCTGTCAGGCCGGCATGGCATTCGCAACCACCGCATACGCCTGAATGTCCATGAGCGTCGTCAGGCACCTTATGGGCTCGGCGCCATCATGCCTTTATAATTTTTTTTTCTCCGAAAGTACAAGTCTCCGCGGAAATTTGTTTTTGCTAATAGCTTGGAATCCCGCCTACCAGTCCCAGCTACCATTAAGCATCTTATTCACCATCCATCTTGCTGTACGTCCTGCGAAGGCCACGCACGATGCACGATGAAAAACGACAATGAATAGGCTCGACGTACGCCGGTAATTACTTCGATCATAAAAAACTATTTTTTCCGTCTACGGCGTCTACGGGTAATTATTATTAATTGCTTGCTGGACCCGCTGGACGCATTTTTCATCCAGCAACGTTCCCCCCACCACTCTCTACGCGTGACGTACGTCACCGATGGATAATGATTAATGAATATCCCGGACCATAGAGTTTTTTTGTTGTTGTTGTTGTTTTATCCCTTTTTTGGGATAGGCAAAGGTATTATACCATGCAGCCTTGTCTGTTATGTATGATATATATATATATTTTTAAATTCTATATGTCTTCAATTGTTGTTGAAATAAATTCATATATTGATGGGAAACATTCTGTATTAGCAAGTAGGTCCTGTGTGACGCGCGGCATATTTTCAGGTTTTTTATAAATTTCCATTCTTTTTGTGAAGTTAAGTCGCTGGACGTTAAAGGTGTGTTTTTTGAATGCCCGGACCATAGAGTAACTTATATGGGACGTACGTCAGGCAGGATCAGGACGGTCGTGCATCGTGCGTGCTGGATCGTGTGTAGGTTTTTGACGTTTTATAGACAACAAAACAACAGACGTGCTATCTCTCTCACTCGTTCGACTGAAACTAGCACGCTGGATGCGCGCACGAGATGGTGTCTATGCTACGTCCAGCACGGCGACCTTGGCGGGACGTACAGCAAGATGGATGGTGAATAAGATGCTTAAATCTTATAATGCCGCGCTATATAATCTCACACCCCAATCCCGAAATTCCGGGGCATGTCCATATTAATATCATCATTCAGGTTTATTGACCCCATATTCTCGCCCAAATTGCACTACCTACGCCGATCCCTACAAATAACACAAAACTAGCAAAGTTCGTACACGCGCGAGGGGTAGGTAGCTCAATTACACATAAAACGGGCATGGCTACCACGGTATTACATTCTTTGGCTACGCGACAGCGATACTAACGCTACTGAGCTGGACGTCAGCGGGTGTAGCGTGAGACGCGATGTGCGGAAGCGCGGGCAGAGGTAACGGCATTCCAGTAACAGACAAGTAATACTTGAAAAAAAAAAACTTTCTAATTGGTCCTCAAAAATTGACCAGTATTTTTTTAACATTGAAAATGTTTTTTCGAACGCTCCGGTAGGGCTTCGCTGAAAGTGTCTTTGCCCCGTGGCCCGTGGTATAAAGTGGTTTAGGGCCACGAGGACGTATTCAAAGGACTCAAAAGACGCAGAATTTCAATGGCTTTCAGATGGTAAAAAAAAATTAGAAAAGTCGAAAACTTTTTTCGAAAATTAAAAAAAATAACAAAAAAAACCTTGATTTTTTAACACTTTCCGTCGGAATATCTTCGATATCTCCTGAACGAGGTCGAAAATCGAAAAACTGAGCGACTCGCCTAGAGATATTGAGACGGGGAACATTTTATGTCTTTTACTTTTTTTTGTGGGAGTGATAGGGGGGGGGGGGGGGGCGGTATGAGTGCCCTTAGCGGCGCGTGGAGCGTCGCCGTGCGGTATTACTCGGGCACGAAGTAACTATTAAGTAATCTGTGCTCGGGATTTAGTAATCTGTGGCCCAGCCCGCGCACAGCCCGCCAGCTCGCAGTATTGCCACAGAATACTTAATAGGTACTGTCGTATCAGAAGCGACACTCTACAAGGACACAAAAGGAATAGCTACTCTTGCTGAGACGTAATAAAGTGCAATTCAGCTCGCACAGCGCTTCATACCTAACTCGATTAATAGCCTCAAGGAGAATACCTACGGGAGACGCAACGCTACTGCGTTTGTATCGGAGCACGGCTAGCCAAAAATCCCTACTACTACGAAAATCGAAATCGCAATTTAATCTTTTATGACGTGAGTTGTCTATCTCCGTTACCCATATCGCGCCCCGCGATATGGAGAGAGACAGAGCGAGCAAGGCGAGCGACAGGTTTGTTATCGCTGGCTTGGCTCGGGTATCTGGTAGTAAGAGCCGACCGTCCGACCAATCGGAAGCCTTGCTTGACGGCAACTTGACGGGATCACTACGAATGCCAGTCTGACGGACAATGAAGGTGCGGTATATTTGTGAATTTTGAAATTGTTATTTGTAATATTATTTCAAATAGTTTTTACTGAACGAATATTATTGTTTGAATCCAAAAAAAATTTTGAAAAATTAAACAAGACTGTTGTTTTAATATTTTTGAAAAGTTGTACTAATAATCAGTGATAGGATAAGTAGGGCTTATTTACCTAAATTTCGAGGAACAGAGTAAAAGATTGGAGACTTCCTTAAGACAATATTTTTTTCCGGTTTAATAATATTCATGGTGTTTTAATTTGGCGATTTGAAAAAAGTGGCCACCATTTTGAACTTTTTAGTTACTGGACCGATTGCTTTCAAAATCGATATCTGGGTGTCAGTGTGGGCTCTGAATACGAATCTGTAGTAAAAATTTAAAAAAGTGGCCGCCATTTTGAACTTTTTAGTTACTGGACCGATTGCTTTCAAAATCGATATCTGGGTATATGTGTGGGCTCTGAATACGAATCTGTAGTAAACATTTAAAAAGAGTGGCCGCTATTTTGAACTTTTTAGTTACTGGACCGATTGCTTTCAAAATCGATATCTGGGTGTCTGTGTGGGCTCTGAATACGAATCCGTTGTCAAAATTTAAAAAAAGTGGCCGCCATTTTGAACTTTTCAGTTACTGGACCGATTGCTTTCAAAATCGATATCTGGGTGTATGTGTGGGCTCTGAATACGAATCTGTAGTAAACATTTAAAAAAAGTGGCCGCCATTTTGAACTTTTTAGTTACTGGACCGATTGCTTTCAAAATCGATATCTGGGTGTCTGTGTGGGCTCTGAATACGAATCCGTTGTCAAAATTTAAAAAAAGTGGCCGCCATTTTGAACTTTTTAGTTACTGGGCCGATTGCTTTCAAAATCGATATCTGGGTGTCTGTGTGGGCTCTGAATACGAATCCGTTGTCAAAATTTTAAAAAAGTGACCGCCATTTTGAACTCTTTAGTTAATGGACCGATTGCTTTTAAAATCGACATTTGTTTGTCTGTGTGGGCTCTGAATACGAATCCGTTGTCAAAATCTTAAAAAAGTGGTCGCCATTTTGAACTTTTTAGTTACTGGACTGATTACTTTCAAAACCCATATCTACATGTCTGTGTGGGCTCTGAATAACAATATGTAGTTAACATAAAAAATATGATATTGATTTTGAAAGCAATCGGTCCAGTAACTAAAAAGTTCAAAATGGCGGCCACTTTTTTTAAATTTTGACAACGGCTTCGTATTTAGAGCCCACACAGACACCCAGATATCGATTTTGAAAGCAATCGGTCCAGTAACTAAAAAGTTCAAAATGGCGGCCACTTTTTTTTAATTTTGACTACAGATTAGTATTCAGAGCCCACACATACACCCAGATATCGATTTTGAAAGCAATCGGTCCAGTAACTAAAAAGTTCAAAATGGCGGCTACTTTTTTTAAATTTGACTACAGATTCGTATTCAGAGTCCACACTGACACCCAGATGTCGATTTTGAAAGCAATCGGTCCAGTAACTAAAAAGTTCAAAATGGCGGCCACTTTTTTTAAATTTTGACTACAGATTAGTATTCAGAGCCCACACATACACCCAGATATCGATTTTGAAATCAATCGGTCCAGTAACTAAAAAGTTCAAAATGGCGGCAGTTTTTTTTATTTTGATTACAGATTCGTATTCAGAGCCCACACAGACACCCAGATATCGATTTTGAAAGCAATCGGTCCAGTAACTAAAAAGGTCAAAATGGCGGCCACTTTTTTTAATTTTTACTACAGATTCGTATTCAGAGCCCACACATACACCCAGATATCGATTTTGAAAGCAATCGGTCCAGTAACTAAAAAGTTCAAAATGGCGGCCACTTTTTTTTTATTTTGACTACAGATTCGTATTCAGAGTCCACACAGACACCCAGATATCGATTTTGAAAGTAATCGGTCCAGTAACTAAAAAGTTCAAAATGGCGGTCACTTTTTTAAATTTTGACAACGGATTCGTATTCAGAGCCTACATAGACACCCAGATATCGATTTTGAAAGCAATCGGTCCAGTAACAAAAAGTTCAAAATGGCGGCTACTTTTTTTAAATTTGACTACAGATTCGTATTCAGAGTCCACACTGACACCCAGATGTCGATTTTGAAAGCAATCTGTCCAGTTAATAAAAAGTTCAAAATGGCGGCCACTTTTTTTAAATCGCGAAATTATAACACCATGAATATTATTAAACCGGAAAAAAATATTGTCGTAAGGAAGTCTCCAATTTTTTACTATGTTCCTCGAAGTTTAGGTAAATAAGTCCTACCTATTCCTATCACTGATAATAATAATACTTATACATAATAATAATACATAATATACAATATATTAGTTTTGTATAGGTATATTTGTTTTATAATTTTAAAAAATAGAAACCGTAATATTAAAGAAATAATAACAATACATATTATAAATTGAATTCATCCATGTCATTGCCATAAAAAACTAACAACACCCATATACAATAATTGATTTCAAATTTCTTTCCAGTCTGTCAAATTTGCCTATCATGTGTACGCGCCCGGTATGGCGCGCAGTCGTGCTCCTAACTCGCAAAATTTTTGTATTTTACACGCTTTAAGCATTGTATTATCTATCAATCATTAAAATTACCTAATTATGAAAGGTTACGCCATGTTTTGTCATTCCTGATGATCTTGAGCTCTTTCGACAGGCACGATAACTGCACAAATCGCCATTTTGCATAGTGCACATATACGTGTTCTTCGTTCCCAAGTCGCGAGCGCACTGACGGTCGATCCCGCAGCAGCGCTATATGTTAGTGCAAATGCTCTAACACGCGGCTAATTTTCCTATATATTAGCGCTCGACGGTTGCCACTCCCGTAGGTATGCTCGGTGAATAGCCTACATCACGCTGTCTTTCTATCGCGTAACTCTATCTCTTTTGAAGCGACACGTGCAGTGTTAGGGTTGTCATCTTGTGAGGAATAAATTACTCCTCTGAATCAATGCTCTGAATACTTAAAAAAAACTCTGTGGCTTCTCGTAAGTATGATGAATGACATGTTAATTTTATTGATTCACTAGCTTTTACCCGCGGCTTCGCCCGCGGTAAACTAGGTTTCATAGCAAATCCAATTTAAACACAAAAATGATAAATAGACGATTGGCTCTCTTGTATTATTTCTCCATAACCATCTATCCCTTCCTCCCTCGCTTCAGCCCCTCTCTCTTCTCCGTCCCCCTTTCCCCTTCTTCTTAACCTCGTTATCTGCGAGGTACCTCTCTTCCTACTTCCCTCCTTCCCCTCTCTCTTCTCCCTCGCCCCCTCTCTCCCCCTCTTTCCACCATCCCCACTCCCTCCCCCCTCGCTCCCTTCCTCTTCCCCTCCCACCTTCTCCCTACATTCCACTATTCACCCCTCCTTCCTCTTCCCTCCCCTCCCTCCCTTCTCCCTCTCCCTCCCTCCTCCCTCGCCTTCCTCGCTCCTCCCTTCCTCTCTCCCTCTCCTCCAATCCACGCCTCCCTTCGTTCATCCATCTCTCCCCCGCCGCTCCCCCCTCCCTCCCTCACTCCTCCCTCTCCTTCATCGCCCTATCCTCACCTCCTCCTCCCTCTCTCATCAATCTTACACTCCCCCCCCCCCCCCCGCCTCCCCTACCTCCCCCTACTAAATCCTTTCGTCATCCTCCACCTCCCCACATTCGCATTCGTCCCCTGCCTTCCTGCCCCTCCTACCGTCCTACCTACCACCCCTTCCCTCCCCGCCCTTCCAGTTCCCACCCTAGTAACTCTATTATTATAGCGAAGAATAGGCATTGAAGTTCGTTCTTTCCATCCAGGCGATCGACTAACTGTCGCGTCGCGTCGTGTACGTAAGTACCTACGTATGCGTGCGCTCGCAAGCGCGGGGCCACAGAGTACATTCATTCTCAGATTGTCGCCAGTTCGCGAGCTGTAGGTGATTATCGCGGTAGGTATGAAGGAGTGTGTGTCCGAGGCCTGACTCCGGGGAGAAACGGATGCATGAAGTGCGGGCCTGGCTTGTGCACAGTGCCGGGCTCAAATATGTGCCCGCAGTGACACCTGTGGCGGGAGATACTCGTAGCGACCAACCGAAGATGGGTTCCGATCCGATACCCCGAGCGACGCGCTACGTGGCGCTACTTCCCAATACTTACTACGCGACGCGCGACGCGACGCCCAATACTTGCGACCCGACTCGATCTCGCGGCCAATTACGTAGGTAGTTTAAAGCATCGTCTTACAAAATCGGAAAAGTAGGTAACTGTGATTGGGCCCACGATCTGGAATAGGCTGAGTGAATATATTCGAAATGCTCCTTCGGACAGTATCTTCTCATCTAAGGTAAAGGAGTTTCTGGTCACCAAAGCATACTACTCCGCAGAGGAGTTCTTAGACCGTGATGATTTCATAAAATAATAATAATATAAATAGGATAATAAATAAAAGGCCATGTAGGTAATTGGTAGTATTTTATATTGTTGAATTTTATATTCTCTTTTATATAGATACTTACACTAAAATTCTATATTATTGTTCCATAATAATATAAATATTTTTAGGTGTAATAATTATTACATTATTATGACTTGTAATATGAAAAATAATTATTAATAAAAAATCTGAATCTGAATCTGACGTCGCGATGCACCTCATGCAAGGACTCATGCATCGTCGCGTCTCCTCGCGTCGCGTCGCGCTGCGTCTCGGTTTAAATTTACCCTAAATGTGTAGTATGGGACCGTTCACATACCACGTGGACAGAAATGGGGGGAAGGGTATAGAGACCGTCCACGTGGATTTTTATTAAACTCAATGCCGCGAACTGGGCTGTTGCTAGCCTGAGTAGGAACACACAGCTGAGTAAGGGACCGTTCACATACCACTTGGACAGAAAAGGGGGGGTATAGTATAGAGACCGTCCACGTGGATTTTTATTAAACTCAATGCCGCGAACTGGGCTGTTGCTAGCCTGAGTAGGAACACACAGCCGAGTAAGGGATCGTTCACATACCACTTGGACAGAAAAGGGGAGGTATAGTATAGAGACCGTCCACGTGGATTTTTATTAAACTCAATGCCGCGAACTGGGCTGTTGCTAGCCTAAGTAGGAACACACAGCCGAGTAAGGGACCGTTCACATACCACTTGGACAGAAAAGGGGAGGTATAGTATAGAGACCGTCCACGTGGATTTTTATTAAACTCAATGCCGCGAACTGGGCTGTTGCTAGCCTGAGTAGGAACACACAGCCGAGTAAGGGACCGTTCACATACCACTTGGACAGAAAAGGGGGGGTATAAAGACCGTCCACGTGGATTTTTATTAAACGCAATGCCGCGAACTGGGCTGTTGCTAGCCGCTCGCTCGCCTGAGTAGGAACACACAGCCGCACGCTGTCTCTCAGCCCTTTATTTTAGGGCGCGGACTCGGTGTCACACCAATTTGTCACACCAGTGTGATACGGGCACACCAGTGTGATACGGAAGAATTTTTTTCTTCACAGTCACACCGTGACACAGAAGAATCTCTCAATTTTATTGGCATTTAAAATTAAATGACAAAAATTGCAAGTACTACTTTCTCATCCATTCAGCTCCCGGCCTCTTCTTGGAGCCCATCTTTCTTCGAAAATGTCGCGTTTTTAACTATAAATTCCATACAGGAAAAAAACTGCATTTTCCACGTGGACAAAGGGGGGGGGGGGGGGGGGGGGGGTAAAAAGTGTCCAAAGTGTGTACTATTCTCGTTGAGTACTAATCAGCAGATGAATGTTCAGTACATTTTGTATGGGCCTAGTAATGATGTAAAACATTCAGAAATAAATGAGACTTTTTCATAAAAATTTCTAAATATTTGTTAAGTCATCATCATATCATTTGGAATCAACCATGCAAAAAAAAAATAGCTTCTGAAGTTGTTTAGGTGAACAGACGGGGAGATTTGAGAGAAACAAACTATTTGGATTTTTTTGTAGGCAGAAAATATCTTGAAAATACTGCTACTGGTTAGAAATGTCAACCCAAAGTATGCCCCAAATATTTATACCTCCATTTCTCTAGACAAAAAACTTTTAGAATAAAAAGTTCAGTTTTATTAACAAACATTTATTTGCTATAATCCTTCTTAAAAATAACATAATATGTTTGTGTGCACTCTCCATACTGTTCCAAAACTTACGCTAGTACTTATACATAGATATACAGCATTTACCGTTTCACCATCACCAATGGATTAATTAAACTGTCAACAATAATTATAACCAAAATTGACGTGATTTTTGCTTAAATCGAAATAAAATCAATATTAAATGTACATTTTAACATGTTGGTGTACCTATATTGTCGCTCGTTAGTGCTATAAATACCGCAAGATGGACATATTGCTTGACGGCTTTTTAATGTAAAACTTCAAATTATTGTTGGCAACAATTGCTGGCAACATTTTGTCACTGGCCGAGTTTCGCTTCTATTCAAACAAAACAATTGCCGGGCGGCCACTGCATGTATGAGACCAAATAAAGCAGGTTGAAATCAATTTTTGAAAAATTTCCTATGAGAATGGAATTTATTTATTTTATTTTTTTAAGTGTTTTATTTACATTTTGAGGTGTTCTATCAGAGTTTTTCTTGACAGATTTATTAATTTAATGAGGCTAAAGGATTTAACCCTTTCACCATCGCTAATCAATGATTCTGTCAATACTGACACCATGAGAAGCCATTCTTGCCTTACTAGGTTATGTGACTAGTAATACTACTATAGCAAACCATTCCACTCGCCACAGATGTCCAACACTCTGAACTTAGCATTAAGTGTGTCGCAATCATAGACCAATAATACTGGACCCATCATTAACGTCGTCAACAAAGCGAACCGGGGTCGCCGCGAAAGGGGTAAGAAGACGGCGAGGTAGCGGGGAACGTTGCGTATGCAATGATTTTCCATCTCTGTCGATCACGCAGTCGCACAGTATTTCTTTCCTCGTCTACGAATTCACCTGCACAAACTTAAAGAGGAGAAAGAGATAAGGCGATCGAGTGCCTTCGTGAGTGAGCGAGATGCAGTTCGCACGCGCTCAGGCAGTCAGTGAGCCTGACGCCCGTGCGTGGTTACTCCGCTCGCCTATGTATGATCAATCCAGTATTATTTTCCATGGTCGCAATAGTCGAATACTGGATAAGACTGGTGGTATAGAGCGTTCCAACTAAAAGTACCCATCGCCGATAAGTTGTCTCCACTGTCAGTGTCACTGTCAGTGCTTAAATTCGTGCTGCCAGATTGTGAAGATTATAATATTACCTAATAATGTAATCGGTATTTACCGTACAAAAAATACGGTAAATACTGATAATTACGGGTAAATCTGTACACATAGCAACCCTCAACGCTGTTTTGACAGATAGACAGTGGAGCCAACATAACGGCGAAGGGAACTTTTAGTTGGAACGCTCTCTAGGGCGTGCACACGTCGCGTCGCGGCCATCTTGCAGACCTTGTAGCACGATGGCGAGGGTAATAACTATAGTGAGAGGCATATCACTTAGTTTTGACGTGGAATCAAGTCTTACTAATATGGTACAAGGTGGGATGCATGTAAGCTAAAATATGAGGTCCCCAACACGAAACATGTACCGGGAAAATGGTCAATGCTCAGTTACCAAGTAACGCACATACAAATCCTTGTAGGTACAAAACACATTATCAGCAAAATGAGGAAGGTGGCGCAAATACAATAATAAAAAAATATTATTATTATTATTTGCAGGCACATTTGAGTCATCAAAGTTAGACCAATTTTTTTTCTTTTCAATTCATTTCAAGAGTAACTATATGATGAACGAACCAGATTTTTTGATATTTTTTGACATTCATTGTTTATCAAGAGAAAATACCTACATGCATTCTCCACGCGCCACCGTGATCCCACGTTTAAAGAACAGAGGCAAGAGTGCGAGGCGACTCCTACCCCCAGAATTTTTTTCTTAACAGATTTGTCCATTGATGTTGGCGAAAGGATAAAAAGTAACATGACATCATTTTACTCAGATAGAAAATATGTATAATGAACACACACACATCAATTCACTGTTGGTTTGGACTCTCCCTACGTTAGTTACACGTGGTAACAAATGTACAGTTTATCGCATTCTACTCTACCGTAATAAGGCCCCCGCTGTATTTTCACAATCGTTCAACGTTCCAACACTTAATATTTTTTTTACAATTATTGTATTGAACGAGAAGCCACAAAATAAAATATATTTTAAAATATTAAGTTTTAAAAATTTGTAGACAACATTTCGGTAAGTAAAATATGATAGTGACAATGGCAAAATTAATTAATTTAGGTCAAAGAATGAATTAATAAAAATCTGTCGAAAGAAACCCAGAATTGGCACTGTGTAGGGAGATAAAACTCACAGCATTGATACAGATAATACATTTTAATAAACAAGTGATATAAAATTTTATTCCTGCACCCAGGTACACCGAAAATTGCTCGTTACAAACATTCTCCATCGTCGAAATTCATCATAGAATCACCCTGTAGAGTGACCAATTCGAAAATGGAAAATACCTAAGTTCCAAAAATTTTATAATACATTTTAAGTTCAAAAGCTTTGAACGTTAAGTTTAAAATTTTAAATAAAATTTTTGGCCCCTTCTGACTTTCCACTGATGAATTGTAATTACAATTTGATAATAATAAAAAACTGCGTAAAATAAATTTGTCGTGTACACTGTGTGTGACTAGCAAGGCACTACTTACTAGCCTCTTGCTACTAACCTATCCTTTAGCCAAGCTGATAAAAATACTAAAATTAATATAATAAATAAATTTCAATACAAACTTGAAAATAGCAATCTTCGTCATGGTAAGGCCACCACCAGACGAATTATTTTGGAGGACAGAATACATTTTGTAACTAAATCTGTAAGTAATTATATTTCAAACTTTTTTTCGGTGTAATCATCGCAAGCTCAGTTCGACGCCTTCGAACAAGTTGTCTACTGCGACATGATTCCACTGCGGTTGAACGTCTCACAGTGTGTTATGTTATGTATGATACCATAAAATCGGACATCTCTTTTTATCTAATCGACCATTAGAGCTCATTTTTATAAATGTAAAACTCCCATTTGAAAATTCCACATAGTTTAGGAGGAATAAAAATTCAAAATTAATTATTTTTTTAATTCTAGAAAGTGAAAAAAAAATCTTCCTCGATAACTCTAATAACATTTTATTTGGAAAAACTACAATGTTTCATAGAACTGTTAAAACTACATGTAATAAGCGTTTAATATGCTTCGTAAATGCCAGTAGTTAATTTAAAAAAAAATGTTTTGTGCATTTTAGTTTAATTTTTTTTCTCCATTATACCATGATATTAGCAATAGTTTTTTATTGTACCACGTAGCCTGAAATGTATTCTAGTTGCATAAAAAAAGAGCTTTGAATTCCGTGGTATATTTGAGAAAAAAAAATATTTTCTTTTCACAATGTTTTTACGCGTTTAGGGGTGTCACTTTTGAAAGGGATAAATTCGTGTTTAAAAAAATATTAAAACCATACTAAATGGGTCTCACCTGCTATGTTTAAAGTATTGCAGATTGTAAGAAGTCATAATAGCCGCTTGTTTAGCCATTTATTTATTTACTTTATATTTATATAAAGATAGTTTTAGTCACTAAACATATTAATTTCACGTGATAGAAGTGTTGTATCATCGTTTTGGTCGCCGACCTGATCTTCGGTACATTGTCCAGTGATATCGATATGCATATGCATGCAATGTTTGTTACCTATCTTTCTCGCGCACTCGAGATCATGTGACAGCCCTGATGCAGATTTTTAAATTTTATTTTCTCAAATATACCACGGAATGCAATGCTCTTTTTTTTTTATGCAGCTAGAATACATTTCAGGCTACGTGTTACAATAAAAAACTATTGCTAATATCATGGTATAATGGAGAAAAAAAAATTAAACTAAAATACACAAAACATTTTTTTAATTAACTACTGGCATTTACCAAGCATATTAAACGCTTATTACATGTAGTTTTAAGAGTTCTATGAAACATTATAGCTTTTTCAAATAAAATTCACGTTCTAAAATTCAAAAAATTATTAATTTTGAATTTTTATTCCTCCTAAACTATGTGGAATTTTCAAATGGCAGTTTTACTTTTACATTTGTAAAAATGAGCTCTATTGGTCGATTTTTTTTTTATGTAATCCGGTATCGGTGGCTGAGTCGGAGGGGCCAAAGCGCATGCTTCGACCAGCCAATATCACCTCCGAGAAGGTAGGTGCCATACCGGAGACTTCCCTGGATTGCTGGCTATACTGTGATGTGATTAGATAAAAAGAGGGTGTCCGATTTTATGGTCTCATAACATACTGTGCGTCTGTCTGTCACGCGTTCTCGTGCCAAGTAAGCCAACCGATACTCACTTGCGGCGCGCCAGCCACAACTCATTTTCCCCTCTAACCAACTCAAATGCTCTGTGGTTGCAACCATTAATGAGTGCTAACGATGCCCGCGGACTCTCGGTTTGCGGGGGCCGCGAATCCCGAGCCTGCCTGAAGGTGCCCATTTGCACGCCGGGATTGTAATTATCATTTTGAAAACTGTAATTTTATCAATCTTGGCTAAACTTGTATATAAGGTCTTTCAAAATTAGTTAATAGTACGCTAAGGGGGGGTTCTGTATCGGAAATAGATCACTTCTGAAGAACAAAGATTTTTGTTTTATATAATTTTTTTTTTTTAACCTCAAAACGTTTTCTTGACTCAAATGTAAAAAATTGTGCCGAATAAAACTATAATTGTGGTTTTTCAGAATTTCTGAAAGAAAGAGGTCTATGTGCTTTTTTGTTCCTGGCATGAAACTGAAACGATTAGGCTTTAAAAATCAACCACCTATTTTTTTATTTAAATACATAAAAACATATTTTACATAAAAAAAAGCCCAAGGTTCAAAAACATGTATATAGGTTTTACTCCCTATATGATACAGAACCCCCCCTTAGCGTACTATTAACTAATTTTCAAAGACCTTATATAGTCGCTGATGCAAAAAATGTGGACTTGTTTTTTTTTTTTTTTTTATAACTTGTATCTTTGAAGTTTTGATCCACATTTTCGAACTGTTAAGAATAAAATTTTAATAGCAAAAACTTGCATCCAATATGAGTAGAGAATAACACTTTATACATTTATACATAACGACACACTCAACACCAGCATAATATATTATTAAATGCACTTTACACAATATTATATAACTACGCTGTCCCCAGTGGATAAATTTTTTTCAAAAGAATTCTAAAAATGTGTAGATAAGTATTCAAATTCCAATTTCATGATTTGAGTATAAAACCTTTCAAATAAGAAAAGAAAACTAAAAAATTGAATTTGGAACACATTCAGGTAATGTTCTACGTTATATATATAATAATAAAAAGAAAATTCCAAATTTAAAATAATAAAAATAAAAGTGACAATGAAGTCACAGCATATATATGGCTAAAGCAGTATGGAAACTACGTACAAAACGATCGAAACGACGCACTCACACACACGCACGCCTCAACAAGGCCCCGAAGCGAATGTCGCAAACAATCAGTGGCGGGTGCCGCGTCCGAGTGGTCGTGTTTGTTTTTGTTGCATCCGCCACGGACAGTCCGCGATGTTTTAGAATGCAAAAAAATGTTTACAAACGTTTTTCGACTGTTGTCACTTTATATTAACTTTTGACAAATGTTGACAACTTTTGTCAACTTTTCTCATCTTTTGCCAACTTCTGTCACATTTTGTCAACTTTTTTCGACTGTTGTCAACTCTTTCAACTTTTCCTATCTTTTGCCAACTTCTGTCACCTTTTGTCAACTTTTATCGACTGTTGTCAACTCTTGTCAAGTTTTCTCATCTTTTGCCAACTTCTGTCACATTTTGTCAACTTTTTTCGACTGTTGTCAACTCTTGTCAACTTTTCTTATCTTATGCCAACTTCTGTCACCTTTTGTCAACTTTTATCGACTGTTGTCAACTGTTGTCAAGTTTGTAAACTTTGAGAACTTTTGTCAACTGTCGGTAACTTATGTCAACTCTTGTCAACTTTTGTCAACTTTTCTCATCTTTTGCCAACTTCTGTCACCTTTTGTCAACTTTTATCGACTGTTGTCAAGTTTTGTAAACTTTTGAGAACTTTTGCCAACTCTCGGTAACTTATGTCAACTCTTGTCAACTTTTGCCAACTTTTCTTATCTTTGCCCACTTCTGTCACCTTTTGTCAACTTTTATCGACTGTTGTCAACTCTTGTCAATGTTTGTCAACCTTGGTCAACTTTTGTCAACTTTCGTCAATATTTGTCATCTTTTGTCAACTTTTATCGACTGTTGTCAACTCTTGTCAATGTTTGTCAACCTTGGTCAACTTTTGTCAACTTTCGTCAACATTTGCCAACTTTTGTCATCTTTTTTCAACTTTAATCGACTGTTGTCAACTCTTGTCAAGTTTGTAAACTTTTGAGAACTTTTGCCAACTCTCGGTAACTTATGTCAACTCTTGTCAACTTTTGTCAACTTTTCTTATCTTTGCCCACTTCTGTCACCTTTTGTCAACTTTTATCGCCTGTTGTCAACTCTTGTCAATGTTTGTCAACCTTGGTCAACTTTTGTCAACTTTCGTCAACATTTGTCAACTTTTGTCATCTTTTGTCAACTTTTATCGACTGTTGTCAACTCTTGTCAATGTTTGTTAACCTTTGTCGGCTTTTGTCTACTTTTGTCATCTTTTGTCAACTTTTATCGACCTGTGTCAACTTTTATCGACTGTTGTCAACTCGTGTCAATGTCAACCAAGGTTGGTCAACTTTTGTCAACTTTCGTCAATATTTGTCATCTTTGTAAACTTTTATCGACTGTTGTCAACTGTTGTGGTTGTTTGTCAACCTTAGTCAACTTTCGTCAACATTTTGTCATCTTTTGTCAACTTTTGTATACTTTTCTCGACTTTTGTGAACTTATAGCCACTTTCGTCATCTTTTGTCAACTTTTGCATACTTCTCTCAGCTTTTGTCAGCTTTTATCATATTTTAACCACTGTTGTCAACTTTTGTCACTTTTATGAACTTTTGTCAGCTTTCGTTAACAGGGAGTTGACAAAAGTTGACAAGAGTTTACATAAGTTGACTAAAGTTGACAAGAGTTAACGAAAGTTGACAAACTGGACAAAAGGTGGGAAAAGTTGACGAAAGTTGACAAACGTTTACAAAATATGAAAAACTTGACAATACTTAGTTGACATTAATTAACAATAGTTGACGAAAGTTGACAAACGTTGACAAGAGTTGACAAAAGTTCACGAAAGCTGACAAAAGTTCATAAAAGTGACAGAACTTGGCAAAAGTTGACAATAGTGGTTAAAAGTTGACAGAAGTTAGTAAAAGTTGCCAAAAGATGACGAAAGTTGACAAAAGTTGACGGAAGCTGGCCTAAGTTTATAAAAGTGACAGAAGTTGGCAAAAGTTGACAAAAATTTCAGAAAGTTGACAACAGTCGTTAAAATTTTACAAAAGCTGATAGAAGTTGGCAAAAATTGACAAAAGATGACGAAAGTGGCTATAAGTTAACAAAAGTCGACAAAAGCCATAAAATTAGACAAACGTTGACGAAAGTTGACAAAAGTTGACAAAAGTTGACGAAAGTTGACAAAAGTTGACAAATGTTGACAAAAGTTGACAAGAGTTGACTTAAGTTACCGAGAGTTGATAAAAGTTCTCAAAAGTTTACAAAACTTGACAAGAGTCGACAACAGTCGATAAAAGTTAACAAAAGGTGACATAAGTTGGCAAAAGATGAGAAAAGTTGATAAAAGATGACAAAAGTTGATAAAAGATGAGAAAAGTTGATAAAAGATGAGAAAAATTAATAAAAGATGATGAAAGTGGCTATAATCTCACAAAAATCGAGAAAAATAGACAAAAGTTGACAAACGTTGACAAAAGATGACAAAAGTCGACAAATGTTGACGAAAGTTGACAAAAGTTGACCAAGGTTGACAAAGATTGACAAGAGTTGACAACAGTCGATAAAAGTTGACAAAAGATGACAAATGTTGACGAAAGTTGACAAAAGTTGACCAAGGTTGACAAAGAATGACAAGAGTTGACAACAGTCGATGAAAGTTGACAAAAGATGACAAAAGTTGACAAATGTTGACGAAAGCTGACAAAAGTTTACCAAGGTTGACAAACATTGACAAGACTTGACAACAGTCGATAAAAGTTGACAAAAGATGACTGAAATTGGCAAAAGATGAGAAAAGTTGACAAACATTTACAATGGTTGACAAGAGCTGACAAAAGTTGTAAATAATTTACAAAAGTTAATAAAAGTTGACAAAAGTCGAGAAAAGTTCTACCATATTCATATTTATAGCAACCACGTTTTGAACTTATTATTGATGATTGATTATATTGATTATTTGATCATTACATTACAGAACCTAAATAAATGTTTTAATGAATAATAATTTTACAATTTTACAAAAATTTTTATTGACATCCCTAACGCTCTAATGGAGCGTAGGTACTTATTTTAACAAATAGGCCTAGTTTCCATACTGCTTTAGCCATATATATGCTGTGATGAAGTGCAATCAACATACAAAGTGGCCGGGAGTAAATAATGAACATCGAGCTTTAGAAAGAGACAATCCGATTGTAGAGCGTTGTCCCTGTCGCACGAACTCGCGCGTCTCTGTCACGTCTTTTCTCTTGCTAAAGCTCCATGTTCATTATTTACTGCCGGCAACTGTACATGGCTGCTAGTTTATACTAAAATAATAATAATAATATTTACATGAAATACAAAAGGTTCACACCACGCTCGTCACGGAGTATTGTGCTTTACTTTCGGTGAAAGATATTCCATCACTCGGGGGCCGGGGGGGAAAGCGTAAAATGTATGCATTAAGTCACAGAGCATCAAATGCGCGCGCCCCTCCTAGAGGCGCCTTGAGCGCGATTTCTCTACAACGCCGTTGAAGCCTGTGGGCGTGGCCTATGACTTACATATGTGTGTTGTGCGTGTGCATTTGTTTTGTGCGTGTGCCTAACTTGCTCCTCTTTGTGTGTAGTGTCGATACTAGCACACACACACACATACGAAGCGCTAGCAGCACTGCGTGTAGTTTTTGGGTTTCAAATATTATCGCTTAGGGCGTCTCTAGTAGGGGGCGCGCGCGGTAGGTATTTGATCTGTGTCCGTGTGTTGTTATTGGCTCTTTCCGAATTCCTAAGCGCCGCGCACGCCGGCAACAACCCCCGCCGACTGTGATTGGTTCACACCGCATTCCTATCACAGCCTCCCCGCTCCATCCGGTGTTATCTTTGCGATTAGTATAGGCCATTGTATTTGTTTAAAACTCACCACCACCGAGAACAAATGTACAATTTAAATCAGATTATACAGATTTTTTGGCCCTATCAAAATGTGGGAGCGCCATATCAAAGGGGCGTATCCACCATAAACTGTGTAATACGCCTCTTTAATAAAAGCTCCTACATATCATAATACTCCTGTATAATTACAATTCTGTGCTATCAACTCATCATGTGACGATGATTTTGCTGCGCTTGCAGAAACCTAACGTCTGGCCCGCTCTACACTTAATCTGTGCACACTTTGTTTCGTTAAATAGGGAGTTAAGTTGGTACTTTGAACTTAAATATCAAGCTTGACTTGTCCTAGCGATACACTGAGCTTATTATGCGCCGAGTGACATGCATACATTACTCTATATAAACGTTTCCCCTGCGCGCCACACCGAAAGCAAAATACATCGTTACGTAGAAGTCCACATTTTTACGCGACACAAGTCATGCGCCGCAAAATACGCTCAGTGTGACGCTAGGCTTAATCAAACAAATTAACAACTAAGTAAACTAGCAAATTGTTAGAGAAAGTGTGTACAAGCCTACAGATCCCTCGCTGCCCGCAACGGGCCCGAATATGTTCGGTGAAGCCATTGAAAGCTAACTACGACTTTACTCTCTTTACGATACAAGACTCTGTACAGGCTCAATGTCCTTACTGTTCTGTATAGAGCATTCCAACTAAAAGTTCCCTTCGCCGTTATGTTGGATCCACTGTTAGTGTCACTGTCAGTGCTTAAATTCGTGCTGCCAGATTGTGAAGATTTATATTACCTAATAATGCAATCGGTATTTACCGTACAAAAAATACGGTAAATACTGATAATTACGGGTAAATCTGTACACATAGCAACCCTCAACGCTGTTTTGACAGATAGACAGTGGAGCCAACATAACGGCGAAGGGAACTTTTAGTTGGAACGCTCTCTAGTACAGACCGCGCGTCCCCTGATGGCCAGTAGATGGGTTAGTAGGCTAGGGGCTTGTCCCGACACTGCTCGCTGACGTACTGGGTGAAGCGTTTGAGAAACTTGGGATACTCCCGCTTGTAGACAGCGCGGAGTACCCCAGCTGGCGCCCAGCCTCCGGGATTCACTGCAACAGAGAGGTTTCATTAGAAATGGGATAACTCGAGACTCAAAGGATCTCATTATTGTGGAGAGGGGGGTGGCATGCAGTACCTTTCTACACCCTCTTACTATCATTTATAATTTTACGTTTTGTTTATAGACGTCCAGAGATACCAGCCTTCCGGCTACAAAATCCAGACGTCTATCCCTGCACTCTTGCGAGTACAGTGATCATGTATGCCAGATCGAGGCCCCATAGCTGTACCGTTTTCTAAATAATCGCATGGGAAATACACAGACTGTCCCCGGCCGATCCGAGCCACCACCCGTCCACCCGAAGGAACCCCCGACCGAAGCCGAGAGCCGGGGGTGAAGCCTTCACTGCCACTGGGGTCCGCACCCTTTCCAACAACAGCCTGTGTCCAGGGCCTCAGCGTTTTGTTCTAGCCGCAGCTTTTTGTTTTCACCAGCTATGTATATGCGTGGAAGTGCATATGACCACCACCTAATGTGTACCTTTCTACAAACTGCCTCCTAAATCCACATCCATCGGGATTTCGTCCATTCCATAGGACGGTCTCCACACTAGTTAAAATAACTTATTATATCCGACATGCAACGGACGACAGACAGCTTAGTCTGTTGGTTCTACTCGATTTCAGCAGCACTTTCAACACTGTCGATTTCGCAATCCTTTTGGCTATCCTAAATTATTTGAACATTTCACAGTTTCGATTGGTTCTCTTCCTATCTCAATTATCATCGCCAGTTAGAGGTTACCAGCTGCCATTTTGTGTTTTAGAGGATTTGATGAGATAAAATAAGGACCAATGATGGAAATGATGGAAGAGGACCAATGATGGAAGAGACGACGACCGTTGGAGTAACCGTGTCCTACACTGGCGGCCGTGGACAGGAAAACGGAGTGTGGAAAGACCACCCGCCAGGTGGGACGACGACATCAAGCACGTCGGCGGAAAGCAGTGGTTCCTACCGCTGAAGGCCGGGAGGACTGGAGGAAAATTGGAGAGGCGTATGTCCAGCAGTGGACGCTTACACGCTGACTGACTGACTGACTGATGGAAATAAAGGACACCATTTTGTTTTCAATAAAATTCTGTGTTATGCATCAGTAGCGTAATTTATTAATAAAAAGAGCAATTTGAATGTGTTTCCCATGAGCTGGGCCTGCGTAAATTTTTCCCAAATAAATAAGGTGTATGTCTACTATTCTTGATTTCAAACTATAGGACAAGATTCATTTTTGCGGCTGAAAATGGGGACGTCCTTTAAAATAGAGGACGTCTGGCAACCCTATGGCCGGTGCAATCGTGTCTACAATGCCACTTCTAAGTGGTGCCACATACGTACATACAGTACGATTGCTGTCAGCGTGGCTATTTCCCCGCTTATAGCTTGCCATCAATATTTATTTAATATCCCCCGAGTGCATGTTTTCGAAACAGTCCACAGTCGCGCAATGAGATCAGAAGTTTCTTAGATAATAATAAAACTCCTATAAACCGGAGCTTCCAGTATGGTACATTCTCGACACGTTCAGCGCCACGTGTATATGTCATTATACACCCTAGCTAGTGCAACTCTCACAGGCCAGTGTATATCTGGTTATACCCCCATAGGGGAATAGCCCCACTGCATATCTCCCCGTGCATGTCGTAAAAGGCGACTAAGGTATAAGGACAAGATGTCGCGCTAAAGGGCGAAAGGCTAGCCACCTCTCACCTTGGCGCGGTGCTTCCACCTTGTCATGCAGCAGGTGGGTCTTCGTGCCTCACTTGCTGCTTGATAGTTATCTTGTCCGAATACTGTGCTAAACGTGGTGGTCGGTGTTGTGCTTTAATTTACCAGAGTACTTATGGGAGTGAAAGTTGGGTATGGCAGGCGAAGCATGAGAGCAGGATAAATGATGTTGAAATGCGCGCGTTGAGAGGAGTATGTGTGGAATAGGAGGAGTATTGTGTGTCTGTAGAATGGATGATAGGAAACTAATGAAAGAAATCTATGGAGCGAATCTTAGTGGAAGAGTCGGGAAGGGTCGCCCTAGACGCACGTACCTGGACCAGATCGGCCATGTGTTCGAAAAGGGTCAGGTGCGTAGGACACGTAACCGACGAGCATGTATGAAGAACATTATGAGAGTGGAAGAGGCGGCAAAAGTGTGTCAGGATCGTGGCGCTTGGAGGTTGGGTTGTTTGCGTGGGTTGGGTCTGTTGTCTTTGCCTGCCCCACTGGGAGGCAGGCAGGCGTGACGTTATGTATGTGTATGTATGTATGAACTTATAGCACAACACCGATTACTCTGCTTACCCTGATTGTCGGGATACAAAAGCGTGAGTTATGTATGTATGTATGTAGTCAACTTCAGAGGCCAATGTATCAGTGAATATACACCGCTCCGAACATTTTGTATGAAGACTTTTTGTATCTGGGGTATAAAAATGTGATATAGTTTAGGAATTATGGGATTTTTTACAAAAACAACCTTTTTCGCTTATGTATTATTATTTTAATGAGTTTATGCATTACAAAAAAGTCTTACTTAGTATTTATTTGTAAGAATTACTTATTTATTTGTACTTTACTATTACCTATTTATTTGTTCTTTGAATCATACCTACTAGCATTTTTATTTATTTATTCTTATTCTAATAATCAACATTATATTTCTATTTACTGTGGACTTCGTTGAAGCAGGATTGGCAGTAAAAAAAATTGCATATGGAGCAAATGGTCGCCACTTGAGCAGCAAACTTTCTTTGGCCAGGTTGAGCCTTGCCCTTTTTGCCACACTTTGTGAAGCAGTGTTAAATGTAAGGAAAAAAGGTGGGAAAACTCATAAATATAGGAGAAGTAGTGTGTATCATATAATATACACTTGGCCCCTGAGACTGACTTCTCTAAAAGTCAGTCTCAGGGGCCAGTGTATATTATATGATAACCTAAAAAAACGGGTAAAAAGAAAAGTAAAAAAAAAATCAAGTTCACATATTATTTTAGAACCAAAAGATGTCAATTATGCAAAAAAAAACAATTGCGATTCCCACAACATTCTGCTCAGAGGTGCCCTGTTGCTGAACGTGTTAAGAAGGTGTTGAACTGAGCTTGTGACGGCTTCACCGAACATATCCGGGCCCATTGACAGTACAGGAGAGTGTCTACCGAGGTCGGGACTAGCGAGCGGCCACTCTGTGTAGTTCTCCAGCATGCGTTGCGTTTCGACTCACGGCAAGCCCTCGTCAGCTAGTCTCTACCTATACTCTCTCTCACCTATCCATATTCTGTAGGATGCCTCTCCAGTGGCGTTTTCGAAGCTGAGCTTCGGAAGCTCTCTCCATAAATGAACTTAGCGTTGATATTGGCAGGTCAGACGATGTAAAAAAAAATCTGTTAAGTGCGAGTTTTAATCGCGCACGGAGGTTTCCGTATCTATCCGCTATTATCCGCCTATCTTTTGTCTTTCAACAATGCAATGTATAAAAGCCTGTGGCGCCATCTATTATTCAGTAGCGTGACTAATCGATTTTTCGCACGATTGTTGTATGGGAGCCCCCCTTAATTTTTAACATTTTCTTTATTTTATTATTTCTTGTTATATCCGCCATAGTAACACATGTGAAAATTTCAACGGGCTACCTATTACGGTACAAGAGATAAAGCCCTCGGACAGACGGACGGCGGAGGCTTAGTAATAGGCTTCCGTACAGGATACGGAAACCTAAAAATAATACTTGGATTATGTGTGCATAAGGCTCCGATTACCTGTGGAGCAGTAAGCGATGCTGGTGGTGATGTTGTCGCGGGTGGGCGGGCGGCCGGGGGGGAAGGTGCTGCGGCAGGCGAGGCACACCGTCACCAGCAGCCGCAGGCACGCGCCCGTGTTCGCCTGCAACACACACACACACAACACTGTGAGACCACTCTCAAAGCTGCACTGCACTCGAGCTGTTCAAGTGAGACCACTCTAAAAGCTGCACTGCACTGTAGCTGTTCAAGTGAGACCACTCTAAAAGCTGCACTGCACCACTCTAAAAGCTGCACTGCACTGGAGCTGTTCAAGTGAGACCACTCTAAAAGCTGCACTGCACTGGAGCTGTTCAAGTGAGACCACTCTAAAAGCTGCACTGCACTGGAGCTGTTCAAGTGAGACCACTCTAAAAGCTGCACTGCACTGGAGCTGTTCAAGTGAGACCACTCTAAAAGCTGCACTGCACTGGAGCTGTTCAAGTGAGACCACTCTAAGAGCTGCACTGCACTGGAGCTGTTCAAGTGAGACCACTCTAAGAGCTGCACTGCACTGGAGCTGTTCAAGTGAGACCACTCTAAGAGCTGCACTGCACTGGAGCTGTTCAAGTGAGACCACTCTAAGAGCTGCACTGCACTGGAGCTGTTCAAGTGAGACCACTCTAAGAGCTGCACTGCACTGGAGCTGTTCAAGTGAGACCACTCTAAGAGCTGCACTGCACAAGTGAGACCACTTGAAAAATGCAATCGCACTAAGCTACTGCACGGCGCGTCAAATATGGTCGGCAAGGCCTCGTCTTTCGTGGATGGTGTCCCTTAGTTTAGGCATAAAGCTTCCGCAAAAAAAAAACAAGACTGAACGAGTACGTATGTTATATATTATGTAGAAAACTAGATTTTTCTCTTTATTTTTTTTTTATGGAAACTGACACGCTTGGCTACATCACTTACAACATCCGTGATGTCAGCCCATAACACCGGGTGAACTTGGTGCCACGTCAGTGTTTCCCTTCGGTCGTGCCGGCTACACTGAACTGGACGGAAAACACAAACTATTTACGTTTCGGCCGACCTTTCATTCAGTGCGGTGGTACCAACCCGGGCGGGTTAAACCCTACCACCAAGTAAGATTAGGAGGGAAGGGACCTACAGTTTTACGAGGAATCCGAACCTCGGTCCGCCTCCAACGGTCAGCGGTCACCCATCCAAGTACTAACCGCACCCAGCGTTGCTTAACATTCAATAGCGACAGTTGACTGTCTGCACCACTAAGCTATCGAGGTTGACGTGGTCCTATTTTAATTGGGTCAAGATCGGATTGGAAAGCGAGGCGGAATCGCGAGGCCGAAGGCCGAGCGATTCCGCCGAGTACATTAATAGCAAAAAATTACTAAAAAAAACTGTGAAATAAAAAAAAAGTTTTAAAAAACATAAAACCTGGACGGTAAACACAAACTATTTACATAGCCGTTTCTGCCGACCTTTCATTCAGTGCGGTGGTATATCATCTAGTAATATAAGAAGGGAGTCATATCCCTATCATTTATTTTAATGTTAATTGATTTTGTGCTTTTATTTCCCACATGTGTGTAAAATTATTGTACTGTATGGTTAAATAGCTGATGGTAAATATATATATATAGTCTTACGTTCTTCTTTCTTTCTTCAAAATATATTTTAATTAGAGCTGAAAATTGAGGAGAACACATATCAATCTGGCGATTTCTAAATCCAGGCAATCCAGGGCAGTCTACGGTATGGCACCTACCTTCTCGGAGGTGATATTGGCTGGTCGGAGCATGCGCTTTGGCCCCACTGACTCAGCCACCCATACCGGATTACATAAAAAAAAAATTAAGTTTTTTTTTTTAACTTCTCTATTTCATTCCCCTATCCCTTTGTTGGGATATCCAAATGTTTTGTGTCGATTTTGTTTTATTATCTCGAACGGTTTGTGACCACTGTCACAATTCCATTAAATGATGTTAAGCTAAGCGCAAACTGGCGCGATCAAGGCGATCACGGCGGTGGCGGTGGCGATCAAGTAGGTTAGATGCAATTGTGTGTGCAAGCGCACACTGGCGCGGTCGATCGCTGCACGCGTGCGGTCAGTGCGCGGTCCGATCGCGGCGGTGGCGGCGGTGGCGATCAGATCGCGCCTGCAGCATCTGATCGCGTGATAATCATAGGAACTGACGAAAGGATGGAGGAAATAATTATAAACGAGGTCGACAAATCACCCAATTCTATACAATACTGCTCACGCGGAATAAAAAAAAGTACAATTTAAAAAGGTAAAACAAAAGTAAAATAAAAAGTAAAATTTAAGAGTACAAAAAAGTAAAATTTCTTCAATTTTGTAGTTAAAAGTACGAAAATTACGAAATTACGTAACCACCGCGGCACCACCGTCGTCGAATCTGAACGCTCTGATCTGCGCGACTTTTGAACGCCACCGCCACCGCTACATTGGCCGCCACCGCTATGACCGCCACCACCGCGCCAGTTTGCGCTTAGCTTTAAGGTTGTCCTGCGGCAGCCTCCTTTTCAGTCTCCGGGGTATCTCCATGTCTCTCATCAAATTCTTGGCTAGCTCGTTGGGATGTTGCCCGATCCTTTTCTGATAGGATTTTGTTAATGTTTTTATTTCAGCTTCCACTGTCGGTATGTCAAGGTCGTGATGGAGCGTGTCATTTGTAACAAACCATGGCGCATCCATGATCATGCGCAGCATTTTTGATTGAAACCTCTGTATGATGGCGATATAAAATTAAAAGTAAGAGATGTCACTGACCGGATAGTCGGGATGGCTGGTGGAGTGGTTGACGACGGCGTAGGTGTTATCCGGTGCGGAGCGCACGTGCGACCAGAACAGCGCGTCCCGCTGCGACGCCGGCCACACACGCTTGAACGTCTGGTGGAACGTGAGCGTGTCCGACGAGATCTGACGACGACAACACACGCTCTCAAACACGTTTTTTTTTTTATGGATAGCGCGACATGTGACATCGTTTCACCTACAAGTAGGTGCCAAAACGATGCCCATGGACATTCTGTGATGCACGGGTATTGCGAATGCCATGCCGGCCTGACAGGAGCCTTTTCACGCCCCTTTTGAAGAACCCTAGGCTGTACTTGGGAGCAAATAGATGGGCAGGGAGTGCGTTCCACATTTTCCCGGTTCTGTGAATAAAAGATCTACAGAACCGGTTGGTGCGCGTGGTAGATCGGTTGAATAGGGGGTGCATTCCCTGCCCAGTACGCGTAGTGCCAAATTGATCACACTAACGAGACTAAACGGCTGACTGAGTTCTATGCAGACTTGTGTTTTATTACATTTTATTACTATGTAATAAACTGTTACTACATTACTGTTATTACATCTCTTTGTAATAAACTGTTACTAATATTTGTTGAATTGACTTGCTATATTTAAGTATCAAATTGATGATGGCACTATACACCAGATATAGGTAATGTAAATAGGCAGAGTGATCAGATTCTTAAGTATTCATGTTTAGGCTGTAAGTATTAATGCTCTTGTGAGCGGTAGTATGGGTTAATTATTTGTAAGTTACTATAATATAATACTTATAAGGTACCTACTAACAAAACATTGTGACTCGCGAAGTTTGCTTGTCAGTTCTTCTTCGCATGCAATTTAGAACTGGCGGAATTTTCGACATATCCAAGCGCAGGTTACCTACCTATGGATGAAATTCTCGGAAGGCTCCAACGATTTGGAATTTGTATTCAGATGTTTTATTTTCCATGTTTATCTAGATAGGTGGCATCTCTGAGAAAAACAAAAAAAATAGCTATACTTACATATATTCTTGAAATTGTCCTAATAATACCTACGGAATGACATGACACTTGATTTATTTAAAAAAAAAATTATTTTGTTTCACATTTTGGGTTACCCTGTACTTTCCACAGGACTATTATACAAATTTATCTATAATCTATCTAGCGGCAAAAAATATACGTAATTTGGCGTCAGTTTCATCGAAATCGGTTCAGTAGGTCCGGAGATGCGTGTGACCGACAGACAGACACACCAGAGCGATCCCATAAGGGTCCCTTTTTTCGCATTTTGCGACGGGACCCTAAAAAGTTTTTTTCTCAAAATGTCATGTATGTAACGTTGTACTCCGAGCGAAGGTACTGTCAGTCAGTCTGCGTGTAAGTGTCGACTGCTGGACATAGCATCTCCAATTTTCCTCCAGTCCTCCCGGCCTTCAGCGATACGGAACCACTGCTTTCCGCCGAATTACTTGCTGTCGTCGTCCCACCTGGCGGGTGGTCTTCGGCCGCCAGGTAGGACACGGTTACTCCAACGGTCATCGTCTCTTCGGCTAACGTGCCAAGGTACTGTATAGACTGAAAATCCCTTCAATAATCCGCTTGTGACACTGGTGGCACTTTACTGAGCATGGCTTTGCGAGGTGAACTTTTGGCGGCGTCAATGCACGTCCAGTCCATCGACCATGCCGTATGGGCCGAGAAAAATATAAGGTCTTTCGTTAATCATGTCAATAACTTCGGGAGGGTTACATACGCACTCAAACAAACACTTCACGCAAAAAAAAACATATGTTTATAGGAGCATTTTTTCTCCTAACAAAAAAATAAAATCAAATAAGTAGCTGTAAAAACCTATCACAGTGACCTTGTGACTCACTTACAACAAACAGATGTTCTGCGTTTGAACATAGTACGGTCATTGACCCCGTACAATGCATGTTACCTACTGTTACACACAGGTTAATGTTTAGGAAGCAAACATGTTTTGTTAAATTTCTCAAAGCTAAAAACACATAATTTTTTTTGCGTAAGTAACCTGTTTATTTGAGTGTGTATGTAACCCTCCCGAAGTTATTGACATGACTAACGAAACACCTTATACAAGGTGGGCCAAAAGTAATCACCCTATTGGACGACGCTATAACTTTTCAAAATGGCGGCAAATGTAAATTCTGTTTTGACATTTGTGAAGTAAACAGATTCAGAATACACGTCAATAAGCCATGGAACGCTATACTCCTCAAGAACGCGGAATAATTGAATCCATTTTTTTGCGCAATAATTCGTCTGTGGTATTGACGCAGCGTGAATTTCGTCGAAAATTTCCGACTTCGGCCAGATCACCCGATTTGACCGCTCCAGACTATTTTTTGTGGGGTTACTTAAAGTGCCGAGTTTATGTAAACAATCCTCGGACTCTTGAAGCACTTAAAGAACCTATCGCCGGAAGTTCTGACACAAGTGATGAAAAATGCCATAAAACGAGCCCGTATGGTCATTAATTCTGACGGCGGACACTTGACCGATATAATTTTCTCGATTTAATGAAAAATATTCTAATTCATTAAATAAACATAATCCATAAGTAGAACCAATGTTTTCCTTTTTAAAAAAAAATTACAGCTAAAGAACATCAGGTGATTACTTTTGGCCCACCTTTTATATCCAAATTGAAATATGCAAAACTGACCTCTTCCACGATGGTCATCTGCTCGAGCGTGGTCTCCCAGTCGTGGCGGTAGCGCGGGTTGAAGAAGTAGTGGCACAGCTCGCGCGCCGACACGCCGCTCACCCGGTGTATCGCCTTCAGTGGGTCCATCACCATGCCGTCAACCTCCACCTCTCTGCACGTACAAACACGCTCAAAGCGTTCGCATTACAATACAATAGCCAGGTGGTACCGTGTGGGGCCGGTACTCTAAAAGAATAGCCCCACTACATCTCTCCCCGTGTATGTCGTAAAAGGCGACTAAGGGCGGCGGTCTGCAGACACCCCGGTCGACTTGTGGCTTTCATGGAAGACATAGGCTGGCTGGGCCCCAGCCCGTGCGATGCATGAGTGAACGAGAAGCGAGAACACTCGTGCGCTGCCGCCGCACCGTCCGACCACCGTGCACACGATTCCTCCATCGCAGGAGAGCTTTGACGCAGCTGCAGCCAAATTGCACTATGGGAGTTTAACAAAAACGACATGCACCGCCTCAACATTAGGTGTCTCTCTGCGACGAGTCATGCGTAGATAGGACGGGTGGCAGGGAATAAGGGATGCTAGTTCCACAGAGCAGCGTCCGTGATAGTATCTGTAAAACAGACTAAGCGAACCCACAAATGTTTGGGGAGAAAACTCGCACAGTGCCGTCCGTCACAGCTGCAGCATAACTCTCCTGCGATGAAGGACTACCCTGCACCCCCCCCCCCCCCCCCCCCCCCCCCAGCCGTGCGGACTACACCCGCGCGCAGCGGTACAGATAATGAATTTATACCTTTTTATTCAAAGCCTCAGTAAAAATTTATTTGGTGACCCCCCCCAAAATTAAGGTCTGGGCACGCGCTTGGGCTGGGGTAGCTGGAGATTGCCGGGTTTTGCACGAAGGTCCCCAACCAAGCGGGATTAGTTTGCAGGCCTAGAGCCAACCCCAAACCAAACAACAACAACAACAACAACAATAGCCAGGTTGCCTATCTGAGGTAGTGGTAGTGAAAACGACTTTATGATCTCTTTTTATGGTTAGAAGCATTTTTTTTTTATGTAAACCAGCATGTGTGGCTGTGCCGAGAGACCATTGGTGCAGTCGACAGAGCCAAAATCACCTCTCCTCGCGAAACCACTCTCAGTTAGGTGCCATGCCAGCAGATTTGCGGACTGTTGCTAGGCTGTCTAGCCCGTTAATACGACGTTTGAAGACACCCAGGTTAAAGGATTCAGGAAATACAGTCGCCGGAAGACAGTTCCACACTCTAGCGGTGCGACAAAGAAACGATTTAGAGAACCGATGAGTTCTCAAAAGCCCAATGTCAACAACAAAAGGGTGCTGAGTCTCTCTGCGACGAGTCATGCGGAGATAGGACGGGTGGCAGGGAATGTGAAAGGGAGGTAAGAAAATCCTGATCGAAGGACCAATTAATAACTTTCTTATATCTTTTTCGGCTTGATGTACCATTTCTTTTACACGGCTTGAAGATTGAAATGACGAATATCTTTTAAATTCTACCGAAAAGAACAAAATATTAGGAGAAGGGAAGGATATACTATCATTTTTAAATCTCTCTTACGTTTTGTTTATAGACGTCCAGAAATACCAGCCTTGCGGCTATAAAATCCAGACGTCCATCCCTGCACTCTTGCGAGTACAGTGATCATGTATGCCAGTTCGAGGCCCCGTAGCTGTGCAGTTCTTCCGAAATAAATCCCATGGGAAACACAGACTGAAGCCTTTCCCCAGCCGATCCGAGCCACCACCCGTCCACCCGAAGGGACCCCCGACCGAAGTCGAGAGCCGGGGATGAAACCATCACTGCCACCTGGAGTCCAACAACAGGCCAATGCCCAGGGCCACAGCGTTTTTGTACTAGCCGACAGCTTTTGTTGTCACCAGCAATGTATACCTATGCGTGGAAGTGCATATGACCACCACCTAATGTGCACCGGGAAGGGAAGTATCTCACCTTCTGTACATCCTCATGTCCCCCTCCTCCGCAAACAGCTGCCAACCGATTTCACCTCCCACGCCCTCGAATGCGGCCGAGAGCTGCTCTGTTGATATCCTTTCGATCTGTAATTTGTACCGGAAGATTTATCAACAGTGGCAAAGTTGGTTAAAAGTCTGGAACTTGGAGGCGAGTCTCAGCTACCTTAGCCAACATTTAGCTATGCCACCTCCATCGTGGTTAGCGACGATTAGGTGATCCCCTGTTAAGTATTAGCAGCAATGTACTGTTTTTGCCCCTCTCCCAACAAACAAATTGGTGCAAACGGCAGGGTTGTTTTACATCTTAAAGTGGTATATTGGATGAATATAACGCGTCACTACTGTAGAGCTCTTGTCCCACCCTTATAGCACTTACTATCGCTATTGTAAAGTCACTAAAGAACCTTAACCTGTATAAGAATGGGCCTCTATTAAACAGTTCTTATAACGCCTGTCTTAACACCATAATGTTAGTTGGGCTGTCACCTCATACGATAGGTATGCATCAGAGGAGGTGATCTAACCTAACCTAACCTAACCTAACCTAACCCTCACAGGGTTTCCTTGTGTGGTGTACGTGCGATATGGTGGACCGCATCAGCTTATTACATTTCTTTGTAATAAACTTTTCTAATTGTTGTTGATTTCACTGTTTTTTATTTATTTATTTTTATTTTATGGAAACTGACACGGTTGGCTACATCACCTACTACATCCGTGATGTCAGCCCTTAACACCTTGGTGAACTAGGTGCCATGTCAGTGCTTCCCTCCGGTCGTGCCGGCTACACTGAAATGAACTAAAAACACGAACTGTCCAAATAGTCGCTTCAACCGACCTTTTATTCGGTGCGTGCGGAATTTTCGACATGTCCAAACGTAGGTTACTTACCTGTGGATGAAATTATACGATAAACTATCAAAGTGATCCCACCAAGTCATTGAGCCAGTTTTATCGGTACTACTATGGCCGCTGCTCTGACGAACTTGCTTCCCTTATCCCTCCTCCGCCTGTTCGCTTTCGCCAAACCCGCCATACTCTCGCGGAACACCCCTTTGTAGTCGACAGAAGAGTTCTTCGAACTGCACGATTCTCTAAATCGTTCTTATATCGCACTGCAAAGGTGTGGAACGGGCTCCCAGGGAATATCTTCCCCCACTCCTACAATCCACGGATCTTCAAATCGCGGGTTAATAGCCTTCCCCCAGCAACATTAGTCCACCTCCAACCCGGACTGGCACCTCCTCGGGGGTGAAATTGGCTGCGCCTGAGGTTGCGACCTCGGACAGAGCCACCCAGTTCGGCAGCAATAAAAAAAATAAAAAAAAGTTGGTAGAGAGAGAGTTGCAGGACTCACCTCTGGCCAGAGCGTGTGCGCGGTGAGTTTGTTGTCTATGTGCGGCGGCGGCAGCTGCACGTGGTCGCGCGTGAGCTGGCCGAGCGCGGCGGGTGGCGGGGGCGCGACGCGCGCGCACCGCTCGCGCTCCTCCTCCATCTTATCGAACCCAGTCTCGACCGCATCGTAGAACTCGTCGTCCGGCAGCGTCGAGTGAGGGCCCTCCTGCCGGCAAGCGTCTACCTTTCAATACTTTGTATATAAGGTGTTTCGTTATTCATGTCGTTTCTTTCAGAGGGTTGTTCAGTATCCTAAACTGAGTAACTTTTGTTCTATAGCTTTTGGAAATTTGAAAAAAAAAATTCACTTTCCCCATACATTTGGAGGTTAGGTCTGCCCTTAAATGTATGGAGAAAGTAATATTTTTTTTCCAATTTCCAAAAGCTGTAGAACAAAAGTTACTCAGTTTAGGATACAGAACAACCCCCTCAAAGAAACGACATGAATAACGAAACACCTTGTATATCGCAACAACGGTCTGCATGCACTGCTGCAGTGCGCCCGCCCCGCGCCGCCGCCGCGCCCGGGCGCAGAGTACTTACTGCTTGCTTCTAAATATTCACGAGATCCAAATCAGTTAAAATCTGAGTTCTTTTCTAACCTCAAGCATCCCCTTGAAATCTGCTTGACAGCTTGAAATGATTTTATTGACATTTGAATCGCTGATTTTTAAAAGGTACCTGTGACATATTTTCTCAAATTCGATGAGTTTAGAAGGGATCGCTGTGGCCCTTTCAAACACACCAAAAATTTGACTAAAAATCTTCGTTGACTTTTAAAAGGGGGCTGAAAGAATGGAAATGCCAATCACAAAAGCCTATCCAAATGGGTTAGTGGAGATAAACGGAAAAAAAAGTTCAAAATATCTGAAAAGTTTTGAAGTAAGTGAAGACCACTAAAGAACACTGATATTCTACACGGAAATAGTTAACTGGGCTGTAAATTCTGTTGAAGACGTCGTCGAGAGAGAAGACCGCGACTGAGACTTCAGTCATGGCCTTCTCTTTCGACGTCTTTGTATATTTTTAAATGACCAATTTGTAAAAAAAAAAAATTTTTTTTTTAAAGTGTGTTAAGTCAAAATATTTAAAAAAACACTTTTATAGTTCCTTTAGACCTAAGTTTCTTATTACTATATCGTTAAGTAATTACACCATATGTAAACTTTTTATTGCGTAATAAAGAATTATTAACAAAGGCTTGATTTTTGCATGAAACAGTTTTTTGCGTTTTTCACGGAAAGTAATTTTTTGCAATGAGGTACCTTTTAAAAATCAGCGATTCATTTTCAAAATAACCTTCAGCCAACGTTTGCTTATGTTTTAAAAGGTATTATTTGCTATCTAATAAACGTGAAAAGCAAACTCAAGTCTGAGACGGCCTTCTGCCGACCGCCGAGTCCATTACTAAAAAAACTAGGTACTTACATGCAACAACAAATACTACTCGTAATTACTATGCAACTCTAATTTATTGTCTCGACCGATAAGGAGTTAGTCAAAGAATTGAAAAGGATAAAAGGGTTATCAACCAGTCCATTAATTTGACTGTCTATTTGATTTGATAATGGTTTTTTAATTTATAAATTTTTTTGCCAATGACCTTTTAAGACATTTTGGCCAGTGTCAAGAGAGGATTCATTGTCACATGAGGTCAAGGAAAAAAAAGTGGTCAAGTGAACCATGTTCACGTGCCGAGGGGTCCCGTAACCGCTTCTTCGCTTTCATCTAATTATATTTTCTACTAGGGTGCGGTCAGGCTTTGGATGGACGGCCCTACGACCATTTAAGTTGGCCGTGGTTCGGATTCCACTTGAAACTGTAGTTTCATCACGAATTGCAAACAATTCTGACTGAACACAGATTCTTATTAAAAAATACAATCACAACACAACAAAACTTTTTAATAAAAAATTAAACCAACGAAAAAATAAACTAAAAAGCGAAAAATTTAATAAACCTTTTTAGTGTTAATAAAAAGGTAGCCGGGGGTGGATGGACGAGAAGAGCGGAAGACCGCGTGTGGTGGCGTGCCTTGGGAGAGGGCTATGTCCAGCAGTGGACCGACACAGGCTGATGATAATGAGTCGATGAGTCGATGTGTAAATGGCGTGACACACATGTGAAATTACAAATATTCAGAATTATTTAGCAATGACTACCAACATTTTAAGGCGTTATTCTGGAGCTCCAATGAACAATTTTGACATTTATTATTTTTCATAATCTAAAAAAAAATCATGACCGTATGTCCTGTTTGGCGATTTATGAAGACGGATATTACGAGCCGAAAATTGTGTGCATTTAAAAGGTTTCCGTATATATCCGCTATTATCCGCCTATCTTTTGTCTTTCAACAATGCAATGTATAAAAGCCCATGGCGCCATCTATTATTCAATAGTGTGACTAATCTATTTTTCGGACGTTTGTTGTATGGGAGCCCCCCTTAATTTTTAACATTTTCTTATTTTTATTATTAATTGTTGTTATATCCGCCATAGTAACACATATTCTGTGAAAATTTCAACGGGCTACCTATTACGGTTCAAGAGATACAGCCCTCGGACAGACGGACGGACGGCGGAGGCTTAGTAATCGGCTTCCGTACGGGATACGGAAACCTAATAATAAAAAAGGGCTTAGTGGGCGACGAAGTAAATTGTATACAAAATGTGACAATAGCATTTCTATTTTTGAATAGTTTGACTAAATTACAAGCAATAACAAATAGTAATTAGTATGCAACCCAAATTGTCACGGCTGATAAGACGTTTGTGATGCCTCACGCATACGAATGGCCAATACCACGCAACGTGTAGAGACCTCGTGGTGACATACTTGACCTGAAGGCATTATTGTTTGATAATTCACTCGTATGGGGATATTTGTGGTTAACTCTAAATTGTTGGGACTAAAATGTCCGTATTTACATTTACCTAATACATGTTTTCCCTAATACATTCCGTCGCATGTCGTAAAAGTCGACTAAGGGATCGTCAGCCTCGGCAGCTTAATGGTGCGGTCAGTTATTGGATGGATGACCGCCCGACTGTTGGAGGCTGACCGTGGTTCGGATACCACGTTAAACTGTAGGTCCCTTCCCTTCTTACCTTACTAGGTGGTAGGGTTTATCCCGGCCGGGTTGGTACCACCGCACTGAGCGAAACGTCGGTCGAAACGGCTGTAAATAGTTCGTGTTTTCCGTCCAGTTCAGTGTAGCCGGCGCGAAATGAAGGGAAGCACTGACATGGCACCTAGTTCACCCGGTGTTATGGGCTGACATCACGGATGTTGTAGGTGATGTAGCCAACCGTGTCAAGATTCCATAAAAAAAAAAAAAAAAACATGTTTTTGATGAAAAAGGAAAATGTACCTACTTACTGAAATCGTAATTTCTTAATTTTTAGGTTTCTGTATCCATGTCAGTCAGTCAGTCAGCGTGTAAAAGGCGTATGTCCACTGCTGGACATACGCCTCTCCAATTTTCCTCCAGTCCTCCCGTGCTTCAGCGATACCGAACCACTGCTTTCCGCCGACGTACTTGGTGTCGTCGTCCCACCTGGCGCGTGGTCTTCCCACAATCCGTTTTCCTGTCCACGGCCGCCAGTGTAGGACACGGTTACTCCAACGGTCATCGTCTCTTCGGCTAACGTGCCCAGCCCACTGCCACTTGAGCTTAGCCACCCGGTGTCCAATATCGACTACTTTGGTGCTTCGGCGGATTGCCTTGTTACGCACCATATCACGTAGCGATATTCCCAGCATGGCTCACTCCATTGCTCGCTGGGCAACTGTCAAACTTTGGACAACACCGACCGTCAGAGTCCGTTTCGTATCCATATGGAAGCCTAAAACCTATTACTAAGCCTAAGCCGTCTGTCTGTCTGTTTGTCTGTCCTACTGCTGAATCTTTGGAACCGTAATAGCTAGCCGGTTGAAATTTTCACAGAATATGTGTTATTATGGCGGATATAACAACAAATAATAAAATATTGAGAAGGTAAAAAATTAAGGGGGGGTCCCCATACAAGAAACGTGTCTTTTTAAAGTATTTTTTTGTGATGCGGAAACCTCGGTGTGCGCGCCCGACTCGCACTTCGCCGGTTTTTTTTAATTATTGAAAGAATAATTATTTAACGATGACCTCTATAAATCATCGGTTTTTTCGGAAAATATACACCACATTTTCCGACCATAAACCGTGGAGCCGAATAGAACAGTCTATTCGGCTACACTGAACTAGACAACATCATGGCATATCGCAGCCAACGTAATGTAAGTTAGAAGAAAGTTATCGCATCGTTACCAATTACTGTAATAGGTCAGCAGTTAATGTCGTTTACACATTCATGGGGTCAGCCCACGGAGACTTAAGGTAAGTAAACGTTTAGAAGCCTTGAACGAAATTGTAATAATTTGTTGATTAAAGGCTTGAGAACGTATCGTACATATACAGAAAATTATACTAGGTTGTAGTCTGCGTAGATACTCAATAGTAGGTAATAATATTATATTCTATCTAACAGACAAGGTAGGTAAACTTACTATACATAAGTATGAACATAAGCGTTTAAGGGCACTTCACGGTTATTCGAGCACCCTTCGGTCCTCGGCACAGCAACCCATATTGGTATATTTATTAATAAAGCATGCATAAATCCCGACAATCGGGGTAAGCAGAGTAACCGGTGTTGTGCTGCAAGGACTCTGGCAGATACAGCACAACACCGACCGCCAGGTCTAGCAGAGCATTCGGATAAGATTAACTACCAAGCGGCAAGTAAGGCACGAAGACCCACTTGCTACATGAATTTTTTTTTTATGTAAACTGACACGGTTGGCTACATGATGCAGCCAACCGGATTTTGTAGGTGATGTAGCCTCATCATGGCTGAAAAAGACCCTGACGTGATTGAACCCAAATTGTACGAAAATGTTCCTGACACAATAAAATCAATAAAAAGTGACAATGTGTTCCAGAGTCAGCTGAAAATATTTCTCTTAGACAATCCATTTTATAAGTTAAGTGAATTTTCTTCTTACTCTAAATAAAAATTCTGCTGACTTTAATAATTAAAATTGTTTATATATGTATAAACTCAAATTTTATTAATAACTTGACTGAACCCTATGTTCTTTGTTATGTATTTTATTATCTTTTCAATGGGTATATCTTGACCTAATATTTTTAATTTTTTGCTTGTGTATATTTTCCTGTTCTTGTATAAATATAACTTAAAATATATAAAATGTACCTTTTAAGAGATAAATTGACATATGTATATATTGTAATGAAGAGAATTAAGTTCTCTATAACTTCTTCTTATTTTTTGCTTAGATATAGTATGTTATATTTAACATAATGAAAACTTAGTATGTAAGTTATATTTAAAAAAAAGCTGTTAGGTTTCTTACCCGGTTCTTCCTTATAGATTGCACTGCTGAACGAGACATGACAAAAAAATGATGAACCATACTGAATATGCATATGTCTCAATGAAATATTGTTATTGTTGTATTATTATTTTATGTTCTTTATTTCACATTTTCAAAATTTTCTATTAATTTTACATATATTATACAAGTATTAAAAATACAAAGTAATAAAAATACACAAAATTAATAAAAAAATTAAAAACGGTAATACCGCCGGCGCACTCTGGGCTGAGAATCGGCTTCCGAGGTCTTTCGATTTTTTTTTTTACGAACTTGAAGATTTCGAAAAACTTTTTATGCAAGTTTATAGGGCTATGTAAGAGAACACTTTATATGTAACATAAGTTGCTATCCATTAATCAAATATTAAAAAAAAAAATCTTGAATTTTTTTTTGTATGGAGAAGAAAATGTTTAGGTCATTATTTGAAAAGTCTTAGGAGATCTAGAGTTCTGTTTGGTATAGTGATAAAGTAGACCGTAAGTAGAATCGTTCTGAATAAAAAGTGTAACCGTACGCGTCCATAAGAAAGAACGGTGTAAGTTTGAATTTTTAAATTTTGATAAAATTTCGATAAATTCATTTCTATATTTTCCAATATTTTTTTTTTACGTTTCAACTTCTTTTTGGTTTGTAATTATCTGTATATATTGTAATATATAAATTATTCAAAAACTATACCACTAAATGATGATAATCTGCTTACATATTAGCTATTACAAATTTCTTTTGAAACATTGAAGTTTTAAATATAATATTTATGCAAGCGTGTAGAGCCACGTTAGAGAACGCTTAGTATGTAATAAAATTTGTTACCCGCCAAACACATGTTTTTTTTTTTATATATTTAACTTTTATTTGTACAGAAAGGAAAAGGTTTTGACCATTTTTTCATAAGGTTTACAAGACCTAGACGTTCTTTTGCTATAGTGATGAACTAGAATATGAGTGGAATCACGCTCTATGAAAAGTGTATCCAAATGCGTTCATATAAAGGAACGGTGTAAGTCTGAATTTATATATTTTTTAAATTCAATAAATTAATTTTAATAACTTACCTTAATAACGTGCTAAGCTCCTCGTAACTAAGCTTAACTAAGCTCCAGCGTAACTAAGCTCAAGTGGAAGTGGGCTGGGCACGTCAGCCGAAGAGATGACGACCGTAACCGTGTTCTACACTGGCGGCCGTGGACAAGAAAACGGAGTGTGGGAAGACCACCCGCCAGGTGGGACGACGCCATCAAGTACGTCGGCGGAAAGCAGTGGTTCCGTACCGCTGAAGGCCAGGAAGACTGGAGGAAAATTGGAGAGGCGTATGTCCAGCAGTGGACGCTTACACGCTGCCTGACTGACTGACTGACCTTAATAACCAATATCTGGGTACTTTGATTAGTTTAGTTATGGCGTATTAATGTTTTTTATGTGTATCTAAAATTCAAATGTTTGGTTACATAATACTATTTTAATGTCTTTCAGAAAGTACCTTAAATTTTGGGAATATTCTAAATTAGAATATGAGTCATAAATCTTCTATTTTTGGAAATTGTCAGGTTTTAAACAAAGATTAGTGACTCATATGGTATTAATGTTTTTAAGTTTACTCTGTTATTGATTATACTCATTTTTAATTTTACGTATTAATAGTGGATGTGACTTAGGTACATAAGTCGACGTTTCGCCTGCTACGTCACAGGCTTCATCAGGAACCACCGGGAATTCCTGAAGCAGATGTCTGGTGCTAGTTGTACCAAACGTCACACTGATTGAGTCTCAAAGGGTACAGCTTTGCTGGCGATTCTGGCACGAAAGGTTCTCCTTCTTCACTATTTGCTTCTTGGTGGATGAGCTGCATGTATACTGGCCACTTAATGTCGGATTCCAACCACGTTTCGTATTTACTTTTGAAATTATTGAATGAATAACTCGCACTTTTCCACTTCGTGTACAAATTTGAGACGAACTTTTTACAAAAACTATTCAAATGAACTCGGATTATCATCATTTCGTGATATAATCGTGGCTCTTTGTATAATCTCTGTAAGAATCCGGTTTTCGTCAAGTAATTCGGCTTCTGGTAGGTGGCGAATTTCAGTTTAGTGTTTGTTAAGTGCTTGCTAGTGACGGACCTTAGATTTCGAAACGAATTTTCGCTTTTCAATTACTTGCCGCTTTGCATTTACTTTTAAAACTTCGACTATTTTCACTTTGCTTATTTCAATTCTTAATTTATTAAGTCAGTTATAAGCCGTGAAAACCAAGTATGGAAGAGTTTAAATGTAATATTGATGTTTTTGCACTCTTGCAAAGTCATCAAGATCTCTCGAACTCTGATATACTATTCGATAAGCTGGTTGTTCATGTATCGGACAAAAACCGAGTTCATTTGAATAGTTTTTGTAAAAAGTTCGTCTCAAATTTGTACACGAAGTGGAAGAGTGTGAGTTATTCATTCAATAATTTCAAAAGTAAATACGAAACGTGGTTGGAATCCGACATTAAGTGGCCAGTATACATGCAGCTCATCCACCAAGAAGCAAATCGTAAAGAAGGAGAACCTTTCGTGCCAGAATTGCCAGCAAAGCTGTACTCTTTGAGACTCAGTCAATGTGACGTTTGGTGCAACTAGCACCAGATATCTGCTACAGGAATTCCCGGTGGTACCTGATGAAGCCTGTGCCGTAGCAGGCGAAACGTCGACTTATGTACCTAAGCCACATCCACTATTAATACGTAAAATTAAAAATGAGTATAGATGAATAACAGAGTAAACTTAAAAACATTACTACCATATGAGTCACTAATCTTTGTTTAAAACCTTACAATTTCCAAAAATAGAAGATTTATGACTCATATTCTAATTTAGAATATTCCCAAAATTTAAGGTACTTTCCAAAAGACATTAAAAGAATATTATGTAACCAAAAATTTTAATTTTAGATACACATAAAAACATTAATACGCCATAACTAAACTAATCAAAGTACCCAGATATTGGTTATTAAGGTCAGTCAGTCAGTTAGTCAGCGTGTAAGCGTCCACTGCTGGACATACGCCTCTCCAATTTTCCTCCAGTCCTCCTGGCCTTCAGCGGTACGGAACCACTGCTTTCCGCCGACGTATTTGATGGTGTCGTCCCAACTGGCGGGTGGTCTTCCCACACTCCGTTTTCCTGTCCACGGCCGCCAGTGTAGGACACGGTTACTCAAACGGTCGTCGTCTCTTCGGCTGACGTGCCCAGCCCACTTCCACTTGAGCTTAGTTACGCTGAAGCTTAGTTAAGCTTAGTTACGAGGAGCTTATCACGTTATTAAGGTAAGTTATTAAAATTAATTTATTGAATTTAAAAAATATATAAATTCAGACTTACACCGTTCCTTTATATGAACGCATTTGGATACACTTTTCATAGAGCGTGATTCCACTCATATTCTAGTTTATCACTATAGCAAAAGAACGTCTAGGTCTTGTAAACCTTATGAAAAAATGGTCAAAACCTTTTCCTCTCTGTACAAATAAAAGTTAAATATTAAAAAAAAAAACATGTGTTTGGCGGGTAACAAATTTTATTACATACTAAGCGTTCTCTAACGTGGCTCTACACGCTTGCATAAATATTATATTTAAAACTTCAATGTTTTAAAAGAAATTTCTAATAGCTAATATGTAAGCAGATTATCATCATTTCGTGGTATAGTTTTTGAATAATTTATATATTATAATATATACAGATAATTACAAACCAAAAAGAAGTTGAAATGTAAAAAAAAAATATTGGAAAATATAGAAATGAATTTATCGAAATTTTATCAAAATTTAAAAATTCAAACTTACACCGTTCTTTCTTATGGACGCGTACGGTTACACTTTTTATTCAGAACGATTCTACTTACGGTGCACTTTATCACTATACTAAACAGAACTCTAGATCTCCTAAGGCTTTTCAAATAATGACCTAAACATTTTCTTCTCCATACAAAAAAAAATTCAAGATTTTTTTTTTTAATATGTGATTAATGGATAGCAACTTATGTTACATATAAAGTGTTCTCTTACATAGCCCTATAAACTTGCATAAAAAGTTTTTCGAAATCTTCAAGTTCGTAAAAAAAAATCGAAAGACCTCGGAAGCCGATTCTCAGCCCAGAGTGCGGCGGCGGGAGACAAGCCTCCAAGCACGCCGGCGGGTGCAGGCCGTTGCTACGGAGTTCTCCGAGACGACGCGAGGCAAGCTACGAGCGATAGGTGGTGGTACTAGACACGTAGGCCACCACCACCCCCATCTCGGAGAGCTCCGTATCCACCGGACTGCACGGCGACGTCGTCGCGCAGCTCTTTGAAGTCTTAATCTTCGCGCGCGCGTCGCCTCATGGTCGCACGCACCACCGGTAGCGGGGGCACTAGACGGGACGTAAGGTCCCGATGACCCCAAGCTTGCCGATGGTGGACGTCGCCCTCACCGTAGATGTTGTGGCTCGGCCGACGTCAACGCTCCATCTTCTTCGTCGATGAATGCACCGGCGGCGTGGAGCTGGGTGGTGGGGTGTGCGTGTGGTGTCCGAGAAGAAAGGGCGGCTCCTTTATTGGACGACCCGGGCGCGGGGAGGCCGGGCGACGCGGTGGGCGGAGGCAGTGCTGCTGCGGGCGAGCGGTGGCGGCGGCGGCGTCGAAGTCGAGCGCGGCGGCCGACCGTCGCTGCAGAGCCTGCTCTCCATCACGCGCGTCGCGTCCCGGGTGGTCTGCAGCCGCTTCTGTCGCCAGGCATGTGAAGTTGGTGGAGAACGAAGGACGCCGAGCGGCGGCGGTGGTGGTGCCGGCACGGTGCCTCCAACCGTGCGGGTCGCTGCGCCGCTGGAGAAGGGTCCGCGCGTGGCGGAAGCTCGATGGGTTCGTCCCAGGAAAAAAAATTGTAAAAATTTTTTTTCAAGTGAAATTTTTTTGACATGTCCGTTTGACAGCTCTTTCTTCTTTGACAGCTCTTTCTTTCTTATTATTATTATTGTTATCTGAATCTGAAATCTGAATCTATATGACGCTTGCTGATATTTTTTTATTTAGCTGCTTGCATATACATACAAAATATCAGTATATATACTGCCAAAATCATATAATACCCCTTTTCAATGGGCCGTAAACACATTCGGTTCGTTAGCAATATTGTCTGCAATGGTATGACGGAAAGTGTTTTGACCAGGGGGTTGAAGTGAGGGGTGTGTTGTCAGCGCGGCCGCACCCCAAAGCCCCAAGCGGTGACATTTGACGCGAAAGTGGGGCAGTAATAAATTTCAAGGCACACTTTGCACAGCTAGGTTGGAAGGTGAATTTGTATAGACTTTATAGGTACAACTACAAATAGGGTAATGGGGTATACGACATGACCGGAAAGAATCGTGATGTTTGCCAATTTAGCCCTGTTTGGAAAATTGGAGGCTCCGAGCAGGTTTAGCTGCAAAGAAAGATGCATGTACATATGAAATGGATAATATATGACATCGTTATACGTATTCAGTAAATCCTAGAGGGTAATAATTTTTGTGGATTTTAATAAGGATGTTTATTTTTTTGCAGGCCACCCGGGACGCGACGCGCGTCAAGGAGAGCAGGCTCTGCAGCGACGGCCGGCCGCCGCACAGTGGGGCGATACCGTAAAAAATGGGACATAGGATAATTAAATTTTTTTATTTTTATTTCTGAAATTTAAGTACGCTAAATTAATCTACCCATCATTAGAAATAACATTCATAGATTCATATTTTCTCATTTAAGCCTTATTTTTCGAGATATACCACTTTTTATTAATTTGTACTATGGAAATTGGGTAACTTTATTTTTTTTCTCGAAATGCTTAAAATAGCTAGACCCGTGGTTACTAAATAATGATTCCCCAAGGTAAAAAGATTATTACTGTGTAAAAACCGTATCCGACGACGTCCGACTTTTCCGTATAATGCCATTTTAATATTATAATAACATTTATTCCTGCAAAGCTCACCTTTATTCTTTTTTTTTTTTTATTGAAACTGACACGGTTGGCTACATCACCTACAACGTCCGTGATGTCAGCCCATAGCACCGGGTGAACTAGGTGCCATGTCAGTGCTTCCCCCTTTGATCGTGCCGGCTACACTGAACTGGTCGGAGAACACAAACTATTTACATAGCCGTTTCGACCGACGTTTCATTCAGTGCGGTGGTACCAACCCGGGCGGGTTAAACCCTACCACCAAGTAAGATTAGGAGGGAAGGGACCTACAGTTTTACGAGGAATCCGCTCGAATTACGAGGAATTCACTATATTCGTAACTTTCAGCTATATTCAAATAACAAATATTGTTTATTTGCATTGGATGTATATATTTGTATTTTAATGGTAAATATATTTCTCCATATCACCTATATATTTGAACTTGATGAAAATGTTTAATTTTTTTTTTAATGAAAGCGCGATGGCGCTGAGGCACCCAGAAGGTGACAAACGACGCCCATCTAATTAACTTTGTACTTTTAGTTTCATTGGTCTATTTTGATAATAATCTACGGAGCCGCTATTATCGGCTGCTATACTTACTTATAATATCTCTTATAAATGCTTACCATTATATTAGGAATATTTTCAACTTCGCGAGGATTAGCGGATTAGGGATATTTATGTGAATTGTCACGTATTTCCATGAAAGCTCTCGAAGAAACAATTACACTGCATTGCTAATTGTTATCTACTTAACAAGGATTAACGATATACCAGGAATACTGCAAACTGTGCGAACTAATTAGCAGTATTCATTAGTGAACAACACAATCAATCTGGCACTCAGTCTGCTCCAGTCGTTTGCACGAGTCAGTCTTCATACCCGTGCTTTACATATTTAAAAATATTCAATACGAAAACATGGAGTCTTTTGTTAATAACATTGATATTTACGTGTTTATGAGAAATTGTGACAGTTTTCTGAATTACGCGGTATTGGTTGCCGCTATTGCCTCAATAGTTAGTGTAAATTTGCCCGAAGAGACACAAGTGAAAGAATTTTGTCGTAAATATTGTTACAATCTACACAAACGATGGGTGAAGTCAAGCTACAACGAGGAACGTTTTCTACAGAGGAATCGAGAATGGTTGGACTCGGCCATCAAGTGGCCCGAATTCGTAAAGAAACAACTGCCTTCAGCGAGTAGCGACCTCGCGGATAACCAAAAGGTTTGCACTTCTCAAATAATTTCTCCGGGACCATCGACAGCGCCTCCTATCTTTGTAGCATCTTCACATAAATCATCGCCGAGAAAACCATTTGAAAGTTTAGGAGCCAAACAAAAGCGAAGAAGAACCGAAGACATTCGCACAAACTATACATCGCAGGAACTAGCATTTGCGACCAAAATGCGTTTGAAGGCAAATGGGAACGAGGACCTGGGGAAAGTTTTGGACCATTTGCTTCAGAATCCAGGCGAAATCGAAAAAGTCAAAGAATTCATTGAAAAAAAGGAGTCCAAGATTATTTATTCATCTGAAAAAGCACTTGCGATTTTGGTGTCTTTAAAGCTATCAAGATGGCAATATATAACTTTAAGAGACATGGCTAAGGAAGAAGGTTCCGACCTCTATCCATCTTATTATAAAATTCAACATGCGAAAATTGAGTGTTACCCCCCAAAACAGGACATTGAAGTTACCGAAACACAGGCCAAAATTAAACTGCAAGCGCTTTTGGACCATACTGCAAAAAGAATTTTGAAAGTGGCGAACCGAAACCTCACAGGCTGCCAGCTAACATTAACAAGCAAGTGGGGATTCGATGGCGCTTCTGGCCAAAGTACATATAAACAAAGATTTCAAGAACTGAACGAAGGAGACGACTCAAGCATTTTCATGGCAAGTTTGGTTCCTATAAAACTGGTTTATGGAGACGAAGTGATCTGGGAAAATGAGACGCCATCTTCGACGAACTACTGCCGTCCTATCTTCTTCAAATTTATGAAGGAGACAATCGATAACGTGAAAAGTGAAATGGCTACCATAGAATCCGAAATACGAGATCTCAAAACCAGCGATTACGAAGGCGTTTTGATTGAGCATTCGTTAATTATGACGATGATCGATCGATTATCTCCGGTACCTCTAATCAGTCATGTGATATTTGCAGAGCTAAACCGTCTGAGATGAATAACGTTAATATAATTAAAAGTAAAGAAGTAAACACAAATATGTACCGGTTCGGACTATCTACGTTGCATGCCTGGATTCGATGCATGGAATGCCTTCTCCATATTGCATACCGCATGGATTTTCAGCAGTGGTCGGCCAAAGGTAATAATAAAGAAATTATGACCGAGAAAAAAAAACAAATTCAAGATAATTTCAGGAAAGAAACTGGTTTATTGATCGACGTGGTAAAACAAGGTTCAGGAACCACGAACGATGGCAACACTGCAAGGCGCTTTTTCCAGAATCCCGAGCAAACTGCCTCTATTACCGGTCTCGATAAGGATTTAATTAATAGATTCGCGGTGATCCTTAAGGCCATCTCCTCGGGAGAAAAAGTTTGCACTCAAAACTTTGAAATCTATGCTCAAGAAACAATTCAACTTTATATATCATTGTATAGCTGGTATCATATGCCAGCAAGTGTTCATAAACTTTTATTCCATGGATCTGAAATAATAAAGCATTTTAACGTAATTCCAATTGGCATACTCTCCGAAGAGGCATCAGAAGCAAGAAATAAAGATTTCAAGAAGTACAGGGAACACTACTCTCGAAAATGCGATCGCAAATCGACTAATCAAGACATTCTCAACAACTTGCTCGTATCGTCGGATCCATATTTGTCTAGTATGAAGCCAAAACTTCAAAAACAAAAGCAGCCCTTATCCAGTGAAGTGCGACATTTGCTAATTATAGACGATAAAAATAAGGAAAATATTGAATTTATTGATACCAGTATTATCTGTGTTCAATCGGATGTGGAGGATGATGATGATTCTGACGCTGAAGACGCTTTAGGTTGTTCCAGTGATGAAAATGAAAATTTGTAGAAATATTGAGTAAATAAATTGTAATAAAAATAGGAAGCTTTATGTACTTTAAAAATATTTATTTAAAAGTTATTAAGTATGTTTTATTTTAAGGTTTTTGTAAGATTGAAATAAGATTTTTTCTCAGAAATATGTAGTTTGAATTTCTTTTTGTTATGCACGATAAACATACTTCAGAAAATTACTTTTATTCTTGACCATAATTTTTATTGATAGTTGGTATTTTTACATTAAATAGGCTCCGTTAAAAGCCATGGGTATTTGGGTAATAATGTATTATTACTTTGAAAACTTTTATTATTACTTTTAATAATGTATTATTACTTTTCTCATCATTAATCACTATTCTTAATGTTGATGTTATTAATTTTATACTTTGAAGTAGGTTTATAATATACTTTGACGGGGGCAATTTTTTGCCTAATTATAATAAATTATAGTAAGTTTGATATATCGAAGTGTGCAGAGCCACCAAAATGACGAAATGAAAATACACAACGATATATATAACTTATAATAAGTTAATAATTCGGTAAGTTCCGTAAATACAAAAATATATGTAGTTAGTTAAATATGTAGTAATTTATATATGTTTAATTACTATCGCCAGATTAATTTGTAATATTTTATGCAAATATGCGCCGTCTGATTGATTGTATTTTGTGTGTAATAAACGTACCATTCCACTACAATAATTTTATTCAGATTAGACTACTCAACTTGAAGAATCATTATTAAGTAACCACAGGTCTAGTTATTTTAAGCATTTCAATAAAAAAAGTTACTAAATCTCCATTGTACAAACTATTGAAAAGGATTATAACACCTTAACAGAAAATCTCTGAGAACAAAATGTATTCACATATTCAGTTTTCCACATATCCCAATTTTTTTTACTAAAGAATTTTCAATGTGATATATCTAAAAAATAACAATTGAAACCGAAAATATGGAAGAGTAATACTAGTTACAAGAAATTGTATTTTTTAAAGTTCAAATTGCTATATCTCAGAAAATAAGACTTAAAATGGAAAATTTCTAAGAATAAAAGTAGTTTGTAATCATTAAGAGAATATATTAACATACTCACTTTTTACTATATTATAAATGTTTTTATAAGTGCTTATATCTCGGAAAATAATTTTTTTATCAAAAAATCTCACAGAATGAAAGTTGTTCGTAATTAATAGTAGAATCTATTTGCGTAGTCATTTCGCCCTATGTCCCGGTTTTTGCGGTATCGCCCCACTGTGCGCCGCCGCGCTCGACTTCGACGCCGCCGCCGCCACCGCTCGCCCGCAGCAGCACTGCCTCCGCCCACCGCGTCGCCTTGCCTCCCCTCGCCCGGGTCGTCCAACACAAGAGCCGCCGTGCTTCTTCACATCCCATATGCACTCCCCACCACCCAGCTCCACGCCGCCGCCGTCGGTGCATATCATCGACGACGAAGATGGAGCGTTGACGTCGGCCGAGCCACAAGAACTACGGCGAGGACGACGTCCACCACCGGCCAGCTTGGGGTCATCGCGTCCTGTCTAGTGCCCCCGCTACCGGTGGTACAGTGCAACTGTGAGGCGATGCGCGCGCGAAGAACGAAATGTGTGAAAGAGCTGCGCGACGACATCGCCGTGCAGTCCGGCGGATACGGAGCTCTCCGAGATGGGGGTGGTGGTGGCCTACGTGTCTAGTACCACCACCTATCGCTCGAAGCTAGTCTCGCGTCGTCTCGGAGAGCTCCGTAGCCACGGCCTGCACCCGCCGGCGCGCTTGGAGGCTTGTCTCCCGCCGCGCGCCGCCGGCGCGCGGCGGGAGAATGCGGAATTTTGGGTATTTTTATTACTTTTGTATAATATATGTAAAATTAATATAAATTTTTAAAATGTGAAATAAAGGTTAAATAAGTACCGAGGATTAGACTATGGTAAACAGACTATGGTAAAAAAATTACTAAAAAAACTGTGAAATAAAAAACGATTTAAAAAAATATAAAAGCCGCCTTAAAAAATTTATGAAATAAAAAAAATATATATAACCCTAGATTTGAAGGCGGTGCTAAAGCAAGCAAAAATTATGAATGAAAACATGAATGGATTTTTGTGATTTGTGTAGTCTTCTTCTTTAGCATCGCCTTGAACTCTATGGTTAGATTTTTTTTATTTCATACATTTTTGAAGGCGGTTTTTATATTTTTTTAAATTGTTTTTTAAATAAGTACCTAGGATTAGACTATGGTAAACAGGTCCGGCCGGCCTCCCAACAAACTGTCGCGTAGTTCAGCAGAATTTTATTAAATCGTTTACGCCTTGTTTTTATTCTGTCAAAATAAATAAAAAAAAAATTACTACTATTCGTTATTTAGATATTTCTTAGGGCCGGGTGACTAACCTAGAGGTTCAGGCGAAGCGTTCTCACTCTCGATGCAGTGCTAAACCAGTTGTGGGCGGACACGCATTTTTCAGTGGAAATGCAATCTGAAGATGAATATCCGGAAATCGCGAGCGTGGAAACAGACATCGTCAGCCTCGATAGCTCAGTGGTGCTATACATAGGTCCCTTCCCTTCATTCCTTAGTAGGTGGTAGGGTTCAACCCACCCGGGTTGGTACCACCGCACTGAATGAAACGTCGTCGGTCGAAACGGCTATGTAAATAGTTTGTGTTTTCCGTCCAGTTCAGTGTAGCCGGCACGACCGAAGGGAAGCACTGGAATGGCACCTAGTTCACCCGGTGTTAAGTATGGGCTGACATCACGGATGTTGTAGGTGATGTAGCCAACCGTGTCAGTTTCCATAAAAAAAAATCGTCAGATCAGATCAGAGCCTGTGCATCGACATAGTTAAAACAGACTCCTTTTACTATGGCATCGATCCACGTGGAGATTCCATTCCTCTGCCCACATTGTGCGAGCTTATATCCTCTTTGGATGTGAAGCTCGCGTGTATGCATGTGTACTGTGGTAGGTATTCAAACATAGCATGATTTTAGGATCGGAAGTCGACAAAGGCCGACCTAAAAAAGGTTCGCCGCGAATCTGATTGACATGGTATTTTGTGGGACGTTTTGATATCATTATACTAGCTAGAGCAAGGTGGTTGGGGGTGAGGAGGGCGGGTTTAGGGATTAGCTAGCATGATGGCGGGCGCATGAGTTTTGCTTTTGGTGAGAATAGGGGTTACCGGTCTTGTTAGTTGTGATAGTACATAAAGGTGGCTACGCTAGCTGTTAAAGTTATCCAAGTACCTAAGTATAGAAAGTAATTAGAATATGTCTGTACCTATATAAATAAATGTCTATCCTATATGAGTCCTTCCAAAGTACCAAAAATGATTTTTTTTATTGCACCCGAAATGGGTGGCTGTGCTCGAGGGTCCGCCTCACGCACAGCCAATTTCGCCCCGAGGGAGTGCCACTCCGGCTTGAAAGCGCACTAATGTCGCTGGGGAAAGGCTATTAAGGGGAGGTACTAACCATAGCCATATTTCAACTGATTTAACTATAATTTATATGCTTATAGTTAGGTAAAGATTCAAAGTACTTTTTTTTTATGGAAACTGACACGGTTGGCTACATCACCAACAACATCCGTGATGTCAGCCCATAACACCGGGTGAACTTGGTGCCACGTCAGCCTTCCCTTCGGTCGTGCCGGCAACACTGAACTGGACGGAAAACACAAACTATTTACATAGCCGTTTCGACAGACCTTTCATTCAGTGCGGTGGTACCAACCCGGGCGGGTTAAGCCCTACCACCTAGTAATATAAGAAGGGAGTCATATCCCTTAGTCGTCTTTTACGACATACACGGGGAGAGATGCAGTGGGGCTATTCTTTTAAAGTACCGGCCCCACACGGCACAATGTGAATACATTATTGTAATGTAAATGTCTAAATTATCTGAAAAATAAGTGGGTGAAAAGTGGTAAAAACGTTCGAAAATGCGCGGCGCGCCGCCATAACAAAATGTCCTTATTCTTCCTTCCTTATCCTTACCTATAATAAAATCCAACGTCTGCTTTCTGTCTGAGTGTCTGAGTGTATGTCTGTCTGTCCGCTTATAACTCGAGAACCACTGAACCGATTTTAATAAAAAAAAAATCTACAGATAGCTCGATTCTTCCCATCAACTATAGGCTACTTACTATCACGCTAAATGGCTTATGAGGTTAGCAGTGAAGTGAAATATGAGAGCGGGCGGAGCCGCGGGCATAGCTTGTCGCATATAAAGAACTAACTATTCACGTTCACCACCACCGGCGACAAATAAATGGTTACTATTGCAATAGTTGGTCGCTTTCATCATTTCACAAGTGAGAGTTGACTTTCGTGGTCGGTCATCCATAACATTATCTCTCCTCCAATTCTTCCACGAGTAGCGTTCACAAATGGCAGAATCAAATCCGCCATGCTCGCAATAACAATAAAAGTAACACTCGCGTAACGCACACCCCTAGCGCTAGGGGGTGTCAGATGAACTCATTTCTGCGTGAACCGAGCGTGACCTCGTGACGTGGGGGCACATAGGCTTTGCTTCAAGTACGTGAAGGGATAAACCAGACGAGCTGACAACTGAGGAGCCGGTTATGAAGAATTTAATTATAAATAGCATTTCTTCATTAGCCAGAAGCAGAGCCGAAAATAAAGAGAAAATTCAATATGGAGTCGTGCGAGTTGAATAAACGCAGGAGATTGCAGTCGCAGTCATACCTACTACGGAAGATGCAACTGTAAGATTTAGAGAGAATACGTCATCGGCCCCGATGGTGAAATGGTAACGCGCTGGCGGGTCAAGCATGAGTTCCAGGTTCGTATCCTTGGGCATGATACACAGCTATACAGACGACAGCACTAACACGAGGGCTATGTTAGGGAATGGAAGAGTAGAGATTCGAGGCACAACGTTCAGTGGTTGATAAGATCGATAACGTTCTCGGAAAAGTAGCTATATGGAGCCAGGAGAACCTTGTCGCCTTCAACGTTAGCAAGACTCAGTGCTGCGCATTATCTGTTAAGGTCGATTCTTTTCCTTTCCAAGGTATTTTCCAAGGCAGCGTCGTACCTGTATCGGAGCACCTGGACCTCCTGGGCACCACCATTTCCAAAGACGTAGGTTTCCGGCAACTAATCGAGTCTAAGGCCAAAGGTGCAACCAGAAAATTGGGAAAACTTTTGCGCAATCGGCGGTTCTTCTCACCGGCACAACTATTCCTGTCGTACAAAACACAGATTAGGCCGGTGATGGAGTACTGCAGTCACATCTGGGAGGGTAGTCCCCATTATCTGCTGTCGTCCTTGGACTCCATACAGCGCCGAGCCATCCGTCTTGTTGGTGACCCGAAACTTACAGATGGTCTGGAGTCTCTGAGTCACAGACTATTTGTAGGTTCGCTTAGTCTGTTTTACAGATACTATCACGGGCGCTGCTCTGTGGAACTAGCATCCCTTATTCCCTGCCACCCGTCCTATCTCCGTATGACTCGTGGCAGAGAGACTCAGTACCCTTTTGTTGTTGACATTGGGCTTTTGAGAACCCATCGGTTCTCTAAATCGTTTCTTTGTCGCAACGCTAGGGTGTGGAACTGTCTTCCGGCGGCGAGTGTGTTTCCCGAATCCTTTAACCTAGGTGTCTTCAAACGTCGTATTAACAGGCTAGACGGCCTAGCAACAGTCCGCAAATCTACTGGCATGGCACCTAACTGAGCGTGGTTTCGCGAGGAGAGGTGTTTTTGGCTCTGTCGACTACGCCATTGGCCTCTCGGCACGGCACAGCCACCCATGTTGGTTCACATAAAAAAAAGTTCGAATCCTGGTAGGGATGTATTTTTTCTCTTGTGCGAGCTGAATTTCACTTTATTGCGTCGCAAGCAAGAGCTATATAGCTATATAGCAAGAGTAACTATTTATTTATATGTCTTTGTAGAGTGATCCTTCTGTACGTTAGTACTATTAATGAATTCTGTGCCCTATCTCCAGTGCTTGCAGTTTCCTCAAATGTTTTCACTATGTGTGTTGCGAAATTGTTCGCTCAGTGGGACGATTCAGTTGAGCATAATCTTGTTAAAGGTTGATAGACAGTTCTTACAGAATTTTTATTATTTTGTAGAACTAAAACATGTTAACGCGTTTTCGCAAATGTGCTCTTCTTCTTTTCTTATTTTGACAATCAAATGAACGCCGTAAGTTGTTTCCAATTATTTATTTTATTTTTTTATTAATGGCTTGGATACCATTTCTTTTTTCCATTCTATATCTTTTCCATTGTTATTACTATGTAATCGTAAGTGCTTTTATAGTACCTATTTGTTTTCAGATGACTCTTTATAAGTTCAAAATTATTCAACTCAACATTTCCATTTGTTTCAAAAACGCGCCGTTATTGACAGCTGTCTAATTTACATTTTTGTCAATATCATCATCATCATCATCATCAGCCTGTATCGGTCCACTGCTGGACATAGGCCTCTCCCAAGGCACGCCACCACACGCGGTCTTCCGCTCTTCTCATCCATCCACTCCCGGCTACCTTTTTTAGGTCATCTACCCACGTAGCCGGGGGGCGTCCCACGCTACGTTTGCTTGTACGTGGCCTCCACCATTCGAGCACCCGTCTACCCCATCGGTTGTCGGGTCTACGACAGATGTGCCCAGCCCACTGCCACTTCAGCTTGCTTATTTTCTTAGCAATGTCGACTACCTTAGTTCTTTGACGTATCACGTCGTTACGGATTTTATCGGTCAAAGAAATTCCGAGCATTGCTCTTTCCATAGCTCGCTGAGCGACTTTAAATTTGTAGACCAGGTCCATCGTCAGAGTCCACGTTCCCGCTCCGTACGTCATTACTGCCAGAACGCACTGATTGAAAACCTTCGTCTTCAATGACTGTGGGATGGAGGATGAAAAGATGTGGCGGAGTTTCCCAAATGCCGCCCAGCCAATATAGGAAGTCAATATAGGAAACTCGAATTGGATCAACCTTTATATAATCGAGGTAGTGGCATTTTTCCCTCCATGTAGCTAAAGGGTGATGTCACGCTAAGCGCGGCCGCCGCGCCACCCCCTGGAAGCCTTCCTGTTGCCAGGCGGGGTTTGCCAGACACTTCCCTGATTGCGTCCGCGTGGGCGAGAGCGGACAAACGATGTTATTTCTTTATTACGAGAGATGCCGTAGGTAGTTTGCGCGGAATGAAAGCAACCGCGCTTCGGTAATATGACTGAAGGGTTCAATCACGGAATATACTAGAATTGAGACTATTGAATTGCTTGGTGGATTCAATGAGATGAGATGACTCCACTTGTTTTTGTGCAGAGACTGCTAATAAGGAACTTGTATCCGAGTGTAGATGAGCATATTATATACATTTATATTCTTGTAAAAGAGAACGTGTATGTGTGAATGTTTGAGGTAAACTCCGGAACCACTGAACAGATTTTGATGTTGTTTGCACCAATGGAAAGAGCAGTTCTTAAGGCTCACTATATGTGCATCACTGTAAATAGCCTTAGGGCTGAGCATTATCAAAAAAAGTATCTTGTGTATCTTAAGTTATATATTTAATTCCAATTTAATAGAGTATTTTGTGGCCATACCTATGTAAGCTACGAGTATAGTGAAATAAATAGCCGTAGTTCATATATTGTTTGCACATTGTACATATTATGACAAACAACCTAGGTTTACAAGGTTTCATTCAGTAAATCGTTGCACTAAAGCCGAATACATAATATACTAGACATCAAACGGAAGTAAACCTAAACCTGAAACACTACTCAGTGTAGAACATTCCAAGATTCGACATCGGAATGTTCGGATTTTATGAAATCCACTCAACAATAAACAATATTGTGTTCTTCCAATCAAAACAAGACCATGGACTAATTTCCTGCATATGCGTTGAGCAGTTGAGCACACAGAACGCGGAATCGCGCGTTGAGCAAGAGTTCATACAAACAAACCGACCGAGCTTCCGGTGAGGTGAGTGAGCCAGCCAGACACACACACACACACACACACACACACACCTAATGCACCAGTAGATGCATTCAGTTCGTAGCAGTCAGCTGAGAAGCGATAGCGAAAGTAGCGTTAAGTTAGCGCCCTAGGCGTTATTTTTAGAAATTATTACAAACTCAAACCATCATGTCGAATCTAAATAAGCTTAACTAGACAAACGAAACGTACGACGATGTCACTGAAATATAAATAAATTAAAATTACTAACTAAAAGTAAAAGTTTTAAATAAAACGTCATCGGAGATATAGGCGTATAATTTTTTTAAATGTTGAAAACGCGCTGCGACATGTGGCGCCGAGCCACCCATAAGGTTTCAAACGATACCTATTGATGGACATTCGGTCGTATGCGTGGTTTACGAATACCATGCCGGCCTGACAGGTGCCTTTTATTTTTGAAATAGCTTTTGCCCGCGGCTTCGCTCGCGTGAAATTCGAATTTAAAAAAGAAGAAAGTAAGTAAGCCCGCTACCGTACCTTCATTTCGGCGCGCGGAACATTTCGGTTTGTACAAAAGCCACATCTTAGCGTAACCGGAACGAAATTTCATTTAGCCTATCCTGTGTCACGTATAGTTAAATGTGTCTGTACTAAGTTTCATAGAATTCGGATGATCGGTTTAAGAGTTATGACGGAACATACATACATACACACAGAAAAGATGTATAAAAATCGTCAATTTAGTTTTAGTATCATACATAGAGCCCACAAACGCAATATCTCATAAAAGAAAGTAACTTACCTTACTCCATGACCATCCCTTACAGATTTATTATTAGTAGTATTGATTGATGGATGATACATAGCACATTTTCTGTTTCGTTATAATTTAAAGTTTTCAACCATTTAAGCATTTCTTGTTTTCATTTATGACTTGTTTTGTTATTAATATTGCAAACACGCGAAGCTTTGTTGCGATAGGAACTTTGAACATCTTTGTGGAAATGATGTTCGTACTCGCGTTGATGCCGGATTATTTCTGTGTCTCGTGCGTGTGGTCGGCTTTGGATGCTCTTATTAGTAAAAAAAAAATTATGTTTCTTTGCAACAATTGGTTTGTTGTACTTCTAATTAGATAAATAGTTATATAGATGGATAGAAATTCTTTATTGCTCCAAAAATATTTTACAGAAACAGCTCGATATAGAATTTACACGAGGGGCAAAAGCGGATAGTACATACATGTCATTCATATGCACTCAATGAAAAACAACACTCAATTAAAAAGCAATAAAACTTAAAATACTATACTTATACTATACGGCCGACATGGTATTCGCAGCCCCCGTAAATATCCTAATGCCCGTGGGCGCCGTCGGACTACACCTCTGCGGTAGTATGGCGCGCGCCATATGTCGTGCGTTAAAAAAAATGGTTGTCTGTAAAGTCGGTTTACGGACGATAGTTTTACGTGATAACGTCATATAACCTTCTTTCAATTTGTGCTGCCCTGGTACTTTAGAACCAGAGAGATAAATGTGTACAAGCCGACGCTTGGGCCGATTGTGCCTCTCTATCGCTTGTTACGCGCTCTCGCTTGCACACACAGGCTCAGATGGAACGTGACACTTTTTCGTGCGTGCAGCCGGTGTTCATCAATTTATAATAAGACGTGACGTTATCACGTCAAAAACTGAGATGACAAGGATATAATTTTTCAAAGTCGTGTTACACAGAATGTACAACTTTTCACGAATATGCCCCACGTAACATGCATGTAATCGCTAACAGAACTAATGAACAGAGCTTTTATGTGCCAGTTAGCGAGGCAATTTGCGATGTCATAATAACTAATGTTAGCATAAACGCAATGAGACTTTTGGGAACTGTTTTATGATTGTATGGAATGCAATACAAACGTGCAAGTCAAATCTATTGAACCGTATCATCCAACTAATTAATTTCTTGCATTAGGATACAAGTTATCCAGAAATTCTAAAAGTAGACTAAAAAATTTATTCAATGTTTCAAAGCTTTAAATTGATTGTTTGTTGTGTGTGTGTGTGTGTGTAAATACGGGTGTACTATGTATGGTGCAATAATATTCCTTGCATACATATTTCAAACATTCTCTTCCTCTTCTTCAGTAACAGAAAATTACAAAAATATTCGCATTTGTCACAAAAACAACGGTTCCAGAAAAACAGTGACAAACTTTCGTGTGACTCATCACATCACTCTCACATCACATCACATCACATCAGGCCATTTCTCTACTCCACTGATTTTCAGTATCAAAAGACTGCGTATATAATACTAGCTGTGCCCGCGGCTCCGCCCGCTCTCATATTTGACTTCTCTCTTACCTCATAAGCCATTTAACGTAATGAAATGTAGCCTATAATTGACGCTAAGAACCAAGCTATCCGTAGAAGCAAACTGTATTAAAATCGGTTCAGTGGTTCTCGAGTTATAAGCGGACAGACAGACATACATACAGACAGAAAGCAGACGTTGGATTTTATTAAAGGATCTATGTCTACTACCAACCAAACCAACATTCGTAGCCGCTGACAGTGGAAACCACTTTGTGAGTTCGCGGCTCGCACGCGGCTCCGCTCGCGTCGTTTTGTTATTTGACAATGCCAGTTTGTTCTGAGACTGAGAAACACGTCCGCCGACCCCACTACTCAGCCAGCTCACATGAAAAATTGCGCGATGAGAGATAATGAATAGGCCTAGATTATGATTTCAATTACCCAGGACTTTACAAATTACAATTAATTTTCTCATATTTCTATTACTTCCAATTATACAAGAAACGTGTTATTTTTTTTTTCAACTTATTTTTAGTGTGCGGAAACCTTGGTGTGCGAATCCGACACACACTGGGCCGGTTTTTTTAACAGACTTAAAAAAAGGAGGTTATCAATTCGACCAGTATGTATGTAATATCGTTGGAATGATATGTTAGTCTATCTATGGGGTCTTCTAAACAGGTGTACACCTGTTGTGTACAAATTTCATAGTGTATGTATGTATGTCTGTATGTATGTATGTATGTATGTGTGTCCTTCTCCGTAACCAATAATCGGATTGCGACCACTCTTTTTATTTGCTTACATTTACTTCAACTTAGGGAACAGTGCAAGTTTCATCAAAATCGGTTCATTAGTTTTCGCGAATAATTCTATACCACGACAACCGATTTCTGTGATTCTTTTTTATGTGATACAAGCTGTGCCCGCGGCTCCGCCCGCTCTCATATTTCACTTCACTGCTAACCTCATAAGCCATTTAGCGTGATAGTAAGTAGCCTATAGTTGATGGGAAGAATCAAGCTATCCGTAGAATTTTGTTTTATTAAAATCGGTTCAGTGGTTCTCGAGTTATAAGCGGACAGACAGACATACACTCAGACACTCAGACAGAAAGCAGACGTTGGATTTTATTATAGGTAAGGATATTACTAAAAGAGTGAAATAAAAAACTGTTTAAAAATAATTGAGTTGAAGGCGGTACAAAAGCACATCAGAAAATTGATAGATGAAGCCCTTTTGTGCTTTTTGACCGCCTTCAACTCAATTATTTAATAATTTTTAGTTCTAAGTAGTTATTTTTTTAAGTCGGTTCAATGTTTTTTTAAACAGTTTTTTTTTTCTATTTTGGGCTCGGTGGTGAGTATAAATAAGCCTTCAGCATGGTAAGTTTTCTGAATTTCAATATGAGAGCATTATGGTAGTAGAATAATAATAATTACGAGTATACACTATGGTGTACGCGGTTTCTCGTTCGTTAGTAAAGTGGCGGGTCATCGATTGTAATTCGGGATTCGCTGCACAAAGCATCGAAGGTTATCACGAGGGGTCCGTGTTCCCGGACTGTCTACTGGTCTATATCGGGAAATGAAAACAAAACGGGCGCCGGTAATCGCTCCGCCACGGACGCGCCCCGCCCCGCCCCGCCACGCCCCGCCGCGGTCGATTAACAAATGTTACCGAGAACGCTGTCCGATTTGAAAAGCCCAAATTCACGTTTTGCTTCACTAGACTAGACTAGAAACCAGATTAAACGCGAGACATTTGTATGAGTACATAATGCGATAAAATAAATTCGCGAAGGAATCCAAGACAATGCCATGTATCCGCACCTCGCGATTCGCGGTCTAATCAAATTAAGTCACCCAATTTCCCGGAATACGAAGTACACTTGTATGCATAAAACATTCAATGTTATTTAATTTCCCGGAATATGAAGTACGCTTGTATACATAAAACATACAATGTTATTTAATTTCCCGGAATATGAAGTACGCTTGTATGCATAAAACATACAATGTTATTTAATTTCCCGGAATATGAAGTACGCTTGTATGCATAAACCAAGCATAAAACATTCAATGTTATTTAATTTCCTTGAATATGAAGGACACTTGTATGCATAAAACATTCAATGTTATTTAATTTCCCGGAATATGAAGTACGCGTGTATACATAAAACATACAATGTTATTTAATTTCCCGGAATATGAAGTACGCTTGTATGCATAAACCAAGCATAAAACATTCAATGTTATTTAATTTCCTTGAATATGAAGGACACTTGTATGCATAAAACATTCAATGTTATTTAATTTCCCGGAATATGAAGTACGCGTGTATACATAAAACATACAATGTTATTTAATTTCCCGGAATATGAAGTACGCTTGTATGCATAAACCAAGCATAAAACATTCAATGTTATTTAATTTCCTTGAATATGAAGGACACTTGTATGCATAAAACATTCAATGTTATTTAATTTCCCGGAATGTGAAGTACTCTTGTATGCATAAAACATTCAATGTTATTTAATTTTCCGGAATATGAAGTACGCTTGTATGCATAAACCAAGCATAAACATTCAATGTTATTTAATTTCCCGGAATATGAAGTACACTTGTATACATAAAACATACAATGTTATTTAATTTCCCGGAATATGAAGTACGCTTGTAAGCATAAAACACTCGATAAAACATTCAATGATATTTAATTTCCCGGAATGTGAAGTACACTTGTATGCATAAAACATTCAATCTTATTTAATTTCCTGAATATGAAGTACGCTTGTATGCATAACCAATTGTATGCATAAAACATTCAATGTTATTTAATTTCCCGGAATATAAAGTACGCTTGTATACATAAAACATACAATGTTATTTAATTTCCCGGAATATGAAGTACGCTTGTATGCATAAAACATTCAATGTTATTTAATTTCCCGGAATATGAAGTACGCTTGTAAGCATAAAACACTCGATAAAACATTCAATGATATTTAATTTCCCGGAATGTGAAGTACACTTGTATGCATAAAACATTCAATGTTATTTAATTTCCTGAATATGAAGTACGCTTGTATGCATAACCAATTGTATGCATAAAACATTCAATGTTATTTAATTTCCCGGAATATAAAGTACGCTTGTATACATAAAACATACAATGTTATTTAATTTCCCGGAATATGAAGTACGCTTGTATGCATAAAACATTCAATGTCATTTAATTTCCCGGAATATGAAGTACACTTGTATACATAAAACATACAATGGTATTTAATTTCCCGGAATATGAAGTACACTTGTATACATAAAACATACAATGTTATTTAATTTCCCGGAATATGAAGTACCCTTGTAAGCATAAAACACTCGATAAAACATTCAATGATATTTAATTTCCCGGAATGTGAAGTACACTTGTATGCATAAAACATTCAATGTTATTTAATTTCCTGAATATGAAGTACGCTTGTATGCATAACCAATTGTATGCATAAAACATTCAATGTTATTTAATTTCCCGGAATATAAAGTACGCTTGTATACATAAAACATACAATGTTATTTAATTTCCCGAAATATGAAGTACGCTTGTATGCATAAAACATTCAATGTTATTTAATTTCCCGGAATATGAAGTACGCTTGTAAGCATAAAACATTCAATGTTATTTAATTTCCCGGAATATGAAGTACACTTGTATACATAAAACATACAATGGTATTTAATTTCCCGGAATATGAAGTAAACTTGTATACATAAAACATACAATGTTATTTAATTTCCCGGAATATGAAGTACGCTTGTAAGCATAAAACACTCGATAAAACATTCAATGATATTTAATTTCCCGGAATGTGAAGTACACTTGTATGCATAAAACATTCAATGTTATTTAATTTCCTGAATATGAAGTACGCTTGTATGCATAAAACATTCAATGTTATTTAATTTCCTGAATATGAAGTACGCTTGTATGCATAACCAATTGTATGCATAAAACATTCAACGTTATTTAATTTCCCGGAATATAAAGTACGCTTGTATACATAAAACATACAATGTTATTTAATTTCCCGGAATATGAAGTACGCTTGTATGCATAAAACATTCAATGTTATTTAATTTCCCGGAATATGAAGTACACTTGTATACATAAAACATACAATGGTATTTAATTTCCCGGAATATGAAGTACACTTGTATACATAAAACATTCAATGTTATTTAATTTCCTGAATATGAAGTACGCTTGTATGCATAACCAATTGTATGCATAAAACATTCAATGTTATTTAATTTCCCGGAATATAAAGTACGCTTGTATACATAAAACATACAATGTTATTTAATTTCCCGGAATATGAAGTACACTTGTATGCATAAAACATTCAATGTTATTTAATTTCCCGGAATATGAAGTACACTTGTATGCATAAAACATTCAATGTTATTTAATTTTCCGCTAATCAGTCATACACGCTTCAATTACAGGCAAATGTACATATGTACGCTGTGGCTGTGATATGTTATCGATTGCAAACATTGCGATGCGAACCTTAATCTTAGCAAATCTGTAATTTTCACCGATTAGGTATGTCGCGGTGTGCGACATATGTACAACTATGCGATTTTAATTTAATGATTATATGATACTGTCTTAGACTTTTAAATTATGCAATTAATTTTTCTTAATCAATCTTTCAATTTTGTAATTTTCTATCGTTTTTATTATTTACCGTGTATTATCAAAATGTAAACCGGAGGAATTCTATTCTAGGTTAAGTTTTTATATTGTTTATTTTTTTTTATTTGTTATTGTCATTAAGCTGTGGAAATCTTTTTTTTTTTTTTATGGAAACTTGACACGGTTGGCTACATCACCTACAACATCCGTGATGTCAGCCCATAACACCGGGTGAACTAGGTGCCATGCCAGTGCTTCCCTTCATTTCTTCTCTAATATAAATACATTAAATAATTTAATTAATTAATTTTAATAAAATTATAAAATTAAATAATGTTTTCTTCGTACCTGAAGGAAGATATAATTTATCCATTGATGTCATAATATGATCGAACCCTATTTGAATTCCCCTTTTCAAATTATTCACAAAATAACTTGATTACATCATTCACATGACGTATGTATACTCGATACATAGGTAATGTTACACTACACGTCTTTCTGTCATCCGGAGGTACTCCTTCGGTTACTCCATGCATGGTCCTCGGGCCCCCCCCACTTAGACAGTGTTGATTTAATACCAAGTTTCTGGCTTTTAGCTATGTGGCTTAGATTTTTTTTTTTTTTTATGGAAACTGAAACCGTTGGCTACATCACCTACAACATCCGCGATGTCAGCCCATAACACCGGGTGAACTAGGTGCTACGTCAGTGCTTCCCTTCATTTCGCGCCGGCTACAGTGAACTGGACGGAAAACACGAACTATTTACATAGCCGTTTCGACCGACGTTTCGCTCAGTGCGGTGGTACCAACCCGGCCGGGATAAACCCTACCACCCAGTAAGGTAAGAAGGGAAGGGACCTACAGTTTAACGTGGAATCCGAACCACGGTCAGCCTCCAACGGTCGGGCGGTCACCCATCCAATAACTGACCGCACAACTGAGCTGCCGAGGCTGACGATCCCTTAGTCGAGTTTTACGACATGCGACGGGGAGAGATGCAGTGGGGCTATTCTTTTTAAGTACCGACCCGACACGGTACGGTAGATGTTTTATTGAAAGCGCGACATGTGGCGCCGAGCCTCCTATTTTGTGTCTAACGATGCACATGGACATTCGGTTGTATACGGGGGTTGCGAATGCCATTCCGGCCTGACATGTGCTTATTCACGCCCTCTTGAATTACAATAGACTGTACTTGGGGGAAATATATGATTTCCACCCAAGTCCTTCCAAGTCTTGCCGCTCTTATTCTCAAGGTGTGCTGGCTAGAAGACAAATGAAGGCATTCCATCGACTACCACCGAATATCCATGGACGTCGTTAGACACCTTATGGGTGGCTCGGCGCCACATGTCGCGCTTTCTACAAAAAAAAAACCACTCTCCTGCCTGACCTGTGGCGTTCTCTTCCAAAAATAGCAACATCAGAACTACCTACGCATCAGCAAGCCCAAATCGATGCCAATCGTCCTTGGGGAGCGTCCCCAACAAAACACGCCTGAAAACGCACTGTGTGCGAAAAGCGCTCATTATTAGTTTCGCTTGGCGTCAAGGTCACACCGGTGGCAGGTTGCGGGCATCGACTAGCCTGCGGCATCTCGCCTTCAATGGACTGGCTGTTAAAACAAGCTTAAGCTGCCATTACACACGATACCATCATCGCTGCCGCCTTTTGCAGAAACAAACACCTTGAGCACAATACAACGCCAACGAACACAGGCAAGCACTGATATTGCACCCACCACCAGTAACGACAAATACTTAAATATATGTAGATCGTTTCTGCTGAGTGCTGCATAAAAGTATTAAAATCGCAGCCTGATCAACGTAGATAATAGAATAGAATAGAATAGAATAGAATAGAATAGAATAGAATAGAATAGAATAGAATAGAATAGAATAGAATAGAATAGAATAGAATAGAATAGAATAGAATAGAATCGAATAGAATAGAATAGAATAGAACAGAATATAATAGAATGGAAATGCTTTATTGCACACAAAAACACAAACAGAGAATGGCATAGAGTCAACGAACTAAATACTATAAGCGGTCGAAACTAAATACTATAAGTTGGTAACAAAAATGTGCGCACCTCCGCCGCCGCCGCCGTCACGTGCAAATTTATTGTTATCATGAATACTTTTAAACGAATCTTTTACAAGCCATCTCATGCTATGAAGACGCTAATAGTCCTCACTCGCGTATTTGCGGCAATTTGCGGACATAAGACGACAAGATGAACCATATATAGTATGTTATAGTTAACATAATTGTAATGATGTAATTGTAGAGATGTAGTATGTTATAGTTAACATAATTGTAATGTTGTAATTGTAGAGATGTAGTATGTTATAGCTAACATAATTGTAATGATGTAATTGTAGAGATGTAGTATGTTATAGTTAACATAATTGTAATGATGTAATTGTAGAGATGTAGTATGTTATAGTTAACATAATTGTAATGTTGTAATTGTAGGGATGTAGTATGTTATAGCTAACATAATTGTAATGATGTAATTGTAGAGATGTAGTATGTTATAGTTAACATAATTGTAATGATGTAATTGTAGAGATGTAGTATGTTATAGTTAACATAATAAAAAATTAGCATGTAAGTTATATTTAAGCATTTTTTTAAAAAAAAGCTCTGTAAGGTTTCTTGCCCGATTCTTCCTTATAGATTGCATTGCTGAACGGGATATTGGATATTTGTGATATTCGATACAAAAACTATGACGAACCATACTGAATATGCTTAAGTCTCAATGTAATATTGTTATTGTTGTGTGTACTTTATGGCGAAATAAATATCTGAATCTGAATCTAAATCCGAATATAACACAAGTCACTGTGAAAGCAGCTCATAAGCTCTTTTGGTGAGCAAAAGTTGTTAATTGACAGGTACAATTTCACCTCTCTTCAGCAATGAAACCACCGCGCAGAAGAGGTATCATCATCGGAGAGGATAATCAGAATGGCACGACCTTCGAGTTGCAATGGAAGTCACGCGTCTCGGACAAGGTGATTTGTGTTTGCGATTGTAAACAAACACAAGAGCCACACTGTCCTCTAAATATCTAAACTAAAGCTGATGTAATGCCGAATTAATCTATCTTATTAAGTTTCGAAAACCACAACCACGACTCAGAAACAGGACGGAGTAAACTTCTTTGAACGTTGGTTTCCTTACTACAAATAGGACTTTGGTAAATTCTGTGACCTCTACGAGAATCGGATACCACAACAAGTCTCTAGCTAGAGTCCCCAAGGCTCCATTCTTGGGAACATTTTCTCCACACTGCTGTGAGATTATTCAAATAAGGTAGGTGTATGTAAGAACACAAATCTTAATAAATCGTTAAGTTAGTACACATACACATCACAAAATCACATATTCAGAACTAGCAAGTGTATAACAAAATGTAGGGCATGCCATGCATGAGAGCCGACAGGTGTGTGTGTACATACATAAGAACTAAAAGTAAAGCATACACACATAGGACTCACATCATATAACACGCAGCAGACAGACGATGACGTGATGCAGTGTATTACAAATTTTTATTATGCATTAATTAAATATCTTCTACTTTAGGAAATATTATATTTGTTATGGAAAATAAGGTAGAACATCTGAATCGTTGTTTGGTTACATAACAAAACACTATAATATCTGTGACCTCCAATAAAAATGAAACGTTATAACTACGACAGTAAAAAATACAAATAGATTCTGACGAAATAGAACATGCAGTCAAATTGCCTTCCGGAAACTATAAAATCATTGTCACAAAGGCCCACACTAGAATCAGATAAATTGTTCAAATCATAGCAAATGTTGAAACAGATAGAACGTTAACAGAAATACAGCCAGTTTGGTCGATGGCATACTCGCGAAAGCCAAAGTCAAGGTTTCAACTTTTTCATGGCCAATAATGTAGATGAATACATAAAAATATGCCTATTCTATGAGTCAGAGGCATCGTGGTTTTTTGTCTATCGAAAGATACTATCTGTTGCTAGTTTAAATGTAGCAGATTTGGGGACAATTGCGTAGACCAAAGTAAATATTTGCGACCAATATTTACTAGAGATAAAAGGTGACCTTGGTTGGTAGTTAGGTAACTACATTTTAATCTGTTGTGTATTTTACGAAACGGTTTGGTCTTTCATCTTCTTCTTTATCGTTTTACGCGAGATTAAGAGACATCACTGCAGTTTGGGTGTTAGGTACGATATATTTTCTTAGATTGTAAATGTAATTCAGGAATTTCTCTACATCTGTAAACAGCTACAGAGATGATATTGCAAAGTATGTTTGTTAACTTTATGATAAGCAATTTTTCATTAACGAGAAAATTATTTTTATTTTATTTATTAAAGATCAAATTTGAAGATACATAATAAAATTAGGTAACATAAAAGAAGAAAAACTAAACCAGTGAAGTTTCTACCTATAGAGGTAAATGAGGTACTCTCTTTGCACTTTTTTTTGTTTGTTGTGGCAATGCATTGCCCATTCATATACATAATTAATTAAAAACATGACAGCCGCACAAGGGACGCTACATGGATGGCAACATTCACTAACATTTTATTAGAGAATACTAGAAATGTAACAAGGGATTTTCCAATTTCTAAGGTTATAGCGACGTTGTCTAGGCCGACTGGTGAAGATGTAGGACAAGGTGCTTCCGGAGATAGGTAAATAGATAATTTATTGTTACACCGATAGAGGAAAACGCAGTGAATAATATGTACACCACCATTGCCTTGAAGAAGAATTTTAAGAAAGTTCAAAGATGAAGAACGACGCGCGCGGATATATCGCTCAGCTCGGTTTAGAACACCGTAAGGAAAACTGTAAACTAACAATGCTAACATTGGTGCTATTTACAAAACTGAATTAAATAAATTTCCTTCTACAGCAAGTTCACCTTCTGTACCCCAGAATGCCATACATACATTATTTTAAGCTTGGGAATGACCAAATACCCAAAAAGGTTGATTGAACTAAGGCGAATCTTGAAGGTTGTAAGCTCCGCCACCGTGTCGTACAATATACTCCCTTTCAAATCAAATAATCACTGCCCTAGATACAAGTACCGGTCGGCCTAGCTAGACTCACAGTTGGCTCAACGTTCTAAATATAGAATTATGGGCAATCAGGGGCTGTAGGCAGTCTAGAAAAGGAACTGGAACCGAATGCGCGACTCACAAAGTCATCAATCAATCAATCAAATATACTTTATTGTACACCGCACCATAAAACATGGAAAACCGAACAAAAGACGAGTTCATGCATGAGTTTGCTTGTGCAATGCAGGTTGAATATTCAGACAGCTAATTTTACCCCGAGGACCGAACTAACAGTAAATTAAAGTATCTCGCGCGCGATTTGAAGTTGCGACGATTGTTTGTAAGAGTACTGAAGGGAAAACGTTCGCCGGGCCAATTTCGCACTTTTGCAGAACGATTTAGAAAATCTTATCTTGTCGACTATAAAGGGATGATCTGCGAGTGTGCAGCAAGTGTTCGGCTGGCAGTGGGCTCTTGGGTTGGAACGACGGGTTATATTAGTCACTAGAGCAAAAAGTGTACACCAGATTACCTGTAGGCAAGATTACCAGGATTACCTTGTGATTTCCAGATTCCGAAGGATTCCAAAGATTCCTAGGGATTACCAAAGATTCCTAGGGATTTCCAAGATTCTTTAAGGACGTCCAAAGATTTCTAAGGGATTACCAAAGATTTCTAAGGGATTACCAAAGATTTCTAGGAATTACCAAAGATTCCTAGAGGATTTACTAAGATTACCTGATATTACTAAGATTTTGATCGGATTGCTAATGATTTCTTTGGGATTCCTAGATTCCCTGGGATTACTCGAGACTGCCTAAGATTTCCAGATTCCTCGGACTCCCACCTACGATTACCTGAGATTACCAAGACTCTGATATGATTCCCAATGATTCCCTTGGGATTCCTAGTTTTCCTGGGATTACTCGGGACCGCCTAAGATTTCCAGATTCCTCGGAGTTCCACCTAAGGTTACCTGAGATTACCAAACAATTGTATACCAGATTCCCTAAGTGACTGACCCCTCGGGTTGGAACCTGGGCTAGAAATGGAATTGTTTTCGAAGAGTGAGCCCGTCGAAAGGTTGTATGTAAGACATTTCTCTGCTATCTTGTAAAGCTGAGTGTGTGTCTCGTATTCGGGTATCAACAATATTGTTAAAAGTACGATATAATGTTGCTTAGGTTGGTACTTGTATTCGCGGTCGACGGCCGGCCGTAATGTGGATGCTGTAACTCTTACGTTGTTAAAAAAAACAGATTGAGAGTTGGCGGCGCGCGGCGCCGGCGGCGCGGGCGTAGGTACCAGTAATAGCAGATATAATAAGGCTAATGTCGGAGGTAATAGCGGCGGTAAGAGCGCCGAGCGAACTGCGGTATTGAGATTTGGGTCATATAGTGCCATCAGGAAGTTATGATTCGTGGGAAATTTAGGTTTGTCGATAATTTAGGTCATACAACTATCGACAAACTTTCGACCGAAAGTTCACATCCCTTCTTAGGAATGCAGACAGTTGAGAATATTTCCCACGCATCATAACTTCCTGGCGGCACTATACATACCTGCACCAGATGATAAGACAGACAGAAACTGCGAGTACCATTCAACTTTATTAGTGTGAACTTCGCACAAGTTGTGACATACGCTGTGGCCAGAAGGACGGACAGCGAGTACAGAAAATAGAAAATGACATCCTTAAAATGAACTTCGTAAAGAATGGTGAGAACGGAAATTACGAATAGATGGATGGTGATTCTGTGAATTACAGCTCTGAAGAGACCACATGTGACATTATATTTATTCACTGTTCAGTATGTACCTATTCATTTTCAGTAATGTTTGTACTTAATACGTCAAGCTTGAACATCATAACAATACCGGTTTCCTCGGCGTGCGAAATTGTATCTTCACTTTTAGAGCTGACCGTAAATAGCATTTTGTTGTTTCTGACAATTTAAGGGGCAATTGTGGAGTTTATGAAATAGCGAATGAACTGTAGTGGCGGGTGGCGGGTGATCGGCTTCTCATGCGAGAGGTCCGAGGTTCGAATCCGGTCGGCGTGTACCAATGAGTTTTCTCTGACGAAAAAATGTACGTGCATATATGCTGCTTCACCGTTCGGAACCGGTGTAAAACTGTAGGTCCCTTCCCTTGCCCTTACTAGATTGTAGGCTCAAATTGTAGCCGACGGGGTTGGTACCACCGTACTGGATGTAAGATGGCCGCATAGCCTCGGTTGTGTTCTCCTCTAGTCCAGTATAACCAGCAATCAAGGGAAGTCTCCGGTATGGCACCTACCTTATCGGAGGTGCAGATATTGGCTGGTCGGAGCGTGTGCTTTGGCCCCTCCGACTCAGCCACCCATAGCGGATTAAATAAAATAATAATAATTTGGTACACATAATAACAAAATACATTTTATTTAGTACCTACCTACCCGACATGAATAATTTATTTATAGACGGCTGTTCTCGTTTGTAATTCCGCCTGTGATTCCGTGCAGGATTCGTCATTGTCGACAGAAAAAAAAGCCGCTCTAGTCCACACAATAATTAATACAGGTTAACACACACGATCCGGGGCGATTTATCTGTCGTCGTCGGGCCAACGCCGCGCGCCGCCCCGTTTAGGCGTGTCGGAGGGTGACACAACGCCACTCCACACCGTCACTGCCGGTTTCTACCCGACACTGTTGCAGTGTTGCCAGCTTGGCCCTTTAGATGCTAAATTGAGCACGTTTGGCGCCGGTTTAGCACAAAAAAAAATCACGTTTAGCACTTAGCAACTAATTCTAGCGCATTACATTAAGTCTGAGCACATTTTTGGCACCTTCGCATTATAAAGCAACACATATTGCCTAGACTGGTAGAATCATGTCGGCAGCACAATAGTGAAGCTTAACTACAGAGGTTTCTTTGTACAATTTGTATTTAATTGAGATTTAATTCGCTTGTGGCATACAAGTGAATTACAATTCCGCGGTCTTCTCTAAGCAGGTATAGCACAGATCGGCATATAATGTCTAGCCATAAAAACATCCAGATTTACAAATTGCCGATTTTTTTTTGCTGTGACGATTTATCATTATTCCTATAAATATTAATGGAGATTTCCCATAGATTTCCAGTTGAAGTGATACCCGACAACTGGTGTCAACTGTTAAATGAATGTCAAAGGAATGTGTTTCACGACGACGACAAAGTCGTGTCTCGTTCTCCACGGGAAGGAAGAGAAAACCTCGGAGAAAACATATGTCGGCCCGACACTGGGTGCATTCTGCCTGCCATGCCGCCACGATACAACCTAGGTAAGTCCACTAACCGATATCGGTCCGATACCGGGCTAATCCACCCGGGCGTGCGTAGCGGGTCTTAATCTCGTTCACCTTTTACATAGCGCCGCCGGCCAGAGACATATTAAAGAATAGAGCTGTCATTGTGAAACATTGTGTACAATTTACTTCGTTCCCAACATCTTTTCTATTTCTCTAATATTCATACACATAAGTATTATCACGATATCTATCCAAGAGGCTGAGCGGTGCACGAAAAAGTAAAACAATGTACCAACGTTGGCTAATATCTTAGAGATGTATGAAAATGATGTTGAAGGAAATTACTTTTCGGTCGCTCGGCGATTCGAAGCCACAGATCAGACACCTAATGGCTAGACGGGCGATAAAGCATTGCCGTCTCGGCTTATGGCAGATGATATAGGAGTGTTCTCTTTGGCTGTAGATAGTCCGCATTGCTGTGAGTTGTAAGAGTGTGGGAAGACCACCCGACAGATGGTACGAGGACTGGAGGAAAATTGGAGAGGCGTATGCCCAGCGTGACTGACTGAAGTTGATTAGTAGGAATTTGGGCGTCATCGTGTTCCCACACAGAGCGCTTTGGGTGTCTCGACTCTCGAGTCTCGTTTTTTTATGGAAACTGACACGGTTGGCTACATCACCTACACTACAACATCCGTGATGTCAGCCCATAACACCGGGTGAACTTGGTGCCACGTCAGCCTTCCCTTCGGTAGTGCCGGCTACACTGAACTGGACGGAAAACACAAACTATTTACATAGCCGTTTCGGCCTACCTTTCATTCAGTGCGGTGGTACCAACCCGGGCGGGTTAAACCCTACCACCTAGTAATATAAGAAGGGAGTCATATCCCTTAGTCGCCTTTTACGACATACACGGGGAGATATGCAGTGGGGCTATTCTTTTAAAGTACCGGCCCCACACGTCTCTCGCAAATATTTCCCTGATTATATTTATTATGTGGTCGAGGCAAAGATATATTACGTACTAGATCAATCACTCGGCTAGCTCACATGTTCCACCTACATAGTTGCGGTTCACGATCATCAAGTCTCTTAGTCGAGCGCGAGAGGCCGCAGCGCGCAGTCGTCGCTTGCCTGCTGCGATCGCGCCTCGCCTACTTTAAACTATAATACATTTACACATCTTCGTCGATGCGAAGGTGCGATGGCGAATCTGGAGATGAAGTGTTAGAATGAAAAGACAATATGCACACGCACACCGGCGACGCACGAGTGCGATCGTTCTCCCTACCCCTTGCCTCTCTCCCGCAAGCTTCCCGCCCCGCGCGAGACCACAACACCGGCCGCCAGCCCGTCTCCCACACGCTTCCCGCCCCGCGCGCGCTCCCCTCTTTCGCTCGGCTCTGCGCTCCGCCTCCCCGCTACCTTACCCCATACCTCAGCCGCTCGAACATATTTAGCAGCTATATTTCTTCGGAGCGCGCTGGCTCTATATAATATTTCCTCAAAGGGTCGATGCGCCTTCCATCGTTTGAATTGTTTGGCTTCGTCGGCGTATTGTATTGTGTTGTACTGCGGTGCGGATTCCATGCGCTGCCGAAATAGACATCGAAGGTCGCGCGTAAACTTCAGTTTGTGCTCGACTGGAAAATTGATTGCCTCGCGGGCGCGGAGGAGGCGCACAGTGGGGCCGGTTGTATGGAGGCGCGGAAATTATTCAATAAGTCCGTAAATTTTGTACATTTTTTTTTATGGAACCTGACACGGTTGGCTACTTCACCTACAACATCCGTGATGTCAGCCCATAACACAGGGTGAACTAGGTGCCATGTCAGTGCATCCCTTCATTTCATGTTACTTACTTACTTACATATTTTCACAATTCTTTTTTTGTTACGATTGGGAGATTAATTAGCACCCAAATCTTCAAAAAAAAAAAACACAAAACTGCATACGAAATCAAAAACTCGGTAATTTTGAATAACGTGTAATGTCGCCAAAGTAACACGATAAACTGACATGACACCTTATTATTACTGAAAGAAAGACTTCGATTATATTATTTCTGCAAAAGTCATTAAGATAACATAATTATTAATATTTTTTAACAGATGATTAACTTACTAATGAGAGCGCGCCTACCATAATCCGCAAGCTTTAACAACGCGCACCCCACGAGGTCGAAGTCCAATAACTTCTAGAGGGGCAGGTAGGGGCAGCTGGAGTTATATCGAAATTATAGCCTACTAGCTGTGCCCGCGGCTCCGCCCGCTCTCATATTTCCCTTCACTGCTAACCTCATAAGCTATTTAGCGTGATAGTAAGTAGCCTATAGTTGATGGGAAGAATCAAGCTATCCGTAGAATTTTGTTTTATTAAAATCGGTTCAGTGGTTCTCGAGTTATAAGCGGACAGACAGACACTCAGACATACAGAAAGCAGACGTTGGATTTTATTATAGGTAAGGAAGGATTAGTTACCTCTTGTAATGATATAGTTCACTGCGTGAAGGTAGCTAAATTTGTATGTCTCCGTGTTTTCGAATTTTCATATAAAAATTGTGTACTTATAATAACATAATTTTTTTTCATAAACCAATAAAGACTTATTTGTTTTTTTACTTGGAAGTGAAGGTATAACGTCTAGTGAACAAACTAAAAAAATACAGTTTCAAAATAATAACATTTCTCTGCTTAATTTATTATTGAATTTACACACTTTCAATTTAGTGAAATTTGCAAAAGCGACATGTGCAATGTTTGAAAATTTTTGTGAAAGCACATAACTTTATTAAAAATAAAAGGGCTCCTAGAATAAATAGATCATCTATTGAACTGCAGATTACAATAGTAATATCTACCAAGTTCCAACAAAAATGATTTTTAATATTTTCCGCCTCAGCGCCACCACTGTGAGGCGGGGCGGCGCGGTCGGTTGTATTGTCGGCCATCTAACCTGTGACCACGCGAAGTTAGCTACGCAAGCCCATCGTCCGTTCGAACCTCGGACTTATGGTTTGTTTTACTTTCAAATTATGTGACAGGACAGGACCTTTTAGAATATCTTTCTCTACAAAATAAATAAATGAAATTCAATTTATGTGTTTATGTTGTAGAGGAAGTTCATCTGAGACAACATAAAAAATACTTGAAAAAAAATACATTTACTACCTACCTATTTGAAATCAGGCCTTTGAAGCGTGCAGCGCCGTCACTGACAGTAATAAATAAGCGAAGTTCATTCGTTTGGTTGCCAAAATTAAAACAAGACGTAGATGAAAGCTTTTAAGGCCTTGGTTACATATTTACACACTTAAAATCTAATAAAATTATATAAAAACCAATGGAGTTTCAACCACCGGCGGCGGAGGGGCAAACCAAGCTACCGATGGTCGGACCCTAGCTAGGGAGAGAAACCTCCGGACGATGCGTGCGGTGTCGAGCGGGGATGCCTTCTGGATCTAGCCCTTGACCCAACCACTCAGCGAGACCCTCTCAAGGTGGTCGCCGAGGCTCTTCGCTATCAGCTCATGCGCTGATACGGCTAGGGGCACAACGATCGTCGAGTCGACGGGCCACATTTTGGTAACCTCGTGCTGCAGATCCAGATACTTTAACATCTTCTCTGCTTCCTTACTGACGAGGTTACCATCGTGCGGCACGGCGATATCGACGAGCGGTGCGCGCCTCGCCTCCCGGTCCACTATCACAATATCAGGTGTGTTCGCGAGAATAGTCCAGTCTGTGATGATAATGGACCGGTCCCAGCAGCGTGTGATATGACTGTTTCTCGAGAACTGGCGGCGGATTGTACTTAAATATTGAGTTGAGGCACCTCTGTACCCATAAGATTGAACTTTAAGGCAAGTTACCGGTGGATGATCCTGGCTAGGTTGTGTCTATGCAGATATTCGGTGTTGGCAACCTGCGAACAACCGGAAATCACATGTCTGAGGGACTCGCCAGATTATGGTGTTAGGCGCGGCAGATGTCAATTATCCTTATTTTACTATTCATTTATTTCCACATTTCTTTTTATATAAACTTTACATTTTTTAAACATTAAATTAAAACCTAACATTAATATAAAAACAAACGGAGTTTCCACCACCGGCGTGGCGGCGGGGCTAACCCAGGCTACCGATGGTCGGGTCCCAAATAGTGTCCGACCGAAAGTGTACTTTCACTTTCGGCCGAAAGCCGTAGCCGAATTTCGGCAAAATTCTACTTTCGGCAGAAAGCCGAAAGCCGAAGCCGAAAGCCGAAACCGAAAGCCGTAGCCGAAAGTATGTATGGTATTTAAGTACCTAGTTAGTTTGTTATGCATTTTAAGGTAGAAGGATATGCAAGTGACAATAAAAGTTATTTATAATTATGGGAATTTTTTTATTTAATGCATAAAACTATATGCACAATCATTAATACAATTATTAATAATGAAAAATCAAACAAGGTATGTCTGTCTAACAACTTTCGGTTGGGCCGAAAGTGACCACTACTTTCGGCCGAAACCGTAAGTTTGCCGAATGTGGCAAATATTGGCCGAAAGGCCGAAAGCCGAAAGCCGAAACCGAATATTCGGTCGGACACTAGTCCCAAAGAGAGTGCGTGCAGTGTCGAGCAAAAAAACGGATAAACAAAAAAAAAATCAAACGGATTAGTAAGAATATTAGATGAAACTGTTATAATATGTACTCGATGAATCTTCCGTACATTCAAGGCGTAACTGACAGAATTAGTAGAAGACTAAAGAAACTAAGCATAGGCACTGTCTTTAAACCACATCGAAAAGTCTGTCAATCAATACGTTCCGTGAAGGACAAACTACCTCTGCAATCGGCAGGTGTGTACAAAATTCCGTGTAGTTGTGGGAAAGTCTACGTGGGGCAGACCAAGAGAAGCGTAGCGACGCGTATTTCGGAACACATCAGAGCAGCCAAAAATCAAGATTCCACGAAGTCAGCAGTCTGCGAACATATGAACTCTGGCATAAACCATTGGATCAGGTTCGATCAGGTTGAGGTAATCTCGACTGAAACCCGACACATCCCTCGTCTTGTTCGAGAGTCCATAGAAATCGCCAAGCATGCCAACTTCAACAGGGAAGATGCGTTTAAGTTGTCACCGTCGTGGAATCCGGTGCTAGCACCGCTGAGGACAAAAACATTAAGCACCGACAATAAGGACACTACTAGTGCCTTTTGTCTGTCAGCGGACCTCCGGAACGCAGCTCAAAGCCAACATCTTCAAACTACCCACAGCTACAATCTCCGTCAACGGCGGAACATGTCAAACTGACTAGTTCCTCGTTGACCGCCGCCGGACACAGGAGCTCGCTTGATAATGGCTCGAATGTTTGAGTCGAAACGTCGCGGCAACGCGATACAAAAACCGTGAGTAAAGCCGTAAACAAATATTTCCACTATGAATGTACTCGATGAATTTTCTTCTTCTTTTTACACGTATTTATTGATCATAAGCTACCTTCTGGTCGGTCAAGTTGTGCTGTGTCTGGCTGTCTGGTGTGAGGTATGGGCGCACTCCGGGGGCTTCCTTGTGTGTGCGGCCGGCGCGGTGCCTTGTTTGTTCTTTGGTGATTAGGTAGAGAATCATAGGAGGTATTGGTATCTTACCTTACCTATCTTTGTGCGATTGTATTACGCTATCACCTTCACTCGTCCTTCAATCAATTTACGGAACCATATTAAGTGGTAGTTTTTATACGGGCGTATTTTGTGTACTAACTAAGCAAGGAGCTTTGAACCAGACCAGTCTTATCGTTGTTCTGTGGTACTAACTAAAACATGTGTTAATTTTTAAAGATTTTGCATTCCGAAAATAATGATCATTTATATTTTATATTTTTTTTAATAAGCAAATAAAAAACTGTAATTAAATTAAAATAGAAACTAAAACTACCTATCAAATTAAAATTACCTAAACTAAAACAAAATAAACAAACTTTAAAAATAATTAGCCACTCGAGAGACTACCACGATCCGGGTTGACCTACCGCCAGAGTCATAGAGCAATTCCATCAACGGCCTCAGTTTGCTAGATAAAAAATTTCATCCAAAGAGGCCGACGAGGGGAAAGTTCCCATGACACTAGCGGCGTTACCTCGCTGCACCGCCAAGCTGATTCGTTGCAGCAGGTACGCCCGGGCCCGGCAGTCACCCGAGGATCTGCAGAGCCGTGATCCTAAATCGTGCACAAGAATTTTGCCCTCCTCACAGATGGGACCCATGGTCTCTATAGATATTATATTATATATATATATATTATACATTATATTATATTGATCATGATCATGATGATTTATAAGAATGAATGATTTACCTTTATATTATGTATAAAGTAAGTATTATTAACCACCTCACAATCATAATAGTGAGGTGGTACATAATGCATTACACATACTATATAGGATCCTCCATCAGTTAATTATTTTAATTATGTTGTGCTCTTAAGATACTAACTATGTTTAGTAGTTTAAGAGACAACGATTTAACATTTAAAATATAATTAATCAATCAATAAAATAAAAAATCGGTTCGTGATCAACATAAAAAATTAATTGTGTTAATATATTTAACGGCTATGTGAATAGTTCGTGTTATCCGTCTAGTTCAGTGTAGCCGACATGGAATGAAGGGAAACACTGGCACCTAGTTCACCCGGTGCTATGGGCTGACATCGCGGATGTTGTAGGATGTAGCCAACCGTGTCAGTTTCCATAAAAAAAAAAGTGCACGCAAATAAAGAAATGCACCATTAAAACAAAAAATTTACAATCATCGTATTCTAATAGTATTTTGATTTGAGTATAGATTTACACTTCCATACTCTATCTAGGACACCTTTGAGGAAGCTCAGCACATCAAATTACGTTTCACGGCGTTACTTCACCGTGGGATACGATATTTCGCGAGTATTAATTAACTTCCGGTTAACATCGACGGCATTCTCAATAGCCCCGCGAAGCGAACCCAATTATTGGAGTACCTACCTACACTTCTACACTCACTCAGAAATTAGTTGTGTAGAATCATGTCATCATAATGTCATGTCATTGTATAAGATGTTATTATTTGAGTGGATCATGTCATGACATGATATGACGACGACGGTACAAAAGTTGTTATTACTTTACTAGCTTTTGCCTGCGGCTTCGCTCGCGTGAAATTCGTATTTAAAGAGCCAAATCCTGTAAGTAAGCAGTACTAAATAAAATACTTCAGTAATACGTCAGTACTAAATAAAATCAGAGCCCTTGCGGACTTAACAAAAACACGTGAATGTTAAATATTGCGTACACCTACTTACATTTTATTATACTACATTTTAAGAGAACCGGGACGTCTACTTTTCTTATACACTAGGGGAAGTGTCTTTCCAAACTGTAAATCGTGCACTACTATTGTAAAATTTTTGCGTGTAAAAGATATTATCAATATCTATGTCCCTATGTTGTCCTTTTTTCGTTATTTTATTATAAATGAAATATAATTTAAAAATATAGCAATTTTAGGCCTAACTTTCATATTTTTATATGGAAAACTATAAAAAAAAATTATTAAGAAATAGGGACATCCAGTAAGCCTTTGTTGATAGCAAAAAAAATATATCACTTAAGACGAGGGATAATCGACAATTAATAATCGATTTGTTTTTTCGAAAAGGTTTATCGTCTTCCCGAACGCAGCTCGGCCTTCGGCCTCGCCCTTAGTTACTTATATTCTTCGAAAAGGTTTATCCTCTTCCTGAACGCAGCTCGGCCTTCGGCCTCGCCCTTTGTCGCTTACTTTCTTTGAGAAGGTTTATAGTCTTCCTGAACGCAGCTCGGCCTTCGGCCTCGCCCATAGTTACTTACTTTTATCGAGAAGATTTATCCTCTTCCTGAACGCAGATCGGTCTTCGGCCTCGCCCTTGGTTAATTACTTTTATCGAGAAGGTTTATCGTCTTCCAGAAAACAGCGCAGCCTCCGGCTTCGTCCCTTAGTTAATTACATTATTTGAAAAGATTTATCCTCTTCCTGATCTCCTTCTGATCCTCCTGATCCTCTTCCTGAGCTCGGCCTTCGGCCTCGCCCTTTGTTGCTTACTTTCTTCGAGAAGGTTTATCTTGTTCCTAACGTCTTCTTACCCGGTTCTTCTTTATAGATTGCATTGCTGAACGGAACATGACAAAAAAAATATGATAAACCATACTGAATATGTATATGTCTCAAAGAAATATTGTTACTATTTTGTGTTCTTTATGGCGAAATAAATATCTGAATCTGACCGACTCTACATCTCGATCACCTCTCCTTGTTATTTCCTTCGTTTTTAGGTTTCCGTGTCCCGTACGGAAGCCTATTACTAAGCCTTCGCGGTCTGTCCGTCTGACCGAGGGCTGTATCTCTTGAACCGTAATAGGTAGCCGGTTGAAATTTTCACAGAATATGCGTTACTATGGCGGATATAACAACAAATAGAAAAATAAGAAAATGTTCAAAATTAAGGGGGGCTCCCATACAACAAACGTCTAAAAAATCCATTAGTCACACTATTGAATAACAGATGGCGCCACAGGCTTTTATACATTGCAATGTTGAAAGACAAAAGATAGGCGGATAATAGCGGATAGATACGGATTACGGAAACCTCCGTTGGCGAGTAAAACTCGCACTTAACAGATTTTTCGTAGTTGGGTTTTATTAAAATTGTTTACTTATTTGTGGCTGCTGATGTGATGACGATGTCATTGGGAACAACACAATATTGTTTATCTTTATCGCTTATTTTGTTGTGAAACTTTGCATTATCTGTAAACATAATTATTTTAAATCAATTGCGTTGTTCCTATTCCGATGTTAGACGATGGAACCTGCAATATGTTATTGAGAGTTACCTACGTTTATTTATACATATAATTTACAGTCAACAGTTATAGGTTGATAGAGAGAGAGACAGAGTAATAAAAAGATAATATTATAAGTTAAAATAGCACAAAAAAACTATGAAATAAATTATAATGCGCGGGGCGGATCTTGGCGTGTCGCCGCAGCGGTTCGTCGGTGTTCTCCCTCGCACCCGCACCGTACTTGTATAGTTTATTCGCGTGGCGGGTCGCCCGCTGCGGCGACGACACGCCGAGATCCGTCCCGGGCACTATATGTGATAACTTTTTTTTTATACTAAGCGCGACATGTGCCGCCGAGCCACCCATAACGTGTCTAGCGACGCCCATGGACATTCGGACGCATGCGGGGGCTGCGAATGCCATGCCGGCCGGACAGGTGCCCATTCACGCCTCTCTTGAAGGACCCGAGGACCCTTGGGGGGAAATACGTGGGCAGGTAGAGCGATCCAGAGTTTACCGGTTCTGTGGAGTAAGGATCTGCAGAACCGATTGGTACGCATCCGCGGTAAGTCCAGCGTATAGGGATGCAATCCCTGCCCAGTGCGCGTTGTACGGAGGTGGAAAGGGGACGGCGGGATCGCGTTAAACAGCTACTCCGAGCACTCCCCGTGGAATAAGCGATAGAACACGCTTAGGGCGACGACATCCCTAAGAAGTTGCAGCGGTTCTAGATCGCGGGACACGTCGGGGTCATCCACTAGTCGCACGGCTCGACGCTGGATCGAGTCCAAAGGCGCAAGCTGGTATTTGGCTGAGCCATCCCACAGGTGCGATCAGTACTCCTAATCTAATCTGCGATTTATACATAAGCAGCCTTTGGCCCGGCGTGAAGTACCGTCGAACCTTATTGAGTACGCCTAGCTTTTTTGAGGCCTTGCCCTCGATATGGCGCCGGTGGTTTAGGTCGTGCGACAGTTCGACTCCGAGAACCCCGAGGTGGTCGCTTAATTTAAGCGACGTGCCTTGGAAGGAAGGAGCTGGTGTGAACGCCGCTCTCTTCGCACTGAACGCGCAAACTTGTGTTTTTAAAGCATTGAACTCGACCAAATTACTAAGGCCCCATTCGGAAATAGACCGAAGCGTTTGTTCGAGTTCAGACACAAGTCTTCGCCTCTTTTCATTCACAACTTCTCGACTGGCTGAAGGGTGACTGGTATAGGATCCGTGTGCTGTACTGTCATCCGCATAACAATGTATGTTACCGAGTTGCAGCATGTCATTGATATGAAGAAGAAACAGTGTCGGTGACAGCATAGATCCCTGCGGTACGCCGGCATTCACTGACATGGCGTCCGACGAGCAACCGTCCACTAGGACCTGTACGCTACGCCCATGTAGGAAGTCGGCGACCCAGTCGCAGAGGCCAGAAGGAAGTCCGTATGCCGGAAGCTTGCCCAGGAGCGAATTGTGCCAACTTGGAACTTTGTGGAATATTATTACGACATATTAACGTTTACAAAATAAATTTGGAAATAATACAAATTAAGTGGAAGAGCGTTTATTAGTATTCTTTTGGGTCGCTTTTATTATTTAGGTTTATTTACATTTTATATAGGGTAGGCTTATACATACACTTAACTTTTGCTAGCGACTTCGCCGCACAGCCTATGTCCATCCAGAAGGTCCATCCTATATGTATATTGGTAAAAACAAAATTAAAATCGAATGAGTATTTTCGGAGATTACCTCCTACATCCAAACTTACAATTTTACCTCTTTATAATATTATTATATTCGTTTATTTACACACTTTTTTTCTACATTAATTATATACACAATTATAATATATAATATTATTTAAGTATTTATTTCCTTTATTTCACGTTTTTACATTTAATTCATATTAATTTTACATATGTTATACCTACTAGGTTATTAAAAACGGTAATACCGCCGGGGCGGCGCGGCGGGAGCCAAGTCCAATATTATTATTATTATAGTGTAGATACATACATAGCGTCACGCCTGTTTCCCGGTGGGGTAGGCAGACAACGGTTCTCCGCGTGCCACGATCCTGACACACCTCTGCCGCCTCTTCCACTCTCATTCATGCATGCTCGTTAGTTACGGGTACGCGCACTTGACCCTTTTTGAGCACATTCACGATCTGGTCTAGGTACGTGCATCTAGGTTCATTTGTTATGTTAATTATATTTTAGATTTAGTTTATATTTACTAAGTCTGTTATATTCTATTTTCAATAAAGTTATTTATTTGTTTATTTTAAGATAGATTAATGTTGAAGAAAAATAAATAATTAGACTTTTAAGTGGATACCTACAGTTAAGAATTCGAAAATAATTTTAATATAAAACATTTCAAATATTTACGAACTATGACGTCTACTAAAATGTAATGTTTAAAATATAAATCAAATCAATCGATTTTGATAAATTGAACCTGAAAAAAAAAATCAAATAATAACTCACCTTTCTCATCAATTTCTTTATCAATTTGAGCCTCATTTTGAATCGCTCCAAATGTTCTAAAGTTAAATTTAAAAAAATCTGATAACCGTCACAACACTGCTTAAACTTTTATATTTCACCGGTAAAACGAAGTCGTCGATTTGCGCGCCAAAAGAGTTCGAAATACGAAATGACGGCGCGCCGTATTCGCGCCACAACGCTCGTCCGCCGACTGACGGACTGGACGAACGAACTGAAAAAAACTGACTGACAAGAGGCGCGGCTTGACTGACAGACGGACACCTCACACGACGCACGCCACGCCACGCGATTTGAACGTCGACGGGCTTCGAGCATTCGACGACGGGGAAAGGCGCGTGAGGCATATACATACATACATTACCTACATAGAGTAAAAAATTCAGAATAAGGTACTCTTTTGATCATATTTCAATTGCATATGTAAGTTTAATAAAGTGCTAATTCGTAATAGTGAGAAATATCGGTTTTTTTTTGCATGAGTATAGTTTTTAGGGTTCCGTCGCAAAATGCGAAAAAGGGACCTTTATGGGATCGCTGTGTTGTCTGTCTGTCTGTCTGTCAGTCACACGCAGATATCTCCGGACCTACTGAACCGATTTCAATTAAACTGAGACGCCAAATTACGTATAACTTTTGCCGCTAGTATTACTACGCTTCCGTATGCATACGGAACCCTAAAATTTATATTTTTTTGTATTGTTTATTGATCATTCATATGGCAGTTAGACTGTACTCGAACTTGTCACAATTTTTCTATCTGGTTCGATTACACCCTCGATAGAACAGGGGTAGTTCGTGAGTATAAATGGCCACAGATTATGTGTATCGTTCGCTGCACGCGAGTGGACAGTTCACATACATAATTTAATCAATACATTTTATAGTGGGTTGTTGTATTCCAACGTAAAGGTTGACGTCACTTGGGTGGGGGGACGTCACTTCGTTGGGCGGATGATTTTATGTAGGAATGGCGTGCCAGACGTCTAAATTAGGTATTCTTTGGACAACTTATCTACTTATAATAATTACTGACAACCAGGCTTGCCAGGTGTTCGGTTTTTTAACGAACTGTTCGGTATTTCAGCCCCGTTTTCGGTGTTCGGTATGACGAAAATACAGAATATGAGAGGTTCGGCATTTGCTAAGTCCATTATTCACATCTCACATTTATTTAATGTTTAGTATTACTTTTTTATATTTTGTAAACATTAATTATTATTTTTTATTGATTTAATGTTTCGTAAAATCAAATATACATATACAGATTTGGCGCGCTGTTGCCAGCCGGCGCATGCTGTATATTGGCAATTGGAAAAATCAAAAATAATTTCCGTTTACTTACTTAAACAAGTCGGCGGACCTCTAAGTAAATACCCGCTCTCAGTTTTTATATTTCATTTACATAGCGCTTCCCCGACTCCTTTAAGTAAGCAATCGGAAATTATTTTTGACATTTTAAGTGTCGGGGGTTTTTAAAATTTGTAATAAAAATTTTATTCCAAGCTTTTTTAAGATAATTAATTTTTGGATTACTCAATTGCTTGATTAGTAATCTTAGCTATGTTTTTAATAAAGTAATCAATGATTACTAATAAATAAAACCGAATCCAAATCGGTCCATCCGTTTGGGAGCTACGATGTCACAGACAGACCCACCCATACACACACACACACACACACCCTCTCACACACACACACACACCCCCACACACACACACGTTAAACTTATAACACCCCTCCGTTTGCGTCGGGGGTCTGTCTGTATCATATGGGGAGTAAAACCTAGATAATTTTTTTGGACCTAGGGCTTTTTTTTTAAACGGTTTTTTATGTAAAATATTTTTTATGTATTTAAATAAAAAAAATGGTTGTTGATTTTTATAGCCTAATCGATTCAGTTTCATAACAGTAACAAAAAAAAAAAGTCTTCATTACCATTATAATGTAACACTCATGTAAGTTGGCAAAAAAAATCGAATTCTTTCTATTCCATACCAATAAAACTAAAATTGTGGTTTTTTCTGAAAGAAAGAGATCTATGTGTTGGAAGACTTTAATGTTCCTGTCATGAAAAAAAATTTTTTTTTACATTTTAATTAAAAAAAAATAAAATTTTTGTAAAAAAAAATTCTTTGTTCTTCAAAACTGATCTATTTCCGATACAGAACCCCCCCTTAGCGTACTATTAACTAATTTTGAAATACTTTATATACAACGATATCACGTAGCAGATTGAAGTAAATAAATCTTAATTTGACAAAAACAACAACCGCTGAATGAAATCGCGGTGACAGACTGACGGACGAATGGTGACCTTCAGCAAGCATTATATTCCATAATGCTCTTGCAACACAACGCCGATTACTCTGCTTACCCTGTTGTCGGGATACGGCGTGTGGTATGTAATAAATAATAAATAATGTACAGAACAAACTTACATAATTACATAGAAAAAAATCAGATGATCACACACACTGTGATGTGTCAGATCACAGTGTGTGTGTGTGTGTGTGTGTCCTAGACTAGTAGAGTCGCAGGTACCTATGTAGAGGTATCAATACGGTTTGTCCTTTTGGGTAACAACATATATGATTATGTCATGAATACTTAAAAGCTATTAATATTCAAACAGCCCCTTTAGTTCCAAACCTTTGATTGTATACATATGTACATATATCTACATATTATAATATATTTAATATATAAAGAGGTAAAGTGTGTAAGTTTTGATGTAGAAGTAATCATCCGATTTCAAAAATTCTTTCACCAATATTTATAATGGACCTTATGAATAGACACAGGCTATATAATATTATCTATGGCGTTAAAATCAAAGCTATTTTCATAAAGACTAATTTTGCAAGGTAAGTTGATGAAAAAACTGTCGAGCGAATGCGTTTCTTACTAACGCTGCCTCAACGGTGATATATGAGTGATTTCTATAGAAAAAGTGTAGAGCATAAAAAGGCCTGTAAAGAGTGGAAGGTAGGGGGAGCGAGGGAAGGAGGCAGGGCGAGAGAGAGAATATAAGAGAAGTGATAGTTTATTATCTTATTTGTTTTTTTTTATCTGACACGGTTCGCTACATCACCTACAACATCCGTGATGTCAGCCCATGACACCGGGTGAACTTGGTGCCACGTCAGTATTTCCGTTCGGTTGTGCCGGCTACACTGAACTGGACGGAAAACACAAACAATTTAGGTAACAACGCAGACTAACTGACGAGGGCTTGATGCGAGCCGAAACGTGAAGCATGCGCGGGAAATTTAGAGTGGCCACTCGCTAGTCCCGACCTCGATTAACACCCTCCTCTACTGCCGATGGCCTCGGATATGTTCGGTGAAGCCATCGCAAGCTTAGTTCCACACCTTCCTTAATCTATGCCGACCTATAAATAAAAGGCTGATTCTACGTTAAGACTTCCTAGCGACGGCCACAACAAAAAACCCAACATTTTTCGAAAAATTTACACCAGGAACATAATATTTCTTTAAAATACAGCGTCTACTTTTATGGCAGTTAATTTCATCATTTCAATTTGCTTAGTTTGACTACAATCGCAAATTAACCTCGAAAAATATCTCTCCCCTGGTCTGTCCCTCAACAGTATTTTCAGTAAATCAGTAACTTTTAAGTACTGCTCAAATGATAAAATAGGTTAATATTATTAATTTTATAAACTAGAATAACTGATGTTGTATATTAGTAAAACTACAAAAACATTACCTTTTTCATTAAAAAAATTCAAGACTAAACTTGTCCCCTGCATTTTGTGTCTCCTCCCCTGACATTTTTAATACCTTCAACATTCGGTAAAATAATTTCGTAGTTGCGAACCCAAAGCTGTCAACACTCAGTGTTACACGTGAAGTTAGCAGCAAACATCACTCGAAACATCACGAAAGCCCGTTTTCATTGGCGGCCATTCTGGACACGCCTGTCGTGTTGTGAGGATGTGAACAGTGAACACGGTCTCTCCACTGGAGAGCATTAAATTGTAATTATTTATGTAAATAGATGATTTTATACGTTAATTAACTGTAATGTATGCACAGATTATCATGTTTCTTTGTGGTTTCTTAATGATAAATACTTTAAAGGTAATTTGCGTTTTATCGCAAAAATTTCTCTCCCCTGCCATATTTCCCCTGCCTCGAAAGACGCCAGGGTAGAGACAAAGCGTCCAGGGGAGATATTATATATGTGAGCTCAGTAATATGTAGTAGGTATCAACATGTACTAGAACCGTTATGAGACAGTATATTCATTTTTAATCTTCTGTGTTAGTTATTATTGTTATTATATTCGCCTTTGGTAGGCAGGCAAAGGTCACGGACCATACAGTCTCTTTCTGGCTGTATATACTAGGATAGATCCACAAGTTCGTGGCCTAACATAGAAAGAGCCATGACTTTTTTTAAATCTACCCTCATTTGTTAGTACAATTCTTCAGTATTAAATGTGCGAAGTTTGGTTCCGATACTGCAAGCTATATTTTTTCCGTGATTAATTGTTTAACGCTATCTGACAAGATTTTCAATAATGGAGAAAATTGAACACCGAGCAGTGATGAAGTACCTCCATAAAAAAGGCATGTCACCGAAAGATATCCATCAAGATATGGTGAACACATTGGGGGAGTCTGCTCCATCGTATTCCAGTGTCAAAAAGTGGGTAGCTGAGTTTAAGCGGGGTCGGGAGAGCATTCAAGATGACGCTAGGAGCGGAAGGCCTTCGACGTCTACCACGAAGGAAAGCATCAATAAAATATGAGATCTGATACTGAGTGACCGAAGAAGACCATAAATAAGATAGCTGAGATCACAGGGATTAGTTATGGCCGGGTACAAAACATTATATCTGAAGAATTGGGGTTCCATAAGGTTTCTGCTCGTTGGGTCCCAAGATTGCTTTCAGCTGAACAAAAACGAGTTCGCTTCACAATTTCCCGCGATTGTTTGGAACTTTTTGAGGCAGATCCCGAGGATTTTTTGTGCCCTTTTTTGGATGAAAGCTGGGTTCACCACCATACTCCTGAATCAAAACAACAATCGAAGCAGTGGAAAAGATCTGGCTCATCCACTCCGAAGAAGGCTAAGGTCGTTTTGTCGACCAACAAAGACATGGTTTCAGTTTTCTGGGATGCGACGGGGATTATTTTCGTGAATTATTTACCAAAAGGCCAAATTATCAATTCAAAATATTATTGCAACCTTTTGCGAAGACTTCGGGAAGAAATCAAAGAAAAAAAGCTGGGGTTGCTGCAGAAGAAAGTGTTGTTTATCAAGATAATGCCGGGTTCACACTTCGGCTGAATCAATGTCTGAAATCAATAATTGTGGCTATGAATTATTGCCCCACGCACCTTATTCGCCGGATTTAGCCCTCTCGGATTACCACCTTTTTCAAAATTAAACAAAACACTAGGTGGCTCGGAAATTTATTTTTAAGGCAATATTCTGCCAATTGTTTTTAAAAGCCAATAAGTTATTAAAATGTGTTTTTTTTTATTTTATTTTTGTGGCAAGAAAGAATTTACGTTTAAGGCGCTACTTATTTTATTAATATGGAAAAACTGTTTGGAATGTAAGCCTGATTAATGATTAATACAAACAACTTTAATTTAAAGTTGATTCCAATAAAATTTATCAGTGCTTCTTTTACAAATCTACACACGAAGTCCCTCCCCTGTTCATATTGTACCCTACCCTGTCACCATGTCCCTCCCCTGTATAAAATATCTCCCCTGGTCTCTTCTAAAACGAGAAAAAATTAAAAAAATGACTGGCCATCTTACAGAAATGCAAAAAGTAGCTGTTTAAATAAAATTATACTATTATAACTTAGAATTTAAAAGAAAATTGTCGTGCCGCCATCCCATACAACCAAGGAAGTCTTAACGTAGAATCACCCAAAAATACCTCTATCCATTAAATTGGTATAATTATGTACAGGGCATATCTTTGCATACACCTGACACCTGACATTTGTTCAAATATTTAATAATTCTATTCACTTTATTTTTTTATTTTTTTATTATATAAAACAATGTTTTATGCATATTCAAATTCAAATTCAAATTTGACTATAATATTGCAATATTAATTTTACAACAGTATTTTCATTAATTTTATTGTTTTTTATAAAAAAAAATTTAAACATCATTATCATTATTATCATCAACATCATTATCATAAATTAGATTACAGAATTTTGAACACTAGTGTTGTGGTGTTGTGTATCGAGAAAAAAATAGCCTTCATCCAATACTGAAATAGACATACTCATTGAGCGGAAAACTAAAATATAATAACAGAAATTTACATTGGCCTTGACAATTGGCAGTGAATGTCGGTTTCACGGTCAGTGCTTTTGTCATTAGAGGTATGTGATTGTTTAATAACATAAATCTGTTGATGAGTAAATTGTAGTAACTGTATTAAAATGAAAATTTTTCATTTTAATACAGTTAATCAAATATCCGACAAAACAAGTTTAGCTGAAAATGGTGCTGGAACAGGATGAACTAGATATACTAACATATTTAATAAATAAGTCAATCGAAAATGGTTCTTTCCCCAATAAATTAAAAAATGCGAAATTAATACCCCTTTTTAATTAAAAAAGGTGACAAACAACTGCCAGAAAATTACAGACCAGTTTCAATATTGCCAGCCTTTTCAAAAGTTTTTGAAAAGGCCATGTATATACGCTTAGAGCAATTTCTTGACGTATTCAATATATTATCAGCAAAATAACATGGATTTAGGCGGGGAAAATCGATTACAACTGCCACACACAATCTAACGAATGCAATTATACAAGCACTGGATAACAGAAAACGTACTGCTGGTATATTTGTGGACCTTTCCAAGGCGTTTGATCTAGTCGAACATACCATTTTGCTACAGAAAATGGAACACTATGGGGCTAGAGGGATCATCTTGGACTGGTTCAAATCCTATCTAAGTAGAAGAACTTTCAATACTAGCATATCATATTTGAATGCGGATAAAGGTACTTTAGACACCATCAGATCACAGGCATATGAAATAGAATACGGAGTGCCACAGGGATCAATATTAGCTCCACTACTATTTATAATTTTTATTAATGATTTCCCCAAACACGATACACTAGTAGCATTGAGTGCGCTTATAGTACTGTATGCCAACGATGCTAACGTCATTGTGACAGATGATAACATACAGGATCTCTTAAAGAAAATGACAAACATTGTAAAAGAAATAGGACAATGGTTTTCAGCCAATGGTCTAATACTAAACAGTTCAAAGACCCACTGCATTAACTTTAGTATTACTAACCGAGAGACTGAAGTGGGGGATGATTTATTTATAAAATATAACGAGGAAATTATTGAATTCGCATCACCTACAGTGTTTTTAGGTTTCACGCTAGACTCTAATCTACGCTGGGGGGATCATATAGAAAAGGTATGCACTAAACTAAATAAAGCTTGTTATTGTTTAAAGGCATTATCAAAAAACTGCCATCTGAGCACCCTGACAAGTGCATACTTCGGGTACTTCTACTCTATAATGATTTATGGAATAGAGTTTTGGGGTGCCTCGGGAGAAGCCGTCAGAGTGTTCAGACTGAATAATTACTCACTCCAAATGGGACGCACACTGCACACCGCTATTCAAAAGTCTTAAATTCCTGACAATGTACGACATCTATGTGCAAAGAGCAGTTTTGTATATAAAAAATAGTCCTGGTAAGCACAAGTGCTATGATCATAATTACTCAACCAGGCACAAGGACACTATTTTACAAAAAAGTCACAATACAGAGAAATTTAAAAAATGTTTGGTATTTAATAGTATAAATATTTTCAATAAACTGCCAAAAGAGTTAGGAGAGAACAATAAGGACATAAACAAATTTAAATTACAGCTGACTACCTGGCTACAAGGAAAAACATTTTATGATTTAAATTATTTCAATATTATTACATAGTTTCAAATTATTGTTATGGGAATACAATTTATTTATTATTTATTATTTACGAATTTTTAGGTATAATGTAATGACAATGGCTCAAGATCACGATTTTAATTGTTTGAAATGTGTGTTAATAAATGGATTTGATTTGATTTGATTTGAACAAAGAACACAGTTGTGTGGTAAAACCGAAATGAGGTAAGCTGATGTAATTCCGTCTACATTTGCATGCCGGTGCAGTGCAGCCATTAAAAGCCCAGTTGCATGCCTTACTTTTGGGCTGGCATAAAACATTGTTTAAAACATGTTTTTTTAGCATTCCGTATCCATACGAAGCCTAAGCCGTCTGTCTGTCTGTCTGTCCATCCGTCCGTCCGTCCGGGGGCTGTATCTTTAGAACTCTAATAGGTAGCCAGCCGGTTGAAATTTTCACAGAATATGTGATAATGGTGGATATGCCAACAAATAATAACAAAAAGCAAAAAGTCAAAAATTAAGGGGTCCCCATACAAGGTATCATAATATGACGTCGGCTCCCTAAGTGTGTTCTATCGTCTATTTCATGGGGAGTGCTCGGAGGAGCACTCCCCATGAAATTATTTATTTTAATTTAACGCGATTCCGGCGTCCCGATTCCACCTCCGCACAACGCGTAGTGGGCAGGGGATGCACCCCTACTCAATCGACCTACCACGGATGCGCGCGCAATCGCGTGATTGCTGCGCTCTCTCACACTCGCTATACGTGCAAGCAGGGACATATGGCTACGGACCCTCAGCGAGTTAACAATGTTCTCACTTAACAGTTTTTTACCTGCTATAACAAACTTCCTATTCACCTGACTTCTTACTACCTCGACACAGGCAAAGAGTTAGGTTCGGTCGCTCAGTGGTGCGATCGATCGACTGTCATTCGTGACCATAAGTACACCTACACCTACCACCGCACTGAACGCAAGGTTGCTATTTAAATAGTTCGGGTTTTCCGTCCAGCTCAGTGTAGACACCTAAGTGTTATGGGCTGACATCATGGATGTTGTAGGTAACGTAGCCCGTATTCTGTTAGAAAATGTCTAGAGGCACAAGTGTTACCTTTTTCCCATATTTTTAACCGACTTTAAAAAAAGGAGGAGGTTCTCAATTCGACGGTATTTTTTTTAACCGACTTCAAAAAAAGGAGGAGGTTCCAATTCAACTGTATTATAATTTTTTTTTTTTTATGTTTGTTACCTCAGAACTTTCGACTGGGTGAACCGATTTTGAAAATTCTTTTTTTATTTGAAAGCTGGTGCTTCCTGTGTGGTCCCATTTTAATTTGGTCAAGATCGGATTGGAAAGCGAGGCGGAATCGCTAGGCCGAAGGCCGAGAGATTCCGCCGAGTACATTAATAGCAAAAAATTACTAAAAAAACTGTGAAATAAAAAACTATTTAAGAAATATAAAAACCGCCTTCAAAACTGTATGAAATAAAAAAAATTGAACCCTAGAGTTGAAGGCGGTGATATCCTTTGTGATTTGTGTAGCCTTCTTTAGCACCGCCTTCAACTATAGGGTTAAATTTTTTTTTAATTCATACATTTTTGAAGGCGGTTTTTATATTTTTTATTTGTATCCGTCCAGTTCAGTGTAGCCGGCACGACCGAAGGGAAGCAAGCACTGACGTGGCACCAGTTCACCCGGTGTTATGGGCTGGCATCACGGATGTTGTAGGTGATGTAGCCAACCGTGTCAGTTTCCATAAAAAAAAAAAAAAAGAATCGTTCTGTATAAAAGAGGATGAAACGCCCATACAAATCATTCTTGAATGTGAAGTGCTCATTCGCAGTAGAAGCCGTATTCTTGGGGGTTATATTTTTAACCCATGCCAAATACAGGCACTCAACCCCAAGAATATAACTCGGTTCATAGCGTAAATCGGACTTGGTTGTGAGCTCTAAATTTTTGAGAGATCACAATAGATCTTCCTATGTCGCAGTGATAACACGGCTCGGTGGCCCTAACTCTAACACTTTAAATCATAATCGTACCACCTAGTAAGGAGCATGGCAAGGGAACGGTATAGTAAACTCTTGAAGCTGAAGGCAATCTCTGTTTACGAAATAAAAGTTTTTTTTTTTTTTATGTAATCCGGGTGCCTGAGTTGGAGGGGCTAAAGCGCATGCTCCGACCAGCCAATAACACCTCCGAGAAGGTAGGTGCCATACCGGAAACTTCCCTGGATTGCTGGCTATACTGGACTAGAGGAGAACACAACCGAGGCTGCTATGCACCCATCTTACATCCAGTACGGTGGTACCAACCCAGTCGGCTATAATTTGAGCCTAACACCTAGTAAGGGGCAAGGGAAGGTACCTACAGTTTTACAACGGTTCCGAACGGTGAAGCAGCAGGTGTAGGTATGCACGTAAATTTTTTCGTCAGAAAAAACTCATTGGTACACGCCGACGGGATTCGAACCGCGGACCTCTCGCATGAGAAGCCGATGCCCAAACCACTCGGCCACCCGCCGCTTAGTATTGTCGATTCATCGACCATAAAGTTCACCGACAGCAAGAATGCATGACTCAAACGTACGACTGCACTGATAACTCGTGAGAACACAATTAGATATAATTACTGTTCCCAGTTATTTGACGATTATTGGGGCATAAGGTCGAATCAGTTCAAAGAACCATGTTCATGGGCGACGTTAACTACCTACGAATTATGAACTGGTGGTCGATTGTGCGACCTTTTAAGGGTCTACCTCCCTAAAATTGTGCCTCTCACTCTAATAATGCGCGATTTTCATGCATTTTATTTTATTATGAAGAAATTATACAACTTATAAAAAAATCCTCTGGGAGAAACATGCATGATAAAATGATTAATTATTTTCAATAAAAAAATTTGGTACTCCACATATAATAATTTAAAAAAAACTAAAACTTAATAAACTTTTAGATTTTTTTTCAATTATTATATGTGGAGTACCAAATATTTTATTGAAAACCATTAATAATTTTATCGTGCATGTTTCTCCCAGAGGATTGTTTTTATAAATTGTATAATTTCTTCATAATAAAATAAAACGCGCATTGTTAGAGTGAGAGGCACAATTTAGGGAGGTAGACCCTTAAAATGTCGTAAACATACCGAAAAAATTCGTGTGAAAAACTCTTGATACCATACTTGATACTTGACCAAGAACATTTAATAGGTAAGGAGGTCGGACCTTCCCCGCGCCAGCGTAACATGACGTTTGTATAAACGTACAAATGCCATTCGTTACCGACCAATCAGAGCGCGATACCGCCCGATACCACCCAATCAGAGCGCGCGCCGTCCCCTCCGCTACCCGCGGAGCTCGGCGACGCTGTTTCTCATATAAGCATTGGACATTTGACATCCATACCTACGAGTATTTAAATGTTCTTGCCATAGACGATGCTTGATTCATATTAGTACAGAAAAAGGTCTCAAAGCGGAGACCGGTCCAGCCCTCCTAACACATGAGACTTGGCAGCATACAAACACTCTTAGAACATTGATTGCATCTAGTGAGCGCAAGTTCAGAATGTCGCAATATATAAAATCTAGGTATAATGTACGTTAGTGGACGTTTTTTTTCACGTTTTCTGTGCATTCTTCGCATCTAGAGAAGTGTTTACAACTACAGATTAATCATCCGCCCAGACCTTTGCAGAAAAAGAACTACACATTTAAAACTAAAAGTGCTCTAAAAGTTGCTTCCACACATATCTATGTATCTTTCAGATAGTGTATTTTTTCATATGACTACAAGACAAAATTAAATAAAGTCCACTAACCTCTAGGTCGGGTCCGGGGTACGAAGCTATCCTCGCGTCTTGCAACTGGTTCTTTAGCGCTCTGTTGATAAAAGAAAAAAAAATTACTTCAAAGTTGCGATCAAGTCATGCAAGAAATGATCCCACGTGACCAAAGAAGTAAGAACGAAGAGCGTAGAAATGTCGCTCGTTGCGCACGACGGCAAGACGCTGAACACTACGTTGAGCTCAGCGGAAATGCTCAACTGCTCACGTCGTATTGGAAAAGGTTGGAGAAACTCACTGATTGTCCCTTTTCCGATTCTGGAGAGCACACTAGCTAGTATTAAAGAGAAAAGCTCCACAAGATCTAATCTATTGAGTTATTGAATATAAATATGGGTGTAATCAATGGATACTGGATAATATCCATGCAATCCAACATATTAAAACATTTATTATTATTTGTGTCATTTGTTGAATGTCAAATTTTTTTATTTTTTTTTATATTAATTTGTCTCCTCCCGAAACAGGCAAAACTCATTAGAGTATACAGTCAATTCTGTTGTAGCTTTTAACGTCTGTTGTATAAATTCTCGCACCGCGAGAACCACAAAAATATATATTTCTAATTACAACGACGACGCGACAAACTTCCACCGTCCGCCATCTTCAAAGTTCTGACAGTTTGCAGTATCATAAAAAGATAAAAGAAAAAAAAGATTAAAAAAAAAGGAAAAATTTAATGTTCCAATATCTTTATGATTTGTTGAATAAAATCATTTTTGCTTAATAAATAAAAATATCCGCCGACTAGTATGAGCAGTACAAAGAGTTTGTATTACGAAGGAGCGCAGCGACGTAATACAAACTCTTTGGAGCAGTATTTTGGACTCTTGGTACTCTTGCAGGAGTATTAATGGGACAAGAGGATCTAGAGCAGGGATGGGCAAACATTTTTCTACACGGGCCAATATTTACAAAAATAATCTATGGGCGGCCACGTTTTTCAATTTATGGCTATAGTATAATTCTTTATTGAAATAAAAATATTTGCATTTTCCGAAATAAAGTTATTTATTGACTAACAGGTTTCAACAACATTAACAGTTCTATGCGAAATTAAATTACATGAACTATCTATCTATAGATTCGAATGAGGTACAGGTACACTGTGAAATAGGGAAATATATATTTATTGCAGGTAATCTATAAAATAGGAACAAAGATTTATTAATTAATGTAACCAAGTACACTATTTAATGTTTACCGAATGTTTCCGTGATTTATGTTATATTATTATCTACTTCTGGGTCGATGGTCGCGGGCCGGATTGCAACCGTTCGCGAGCCGGAGATGGTCCGCGGGCCGTAATTTGCCCATCCCTGGTCTATAGAGTCGCGTCGAACTTTACTGGTGAACTACTCACACGCACAGCTCCTCGGCGCGGTGCGCTCGGCTGATGGCGTGGCTGGCGTGTCGCTCGCGCCTCCGCAGCAGCTCCGCGCACTGCTGCAGCGCCGCGAGGGTCGCGTCGCACGTGGCGCGGAACGACGCGCTCGACTCTCGCACCTCGCCCGCTACCGGCGCCAATGCTCCGCCTGAATAAATATGTGCCATTAGTGCATTGTGAGTCTTTCAATGCTGACGATTAAGTCTAAGGCAGGCGATGAACTCGGGCAGAGCCAACTGTCATTGTCTCCCTCTACGGAGACAAGCCATGCTGCATCGTCATAGCCCCAGTGCGACGTTGCTATCGCTTACTCGCTCTCGCTTGCATACCGATGACAGGAGCGAGAGAGAAACATGAAATCGCTCATCCTTCATCGGGCGACCGTCGCAATCTTTGTGTTTCTTTCTCACTCCTGTCACAGGGAGGCAAGCGAGAGCGAGTAAGCGATAGCAACGGCGCACTGGGGCTATAACGATGCAGCATGGCTTGTCTCCGTAGAGGGAGACAAATGGCAGTCGGCTCTGACTCGGGGCCCAAGACTTCACCAAAGACACACCCGGGCCCGTAGTAAGTTGCAATCGAGCATGTGACTCTCTTACAGCACACCAGATGTTTCGCATCGAGCCAGCTAGTCTGCGCCTACTATGAAGTGGAGCAGAACTAGTCCCGTACTGAAGCTCGATTCTGCTATGAGATTACTGCGTGTGTTATGTTTGTGTCTCGTCAAAACTGCATGTTTCGCCAAAATACTATTCTACTCGCTAAGTTAGAGTAAACGCAGCGTGTTATGTTATGTTTGTGAAACGTTAACACGCCGTCTGCTTCAAAGTATCAGATGCGTTTTGGTGAAAACATAATGTTGTAAACATACCATTCAGATTATTTCTAGTGAAATAATAGTTTGCCAGAAACAACTAGCTTTGGAGAAAAACAATAATAAACAGATTTTCCATATAGAATTAAAACTTTTTTTTAAAGCACCAAAACATTGATATTGATTAGAAATGCTTGACGGCGTCGATGGGCTCGCAGGTCGTGTATGTTGGGGTAGGAGGCGACGCACAGGTCGAAGTACTTCTGCAGCTGCAGCGTCTGCTTGTTCAGCAGCTCCCCGTACGACTCCAGCTCCGCCAGCTTCTCCGTCAGGCGCCGGGAAGTACGCTCCGCTAGATATGAAGACTAACCGTCGGCAAGCTTGACGGCGTCGATGGGCTTCGAGGGGTCGTCGTGTATGTTGGGTGGGAGGCGACGCACAGGTCGAAGTACTTCTGCAGCTGCAGCGTCTGCTTGTTCAGCAGCTCCCCGTACGACTCCAGCTCCGCCAGCTTCTCCGTCAGGCGCCGGGACTTACGCTCCGCTAGGTAAGAAGACTAACCATCGGCAAGCTTGACGGCGTCGATGGGCTCGCAGGGGTCGTCGTGTATGTTGGGGTAGGAGGCGACGCACAGGTCGAAGTACTTCTGCAGCTGCAGCGTCTGCTTGTTCAGCAGCTCCCCGTACGACTCCAGCTCCGCCAGCTTCTCCGTCAGGCGCCGGGAAGTACGCTCCGCTAGATATGAAGACTAACCGTCGGCAAGCTTGACGGCGTCGATGGGCTCGCAGGGGTCGTCGTGTATGTTGGGGTAGGAGGCGACGCACAGGTCGAAGTACTTCTGCAGCTGCAGCGTCTGCTTGTTCAGCAGCTCCCCGTACGACTCCAGCTCCGCCAGCTTCTCCGTCAGGCGCCGGGAAGTACGTTCCGCTAGATAAGAAGAACACGCTGTAATTAGTACACATACACATACCATCACCCTGAAGCCCAACAATCGGGGTAAGCAGAGCAGTCGGTCAAAGCCCTAATTTGACCTCTACGCACAAGGATGGGATAGCATATCCTACACAATAGATCGTGCTCCTGTCAAGCCGGTATAGCGTTCGCAAAATGCTATGCATCATCAAAAGTTCATGAGAATCGTTAGCCACCTACGAATTGGTGGAAGGGTGCTACAAGGTGCGCTTCTATTAAGAAAACATGTTAATGTATATAATATGTACATAATAAAATGTATTATTCAACGTAGTGTAGTTTTCAACGTAGGTTTCAAGGTTCACAACTCTGTTAAAGGCAATATAACCATACAGTCACACCCCTCTATCTCAACGAGTAAATGATCAAACAGAAGGTACTAACGGTTGGAGCCCGTGGACTGTAGTGATGTGATGGAGCCGTGCCTCCGCAGCCCGCCGTTCACCGGGCCGCCCCCACTGCTGCTGTCGGAACTGGTCCCGTAACCCGATTCCGTCTGGAAAGATAAACAAGTTGATATTATTAACTAGTACAATATATTCATTAATTAAGCGGCGGGTGGCCGAGTGGTTTGGGCATCGGCTTCTCATGCGAGAGGTCCGAGGTTCAAATCCGATCGGCGTGTACCAATAAGTTTTTTCTGACGAAAAAATTTACGTGCATACCTACACCTGCTGCTTCACCGTTCGGAACCGGTGTAAAACTGTAGGTCCCTTCCCTTGCCCCTTACTAGGTGGTAGGCACAAATTGTAGCCGACTGGGTTTATACCACCGTACTGGATGTAAGATGGCCGCATAGCAGCCTCGGTTGTGTTCTCCTCTAGTCCAGTATAGCCAGCAATCCAGGGAAGTCTCCGGTATGGCACCTACCTTCTCGGAGGTGATATTGGCTGGTCGGAGCATGTGCTTTGGCCCCTCCGACTCAGCCAACCATACCGGATTACATAAAAAAAAAATTGCATTGTTGATATGAAGAGAGAAGGTGTGGAACTAAGCTTGCGATGGCTTCACCGAACATATCCGGGCCCATCGGCAGTAGAGGAGGGTGTTAATAGAGGTCGGGAATAGCGAGTGGCCACTCTAAATTTCCCGCGCATGCATCACGTTTCGGCTCGCATAAATAAATAAAACCGTGATGGAAAACAGATGCTTTTGTAGAATAGAAAAAAATTTGTTAGACAATCCAATGTGTTATTTATTTATTATACACCAAGGTAGTTTCCATAAAAACGAAAATAACATTTTTGGGTTATCGGTTATCATCACACACATATATTCTGTGAAAATTTAAACCGGCTGGCTATTACGTTCCAAAGACAGACAGACAGACAGAGCAGGCTTAGTAATTACATACTTTGTGTCAGCTTCGGTAGCTCAGTGATGCAGTCGGTCGACTGTTTTTAAGCAACCCTGATCGCGGTCAGTACTTGGATGGGTGACCGCTCTACCGTTGAAGGCTGAGCGTGGTTCGGATTCCACGTAAAACTGTAGGTCCCTTCCCTTCTTACCTTACTACGTGGTAGGGTTTATCCCACCCGGGTTGGCACCACCGCAGTGAATGAAGCGTCAGTCGAAACGGCCATTTGGTCCAAATGGCTATGTAAATAGTTCGTGTTTTCCGTCCAGTTCAGTGTAGCCGACATGAAATGAAGGGAAGCACTAACATGGCACCTAGTTCACCCGGTGTTATGGGCTGATATCCCGGATGTTGTAGGTGATGTAGCCAACCGTGTCAGTTTCCATAAAAAAAAAACGTTTTTCACTTAAAAAAACAATGTTATATGATAACAAAGTCCGCAGTTCATTTAGTTAAAAGCATTATCTATTAAAAATAAATACATGTTACTGTGAAATCTCGATTTTTGTCCTTGACAGAGTGCGCATAATCTCTCTATACATATATATATTATATATATACCCAGTGGAAATCATTCTCGGATGTAAAAAAATTGTATTGTATTATCAGCATCACTAAGGATGTGGCTTTTTATACTCTCGGCTTCCTGAGTCCTGGACAAACCATCATAGTGTCCCACAACGGGCACAAATACCACACGATTCTTCCGCTCATAAGCTACAAACGTACATACATACTTACATACACACCACACGCTGTATCACGACAATCGGGTTAAGCAGAGTAATCGGTGTTGTGCTACAAGCATTCTGGTAAATACCGACCACCACGTTTTTGCAAAGTATTCGGACAAAATAACTCAGATCAGGCAGCAGGTATAAATGCATGAAGGCCTGACCCACCTGCTGCATGACTCGGTGGAAACACCGTGCCAAGGTGAGAGGTGGCTAGCCTTTTTTTTTTTTTATGGAAACTGACACGTTTGCCTGCATCACCTACAACATCCGTGATGTCGGCCCATAACACCGGGTGAACTTGGTGCCACGTCAGTGCTTCCCTTCGGTCGTGCCGGCTACACTGAACTGGACGGAAGACACAAACTATTTACATAGCCGTTTCGACCGACCTTTCATTCAGTGCGGTGGTACCAACCCGGGCGGGTTAAACCCTACCACCTAGTAATATAAGAAGGGAGTCATATCCCTTAGTCGCCTTTTACGACATACACGGGGAGAGATGCAGTGGGGCCATTCTTTTAAAGTACCGGCCCCATACGGTACAAGCTACAAACAATTTTATAATATACTAGCTGTGCCAGCGGCTCCGCCCGCTCTCATATTTGACTTCTCTGCTTACCTCATAAGACATTTAACGTGATTAAAAGTAGCCTATAATTGATGGGAAGAACCAAGCTATCCGTAGAAGCAAACTGTATTAAAATCGGTTCAGTGGTTCTCGAGTTATAAGCGGACAGACAGACATACATACATACAGACAGAAAGCAGACGTTGGATTTTATTAAAGGTAAGGATTTTTAATCCCCTTATAGCGATCAAATATAAATTCATTGATATGTGCCATGTCAATGAATTTCTGTTTGATCGTGCCAGCTACACTGAACTGAATGGTAAACACGAACTGTTCCAACCGACCTTCATTCAGTGTGATGGTATCAATTCAAATGGGTTAAACCCTACCATCTAGTAAGGTTTATAGGTAAGAGTCAGAGGGCCCCTGAGACCTGTTATTACTGCAATCTAGGGGCGAGCTCATGCTCACCCCCAAGTAGGTTTGCCACCCATACTATATCGAGCTATATTTTAGTCAATTGTACTATACTATATTATAGAAAAATAATATAGTACTTAAGTACTATACTTGTACTGTACCGTGTGGGGCCGGTACTTTAAAAGAATAGCCCCACTGCATCTCTCCCCGTGTATGTCGTAAAAGGCGACTAAGGGATATGACTCCCTTCTTATATTACTAGGTGGTAGGGTTCAACCCGCCCGGGTTGGTACCACCGCACTGAATGAAAGGTCGGTCGAAACGGCTATGTAAATAGTTTGTGTTTTCCGTCCAGTTCAGTGTAGCCGGCACGACCGAAGGGAAGCACTGACGTGGCACCAAGTTCACCCGGTGTTATGGGCCGACATCACGGATGTTGTAGGTGATGAAGCCAACCATGTCAGCAATAAAAAAAAAATTTTAAAAAAGTACCCAAAATACTATATTTTCATTCCTAGTTAAACTGTCGCGCTTTTTTTATATTATGACTGGAATTATTAATTTATTTTAATATGGATACTTGATCAGAAATACACACGGAAAAATAAATAATGATTTAAAAAAATGCGTACTTATGTTTCCTGATTTTCCCAAAAGTACTATATTTATTAGAATGTTTTGAAAAAAAAAATACTATTTTTCCTCCAAAAAAAGGTGGCAACTCTAACACCCAAGTCCGATATCCGCTATGAATCGAGTTATATCCTTGGGGTTGAGGGCATGTATTTGGCATGGGTTAAATTAAAAGTCATTCACAAAGGATGCGCATGGTCGTTTCATCCTCCTTTATACAGAACCTGCAAACGGGTGCGTCATAGTATAGGTGTAACATATTATCAAAATGCAACAAAGAAACATTTACAATCGATCCTCAATGTTTATTCGACATTGTTCCTCATTGAATAGCAATTTAAATAACAACCAGCCTCGGCCATCAACTCTGATAACTGCTCTTGTATGATTGGACCAATGTTTGTTGTCCACACACACCACATTACAAATTATGTCCAATACCGCACAAATCACGTGACTGGGTGGTGACATTTCATGGAAGTCTGAATTGCATTGTCTAAGATTGCACCTCCGCAGTTGTGGGTAGATTCTCAGAGCTCATTTTACAAGAGTTTGCCCATCGGACAATCACAGACAGCCAATAGGCAATAACACTACTACTCGAGATGCCATGCCAACGATTATTTACGAACGAGATATCATGTCAGTTGGATGGAATCATCCATAAGGACAGTCACTCAAGCGGCGGGTGGCCGAGTGGTTTGGGCAGCGGCTTCTCATGCGAGAGGTCCGAGGTTTGAATCCGGTCGGCGTGTACCAATGAGTTTTTTCTGACGAAAAAATTTACGTGCATACCTACACCTGCTGCTTCGCCGTTCGGAACCGGTGTAAGACTGTAGGTCCCTTCCCTTGCCCCTTACTAGGTGGTAGGCTCAAATTGTAGTCTACTGGGTTGGTACCACCGTACTGGATGTAAGATGGCCGCATAGCAACCTCGGTTGTGTTCTCCTCTAGTCCAGTATAGCCAGCAATCCAGGGAAGTCTCCGGTATGGCACCTAAGGTAGGTGCCGTACCGGAGACTCGGAGGTGAAATTGGCTGGCCGGCTCAGCCATCCATACCGGATTACATAAAAAAAAAAGTCAACAACAATCGCTAAGGCATACCAATGTAACCGAAATATGATGATTTATCAATCTATCGATGAAAATCTATTAATGGTTATTATCATACATTTGGTCCAATGGCTTTTAAAATTTCTTTGCTATATATGGCTATAAACAATCATAATCAAAGCATTTATTGGTCACTTTAAGGCGCAAATAAGTATCAAAAGGTCAACTTTAAACGAAATTGTTTAGCTATTGGTAAAGATAAAATATCTGTAAAAAATATATGTTATGTATTGATCATTAATTAACAAACTATTTTGGAAAGGTGTTAAATAAATAAATCTCAAAAAAATAACGAAAAGTACGAAAATTGTACATTCAAGTTAAATTCTCTTGAGAAGCATAAATTGTTTCAATACAAGACCTTCATACAAACATAGATATTTTTCCCTACAAAAAACAATTTTTCCCATCTTTCCAACACAAGAAATTTATATGTAATTTTCGCGCAAACGTTCATCGTCGGCGCGACGTATCAGCCACCGCACGATTAGAATGAATCTCGCACCTATTTACATCTGCATACGGTTCGTGTTTCAATCATCAGTGCTCGGGTAGCACGGGAGTCTTATCTCCGCCCTTCTTGTCCAGCTAGGTCAGCACATTATTGTGAACATTCTGAATTTTCTTTCGTTTCTTTCATCCATCATACTCACAAGGGCTAAGGTTAAGAAGCCATGCTAAAGGGCGCCATGGGAGCCACCTCCCACATTGGCACAGTCCTCCCACTAAGTCTAATAGTGCTTGCCCTAATACCTACTTTGCTAAATGTGGTGATAGGTGTTGTGCTGTAATTTACCTGAGTTACCGTAACACAACACTGATTGCTTACCCTTTTTGTCGCTATCGATATATTAAGTAATGTAATGTATCATCATCATCATCATCATCATCAGCCTGTATCGGTCCACTGCTGGACATAGGCCTCTCCCAAGGCACGCCACCACACGCGGTCAATGTCAATGTAATGTATGTAAAGCCGGAATTATACCAGGGCAACATAGTGCGACATTGTAGCATGCTACATTTTGTCACCTGCGACAAGTGTGGTATGCTACAAAAGGAGACGCTTTGCGGCTTTTGTGGCATGCGGAATTTTCATTTCAACCAAAGCAACGACATTTTGCATACCCGACTCGATTTCTTTGTTTGATGCCTGTTCAAACAACTGCACACTGTCTGTTCCGTACCTATATCAAGTCGATATATTTTTGGTTTGTCCAGTCCATTTTATAACCTCAAAATGTTTTTGCCGCATGCGACCTGCAAAACGAATCCAAGCAAGTCGGAAACGCGTGCGGAAGCACCGTGGGTGTCGCACTATGTTGCTCTGGTGTAATTCCGGCTTAAGGTAGGTAGTGGATAAACTTTTTTTTATGTAGTCCGGTATGTGTAGCTGAGTCAGAGTGGCCACAGCACATGCTCCGACCAGAGATGATAAAACCTCGTGTTCCGCACAAGTTGCAAAGGAAAATAAATAAAAAATCTGTAAGTGCGAGTTTTACTCGCGCACGGAGGTTTCCGTATCTATCCGCCTATCTTTTGTCTGTCAACATGCAAAGTATAAAAGCCTGTGGCGCCATCTATTATTCAATAGTGTGACTAATCGATTTTTCGGACGTTTGTTGTATGGGAGCCCCCCTTAATTTTTAACATTTTCTTATTTGTTGTTATATCCGCCATAGTAACACATATTCTGTGAAACTTTCAACAGGCTACCTATTACGGTTCAAGAGATACAGCCCTCCGACAGACGGCCGGACGGACGGATGGACAGACGGCGAAGGTTTAGTAATAGGCTTCCGTACGGGATACGGAAACCTAAAAATTAACAAACACAAACCTTGAACGACTCCAGCACATCGACCCATTGCTGCTTCTCCTCGGGAGTGGTGGCCCGGAGGTACCACACGCAGTCGTTCACCGACACGTCGAACCGGCACTCGTCGAATTCGTGAGGCTGCAAGCAAACAACCTCTCATTTGTACATGGACTTTCACTATCGTTTCACATTATTATAAAAAAAAAACCGCCAAGTGCGAGTCGACTCGGACTAGGGCTCGCGCACTGAGGTTTACGCACCACAAAAAAAAATATTGAAAAAAAAACATGTTTCTTGTATGGGAAACCCCCTTAATTTTTTTATTTTTCAATTTTTTATTATTAGATGTTATATCCACCATAATAAATAACACATATTCTGTTAAAATTTCAACCGGCTACCTATTACGGTTCCAAAGATACAGCAGTAGGACAGACAGACAGACGGCGGCGTAGGGTTAGTAATAGGCTTCCGTACGGGATACACTTTTTGGTTTCTTCTATGGGAACCCCGTGAATTTTTTACTTTTTCTTATTTATATTATTTGTTGTTATATCGGCCATAATATCACATTTTCTGTGAAAATTTCAACGAGCTACCTATTACGGTTTAAGAGATACAGCCCTCGGACAGACGGACAAATGGACGGACGGACGGACGGACGGACGGACGGACGGACGGACGGACGGACGGACGGACGGACGGACGGACGGCGTGTAGGCTTAGTAATAGGGTCCCGTACAGGATACGGAACCCTCATAATGAGGTACGTATTATTTGAGATAAGTGAGAAAACTAACAGAAAGGGCGCAAATTGTGCTCGTCACACAAAAGAAAGGGATTCTCCCACCAACATGTACCTATGTCATCCTCATATCCTCAAATTCAATATTTTTTTAATTTTAATAACTAGTTATGATGAGTAATAATTATCTGGTTCTAGGCTCAGTTTGGCATATTTTATCATTTATATTTTATAATGGCAACTGTGTGTGGTGGCGTGCCTTGGGAGAGGCCTATGTCCAGCAGTGGACCGATACAAGCTGATGATGATGATGATGATGATGAATGGCAACTGACACAGTTGGCCACATCACCTATAAGTACATACATCCGTGATGTCAGCCACCTCAGTGAACTAGGTGCTATGTCAGTGCTTCCCTTCGGTCGTGCCGTCTACACTGAACTGGACGGAAAACACAAACTATTTACATAGTCGTTTCAAACGGCCTTTTATTCAGTACGGTGGTACCAACCCTGGCGGAATAAACCTAGTAAGGTAAGAAGGGACAGTTTTACTTGGAATCTGAACCGTGGTCAGCCTCCAACGGCCGATCGGTCACCAATACATACAAGTACTGACTATGCCCGCCCAGGTGTGCTTATGATCACGACCGACAGTCGACCGACCGCACCACTGAGCTACCGAGGCTGATAACTGCATACATTAAAAATGCCTAATTTAAATCTATGAAATAATTAATGGCAAAAGCAGTAATACGACATAATAGGTAGCTAATGTATGTAGGTATAGCGGCATAGAACTTGACCATTGAATCTCCAGTTCTATGCATAAATCAAGTAATTGTGGAATATAGGTCATTTGCTTGAATAACATCATTAGGACTCCAACTAATGAAGGCTACACAAAGGCTCTCTTATCTAATATTCATCACGATTCATCATTAGTTGCTAATCCAGGGTAATAATGCTGAATACATCTTTGCTGTAGTGAAGCTTTTCTATAGAACCATATTGTATTAACATTCCCTCGTCCACTGTTACTGTTTAGATATAAAGACTGAAATCCAGGTTACTGTGGTAAGGTTCTAAACAAGGTTTAGTGCCATTAAACATTGGATGGGCTGATAATTATCCAGTCGCACTAATCTCAAGGCAAATACTGGAAAAACTCGCAGTTCAAGGACAAGATGAGTCGAAGTTTAAGCTCATTGAAGAAGCAACTCTCGCGGCGTTGTTTTAAGAATGATTTCGCCCCGTCGAGATTAGAGGCAGCCAAGTGTGACGTGTATTCAAGTATGAAAAGAATTCAATTGTTGTGATACGGAATGACGAAGCAAGGTGGTGCTGAAACGTCTCACCTTATGATCACGCGATTAGATAACCTTAGCATTGAGAAAATTAAATAAGTGAAAGTTTAATCAATAGAAAATTATACACCGAACATAAACGGTCATAAAATTCACAAACCAACTATGATTAAGCGGCTGGTGGCCGAGTGGTCTGGTCGAGACGTCCGAGGTTCGAATCCAACGGGCATGTACCAATGAGTTTTTTATTTGAAAAAAATTACATGCATACCCATGGTTCGGATTCCATGTAAAATGTAGGTCCACCAGGTTGACTGGAGGAAATTGCCTAAGGCAATAAGCCCGCCCTTACCCCACATTAAGTTTTTTTTATTTTTTTTTTTATTATTATAATGATTTATGTAATATACAGTATTTTGTTATTTCTTTAATTTAATGTTTAACTATCATAATAACTTTATTAGGTTTGTATGTTAACTATTATGTAGGTATATACAAAACAAATAGTCAGTTATTAAAATTTTAACTTGGTAGGTACATTTATAATATGACCTACCTACAAAATAATTGTTTTTATCTTTAAGTACTTTGTTTAAGGCTTTAGTCATTTTTGGCTACTTCAGCACGAATCTGTGACTTTACAAAAAAACTTAGTATGGATTCAAACTTTTCCCCCTGAGCTCCTCCTAAGGCTTCATGTAGGTACTTTAAAAAAACAGGTTGAGTATGTCAGTTCTTAAGTCTCTCAATAGCTTCTGCCTCAGTTCACGGTTCCGGGCACACTCCAACAGTATATGGAGTAGGTCCTCTTCTATCCCACGTGTGCTGCAGTTGGGTGATAGTGCTATCTTCATGAGGTACATTGTCCTATTTGTTGGAATGTGTCCGGATCGTAATCGCAGGCCATATTATATAAATAACAAAATTTTAAGTGAGTCAAATACTCACTTGGATAGGATAGACAAGATAAGTGAATAAAAAATAAATTAAAGCAAATTATACAATATGTTAGCTTGCAAGTATATATTTTTTTAATAATAATAAAAGATACAAAGAGATTTGGGTGTCACAATCACAGAAGATTTAAAATGGGAGATACACATTATAACTAAAGTGAAAAAAGCAAACTCATTGCTGTATACAATAAACAAAGCTTTCTCCTATATAGCCCCTGAGCGGGGAGAACGGGGAGATCTCATTGAAACATTTAACAACGTTCCCAGGCTATAAGATATGTTCATCCTTGCTAACACTACAAACCTGAGAGGGGCACTCGAAAAAGCTCTATCACAATCGGTTTAAGCAGAACCCTTAACGACACTTTCTCACCAACAGAGTGTAGAATCTTGGAACAGTCTACCGAGTGAAGTTGTAGATGCTGTCTCCATGAATAATAATTTGAAAAACAAACTGGACCATTAAAAAAAATAATTATAAATAAAATTAACTAATAAAATACAATAACAAAAAAAATATATATAATAGTAACTAAATAAGTGATGTGATATAGGCGCATCAGCTAATAGCTGTTAGCCTATAAAACTATCTAGAGGTATATTAAAAATTACTCAGGCAGTTTTATAAAAACTGTTGATTGTATTATTATTATTTGTAGGTAATTATAATACAACAAACAAATACACATGGAATATATTTTTAATGTAAACCAACATGTGTGGCTGTGCCGAGGGAGCAAGGGGGCAGTCGACAGAGCCAAAAACACCTCTCCTCTCGAAACCACGCTCAGTTATGTGACATGGCAGCAGATTTGCAGAATGTTGCTAGGCTGTCTAGCCTGTTAATACGACGATAGAAGACACCCAGGTTAAAGAATTCAGGAAACACACTCGCCGGAAGACAGTTTGACATACTAGCGGTGCGACCAAGAAACAATTTTGAGAACCAATCATTTCTCAAAAGCCCAATGGCAACAACAAAAGGGCGTTCAGTTTCTGTGCGTCGAGTGCTGCGAAGATAGGAATCTGATTCAGTGTCAGTCATGAGCGCAGCGATATAATAATCAACTTACAACCAAAATACAGACAAATTGTGTCCCAACAGCTGAGGTATGAGGTAAGGTAGCGGGGTGGCGGAGCGCAGAGCCGAGCGGCAGTGGGAACCTCGCGCGGGGCGGGAAGCGAGCGGGAGAGGAGCTAGCGGGCGGTAACTGGTATTAGCGGAAGTGTTCGGTGACAACGCCAGCCAGGGCCAACCCAACACCTGCATTGGAATACACGGGCGATTCTCGCAGCAGGCGACGACGCGCGTGCAACGAGTTCGGCCGCTCGCGATCGACTGGTCTCAAGTGATCAATTTGGTCTCAACTCAGTGGAGGGAGCCATGCCCGTTGCCCGAGTAAATGCTTTAGTAGAACACAAATTAGCTCACTGATTTTATCATGATTTCAGTATCACAAGTGCCTACAAAGACTGGCAGCTCATGCATTGTGGGTGCATGTTGTGTTTAGTCATAGAGTAATAGCCTATACAATATAAGTATGTATGTTGTTGATTTGGATGACTATCTCATGAGTCATACAATCCAGCGATAAGGCCCCGATGAAGAGCTAAGTCCTCATGTAAGTAAGCATGTTATATATATTATAGTAGGTCAAAATGCACCTCAGAAGTTGATCACCTTCAGTATGATATTGTCTGATTTCTATGAAGATATCTACCTAGATATACCTACTTGAGTAATCATAGCAGTTAGAGGGAAGGACAAACAAACAAAATGTTGATATTTCTATTTCTAACACAAAGCCATTGTAGAACCAACTTATGTAATACGATATACATATATAAATTGGTTTAAATTAGGTGCCCCATAATTTTAGCATTGAAATTAATCCAAATAAAAGCATCGCACAACTCCTTCGTAAACGCACATGTTCCCTGAGACCAAGCGTATACAAAATTCTCCCTGAAGACCCTTTTAACCACCTCCAGTCCATCCAATCCAAATTTTTTTTTATAGACAGCCAGCACTTGTGTCATTGACCAAAACATCAACAGAAGATCAGACACAGCCAATAACACTGCTGCGAAACCACGCTCAGAGAGGCGCCACGCCGGCTACAAGGCGGACAAAGAGGTTGTTGTCTAATTTATTAACGCACCTTTCGAAGATTCCCAGGTTACAGGTACTAGGGAACACACTCACCGGAAGACCGTTTCATATTTTCGCCGTGCGACACAGGAGCGACTTCGAAAAGCGACACGTTCTTAGAAGTTGAGTTTCAACAACATATAGACGTTCCGAGCGAGTCCGGCGGGTGTGGTGGAGACGGATGGGGGCAGGAGGGATGAGGGAAGCCAATTCATCAGAGCACCTGCCATTGTAGTACCTGTTAAACGGGCTAAGGGAACCGATTGCTCTCCTGTTGCGCAATGACTCAAGTGTCCCTCCGTGAGCTTGGGGTTCGAATTGTCGGTTATATCAACATTTCTCATGCATTTGACAGGAGTTAACTGGAAGATACATCGTAGCTGAAGGTGGTGAAGCCGGCCGGCGGAAGTCAGGCCCCATTCTCAGGATGCATTTTGCAAAGTTATCAACAATTCTATAGAATTCTATAGAAATTATTCTAGTGATGGTTAAAATTACTATAAATCTAATTTTACCAAAATTATTATATGTAAAAGATGTATGCACCTTGACAGTAGCCCGCTTCAAGCTTAGGGCTCCCCTGCAACCGAGGTGACTCTCCAATTCGCTCCGGTAGTACGACAGAGTGGCATCCTTCAGGACAATGTATCGGTCTTGCCAGCCGTGTATGTAGTTAGTCCATTTGCTGAGTATGCCGCGCAGTTCCGCCGTTTCGGAATCCTCGTCGCTCAGCGTTGAGTGCTCCTCGGTCATGTTTGTATCACTTTCGTACACTACAGTTTAAAATATACTGTTGAGTGGACTTTTTTTAACACTGTGCTCATGTAGGAAAATTGCAACAACCGAAGTGACTGGATATACAATAATTTTGGTGTACGTTATCTTCATGCGTTTTGCGCTGGTAAACAAGGTATGGGTCAGCGGTCAGGCTATTCATGAGGTAATTGGTGGATTAACAAACTGATATAGTTTAGTTTTAGGTAGGGGTGTAGACGAAGTGATATTGGAAATTCCCAGAAACTACTAGGAAAATATAGCAAAAAATCTAAGATATCCACTATAAATAGCACTTCAGGACAATAAGTAGCAAACCTTTGCGCCAAAAATTATTATCATTCATTTGATGTAGATTATTAAAACGTTTTAGAAAGGAGAAGCTTGTTGTGGATTACACTCCAAGGGATTACAAGAATGTGGAACCAAAATAACGAATCAAATGTTCGCTACACCGGGTCATGAACACTGTGGCATTTATGTTTGCACGAACGATGCAAGTCACATTGAATTGTAAATTGAGCACTAATTGCACTTCATTCACGCACGGCAAAAGTTTCACACCTCTCACTCCACTCCCGCTATCAAAACGTCATTCAGCTGTTGATTACAATATAAACATGGCCGCCCGCAATAGCGCTAATTTACAGTACCTACCGTATTTTAGTACTTTGGTAGAGAGAGAGAGAAAACGAATACTTGTTGCATTCGTGAGAACATAGAAGAAGATCGGGATGAAATTCCAGAGTACCATATTACTGGACTAAGGTACTAGGCATTTGAGAATTAGAAAATCTTACTGCGTTCTATGACATAATGAAGGTACAGTTTAAGGGCTGTCTTTATTTATTATTTGATAAAAATAGAGAGAGCGCTTGACAGGAGCATAAAAAGTCAAATATAAGATATGATTGTACGCACATGAAATCATATAGTAGCTTCTCTGTCTTCCTTTTGAAAGCAGGAGATATGCCACTACACTATACTCAAAAAATACAATCGGTAGATTTTGAACAAAGTTAATCCGCGATGACGTTTCGACAGATACGAAGTGATGTATTACTGAGTACTTCTATCGATAACTGTAAACGTATGGTGCACATCGTATCGTCCTCATCCCCATCGTAGCCTCGGATTCACTGGGGAACATAAGCCCTCCCTCGACACGCTCACGCCCTCCTGTAACACACACAAAATTGCGCAGTGGAGAGTGTGAAAATTTGGTCGGCAAAAATGGTTATTATATTGGTTTAGATTTTCACCGCTGCTGCACATTATAGTCATGTTTTCGGTTACGCGGTACATTAGAACGACTTACATTCTACCTCAGCGGTGACCGCCAATTGACATTGACATACATCTGACTGGACGACGACGTGTTGGGTGTCCTCCAGGTCGTCGCAAGTCCGTAAATCCGGATTATTTCTCCGTAGCAAGGACCGAAACGTCGACAATAATGTAAGTGGTTCTAATGCACCGCTTAATCGAAAACGTGGCTATAGAAATGTTTTTTGCCAGTGCACTTTAATATAAACTTCCAGTATCTCCGATATCTCTGCAACAACCTGACTGGGGTGTATACAGAAATATCTAGAAGCATTGTTCCAAGATGTTCCGCACAACATACATCGACCCACAACTTTTTCCCTTAGTTAATTCGAGGATTTATTTATAATAAACGATATTGCTTACGATATCAGGAAATAATTTAAAACTGAACATTTCAAATACCTTACATTTAATTTTTTATTTACAAAGTAGATTTTGCCCGTGGCTTCGTTCGCGGGAAATTAGTATTTTAAAAAAAGAAAGTAAGTAAGCCCGCTACTATACATTTATTTCGGCGCGCGGAACAATTCGGTTTGTATGAGAGCCACATCTTAGCGTAACCGTAACTGGATTTTATTTAGCCTATCCTGTGTAACTTACTTCATGACCATCCCTTAAAGATTTATTATTAGTATTGATATTGATACACAGATACAGATATATATGGTATCTCAGATCGGCCGTATAATTTACCAGCTACAGAAGTGGTTATTAATGTTTTGATCCGGTTAATAATTTCAGTTTTCAGGATTTCATGCTGCAAGGTGCATGGCCTGATCCCTGGCATAAGCGCTCTGTCCTGCATTAATGATGTTTTTTTTCTCAAGTACTATTGAGAGACTCAAATAATGCTTTAGTCTCTTTCGAGAGCTGAAATAATGTTTAAAGTTTTACAATTTATTGTTTCACTGCATACGTATTCCAAGAAAAATAATTAACAAAATAATGAATTAAGAAATAAAAAAAAACTTTGAACGAGTTTCGTTTGGTGTAATTTTTCACAAGCCTTAGAATTATAAAAATTCCATTTGATTTTTAATCATATATGAAAATTGCTAATTTTGCCTTGATCAGGTCATCGATTCAGTAAATATGCATACATTATTTGATCGCCATGTAAGAATTCTAAAATATCCTAGAATAAAATTCTACTCTAAAATTCTAAAATAATAATCCTCGCACTACATTGCGCGTGAACCATTAAGTGTAAATATTTATGAAACTTTATTCTGATATATGTGTATATCATTCACAAAATGATAACTTTTTTTTTTTTAGCTTCAAAAATCAAGTGGCATAGGATTTTTTTATAATGCTCAGGTTTGTGTAACATTTCACCAAAGCAAACACTTTAAAACTCTCATTTCTCACAGTCTAGGGACGATTTTCTACAACGTACATTAATTGTACACATTTCGTCGTATGCAGGCTTGCGAATGCCATGCCAGCCTGACTAGGCACTACCTAGGCGTGACTAGGTGCCTATTCACGCCCCTCTTGAAGGACCCGATACTATATTTAGGGCGAAACATATGGGCAGGGAGAGCTTTCCTGAGTTTACCGGTTCTCTAGTCTAGAGGAAAGATCTGCAGAACCGGTTAGTATGCAACCGCGGTGAGTCCAGCGTGTAGGTAGGGATGCAAACCCTGCCCAGTGCGCGTGATGTGGAGGCCATTTATGAATTTATTTCGCTTGTGCTGCCAGAGTCTGAATATATGATCTGTTTTATGATTTTTTTCTAACGAAGCCCATGGACATTCTATAATGATCCAAAGTCGATTTGAAGAAATCCCCTTTTAGTTGTGGTTTCTGACATCTTTTATTTAGTTTTTAACTACCTCGAATCAGGTAATACTGTAATAGAATCACCCGTGATGGTTTTCATACAATATACGAACTAAATGCACATTTCATCGTTATCGAAAATGAAGGCCATCACTAGCCATAAGAAAAGAGCTTCTTGCTGTTGGTCACGTCAGTCGGCAATACTCGGCAATGTGCCGCGCCGCTTGTGCTGGCCGGATGTGACGCTTGTGTGTGTTCGGATATTGATCGTAAGTACGAACGTCCAATTTTATCTTGTCAGTGAAAGTGTTCACCTATTTTGTTTTTGTTCATAATTTAGTAAAATTGTGTCTTTCAGTGTAAGTGTACTAAGGATAATTAAATTTCAGCTAACCATATTTCTTTTTGAAATTATATCATGCGGTTGAAGTGAGAGATACTAAATTTTAAAATAATATATTTACGGCCATGTGAAAGTGGTTGAATATTCAAGTAACTAGCTCTGTGATTGGTCGGCAACGTGTTTTCCGTCGCCCTCGGCCAATGAGAGGCCTGCGTGTCGGCCGCCTTAGTGACTTCCGGTGAAGATGGCCGACGAGGGCGTGCTTGTTCGCGTTGTGTCGGATAGCGCCGTAAAGATCTCGAAGTGGAAAGTTCGCGATGGCGCGGCAGTATCCAGCGGCCAGGTGCTTTGTTTGTACGAGCCGGGACCGGGTGGAAGCGGTGCAGGAGCGGCGCCAGGCCGATGCCGCGCTCCGCGCGCGGGGGTGTTGCGGGTGCGCGCGGGGGAGGGCGACACCGTGCAACCTGGGTGAGTTTAGTGACGTCACAACACAATGTCCACTCCACTTATCCACGCTCGCCATTCGCAAACAACAAAGAAAGTGGAATTATCAGAAATAACATTTATTGCACCTTGGTTGGCTATGTTCATGCGTGCGTGCATGTTTTGTTCAATAGGTATAATCGAGAACAGCTGATTCGAATGAGATTTAGATTATTCATCGATCCACGGTAATAAAGATCATATTTAGCATTTTTGATTTGATAATTATGCATAATAAACTCTAGATATAATAACAGGAAATATTTTTATAACATACTTTTAGATAAAACTCTTGACTAGGAAGACAAACTGTTCTAAAGTTAATAAAAAATTTCCCGCCAAAATTTTTACTTATTTTTCCCGCCATTGTGTCGCAATTTTCCTGTACAGTACAGGTACTAAATGGCTGACGAAGTGTTTACCAACGAATAATACTGTAGACTTATCTATTCACTATTATCGATAGGTAATAATAATGTTTACAGCCACGGTAATATAAAAACCCAGTATTACAGAATTTACACATCCTAAACATTCGGTCCTGTGTGCATAGTCAATGTTTTTTACAGATAGGTATGATGGGTTATTAAGTACGTAACACTTTTACAGAGGAATACCTACTTAAATGTATGTACTGTGGCGACACTAGCCACAATGCATGAAAGATTGATGACCGCATATGGCACTACGCGCCAAAGAGACAAATCGTAGTTTCATACCAATGCTGTGAGATGGCACGTAGTGTTATTCGCTAGTCAGGGCATGTGCTTTGGCCCCTCTATCTAAACCACCCATACCGGGTTACATAAAAAAAAATTGAATATTTGTCAGGAGAGAAATGAAACAGCCTCCATATCTCAGTGGTGCAGACAGTCGACTGTCGCTTTTGATGGTTAAGCAGCGCTGGGCGCGGTCAGTACCTGGATGGGTGACCGCTCGACCGTTGGAGGCTGACCGTGGTTCGGATTCCACGTAAAACTGTAGGTCCCTTCCCTTCTTACCTTACTAGGTGGTAGGGTTCAACCTGCCCGGGTTGGTACCACCGCACTGAATGAAACGTTTTCCGTCCAGTTCAGTGTAGCCGGCACGACCGAAGGGAAGCACTGACATGGCACCTAGTTCACCCGGTGTTATGGGCTGACATTACGGATGTTGTAAGTGATGGAGCAAACCGTGTCAGCTTCCAAAAAAAAAACACTCCCAAGAAAGGGGTAGGATAATAATGTTGGGTAATGATGCGTTGCAGGGAGGCGATAGGCGAGCTGGAGGAATGTCGTCACGCGACAGTGATGAAGGAGATGTGCGCGGAGTGTGGGGCGGATCTGCGCGCGGACGACGCGCCGCCTGCACACGCGACCGCCGCACCCGCCGTCGTGCCCATGGTGCATTCCGTGCCAGAGCTTAAGGTGTGCTGTTCTCTGCAATTCAACGGACGTCTTGTGGACTCCTATAGTCTGTTTTTTTGGAAGACGGACGAAAGTGACGTTTGGAGTGTTGCCAGTTTCTAGCAAATTTTAAATAGGCATGTAGTTGCTATCGATACTTTTATCGATTGATTAATTAATGAAATGCTGTAAACTCTAATATTTACCTAATTGTGGATTTAATTGACAACATATTAAGCTAAATCTAGCTAGAAAAATGTTAAGTTTAAGGCAGCGTCACAGGTAGCACATAATATGTGTGAAGGTGTGTCGTGTCGTGTAAAAGTCGATACTATTTTCATCGACTACAATCACTAGTGGTGCAAAGCGTGCAACACTCTAATGTCAGTCAAACGTCAATTTGCTCCGTCTTCCAAAAAAAAACAGAATATAGCCACTTGTATCCCCGGATAGATGGATCGGACGTCTAGATCACCGGATTTAAATCCGTTATATTTTTATCATTGGGGCTATTTAAAAAAAAAAGTTTACGGGAAACCGGTGGAAAACTTGATAGAGCTCAAAGAAAGAATTACGGCAGTGGCTCAGGTGGACGTATCTGCACTTGCATCGAGTAGTTGCTCGACGCATCAACCGGGCATTTGTGAGAAGATGTCGAGCTAGCATTCGTGCAGGCAGGGGCGCCGACTTTAAGAAATCCTCGTGGGTGCTCATGCAATTTTTTCTTTATTAAACAGTCATCATCATCATCAACGTGTTGCCGTCCACTGCTGGACATATGTTTCTCCATTTTTTCACTAATTCTCCCGGCACCCGGTAGCATGGATTCGCAAAACGTGCGAATGCACAATGTTTTGCATTTGCCGCATTTACACATTCGTTCGATGTACCTACGCTTGTAGTGCTTCTATATTCTATTGCATGGCATAGAATAATATAGGAGTACTATAACGTTTACTATTCGCCGCGCCACTAGTGTGAATATGTAAATGTGGCCGCTCAAAGGCTTGTAATTAAATAAGGCACTTTTATCGTAGCTCAAATCCTATTACTGATCAGTTTTTATATCTATCGTCGTGGGTGCTCCGCACCCACTACTCACCCCTCGTGGGTGCTGGAGCCCCCGAGCACCCACGTAGTCGGCGCCTTTGCGTGCTGGTGGTAAACAATTTGAACATCTACTTTAACAGGTTAATAAAAGACCAAATTACTTCAAGTGTTTATTTTATTCCAATTCGTTCGTTCTACCATAGTTATCAAATTCCGAGGTCCTTTTGCAGTTAAATAACAATATCTCATAAATTATTGGGCAAATCGGTAAGTGATGAGTGTAGTTAATTTTTTTTTCACAGCGAAAGGCCAAATTCAAGGGATGAGGCTGAAAAAAATTTTACATGTGGCTCTTAAGTCGTTTGTCCAGCTAAGCAGGATAAACCTGAAAAAACAAATTACACCGTGTGAAAGCCTTACTTTTCACGAATATTTGATAAAAACTAGATTGAAAAACTTACATTTGTACTTGTGGCATTTAAAAAAATGGCTGAGCTGAGGGAGAAAATTTTGGATTTTTACAAAAATGACATTATCTCAAAAACTAAGCCATTTTTACTAAACCTAAAATTTGATATTCCGAGAGGTAATTAGCTGCCCTATCAGCTGTCAAAGGATAACTTCGGTTTCTGGGACACCCTGTATGTGGGTACCCGGGCTAGAGAGAGATATAAACTGTATAGTCCTTATCTGTTGTCATATATTTGTTCTTACAGTGAATAGGCTTTGTGTGTGTTTGTACGCTGCGCAGGTGACAGAGGAGCTGGCGCAGAAACTGGGGCGGGAGGACGGCGAGCGGCTGCTGCGGGACCGCAAGCTGGTGCTGCTGGTGGATCTGGACCAGACCCTCGTGCATACCACCAACGAGAATATACCGCCAAACCTCAAGGTATCTATACCTAACCTGACCAAACCTCTAGGAATCTATACCTAACCTGACCCGACCTCAAGGTATCTATACCTAACCTGACCCGACCTCAAGGAATCTATGCCTAACCTGACCCAACCTCAAGGTATCTATACCTAACCTGACCAAACCTCAAGGAATCTATACCTAACCTGACCCGACCTCAAGGTATCTATACCTAACCTTACCCAACCTCAAGGAATCTATACCTAACCTGACCCGACCTCAAGGTGTCTATACCTAACCTGACCAAACCTCAAGGAATCTATACCTAACCTGACCCTACCTCAAGATATCTATACCTAACCTGACCAAACCTCAAGTAATCTATACCTAACCTGACCCAACCTCAAGGTATCTATACCTAACCTGACCCTGCCTCACGGTATCTATACCTAACCTGACCAAACCTCAAGGAATCTATACCTAACCTGACCCTACCTCAAGATATCTATACCTAACCTGACCAAACCTCAAGGAATCTATACCTAACCTGACCCAACCTCAAGGTATCTATACATAACCTTACCCAACCTCAAGCAATCTATGCCTAACCTGACCCAACCTCAAGGTTTCTATACCTAACCTGACCAAACCTCAAGGAATCTATACCTAACCTGACCCAACCTCAAGGTATCTATACATAACCTTACCCAACCTCAAGGAATCTATACCTAACCTGGCCCGACCTCAAGGAATCTATACCTAACCTGACCCGACCTCAAGGTATCTATACCTAACCTTACCCAACCTCAAGGCATCTTGCGTAAACCCATACAACATCAACCTAAACCAAAACAACCTCAAGGTAATTTTACCTAACCCATCCTAACCTATCCCGGTACTTATCTAATCTTTAAAGATTAAATACTGTTCTACTCACAAGCCTTACCATACTTTATGCGAAGATGCATTCAATATTATAAGAACAACACAATAATTATTGTTACAATGAACTTGTAGCAACAGTTTTATGTTAGTAGTTAATTAATGATTGCCGTATTGGATTCTTGATACGAGGTGTAATATCAAGTTTACTTGCACCTCCACGATGAGTCCAAATATTATCTAATTGTCTTTCTGATGACTCCATTTTGTATTAAGTCTTAAAATGGAGACAGGTACGAAGACCACAAACGCGAAATTATAATTTTTTATTCAGTGTAAATCTTATTTTTTTTTATGGAAACTGACACGAATGGCTACATCACCTACAACATTCGTGATGTCAGCTCATAGCACCGGGTGAACTAGTCGCCATGTCAGTGCTTCACTTCATTTCATGTCGGCTACACTGAACTGGATGGAAAACACGAACTATTTACCTAGCTGTTTCGACTGACATTTCATTCAGTGCGGTGGTATCAACCCGGGCAGGATAAACCCTACCACCTAGTAAGGTAAGAAGGGAAGGGACCTACAGTTTTACGTGGAATTCGAACCACGGTCAGCCTCCAACGGTCGAGCGGTCACCCGAAAATTTTTATTCTGCGCCTTGTTTTCCCATTCCCATAGAACTAGGAACATTAAGAAAGAGCGAACATTCAAATCACTTCACCCAGTTGCATGTTCTAAAATGGCGTCCGACCTTCAGGGCACAGCTACTACGTTTATTTTGGTTACACCGATGTGGGAAAACAACGTGACTGTATGTGTATGTGTCCTCTTTTACAGAATGTGTCGCACTACTGGCTGCAAGGTCCGGGGGGAGGGCGCTGGTACCACACGCGGCTGCGTCCCGGCACGCGTGCGTTCCTGCAAGCGGCGGCGGCGCGCTACGAGCTGCACGTTTGTACGTTCGGCGCGCGGCAGTATGCGCACGCGGTCGCGCACCTCCTCGACCCGCAGGGCCAGTACTTCTCGCACAGGATACTGTCGCGCGACGAGTGTTTCGATGCGCGCACCAAGGCTGCCAACCTCAAGTGAGTGGAGATTGCTTTCAGAATACGAGCGTTGCAAGTCTATAATTGGAACCGGTACTTTAAAATAATAGCCCCACTGCATCTCTCCCCGTGTATGTCGTAAAAGGCGACTAAGGGATATGACTCCCTTCTTATATTACTAGGTGGTAGGGTTTAACCCGCCCGGGTTGGTACCACCGCACTGAATGAAAGGTCGGTCGAAACGGCTATGTAAATAGTTTGTGTTTTCTGTCCAGTTCAGTGTAGCCGGCACGACTGAAGGGAAGCACTGACGTGGCACCAAGTTCATCCGGTGTTATGGGCTGACATCACGAATGTTGTAGGTGATGTAGCCAACCGTGTCAGTTTCCATAAAAAATAAAAAGACATTATCCCTTCCATTATCACCTTAATTAATGCTCTTCCCTCCTTAATTTTCACGCATTACCGGCGCGCAAGGCCGCGACCGCCGACCTTGACAAAAATTCAAATATTTCGTGAAATACTGCAGCTAGATCAATAAACTCTTTTGATCCATAAGGTCAATGAAATTGTCTATAGATCAATGTCAAAAAAACAACAAAAGAGTGCTTACTTGTTTAGAAGTACCAGATATTTAATCGTTAAGATTTGACTTTGAAAAATCCCCGCGAAAGAAAAAAAAAGAAAGAAAGACGAATGTAGTCATTCTTATCACTTATCTTTATCCTAACACAATTTATGTCTCCTAATCTCTATTTATTCTTACGTAGTATTACTTATATAAATGCCATACTTATATAAATTACCAGATGCCTTCGGAAATCTGTATCACAGCATTAAGACCGGATATACTCATATTCTCAAAAGCGACAAAGCATATAGTACTTGTTGAACTTACAGTTCCATGGGAAAGTAACATACCGAAGGACCACAACATCAAACTTAACAAGTACTGCAACTTAGTAGACCGGATTGTAAGAAACGGATTCAAGACTGATCTCTTTGCTGTGGAAGTCGGAGCAAGACGACTACCAACAAAGTCGCTCTACAGTCTCTTCAAGAATCTAGGGCTGCCAAGATCGACGCTAAGCTCATACATGGAGAGAGCTTCGAAAACGTCACTGGAAGCACCCTACAGAACATGGATAGGTAGAGAGAGGGACTGGTGTTTCCCCGCGTCCCAGTCAACGCAGACTAGCTGACGAGGGCTTGATGCGAGCCGAAACGTGAAGCATGCGCGGGAAATCTAGAGTGACAACTCGCTAGTCCCGACCTCGATTAATACCCTCCTCTACTGCCGATGGGCCCGGATATGTTCGGCGAAGCCATTGCAAGCTTAGATCCACACCTTCCCTTCTAATATTTTTCAGATTTTTAAATAACAAAATTTCTTTCTTTAAATAACAACATTCCTTTCCACATTTCATACACCTAAAGGTTGGCTGTAAGAAATCTCTTCACTGCCTTTGCACCACATGTACCTGTATTCATTGTGTTATTTTTGTTAAATATTTGTGGAGCAATAAAGAATTTTCTATCTAGTTATTATATACGAGTATACATCATTCAATTCCCATCTTTTGAAATAGGTATAAAGAATTTAAATAAATCCTTTGCACTGAATCTATAAGTAGTTCATTATAATAAATAATCTATAATGAATCTTGATTAAAAAAAGATTGTTCTTTTGGTTTTTTAGTATTTTTTGAGTAAATCTTTGCAAAATATACAATTTTCAAACATTAAGCATAAAATAAATTAAGTTCTATTTATTACACGACTGAGCGAAGCAAAAAGGAGGATTATAACTATAGTATTTGACATAAGAAGCACGCGCTCCACTGTCGGCAGAGCCCTGTTCCCGTGCGGAGACAACATGGTGTGCATCATAGACGACCGCGAGGACGTGTGGCGCCACGCCAGCAACCTCATACACGTGCGCCCTTACAACTTCTTCCAGAACACGGGCGACATCAACGCACCGCCGTTACGTGAGTCACTTTCTTGCTCTTTTACTCTTTTACTTAGCATGTCACGCCAGCAACAGGCGCGCGTACGAGCATTCGCAAAAATAAATGGAAGCTCGTGATGTAATTCCTTCCTTAGAAATTCATACTATTTGAGAAACACAGCGTGTCGGACGCACACCCCGGGTGCCCGTTATGACTACTCCCTTAGGGTTGACAAAAAACAATTTTGGTCTATTTAAATAAAACATTGTGCAATTTTTTTTTTATATCAGTGGTGTAAATAGTTCGTCAAAACTCACAACTTCAACCACTAGAATTCTCCCTCGTAGTGAAGTAGCCTGTTGGAGCGCTTCTACGCTTCATTTTAGATTAAATCTGCTTATTAGTTGACTCCAGGGATTCCAGGAGTACATGGACGCCTGTTTCATATTGTCCGTCACTACCTGAGCGCAGGCGGTCGGTGAAATAAAACAAATTTTATAAATTTTTATTGCATTGTTATTAAAATGCATACGTTTTTCTAGCAGCTGATGAGAAGAGTAAATTGATTAGCGGCAAAAATGGATCGCAAATTCCACCGAACCCCGAGATGGAAATGCCCTGTTTAGACCCAGACCCCGACTTAAATAAAGATCTGCCTAAGGAAAAACTGGAAAGCGCAAACACAGAAGGCAGCAACGGTAAAGTTAAGGGTAAAACGGATATACCTAAAGATACCGAAGCAGAAACGGACAAAAAAGATAAAACTGACACAAAAGTTTGTGCAGAAAAAATGGAAACAGATTCAGATCGAACAGAGAAAGATTTGCACAGTAGTGATAAAGATATAAAAGATAATACTGAAACGAAAGAAACGGAAGGAATGGAGGAAGGGAAAGTGGATGAGAAGGGAGGCAGTGGGGAGCCCAAGTGGAAGGAGACTCCTGACGGGATGATAGATGTGGAGGACCCTGATGACTACCTCATATATTTAGAAGATATTTTGCAGAGGATACACACGTAAGTTTACCTACATATTTTGTTCTCGTTACTGATTTGATACCTTTTGGGCTGTATAATTTTTTTTTAAATTCTGAGTTTGACAAGTTTATTTTGGAAATGCCATCTATCATTCGTCATCATCATTTGACACATTAAACTTGCATATTATATAAGGTCTTTCATTAGTAGGTAACGATACGCTAAGGGGTGTATGTGTATCAGATACTGATCACGATCCTGTACAATTTTTTTTTTACAATATAAAAACGTACCTTCTTCCCAAACTCAACAAATATACTGCAGGTACTTCTACGAGCTATACGACAAGATGGAGGCGGGGCAGGTGCCGGATCTGAAGTCGGTGATCCCCGAGGTCCGCAGCAAGGTGCTGAGCGGCGCGAGCCTCGTGTTCAGCGGGCTGGTGCCCACGCAGCAGCGGCTGGAGAGCTCGCGCGCGTACCTCGTGGCGCGCAGCCTCGGCGCGCGCGTCACGCCAGACTTCACGCCCGACACCACGCACCTGCTGGCAGTCAGACCCGGTGCGTACTACAGTAGAACCCGCTTAATCTAAGTGCGGTGATCCCGGAGGTGCGCGGCATGGTGCTGAGCGGCGCGAGCCTCGTGTTCAGCGGGCTGGTGCCCACGCAGCAGCGGCTGGAGAGCTCGCGCGCGTACCTCGTGGCGCGCAGCCTCGGCTCGCGCGTCACGCCACGCCCGGGACCACGCACCTGCTGGCCGTCAGACCCGGTGCGTACTACAGTAGAACTCGCTTAATCTGAAGGCGGTGATCCCGGAGGTGCGCGGCAAGGTGCTGAGCGGCGCGAGCCTCGTGTTCAGCGGGCTGGTGCCCACGCAGCAGCGGCTGGAGAGCTCGCGCGCGTACCTCGTGGCGCGCAGCCTCGGCGCGCGCGTCACGCCAGACTTCACGCCCGACACCACGCACCTGCTGGCAGTCAGACCCGGTGCGTACTACAGTAGAACCCGCTTAATCTGAAGGCGGTGATCCCGGAGGTGCGCGGCAAGGTGCTGAGCTGCTACTCCATCCAGCCCGGCTCCTTCCAGAAGTCCTGCAGGCTGCCGACGTCCTTGCAGGCCTCTTGGAGTGTCCTCGGGTTTTTGAGGACCGCGCTACACTATCTAACTAAACCCTCTAACGCCAGTCGTTCACGCCTGTATAAATTAAAAAAATATATAAATAAAAAAGGGAAGTCTCCAGGATGGCACCCACCTGTACGGAAGTGATATTGGCCGGTCGGAGCGTGGCCTTTGCTTTGGCCCCTCTGACTCAGCCGCCCATTATGGATGACCTATACCGGATTACATAAAAAAGATCGCAGAACAGTGCCGGCACGGGAGTGTGCCGGCGACAGCTGGAATTGCACTATCCACCCTCCATCCAAAGAAGTAGGTATCAATTTTAATTTTAATGATTGCGGATGCCATGCCGGCCTGAAAGTTGCCTATTCACGCCCCTCTTGAAGGATCCAAGACTGTACTTGGGAGGAAATATATGCGCAGGGAAAGCGTTCCAGAGTTTATCGGTTCTGTAGAGGAAAGATCTGCAGAACCGGTTTGTCAGTTCAGCATGTAGGGAAGCGAACCCTGCCGTGGTGCGGAGATGGAAAGGAGACAGCAGGATCGTGTTCTACAATCTTGTCCTAATACATTGCTAAACGTGGTGGTCGGTGTTGTGCTGTAATTTACAAGAGTACTTGCAGCACAACACCGATTACTCTGCTTACCCTGATTGTGATTCTGCTTAAGCTGCAACAGTGTATTTACCAAGTGTGTTCTATCGCTTATTATCGCGGGAGTACTCGGAGGAGCTGTTTAATGCGATCCCGCCGTCCCCTTTCCACCTCCACACCACGCGCACTGGGCAGGGATTGCATCCCTACATGCTGTACTTACCGCGGATGCGTACCAAGCGATTCTGCAGATCTTTCCTCTACAGAACCGGTAAACTCTGGAACGCTACCCCTGCCCATATATTTCCCCCCAAGTACAGTCTCGGGTCCTTCAAGAGGGGCGTGAATGGGCACCTGTCAGGCCGGCATGGCATTCGCAACCCCCGCATACGACCGAATGTCCGTTGGAATCGTTAGACACCTTATGGGTGGCTCGACGCCATATTTCGCACTGTCAATAAAAAAAAACAAAAAATATTTCCACCTATCAACATGAAGGAAGGTGTGGAACTAAGCTTGCGATGGCTTCGCCGAACATATCCGGGCCCATCGGCAGTAGAGGAGGGTGTTAATCGAGGTCGGGACTAGCGAGTGGCCACTCTAAATTTCCCGCGCATGCTTCACGTTTCGGCTCGCATCAAGCCCTCGTCAGCTAGTCTGCATTGACTACGACGCGGGGAAACCACCAGTCCCGCTCTCGACCTCCCTCTCTCTACCTATCCATATTCTGTAGGATGCTTCCAGTGACGTTTTCGAAGCTCTCTCCGTGTATGAGCTTAGCGTCGATCTTGGCAGCCCTAGATTCTTGAAGAGACTGTAGAGCAACTTCGCTGGTAGTCCTCTTGCTCCGACTTCCACAGCGAAGAGATGGGTGTATTGTAATGCTGCAGGTACAGCGAAGGTGAACGTGGGTCGGCGGCTAGCGACGGCGGGAGGCGGCGAGAAGCCGGAGCGGCTGCACGTGGTCACGCCCGAGTGGCTGTGGTCCTGCGCCGAGCGCTGGGAGAGAGTCGACGAGAGGCTCTACCCTTTACAGAGGACACAGGTGAGGCGGCTCACTCTTATTTTTACCCTTTATTAGGTTTCCGTATCCCATACGGAAGCCTATTACTAAGCCTCCGTCGTCTGTCTGTCCGTCCGTCCGTCCGCTGTTTTTTTTTAAGTATTCCGGTATGGGTGGCTGAGTCGGAGGGGCCAAAGTGCACGCTCCGACTAGCCAATATCACCTCCGAGAAGGTAGGTGGCCTACCGGAGACTTCCCTGGATTGCTGGCTAAACTGGAGTAGAGGAGAACACAACCGAGGCTGCTATGCGGCCATCTTACATCCAGTACTGTCTGTCCGAGGGCTGTATCTCATGAACCGTAATAGGTAGCTCGTTGAAATTTTCACAGAATATGTGTTACTATGGCGGATATAACAACAAATAATAAAAAAAGAAAATGTTAAAAATTAAGGGGGGCTCCCATACAACAAACATGCAAAAAATCTATTAGTCACGCTACTGAATAATAGATGGCGCCACAGGTTTTTATACATTGCATTGTTGAAAGACAAAAGATAGGCGGATATTATTGATAGCAGATAGATACAGTAGATACAGATAGAGAGGTTTCCACCTCTGTGCACGACTAAAACTCACACTTGACAGATTTTTATACTAGGTTTTGCCCGCGACTTTGTCCGTGTGGATTATTATATGACGAATATATATAATATACATGACGAATTATTACCGATAATTACCACATGAAGATTAATCATTTGTTTGTGGTTCTAAATCCTAAAAAGAAAACATTTAAACTGGTTATGCACTGAAAATATTAATTAAAATATAGCTTTAGCCCGCGGCTTTGCTCGCATGAAATTATATATTATGAGTATTTCAAAAGAAAAAAGTAAGTGACTAAGGGCGCGGCGGAAGGCGAAACTGGGTTCAAGTAAAGAATAAACTTTTTCGAAGAAAGTAAGTAAGTAAAGGCGAAGCCGAAGGCAGAGCTGCATTCAGGTTAACGATATTCTTTCTCCATCTCAGTAACTAAAGGTGAGGCCGAAGGCTGGGTTGCGTTAAGGTAACTTATAAACCTTCTCGAAGAAAGTAAGTAACTAAGAGCGAGGCCAAAGACCAAAAGATACGTTCAGGTAAACCATAAATCTCGATGAAAGTAACTAACTACAAGGCCGAAGGCCGAGCTGCATTCTGGTAATCGATATTATTTATCGATGGAAGTAAGCAACTAAAGGCGACTCCGAAGGCCGAGCCCCGAACTGGTTTCACGTAAATAGTAAACTTTCTCGAAGAAAGTGATTAAAGGCGAGGCCGAAGGCCAAGCTGCGTTCGGGTAAATTATAAACCTTCTCAAAGAATGTAAGTAACTAAGAGCGAGACGGAAGGCCAAGCTGCATTCAGGGTGTGGAACTGTCTCCCGGCGAGTGTGTTTCCCGAATCCTTTAACGACGTTTGAAGACATTCAAACGTCGTATCAACGGGCTAGACAGCCTAGCAACAGTCTGCTGGCATGGCGCCTCACTGAGCGTGGTTTCGCGAGGAGAGGGGTTTTTGGCTCTGTCGACTGTACCATTGGTCTCTCGACACAGCCACCCATGTTGGTTTACATAAACAAAAAAAATAATTCAGGCTAACGATATTGTTTCTCGAGCCCTTTCTCCGGACTTGCACCATATTTAAGCAGTTCGTTGCATGTTTCGTGATCTACAAACAAACAAATGTTGCAGCAAACGTGGGCGCGGCGGCCGCCGCCGCACTGCAGCTCGCCGCCGCCGCCTCCCGCGGCCGCCGCGCGCCGCCGCACGCCCTCCGGCCGCTTCATGGACACACTCAACCCGCTCCTCTCCTTCTCCAGCGCTGACATCGCCGACATGGACCGCGAGGTTAGAGTCGCGTAGACATATATTTTCTACATATTCCTCGCACTCATATAAATTTTTTTTTCTGTGGAAACTGACGTTTTTGGCTACATCACCTACAACGTCCGTGATGTCAGCCCATAACACCTTGCTGAACTAAGTGCCATGTCAGTTCTTGCCTTTATTTCGTGTCGGCTACACTGACCTGGACGGAAAACAAGAACTATTTCATAGCCGTTTCGACCGACGTTTCATTCAGTGCGGTGGTACCAAGCCGGGCGGAATAAAGGTAAGAAGGGCGGGGATCTACAGTTTCACATGGAATTGGTCAGCAGTCGACAGATCGCACCACTGAGCTACCTCAGCTATAAGCACTGACATGACGCCTAGTTCACCAAGGTGTTATGGGCTGACATCGCGTGTATACTAGGTGATGTAGCCAACCGTGTTCAGATTCCATAAAAAAAAGATCCCTTCCCTTTGCCTTACTTCATGGCCGATACTTGAGCGGTTACAAGTCTGGATCATTGTGATCTTCTCAACTAGACGATAATTAAATAATGGAAAGTGTGTGCGTACGTGGTGGCAGGTGGAGGACATTTGCAACGAGTCGGACGAGAGTGAATCTGAGGCGGAGCAGGGCAAGCAGGCAGCGGGCAACGACCTCGACGACGAAGAGAACATTCCGGAAGAGCGGCTCTCCGGCACCGACATCGAGGACAGCTCCCAGGACCAGAGGTACGCTCGCACCCACATGCGGTACTAGCTGTTCTCGCCGCAAATAATCCTATCACCATCTAGGTGTGCCTGAATACATCGTCGATTTAATTATTACAGTCAATGATATTATATGTTAAAAAGGTGGTAGATAGGTTATACGAGCTCCCAAAGCGGCACATTAAATACAAGACCACAGTCATGTTTGAAGTAACTCGCGCACCAACTACGCACGCGTTCAGACGTGCGTCGTCCTTCCTAAGTAGTTGTCAGTTATACCAACCGCCACATAACTTGAATTCCCTCCCTTAATAATTGGAATAAGACTATTCGAGTCGGCGCATCACTTTATAGTTCTTTCTGTCAACGTTTCAAGTTCGTGTGAGCACCGAATGTCGTATAGGTAACGTAAAATATCATTGATTACAGTTTGTAAAATGTAGCTTGATTCGCGTGAGATGTCAGAGTGGCTCGAATAGTGCTCATGTAGTTACTATAACATTCATTACACACCACACGCTGTATCCCGACAATCGGGGTAAGCAGAGTAATCGGTGCTCTTGAGCACTAATATGAATCGGCCATAGGACTTAATGTCACCAACCAGCGCTGCGTCACTGCCTGACACTAGTCTTACTAAGTAGAGAAGAGGCTGGAATGAGAAGAAATTTTTATATGCGATTTTTATTTCAGGCTACAGTTCGATGAAGACTCAAGTAGTAACAATTCTGGAGATAGCTTAACAGGTTGGATATCTTTTATCTCCTTTCACCATTTAAGTAATTTACCAATTTAGGCAGTGTGAAATATAGGACATTAATCGTTCAGTATAGTCCAAATAACAACAACTGGTCATAATAAAAGGGGAGAGCACAGCCGAGGCTGCCTGGCGGCCATCTTTTTGCGCAATGATTAGGGAGGAAAAGATAGTAAAGATAGAAACGAAACTCACTCACCACCTGGAAGACTGTCCAGACACTACAACAGAGGTCCGAGCTCCCAGGCCTCAGCAGCCCCTCCCGTTCTCCAGAAAAGGCAACGAGAGAGCCCCGTCTTCACACAATAACTTAACAAATTAAAATAATGTGTCTGTCCTAACACAACGTGCACTTGTCTTCGTATAAATTCTTCACAAAAAATCTCTCCTCTATTTCATTGCTCTCACATCGCGCGCCAGCTGACTGGCTTCCCCGCCCTACGTTCCTCCACCGGACCGTCGTCTTTCTTTTTTACCTTCGAGTTGTGAGCAAGGTACTGCCGATGCAGTTTAGGCGGGAAAATGATATTGCGCTAAGTGCCCTGTAAGACATCTTTCATCCAGTAGTGTTTTGACAGATAATAGTCGCACGCAGACCGATTTTATACTTTCTGTGCGGAGATTGAATCCACCAGAACAAAACGAGACTTTCCGTTGTTAGGGCTTTAGCCAAAATTTCATTATTCCAGCCCCGAACGAACTTCCTTACGAACTAATGGGACCTGGCAGTAGTGACTGTTCAAATAAGTTCTGACCTTTAGAAATCTTTTTTTTTTTTTTATTTCGGTCAACTTCGGTATTGATTATTATATAATGTTTTGTCTGAGGGCAGAAGAAGAGTTTAACAAGATGTAACTGGGGTGGCAGGTGACGGCGCTGAGCGGCCCCGCAAGCGGCGGCGCACGTCGTCGCCGCCGCGCTCGGAGGGCGACACGGAGCCGCCGGACGAGGACAACTGGAGTCTGATGGGCGAGGCGCTCGAGCGGGAGTTCCTCGGTCTCGACTGATGCTCGCCGCGGTGCAGTGCTTATGAACTCTCAGTGATTCTAATATTAAACTCTTTCCAATCTAATCCCTGTTTCATTTATTATGCTTGCTGCTACATAAGTAGTGTGTACTACACTTGTAAAGTTATCGCGTGTCGCGGCCGATCGGCTACGAGCTGACAGGTCCACACACTTGAGCTGAGATGCTCTAGGCTCGAATGCTCGCGTGTGTGTACCAGTGGCGCTGACGGTTCCCCAGGTGAAGCGAGTGAGGCGCCGCCTCACTTAATTATCTTGAAGGTAATGAAAAAAAAACAACATGGATGTTTATTTATTGCTAAACTTTGGGCGTGTCCTGTCCTCAAAATGAAAACTGCAATACAACATTAATATAATGCTATTATGTAGGTGGTGCTTCACTAAAATTCATAAAAATCTGGTAAAAATGTTTGAAATCCAACCAAAGGCCTTAAAATATATTTTAACTCATTGTTACCTGTAACATTATCCATGTGACATTTTTCCTTATGTTTAATGCAGTGAAATTCAGTTTAGCTTAAATTAAGAAATATTCCCCTGCAAATTAACAATAACACAACAAACCAATATTTTGAATTCTTTTATGGCCTTCGGCTGGACTTTTAAGATTTCTACTATACCTCGCCGAGCGTGGTTTTGCAAAAGTACTTTTGGGCAATATAAAAAAAATAACAAACTTTTAAATAGATTTGAATGTGTATAACTTATTGAAGTATACAAGATAATGGCTTTGTGTTTATTACTACAATGTTAGAAATTTTAAATAAAACATTAATTTTTTTAGATTTATTTTCAAATATTACAACGGGCTACAAGTATTTAAAATCTATGAACTCTTATCTATATAATTCTATTTTTGCCAACTAAATAACTGCTAACATAACTTGGCATTGTTGTTAAATATTGAATTGCAAAAAAAACTTTATTTATATTGCATAAGGATCCTTGTTGTCGAATACATGGAACTCCGTGTATGTCTTTTTGGATGTAAAGTCTTTCTTTCCATCTTGCCAACCCCTCGGGGGCGCCTTCGAATATTCAAACGTGGAGTCGAGCTTTCCAAACATTTCGATTTCCTTCTCTATGTCTTCACGGTAGCGATCCTTCGCTACTTGCTTGCCGGTGATGGGGTCAATGATGTCGCCCATGGGGAAGACAACATCCTTTACCTCATGAGTTATCAGTTTGGTTAGTTTCTCTGGCAAAGCTTGGATGAGCACGACATCGCCGGTTTTACATAATTTCTGGGGATCGTGGCAGTAATAGAACTCGTCTTCTCTGAAATACTAAAGGACAAAGGACTTAAGCGTGATAGACTTAAAGTAATTAAAGAAAAAAGTTGGCCTTAGAAAATAATTTGAATGTTCATTTTTCGTGGATAATTATTTTCCACGAAAAACAAGATAGGCACTACGCAGTGATGAATTTTGAGGTTATGAAATATATACGATCGTAATAAACTCAGGACCTTCGTGATGCAAATAGAAATTGTAAAAACAATCGAGAATTCTGAGGAAAAATTACCATATTTAAATTCTCGTCCAACTTGAGCCGCTTGACTCGAATTTTCGAGGCATTTTGTTTGACTGTGGGCACACAATGGCCTAGCAGCAATAATCTAGCTGCATCTGCGGCGCGCCGAGCCATTTGACAATTATCTATGTATTACTCTTTACAGTTTTATTATGTGATGGAATGGAAAACAATCCCACTATCTAGGAAATTCAAGGAATTTATTATGGGATTTGGGAATTTATTTAATGTGTTTGTGACCACAGAATATATAACTTATGTATAGTTGACACTTGACAGTTTTTTCTTTCTTTTTTTATGCTTGCAGAAAGGCGAGGGTTGTTTGACCGTACAGCCAAGTTTTTAATAGGTATGTAAAAATCCGTAGTGTGTGTGTAAGCCTACGTTCACTGTACTGTATCCAGAAGGGTGCGGTTTGAACCGCATTTGTTGTGATCACTGACCACACAATAGCGGTTACTAAGCGGTTTATCGTACGGACCGCGGGATCGGTCTCATTTTCTAGGTGAAAGTCGAAGAAACAACATTATATTATCTGGTTTTGCTTAAAAAAAAAAAAGAAAAGAAGGCAGTATTGGGCGAATGACTATTCGTAACCTTAGATGCGTTATATTTTGGGCAATAAAATCAACAAGTTCTGAAACCCATGTAAGCCCATAAGCCAAGAAAAGTTAGAAAAAGAAAACCTCAACTTTGCCTTTGGGATCATCTCACGGAAAATCCCATATTACAGGTCTTTTCTTCACTTCATTGATGAATAATTCAGTGATGCAGCGATCGGTTGCAGCTTGGCCTTATCGTTAATCGTGACATTCGATCAGCGCGACTCTTTGCTGCAACGTTACTGAACGCTCTATTTATATCGATGTTTTCAAATTATTTATTTGTTCTTTTCATAATTTGTTTTCCATAGGCCAGCCAACAAACTGCGAACCAAAATTGGACGTAGATACACCAAAATGTACTAATCCACAATCAACTAGTTTTGAGATAATTGAGTTTAAAGTTTGTTTGTGCACTATTCATCCTAAGTACCTCTTTTCAGTAACTATTTTATACAATAATTTAGATTAAATTTTAATCTATTTTTTGACACTGAAAAATGGGCTAAAACAAAATCAATTCAAACAGTTTTTCATGAAAAACTTCAGTTGGTACTTTTTTGCATAATAGGGGTTGTGTAATAAAATAATTAAACCAAAATATACCAGCAAAGCTTTAGTATTATAAAAAGGAAAGATAGAAAACAAAAATACTTAAAACTAGCAATACTTAAGGTTATAAAAACCAATGCAATCTAGTGGAATAAATCTATAGGTATAGACTTGAATATCTGCCAATTTTTTAGAGCTATTTCTTTCCCATTTGGCCATAATGGCAATAATACGTCTTTTTGTCAGCTCGGTCTGGTTTCTTCGAATCCTTTTTGCTATGTTAAGTTCTTTAAAGTTCTCTTCGAATTTCTTTCTCAGGAAAATAATACACGGACACTCCTTTTGACATTGGAAATGTCGATTTGGAAATTTCGATCGCTTTAGTATAGTCTCCTATTTCCAGCGAGAATGCGAAGTGGCCCTGGTGTCGTGAGTTTTGGGGTTACGGACATATTTAGGGTGTCCAATGACGCGTATCGACGAGAGCTACAACATTGAGAGAAAAAAATATTAAACAAGTTTGTGTGTTTTTGAGAAAATCGCAAAAACCTGCTTAAAATAACCGTTTTTAGGAGGTTTAAAAAGGGTACTTTTAAATATATAATTTAAACTTTTATATTTTTATATTGTAGATTGACTCAATATCTTTGATTGTTTGAAAAAAGTGAAAAATTTGGGAGTTATCATTTTTTTTTATTTTCCGTTACTCGAGTTACGAGTCGTCTTTATCTTGCAGTGTGAGTAGTTATAATGGTTTTCGTGTATGTCCAACATACATTATATTATATTTTCGCAAAATTAATAATCGTTGCTTGCAAATTTTTTTTTGTTTTTTGCGAAAATCGACCAAGCCACGTGGTGGTATGTTTTGGAAAAATAAATAAATACTCCACTTCATAATATTTTATAATAAGCAAAAACGTTCCAAGCCTCTTGGGACATTTTCGCATAATATGCAGATTGTTTTCATGATTATTTTATCCATCGCAAAAATGTTCCAAGCTGCTTGGTTCCTTTTGGTAAATTTCCTTCTTGGTCAATTCCCATACTTAAGGTTTTTTCAAACTGCTTGGTACATTTTGGCAATGTATTTAAATTGATTTTTTAAAATTCACCAGACCAACCCACATGCTATCTCGCGCAGCGTTCTTAAATTAGGGTAGTACATTTTTGCAAAATGAAATATCGGTCTTTAGATACGATTTGGTATATTTAACTCATTTTTCACGAAATTGTGGGTTGGTACATTTTGGTGTATCTACGTCCAATTGAGAATGTGTGTGTGGGAGTTGTTCATGTAAACCTAAGATAAAGAATTCCCTTAATCTTGGATGTACTGTTACACTACTTACACTAGCTAGACACTAGCACTAGGCTAAGATAAAGAAAGGTAATTCTTTATCTTAGGCACCAGTAGGCAGACACTAATAATTTAGGGTTTGACACCTGACAGCTCTGGCTGATCCTGCGCCTCCTCCAGCACGACTGGCTCGCGATCAATTCTGATTACTCTCGCTCACAGCTGTGACGTCATAGAGCCGAAACCGAATCAAGGGAATTCGATATTCGTTTGTTCGTGTAAGTGAGTTCGTGGCTCAGGCGTGAGGGTCTAGGACTAGTAGTTTTATGACTATGGGTTCGAATCCTACCAAATCTTTTTGGTTTTTTTTTCTTTTTTAAGCAATGTTACGATGTTTAAATTGTTTTAGGGTGTTTAGTTTTTTTTATAACCACCTAAGAATTATTTTGGGAAATACAAACTTGTAACAAAAACGACATGCACCGCCTCAACATTAGGTTTGGGTTAATATAAAGAAAATGCGTCGCGCGTAGCGACGCATCTTCTTTCGATTAACCCTGGAAATTTTTTTTTAAACCACCAAAACAGTTTGTATATTTCCGAAAATAAAAATTTCTTAGGAGGACAACTGTCAGTGAGAGTAATCAGAATTGATCCCGATTCACTCGTCCCCCAGCAGGCTCGAAAGCGAACCGACTAGTAGTTTTATGACCATGGGTTCGAATCCCACCAAATCTTTTTGGTTTTTTTTTTCTTTTTTAAGCAATGTTACGATGTTTAAATTGTTTTAGGGTGTTTAGTTTTTTTTATAACCACCTAAGAATTATTTTCGGAAATGCAAACTTGTAACAAAAACGACATGCACCGCCACATTAGGTTTGGGTTAATATAAAGAAAATGCGTCGCGCGTAGCGACGCATCTTCTTTATATTAACCCTGGTTATTTTTTTTAAACCACCAAAACAGTTTGTATATTTCCGAAAATAAAAATTTCTTAGGAGGACAACTGTCAGTGAGAGTAATCAGAATTGATCCCGATCCACTCGTCCTCCAGCAGGCTCGAAAGCGAACCAACTGAATCCGATATTCGTTTGGTCGTTTATGTAATTTGTTGGCTCAGTGGTATAAGAGTGTAGGATTTTTATTTTTTCGATCTCGACCATGGGTTCGTGTCCCTTTTGTCAAAATTTGTTTTGTTTTGTTTTTTTTTTAAAGCAATGTTAGGGTGTTAAAATTAGGTTATGGTTATTTTTTTTTTATAACTACCTAAGAAAGCTTTATTTTCGGAAATACAAACGTAACAAAAACGACATGCTCCGCCTCAACATTAGGTTAGATATAGAGAAGATGCTTCTCTATATTAACCCTGGTTATTTTTTTTATAAACCACCAAGAACATCACTAATACATACATACCACACAACATCACTCATACATACAACACATTCTTCCTTCGAGCCGAAGTTTGCCGAAAGGAGCTAAAGGATCCGTGGTAGGAGCCAGAAGTTCTTTCAGGTGGCTCACCGATAAGTAACCGGTATAATGCGCGGGACGGATCTCGGCGTGTCGTCCCCGGAGCGGGCGACCCGCCACGCGCATACACTAACACTATACAAGTACGGTGCGGGTGCGAGGGAGAACACTGACGAGCCGCTGCGGATGCGACACGCCGAGAAGGCTTGAAATGAACGTGGATGACTTTTGTGCGAGGGCGCTGCTGCAGCATTAGGGTTTAGGGTTGTCAATTTTGAAAATGTCCACTAGGGGAAAATATCGCTGCAAAAGAAAATGTTTGTATAGTATAATGCGCGGATCTCAGCCGGCAGGCGGCAAGCAAAAACTTAATTATTCTTAATGACCACTTGAGGTATGAAACATGGTATGAACGTACCTACCGAATAAAGAGCATGATATGACGTGACTATTAAAGTAGTAGTAGAGTCAAATAAATACTCAAAGTTGCAGGAATATTATATTTGTTTTCGGTTTATTTTGAGGCCCAAAAGTAAACAGACTTATAAAAATTACAAAATTATGAAGTTCTATATCTACATCTAAACATAAAATATTTACAAAACTACAAACTAAACTATTCTAAAATAAAAGAATAAAAACTACTTACAAATAAAATGGCGGATGCAGCGTTCCCCCTCTGAATAGCTATGCTTATTTTTTGTTTAAAATAAGCTCGAGCACGATATCTTATCTTACTAAAATATAAAATTTATAACATTAAAAGAGCAAGTATTTCCATAAACAGGGAGACATAAAATTGGCCAAGAAATTGAATACTTTTAAAACTATAAGTAAATACCATTACAACATTTTTATTATTTTTACATAAATAAATTTTAGGTATTTGAACATAATTTAAAACATAAATAAATTTTAGGTATTTGGCAAATGTATATTTCCTTATTTTTCAAAAACATGTCTTCTTTATTTAAACTAACAATAACCATAATAATATTATAAATTCATACTCATAGAAATGTAACTTAAAACTGTCACATGGGTGTAAGTTTAGTGATTGGTTTCAGTATAGTAACAAGTGCCGCCAATGACGAGACAGCACCTAATGCTCCCACTGAGCTTGGACTCAACTTAATCATTCCGAGCGCCGTAAGCGGGATGAATAAATCACATGAATTCTTCACGGTATCAATAAAAATATCCTTATGACAATTCACTAATAAATAAAAATGTTGTGCGGATTCTGCGAGCTTAAAATTACGCACAGACCTGCTGAATAAATACGACGGTTTTAAAAGTTTAGAGTGATGAAAGTCGAATAGCAGCAAGATCTCGTAGAGATCCCTAGCCAGGTTCATTACTATGGAGAGTAACCAGAATTTGTTTGCAGCGCGATTCCACTTGTCGGAGTCGACTCGTAGGAAACCGGAGCGAGTGAGCCAGACTATGTGGTCGGCGTAAAGGAAGAGAGCGTTCGCCAACTTGCTGCCGACTAGCACGCTCCGCAGTCGCCAGTCATCGATGTGCAGCGCGCCGAGTGCAGAGTACAGGGAGTCCGCGCACCGACCGAACCTGAGAACTAATCATCAACAGGCTGTGTCTGTAATAAATAAGTACAGTAGAACCTTAATTATCCAAGTTAGGATCGGATCAACCAACGTTGCATTTACCCAAGCTTAACTGAGATGCAAAATTTTAGATTTTTGGAGGAACAAGATTTAAAAAAAGATCAATAAAATCGGCCATCGTTGCCAACGCAGACTAGCTGACGAGGACTTGACGCGAGCCGAAACGTTTGGCGCTCTGTAAGAGAACAAGAGTGGCCACTCGCTGGTCTCGTGCTCGATTGAAATGTTCTCCTGAGCCGGCTGTGTTCGGTGAGGCCGCGGAGTACTGTGGTTGTCACCTGCTTTTAGAATGTGAATAGCACAGATATGTATATAAAATTACATGTTATTGAAAATTTTGTACTGACTATAGTTTTAATAAAGTCCGTATACCCGAGCATTGGATTATTCGTGATAGGCCTGGTCCACGAAAGCTCGGATAATCGAGGTTCTACTGTAGATATAAATAGGCAAATAAAAGAATTGATCCTTTCAACAAAATACCAATAATCGCCACGTAGCTATTGTGTCAATTGAAGCGTGATATTGTGATAATATTTGTAAGGAAACATTTTTCTATATCACTTTAGTTACTAGATAAAATGTATTTGTTATTTCAACAACGATGACAAGAGACGAAGCATCAATCACATACTTTTGCGACAAGTACTGAAGGAGAGCTCCAGATTCTTGAATCGGTCAACTGTGTACTTATTGGCACTCCGCAACTCAAGCTGGTGCCACGCTAGCCGGCAAACATACTGCGCTAACCTGGAACAAACTTTGACAATAGAATATGCATAAAAATAAAACATGAGACTGACTAGCCATTGATCTATAGTAGGTACTAGATGGGCCTTTCTCATACATCACTCCCGAAAAACATGTCATCAAGTAAAGGAGCTTATAAGCTAATTTCACAATGACTGATGCTTATGGCTCAATTTATAATCTTAAGTCCGCAAATACTCAAGTGAGGAGCATTAGCGCATTCATAGCATGAGATGTCTTGTAATGTGACGACTATTAGGTGTTTCGTTAGTCATGTCAAACATTTCGGGAGGGTTACATACACACTCAAATAAACAATTTACGTAAAAAAAACATATGTTTATAGGAATTTTTTTTCTCCTAACAAAAAAAAATTAAATAAGTAGCTGTAAACACCAATCATAGTGACCTTGTGACTTACTTACAACAAACAGCTGTTCGGTGTTTGAACATAGTACGGCCATTGAACCCGTAAAATGCAAGTTACGAGTACCTACTGTTACACACAGGTTAAAGTTTAGGTAGCAAACATGTTTTGTGAAATTTCTCAAAAAGTAATGCTAAAAACATATATTTTTTTTTGCGTAACGTGTTTTTTTTGAATGTGTATGTAACCCTCCCAAAATTTTTGATATGACTAACGAAACACCTTAAGTATTAATGATAACAATTTTATTGTATGTGAAGGCACGGACATTTATGTTTATTGACTGGTAACAAGTTTCATCGCGCTGTGCCGCTCTTGAGTATTATATTATTTGAAGACTAGCTTGTGCCCGCGGCTTCGCTCGCGTGAAATTCGTATTACAAAAGAAGAAAGTAAGTCATTAAGGGCGAGGCCGAAAGCTGAACTGCGTTCAGATTAATGATAAACCTTCTTGAATAAAGTATGTAACTACTGGTGAGGCCGAACACTGAGCTCCTTTCAGGTAAATGTTATTTTTCTCGAAGAAACTAAGTTACCTATGTACCCTCGATGCCGAAGGCGGAGCTCCGTATAGGTAAAGCATATACTTTCTCAAAGAAAGTAAGAAAGGGCGAGGCCGAAAGCCGAGCTGCGTTCAGGTAAATAATAATCCTTCTCAAATAAAGTAAGTTAATGCCCTGCCAAATGCGGAGCTGCTTTCGCATAAACCATATTATACTCTATCTAAGATAGCAAGTCATTCAAGTTTATCGTTTGCCTAAACTTACTTTCTTCGAGAGGGTTTATTGTTTACATGAATGAAGCTCGGCCTTCGGCCTCGCCCTTAGGTACTTACTTTTGTGGAGAAGAATATTGTTAACTTGAACTATGTAAGCTCGGCTTTTGGCCTTGCCCTAAGTTGCTTACTTTCATTGAGCCAGAATAGCGTTTACGTGAGCGCATATGCATCGTAGATGGGGTAATGTTGGCTCAAAACAACACCCTTACATTTATCTATTTATAATCAACTCAATTAAGTACCTACCCAAGTAAAATACTGCACCATAAAATGCATAGAATAAAATATATGCCCATATATTACCCCCAAGTACAGTCTCGAGTCCTTCAAGTGGGCGTGAATAGGCACCTGTCTGTCTGGCCGGCATGGCATTCGCAACCACCGCATACGACCGAATGTTCAATGTCTTTAGACACCTTTAGACACCTTATGGGTGGCTCAGCGCCACATGCCGAGATTTCAATAAAAAGAATTCTGGCGTAGGAGTCGCTTCGCACTCCTGTAGCTGTTCTCTAAACGTGCAGCCACGGTGGCACGTGGAGAATGCATGTATGTTGTATGTATTTATGTTCTCTTGATAAATAATTAATGTCAAAAAATATAAAAAAAATCTGGTGGTCATGGTTACTCTTGAAATGAATTGAGGAAAAAAAAATCGGCTAACTTTGACGACTCGCTATTCCTGCAAATAATAATAATAATTATGTATTTTATTATTGTTGTTTTGCGCCATCTTCCTCATTTTGCTGATATATGTATGTGTTTTGTATGTGCGTTACTTAGAAACTAAGCATTTACCATTTTCGCAGTACATGTTTCGTATCGGTTACATGCATCTCAATTCTCACCTTGTACCAGTAAGATGTGATTCCACGTCAAAAATTTAAGATCAAATCAAATTAAAATTTTGGCTTTCTATAATATGGCAAGTGCGGATGCGGCCGCTCGGCTCACTCATACAGTAAATTAAATACGTACTCGCGGTAAATGGCGTGCGGAACATTTCTTGTGATAAGTTTCATTGAATTCAGATGATCGGTTTAAGAGTTACGGAGGAACATACATACATACAGAAAAAGATTTCTAAAAATCATCAATTTAGTTTTAGTATCATAAATAGAGTCTGCAAATTCAGTATCTCGTAAAACAAAGTAACTTACTCCATGACCATCCCTTAAAGAATGATTAGTATTGATGATGATATGATGTTGAAGTATGATAGGTATTTAGCTGATTCAATACTATAGAGTTGTAGTACAGTAAATTTAAACAGAATTTACTCACCGGACCAATTTATCACGGCCGTTACTCTGATTGTTGAGTTTGATAAGGTCCTCCATGAGTGCGTTTTTATTTTAATTTGGATTTCACAAATACAACGTATGCAAGTTAGCATTCGTTTTACTATTCCATATTCACTCTGTAAATTATATTAAATAATTTAATTTGTTTTACAGATGATAGATAAAATAAAAAATCTTTCAACCAACAGTATTCAACAGCAAGCAGAAAACAACTTTTTGTTTGACATTTTGTGTGCGGATTTTTTTTTATCCTTACGGAAAGGCGAGGGTCGTTTGACCGTACAGCTAAGTTATTTGTATGTTGTTGTTATGACATGATATGGATATGAATGATTGATGACGATCACGCCACACCCGCTGACGCCTAGCTCAGTAGCGTTAGTATGGCTGTCGCGTAGCCAAAGAATATAACGCCGCGTAGCCACGTCTGTATTATATGTGTAATTGAGCTACCTACCCCTCGCGCGTGTACGAATTTTGTTTCTTTTGTGTTATTTGTTTTATTACTAACATGTGTTGTGTTCAAATGCCAATACGAGTAAAAAAAGTAATAGTAATATGACTATGACGTGTGCGCTAGCTTCACTAGTCATGTCACTTAATTACGTAGAATTATTATTACATGGTAGTACATATTAATTCTATGCCTGAAATACGAAGTAACGATAGTTCAGTTTAACACCTGGTGGCGGGAGCATTCGTCTATCCGACTTTTTTGTCGACGGTACCGATAGCTGTTACGTCATACATAACCGTCAGCGGAGGCATACTGGAACCAGACGACTTACCACTGTTTTTGATTAACGCTCTTTTCGAGTTCGTTTGCTGTCGTTCGTTCGTGTCGCCTCCAGTCGTCGATCGTCGTGTCATGTTGGTCGATGAATGAAAGAAAGTTTAGTTTTGTTTGTTTGTGTCGGTCGGGCCTACTTACATAGTGGTTTGAATTGAAAAAAAAACGACTGAAAAACCAGGGAAGTGTACAAATAAATACGTACAAGGATGAGGATAACCGATAAACACTACTTAATTCGATTGACACACGAAAAAAAATTAAAGGTTACTTTTCACACTAAAAGGTTACTTTTTTTCCTATTTCAGGTAACTTTTGCCAAGACCCCGCTGGCAACACTGTGTCAGAGCTTTTTTCGCGTTCTTCAGGCCATCGAAAACACGAAACTGGATGCGAGAACGGCATATTTTATTTATAAAATACGAGAGAAGATACTTGATTTGAGTGTGAAAGGATTTATTTGTGGGATTATTTCGGACGCCGAGCCACATTGATGTTTTAGGTAATGAATTGGTCGATAACCTCGCAAAAATAATTTTGACGTCTCAAAGTCAAAGACCGATCAAAAATGTTGCCATACCACATTCTGACTTTCACGCAATTCTAACGAAAATCTATTAAATGATGAACAGGCTACAGTCTGGTCTGAATCTCTCCAACAGAAAGGAAGGTGATATTATGAAATTCAAAATAATATTACGAAGACATCCTGGTTTGACAAAGGAATGCTATTGAAGGAACGGCAATTCTACACTACTTTTTGCCGGCTTCGTATGGGTCACTGTCAATTCAATGCGCACCTTCATCGAATGAATTTAGTGAATTCCTCCCTATGTCAACACTGCAATATAGATGAAGAGCAAACTCTGGACCACATATTTTTGAATTGTCCCGTTTTCACAATCCAAAGATTACTCATGCATGATAGACAAACTTATGGAAAATTACAAATATCCCGAAACGATCCCTACATCTTTGGAAATAATTCTTTCAAATACACACAACTACCCAGCCATTTATACATATTAAGAAATACAATTGGTAAAATATTATTACGAAAATATCTATAAAAGAAGAAAATCGCGTATTGGCTGTATGGTCAAATGATCTTTGCCTGCCTATTTATGGCGAAAACAACAACAGAAGAAAAAAAAGCTTTGAGCTTGCTTTGAGCATTTTTCTGTCAATCAAATCAATTCTGTCAGTTTTTTTTTGCATTTTGGACCGAGCAAAAAGTGAAAACTGAAAGCTAGGAAATTGATGAACATTTCTTCGAGCATTTAATGTGAAGCATAGAGTAACTTATTGGTGTGAAGTACCGGTGAAGAGATGCGAGGTGTTCTCGTGCGGAGCATGTGAGATGCGGCGCGGCTCGGCCGTGTGCAGTTTTGTAACGCGGCGAGATTTTTGGATGCGGTAAAATGTTATCCCGCTTCCACCACTACCACGGCTCGAACATCGTCCTGCTGCAGGAGGCGACGGTGGCGTACCGGAAGGCGAGCTTTGCACACGGGCTGACGTTCAGTGAGAAACCGCTGCTGCCCGGCGAGATCTTCCTGGTGGAGATCGAGAAGACGGAGCGGGGATGGAGCGGGCACATGCGTCTCGGGCTGACGCTGCTGGACCCGCAGACGGCAGCGGCCGGCGAGCAGGCGCTGCCGCAGTACGCGCTGCCCGACCTCGCCAACACGGGCATGTCGTGGATCTTCCCCATATCCAAGTCTCAGAACAACGTTCTGTTTGACCTGGTGAACCTGAGCGGGAGCGGGGCCGGCGGGTCGGGGCGGCGCGGCGCGGAGGCGCGGCAGTCGGTGCTGGGGGAGGGGCACTCGGTGAAGACGCCCCGCGGTTACATCTCGAAGCTGGTGCTGCGGCCGACGGCGGGCAACGGGGAGCCGCAGGGGATCTTACCGATGGACGCAGGCAGCCGGATCGGGGTGATGTTCGTGAAGAACAAGGAGGACCCTAGCCTGGCGGAGATGCACTTCATAATAAACGGGGAGGACCAGGGCGCGTGCACCAAGGTAATCCCGCACACGCGCGGCCCCCTGCACGCCGTCGTCGACGTGTACGGCACCACCAAGCAAGTCAAGATCATACAGCTTTATGGAGGTTAGCATGTTTCCTCATTACCTATCTTGCAGAGGGTAGGTAAATATGAGTTTTGCTCTTATTAATATTTTTAATTTTTAATCATATAATAGTTATATAGCAATTAGCCGATTAGTTGTATGACCAGTGATCGGAAAAAGTGGCGCTAATTTACGTAAAGTTGAAGAAAATAGAAAAAAATGGAGACTTCCTTAGTCCTTATAAATGGAAGTTATATCTAAGATAAGGAGATTGTCTTTTATTTTTTAATACAATAAATAATGTAAATTTTTTTTTTTTGTCAATTCTGGGAAATGAAAGTAGGAAATGGATTCAATTGTTTTTTTTTTCAATGTATTGTTTGTTTAGTGTTGTTGTTAAACTGGAACTACCGAAACGCGAAATAATTGTTCCGAAAAATTTAATTTATTAATAAATTTATAATTGAGAAATCACTTATCATATTATCACTTCCCATATCATTGGGAGAGGCCTGTGCCCTTCAGGGGGACATTAAAAAAGGGCTGTTCAAAAAAATATAACTTGAATTTAATAAGGACTAAGGAAGTCTCCGCTTCTTTTTGTCTATGTTCTTCAACTGTAGGTAAATTAGCGCCGTTTTTTCCGATCACTGTTAATGACAAACGTTAATCTAATATTGTTTTTATGCCAAATCGTAGAGACGTGCATTCATTCTTTTCAGGTGGTAAATAATATATATATGTATCACTGAATGAAAATGTGTTGAATTGTGTGTTGCAGTGAAGTCACTGCAGAACGTGTGCCGAGATGCGATACTGCAGTACGTGAGGAACGGTTGCGTTGGAGATCTCCCACTGCCCAAATGTCTCAAGGACTTCCTGCTTTCGTGAGCGCCATACCGGTGATACGGATAGAGATCGCACCAAACTTTAATGCACGTCTGATATTATGTTTATGCGTGACGTGCGTTACAATTCCACCGATTTGTAGGTGGCTAAACCTAGGTAGGGTTGTTAAAGGGGATTGTGAGTGCCATGTCGGCTTCACGACCTTGTTGAAAGACTATTTAGGAACTTAGAAGGAAATAGGTGTGTGTTACACACTTTTCCCGGTTGAGTGAATGAATTACATAAAGTGATAACATTCCGTTTCCAGAGCAGGTGGAAAACGTACAAACGATATCTCTTGCGCAAACGAATAGTGTAAAGTGCCATTTCTCTGTTGCGCCATGCCTACCGCAAACACCGTCGGAAGATAGATATGTGTTTGTCGGCCACGGTAGCTCACTGGTGCGATCAGTCATCTGTCGGTCGTGGTCATAAGCACACCTGGGCGCGGTCAGTACTTGGATGGGTGACCGCTCGACCGTTGGAGGCAGACCGTGGTTTGGATTCCACGTAAAACTGTAGGTCCCTTCCCTTCTTACCTTAATAGGCGGTATGAAAGTTACACTGATAGAAAGGTCGGTTGAAACGGCTATGTGAATAGCTAGTGTTTTCCGTCCAGTTCAGTGTAGCCTGCGCGACCAAAGGGAAGCACTGACATGGCACCTAGTTCATCAAGGTGTTATGGGCTGTCATCACGGATGTAGTAGGTGATGTAGCCGACCGTGTCAGTTTCCATAAAAAAAAGTTATGCTTTGCACACTAAGTTTGTGCATATGTGCTCAATGCCTCATCAACGAACATCACCTGGTCAACGTCCTAATTGTGGGAAACTCTTGTTCTCTCCCAACTTCTCTGGAATAATTTTTGAAAGTTGAGTTTTTTTTATAGAAAGCACGACATGTGGCTCTGCCGCACCCATAAGGTGTCTAACAACGCCCATGGACATTCGGTGGTACGTGGAGCTTGCGAATGCCATGCCGGCCTGATAGGTGCCTATTCACGCCTCTCTTGAAGGACCCAATAATATACTTGGGGGGAAATATGTGGGCAGGGAGAGCGTTCTAGAGTTTACCAGTTCTGTGGAGGAAAGATCTGCGGACCGATTGGTACGCATCTGTAGTAAGTTAAGCGTATAGGGGATGCAATCCCTGCCCAGTGCGCGTTGTGCGGAGGTGGAAAGGGGATGGTGGGATCGCATTAAACTGCTCCTCCGAGCATTCCCCATGGAATAAGCGATAGAAAACACTTAGGGCGCTGATATGATAGGGCTAAATATTGAATCTCAGATCCTTGTAATGTCATTCCAGCTTGCCAGGATTTCTCAGTGTAGCCATAAGAAGTTCTTCAGCAGAGACAGCCGACCGGCCCTTGTATCTTGTAAAATGTAAAAAGATAATTGTAAAAAGTCTTCAGACAGAGTCGAGCAATTATAAAAATGTTTATCAGCGAACATTTTTCACTCATTCGGCCATCCATTCATTTTCTTTTCGTATTTTGAAAGGTTCCGTCATATTTTAGGCTTCGACTGCCAGTAAGTTCAATGTGGAGATCTTGCAAAGACATCACCATTCACAAAACATCATCATAAGATGTCTGTCAAAGTACAGTGGTTCGCCAATAAATGTTGAATACACAATTTATCTACAGGTGCCAAAGGTAAAACACAATTTATCTACAGGTGCCAAAGGTAAAACTATGCCGACGTAACATCAGTTACAGTAAGCGCTTATGACATCACCCCAATCAACTTGCCTCAAGCCCGCTGAACATGGCAGGCAGCGTGCACAGACTAAAGCGGACAGCCTTCTCCAAAAACCTATCTGAGGAAGGATGTGGCACCTTTACGAAAACATTCACTGAACACATCTTCTAATATGAAACATATGGCGAGTCCAGAACCATAGTAGCCTACACATTTTGCTATTTTAACCTAGAGCTAAAGTGATCTATGTAACATATGAGGACATAGCCTACCCATTTTGCTATATATGTAGCTTACACAGTGATCTATGTCACAATTTTTCTGAAAATAAAATAATATCTCATAATTTTTGTATAGAAGTGTTTTATTTTTTCTTTCCTAAAAACTATTCCAAAGGGTTCTCTATGACATAGAGTGAATATTTGATGCCTAGAACTAATCAAGATTTACATACAGCCTTAAACGCGTTTGCCTCGTTTTCTCGAAATATTGGTTTTGGTACATAGATCACTATGGTTCTGGACTCGCCATATATACTCCATGAAGGACACAAGATGGCCAGGGTGACTACATACATCCGCAACAGAAGATGAAGAACGGAGTACCATCCTTCATTGAGGGATTTCATTTTTCTCTTTCAACCCTTTCTTTGCACCACTTGACAGGAGATAGGGTATCTACAAGTCCACTTGAGCTAAGTTGAGACGTGCATTCAAGTTTGGTGCGAACTGTACAGCTCTCGTGAGATAGGGTATCTACAACTCCACTTGAGCTAAGTTGAGACGTGCATTCAAGTTTGGTGCGAACTGTACAGCTCTCGTGAGATAGGGTATCTACAACTCCACTTGAGCTAAGTTGAGACGTGCATTCAAGTTTGGTGTGAACTGTACAGATTTCGTGAGATAGGGTATCTACAACTCCACTTGAGCTAAGTTGAGACGTGCATTCAAGTTTGGTGTGAACTGTACAGCTCTCAGCTCTCGTGAGATAGGGTATCTACAACTCCACTTGAGCTAAGTTGAGACGTGCATTCAAATTTGGTGCGAACTGTACAGCTCTCGTGAGATAGGGTATTTACAACTCCACTTAAGCTCAGTTGAGACGTACATTAAAGTTTGGTGTGAACTGTACAGCTCTTAGCTCTCGTGAGATAGGGTATCTACAACTCCACTTGAGCTAAGTTGAGACGTGCATTCAAGTTTGGTGCGAACTGTACAGCTCTCGTGAGATAGGGTATCTACAACTCCAGTTGAGCTAAGTTGAGACGTGCATTAAGTTTGGTGTGAACTGTACAGCTCTCGTACCTCCACGAGACGTTTTGAGGAAGACAATAAAGCTAAGTATTGTTGAGTTTCTATGGGATTTGACATAAATGACAGATCAGAAAATTTTTTATGCGAAGGGTAGAAAATATCTCATGGAAATAAAAAAAATATGTCAGTATATGAATATTTCATATTCAATGTTTTAAGGAACCTATTTTATACGTACTCAACAAACACTGTTTTATTTTTTATTTTGTAAAGATGAAATATAATCAAGCTTTTTTTTACTTTGAACATAACTTTTGATGAATCCATCGTTTATGGGAAATCCTGTAGAGCTTGACCAGTGGATTGTTATGATTGGAATCGGACACAAAATTGTATTCATCAAAATCATCAGACTGAGATGGATATACTTTTGTTTGTTTTACTCCATCGTCAGGTTTGGTAGGTGAAACTATATCTTTAGGCATTGGGGTGGCGTGTACGTTTGGCGATGGGGAGGCGTGTACGTTTGACGAAGCATTTTATGATGAAATAAAACCTTTGTCACCTATATGTACATATTAAATCATATTCAAAGCGTATATTAAAAAGCATTATTGATTAGATGTATGGAGGCATAAACCCGTCAAAATAATTTAAATTAGGGGTGGATACGAACTAGCTCGTCTTAGATCGTATGTAAAACAGTAAATATATTTTTTTTAAAGTAAAAAGAAAATTACAGAGAAAGGGCAAGATGAATAACGAAAGATTTATTCAATTATTGAGGGAATATAAGTTTCTCTATGATTTGAGTGAACAACGGCGACAACAATACCTAACAAATGATAAAATGAGGTTTGTGTGGGAATTAACATGAAAACTTTGTCTTTTCTCTGTTGTTCTTCCCGGTATGCATATTGGTCAAGTAAAATTAGACCGCTACCGCTAGTTCTTCCGCTGACCAATATTCTGAAACATTTCGTGACGCGCGTGCTTTTTGTGCAGTCAGTAGCAAGTCTTAAAATTTTGATTTATATATTTATTTTGCAATAAAGAACACACAGTGCTAATAATATTTCATTGTCACAAAAGCACATTAAGTAAGAGTTCATTAATAATTTTTTATTTATCTTTTATTTTGGCTTTGTCTCACTTCGTGGTAGGTAAGATTAACCTTTTAACTGTACCTATGGTTTGTTACGTCGAGGCAAGTTATGTACGTTTAATTAATTATGTGGAGTGCAGTGGCGGCTTTGACCAATAAATTTTAGTGAGGCGACTAAAAATCCACCTACATAGCTTAGACCTGAAGTTTGAGTACCAACACGATGGATCTAGCACCAGTGGTTCTCGAGTTATGACCAAAACAAAAGTTCATGTGACAGATGGATAGATCTCACCGAGACCTGAAGTTTGAGTACCAACACGATGGGTCTAGCACCAGTGGTTCTCGAGTTATGACCAAAACAAAAGTTCATGTGACAGATGGATAGATCTCACCGAGACCTGAAGTTTGAGTACCGACACGATGGGTCTAGCACCAGTGGTTCTCGAGTTATGACCAAAACAAAAGTTCACGTGACAGATGGATAGATCTCACCGAGACCTGAAGTTTAAGTACCAACACGATGGGTCTAGCACCAGTGGTTCTCGAGTTATGACCAAACCAAAAGTTCATGTGACAGATGGATAGATCTCTCCGAGACCTGAAGTTTGAGTACCAACACGATGGGTCTAGCACCAGTGGTTCTCGAGTTATGACCAAAACAAACGTTCATGTGACAGATGGATAGATCTCACCGAGACCTGAAGTTTGAGTACCAACACGATGGGTCTAACACCAGTGGTTCTCGAGTTATGACCAAAACAAAAGTTCATGTGACAGATAGATAGATCTCACCGAGACCTGAAGTTTGAGTACCGACACGATGGGTCTAGCACCAGTGGTTCTCGAGTTATGACCAAAACAAAAGTTCACGTGTCAGATGGATAGATCTCACCGAGACCTGAAGTTTGAGTACCAACACGTTCGCAGTTCGCGCGCGCCCAGTTGCAGCCGAACTTCGCCGAGCGCGCGCTCCCCTGCCCGCACTACACCCCGCAGCGGACTTCATTCGTTCTCGTACAAGGAGCGCAGCGACGTAATACAAACTCTTTGATATTCCTATGATAGAATTTTGCACATAATTTGAAAAGGTGCCAGGAGAGCAGCCGAGAGAGGCCGTGGGAGCTGTGTTATTTGTATGTTATTTACAGAGACTTTTACGTATCTACCGATTATACCCTGGTACTTCAACATCAATCGGACCACAAAATCGTTACCTTTTTGGTAGGGTTGGCCGTGGTGGGGAGCTGTGCGCGGGAAAAAATATTGTATGACATGTTATGTTATTTACTGAGACTCTTATCTACCGATTGTACCCTGGTACTTCATGAGCTTCATGAGCGCTCGCCGCTCGTCTAGGCGAGCGCAGCGACGACGTAATCGTTCTTATGCAGCAGGATTTAATAGCGCCTCAATTGCTAGGTACATGCCACGAATTCAAAGCGATATGAGCCGGATGTGTGATGTGATGTGTCCGCGGCGTCTCACCAACTGTGCACAATTTCATGCAATGTTTTTTCCCGCGCGTGCTGCTCCTTGTCATAGCTGTGTCCCTGGTACTTTTTCAAATTATGCGCTGTGCTGTATGACATGTTATGTTATTTACTGAGACTCTTATCTACCGATTGTACCCTGGTACTTCAAGGGAACACAGAGCGCTCGCCGCCCGTCTAGGCGAGCGCAGCGACGACGTAATCGTTCATGCAGCAGAATTTATCAGCGCCTCAATTGCTAGGTAAATGCACGAATTCAAGGTCAAACTTTTGTCTCTACGAGGTGAAGCGATATGAGCCGGATGTGTCCGGCGTCTCACCAACTGCACAATGTCATGCAATGTTTTTTCCCGCGCGTGCGGCTCCTTGTCATGGCTGTGTCCCTGGTACTTTTTCAAATTATGCGCTGTGCTGTATGGTGCTGTCGGCATTTGCGCCAACACACGCGCGTGGACAAGTACCTACATGTGTATTGTATGCACTAACACATCTTTGGCGCAGAGCTGAAGTATTTCGTTCGTCGCCTCTAAGGACCCCTCTCGCACCACCTCCCCGCGCCGCACCGCCGGCTCGCCTCCGCGCCGCCGTGCGCCGTTTGCTTTTGGGTTCTCTGATCAGTTTGGATGGACTTTTTTTAAATTTTCTTTCATGGTATTTTGAAATTTTTTTTTTCTTTACCTTCAAGATAATTAAGTGAGGCGGTGCTTCACTTGCTTCACCTGGATAACCGCCACTGGTGGAGTGTCTTAGAAAAATTTAATAATGAATTGATTTGTAAACATTCTCTTGCATGCAGAATTGAGTTCATGTTGTGTTTGTTTAAAAAGTCTGACTTATGTAGGAGGCACGTAGGGCAATTTTTTTTACTGCCAATAAACACATTTTATGAACTGTAAAAAATTAAAATTAAGTAATTAAAAGGAAAAAATTATGAATTAGTTATATGCATTTGTGGGGGTGAAAGACCAAACTGGGAATTGGTTCAATAAAGAAACTAAATAAAACACCACATTACCCCTTTACCCCACCCCTTTTATGACCTCAAGCATTTTTCAAATTTGTATAATAATTAGTCGAGTGCTTTCAAAATGTTTCCAAATGCACAGCTATAACATCATAAACGTTTCAGTCATGATTTCTGAAGTCTACGAAAATGTTTAAAATAATTGACTCGAATGTACACGCCAGCAGCTATAGAGCAGCTATGAGAATAGAGTAGTTAAGGCATTATTTATTCAAATTGAATACGTCCGTTGCGTAGCTCAAGGACTTATGGTTATCTCGGTAAAAACATTTAATTGTAAATATGTTTATTTCATTTATTTTATTAACTTAATTTGTAGAAATGTATTTTTTTTATTTTTAAGACTTCTTTGTAATTTAAACAATGTGACTTCTTTGTAATTTAAACTATGTTACATCTTTGACAGTTGTGTGTGTAAGTGGATGTATACCTACACTTTAATTGGATGTAATAATAGTTTTGTTTGTATGTCGCTATCATCAAGACAATGAAATGAAATATTATGAAATAAATTACTTTAATACACAAAAGACTGTTGACGTAAGGCAGACTTAATGCCTAAAGGCATTCTCTACCAGTCACACTGGTTTGTATGTAAGGTTGATGGGTAGTGAAAAATTTACTGAGATACAAACTGAAATGTATGTATATTGATTGGTTGTAATAACTTTCTAACATGAACCGTAAGATAATAGCATAGATAAATATTACTAGCATTTACAGCCACAACTTCTTCAATTATCGAGGTAGGTATGTATCAGAATATTACACGCCTATTTCTGTGGGTGTAATAATGGATTTGACAAGAACTGTCAATATTTGTGGTTATAATATTGCTGGTTAAAAAAAATTGCAGCTAAAACACATAGCCAAATGTTTGTGAGGCATTTCAGGCGTTGAAACACTTAAGCCATTCTAGCCGATGCATGTATATGTCCAAACCACAGAGCATCAAATGCGCGCGCCCCTCCTAGAGGCGCCCTGAGCGCGATTTCTCTACAACGCCGTTGAAGCCTGTGGGCGTGGCCTATGACTTACATATGTGTGTTGTGCGTGTGCATTTGTTTTGTGCTTGTGCCTAACTTGCTCCTCTTTGTGTGTAGTGTCGATACTAGCACACACACACATACGAAGCGCTAGCAGCACTGCGTGTAGTTTTTGGGTTTCAAATATTATCGCTTAGGGCGTCTCTAGTAGGGGGCGCGCGCGGTAGGTATTTAATGCTCTGTGGTCCAAACCATTACCTATAGTGCGCCTCATTCAATTATGCATGTGTGGTTGTCCTCAAATACATGTTAAAGAGTGGTTAAACCGATGTCCACATACATAACTTTTAAGAGCCAGTTTACACACACCTACATTGACAATCAAAGGAAAACTGTTTGTTACATGTATTGTGGGCAATGGCGTTAATTTTGTAACCAGACCCACTAGATTTGTTCAATTTGTTTAAATGTTTTATTTTTTTTTATTTTGTATCATTCCAATTTACTGTACTGTGTTGTATTTACTGAAATCGTTTTTTTTTCTAAAATCTTGATCCCAGCTCGACGGAGCAGATTTTTGTTTGATGTGTAAAAGGAAATGATTGTCCATGTTATACGAATAGATAGTGTGGTACTTTATGGAATACTTACCTTTATACGCTTCACCTTCTGAAAGCCATTTTTGTATAATTCGCAATTTTTTTTCTCAATTGTAGCTATAATGTTTTCTCAATTGTTGCTAAGTATACTGCTTATTGAAACCCCTTTTCAATGTTGATATGTGGTATGGTACTATCACGTCTACTCAAACTGTCATTGAAATTCCAATCAAATAATGGTTTTATAAAACCTTGTCACAAATGCACTCTCTTGACTTGCATGGTGTTCAAAGGGAACTGCAGAATGTGACAAGGGTGTAAAATGTTACCTCTGAGGTAGCATAATACCTCTGTTCGAAATGCTACATCCAGATTTTATTATGCTCTGTGTGACGCACTTACCATTGTAATAGTTAGAGATCCACTTTCGATCGGGAAGGGTAGGTACTAGTTGAGACTAGTACGATGCGATGGTCGTAAGAAGGTCGAGCGTACAAATGTCAGAATTCTCCAAAGGAAGGAGTGTGTGGATAGAGGTTATATTTATTGCCTATTTGCTGTGATGTCGCGAGACTCTTGGTTCACTAGGATCTTGTGCACAATCTGAATTTATTGTAAATTCTTGACTATTTTTAAAATTGTGTCTCTCTAGGGAAACAAAATGTTTTAGGGTTTTAGATATATGAATTAAAGACAATTAAACAGTTTAACATTTATTTTATTTTCATAATTATGAAAATATATTACCAATGTATTTGTGGCGTATGTCACACTGTATAGTTAGTTTATAGAGTGTAAAGATCTTGACATAGAAGTCATTATTATACCTGAAACAGAACAATGTGAACTGTATCAACATTATTTTTTTTTTACTTTTTAAATATTCATACCTATCAACACGTCGCCAATCTAGACAGAAGGTGTTGAACTAAGCTTGCGATGATGGCTTCACCGAACATACCCGGGCCCATCGGCAGTAGAGGCGGGTGTCAATCGAGGTCGGGACTAGCGAGTGGCCACTCTTCAGGTAGATAGTCAGTTAAAATGAATCATAGATTTACGTACTTATAAAGTATTCCAGGTTCACTCCAGCAGCCAGGCGCGCGAAGATTAAGACTTCAAAGAGCTGCGCGACGATGTCGCCGTGCAGTCCGGTGGATACGGAGCTCTCCGAGATGGGGGTGGTGGTGGCCTACGTGTCTAGTACCACCACCTATCGCTCGTAGCTTGCCTCGCGTCGTCTCGGAGAACTCCGTAGCCACGGCCTGCAACCGCCGCCGGCGTGCTTGGAGGTTTTTCCCCCGCCGCCGGCGGTATGCCGTTTTTGTTTTTTACTGTTTATATTAATTTTGTATATTTTTAATATTTTGTATTATGTATAAAAAATTAATATAAATATTGTAAGATAAAAATGTGAAAATAAAGGTATAAAATAATAATAATATAACTTTATTTCAGAATATATTAATTCCATAATGCAGTCGGTCAGTCCGTCAGTAATTATTATCTAATACACAATGAAAATCAAAATTATCAAAAATTTGACCACACCCTGCCGTACCTATACTCTATAGCTGGCAAATGGCAGGTGGAGTTGGGTCCAGAATTTAAAAATATGACCAGCGCCACCTTCCAGAGTGACGGACAGGGTATGGTTTTCAGTTATAATTACCTTCACTTCACATGTAGCTTGTTTGCGCTCAAAAAGGTACAATCTGCATAAAACACTAACCATCAATTCCTAGTGTAAACTCCTTGGAAGTGGCAATGTGTACGGCACGACAGTGTCATGCTGGAACTTCTTGTGTGACAGCAAGTTGCCGGGGTCCGCATGCTCCAGCCAGTGTCTTTCGAGTTCAGGCGTCAGCGTGCCGAGCCAGTGCTGTTTAATTAGAAACGATTATGTCAGCTATATTCTCAACCTGACGCGTGGAACCAGCCAACTCAACCGTGAAGCGTGCGTGACTGATAAGGGTGCTCCTGACATGGAAGGGCTCGGGCGGCCGGAGTAGCACCACCCGAGCGTCAACCTAGAACGATAAAAAAGGTATGGACCCCGAACCCTATCCTCGCCAGCGTAACACGATATAAGTAAAAGCATACTTGTTTCATTGGACGGTCGCGCGCTGGCCCTTCAGTCTGTCATCGGCTGCGTTCGCAAAAACCTATTTAAAATAACCGCATGCTCTGTGTTTACGTGTAAAAACACTACAGCCAAGTTTAGTGTGCACAATAGTGGAATATCTTATCATCGGTAAGTACACTCCGCTCCCCGCAACCCGGCGACGCTAGTTCTCATACAAGCATTTGACAGTCCGGCGTCCATACCTTTTTATCATTCTAGGCGTCAACAATGGACTGTTTGTGGTCTCAGTGCGGAGAATAGCCATCATCCCCCGTATCACAAGAGGCTGGTCAGCAAACCAGCAGGTCGCTAAATATGGTCATAGCTAGCACTGACATATTTTACTCACTGCGTGTAAGTGGAGATGTTGGTGTAGTCTACATTTTACAACAAGAACCTCCATGACAGGCATAGAATTGGCGACATTTATGGAACCTGACACGGTTGGCTACATCACCTATACAAATCCGTGATGTCAGCCCATAACACCGGGTGAACTAGGTGCCATGTCAGTGGCACCTAGTTCACCCGGTCGCCCTTCCGACCCCCTTCGGTCGTGCCGGCTACACTGAACTGGACGGAAAACACAAACTATGTACATAGCCGTTTCGACCGACGATTTATTCAGTGTGGTGGTATCAACCCGGGCGGGTTGAACCCTACCACCTAGTAAGGTAAGAAGGGAAGGGACCTACAGTTTTACGTGGAATCCGAACCACGGTCAGCCTCCAACGATAGAGCGGTCACCCATCCAAGTACTGACCAGCACAGCGTTGCTTAACCATCAATAGCGACAGTCGACTGTCTGCACCACTGAGCTATCGAATAATGTTCTAATGTGAATAAACTAATTAATTTTTTCACACTTGTAAAATTAGCTTGACACCAAATGTTGGGGTCGCGAATCGCGATCCGTCAAAGTGTTTTGATGATTGGATGGAGTAGTTATTGGACATTACATTCTTTGATAAATGGACATTTTGACGATTGGACCAATAAGTCCAAAAATCTATAAAATGAAGCAACACTCAATCCACCTGCAGTGTGTGGTTACACCACATCAGCGTAAGTTGATCGTCAGTCTGCTGTGCAGCGTGCTGGCGGCTGCGCGCTAGCCAGCGAAGGCCGAGCTTACGTCGGCCATGGATGATGTGGTCGTACGCCTTCAGAAGGTAAAACCTGTGCGAAAATTTTTCTGTTGAACTGGCTTAGATAGAAGTAGGTATTCCCCAGACAGGTCATAAGAATAGCCCCACTGCATCTCTCGCCGTGTATATCGTAAAAGGCGACTAAGGGATATGACTCCCTTCTTATATATTACTAGGTGGTAGGGTTTAAACCGCCCGGGTTTGTACCACCGCACTGAATGAAAGGTAGGTCGAAACGGCTATGTAAATAGTTTGTGTTTTCCGTCCAGTTCAGTTTAGCCGGCACGACCGAAGGGAAGCACTGACGTGGCACCACGTTCACCCGGTATTATGGGCTGACATCACGGATGTTGTAGCGGTGATGTAGCCAAACGTGTCAGTATCCATAAAAATAAATGTCACAGCGGACGGACGGCCGGAGGCTTAGTAATAGGCTTCCGTACGGGATACAGAAACCTAAAAACCGGCCAATTACGTGGTGGTACGAAACCCTCGGTGCGCGATTCCTACTCGCACTTGACCGGTCTCTTTTTATTAGGGTTCCGTATCCGGTACGGGACCCTATTACTAAGCCTACGCCGTCTGTCTGTCTGTCCGTCTGTCCGTCCGTCCGTCTGTCTGTCCGAGAGCTGTATCTCGTGAACCGTAATACATAGGTAGCCCGTTGAAATTTTCACAGAATATGTGTTATTATGATCGATATAACAAATATTCAAAATATGAAAAAGTAAAAAATTCACGGGGGTTCGCATAGAAGAAACCAAAAAAGTGTATGCGCGCGCGCCATCTACCGAATAGACTGTCAAGCATTTTAACTCTAATCTAATCATGCATGACATCTAACCACAGAGCATCAAATGCGCGCTCCCCTCCTAGAGGCGCCCTGAGCGCGATTTCCATACAACGCCGTTGAAGCCTGTGGGCGTGGCCTATGACTTACATATATGTGTGTTGTGCGTGTGCATTTGTTTTGTGCGTGTGCCCAACTTGCTCCTCTTTGTGTGTAGTGTCGATACTAGCACACACACACACGAAGCGCTAGCTGCACTGCGTGTAGTTTTTGGGTTTCAAATATTATCGCTTAGGGCGTCTCTAGTAGGGGGCGCGCGCGGTAGGTATTTGATGCTCTGTGCATTTAACTAATATGAAGCATTTCATACATAACACGCCATAGATGGCGTGAGTGGCGCTAACCATGACATGGCGATAAGGAACCCTCCTCGGCGCGCGAGTTCGACTCGCACTTGCCCGGCTTTTTATTGTAGACCTGTGGTGTGCCTGTGCCTACCTTGGGTAAGAGTCTCTGTGTAATCGGCCGCTCGCTTCGATATCGTTGAACGTATGTTTTATGGACTCTTCTAATTGTGTTATCGCAGGCACATTGTCATTGTTCATCTGAAATAGGATTTGCAAAATTTAGTTTTCGAAGTCACCTACCTCTAGAACGATAAAAAAGGTATGGACGCCGGACTGTCAAATGCTTGTATGAGAACTAGCGTCGCCGAGTTGCGGGGAGCGGAGTGTACTTACCCTACCCATGATAAGATTTCCACTATTGTGCACACTAAACTTCGCTGTAGTGTTTTTACACGTAAACACAGAGCATGCGGGCATTTTAAACAGGTTTTTGCGAATGCAGCCGATGACAGACTGACGGGCCAGCGCGCGACGGTCCAATGAAACAAGTAGGTAGGTATGCTTTTACTTATATCGTGTTCGGTGTTACGCTGGCGAGGATAGGGTTCGGGGTCCATCCCGTTTTTATCGTTCTAGACCTACCTAATCTACCTACGCTAAAATAGGTAAAACCCGGATCGGAAACGAAACCTCTTCCACAAGCCGAACTAGCCGTGCCTCGCCCTCTAGCAATTCCATAGAGAATGTGTCGAGCTTGTCCTCTGCCCCGGGCATCAGAAAAGTTCGCTCAGACAGCAAGGACGTGAGCCTCTCTTGCCAGAGTGTCGCGCACTCCCATCGCCCCTGTCTTGCGCACCTGTACAGATGTTATCCAACATATTGATCCCTGCTTAATAATAAGTATAACGCGCAGCGTGCGTCTGGCTGTCAGTATCAGTCTGGCGCAACGCAACTTCATACAATAAATTAGTTTCTATGAAAATCAGCATAATTTTAATGGCGGCCAATGGCCATCCCTCTCCTACTTACTCATATAGCTTGCTTAGAGCGGTGTTCCTATCTCGTATGACAGCTTCCGGTAATATCGGTTATATTCTTTGGGCGGCGGGCACGCACGCCATGTTTGTTTTCTTTCTCGTCTCGTTCTCCTGGCCTGACTCCGCGTGTCTTGCCGAAATACCCCTTGTTTTTGCTGTGATTTAGCCTGTAGCGTGAAAGTGAGTTGCCGACGAATGCATCCATTGCAATGCGGCATTACACGAAGTGTGAGATGTCTGGTGCGGGGATATCGGGATATTAGGACTAAGATGAATGTTTTCACGGAAATGTTAGGTTTTGATATAGACTAATGGCGCAGCATATATATGGCTAAAGCAGTATGGAAACTAGGCCTATTTGTTAAAATAAGTACCTACGCTCCATTGGAGCGTTAGGGATGTCAATCAATTTTTTTTGTAAAATTGTAAAATTATTATTTATTAAAACATTTATTTAGGTTCTGTAATGTAATGATCAAATAATCAATATAATCAATCATCAATAATAAGTTCAAAACGTGGTTGCTATAAATATGATTGATATAACTTTTCTCGACTTTTGTCAACTTTTATTAACTTTTGTAAATTGTTTACAACTTTTCTCAGCTCTTGTCAACCATTGTAAATGTTTGTCAACTTTTCTCATCTTTTGCCAATTTCAGTCATCTTTTGTCAACTTTTATCGACTGTTGTCAAGTCTTGTCAATGTTTGTCAACCTTGGTAAACTTTTGTCAGCTTTCGTCAACATTTGTCAACTTTTGTCATCTTTTGTCAACTTTCATCGACTGTTGTCAACTCTTGTCAATGTTTGTCAACCTTCGTCAATATTTGTCATCTTTTGTCAACTTTTATCGACTGTTGTCAACTCTTGTCAACCTTGGTCAACTTTTGTTAACTTTCGTCAACATTTGTCGACTTTTGTCATCTTTTGTCAACGTTTGTCAACTTTTGTCTATTTTTCTCGATTTTTGTGAAATTATAGCCACTTTCGTCATCTTTTATCAACTTTTCTCATCTTTTGCCAACTTCTGTCACCTTTTGTCAACTTTTATCGACTGTTGTCAACTCTTGTCAAGTTTTGTAAACTTTGAGAACTTTTATCAACTCTCGGTAACTTATGTCAACTCTTGTCAACTTTTGTCAACATTTGTCAACTTTTGTCAACTTTCGTCATCTTTTGTCAATTTTTGCCAACTTCTATCAGCTTTTGTAAAACTTTAACGACTGTTGTCAACTTTCGGAATTTTTGTCAACTTTTGCCAACTTCTGTCACTTTTATGAACTTAGGCCAGCTTCCGTCAACTTTTGTCAACTTTCGTCATCTTTTGTCAACTTTTACTAACTTTTGTCAACTTTTAACCACTATTGTCAACTTTTGCCAAGTTCTGTCACTTTTATGAACTTTTGTCAGCTTTCGTGAACTTTTGTCAACTCTTGTCAACTTTCGTCAACTATTGTTAATTAATGTCAACTTTTTTCATATTTTGTCAACGTTTGTCAACTTATGTCAGCTGTTTGTCAACTTTCGTCAACTTTCCCATCTTTTGTCCAGTTTGTCAACTTTCGTTAACTCTTGTCAACTTTAGTCAACTTATGTAAACTCTTGTCAACTTTTGTCAACTCCTTGTTAACGAAAGCTGACAAAAGTTCATAAAAGTGACAAAAGTTGACAACAGTGGTTAAAATATGATAAAAGCTGACAAAAGCTGAGAGAAATTGGCAAAAGTTGACAAAAGATGACGAAAGTGGCTATAAGTTCACAAAAGTCGAGAAAAGTATACAAAAGTTGACAAACGTTGACAAAAGATGACAAAATGTTGACGAAAGTTGACTAAGGTTGACAAACAACCACAAGAGTTGACAACAGTCGATAAAAGTTGACAAAGATGACAAATGTTGACGAAAGTTGACAAAGGTTAGGTTGACATTGACATGAGTTCACAACAGTCGATAAAAGTTGACACAGGTCGATAAAAGTTGATAAAACATGACAAAAGTAGACAAAAGCCGACAAAGGTTAACAAACATTGACAAGAGTTAACAACAGTCGATAAAAGTTGATAAAAGATGACAAAAGTTGACAAATGTTGACGAAAGTTGACAAAAGTTGACCAAGGTTGACAAACATTGACAAGAGTTGACAACAGTCGATAAAAGTTTACAAAAGATGACAAAAGTTGACAAATATTGACGAAAGTTGACAAAAGTTGACCGAGGTTGACAAACATTGACAAAAGGTGACAACAGTCGATAAAAGTTGACAAAAGATTACAAAAGTTGACAAAAGTTGACAAGAGTTGACATAAGTTACCGACAGTTGACAAAAGTTCTCAAAAGTTTACAAACTTGACAAGAGTTGACAACAGTCGATAAAAGTTGACAAAAGGTGACAGAAGTGGGCAAAGATAAGAAAAGTTGACAAAAGTTGACAAGAGTTGACATAAGTTACCGACAGTTGACAAAAGTTCTCAAAAGTTTACAAACTTGACAGGAGTTGACAACAGACGATAAAAGTTGACAAAAGGTGACAGAAGTGGGCAAAGATAAGAAAAGTTGACAAAAATTGACAAGAGTTGACATAAGTTACCGACAGTTGACAAAAGTTCTCAAAAGTTTACAAACATTGACAAGAGGTGACAACAGTCGATAAAAGTTGACAAAAGATGACAAAAGTTGACAAATATTGACGAAAGTTGACAAAAGTTCTCAAAAGTTTACAAACTTGACAGGAGTTGACAACAGACGATAAAAGTTGACAAAAGGTGACAGAAGTGGGCCAAGATAAGAAAAGTTGACAAAAATTGACAAGAGTTGACATAAGTTACCGACAGTTGACAAAAGTTCTCAAAAGTTTACAAACATTGACAAGAGGTGACAACAGTCGATAAAAGTTGACAAAAGATGACAAAAGTTGACAAATATTGACGAAAGTTGACAAAAGTTGACCAAGGTTGACAAACATTGACAAGAGTTGACAACAGTCGATAAAAGTTGACAAAAGGTGGCAGAAGTGGGCAAAGATAAGAAAAGTTGACAAAAGTTGACAAGAGTTGACATAAGTTACCGACAGTTGACAAAAGTTCTCAAAAGTTTACAAACTTGACAGGAGTTGACAACAGACGATAAAAGTTGACAAAAGGTGACAGAAGTTGGCAAAAGATAAGAAAAGTTGACAAAAGTTGACAAGAGTTGACATAAGTTACCGAGAGTTGGCAAAAGTTCTCAAAAGTTTACAAAACTTGACAAGAGTTCACAACAGTCGATAAAAGTTGACAAAAGGTGACAGAAGTTGGCAAAAGATGAGAAAAGTTGACAAAAGTTGACAAGAGTTGACATAAATTACCGAGAGTTGACAAGTTCTCAAAAGTTTACAAAACTTGACAAAAGTTGACAACAGTCGATAAAAGTTGACAAAAGGTGACAGAAGTTGGCAAAAGATAAGAAACGTTGGCAAGAGTTGACAACAGTCGATAAAAGTTGACAAAATGTGACAGAAGTTGGCAAAAGATGAGAAAAGTTGACAAAAGTTGTCAACATTTGTCAAAAGTTAATATAAAGTGGCAGCAGTCGAAAAACGTTTGTAAACATTTTTTTGCATTCTAAAAGATCGTGGACTGTCCGTGGCGCATGCAACAAAAACAAACACGACCAGTCGGACGCGGCACCCGCGCCCGCGACTGATTGTTTGCGACATTCGCTTCGGGGCCTTGTTGAGGTGTGCGTGTGTGTGAGTGCGTCGTTTCGATCGTTTTGTACGTAGTTTCCATACTGCTTTAGCCATATATATGCTGTGCTAATGGTAAGAGAATTTTGTAGATATTATTATAATGCGCGGGACGGATCTCGGCGTGTCGTCGCCGCAGCGGGCGACCCGCCACGCGAATACACTATATAGTCCCTTCTCTTAGCATAAAAATAGTTCACTTAGTGATACCAGCACCAACTTTTAGTATGTTATTAAACATGTTATTTTATTTAAAAAACCGTCGGGACACAAGCTGTAGAGTACCTGGATCCCCAGATATGACGTCATCAAAATGGCGGCCGCCGCATTTTGAAAACTGCAAATTATTTCGAAACTGTGAGGCTTATATACATGTGTGAGGTGTCAAATTAAAGGTAATTAAGTGTTCTATAATATTGTTCTTACATAAGACCACGTGAGTAGTACCGTTACAGAAATATTTAAAATTTTGTGAAAATTTTACTTTCAAATTCTTCGTATTTTTACTATAGTCTCTAAACTATTCATTTTATACCAAAACTATGTATTACAGAAACATATACTACATTTTCACCTTTTTAATAAAAAAAACCGTACGTTGATCGGATTAAAAATGTCTTAGTTATGCCACTTTTAGCTAGGCGCTCCCGCTTGTCCGCACGGGTGTCGCGCGCGATCTGTAATAAAAAATACATTGGTGAACTGGTTAATTAACTTTTATTTAACTTTTATATATTTATAGTATTATATATTCAGCTATATTTATTTCATATATGTATAATATAGCAAATTATATATATTTTTTTATTTTTTTTAAACTTTTTGGAAAACACTACAACTTATATAAATAAATAAGGTACTATAATAGTACTTAAACTTATGTGATCTAGACTGATGAAGTTTCCACATATAAATTTATATATGTATAATAGGTAAATAAATAAAATTCTCTATATAATTAAATTTCTCTGGAGCATGCTCCTTCGCATGCACAATGCACCCTGCATTTCAGTTCGTTCTTCACGCACCCACATCTCGTGCACCTTTTCTTGCATTTTCAAGTTAAGAGTTCCTTGCAACTGTTACTGGCGTTTAATAGTTTTCCATACAGGAGTATACGACAGTCCGTTGTTTTTACTTTCCCAACCTCAGTTGCATGGGTAAATTTTTTCCAGGTTGGAGTATAGACAATTTGTCCATATTTTAGTCTGTAGCACTGCTCGCTTAAGGTGTTGTAGTAATGCATCTTGCGTCGGTGGTATATGCTTTATAGACCTGTTCCTTTTAGTCAACAGGACTCTTCGTGCTGTGTTCACGCTGGTAGTATCACTTGTAGGGTGGTAGTATCACTCTGTACTGTTATGTGATGGTATTCCCGCATATGAGTACGTTTCAAAAGCGGCGTCTACATCTCTCAAATTCAACCATGTTTTCCACGCACTTTTCTTCCAAAACGCCGACCATGTCTTTCGTACTCTCCTACCAAGTGGAATGCCCAATTCGATGCCATTTTTTCACGCATTTACCGGGTTGCGACACGGTGTCAGCGTTTTATGGAATTGGGAAGAAAGTGCGTGGAAAACATGATTGAATTTGAGAGATGTAGACGCCGCTTTTAAAATGTACTCATGCGGGAATACCACCACAAAACAGTACAGAATTTAGATTGATCGAAAAGTTTGTAGTTCACACCACCCTACAAGTGAGACTATCAGCGTGAACACAGCACGAAGAGTCCTGTTCACTAAAAGGAACAGGTCTATAGAGCATATACCACCGACGCAAGATGCATTACTACAACACCTTAAGCGAGCAGCCCTACAGACAGACTAAAACATGGACAAATTGCCTATACTCCAACCCGGAAAAATTTTACTCATGAAACTGAGGTTGCGAAAGTAAGAACAACGGACTGTCGTATACTCCTGTATGGAAAACTATTCCTGACGCCAATAACAATTGCAAGGAACTCTTAACTTGTACATGCAAGAAAAGGTGCACGAGATCTGGGTGCGTGAAGAACGAACTGAAATGCACCCTCCTTTGTGCATGCGAAGGAGCATGCTCCAGAGAAATTATCTAAGGTATCTGCTGATTTCACATACTTTTATTTGATTTTCCACACACATTCAAAAACGTAGTAATTATATGTAAAAAACGTAGTAATTACATTTATATGTGGAAACTTCACCAGTCTAAGTCACATAAGTTTAAGTAATATTATTATAGTACCTCATTTATTTATATAAATTGTACTGTTGTTTTCCAAAAAGTTGAAAATAAAATAAAAATATATATACAATTTGCTATATTATAGAGATTGAAATATATTTTTATTAATACCAATAGCATGCCTTATTATTTAATTTTATTATTTATAAAATATAGTTATTAAAAAAATCACACATTTGCATATATTTCGACTGAAGACGACAGCATGTCGAAATTTATATGCAAATGTGTGATTTTTTTAATAACTATATTGTATAGTTACTATATTATACATATATAAAATAAATATAGCTGAATATATAATACTATAAATATATAAAAGTTAATTAACCAGTTCACCAATGTATTTTTTATTAAAGATCGCGCGCGACACCCGTGCGAACAAGCGGGAGCGCCTAGCTAAAAGTGGCATAACTAAGACATTTTTAATCCGATCAACGTACGGTTTTTTTTATTAAAAAGGTGAAAATGTGGTAAATGTTTCTGTAGTACATAGTTTTGGTATAAAATGAATGTATGTATAAAAACATACTAAAAGTTGGTGCTGGTATCACAAAGTGAACTATTTTGGCCTTTTTTGAAGCTAAGAGAAGGGACTAATACAAGTACAGTGCGGGTGCGATATACAGTACACTGACGAACCGCTGCGGCGGCGACACGCCGAGATCCGCCCCGCGCATTATAATAAAATCAACGTAAAAAAATACAAAAAATTATGCTGTTTTACTCATAATAGCAATAAACCCAACCTAAACCAAGAATATTGATAAACGGCTGCATTCACGGCACTTCCTAATGCAGTGGTGCCAACATGACAGCTACAACCGGATATTTTGCAGCGGCCATTGAAATTATGCTGATTTTCATAGAACGATTTTTTTGTATGAGAGTTCCGTCTCTTAAAACGTAGTGGTTATATTCACAGAAATCCTAAGTAATAGCTAGAAGTGTGAAGGAGGCGGGCGCGCGTGGCGGCTATATGGTCAGTTTGTGACCATATGCGTCGTGCGCTCGCGATCCGACCGACAGTGCATCGTCGACCGAGGCACGCGCGACATATGGAATGTTTTTCCCAAAATGACGGTCTGTTGCGTGAAAACATGTAAAAACCGAACTGTGAAAGTAAACTGGAAGAACAATGGAGTAACATATTATCGGTAAATATACTGTAAATGTCCCATCGTGTTGGTACTCAAACTTCAGGTCTCGGTGAGATCTATCCATCTGTCACGTGAACTTTTGTTTTGGTCATAACTCGAGAACCACTGGTGCTAGACCCATCGTGTTGGTACTCAAACTCCAGGTGAGATCTATCCATCTGTATGAGTTATGACCAAAACAAAAGTTCACGTGACAGATGGATAGATCTCACCGAAACCTGAAGTTTGAGTACCAACACGATGGGTCTAGCACCAGTGGTTCTCGAGTTATGACCAAAACAAAAGTTCACGTGGCAGGTGGATAGATCTCACCGAGACCTGAAGTTTGAGTACCAACACGATAGGTCTAGCACCAGTGGTTCTCGAGTTATGACCAAAACAAAAGTTCATGACGAAGTTTCGTCAAAAAATCCTAAGCCTTCTAGTTCTCACAGAAAACGGGATGGTACGGAACCTCTTTACGCGAGCTCGACTCGAACTTAGCCACTTTCAAATGATATATACATATTTTCCCAAGATAACAAAAAAAAATATATTATTTCAAGACAAAACTTTTTTTAAGTAACACAATTGTAATAAGTAATTAATTATGTTTTACTAATCGCTTTAATTAATCTACTCTATAAAATACAGAACTATATAACGAACTGGTAATTTTTGTATTGTGTCGACCACAGGTCCCAATGCGGACCTGCCGGTCCCTGCCGCCTAGGTCCGGGGGACCGCACGGTGCGGTTCTATTCTACCCGCGCCGCACACGTGGGACCGCAATATTTTGTCCCGACATGGATATAACATCAATGCCGGGTACGTATGTCCGCGTGACCGGCGCGGACCAAGTCCGCGGTCCGCGCGACAGCTGGACTGGAGGAAACTTGGAGAGGCGTATGTCCAGCAGTGGACGCACACACGCTGACTGACTGACTGGCTGATGTGTGTCCGATCTACTCATTCTCGTATTTTCCATATTATCCCTTTCTTATTTCTCTTATATTCTGTTCTCTATTATTCCGGCTACACTGAACTAGTCAGAAAACACATAAAATTTACTTAACCGTTTGAACTGAACTAGTACGGTGGTAGCAATCCGGGCGCCTAAACCGTACCACCTAGTATAAAAGAATAGGTAACTTTGTATCAAAACTAGAATTGTTTACCTATTCTCAAATTGTTGTATCTCAAGATTATCAGAATAAGCCCTTTCAACTATATTATTTGACCGTTATTCATAGATATAGATAATTTAATTTATCTTACATTTTAAATGTTAGGGATTATTTAAATGCACATTCTTAAACATTATGTTTTATTTAAATTTTAGCTCTATCGATAGTCGATATAACGAATGTCGACTGGTTGTGTCCCTAGTTGTCCCTAAGTGTCCCTAGTTAGTTTATTCACGGACACGACAACACACACGCGTCGATACGTCGATGTGTGCGTTCACGCACGTGGATAGGACGCGCGGGATTGGCTGGTGTGAATGTATTTGTATGCACATCGGACGCGTCCTTGTGAATTGTGTTTGTGTGCGATAGAAAACTTGCCACAGCGGTTCCGACTGAGAGCGGGCGTCATCAGCATCACATATCTTATCTCGCTATTACTTCTCTGATCTGTGGTTATATTCAAATTATTTTTTTAGGTAATTCGGTATGGTTCGCTGAGTCGGAGGTGCCAAAGCGCATGCTCTGACCAGACAATATCACCTCCGAGAAGGTAGGTGCCATACCGGAGACTTCCCTGAATTGCTGGCTATACTGGACTAGAGGAGAACACAACCGAGGCTGCTATGCGGCCATCTTACATCCAGTACGGTGGTACCAACCCAGTCGGCTACAATTTGAGCCTACCACCTAGTAAGGAAGGATACGTGTAAAATACTGACACGTTTGGCTACATCCGTGATGTCAGCCCATAATACCGGGTGAAAGTGGTGCCACGTCAGTGCTTCCCTTCGGTCGTGCCGGCTACACTGAACTGGACGGAAAACACAAACTATTTACATAGCCATTTCGCCCGACCTTTCATTCAGTGCGGTGGTACCAACCCGGGCGGTTTAAACCCTACAACCTAATAATATATAAGAAGGGAGTCATATCCCTTAGTCGCCTTTTACGACATACACGGGGAGAGATCTAGTGGGGCTGTTCTTATGAATGACCTGTCTGGGGAATACTTCTATCTAAGCCAGTTCAACGGTGGACTAAAGGAGAACACAACCGAGGCTGCTATGCGGCCATCTTACATCCAGTACGGTGGTACCAACCCAGTCGGCTACAATTTGAGCCTACCACCTAGTAAGGGGCAAGGGAAGGGACCTACAGTTTCATACCGGTTCCGAACGGTGAAGCAGCAGGTGTAGGTATGCACGTAAATTTTTTCGTCAGAAAAAACTCATTGGTACACGCCCCGCCCGGATTCGAACCGCGGACGTCTCGCATGAGAAGCCGATGCCCAAACGACTCGGCCACCCGCCGCTTATCGTATATCAATATCATACATAATATATAAATTATCGGATGGTTTATATATAATAGGCATTATTCAATTATACCGCCCCGCTATGCATAATCGTAGTTATAATATCACTTTATCCTTAACACGAGCGAAGCCACGACGGGTACAAGATGAGTATAGTACGCGGCATTAATTACTGTACATCGGGCTTTAGAAAGAGACAATCCGGTTGTTTGTAGAGCGTCGTCTCAGTCGCACGAACTCGCACGTCTATATGTTCGACAGGGACGACGCTCTGCAACCGGATTGTCTCTTTCTAAAGCCCGATGTACATTATTTACTGCCGTTTGCTGTACACTTATGATTGCTATCGAAGAATGTGTTTCAGTCATCATCATCATCATACGATACGAGACGCCATTGTAAATATTTAGGTTCTTCTAGTTAGGGCATCTTTAACGACCTCTAGATAAAGTTCCTGTTAGTAATCTGACAGATAAATTTACGGGTGGTAGTAATTAGTTCCAATTCGGGCGATAAATCTAGACAACCAAACACTACAGCTAGTTACCTATGTAGGTACATACATAGGTTAGGTAATAGGATAAAATAAAGACAAACAGTTAATCACATTAGCCACATAACAGCTAAAAAGTTCAAGGCGGCCTCGAATGCTTTAGATCCTCGAAAGTGAAACTCTTTCTTCAGATAGAACTCTTCGCAGACGCTGAAGGTGTCCACGCTGTATCCTGTCTCCAGATGCACTAACATCACCGTGTAGTGGTACCATATTTCAGCTGAAAAATATAATGAATTTCACCCAGTGTGCAGTCTTGTACTTTCTTATCGGCATTGCAGACAATCATCCGTTGACATCGCTTTACGTTTCTACTTATTTCTACTGCTGGTAAGTTTGGACGAGGACAAGATGCCTGATTGATGAATGATGGGGATAATTACAACAAAGAATTACAATGATACAACAAGAATGAAACCTAAAGCTGTGCTTTTTGGAAAAAAATATTTGTAATGTAAAGTTGCGGTTAAACGGCGCGTGCTTGGGCGAGCCGGAAGACCACCGACGGACGACGACACGGGGCGCGCCACCGCGCCGCCTGCGCCCCGTCCCCGTCTCGTCGTCCGCGCGATCCATCTCAAAGGCGCGCGCGTGCGTACAGCGTTGTAACGAGTCGAGTGATAGATAATACTCGTGTGACTCGAGTCAAGCCTAAAACTCGTCAACTCGAGTAGGATTCGGAGCGAAACCGAGTCAGACTCGTATTCGTACGGACAAGCAGTCAGTCTGCCTGCCTGCCCACTCGCTTCGCTCGACTCGAGTGCACGCACTCGGACGACTGAATGCGAATGCGAGTTGACGAACGAATACAAAATACTCGACTCGCGGCCTTGAGAGACTGACTGACGGCGGCGCCACGCCGGCCGACCGACCATACTCGAGTAGACCGACTCGAGTCGCAGTGCCCAGTGTCGAGTCAAGGCCGCGAGTCTACGAGTATTTTGTATTCGTTCGTCAACTCGCATTCGCTCGCAGCACACGAGTCGAGCGAGTGGGTGACGAGGTCTGCTGCTGCGAGTCAGTTGAATTAATTTGATTGAACTGGTGACGCGCTGTACGAGATTAGTGATTTGTTAAAATTATTTAAGAATTAAATAATGGTTCCGAGACTAATAAATAGAAAATCTATAGCGAGTGTTTTTGTATTCGAGTCGCAACTCGAGTTATAGATGTTTTTAACTCGAGTCACTCGAGTCGTCCATGTATTCGACTCGTAACAAGACTAAGCCCGCGCTGGAGCTCGCGTGTTAACCAGGCACCAGGCAGTGCAGACTGCAGAGCGCGCCAGCGCGCCACGGAGGTAGTCATATAGTTGCAAAACTTACGAATTATTCGGAATAAATAAGGAATACTTCGAAAATCATGGAATCTTTCCAGGATTTATAGAAGTTTATTCAGTATGGAGAGGAATGCGTAATACCTATTTTGTTAATTTTAGACCGAGCCGGATTTAATTAGTTTTTATTTTATGCATATTCGTAGATACATTATATGGAATGCCCCAAGATAATTATTATTTCAAAATGACAATACCTACTTATTTAAAAATGATCGAAAATCGCGCGAACGAACGAACGAATCCATGCAAGCGGCCTACCTACACTCGCACGCAGTCGACTGGCGGCGGAGCGGCGGCGGTGCGCGGCGCGGAGGGGTGCAGCGAGACGGGCGGGCGGCGCGCGACGCGGTAGGTAGGTACCTGCTATGCGCTGTGTGGTTGTTATGCGTATAGTTTCGCGTGACGTAGGCAGGGAATACTTCCCAAAAGATCGCAAGCTTTCGTCATCTTTCGTTGAATAGATACGGAACGAACTGATACTGTCTGGCGGCGGTGCTGCGCGCGCGATGCGTGATGCGAGTTGAGGAATATATATGAACTATATTGTGGTTGTTTATTGTTTGTGTGGTAATTATATTACATAATGGTGGTTGAGGTTTGAATTGTAGATGTTTTTAAACATTGTAATAACAATAAAATAATGTTCCAGTTACAAAATAGTTTTGAGCGAATTTTTTTTTTCTGACGATGTAAATGTTTTTATTTTGTTTAATTTTGTAAAATTACATAGATACTTTTTATTGTTTATTGTATACCAACTTAAATAGAGATTAAATGAGGGTTAATAAGCAGGGATCGAAAAAGGTTCAAAAGAACCGGATCGAAAAGGGTTCTAAAGAGGTTACGGTTATTAAAGAACCGGTTCATAAAATAACTGGTTTAAGAACCGGTTTTCTGAATCCGTTCAAACACCGATGAACCGGTTCTTCAAACGAACCGGTTCCGCAGCTGGGTTCAAGAACCGGTTCGAAAGAACCCTTTAAGAACCAGTTTACAGAATAGTTCTTAGAACCGGTTCGAAAGAACCCTTTTAAGAACCGGTTTGCATGACGGTTTTGAGAACCGGTTCTCGAACCGAGCTGCATAACCGGACTCGTTTAAGAACCGGGTCATAACTCGAGAACCACTGGTGCTAGACCCATCGTGTTGGTACTTAAACTTCAGATCTCGGTGAGATCTATCCATCTGTCACGTGAACTTTTGTTTTGGTCATAACTCGAGAACCACTGGTGCTAGACCCATCGTGTTGGTACTCAAACTTCAGGTCTCGGTGCGATCTATCCATCTGTCACGTGAACTTTTGTTTTGGTCATAACTCGAGAACCACTGGTGCTAGACCCATCGTGTTGGTATTCTAACTTCAGGTCTCGGTGAGATCTATCCATCTGTCATGTGAACTTTTGTTTTGGTCATAACTCGAGAACCATTGGTGCTAGACCCATCGTGTTGGTACTCAAACTTCAGGTCTCGGTGAGATCTATCCATCTGTCACGTGAACTTTTGTTTTGGCCATAACTCGAGAACCACTGGTGCTAGACCCATCGCGTTGTTACTTTAACTTCAGGTCTCGGTGAGATCTATCCATCTGTCACGTGAACTTTTGTTTTGGCCATAACTCGAGAACCACTGGTGCTAGACCCATCGTGTTGTTACTTTAACTTCAGGTCTCGGTGAGATCTATCCATCTGTCATGTGAACTTTTGTTTTGGTCATAACTCGAGAACCACTGGTGCTAGACCCATCGTGTTGGTACTCAAACTTCAGGTCTCGGTGAGATCTATCATCTGTCGCGTGAAATTTTGTTATGGTCATAACTCAAGAACCACTAGTGCTAGACCCATCGTGTTGCTGCTCATACTTCAGGTCTCGGTGAGATCTATCCATCTGTCACGTGAACTTTTGTTTTGGCCATAACTCGAGAACCACTGGTGCTAGACCCATCGTGTTGTTACTTTAACTTCAGGTCTCGGTGAGATCTATCCATCTGTCATGTGAACTTTTGTTTTGGTCATAACTCGAGAACCACTGGTGCTAGACCCATCGTGTTGGTACTCAAACTTCAGGTCTCGGTGAGATCTATCCATCTGTCACGTGACCTTTTGTTTTGGTCATAACTCGAGAACCATTAGTGCTAGACCCATCGTGTTGGTACTCAAACTTCAGGTCTCGGTGAGATCTATCCATCTGTCACGTGAACTTTTGTTTTGGTCATAACTCGAGAACCACTGGTGCTAGGCCCATCGTGTTGGTACTCAAACTTCAGGTCTTGATGAGATCTATCCATATATCACATGAACTTTTGTTTTGGTCATAACTCGAGACTTAAAGTTTGAGTACCAACACGATGGGTCTAGCACCAGTGGTTCTCGAGTTATGACCAAAACAAAAGTTCACGTGACACATGGATAGATCTCACCGAGACCTGAAGTTTGAGTACCAACACGATGGGTCTAGCACCAGTGGTTCTCGACTTATGACCAAAACAAAAGGTCATGACGAATTTTCGTCAAAAAATCCTAAGTAAGTAAGTAAGCCTTCTAGTTCTCACAGAAAACGGGATGGTAAGGAACCCTCTTTACGCGAGCTCGACTCGAACTTGACAACTTTTTTTTAAAATTATGTTACTCCGGGATATACACTACCCCTGTTTCGTCAAAGTCCGAACAGCCGTTCAGGCGTGAAAGAGGAACAAACAAGCAAACAAACAAATATACTTTCGCATTTATGATATTATAGTGAGTAACGTAATTTTATTATGAGTGTTGCATGCATTCAGTTTTTGTTGCGTCCGCGGTCCGCGCGACACCTCTGCGCCGCATGCGCCTTTGTCGTATCTGATATCGTACTTTTGACCGTATCTGAGCGAATGGGCTAAACCTACCTACTCGGTGTGGTAGGTGAATTCGTAGTGTTAAATTTTGTACGATGATACGGAACCCTTCGTGTGCGAGTTCGACTCGCACTTGGCCGGTTTCTTGTTAAAATTACTTCTCATCAACCTACAAAACGTGAAAACATCACAGTTGGATAAAACTACAGTTAATTCGAAAGATTCCGAAGCTTTCGGAAGATTTAGAATGATTCCGAATGATTCCCTTTGGAAGTATTCGGAAACATTCCTTCTCGCATCTATAGTAGTCAGTCACCCATTTTGTGTTTTTTAACCGACTTCAAAAAAGGAGGAGGTTCTATGTTCGGCTGTATGTATTTTTTTTTATGTATGTTCAGCAATATCTTCCCCAATTGTGAACCGATTTCGATGATTCTTTTTGTGTTCGGTTCAGTCTAGCTCCAAGGTGGTCCCATTTTTTGGTCAAGATCGGATTGGAAATCGAGGCGGAATCGCGAGGCCGAAGGCCGAGCGATTCCGCCGAGTACATTAATAGCAAATAAAAATTACTAAAAAAACTGTGAATTAAAAAACTATTTAAAAAAATATAAAAACCGCCTTCAAAAATGTATGAAATAAAAAAATAAAAATCAAACCCTAGAGTTGAAGGCGGTGGTGCTAAAGCAAGCAAAAATAACCGACCGCCTTCAACTCTAGGGTTCGATTTTTATTTTTTTATTTCATACATTTTTGAAGGCGGTTTTTATATGTTTTTATAGGCACAAAACAGACGGACGGCGCGGCTCGCTCGCCCTATCACGTCATGCGTCGGGTAACCTCACAGCGGCTACACCGACGGGCGTTCGTCGCGTCTTCCGGCTAGCACTAGCACGCGTCGTGTAAGTGTAACCGCAGCTTTAGACATTTGAGAATAGTATCATACTCTTATGAGAATTCCACCACCGATATGATGTATTGTATGAGGCGGCATAAGGTGCTAGAAAGTACATGATTATGATAATTTTACGCACTAACTATGGAGAGTACGCGGCCGCTGACGACATATATTATATCTATGGGTGGCGGTACAAAGAACATAAGTCAAAAAAGGTCGTTTTTGACTTAAGTAGGTATACAGAAAAACTCAGAAAAAAAAACTATCGAACGGTATTACAGACATAAGTCTACTGCATCAGAATAGGAAGCTATGAATGTGGCTGCCGCGGTACAAAGAGCCTATCTAAACTTATGCTTTTTGTACCAGCCACTATTTGTTTTTGAATTTAATACTTTCGCTGGCTCTAAAGACTTATCTGTATTTATGCTCTTACTACCGCCACAATAAATAAATATATAATCATATTTTGTGAAGAAAAGCAAGTGGTCAAAAAAGCACAAGTCACGGAAAACCAGGAAAAACAGGCAATAACCAAATTTGTACTAATGTATTGGAAAGGTATTATAAAATTATATTCATATAAATAGTTTGAGCTTAAAACAGTAAAGGACTGAATTTTAAAACGAAAAAAAACGCTCTCCTGTAAAATCACTTTTTTTGACTTATGTACCTTTTATCACCACCCATAGATGTTATATTATATATAACCAAGTAATAAAGCCATATCAGTCGAAAGAAGACACTTTTTTTATTACCATACTATCAGGTCACTTGGACCCATTTGCACTCACAAGTGACATCACAGCGATCGCCCGCACGGAGCATTTGCATAACATCGACCATGTCTTGAACTCTAAGCGCCTTCAGCAGCAGTTTCAACAATCCCACCAGCATCGTATGTTTGGTGCCCAGGTTTGTCGAACTGGTGAAGAGGTGAATCGTCGCAATGCCCAAATCTATGCCCTCGGGTTTCCTGTCACTCGCTACGCTAGATGAGTAAAACATGATTTGTCATTCGCTGGAGTCTTGGCATCTGGGATCTGGGTACATTGTGAGATGATGCATTTTCTTGTTGATGTGTCATGGCTGTGTCAGTTTCAGTTAATGTTCCCGTTCCCTTTGTGAATAACGGGTGGACATCCTTAAAAAAATTTGTGGACTAAAAAGGAGAGCCAAAACTTCTCCAGTTACAAAACATTTGAAACTCTGTTCTGCAGGATCCTTCTGCTCTAATAGGGGAAATGCACCTTTGGAACCTTGCTAGTAATAAAAGCTGTGTTGTATTGTATAAGCTGTTAAAGGCGCATTTAAACTAACCCGCGCTGACTGGAGGAACTCCCTCGAATTAGTCTGGGCACAAAATATTCCAGACTACAAGAAGGAATTATCCCTATGGAAGTTATATTATTTAGGGCTTTCAGAATGACGAAGAAAAACGACAAAAAGAACCAACTAAAAGCAGAAGAGACTAGTGTTGAGACGATTGAGAGCACGCAGCTCGGTCGCTTCCAGCCGCCATCTTCGTCGGCACAGCTTCAGACTGCATCGCTCTAGCTGTCTGCATCGGCCAAACTGCATTGCGGAAAATGGCATAATATAATCCTTTTTTTTAACTGTTGATGCGTTCTGTATCGGAAATAGATCATATTAAAATTATAATAAAATATTTTTATATTTTATTTTATAATAAAAAAATACTAACAGACTCTCCTAACTACATTTAACACCTTTTGCTAAGAAACTATGTTTCTATTTCTAATAATTACTGAGATAATAATTGAAGACATCAGGTGACAAAGGTGCTTTGTAACAAAAACAAAAAGCTGAGAAAAAATGAAGTCAAAGTTTAAGGTTCACCTACAATTTCGTGTACATAACACCTTCACCACTTGAATAACTCCTATTTCCGTCGTGATTTCGGATTTTCTGTCAGTGCCACTTGAATAATGGGCACATACTAATACCTTCATCTACGTTAAAAAATGCATTTCTAAAAAAATTTTACATAGTACCTTCGTCCACTCACGTCTTCAATTGTGAAAGTTTATTAAAGTTTGAATTGAAGACGTGAGTGGACGAAGGTACTATGTAAAATTTTTTTAGAAATGCATTTTTTACCGTGGATGAAGGTGTTATGTGCCGAGTAATCAAGTGGCACTGACAGAAAATCCGAAATCACGACGGAAATAGGAGTTATTCAAGTGGTGAAGGTGTTATTTATTATAAAACACCTTATTCCAGTTTGATCATCTCCAAAGATCATCTCATAAATTGAATTTTTTGTTCATGATGAAAGAGCTGTGTACAAAACACCTTCATCCACATGAACGCATGATTTTGTATTAATGCATGGTTTTGTACGCTTTATTTTCTCAGCTTTTTGTTTTTGTTACATAGCACCTTTGTCACCTGATGTCTACAATTCATAAGGAACACGCGTTGGGTAGGTAGCTACCTACCGTCACAATACCGATTGCTCTGCTTATACCGATTGTCGGGATTCAGCGTGTGTGATATTTATGTATGTACATATACGGTATAACGTTACAAACACGTTCTCGGTTATTACAGTAAAATCGTTCAATATATTGTTCGAAAATGGCCGCATCAATAACTTTGTCTTCTATACCAAGCCTTAATATGACGATTTCAGACTTTTTTCCTTTATATTCGTCCAATCACCTACCTACACACAGATTTTTAACTTCCTACTTTTGATGAGTGAGTGAGTCAGTCAGTCAGTGATAAAAATAGTGATTTTCGGACGTCATTATCTCGTGAATGGTAAGAAGGTTTGTATTTAAATTTCAGATTCGGTAATTAAGTAGAAGAGGGTTTTAACTTTTACTAGACACGCAAAATTTCAATTGTGTAGGTCAAATAGATTTTGTAATGGGGGGGGGAGGGGGGGGGGGGTTCGGAAGTGGCGCGAGATGGTTCGTGTAATATATCCCTCCTCGGCCGGTGTGTCGCCCTTTTGCTTCGCGAACTTGGCTGACACAGTGTGTCTAGCTGGAGTCTGGTCTGGATATAAATTTTACGTGTCAAATCCTGAAACCTAAGGCGAAGGCTACACGTAAAGTATTTATCGTGAACCATATCACGATCCGTATTGATGGATCATACTGAAAACATTCAGTATCCTAGACCACCCTAGCTAGACGTACAATATTTATCACGTCAGTATTCTGTCGTGCTTCGTGCAGTGAGGACACAGAAAACATTGTGTGGATACAGAAAACATTATTAAACAGTGTGGATACAGAAAACATTATTAAAGCTTGTGTGGCCATTATCTTAGCGCTTGGTTTAAAAATAACGGTAAAAAGAAGGCAATGGACGAAAAAATTGGCTGCAGCATAAAGTCTCACATTTAAAAATATGTTAGATGAAATTCGACTTCACAATGAAATGGATGATTATTACGAAAATTATTTTCGAATGCCTGACGTTTGTTTTGATAATCTTCTGAAGTTGATAACACCCTTTTTAACTAAAAGATACATTAATTAGATAGTCGATTTCACCCAGAGAAAAATTAGCTTTGACATTACATTGTACCGTGTGGGGCCGGTACTTTAAAAGAATAGCCCCACTGCATATCTCCCCGTGTATGTCGTAAAAGGCGACTAAGAGATATGACTCCCTTCTTATATTACTAGGTGGTAGGGTTTAACCCGCCCGGGTTGGTACCACCGCACTGAATGAAAGGTCGGTCGAAACGGCTATGAGTTCAGTGTAGCCGGCACGACCGAAGGGAAGCACTGACGTGGCACCAAGTTCACCCGGTGTTATGGGCTGACATCACGGATGTTGTGGTGATGTAGCCAACCGTGTCAGTTTCCATAAAAAAAATTGTCTATGTCCCTATCTTATACTAGGTTGCACGGTTCAACCCGCCCGGGTTGGTACCACCGCCTGAATAAAACGTCGGTCGAAACGAGTAAGTATGTAAATACTTTGTGTTTTCCTTCCAGTTCAGTTTAGCCGGCACGACCGAGGGGAAGCCCTGACATGACACCTAGTTCACCCGGTGTTATGGGCTGACATCACGGATGTTGTAGGCGATGTAGGCAACCGTGTCAGTTTCCATAAAAAAAAATAAAAAAAAAAAACATTACTCAGCAAGGTTTAAGGATAGTTGTCAGATCTCCGGATGGTGAAATGGGAAAATATATTTAATATTCCGTCACCTAATGAAATGGTCGAGTTTTTTAATAATAATATATTGCTTCTTTTTGATAAACATGCACCTCTCGTTACTCGTATATGCAGGCAGATTCCCACTCCGTGGGTAACTGAGACTATTAAGTTGATAATGAAACTTCGAGATAGGGCGGGACAGAGAGCGCGTCATTCAAACAAAGATAGTCATAAAGAATATTATAAATCTCTCCGCAATTATGTTACTGGCGCGTTAAGGCGAGAAGAAAACGCCTACTTTGACTGTTATGTCAATAGGAATACTGACAACCCGAAGGAACTGTGGAAAGGAATTCGCAAGGTTACTAACATGCAGAATGACTTTGAAATACCGGTACATCTCAATGACCCTGAAAAAATTAATTCACATTTCATCAACTTGCCAGCAACTCGACCCATTGCCGCAGAAACTATCGAAAAATACCGAGGAGCAAAGTATAAACGGGTACATCATCATTCAACTTTCAAGAAGTATCGTCTGACAAAATAATAAAAATCTTCAATAAAATTAGTACCGATGCTGTAGGTATCGATGGCATATCTCGTCAAATGCTTGAACTCGTGAGTGTGGACATTGTAGACGTCATTACTCATATAATGAACGCGTGTATTAAAACCAACCTGAGTTGTGGAAGACTGCCGTAGTCTCTCCTATACCTAAAAAAGATACCGTAACAACAGTTAAGGACTTAAGGCCAATTAGCTTACTACCTATAATGTCCAAAATTTACGAGGTCATACTACATGATCAACTTTCCACTTACCTCCACCATAACGGTGTCATACCGGAGGCTCAAGCAGGTTTCCGAAAGGGACACTCGACCAGCACAGAGCACTTGCAAGTGACGGATGACTTACTGTCGGCGTGTGATGCGGGACACGTGTCTTTGCTCGTGCTGCTGGACTTTTCCCGTGCCTTCGACTGTGTCCATCTTGATCTCCTGGTTGCTAAACTTACTCATTACGGTCTTTCGGATGGTGCATGCGGACTGCTTCAGCAGTTTCTCACTAAACGTTCCCAAATAACAAAATGTTATGAATCCGATGGTACACCGAAGTATTCTCAGAATAAACTTCTCACGCAAGGTAGTCCGCAAGGTTCCGTACTGTCACCGTTGCTGTTCACAATATATACAGCGGATTTAGAGAACGCTTTGAGTACAGTGCGGTGCCAATTATATGCGGACGACACGCAATTGTACTTCTCTTTTCCCTTGAGCGCGTCTTCTGGTGCCATCGGATTGATAAATCAGGATCTGGATAGGGTCTGGCAGTGGTCAATGAGTCACGGACTGTGCCTCAACCCACAAAAATCTGTATTCATGATTATGGGAAACAGGAGAGTTATTTCTCAAATGAAGACGAGTAACCCGCTACTATTCCTAAACGGATGTGCAATCCCACTGGTCGAATGCGCCCGAAACTTGGGGTTGTACATGGATAGTGAGCTTAGGTTCGATACACACGTAACGAAAAAAATCCAAGTTGCAATGATTCGACTCAGAGCCCTTTACCGTATTCGTCACCACCTCTCTGTGAACGTAAGGCATACCCTAGTTGAAACCTTAGTGCTGTCTCACTTCAACTATTGCGACTCTGTTTACGGCCCACGCATAACAAAGAAGACAGCACTGAAGATACAGAGAATTCAAAACTCGTGCATACGATTCTGCAGAGGGGTAGGCAAGAGGACTAGAATATCTCCCATTCTCAACGACCTCAATATTATGAATATGGAGAACCGAAGGCGCCTGCACTTTTCTTGTCAGGCGCATAGAGTGATCCATAGAAAAATGCCTGAAAGACTTTATGAGCGACTTGAGTGGCTAGGAGATCACGGACACGCCAAGCGGGGCAGTGGTATTTCTCTAAAAATTCCACAGCACCGTGGGGCAGCAGTCGAGGGTGGTTTCAAGGTAATGGCGTCGAGGTGTTGGAATGACCTTCTTCCACCAGTCAGGGCATTGAGGTGTACCAATGTGTTCAAAAAAAGCTGAAATCGGCACTCTTGCTAGCACAAAAGGGCCAGTGACGATTTAAAAAAAAAATGTTTGGTCGTTTTATGTATCTCTTTTCTAATTTTGCGATAAAAGAGGCGTAATCTAAACTAATTTAATTTTCTAAATTTTCTAATTTTCTAATTGCTGCGTTGTATTTAGTTATATTATTTTATTGTGTTGTTCTTTTTTGTATTATTCTTTTTAGTAATTTGTTTATTTTTGTTATCCTTTGTGTTATTATAAGGTATTATTTTAAGTTATTATTTATAGTGTTAGTCATTTGTTTGTTTATAGATAGAAAAACGGTACTGTGCTTATGTTTGTATTTTTTTTATCCATTTATTTCCACATTTCTTTTTATACAAATTTTACATTTTTTTTTTTTAATTAAAACCTAAAATTAATATAAAAACAAACGGAGTTTCCACCACCGGCGGCGGGGCGAGCCCAGGCTACCGATGGTCGGGTCCCAAAGAGAGGAACCTCCGGACGATGCGTGCAGTGTCGAGCAGGGCTGCCTTCTGGATCTGGCCCTTGACCCAACCACTCAGCGAGAGCCTCTTAAGGTGGTCATCGAGGCTCTTCGCTATCAGCCCATGCGCTGATACGACTATGGGCACAACGATCGTCGAGTCGACGGGCCACATTTTGGTAACCTCGTGCTGCAGATCCAGATACTTCAGCATCTTCTCTGCTTCCTTACTGACGAGGTTACCATCGTGCGGCACGGCGATATCGACGAGCGTTGCACGCCTCGCCTCCCGGTCCACTATCACAATATCAGGTCTATTCGCAAGAATAGTCCTATCTGTAATAATGGACCGGTCCCAGTAGAGTGTGACATGACCGTTCTCGAGAACTGGCGGTGGATTGTACTTATAGTAAGGCACCTCGGTACCCACAAGGTTGAACTTTAAGGCAAGTTGCTGGTGGATAATCCTGGCTACTAGGTTGTGTCTATGCAGATACTCGGTGTTGGCAAGCTGCGAACAACCGGAAATCACATGTCTGAGGGACTCGCCAGGTTGGTGGCAGGCGCGGCAGATGTCAATGGTGCCGTCCTTCATTATGTGTTTCCTATAGTTGTTCGTCTTGACAACCTCATCTTGTATTGCAAAGACAAAACCCTCGGTTTCCCCGAAGAGGTCCCCGAAGCGTAGCCAGTGCACGGAAGCAAGTTGGTCTACATCCGGTCCCGTGAGAGATCGGAAGTACCTACCGTGCAGCTCCTTGCCTTTCCATACTTCCATGCGGTCCTCAGTGCTCAGTACAACCGGCTTCCGCCAGTTCTCTTTTCCCATGCTCAGCGGGGTAAGACCTTTATCGCTGGTGACGACATCGCGGTGCATCTCACAAACATCAGTCTTTTCCAAAAAGTACTGACGGAGATTGCATACCTCGCGGTTGTGCAGGTTCTTGGCATTTAACATACCTCGACCCCCACACTTCCGCGGGATATACAACCTCATGACCGATGATCGTGGGTGGTGCATACGGGATTTCGTCATCAGCGTCCTGACCTTTCTGTCCAGCGAGTCCAATTCGGTCTGAGTCCATCTGAGAATACCGAAGGTATATACGAGCACAGGCATGACCCAACCGTTATAGGCACGAATTTTATTGCCGCCTGACAAAAGGCTATTTAGCACTTTTGTAAGACGGTGAAAAAACTTTTCCTTAACTGATTGTTTCATGTCCGTATCCCGTATGTTGAGAGCCTCCGATATTCCCAGATATTTATAGGTTTCGTCTTCGGAGAGAGCTCGAACATTCATGGACTCCGACAACTGTATGCCGCCGGAGTTCACGATCACACCTCGTTCCACATGGATGGTCCCACAGTATTTTATTTATTATTATTACTCTGGGCCCATCTGAAAAACAGCGCTATAGGTCGCCTTGTGCACCTATAGCACATGCTGAGATGGGTCCATATTGTGTTTAATTGTGTTATTAATTTAGGTTTTGCTTGTATAATTTAATGTTTTTTTGTAATGTTTTCTTTTTTTTTGTTATGATCTTTAATGACAATAAACAACATTTTTCTTTTTCTTTCTTTTCAAGGTTTTCGGCGATAATGCCAACAGAATCACTAAGCCAGACCCTTATCGTAATAGTACTTATGCTGTTTCGATGCGTACTAACGTAATGCTACACGCTCAATATTTATCACAATACGAGGGATCATCTGAACGGAATTGGGAAATCTAGAAATCCTGTGATAATTATATTATCATCCGTCAATACACTAGCCTACACGATCATTAAATACCACGGTATGTGGTAAATATCTGTGGACCACAGTAATTATTGAGATGTTTAAGAGAAAGTAGGTAACCTAAGGTAGATAGCTTTTGCCCATTTTCCCAGAAATAATAAATGCCCATAGTATTACTTTTTCTTCTTATTTTGTGGAAGCGGGACCATATTTTTGGTCCACTAGCGGCTAGTGGACCAAAAATATGGTTAGTGATGCCTAGCCCTTGATGTCTAAGCAGAGCGGTCCGCCACCTGAAAGCCTTTTTCGTGCCTGCGGTGCCTTCGAACCTGCGAACCTGGCTCCTTTCGTGCATACTTATCTTCGATATCGATATCTTATACTTAACGGCAAGTGGTATGAGATGAGTGATGTTTTGGTGGTTAAAAAAAAAAACCAGGGTTAATTATTAACCCTAACCTAATGTTGAGGCGGTGCATGTCGTTTTTGTTACGTTTGTATTTCCGAAAATAAAGCTTTCTTAGGTGGTAACATAATATATACAGGCTGTATTTTAATTGACTACGTTCCTTTCAGGGGGTTGTTCTGTATCCTAAACTGAGTAACTTTTGTTCTATAGCTTTTGGAAATTGAAAAAAAAAAATTCACTTTCTCCATACATTTAAGGGCAGACCTAACCTCCAAATGTATGGGTAAAGAGAATTTTTTTTTGGAAATTCCAAAATTTGTATAACAAAAGTGGCTCAGTTTAAGATACAGAACAACCCCGTAAAGGAACGCAGTCAATTAAAATACACCCTGTATAACATTGCTTAAAAAAACAAAACAAAAAATTTTTGAGGTTCGAACCCATGGTCGATATCGAAAAAATAAACCAACCCTACACTGTTACCACTGAGCCACCAAATCACATAAACGACCAGACGAATATCGGCTTCACTTGGTTCACTTCCGAGCCGAGTCAACCCGAGTGTTTCCGAAAGGAGCCAGGTTCGCAGGTTCGAAGGCACCGTAGGCACGAAAAAGGCTTTCAGGTGCCGTACCGGTCTAACTAAGCAGGCAAGACAGTACCTACCTACCTACCTAGTGTCTTCGTAGAAAATGCCACCAGTGTCGCGTTATAGCATGCCAACAAATGAAGGAGTATTTTATCATTGAAAAACAGGCCAAAATTATATTTGGAATCTAAAATTAGGGTGATCAAAATTTTACTCGTACTAACGTTTTTATTATGACAATTAATATCGAGCATGTTGGCATAAGAGTTGCATAACAATCTGAAGTTGGTGTTAGTCCTCAGAGCCAAATTGAGCGACCACTTGGCTGCCAGCTCAGCATTCTGAAGCTCCTTTGTCTCCTGGAATAAGAAAGACCGTTTAGTTAGAGTTTCAGCTTAGGTAGCTCAGTGGTGCGGTCGGCCGACTGTCGGTCAGATCACAAGCACACCTGGTCGCGGTCAGTGGATGGATGGGTGACCGCTCGACCGTTGGGGAAGCTGACCGTGATCCGGATTCCACGTAAAACTGTAGGTCCCTTCCCTTCTTACCTTACTAGGTGGTATGGTTTTTTTTGGCTGACATCACGGATGTAGTAGGTAACTACGTGATGTAGCCAACCGTGTTAGTTTCCATAAAAAAAAGTTTTGTTAGTAGAATTGTAGTGTTGAATTTTCCAATTATTAAGGGGGGGGGGGGGGGGGGGGGCGTACTAGGCAAAACATCACATCATATTATCCTAACTATAGCTTATAGTTAGGTTAGGTTCAAGGTATAATGTTTGATACATTATTGTAATATTAATCTTGTAAATTCTCTGAAAAATAAGTGGGTGAAAAGTGGTAAAAATGTTCGAAAATGCATCTGCTACCTACCCTCGTTACAAATACGTCCATACAAAAACGGCTCGCGCACAGCAAAACGGCCCAAAATTTAGAATGTTCAAAGATAGTTCAGTGAAAAAACCATTTATTCTGTAAGCGTTTGAATTTATTTAGATGATTCTTAGTCTTATTGACTCTAAGCTCAATGAAGCATTTTTCGCATTAGATGCATTTGTAAAAAATGGCGAGGGAAATAGCAAAGGCATTTTTGACCGATTTTACCACTTTTCAACCACATATTTTTAAGGGAATTTATAAGATTAAATTGAAAATAATGTATTCACATTATACCGAATATACGGAAATACGAAGTGCTCTTCAGATTAAGTAAGTAGGGAATCAGAAAAGCCCAGACCATGAATAGCCGATGCAGATAATTCAGCGTGTCAGCGACTTCCTCGTATGAGTTTCCGATCACGCCAGATTCTGTCCCCACCAGCAGGGAGGGCAAACTTAACATAAACCTCTGCTTCAGTGACTCTTGGATGCTCTGCAGACGAACTGAGGGTCTTGAAAAAAAATGAAATTTTGAAATTTAAATAAGGTCTTTCATGAGTAGGTAACTTACGCTAAGGGGTGTATGTGTATCAGATACGTTCCCATACCCATTAATTTTTTTTACGATATCAAATACCTGAGACCTTATAGATTGTGCATGTAAATTGTTTAGGCCATGACTTTTTCGGGTTATTGTTATTTATTCATTTATTTGCACATTAAATTTACTTTTTTTTTATACATCTGAATATAAATCATATAAAAATATATAAGGTCTTTTTTAGGTTTCCGTATCCCAGACGGAAGCCTATTACTAAGCCTCCGTCGTCTGTCCGTCCGTCCGTCCGTCTGTCCGAGGGCTGTATCTCTTGATATATTAATTATTTGAATATTTTTATATTTTATTTTTATAATTTATTTTATAATAAACAAATACTAACAGACTCTCCCAAATATATTTAACACCTTTTGATAAGAAACTATGTTTCTATTTCTAACAATTACTGAGCTGAGATAATAAATTGTAAAAGTTTATTAAAGGTTGAATTCATGATAATATTATATTATAATATTTTATTATATATAAACATATATATACACCTACATATATATTTATATTTTTTGTTTTTGACAATTGTATTTTTTACAAACAATATTAACTCTTGACTAGGTACCATTAGTACCTCAACTTTTTAACCCATTGACAACTTGATACTTCAAGTATCTTAAATATTCATATATTTTTATTTTTTATTTTTGACAATACAATTATACTACATTGTAGTTTAATACACTAACATAATTATGTTGATACAAATTACGTATCAAAGTTTGACAAAGGCTCTTTACACCTAATTCACTTAATTAATAAGTCTTTGTAGTCAGAACTCTCAGCAAAATTGTTAATCTTGATCTCAAGCTGTGTTTTAGATGGACTATGGGCGGTGTTATTATGTGGCTAGTCACTAAATACTTGTAAAAATATGTTTAAAAAAATACCCTGCGAAGTTTCTTGTCGGTTCTTCTTCGTGGGAATCGAACCGGACCGGATAGAACAAATTGTGAAAAGTTCGAGCGCAGTCTAACTGCCATATGAATGATCAATAAACAATACAATACAATACTTAAGGAACACGCGTTGGGTAGGTTAGGTAGCTACATGCCTACGTAACTTCGCACATTATCTGTGCTACGCATGCGGCAGTCATTGAACTACGACATTGAAGCACATTTAACGCGCATCAGCTGTTCGGAAGTCGGAGAGCGTGCGTATGTATGGAGTACTCGTTGCCGCGCCGCCCCGCAGCGCCGCACCGCCGCGTCGGGCGGGAGGAGCGAATGCATACATAGTACATACGTAAGTACCTACGCACGCTCTCCGACTTCCGAACAGCTGATGCGCGTTATTGAAATTACCTCGGAAATTACTAATGTGTTTCAAGGCCGTAGTTCAATGACCGCCGCGTGCGTAGCGTAGCACAGATAAGATAATGTGCGAAGTTTCGTATGTAGGTAGCTACCTACCCAACGCGTGTTCCTTATGAATTCAAACTTTAATAAACTTTTACAATTATTATCTCAGTAATTGTTAGAAATAGAAACATAGTTTCTTCGCAAAAGGTGTTAAGTACGAGTATATTTGGGAGAGTATGTTAGTACTTATTTGTTTTTATTATAAAATAAATTATAAAAATAAAATATAAAAATATTACCCTCCTTTTTTATAATTTTAATATGATCTATTTATTTCCGATACAGATACCCCTTTACGCATGGTCAGTAAAAAAAAAAAGACCTTATATACAAATTTAATAAAACTAAATGGAATTTCCACCACCACCGGCGGCGCGGAGGGGCGAACCCAGGATATTGATGATCGGGCCCTAGGGACCTCCGGACGAGGCGCGCAGTGTCGAGCAGGGCTACTTTCTGAATCTAACCCTTGACCCAACTATTCAGCGAGAGCCTGTCAAGGTGGTCGTCGAGCGGGGCTCTTCGCTATAAGCCCATGCGCCGATACGACTATGGGCACAACGATAGTCGAGTCGAAGGGCCACATGGCCACATTTTGGCAACCTCGTGTTACAGATCCACTTTAACGTCTTCTCTGCTTCCATACTGACGAGAGGTTAACATCGTGCGGCACGGCGATATCGACGAGCGTTGCGCGCCTCGCCCCGGTCCACTATCACAATGTCTCTATTCGCGAGAATAGTCCTGTCTGTGATAGATAATGGACCGGTCCCTGTAGAGTGTGGTATGACCGTTCTCAAGAACTGGCGTTGGATTGTACCTACTTAATATTATTATTATAATATTATTATTTATAGCTGACAACATTGTTAGACTACAAATCACTTCTTACGTAGCAGAAGGGAATGGGCAAGCATATAGCTCCATCGCTCTCAACAGATGCCTACGAGCTTCAGCCAAGTGTCCCAGCTCAAGCTTGCATCCTCCACGCAGTGACAAGATGCGACCTTTGACGATGTCCTTTCGCCATGATTCCAAATCTGCATTATGCTCGCGATTTTGCTGTGAACGTGGAGAAAACAGAAAAGAAGAGACTGCCACATGATGGCGATTGATTAAAGAAAATGATTTGCCAAAGTTTTAGTCATGATTTCACACCATAACGAAGTCTTCTACTTGCACAAGTTGCTCCATAGCTTGTGGAATGTCATAGCAGATTTTATTGATGTAAGCGAACTCCATATAGGCCTCCACCAACTTAGTCCATTTTCCTGTTGAAACCACATTTGACAAGTACAATATATCTCTATAAAGATACGTAGACAGCAGCGACATCTATGATGACGATCGAATTGATGAGAATGACAGAGGAAAGTAAATATACCTGCGCCACGAGCATGGTGTATACATTGAGGGTACGCAACTTGCTGGATAGGCAGACATTCACATCTTAACATATCCAACGATGAGAATGAACGCACTTGCTTCAGCTTGCTTTGACCTACCAGGATCGTAGTATCAGGTTGGAGGTTGTTCTCTTCTGGTTAATACAAAGACAAGGTGTGGTAATTATATTCTCTAGTTCTTCGTTTCGTTTCGTTCTTTCACGAACCTACATAAATAGAACATGCAATAGTATCAATACCTTGATAATTCATAAATGCTGCAGAATTGGTTGAACTTCTGGCATTGATGAATGCCTTAGTCTGAAATATAAACCATTTCACATCAACATTCGATCAGAAAATCTATCGTTTCAGAGGAAAACAATGTTGAACGGACTACCTAAATACCTGAACGTTTCTATCTATATATCCACGAAAGAGATTTGAAGAAGAATGTTCTAAATCCCGTAGTTTCAAAGCGTCTGCGCATAGATAATTGATGCTCTCGCTAGCACTCTTCTGCAGGGAAGTTTCACGAGTTAAACCCTAAAGACAACACATTTCTATAGTACAGTACAGACATTCCAATCGTATTGAATAGGTACCTATGTTATGTACCTATACTAATAGGCACCTATGTACCTATTAATCAAAAGCATCATAGAAATGCTATCTCTTATAGTACCTATAAAATAAAGCAAGCTGTGTACGTACATTTGCACTTCGCACACCCAACAGCCTAACTAAACAGCCAGCTGAAGGGCCGCAAGCATGGCAACGTTGTGTGTAGTGCTCCAAATAGGCCAAAGCCAGCGAGTGATGCTGCAGCTGTGAACATTGGTGAAATCTGTCACCCTCTAGGTGGGAATATTATCTATTTCAAGAATCATCATCCCAGACTTCCGCATGCACATTAATAGGACAGGTCTAAGCTTAAAAATTTAATGATTCTATAATATTTAGACAGGTACAACACAACACAAGGTCCGTCCGTGTTAATGAAATATTGATTTTCGGAAGGATAAATGACCACTCATTAGGTATATATATATCAGGAACATCTAATGTCTCGTTTCTGAGGCAATAAAAGAGCTTTCAGTGAAACATTGCGTTTCAGTGAGGAAACAAAAGTTTGTAGATACGAGATCAAGGAACAGTGCTCTTCTACAAAAACAAACCTTTTGCGTCTCGGTGAGCAACTCGTACGTAGTGGATCTGAAAAGAGGGTTCTTGAACCTGATGTACCCGCAGTACGCATACGATGGAAGTTTATTTTCATCAGCTATAGGGAAAAAGCAAATTATTTTATGTAAATTGAATTAAAACTGGGAGTGTGTGGTCTTCGGCTAAAAGTTTGATGATAAAATTTTTTCATTGCCCTGCTGAGCTGCTTAGAGCTTAGGGCTCGTACCCATAATATGTGACCGATTTTACCCACTTTTTGACTTTTCAGACCCGGGGGGGGGTCTGAGCACTGAGAAACTAGGGGGGGGGGGCTCTCCCATTTTCACGTAGTATTTTAAATAAAATAGCTATTTCTTTATATGGAAATGGCTATTTTTAGCCTATTTAATCAATATTTTGAGATCTTAGTGTGGTGTAAACGGTACAAGGTAGTAAATCGGGAGGAAATGAAAACTATGCTCACATGTACAGGTAGGTATTTATGGTTTTATTCATTTATTTAAAATAACAATACACTTCCCAACAACTTTGGACAAGATATTCCCGCATTGAACGTTAAAATAACTTTTTTTTATAAATAATTAAACATATTGTAAAATATAACTGTAACTATTACTTGTCTATTGCTGGTTTGCTGCTACCTCAGCCCGCGCTTCCGCACATCGCGCCTCACGACGACGCCACACCCGCTGACGCCTAGCTCAGTAGCGTTAGTATCGCTGTCGCGTAGCCAAAGAATATAATACCGCGTAGCCACGCCCGTATTATATGTGTAATTGAGCTACCTACCCCTCGCGCGTGTACGATTTTTTTTTTTTTGTGTTATTTGTTTTATTATTACTAACATTTATTGTGTTCAAATGCCAATACGAGTAAAAAAAGAAATAGTAATATGACTATGACGTGTGCGCTAGCTTCACTAGTCATGTCACTTAATTACGTAGAATTATTATTACACTAGCTTTTGCCCGCGGCTTCGCTCGCGTGAAATTCGTATTTCAAAGGAAGAAAGTAAGTAACTAAGGGCGAGCTGGGTTCAGGTAAACGATAAACCGTCTCGAAGAAAGTGAGTAACTTTTTGAGGCCGAAGGCGGAGTTGCGTTCAGGAAGACGATAAACCTTCTCGAAGACAGTAACTATGGGCGAGGCCGAAGGCCGAGCTGCGTTCAGGAAGAGGATAAACCATCTTTAAGAAAGTAAGTAACAAAGGGCGAGGCCGAAGGCCGAGCTGCGTTCAGGAAGAGGACAACCTTTTCGAAGAAAGTAAGTAACTATGGGCGAGGCCGAAGGCCGAGCTGCGTTCAGGATGAGGGTAAACTTTTCGAAGAAAGTAAGTAACAGAGAGCGAGGCCGAAGGCCGAGCTGCGTTCAGGAAAACGATAAACCTTCTCGAAGACAGTAAGTAACTATGGGCGAGGCCGATGGCCGAGCTGCGTTCAGGAAGAGGATAACCTCTTCCAAGAAAGGAAGTAACAGAGGGCGAGGCCGAAGGCCGAGCTGCGTTCAGGAAGACGATAAACCTTTTCGAAGACAGTAAGTAACAGAGGGCGAGTGCGAAGGCCGAGCTGCGTTCAGGAAGACCATAAATCTTCTCGAAGAAAGTAACTTCTTCGAAAAGGTTTATCCTCTTCCTGAACACATCTCGGCCTTCGGCCTCGCCCATAGTTACTTACTGTCTTCGAGAATTTTTCGTCTTGCTGAACGTAGCTCGGCCTTCGGCCTCGCCCATAGTTACTTGCTGTCTTCGAAAAGGTTTATCGTCTTTCTGAACGCAGCTAGGCCTTCGGCCTCGCCCTCTGTTACTTACTTTCTTCGAAAAGGCTATCCTCTTCCTGAACGCAGCTCGGCCTTCGGCCTCGCCCATAGTTACTTACTGTCTTCGAGAAGGTTTATCTTTTTCCTGAACGCAGCTCGGCCTTCGGCCTCGCCCTCTGTTACTTACTTTCTTCGAAAAGTTTACCCTCATCCTGAACGCAGCTCGGCCTTCGGCCTCGCCCATAGTTACTTACTGTCTTCGAAAAGGTTTATCGTCTTCCTGAAAGCAGCTCGGCCTTCGGCCTCGCCCTCTGTTACTTATTTTCTTTGAAAAGTTTACCCTCATCCCGAACGCAGCTCGGCCTTCGGCCTTGCACATAGTTACTTACTGTCTTCGAGAAGGTTTATCGTTTTCCTGAACGCAGCTCGGCCTTCGGCCTCGCCCTCTGTTACTTACTTTCTCCGAAAAGTTTACCCTCATCCTGAACGCAGCTAGGCCTTCGGCCTCGCCCATAGTTACTTACTGTCTTCGAAAAGGTTACCCTCTTCCTGAACGCAGCTCGGCCTTCGGCCTCGCCCTTTGTTACTTACTTTCTTAAAGATGGTTTATCCTCTTCCTGAACGCAGCTCGGCCTTCGGCCTCGCCCATAGTTACTGTCTTCGAGAAGGTTTATCGTCTTCCTGAACGCAACTCCGCCTTCGGCCTCAAAAAGTTACTCACTTTCTTCGAGACGGTTTATCGTTTACCTGAACCCAGTTCGCCCTTAGTTACTTACTTTCTTTCTTTGAAATACGAATTTCACGCGAGCGAAGCCGCGGGCAAAGTACATATCACTACAAAGAAGTATTTTTTTTTTATTTACTGCATATTTACTTTTCCTTTAAATAGAACAGAAATTGTTATATTTCAATTTTCCACTATTTTCGCTCTCCTGGACAATTTAGCATTTGGTTAATACAGTGTTTCACTCTGGAGCAGCCGATAGGTTTGTACCTAAAATTAATCAAATAGATACCTAACGAAGTTAACCTACATAATATTATGAATCGAATTAAATAAGAAAGTCTGCTCAAGACAATGCATACACAAACCGCGCTCCGCCAGACCGCACCCCGCGCCACTAACCCCCGCCGCGCCGCGCCGCTCTTTATTTCGGCGCTTGGAACAATTCGATTTGTATGGGAGCCACATCTTAGCGTAGCCGGAAGTGAATTTTAGTAAGCCTATCCTGTGTCCCGTATAGTAAAATGGGCTTGTAGTAAGTTTCATCAAATTCGGATGATGGCTTTAAGAGTTATGGAGGAACATACATACATACATACATACATACAGAAAAGATTTCTAAAAATCGTCAATTTAGCTTTAGTATCATACATAGAGGCTACAAACTCAATATTTCCTAAAACAAAGTAACTTACTCCATCACCATCCCTTACAGATTTATTATTAGTATTGATTGATGATTGATGGTAGTACATATTAATTCTATGCCTGAAATACGAAGTAACGACAGTTCAGTTTAACACCTGGTGGCGGGAGTATTCGTCTATCCGACTTTTTTGTCGACGGTACCGATAGCTGTTACGTCATACATAACATAACCGTCAGCGGTGGCATACAGGAACCAGACGACTAATACGTGACTTGGCACTAAACCCCCCCTTGTGACTGACCGTGGTATTTTGTGAACCCACCTCCCCCCTCTAAATCAGTCACGTAGTATGGGTACGAGCCCTTATGGCGTTCTCCATCGAATGCCTACCATACCATTGCCTTTTTTCATATTGATAGGTAAAGGCCCCAGCATTCGTAACACTGGTGTGACAGACGCAAGAAGTGGTTGCTGAAATACTATACCTATAGTATATTAAGTAGTCGATTAACTCAACTAACTGTGTGCATAAATTCCCAGACAGAAGCATTTAGGAGTGTCGCCTACATGCTGCTTTGGAACGGGTGCCGGGGGGATGCGCACTAAAACCACGGGGCCAGTAAAGTCGCCGCCTTGGCACGCAAATACATCCACTTCGAATAGCTTCTTCACTGCTGTCAACACAAAAGTAATTCATCGTCTAAGCTAAACTCTCTTCACCACGTTCCATCTAGTACAGGGATGGGCAAACTACGGGCTGCGGGCCATCTCCGGCTCGCGAACGGTTGCAATCCGGCCCGCGACCATCGACCCAAAAGTAGATAAATTTATTATACACTAGCTGTGCCCGCGACTTCGTCCGCGTGGACTTATCACGACGCCATCTACCGGGTCCAATTGTATTTTCAAACCATCCAGGGTTCCACTCAAATATACACACAAAATTTCATCGAAATCGGTCCAGCCGTTTAGCAGGAGTTAGGTGACAAACACACATACAGAAGAATTATATATATAAAGAAGAAGAAGATTTCTTTATACATTAAATAGTGTACTTGACTTGATTACATTAACTAATAAATATTTGTTCCTATTTTATATATTACCTTCAATAAATATAAATTTCCATAATTCCTAGTGCACCAGGTACACTGTACCTGGATTATGTTTGTAAATATTAGCCAGCGAGAAAAAAGTTTGCCCATCCCTGATCTAGTAGGTAGAGTGTATCTGCTGTTCGTTAGTCCAAGTTAAGTTGAGGTAAGGCCACCATCCAACACAGCCTGTCCTGTTATATTTATATAGTCGTAAGTTTACTCCTAGTTTCTTGTGCCAGTTTGTGATCCACAGTCCTTGGGTCACAAGTCACAACACTCACAACCCATAGAAGCAGAATCTTCTCTGGTGAGTACACTTAACTGACGTTCCAGTCAGATTTTTTTATAGTTGACCGTAAGTTACCAAGGGCCATGAAATTGCCGGAGCTCCGCAGCAATTGTTCGAGCATGCGTCTTGAGAACACGTTCCCCAATACGGAACCACACTTCACCACCAACTTCTCGAACGGACTCAAGGAATCGTAGGTTTTAAGGATCATAGCTAGAAAGACATAGACAAATTTATGAAGCTATGAATTTTCAATATCTAACAGGTCAAATTCAATAAAGAAGCCGAAGATATAAGCCGACCTACTCACCGTCCAATAAACCATCAATATTCATATCTTCAATTTTGTAATCATCAATCAATACAGCCATAGTTATGTCTCCTGTTGCTCCGGTTGACAATTCCGAATTTAGTAGATGTTTGGAGCCGCCCTGGAAATATAAGCTATATAATTGTTAATCCAGCTTGGATAAAATACGTACCTACCTACTTATTATGAGAAACAAAAAAATCTGATCGAACAACTAGTCGAAGATACTATCTTAGGTAGGTACAATCGTTACTTCTTTTTGAGAAATTGTTGGAACAGACAAGAACTATGCTACTTAGAGCTTCCAAATTAGGCCTGACGGACGACCGAACAATAGAGCAGAAAAATAAGAATTCGAGCAATAACAAGATAAGTTTAATGTCCATGAAATTAGATAAGTATTTCTTAAGTAGGTACTAACTTTCTGATTAGAAGCTGCCTTTGATGTAGAAGGTATTTCATCCTTGACGACTCGCTCCGACCAGGGAAACACTGCGCCCGCTGCCAAAGCTTTGTCACGAGGCGTTGATTGCACCTGAAATGACATTGCATAGGTACGTACGTAGGTACCTCTAAATTTAAATTTACTGTCAATCAGTGAAGCTGTAATGTAAAATTTGGTTTGGTATACAGGTAGTCAAAGAGTGCATAGTACCTTCAGCCAACCGTGTTCCAGTAGCGAAAGGACGTAGCACTGGATCCATCGTGCCCTTCCTTCGCTGAAGTTGTGAAGAACCCTAGAACATCCAAAACAATAATTACTTATTCCAGCATTGGTTACATCAAGAAGGGTATGCTTGGCTTGGAAGAATCTGACTGTAAAACAAATATCTAAGATCTGGAATATACGAAAGAAAAAAGGTATGAGCTAACTGTCAGTCAGCTTCCCCCCGCCCGATGCCACGATACGCCCGCCCGACGTCACGTCCGTCTATGACTGGCGCTCGGGAAGGTAAGCCGTCCGACGCACACCGACCGTCCGCGCTCCGAGCCGGCTGCCCGTTACGACGGCAGCCCTGCGAGAGCCGGCCGCACCCGAGCTAACTTCAAACTAGCTCCAGGTCTGGCTGGACTCTGGAGTCTGGAGTCTGGACCGAGGAGCCAACGTCGCGGCGGTTGTTGGAACCGACACCGACGCCGACGACGCGACAAAGAGAGCTGGTCCAGGGACAGTTCATATTAACAACATCGATTACTCTGATTACCCCGCTTGTCGGGCGGGATGCAGCGTGTGGTGTGCTAATATATGTAGCTATTCTATTAGTGATAGAATATTAATCACACCTTGTTGCGAGAAAGAGTACAAAGTGACACCATCTCCCGAGGAGTAAAAGTGACAATTTGTTCCGAAAACGGGTAAAAAATGCGTAAGTCGTTTTTACTTCTCCAAGTCGCCAGGAATGGCGTCGACATCTAGCGCCTGGCATGCGAGAGCGGTGTGGTACCGGTGATCTACTCCCGAGAGGTAAACCTTCACGAACATGTCGCTCTTAATACTTGAACGGGCTGCAGCTGTGCAGGAAAATGTTAGGAATATAATTTTCCTTTTTTTTTTCTTACATTTGGTCTTGGACTTTAGCGTAGATTTATTACAGACCTTAGATATTTTCTAAAGTACTTAATATTCTAAAATTATTACCTATGTTTTAATTTAATTCCAGAATTAGTAAAATATAATCAACTATCTTACTGCTGAGAACCTCCTCCGGAAGGACAGTGATCAAGAAGAATATTACACCAGTTTCCATCATGAGCTGCAGGACTGTCCATGAGCTGTCGTCTATGAACTGTCCATCATCGATTGCGCAAAGCCAGGATTTTCGAAAAAACTATGGAAAATTAAACCCTTATAAACACTGGGGCTGGGGCTAACTTTTATGGTAAGGTGGACCGGCTAAATATCATACAAGGTAGCCAAAAACATTTTCCTCAGAATTAAATCCAGATTTCCTGGTCATTCTTTGAAGAATTTTGCTTGATTTTCACTCTAGAAAAACACAAATGTTGTCGAACATGTACAGTCGGAAAGACTAACCGAAAGACACAGGTCACTTATCAACATTTTTACTTTCGGGTCAGCCAACAGTTCTCCAGAGTACGAGAACTTCTCTAGCTGAGGGAAATTGCAGTCGAAGATCAAATTCATCGCGTGAATCTCTAACGGTGACAGGGACGCGATGTGAACGCTGAAAATGTCATTGTAATTACAAGGACACGACCAAAGGGACATACATGTGACATGGGACATAGTTACATACAACAGGAATCACGGTTTCAGCTATTACTTCATGGTTGTAGGGATGAAACCAAACTTATTAAGTTAGATAGATACAAAAGTACTATAATACTTCAAGTAACATTTAACAGTGTAACAAGCACATTTGAACATTTACATGAGGTTCCAAGGCGGACTTATCCCAGAAATGTTTCTTTATTTAAGTTTCCATTTCATAGATATTAGTAGTATACTACTATCTATGAAATGGAAACTTAAATAAACAAACATTTCTGGGATAAGACCGCCCTGGCACCTCATGTACAGACCGCGCGTTGACGTAATGGCCTAGTGCAGTGATTTAGTCGATATTACGTATCGATAATAATTAATTATGAAATCATTCTATAATTATTATTAGTTACTTACCAATCTTCACACTTCGAAAGAATGCGTTTTGCCATTTCGCGGGCTTGCCTACGAATTATAATCGACTTTTTTTCTCCCTGTTCTTATTGCTCGTGCTCGCAATTTCTTCTTCATCCATATTGAAGCGCTATTTGTACACACAAAATGAAGTCGCTCAATAAAAATAACTTAAAGAGTAACGAATTAACACGCGATTGACTAATACGCGCGCATAGGTATTACGAATACGGCATCGATAAGCGTGCTCTCGCGAACCAACACTCGCACCGGGAGCGCGCGGGGTGTGAAGCGACGGTCGGGAGGGGCGCGCACCCGCCCGCTTCCCCAGCCCCCGATTCCTCGGAGCTCGCGCGCGGACTGTAAATGTTCAAATGTGCTTGTTACACTGTTAAATGTTACTTGAAGTATTATAGTACTTTTGTATCTATCTAACTTAATAAGTTTGGTTTCATCCCTACAACCATGAAGTAATGGCTGAAACCGTGATTCCTGTTGTATGTAACTATGTCCCATGCTCCCGTGTCACATGTATGTCCCTTTGGTCGATTGGTGATTAATACTAATACTACTATCTAGTATCGAGTATCGAGTACAATACTACTATCTAGTAGTACATCCTTGTCGTCTAGAGCGTTTTTTGACAAAACTACCGGCTGTTCAAGTCTATGGTCTTCACTAAAGAACAGGTGGAAGGGATAAATACCTGGATCGAATATTTCGTTCAAAACTCGATCGACCGTAGGTTTCTGGTACACCAAGCGATTTTGTGAATATCATCCTTATTACCGCGTAAGGCACCTGAAAGAAATGCTTAAATAGTTAAAACGGGGAGGCATAGGTAGATTAGACATTAGACCCATAGGCGCCGACTACGTGGGTGCTCGGGGGCTCCAGCACCCACGAGGGGTGAGTAGTGGGTGCAGAGCACCCACGACGACAGATATAAAAACTGATCAGTAATAGGATTTGAGCTACGATAAAAGTGCCTTATTTACTTACAAGACTTTGAGCGGCCGCATTTACACATTCGCACTAGTGGCGCGACGAATAGCGAACGATGAATAGTACTATACATACTCCTATATTATTCCATACTATGCATGCAATAGAATATAGGAGCACTACGTGCGTAGGTACATCGTGCGAATGTGTAAATGCGGCAAATGCAAAACATTGTTTTGTGAATCCATGCTGCCGGGTGCCGGGAGAATTAATGAAAAATTGGAGAAGCATATGTCCAGCAGTGGACGGCAACACGTTGATGATGATGATGATGATAGTTCAATAAAAAAAAATTGCATGAGCACCCACGAGGATTTCTAAAAGTCGGCGCCACTTTTAGACCTATTAATCTAGTGTTACCTACCTTATTTCTAGCTTCTCTGAGCACTCTAAAAGCTCCAAACTCATGGGGAAAGGAGACCCGTCTCTGTCCTTCACTATGGAATAGACAACGACGGGTCTACACTAATAGAAACTTGGTAGAAAGCTAATTTGACTCCGATATTAAACGTAGAAATTATAGTTATCGTGTGTTGCAAACAAGGGAGGCACATACCTTATCATTAATAAATAGATTCAATTTCATGGTCGAAATGGAATCTGGTGTTACATTCAAGCAGTGATTAAGCATTCGAGTTTTACCAACCCTTTTTTGTCCCTTAAAACAGATAAAAACACAGATGAAACATTTATGCGTAACATTTCCTTTTCCCTTCTTCCCCTTGATTCAAGTTTGGCCTACCTACAAATGTATTGCATAAAACCGGCCAAGTGCGTGTCGGGCGGGCGCGGGCCGGGCGGGCCACGCGCAGTGTAGGGTTCCGTAGTTGCCCGTCACAATATGCGGACTTAGAAGGAACCCTACCAAAATAAATTATTTGATTATTTGTATAATTTTGTAGGGGAAATAAATGAATTTTAATTTGAAAAAGGTCTTCAACTGTCCGTACATTTTATAAGTTGGTCGACTATTACTAGTCAACCTGTATAGCCTACTTAGCTTTGATAGTTTTCCTTTTAATTTCGATATATATACTACTGCTGTGAATTTTTTCATATATCTAATAACAACCGTTTAGCTGGTAGGGGGGGGGGGGGGGGGGGGGGACACTCGACTCTAACAAAAATTAGCACTTAGAAGCTTAATAATTCGCAAACGGATCCCTAAATCGAAAAATGTTTTTCACAAACCCGCAATATTTTCCAAAGGCCTATCCAACGACAGCCCACACGACGGGGTAGACGTGAAAAAAAAATCTATCCCCACTTTACGTGTAAGAGAGGTACCCTAAAAATTGTTTTTAAAAATTTTTGTTTTACCACTTTGTCGGCGTCATTTATATGTACCCATACCAACTTACAACTTTCTAGTACTAAGGGTCTCTGAGCTAAGCCGCGGACAGACGGACGGACATAGCGAAACTATAAAGGTTCCTTGTTGACTACGGAATCCTAAAAATGAAATACCTAGGCTATCGAATGAACTCACAATAATTACAAAACCACATTTGTGATGACCACTGCGTCGGCGAAGACGATCTTTCCCATGTTCGATTAGGGGCGTCAAAGTTTCGAGAAACAGTTTGACCTCGTCCGCCCGACCGATGTGCTGGAGACGATGGTCGTTCTTCCGTTGTATTCTCCTGAATGGAAACCTTTACTTAGTTTGTAAATATGTATTTAGGTATAATTAGGTAATACCTACATCATGCATATTTTTTTAATTCCTTTATTATCACCGCGTGGGGTCTGTCGGTCAAAAAGAATAACCCCATTGCATCTGTACCTACATGTCCTAAAAGACGACTAACGGATAAGTACAAGATGCCGTGCATAAGGGCGACAGGGTAGCCACCTCTCACCTTGGCACGATCCTACCACTGAGTCATGCGGCAGGTGGGTATTCGTGCCTTGCTTGCTGCTTGATAATTGTCTTGTCATAACACATTGCTAAACGTAGTGGTCGGTGTTGTGCTGTAATTTACAAGAGGACTTGCAGCACAGCACCTACTAATCTGCTTGCCCCGATTGTCGGGATACAGCGTGTGATATGTATGTATGTACACCTCCGATTTTAAATCGGAGCTCTTAAATATGAATACATCAGTTTCACTCATGATGAGGTCAGTTGCCAACACCGCGCCGCGCCGCCCCGCGCCGCGCCCGCGCCGTTTCGAGCGAGTTAAAATCCTGGTTACGGCACCACTGTGTAATGGTTTGAACTCTGACATCACGGGTCGGGTCGGGTGTGGTAGCCAACCACGTCAAGTTACATAAAAAAAATCAAGTTTGGTAAAGATGCAACTCAAATTACGCTTTCTCTTTGAGGTATTCATATATCGGCCCCGGTCTCTCAATCCCCTTCAGTCTCTTCGCTTCTACGAGGACGAAGTAGTCTGAATCAATCTTGCTGTTAAAGAAGGTAACTGAGTCGCATGTTACCATGTGATGGTAGTTAGTCATGAGACGTGCAGCCTGTAACGACATTTCAGAGTTTCATATGAAAAAAAACGGGAGTTATATATATCAGTATCACCGGCGATTCAACGTAGAATATGTCTAGCTGAGACGCCTCTGTTAGCTGATAAAATAAGCGAAAAAATTATCCTGCCTCCACGGTCGTCAAGTCATCTATGCTGTGATAGGTGTACCTACCATTTTAGTCAGCCACGATAGCTCAGTGGTGCAAACAGTCGACTGTCGCTATTGATTATTAAGCAACGCTGGGCCGGTCAGTACTTGGATGGGTGACCGACCGCTCGACCGTTGGAGGCTGATCGTGGTTCGGATTCCAAGTAAAACTTTAGGTCCCTTCCCTTCTTTACTTTTTTAATGAACCAAATGCAAACGAACATTCGCCTGTGATTTATTTTCGCTAGAATTCGTTCGCCTTCGTTCTTTAGGTGTGTAGGTACTTACGTGAGTCCGTTTCTCAAATCTAGAGTGCCACCAAAGAGATATTATAGAGGTATGGTACGCTATAGTACATAATACCTCTTAGAGTGCCACCATATTTCTCAAAAATGTTAAATAAATTAATTAAATTAATCACCTTATTAACTATTGGTCCGATGACGGTGTATTCACGGCGTAACGTATGTCCTACCACACCACAGTATGTTGAACCTTGAGGAAAAATCATTGGGGCAGGTTTGTAAAACTTAGTATCAGTTTCAGGGTCTACTCGCGATATATTTAAAAGATATATACACAGTTCAGGATACCGAAGAAGAAATGAGGAATTCGATTTATGTAGACCATTGGAAGAAAGATAATTAGCTGCTCGGAGCGCCCCTCGCAGCTAGACCTGTTTGGAACTCTAGGTTCGAGGCGCCTTCGGCACCACTCACAGGTTTTTCATACCTGAGCCGAGGCCATGGCCTGAGCAGTGCATACTCGGAAAGGTTTTCAGTCACTTTTCACGTTCCTTGTCATTTTGTGCGCCCTCACAGCTAGCTAGGCCTGCGGCGCTCGTATTGGCCCTATGGGTCTTCCTGACTTCGCTTGCAGGTTTGCTTCCCGTTACTCAACGTTTTCATAGAAACTGTCCTTGGGCAGTGCATACTCGAACGATTTTCAGTCATCTTTCCCGTTGCTAGTAATTTTCTAAAGCTCGTGTTGCCTTTGTCTTGCGTGCTTAAATCGACCAATCTATTTTTTGGCGCCTCTCACTCACAGCTAGGCCTAGGTACCACCTACCCAACGTACTAGATCTTCAAAAAGGTACGTCAGCGAAAAGAAGGTGTGAAGTGAAAAGAATTAAAACTTCACCACCACCTGTGGTCCTACAATACAAAATACAACACAGTTCCAGAAAAAATACCCTTACGTCGATGTAGTAATGAACGAGATGAAATAAGGTCGAAATTTCTCATCTCTGTACGAAAGGGGCTTACAAACAGACGTAGCAGAAAGACTATCATTTTTACAATAGTAGGAGGCATTATCTAACCTGAAGTAACACCAACCGAGACGCAAGTGAAACCATCTACTAGCGTCAAAGCTTCGCGAATCGCCATCGCACAATGGAGAGCTTTCTGGGCCTCGTCCTCTTGTTTCAAACCACGCAGTCCAAATACTACAAGGAGCATTAGGTCCTTGTCGAATAGGTTCATTTTGTTCAATAATCCTCCGTGCTTGGTTACTATGCTGAAACAACAGATTAGGTCGTTGAATTGAAGACAGATAATGTTCACATATCTCATATCATAACGATCTCTTTCCATTGACACGCCAAATGATGCACGTGAAAAAAAATAATTTTAAACTTTCAAATTTTCTATATAATTATCTCTCTCTAACTATACAGGGTGTTTCAGGATATGCTTTTGTAACTTCGGGGTTCGAAAGGGGCCCATATTTGAAGACGAAAAGCTATGAAACTTTTTACCAGATTCTGTCATTTTATAGTAACTAGGTGCTATTGGGGGAAAATTGTTTCATCGAGATTTGGTTGACGTTTAACGTCCGCCTTTATTACATAAAAATAAATGACTAAGTTACATGCTTAATTGAACTGCATGTAGATTTTCCAAACACTTAAATTTGAATGACATCAAAAGAAAAAAATCTGTTAAGTGCGAGTTTTACTCGCGCACGGAGGTTTCCGTATCTAAAAAAAATCGTAACCAAGGAAATAACGGTAACCAAGGAAGTAACAACGGTAACCAAGTAAGTAACCGTAATCCTGGACACAATCAGAACCGTGGTAACAATTATGTATGTCCAAAAATTCAACATAAACAAAGATGTCATATTTGAAAATCAAATACTCAATGTATATAAAATATTCAATGTGAAAACTGTCATGAAAATATAAAAAACCAAAATGAAATTGTTTTTTCAAATTTCGAAAAATTAAATATTCAAGAATATCTATCCGCTATTATCCGCCTATCTATTGTCTTTCAACATTGCAATGTATAAAAGCCTGTGGCGCCATCTATTATTCAATAGTGTGACTAATCTATTTTATTGTATGTTTCTTGTATGGGGGCCCCCCTTAATTTTAACATTTTTTTATTTTTCTCATTTGTTGTTATATCCGCCATAGTAACGCATATTCTGTGAAAATTTCAACGGGCTACCTATGACGGTTCAAGAGATACAGCCCTCGTACAGACGGACGGACGGACGGACGGACAGACGGACGGCGGAGGTTTAGTAATAGGCTTCCGTACGGGATACGGAAACCTAAAAAAGAGGACTGGACTAGGTCATTGCACTCCGTCCCCAGACATAGACAGCACTGTTGTCAAATCTCCCCAGCGAGTTTTTATTACAATTTAAAATTTTTGTATTCATGAAAAAAAATAAAAATTTCGATTTGAGTTTGAGGATTTTTTTCTTCTAATATCAGTACTTTCTATTCTTGAAGTTTCTCAAGCCTATCCTGAAACAACCTGTATACGGTGAACAAAAAACCTGTCGAACATCCGAAGCACAGAATAGAAAAGAGTACTCCCGAAGGCAGGAAGTACAGTTTCAGATACTGAATCAGATAGGCTAGTTTTTGACGTGATGACGTCACGTCTTATAAATTGATGAACACCGGCTGCACGCACGAAGAAGTGTCACGTTCCATCTGAACCTATGTGTGCAAGCGAGAGCGCGTAAGAAGCGATAGAGAGGCATATACAATAGTAGGAAATACAAAATATATTTGTCCGTTGTCACACCTTCAGTTTATAGATTTCTTTATTAATAATATATCAAAGAACATTACATTCACTTATAGATATATTATACATAGATATTTGCGGTTACATTATTCTAATATTATTTATTGCTTCTATTATACTTACTTATAGTGATATATAGTACGTACTTATTACTATTATATTTATAGACAGACGACGGACGGACATATACTTGTATTTACCTAATTTTGGGAATTTAGAAAATATAATTTGGCAGCCCTTTAAACATTTTATTGGATGTTATATTTTGAATTTCATTCGGAAGAGCGTTATAGATTTGTACTCCTTCAAATGTAATATTTTTCTTTCCATAATTAGTTCGGGCTGTAGGTATCCGTATATTACGCGCGCTTCTTGTAAAATAGGTGTGTATCTAATCATTTGCATTTAGCGTGAGTTCAGTGTGAATTTCCTTGTTCAAGATTTTTCTAATATGCAAGCACGTATGAAATTTGTAGATAAAGGAAATGTTCATAATCATAAGTTTTGTTTCCTTATAAAGAGTGTTCGTGTGCGTAAGCCGGTCTAGTTTGAATAGCGTCTTCACGAGTTTATTCTGTGCGACTTGTAATAGTATAAGATCCGACCACGTGATTTATGCGCTCACTGTTATTTCGTCGAAATGCGATTTATACGAAATATTTAATGTAGGGGAATACGTCTGCCTTAGAACGTTTTGCCAAAATCTGGGCGCAAGTACCCTTAATTTGAGCTGTTTTTGGGAAAAATAAGTTGAAATTTACTTGATGTGTTAGGCCAGTAAATAAAGTGTCATTTGAAAGAGCTCTCTCTCAGGAACTCGAAAAATAATGACTGCCACCCCTCTGCCTGCCGCAACCCCTTGGCAGTCACGTGGAAAGAGGTCAATTTTTGTTGAATTTTGCACTCATTGTTATCGAAACAATACTTATACCATATTGAAGATATTTTTTTTCTCTACACGATGACATATGACTGCCAGCTCAAAACCTGCCGCAAGTTAGGTCTGCGGCAGACCTAACTTGTGATTGTAGGTAGGTCTGAATGTTGTTATAATTATAATCGTCGTGCTTGCCGATCGCGAGCGAGTGTTCTTTTAACCTTTTTTGTAATTTAGAGTAACTAATCGATAGAAATATATTGTAGTTTTTCTTTTGTTAAGTGTAGATTTTGTTTTATTTCGAGCACCATGAATTTATGGTATTTTGCGAGCCTCGAACCCGCGGTCCCTGCCACCATCACCGACCAGACGTCTTAACCACCCGGGCTAATCGATCATGTACCTATCGAAGCGAATTTGCTCAGCAGTAGTTGAAGATTTCATGGAGCGACATCTAGCGTCAATAGTAAATGAAATACTTCAGCTTCGCAGTTAGGTAAGTGTTGTAACGTTGTAGTATGCGCTTTGATAATATGTAGATGGCGTTATGCCTAAAGGCATTATCTGCCAGTCATGCCTGGGATTGTGAGTATGGTAGATGAGTAGTGCGGGTAATTTCTGTTTTGTATATAAAAAGTTAAATTACAAATTTAAAAAATCCCGACCCTTAAAAAATCCGACCCTTAAAAAGTCAAATATAATTTCCGTTTACTTACTTAAAGGGGTCGGGGGCCGCTAAGTAAATTCCCGCGCTGCTCTGAGTTTTTATATTTTCATGTACTTAAATTAATTTTACATATTTTATATTCTACAAAAACTTATAAAAATACACAAAATTAATAATAATCTAAATAAAAACGCTAAATATCCGCCGGCGGCGCGGCGGGAGGCAGGCCTCCAAGCACGCCGGTGGGTGCAGGCCGTGGCTACGGCGCTCTCCGGGACGACGCGAGACAAGCTACGATAGGTGGTGGTACTAGACACGTAGGCCACCACCACCCCCATCCCGGAGAGCTCCGTATCCGTCGGACTGCGGGGCGACGTCACACAGCTCTTCTATCTTTGTTGGCCCTCTTGCGTGCGTCGCTGTTGCGCACGGCGCTGCACCGGTAGCGGAGGCTGCAAGCGCGACACAGGGCCGCGATAGCCCCAAGCTAACCGGTGGCGGCGGACTTCGTCCCGTCGTAGCTGGTGTGGCAGGGCGTGTCCCTGGTTCGTCATCCTCACCGGCAGACGCGGACGATGGATCAGCAAACCGTGGTGGATTGGGTGCGCTGGTTGCGAAAGAAGCAGTAGGTCTTGTCACTGGATCCGGCCACACCGCGAGGAGGGCGAGGCGTGTTGACTGGGACGCGCGACGTCACTTGTCCCTCCTCTGACACAGCGGGGTGGTGAGGCGCTGAGGCGGTGTCGCCGGTAATCCACTCCCGAGGCTGTCGGGTAACCGGTTTTATAAAATTTTCATTTTTTTCAAATTTTCAGAAAAAAAATTACCCCCTGTCAGTCTGACAGCTTTTCTTCTTGGTATTATTAGTTTTTAAAGTACTCACATTTGCGATTTAAGAATTAAACTTCTAAGCACGATAAAGTATTATAAACTGATTTTGTATCTGACTTCGCACTATATATACTTTATGACGTCATCACGTAAAACTATCGTCCGTAAACCGACTTTACAGACAACCAATTTTTTTTTCTCGAAATTTATGAAAATATGCCCTTTTCAATTATTCCTGAAATATCAAGATGTCTTTAAAATATAACTAAATTATGTCTGCATGCCATCATAACAGTGAGGTGAAGTTAAACTCTACACCATATGTCTTATGCACTGCCACGTACCCCGCTAGTAAGTAGTAGTAAAAAGTCAGTAGCTTGTAAAAAAGGTCATGTTGAAGCCACTTTACCCTCGGCTTCAGCGAAATTGCTGCGGCAAAGCCTTCGCAAGTTATTTGTCCTCATCACAGCCTCAGCGACCTCTCTTCATAACACAGGAGCCAGGAGCAGATTCCTGCAGCCTCGTCTTCAGGTTTGTCTTCAGGTGAATACCACAGAGGCATAGGCGCCGACTCCGTGGGTGCTCGGGGGCACCAGCACCCACGAGCGGTGAGTAATGGGTGCGGAGCACCCACGACGATAGATATAAAAACTGATCAGAAATCGGATTTGAGACATGATAAAAGTGCCTTATTTCCTTCCTACAAGCCTTTGAGAAGCCGCATTTACATTCGCACGAGTGGCGTCGAATAGCGAACGTTATTAGTACTCCTATATTATTCTATACCATGCAATAGATAGAATATAGGAGCACTACATGCGTAGGTACATTCGTGCGAATGTGTAAATGCGGCGTGAAACGCAAAACATTGTGCGAAAAATTTAAGAAAACTATGTCCAGCAGTGCGGACGGCAACACGCTGATGATGATGATGATTATTATTCAATCTAGGATTTTATACTTATCTTCTTTTCTTCTCATCTATAACATTTAAAACAAGTGGCTAAAGTAAAAAAAAAAATAGCATTAGCACCCACGAGGATTTCTAAAAGACGGCGCCCCTGCCAGAGGCAACGGCCTGCGTTCACCTCCTTGAAGCCTTCAATCCTCAGTCTCCGCAGTCCTCGGAACGCCTCCACCCACAGGCCTCGTGGCCCCACAGAAGCCGCTAAGATAAAAAAAACAGTAATAATATATAAGCCTAAAAAAACTACACCAGCAGCTCGTAATAATATCAGAAAGGGTCACAATATTTTTTAGGAAGATAATAACCGAAAGATGATATGAAATAATAGAAATAACTAAATAATATAATTACCAGATTACAAATCTGCACACAAGAAATTTTCGCCCTCAGCAGTATACAGCCATATTTTGTCCAGTGACAGCAAAACAAGAGATCTATAATTATGTTTTATTCCAAATTCAAAATATTTTAGAATGTGTTTCGTGCCAGTAAGAATTTTGCAACGTGACAGTGCCCCCCTCCTTAAGACAAGGACAGAACTCCTGTCCGTCCGACGCCCACGACTCACGACGCGACGGTGCGAAAGAATGAGCCCTCGAAGAACTAAATAAAGTAATAAACCCATTAACTAACCCTAACTCAACCAAACGAAACATCTAAACTAGAATTAAAAAGAAAATCGAGTACCTTCCAATATGAAGTCAAAAATCTAAAGAAACAAGCTAATATTTACAGGTGGCTTATTTTTTTGCAATAGGAGTTAAACACCGCTCCTGTAAGGCCCAACTAAACCCTAAGATCTCCAGAGAGAGGGCTAGTAAAGCAATATACAAAGTTCATTTTACGGCACCATATCTATATCCCTACAATCATAACTTAACATTCAGTGTACATCCGCATCCCTCATCTAACATACCTTGGTCAAAAATTTCTATATTAAATGAAAATTTGACTGAACCTATCACGTGGCAGTGCCATGTCAGACGACCCAGCACCACCTAATATAGATAAGGCACCCCCCAAAGCATCACATTATCAAAGACTAAAGACAAAACAAGTAGTCAGAGATAATGCACTAAGCCGCTAGATGTGCACTTAAATTAAATTATAAAAATTCACTCTTCTTCTTTAAAATTTTACATTTTTCGTAACGCGGGGCTAGTTTGTAGGAGAAGTGCTTACCAACATCACTACGAACAAAGGTACGTTTCCATACGTACTGTCCAATTTCAAAGGTATCAGACACGTAGAAGATTGTATCGAACTCGGTTAACTTGATGCACCTTATCAAGATCCGCTCGTACCTTTTGGAAGATACTATCCAGCTCAGAAAGATCTTCTACCCTGCTCCCAGTCGGTGTGAGTAGAACGTTCCCAGAAGATTCATCACGGACTCGCACCTCGTACTGCAGCGCCTCCTTGCGGAGTAAGTTAAACACAACCTTGCGTAGAGACATGGTTGCGTTCTAAGAGTTCACAGGAAGTAGAGATAAAGGAAAAAATAGTATGTATATTGTTATCAAAAGCTAGGCAATAGGGTAAGCTCCTCCCAAGAAAATATTTATAAAGTAAGAAATCAACAAGAATATCTAGCCTAACACCAACTCCATAGTAAAGTTTAAATTTTTTAAGAATAGAAAATTAAATCAAAGGAAAAACATGTTTTCTAAGTTATGTTCCAGGCAAACAGACAACACTTCAGCACACCACATCAATCAAGGTCAGCACAAAAAAAAAACCTGAAAACAACATACACACAGACTTGATGTTGTTTTATAGATAAAATTATATCATACGTTGAAAATACATTTCACAGTAGAATATATATGTAGAAGTTATAAACACACGAACACAACTATAAAGATAGCAAAAAAAATATAATTTAACATTAGATTCTCTCCCAGTCAGTTTTGCTAGAGGAAAGGAACAAGTTAGATCGTGTATTCGATAAAGTCAATTTAGTTGAAGTCCCCACCAGCGGGTGCCAAATATTCCACGTACCCCACCCCGCTAGGGTCGCGCACATCCGTTACAGACAGAAAGTTAAATAAATAGAAATTGTCCAGGGATGCCAGGAGTTAGAAAACTCCGTCCCAATCCTCTAACAGAGAGAAAAATAAAACTGGAAGAGAAATAAAATTAAAATTATAATTAAAGAATAAAATAAAAGTAAAATCTCGATTTTAAAAATAAACTAAAGTCCTAAACTATGGTCGACCACCGAGAATTTAGAAGTACGCATACAGTCAATTAAAAAAATAAAACACCATCCAGCACAGCAATACACAAAATAGTGTCCCATTTTAGTAAGTCAGCCTAAATAAATAATCCTTCCTTACCACCGAGCATACCTACTAGTAGTAGTAGGTATGCTCGGTGTTCCTTACACACTTAGGGTGGGAGTTAGTATAGCGCGGCATTCTTAGAAGATTTCTGGTAGCTGGAACTGGTAGGCGAGGGTCTAAGGAGCTATTATCAAAAAAAAATTTTGTGCGGACACTTGTACTTTCGGAGAAAAATTTTTTTGAAAAAAAGATTTTTCATACAAAATTAATTTTCGATTTATAATTTTTTTTTAATGCACCATAACATCTTCTAAGAATGCCGCGCTATACTAACTCCCAACCCACACTTAAAACTACATTATTATACTATTAATTCTTCCCGCACTTTGCTTAAAGGTGAAAGTCCTTCACAGTTCGAAATATCCAGTGGTGCACTCACAACAGTTTATTATTAAAAATCAGCAGGTTGTAAAAAAGGTCAGGTTGATTGAACCCACTTTACCCTCCTCTTCAGCGAAATTGCAGCGGCAAAGGCTTCGCAAGTTATTTGTCCTCATCACAGCCTCAGCGACCTCTCTTCATAACACAGGAGCCATGAGCAGATTCCTGCAGCCTCGTCTTCAGGTTTGTCTTTAGGTGAATACCACAGAGGCAACGGCCTGCGTTCACCTCCCTGAAGCCTTCAATCCTCAGTCTCCGCAGTCCTCGGAACACCTCCACAGGCCTCGTGGCCCAACAGAAGCCGCTAAGATAAAAAAACAGTAATAATATATAATAAGCCTAAAAAACCTACGCCAGCGGTTCGTAATAATACCAATCAGAAAGGGTCACAATATTTTTTAGGGAGATAATAACCGAAAGATGATAATAATATGAAATAATAGAAATAACTAAATAATATAATTACCAAATTACAAATCTGCACACAAGAAATTTTCGCCCTCAGCAGTATACAGCCATATTTTGTCCAGTGACAGCAAAACAAGAGATCTATAATAATTATAGATAATTATTATGTTTTATTCCAAATTCAAAATATTTTAGAATGTGCTTCGTGCCAGTAAGAATTTTGCAACGTGACAGCACGTGATATCAGTTTTCTAGGTGGTTAGGTACCTAGAGGTAGGTAATATTCTAAAACTTATTAGGTATACAAAATAATAGTTGGTTGCACACTAACAGACCTCAAAGCACTTACGGACTTCATTTTCAGTACAGAAGACAAAAAAAAATTTTAAATCGGCAAATTATTTTACAAAGAATTTCACTAAAGACATAAGAACACGCTCTCTGCCTTCACTTCATTCAATGCCGCCTCAAGATAATTTATGACACTGGCGGCGAGGCGGGCGGCGGCGGCGGGCGCTTTGTGTCGCGCGTGCGCCGCCTCCGCGCCGCCGCGCCGCCTAGAGTAAAGAGTTTTGCATTAGAAGTAAGAGGTCGTGATACTAATTCTATTTTTATTGAAAAATTTTGTCCGAATTAAAAAAAAAAACTAGCCTATCCGATTCAGTATCTGAAACTGTACTTCCTGCCTTCGGGTGTTCGACAGGTTTTTTGTTCACCGGTATAACTATCGAATTCGACCGTTGGAGGCTGACCGTGGTGAGGTTCCAATTCCGAAAAGAAGCACTGATATGGCACCTCTTTCACCAAGGTGTTATGGGCTGACATCACGGATGTAGGTACCTAGTAGGTGATGTAGATAACTGTGTCAGTTAAAAACTGTTTTAAAAACATAAAACCAACTTCCAAAAAAAAACTAGAACTAAAAATAATTAAATAATATTTTGAAATTTTCCGTCATTGTTATTCATATATTTCAATACAATGACAGAACATTTCAAAATATTGTTTAATTCTTTTTAGTTCTAGTTATTTTTTTTTTTTGACGTCGTCGGTTTTATGTTTTTTTAAAACAGTTTTTATTTCATTATTTTTAGTAATATTACATAAAAAATAATAATAGAAATCGGTTGAAGTGGTATAATGCGCGGGACGGATCTCGGCGGCGGCGCGCCGCGGCGTGTCGTCTCGCTCGTCACGCGTATTCTTTCCTTATCCTTCCTTCCTTCCTTCCTTCCTTCCTTACCTATAATCATTGAGCTATACGTGTCTCTATGCCTATAATAAAATCCAACGTCTGCTTTCTGTCTGTCTGAGTGTCTGTCTGTTCGCTTATAACTCGAGAACCACTGAACCGATTTTAATAAAACAAAATTCTACCGATAGCTTGATTCTTCCCATCAATTATAGGCTACTTACTATCACGCTAAATAGCTTATGAGGTTAGCAGAGAAGTCAAATATGAGAGCGGGCGGAGCCGCGGGCACAGCTTGTACCTATAATAAAATCCAACGTCTGCTTTCTGTCTGAGTGTCTGTCTGTCCGCTTATAACTCGAGAACCACTGAACCGATTTTAATAAAACAAAATTCTACGGATAGCTTGATTCTTCCCATCAACTATAGGCTACTTACTATCACGCTAAATAGCTTATGAGGTTAGCAGTGAAGTGAAATATGAGAGCGGGCGGAGCCGCGGGCACAGCTTGTACCTATAATAAAATCCAACGTCTGCTTTCTGTCTGAGTGTCTGTCTGTCCGCTTATAACTCGAGAACCACTGAACCGATTTTAATAAAACAAAATTCTACGGATAGCTTGATTCTTCCCATCAACTATAGGCTACTTACTATCACGCTAAATAGCTTATGAGGTTAGCAGTGAAGTGAAATATGAGAGCGGGCGGAGCCGCGGGCACACTATACCACAGATTACTAAATACTATACAAGCACGTACGGTGAGGGTGCGAGGGAGAGGCAGAACACTGACGAGCCGCTGCGGAGGCGCGGCTACACGCCGAGATCCGACCCGCGTATTATACAGAATTATTCGCCATGTGTCAAACTGCGAAATTTTGAGCGTGTTGCAGTACCTATTATAGCATAAGGTCTTTCAAAATTAGTTCATAGTACGCTAAGGGGGGGTTCTGTATCATATAGGGGGTAAAACCTATATAATTTTTTTTGGACCTTGGGCTTTTTTTTATGTAAGATATTTTTTTTATGCTTTTACATAAATAAAAAAATAGGTGGTTGATTTTTATAACCTAATCGATTCAGTTTCATAACAGTAACAAATAAGTCTTCATTACCATTATGATGTAACACGTGTAAATTGGTAAAAAAAATAAAATTCTTTCTATTCCGTACTAATAAAACTAAAATTGTGGTTTTCACAATTTCTGAAAGAAAGAGATCTATGTGTTGGAAGACTTTTTGTTCCTGGCATGAAACTGAAACGATTAAGAAAATTATTTTTTTTACATTTTATATAAAAAAAAATTTTTACAAAAAAAAAATTCTTTGTTCTTCAAAAGTGATCTATTTCCGATACAATTTCTATCTAATTTTGAAAGACCTTATATAGCGCTGAGGTATCGTATCGACATGCTTATGTTTTTATTGCTAAAAAAGTCCACATCAAAAGCTTTGCTGAAGGTAACCGCTGAATCAATTTCGATAAAATTTATATGGGACCACCTCTGAAGTATGACCTACCAAACAAAAAAAGAGGTTTTCAAAATCGGCCCACAATTTTACGGAGTAATCGCATAACAAACATAAAAAAAAATACAGTCGAATTGAGAACCTCCTCCTTTTGAAGTCGGTTGAAAAATAAATTGAGAAATCGGAGAGAAGTCTCATACATATTCAATGAGGTCGATAGCAATTGACGGTGGGAAAATGACAGCACCTCAATGAGGCCGTTGGCTATCTTTTGACTTTAAACAATGCAATGTATAAAAGCCTGTGGCGCCATCTATTATTCAGTAGCTTGACTAATCGATTTTTCGTACGTTTGTTGTAGGGGATTGTTGTTAATTTTTAACATTTTCTTTTTTTTATTATTGTCATTAATAAATAGGTACATTAAACAAAAGAGGGCCCATATGAGACCCTTGGGGCACGCCTGATGAGACTGGGACAAAACTTACAGCAGTAACATTTTGACTGCGATTTTTTAGATATGATGCGAACCAACGAAGTAAGTCGCCGTGAATACGGAAGTTTTCGGTGATATTATGTAGTACTTAAGTAAATAACAAATTTCATCTTGTTTCGTCCGACCTAGATTCGGAAAAAATAAGCTATGACAGACGGACAGACATACACAAGAATGATCCTATAAGGGTACCGTTTTTTTTCCTCTTTTGCTGTACGGAACCCTAAAAAGAACGTGTTTCCATACGCAAGCCCAAGAAATTACTCCATAAGCATATCTGGGTAAACTCACCCATACACAGATTTATAAGCTATGTCAGTTTTCTTCAGCAGCTCCACCTCCGTGGTGGGTCTGCAGACGACGTTCATGAACACAATTACAACCCTTCGCACCTCACTCAGGTGGTCCATAGGTTCGTCGTTGTCCACGGCGCGTAGCACGGGGGACAGCATGAATCGACGTAGGGCGGGCCATTGTGAGCCGTGAATCATGTCTAGCACAGTTGGACGGACTGCAATGATGATTTGTATGGCATTTTGTAGAGCAGCTAGGTATAATAGAAGTCGCTTGAGAAATGTGAGTCACAGAAAACTTACGTGCGAATTCACGATAATTGAGTTGTACAGGTGCCTGAGAGGATTGTTCTTCGAATGCAGCGTAATCATCAGCTTCGGTATTATATAAAAGTGATGAGTTATCATATTCCTCTGTGTCATCTGCTCAAACATTCTGATAAGTTTTCTCACAACCACTCATGAAATGCTACAAATGTTTTATTTTTTCCACCTAGTCTGCTCGGAAGCAGTCACGGTAGTTTTTTACCCGACTACGGCGAAGCCAAAAAAGGAAGGGTTATATTAATCATAGTCTTCAAGAGTTTATTAATTCAGGCTACCTGCAAAAGTGTCTTACTTCGATTGTACCTAGCCCTGATATCTGATGGAAAACTAAGTATAACAGCTTGTTACAAAATAAAACCTTGCGTGAATGTAGCTTCCACTTTCTCCTTCCTCCTCCACATCGTGCCAACGCCCAGCACTCTAGCATGAACACCGTCTGGAAGGAGTTCCGTCCAATATTCAGTTTCGTTGACGTACTTCCAGGCGCTTGGTGAAGTAATGACGTCGCCGGCTACGCAGAATTGTTCTGCACTCTTGCAGTCCCAGACCGGCTGACCTACTGCGGCATAGTGAGAAGCGTTCTCATCTCCGATGAAGCCGAAAGACACTCGTCCGGCGGATATGGCGGCTTTCACTGTTTGGAAGATGAAAGCAGGTGTTAAAATTCAGTAAGTATTTCCTATCGTTGTTCCGAAGAGGTGAATGGTTTGTTCATTTTATGACTTATCGAGGATTCATGTGATCGTGGAATTCAGTAGTAAGTAGGTAGGTACCTAATTATTCCTACCTAGCCTAGGTAACCTAGGTAGATAGATACTTAATAAAATTCACATCTTCTCCATTCTCCACCCAGTCATTCATTTAATCAGTGCCTTCTGCTAATAATGACGTTCGGACGAAGCTGAAACGTGGACTATGGCAATGGGACTGGTCCACAAATTTAAAGTCGCTCAGCGAGCTATGAAAAAGCAATGTTCGGCATTTATTTGATCGATTAAATCCGTTATCAGGAAATACGACAAAAAACCAAAGTAGGTAGTAGGGAACGCAAAACCGACCTTATATTAAAAACCGGGTAATTTTCGGTTATTCCCTGTAAAACCGGTTAACCGGTTTTTAACCGGGTTATTTTCAAAAAACACGAAATTCGTGTTTTTTACTATTTTCTACGTACATTAAGATAAAAATGGAAGTCAATAATGTTGCTATTGCATTTATTGCTATTGCTAAAAACTAATGTGATTTTTTTTTTAATAATCTTTTCTTCCTTGGCATAAAATATTATCATCAAAATAAAAAAGAATAGAAAACAAACAAGACCTACAAAACAAAAACGAATCACTTAATCAGTCTGCAAGTGTCAATAGGACCCTGTCTAGTACGAGAGCGCGCTGCAAAAAACCAACGTCATCGAGTACCAAGATGGGACTAGTTTGTGGTGGTCTAGAATAGGATAGGCATCTCAAATATACAGGGTTGCCTGAGAAAATCCTGGCACGTTTTGTGTAGAAGGTAATTAAACATGTCATTTTTTTGGTGCAATTTACGTCATCGAGTACCAACTGGAGACCTGATACATTCGATAAAGGTCATCAAGAAGAGCACAAAAATACTAGGTTGCCTCGTCCTACCTTGGCAGTTTTCGCAGTCGGGCAAATTTAAGAGTGATGAAAAATGGTCAAATTTACGTCATCGAGTACCAAGATGAAAATCACCCCATTCGATAGTTCTGATAACCTACTTCATAAAAAACTTTGGTTGCCTGCCCTCACCTTGGAGCATTTCCTAGTCGGCCAAGTTGAATGTCGGATAGACGCCTTGTTACTAAGTTCTAAAATCGTTCATGTATAATCATAGGACCGTTTAACGATAGATTTATCGTAGAACTGTGAACACTTTATTAATCCAGCTATACCAGTGGTCGTTAAACCGCGGCCCGCGGACCGCATGCGGCCCGCGGGCGGTATTTGTGCGCATTGTCACAAAAAGCGCAAATAATAAGTTTTTCTTATTTATTGTGAGCGCGACATATGGCGCCGAGCCACCCATAAGGTGTGTAACGACGCCCATGTACATACGGTCACGTGAGATACTGGAAGTACCTACCGTGCAGCTCCTTGTCTTTCCATACTTCCATGCGGTCCTCAGTCCTAAGTACAACTGGCTTCCGCCAGTTCTCTTTTCCCATTCCCAGCGGGGTAAGACCTTTAAAGCTGGTAGCGACATCGCGGTGCATCTCACAAACATCAGTATTTTCCAAAAAGTACTAACGGAGATTGCATACCTCACGGTTGTGCATGTTCTTGGCATTTAACATACCTCGACCCCCCCCACTTTTGCGGGATATACAACCTCATGCATGACCGATGATCGTGGGTAATATATATTTTACCTTTTACTCACTATGAAAATAATATCTGCGCTGTGAGTGTGTGTGCGCGCTTGACGACAAAAACTGATGCGGGAATATGCAGAGCAACTAAGCGGGTCTGCACTGCACACTATTTTGACGACATTTCTTTCGACGTACCTCTAAGGTTCGTTTTCGAAAATTAACTTCTTAAAAACAAATATTGCAATAACCTTTCCACTCATTTAGAAGGCGCAATTAGGATTGCATGTAGCCCCAAAGACGCCAACATAGAAGAAAGTCCCAAAGACGCCAACATACGTACTTAACGAAGTACACCTGTACTTTAAATTACTTTAAATAACACAGTACACCTCAATACTTTAAATTATGTTATATTAAATTAACTAAAACATGTTTGTCGTTGTATTAAACATCTCGAAGACACTTTTTTTTGCTTACTATACAATACGTGGCAGTAAATAATGTACGTCGGGATTTAGAAAGAGACAATCCGGTTGTGGAGCATCTCTCTGTCGCTCTAATTCGCACGTCTCTGTGCCCCTATAAGAGACTTGGCTGTCCTGGAAAGTAGCTTGAAGATGAAATAGATCAGCCTTAGTAGAGAAGGCGCAAGTTTGCGTTTTGGCTACGTTGAAGTTGACCAAGTTCTCCTTTCCCCAAGAGGACAATTTTTTGAAAACCAGGTCAACCTGAGCAACAGTTTCGCGCCTCGCATTTGCTGCTGAGGCCCCTCTACCCTTCCAGTCGTTGGTGAACCCATGTTGATAAATAAAAGAAACAGCATTGGCGACAGCACGGACCCTTGTGAAACACAAGCATTGATTGATTAATCGGCCAAACAGGCACCATCTAGGGTGACAAAGATTAAGCGACCACTCAAAAACTGAAAATTCAAGTGCACAGTTTTGTAGGGACACCGTAGGCTGGAAGCTTGCGTAGTATTTCCCGGTACCAGGCGATCGAATGCTTTGGATATATCCAGAGCGACCGGCAACGAATCTCGAAAACCATCGAGCCTTTCAGCCTACAAATGTATGACGTACGCTAGAAGATCTCCAGTCGACCTTTGCTTGCGTAAACCGTACTTGCGTAAATCGAGGATTTTAAATTTTTCTAGGTACGTCGGGTCCGCTGTGTTGACCATATGCTCCATAACATTACTGAATGGTGATGTTATCGCAATAGGACGATAGTTTGATGGGTTCGCTGGGTCTCCCTACTTGGGTGGGAACTGGGAACCGGCCGGACCGAAGCTCTCTTTCAGCAAGAAGGCATTGAACCGGAGGAATAGAAGCGTTTGAATTGGCGGGTGAGGAATGGCGCCAATTGCAGTGCACAACTTTTCAAGACGATCACTGGAACGCCGCCGGCGCCGTCAGGATAGCTCTCTTCGAAATATACAACCCACGTAGCGTTTTATAGACCACTCTGGGGTGGAACCTAATATTGGCCATCATACGCTCGCAATGGGGTAATGCAGGTAGGTTGGCGCCCAGGTCGTCCATGTTTAAGTTGGATGCGAAAAGGCGTGCAAAGACATTTACCTTTCCCTTCGCGAGTATAGTGAGCAAGCCATCCGACCGAACGCTTTACTTGTCGTGCCTGAACTTGGGCAAGTTTTGTGTTCGTTTGCAGGACCTACCAGCGACGTTGAGCTCTCGTCGTCTCGACTTTTTTTTAAATGGAAACTGATACGTTTGGCTACATCACCTGCAACATCTGTGATGTCAGCCCATAATACCGGGTGAACTAGGCGCCATGTCAGTGCTTTCCTTCATTTCATGTCGGCTACACTAAACTGGACGGGAAACAAACTATTTACGTAGCCGTTTCTTCCTACGACGTTTCGTTCAGTGTTGTGGTACCAACCCGGCCGGGATAAACCCTACCACCTAGTAAGATAAGAAGGGAAGGGCCCTACAGTTTAACGTGGAGTCCGAACCACGGTCAGCCTCCAACGGTCGAGCGGTCACCCATCAATGTACTGACCGCGCTCAGGATTGCTTAATAATAGTCGACCGACCGGACCGGATCACTGAGCTACCGAGGCTGACAGACCTATTGAGAGCAGCCATTTCCTATAGGCCTGGTTCTTAGCGTCAATAACCAGCCTGCAATGACGATCCAACCAAGGCTTAAGGGGGCCGCCGATGGGAACGGTAGAAATAGGGATGGAGAGGGAGGCACACGGGAATGGGTCTGATAAAGAGAAGCAAACTTCGTGCCAAGGGTATTCTCCCAGGCAGGAACGGAAGTCATCCCATTGTGCTAACCGATAGTGCCAAACGGTCCACGTACTACATTCACGTGCTTTCGCGAAGTGTACAGTTGGCACAGTTGAGCGTATAAGGCATGGTCGGAGTTACCGAGGGGAGCCTCAATCCTCACCCTGTAGCCATTTGGCTCAATAGTCAGGACTAGGTCCAATAAACTAGGTCGATGGGCAGATATATTCGGTATCCGAGTAGTTCCGGACACCAACTGCGTCAGTCAACCCGTGTGCAATGGCCAAGTTGTAAGCAGGCATAGTCAGTGACGGGGGAGCCCAACCAATCTTGATGTTTAGCGTTGAAATCACCCAGCTTCACTAACTCCACCGTAGGGAAATAGCAGAAAATTTGTCTGTCGTAATGCTAAGATGCTCGACATCTGTATGCACCCGCCGTGTATAAATCCTTACCACATGGGGAAGATTCACGCGGATACATACAGGGAAAAGAGGATCCGCAAAGCGGGTGATCTGTATATAGTAGACACCAGATCTGACGTACAAACAGACACCACACTTCGCCATGAAACGTTCCTGAATATTGTAGCCAAGAACGTCCAAGTAGGATGAGTCTGCAGGACGCCCGACCTGGGTCTCAGTTAGAAAGAGAAGGTGAGGCCGCGCCGTCTGCAGATGACAGGCGACGACGGAAGATTTTGTGTGTAGAAACTATTATAATGGCGAGGTGTTTTGAGGGAGAACGGGCCGCTGGAGATTTACGACTAATTTGTCTGGATCCGTTTAACTTCGCAGGGCCGGAGCCACCTCGCCGCCCTACCGTCGACGACCAGGACACGATCCAGCGAAGTTTTTTTGCCAGTTCTTCTTCGCTGTGATAATCGAACTGGCGGAACTCCTTCTAGCACTATCGCCCTGCGGGCGCCGCCGGGGTCGATGTCGAGCAAGCAGGCGGTTCGACTGGCATTCGTGTCTCATTCGCAGTTCTCTTCTTAGCCAGTAGTCGATCACTGCGACCGCCCTAACTTATGGTGGACAAAGTGACCGCTCCTACTCGCCAGCCAGCCGGCCACGGCGACTGCCCTATTTTAATATAGGGCGGACAAAGTGACGGCAGGCCTCGCGCGGTTACCGCGCAAAAAAAAAGACCGGTTAAGGTGTAATAATCTTACGACTAATACCTTGTTTTCCTTCGCACATTCCAGATTCCAGCGACCCTTCAAACTTTTTTTATGTTCCTTCAAGTAGGATACTTTAACTTGATAGATTCCCGCTAGTCCCGCCGTCACCTTTCCACCTCCGCACCACACGCACTGGGCAGGGATTGCATCTCTATACGCTGGACTTACCGCGGATGCGTACTAATCGATTCTGCAGATTTTTCCTCTACAGAACCGGTAAACTCTGGAACGCTCTCCCTGCTCATATATTTCCCCCCAAGTACAGTCTCAGGTCCTTCAAGAGGGGCGTGAATGGGCAACTGTCAGGCCGGCATGGCATTCGCAACCCCCGCATACGACCGAATGTCCATGGGCGTCGTTAGACACCTGATGGGTGGCTCGGCGCCATATGTCGCGCTTTCAATAAAAAAAAAATAGATACTATCTGCAATAGATACGTCGAATCGCGGAGCAGCAACATTTGGGAAATTTTCCGAAACTCTTCTCCCGCCTGTCCCGCCACCCGCTCACTTGCTCTGCATATGTCCGCATCCGTTTTTTTCGTCAAGCACACACACTCACAGCGCAGATAATATTTTCATAGTGAGTAAAAGCTAAAAATAATACAACTTGGCCGACTAGGAAATGCTCCAAGGTGAGGGCAGGCAACCAAGGTTTTTTATGAAGTAGGTTATCAGAACTATCGAATGGTGTGATTTTCATCTTGGTACCCGATGACGTAAATTTTACCATTTTTCACCACTCTTAAATTTGCCCGACTGCGAAAACTGCCAAGGTAGGACAAGGCAACCTAGTATTTTTGTGCTCTTCTCGATGACCTTTATCGAATGTATCAGGTCTCCAGTTGGTACTCGATGACGTAAATTGCACCAAAAAAATGACATGTTTAATGACCTTCTACACAAAACGTGCCAGGATTTGCTCAGGCAACCCTGTATATTTAAGATGCCTATCCTATTCTAGACCACCACATACTGGTCCCATCTTGGTACTCGATGACGTTGGTTTTTTGCAGCGCGCTCTCGTACTAGTCCAGCAAGCACGATCCATCACGATCTCACAAATTAGAATCAAGAATCAACAATAATAGAACTATAATCACTCCTATACTACTCGTTGACATTCTTATATCTACAACTATCTAATCAACACTTATCCAGAAATCCAGAAGTGGTGAAACAGGCCATAAATAATATAAAAATAATCACAGAATAAAATGAATCACTTTTAGTCATAATTTGGTTAGGCCTTTCCCCAGCGACATTAGTCCACCTCCAAGCCCGACTGCAGCCTCCTCGGGGGTGAAATTGGCTGCGCTGCGTCTGAGGCTTCGACCTCGGGCAAAACTACACAGTTCGGAAGCAATAAAAAAAATCAACAGTCTCTAATTTTGCTTAGTTGACATAAAATAATACCAAAGTATTGTCATTCCACTAAAAGTTTTGTCCTTCATTCTCAATGATACGTCATTGTTCATTCTCGATCTTAGTTTAGAACACTGAATCCCGGCTGCAGAAAACACCCGCTCACATATATTTCCAGTGTAGGTTTAATCGACAACAGATGACTATATGCCTTGTTCAAACATTTTCCCCTATGGACACCATTCTCAAATAGTGCCATTTCAATTCGAATTACATCATGAACACTTTCGGAATGTTCTTCCACATGACTATCATTGTCGACTGTAGGCTTTCTCTGCAACTCTGCTCGTAATTGTTCTTTATACGAAGTGGACATGGACGGCGCTTCTTGTGTTTCGAAATTGGTGGTCCCCGACGGGAATGATTCAAGAAAGGTTAGTTCATCTGTTGATACAGCACTCGTCTCCGTGGTAGTAGTCGTTAATGATTTTACAATGGATAATATGTTCTTTGGATTGGGCCGTACAAAATACCTTTGGATTGTGCAGGTATTTCAGCACACTTTAAATGATTTCATATCTCTTGCCTAATCTCTTCTCCAAGGTTACTATGAAGTCAGCGCTTAAGTGGACATTTCGTCTATTTTTTAAACAGAAACGTAAACACAATATCATATATTATTTCCACCGGACAGAAATCCACACACTCATATTCTTGGTTGATTCCACGGGCGACCAATTCGCTCGTATTAACGAATTCGCTGTAATGCCCACTCGTCCTTCACTACATCTTACAGCACAGATTTCACCGTATTCACTGCATTTTTTATTAAAATAAAACGCGGTTTAAAACCGGGTTTCCTTTCAGAAAACCGGGTTTTAACCGCTTCCAAAACGGCACGGTTAACCGGTTAACCGGTTCTCGGTTAACCGGTTTTGCGTTCCCTAGTAGGTAGGTAGTCAGCACTGCTAAGACAATTAGCAAGCTGAAATTGCAGTGCTGCCGTCGTTACGAAGAATGCAGTAACTCGATCCAACTTAGTTTCGAGAAAAACGCGCGCAAAGTTTTTTTGCTTTCTCTAAACTCTAGTGAACATTTTGTATGATTTTTTATTTTTGTATCAAAGAATGTGCAATTAGAATTTATATTAAGTATATTCTGAAGTTATAGTACTTTTCAATATTTAATTCAAAGTCATAATGCGTTTTAGTGTAGGTTTATATTTATCGGTAATACAATCATGCTAAGCTTCTGTGCAGTAAGTAGCACACTTACTGCAGTTAAGTGTAGGAAATATAGTTACTGCAATGATGCATAGTTTGTTCTATATTTATACAACTTAATGAACTAATCAAGAGCGCAGTAAGTATTAACGTTACTGCATTCAAGAATAGATTTTTTCATGTGAGCTCATTTGAAATTCATACTAATAATGTTTAAAGAATTCTACATCAGTAGGAATGCTTGTAAAGGAAGGAAGGTGTGGAACTAAGGCCCATCGGCAGTAGAGGAGGGTGTTAATCGAGGTCGGGACTAGCGAGTGGCCACTCTAAATTTCCCGCGCATGCTTCACGTTTCGGCTCGCATCAAGCCCTCGTCAGCTAGTCTGCGTTGACTAGGACGCGGGGAACCACCAGTCCCGCTCTCGACCTCCCTCTCTCTACCTATCCATATTATAAAAGACGAAAACGAGATTTCAGTGGAAAAAAGTAGCCATTTAATGACAAGTTGCTATGACAACGTATTTTTACATTTTTCTATTTGTTTGGCATTTTTCAAACCTGCCTGTCGCAAACATCCTGCCCCCTTCGTGCTGAAGCACACCTTCACACGGAATCAACCGGCAAGCGCACGAGTTTCTTTACAGGTCGGCGTAAAATCCCTCCGCTTGTTTTCACATCTGCAACGCGAACCACGCCGTCCTTACCCGGAAACACTGCAGTAATGCGTCCTCTCGGCCAAGTCGCTCGAGGGAGGTTGCCATCGGCTATCAGCACCGGGTCTCCTATGGCCATGTTCTGCACAGGTTCAGCTCCTCGTCGGGGGAGAAGAGTAGGGAGGTATTCCTTCACCCATCTAGACCAAAAGTGATCGGATAGTCTAATGGCCTTCTTCCAGTCTGATCTTCGCATTAGATCTGCATCGTCAAGTTGCAAAGGTAGAGGAGATGTAGATGGGGATCCTAGTATAAAATGAAAGGGGGTTAATACTTCGGGATCATTGGGGTCGACTGAAACGTAGGTTAATGGTCGGGAATTGACTATTGCTTCAGCTTCTAGGAGTAGGGTGTGCAAAACTTCTTCTCTTGGAGCTCGTTCATGAAGAGTTACTTTCAGTGCTGTTTTCACACTTCTAACGAGCCTTTCCCAAACCCCACCCATGAACGGGGATGCAGGCGGGATGAAACTCCATTGTATCCCCTTATTCGCTGCAAAATCACCAACGGCCTGATCATAAAGTGCTGATAGTTCGTTACACGCTCCGACAAAGGCAGTTCCATTATCGGAAAATATCTTCGTTGGCGCTCCTCTGCGTGCTATTAGGCGTCGTAAGCTCATTATTGCGGCGTCTGCCGACAAACTTCCGACTATTTCGATGTGAACTGCTCTCGATGTTAGGCATGTGTAAAGCGCCACATATCTCTTCTCCCGTCTGCGAAGAACAGCTACTTGTACGGGTCCGAAGTAATCGACTCCAATAAAGGTGAAAGCTCGACGGTGATGAGCTAGTCTCTCGGCAGGGAGGTCTCCCATTGGTGGTTCTGGGGGGGTAGCTCGGCGTATTCGACAGAACTGGCATTCTTTTGCAACACTTCTTACGGTATCACGTAGACGTAAGATCCAGAACCGTTGTCTCAGTTGGTTTATCACCATTTCATTATTCGCATGTGCAGCATCCATGTGAAACTTTTTTACTAGTAGTCGTGTTGTGCAGTGTCTTCCGTCAAGTATAATCGGTCGTTTTGCTTCATCATCAATTTCAGGTGCAGATTTTATGCGTCCAATCAAGCGGAGGATGCCGTCGTCATCCAGCTCAGGTGAGAGATTCCATAGTCGACTTTGTTTAGGTATCGGTCGTGCAGCTTGAATGCTGGCTATTTCTCGAACAAAAGTGTCTTGCTGGCATTGACGTAAAACGTGCGTTTCTGCTTCACGTAAATCATTAGCGCTCAGTGGGATGAAGGTGTGAGTGGAAGGGGACAAGGGAACGTCTGACGAAGGAAGTGCGCGAATAGGCTTCTGCGCAGATGTAAGTGGAGCAGTGTGTGGCCCCCTTCGTACAGAAGCCGCAGGATCTTGAATAAAATGTGGCCCCCTTCGTACTGAAGTACGATTCACTGGCTGATCTGAAACAGAAGAAACTTTACGACGCAAGGATACCAGATAGTCAGGGTCGGTAGAATTTTTGGTCTTCTTTGCCAAAACGCGATCTTTCAATATTTTTATGTATTTGTGGGCGTATGCAGTCGCTCTTAATAAGCGTAGCCAGTTACTGAATCGCTTAGAATTCGCCGAAACTGTTGCATACAAGATTTGCACTGTAGTGCAACTTGAGTCCATCAGTTTCATTTTTATTTCATTATCAACGTTTTTGTGAATATGCGATTCCGTCTTACACGGTTCTGTGGGCCATTTTTCCGGAGATTCCCGTAGGAAATCAGGGCCGGTGAACCATCGATGGTCTGAGCCCAAATGACCCGACTTTGAGCGAGTGGCGTCGTCAGCCACGTTCAGAGCACTCGGAATCCATCTCCAATCAGCGACGTTTGTCGTCTCGCAGATCTCACCAACTCGATGGCCGACGAATGCTCTGAACTGGCGAGCATCGCTTCGGAGCCATCCGAGAACTGTAGTGGAATCAGTCCAATATTGAGTTCGTGTCGGTTTTAACCTATGCTCATCGCGAATCGTATTTGCAAGACGAGCCGCGATAACTGCGCCCTGCAGTTCTAGTCTAGGTATCGTTGAAGGTTTTAGCGGCGTGACTCGAGCCTTGCTGCTCACAAGGGAGAGTTCCACCTTTCCATCCGCGTATGTGAATCTCCAGTAGGCTACGCAACCATAGGCGAGCTCACTGGCGTCCGAGAAAAGGTGTAACTCGCAAACAGCAAAATCCGGATCACGCAGATACCATCGAGGTAAATGCAGAGTACTGACTGCGTGGAGGTCGATGAACCACTCACGCCACCGCTCATCTTCTTCTCGTTCGAATGCCTCATCCCAACCGATTCCAGTTCTCCAGGTCTGCTGAAAAAGGATACGACCGCGTACTACGATCGGAGCCAAGAGCCCAAGTGGATCATAAACGCGCATAACGTGAGACAAAACTTTCCTTTTAGTAAGTTGTTCTGGAACTTCTCCTTGCAACCCGGTTTGGAAACCCAGGGAATCCCGCGTAGGATTCCAAATCAGACCTAGAGTGCGGACAGTAGGCTGGATCGAACCTAGTTTAATGTTAGATGGTTGGATGAGTCGTAGTTCTGGTGATAAATTGGCCAAAACGGTTGGATCGTTTGATACCCAGCTCCTCATGACAAAGCAGCATTTCTGGTGAACTGTTACTATGTCAGAGGCGAGACGTGCAGCAGCACATGGATCATCGAGACTTCCAATGAAATCGTCCATGTAGTGATCATTAATAATAGCGTGAGCTGCATCAGGGTAAGCCGTTTCGAAGTCCTTTGCGTTCTTATTCTTAACATAGAGTGCTGTGCAAGGGCTGGAAGTAGCACCGAAGATTACCGAGCTCATTCTATATTGCCTTATTTCAGCGTTTGGGTTGCCATCCCGCCACAGAAATCTCTGAGCATCACGATCTTGCTCTCGGATTTTGATCTGTGGGAACATCTCCTGGATATCTGCGGTCATTGCAATACGACCTTCCCTAAATCTGAACAGGATCCCCAGAAGAGTTTGAAGAAGGTCTGGTCCCGGCAACAAGAATGAGTTCAAGCTTACTCCTTGACTCTTGGCTGCAGCGTCGTGAACAATCCTAAGCTTTCCAGGTTTGTTCGGATTGGTTACTCCGAAGTGTGGTAAGTACCAGCAACGGTTCAGCTCAATACCATTTTTAGGAGGAGGACATTCCTCAGCATAACCCTTGTCCAGCATATCATTCATGTTCTTCTTGTATGCAGTAGCGAACAGTGAATCTTTCGCCATCTTCTTTTCGATCATTTCTAGCCTACGACATGCTAAAGGGAAACTTTCCGGAAGTTCGGCGTTGTCCTCACGCCACAGGAGGCCAACCTCGAACCTGCCCGTAGAAAGACGGCGAGATGTGGATTCAAGAATGTCCTGGGCACGACGGTCATTCTGAGTACACAACTCGGTTTTCAGAATACCTATCGAGTCGAGCTTGTATTGATTCTTTATCAAGTTTTCAAGATTCTGATCATCGGTAAAACTACTACTTTCTACTACAGTATGGTTTACATATTGCACAGTTTTGGTTTTGCTAGACTCGAACCCATGAACGACCCAGCCCAGAGGTGTCAAACACGCTAACGGTTCGGAATGAGAACCCTTCCTTGTGCATTTAGAGTATGTTAAAAGGCAGTCCGCGCTACCTATGAGAACCGTGGGCGTGGCGTCCTCGTATGCGAGCTCTTCCACAAAGTCAGCGAGGTGGCGATGGCGGGCCAAGTCCACACGGCTAACGGTCTGTCGGGCCAGACCGAGTGAAGGAACGGAATGAGCATTTCGCACCGTGTGAACTTCGTCACTGTGCCGACCTCTGATATAAAAACTTACACAATTTATTTTTGTTTCGGTTGTCATTCCCTTAACACCACTTACAGTCATGCGCCCCTCGGGGCCCTTCGCACCTATGCGCTCAGCCACAGACGAGTCAATCAATGTAGCAGTAGACCCATCATCGATCAGAGCGTACGTCTCAACGTGACCGGCTGGTCCGCATACCACGACAGGAATTACTTTCAGCAGTACTTGGCCCTGTCGCTGTCGTGTAGCTAGGGAAGTGACCGAAGTGTTATTTAAAATAATATTTTTCTCTGTTGTGGTGAGCCTCTGCTCTGGACTAGTACTCGTAGTTAACTTACTGTCTAACTTTTTCTCTACTGTGTCAACATTCTCTCCTAGAATGTCAGAAGCGCACATATTTATTGTAGAAGTGCTCGGTTTGCTGATAGGAGGGAATGTTGCCCCATGTAGAAGAGAATGGTGCCGAAGTTGGCAACCATCGTGATCACATCGTTTTGTTTTACACGTCTTCCATTGATGAGAATTGGCACTGAGGCACCTATAACAAACTTTCGTCTGGCGTATCCAGCGCCATCTATCGTCTACAGGGAGCGACTTGAATTTACTGCAAAAACAGATGTTGTGTTTTTCACTGCAATAAATGCAAGTTGCTGGGACGGATGAGAAGGCAGACGTAGCGTGGACTTTTTCTCGTTTCTTGTCTGATTCAAAATGTGCACTCGTATTAGCATGAGATACGATTCCAAATTTAACCTGTCGTTCTGCTTCACGCGTGATAAAATCTGACAATAATTCTAATTTCACCTTTTCTGGTTGCTCGGCCGCAAAGTCCATCCATCTGCTTCGCATCCACGGCGACAGCTTCGCTAACAATGCATCGAATAGTTCAGGAGAATGCAAATATTCATGTTTATTTAACAATACAATAGTAGAAACACAGTTTCGAAGTTTACATGCAAATACATTCAAATCTTTATTCTCGTTCAGCCTCGGCATAGAGCGCACGGCGGCGAGCTCCTGCAGTACGATCTGTTCAGGGCGAGCGAAACGAAGTTCAAGCGCTCGCATCACTTCGTCGGGGTCGTGCGCAGATATGAGCAGCGAGGCGACGGCCTCGCGCGCCTCACCGCGCAGCGCGTGCCGCAGACGCGCTAGATTCTCTACAGTCGTGTACGATGCCCTAGTGTCTTCGTAGGTTCGCTTGAACCCGAGCCACTCGGTGGGGCTTCCGGAGTACGGCAATAGCTCTATGTACCACGGCTTGGAGACCCTGCTGTGTGATTTCGAACTAGATTTCTCAGCTAAATCGGCTATGGCTAAGGCAAGTTGACAAATATCCGATGGTGTCTCTTTATTGAGTGTAATATTAGCTGGGTTAGTTTCACCGACTTCACAGTTAACCTGTTCTGTTCCGCTTATCATCGAAGGCGGCAGAAGTTGTGGTTGAGCGAGCGGCGACCGCAGAGACGTGAGCCCAGCATTCGTCGGCATCTTTGCTTCATTTCGCTCAGGCAGTTGCGGCACCGATTGCTCTGTCGCGGGTGGCCGAGGATCGCGCACGGGCAGCGCGTCGTGTTGCCGAGCAACGGCAGCACCAGCGACAGCCGGCGGCCACAATACCTGCTGTGTAAAATTTTCATTGTGAGGCAAGTTTACAGGGGTTAGGAACGTTATTGTGTCTTGGGCGAGAGCTTCATCCTGTAGCTGTGTGCCGACATTCGTTCTACATGTCTGCGATTCATTTTGTGAAGGTAATGTAACATCATTAACCTGTAATGGGTCAGAATCGGAACCATAAACCCAATCCTGTGTGCGCATGGAACTGGTGCGCACGCTGCCGCTGGCGACACCATGCGCACTTGCGGCGGCGTCGATGGCAGCAAGCGCCGCCCGTAGTTCCATCTCTGCCACCTCACGCTCACGTTCCACAGCAACGCGCTCGCGCTCTGCCTCTCGTGCGGCAGCAATGCGCTCACGCTCAGCCTCTCGTTCCAGCATCCTGCGCGCATGAAGAGCTTCTACAGCAAACTTGCGCGCAATGACCGTGGATGCTGACCGTGAAGAATGTGCTGAGCTCAAGCCGCTGCGACGATTTCCTCCTGCAACAGAAGCCGGCGGCGGTGTTGGAGGTGGTCGCGCCGCCGGTGGTTCCGTTTGAGACACCGGGTTCACGTCTCCTGCCTCACGTCTCGGGGTATTGTGTGCGGCCGACATATGAGGCAAGCTGGGCGAGCCCGAGCCTTCCGAGGTTGAGGAGGTGCCCGGTCGTGATCGCCCAGCCGCCGTGTCGACAGCACCCGAGTCGGATGCAGGGCGTGTGTGTGAATCCGCTGCCTCTGGTCCTCTCTTCGACTGAGACCTCGTCTTCATTTTGCGCTAGTAATAATGTAATAGATCCGAGCCGAAGAACCAATATAAAAGACGAAAACGAGATTTCAGTGGAAAAAAGTAGCCATTTAATGACAAGTTGCTATGACAACGTATTTTTACATTTTTCTATTTGTTTGGCATTTTTCAAACCTGCCTGTCGCAAACACATATTCTGTAGGATGCTTCCAGTGGCGTTTTCGAAACTCTTCATAATATATGAGCTTAGCGTCGATCTTGGCAGCCCTAGATTCTTGAAGAGACTGTGTAGAGCGACTTCGCTTGTAGTCCTCCTGCTCCGACTTCCACAGCGAAGAGGTCAGTCTTGAATCCGTTTGTAACAATCCGGTCTACTAAGTTGCAGTACTTGTTAAGTTTGATGTTGTGGTCCTTCGGTATGTTACTTTCCCATGGAACTGTAAGTTCGACAAGTACTACATGCTTTGTCACTTTTGAGAATATGAGTATATCCGGTCATATAGCTGTGGTACAGATTTCCGAAGGCATTTGGTAATGCTTCTCATGTGTGTCCATCAATAATTCCCAATCCTTTGCTGCTCCCAAAATTGAAGAAGGTTTAGTCCTATCTTTGGGCAGCTTTTTGGCTCCAGGTTTCACAAAGTTGACCTTCTGGAAGCCGCTACTGGTTTGCCCTTTCCTGGTCCGTGCAATTGATGGCCTCTCTGATGATTTGGAGGACTTTATCATGACGGTAGGAATGCTGGCCTCGCTCAAGTAGTATTTTGCATCCGCATAACAAATGTTTGGCCGTGCCTATAGACTCCTTACATGACGGGAATAGTCTATTTGTAGTTTTCCCCCATCTAACTAGGTTACTCGGGTCGGGGAGAGTAAGCTGGAATGCATTTAGGTGGAACTTAAGCAGCTCAGGGGACCAGTTGTATATTATGGATTCCCACATCAATGCAGGAGGGATGCAGAAGTCGCCCACTGTTAGCCAATCATTCTGCATTTCTAGATTTAAGGCGTGAAGTTTGAAACCTTGTTCCATGTCCTCCTGAGCAAAACCTTTCAGTATTTCTTTATCAGACTTTGCTGTTTCTATGCCCAGGCCAGATCTATTGGTGAGTGTACCAACTTGGTATGATTTGTAGAAGTCGAGTCTCGATTCCAGTTCATCTGATAGCGATGTGTTGGGTAAGGCTATCATTGGAGTCTTTGAGTATACATCGTTTGGCTATTCTCGCCTTTTGATAAAATATCGACGGTTTCTTAATGTTCAGTCCAAAGTTATTGTGATATCTGTACAGCGTTGACGAGTCAGCCGGGTGAGCCAGCCAAACCGTGACTTCAGTAATCTGGTCACATAAGAGTCTAATTTAGTCAGGTTTTGCTTTGTGAAGTCGTAGACGAGAAATGGCCATGAAAGTTTTGATGTCAGATAGTTATCGTAAATCCATGCCTTTTGAAGTTGTAGAAAGTTTTCTCCTCTTTCTGTTCATTCACACTGGCACACTTGTATATTTGCTTGGGCACGCGCTGCCGCTAACACTGCATTAGGACACCGAATATAATTCCTTAACTACATCGCAATAACTGTCGCAGTTACTGCACTGAAGTTTTGTGGATAATAAAAACTTTTTCAAACTTTAACTACACTACAAAGCAATAACTCTTATTACTGTCCTTAAAGCTACTACACCATCTAATTATCTTTATACAATACACTTATTTCACTGCAGTAACTCGTATTACTGCGCTTAAAGCTAGTTTACTATAAAATTATCTTAATTAAAAACACTTATCTACAATGCAGCAAATGTGGTTACTGCATTATTTGATAGTGTAAATTTTTTAACACTAGCATTATTTTATGCGTTAGCCAGTTTTACCTGCAGTATGCATATTTGCTGCATTGTTGGATAGTAATTTGCATGTTAAATATGCATTGTATCATAAATATAATGCAGTAAAACACACTTACTGTAGTTAAGTTAAGCAATTTAAGTTTTAATTCCTACTTACTGCACTTCTTGCTGTCAAATTTGGCGGGATGCGTATTTTTAAAAAAAATATTGAATATACAGAAAGATTCGGTTTTTCACCAGGATTCCGAATATGTATTCAACTCAATATCGTAAAAAACCTCACTTACTGCACTCTTCATAACGACGGCAGAGTGGACGGTCACATCTGTCGCAAACATAGCGTGGGAGTTGGGACGGACGGGACGACCCCCGTCTAGGTGAACACAGGCGGCTAAGTGGATGGACGATAAGACGGAGGTTACACGCTAGGTTTGGCATCAGTTTAGTCCATCAGTCTGGTTAAACCATGGTCCAGACTGACCGTTTAATCTAAATTGATGGATGGATAGATTGGACTGATGGACCAGACTGATGGATTTTAAAATATTTTGATACTAGACTGATGGCAGACTGATAGTGCGAATGCATTTTACGTCTGGCGTCAATCTGGTCGTGACCAAGGTCACGGGCTGAACTGATGCCAAACCTAGCGTATAACCTCCGTCTATGACCGGAAGACCGCACCTATGTCCAGCAATGGACCTTTTTGATGAAAAAAGTTCAAACCTCTTAAAGTAACTCCGACGTCGGTCATCTTCGTTCCATAGTTCTTTTGTATCACAAGAGCGCAGTCAATGGCGGCGTGCACCACATCCTGCATGGATAGGCTTGAGGAACTCTTCCACTTGGCTAAAAAAGCATCTCCGGAAAACTTGTGAACGTCACCATTTTTCATTAGAATCTCCTGAACCATGGACCCGATGTAGGAATTGAGGACTTGAGTGAGCTTGGAAGGACCTCCACGACCGGCCTTTGTATACATTTCGCAGAGATCAGTAAATCCTGAAAGTTTAATTCTATAAGAAGCTTAGCCACCCACCATATTGAATCAATGGTGCGTGTATAGGTGGTTGGTACCTAGTCGATTCGTTTTAAATCATTGCGTAAATTAAATATTAAGATTTTTCATACTAAAGTAGGTTGTACCAGAGACATCGACGAACATGAAAGCAGCATCAAACTCCCGCACTGAATAATCCGAGGGTTCATGCATGACTTCATCTGACACCATAGACGCTAAGATGCTTATGCGATTTGCCTCGACTGCTGAGATTCCCTTGAGATCTTGACTCTTACTGCAAAATTTCACCAAGTTTAAATGTCACACATTCCAATAGACAAGTTGAACTGTAACACTAATAGGACTGTCCTTTTACGTCTAATAGCTACTCATTTACGTGGGCGAGGACGGAGCTCGAAGTAGTCCACAAAACAAAACTATAGTTTCATATGCATTATATGATTGACCTTGAACAGCCGGCAATTTGTTTGGCAAACGCAGCGTCCCTGCACTCAGCAAGGATATCAGCTTTTGATTCTCTGTAGACACGTTGCATCGCCTGCAGATACTCTCTGGAACTGCTCCCATTTTCTTCGTCCGAATCCGCCTCTTCTGCTCCGTAGGAAATAAATTAAAAAATTGGTCAAGCAAGCGCCAGTTTTGGCGCCGGTATGGTAAAATTAAAAAAGGGTCCCCCTTGTTTTTTTACTTTTTGCTATTTTTATTTTTTGATGCCATATCCGCCATAATCAATAAATATTGTCATAATAAACAAATATTGCGTGAAAATTTCAACCGGCTACCTATCACGGTTCAAAGATATAGCGGACGGACGGAAGGACAGACACACAGACATATGGCTAGGCTTAGGCGGCGTGTATAAATTACGTCATCGATTTTTGGCCACTTTTTGGCCGCAACTGCGGACTTATGTCTTAGGCAATTTCCTCCAGTCAACCGGGTGGACATATACATTTTTAAATGGAATCGAAAACATGGAGCAGCGGTTGAACGTATGCATGTAAATGTGTTTAAATCAGAAAAAACGTATTGGTACAACACACCGCCGTAGAACGAAAAAAATAATGTACACGCCCCGCCGCGGCCGGTTGGATTCGAACCTCGGGCCTCTCTCAAGAGAAGCCGACGCCCAGACCACCCGCCCGCCGCCCATGCTTAAACTTTAAAGGTAGCCGTCACGCTTCCCTATTAAAACAAGTGATACTTTATAAAAGTCCCATCTGGAGTTTCTGGAGCCTTTTCAGGTACTTTATGATATGAATAGTTGACAATCATTCAACTAAGTATTATGGGTTTCTTTCACGTTTCTTTCAAGTAAAGTTGCTGACGGTATAATGTATAATGAATGTCATTATGCCCGGTTGTGTGTTGGGATATTGCAAAAATCATACCAAAAATATTGGGAAAACTGATGGCATCTCATTTCATAGGTAAGTATCACTTCATTGTGATCTTAATATATAAGGTCTTTCAAAATTAGTTAATAGTACGCTAAGGGAGGGTTCTGCATCATATAGGGAGAAAAACCTATATACAATTTTTTGGACCTTGGGCTTTTTTTATGTAAAATGTTTTTTATATATTTAAATAAAAAAATATGTGATTGATTTTGATAGCCTAATCGATTCAGTTTCATAACAGTAACAAAAAAGTCTTCATTACCATTTTGATGTAACACGTGTAAGTTGGTAAAAAAAATCAAATTATTTCTATTCCATACTAATAAAACTAAAATTGTGGTTTTTCACAACTTCTGAAAGAAAGAGTTCTATGTGTTGGAAGACTTTTTTGTTCCTGGCATGAAATTGAAATGATTAAGAAAAGAATTTTTTTTTACATTTTACATTAGAATTTTTTTTTTTTGTAAAAAAAAATCTTTGTTCCTCAAAAGTGATTTATTTACGATACAGAACCCCCCCCCCCCCCCCCCCCTTAGCGTACTATTAACTAATTTTGAAATACCTTATACAGGGTGTCCCAGAAACCGACGATAATCCTTTAACAGGAGATAGGGCTACTAATTACCTCTCAGAATATCTAATTTTAGGTTTAGTAAAAATGGCTTAGTTTTTGAGATATTGTCATTTTTGTAAAAATCCAAAATTTTCTCCCTCAGCTCATTTTTTTAAATGCCACAAGTACAAATGTAAGATTTTCTTAAACCTAGTTTTTGTCAAATATTCCTGAAAAGTAAGGCTTTCACACGGTATAATTTATTTTTTCATATTTAATCCCGTTTAGCTGAAAAACGACTTAAGAGCCACATGTTAAAATTTTTTCAGTTTGGCCCTTCGCGGTGAAAAAAAAAATTACTACACGAAAGTGGCATTATGCAACAAATATATGCCCATCTAATGTAGTTTTTAAAATGGTACATCACTTACCGATTTGCCTAATAATTTATGAGATATTGTTATTTAACTGCAAAAGGACCTCGGAATTTGATAACTGTTCTACCAAGTACGAATAGGAATAAATATACACTTGAAGTAATTGGTCTTTATTAACCTGTTAAAGTAGATGTTCAAATTGTTTACCACCTGCACAAATGCTAGCTCAACATCTTCTCACAAATGCCCGGTTGATGCGCCGAGCAAGTACTCGATGCAAGTGCAGATACGTCCACCTATGCTATGTAGTTTGTGTTTTCCGTCCAGTTGAGTGTAGCCGGCACGACCGAAGGCAAGCACTGACGTGGCACCAAGTTCACCCGGTGTTATGGAGAGACCCTGTTTCCCATATCTCAGGGAATCCTATCTTGGGAAATAAAATCATTTGAAAGTGTTCTAATATGTAAAAACAATAAAAAATTTCTTTCTTTCTTTCTTTCTTTCTTTCTATGGGCTGACATCACGGATGTTGTAGGTGATGTAGCCAACCATGTCAGTTTACATAAAAAAAACCTGAGCTACTGCCGTAATTCTTTCTTTGAGCTCTATCAAGTTTTCCACCGGTTTCCCGTAAACTTTTTCTTTTAAAATAGCCCCAATAATAAAAATCTAACGGATTTAAATCCGGTGATCTAGACGTCCGGTCTATCCGTGGGGATGCAAGTGGCTAGGAGGTCACAAGACGTCCGTTGAATTGTAGAGACTTTAAACGGGCGAATTATCTTGAGTTTCTGCAACAGGAGCTTCAGAGCCTTTTAGAAGATGTACCATTGGCCATACGGAGGTGGTTGCAAAATGATGGCTGCCCAGCCCATTACGCTAGAGAAGTGCGTAATTTTTTAGACCAAGCATATCTCCACAGATAGACCGGACGTCTAGATCACCGGATTTAAATCCGTTAGATTTTTATTATTGGGGCTATTTAAAAGAAAAAGTTTACGGGAAACCGGTGGAAAACTTGATAGAGCTCAAAGAAAGAATTACGGCAGTAGCTCAGGTTTTTTTTATGTAAACTGACAGGGTTGGGTGCATCACCTACAACATCCGTAATGTCAGCCCATAACACCGGGTGAATTTGGTGCCACGTAAGTGCTTCCCTTCGGTCGTGCCGGCTACACTTAACTGGACGGAGAACACAAACTACATAGCATAGGTGGACGTATCTGCACTTGCATCGAGTACTTGCTCGACGCATCAACCGGGCATTTGTGAGAAGAAGTCGAGCTAGCATTTGTGCAGGTGGTAAACAATTTGAACATCTACTTTAAACAGGTTAATAAAGACCAATTTACTTCAAGTGTTTATTTTATTCCTATTCGTAATTGGTAGAACAGTTATCAAATTCCGAGGTCCTTTTGCAGTTAAATTACAATATCTCATAAATTATTGGGCAAATCGGTAATTGATGTACCATTTTAAAAACTACATTAGATGGGCGTATTTTTGTTGCATAATGCCACTTTAGTGTAGTAATTTTTTTTTCCACCGCGAAGGGCCAATCTCAAGGGATAAGGCTGAAAAAATTTTAACATGTGGCTCTTAAGTCGTTTTTCAGCTAAATAGGATTAAACATGAAAAAATAAATTATACCGTGTGAAAGCCTTACTTTTCAGGAATATTTGACAAAAACTAGATTTAAGAAAATCTCACATTTGTACTTGTGGCATTTAAAAAAATGAGCTGAGGGCATTGATTTTATAGGGGGAGTCAGATGTACCGTCAGCGATGTTTTAAAGGTAACATGAAATTAGTCTTCAATTATGTCCTAAGATGGCGCCAGGAGTATCGAATTTGAATTAAATAATTTATTATATTTTTAAATCTGCTAATTATAGAACGATGCTAAGTGGGAACAGCATAGTTAAATTTAAAGATTATTTTATATTAAGTAAAAATTTCAAAATAGTGTATTTTAAGGTTTTCATAATTTTTCCAATAAATATTTTCATGTTTTGTCAGTCCGTGAGCTTGGCGGATAAAATGTATAATTTCGCCGCTTCTGCATCATAGATGTCAGACCAAAGTTAAGTTGTCCTATTTGTCTATAGATGGCATGCCTATTTCTTATTATATTTTCAGTTGCCAAATACCCACCAACCAAACCTGCGTGCAATTCAAATACGCGCGTGCGGTTAGGATAAAGTGGAGATACCTTCTTTAAAATTATATTTTTTTACCTCACCACCTTTGAAAACGGAAACAAACACGATGGATTAAATATAATAATAATAATAAAAATCGTTAGCCATTTATAAGAAAATCGACCTCATCGAAATAATTTGTATGACAGCTACCCTTATTTTTTTAAATAAAAAAAAATTAAAAAAGGTACCCCTAGATAATCGTTTCAAACTACTAAATATGAATTTTCAACGAAATCGGTTGAGCGGTTGAGGCGCAACGTCGCTGGACACATTGCCATAGACAAATTTGTATGACGGCTACCCTTATTTTTTCGAATTTTGAAAAAGTAAAAAAATTTACCCCTAGATTATCATTTCAAACTACTAAATACGAATTTTGAACGAAATCGGTTGAGCAGTTTAGGCACAAGGTCGCTGGACGGACACACACACACACACATACATGTTTCTCAAAACCACTTTTTTGGGATCGTTGACAGATATATAGCCCAAATCTGTACTGTGTGGGGCCGGTACTTTAAAAGAATGGCCCCACTGAATCTCTCCCCGTGTATGTCGTAAAAGGCGACTAAGGGATATGACCCCCTTCTTATATTACTAGGTGGTAGGGTTTAACCCGCCCGGGTTGGTACCACCGCACTGAATGAAAGGTCGGTCCAAACGGCTATGTAAATAGTTTGTGTTTTCCGTCCAGTTCAGTGTAGCCGGCACGACCGAAGGGAAGCACTGACGTGGCACCAAGTTCACCCGGTGTTATGGGCATCACGGATGTTGTAGGTGATGTAGCCAACCGTGCCAGTTTCAATAAAAAAAAAAAAAAAATCAGTCGCATTCTCAACTTCGACATTTTGGACGATCACAATACTTCCTTTCTCCTTACAGTCGCTCGAAAGTAAAAAGCCACCTCCATAGTTTTTAGCTGTTGCGGAAATTTATCGATCGACGCGCGACGTTCGCTTGTTTTGGAACACGCAAATGTTTGCGTGGAGCGTGCAGGCAAGCGATACGGGTTACTGCGCGTGGAAAAAGGATGACACAATATCGATGCGATCTCTTGAGACGGTCGGTTCTGTATTCACGCGATACGCACACTACCATAATCGCGGTGTCTCGTTTTAGTAATAGTCAAAGACATTAAACCCACCCTCTTCTTTGGTAATAGTTGAAGTATAAACAAAATGTCTTTGAGTATGAAGTACGGAGTCCAGGCACCGAATTAAAAAAAGTTGAGTCCAGGGCTATTTTTTCCATCTACGATGCTGCTGGTGGTGTTATACCAAAGAGATTAAAAGAGGGTGGGTTTAATGCTTCGATCATAAAAAATATTAAGATTCCGCATGTCAGGGCGATTCGTGCCCCACCAAAAATACGTGCAATTCAAATATTACGTGCATCGCCCGCTCATTCTGCCATCGACCGCCAGCGCGAGAGCACTTGCTTCAGCGTCTTCAATATTACACAAATGCCGGCTTCAGGCCTCTGCATAGTATACGAGAGCATCTGGCATTATATTTCAAGAGTGAAAATCCCTTCAAATACAATGTTATATAAGAAAAAGTAAAAATTTTCACTTCATACATTTAATGTGTTTGGATTAAGTGGAGATGGCTTCTTTAAAATTATATTTTTTTACGTCACCAAATTTGAAAACGGTAACACTGGATTCCCAAAAGAATTATTTTATAATATATATATTTTACTATATTAGATGGCAATTTGAAAAGCTACAATAAAATCAACAAAATACCAGAACCCTTACATGATTTTTATTTACAGATTTTTGCTTGTGTTTTCTTTGTGTTTTTTTTATTGAAAGCGCGACCTGTGGCGCCGAGGCATCCTAAGGGAGATGTCTAAGGACGCCCATGGACATTTGGTCGTATGCGGGGGTTGCGAATGCCATGCCGGCCCGACAGGTGCCTGTTCACGCCCCTCTTGAAGGACTCGAGACTGTACTTGAGAGGAAATATATAGACAGGAGAACGTCCCAGAGTTTACCGGTTCTATAGAGGAAAAATCTGCAGAAGAGGTTGGTACGCATCCACGGTAAGTCCAGCGTGTGGGGATGCAATCCTTTTTAACAAATTCCTCTTTTCAAACAAATTTCCCTTTTAAAAGCTGATATTTGGCAGAGCCATCCCACAGGTGCAAGCAGTACTCCACGCATGACCTGATCTGCGATTTGTGCAAAAGGACTTAGGTGCACAAGAAATTTACGTGTTTCTTTCTTGGTTGGTTCTTGTTTGATTCTTACAGATTTTGAATAACATATTTATTTGCTTTATGAAACGTATATGACAAAGTGGTTCAAAAAAGTTAACATCAAAGGGAGGAATACGAAAATATTAAAACTGGTCTCGTTTAAATAGTTAGTGAGAAATTATTATTTAGGTTGACTGCAAAATTAAGTTTGTTTGTAATATATTTATGTATCAAAAAGGTGATGAGTGGAGGTGAGAAATGTTTTTCTTTTTATAACCAGTTTGGTGGTTCAAAAAAAATTATCAAGGTTAATTTATAGAAGATGCGTCACTACGCTCCGCATCTTCTATAAATTAACCGTAACCTAATAGGGACCATGTCGAGGCAGCCCGTGTCGTTTTTGCATACATGTCTATTCAAAATCAATGTTTTTGTAGTTAAAAAAAGTAAAGTTTTAATTTTGCATGAAAGATTAAAAATTAAAAGTTGTATGGAAACCTGTTTCTTCTTTTAAGTAAACTAAATAAACTACGCGTCCGGCAAAACATTATTTCACTAAAATTTATTTTTTAACTTCAGTCTACACAATAAGCTTACTAGCAATTTGCTAGCAAACTTCCCCACTTCAAAGCCACGCCTCCGTCGTATTTGTGCGGAACCCTCGGTTTGTGGGTTGGTCAACTTGGTCTGTGTTTTTAATGTTAGTAACATATTGGCTTTATTTCTAGTAGACACTTCACACTATTAAAGCTAAAATTTAGATATTCCTGTCATTATTGTCATTTTGAGAAAGAAAGACAGGAGATGAACGAATGATTTAATAATCTTAATTTAAGCACATCTGTCAAATTTTAGGTGATTTTAGTTGCAAGTGATATAATATAAGACACGTCTAAAGTCGACCTAAATTGACAAATGCGTTTGAATTTTTTATAAAATAATTCACTCATCGTCCATAGGTTTTCTTTCACAAATAAATGTAAATCGTAAAACTGTAGGTCCCTTCCCTCCTAATCTTACTTGGTGGTAGGGTTTAACCCGCCCGGGTTGATACCACCGCACTGAATGAAACGTCGGTTGAAACGGCTATGTAAATAGTTTGTGTTTTCCGACCAGTTCAGTGTAGCCGGCACGATCAAAGGGGGAAGCACTGACATGGCACCTAGTTCACCCGGTGTTATGGGCTGACATCACGGACGTTGTAGGTGATGTAGCCAACCGTGTCAGTTTCCATAAAAAAAATAAACGAAAAAAATTGCAATAAATGTTTTTAATAAATAATTTAATAATAAGAAGTAAAAAGCCACCTCCATAATTTTGAGCCGTTGAAGCAAGCGGCAATTTATCGATCGACTACGTGCGACATTCGCTTGTTTTGGAACACGTAAATGTTTGCGTGGAGCGTGCAGGCAAGCGATACGGGATTACTGCGCGTGGAAAAAGGATGACACAATATCACTGCGATCTCTTGACATGGTCGGTCCTGTATTACGCGATACGCACACTACCATAACCACGGTGTCTCGTTTTAGTAATAATTGAAGTATGAAGTGCGGAGTCCAGAACTATTTTTTCTGTCTACGGTTTAATGTATTTGTGTTATACTTTACAGAATATATAAGTCAATGATACGAGTACGTTATATAAAATTGTAGATTTTACCGACGACGACCAATGACGTATCATGTATGTATGTATGTATGTACATAAAATCTCTTTGACGACGACGAATAAAATAAAAAAATAGTAAATCTGATTTAAATGCAAAATTGATAATAAACCATCGCTTCTCTTATATTCTCTATCTTTTTCGGGAGGAAGGAAGGGAAGGACCCTTTGGCTCTTAACCATAAACAATAAAGAATTATCCGTGAGTCTTGTTAAAACAAGGCAAACAAAGGAATGGTTTAGTTGGGCTGCTTTGGCAATAAGTGGATACTTTTTTCGACTTGGTTTTAGCCTGTTTGCTACCCATTATTGGTACGTTCTTTGCATAACATTGGTGACATGTTCTTCTCACTTTTCTGGCCAATCCCTCTTTCCTTTCCAGAGTGTGTTTCATTCTCTTCCGTCTTTCTATACGCATTTCATCGTCGCTATCCTCACTCTCCGACAAAAGAATTCGACAGCATCTTCTTTTCGTTGGTTGAACTACGTCTTCATAGAATCTATTCCGAAACTACGGTTCAGAAGATCTATCTCGATGTTTTCTAACTGCGTTAGCGCTTCTTGTGTTAACTCGAAATCTTCAAAATAATCCATTTTTGGCGAGAAAAGCGTAAAACATCCTCAATTGTCGACGCAGCCGGACCGGGATTGATCGCTGCGTCCGCGGCGCGCGCTCAACGGGTGGGCCGCGGCGTGACCCCGCGGCCCCAGCCAACAGAAAAATACAAATCCTTCATAGGAGGCCACACGATCCACCCGTGAGCCTTTTGCTATATCTCGAAAATTAGACGGTAAAAGTCGCAAATTTTTATTTTCCTTACAAATTACCGCATTTTATAAACTTTGTGATGAAAATCTCAAGTTGATGAAAATTACGGATATAATGAGTTTGGCTTGGCCCGAACGGAAAAGTACGCTAGGCCCACCGGTGGGTCGTATGGCGTTCAACGTGTTAATTGTGGGCTGATTTTGAAAATTCTTTTTTTGTTTGGTAGGTCATACTTCAGAGGTGCTCCCATTGAAATTTTATTGAAATTGATTGAGCGGTTTATGAAAAAGCAACAAAATACTATTGGTGTGTGGTTACCTTCAGCAAAACTTTTGTGATGTGGACTTTTTCAGCAATTTGCAGTTTGACACATGGCGAATAATTCTGTACCACTTCAACCGATTTCGATTATTCGATTTCGATTATTGTTTTTTATGTAATATTGTTTTAAAAATATAAAACCGACTTAAAAAAAATAAACTAGAACTAAAAAGTATTAAATATAATACCAAATATATATAATATAACCTATAACCTAATATAGTATATAATATAATAGTAATTAATATAATATAATAGTAGTAATATAATATACCTATATAAATATATAACCTAATATTTTGAAATTTTCTCTGTCATTGTATTGAAATACATGAATCGATATTGTCATTCATATTCGGACCCTTGTTTCATGAATATTCTAAATTTGAAATCTTTTCCGACCGGCCAGATGCGCTTAATATATTATAATACGAGTACGAGTACCATCGAGCTGGTCTGATGACGGAGACGGAAGGTGGCCATAGGAACTCCTAAACTACACATGATAAACCCATCGTGTTTGGGCTCGTTGAATTTGTCTTCACGAGCAATTTACTTTAGACCTAGGAGATTCTCAATTCGACGGTATGTTTTCTTTTTTTGGATGTTTGTTACGCGATTACTCCGTCAATTATTGTGGGCCAAAGACATTAAACCCACCCTTTGTGGGCCGATTTTGAAAATTCTTTTTTTTTTTTTTTGAAAGGGGATAACCATGAGGTGGTTCCATTTTAATTTGGTCGAGATCAGATTGGAAAGCGAGGCGGAATCGCGAGGCCGAAGGTCGAGCGATTCCGCCGAGTACATTAATAGCAAAAAATTCCAAAAAAAAACTGTGAAATAAAAAACTATTTAAAAAAATATATAAAAACCGCCTTCAAAAATGTATGAAATAAAAAAAATCGAACCCTAGAGTTGAAGGCGGTGCTAAAGCAAGCAAAAATGATACATGAAAGAAAACATGCGCGGATGATATCCTTTGTGATTTGTGTTTTGTGTAGCCTTCTTTAGCACCGCCTTCAACTCTAGGGTTCGATTTTTTTAATTTCATAAATTTTTTAAGGCAGTTTTCATATTTTTTTTTTTTACCTACAATGCTGACATTATTAGAATGAAGAGTGACGAGTATTTGTTTAACTGTTCAACTTCCTCTGAGTATTCAACTAAATAAATACGTTCTATCCACAGAGCACGGAATACCGCGCGCGCGCGCGCGGGGGTATTCCGTGCTCTGTGGATCTATCTATTAAAAGCGCACAAACAGGAAATTACAATCATAATAATATTTTGTTCCGTATACCAAATTATTTTCAAAACATTTTTTTATTTTATTTAATTTGATAAGAAGTGTTAGTTTAATTGTAAATTGTCATAATTTTATTATTCAAATATAATTAAAAATTTTGGAATTTACATAAATAATGTTCTTTATAAACAAAGAGATTGAGGGGGTTTAATGTCTTTGTTTATAAATATAAATGAAAGCGCCATCTTTTGTCTAGTAGCAGTAATTCTACAGCCTAGTGACAATTAAAGGTACCTAGATACTGTTGTATTTCAACTAGATAGCGCCCTTAGTATAGAAGTATTAACAAACATTAACGCCACCTGTTTGTTTTACGACAACATCAAGAAAAATTATTAACGCCCTCTGTTGGTTTTACGATTTACAACGTTACCAAATTTTTTATATGGAGTGGTCTATCTGTCCCGACAGGGTTATAAAATCAATGGCTGAGGGAGAAAATTTTGGATTTTTACAAAAATGACAATATCTCAAAAACTAAGCCATTTTTAGTAAACCTAAAATTAGATATTCTGAGAGGTAATTAGCAGCCCTATCTCCTGTTAAAGGATTATCGTCGGTTTCTGGGACACCCTGTATATAATATCTTGTTTTCCATGTGCTTACAAATATTTGGTTCAACTGGCCAATTAGGGCTGTCACAACGTTACTTCAATTTGAAAATTTTGTACATTGACCTAGCATTGCAATAACATAAGCATTATTTAATTAAACAAATAAATTGAACGCGCTCATTAGGGCTGCCACAGTGCCACATATGAATGATTAGAAATAGAGTTCTGAGATATCATGTATGAAAGTAAATAAATATGTATTAAACCACGTTAAAATATGAGAGTGAATTGACCGCTAATTAGGGTTGTCGCTATTCTTTAATTTTTTTTTTAATTAGTAAGTAATTGAGAAATTTTCAAGAAAATTTTTTTTTACAAGGTTTCCACATCCTACTAAGGGATCAATACGAGAAAGATGGATAAAAATAGTCCAAGATGATACATTGTTTAAGGGAAAGTGAAAATTTAAATTTGTGTAAAGTGAAATTTAAATTATTTTGTTTAAGTACGCAGGAAGAGTTATTTTAGTTGTGTTTGTGTGTGTAGTCCAAAGTATACCTAATGGTTTTTTTAGTTATATTTTTTTTTTTAAATAAATGCTGCACTCTTTATTTTATGTATGTTTGGTTTGGAGATTTTAAGTTTAGTCCAAGGCCAAGACCGCAGTTATTAATTCTTTATTATTAAGTTTAGTTTTTTAGATATTATTCTAGTTATTAAGTGTAGGTATTATAAGAATACAAAACGGCTTTACTCGCGGTCGAAATACGAGCTGTGTGGCTCGATGTTTCGGGCCAAACGTATGGCCCATCATCATGAGCACTCTGGCCGAAATGTCGAGCCACACAGCTCGTATTTCGATAGGGAGTAAAGCCGTTGTTACTTCTTAAAATGTCAAATAACCACGGTAATTAAAAAACCCATATAAGTTTAGGTATGTATTTCAAGTTATTATAGTTCTGTATTTTAAGTTTAATAAATACATAAAAACGTTTTTTCGATTAAATTCACTATCTGTTTTCTTCTATAATCCTTTAAAACGTCCCACTGCTAGGCACGGACTCTGCCCACTGACATAGGAGGTATTGTTTTTATTGTTGTTGTTTTATTGTTTATTGAGTATTCTTATGGCAATCATATTGCACTCGAACTTGTCACAAATTGTTATATCCGGTTCGATTACTCGTACATGGTGACCAGTGTAAATCAGAAGCAGTTTACACAAAAATACCTTTCATAGACCAGTGTGCACTAGTTACCTAACTTTATTTTTCTTCACCGGAGCGATCGTACCTATTCGTTATGAAATGCACGTATATCAATCCTTATCAAGGAAATAAATAAGTACATTAGTTAGTGCCCGGGATTGAACCCGCAACTTCTGCATTGAGAAGCGTTACCACTAGACTACGGGCACAATTAACCATAATACCTACTCGTAAAATAATAAATCGAAAAATATATTTTTGGTAGACTAAGTGACAACCCTACGCCCTACTTATTCCAATGCACGTGTTGACTGACCGGCCGGCCGGGCCGGCCGCTAGCCGCTAGTCGCTCGCTTCCCGCCCCGCGCGGCTCAGCGTTCCGCCGCCCCCCTACCTTACCTCATACCTCAGCTATTGGCCGTCATTTCTCTGTATTCTTTCTTCGTAGTGCTCACTCTACTACTAGACCTCTTACCCGGGCAACAGCCTTCGCTCCACCGCGGTGGAGTAACCATTACGCGGAGGGACCCTCTTGAGACTAGTAGCTCGCGAGCGACCGAACGCGGCGGACGCGCCGTCCGCGCGCTCGCTGCCGTCCGTCTGCGGCTCGCATCGCGCCAGTCATTTCATTATGCCCGGTTGTGTGTTGCGATATTGCAAAAATCATACCAAAAATATTGGGAAAAGTGATGGCATCTCATTTCATAGGTAAGTATCACTTCATTGTGATCTTAATATATAAGGTCTTTCAAAATTAGTTAATAGTACGCTAAGGGGGGGTTCTTCATATAGGGAGTAAAACCTATATAAAATTTTTTGGACCTTGGGCTTTTTTTATGAAAAATGTTTTTTATGTATGAAAATGTATGTATGTAAAAAAATATGTGGTTGATTTTTATAGCCTAATCGATTCATTTTCATAACAGTAACAAAAAAGTCTTCAATACCATTTTGATGTAACACGTGTAAGTTGGTAAAAAAAATCAAATTCTTTCTATTCCATACTAATAAAACTAAAATTGTGGTTTTCACAATTTCTGAAAGAAAGAGATCTATGTGTTGGAAGACTTTTTTGTTCCTGGCATGAAACTGAAACGATTAAGAAAAGAATTTTTTTTTTACATTTTACATTATTATAAATTTTTTTTTTGTAAACAAAAATCTTTGTTCCTCAAAAGTGATTTATTTACGATACAGAACCCCCCCTTAGCGTACTATTAACTAATTTTGAAAGAACTTATATATAATCTTGTTTTCCATGTGCTTAGAAATATTTGGTTCAACTGGCCAATTAGGGCTGTCACAACGCTACTTCAATTTGAAAATTTTGTACATTTTATGTATTGACCTAGCATTGCAATAACATAAGCATTATTTAATTAAACAAATAAATTGAACGCGCTCATTAGGGCTGCCACATATGAATGATTAGAAATAGAGTTCTGGGATATCATGTATGAAAGTAAATAAATATGTATTAAACCACGTTAAAATATGAGAGTGAATTGACCGCTAATTAGGGTTGTCGCTATTCTTTTAATTTTTTTTAATTAGTAAGTAATTGAGAAATTTTCAAGAAAAAAAATTTTTTTACAAGGTTTCCACATCCTACTAAGGGATCAATACGAGAAAGATGGATAAAAATAGTCCAAGATGATACATTGTTTAAGGGAAAGTGAAAATTTAAATTTGTGTAAAGTGAAATTTAAATTATTTTGTTTAAGTACGGAGGAAGAGTTATTTTAGTTGTGTTTGTGTGTGTAGTCCAAAGTATACCGAATGGTTTTTTTAGTTATATATATATATATTTTTTTTAATAAATGCTGCACTCTTTATTTTATGTATGTTTGGTTTGGAGATTTTAAGTTTAGTCCAAGGCCAAGACCGCAGTTATGAATTCTTTATTATTAAGTTTAGTTTTTTAGATATTATTCTAGTTATTAAGTGTAGGTATTATAAGAATACAAAACGGCTTTACTCGCGGTCGAAATACGAGCTGTGTGGCTCGACGTTTCGGGCCAAACGTATGGCCCATCATCATGAGCACTCTGGCCGAAATGTCGAGCCACACAGCTCGTATTTCGATAGCGAGTAAAGCCGTTGTTACTGCTTAAAATGTCAAATAACCACGGTAATTTAAAAACCCATATAAGTTTAGGTATGTATTTCAAGTTATTATAGTTCTGTATTTTAAGTTTAAATACATAAAAACGTTTTTTTCGATGAAATTCACTATCTGTTTTCTTCTATAATCCTTTAAAACGTCCCACTGCTAGGCACGGACTCTGCCCACTGACATAGGAGGTATTGTTTTTATTGTTGTTGTTTTATTGTTTATTGAGTATTCTTATGGCAGTCATATTGCACTCGAACTTGTCACAATTTGTTATATCCGGTTCGATTACTCGTACATGGTGACCAGTGGAAATCAGAAGCAGTTTACACAAAAATACCTTTCATAGACCAGTGTGCACTAGTTACCTAACTTTATTTTTCTTCATCGGAGCGATCGTACCTATTCGTTATGAAATGCACGTATATCAATCCTTATCAAGGAAATAAATAAGTACATTAGTTAGTGCCCGGGATTTGAACCCGCAACTTCTGCATTGAGAAGCGTTACCACTAGACTACGGGCACAATTAACCATAATACCTACTCGTAAAATAATAAATCGAAAAATATATTTTTGGTAGACTAAGTGACAACCCTACGTATTCCAATGCACGTGTTGACTGACCGGCCGGGCCGGCCGGGCCGCTAGCCGCTAGTGGCTACTCGCTCGCTAGCTAGCCCCTCTCCCGCTCGCTTCCCGCCCCGCGCGGCTCAGCGTTCCGCCACCCCGCTACCTTACCTCATACCTCAGCTATTGGCCGTCATTTCTCTGTATTCTTTCTTCGTAGTGCTCACTCTATACATAAAATCTCTTTGGGTTGACTAGTGTAATACTAATAACGCGTATACCTCATACCTTTGTAGACATGTAGTGTGTCTTATATTTACCTATTTGAATTCTTGTCCGAGTATTGGACACAAACGAGGCAGCGCGTGGGATCACCATTGTCAACCCTTACTATAAAATTCTTCAATATCTTGGGAGTCTGTTGGAACTTACACACACAGTTGTGTTTAACTCAGAGTATAATAGGGTTTATTGTGTATTTCTTTAAAAAAAAATTATTGTCATATTTGACATTGCCAGACTTTGCTCATAAAAATAAAACCAACGTCAATCTGAACTGGACGAAGCCAATAATTTTACAAAGAGTTTGTATTACGTCGCTGCGCTCCTTTATAGAGAGAATGTGAGCGTTGGTGAGGTGAAGCTTCGTTGGTGAGCGCCACGAACCGCGTTCGGGTCCGATCGGCAGTCATCGGCCGTGCTCCGTCGCGCGATGCAGAGGGATCAATTTCTTAGTTTTATTCCTAAAATTCAGCCAAAATGGTTAACTGTTGCGTTTTAATTTGCAAATCTGACTCAAAGAAGGAGACTAGAATCGTGAATGGTCTAAGATTCCACAGGGAATTGGTATTTTGGTGATATTTTAATCGGGAGCGACGGCGGTGGCGGATTTCCTATAGAACGTGCTAAGTCTAAATCATATTTTTTCCCGAATATTTATATAATAAATAATCCATGTGATTACGTATTTAATTTAACTATACTAGCTTTTGCCTGCGGCTTCTCTCGCGTGAAATTCGAATTTAAAAAGAAGAAAGTAATTAAGCCCGCCCCCTTTACCTTTTCGGTTTGTATGGCAGCCACATCATAGCGTAACCAGAACTGAATTTTATTTAGCCTATCCTATGTCTCGTATAGATAAATGTGCTTGTACTAAGTTTCATCGAATTCGGATGATCGGTTTAAGAGCTATGGTGGAATATACATAGTTACATACATACAGAAAATAGTTCTAAAAATCGTCAATTTAGTTTTAGTATCATACATAGTCTACAAACGCAATATCTCATAAAACAAAGTAACTTACTCCATGGCCATCCCTTACAGATTTATTATTAGTATTAATGATAAAGTTCCAAAATAGGAGGCAGATATGATCTTTCGTGTATTTTTTTTTTAAACCAAATAAAAGTCAATACACTATGGAAGGACTTTAGAGCTCGGTTACTTTATTAAACGACGCATGTTCACGTAGGTATCTTATGAAGCATTTTATTTTTTCAAAAAATGGCCGGCATTTCGAAACGAATGGAATGAGCTTAACGTAAATCACGCATACTTCGTTCTTAAGCAACCCTGAGCGCGGTCAGTACTGGATGAGTGACCGCTCGACCGTTGGAGCTGACCGTGGTTCGGATTCCACGTTAACCTGTAGGCCCCTTCTCTTCATACCTTACTAGGTGGTAGGGTTTATCCCGGCCGGATTGATACCACTGCTCTGACGAAACGTCGGTCGAAACGGCTATGTAAATAGTTCGTGTTTTCCGTCCAGTTCAGTGTCGCCGAGATGCAATGAAGGGAAGCACCGACATGGCACCTAGCTCACCTGGTGTTATGGGCTGACATCACAGATGTTGTAGGTAGACGATGAAGTCAACTGTGTCAGATTCCATAAAAAAAGCGCCCAAATATGGACTATTTAGTATGTATACTGGTTTCCGAGTAATTTTGTTTAGAGAAAGATGGCAATTAGGTAATTTTCAATTAGGTACCTTTGATTTTAAGGTTTCCCAAAAATCCTGAAAAAATTAAACTGTGGGAGGCCGCAATAAAAAGAAAAGGAAACACTTACAGCCGTATTTGTTCTCGACATTTTAAAGAAGACTACTTTAATATTGCACCAGATGGATATAGAAAACTCAAAGATCAAGCAATACCAATAGTCCACTCAACGAATGGCTCAAAAGGAGGTGTAGAGTGCGTGAGCAGGGTCAAAAGAGATTTCTTCAGAAACCTGTTCGGGGTGCTTAGGGAGTAAACATACTAAAAGTCTTGGCGTCTACGAGGCGAGCCCGAGGGGGGGAGGGGGGGCCCAAATAAGGTCCTGCTTTTGGGTTTTTCGCTACGATCTCGAAAACAGTGCCCCGTAGAGAAAATTTGTGTTGTACCGAATGAAAGGTCATAAAATTGTCTACAACTTTTATTGTATTCACTTTTTTCGAATTCCGAACCGTTTTCGAGCTACACGCTTAGGAAAAGTGAAAATTTTCGAAAAATTGATTTTTACCTCATATTTCTCATCAAACATTCCTTCATATCATATAAGCTATTCACCTGAAAAAGATATTGTAAAACAAAAAGTTATAGAGAATTTAATTCCCTTTAAAAGTGTGTACATATGCTAATTTATCTCCAGCCGGTCAACCGTTGCACCAATTTGAGGATTTTTTGTAAAATTTCATCATTTTCAGAAAACGTTGTTTTGGTCATTCCTGAGCCACAACTATCGTTTGTTACACCTATGTACCATCTAATAATATGTCACACTTGAAAGCGGGTTAAATGCAGTAAGTGGAATTCATGTCACTGGAAGAAATGGACAATTATATTTTATAGATGATAAATAAAAGTTCGATATATATAAGGTAAGTAATTTTATTTTATTTTAATAAATCATTGTTTTACTTCCAAGACGTTTCATCTCGTTTCAATTCGTTTCAGAGCGCAGGTAAACAACACGCAGAGGCCCTTCATCAAGAACCACCCACCACTGAGGATGAAGATGCCATGGACGAAGAACCCTTACCAGGGCTCTCACGTCCAAAAAGGATGAAAACTTCTTGGAAGTAAAACAATGAATTATTAAAATAAAATACAATTACTTACCTTATAACAAACTTGTATTTATCATCTATAAAATACAATTTTCCATTTTTTCAAGTGACAGGAATTCCATTTACTGCATTTAACCCGCTTTCAAGTGTGACATATTATTAGATGATACATAGGTGTAACAAAGATATTTGTGGCTCAGGAATGATCAAAACCACTTTTTCTGAAAATGATGAAATTTTACAAAAAATCTTAAAGTTGGTCCAACTGTTGACCGGCTGGAGATAAATTAGCATATGTATGTACACAATTGAAGGGAATTGAATTCTCTATAACTTCTTGTTTCGCAATATCTTTCTCAGGTGAATAGTTTAGACGATATGATGGAATTTTTTATGAGAAATATGAGGTAAAAACCAATTTTTCGGAAATTTTTACTTTTCCTAAGCGTGTAGCTCGAAAACGATCCGGAATTTGAAAAAAGTGAATAGAATAGAAGTTGGAGACAATTTTATGAGCTTTCATTCGTTATAAGACAATTTTTCTCTACAGGGCACCGTTTTCGAGATCGTAGCGCAAAACCCAAAGGCAGGACCTTATTTGGGCCCCGCCCCCTCCGGCTCACCTCGTAGACGCCAGGACTTTTAGTATGTTTACTCCCTAAGCACCCCGAACAGGTTTCTGAAGAAATCGCATTTGACCCTGCTCATGCACTCTACACCTCCTTTATTGCCTGAACTACAAGGTTATCAGAAGAAAAAAAATCCCCCTTTACAAAAGAGAAGAAAAAGAGTGCATGCAATTTTAAAGCCTTTATCTGTACATTTATTTTTAAAGTCCTAAACGAGTGATATTCAATATAAACTTGAATTTTTGGAGCATTTTACGAACAACATCATCTTTGCGTTTTCCTAGTATAGTAATGTAGTAGTGATAGATAACTCATAATCCGCAACTTTTTGTGTGAGGTTTAGTTAAATTCCAAATAAAGACCTCAATGATGTTTTCATTCGAATGTTGCATTTTAAAAATTCATAAATTTTTATTTAAAAAACTTTTGTTATGTTATGTTTTTTTTTTCACTCATTTGTCGTAAATACGAATCTTTCATAATTGCAAGTACCTGAGCGATCGAGCTTTGCTCGGTGTCTACACCTATCTATGTAGATGAATAAACTTGAAAAAGTAACATTATCTAAATACAATTAAATTTCGTCGAAATCGTTAGAGCCGTTTCCGAGAAACAAATATATACATACAAGTTTAGCTCACTTAAAGTAATAGGATAAAGTAATAAAAGTAAGCACCGTAAGAATTCAATATATTAATGTACCTACAACCTCACTTACAATACAAATTAAATTTTGCAAAATAAGAGATACATTGTTTCTACGCTTGGACGCTTTCCGTTCGCGCATGCCCGAGTAGGAGCCGAACGTCGTTCCCCTGCCCGCACTACACCGCGCAGCGGGCTTCATTCTTTCTCGTAGCCGTGTGCCCATAGGGTCGCTCTATAAAGGAGCGCAGCGACGTAATACAAACTCTTTGTAATTTTAATAAATTTTGGGCCAGGTCCTTTTTTTTTAAATTAATTTTTGGCTTGGATGCCAGGTCCTTCTGCCATTTCTTAAATTTTTTTTCTTTGTATATTTTCTACTGTATTTAATGCCAACATTAAAAAAAGAAGAATTGTAATAAAAAACATTTATTTTCTCAGCCTTTATTTATTTGTGGACTTAATTTTCTTTTGTAAAAATTTCGCATCTACAAAATGTCTACCTAGGTACTTAATTCATTAGTTTAGATAGGTTTATCACGGCAGCTGGTTACGAAGAAGTCCCCAAGTCCACGAGGGCACGTTGGACTAATTAGGAGCGGTTCGGCAGCAACACTTCAGCAATAGCGACCTGCAATCTCACATAAATTGTTGACGAGGAACTGGCTACTGGGTGCCTGGGTCAATGTTGCTGGAACATAGCTATGGGTTGGATTATTATCCAGATATTAAGCAGTCTGAACATCTGTTTAACTATCTAAAATCACTGTTTCCGCGGCTTCTCTTCACGGCAAAATATTCTATAACCATCCTTAGCACGTCGACTGTAACCATACGATTTATGTTTTACCACAGCGCCGGTCGGCCGCCGGCGCACCCAGAGTCTGTCAACATCCTAAGTCAAGTTTGAAATTCGGCACTGTGGAAATACATTTTATTAATTAATACAAACAGACTCGCTTTTACATATTAAATGCCTTTCACTAAGAAACTATGTTTCCATTTCTAATAATTACTGAGATAATAATTGTGAAAATTTATTAAAGTTCGGAATGCGCCAACAGTTATTGAACTTTGACCTCGGCACAAATTCGGGTAGTTGCGCGGTGGTGGCGGCGCGCGCGGAGATACTCTGTATGTGTGCGCGCTACAGCTGAGCGGACATAGGTATTACCTACCACCCCCGCCCCCCCGCCTCAGAATGGAAAGGAACTTCGGCCTTGCGTACTGGCGGCATACAAACAAAACAAAAAACTTCGGACGTGCGCTCGCCACGATTAGCCAATAGTTGCGCGGGACGCAGACTTCGCTTCGGAATGCTTCGGGATACGAATTAATAACGTGCATTCGCTCCTCCCGCCCGGCGCGGCGGCGGCGGGGTGGCGGCAACGAGTGCTCCATACATACGTAAGTACCTACGCACGCTCTCCAACTTCCAATACTCCGAACAGCTGATTGTGCGTTATTGAAATTACAAATGTGTGTCAAGGCCGAAGTTCATTCACCGCCGCGTGCCGCGTAGCCGATAATGTGCAAAGTTACATAGGTAGTTAGCTACCTACCCAACGCGCTTTCCTTATGAATTTAAACTTTATTAAACTTTTACAATTATTATCTCAGTAATTGTTAGAAATAGAAACATAGTTTCTTAGCAAAAGGTGTTTAATATGTAAAAGCGAGTCTGTTTGTATAAATTTTTTTTTATATTTAATAAAATATAAAATGTTACCCCCTTTTTTTATAATTTTAATATGGTCTATTTCTGATACAGAACATCACCTTTACGCCTCGGTAGTTAATAAAAAAAGACCTTATATTATCGGTGCATCCTGTGGGCCGCTCGCAGTCCATGAACATTTAGTATGGTGGCACAGGCCAAATAACGATCTAGGCCGCCAGCGTACCCTACTGGCAGTCTAAGTGTCAAATGTGTGAAATAACGTCAGTCAAAATCCCATGTGAATTGATTGAGTAGTTTTCGGCTTATATGCGAACATAGAATTGACGAATGCACGTACATAGGCACGCATTCGTCATTGAAGATGTCCTATGTTATTTATTAGAATAGTCCCGTGTTTTCCATACAGTTCAATGTATGGGGCTAGAGAGTGATTTAAATGTAAAGAAGGGAGAAGGATCGAAATGGAAGCATGACATGGCACCTAGTTCACCAAGGAATAATGGGCTAAACTCATAGATATTGTAGGTGATGATGTAGCCAACCATGTCAGTTTCCATAAAATAAAAAGTGTTGGCATGGCACCTAGTTTTTACAGGAATAAGATGTATGGGCTGAAATTACAGATGTAGCAGGTAAAGCAGCGAATGATGTCAGTTTTCATTAAAAAATAGTTTGTTGTTAAGGCTTGATCTCATTGCTGATAGCATGCTTGGCCACTTGACGCGGAAAAAATACATACATACATACCAAACGCTGTATCCCGACAATCAGGGTAAGCAGAGTAATCGGTATTGTGCTGCAAGTACCCCGATAAATTACAGCACAACACTAACCACACATTTACCAAAGCATTAGGAGACAAGGGATAAGATACTTATCAAGCAGCAAGAAGAACGAAAACCCGCCTGCTGCATGACTTGGTAGATGGATCACGCCAAGGTGAGAGGTGGGTAGCTTGCCGCCCTTTAGCACGGAATCTTGTCCTCAGTAGTCTTAATTGGTCAGTTCAGTTGGTCGGAGTGGAAAGCCCATTCTGTGCAACCAGTTGGACGATTCAGTTGTTCGGAGTACCCGTTTATCCAGTTGATTCGTTGGGAATAAAATTTTACCAAATTAAATCGTTTGAAATATCTGATCAACTAGTTGGTCCTCGTAGTCATATTGATATGACAAACTAGTATGACCACAATAGTTTTTTAGTATTATTATATTTTATACGATTAATAGAACAGTAGAACTGTTTGGATTTTTTTTTTGTCCATTTTGTTCAATCATTTTTTTTTTTTTATGGAAACTGACACGGTTGGCTACATCACCTACAACGTCCGTGATGTCAGCCCATGACACCGGGTGAACTAGGTGCCATGTCAGTGCTTCCCCCTTTGATCGTGCCGGCTACACTGAACTGGTCGGAAAACACAAACTATTTACATAGCCGTTTAGACCGAAGTTTCATTCAGTGTGGTGGTACCAACCCGGGCGGGTTAAACCCTACCACCAAGTAAGATTAGGAGGGAAGGGACCTACAGTTTTACGAGGAATCCGAACCTCGGTCAGCCTCCAACGGTCAGCGGTCACCCATCCAAGTACTGACCGCACCCAGCGTTGCTTAACATTCAATAGCGACAGTTGACTGTCTGCACCACTGAGCTATCGAGGCTGACGAAATCGAATCGAATCGTAGAACTAATATTAGAACTAGATGGACTAACCCATCCCTTAGCCGCCTTTCACTATATGCACGGGGAGGGAGGGGCTATTCTTTGTAAGTACTGGCCCCACACGGAACTAGTGTGGAAAAAAATTTCATCCTTAAAAAATATAGTGACATAATAAAGAAATCTTAGAAAGAGCAGCGGAATTTTATCTCGCCACTCGATACCCAAATTTTTATCAGTCTTCTAGTAAAATACATACATACATACATACCACGCTGTATCCCGACAATCGGGGTAAGTTCAAATTCGCGACACGAACAAATGTTCGAGGTGAGAACTTTTATTTGCGGCAAACAAATTGTTGGTATCACCTCATTCCACTAACCGCACTAAGACTATTTAAACAAACGGTCCATTAATTTTCCATACTCACCCAATTAATTGAAGTTTTGGTTCTTTCACTGTTAAAAAATACCTAACATGGAGACTAAACTATATCTTGGGACAAAATATTCAAACACTAACATTAATGTAACTGGACAAAAAATTGGGTCTTTTCACTTATGGCTTAGCCAAAAATTGTTTAAACTTAGCTTTTCATTTAAGTTAATCAATGATCGCTCGACTTTTTGAACTCCCTTTAACTTAATGAGGCTTGAAATCTCCCGACAGCACTTAGCACTGAACTATGAACATTAGAAAGTTTGAATAGTGTGCTGTGTTGTTTTGGATTTGAAGGCACTTTTTTTGCACAATTTTCACTGCAACAAGAATTTCACAAACTTTTTTTTTATTCTATGTGCCTGTCTGGAGCGTCCAGTCACTTCACCAAGATACACTTTTTTTCCTTCTTTTCCTTTACAACTGTTTTTAGAAAGACTCGTCACTGAATTTACTAGTGTCCACCTGCCTCAACATTTCTAGAATGAAGACCGCTTGAAAACTCACTTCTCACTCATGCCTCTTCATTGCCCGCACATCACATCACGAGGGTGACACCACACAAGGGGTAAGAAAACAACATTTATCCAATAAAATACATCTATTTATATGTGCACGCACTAACACTACACTACACCTCACGCTTACACTGTTAACACTATGGAATACACTTTGACAGGTTTAATACAAACACATTAACTTGTGTTCTCACCTTACACGTCAACATTTGAAAAATAATTGCTGTGGTCCATGAGTGTAAATGTAAAAAAAATTCATAATATACAAAATGACACAATATTTTCTAGTCTTCCTGTCGGATTGATGTGCAACTACAGTCAAACGGAAGCACTTATTTTGATCGTTATTAGAACACAACACCATCACAAAAGATAACTTACAACGGGCACTCAACTCTGATACATACTGGAGAGACCACCTCACTCAGTCGTCGCACAGACATTTTACACATCACATAACTACACAGTTGAATAACTGTGCCATTTAAATGACAAAAATGCAATCAAAATCATCATAAAAATATTTCACATCCAGATGGGACTTATTCTATAGCGCACTAGTTATTATGCCTAAATACTATTGTTCTGGTATAATCTATAAATAAAAAGTGTTCCGGTGAGAGAATTTAAAACCGGTTAGGCCGTGCCGCCGCGCACCACCACTATCACCAGATGGTCTTCCTTGAGACTGTCTTCGGTGAGGTTGTGGCAAGTTCTCTTTAAGAGTTCAGTGGAGAACTCGCACGGAGGGAAGGAGTACAGCACGCCCGTCGCCTCCGTCTCCTTGTTCAACAGAGAGATCACTCCGGCCGCTTCCTTCTGCTTCAGATAGGACACCAAGTTCCTCATGGGCCTCGTCTGAATACTGGCGTCCTCATTGTTCACCGACGTGGTGGAGCCGGCGAGGCTCAGGAAGATGGCGTGCGAGCTGGATGTAGCGATCCTCTTTTGAACGTCGTCCAGCTTGGGTTGGTCGAGACGCAGGCGCTGCGTAATCCTCAGCTGGTTCTTGCCCTCCTCATCCTTCATCAGACTCTCAACGATTTCAGAATCGCCATCCGTGAGGTGAAATTTAGCCGGGAAGAGAGAGTTCTTCAAGATCAGAGCTCCGTTCCACGAAGTTGCCGATTTGCGTGCAACTTCGGGCAGTGTCCTCGCAGAGGCGAGCATGCCGCTGCGCTGAGGGGAGCCGTCAGAGTCGCTGGAGCGGCCGAGCGAGCGGCGTCGAGGAGAACGGGAGCGCGAGCGGTCCACGCCGGGCTCGCGGGAGCCCGAGTGTCTCACACGTCCGGGATACTCGCCATCGGGACGGCGCCAGTCCTCCTCGCGGTACCCATCGGCCGCTCCGTGGTAGGAGCCGCGGTACATTCCCCTTCCGCGTCCCCGTCCACGGCCCCGGTATCCCGGCGGGCCGTAACCGAAGCTGCCCTCCTCCCAGCCGCCCTCGTAAGGTTCATAATCTACCGGGCGGCCGTCCTCGCCGACAGCCGGATACGGTTTGGGCCTAAACGGCCCACCTGGTCCGACATCCGCAAAGTCTATGCGGAGGCGTTTTTCGGGACCGCCGAGCGCGAAGCCTCGCATCTCCTTGACGGCCTCCTGGGCGGCGTCGATCGAGTCGTACAGAATGTAAGCGCTCGTGTCGCCCTTCGTGTACTCGATCTTCTTGATCGCGCCGAACCTGTCGAACTCCCTCTCCAGCTGCGGTACCGATGTCCACTGCCCGAGTCCGCCGACCCAGATGCGGGTGGTCGGGGTCGCTTTTCCGTACCCAATCTTACACTGGAACTTGCCGATATACTGTCCAGAGAGTTCAACCTTGGCCCGGTGAGCCATATCGAGCGTTTGATAGCGTACGAACGCGAACGCGTTGCCAGTGCCCGGCGGTGGGCGTTTAATGTCAATGTCCTCGACTATACCGTAGCGTCCAAAGATGCGACGCAACTCCTCATCGGAGATGTTGATCTCGAGGTTGCCGGCGAACAGCGTGCGCGTGGCGAGCGGGTCGTCCTCCGGCTGCACGTGGTGCAGGTAGTTGGGGAACTTGTCCTTCTTATTCTCGAGCTTCTCGAAGGGAGGGTGGTGCGGGCGCGGCATGTACGGACGCGGTAGGTAGTGAGGGTGCGGGGGGTGGTGCATTGGCGGGCGGTGGTGCATGGGAGGGCCATGCGGACCCGGCAGAGGGTATTCGTGTATGGGCGGACGGAAGTCGCGATGGTGGGGAGGCACACCGCCCGCAGGTGGCAGGTAGCGATCGTCGGGGGGAGGGCGACGACGCTCGGGAGCAGGTGACCACGCGTACGAGTAGGGGCGTTCGTAGTCGGGCGGGGAGACGGAGCGCGGGCGGCCACGGTACTCAGAGCGCACGGGCTCGTACACGGGGTCAACGATGGCGACCTTGTCGTAGAGTATAATGCGCGGCTTGGCATGCTTCGCGTCGCGCGCGTCCTCGGCGCTGCGGAAGCATACGTAGGCGACGCGTTCGTCCAGCTCATGTGAAATCTTGATGCTGAAGTCTCCGAACTTCTTGTACTCGCGGTACAGCGTGTCCTTGATCACTTCGTCCGAAGCCTTGGCGTGTAGCGCACTCACGCACAGGACCTTGTAGTAGGAGCGCTCGCGGACATACTCGTCGCGGTGCGGTGACACATAGCGCGCGCGCGGTGAGGGCGAGCGCACGCGGCGCCGCACTCGCTCGGGCGTGGCGCGCTCGTCAGAAGAGTCCTCGTAGCGTCCAGGCGACGCGCGGCGTTTGCGCGGCGCCGAATCGCGCGACAAACTCCGTTTCATGTTGCGAATCTTTACGGTGATGCGGTCGCGACTGCTGCGCTCGCGTCCTAGCCCAAGCATGAGTCGAGTTGCACTATCTGAAAACACATAAGGCTGGTGTCACGTCACATGCACTGCACCCACACCGATCGCGAGTCCGCCCGCGCGTCGCCCACTACACTGCACTGAGCACTGCGCGAGTCTGCCAGCCAGCGATTCGGTCTCTAGACAGGCGCACTGTTTTCCACAGTTCACAATCAGTACATCTTTTATGATTCCTTTTGTAATGAGGAAGTTCTTACCACTTTTAGAAAATTAGTCACAGACACCACGGCACCACACCGCACTCGTGCCACTCCTAGGAACAGCAAGCTACTCCTGTGATGAAACTTAGATTAGGTAGATAGATTGAATAAAAGCTCCTAAAAATAACACTGCACCGATTTACAACAAAATATATCTTCGCAACAACGAATCAACAAGACAGTTAAACACTTCACAGTTCACTCACAAAATGGCGTCTGCCCGCGGCGCGCTGGCTGGCTAATTAGTTTGGTTGGTCACACACACAGCACATTAGGGATGTATACCTCCTTATATCGATTATTTTATATTTTTCAATTTTCAACTTATTCTGTGGTCTATTTTATTAGATATGTTATCAAGTTAGAGCATAAAGCGTCCTTATCGCGACGTGCCAAAGCGTATCTCAGGCAGAAAATAATCCTTGCCATCCAGCCCAGCGTAACAGGAGAATGCTGCTATTTGCTTTAAATAAAACCTAATTTCCTCCATTTGATAACAATATTCAATATTCCAATGTCTCGAATGCACCCACGAATTATAAACATAGATTCTACTTACGCAAAATTATTGTATAAAAAAAATCATAAATGTGAGGATTTATTTGATATAAAATGAATACAAAATTAAAATGTTAAAACAAACTACTTATATAACAATATAAAATATTTCACTGAAATTTTTCCTAGGGATGGAGCTGAGTGTTCCCAGCATACTCGCGGCATTCCCACACTGGATAGCGATGCTGACCCGATAAACTCCTGAACGAGGGTCGCCCGATATAATTTTGCAAACAAAACAAACATGCGGTTGGCTGGCACACGTCGCAACCGAGCCGCAGAGCAACCGAGAGCCTCATGGTTGTATCGTCGAGCAGTGTGCCTGTATGTGGAGATGGAACGACGTTTAGCCACTGAATTCCGGGGTGGATACCGCGCGGATGCGTGGCTGTTCAGTTGGTATTGCGGAGGCTAGGAGCGTATCGTATGACTGCTGAACCAGTAATGAATGAGTCCCAGACTTTTTGGCATTTTTGCTGCACTGGTCTGGTGGTGGCTCCTCACTGGGACACAGGGCATTAAAAGCATAAATTATCTTATTAGTGCACTATCTAATAAAAAGTAAGGGTTTTTTTTCGATATCTCATCTATCGATAAAGTGTGTGTGCGTTGACCACACACTTTATTGTCCATTGACCTCAGCGTTTTCACACCTATCCTTGTCCAACGCATATTGAAAGAGAGTGATGGGTACAGCACAGATGCCAGCAGGCAGGCATGGCATGGCATAGCCTTCCTTATTCCGACAAATAGAGAAGGCTATGCCTACAGTGCGACAAGGCTTGAAAGTTGAAATGAACGTGGATGACGTTTGTGGGAGGGCGCTGTTGCAGCATTAATGTTGTCAATTTTGAAAATTTCCTTACACTAGGGGAAAATATCTTTGCAAAAGAAAATGTATGTATAGTTTAGTACCTATAAGGTAAGTAGGTACTTACTTATTTTTTATTTTATATATTGAATTTTAGGAAGACTTGCTCTCTATTAAAATAACAGATAATCTTTGGTGTTGTTAGCAGAAATCGAAGTCCAAGAAGTGATACTAACGTACGCGTGGAAATTATTATATAGCAGGCAATATATTCTATTACAAATTTACAGCAGTTATAACGTTAGAAATATTCCACCTTTCCTGCTGTTTGCTATAATGCTGTTTTGCTATTTATACTCGTACGTACCGCCATCTAGTTGATATAATAAAAAATATTTGTAGTGTAGCCTGTAGGTATGTGAAGCTCTCGCTCGATAGAGGGCAGTGTTAGTAGTATTTTGTAACTTAACCCTTAATGCAATGACTAAAGGTTACATTTTAAATAATTAAATAAAACAGCGGACTAGCACATTAGAAATATTATATATAATTAGACTGCTGTTTGTTAGAAACAGCAACAGCAACAATAAAACAGCAGTAGGTATAGCAGTGCGCGCTCGTTGCTTGCTATGAGCAGACTTATACAGCAGCAGCAGACAGCAGTTTATATAGCAATTATTGTGTCTAGCTACTGTCTACTAGATATATTTTAATAGGAATAAAAACATGGCTTATATAATATAGTGATTGAACCATAGGATTAGCAATATTTGTGAAAATGCCAAGATTACAATGACAAGTTGTGCAATCTTAAAATTACTGATTTATTAACCGAATAAAAATATTATGAAACCCTTTACAAATACATAATAAATACCGTCGAAAATATTATATAAATTTTAAAGAAATGGCAGAAGGAACCGGCATCCAAGCCAATAATTTAAAAAAAAATTGACCACAGACAGATTAATGATCTGTCTGCCTGCTGTACTCCCGCGATTGTTATAACACTAATATTTATCTCTTATTTCAATTATGCTAGTTATTCCAACAGCGTTAGGTTAAAATTCCAACATCAGCACCAAAAACAGCAATATAGCAATATAGCACTTTGAAACAGCAGCTATATAAAAACAGCAGATCATTCTAACGTGCTGTTGAAAAACAGCCGTTATTCCCACGACTACGCGTGAACGGGGGAAACGCGAGACGGTCATCTGGCAGCACTGTGGCGGCGTTAGTTCAGCTGTCACCAACGTTCATTTGAAGCCTTGTCGCACTGTACAGTACTCTTTTCTATTCTGTGACTGTACTCCTATGCAGCAGGCGTTGTTGTATAGTTTAAGGTTTGACACCTGAAAGCCTTTGCGGCTCCTGCGGCTCCTTTCGGAAACACGGCTCGGGTTGACTCGGGTCGAATAGCGAATTAGCGACGCATCTTCTTTTGGTATTTTTTTTTTAAACCACCAAAACATCACTACTCATACATACCACACTTTCCTTCGAGCCGAAGTCTGGCCGAAAGGAGCCGTAGGAGCCAGGAAGTCTTTCAGGTGGCGGACCGGTCAGCAGAGTTGGTTTATATTCTTTGGGTTAGTCTCTTTACGAGACGAATGGCTCACGGCCGATTCTGCTCTCACTTTTTTTTCTTATTTTTTTTTTATTTTCGGAAATATTCGGAAATATACAAACTGTTTTGGTGGTATAAAAAAATAAATAACCAAGATGCGTCGCGTAGCGAGCGACGCATCTTCTTTATATTAACCCTAACCTAATGTTGAGGCGGTGCATGTCGTTTTTGTTACAAGTTTGTATTTCCGAAAATAATTCTTAGGTGGATAAAAAAAAATTGGTTGTCTGTAAAGTCTGTTTACGGACGATAGTTTTACGTGATGACGTCATAAAGTATATAAAGTGCGAAGTCAGATACAAAATCGGTTTATAATACTTTATCGTGCTTAGAAGTTTAATTCTTAAATCGCAAATGTGAGTACTTTAAAAACTAATAATATTTAATTATCATTATAAACTTTTAATTTACGCCATCTACATATCAAAGCGCATACTACAAGGTTGCAACACCTACCTAACTGCGAATCCAGTAAACTACCGCTGAAGTATTTCATTTACTATATTGACGCTAGATGTCGCTCCAAAAGACTCAACGCCATGAAATCTTCACCTACTGGTGACCGAATTCGCTTCGCTAGTACATGACATGATAGATTTAGCCGGGTGGTTAAGACGTCTGGTCGGTCACACAATATTGGTGGCAGGTACCGCGAGTTCGGGTCTCGCAAAAGACGGACAAATATATTTTGTATTTCCTACTCTCCTTATTTGCCTCACTATCGCTTGTTACGCGCTCTCGCTTGCACACACAGGTTCAGATGGAACGTGACACTTTTTCGTGTGTGCAGCCGGTGTTCATCAATTTATAAGACGTGACGTCATCACGTTAAAACTAAACACCCTAAAAAAATTTAAACACCGTAACATTGCGTAACGTAAAAATTGAGGGATTCGAACCCATGGTCTAAAAATACAAATCCTACACTCTTACCACTGAGCCACGAAATCACATAAACGACCAAACGAATATCGGATTCCCTAGGTTCGCTTTCGGCTTTCTTAGGAGGACAACTGTCAGTGAGAGACAGAGAATTGGCCCCGAGCCACTCGTTCTTTCTCTTTGTCAGTCACTGCTGCCATTTTAGCGCTTTCGGCGTTAGATCTAGCGCTTTTTTGGTAAGCCCGACTCCGAATCCGAAAATTTAGCGCCTAGCGGATAATCTAGCGTTTTTTTAACTTTTCTAAGGGTGTACTGACTGACTCATTCATCTATCCGAACGAAAAACTAATCTATAATCTCTGACAGATTATTTATATTCTGAAAACAATAATACGACAAATTATTTATATTCTCAGCTCTGTCTTTTGTGACATCTAGTGGTTTTATTCTTTTTGGTACTTAATCTATATCGAAAATTAAGTCAATTCGTAGAAAATAGTGACAACATTCGAAAAGAAAAAATCTTTTTTCGTATGTACTTCGTATATGAGAAAGTTTTTTTTTCATTCAATTCCAAAATTCGTAGAACACAAGTAGTTCAGTTTGAGATGCAGAACAACCCACTGAAAGGCTGTAGATTAAATTATACCCTATATTCTATATTGTATTTATTTCATTTAGCGCCAAATTTATCGCTTTTTTGACCAATAAATTTAGTGCAATCTAGCGGTTTTTTGCAACGTTTTAGCGCTGAATAGGTTTTTCGATCTGGCAGCACTGTTGTCAGTTGCACTGCACGCACAGACTGGAGAAATAGTATTATATTCTTTGGTTGGAGACACAGATAAATAAACTAATGTTGGAGTTGGTAATTTTCAGAGTTTTTCTGCAAAATTTGTTTTATTTATATTATATTTTGTATAGTTAGGTAGTGGGTGTGCAGTAGTGTATTGTATTAGTCCCTCCAACCAGTTACATACAGGTCAGGCAACGAACGCATCTATAGATTAGGGGGCCAAATTTATGAAAAGTCAATCAGATACATCCTCTTTGAAGTCAATGCGGGATATTCTTGGGGATAGGGGGTGTGAGTGTGAAGGACTGAGGGTGTGTCGGAGCAGTTACTGAAGTTATTATTTATTTTTAAAATCATATTTCTCACATGAGTGGCATTTTTTTAGGGTTCCGTATCCGGTACGTGGCCCTATTACTAAGACTACGCTGTCTCTGTCTGTCTGTCCGTCCGTCTGTCTGCTACCTTGTCATTATCGTCTAGCGTACAAGCTGCCATTGAATTTATTCAAGGGAAAACTTGAATTGTTTGAGGATAATCAGGCCAGGCCATTCCTCCCGCAGGGTATCAGCGTGTCTGATTAAAGCTGGAGGACGGAGCCGGTGCCATGGGGACCATTCCACCGGCAGGAGTTATGGACATGCTCTACGACAGGTATAAGATTTTATATCCTCATTGTAGTTGTCATTCATTTTAAAATTGACTGTTGTACATAACTGAATTTAAAAAAAAAACGGAGAATGTTGTAATTTTTGCATGTAAGTATGTATTTCTTATTTGTTTTGTCTTAATTAATTATGTACGATATTGCTTTTATTTTGTTATTGTAATGATATTTTAATTTTATACAGATTCCATAAAAAAAAAAAAAAAATCATTCAAAAGGATCTTTGAAGTGTCCCATAGTGGAACAATTTTATTTATACATATAAAATTGTATAAACCCACTCAACGGGAAATAAACGATTTTGACTTTGACTTTTTTGACTTAAAAATTTAGTTTAGTTAGGTCATTAAAATATCATGTAACAAAGAATTGAGGCTGTCCATGTTTTAACCGGCTTAATCCACCAGTGGGACGAGGGGAAAAATCTGTTTACTCGTCCACCCACTGCAGTGCGGTGAGGGGAAAATTTCCATAAGATCCATAGTGAACAAAATTTACATTTTGCTTTACGATTTAGTATGGACGCTCGCTAGTCCCGACCTCGATTGACACCCTCCTCTACTGCCAATGGGGATATGAATATGTTTGGTGAAGCCGTCGCAAGTTGAGTTTTTTTTATGTAATCCGATATGGGTGGCTGAGTCGGAGGGGCCAAAGCACACATGCTCCGACCAGCCAATATCACCTCCGAGAAGGTAGGTGCCATACCGGAGACTTCCCTGGATTGCTGGCTATACTGGATTAGAGGAGAACACAACCGATGCTGCTATGCGACCATCTTACATCCAGTACGGTAGTATCAACCCAGCCGGCTACAATTTGAGCCTAACACCTAGTAAGGGGCAAGTTCAACACCTTCTCTGGACTTTACAACACAGTGGCGCCACCTAGTAGCCAACAAACACAATAGGTAGTTTGTACCCAAGTACCAATCCTACATGCATGACGCAATGCAAAGTCATTATGAAAATAATGCATACTTACTTTATTGTTGTGATAACGCCAGAGTCCACTGGCTGTTTTGTCGCTCCACTGTGCACTGGCTTATAGCTAGGAACAATTTTTAGTTTGTGATTTCATACTTTTTGTAAGTATGATTTATTAATTTGCCCGTTGCAATGCTAATAGACAACGTGTGTTGCTTGTTAAGTGGACAACCACAATGGTGGTTTGGTAACAATTTAAATGTTAAATATATGTGAAACCTTTAAATTCAGATTGGTGTGAATATAAATATTTAATTTAAATTTAGATTGCAACATTGGCAGTTTAGGTGCGTGATTAGTTGTTGATTACGGAGCTGTTGTCTAACTTGTTATTGATATTAATTAGTTGTGGTTTTGGTTTTTCCAGACAGATGGAGAATCTTAGCCCAGCCGACCCGTCGTCATTTTCAAGGCCAGGTTTGTTTGATTTTTTTTGTTATTTTTATGTTTTTATATCTAATATAAAAACATAATATGATAAATGCCCATACTAGCACGTTTTTTTTTTATGGAAACTTACATGGTTGGCTACATCACCTACATACAACATCCGTGATGTCAGCTCATAACACCGGATGAATTTGGTACCACGTCAGTGCTTCCCTTAGGTCGTGCCGGCTACACTGAACTGGACGGAAAAGACAAACTATTTACGTAGCCGTTTCGACCGACCTTTCATTCAGTGCGGTGGTACCAACCCGGGCGGGTTAAACCCTACCACCTAGTAATATAAGGGAGTCATATCCCTTTGTCGCCTTTTACGACATACACGGGGAGAGATGCAGTGGGGCTATTGTTTTAAAGTACCGGCCCCACACGGTACAAGTTATCTTTTATATACGGTTATCTTTTCCTTTTAAGAAAGAAAGAAAATATATTTATTCACCATCAGATAACCTTACAACACAATAATTTTATACTTAATTACACACGAGGACGGTGAAACGGAAACCGCTCAGCTGAGACGCAGTTGGACTGCGCGCTCATTTTCAGCGGCTCCCGTTTTAAAATAATAATACCTAATATTCCGAGTTAGAACATAAAATAAAAAATACAAACTATACAAAACAAAACAGAAAACATCAACAATATTAATTGAAAGAGCTCAACATATTCAACATGTTAAAAATACTCAACAACTTAAGTAATCGGGTATACCCATTGCTGGGTCGGAGGGGTCAAAGCACATGCTCCGACCAGCCAATATCACCTCCGGGAAGGTAGGTGCCATACCGGAGACTTCCCTTGATTGCTGGCTATACTGGACTAGAGGAGAACACAACCGAGGCTGCTATGCGGCAATCATACATCCAGTACGGTGGTACCAACCCAGTCGGTTACAATTTGAGCATACGTAAGTATGCCTAGTAAGGGGCAAGGGAAGGGACCTACAGTTTTACACCGGTTCTGAACGCTGAAGCAGCAGGTGTAGGTGTGCATATAAATGACGATCAGACAACTTGACCACCAGCCGCTTGAAACATCTGCTCGAGATTGACTTGTCAATCTGAAACTACTGAAAGTATTGTGCTTCAATATTTTCATTTAATATGTTTCAGTTGGTAGATTTAATTTTACACATACAATTTTCAAAATCAAATAAAACCATTTTTATTACTTTAAAATATTACATTTTACATATAAACAGTGCCAGAACTAATTAAATTCCAATATCGTTAACAATTTTATTACTTATAGGAATGTACCCTGTTGTCCATGCTAGCCCTAGACCCAATTTTTTTTTATAGAAACTTACACGGTTGGCTACATCACCTACAACATCCGTGATGTCAGACCATAACACCGGGTGAACGAGGTGCCATATCAGTGCTTCCCTTCATTTCATGTTGGCTACACTGAACTGGACGGAAAACACAAACTATTTATATAGCAGTTTCGACCGATGTTTCGCTCCGTGCGGTGGTACCAACCGGGCCGGGATAAACCCTACCACCTAGTAAGGTAAGAAGGGAAGGGACCTACAGTTTAACGTAGAATCCGAACCACGGTCAGCCTCCAACGGTCGAGCGGTCACCCATCTAAGTACTGACTGCGCTCAGCGTTCCTTAACAACAGTCGACAGACCGCACCACTGAGCTACCGAGGCTGACCCAATGTGCTCTTTCCTGTGGACAGAAGTACTATACTAATTAATAATTAAATTAATTGTAACTAATCAATTTAAAAATAGTAATATGTATCTCTTCCTTTCGATCTATTATGATATAATTGTTGGAAATTGACCATTTCTTTGATTACAAGTTTTACACACTTAATACTTTTCTGTGGGTTATGGGAACAGGAAAAAATTTTGTGATATTGTTATTTTTAGTTGTTAAGGAAAACCATCATATCTAGTAGGTACCTATTTAAATTTGTGGTCGCAACAAATAAAGCAAAAAAATATTTTACGACACGTCGATCGTCCATTCTATGTTCGCTTATAAGTCGAGAACTTCTCAATAAGTATAATAATAATAAACATGGGGTTTTCACTGAGGTTCTCTTAACACATCTAAGGATGCTTAAAGCATATTTTGCTGGGAAGCGAATCTGCAGGAAAAGCTAGTCTGCACTATGGCACAGATAGGAAATGGACTATAGGCACAGTTACTACGTAACAGATAAATCACTACATATAAAATCTTCAATACCTACAGCTTTAATAGCCTATTCTTTCACTTCGCGGATAGCTGCGTGCGAAAATGCACCTAAACGATCGATCGTAAGGTTATTATTGCTTCGTAGCTGTGCACGAACGTGTGGCCTTGAAGCAAACGCAATAAAGCTATGACTGCTTCTTTCGATAAAAATATAAATACCTACGCAATTTATTTATTTATTTAGTATTATTTTATTGTTTTTATTAGTTTTTTCGTGGTAGGATTTTTCGCTTTACTAATTAATAAATAATTGTAGTTTAATTTTAATTTAATGGGAATTAGTTTGAAGTTTTATTAGTAATAACAATATTTTCTGTTAAGAAAATAATTTAAAAACAATCCTACACAATATTTAATATTATAAAGAGGAGGATTATTAGGAAGAGGAGAATTACGAAGTAGGACGTCAGTCCGAAGCAGTAGTAAGCGAGCGCGTGTGCGCCGTGCGGCTGTCGGCAACCCACTGAATTATGGGTCGTCCAGGGCCCGGCGGCCAGTAGGCAAATAGCGTGCGTAATTACATAGAGTGTGAGTGCCCTGCTATCGGCCCTTATACAACACTGCATCGCGACTGTCACACATAGCAAGAATCGATGTCGATCTTGCAAAGTTACAACGCGACCTGTGCTGTTCGAAGTGCGGACACCGACTGAAAGGTAGATTCGTCGTCGCATCACAGATTTGTGCGTCTCGGTAGCGCATCGTAACGATGCATTATGCGTCGTCATAGATTTTTGCGATGCCTACTAAAGCCTACTAAGAAATGTGAATAATATGAAATTGCCATGCTAACTGGCGACAGGCTGGCCATCCCATCTCTCATCTTGGAGTGGCCCTGCCACTTCGTGCTTTACTAGCTGCTTGATAGTTATCTTCTCCTAGTACTTTACAAGGTAGTGGTCGGTGTTGTGCTGCAATTTGTCCGAGTTCTTGTGCAGCACATCATTGATTACTCTGCTTGCCCCAATTTTCGGGATGCAGCGTGTGCGTTACGCCTGTATGTGGGTCAATATACTTTTAAGGCCCCCTTGGTTTTGGCACGCTGTCCTGAACTTAAAAAATAAAAAAATAATTAACCGCCAGCTATATTGGAAAGAAATACCTATGAAATAAACTTAAAAGACTATACTTTATTGTAACATTTTCATTTAATTAAAAATCTGGGTTTTTATTGTCCAAATAATTTTTTGAAGTTAGCACAGTCGCCCAAAAACCCATGTCCCCATCACGTTGCATCAACAACAAAACACAATAAAATTATTATTTTATATGGAACATAAGTGCTTTTTCTATTCTGAATAACATATAAACTAATGCCAATTGCACTACTATCGACAAAGGCAATTGATATTGAGATAAATCATTTTTAAGGCGTGACTAAACTTTGTCCCGATATTTCGTGTATCCTTCGTAACGAAGCCCTAAAATGAATGCAGTTTTGCAAAAAATTACATTTTTACGGAACTGTGCATGTAAACGAACGCAGCTATTATTCACAGTTCGCGATGAGGGCGCGAGGTAGCGCTGATGTCAAAATTCACAGCGCTTAGTGTCAATTTGTGCCCCACAACGGCGCCGTGTGTTTTTTGAGGTTATCCTGAGTCACGATGTTTATCGGTATGTATATTTGTTCTATTTAGTTGGCTTTTTCAGATATTACAGACATAACTGTAATAATTAGATTGGCATACAAGTTATTTACATTACATGTGTTGTTTCAATGCTGCATTTTTTTCTACGAGAAAAGTCTCCTTCGTCTCATGTACCCTTCGTCACATTGCTGATCGTGACGAAGGATACCAAATAGTTCCGAAGGGGACTTCTAGCTGTAAAGCGACTGTGGCAGCTTGCATAGATACATATTAAAAGTAAAATTAGGAGTAGTAAAATTTTTTTTTGTATGAATTTGTATCTTTATATTTTTTTACAGTATGGATTGTGCTTGAAATAATCAAGATGGCGCTAACAGCTGCAGAGAGGGAACGTCGCAGGTTGAAGAAGAATGAAGAAAAGAAAAAATATGAAGAATATTTAAGGAAAGCAAGAGAACGTTATCATTCTAATAAGAAACTGGTAAAAGATATGGATGTGAGAGAAAAAAGACTAATCAATCGAAAATGGAGAAACAAGCAAAAAAAAAGCAGAGATAAGATAAAGGAAGATTACATAAACAGTTTTGCTTGTGTTCGTGGGCAAATGAAGTACAGCGAGCTAAGCTGTTTTTGCAGGGCTGAAAATGTGATTGGATCATGTTCATGTATTAAAGGCAACCCGTACAATTTTTTCTGTGAGCCAGACACATAACATGGAAGTTGAAGACAGTCATATTGATAACGCACTTAGTGATGCTGCCTAAGTTGACTTCAATCGCAAATTTGGGAATGGTTGCTCTGGCCGGAGAGGACAGATATTCAGAAAAATTTACGATGAATCTAGTGACAGTTCAGACTCTGAAACTCTGGCTCAAATTCGTGACAAAGAAAACCAAAACCCAAACACAGGCGCGGCCGGTACTAGCCTTGACAAAACAGCAATCCACCTGCGAAATATTCTTGCTCAAATTGAATTCGACGATTCGGAAGTTAAAGTCATGTTTCTTCGGTGTGCCGATGAAACCAAAAGTGACTTCCGTATTGATGAGAATGACGTTGCTTTTGTAGATTTAGACGATATCATTAGGATACTGGAGAAGCCATCCATAAAAATGAAGGGTAATAGAGTATTCTACTGTTTCGATAAACCAGTGGAGGATGTTTTTGAAAAATAACTAGATTTTTTAATAATACTTGCATGTGGTTTCTGTATGTGTTTCCTAAATGGTGTTAATGTAAGATTTACCTCTGATAAATGATTAAAATAATTTACTTGGAAGTTATATTTTGTTTGACCGATATGTTTGATAAAATTTTAAAAAGAATGTTTGATATGTGAGATTTTTCGACATAGACTTTATGTTTAATAAATAATAATTGAAGAGTTTTAATTTGTATTTTTGTTAATTATTAATAATATTACTTTGTCATTAAGGCGACTAAGGGATAAGGACGAGATGCCGTGCTAAAGGGCGACAGGCTTGCCACCTCTCACCTTGACACGGTCCTTCCGCCCAGTCGTGCAGCAGGTGGGTCCTTGTGCCTTACTTGCTGCTTGATAGTTATCTTGTCCGAATACTTTGCTAAACGTGGTGGTCGATGTCATGCTGGAATTTTCCAGAGTTCTTGCAGCACAACACCGATTACTCTGCTTACCCTGATTGTCGGGATACAGCGTGTGTGGTATGACGTATAAAATATAGTTTTTGATGTTGGATGTCTCCTTAGTCACATTCGTGTCTCCTTCGTTACAGTTCTTATATCAATGTCCCCAGAACTTAAATGGCATAAACTCAGAGACTAAAATAGAAAATAATGAGAACTAATAACAATTAATGTGGTATTGTATTGAGTCTATATTTCGATAAGGATATTAAACCTTTAAGAACTACTTTCTTAGAATTATTGTAAACTTTCCATAAACTTTCCTTGTCTTTCGTGATCAAGGAGAAACAAAAGTATAAATTTTGAAAGAATGTTAATTATTATAAGAAAGCTCTTATGAATATTGATTAATATTCCGATTTAATAAATAAATGCAAGAAAAGATACTTAAAACTCTTTTATTTAATCTGTATAAATAATAACCTAAGATCGTGACGAAGGGGACATTTTTTCCTCCCCCGTGTCAGAAATCTTTGAATATAACAGTTATTATTGGAAAAACTGTACTGCTTGGGGTAACATCAAAATATACATTAGTTTGTCTACATCATAGGCACATTTGAAATGAATTATTTTAATTTTTTTATTTTTTTACATTATGGGGCCTTAAAAGTATATTGACCCATGTATTCTAAAGTTGTACCAATTATAATGCACCACCCCTTGCAGATATAGCGGTGTTAACTCACATGGTGCTGGCGTGGTCGGTGAACTTCACCGAGAAAACTCTCAGCGGTGTAGCCGAACTCAACTTCGATATTGTGCTGGAGACTGCAGAAATTGTAAGTCGTCTCGTCGACTTTCGTTCTTTAGTAATTATTTCAGAAAAATGTCTAAATATCCCATTTTCAAAACGTAGACGGATCTCACGGCACCAATGCACACGGGCTTCTTTTTCCATTTCGGAGAGCAAACAAGGTATCCAATGACAAAAAAGCTTCCTCATTTCAAGATGTTAATATAATAATATGGTGTGACCACTAACCGAACTGATGCCTAAGATTTTCTCTATGTCCCTGTATGTAATTCTTGGGTCTTCTCGTACCAGCGTGTCAGTAGTCCACACATTTTCTGCAGTCACTTCTGTTGGCGAGCGTCCACTTCTGTCATCATCATCACATCTTGTTCAAGGCTAGTTTTCCATCTTTTAAATTCATTAAACCATCTAAAAATGGTTAGGTACCCGAGAAGGAGCAGACTCACCTGAAGCTGATTTTAAACGTTCTAAGCTTAAAACTTCAGATAAACCACATTTAAAGTCATAATATATCATAGCACGCACATATTCACGTTTAAGCTCCATCGTAGCAGACGAAAAAGCGGGAAATGATGACAGAATAATACCCCAAAATGCATTTTTTCTAATGACTGTAAATGCTCTTTTGTGTTGATTTTTAAATAAATTTGCTTTTTTAAAATAATATAACACAGATGCGTCCCACTTTCAAATTTCGAGCATCTCAAAACTTATTTAGTGACCTACGTTCTATTCAAATAAAGATTGAAAAAAATAATTCCTAGCTCTATCAAATTTTCCCTTTATTCAGAAATCATTTAGTTTCACAACATTTTCGTCACAATTATAAATAGAGAAATGGAGAGAGAGCACGGAACTAGCTCTCTCCACGTTCTAATCAATGCAGGATAGCTGATGAGGGCTTGACGCTAGCCGAAACATCTCGCTCGCTGTAAAGCCGCATCCCCACTATGCCGATCGGCAGAGCCGCTCGACAAAGCCGAACAAGTCAAGACGTTCCGCGCGGGTTGCACCTACGCGGCACACGGGGCCGCGCGGCCTGCCGATTCGAAACCGACCGAGGCCGGTACAGATCATTCGGCACGGTGCCGACGCACGAGTGTGGACGTGCCGCGCGGCTTTCACTTGCCTATCCGCCTTGTTTCTGTTTTCGTCGCCGTTTTCGATGCTTGATCGTACTTAAAATAACCAATAATGCAGTGGTAGCGACGAGGAAGTCGTCTTCGTCACACATTTTCAGCACGCAGTCTGCACGCCGCCGGTACGTCTCCACAGGTGCTGTGTGGAGACGTGCATCGGTTTCGGCTTTACCGAGCGGCTTTGACGGGCGCTAATGCCGCTCGGCATAGTGGGGATGCGGCTTAAGAGAGCAAGATTGGTCGATGACTGGCCTCGTGCTCCATCGAAGCCTTCTCCTTCTTGCAATGGGCCCGAAAGTGTTCGGTGAAGCCATATTGGAGTGCTGAGTTCACCACCTGCTATTAAATATTTGTTTGCTCCAGATCTTGGACGCGAACAAGCTGAACATCGAGAGCGTTAAGTTGGAGGATGGCACGTCGCTGGAGTACACCCTGATGGAAGACGTACCCACCTTCGGTTCCAAGCTAACCGTCAGCCTGCCGACGCGCCACCTACCCAGCAGTCGGTCAGTTCATCTCTACTATTCATATCGACGTCTGTAAGGAATAAACTCAAAAACACCTGTACCGTTTACATCCTTCCTTGTCAAGCTCAGTAGCTCGGTGGCGCAGCGCATCAATGAGTAATTGCCGAAGTTAAGCGACATAGACTTTGAATGAATGAATGCCCAACTTGTGTGAGATTTCACCTCCCCTCGCGAGACCACCCTCAGCCAGGTTTTTTTTTTATTGAAAGCGCGACATATGTCGCCGAGCCACCCATAAGGTGTCTAACGACGCCCATGGACATTCGGTCGTATGCGGGGGTTGCGAATGCCATGCCGGCCTGACAGGTGCCCATTCACGCCCCTCTTGAAGGATCCGGGACTGTACTTGGGGGGGAATATATGAGGAGGGAGAGCGTTCCAGAGTTTACCGGTTCTGTAGAGGAAAGATCCGCAGAATCGATTGGTACGCATCCGCGGTAAGTCCAGCGTATAGGGATGCAATCCCTGCCCAGTGCGTGCGGTGCGGAGGTGAAAAGGTGACGGCGGAATTGCGTTAAACAGCTCCTCCGAGTGCTCCCCGTGGAATAAGCGATAGAACACACTTAGGGAGCTGGCATCCCTACGGTGTTGCGGTGGTTTCAGGTGGCAGATTTACAGACGTTTGTAGGACTGTGTGAAGCCCTTTAATACTACATTTAAAGAGATAGAAAGAATCGGGAAATATTTAAGTTTTTGTTTATTTGTCTAAAATATACACAATACACAACAGCCTACAAAATACAACTATAAGTACACTAATACACTAAAACTAATCTAAAATTAATATCCAGAAAACCTATAAAAAATAAATTTCTGAAAAGTCCGCCGAAGCCCCGTCTCTGCCGACGCCAAGTGTACCCAGTACGCTCGCCGCGTTACCCCTCTGAATCTCAATACTAATCCGCCGTTTAAGGAATGCTTTGGAACGACGGTCGCCAGTCCTCTCCGCGAGAAGCTTTCCCAGCTTCTCCGCGAAAACCTTGGTTTCAGACGACCATGGTCCCAAAGTCTCCACGGCGAAAGGTTGAAACTCAAAGCGGTCACGCAGCGAGCTATATCTCGTCTTGGCGGCGGCAGCCTTGTTTGCCGCGGCCCCGGCAGACAAGGAGGTAACGGGAACATGGCTGGGGGCCAGGGTGTCCACGCATGTGGCGTCCCACACTAGAGCCCTCCCCCGGCTCCACGGCAGTAGGGTCATGCCGTCAGGTCTCTTATGGTCACCGCGGCTAAGGCCAGGTGGCTCCAGCATGGACGGAATATTGACTGAAGCCAACGCTCGCTTTATGATGTTATTTAAACCGCAGTGACGGGAGAACCTGCCGGCACTCCTCTGACAAGACAAGCCATGAATTCCGGAGGAGTCTACGTTCTCACCGCAAACGCAGACGTGTGGTTGACACACCCTCGCACCCAGACGCAGAGCAACAGCAATACTGACCGTGACTCCGTCTAGGAGCGTACCCAGATTAGGTGACGGGTAGGCCTTAAGCCATGCCCCCGATTCCTCCTCCATTGATGCAAGGATGCGCGCCCGATGTATCGTGTTTGCCTCAGATAAAAGGCCTCGAAATACAGTCGGGGACTGTATTTCTGCAAACAATTTCACACCCTTGCGGTCCGGTCGGCGTGTACCAATGAGTTTTTTCTGACGAAAAAATTTACGTGCATACCTACACCTGCTGCTTCCATGTTCGGAACCGTGTAAAACTGTAGGTCCCTTCCCTTTCCCCTTACTAGGTGGTAGGCTCAAATTGTAGCCGACTGGGTTGGTACCACCGTACTGGATGTAAGATCGTTGATCCAGGCATAGCAGCCTCGGTTGTGTTCTCCTCTAGTCCAGTATAGCCAGCAAACCAGGGAAGTCTCCACCATGGCACCTACCTTCTCGGAGGTGATATTGGCTGGTCGGAGCATGCGCTTTGGCCCTTCCGACTCAGCCACGCATACCGGATTACATTAAAAAAAAAACAGAGTACTAAGAAGCGACGGGTTCCCAAGAGCCCTGCAACAAATTGGTGTTTCAATTCTCTGCGTAGATAAGTTGGATGGCAAGTAATAAGATAAGGGATGGAGGGCCCACTGTAGTACCTGTAGAACGTATTGATTGACCCTACAAACCGTCTGTGATAAATATGTACACATTTTTGTTTATTGTTAAATGAAGTATGTACCGTGTGGGCCCGGTACTTAAAAAGAATAGCCCCACTGCATCTCTCCCCGTGCATGTCGTAAAAGGCGACTAAGGGATAAGGACAAGATGCCGTGCTAAAGGGCGACGGGCTCGCCACCTCTCACCTTGGCATGGTACTTCCACCGAGTCATGCAGCAGGTGGGTCTTCGTGCCTATTACTTGCTGCTTGATCGATTGAATCTTTTTCGAATAGTTTGCGAAACGTGGTGGTCGGTGTTGTGCTGTAATTTACCAGAGTTCTTGCAGCACAACACCGATTACTCTGCTTACCCCGATTGTCGGGATTCAGCGTGTGTGATATGTATGATATGTAAGTAAAAAAAATATTGTTGTGCGCAGGTTGAAGTTAATATTCACGTACAAGACGAGCCCGGAGGCGCCTGCTTTGCAGTGGCTGGACGCCTCGCAGACCTCGGGCAAGGAGCACCCTTTCCTCTTCAGCGAGTGTCAGGTTCGTACCTCTTGCTGTTTCATTGTTGTTGGTTTCAGTACGAGCTCAGTAGTACGGCTGTTTGATGGCCTGTTCTATCTAGGTACTCATTGTAGTGAGTGTATGACCCGGCTCTGCAGTCACTGCACCGACGCTGTGGCCGCTCTACCTATCGATACGCAAGATTGCGTATCGCAAGCTTATAAATATACGCCGTGCTGCAGGCTAAACCAGTCAATCATACATTCTAACAGATCACACGTGTTTCATTGATTCCGGTATATAGCCACCGATACCAGCTCATATATGGAGCGATATATGGAGAGAGCTTCGAAAACGTCACTGTAAGCATCCTATAGAATATGGATAGTTAGAGAGAGGGAGGTCGAGAGCGGGACTGGTGGTTTCCCCGCGTCCTAGTCAACGCAGACTATCTAACGAGGGCTTGATGCGAGCCGAAACTTGAAGCATGCGCGGGAAATTTAGAGTGGTCACTCGCTAGTCCCGACCTCGATTAACACCCTCCTCTACTGCCGATGGGCCCGGATATGTTCGGTGAAGCCATCGCAAGCTTAGTTCCACACCTTCCTTACTCTGTGGTCGTAAGACTGATTGCTTATTCTGTGGTCGTAAAAGTGATCACTTATTCTGTGGTCGTAAACTGATCGCTTATTCTGTGGTTGTGCGGCTAATCGCTTATTCCGTGGTTGTAAGGCTGATCGCTTATTCCGTGGTCGTAAGACTGATTGCTTATTCTGTGGTCGTAAGACTGATTGCTTATTCTGTGGTCATAAGACTGATCGCTTTTTCTGTCGTTGTAAGCTGGTCGCTTATTCCATGGTCGTAAGACTGATTGCTTATTCCGTGGTCGTAAGGCTGATAGCTTATTCTGTAATCATAAGACTGATCGCTTATTCTGTGGTTGTAAGCTGTTCGCTTATTCCGTGGTCGCAAGACTGATGTCTTATTCTGTGGTTGTAAGACTGATCATTTATTCCGTGGTCATAAGACTGATCGCTTATTCTGTGGTTGTAAGACTGATCACTTATTCCGTGGTCATAAGACTGATCGCTTAACCTGTGGTTGTAAGACTGATTACTTATTCCGTGGTCATAAGACTGATCACTTATTCTGTGGTTGTAAGACTGATCATTTATTCCGTGGTCATAAGACTGATCGCTTATTCTGTGGTTGTAAGACTGATCACTTATTCCGTGGTCATAAGACTGATCACTTAACCTGTGGTTGTAAGACTGATCACTTATTCCATGGTCATAAGACTGATCGCTTAACCTGTGGTTGTAAGACTGATCGCAGGTAGCTGAAGTAAAATAGAAAAGTTCCATATGGAATCTATCTAAAATAAAATACCAACACTTGAAATCAAAATGAATTAAAAGAAACAAAGGAGGAGGAGTGTGTGGTAATATATGGTAATAGAAACATACAAGATTCTCAATCAGCATTATGATTGTCCAGAACTGGAGAACCTCTTTACTAGAAATACAAATACTCATCTCCGAGGCCATAACTTGAAGCTGAATGTCACTGTCAGCTCAACAAATCCAAGACGAAACTTCCTGTCAAATAGAGCAGTGGAAATGTGGAACAAACTGCCCGAAGATGTCGTACAAGCACCCACCACCAATTCCTTTAAAAACAGGCTCGACAAACACCTAAAAAAAACACCAAACTAAACTAACATCAAAATAACAAAGCACCAGTGAACTTAGACATGAACACATCAGCTTAGGCTGTTCGTTCATCAAATAAATAAATAAATAAATAAATAATAAAATCACGGACGGATTATTTGAAGTTTTACATAAAGATTGCTGATGTTCTGACTAAGCAATTAGGCTCAAAATGTTCACACAAGCAAAGTCACGCTCGCCACTGTTATAAAAACTTGATGTCTATCTGTTCGTTACTCTTGAATACATTATCCAGACCATCTATGGGTTTGCGATGTTACATGGTGGTAGCTGACGTTAGGGAACATTTTTCAAACTGCCAAAAACTAATTATTTAAATACATTTTATCTTGTACCGTTTGGGGCCGGTACTTAAAAATAATAGCCCCACTGCATCTCGGTGTTGTGCTGTAATTTACCAGAGGTTCTTGCAGCACAACACCGATTACTCTGCTTACCCCGATTGCCGGGCTTCAGCGTGTGTGATATGTATGTATTTTAATGCCCCGCAGCCGATCCACGCTCGCTCCATCGTGCCGTGTCAGGACACGCCGGCGGTAAAGTTCACGTACACGGCTCGGGTGGTGGCGCCGGCGGAGCTCACGGTGCTGATGAGCGCGGTGCGGCGGCGCGAGGAGGGCGCGGCGGGCTTCATCCAGCGCGTGCCGATACCCGCGTACCTGCTCGCGATAGCTGTCGGCGATCTCGACAGCAGGACCCTTGGCCCGAGGTGAACGGGAGTCTTCTGATTGCAGTGTACTTGACAGCACCTTCCCTAGAAAGACTTTCCTACATACGGCGCAGCACAGCGTTAGCAGAGTAATCGGTATTGCGCTGCAAGGACTCGTAAATTACAAAACAACGCCGACCACCACGTTCAGTAAAATATTATGCCAAGATAACTATCAAGCAGCAAGTAAGGCACGAAGATCCACCTGCTGCGTGACTCGGTGGAAGGACCGCGCCAGGGTGAGAGGTGGCTAGCCTGCCGCCCTTTAGCATGGCATCTTGTCCTTATCTCTCAGTCGCTTTTGAATTTATTTATGAAACTGCACGATGGTAGAAGCAATGGTTTTAACGTGATGCACGGACAAATACGTGATGCTACATGATGCTTGATGCCGATGCCTGTGCGACAGATAGACAGACAGATAAACAATTTATGTGGCTGACATAGTCGAAATCGACTAAAGTCCCATCAGAAGAGCAGAAAAAGAGTAAACATTTTCGCAACAGGGGTAATTTGGGAAAATTTCGTTATTACAAATGCACCCCTTTATTGTTTTATAAATTAGTGGTGATCATGTACAACGAACCGTCTTGAGGTCTCAGTGCGGAGAATGATATATGTGACAGATATGACAAATACAATTTATACACATCTGTCGATCCATCTTTTTTTTTTATGAAAATTAACACAGTTGACTAAATCGTCTATAACATCCGTGATGTCAGCCCATAACACTGGGTCTTTTCACAGTGTTAATTTGTAAGTAATAAAGAGCAAAGTACTGCATAATATAATATTTTTTGTTTAGTAAAAACCACATATTTTGCCGGTTTAACCGCCACTATATAATAACTCTGTTTATATAAATAACCGACTTCAACCACTGAAGTACCTGCTTTTCAACATAAAAATAATCAGGGAAATTGGTTGGAGTGGTACAGAATTATTCACCCATTTGTCATACACACGCTTATGCAAAAACAGTTGGACGATTTTCTTATGGATCCTAACCAAGGTCTAATAAAAAAAACTCTTTCTAATAAAAAAAGAAGGTGTGGAACTAAGCTTGCGATGGCTTCACCGAACATATCCGGGGCCATCGGCAGTAGAGGAGGGTGTTAATCGAGGTCAGGACTAGCGAGTGGCCACTCTAAATTTCCTGCGCTACAGATGTCGGAGTAATTGGAGTGGCCATCGAGATGCGCGGCAGGAATAGAAAGTCATGTTAATGTTGTTTTATATTCTTTACTATCGCACGACACAAGCCCATAGACACCATAGAAGGGGTGATACCAGGCCTCACGCACTCTATGTACTTGCGCGCGCTAACTACCTACCGCCCGACGGGCCGCTGGCGGTCTTTTTCAGTAGAAATTCGTCTGCCGCGCGAAGTATACATAGACGCTCGCCCACGCAAGTGCGCGCAGCTGCAAAGCAATAACCACTTTACACTCGATCTTTAAGGTACATTTTCGCACGCAGCGATTGGCGTTGTGAAAGAGTAGGCTATTAAAGCCCGAAGGTAGGAACATTTTCTATGGAGTGATTTATCTGTTACGAAGTAACTATTAAGTAATCTGTGGTGATACGCAAAACGGGTCCAAACTGAGCGACCTACTTGCGGAAAATGCCCATCAAGAAGAAGACACCATAGAATCAATTCACTAGTAAAGAATTATCGCTGAACATACATAAAAGAAACAAACATTCCGACGAATTGAGAAACTCCTTCAATTTTTGAAGTCGGTTAAATAATGTGTCACTACGCAGGTCAACGGTGTGGGCGGAGCGCGACATGGTGGAGCGCAGCGCGTGGGAGTTCGCTGACACGGAGAGGTATCTGCAGGAGGCGGAGTGGCTGTGCGGCGCGTACGACTGGACAGAGTACAATCTGCTGGTGCTGCCGCCCTCGTTCCCCTACGGCGGCATGGAGAACCCGTGCCTTACGTTCGTAACACCGACGCTGCTCGTGAGTGCTGCCTGAGTTTTAACCCTATACTAGTGTGCATATTTAATGTAATTTTTTTTATAAACATGGGTCATTAAAAATAATAAAAATAAAATAATGTAATTAATTTTTCAATTAATCTTTACAATTTTACTTAAATTACTCAGCCTATCCAATTTGGCTACAACTCAGCAACTTATAAATTTTGTAATATACATACCTATTGATTACTTAGAAGCATCAAATCATGTATCAATGGTTATTTGAAATTTTTGAAAGACATATTTTCTCAAATTATGTTAACAATCGAGAAAATAAGATAAAAAAAAAAATTTTTTTTTTTTATTAAAATAAATTCATCATTCTTTCAGCTATACAACAGCTTTTGTGTTATATAAGGTCTCATTAGTGGGTAACGATACGCTTAGGGGTGTATGTGTATCAAATACTGACGTTCCCATACCAATTTTTTTTTTACGATATAAAAAACCTACTCACTCCTAAAATTTAATACGTGAAGGCACATACTTCACCTTAATAAGTGTGTTTTTTTACCAAAGTATGTTTCATACACCCTTTAGCGGTACTGTGTGGGGTCGGTACTTAATAAGAATAGTCCCACTGCATCTCTCTCCGTGCATGTCGTAAAAGGCGACTAAGGGATAAGCGGCCTGCAGACATCCCGGTCGACTTGTGGCTTTCATGGAAGACATAGGCTGGCTGGGGTAGCTGGAGACTGCGGGGTTTTGCACGAAGGTCCCCAACCAAGCGGGATTAGTTTGCAGGCCTAGAGCCAACCCCAAACCAAAACAACAACAACAACAACACCCTTTAGCGTATCGTTACATACTATTGAAAGACCTTATATAGTTATACCAATTTTCTTTTGCTTTTATTCTTTATTATAATGAAAATACATATAATAATTATTTTGAACAAAGAACTTGATGTGCAGGCGGGCGACCGGTCGCAGGCGAATGTGATCGTGCACGAGATCATGCACAGCTGGAGCGGCAACCGCATCACCAACAAGAACTTCCAGCACTTCTGGCTCAACGAGGGCCTCACCGTCTTCCTCGAGAGGAAGGTGCGCCGCCGCTCTCTTGCCCTCCTCCCTCGCACGCGAACAGTAGTAGTGGTCAGAGGTAGAGTTCATTTATGTAGGACAGAGATAGCATCTACATTTATCTGGGGGACAGTTGTCCCTAAGTATTGCCCGTAGCCAGTGCTCGAATGGAACCGGAATGCCGCACTATGGAAAATGGTAATAAGCCCAGATTAAAAATGATTTTTACAAAAAATGGACTAAAAAATTCAAGTCAATTAGGGATTTTGTAAAAATCATAGTGGGTGACCCCGAAGTGTCCTGCGATCTAGAACTGCAACACCGCAGGGATGTCGTCGGCTCTTTAAGTGTGTTCTATCGCTTATTCCATGGGGAGTGCTCGGAGGAGCTGTTTAATGAGATCCCGGCGTCCCCTTTCCACTATCGCACCACACCCACTGGGCAGGGATTGCATCCCTACACGCTGGACTTACCGCGGATGCGTACCAATCGATCCTGCAGATCTTTCCTTTACAGAACCGGTAAACTCTGGAACGCTCTCCCCGCCCATATATTTCCCCCAAGTACAGTCTCGGGTCCTTTAAGAGGGGCGTGAATGGGCAAGGGGCGTGAATGGGCACCTGTCAGGCCGGCTTGGCATTCGCAACCCCCGCATACGACCGAATGTCTATGGGCGTCGTTAGACACCTTATGGGTGGCACGGCGCCATATGTCGCGCTGTCAATAAAAAAAATAATAATTTGGGCTTTTTGCCGAGCTTGGGCTTTTTGGGCTTAATGCTACAATCTGTCTCATTTCTAATTAATCCATTATGCATACTTGGCACCTTGGCATAACCTTTGGCAGATTGTTATTCTCAAATCAAAACAAACGTACACTTCGCACAAAAAAATATAAACTTATATAAACTTTATTATGCGAACTGCACGTTTGTTTTGATTTGAGAATAGTATAGTTGATTGTTCTGCTAAATATGGGTAGGATCGAGAGGGAGTGAGTGAGTGAGGTTGTGCTGGCAGGTGCTGGCCGCGCTGGAGGGCGACGCGCAGAGGGCGCGCCGCGTGCGCGACTTCGAGAGTCTGCTCGGCCTGCAGGAGCTCACCGACTCCGTTAGTTCTTCATCTTTCATTACATTGTATTGGGATTCTGTTCAAAAATGATACAAAGGAAACGTTGTGGTGAGACTTTGTTGTCTGTCCGTCGTCCTGTCACAGCGCCCTATCCTCTTTTTTTTTTATGTAATCCGGTAAGGGTGGCTGAGTTGGAGGGGCTAAAGCGCATGCTCCGACCAGCCAATATCACCTCCAAGAAAGTAGGTGCCATACCGGAGACTTCCCTGGATTGCTGGCTGTACTGGACTAGAGGAGAACACAACCGTGGCTGCTATGCGGCCATCTTACATCCAGTACGGTGGTATCAACCCATTCGGCTACAATTTGAGCCTACCACCTAGTAAGGGGCAAGGGAAGGGACCTATAGTTTTACACCGATTCCGAACGGTGAAGCAGCAGGTGTAGGTATGCACGTAAATTTTTTCGTCAGAAAAAAACTCATTGGTACACGCCGACGGGATTCGAACCACGGACCTCTCGCATGAGAAGCCGATGCCCAAACCACTCGGCCACCCGCCGCTAAACACAGTAATTAATTATTATAGAAGTTTTTTTTTATTTTAATTAACTTAAGTATAGAAGATTTAAATTCAGAATAAGTAACCAACTGTTGTGATATAGAGGAGAGAAGAGCGCATGTACACACACAACTGTAAAACCGTCTGATTTTACTGTTGTTTTCTAAATGTCACCGCATGTCTGTGGTTAAGTGTTAACAAGAATATAGAAAGGCACTCGCCCTTGCTATGGCCATGCTATATTGAAAAAACGGCCAATTGTGTGTCGATCTCGCGCACAGAGGTTTCCGTACCACCAAGTAATTGGCCGGTTTTTATTATTTGTTATTTTACTGTTGAGTTTGGAATATAATTACACCATTCCTGACGCTTATATGTATTACCGTTTTTATGATATGAAAAACAAAGTTGAAAAAAATTACACGTTTCTTGTATAGGGACAGACAGACAGACGCATAGGCTTAGTAATAGGCTTCCGTCACAGAATAGATATTAGTACTGGCGTACGGAAGCGTCTCTGTGCAAAAACTCACAAAGAAATAGCTACTCTGCGACGACGCGATAAAGTACAAATTGACTCGCACAGAGCTGCATGCCTAACCACGATAACCACCTACATTTCGCTTCTCTTTCTGTCGCGTAGCTCTATCTCGATAGCGCGTCGTTCAGCGCGTGTAAGGGCTGTGTCTTTGGGCTGTCTTTTTGTGAGGAATAAAATAAAGATGATACCTACCAACGATACGATATTTAGCTACGGCAAATTAATGCGAACAAATTCATGCATGCGTTAGCGTCATAATTAGTTTCTCACATGGAAGCGTGCAACCTTCCAGTGATCTTCCAGTTTTGTTTGATCAATAAATTGAATGATCATCTACAATGTACCTATTGTTTTATTAGTGTTTTTTATTGTATAAAACCCACATTGAGTGAGAGACAGAGATAAAAATAATTAAGAACTGAAATTAATTAAATAAGCAAACTAAACCTCTCTCTCTCTGGCTGGATAGCGACAGCCCACTGTTTACTTGTGCATTAACCGACACGCCAAGCGGTAGGAATTTAACGCGCAACCTTGAGCGAGTGACGAAGGCCTGCTTCCGTGCGGATACAGAAACCTAAAAATTATTAGCCTTTTTAGCGGAACACCAACGTTGTGGTTAATTATGAGGTAATTTTTTTCTCGCTGTTCCTTCCGTCCGCAGATAAACGGCCACCTGGGCGAGTCGAACCCGCTGACGCGGCTGGTACTGGACCTGCGCGGCGTGCACCCCGACGACGCCTACTCGCGCGTGCCGTACGAGAAGGGCTCTCTCTTCCTGCGATACCTCGAGGACCTCGTTGGGGGACCTGGTCTGTGTTTTTTTTTTTTTTTTATGGAAACTGACTGTTGGCTACATCACCTACAACATCCGTGATGTCAGCCCATAACACCGGGTGAACTTGGTGCCACGTCAGTGCTTCCCTTCGGTCGTGCCGGCTACACTGAACTGGACGGAAAACACAAACTATTTACATAGCCGTTTCGACCGACCTTTCATTCAGTGCGGTGGTACCAACCCGGGCCGGTTAAACCCTACCACCTAATAATATAAGAAGGGAGGCATATCCCTTAGTCGCCTTTTACGACATACACGGGGAGAGAGTTTATTTTGAATGCGCTCAGGTCCCTTGCCCCTTACTAGGTGGTAGGCTCAAATTGTAGCAGACTGGGTTGGTACCACCGTACTGTGGATGTAAGATGGCCGCATAGCAGCCTCGGTTGTGTTCTCCTCTAGTCCAGTATAGCCAGCAATCCAGGGAAGTCTCCCGTATGGCACCTACCTTCTCGGAGGCGATATTGGCATGCGCCTTGGCTCCTCCGACTCAGCCAACCTACCGGATTACTTACATAAAAAAAAGGTATAGATATCTGTGTGAGAGGGGGCTGGAGCATGCTCGGACCGACCTACATCACCTAAGCTACTTATTCAGTCTTGTTAGTACTAAAATTACGCGTTCAGTGATACCAAACACTTCAGGATTCACTTATTTAGAAGCACAGACCGATTTTTTTAACTCCAGGCAAAACAAAACACACTCGACATTTTTTTTTTTTTTTTCTGACCAAAACTGTACAATTTCGTCTTATATGTCGCATACCGAAATAAGCGCATTGAAACGAACTATCGAATACCGAACTACGTTTACGGGTACAATCTTTGTCTATTCCAGGGTCAGTGGAAATGTCAGCTGCCAAAAGTGACATTTTATTTTCTGTCAACTTCACTAAATATTTTCTGTGTGAAGGTAATTGTGTTGCCCTGTCGTGTCTGAGAATAGTTCTTAGTAAGTTTAACCAAGAAATGATACCAGTATTGAGTGTTTTGGTAGAAAATTGGTAGAATTAGATAATGAATTAAAACTAGCGGCGCGCAAAAGCCGCGCAATAATTGGAGCGCGCGCTCCATCTGGGAGCCAACGGTCGTCGACAAAAAGTGGAGCGCGCGCTCCACGTGGGACTAGAAGGGTTACCCTTGGCTTCCCTGCCATTTTCGCCGAGCGAAAATATGCTAATTTTGGCGTGACCAAATATGTAAACTCAAAATATATTTGGTAAATTAATGCAGTCAGAGCATTAACCTCTATGGGCTCGGGACAGCTAATAAAGTTCTGCACGAAACTGTATACAAAAAGTGAGGATTCATTAATTTAGAGACACAGATGGATTTCTTGAATTGCAAGAAAAACAAAACACGGCCTAAATTTTTTCCGATTTTCGGATTACTCTATTCGAATCATATTGACGTGTAGATCATGAATTCAACTACCTATTCAAAAACTCATAACCCTTCCTTTTTTGGCTTCGCCGTAATCGGTTAAAAATGACGTTAGACTAGAAACCAGTGTAAGCATATTAAATATTTTAGAAGCCAAGAAGTTAAGTGTTACCCTTTGCGCTTATTTTTATTTGAGTGCAATAAATATATACAATACAATTATACTAAAAACCGAAAAAACCATACCATAATTTTGTAAGGAAGAAATTGTTTATGTATTTATATTATTACTATTTGTTATCTTTGACAGGAATTTCAAATTATATACAATACAAACCTATATGTAACGTACACATATAAATTGCTGATTTAAAAAAACGAACATTTCTTATGATTACAGAATTGTTTGACCCGTTCCTCCGAGTGTACTTCCAAACTTTCGAGGACAAGTCTATCGACACGGATCAGTTCAAGGAATTCTTCCAAAGTCACTTCAGGAACAACACGAGGCTGGCCGAGGTTGACTGGGAGACCTGGCTCCACTCTCCTGGCATGCCACCTGTCATTCCCCAGTGAGTTGTTGTTTTTTGTTGTTATTGTTGTTTTTATGGTTCCACAGCAAAATGCTAAAAAAGGAAGCCTTTATGAATTAAAACTCATAGTGATACTCACTTCCTTGTCCATCTGTTTGTCTGTCTGTATGTCACACCCCCTTAACTTCTATGAAAATAAACTTGGTATTTTATAACAGACAAAGTTCAGGTTATACCTAATATTACCTGCTATTATGTGCAGTCATGCAAAAAACAAAAACTAAATTGATGTGGTCAGGGTGGAGTCATAAAGTGAAAAAAAAGACTTACGTATTCAGGCACATCTGAGAATGGTTATATATTTTTTCACAGCCAATGAACGCAGATTTTAACATTGTTGTCCACAGGCCATAATATTGCATAATATTTATACAACCTATTGCCGATACATCTCAGGTCTTAGAGCCCACTTAAAACCTATTTATTTTCAGGTACGACACAACGTTGGCCAAAGACTGCCGCGAGCTCGCCGAACGCATTCGCACCGAACCCATCACGAGCCTGTCCGGAGAGGACGTCGCCAACTTCAGCCCACAGCAGATTATTCACCTCCTCCAGGAGTTACTGGAGAAACAGCCGCTCCCCGTAGACAAACTCCGCGCTATCGGAGACCTGTACAAATTTAATAAGAGCAAAAACTCAGAGTTCTTCTTCAGGTGGCTAAGACTGTCCATAAAGAGCAAGGACGAGTCTATAGTTCCGAAAGTTCTAGAATTCTTGAACTCGCAAGGTAGAATGAAGTATGTGCGACCTCTGTACAGAGATATGTATGCGTGGGAGCCTATGCGTACGCAGGCCATCAATAACTTTCTAAATCAGGAGAGCACAATGATGCATGTCGTGTCGTATCTGCTGAAAAAAGACCTTCATCTGGTGGAGGAGTGAGGAGCGAAATTTAGTTATAGCATACTCAATATGCAATACAATTTGCTGTGACGATTTTCATAAATAAATAATTTTGTATTCATAATCAATTATTTTATTATTTTTTATTTAAGAAAACTAACGTAGGAACCCAAAATGCACAGTTAGGTGAACCCCTGATGTGATTGAACGCAAAATAATGACTCCTCAGAGGCTAGAGATGTTTTGGAGAATTGTTTAATAAGTACTATGAGCTGGCAAGACGGCTAAAGTTCTATTCAAATAAAGAAAAAAAGTTTTATAATTTAATTTAACGTAATTTAACTATCATACTTTTGACATTGTAAATCCGCGTCGCCTGCCAATGTTTTTTTCGAAACATTACACAGAAACATTGAAACATTGGGGCGTGGCCATCCATATTTGTATGAAAACCATAGAGAAATCATGTTTTGTTTCATGTTTTTGTGTATTGTTGCGAAAATACATGCGCAGGAGACGCGGCTTTTGAAGGAAGAAGAAATTCATCTATATTATGGTCTATCAAATTTAGGTAAAATTAGGTCTTTTTTTTATCGTGACAACAAAACTTCAACCTCATTTATTACTGCCAACATCCAGTGACGAAAATTATAGTTTGTCCAATAAACAGGATCGTTCACAGTTATTTTACCTCTGACACATGTCATTGTATCTTCCGCTAGGTTGGCACCACTTGCTGTCACTAGTACTACGGTCCTAAAAAGGGTTACTTGCTATTAATATTTTACCCGTAGTAGTGGAAATTATGTATAAGTACCTATTGTACTTGTAGTAATAAGTCCACCTTTGCGTACTCCTTCCTTTCTTGTTTCTTGTGTACTGTTCTTCTTTCAATTTTTGTGCAATAAAGAGTTTCTATTCTATTCTATTCTTAAAATATGTTCAAATATTTCGTACAGGGAAATAGTACGAACCAATTATGGCAACACAGAGCTCAGGTTAGCAAACTTGATGGCTAGTGGTAAAATAACTGTGAACGGTCTATAGCTATTTATGAACGTGGATGACGTTTGTATCGTACAGAATGGTGTATAGATAATGTGTGTGTTGACAACATTTGAAAGGACAATGGAGGTAAACTAAATCCACCGCCCCGACATAACCCGTTAGTGTGGCTATTCCCTAGAGTGTTTTATAAGCCGGAGGCGCGGAGGGAGTGCAGCCCCCGTCCGCTGTAACGTCGAAAGCCGAAGCTGCGGAGGCGAGCATGGGTGCCTGCGCTGTGTTACGCAAGGACGGCGGGGCTGCACTTCCCGCAGCGCCGGAGAAGACTCAATCCTAAATCGCCATTGAAAATAAATTCGCGGAAGTCGCCATTTTGCATGAAATTTTTTTCGTGAAATTTAATTTTTTTATTTTTGGCCCCAGTTTTGATTTCCGCAGGCTAAGTTTTTTCTAATAGCAGTGTTTTGTGGTCCTTTATGTTTTTTTATGAGGTGCAACAAATTCAAATGAGAAAAATAATGAAAACATAAGTTATATGGTTATACGGTCACACTATCCTTGACTTTCCGTAAGAAAAAAAAAAGCTAGTTCCTTCAACGCAGGAGAGCTTTGACGCAGCTGCTGTGGTAGCAGCCAAACTGCACTATGGGAGTTTAACAAAAACGACATGCACCGTCTCAACATTAGGTTATTTTTTAAGTTTTATTTAACTCTGGTTATTTTTTTTAAACCACCAAAACAGGTTAATAATCTCTGTTTGGGGAGAAAACTCGCATAGTGCCGTCCGTCACAGCTGCAGCAAAATTCTGCGATGAAGGACTCGTCTTACTTACTACAAAGAGACGCTCGTCAAAACAACTGTCACTGTATGTGTTGTCTGTCAGTCAGACAGGGCAGGTTTCAATATTATATTCTTTGCAGGTTTCCTTTGAGTGAGAGTGAGGTTATATTGGGTGCTATTTGCTATTTGATTCCAGATTTTTCAAAAATAAAAATAAAAACGTGGTATTAACTCTAGTAAACTAAAGTCAAAGGGTTAAGTACTATGCTAGCAGCCAAACGTGTACAGGTATAATTCCACCAGCATAATACGCTTCATCTACGCCTTCACACTGTTTTCCACCGGGTATAGTAATTACTTTCACTGTATTTCACTATTTATGTGTGCTATTTCAGCAATGGGGGACGTTCGCGCGCACTTGGCACGTCTTCGACTGTACGTGGCAAGATCCATATGAGTCTGCTAATGTCATAAAAAAGTATCTCATGGGCCTTCACAAGCCTATTTACCACCCTATGAACGACTGCGGCGACGTCGTCGTGTGCATCAACAGTCGAGACATCGCGCTGCGAGGGGACGAGTGGAAGAAGAGGGCTTATTTCCATCACACGGGTTATCCGAGAGGCGGCGCGACTTGGACGCTGGCTTGGGAGGTGCATTCTAAAGACCAAACGATGGTATGTTCATTCATATTCTGGATATACTAGGGTATTATTAACCCATTGCGTTTTGATGGTCCGGCATTGAAAATGTCGTCAATAGCTAATTCAGTTAATTTGTCTTAGTAAAATGAGGTAGAATCGCCAATCAATGTTTAAAAATTTATTTATAGTATAGGTATTTATTTTATTTTAGACAGGCAGCCTGAGCTGATATATCTAAATTCAGGTGTTTATCTTTATCCACAACAAAGATACAGGGAGGCCAAAAGTACCCTGAGTTGCTTCGAGAAAAGGATGGTACGGCCGTGTTGCTCGACTTGGCGGGGGCACTACCGTGCCCCCAGATGAAGTTCATAGTTCAGTGGACTAGTTATATATTATATATTTTTTTCACTTATTCGGTTTTTTCACTTAAGTAGTTACTTTTTTATCTTATTCAGATGACTGTCGTAACGGTTTTTAAATAGGTTTACATTGTTTGCACTGATAATGTCCTCCGGAAGTTGGTTCCAATCTTCGACAACTATGTTGGATATGAAGTGCTTGCGAGTGTTGGTCTTGTGCTCTGTTTTGTTTAGTTTCCGTGTTTTAGTGTCCGTAGTGGCCGTTGTGAGGTGAGGTGCGCGTTTTGATTAAGGCTGAACATTTCCTTCATTATTTCACGAAGGTGTGGATCTAAGCTTGCGATGGCTTCACCGAACATATCCGGGCCCATCGGCAGTAGAGGAAGGTATTAATCGAGGTCGGGACTAGCGAGTGGTCACTCTAAATTTCCCGCTCATGCTTCACGTTTCGGCTCGCATCAAGCCCTCGTCAGCTAGTCTGCGTTGACTAGGACGCGGGGAAAGACCAGTCCCGCTCTCGACCTCCCTCTACCTATCCATATTCTGTATGATGCTTCCAGTGACGTTTTCGAAGCTCTCTCCATGTATGAGCTTAGCGTCGATCTTGGCAGCCCTAGATTCTTGAAGAGACTGTAGAGCGACTTTGCTGGTAGTCTTCTTGTTCCGACGTGGACTCTGACGGTCGCTGTTGTCCAAAGGTTGAAAGTTGCCGAGCGAGCAATGGAGCGAGCCATGCTGGGAATATCGCTACGTGATATGGTGCGTAACGAGGCAATCCGCCGACGCACCAAAGTAGCCGATATTGGACACCGGGTGGCCAAGCTCAACTGGCAGTGGGCTGGGCATGTTAGCCGAAGAGACGATGACCGTTGGAGTAACCGTGTCCTACACTGGCGGCCGTGGACAGGAAATCGAAGTGGGAAGACCACCCGCCAGGTGGGACCACATCAAGTACGTCGGCGGAAAGCAGTGGTTCCGTAACGCTGAAGGCCGGGAGGACTGGAGGAAAATTGGAGAGGCGTATGTCCAGCAGTCGACGCTTACACACTGACTGACTGTATTTCTCAGTAATCATTCTGTACACCTCAATCAAGCCACCCCGGATCCATATTTCAGTCTTTCTTCGTAGGACAATGTTTTTAGCTGCCAAGAATTTTGGTAAACTCTCGTTGTACGTTTCCAAGTAGTGTGATGTCCTTAATGAAGTAGGGTTGCCAGATTAGCGATTTTCATAATACACACTTCAGCAACACCTCACCATCACACAGAATTAAATAAACATGATGAGCGTGTTTTCTTTTTCCTGCAGTTCAAAATATCCCTCTGTGCTTCTAAAAACTAAATCCTGACTTGTTTTACACAATTTTGTGGATCATTTCATTGGCTATAAGTGCCAACAGAGTTTATCGATCTGACTTGATTATTTTTCGAAATATTACAGTTTTTGTCGCGCAATGCCTAGGCGCTGGAAAAACGCCTGGAAGTCACTCATTCAGTCAGTCATTTTATGGCTTTAGAAAGCATCAGGTTGATGTTTCATAGTGTCATCCTGGTTGTTAAAAATGTTATTGCTTGCAGGACATAAAACTGCAGATACATGGAACAAATGTTGTGAACATGTAAATGTCAAGGCTAGTTCTTTTTACATTGACATCAAAATATATATAAAAGATGCATTAAATTAAAATAAATTTTGTATATTTTATTGTGTATTTCAGTGCATAAGTACATTTTAAATAAAAACATCGGCCAATTCAATATGTACTAAATGTTGCTATATAAATCTAAAAATTGGCTTCATCTTGACAGCTCTCATATGTTCCTGGTCAGGCTTTAGTAATATTAGTTTCAACATACAGTGGTAATTAATGAACACAGTAGACAGCAATAGCCAACGTAGTGTTCATTATTGTTTGTGTACTCGAAATTATTCTTTGCTCAGAAGATAAATAGTGAAAACAGCAGTATAGTTTAACCAGCAGTAAATAAAGAAACAATGTGATTTTAAAGTATCATCCCAGTTGCACGAACTTACACGTCTTTGTACGATAGAGACGACACGCTTTACAACCGGATTGTCTCTTTCTAAAGCTCGATTTACATTACTTACTGCCGGATACTGTACAATACTTCTTGTCTTTGCCTTTATTTAGTAGATTTGTGGCAAAATTACAATCCTACCAGGAGTTGATGGACTTTAAATGGTGACACCACTAGGACGGTAGTTCATGCTATTACAGAATACATACATACCCCGATAATCAGGGTAACAAAGTAATCGGTCTTGTGCTGCAAGTGCTCGTGTAAATTACAGCACAACACCGACGACCATGTTTAGCAATGTATTAGGACAAGATAATTATCAAGCAGCAAGTAAGGCACGAAGCTGTACGACTCGGTGGAAGGACCGTGCCAATGTGAGAGGTGGCTACCACGTCGCCCTTTAGCACGGGACCTTGCCCTTATCCCTTAGTGACATTTTACAACATGCACGGTGAGAAATGCAGTGGGGCTATTCTTTTTAAGTACCGGACCCACACAGTACTATTACAGAAATATTACGATTTTCACAGATAATTCGCAAAGCAGTTTACCGAGCCCTCGAAGGCAACCTGCAGCGTCGTCACACAATGGAGCGCCTCTTCATCTACCCTAAGGACGAAGTGCCACAGAACATTATGCAAAATGTCACCAACCAGATTCGACAGTTACGACTCGTGCCGAAACGCCTCGATCATATACCGGAGGAAGAAGTGAAAAACTTCCCCAAGGTCATGGAGTATCCGGAGAACTATGTATTGAAATAAACATTGCTCTAATTTAGTTAGTAAGAGTTGATTGTAAGTTATGTTTAGGAAGTAGTTGTAATAAATAATTTTGAGATGTGCTTTTTTAATTACATACATACAAGGTGAGAAGCGGCTATCCTGTCGCCCTTTAGCGCAGTATCTTGTCCTTATCCCTTAGTCGTCTCTTACGACATGCACGGGGAGAGATGCAGTGGGGCTATTCTTTTTAAGTACCGGCCCCACACGGTACTTTTTTAATTCTCCATTAATAAAATTAGACCCTCTTGAAGTTAATGAGAAATTTAAAGTTGAGTTATGGGGTTTTATAATAAAATTACTGTCGTTAATATACATTATTAAAAATTCAACAACCATACTCAGGGCTGTTTTCCAAGCTATGTGACGCGACATTGGATGAGAAATTCAACAACCATACTCAGGGCTGTTTTCCAAGCTATGTGACGCGACATTGGATGAGAAATTCAACAACCATACTCAGGGCTGTTTTCCAAGCTATGTGACGCGACATTGGATGAGAAATTCAACAACCATACTCAGGGCTGTTTTCCAAGCTATGTGACGCGACATTGGATGAGAAATTCAACAACCATACTCAGGGCTGTTTTCCAAGCTATGTGACGCGACATTGGATGAGAAATTCAACAACCATACTCAGGGCTGTTTTCCAAGCTATGTGACGCGACATTGGATGAGAAATTCAACAACCATACTCAGGGCTGTTTTCCAAGCTATGTGACGCGACATTGGATGAGAAATTCAACAACCATACTCAGGGCTGTTTTCCAAGCTATGTGACGCGACATTGGATGAGAAATTCAACAACCATACTCAGGGCTGTTTTCCAAGCTATGTGACACGACATTGGATTTTTCGAATGCATAATCCTAATAAAGTGAAGTTTCTAAGGGCCACTGGCAGCTGTGTAACGTACTTCATTATATGAATATCCTTATCGAGAACCACTTTATTGATTTACATATGTACAGTTTTCACTGTTACATTCTGCCACTTTTCAAGATGAATTTAGCCTATAAATCATATAACGCTACATCATTCTGTGAGCCAACAGTCACGCGAAGCGGAATAGGGGGTTTTGCACGAAGGTCCCCAACCAAGCGGGACTAGTTTGCAGGCCTACAGCCAACCCCAAACCAAATTAACAACAACACGCGAAGTGATGCCGTAGGCAAAAGCTAATCAATATCAATACTAATAATAAATTTGTAAAGGATGGTGATGGAGTAAGTTACTTTGTTTTATGATATACTGAGTTTGTAGACTTGTGATACTAAATTGAGATTTTTGGAAATCTGTATGTATGTTCCTCCATAACTCTTAAACTGATCATCCGAATTCAATGAAACTTAGTACAAGCACATTTAATTTACTGGACACAGGATAGGCTAAATAAAATTCAGTTCCGGTGACGCTAAGATGTGGCTCTCGTGCAAACTTAATTGTTCCGTGCGCTGAAATAAAGGTACGGCAGCACGCTTACTTACTTTCTTCTTTACACGAATTTCACGCGAGCGAAGCAGCGGGCAAAAGCTAGTATGTAATAAAGAGAAACACCATAGTACATTGAATATATTTTTATTACAATAAAGTATAACTGTATGGAAAAAAAAAATGGAATATATTCTTAAACTTTAAAATTAACATTTAAAACAAAACATAAAAAAAATATATTACGACTTACCTCTGACACTGTATAATGATATTATTTACATCACTTTATACTTACCCCAATTTCCCTCATTATGTGGTCTCGATACCCACTGTTGGCAGCCCTACTTCCCACAGAACATCACACGCACCAGAGATAATATTATCCTCTACTCGGGTTCAGTCCTAAGCCTCCGATCATAGAGAGCGTTCCAACTAAATCTTCCCTTCGCCGTTATGTTGGCTCCACTGCCAGTGTCACTGTCAGTGCTTAAATTCCTGTTGCCAGATTGTGAAGATTATATTACCTAAATAATGTAATAGGTATTTACCGTATAATAAATATGGTAAATACTGATAATTACGGGTAAATCTGTACACATAGCAACCCTCAATGCTGTTTTGACAGATAGACAGTGGAGCCAACATAACGGCGAAGGGAAGATTTCTAAAGAACGCTCTCTACCGGAATTTTTTATACACAAAATATCAAATTTTGAGAGTGAATCAATTACATTTTCTCCTTCTGACATTGGACATATAAATCTTTATCTAATTTTCATTCTAAATTACATCAATAATGCTAATTATCATTTATATATATTTTTGGCAACTTAAATAAGGATTATACACGTCTATGATACATTGGTATGAGATTTAGAATTTGATTCTCTGCACAATGAGCTCTTTAAACATTTTCATTTAAATGATACATTTCTGAGAATTTATCAATTCCCTCTACCGACGGCGCTTCTCAAGATATCAAATATTTATTACATCAAAATATATTATTATCATCAATCAGTTTACATTAGATAATAATACCCTATAAATTTTATTTTAGAAAAATTATTACAGAAAATAAAGAATTTTCTTAATTAAAACCTAAAAACAGACCATACTATTCAGTAGCCCTGCATGTCTTAAGGTTGCTTGAATTTTTTATTTTTTTTTCAGATGATTCGCCAGTTAAATACAACTCAAATGTTTTCCTTACTAAGAAACAATACAAAATAAGCGTACCTTGGGGACATACTTTGTTCTTGTATACTGCGCACTGTGCCCGTGAGTGTGGACTCATAATGAAGTAATTAAAGTATATAACCGAATGCCACCGACCTGTTTTTCTGTTCTGAGAGTAAAAAAATTATTTAATCTAGGGAAAAATAAATATAAACTAAAAATATATTCTCCCTTTCGCCGTTAGGATACATTAAGTAATTCTTGTTGATAGATAACGCTCAGACATCGAACGCAGCTTGACTTCTGACACCGTAAAACGTCGGAGATATTCGTGCCGCAATTCGTTAGTCAAGGGTTACGGGAAATACCCTTTTTTAAATAAATAAATCTATGAACACCTATAGAAAAGCTAGCATGGTTGTAATTGTTAAAAAATTTCCTACAAAGTTATTTATACCTTACCGTGCACTCACCTTTGTTTTTATTACAAATTGTGAGTTGAACATTGTACGAATGTTCTATCTCACGAAGTCCGTTTGGCTCTGGTTGTGGTAGTGACGTGTACTGATAAGCTCGCTTGTGTGTGTGTGCGTGGACCGCGTCGCGATCGTGACCGAGCGCTCTCGAGGTTACTCAAATTCAAACTAAAACAATGTGCATGTGCACGCCTGACAACATTTATAGCCAAACATATTTCGTGAGATAGAATATCAGTACTTCACATACATAGTGAGGTTACGTTTTTTTTTTTCGATTTCACACACTCGAATACTATTATTTATTTTATTAGTCAGATACTATGGGGAATAATAAAAAAACCTCCAATAAGAAAGGTGTGGAGCTAAGCCTGCGATGGCTTCACCGAACATATCCGGGCCCATCGGCAGTAGAAGAGGGTGTGTTAATCGAGGTTGGGACTAGCGAGACACATTCAATGCAGAAATGTTGTATTCTTTCGAATTTATACACAAACACAACAAACTGCTGACTGACTAAAAACACCAAAAATCACTTTTATAATCACTCAAGTAACGAATCCCGGCTAAAAATCTTATTTATCGATTAGCACGCACCGACACCTGATGGGTTAATTTGTGGCAGAGAGATGTTAAAATTATTCAAAGTTTTCAACGATAAAGAAATTAATGTTTTTGTTAGCCTAATAATAATATTACCTATTTAAAAAAATTATACAAAGCAACAATCTGTCATGAATGTGGCGACACTATACATAGCTATTGCTAAAAAAGTTGGCCTGAGCGAAAAGTAAAAATTAAAGTAATAAGCATACAATCCAAAGTGAAGGGACTCTACAAGCCAAAAAACTGTACACATCGTCAACATAGACGTTCTCAGATAAATCACGTTGCCCTTTGAATATTTCAAAGTCAAAGCATTTTTAAACACTATAGTAACTTAATCCCATTTTGGAGCATATTGAAAATGTACTAGCCATACTAAACTTACACCCTCTATCTACAATGTCATAGAATATACAGGGATGTATGTGTATACATTCATAGCGGAGTACAAGCTGCTCAATAGGAAAAAAATGAGCCGACGAGAACTCCCTCCTGAGTGAGTTGTTGTGGATTTGCGGTGTATGTGGTGTGTGTTGTGGTGCTGCCGTCAGTATAGTGCGGTTGTTATAACCGAAAAAAAACCGACTTCGAAAGAATGCGCGGAGAGCATCCTCCGCTTCCCACGGCCGCCGCAATCGCCTCACTCAGTACAACAAGTAGACAGTAGCAGTATGCGGCGGTACGCGCTTCGAATTCAATGTATCCTTTCAAAGCGAATGGTTATAAAAAATGCACTATAAACTCTTGTATCTACAAAATTGCACCTGAAGCTACGACCTCGGGCAGAGCCACCCAGTTCGGAAGCAATAAAAAAAATACTAGTTTCAAGATGTATGCTGTAATGATCTAATTTTTGAGCACATGTACACACACTGCTCTCATCTCTCTCTTTAGGAACCTTGTCAAATTAACATTCACTCATTACCCCTACAAAATTATACAATTAAAAATATTTTATTTTGACAGGGTTCCTGAAGTGTGAGAAATGAGTGCTGTCGTCTGTACATGATAAACAGGTTTAGATATATTTAATAATTTAAATAGTTACGCTAAAATGCTGAATGTGCTCATACACCGTTTAATCACATGACGGCAGTGGTTGTGTGTGTGTGTATGTGTGTGTAGGATGGTGTGTGGACGTGCGACGGCGCGGCGGCGGGGGCAGGCTAGCGGCGCCTCAGTCTGTGCGGGCGGCGGCGGCCGGGCCGCTTGCGACCCTCTCATTTGATCGCTCGCGCCTCCGGCAGGAACGCGTCCCAGATACGTATCGCCTGAAACATAGATAGGCACTCTTATAGCCGCACCAGGCAACACAACAAGAAAACATAGAGAAAAATATATAGAATGTTAATAAAATAAAGAAATATAAATAAAATAAAGACAAAAATGAAATTCAAGTAAATGTTTCAACGCAGGTCAGGGGACGCCAAGTCCGCACCAGTCTTTTTTTATGGAAACTGACACGGTTGGCTACCTCACGTACTAACTCCGTGATTTCAGCCCATAACACCGGGTTAACTAGGTGCCATGTCAGTGCTTCCCTTAATTTCATGTCGGCTACAGTGAACTGGCCGGAAAACGCGAAGTATTTACATAGCCGTTTCGTTCAGTGCGGTGGTACCAACCCGGCCGGGATAAACCCTACCACCTAGTAAGGTAAGAAGGGAAGGGGCCTACAGTTTAACGTGGAATCCGAACCACGGTCTGCCTCCAACAACGGTCGAGCGGTCACCCGCCAAGCACTGTTCCAGTAAAGGGTTTCACTGGAACAGACTCGCCGTATTCATGACCCCTCGTAAATTGGCATTGGAGTGTCGTGGAGGAATCAGCACTGGAATATTTTTATAACTTTCCCAATATGGAATAAAGAAAATTTGTAAAAAATGGCATTTCTTCCAGTGAGTGTATGTTCTGGCTTCTGGGAGCTTCAAGAGGCGTGTAAATAAATTGGCAAACTAAAATTAATATATTATTTTCATCTCACACCTGGTGTACCACATCACCGAGAGTGATGTACAAGACACCTGACCAATTCTATAAGGGTTTACTATCTAGTAAACCCTAAAAAATACAGAGTGTGACAGCCCAAGAGCATCTATTATCTATGGCGCTAGCGTCGGGGTTGTCACTCCACTCACTCACTGAAGACAAACTGAGACATACTCTTCAAGATGGCAATTAGGTGTTTGCGGTTTTGGCATTTGATAGGTGCGTAGTAAAAGTGTGTCGGTCTGTAGGTAGAGTGTAAATGAATGTTCTCTCTATGGTCAGGCCTCACGCACTCTATGTACTTGCGCGCGCTAACTACCTACCGGCCGGTGCACCGCCGGCGGTGTAATTCAGTAGAAATTCGTCAGCCGCGCGAAACATACCTACACGCTCGCCCACGCAAGTGCGCGCAGCTGCAAAGCAATAATGCTCTTTACACTCGATCGTTAAGGTACATTTTCGAACGCAGCGATTGGCGACGTGAAGCAGTAGGCTATTAAAGCCGAAGGTATGGAACATTTTCTATCGAGTGATTTATCTGTTACGAAGTAACTATTAAGTAATCTGTGCTATGGTGCAGACCTGCGCCTGGTGCTTCATGCGCTCCTCGAGGTAGCGCACGACGGTGCTCTTGAGTTCGGCCACGCGCTCCTCCTCCCAGCGCTCCACCTCCTTCTTGATCACGCGCGAGATCTGGTCGAACTCCTGCTGGCCACGCTCCACTTTCGCCTCCCACTGCGCCAAGAGCAGTTTTTATGTAAATATGTTTCATAAATGGTCAGTCAGTCAGTCAGCGTGTATGCGTCCACTGCTGGATATACGCCTCTCCAATTTTCCTCCGGTCCTCCCGGCCTTCAGCTGTATGGAACCACTGCTATCCGCCGACGTACTTGATGTCGTCGTCCCACCTGGCGGGTGGTTTTCCCACATATAAATGGTGAACTTGCTCAATAGAGTTTTTTTAAGGGACTTCTCATGATCGGCCACATCTGCTCCACACATGACGGCAACCTATTACAACACATCCCTCGGTTCGTTGAAATACCTATACTTTGTATTTTTCGTCCAGTGGCATAGCCAAAACGAACACAGTGAAAGTTCAGCTCGAAACAAGATGTCAGTATCTAGTTTCGAGCTGAAATTATTTAGGGAATACATGATCGGGCTCCGGCACGCACGGGGCTGGCTACTCAGTCGCTCAGTTGAGGAGAATATGTGAGGTTCGTGTCGGTTGAGTTTTAATACGGCAAAAAGAAGGGAAATTGCATTTATTGGAGGCATGTTGTCTGACAATAGTGATGGAGGAAAGAAAAAAAATTACTCAATTAGCTCATTTTAACCCAATTTTTTTAACTGTGCACTTCGAGCTGTCAAATTCGTTAGGTTCTCAGCACTGAATCCACGCCCCCGCTTACTTCCTCACCTCTATCCTACGGTATGTCCTATCAGTACGGACTCCGTAAGAAGTCCGTAAAGAAGTCCGAAGTGCACAGTTAAAAAAATTCGGTTATATACAGTATTATGTAGATCGTAATTCAAGTATTCCTCTATTGAACACCTATTTATACAAAGAATATAAAAATTAAATATCAAAAAGATCTTAACTAAAACTAACCTAAAACAAAACTTACCTATCTAACAAAATAAAACTAAACTTGAACCTATAAATAAAAAATTTCTTCTAGTTCGGCCGAGGCAGCCATAGTCCCTAGGACGCTTATAGCGTGCCCTCTTTGAATTTCTAGGCTTATGCGGCGTATGAAGTAAGGCTTGGCACGCACGTCACCGGACTTATCCACTAGCAATTTGCCGATGGTTTCGGCAAAAGCCAGTGAGTCCGGTGACCACGCACCAAGGTTTTACTTTGCTCTTTATTTTCCACAAGCACGATTTTGATTTGTAAAGATGGATTAATCTCTCCCAAAACTCTTTACGATCACAGAATGAGGAAATTCTCGCATAACAAAACGCCGGCTCCGCGCTCGGAGGATCGAGGGTAACTGCCAGCGGGCGGGCGGCTTGCACACTCACAGGAAGGGTGCGCCCGTGCCGCGTGGACAGAAGGAGCCGGACGGAGCGGGCGGCGGGCCGGGTAAATCCAGCATCATGCCCGCCGCGAATAAAGTAGGGAATTCACAATCCGTTCACTATCTGATGATGTACCAGCCATGTCAGATTCTCTTAAATAAAATACAATGATTTTTAAATTTTTTTTTTTTATGAAAACTGACTCGGTTGTCTACATCACCTACCTACAACATCCGTGATGTCAGCCCATAACACCGGGTGAACTTGGTGCCACGTCAGTGCTTCCCTTCGGTCGTGCCGGCTACACTCAACTGGACGGAAAACACAAACTATTTACATAGCCGTTTCGACCGACCTTTCATTCAGTGCGGTGGTACCAACCCGGGCGGGTTAAACCCTACCACCTAGTAATATATGAAGGGAGCCATATCCCTTAGTCGCCTTTTACGACATACACGGGGAGAGATACAGTGGGGCTATTCTTTTAAAGTACCGGCCCCACACGGTACATGATGTTTAAATACGAGTGTAGGTTGGATTAACTCGAGCAGCAGACGACGGAGTTACCTCGATGATCTCGTTGGCCGCCTGCTCGATCTTCTCGGGCCGGTTGGCGAGCTCCGCCTTCGCTTTGTTCTCGCGCCTCTTCGTCAGCTGCATCTGCGCGTGTTGCCAGTTCTGGAACACCTGCCGAGTGCCAACGTCATTATAGATGAGATCGTAATCGTAGACGCCCCCTGGTACATAAACATAACCAATGAGAGATTACACCGCGATTTAAACATCCCAACTGTAAAAGAAGAAATAAAAACACAAACAATTCAGTACAAAGTGAGAATACAAAACCACCCTAATGAACTGGCTTGCGAATTAATGGAAGACAAGATTACCTTCAGTAGACTAAAGAGGAAAGCTCCACAAGATCTACTCTAGTGAGAAGACATTCATATAAATACGGGTGTAATCAATGGACTTAGGTTAGAGTATGACTAGAGTGGCAACACTGCCAGCGAACGCAAGTGAACTGCAATAAGTAAACAATTTCAATTATTTTCAAGGACTGTTGAGTGATATCGAGTGACGAGAGTAATAACGGAACTGCCCCGGATCACTGTAAGTCAAGTTAGTTGGAAAAAACCGGGTTAGCGGCTCTAAATTGGTTTCCTAGCGAATCGCCGCCGTCTCACCTACCCGCGCCATATTGACATTTGCTTCACACGCACGTAGTAGATAATGACAGGCAAATGTGGAGGATGCAATCTGGAAGCAAAGGGACCCGAGGCAGTCACTTGTACCGCCTGCGGTTTGGTATACCACGCTGCATGTGCCTTCCCCCAACAACTGGGTCGCACTCGCGCGGCGAAGGGCCGCTGGGAGTGCCCTGCGTGCATCGCGCGCCGACCGAGGAACAATTCCGATAACTCGCCTGCGCGCTCGCGACACAACTCACCTGCGTCCGTATCGGGAGGTGCGGACACTGCGGCAGAACTCATCACACCCGAGGAGCTGGCTGCGCTAACGGCTAATCTCCGCAACTTCCAAACCACTTTCAATACAATGAAATTCAATATGGAGAAATTCGGTAATTCGCTGGACTGTTGTAAAGGGAAGGTGGACGCGACTACGCGTAACCTGGAGACGTTACAGTCTCGGATCGCCGAGCTCGAAGAGCGGGACCGTCAGCGCGAGGCCGAGCTCGATACTCTGCGTCGGAGGGTCGACGACTTGGAGCGGCAGCGGGACGTGCGCGAGCAAGCTGCCCTGCGGAAGGAAATTGAACTTCACGGAGTCCCCGAGGCGCCAGGTGAAAGCCTCGGCCACATGGTCTCGGTGTTGGCCGCGAAGATTGGCATTCCACTCCTAGAGACGGACGTCGACAGCGTGACGCGCGTGGGTCCACGCACAGCTCCCGGCGGCGGCGGTGAGGAGGAGCGCCGGCGACCACGTCCCGTTGTTATACGTTTTACGCGTCAGGCGCCGCGCGATGAGGTGCTGAAGGCTGCACGAGTCCGCCGCGGTCTCAAGTCTGAAGACCTGTCGGTAGCTGGACCTACGCAGAAGATATTCGTCGGAGAAAGACTAACAATGGGCAACAGAGTTCTGTTCAAGAAAACTCGAGAGATCGCAGCTAAACGGGGATGCCGATATTGCTGGTTTCGCGGGGGGAAAATTCTCGTAAGGCGCCGGGATGGGGACCGCGTCGAACCCGTCGCCAGTGAAAAAGACTTATTTCGCATGTTCGGTGACCTCACTACTACACAAGTCGACGGAAAACAATTGGAATAATTTCCAAAATATAAATGATATGCTCGCAGATGTTAAAAATGAAATTACCTTACTGATGTATAACTATTGTTCTATGTGGCAGTACTTAGTATTAAAAACCGTTATACAATGCTTTAAGATATTAAATGTCTATATTATAAATTTTATCTCTTATATCTTAAGTAATAAATCCGTGTCTAAATGGTTACTGCGGCTCTCAATTGTATACTCACATATTATAATAATATACTTACTTGCATATATCTGCATGCCATCTCCGAACATTTTTCTAAAGTCATCAAATGTCATCATAACATCTATTGTAAATAGGTCCCAAATTAACATAATGCCTCACATTCTTTCAGCTCATATCCTTGCACACGAGTTTTTAAAACATTACAGTAAAAGCATTTTCTATGCCAATATAAACACCACGTCATATTTTTTATACTCTGTAGATCAAATACTCACACACAGTACGCATTCATTATCAAACATGATTACCAATAAAAAACTTTCACACAAATTATGCACATACACTCTCACACAACATTCAATCATTATCATCATATCTAAATTCACAGCGGCACCACCTCGCTCACTACACACAACCTGTACACAGGTACTGTACACAATAGCTCACAAAATAAAACTGTGCAATTTCCTCTCGGTCCTCTCACATTCACTTCAGACTTACAACCGTTCTCCACGCAAACACATCTCATCTAATCACACACAAAGGTACACTAGCCTGCTTATGCTATGCTTTGCTAAGAATACAACTGCACATTCTTATTACTATGATTATCGCTCAATAGGTAAAAATCTAACGAAGCAACTCAACTCTAATGTTACGTACAAGTGTTTAAACGAATGTAAATGCAGACAAACAAACATGAACTGCATAATATCTGCACCAATTCAGTTTAAAACGGCTTGTACAACGTACCTAGGCCTCTCTCGCTTCTTCCCACGAAATTTTCTGAAACGTCACCTGAAAACGCCTTCATGCATCGCATGTCAACCGATTAGACTACCGTTCACGCATTATGAAACTACCTACCTCTCACTGTTCCATCGTGATAGTATCACATATATAGTTATAAAAACCACCTGTTACATCGTGTCAGATGCATGCGATCAGTCTAAGACCTCTTCTTTACATTACCCAATTCGCAAGTTTAAACTTTTAACCCTACGTAGGCACCTTGCAGGTGATATATATAAAGTAAGTATCAATTATTTCTATAACGTCAGGCGCGCCTAGAATTAGAGAACATAATTTAAATCTTGCTTTTCTGAACGTTCGTTCCTTGCGAACCGGGTTCGATCAACTATACGCCACTATTATGACTGAGAAAATGGATTGTCTCTTACTAAACGAAACCTTTCTCATTCAAGGAGAAGAAAACAATGCCGAGTTTCAGGTCGCAGGCTACACACTGATCCACCGGGCGCGACGTGGGGGGGCCAGGGGGGGAGGAGTCTCCGCTTATGTGCGCTCACACCTACAATATTCTGTTATTGATCCTCCGCGCGACGATTTGGAACAACTATGGTTAAAAATTAAATTTTCTAAGACGACCTGTATAATAGGTAGTGTGTACCGTCCGCCGTCGACTAATCCTAACTCTGAAATCGACAAACTGTGTGATGTTCTCGCTGCTCTTGTACCATCCGTTGACTACTTCTTCCTTTTAGGAGATCTTAACGTCAATCACCTAGATATCAGTAATAGATCAACAACTACAATGGTAAAATCTTTTGCTCAGTTTAACCTCACCCAGTTAATTACAGATCCCACAAGAATAACTGACAGCTCCAGAACCTTAATTGACGTGCTATACACCAATGCAGATCAGCTATGCTTGTATACAAGAATTCTACTCAATGCTCACCTAAGTGACCATGGCATGATCTTGGGCAACTTCAAAATCCTAATTTCGAGGGCAGCTCCTCGCAAAATAATCAGTAGGTCCTATCGTAATCTTGACTCACAATTATTTTTAAATGACTGCGAGGAATTGTCCTGGTACAGAATCCCAGGAGCGGATGTCAACTGTTCAGTAAACAATTTTAACTCCCTGACAACCTTACTGTTCGACAAGCATGCCCCCGTCACTTGTCGCTTATCCAAATCACCACCACTTCCTTGGTTTACTTATAACATTCAGCAAATGATTAAAACCAGAGATCGTGCTGGAGTTCGCGCTCGTCGCACCGGCAAACCGGAACACGACAGATTCTACAAAGACATGCGTAATAGCGTAACCACGGCCATCAGATATGAAAAATCAGCATACTTTGAATCCAATATAAACTTACACAAGGGAAACTCGAAAAAACTATGGAAAAGTCTTAAAACTTCTGGTGTGGTGGGTGCAGCCCCAATTCAAATTCCTGGTCATCTACTTATTCCACAAGAACTTAATAAACGTTTTCTGGACTTGCCAGTCACAGCGGGCCCTTCTACCTCCCTTTTAAGTTATTTTAACAATGGAGACTTCTTTGTCAATGCCGACTATGCCCCTACCCGGTTCTCATTTAAATTTATTGACCAATCTGATGCACTTAAATATATTAAGGCTATATCATCCAAGGCAGAAGGCATAGACCATATTTCGATTAACATGATTAAAATGACTATTCCTCACTCCCTCAACGCCATTACATATATAGTTAACCAATGTCTAGAGACTGGCGAGTTTCCAAAGCTGTGGAAAACTTCTTTTGTAACACCTATACCCAAGAAGGCAGCTGTGAGTGAATACAAAGACCTACGCCCCATCAGTATTCTACCAGCGCTGTCGAAGGTTTTGGAGAGGGTAATGACTTCTCAGCTGACAAAATACCTCATCGACAATGGAATCATTCCTGAATGTCAGTCCGGGTTCCGCCGTGGCCGCGGTACCAGCACGCCACTGCTGAGTGTCGTGAACGACGCGTTGACTGCTTCAGATATGGGCCTCGTGACCGTCCTAGTGTTGCTCGACTACTCCAGGGCCTTTGACTGCCTGGATCACGAATTACTGCTGGCTAAACTGCGACACTATGGTGTCACGGAGGACGCGTATCGACTTATTCAGAGCTTTCTTTCGGATAGATACCAAATCGTTCGTTGTTCGGATGCTAGCGGTGGGTTTGTGGAATCTCAGCCCGCGTCTATACTCCGGGGCTGTCCACAGGGCTCATCCTTGTCTCCTATCCTTTACACCACGTTTACGGCGGACTTCCCCAAATGTCTAAAACATGTGAGGTGCGAGTTATTTGCAGATGATTCACAACTTACGCTATCGTTTGCTCCTTCTGACACAGCGGAAGCGGTGGCGAAGGTAAACGAGGATCTGGATGCGGTTTGGAACTGGTCTCATAATAATGGTTTGGCACTAAACCCGAGTAAAACTGTTATAGTTGCCCTGGGAAGCAAACTAGCAATTGACAAATTACTCTGCCGTGACCCTTGCTTCCTTTTGAACAATACTCGTATCCCTGTGGTATCCTCCGCACGTGACCTTGGTCTCATAGTTGACAGTGGCTTGCAATTTGAAACCCATATAGAACAGAGCGTTCGTAAGGCATTCGGTAAATTAAAAACATTATACAGGTTTAGAGACTTAATCAATACAAGTGTAAGACGTCAGTTGGTCGAAGCCCTAGTCTTATCCAACTTTAACTACTGTGACGTCGTGTACGGGCCCTGCCTTCTCGAGCGTACATCTAAACGCATCCAGCGTGTCCAAAATGCTTGCGTTAGATTCTGCGAAAGACCAAAGAAGCGTGCTCGCATCACCCCTATTCTTAATAAATTGGGCACGCTGAATATGAAAAACCGAAGGTCTCTCCACTTCGCATGTCTGGTCCATACCGTCATAAACAAAAAACGTCCAAAAACACTCTATGACAAATTAGCATGGCTGAGTGACACACATTGTTACGGTACTCGATCCGTGGGGAGGCTGCTAGCCATTCCTAGGCATCGGGGTGCTGCATTCGAAGGATCCTTCAAATATGCAGCATCTCGCTGTTGGAATGATCTCCCTCCTCCCATCCGAAATGTTACCAGCTCTGGGTCCTTTAAGGTACACCTTAAAAAACACCTCTTGACCCTGCAACGCCAGGATGGCGGGATCCCTAAATTACTGTGATACAAAGCAACATTATGATGAGTATCGTAAAGTGTTCTGAGATGGTATCTATGTATATATGTTTTTTGTTTTCTTCTTTTTTATATACTGTGTACCTTATCTATTTTAATCTTAATTGTAAACTAACATAATTTTATAGTTACAAACTAACATATTTAGGCTAAGTTATTGTTATTTTAGGCTAAGTTGGATCATGTTCAAAAATGTTTTGACTGTGTGTGGGGGCAGGCTTAAATTCAGCGCCGCACACTCCCAGCTCGGAGACGAGCGGGTGTGTAGCGGCAAAGGCTGCGCCTGTCCTTTTTTCTCTTTTAGTTGTTTTGTACCGTGTTATGTTGGATTAATTAAGAGAAAATAAAATCATTTCTTTCTTTCTTTCTTTCTTTCTTTCTTTCAATGGATACTGTCCGTGCAAGACAACTAACATTTATAACCTACTGTTGAATGTCAAATTCCTGACAGCTTGCAGTATCATAAGAAGATAAAAAAAAATAATAATAATAGATGAGATAGCTCAAAAAGGGGTCAAATGTGTAGTACCATATATCAACGAGCATATATGAAGAACATTATGGGAGTGGAAGAGGCGGCAGATGTGTGTCAGGATCGTGGCACGCGGAGATCCGTTGTCTCTGCCTACCCCACTGAGAAACAGGCTTGGCAATTATGTTGGGTAAAAATGTTCACACACACAACGCAATATGCCACAGTTTACTTCCAATCTAGTAGACTTATTAGTCAATTTAAAATTTTAAACAAACCTTGACGCGCTCATGAAATGCATCCTTGATCGCTCCGATGAGCCCGATGTAGTCCTTCAAATGTTCGCACAGCACGTAGAAGTCCGTATTGGACTGCTCTGTTCTTAAATTTTCAATCTGAAAGTAAATTCACGCTTATCTTTGTGACCACAGCTTGCACATCAAAACTAATTTCAAGCACATTCTACAGAAACCTAACAAACTGCATGACCATCCAAACAGCACAAACTTGTTCAAAAACAATTATTATTATTTAATTATATACACTGGCAGCAGCAGCCGCTAGCATATACACAGCAGCCGCTAGCATATACACAGCAGCCGCTAGCATATACACAGCAGCCGCTAGCATATACACAGCAGCCGACGCGTGTGCCTCACGTTTTGGCACTTTTTTATTATAAATCTTAAATATGTTTTTTTATTCAACAAGCTAGAGAAAAATTTAAAAGCACAAAATAAATAAATGAACCATCAATGAACACAATATGAACACATAAGCTTCAACTACTTCTTCATCATCATAATTAATAAATATTCAGGGTGAGACTATTCTTTCTTGTTTTATAAAATGTTGCGACATTAACATTTGAATTTGGAATGGGAAACTGGAGAGAAGTCCTTTGTTCTTGGCAGTTAGTCAGCCATATTTGTTTTTCTTTTGATGCTCCCTGTTTGTTGTTCTTGTAAAAAAATTTTTAAGCTGAGCTTTTGTTTGTGATGTATGTACATTGCATCTCAAGCAAGAAGAACAACAATATACAGTCTGCCCCTTGACAGTTATGTTACCTTTTCATGCAGGTCAGCGAGACTGGAGAGCGCGCGCGAGAGCGTTGCGTGCGGGTCCGCCCCGGAGAGAGCGGCGGCGGCGCGCGACATGTCGTGCGCGCGCACCGCCAGCTCGCGGCGCTCACTCGCCAGCGCCTCGCACGCTCCGCTCAGTCGCCGCAGGCAGGCCTCCAGCGCCTCGATGCGCGCGCCGCGCTCCTCGAACCACTGCACACCGGGACACTCGTTATACTCTCCTGTCTTTATTCCTTTATTCATCATCCATAGACAGTGGGACGACGACATCAAGTGCGTCGGCGGAAAGCAGTGGTTCCGTACCGCTGAAGGCCGGGAGTACTGGAGGAAAATTGGAGAGGCGTATGTCCAGCAGTGGACGCTTACACGCTGACTGACTGACTGACTACATAGACAGTACACTGTGCACTCGGATTCGCCATATTTTAACATTTAACATTTAGCATTTTGGCAGTTCGATTATCACAGCGAAGAAGAACTGGCAAGAAACTGCGCTGGATATTTTTTTTTAAGTCCACTTATTCTACATTTACAATAATGTTTGCCACTGCCGACAGAGTACGAGTCATCACTATTTCTAAAAATTTATCACAAATACAACATTTTTCCTATAAGGCTCAATCCCCACTGGGACGGCAGCGGCGCGGCGCGCACTTTCGGTGTGAAATAATTTTAAACTTTATCTACATATTTAAAAAGACCAATATCGCTTGAAAAGTTCGATAAAGGTCGAGCGGCCGCGCGCGCCGCCGCTGGCATAGGAGACTATATACTAGCATAGGCACGCGGGCGGCCACGCGCGGAGACGCGCGGCAGCGCGGGCGACGCGAGCCTGCCGCGCTGGCCGCTGCCGTCCCAGTGTGAATTGAGCCTAAGCGTAAACCATTCATATAAAACGTTGGAGCCAATAGCTGCATTCGTGCACAAATGCTGCTATCTCTCGGAACAATGCGGCCAGCCCACTTTCCGCTCTCAGTCGTAAAGAATCACATTACACGCAAATTCCTGAGTTGTAGAACGCATGTTTAAATTAAAAAAAAAAAAATGTACTAACAGGATCGGACTCGTCCATCCTGTACGTGATCTTGTTGACGGTCTCGCCGACCTTGTTGAAGAGCCGCAGCACCCCCGCGCCGCTCAGCGCCGACGTACTCGTCGCCTTCGGTAGCTCCGTGTCTGCACAGGCGTCAAATCAACAACTATTCCTATTGTTGATTCATTTATTTTCCATAAAGAAAACATGAAGAACCGATAATATATGGGTGGATCAACTTTTTCTTGTAATATAAAAACCAGCTGCAGTCAAATAAAAAAAATATATTAATTGCAATTTATTACTTAGTTGAAAATCAATAAGTATAAAATACTTAGGTTTTAGGCAATTGAAAAAAAAAGTAGAGAACTATTTAAAATAAAAAATTCACCAATGTGAATGTTAGGGGTGACCCAGGGGACAATTTTGTCCCCAGTTTTGTATGGAAAAAAGGGGTTGTCCTCAGGGTAACTAATATTTAAAATAAAAATACTGAAAATTCTTTGTGCACCTTCTTTCTTATTAATCAATTACTTTTCTGAGAGTTGCTGTAACTATTAAAATAAGGTGAATTTATCAAGATAATATCCCTTTTTCAGACAGATACCAAAAACAAGAAAAAGTTGATCCACCCATATAGCAACACTCTAACTTCATAATTTAGGCAATAATTATACAATTCAAATTTTATCGGCCGTCTGTTCATTTTTAATGCGTCGTCTAGGCCACCTCTGGACTTGAAATTTCGCATGGGGGTACTTTACCAGGCAGTGAGTAATGAACATCGAGCATTAGAAAAAGCCAAACCGGTTGTAGAGTGTCGTCTCTGTCGCACAGAGACGCTCGGGTTCGTGCGACAGAGACGACTCTCTACAACTGGATTGTCTCTTCGCTAAAGGGGGTTGGTACAAGGGTACGCCTTAGCGGTGCGACAGAGGAGCGATTAATAATGTTTTTTTTTTATGGAAACTGACGCCATTTGTGACGTCAGCCCATAACACCGGGTGAACAAGGTGACATATCGGTGCTTCCCTTCATTTCATGTCGGCTACACTGAACTGGACGGAAAACACAAACTATTTACATAACCGTTTCGATTCAGTGCGATGGTACTAACGCGGGCGGGATAAACCCTACCACCTAGTAAGGTAAGAAGGGAAGGGACCTACAGTTTTACATGGAATCCGAACCACGATCAGCCTCCAACAGTTGAACAGTCACCCATCCAAGTACTGACCGCGCTCAGGTTTGCTTAACAACAGTCGGCCGACCGCACCACAGAGCAACAGAGGCTGACAATAATTAGCGATGTTGCAGAGTGTTACCGGACTCTAGGAACTGCCGGAAGTCCGGGTCGATGCAGAGCACGGGGTGCTGAGCGGTGCGGTGCAGATACCGCTCGAGCGCACATACATAAGACAATCACTCTAGGTATTCACAACTCAATCTTCCAGACTGAGTGCATCGGAATAATAGAGGCAGCAGCGGCAGTACGCAGCAGAGAAATCACTGGACACCAGATCAGAGTACTGTCGGACAGAGAATCGGTGCTACAGGCCCTAAGCACCGTGACAATCAACTCCGGACTGATACTCCAGTGCCACCAGGCACTAGAGGGTATATACTCAAATCAAAACAAACGTGCAGCTCGCACAACAAAATTTTATGGCTTAGTGAAGGAAGATTCCCTTCACTAAGCCATAAAACTTTATTATGCGAACTGCACGTTTGTTTCGATTTGAGAATAGCGGTAAACAATAAGGTAACCCTACAGTGGATCAGGGGACACAGCGGCTCCTACGACTGAAGAACGACTGCAGTTTCTTGGGAACGTGGGAATTAATTAGCGATGTTGCAGAGTGTTACCGGACTCTAGGAACTGGCGGAAGTCCGGGTCGATGCAGAGTACGGGATGCTGAGCGGTGCGGTGCAGGTAGCGCTCGAGCGCCGCGCGCCTCCGCTCCACAAACTCAAGCTGCAGGCTGCCGGCGCCGCCGGCCCCGCCGCCGCCCCCGTCCACCGACGGAGTCGACGTCATCTTCACCTTCGTTGTGCCTGCAGCACGACAGAACATCATTGAAAAAATGTCTTTTTTTATTTAAGAAACATTTCACAATTCCTTTAAAATATCACCCTATAGATGGCAAACATGAATGTCCTGCAATGAGCAGACATTACGAGTCCCTCTAACTCAGTCACCGATAAATATTTCAGATTACATAAAAACAATCACATAAAAATATATATTTCTGCATCAATAAGTACATATACAGGATGTCCCTAAACTAAAGTTTATGACTAGCCAGGGAAAAATAAGAACAAAAAGTCTGAGTCATTTATTTTTTTAGAAAACCTTTAAATGAATATTTTTTTTGGTAAAACTACAGGCATTCTGGTTTTATTTGGGATACTGATCAATAGCAGAGTTATTTAGGCTACCAATAAAAAAATTTTACAATTATATTTGCAAATTTGTAGTCGTAGTACCTGAAATTTTCAAAAAATGCTCATATAATAAAAAACAAATGACTCCAATTTTTTTTCTTATTTTTCCCTGGGTAGTCATAAAATGGCCTACTCCCTGGTTCCCGCTTGACGTTGAGTTTTGGGACACGTTGTATAATATTTCCGGTTACATGAAAACTATTACATAAAAAAATATATGTATTTGAAGTTACATAAAACACTCACCCATAATGCTCTTCTCAGGCGCGGGCGGTATGATCCGACCGGAGCGCAGATATTTCTCGGCGAGCTTCTCGTGAAGGCCGAGGAAGTCGCTAAACCTCCGCAGCACGGCGAACTCCTGCCGGCTGAATATGGGCATGTTGGTCTTCGTGATGACTCGGTACGCGACGTAGGAGCTCATGCCTTCGCCGATCTTCTGCGGCTCCGTCACTGTTATTATTATGTTGTTTGCGCGCTCTGTCGCGATCTGCGAATCAATAAAAAAAAATATCGTTTTTAAATCTCCTTTTGATATACTGCAAGCTGTAAGAACTGTAGACATTCAACAGTAGGTTATAAATGTGTTAAGTTGGCTTGCAGGGATAGTATCCATTCATTACTACCAATATTTATATTAGTGTCTGCTCAATTGGGACATCCTATGAAACCAATCAAATTTGTGATTATTGATATTATACAGACACAACTAAATGGAAAAATTTACCCTTTTTTTTAATGAAACTGACACGGTTGGCTACATCACCTACAACATCCGTGATGTCAGCCCATAACACCGGGTGAACTAGGTGCCACGTCAGTGCTTCCCTACGGTCGTGCCGGCTACACTGAACTGGACGAAAAACACAAACTATTTACATAGCCGTTTCGACCGACCTTTCATTCAGTGCGGTGGTACTAACACGGGCGGGTTAAACCCTACCACCTAGTAATATAAGAAGGGAGTCATCCCTTAGTCGCCTTTTACGACATACACGGGGATAGATGCAGTGGGGCTATTCTTTTAAAGTACCGGCCCCACACGGTACAAAATATAGTGCTGCCAGAATTCGGATGAATTACCACACGACATACCTAGAAAGGATCAAGACAAGATAACTATCAAGCAGCAAGTAAGGTGAGAAGACAGTTATGATTTAAAATGCGACTTAGGAAGATCTATTGTGATCTCTCAAAAGTTTAGGCTGTTATATTACCGACCGAGTTATATTCTTGAGGTTGAAAAGACTTTTGTTACCTACTGCATGACTCGGTGGAAGAACCAAGCCGAGGTGACAGTTGGTTAGCCTGTCGACCTTTAGAACGGCATTCTGTCTTTATTCCATTGTCGCCTTTTGCAACATGCACCGGGAGAGATGCAGTGGGACGATTGGAGCCGGTGTGAAACTGTAGAACTCCCATTCCTTGACCCTTACTAGGTGGTCCACATTGAATTGGTACCACCGTGCTGCAGACCTGTCGTATCGTGTCGAGTTGGACACGAACGCAGCCCGGTGCACAAGAATCAAGCGAGCGTGCGCGCCCTGTGTACGACGCCGCGCGTGCTCGGTTAAACTCGGCTCAGCCTAGCTGGCCCGTTTCGTGTTCGTGTCACGCACGACACGAGCCAGCCCGCTGTACACGAGACGGAAGTTATTATGCCACAAGTGGGCCTGGGCCATGATTTAGCAATTATATTGTATTACCGTGTGGGGCCGGTACTTAAAAAGAATAACCCCACTGCATCTCTACCCGTGCATGTCGTAAAAGGCGACTAAGGGATAAGGACAAGATGCCGTGCTAAAGGGCGACAGGCTCGCCACCTCTCACCTTGGCACGGTACTTTCACCGAGTCATACAGCAGGTGGGTCTTCGTGCCTTAATTGCTGCTTGATAGATAAATCTTGTCCGAATACTTTGCGAAACGTGGTGGTCGGTGTTGTGTTCTAATTTACCAGAGATCTTGCAGCACAACACTGATTACTCTGCAACCCCGATTTACGGGATTCAGCGTGCGTGATATGTATATGTATGTATGTATTGTTTTAAGAATCGTGTGTTAATAATTATTCATTATTAAATATTACATATGGACTGTACAGGCAGGTAGAAGGTGAACACTTATTGCCTTCAGGTAGGTAGTTAACTGTATGTAACGTTAAACTCTTTACACAGTTAAGTATAGGTTTCGTCGTTTTCATTCGCAATTAACTGAACACACAAACTAACATTTATGTACCTGCATACATACCTACTTAAACTTAAATTGCAAGTTCAATAAAAGCTTGCAATAATATTAAAAATACGAAATTGGATCAATTATCTTTGATTCCATGTCTAATGCGTAATGCCCATACCTCTGTCTCTCTTTCTCCTATTTGGCGGTGTCGCTATTTAAATCAAACGTTGTGACGGAGCGCGTCCCGCCGATAGCCATTGGTCGGCGGCACGCGGCGGCAGATCAAACGTATTGACGCGTCACATGCCGCCTCGCGCCGCGCGGCTAGGCTAGCGAGCGACAAAGAGCGAGTGAAGTGACACAGAATAGAGTAAAATCTACAGAAATTCTTTATTGCTCCTAGAAACATACATCAATAATAAGTAAAAACAACAATTACATGAGGTGCAAAGGCGGACTTATCCCTAAAAGAGATTTCTTACAGTCAACCTTTGGATGTTTGAGAGTCGATTAATATAGTGGAATGTAAGTAGGTAGTAGCAAAAGAATTGAGCGTGAGAATTGAATATAAAATAATAATAAGAATACTTATTAATAAATAATAATACATATAAATACATCCTAGTTAAATAAAAGCAATATAAATATATACCTACATATAAATCACTAAATAAATATCTAAAATATAATACACCAATAAATAAATATATAAATATATATACTTGTCCATCCAGGTACGAAACAAAAGTATTTTTTTTTAATGTTTTCACTTCACACTGTCGGATTAGCAAAGTATTGCGACAAGATAACTATCAAGCAGCAAGTGAGGCACGAAAACCCACCCGCTGCATGACTCGGTGGAAGGACCGTGCCAAGGTGAGAGGGGCTAGCCTGTCGCCCTTTAGCACGGCATCTTGTCCTTATCCCTTAGTCGCCTTTTACGACATGCACGGGGAGAGATGCAGTGGAGCTATTCTTTTAAAGTACCTACCGGCCCCATACAGACACGAAAAAAATATGTTTGTGTGATAAATGTATGTAGGTACCTATAACCACATCAGCGATCCGTCGACACGGTTCGTGCCGATCGTGTTGCCCAAGCTTCAGGCTGGCCTAGCTAGCCTGGAAACACAATCGTAGTCGGAATATTTCAGACAGAACGAACCGTGTTCAGGCTGTGTCCGAAATTGTCGTGTACAACTTCGTAAATTAAGCTGACAAGACAGGCAGGGCTGCAGTCTAGTGTAGCCAGACTAATCCCAAAACAAAAGAGTTTCTTTTGTTTCTTTGACATCTTATTCCTAATTATAGGAAAAATTTTGCGTTGGGCTGACATTGTATAAGTAAGAAATAAATGAAGAAATCCTAAATTCTTGTAGGTGCGCGCGCACATAATCACATCAGCATGCCGTCAACACGGTTCGTGCTTATCGTGTCGACCGGGCGTCGGGCTGGCCTAGCTAGCACGGAAACACGATCGTGCTCGGAACATTTCGGCTTGCACGCACCGTGTTCGGGCTGTACCCGAAACTGTCGTGCGCGATTTCGTGCCGCAAACCGACACGACAGACACCTCTGCCGTGCTGGATGAAAAATGGCCGCATAGCAGCCCCGTCTGTGTTCTCCTCTCGTCCAGTATAGCAGTGTATAGCCAGCGAAAAGGAATTCTCCGATATGGCAGCTGTCTCGGAGGTGAAATTGGCCGGTCGGAGCACGTGCTTTGACCCGTCTGACTAAGCCGAGCATATTGATAGATAGATAGATAGAAAATGCTTTATTGCTCCAGTAAACATTAAATACCGGCCAAGTTCGAGTCGGACTCGCGCACCGAGTTTTCCGCACCACAAAAAAAAACATTGAAAAAAAAAAACATGTTTCTTGTATGGGAACCCTCCTTAATTTTTTACTTTTTCGATTTTTTATTATTTGTTGTTATATCCGCCATAATAACACATATTCTGTGAAAATTTCAACGGGCTACCTATTACGGTTCAAGAGATACAGCCCTCGGACAGACAGACGGACGGACGGACGGCGTAGGCTTAGTAATAGGCTTCCGTACGTGATACGGAAAGCTAAAAAGTAACAAGTACATTAGAAAATTTACATAAGGTGCAAAGGCTTACAGAGATTTCTTACAGTCAACATTTGGATGTTTGAGATTCGATAATATAGTGGAATGTAAGTAGGTCGTAGCAATTTGTGCTCGCATATTGGATTACGTAAAAAAAACACACACACACACACACACAAACCGACCTCCTCGAGCGCGGGACTGGCGAGGGTGTGCAGGGAGGTGGGGAGCGCGGGGGAGGAGGCGGCGGGCGCACGCTCGCTGATGGACGAGCCCTCCAGTTCCTCCTCCAAGTTGTTGAGGTCCGCGCTCTCGCTCGTGTCCTGTAGCATGTAACAGAATAGAATAGAAATGTTTATTGAACAACCTCGGTAGCTCAGTGGTGCGGTCAGTCGACTGTTGTTAAGCAACGCTGAGCGCGGTCAGTGCTGGTATGGGTGACCGCTCGACCGTTGGAGGCTGACCGTGGTTCGGATTCCACGTAAAACTGCAGGTCCCTTCCCATAGCTTACTAGGTGATAGGGTTTAATACCCCTTCCAGATTGGTACCACTGCACTGAATGAAAGGTCTGTTAAAGTGGCTATGTAAATCGTTTGTATGTGTGTTTTGCGTTCATATCAGTCAAAGGGAAATGACACCTACCTAACTCACAAAGGTGTTATGGTGATATAACCCACCATGACAAGTTCCATAATAAAAAAATAATACATACATACATACATACCACACGCTGTATCCCGACAATCGGGGTAAGCAGAGTAATAGGTGTTGTGCTGTAAATACTCTTGTAAATTACAGCACAACACCGACCACCACGTTTAGTAATTTATTAGGGCACGATAATTATCAAGCAGCAAGTAAGACATGAAGACTCACCTGCTGCATGACTCGGTGGAAAGACCGTGCCAAGGTAAGAGGTGGCTAACCTGTCGCCCTTTAGCACGGCACCTTCTAATTTTTTTATTTACATATGGCGTGTGCCAGACTAACGCCCATCATTATCCCTTAATCACCTTTTACGACATGCACGGAAAGAGATACAGTGCGGCTATTCTTTTTAACTACCGGCCCCACACAGCATACGCAATCATCAACATTAGACAACTTTACTTGTTTATAAGTAAAATGCATCACTTCCCTTGTTCATGAGGAAAGAGATAAAAACAATTCTAGGTCTGAAAGCCTGAGTAATCGGTTTATAACATACCTATACACACAGGTACGTGTGTATTGGTATACAGTATATGAATGACGAACAAGACAAACAGATTGCCAGCTTATGTTAGTTATCATTTATTATCTATCACTGTTCATTAATTTAATACCCACCTCCCTCACTACTTGTGTTTTTATTGAGACTGGAGCCAATGTTATGAGATGAGAGTGACAACTGAATGTTATTGTTGAATAAATTGAAGGAAATTGATAAAGCAATGCATTATATTCTGATTAAATGAAGTCAGAACTAAGCCTGAGGAATGTATGAGCACAGTAAAAAGGACCATTAGTTTTTTTTTCACTACATTATTATTTTTAGGTTTCCATATCTAAGATAAATACATATAAAGATCTAAAATGGAAAGCGCACATAATTGAGCTAGTGAAGAGAGCAAATTCACTTCTCTATACAATAAGGAAAGCCTTCTCCTCCATCACCGCAGAACTGTTTCTGAAACTCTACAAGACATATTAAGATCACTACTTGAATATGGCTACCAAATTTGGAGTCCATATTATAAAAAAGATATTGAGCTACTAGAGAGAGTACAGCGCAGTGGCGGTTCCCCAGGTGAAGCAAGTGAAGCACCGCCTCACTTAATTATCTTGAAAGTAAAGAAAAAAAAAACATTTCAAAATATCAAGAAAGAAAACTTAAAAAAGTCAAGTATATCCGATCCGAACTGATCACAATATTAGCGCGGCGGCGCGGAGGAGGCGGAGGCGGCTGGTGCGACGCGCGCGACGAAATACGTTATAGATGTGTTAGTGCATCAACACCACCAACACAGCACGCACACACACACAGACGTGACGTGTGACGTGTCACGTACGGCATGGCATATGGTGACTCACCCCGGTCCGGTGCGGCGATGAATCGCTTATTTTGATATCGCTTCACCAAGCGTAAAGACAACAGGTTGACCTTGGAGGCTTTGGATGTAGGGAGCAGCTGAGGCTCTGATAAATGGCGCCGGACGAGACATCTATATCCAATTATAAGAATGCAGAGCGAGATGGGGCGATTCACGTTTTCTATAAGTCGGTTTGTTTTACCTCCGTGATTAAGATGGGAAATTCGCACTAGTTACGGTAAGTTTCATAGCTCAATGGTATATGCTTCGCTTTTCAATCTAGTGACGTTGGTTCGAATCTCACTTTTGCGAATTCTTTTTTTTTTGTTTTTAGGGTTCCGTATCCGGTACGGGACCCTATTACTAAGCCTACGCCGTCTGTCTGTCTGTCTGTCTGTCCGTCCGTCCGTCTGTCTTTTTTTTATGTAATCCGGTATGGGTGGCTGAGCCGGAGGGGCCAAAGCGCATGCTCCGACCAGCCAATATCACCTCCGAGAAGGTAGGTGCCATACCGGAGACTTCCCTGGATTGCTGGCTATACTAGACTAGAGGAGAACACAGCCGAGGCTGCTATGCGGCAGCAGCAGGTGTAGGTATGCATACACGTAAATTTTTTCGTCAGAAAAAAACTCATTGTTACACGCCGACCGGATTCGAACCTCGCACCTCTCGCATTTGAAGCCAATGCCCAAACCACTCGGCCACCCGCCGCTTGTCTGTCCGTCCGTCTGTCCGAGGCCTGTATCTCTTGAACCGTAATTTGGAAGCCCGTTGAAATGTTCACAGAAAATGTGTTATGGGGGATAAAAAAATTTAAAAAACTTTTTTAAACTAATAACATAAATTTATGATTTTATTGAATTAATTTTATTAATTAAAAGAATAAATTACCTTAGGGATAACAGCGTAATTTTTTTTTTTAGTTCTTATAAAAAATAAAGTTTGCGACCTCGGGCCGATCCGATATAACAAAAAATAATGAAAATAAGAAAAAGTAAAAAACTGAAGGGGGTTCCCATAGATGGCGCGCGCGCATAGACTTTTTGGTTTCAAAAAGTGTATGCGCGCGCGCCATCTACCAAATAGATGATGAATCATTTTCTAATCGTGACTAACTAATATGAAGTATTTCATAACACGCCATCTAGATGGCGTGGCGTGTTATGAAATTCATCTAGTGGCGCTAGCCGTGACATGGCGATACGGTACCCTCGGTGCGCGATTCGATAGTAGTTTTTGGTTAAGTATTGTTAGGGCCAAAAAAAATTAGGTTTAGGTTTTTCAATTTATCATAAAGTAATAGCAATGTAGGTGGATTTTTTAGTCGCCTCACTAAGATTTATAGGTCAAAGCCGCCACTGGTACAGCGACGAGCAACAAAGATGGTATCATCAATTAAAAATAAAACATATGAAGATCGCTTACAGGCACTGGGACTAACAACTATTGAGGAAAGGAGACAACGAGGAGACATTATAGAAACCTATAAAATCCTAAAAGAATGCTACGATGTACCAAGTCTACAGTCAATGTACGAAAGGAGCACTGAAGAACGTCTTCGCGGTCACTCATTAAAACTAAAATGGCCCACACATAGAACCAACCCCAGGAAGCATTTTCTGACGCACCGGGTCGTAAGGACCTGGAACAAATTATCTGAGGACACCGTCAGCGCCCCCTCGGTTAATTCTTTAAAAAACCAATTAGACAAAAAAAAAAACAAAACCAAAAACAAACAAACAAAAATACTTAAAAACAATACAAGTGCACTCATAAATTAATAAACAGAATACACGCACCAGCTGTTAGCTGTCAGTGTTTAAAATAAATAAATAAATAAAAAATAAATAAATATCCCGTATGGAAGCCTATTGTAATTTTTTTATTTACTAATCCTACGCCGTCTGTCTGTCCGCCCGTCCGTCTGTCCGCCCGTTCGTCTGTCCGAAAGCTGTATCTCTTGAACCATAATAGGTAGCCTGTTGAAATTTTCACAGAATATGTGTTATTTATTATGGCGGATATAACAACAAATAATAAAAAATAAAAAAAATTAAGCGGGGTTCCCATACACAAAACATGTTTTTTTTTTCAACGTTTTTTTTTGTGGTGCGGAAACCTAGGTCCTAGAGTCCGACTTGCACTTTGCCGGTTTTTATGTAATCCGGTATGGGTTACTAAGTCAAAGGGGCCCGAGCACATATATTTCGACTGACCAATTTCTCCACGGAGAAGGTGCCATAATGGAGACTTTCCTTTGAATTGGCTGGCTACACTGGAGAGCACGACCGATGCTGCTATGCTGCCATTTTACGTCCAGTGCAATGGTATCAACCCAATCGGTTACCATTTGAGACTACCACCTCGTGGCGAGGGAAATGAAATTCAAAAGAATGTAGCTATTTAAATTCACACCAGGGTGTACCACCGGTTGTGCACTCGTGGGTGTTGCATAGGACGAGGTTTTGTTGGAGTGCAGTGTGCTTGACAACCAACGAAGGGACATACACCGTTCTCCATCTTCCGTTGCAGCGGTCCGCAGACACTCCGGTCGACTTGTGGCTTTCATGGAAGACATAGGCTGGCTGGGGTAGCAGGAAATCGTGGGGTTTTGCACGAAGGTCCCCAACCAAGCGGGATTAGTTTGCAGGCCTAGAGCCAACCCCGAACCAAATCAACAACAACAGCATAGGACGAGGTGGCAGGTGCACTGACAGTGGAATACAGCACCACCACCAGTCATGTTCATAAATGTTCGTCCGCCGTGTTGGCATATTTGGCAGAATAAATGCTAGTAATAAGTGCTATTAAAAAAGTTAAACCGGCCAAGTGCGAGTCGAACTCGCACCTAGGTTTCAGTACCACAAAAAAAAAATGTTCCTTGTATGGCAACCCCCCCTTAATTTTTTTCTTTTTCAATTTTTTATTATTTGTTGTTATATCCACCATAATAACACATATCCTTTGAAAATTTCAACCTGCTACCTATTACGGTTTGAAAGATACAGCAGTAGGACAGACAGACAGACAGACGGCGTAGGCTTAGTAATAGGCTTCCGTACGGGATACGGAAACATAATAAGATATACCGGATATACTTATTCTCAAAAGCGCCAAAGCATGTAGTACTTGTTGAACTTACAGTTCCATGGGAAAGTAACATACCGAAAGACCACAGCATCAAACTTAACAAGTACTGCAACTTAGTAGACCGGATTGTGAGAAAGCGATTCAAGACTGATCTCTTCGCTGTGGAAGTCGGAGCAAGAGGACTACCAGCGAAGTCGCTCTACAGTCTCTTCAAGAATCTCGGGCTGCCAAGATCGACGCTAACATATATGGAGAGAGCTTCGAAAACGTCACTGGAAGCATCCTACAGAATATGGATAGGTAGAGAGAGGGAGGTTTAGAGCGGGACTGGTGGTTTCCCCGCGTCCTAGTCAACGCAGACTAGCTGACGAGGGCTTGATGCGAGCCGAAACGTGAAGCATGCGCGGGAAATTTAGAGTGGCCACTCGCTAGTCCCGACCTCGATTAACACCCTCCTCTACTGCCGATGGGCCTGGATATGTTCGGTGAAGCCATCGCAAGCTTAGTTCCACACCTTCCTTTGTACGCAACTCCGCCACGTGGAGAACCAAGTATAATTAGGTGCGAACAATTCAAAAGTCAATCATATTCACATTATCAATCAAGATTATTCACTAATCTTAAACCTATGGTTTTTACAAATCACTTTTGATACTATGGAGTACGATCATTAAAAAAAAATTCAATAAAAATTAAAAAGACAAGTAATGGAGAGCTTACAACTGCATCTTTCAACAGTTTTGTTTCAGAAAATTATCTATTCAAACTAAAAACATGTTGTAAAAATAACAATGTGTATCAAATTGGAATGGCATTGGATAGTGTCAAATGATGCAAGTTGGACGATCGAGCGGGGGGCGGAGCAGGCGAGTAAGGTAGAAAGGAGGCGGTACATAGTCACAGTACCTGCACGGCGGAAGCGAAAAGATCTTCTTCGTCCGGCGGAGCAATGTCGACGGAGCTGAATGGTGGTGTGTCGGCTCCGGACGCGGACATGGTGTTTGATATAGTCCGCTACGTTATAATACCAGCTGCACCGCACTACCGACGACTGTTTCGCCCGGTGATAGCAACGTAATCAAATCTGCTCTACAGCACTTGGCAGTCGCAGACCAGATAGATAGCGAGCGGGAGGAAGAATCAAAGAGAATATAACCGCTGGAAAATAACAAATTGACAGTTCGCCGCCGCCGCCGCCCCCCAGCCGCCGACATGCATGCATGACACGATATCGGTCCGCCACCTGAAAGAGCTACTGGCTCCTACTACGGCTCCTTTAGATCCTTTCGGCAAACTTCGGCGTTATGGAATGTGTGGTATGAGTGATGTTGTGTGGTATGGTATGAGTGATGTTTTGGTGGTTAAAAAAAATTACCTGGGTTAATATAGAGAAGATCTTCTCTATATTAACCCTGGTAATTTTTTTTCTCTATTTCTCTATTTCAGTGCAAAAGTACATTTTGAATAAAAACATCGGCCAATTCAATATCTGCGTACTATACTGAATGTTGCTATATAAATCTAAAAAGTGGCTCCATCTTGACAGCTCTCATATATTCCTGGTCAGGCTTTACGTTTCGTTTTAAAGCCGAGTGTTTCGTTTCGAGCCGAGTAGACCCGAGCCGTAGGATCGCAAGATCCGCAGGAGCCGCCAGAGCTTTCAGGTGTCAAACCCGACATGATATACACGGTCCGCCACCTGAAAGACCTGCTCGATCCTGCAACGTACTCCTTTAGCTCCTTTCGGCAAACTTCGGCTCGAAGGAGGAAGTTGTGGTATGATATGTATGAGTGATGTTGTGTGGTATGTTTTTGGTTTTTGGTATGTTTTTGGTGGTTTAAAAAAAATAACCAAGGTTAATATAGAGAAGACGCATCTTCTCTACATTAACCCTAACCTAATGTAAATTAACCCTGGTTATTTTCTTTTTAAACCACCAAAACATTCACCCATACCACTTTCCTGCAATTTGAGGGATGATGAGGCCGGCCTTCGCTGTACGAATAACGACTCGTCTCACAGGGTGGGCGTTACAAAGAATATATAACTTGGCTGTATGGTCAAATGATCTTTGCCTGCCTATTTATGGCGAAACAATAACAACAACAACAACAAGAATTGACGTTTGCTGCTTATTCGAAGCGGAAAATGTAAGTAGTCGACTAAAAATAAATATTTATCTCAAAAGGAAAAAATATACCTATTTTTTATTCAAAGGAATGGCCCAAAATTTTGTAAATAGAAGTACATATAAGTACGTAAGTAAGTAAGTAATAGGTAAGTTGTTAATACCTACATTCTAAAGTTCTTATCAGAATACTGTTTTCTACGCTGCTCCTAGGTATTTCTATGTTTTATCATCACATCTATGTAAGTTGGCTCACCGGCATCGTGAGCATTATGTATTTTCATCTTCGTCTGCCTACTTTTACTTCTGTTCTAAGTAGTCATGTCACGAGTCGAATACTTGGACGACCCGAGTGACTCGCGTTGAAACATCTATAACTCGAGTTGCGACTCGAATACAAAAACTCGACTCGCTATACATTTTCTATTTAGTCTTGGAGCCATTATTTAAGTCCTAAATAATGGGTCCCAAAAATAATCAGTTCAATCAAATGAATTTAACTGGCTTTTGGCGGTAGACCGCGTCACCCACTCGCTCGACTCGAGTGCACTCGAACGACTGAATGCGAGTTGACGAACGAATACAAAATACTCGGCGACTCGCGGCCTTGAGAGACTGACTGACCGACCAAACTCGAGTAGACCGTCTCGAGTCGAGCGAGTGACGAACGAGAGTGGCAGACTGACTGACTGCCTGTACGTACGAATACGAGTCTGACTCGATTTCACTCCGAATCCAACTCGAGTTGACGTGTTTTAGGCTTGACTCGAGCCATACGAGTATTATCACTCGACTCATTACAACTCTAGTTCTAAGAATGTCTCACATGTGACCTCGGCCAGTTGTTTTAACTTTATAGTAAACATTCCTGTTTTTTAGATGAATACCCCACTCGGTATGCACGGTGTTAACTTTTTGCGCAACATTTCAATTTTAATACTGAATATTAAATCATTTCGTATACTGATTATTTTGTGGTACTTAAAACTAAAATCTAAAATAGTTAAAAAAAAGTTGCATATTTTATTAAAAATTTTACCTCAGCGACAATTGATCTTTGGAATGGTGTAGCGAGCGTCGCCGCGCGCCGCGCGCCTGCGACCGTGCATACCCAGCTGACTGGCGACGTGTCGCGCGCTAGCTGTTGTATCGTGTCGATATGAATGTGAATTTTTTGATTTATTTGACAAATTACCCAGCTGTCGATTTTTTTGGTAATGCAGTGCGATTCCTATTACGAAATACTATGTTTTTATACCAAATATAGAAATTGAAAATTTTAAAACCAAAGCTCAAAAAAAAAATTACCCCCTTTTTCGGCATCAGTATGTGACCCAAAATAACCCCCTTTCGGGAATGTCGCCTATTTAGGTTAACACCGTGTATATTGTAAACTAAACTTTTGATAAAAAAATTTAATAACGACACTGAATATTTATTTAATATCCAACAATATATAATTTTTATTTTTACTAGCATTTTTTTTTAAATAAGATCATTGGTTTTAATAAATAATAGACGGACCTTGCTCGCCCCTGACACCAGGCTGCATAAATCACCCGTTGCTATAATAAAGTCGTTTCCCTCATCCCTCCTCCTGCTGTTCGCCTTCGCTAAACCCGCCATACTCTCGTGGTACTCCTCTTTGTAGTCGACTGAAGAGTTCTTCGTATCGCACGATTCTCTAAATCGCACAGCAAAGGTGTGAAATGGGTTTTCGGAGGAATATCTTACCCTATTCCTAGATAGATAGATAGAAAATACTTTATTGCTCCAATAATAACATTAATAGTACATTAGGAAATTTACATAAGGTGCAAAGGCGGACTTATCCCTTACAGAGATTTCTTACAGTCAACCTTCCTGTCCATTCCTATATCCACGGATCTTCAAATAGCATGTTAATAGCCTTTCCCCGACATTAGTCCACCTCCAAGCCGGACTGGCACCTCCTCGGGGGTGAAATTGGCTGCGCCTGAGGCTCCAACCCCGGGCATTACCACGGGTTCTTCGACTATAGGTATCGTGCCGGAACCTCTTCGGGCGAGGACATCAGCGGCATCATTTCCTCGTCTCGTCATCCATCAGTGATGATGGTGGTGATCACGATGATCATTTCCGTCGCCATCGGTCTTTTATCCAATGGAGGGGCCAGTTGAGTAGTTTTTCGAGGTTTAAGTTAACATACATAAGATAGTAGATTTTGTGTTCCATAAAACATAAATAAAATGGAAAATGTTTATTTATTTATTTATTTATTTATTTATTTATTTTAGGGAAAGTTTAGTTTAAAAAAAAATGGCACATTTTTTAAAAAAAATTATGGAAACTGACACGGTTGGCTACATCACCTACAGCATCCGTGATGTCAGCCCATAACACCAGGTGAACTTGGTGCCACTTCAGTGATTCCCTTCGGTTGTGTCGTCTACACTGAACTGGACGGAAAACAAAAACTATTTACATAGCCGTTTCGACTGACCTTGCATACCTAGAGATTTCAATTACTTTCCTCGGGTAATAAATAATAATGAAATTGTACACACCACACGCCGTATCCCGACAATCCGGGTAAGCAGAGTAATCGGTGCTGTGCTACAAGTATTCTGGTAAATTACAGCACAACACCGACCACCACGTTGAGCAAAGTATTCGGACAAGATAAATCAGATCAGACAGCAAGTAAGGCATGAAGGCCCACATGCTGCATGACTCGGTGGAAACACCGTGCCAAGTTGATAGGTGGCTAGTCTGTCGCCCTTACGCACGGCATCTTGTCGTTATCCTTTAGTCGCCTTTTACGACATGCACGGGGAAAGATGCAATGGGGCTATTCTTATTAAGTACCGGCCTCACACAGTACTATTAAGTACCGGGCCCACACAGTAAAGGAGAATGAGCGTTTTGGTCTACCCCTCCTCTAGCTGTAAGTGTTATATTAAGGCGGTGACAAACGCCAAATACGCAAAACATGCAAAAAGTGCGACAAAGAAGGTCCAAAACTGACCAATTGACACACATTCAGAAAATTAAAAAAATACCAACCTATATTTTGGTTCCTTACCAACAAAGTGCATTGCTGGTTTTTTTAATAATGAGTAAAAGTAAGTAATAAACATAAAATTAAAAATATATAAAAAAAGCATGAATTTTTGAAAATCTGAGTATGTGTGTATTATTACAATTTTACAATACCACCGATTCAAAGGTCACAAAGCTCTGAGAAAACTCTATTCAATTTGTTTTATTATTTTATCCACGAAAGGAGATAAAAATAAAAAACAAAAAACGCCTACATGAAATTATTGACGTAATTCTTCAGTCGGAAGGGTAAAATTTTTGCCTTCGTCAATTTAGCAGGCACTTCAATACTAGATACAATTTTAGTTCCGGGCTCGCTTGCTCGCTCCTGCCCTGCTGCGCCCGCGTGTCGGTCGTCATTTCTGTCTTCTGTGTTTGGATCGAATGGAAAAAAGATAGGTAGGTTAGGCATATTTGTACCGTGTGGGATGGTAATTTAAAATAATAGCCCCACTGCATCTCTCCCCGTGCATGTCGTAAAAGGCGACTGAGGGATTTTTTTATGTAAACTGACACAGTTTGCTATATCACCTATAACATCCGTGATGTCAGCCCATAACACCGGGTGAACTTAGGTGCCATGTCAGTGCTTCCCTTTGGTCGTGCCGGCTACACTAAACTGGACGGAAAATACAAACTATTTCGGGATATGACTCCCTTCTTTTTTTCCGTCCAGTTCAGTGAAGCCGGTACGACCGAAGAAAAGCACTGACATAGCACCTACTTCACCAGTTGTTACGAGCTGACATCTCGGATGTTGTATTGTAGGTGATGTTGCCACCGTGTCATTTTCCGTACCAGTATACAGTACGACCGTATCAGTAATATCTCTCTTCTGTGGTATCTATCAGTATACGCTCCGGTACGTAACTTGACGGGGCGTTATACGCATGGCTTTCGTTGGTATAACCACAGAATAACTAATAGGTACTGTGGTATAACGCTGTCTGCGCCTCCCGCGCCTCCACCGCGCCGCCGCCGCCGCCGCCTCCGCCGCCGCCGCCGCCGTGCCGCCTCCGCACCGCACGCTGCTACTGAGTTACCGCACCGCACCGCACCCCACCGCACCGTGCCATGCTGCCGCCGCGCGCGCCGCGCGCGCCGGCCGGTACCTATGTTGCTATGATATTTGCCATACATACCTAAATGCCTATCTACCTATTACCTACCTACCTATTTTTATTTTAGTTTTCATCGATAGTCTATTTAGAGGTTTATAAAAAGTGGTAAGTACATGAACTAAAATAATTTGGAAGAAATTAAAATAAAATGTTATTTAGGTAAAATAATAAAAAATAAAAAATTTGAATCACGCATCAGTTACATAAGCCACAATCATTTTAATAATTAAAATAATAAAAAAGCAAAAAAAAAAAAACATACGAAAGTGGGATTCGAACCCCGAACCATCAACTCTTTAGGCTGATAGCGACAAACTACGCTAAATGTGACTTGAACGTGCGAAGCGAAATTAGCAGTCGCATGGTACATTATGTAGAATTCCCGAATGCCGGTACCTATGTTGCTATGATATTTGCCATACATACCTAAATGCCTATCTACCTATTACCTACCTACCTATTTTTATTTTAGTTTTCATCGATAGTCTATTTAGAGGTTTATAAAAAGTGGTAAGTACACGAACTAAAATAATTTGGAAGAAATTACAATAAAATGTTATTTAGGTAAAATAATAAAAAATAAAAAATTTGAATCACGCATCAGTTACATAAGCCACAATCATTTTAATAATTAAAATAATAAAAAAGCAAAAAAAAAACATACGAAAGTGGGATTCGAACCCCGAACCATCAACTCTTTAGGCTGATAGCGACAAACTACGCTAAATGTGACTTGAACGTGCGAAGCGAAATTAGCAGTCGCATGGTACATTATGTAGAATTCCCGAATGCTCAAGGTCGTTGGCGTTTGTCACGGCCTTAATGGAAAGGTTGATTTATATAGAACATTTTTAGTATGGCTGCCAACGTCAATTATTAGTACTTTAGGAGTTATATCACTTTTAAGTTCTATAATCATAGAACCTTATCATAGGACAGATAGAACCGTAAAGATTAAACTACCATTTTTTTGGTTTCAATACCGCTCGGTCATTTTGGTACTGTTTCGCTCTAAGTACTTACCCTACCTAGAACGATGATCATCGTACAGAGGTAAGCATATTACTATGATAAGGTTCTATGTTTATACAACTTAAAGTGATATAACTCCTAAAGTACTAACACTAGATGTTAGGTATGTTTGGACAAAATGGGTTTCTTGGAAAGACCTTTCTATTGATATATCATTCATTGTTAGAGGAGGGGTAGACCAACTTCCATACATTGTAATTCATATGTATTTAATGTAATTTATAAATAGTAATTTATATGTTTAATTAACTAGTACGTACTTATATGTAGTGTATATTATAGTTTATCATATTTTCCTTATATTATGTTATACATTCCCACACTCAAGTCTTTTGCTACTACCTACTTATATCTCACAACATACGACTCTCAAACATCCAAAGGTTGACTGGGAGAAATCCCTGTTAAAGGACTGGTCCGCCATTGCCCCTCATGTACATTACTTATTGTCAGTTTGTGTAAAATGTTTTCTGGAGCAATAAAGTATTTTCTATCTATCTATCTACATTTTTGCCCATCCTCCTTTGAATTTGAATTTTAAAATTTATGTTTGATTTGCACAGTAACACAATGAGCGAGGGAGAGATGTTGCGCGCGGGCGGCGGCGGGGTGGAGGGGGCGGGGCCGGGGGCGAGGAACCTGCTGTCGAGCGTGGCGCCCCCGAGCGTGCTGCCCAACTTCGTGATGTCAGCCGTGCCGGCGTCGCAGCTGCCGCCTTCCGTATGTTGCATTCTGTATCGTGTCGTTTGTTTATAACTCTACCAGTCGAGCATGCTATTGAGACAACATTTGGACCGTTCCATATTTTCGCCGTTCGACACAGGAACAATTTCGAAAAACGGTGTGTTCTTAGTAGTTGGGCGTCAAAAACATATGTATGTTCCGAGCGAGTCCGGCGTGTGTGGCGGAGACGGATGGGGGCTGGAGGGATGGGGGAAGCCAATTCATCAGCAACGTCCATGGTAGTACCTATAGAACAGGCTAAGAGAACCGATTGTTCGCCTGTGGCCCAATGATTCAAGTCCCTTTTATTGGGAAAACGAATGCATTTCATTTCAAGTTAAAAAATTTAGTCAATCTTAAAATATTCAAATCTGTATTAAAGCCTATTACTACCTTGAATATTGTTTTACACAGTAAATATAAACTATCAAACTTGTCTCCAGACGGCGCCACAGTCGCGGCCAGCGGAGCCTCAGTCGGCATCGTCGGCTTCCACGAAGCCTCTGCACCCCACTCCTACACCACACGCTCCCGGGAGCCCGGATAGGTTTAGGTTAATTTATTTTCTATTTTTACTTTTCAGTTTTGGTTCACTACAGTTTTCCTTCATACAATTCCATTAATTTCTTATAAATTGTTTGGAAGACTACTGTCTAAACATATTTTGAATTGTTATTTAGTCCAGCCATCCCGCCCAAGAAGGGTGAACCGACAGTGGCCATCCGCTCACCTGAGGGTTCACAGACCACCACACAGTCACCAGTGTCGCTAGCCTCTTCCACTCCCGACAGAGATCCCATAGGTATTGTATATGTTTCAATATATTATTTACATGTCTAAGTTATTTTGTAAAGACATCAAAATGAGCCTCAAGTCCGCCTCGGTATTCCGCGCGGCACGTAACTTGGCCTCTGTGCGAGAGGGACGACGTTATACGCATGCGATCGTTGGTATAACGCTGTCCCACTCGCACAGCGGCCAAGTTACGTGCCGGGCACTCTAGCTCAGTGGTGTTGGTCGACTGTTGTTAAGCAACCGCGTGTTCAGTACTTGGATGGGTGACCGCTCGACCGTTGGAGGCTGACCGTGGTTCGGATTCAACGTAAAACTGTAGGTCCCTTTCCTTCTTACCTTACTAGTGGTAGGGTTTATCCCGCCCGGGTTGATACCACCGCATTGAACGAAACGTCGAATCGGCTATGTAAATAGTTCGTGTTTTCTGTCTAGTTCAGTGTAGCCGACATATAATGAAGGGAAGCACTGACATGGCACCTAGTTCGCCCGGTGTCATGGGCTGACATCACGGATGTTGCAGGTGATGTAGCCAACCGCGTCAGTGAAGAAGCCAAATATGTAATCATTTGAACATAAACACGTGCCATTACGCTGTACCCCAACAATCGGGGTTGTTGTTGTTCGGACTCGTTCTCCGCGCTTAAGCCCACTCCATTGCGGGTCTTTTGCACGTCCTACGGCCTTACTCAAACCAGCCGAGTTATTCCAGGAGGCGGCACACTCTCTTTGGGTCTTGGCACGCCTCTCGAAGTGTAGTCGGGCCTCCCAGCTCCTTCGCCTTTATGTCTGCCACCTGCTCGCACTCCAGCAGCACGTGGGTGGGTGTCTCGTCCGCCTGCAGGCATGCTCTGCACAGTAGACTGTCCAGTAACAATCGGGGTACGCAGTGTGATCCGTGTTCTGCTGCAAGAGCTCGGATTAATTACCGCACAACACACACAGATCACCGTGTTTACCAAAATATTAGGACAAGATAACTAACAACCGGCAAGTAAAGCACGAAGACGTTGCCTGCCTACTGCATGACTGTGAAAGGACCGCGCCTAGGTGAGAGGTGGCTATCCTGTCGCCCTTTACCACGGGATCTTGTCCTTATTCCTTAGCCGCCTTTTACGACTTGCAGTGGGCCTATTTATTGTTTTTAGTTATGCGTATGTGCACTGGCGGCTGGTCCTAAAGTGCGCTCGTGCGCCGCACTACCATACCACGAGAAGTCTTCACTTCACTCAAAATAAATAATATCTTACAACATACCTACATTAAAACCATAAAGATCGTACTCCAAACAAATACGAATGTGAATTCGACCTTATTTTATAGATCACAAGGCACTTTTTTGCGAGTAAACGCGCGCCCCGTGCGGAATACGCACGCGGGTCTCCCATACTGAATGTATGGGGATCGGCAAAACACCGCTGGCGCGTGAGACAAAAGATACTTCATAGAAATAGTATGGGCCGAAATGGAGTTCTGCGTGCGGCGCACGAGCGCCAAACAAGGACGCTATATCGTGAATAGCCGCGCGTGCGACACGTCGCGAGCGATTCGTTTTGCACGAGTCCGTCTGCCTAGAGTCAGCGCGCGTCATGTGATGTCACATACCCGTTAGCGTGCGAATATTCAAAATGGGATATGGTTAGGTTTTGTGCTTTCTGTCACGTGATACTGGAATTAAGTGGTGCCGATATTTGCCTAAGCGTTGGTTAAAGGTAAGGCCTTACAATCAGGTGACCCCGGGTTCAATTCCTACTTTTCAAATGCTTTTATTTTTATATATTTTTTTGAAATATTTTTGGGACATTACTACTGTTTTCTTTTTGAAAGCTGCAGTTGTGGTCTATGGGTGTGTTTATAAAGGTACTAAAAGTTAAAAAACTTGTTTGGATTTTTTCTTGTTTTTTGCAACTCATTGAGTGTCTTGAGAATATTCATACTAGGTACGTACATAATAAAACGCAGGCGTTTAAAAAATTCGGAAGTCCCGATCTTAAATTAACATGACGGGAATGTGTTGGGAAATTTGGTATTTAAGTACCTAGGTAGGTACTTAGCGCACTACCGGCCACTGAAGTCACCAGCCGCCACTGCGTATGTGTGTCTATATGTAATTAGTTGAATGATGTGCTTTTTTATTTTTGATTAAAATGCATATGATTTTATTAAAATTCAAATGCATATCAAGCGGCGGGTGGCCGAGTGGTTTGGGCATCGGCTTCTCATGCGAGAGGTCTAAGGGTCGAATCCGCTCGGCGTATACCCATGGGTTTTTTCTGACGAAAAAATTTACGTGCATACCTGCACCTGCTGCTTCACCGTTCGGAACCGGTGTAAAACTGTAGGTCCCTTCCCTTGCCCCTTAATAGGTGGTAGGCTCAAATTGTGGCCGACTGGGTTGGTACCACCGTACTGGATGTAAGATGGCCGCATAGCAGCCTCGGTTGTGTTCTCCTCTAGTCCAGTATAGGCAGCAATCCAGGGAAGTCTCCGGTATGGCACCTACCTTCTCGGAGGTGATATTTGCTGATCGGAGCATGTGCTGTGGCCCCTCCAACTCAGCCACTCACACCGGATTATATAAAAAAAAATGAATTTAGTACTAGATTACGTGCGCGACGTTGCCAATTTTCGGGAGCGAGCGAGCCATAGCACTAGTTTGTAGACAGAGAGGCACCCCTAACAACAACAACAAGAATAATAGGAGTGGGTGATGTTTTCAGGGGACCCAATGCCGGGCAGCGGTCTGCTAACATGGGTGCGGGGCGCGGTGACGGCGGGTGGGCCCGCGTGGCTGCACCGCGTCGCCGAGAAGGCCAAGAGCTCCGTCGACTCCATGATCACAACTCTCGACCCACAGATGAAGGAGTACTTGAGTGAGACCAGTTATAACTTTATTATATTTTGCGCTTGTAACTTTCCACTCGGTTTGAATTGTATTGTATTGTATTATTTATTGATCATTCATATGGCAGTTAGACTGCGCTCGAACTTGTCACTTGTCGAATTAGGTGCTGTGTCAGATACACTGAACTTGACTGAAAGAGTCCACTATTTTATCCATTTAGTGCAGTGATACTAAACTGGGACGCGACGTAATTGATTCACCTCTGATTTCCAGAGGTTACATAGGCGCAGATGAAACACGACACTCGCAGACACGACGTTAATTTCTTTCAACGTCAGTGGAACTCAAGTCAACTTGAAACTAAATGTGTTTCGGTGGGTTTGGGTGTTGAAGTTTTGTAATTTGTTGTTTTGTAATTTGGGAGTTTGTAATTTGTTTTTTCTGTTGTTCAGTTCAGCTACACGGCAATCTGTTTCAAAAACAGTAAGCCACTTCTTTGTTTGATTGAAATTCTCGACGTCCCTAAATTCAGCGAGGAGATCCAATATATCGGAAAAAACTACATGAATCGACTTCAGCACCACCCCCAACAGACTGGCGGAACAACTCACGAAGAGCCTGAATTAAGGAGACTTAAAAGACGATGCATAGTGGACCTATCCAAGTAGGAAGGCCTGCTACCGAAACTTAGAGCTTCACCCACTGGCGTCAAGACTCGGAAAGCCTCTATAGATATTCCAAAAACCTGCTAAAGTTAAAAAATAATATAACTTAAATGTTTTCTTTTTTGGGAGTTCCTAATCTTGAAAGGCTCCAACGGAATACTCCCATTAACCTGTGGAAAATCTGTTCCTCAATCTCGGGATATTGTTCCGTTTCTGTCGCACACATGGACGGCCGCTCTCTTCGCTCAACGCCAGTGCAAGTTCGTTCACATGTTGTGATAGTCTCCTGTAGTAATTTACAATGCAAGTAAATTTAAAATACAAGTAAATGTTTTGTTTGCAGATAGCGGCGGTGACATACAGATCGTGGTGGCCTCGGACAAGGATTGGGATGTGTCACCGATACGAGAGGCGTTCCAGACTGTCTTCGGAAAGGCTACCGTTACGTATGTACCCTTCACACAATGAGATTATGAATTTAATTAGTATTCCTTAAAAAGTTTGTAACCCATATGTGTGGGGGAATTTCTTAGCCATATGAATCAATCATATTGAGTTATCTCAATGTTGCGAGCGAATCAAGATTACCTATATGATCTATGTCATATGGAATAAGAGAAGTGTCTCTTGAAGAATGGAATAAGGAATAATCAGCAGTTGCAATACAAGAACAATGCAATATAAGAAAAAACTAGCTGTGTCCGCGGCTCGGCCCGCTCTCATATTTGACTTCTCTGCTAACCTCATAAGCCATTTAGCGTAATAATAAGTAGCCTATAGTTCATGGGAAGAATCAAGCTATCCGTAGAAGTTTTTTTTATTAAAATCGGTTCAGTGGTTCTCAAGTTATAAGCGGACAGACAGACATACATACAGAAAGCAGACGTTGGATTTTATTAAAGGTAAGGATACAAATATCATGTTTTTATTTTTTTAAATGCATAGTTCAAAAAGATAATAAAGAAAATAAAAAAAAATCGAGCATCCCTCTCGACGTGAGTTCGACTAACACTTGACCACTTTTTTTTATAATGCGATTATCCATATTTTCACTGTGCTCTGTATTTTTCATACATACATACATATCACACACGCTGAATCCCGACAATCGGGGTAAGCAGAGTAATCGGTGTTGTGCTGGAATAACTCTGGTAAATTACAGCACAACACCGACCACCACTTTTCGCAAAGTATTCGAACAAGATTCAATCGATCAAGCAGCAAGTAAGGCACGAAGACCCACCTGCTGCATGACCCGGTGGAAGTACCGTGGCAAGGTAAAAGGTGCGAGCCTATTGCCCTTTAGCATGGAATCTTGTCCTTATCCCTTAGTACTTTACCTTAGTAGCCTTTTACGACATGCATGGGGAGAAATGCAGTGTGGCTATTCTTTTTAAGTACCGGCCCCACCTTTTCCTTATACTATTACTTTAATGTACTAATGCACTGTGTGCAGAGGGATGAGTGCGGAGGTGTCGGCGGCGGAGGGGATGGCGGCGCAGGCGGTGGGCGCCGGCGCGGCGTACGCTGCCACCAAGCATCGCCAGGCGCAGCTCCGCGCCGCCCACGCGCACCTACACAACAACGTGCCCATCGTGGCTGTAGAGGGCTTCCTGCTGGAGACACCCGGCGACAGGTGAGTTGGCTTGCGGGACCCTTTGTGGAGTGTATTAGCTTCGTTACCGTTCCAAAACGCCTCCGAGACGGTCCAATTGTATATTGACAAGGATTGAGAGAGGAATGTGTTGTTGGTTCGGTCAGAATAGGTAGTAGAGAGCATCAGCACCCTTTTGTTGTTGACATTGAACTTTTGAGAAGTTTGAAGATGGCCGCATAGTAGCCTCGGTTGTGTTCTCCTCTAGTCCAGTATAGCCAGCAATCCAGGGAAGTCTCCGGTATGGCACCTACCTTCTCGGAGGTGATATTGGCTGGTCGGAGCATGTGTTTTGGCCCCTCCGACTCAGCCAGCAACCCATATCGGATTACATAAAAAAAAAGGTGCCATGTCCTCTCTAACTCGCGCAGATGATGCTATTGATGCTAAATTAATTATTATTATATTCCTTGACTATTATTAATTTTTGACTAATGTTATTGTATCAAATTATTTTATTTTTAACGTAGCTTATCTGTGATTTAGGATAGGGATATTGACAATACCTTTGATGCTATTGTACCATGTTTTAAAAATTAAATTGACAAGTTTATTAACGCTAATTTAATTAGATAGTAGTAGTATTAGGTAAGTGTAGTATGGTCTATAAGCATAAAATAGCTTAATTGTTTTTTTTTTTTCTTTTATCTGGTTCTGTACAGCCCTTGTCATTGTTTCCATTGTGTTTAATTGTTGTTACATTTCGAAAGATAACGAATTCAAGTGCAAAATTTATTTGCCTACGAATGATAATAATAAAACCAAACCAAACCAGATGGTTCGAGGCGAGCCTGCTGCTGCTGTCGCAGCCGTCGCTGGGCGTGGAGCTGCAGTCGGTGTCGCAGTGGACGAGCGTGCCGGCGCCGGTGGTGGCGGCCCTGCGCGCCGCCACGCCGCCCGACTACCCGCACGCAGAGTGCGGCCTCGCGGCCACCGCCGCCTCCGTGCTCGCGCAGAGCCTGCAAGTAAGTATCGTTGATTATTAAAGGAAGAGATTGGAAAATTTACGGAAATGTTGTTCTTGTACTTACTTCTTCCTGAGCTTCGAAAACGTCACTGGAAGCATTTATTTTATATTTTTGTTTTTTTTTATGGAAACTGACACGGTTGGCTACATCACCTACAACATCCGTGATGTCAGCCCATGACACCGGGTGAGCTAGGTGCCACATTTCAGTGCTTCCCCCTTTGATCGTGCCGGCTACACTGAACTGGACGGAAAACACAAACTATTTACATAGCCGTTTCGACCGTCGATTCATTCAGTGCGGTAGTACCAACCCGGGCGGGTTGAACCCTACCACCTAGTAAGGTAAGAAGGGAAGGGACCTACAGTTTAACGTGGAATCCGAACCACGGTCAGCCTCCACCAGTCGAGCGGTCACCCATCCAAGTACTGACCGCGCTCAGCGTTGCTTAACCATCAATAGCGACAGTCGACTGTCTGCACCACTGAGCTATCGAGGCTGACACCTCTCCCCGTGTATGTTGTAAAAGGCGACTAAGGGATACGACTCCCTTCTTATATTACTAGGTGGTAGGGTTTATCCCGCCCGGGTTGGTACCACCGCACTGAATGAAAGGTCGTTCGAAACGGCTATGTAAATATTTGTGTTTTCCGTCCAGTTCAGTGTAGCCGGCACGACCGAAGGGAAACACTGACGTGGCACCAAGTTCACCCGGTGTTATGGGCTGACGTCACGGATGTTGTAGGTGATGTAGCGAGCCGTGTCAGTTTCCATAAAAAAAAACAAAAATTTTTAGGAAGAGATTGCATTTACGGAAATGTTGATCTTGTACTTATGAATAGCCCCACTGCATTTCTTCCCGTGCATGTCGTGCGAGGCGACTGAGGGATAAGGTCAAAAGTGTCGTGCTAAAGGGCGACATGCTGGCCACCTCTCAACTTGGCACAGACGTTCCACTGAGTCATGCAGCAGGTGGGTCTTTCTTGCCTCACTTGCTACTTGATACTTATATCTTGTCCGAATACTTTGCTAAACGTGGTGGTCGGTGTTGTGCTGTAATTTACCAGAGTACTTGCAGCCCAACACGGATTACTCTGCTTACCCCGATTGTCGGGATACGGCGTGTGCTGTGTGTATTAGAACGTTTCTAGGTGTAATAAAATATTTTTGATCCCACCTATATTGTTTAACGTTAGAATTTTAAATGTTTGAGTGGTCGTTGTTGTTGTTGTTGTTGTTGTTGTTTTGGTTTGGGGTTCGCTCTAGGCCTGCAAACTAATCCCGCTTGGTTGGGGACCTTCGTGCAAAACCCCGCAGCCTCCAGCTACCCCAGCCAGCCTATGTCTTCCATCAAAGCCACAAGTCGACCGGGGTGTCTGCAGGCCGCTTATCCCTTAGTCGCCTTCTACGACATGCACGGGGAGAGAAGCAGTGGGACTATTCTTATTAAGTACCGACCCCACACAGTACGTGCCTGCTAGTATATGATAAATGCCCATACTAGCACGGTTTGAGTGGCCAGGAGCGCAATATTTTCAGTGCGGCCTACTACGTGCGTGAGGACATAACACGTGTGCGTGCACGATGGAGCCCGGCGTGTACTGTATTTAGTACACTGCGTGTACGGCGGGTGGCCGAGTGGTTTGGGCATCGGCCTCTCATGCGAGAGGTCCGAGGTTCAAATCCGGTCGGTGTGTACCAATGAGGTTTTTCTGACGAAAAAATTTACGTGCGTACCTACACCTGCTGTTTCACCGTTCGGAATCGGTGTAAAACTGTAGGTCCCTTCCCTTGCCCCTTACTAGGTGGTAGGCTCAAATTGTGGCCGACTGGGTTGATACCACTGTACTGGATGTAAGATAGCCGCATAGCAGCCTCGGTTGTGTTTTCCTCTAGTCCAGTATAGCCAGTAGTCCAGTATAGCCAGCAATCCAGGGAAGTCTCCGGTATGGCACCTACTTTCTCGGAGGTTATTTTGCCTGGTCGGAGCATGCGCTTTGGCCCCTCCGACACAGCCACCCATACCGGATTACATAAAAAAAAACTGTACAGGTTTTTAAATTACCGTGGTTGTTAGACATTATTTTTAAACAAAACAGCTTTAGGCTAGGCGTATGCTGGCGCGCAGACATTTCTGCGCGACGTAGATCTGTGCGGGGCGGGCCGCACAGATTTTGTATTCTACAGACATGTATGAACCTGCGTATGCTGCTCGGCAGGCGCGTGCCGCACAGGCACGCGCCTGCTTCGCGCAGTTCCTGCGTCTGCGTCGAGTTGTACTCAGTGTACAGTTTCTGCGCGCAGGCTCCGAGCTGTTTTCTTTGCCAAAGCCATGGGTTTGGCGTTTTTTCAAATATTCGCTCTGCCATTTAGACTTTCTTCTTTTTGTGTGACTGTATAATAAAACAATATTGTCTAATTCGTAGTCTGAATCTGATTCTGAACTTAACATATCAACAGACAAAAACACACTGACTTGGCGCAACACACGCAGAGTGCTGCGTCTGCATCATTTGCCTCATGCAGAATCTGTAGCTACGATGTCTGCGTTGTCTGTGCCTGTGCCGCCTGCGCGCCAGCATACGACTAGAGAGAACTTCTCTGCTTCTCTGCCAACCGTCGCACAAGGCAGAGTGCTCATGATGATGGGCCATACGCTTGGCCCGAAACGTCGAGCCACATAGCTCGTGAAGAACCGTGATTAAAGCTGTTTTGTTTAAAAACAACTGTACAGGTGTTACCTGCGGAGCGGCACGAGGCGATGTCGGGTGTCTCCCGGCGGGAGATGCTGCAGCTCGCCGCGCGCGCCCTCGCCGGCAGCTACAAGAGGCTCCTCCATCTGTCCTCGCTGGCCCCGACCGTCTAGCCTCCTACTTACATTCTCTATTGTAATTACTGTGCAGGTGTTACCCGCGGACTGGCACGAGGCGATGTCGGGTGTCTCCCGGCGGGAGATGCTGCAGCTCGCCGCGCGCGCCCTCGCCGGCAGCTACAAGAGGCTCCTCCACCTGTCCTCGCTGGCCCCGACCGTCTAGCCTCCTACTTACATTCTCTATTGTAATTACTGTGCAGGTGTTACCCGCGGACTGGCACGAGGCGATGTCGGGTGTCTCCCGGCGGGAGATGCTGCAGCTCGCCGCGCGCGCCCTCGCCGGCAGCTACAAGAGGCTCCTCCATCTGTCCTCGCTGGCCCCGACCGTCTAGCCTCCTACTTACATTCTCTATTGTAATTACTGAAAAATATATGAAAATGTTATTTTTTTTTCATATACCTATCTAACTAGCAGCTAAACAATTTAATGTTATCGTATTAACCTTTGAAATACTTTTTAGGTTTCCGTGTCCCGTACGGAAGCCTATTACTAAGCCTCCGCCGTCTGTCTGTCCGTCCGTCTGTCCGAGGGCTGTATCTCTTGAACCGTAATAGGTGGCCCGTTGAAATTTTCACAGAATATGTGTTACTATGGCGGATATAACAACAAATAATAATAAAAAAATAAGAAAATGTTAAAAATTAAGGGGGGCTCCCATACAACAAACGTGCGAAAAATCAATTAGTCACGCCACTGAATAATAAATGGCGCCACAGGCTTTTATACATTTAATTGCTAAAACTCAAAAGATAGCTGCTCAATTGCCAACGACCTCATTGAGGTGCTGTCATTTTCCCACCGTCAATCAATTGCCATCGACCTCATTGAGGCTTCTCTCCGATCATCCTAGATATCTTCGAAATTAAAATTCGAACCCCGAGCGGATAGGCGGATATTATTGATAGCGGATAGATACGGAAACCTCCGTGCGCGAGTAAAACTCACACTTGACAGTTTTTTTTTTATTAGAACTATTTTTTATATAAACAATTTAATGTTTATTCAGTTCACTCACATTAGTACTTTTTATGGTTTCCTTAACACCTTAAGTCAGTGTTGTCCAACCAGTAGTATGCGGACACTCAGGCGGGCTTGTTTTTAGGCACCCGCGAACTGACGTTGCAGTAAAAAACATTTTTTTTAAATGATAAAATAATACTGTGAAAAAATTAATTAATAAAAAATTAATCTAGAAATATGTCGACTTTATAACATGTTAAAAATGTGCTGTCATTTAGTTAATATACCAGATTTTATAAAATTGTCTGAAAATCTAAATAGCCAGGTATCACATTAAAATGTATCATCATCATCATCAGCCTGTATCGGTCCACTGCTGGACATAGGTATGTCCAAATGTATAGGTAAACGTAATACATACCTACTGCTGAATACATTTTATGTAAATTTCTGCAAGTAACGTTCAAAGTCACACAGGTTTCATTTATAATTGAAATGAATTTATTTAGTCAACATCAAAAATACCATTACATAATAGACAATTAACTAAATTTATAAGTTAATTTAATGTCATGAAAATTATTTTATGATTTTTTTCCCACATTCCAAATTACACAAATTTTATTAGAAATTATGAAACAGAGGAGTACAGAGGAGTAGGGGGGGACATCGGCCGCTTGTATGGAATACGATGGCGCTTCAAATGTAGCCAACCGGCCAATGAATGCCTTGATGTTTCGTCATTCGTCACTTTGACGCGCGCGAATTTTCAAGTTATGTAACGGGTTTGACGTTTTATCTTATTCATTGTGGGTTATATATATTATAATAAATAATATAACTTCGATATTTTTTTGCATTTGTTTTTGCTTAATACTTCAATATTAATGGTGGTATTCATTTTATCTGGTTTGGCGTCGCCAATCTAGCCAACTTAAAAGAATCACCACTGATATATAGGTATATTCTCTGCGACCTAACTAAACATGGTAAAACATAATATCTAGTATTCATTTCGACTACTAAGATGGAATATTTTTAGTTTAATTACCTTATCTATCATCCCATAGATACAAATTAAAATTAAAACAATTATGTCAACTACATATGTTTGACTACGTAAAATAAAAATAAAAACAAGGAATGTTATTTTTAAACAATGATAGAGTGGAGCTATTTTTTCTCCATATAGAATTAATTTTGCTTTGTAAACCCTAAAAATTATAATGTTTTTTTAGCCAAGAGAGATCTGTCTTGAAACTCTCTCTAGATGTAATAAGTGTATGTATGTACATATTGTAAATTCGTTTGTAACTTATCGTACATGTATGTATTGTAAAGTGTAAGGCATTTGATATTATTTCAATAAATAAGTGGGGCCAGAAAGTTTGCTGTTTTTTATTTCTCATCTGAATCACAATACTTATTGTACCGTGTGGGGCCGGTACTTTAAAAGAATAGCCCCACTGCATCTCTCCCCGTGTATGGAGTAAAAGCCGACTAAGGGATATGACTCCCTTCTTATATTACTAGGTGGTAGGGTTTATCTCGCCCGGGTTGCTACCACCGCATTGAATGGAAGGTCGGTCGAAACGGCTATGTAAATAGTTTGTGGGTTTTTAAATTTCCGTGGTTGTTAGACATTATTTTAAATCGAACAGCTTTACTCTGAGCTTTGTGGCTCCACATAGCTCGGAGTGGAACCGTGAGTAAAGCTGTTCGATTTAAAATAATAAATAGTTTGTGTTTTTCGTCCAGTTCAGTGTAGCCGGTACGACCGAAGGGAAACACTGACGTGGCACCAAGTTCACCCGGTGTTATGGGCTGACATCACGGATGTTGTAGGGAATGTAGCCGTGTCAGTTTCCATAAAAAAAAAGCTTTACCATGTCAGTCAGTCAGCATGTATGTGTCCAATGCTGGACAAACTCCTCGTCATTAGTCCACCTCCAAGTCGGACTGGCACCTTCTCGGGGATGAAATTGGCTGCGCCTGATGCTTCGTCCTCGGGCACAGCCACCCAGTTCGAAAGCAATAAATCTATTTTTTTTATGGAAACTGACACGGTTGGCTACATCACCTACAACATCCGTGATGTCAGCCCATAACACCGGGTGAACTAGGTGCCATGTCAGTGCTTCCCTTCGATCGTGCCGGCTACACTGAACTGGACGGAAAACACAAACTATTTACATAGCCGTTTCGACCGACGTTTCATTCAGGTCGGTGGTACCAACCCGGGCGGGTTGAAGCCTACCACCGAGTAAAGTAGGAAGGGAAGGGACCTACAGTTTTACGTGGAATCCGAACCACGGTCAGCCTCCCAACGGTCGAGCGGTCACCCATCCAATTACTGACCGCGCCCAGCGTTGCTTAACATCAATAGCAACAGTCAACTGTCTGCACCACTGGGCTATCGAGGCTGAAAAATATGTTTCTCCAATCTTCCTCCAGCCCTCCCGGCCTTCAGCGGTACGGAACCACTGCTTTCCGCCGACATACGTTTATGTCGCCGTCCCACCTGGCGGGTGGTCTTCCCACGCTCCGTTTTCCTGTCCACGGCCGCCAGTGTAGGACACGGTTACTCCAACGGTCGTCGTCTCTTCGGCTGACGTGCCCAGCTTCACCATCACTTCACCATAGTCGAGTAAAATTAATTTTTTTATCAGCATACAGTCTTTATTTTTCTAAACTTTCAGCACCATAATATGCTACATACGCAACCGCAACCATCACATTATATTTTCCGCACATATAGGATTCAATGTTCAAGTCAGTTTGCATTTATGTTATTTACACGAAACTACTCAACCGATTTACATAGAGTTTTCACCGACTTCACCGCGAGAGGAGTCGGCGGGCACAACTTGTAGGTACATTATTATAACATAAAAATATATTTTAAATTCGTAATTATTGCAAATTGTGGGCTTTATTTTATAATGGCACCTAGTAATGTACAGACGACAGCACTCATTTCTGACACTTCAGGAACGCTGTCGAAATAAAATATTTGATTACTTATTTGTATAATTTTGTAGGGGTAATGAGTGAATGTTAATTTGACAAGGTTCCTAAAGTGTGAGAAATGAGAGCAGTTACGATATAATTACGATTCTGAACCATTAATTTATAATAACTGATTGATAATGCTACTGCTACCACTCCATCTTTTCTCTCGTTAATTTCCCTCCATATTTTTCTCTTTTCCCCCATATTATAATATGCGAACTTACTATCGATCACAGAACACTAAGGTGCTACTAGCTATAGAAAATTAAACAAAACTAAAAACCTATCTAATACTATACTACAGATTTAGCACAGTGAGCTAATTTGTATTATACTAGAGTATTTACTCGAGAAACGCGCACGGCTCCACTGAGTTGAGACCAAATTGACCAGAGCTCGATTCTGCTATAAGATTAGTGCGTGTGTTATGTTTGTGTTTCGTCAAAACCGCACGTTTCGCCGAAATGCTATTCTACTCGCTAAGTTAGAGCAAACGCGCGTGTTATGTTATGTTATGTTTGTGAAACACTAACACGCCGTCTGCTTCAAAGTAACGATGTGTTTTGGTGAAAACATATTATTTTTGAGGTGATTTCGAATGTTTTGTTTTTAGTTTTGGGTTTAATTTTAAATTGTTGTTTGTGAAAGTTTCGAAAAATGGCAGAAGGCTATCTAGAAATGAGAATGAGGAGACAGGGATCGCCGAGAGAAAACGGAGATACGCGTCAAACCCTCTCGACGTACCGATGAATTTGCTATTTTATTATTTATGATTTATTATTTATTACTTATTACTTATTACTTATTACTTGTTACTTGTTACTTGTCACTTGTCACTTGTCACTTGTCACTTGTCACTTGTCACTTGTCACTTGTAACTTGTCACTTGTCACTTGTCACTTGTCACTTGTCACTTGTCACTTATTATTTATTATGTATTATGTATTATTTATTATTTATTATTTATTATTTATTATTGGTTGTTAGTTATTTGTTATTTATTTATTTAAATCCTTTATTTCACATTTTTAAAATGTTATATTAATTTTACATATTTAAACTAAAACTAATAAAAAATACATAAAATGTACAAATTTAATAAAAACGGTAATTATTAATTATTCATGTTTGCCGTTTTGGCTTCTAAATAAATTATGTTAACGTACCTACTATTCAGATTATTTCAGTGAAATTATATTAATTGTAATATCACTTACTTTTATGCATATTATATTTTAAATTTATGTAATAATAATTATATAACATTTTGTAAAAATGATTCTTTCTAGCAAATAAATCCCCAACAAAGAGGGATTTGTAAAATGGTATCACATCTATGAGCGTGTCACCAAGCGACGAAAATCAGTAAACATTTGCACTCAATTTGAACAAAATAAATGTATAACTCGCTTAATTATGAATGTTTGTTACAATAATTAATTCTTGCATATTTTTATGCACCTATTACGCATAATTCATTATTTTTATTGGTAAGTATTTAAAAGAAAAAACTTTAGTCAACATTATTGTCAGAATTTTTCGCGTTAGGCGACGCGATGTCAAACCTTCACCTAAGCTCCGCCTCCTGTTACCATAGACACTAACTAAACGTGTTTTGTAAATAGCAGAATAGCATCATGTGGAAACCACGTCCAAACTTACTCGTGTTATGTTTGACTCAAACACAACACACGAAGTATGTTTGAAAATTGTGCAATTAGCAGAATCGAGCTTCAGTTGAGACCAGTCGATCACGAGCGGCCGAACTTGTTCGCCGTCGTCGCCTGCTGCGTGCATTGCGCGGCATTCCTCGGCAACCATTATGCCCGGTTGTGTGTTCCGATATTACAAAAATCATACCACAAATATTGGAAACAGTTGGAAACACTGATGGCGTCCAATGTTTGGTTGGCCTTGGCTGGCGTTGTCACCACAGGTTTTCACCGAACGCTTACCGCTCGCTAGCTCTTCTCCCGCTCGCCTCGCTATCCTCCCCGCGTGAGGTCACTACCGCTCGGCTCTGCGATCCGCTGCCGCCCCGCTACCTTTAGGTACCTCAGCTGTTGGGATTCAATTTCTCCAGTAGAATACATATTAGCTCACTGATTTAGCAGAACATTTAGCTAATTGGTTTTGTCTCCCTTAACAAGCTGCAAGACGGGTGTGAGCTTGGAGTCCCAGGTGCCGTCGTTTGGTTGCGGTGTCAGATCTCCCTTGCTGAATGCGTCCGATATCTTGGCCAGAACGCTCCTAATGTAACCGGGAGCCTTCTCATCCTTCAGACCTGGAAAGTTTCCCATAAATCCTTAGAGATGGATGGTCACTTCATCACAGTCCTACTTATCTTTCAATGTACGCACGTTAAAGGTTAGCTGGAAGAAATCTCTGAAAGAGATAAGTCCGCCATTGTAACGCATGGCGGCATGGCCAAACATCGACCACCACCTTTAGCAAAGTATTAGGACAAGATACGTATCAAGCGGCAAGTAAGGCACGAAGACCCACCTGCTGCATGACTCCGTTGAAAGACGAGAGGAGGCTAACGGTCGCCCTTTAGCACGACATTTCGCCCTTATCCCTCAGTCGCCTTATGGTCGCCTTTTACGACATGCACGGGAAGAGATGCAGTGGGGCTATAATTTGTTTAATTACTTATCTGCCACACATGGTACACCCCCACCGTCTATCCACTTTAAATAAATAATATAATAAATGATTGACTAGTTGGCAAATCATCACAGTGATCGTATTGCCACCAGCACCAAGTATGTGCAACATTTCAGCTCAAGCGATTCATCAAATTGGTTTTGTGGAACTGGTTTAAAATTCCGTAGCAAGATTAGACCCACACAAGCTAACAGATGAAGTTAAATAAAAGCTTGTAAAACAGTTGTCGTTTTCCGTTCCTTCGTTCGTTAAACGCAGGCTAGGTCTCTTCCTAACAATCTAGATTTGAGCGGCGGCTGATCGCACGGTCCAGGTTCGACGTTCGAATTCGGCCGACATGCTCACATACATAGGCTGTTCCGAAAATTGTTAGTGAAATGAAAAATAGTTAGAATATGAAAAAAAATTATTTACAGCTTTTCAAAATATTTCCCTCCAATCCCTATGCACTTATGCATTCGGATGAACCAGGTTTCAAAACATTTAAAAAACGTATCTTGCGGGAGGTCGAAAAATAACCGCCGAAATTCTTCGACGGCCTCGTCTGCAGTGTTAAATTTTCGCCCGCGAAGCATTTTTTTTAACGTGGGAAATAAAAAAATTCGCATGGAGCTAAATCTGGGCTGTACGGAGGATGGGATAACCTTTGTACCCCGAAGTGGTCAAATAGTCCATGTTTCTACCGGTGTGTGAGCGGGCGCGTTATCTTGGTGAAAAAGAATGCCACGGACGCCGCTCCTTGGGCGCTCGCTATTCAACTCCCCGAAAGCTTGAGGCAGACAAACTTCGCAATACCAATCTTCAGTTGAGCCTGAATCTCCCGATGTGTAATGTGTCTATTCTCCCGCAATAGCCACTCTACCCTGATGACGTTTTCATGAGTGACTGCAGTTGATGGTCGGCCGGGTCTGGGGTCATAGTTTAGGTTCTCTCGACCACGTTTAAATTCACGAAACCAATAAGTAACTGTTGCTAACGCAGGAGCAGACTCCCCGAAAGCAGCTTGCAAATTTTCGTGAGATTCCTTGAAGGTTAACCCTAGTTTATAAGCATAGAAAATCATAACACGAAAAGCTTCTCGCGAGACGTCCATTGTTGCAAATAAAATATGAGTGACGGACAAAAAAAGAACTACACATAGGTGGCCAATAATTTTCATCAAGGAGATTTGTATTTAAATTAGCCGTCAAATCAAAATAGTTTCAGGAAAAAAAAAATTGTATTTATTCTGTGGCTAACAATTTTCGGAACAGCCCACGTATGAGTGTTTTTTGGTCGAAAAATTTACCCACCCCTGCTGCTTCTTCATCGTTCAAACAAAACTAGCGTAGCGTAGTAGGTAAAACTGTAGGTCCTTCGGATGCGATAGGGTTGCCAACCGTACTTTAAAATAAAGTATCTTACGTTATTTTAGGTCTCCGTAACGTAAAGTACGCGAAAACACTTTATTTCAAGTTTAATTTCAAACAATGCGAGAAGTGAAACGTAAACCGACAGCACCTCACTAATCGAATGCAATGTATCATTATAGATAGTGTATTCAAAAATACCTCATCACTGCTGAAATTTGCAAAGTGCACTACAATACATATGTTTCAAAGAAACAATACTTTTTATTTACTATCCCTGAAATCAGAAATACGTTATTTCTTCTAAAAAAAGTTGGCAACCCTAGATATAACTAGCCCTAATGGATCTGGCTGGACCTCTACGACGCCGCCCCGCGCCGGCTTGATTCCGTCAACCCCACCAGTAACTATAATATCCAGATTTCATATGATGCTTCCAAGGCATCGACCGACTAGCCTTCCTAGGTATAAAAAATGTTTACCTTCAGTGATGTCTTCGATAGTTGTTCCAGAGGGCAGGATCTGGCGCCCCGTCGTGTACGGAGTGGTCTTGGCGTACTGTAGGTCCATGAAGTCATTGAGGAGACCCTCCAGAACGGTCTTGACATGGGGATTGGTGCCTGGACTGGAAATGCCCTCAGACAGTTGGCTCAGCGTGATGACCGGAAGTGCCATGACGCTGTGGAGGCAAACGGCCGCGAATAGTAGGAGCTTGTGCATAGTTGGTTGACAATGGATGAATGAGGGGATCAATTCTGATGGCTGAAAATGTGGGAAAAATATATGTTTTTTTAATGTAATCCTATCTGGTATGAGTGGCTGATTAAGATGGTCCAGTCCAGAGCAGTGCTTCGACCAGCTGATATCACCTCATAGAAGGTAGATGCCATACTATAAAGGTTATACTGGACTAGAGGTAAACACAGCCGACGCTGCTATCTTACTACCAGTACGATGGTACACACCCAGTGGGCTACAATTTAAGCCTACCACCTAGTAAGGGCCAAGTATGTAAAGTAAAACGGTATCAAATTTAAGCGGCGGGTGACCGAGTGGTTGGTGCATCGGCTTCTCATACGAGAGGTCCGAGGCTCAAATCCGGTCGGCGGCGTGTACCAATGAGTTTTTTCTGACGAAAAAATTTAAGTGCATACCTACACCTGCTGCTTTACCGTTCGGAACCGGTGTAAAACTGTAGGTCCCTTTCCTTGCCCCTTACTAGGCGGTAGGCTCAAATTGTAGCCGACTGGGTTAGTACCACCGTACTGGATGTAAGATGGCCGCATGGCAGCCTTAGTTGTGTTCTCCTCTAGTCCAGTATAGCCAGGTTTCCAGGGAAGCATGGCACCTCGGTCAGTCACCCATAACGGATTACATAAAAAATTTAATAAAAAAAAAATCAAACTTTTGAATTTACCACTACACACACACACACCCTCACCCTCACACACACAAACACAAACACATTGTGCAAATATGTATGTGCAAAAATTATCTAAATTTGTCATTGACTGCTCTGTCCTGTAAATTTTTTTGATCACCTGAAGAAAATAAAATAATAAATATTATATACCTGTGTTGGGTCGCTTGACTGGTCTATACTGAGCAGAAATATTTAATAGTTGTGCTTGCGTGGTGGGGCGCGGAGAGGTTTTGCAAACTGATGCAAGCGGGCGTGCAAATCAAGTTATATTCAGACGTGATTCAGACTGTGCGGAGTCACACAACACACACCTTAATCCTTATCACCCCTCACCTCACGGTTGGTTACCTATAGATATTAATCTGATAAGACCTTGTCAATATTTCACAGAATAATCGAAACATCGAGGTTGACTGAGGTCATAATCTGATTCATTCAGGATGTCCTGGTGGAATTAGATGCCATCCCATACAGTCGTATCTGGGTTAATTTAAGATGGTTTGCAACCAATTTGCAACATTTTAAGATGGTTTGCATCATATATTTCAAACAGAAAACAATGCATAGTGCTGAATGGTTACAGTTCCGATTATGTACAGTTACGTCAGGCGTCCCGCAAGGCTCAATACTTGGTCCCTTCTTATTTATTTTATTCTTAAACGACGTTACATCTTGTTTTTAAAATTGTTATTTCTTGGTATATATGCTGACGATATTAAAATTTTCCGATATATTCGTAACTTTGAAAATTGTAGGTAGTTTTGGAGTTACAAAATGACCTGAACAGATTAAATGAATATTCGTCGTCTAATAAGCTCCATCTGAGTTTTACTAAATGTAAAGTAATTACATTTACAAAGAAAAAAAAACCGCATTAATTTTAACTACTCCCTTGGAGGTGTAAACCTTCATACAGTTGCATCTATTCGTGATCTAGTGTGATCTATTTGTGACGCTTGATGCTTAATTGCATTTGGATACACATATTGAAAGTACAACTAATAAATAAGGCATACCAGATGATGGGATTTGTTCTGTTCTACGGGTAACGATAACGAAAGAGTTCAAAAATACTTCATACATATCATACCATATCTAACATATCTACTATACATAACATATCTACTTCTTTATACATCACTAGACGAGTCCATTTTATGCCAAACACGATACACGTTTTTATACATTTTGAATCGACGTTGTCGCGGTCATTGTCTCCCATACGCTGCTTTGCTAGAGAAATTCGATCAACGATCTTACATCCAGTACTGCGGTTTTTTTTTATGGAAACTGACACGGTTGGCTACATCACCTACAACATCCGTGATGTAAGCCCATAACACCGGGTGAACTTGGTGCCACGTCAGTGCTTCCCTTCGTTCGTGCCGGCTACACTGAACTGGACGGAGAACAAGAACTATTTACATAGCCGTTTCGACCGACCTTTCATTCAGTGCGGTGGTACCATCCCGGGCGGGCTAAACCCTACCACCTAGTGATATAAGAAGGGAGTCATATCCCTTAGTCGCCTTTTACGACATACACGGGGAGAGATGCAGTGGGGCTATTCTTTTAAAGTACCGGCCCCACACGGTACCAACCCAGTCGGCTTTAATTTGATCCTACCATCTAGTAAGGGGCAAGGGAAGGGACCTACAGTTTTACACCGGTTCCGAACGGTGAAGCAGCAGTTGTATAGGTATGCACGTAAATTTTTTCGCCAGAAAAAAATCCCTGCGAAAAAGCGACGCCAACCGAACCTCGGACCTCTCGCATTGAGAAGCCGATGCCCAAACCACTCGGCCACCCACCGCTTACACTTTTTAGTTTCTTCTATGGGATGGGAACCCCCGTTAATTTTATACTTTTTCTTATTTGTTGTTATATCGGGCATAATAAATAGGTAACTCATATTCTGTGAAAATTTCAACGGGCTACCTATTACGGTTCAAGAGATACAGCCCTCGGACGGACGGACAGACAGACAGATGGCGTAGGCTGAGTAATAGGGTCCCGTACCGGCTACGGAACCCTAAATAGATACGTATAGGTAATACTGTTTGACAAAGATTTTGCTGTTTGAGTCCCTAAAAACCCTCTTTGAGTTTCTAGGTTTTGCGGTGGAAACCCTTGGTGTGTGGTCACCGGACGCACTGGCTTTTGCCGAAACCATCGGGAAATTGCTAGTGGATAAGTCCGGTGACGTGCGTGCCAAGGCTTACTTCATACGCCGCATAAGCCTAGAAATTCAAAGAGGGAACTACTTAGGATTTCTGTGGAGGGAACGCTATTAGCGTCCTAGGGACTATGGCTGCCTCGGCCGAACTCAGAACTAGAAGAAATTTTTTATTTATAGCGGTTCTTCTTAATTTTTCTTTTGTTAGATAGGTAAGTTATGTTTTAGGTTAGTTTTAGTTATTAGTTTTAGATCTTTATTAATTGGTTTAATTACTTAATTACTTGATTAAATAAAGTAAAACTTGAAAAAATTAAATTAAAAAAAAGTCTGTTTCATGATTTATTTTCGATACTCGCTGAGTAACAACCCCACCAACCTATCTCTGAGTAACAATTTGCGGTTGTGTCACCCATGCCCAGAACCCCTGTTATCTCTGTTCATTATCAGCAAATAATCAGCAAAAACTAGAAAGCGAAATTGGATTTTGACGGGAAGCGCCATGCGTACTGATTTGGCTGGAAACTTGGGACACGCAAACGAAGAGAATAATTAATCGCAATCCCCTTGTTTCGCGGGCGGTATTAGGTATATTGACATTAGATTAGAAATATTTAGAAGAATTTCACGGCGTTTTCGTTCACACGTCTAGCTTGTTCTAGCACGTCTTGTGTGTGTAAAATTTTGTGTGCATCTGTAACAGAAAGACCATTTCTACCATAGAGAAATAAGTTTTTTCTCTTCCTTTATACGTCTATGGTTTCTACATACCTAGGGCTCGTTCGTCCGGAATCCGGATATAGTCTTGAATTCTTGATGCAATTTGACAAGTTTGTAGATATTGGAGCTCGGAAGAGGAAAAATGGTTATTGTCCCTGCCTGTTCACTTTCAGACTATTTCGTAAAAGTTCGTAGAAAAAAGGTTGGTCACGGGACTACACTTTTCTTTCAAAATATATAATTATGGAATAAATCCAATAAAATCCAATAATTTTGAAATCCGCATCTTACTTAGGTGATAATGAATTTATCTTGCAAGGTAGTTATTCGAGATTTCACGCAAGACCAAATGTTCTCTGTTTCATTTCATTATCTATAACCTGCACTATTATTTAATATGCTATTCCAAAAAACAATTTATCTGCACATATCCAACGATGCACTACGATGTTGTTTAGAATTTCTTTCTAGAAAAGCAAATTATAAATGAAAAGAAAATTATTATGAAAAGTAAATACGCAAAATTGCTTTATTTATGTTGTTTACAAATTGACCTAGCGTGTTCGGGTGTTTCTCTTGGCTGGAGTAAGCTGACATCGGTCGAGCTGGCTGCAGAGCAACCTATGTACCCGAGCCGATGCTGACGCTTCTTGCGCGATGCTTCGCGTTTACACGTGGATGCCGGCGCCGCCGCCGACTACGGGGATAGGGGCGAGCACGTCGATGGGGTTGAACGAGGGCGGCTCAACGGCGATGACTTCGATGGGGTTGAACGCAGGCGGCTCAACAGCGATCACCTCGATGGGGTTCACGGGGAGAGGGGCGACGCCGACGACCTCGGGGAGTACGGGCATCACACCGACGATCTCAGGGGCGACGACCTCGGGGACTACGGGCATCACACCGACGAACTCAGGGGCGACGACCTCGGGGACTACGGGCATCACACCGACGAACTCAGGGGCGACGACCTCGGGGACTACGGGCATCACACCGACGATCTCAGGGGCGACGACCTCGGGCATTACGGGCATCACTCCGACGATCTCAGGGGCGACGGGAGCAGACTGCTCGCTATTGATGTTTACAACGATCTGCACGAAGGGCGAGCTTGCAGGCTGCTGGACGGGAGCGACGACTGCGGGCGCGGCGACGGGCACGTCGACGAGAGCGGGCAGTTGAACGGCCGCGACAGGTGCGGGCATGGTGACGATGGCGGTCGACACGCTCTGACCTTCCCAGATAGCGGCCATCAGCTCGTTCATCGCCTGCTCGAGGTAAGGCAGCAGTTGGGCGTCCGTGTTCGGGTCCTGGATTGCGGTGGACAGCTCGTGCAGAGTCCACTCCGACTGAATGACGGCGGGTGTAGCGACGGGGTTAGCGATCGCGTGGGCGACTTCGGCGGGCAGCGCGATGGTGGCGTGCGTCTGGTCGCCGCCGCTGAACAGGTTCGCCATGAGTTCGTTAAGCGCCTGCTCGAGGTAGGGCATCATCAACGGGTCGGTGTTGGGGTTCTGCATGGCCTCAGACACCTGGTGGAGCGTCCACTGCGACACGACGGGTTCGGGAACGACGGGTGCGGGGACGACGGGAGCGACGCCGACGGGGCTGACGGGGGCGGAGACCTGGTTGCCGTTGATGTTCAAGATGATCTGAACGAGAGGAGACTTCTGGGATTCCTGAACGGGCGCCTCGGGAGCGACGACGACGGGGGTGGCGATGGCGTTGGCGACATCGGCGGGTAGCATCACGGTGGCGACACTCTGGTCGACGCCGTTCCATAGTGCGGTCATCATGTCGTTGAGGGCCTGCTCCAGGTAGGGCAGCACCATCGGGTGGGTGCTCGGGTCCTGGATAGCCTCGGACAGCTCATGGAGCGTCCACTGCGACACGGCGGGGAAGCCGCTCGCCACCGACACCAAGGCGAAACACGCGACCAGCAGGAACTTCATTGTTACTTATTGCTGCAACAAAGGAACAGAGCCCTCAGTCCGGCGCCTAGCAACAAAAATGCGGTCGAGATAGCTATGAAGTTTCGCTCAGCATATGTTTCACTCATATACTATGTGCTCTCATTGTTATGTGAAGTTAGCTACGCCACTAACTGTAACTCCTTTAGAAAGTCCCCATGATGGTTTTAGAGTTTTTTTTTTATGGATACTGACACTGTTGGCTACATCACCTACAACATCCGTGAGCCCATAACACCTTGGTGAACCAGGTGCCATGTCAGTGCTTCCCTTTGATCCCGCCGGCTACACTGAACTGGACGGAAAATACGAACTATTTACATAGCCGTGTCGACCGACCATTCATTCAGACCAGAGGCAGTAGTAGTAGTAAGTAATAAGTGGCAGTGCTACCAACCCGGCTGGGAGTTAATCATTTGCTATGCATTTAGCACCAAGTTACATAGGTCCAATAATTTAATAATAAGTTTAAAAGTTTGCGGCAGCTTTCGCACCAACAAGTGCAAAAACGCGAACTCAATCAAATGCTGATGTGATCAGATCACTCACCTTTCCTGGGTACTGGTAAACAACACTGTTACTCCCCGCGGATTCAGCTTTTATAGAGCGATTGTTTTTTTTTTTCTTTTATTGCCCATTAAAATTTATTGCTTAATGCAAGTGATAAGACATAATAATTTAAGTAAAGAGGAGAAATAGGTAGCTTAGGAAAATATTGTAGATTAGATTAACTGCTGCTTACCGGCCGGTCTGTTGTTCTTTCGGCCGTGTTCAATGTCCACGCTGAAAAGCTCAAAAGTCAAGGTGAGCGGTTGTTCGCATCAATATTATGTAAAAACTGAAAGTAAATTATATTTTTTTTATGGATCCTGACATGGTTGGTTACATCTCACCTACTACATCCGTTATGTCAGCCCATAACATCTTGTTGACCTAGGTGCCATGTCAGTTCTTCAGTTTTGTCGTCCCGGCTACACTGAACTGGACGGAAAACACGCACTAACATTCAATCCGTTCATAAAGGCCTACATCTTTCATTCGATGCAATGGTACCAGCTCCGACGGGTTAAACCCTAGTAGTAAGCTAATAAGGTAAGAAGGGAGGATGACCTTAATACGTTACGTTCACGTGGAATACGAACCACGGTCAGCCTCAACGGTCACCCATCCAAGTTCTAAACGATCGCACGCTCATCCGTTTCACCACCGAACTAACAAGGCTGACAAAATCGGATTATTTTTCAGTCTCAGCTCCACTGGAAACTTGCTTGCTACAGTAATAAACTGCCCCATAGGGGCAGGGGCGCCCACGACTCGTGGGCGCCCACTGCCCATAGGTCAACTAGCTTTGAAACCAAAGATAATATAAGTTTATACTTGATGTGTGTTTGAAACATGCAAGTTTTTGTTTTAAAGGCAGATGCGCGCAGCATATGATGTATGTCTTGTATATGTCTTGTACCGTGTGGGGCCGGCCGATACTTTAAAATACTTGCCCCACTGCATCTCTCCCCGTGTATGTCGTAAAAGGCGACTAAGGGATATGACTCCTTTCTTATATTACTAGGTGGTAGGGTTTAAGTTTAACCCGCCCGGGATGATACCACCGCACTGAATCGGTCGAAACGGCTATGTAAATAGTTTGTGTTTTCCGTCCAGTTCAGTGTAGCCGGCACGACCGAAGGGATGCACTGACGTGGCACCAAGTTCACCCGGTGTTAAGGGCTGACATCACGGATGTTGTAGTGATGTAACTAGCTAACCGTGTCAGTTTCCATAAAAAAAATGTTTCCTTGGTCGTCTCCCACACTTACAGGTACAGGACACGATAACGCACTGTTATTTTTTGTTATGCAATCAGGTTTTATATGCAATATGCAATTATATGCAATATTATGCAATATGAGTCAGAGCTCATGCAAGCTGACCATCCAATATCCACGTCGTCGTCGCGAAGTACTGGCCATTACTGGACTAGGGGAGAACACGGTCGAGCGAGCTGCTATGCGGCCATCTTACATCCAGTACCTACGATGCGGTTATGCCGGCAGAAGCTTTGAAAAACCCCCAGTTTGTACTTTGGAGGACATATGGACTCCACCTTTTTCCCGGTTCTGTGGATAAAGGTCCTTGGGGCCACCATGTCTGGATTCTTAAAATAACAATCATTGAAGTGAGACGTCGTCGTCATCCCATTAAGCGCCGACTTTTCCAAATGCTACTCCGATCATAGGTAGGTAGCAGGGTTGTTGCTGATGCTGATTTTAATTATTATCTTTAAAAAAAAAAGGGAAAAATACGGGACTATATGAATATTACGAATTTATATCGAAAGTTTTTGTTGGTATTGAAATAAAAGATTGTGTTTTAATAATTTAGTGACATTTAATAAAAAAAAAGAATCAATCTGATACCAGTACCAGTTTAGTAATTATCTTAGCAATTAAATTATTAGTATTTGAATGGAACTTTGGAACTATTTGGAACTGTATGCGCTGGTTTTTCGGCTTCGAGTCTGTTCCGCACGACTCGAACATCAGCATTAATAATCAGCATCGATCAATGCGGATGCTGATGCGATGCTGATGTTCGCAACAACCCTGGAAGGTAGGTAGATTAGATCCTTCTGTCTGTGCTGTGCCTGTCTGTATGTGTACCCGCCTGTGTACTGCACAAAACTCTACCGAAAAGCGGATTTTGTGGGGATTTTTTGTGGAGGCTCCGCTGCACCCCCACAAAAATTCTTGTGGGTGCTCGGGCGCCGGAGCACCCCCGGAGTCGGCGTCCCTGCCGTCATCCAGCTAACTCGTAGATGCTGCACGAAAATCTAGGCCTTTTATTTAGCACTATCTTTTGCCATCGGCTTCGCTTCGCGTGATTTTTTACTCACGGCTCAGGCCGCCGATGACGTAGCGTTATGACCTAAAACCATATTGAGAATTGACAGAATGTAACAGTGAAAACGGTATTTAAATCGATAGAGTTGTTTTCGAGTTATAAGGATATTCGTTTATTGACGTATATCATAAACACACCTGATCAGAACTTGAATTGTAACCGCTCGACCGTTGGAGGCTGACTGACCGTGGTTCGGATTCCACGTAAAGATAGGTTTTACCTTCTTTCTTACCTTACTATAGGTTGGTAAAAACCGAGGTAAAAATGCACTGAATGAAAAGTCGTTCGAAACCATAGAGAAAGTTCGAAACGGCCATGTAAATATTTAGTGTTTTCCGTCCAGAGTGTACCGGGCAAGACCGAAGGGAAGCACTGACACTCTGACCTTTATGGTACCTAGTTTACCTGTTTAGCTACCTAGTTTAGCTGGGCTGACATCACGGATGTAGTAGGTGATGTAGACAACCGTGTAAGGTTTTATAAAAAAAAACAACTTAAAGGCATGATAAAGGCCGCGAACAGGACAGAAGACCTCAAACGCAATAAATACGGGGATCTTGCCGACAGTTTTCACTTTGTTGCTTTTGCGGTAGAGACGCTCGGTCCGTAGAGTTCTGGTGCCAGGAGTTTCCTGAAGAAGCTCGGGAAGCTTCTAGTCGATGTAACTGGTGTCCCGCAATCGAAGGCTTACTTCATCCAACGAGTTAACCTTGGCATCCAGCGGGGAAATGCCGCAAGTGTGCTAGGTACTTTTACCTTAGATTCATTTGATAGCTATTTTAATATTGTTTAGTTTGAGTTTTCATTATGTTTTTATAGTTTCTTGTTCACTGTATGGCCCTAGTTGGCTGAAATAAAGTATTTTTATGATAAAGTACTACTAAATGTTTCTGCACTTTAAGTGTCGACCGTACACACACAGCTCGGTCAATCAATGTCAATATTATATGACTGAACGTGATCTGGGGATCTGCATATCGTACCAATCTTTTGATATTTCGGCACTTTCAACGTCGTCGTACACTTTTCGTGAACAATGAATGCATAGATAACAAGTTGTAGAGACTTCTGCAGCTCCTTAGCAACTCGGCAGTATACAATATATTTGAAACATGGGACAGACGTCACACGTAGATTTTTGCTTCAAATTAATGATTTCTAGGGTTCCGTATCCGGTACGGGACCCTATTACTAAGCCTACGCCGCCGCCGCCGTCTGTCCGAGGGCTGTATCTCTTGAACCGTAATAGGTAGCGCGTTGTTTTCACAGAATGTGTGTTATTTATTAATTATGGCCGATATAACAACAAATAATAAAAATAAGAAAAAGTAAAAAATTCACGGGGGTTCCCATAGAAGAGACTAAAAAGTGTAAGCGCGCGCGCCATCTCCCGAATAGAGTATGAAGCATTTTAACTAATCATGAATTTTAACTCATATAAAGCATTTTATAAACACCCCATAGATGGCGTGAGTGGCGCTAACCATGACATGGCGATACGGAACCCTCGGTGCGCGAGTTCGACTTGCACTTGGCCGGTTTTTTCCTACTTCGATCACTACACACTCAGACCCTATTTAACGATCGCGATTGTAGCCTTATAGTCCTTCGTAGACATTTCGAATTGAGTTGATGTTATTTGGTGTAAACCGCATGTAAATCGGTTCAGCCATTTTCGAGCTTACCTTTAAACTCGTAGACTTTAACAGATAGTCTTCACATTTTATACTATGCTAGTAAGAGATACCTGCGCGGAAGTAGGAACTAATATGAATGAAGTGATATTGGATTTTACGTTTATGTAGTAAGGATAATAATTACCGCGGAAATGCTTTATCCATTTGCTAATCCCTTTTTCCTTTATTCACGCTTTTCGTTAATCATGCAACGACTGCGTGATCAAGATATGATGGATTTTTTCACAAGACATTTGATGATTTTTTCAAGCAAACAGGATTGCCATGGTCAGTAAAAACTGTCACTATTAGTCGTCTGGTTCCAGTATGCCACCGCTGACGGTTATGAATGACGTAACAGCTATCGGTACCGTCGACAAAAAAGTCGGATAGACGAATGCTCCCGCCACCAGGTGTTAAACTGAACTGTCGTTACTTTGTATTTCAGGCATAGAATTAATATGTACTACCATCTATCTATACATATAATAAAATCGTAGAGGTAAGAAAGTCTGTACATTGAATGTATTCGGAAAAAAACTAACCAGGGTGGCTTAAAATGAGATACTGAACATGTTAGAACAGTTTTTAAAATTTTTGTTTGTTTGTTTGTTTGTCTGTACGCGCATCACGCAAAAACCACTGAACGGAATTAGACGAAACTTTGTATAGTGGCAGTTTATATGCCGGGTTAACATAATACGTAAAAAAAAAATAACAAAAATAAAAAAAAATTTACAATTATAAACATTATTGCGCGTTTAAAATCACGTAGTCCAAAGTACATAATTATATCTTGAGAACTGGCAGCAAATACAATTTGAATAAAATATTCATTCGAAATTTAAAAATAAGTAGATACAACGAAAATGACAGTTCCTTTTTTTTATTATCTTGAACACAATAGTCTATACATATCTATTCTTTCTATACATATCATAAAATCGTAAATGCAAAAATGTCTATTTGTACGCGCATCTCGCAAAAACCACTGAACGGAATTTGACGAAACTTTTTATAGTGACAGTGTATATCCCGGATGAACATAATAATTAAAAAATATAATAAAAATCACGTAATCCAAAGTAAAGGTAAAAAACAATTTTAAATGTCATGTTGACAACGGAGAACTGTCATCTCGACGTGAGCTGGCCGGTGACAAATTGTTTGATAAATAAAAATAATAATTGAAAGTCGAAGTTATGTCGCTGTCATTGGTGCAATAAAATTTATATATCTGTTGCCCGCGGCTTCGCTCGCGTGAAATTCGTATTTAAAAAAAAGAAAGTAAGTAACTAAAGGCGGGCCCGAAGGCGGATCTACGCTCACGTAAACAATATTCTTTCTCGATGAAAGTAACTAAGGGCGAGGATTCTTGAAGAAAGTAAGTAACTAAGGGCGAGGCCGAAGGCCGAGCTCTATTCTGGAAGACCATAAACCTTCTCGAAGAAAGTAAGCAACTATGGGCGAGGCCGCAGGCCGAGCTGCGTTCAGGAAGAAGCAAAACCATCTTGAAGAAAGTAAGTAACTAAGGGCGAGGCCGAAGGCCGAGCTCTATTCTGGAAGACCATAAACCTTCTCGAAGAAAGTAAGCAACTATGGGCGAGGCCGCAGGCCGAGCTGCGTTCAGGAAGAAGCAAAACCATCTTGAAGAAAGTAAGTAACTAAGGGCGAGGCCGAAGGCCGAGCTCTATTCTGGAAGACCATAAACCTTCTCGAAGAAAGTAAGTAACTATGGGCGAGGCCGCAGGCCGAGCTGCGTTCAGGAAGAAGCAAAACCATCTTGAAGAAAGTAAGTAACTAAGGCGAGGCCGAAGGCCGAGCTACGTTCGGATAATTAAAAAACCATCTCGAAGAAAGCAAGTAACTAAGGGCAAGGCCGAAGGCCAAGCTGCGTTCAGGAAGAAGCTAAACCATCTTGAAGAAAGTAAGCAACTAAGGCGAGGCCAAAGGCCGAGCTACGTTCTGACAAATGATAAACCATCTCGAAGAAAGCAAGTAACTAAGGGCGAGGCCGAAGGCCGAGCTGCGTTCAGGAAGAAGCTAAACCATCTCGAATAAAGTTAATTAATATTAAGATTGAATTAATTTAATTTAAATTTTATTATAAAGTCCACGCTTCTAACGGCAAATATACCGTGCATCCTAGAACCTCGCGGTTATTCCCGGCTGGATGGCAAGAGGCCCGATGCTATCACCTTAGTGCCATGGACTAAGGGTAGTTCTTTGATGTGGGACGCCACTTTTGTTCTCACATTGGCTCCAAGTCACGTTAGGACATCTTCAAGAGCGGCTGGCGCGGCCAACGCTGGGGCGGAGAGCCTCAAACGGAGCAAATATAGAAATATAATTCAAGATTTCGAATTTGTTGCGTTTGCGGTTGAAACCCTCGGTCCGTGGAGCAGTGAAGCCAAAAGAGGCTTGAGCTGGTTGACGCAACTGGTGCCCCGCCATCAAGAGCTTATGTACTTCATTCAAAGGGTAAGCCTTGCCATCCAGCGGGGTAATGCCGCAAGTGCTCTAAGAACATTTGAAAATGCCCGTTTTGATAGTTATTTTAATGTTTGTTAGGTAGGTTTAATTCTTTAGTTATTAATATTACTTTTTTATTTTTATGAAATAAATAGATTGCGTAAACGATATTATATTCTATCGAAGAAAGGAAGTCTTTAAGGGCGAGGCCCGAAGGCGGAAGAGGGTTTTTGTTTTATCTGAACGCAGCTCGGCCTTCGGCCTCGCACTTAGTTCATTCCTTTCTTCCAGAAGGTTTATCGTCTTCCTGAACGCAGCTCGGCCTTCGGCCTCGCCCTTACTTACTTCCTTTATTTGAAAAAGATTTATCGTTTACCTGAAAGCAGCTCGGCCTTCGGCCTCGCCCTTAGTTAGTTACTTTCTTTAAGAAGGTTTATCCATTACCTGAAAGCAGCTCGGCCTTACGCCTCGCCCTTAGTTACTTACATTCTTCTTTGGAATACGAATTTCACGCGTGCGGAGCCGCGGGCTCAGCTAGTCTAATAATAATTCTACGTAATTAAGTGACATGACTAGTGAAGCTAGCGCACACGTTATAGTCATATTACTATTCCTTTTTTTACTCGTATTGGCATTTGAACACAACAAATGTTAGTAATAAAACAAATAACACAAAAAAAAAAAACAAAATTCGTACACGCGCGAGGGGTAGGTAGCTCAATTACACATATAATACGGGCGTGGCTACGCGGTATTATATTCTTTGGCTACGCGACAGCGATACTAACGCTACTGAGCTAGGCGTCAGCGGGTGTGGCGTGAGGCGCGATGTGCGGAAGCGCGGGCTGAGGTAGCGGCGAACCAGCAATAGACAAGTAATAATAAGTAACTCTTATAAATATTTTGAACACCTCTACTTGTCTGCCTTCAGGTGAATGTGAGTCCCAAAATGTTTAACCTGGAAGGAGCACATTGGCGAATCTAGGGTTATTTTCCAGGGTGGGCGTGGCCCCTGAAAAGCGATGGCCGATGAAGCCGAAGCCCGATATACTTACCTACGCAGTAAAAGTAATTTGAACTTGAACTGTTGAGCCGTAATTCGGCCGTTGATTTCGGAATGTTTATTTACATAAATAAAATTTAACAAAAATTTTTTTTCGTCAAATGTTTATTTTGATTACCAACCAACTTTAATTTTCGATTTTTCTCGGCAAAAACATATAAAAAAAAATTGGGCGTGGGCTTGAATTCAAGCTGGAGTTCCAGGTTGGAATCCTGGTCGGGAGGTTTTTTTTATCTTCATTTACGGCTTTGCATTTATCTAATAAAGAAATATAAAAATAATAATACGTATTAACAGACTAGACAGCCCAGCAAAGTACACAAATCTGCTCGCATGGCTCCTCACTCCACTCCACGCTCCTGCGAATTTGAATCTGTCGACTGAACTAGACGGAAACACAAACTATTTACATAGATGTTTCATTCAGTGCGGTGTTACCAACCCCGGCGGGTTGAACCCTACAACCTAGTAAGGTAAGAAGGGAAGGGAGGGACCTACAGTTTTACGTGGAATCCGAACCACGGTCAGCCTCCAACGGTCGAGCGGTCACCCATCCAAGTACTGACCGGCCCAGAGTCGACTGTCTGCACCACTGTGCTATCGAGGCTGACAAAACCGTCCAGTTCAGTGTAGCCGGCACGACCGAAGGGAAGCACTGACACGGCACCTAGTTCACCCGATGTTATGGGCTGACATAACGGATGTTGTAGGTGATGTAGCCAACCATGTCAATTACCATAAAAAAAAATCTAGACCCACGTTGTTTTTCGTAGAACATTTTAATTACTTATATAGAACCTTGTTAAAAGAGCGTTTATGTTTCGTGAAAAGGTTCCAAATGTGGAACCGATTAACTTATTCACGTTATAATTTTTTTTTTCTCTTTGCCTTACGTACGACTATGTACCTATTGAAGCGACTACCATAGTACCTATTGAAAAATTCTCCAAAACATCTCTAGCTAGACATAGGTAAGGTACCTACTTGGAAAATGTTTGTCAGTATTTTGCATTCTTCCATCAGGAGTGCTTCAAACTAATGCCCTTTGGATCGCAACGCAAACAATTGATGTAATCTGTCCGTTTTAATGCTATGATTATTAGATTTTATAAATGACGATTTTACGATTGAGAGTTTAGTTACAAAGATGATAATGATACTGCATGGATTTAAAAGGTGACCGCCCCTTCATTTGATGATAAATTATGGATAACAAAAATTGGTAGGTACGTCAAACATCATATGTTGGCCCTAAATCATAGAGATAATATCATAAGATGATAAATAAATAAATTAGTTTTTATTACCATACGATGTTATTCGTTAAATTATTATCGATATAATATAGATATCACATCATATAGTTTGTAATCTTTATCACGGTATGGTAGTATATATGAATTAAATGTAATTATCCCTAGTTTAAGTTTTATGATATCGTAGTTCAAATGTTCCGCCGCCGTAACATTTCATCAGACGTCTGTGCTGCTCCAACTGAATAGCAGGTCGGTTGTTCGCTCTTCCTTTTTTTTTTGGATTTCTTTAAATAATTTATTTCATTTGAGCGTTTAAAATTTCGACAATATTTTTTTCCATATTGTCAATTAAGTACACTCAAATATGATGAACTTGACTGTTGATGTCAAAATATTTTGTGAAAATTACATCTGAAGCTTCTCTTCCCAGTTTCCAAAATCCGATTTTTATTTACCAGAGTAAATACGGAATGAGTAAACTGTTTTAATGTCAGTAATGTTATAATTTTCTTTCTCTTTTACAGGATAAATAAACTACAATGAAAGTGATAATCTTGGCTGTTCTGCTGGCGTGCGCGGCGGCCGCGCCCGCCCCGCTCGAGGAGGAAGGCATCGACTTAATTTCGCCCAGCGGCAACGTTCAAGTCAGCGTGAACGGTGTCCCCGAGGGCACGGCGCTCGATATCGGGCATATTCTGGATATTGAACTTAACGAGCATGCTGACGGCGAAGTTGTTTCCAACAATGTTCTCCAGCCTCTGACCGCCGCCGCCATTGCCGAAGCGGCGGCTGCCGCTGCCGTTGATGCCGCCCCCGAAGCCGTCATTGTCGCAGACGCCCCTGAGTCCGCAGGAGTCATCGTTGAAGCTCCCGTCATCCTGCCAGCACCGATCGATCTGCCCGAGGCCGTCATCCTCCCAGCACCGATCGATCTGCCCGAGGCCGTCATCCTCCCAGCACCGATCGATCTGCCCGAGGCCGTCATCCTCCCAGCACCGATCGTTCTTCCCGAGGCCGCCATCCCTGAGGTCATCGTCCCCGGCGCTACCCCCGAGCTCGTGGCTCCCGGTATTGTCAACCCGATCGTCCTTCCTGAGCCGATAGTCCTGCCTGAGCCGGCTGTCCCCGAAGTGATCCCCGACACGCCTGCGGTTGTCCCCGAGACTCCTGTGTCGGGCGACATCTACAACGACGGCCTCGTCCAGGTGACTGTGAACGCACCCGAGGACCAGGGCATACTCAACACCCTCTCCTCCTGGATGAGCCTCGCCATAAGCTACGTCACTGGCGGAGTGCAGACCACCAACCAGATTGTTTAAATTATTTTTAGAGTGCCGCTGTAACAGAATTGACACTTTATTAATATCAATTACATTCGAGGTCTGTTAACCATGTTATTTTAATTTGTTCGCCTTGTTTTATGATCACAATTTTCAAATCCAATTCAGACTACTAACATTGGACATGTAAGCATTGTAAGCAATTTTATCGACCTAAAATAAATCCTAATACCTACCTACCTATACTTTGTGTTTTTGGTGGATTTTGTTCAATACCAATACAAGTGCACATTTTTCGTAAAAACAAACTTTCCAGAAGACATCATGTGATGCCCTCGACGTTTTAATTTAATTATGTGGAGATGTGGAGTATGCTTTATATAAAAACCACAGAATAATATGCGTAAACTACGTCGAGTCTTGAACGATCCACAGTAAAAATTCTACTTTCATATTGAAAAAAAAAATTGTTTGAGAAAATTGTAAAAAAAGAGTCCACGTTTCACACCCGTACGGCATAACCAGAAGGACACACTGGTACGGCTAGTTCAGACCTCAGGTCGAAATTTAATTTACCGAAGACAGCCCAACCCAGTTGGATTCGTCTCTCTACCAACTTTAGCAGACATCATTTGAATGAGGTTCACTAAGGTCGTAGTCGGAAAAAAATATTAATAATTTTATGACCGAAGCTTGAGGTGCATTTGACAGAAGAACAATGTCATCGGCAAATCGAAGGTGGCTGAGAAAATATCCATTCACGTTGATACCCACGCTATCCCACTCAATCGTCTTGAACACATCGTCTAATGCGTCTGTGAAGAGCTTGGGTATGATCACATCCCCCTGCCTTTACCAAGGAGTGTGGGTTGGGTATTTTCATGGAGCCTCACTAGTCATCGTCGCGGACCGATACGGTGTTCAAAGTACCTACTTCGATATAGCAGTGGTCGATTCTGTACATCAGGAGGGAGATTTCAATGGCCCATTTTTTAACTGAGTCGAACGCCTTCTTAAAGTTCTTTGACGAAGGCTAGGAAGAGCGGCCTGTTTTAGTCATCGCACTTTTGCACCACTCGTCTCACAGCAAAAATCCATGGTGCCGTGTCCTTTCCCTCGTCCTTTCCTAAATTTAGCTCGCTCACGAGGCTGGTACTGGTCCAGCCTCTGTGTCAGCCGACTCATCCTGACTCTTGAAGTACTACATGTGGCTAAGAAGTGCGATAGGTCCATCGTTTTTCAACTTCGTCCTATCTCCCTTCTTATATAGCAGGACAAGGCCACCATTTTCAAAATGGGGTTTCAGCAACTCCGTCATTACCCCGTCCTCACCTGGAGCCTTGTGTTTTTGAGTTCTTTTAAGGCAGCTATCTATACATATAATAAAATCGTAGAGGTAAGAAAGTCTGTACATTGAATGTATTCGGAAAAAAACTAACCAGGGTGGCTTAAAATGAGATACTGAACATGTTAGAACAGTTTTTAAAATTTTTGTTTGTTTGTTTGTTTGTCTGTACGCGCATCACGCAAAAACCACTGAACGGAATTAGACGAAACTTTGTATAGTGGCAGTTTATATGCCGGGTTAACATAATACGTAAAAAAAAAATAACAAAAATAAAAAAAAATTTACAATTATAAACATTATTGCGCGTTTAAAATCACGTAGTCCAAAGTACATAATTATATCTTGAGAACTGGCAGCAAATACAATTTGAATAAAATATTCATTCGAAATTTAAAAATAAGTAGATACAACGAAAATGACAGTTCCTTTTTTTTATTATCTTGAACACAATAGTCTATACATATCTATTCTTTCTATACATATCATAAAATCGTAAATGCAAAAATGTCTATTTGTACGCGCATCTCGCAAAAACCACTGAACGGAATTTGACGAAACTTTTTATAGTGACAGTGTATATCCCGGATGAACATAATAATTAAAAAATATAATAAAAATCACGTAATCCAAAGTAAAGGTAAAAAACAATTTTAAATGTCATGTTGACAACGGAGAACTGTCATCTCGACGTGAGCTGGCCGGTGACAAATTGTTTGATAAATAAAAATAATAATTGAAAGTCGAAGTTATGTCGCTGTCATTGGTGCAATAAAATTTATATATCTGTTGCCCGCGGCTTCGCTCGCGTGAAATTCGTATTTAAAAAAAAGAAAGTAAGTAACTAAAGGCGGGCCCGAAGGCGGATCTACGCTCACGTAAACAATATTCTTTCTCGATGAAAGTAACTAAGGGCGAGGATTCTTGAAGAAAGTAAGTAACTAAGGGCGAGGCCGAAGGCCGAGCTCTATTCTGGAAGACCATAAACCTTCTCGAAGAAAGTAAGCAACTATGGGCGAGGCCGCAGGCCGAGCTGCGTTCAGGAAGAAGCAAAACCATCTTGAAGAAAGTAAGTAACTAAGGGCGAGGCCGAAGGCCGAGCTCTATTCTGGAAGACCATAAACCTTCTCGAAGAAAGTAAGCAACTATGGGCGAGGCCGCAGGCCGAGCTGCGTTCAGGAAGAAGCAAAACCATCTTGAAGAAAGTAAGTAACTAAGGGCGAGGCCGAAGGCCGAGCTCTATTCTGGAAGACCATAAACCTTCTCGAAGAAAGTAAGTAACTATGGGCGAGGCCGCAGGCCGAGCTGCGTTCAGGAAGAAGCAAAACCATCTTGAAGAAAGTAAGTAACTAAGGCGAGGCCGAAGGCCGAGCTACGTTCGGATAATTAAAAAACCATCTCGAAGAAAGCAAGTAACTAAGGGCAAGGCCGAAGGCCAAGCTGCGTTCAGGAAGAAGCTAAACCATCTTGAAGAAAGTAAGCAACTAAGGCGAGGCCAAAGGCCGAGCTACGTTCTGACAAATGATAAACCATCTCGAAGAAAGCAAGTAACTAAGGGCGAGGCCGAAGGCCGAGCTGCGTTCAGGAAGAAGCTAAACCATCTCGAATAAAGTTAATTAATATTAAGATTGAATTAATTTAATTTAAATTTTATTATAAAGTCCACGCTTCTAACGGCAAATATACCGTGCATCCTAGAACCTCGCGGTTATTCCCGGCTGGATGGCAAGAGGCCCGATGCTATCACCTTAGTGCCATGGACTAAGGGTAGTTCTTTGATGTGGGACGCCACTTTTGTTCTCACATTGGCTCCAAGTCACGTTAGGACATCTTCAAGAGCGGCTGGCGCGGCCAACGCTGGGGCGGAGAGCCTCAAACGGAGCAAATATAGAAATATAATTCAAGATTTCGAATTTGTTGCGTTTGCGGTTGAAACCCTCGGTCCGTGGAGCAGTGAAGCCAAAAGAGGCTTGAGCTGGTTGACGCAACTGGTGCCCCGCCATCAAGAGCTTATGTACTTCATTCAAAGGGTAAGCCTTGCCATCCAGCGGGGTAATGCCGCAAGTGCTCTAAGAACATTTGAAAATGCCCGTTTTGATAGTTATTTTAATGTTTGTTAGGTAGGTTTAATTCTTTAGTTATTAATATTACTTTTTTATTTTTATGAAATAAATAGATTGCGTAAACGATATTATATTCTATCGAAGAAAGGAAGTCTTTAAGGGCGAGGCCCGAAGGCGGAAGAGGGTTTTTGTTTTATCTGAACGCAGCTCGGCCTTCGGCCTCGCACTTAGTTCATTCCTTTCTTCCAGAAGGTTTATCGTCTTCCTGAACGCAGCTCGGCCTTCGGCCTCGCCCTTACTTACTTCCTTTATTTGAAAAAGATTTATCGTTTACCTGAAAGCAGCTCGGCCTTCGGCCTCGCCCTTAGTTAGTTACTTTCTTTAAGAAGGTTTATCCATTACCTGAAAGCAGCTCGGCCTTACGCCTCGCCCTTAGTTACTTACATTCTTCTTTGGAATACGAATTTCACGCGTGCGGAGCCGCGGGCTCAGCTAGTATCTCATAAAATACAGCACCGGCAGATCCTCGGTGTAGTGTCTAGTGAGTGGTAAACTAAGTAGGTAAAAAACCGGCCAAGTGCGAGTCGAACTGGCGCGCCGAGTGTACAGTGTTGAAATTGTTTTAGGGTGTTTAGTTTTTTTTATAACCACCTAAGAATTATTTTCGGAAATACAAACTTGTAACAAAAACGACATGCACCGCCTCAACAATAAGTTAGGGTTATTATAAAGAAGATGCGTCGCTAGCGACGCATTAAAAAAGACGATTTAAAAAAGAAAAAAAAGAAAAAAAAAACCAAAAAGATTCGGTAGGATTCGAACCCATGGTCCAAAAAATTCAAACCCTACATGCTTACCACTGAGCTAACAAGTTACTTAACCGACCAAACGAATATCGGCTTCTATTAGTTCGCTCCGGGCGAAGGAGTAGGATCGCAGGAACAGCAGGCACGACAATGGCTTTCAGGTGGCGCACCGATATGCCGATACTTCACTTGGCTTTAGCGTATTTCGTGTATTTGGCAAAAATTTCCGTTGCGTCTCCCTTCAATGGCTTGTTTAGAGCGAGATAAAACTAAAATGTTTGCAACAAACACGAATACGCTAAGCCAAGTGAAGTGCCGGCATTACTTTATTCCACAGATCACCAATCTTTATTCAGACGCTCGTTTGATGGCGGACGGCGGAAGTTTGTCGCGTCGTCGTTGTAATTAAAAATATATATTTTTGTGGTTCTCGCGGTGCGAGAATTTATAGAACAGACGTTAAAGCTACAACAGAAATGGCTGTATACTCTAATGAGTTTTGCCTGTTTCGGGAGGAGACGAATAAAAAATATAAAAAAAAAACCAATCTTTATTCTTTGTCACTCTTTTCTTTACCAGTATTATATTCTTTGTTCTTTACACTTCTCACAGTATTATATTCTTTGCCACTGTTGCCAACTTAGCTACTTTATAGCTAGATCTAGCAACTTTTGGATGTTCTCAGCTACAAAATAGTAATTTTAGCTACAAAATAAATCTAGCTACTTTTCTAGCTACTTTGGTAAATATGTAAGATTTATAGCTTGCAACACTTCCCACATGGGAGTTTTGAACAGAAAGCATTGTTTATGGAATCGGGGGAATTCTCGTCACCTCTTCGCAATATTAGTTGGTTCGTTTCGTAGTAGTATCGTATCGTATCAGTCCGACTGTTTCAGTCATATATATATCACGCGTTTCGTATGGCGCTGGGCGCACTCTTTACTAAAATGTAAACAGACATTTTAGAAGATGAAAACTTTTGTGAAATAGTAAGTTTTTTTTTTATTTCTCTACTTACATTTATAAGGTGTAATAAAATAAATCTATAGCCTATAAGGGGGTTAATCTGTATGAGGAAATAAGTCGATTCATAAAAAAACCATGACAAAGGACAGGTATTTTTTTTTTATATACATTTAGCTACTTCTAGCTACTTTCAGATTCTCAACTAGCTACTTTTCTATTTCACCAGTTGGCAACAGTGTTCTTTGTTTCTCACCACACCATTTATATTGGTAATCTGTGCTTCTCACTCAGCTGTGCCTCGCTCGTCCTAGTAGTATTATATTCCATAGTATTATATTCTTTGCTCGTCCGTCTCGTATATTTGCCGTGGGGTTGTGTGTCGCCTAGCGCCTAGCTAGAATAACATAAACGGTGGGGTTTGGTTATCATTTCGTTTACAATTTTGCTGTTTTTATAGGTTTTTTTGTGAAATCTTCAATACGAATGAATTGTGTTGTTTAGTTTAGTTGGCTGAATGTTGGCCCGTTTACAGACCAAGTTGTGGAAGCAACATCATGAGCAGTGTTGAAGAGTGCCAGAAGGAAACGTCGATATCGTCGGCTCCTGACGATGACAAGGCAACGTCTCCGCGCGGCCGCCAACGCGCGCGTCCCAGAAAAAGGAAGAGGTACGTAAACTTATTATAAACGAACAACAATTAACTCTTAGGTATTGGAAATTAGGTTAGGGACTATTTATGCATTACAAAGTATCCATATCGAAAATCTACTGTATCAGCTTTCCATACAATTGCAGGTCTACATCTGACAGCAGCGATGAGATAGGCGCCTTGCCGGAGAACTCAGTGGAGGTGGACCGGAATGTGCACGCGGCTGCTGAGCGGAACAACATCACCGTGTGTGGTGTAAAAAAATTGTTGAAGGTGCAACGGATCTGTTCTATTTCTATTTCTGCGTATTTCATACACGACTTTGGCAAAAATTCAATTGCAATAAATATATTTTGATTTGTTTTGATTTGATTTGACTTTTTGAAGTTATACTTCTTTAGAGGAGCAGCGTTATGAAAATGGGGAGTAAACTGAGAAAAAACTTCATCCTCTTCATCACCGCATACAAATTATAATTTTTTACTGACAATGCGTAAAGGGGGTCTTCTGTATCGGAAATAGATTTAAAATTATAAAAAAAGGGGGGTAATATCTTCATATTTAAGTTTTATAATTTATTTTATTATAAAAAAATACTAACCGACTCTCCTAAATATATTTAACGCCTTTTGCTAAGAAATGTTTCTATTTCTAATAATTACCGAGATAATAATTGTGAAAGTTTATTAAAGTTTGAATTCATAAGGACCACGCGTTGGGTAGGTAGCTACCTACCTATGTAACTTCGCACATTATCTGTGCTACGCACGTGGCGGAAATTGAACTACGGCCTTGTAAAACATTTAACGCGCATCAGCTGTTCGGAAGTCGGAGAGCGTGCGTAGGTACTTACGTATGTATGGAGCACTCGTCGCCGCCGCCGCGGGAGGAGCGAATGCATACATTACCTACACACGCTCTCCGACTTCCGAACAGCTGATGCGCGTTATTGAAATTACCTCAGAAATTACTAATGTGTTTCAAGGCCGTTCAATGACCATGATGATGATGTTGTATTTTGTAACACCAGAATTTCAGTCTTACGAATTGAAGTTGTCCTTACATCTAATTGCTAATACTAATACACAGCCCACACAAATGTCCATGGGCGTCGTTAGACATCTTATGGGTGGCGCCACATATCGCGCTTTTATATAAAAAAAGAATCCTAAGCATGATCATCACGTCCAGAGGGTTTCAAAGGGGATGTTTGTGTTCTTGCAGAAAGTGGTGACGAACGATATTGTGCTCGCTTTTGTTCATAACAAAGAAGAGGAAGAATCTGGTAATGAGGATGAGGTTCTGAAGCCCAAGCTCACTCGTGCCAATCAAAGTGTCTGCCGCGCAAAGTAAGTTATTCATTTTAGGTTTCTCTATCTGTATGAAAGCCTATTTCAGCCGTCTGTCTGTCTGTCTGTGCGAGGGCTGTATCCTTTGAACCGTAATAGGTAGGCAGTTGAAATTTTCACAGAATTTGTGTTATTATGGAGGATATCCTAACAAATAAAACTAATAAAAAAACAAATAGTAAAAAATTAAGAGGGGTCCGAAGACAAGAAACATGTTTTTTTCAATGTTTTTTTTTGTTTTTGCTCTATCTAAAAACGAATTCCAATATCTGTCAAATGGTAATATTAACCCTTGGAGTTGCACACTGTAAAAAGATGTTAAGTTAATTCAATAAAATAACTCTTACCTAACCATGTTTTGATAAAATTATTCTAGCAAAGACTTCTTCTTCTTAAGTAGAAAAATCAATATATTATCCGGTTCAAATGCTGTTAGGATAATACCTTTTGGAATTGCGTTACGCGACAGTGATGACTTGTAGGGTCAGAAAAACAGCAAGTAGATATACTTCACAAATTTAATCACAATTCGGAAAGAAATCCTTCCTTCTCTTTTTAGCACACTGATATAAAATATCCTATATCCATTCATTCATTTACGGGAGTGAAAGCGGCGCGACTCGGCGACGCGGTAGGCTGTCGGTACGAACGAAACCGAAATGAACCGAAGCTCGAGCCGAACGAGTCGAGCGAACGAACGAACACGTGCGGCACGATAATATCCGAAACCCGCCCGAGAATATCCGAACATGCCAGCAAGCACAGCGCTTGATAATAACGCTATCACTAAAAGCGCATTTTTATGCATTCGCTGAAGCGCTGCACGGATAAAACCAATATTTAAAATAAATATCATTTTAACATTGAAATTTTTTTTTCGATAGGGTTGGTAGGGCACCCATTTCAAGAAAAGTGCGACATCGCCCTGGTGTCGTGAATTTTACAGCTACGTGGATGATTGGGTTGGGGTGCCAAATGATGCGTCTCGGCGAGGGCTACAATATGACGTAATTTTTTTTGGAATAGTCAAAAACTTTTTTCAAAAAATAAAAAAAATTTCGAAAAATGACGTGATTATTTGGTGTCTTCTCTCATTGAATCGGCGATTTCTCGAAAACGAAAAACGATATCGAAAAAATGAAAAAAGCGCTCGGGGTATTGATTTGGGCTACAATTTGCAAAAAAACGGGACCTCGCTATCTCTCACGGTCTAGGCTGTTTCTTATCCTTTCGGCGGCGGAATTTTGAATACCGCGGGAGGTATGTGCGGCGCGCGGGCGGACTAATCTGAGTAGTAGCATTAAAGTTTATGATTTTTAGGGTTCCGTGGATTCAAGGTTTGCGGCACGTGTATGAATGATCTGAGACAGAAACATACACTGCTTTTATCTACTGTGAATGGATTCGTCTACCCGGAAGAGGCAAATCTACCTGCACTATGCCCCATAAGCTAGCGATTAATATCACCTCGTTTGCCGTTTATGGCGATTAGACATGTGAGATTTTTCGAGGTATCGAAGAAATTGTATGGGCAAGTTATTAATGTATGGAGCCGGAAGGAAGCCATAGGAACTCCTAAACTACACATGATAAATCCACCATGTTTGGGATCGTTGGATTTGTCTTCGCAAGTACTCTAGTCATATATGATTTCCAGGCTCCTGATGATAGAGCCGGAAGGAAGCCATAGGAATATACTACGGGACGCATCTTCTAACCTAAACTCTTCTAACGTAAACTATACAGGGTGTTTTATGACCATAGGTCATATAGCAAACCAGGTACTCCTGAGCCTATTTGGAGCAAAAAAGTTACATGACATTTTGGTCTACGGTGAACTTTTTTTTTTCCATACAAAACTAAATAATTTTATTTAGTTTTGTATGGAAAAACAAAAAAAAAGTTCACCGTAGAGCCTTTTTTGCTCCAAATAGGCTCAGGAGTAGGTACCTGGTTTGCTTTATGACATATAGTCATCAAACACCCTGTACAATATTTTTATATTTGATATTTATTAATTTGTTACTTTAGTTAGACATAATGTCAAGCTTATCTCTTTTTCTGTCTAAATTTTAGTTTACATTTTTTAAGCTGCTTGTGTTTTTTTGAAAAATAATAAAAAATATTATAATTGTAATACTTTTTTTTTTTTCGAGTTCATTTTCAATGCACCTCGAAGGTCGTGTGATGCACGAGATCTGTGAATTTTTTTCGATTCGGCGTCGGCACTCGATCGACTCAGCCAGCTGCTTAGTTTAGCGCGTTGCGTTTTGCACATAGCAACTACAAATTACTGTTGCTTTTCGTATAAATATCTATGCTTGGAATGATATGCCGTATATATCCAACCTCATAACGGAGTTACCTAAGCCATGCCTAGGCCTAGCGCACATCGTGCTAGCGCTTTCCCGACAGCGTTGTTATATTCTCTTTGGCGTTGCTAACTGTACTGACAGGCGAGGCGTGACGTCATATGCCGCTCCATTCCAAAAGGTATTATCCTAACAGCATTTGAACCGAATAATAAAGTAAAAGTTTTAATGAATGCAAAATTTGTTATTTTTAAGTGGTCTTCCCCTTAAAAGGAAAGGAAGGTGTGGAACTAAGCTTGCGATGGCTTCACCGAACAAATCCGGGTCCATCGGCAGTAGAGGAGGGTGTTAATCGAGGTCAGGAGTAGCGAAAATGGGAAACCTAAGCGTAGAACTATGCCCTTAATAAATACACTTTAATAATTATATTCCTTTCTCAACAAATTGTATATACATAATATATTTTAATGCTACAAAGTAAAATGTTTGCTCTACGCAGAGGGCTTGAGAATGATTCGCCAACAGCGCCGTGGAACCTGGAGTTGACTCCGATCAAACAAATTCCAGTGAAGACGCATCCAGAGATCACCTCTCTCATGACGCAGGATTTGCCCGACGAATCTGACGAAGAGTACCAACTTACTAATGATGATGTCCCGGTACTTTCTGCATATTTGTATTAAAATTATGTAGTTGAATAAAACTATTTTGAAAATTGACCGTGTGGGGGTGGTACGTAAAAAGAATAGACCCACTGCATCTCTTCCCATGCATGTCATAAAAGGCAACCAAGTGATAAGGACTAGATGCCGTGCTAAAGGGCAACGGGACAGACACCTCTCGTCTTGGCACGGTCCTTCCACTGAGTCATGCAGCAGGTGGGTCTTCGTGCCGTACTTGCTGCTTTATAGTTATCTTGTCCAAATACTTTGCGGAACGTGGGGTCGGTCGTAGCGTTGTAATTTACCATAGCTCTTGCAGCACAACACAGATTACTCTGCTTAGCTCTGCCCGTGGCTCCGCTCGCGTTGGTGAGCTCTTATATATATAGCCTATAACCTTGCCTGGGGATATGTAGTATTAACATATTATATGTAAAAATCGCAAGTAAATAGGTTGACCTGTTCTTGAGTTATAAGCGAACATACATACATGTGGACAGACTCCAGACGTTGGATTTACATTATGTATATAAGGTGTTTCGTTAGTCATGTCAATAACTTCGGGAGGGTTGCATACACACTCAAATAAACAGGTTACGCAAAAAAAATATATGTTTTTAGCATTACTTTTCGAGAAATTTAACAAAACATGTTTGCCACCTAAACATTAACCTGTGTGTAACAGTAGGTAACATGCATTGTACGGGGTCAATGACCGTTCTATGTTCAAACGCAGAACAGCTGTTTGTTGTAAGTGAGTCACAAGGTCACTATGATTGGTTTTTACAGCTACTTATTTGATTTTATTTTTTTGTTAGGAGAAAAAATGCTCCTATAAACATGTTTTTTTTTTTGCGTAAAGTGTTTGTTTGAGTGCATATGTAACCCTCCCGAAGTTATTGACATGACTAACGAAACACCTTATATATTGAAAATAAATTATTTTGCTGTTTTGTCAACATTTTAAGAGTGATGAAGATACAATTGTTGAGTCGTGCAGCGACTTGGAGTCGCAACCGCGGACTCCTGCCACGCCGGCCAGTCAGCCTCCGGAGAGCCCGCAGACTGATGGACCCTTCAAAGTGCCAGCGGTATTATGAACATTATTTGCTGTGATTACATAATATTAGTTTTTACGTATTTTCCAAAATCGTCATTTGCACACACCACTAACTTTATGATGACTCATCAAAGTGATATTGAACACCGCGTGGCACGTCTGGGCACGTCAGCCAAAGAGACGACAACCGTTGGAGTAACCGTGCCCTACACTGCCGGCCGTTGACAGGAAAATGATGGGACGATCAGGTTGGACGAAGACATCAAGTACTTTAACGGAAAGCTTTGGTCCCGTACCCCTGAAGGCCTGGAGGAAAATTGGAGAGGAGCATGTGTGTCAAGTGGCGGGTGGCCGAGTGGCTTAGGCATCGGCTTCTCATGCGAGAGGTCCGAGGTTCGAATCCGGTCGGGGTGGACCAATGCTTTTTTTCTGATGAAAAAATTTATGTGCATACCTACACCTGCTGCGTCACCGTTCGGAACCGGTGGTAAACTGCAGGTCCCTTCCCTTACCCCTACTATGTGGTAGGCTCAAATTGTAGCCGACTGGGTTGGCACCACCGTACTGGATGTAAGCAATGGCCGCATAGCAGCCTCGGTTGTGTTCTCCTCTAGTCCAGTATAGCCAGCAATCCAGGGAAGTTTCCGGTATGGCACCTACCATCTCGGAGGTGATATTGGCTGGTCGGAGCATGTGCTTTGGCCCCTCCAACTCAGCCACCCATACCGGATTACATAAAAAAAATGTACACCAGTTGACATATAGTAGTAATACACGATGACTGACTTGGGAACATTTACACAACGGGCTTAGCCGCTGTTATTATAGGTGTTTGTTTGTTTGTTTGTTTGCTGCCCAGTCTCTTGGAAAGGTGGGTGGGCCCCTAGACGGTCTGTTGTACGTTGGCGCTCGGGTAGTGCTACTTAGGTAGAGCCACCCGAGCTTTTTCATGAAGTGGAGCGCTCTTCTCGGTCGCTTCCACACTCCATGGGCAGTTCCCACGTTCCCAAGAAACTGCAGTCGTTCTGCTGCCACCACCGGGCACTCCAGGAGCACGTGGGTGGCTGTTTCGTCCTCCGCCATGCAACCTCTGCATAGTGGACTATCGGTGACACCTATTGTAAACAAGTGTCTGTTGAGTGGACAGTGACCCGTAAGAAGTCCCACCGCCATACGGAGTTGACCCCTATGGAACTCCAGCAGGCGCTTCCTGAGTCGCAAGTCCAGTATGGGAATGGCTTCCCGGGATTGCCTGCAGTCCGCGGTGTTGGCCCAAAAAATTTCATGTTTGGATTTTGTTAGTTGATGTAGCCAATATTTGAACTGACTGATTGGTAATGGTACACATGATTCCGGGCCTTCTGCACTCCAGCTGGAGCCCCGCTTAGCCAGCTCGTCCGCCGCATCGTTACCGTAGGAGCCGCTGTGGCCCCTGATCCACCTTGTTGTTTACCGCTATACCCTCTAGTGCCTGGTGGCACTGGAGTATCAGTCCGGAGTTGATTGTCACGGTGCTTAGGGCCTGTAGCACCGCTGCGCTGTCCGACAGTACTCTGATCTGGTATCCAGTGATTTCTCTGCTGCGTACTGCTGTTATTATAGGTATTGTGTCAATACTTTAGTACTAACAGGCTCAGTTGACTCTTGACATACAAATATACTCTAAAATCGTGAGGGCCGGAACCCACCGTTGATGTGTCAACATCACTAGCGAGCATAACATGTTACACCAAATTACTATTCATTCCAACTCCAAAACTCCTCGGGGTTCCGGTAAGATGTTTACACATCAAAAACGTAGTCCAGGATACAAGTCAAAGGTTACAAGATCATCCCTTTCAGTCAAATCTGAACGTAACTGAACGAGCATAACAGACATGAAACTTTTAATCCATACCAACCTAAAATAATACTTTAAGTTAAACATATTTAAGTTTATAATCGCTTGCACTTTGGTCATCTACTTGGTTTTATTGGTCACGTGGTAAGGTACATGCATGTAATTTTCAACTTGTGTAAAATTCTTAGTCGTTGTTACATCCTTCCAATATTTAGCTCAATATTTCTGCAACACTAAGCAAACACCTCAATTAAAACATATTGTTGTACAGGTCAAAGACGGCGTTAAAAAGCTCCACGACAGCGAGAAGGAAGCCACGATCGCCCTACGGACTCGATCCAAGCTCTGCCTGTCCGCGACACCGATTGAGAGTATTGAGGACTCTTTCGTGCCGCCCGACCTGCCACCTCTAGTGCCCGGCGACATTGATGACCTGTGGAATAATTTTCTTACCGACGTTCTGCATCCCACGCGTGAGTTATTTTTTTCAGAATTTTAAATTGTTTTAGATTGCAATTTGCAACAAACAATTCGCGCCCCTCTTGAAGGACCTGAGACTGTACTTGGAGGGAAATATATGGGCAGGGAGAGCGTTCCGGAGTTTACCGGTTCTGTAAAGGAAAGATCTGCAGAACCGGTTGGTACGCATCCACGGTAAGTCCAGCGTGTAGGGATGCCCCGTGCGCGTGGTGCAGAGGTGGAAAGGGGACGGCGGGATCGCGTTAAACAGCTTCTCCGAAAACTCCCCATGTAATAAGCAATAGAATATACTTAGGGAGCGGACATCTTAACGGAGTTGCGAGTTGTTAGTATTAAAACCCCTTTCGTCTTTTACGGCCGATTTCACCAGCTTCTGTTAAAATGTAGCTGGCTGTTAACTACTGTCAAATGTGCGAAAATGTCACTTTAAAAGAAAAATTACTGGTCGAGACTTAACCGTAGGTGGCGCAAACAGACATTAGTACGATAAAGATTATACCATTCCCTGCAATAATACTTCAGGAAATAAATGGATGATGTACCAGGCAAACAAAGGACCGGGGCTATGTTTATTATTCTGTTTTATTGCAGCTTCATTTCGAACGGAGGATGATGATGAGGCAGATCCAGAATACAATGTAGCAGCGGATCCAGACACATGTGAGTAGGTCAACATTTTCAGTATTATAAGCACAAAGAATGGCAAAGAATGACACATGATGTATCATATTTATAGTTTGCAGCCTTGGAAGCATCATACAGAATACGGGTTGGTAGAGTGATGGGAAATGACATTCAGGCTATCTAATGAGTTGTAATGAGAAATCGAATGTTTATAAGCTTGCTCAAATATGGGTCCACTCGTTGGCTTTCCATTTACATCCATTTCTACTCGGAAAGAGCCTCAATATGTTTGGTGAATCCATTCAAAGCTCAGCAAGCACTGAAATGTCTTCTTCAATCTTCATTCGTCTAATCCACCTTTTAAATTATAACATATTCTTTATGAAAATGCTTTACATTATTTCTGTAAGTTTTTAGAAAAAGGATACAGTATATCCCTCAGTTCTTTAAAGAAAATGTTTTACAGTATTCCCCTAAGTATTTAGAAAAATGTTTAGTATACAGTATTCCCTCAGTTCTTTAACAAAATTATCTACAGTATTGCCCTCAGTTCTTTAACAAAACTGTTTTATAGTATTCCACTCAGTTCTTTGACAAAATGATCTACAGTATTGCCCTCAGTTCTTTAACAAAACTGTTTTATAGTATTCCACTCAGTTCTTTAACAAAATTATCTACAGTATTGCCCTCAGTTCTTTAACAAAACTGTTTTATAGTATTCCACTCAGTTCTTTAACAAAATTATCTACAGTATTGCCCTCAGTTCTTTAACAAAACTGTTTTATAGTATTCCACTCAGTTCTTTAACAAAATTATCTACAGTATTGCCCTCAGCTCTTTAACAAAACTGTTTTATAGTATTCCACTCAGTTCTTTAACAAAATGATCTACAGTATTGACCTCAGTTCCTTAACAAAATATTTGTCTCGCAGATGATGAAGATGAGGAGGCACTGGAGCGCAGCCTCGTGAATGTGTCACGCAAGGAGCTCGATGATCTGATGAATGAGATATTGTGCCTGGATGACAGAGTGCCAAATCCTATTCTTGTTACACCCATCAAACAGCAGGTTAGTAAGGTGAATCTTCATCCAGTTGATAAATAAACATTATATTTTGATCTGTCAAAGTTGATAGATTTTATTTCTCAAATAGTAGACAATTTTATTAGGCAGCCGCAACAAACAGCTAACTAACTACATTAGAACCTCGATTATCCGAGCTGTTGTGAACCAGGCCTACCTCGGCTAATCAAAATGTATTCTGCAGACTACATAAACTTTGATGATACTATGAGTGATTTTTTTTTCAGATGGACACTGAAGAGACACCGCAAATAGAAATAACTGAACAGATTACACAGTATCAAGTTAGCTCAGAATGTCCACAAACCCAAGAGGAGAATACAACAAATGTTTCACATCAACTTCGTATACCCATCAAGGAGGAACCAAAAGACACAGAAGCGGAGAGTGAAGACGAAGAAGAGGAGGAGGCTCAGCCACCTCGCATACTCCAAGAGGTTTTTGCCAAGAATAATATTAGAGAGGTCGTCAGTATTGTTGTCTCCAACACCAACGATAAAATTGTGGTGAGTGCTTTCTGCAGTATTCTGTTAACCTGGTTTTACCCAATTTGAGAAAAGTAATTTCGTAATTCGATTTGTTATGCATTTTGATTTTTATGAGAAAAAAATTATATTGGTTGGAAAATTCTCTAGTATGGTGTCCAACACCAATGATAAAAATGATAGTGCATCCCTTTTGCAGTCTTGTTCCGTGTTTCTTACATAATAATTGTTTTTAACTAATTTCTCATTTCAATGCGATTAACGATTCAACCCAATATGTATTTTTATACTTATTTATAAGATAAAAAATATATATTGTTGGAAAAGTCCTCAGTATTGTTGTATCCATCAGCGATGATAAATTGTGGAGAATACCTTCTGCAATCTCCTGTTAGCCTGGTATAGCTCATTTGGTTAAATTGTCTGTCTTATACTAATGATGATGAAAAAATGTACTGTGTGGGGTTGGTACTTAATAAGAATAGTCCCACTGCATCTCTCCCCGTGCATGTCGTAAAAGGCGACTAAGGGATAAGCGGTCTGCAGACACCCCGGTCGACTTGTGGCTTCCATGGAAGACATAGGTTGGCTGGGGTAGCTGGAGACTGCGGGGTTTTGCACGAAGGTCCCCAACCAAGCGGGATTAGTTTGCAGGCCTAGAGCCAACCCCAAACCAAAAAAAACAACAACAACTAATGATGAATTTGTATCTGACAGTGATTATGAGAATGTTAAATGTGTAAATTAAAACTCATTCTCTTCAGGATAAGATAGTATGTGAGGAAGTACCGGTGCAGATAGAGAAGGCGAAGAGGCCAGTCATCCTGCGCGGGATGACCCCCAAGACCACGATACCTGAAAAGATCAACATCGTCCTGGATGGAAGTGGCGATGCGGTTGTTAGTATTACTATTGATAGTTATATAGAAAACTATTTATTGCTCGGCGAAATATTCATAAGAAAAATGACAAAATGAATACATGGACATGATGTGCAAAGATGAACTTGTACCAATCCATATTCTGTAGTATGTGACGTTTTCGAATCTCTCGCCATATATGAGCTTAGCGTCGATCTTGGCAGGCCTAGATTCTTGAAGAGACTGTCTCTTGCTCTGACTTCCGCAGCGATATAACTATATTAGAGATAGTGTATAATATAAATATATGTAACTAATAAAATATTATAATAATGCACATTATGAGACACAGTAATATTTTTTAACCGTGATAAGTAGGGCCCGGATAAATATGTACTTAAAATTCCAAAATATGTACATACATATGGACCTAAAAAAGGTGAAAATATTGACAAAATATGGACTAAAAAAAACTTATATTTTAAGAAAGAAAAAAAACAACAGTTTATTAGGTACTTGCACACAAATTACAAAAATTTAAGAGATTTATGCAGCTTTGTTTTCTATTGCTACTACGTAGGTATTTAGTGATTAAAATTTCTACTGTTTCCTTTTCTTGGGACCTTACATTGTAGCAAACTTAGTTTAGTAAACAAAAACACGAAACGAAAATGCACGCAATCAAACAGAAAACCACACCAACGTTTCGTTTTCTTTCAGTGTTTTCTTACTGTGCTAATATCATTGGTCTCTCTCACTCCGTCTTATTGATATGGAGAGAGAGAGAGAACTATGCGACAGTGCTATTTCGGAATGCGCCCTGAGACATTGTTACCGACGTACGCGACCAACGGCGCGTGTGCGGGACGCAGATATATATTAAAGCTGGATATAAAGAATATTTGTTTCTTCTAATGCATAACTGCGTCCCGCACACGCGCGGTCGATCACTTCGGTAACAGTCTGCGGCCGGGGTAAGAGGTGGCGCTTTCTTGCGCACGGAATTTAAAAACGCAATGTGTTTTTAGAGAAAATAAAGGCAAAAATGTAAAAAAAACATGTGTTTTATGTGTGAAATATGGATTTATCGATAAAATATGTATTTATTGGGAAAAATTGTCAAAATATATGGAAAATAAAAACTACTTTTTCGGACTTATATTATCATAATTCGTGCAGAAAAAAATCCATGCGTATACATATCTTGAAAAATCAAAATATGTATTTTACATATAAATCCGGGCCCTAGTGATAAGAAAGAGATTAGGAGTTAGGTCATGTCTACTCTATAGTGCGACAAGGCTTGAAATGAACGTGGATAGCGCTGCTGCAGCATTAGGGTTGTCAATTTTGAAAATTTCCTTACACTAGGGGAAAATATCGCTACAAAAGAAAATGTATGTATAGTACCTATAAGGTAGGTAGGTACTTACTTATTTTTTATTTTATGTATTGAATTTTAGGAAGACTTGCTCACTAATAAAATAACGGATAGACTTCGATTTCTGCTAACAACACCACAGACTAAGAAGCGATACTAACGTAGCGTGAACGGGTGAAACGCGAGACGGTCATCTGGCAGCACTGTGGCGGCGTTAGTTCCGCTGTCAGCCACGTTCATTTCAAGCCTTGTTGCACTGTACCTTTTTCTTTAAAAAACAACACTACATTTGATGGGAGAGATAATTGTTTTATATAATCTGTGGACCGCATCGCATCCGCACAGATGGAGGCGGGGCAGGTGCTGATCCTGGAGCAGCAGCTGAGACAGCACGTCCAAGTGGCGGCCGCCAGCTTCCTCCAGATCTACGCGCACCCACGACTCTGGACCTACGCACCCGCGTACAAGGACTTCATTGTAATCAACACTTTAAACTTATTTAATGTTTAACTGTAATAAACTTTTTTTTATAGATTTTAATAACAAAAATTTTCAAATCTGATTAAAGCCTTTATTTTCAAGCACATGTGTCAAACACACAGCATAATTATTGCATACAAATTCAGCCAAATAATTGAAAAAGAAAAAATTTTCAATGCCTACTTTGAAATGTAAAAAAAAAAACAATTATCCAAATATATATAAGAAAAGGTGTGACTGCTACAATTATTGAAAAAATATTATAATGTTTTTTTTAACCCTTTGCCTCCAAACTAATTTAATATGCTTACCAGGAGGTATTTACTTTCATGGCATTTTCACCAAACACATAAACTCTAATATTTCGTAAAATATGTATGTATATGTATATATTCTTTATTGAACACCAATTTATAAAATTAGGTACAACAGGCAAGCTATTCATCGAGGCATTCTATTCTAACTAACCTTTGGGATGTGGGAGAAGTACACGCAGGCGAACAAGAATAATTACGTCGTGACGTCAGATCAATTAACTCTATTTGCACTAATAGCCAATGAAATTACCCACGAAACGATGTAAAACAAATGAGGATTCACTTATTTAGAAGCACACGGATTTTTTGAGCACCAGAAAAAACAACCCTCTTCTGTACCCCTAGTATTATTATAAAATTTTTTTTTCATTTACGACAGACAAAACAGTTGATCTATCAAATATCAGTTGATATATTGTGATGTGTCGAAGGTGAGCCTGGTGCACATGGCGGATGAGCGGGCGGCGATGGGACACAAGTCTGTGGTGGAGGTGTGCAACCTGCGAGCCTCCTACGAGCTCATCACCTCCTGGGAGCAGACTCTCTCCGAGGACACGCCGCAGAACCAGGAGCTCATCAAGTGTGTTGCCACTCTTGCCTGGTGTACATTGCATCAAATAACTTGTTAGCCTCGGTATACTTTATTTTTCGAAACAGGCCAGTACTGAGAGTTGCTATCTCATGTTTACCATAGTCCTAAGACAAAGACGGCTGATCGTTAGACCCTGCCCATTATCCCCACCACGCCTGCTTAATGCTTTCATTTTGTTAAGGCGCGTTTATACTTGTCGTACTTGTGCTGTGTGCTTGGCTCACAGTACGGCGCGCGGTACGAGGTAGTGAGGTTTGCGGACGCTTTGCTCGTTTCACAGTTCGTTCGTGTTACAGGCGGATTCAGTTGCTGAATCAGCCGTGTCACCAACTTTCAGACGGCACAATGAAAAAACAGAAATAAAACTGAATGTTGACACGTCTGCACTGCGCGAGGTTGGAAACACGACTGAGCGTGGCAGCAGCGCGCGGCAAGCCGGTGGCCCGTATGACTGCAGCTTTAACGAGTTGACGTGGGCCAATAGCGCTTCACTGCGCATTGTTATTACCGTTCTAGTACTGGCTTGTCTCGCGAAATAGAGTATAGGTCGGTGGTGCGATACTTTGGCATCGAATCTCCAAAAGTAAGCAGCGTTGGGCGCGGTTCTAACCGCGCCCGATGCATTCGATTTGTCAACCTCGGTAGCATGATGCATTGATGTTCGTCCATCGAAGTTAAGCACACCCGGGCCCGGTCAGAACTTGAAAAGAGACTTTACCTACTTAATTTACGTACATTTATGCGTAATTAAGTCAACTTTTTTTGTATTATTATGGAAATGTTTAATTGTTGTTTCAATCGTTGTTGCTACCAGTTCTGATTTAAACCGATGTATTTTTTTATTTCAGATTTTATGAAAAGGAATCACAAAGATGGTGAGGTTATTGAATATATTGTCTTAAATAATAATTAAAGTATATCATACTAATAAATCATATAATGTATCCCTTAATCATAGGCCCACAATGGCTTAAGCGTGGAAAACAAGTGCGAACAACAACATGTGTGCAAATTGAATGAGGACATTTGCCCCGCAGCTTAAAGCGCAACACACAGAACGTAGTGCACACGGGCTCCTTCCACAACATGTACATGGAGGTGGTGTCCAACAGCACTGTGTTCGTGTACCCGTACCTACTGCCAGCTGTGCCGTTCCGCTGCGACGTCTACCGCCGACAGAACTACATGCATTCCGAGGACTGGTAAGAAATAAGAAATATTTATTTTTTTCCCCTACAACATTACATTATTGCACCTTCCTTGCCAAATGTTGTCCACCTAACATACGTACAGCTACTGGTTGTTTGAAAACATTTTTTTTTATTATTTAGTATCCACCCTCCGACGGGGCTTGCACCTCTAGCAGGATCGGTGATGTTATCGTTTAATGGCATGTAGGGTGGGTCATCCCTTGAGTATATCCCTTTACTGAAGATGGCTATTTTGGTAACCAATGCGCAGGTCTGCTATTGTTTGACGTTTCAGTCTCCTTATGTCATGTTCGGTGTCAGTCAAAGCGACAGCAAGTGTGTTTACACGATTGATTAATCGTGAGTGATACTTTTTGCAGTAGTTTTGTACTTCTTCTTTTACTGTTGCTATCTCGAGGTATTCGTGGATTTCTGCGTTACGAGCGAACCATGGTGCGCCTGATACCATGCGCAGGACTTTATTCTGGAAACGTTGCAAAAAAAAAACATCTTAAATGAAGAAAAATTTTAAAACATATGAAGTAAAAATCATGAAGAAACCGCTGGAGGCCCGGTGGAATGAAGGATAAATTGTATGTATGTGTGTTCATCTGTTCCCGCACAGAGACCTCACTACTAAGCCGATTTTAACATGTGAGGCATTTTTGGATTTGTCTTGATAGTTTGCGTGTCCTAAGCTAGATTGTTTGTTGAAAATTTCAAAATGGCGGGCACCAGGACCGATATTGTAACACATTGAAAAAAAAATTTTTTTAAACCCCATTGGCTGGTTTCAGAGTCGTCCGGGCTGCCCGCGCGGGCGGCCCCACCAATACTCCGTATGCGGTTCGTCCGCAGTGCGTGCCGAGCAAAGTTCTTTCAGTGTACAGTGAAGCGCACACATCCCGCGCGACAGTGAAATGAAGACTGAGACACTTCTCGCGCCGCACTGCGGATGGCCCGCATACGTTCGTGAGCGCGTTGCGGGTGGCGCACGCATCCGCATAGCCCAGCATCGCGGGCCGTCGCTAGTGTTGCCATATTTTTTCTACAGCATGGCGGGACAAACTCAAATATTAGAGGGAAAAAACGGGATTTCAAAATAAAAGCTGGGACATCAAGAAATCACAGTTTTTTGTCGTTTTGCATTATATTTCGCGGAAGATTTGACTTGCTTATGTTATGTATGTCTTTTTTTGTTTTTAACATAATGGAAAAAATCAATAAAATTCAGCTTGGAGTTGTTAATTAAATATTAGAAAAGGAAAGGACTGCGGGCAATACAGGCAGCCGATCTAAATGAAAACAAACCAACTGCCTCTGACTGAGCGAGTGAGACGCAGTAATTAGCGCCAGAGCAAAAATAAAAGAGATTGCTATTGTTTACTTACTACGCCTTATTATTTATTATATTCCATATATTTTTTCTCTATGATTATATTATATTATGCATTATATACAGACATTATATCTCGCTCTCGCGCAATCGAGCGTCGATAATTTTTCTGCCATGTTTAGTTGCCTGCACTGCATTTGGGGGAAAAATACGAATTCATAAAAAAAACGGGACGCAGGCCCGGTCGGGACTCTTCCTGTTTTACCCAAAAAGCGGGATGTCCCGCTAAAAACAGGTCATCTGGCAACACTAGCCGTCACCCGCGTGGAGATGTCCGGATTATTATGAAGCTATACATATATGCCTTGCCTCCGCCTTGACTCACGGACGGTCCGCAAACCAGCCATTGAGTTGGGCATCACTCTCAAGACCATGAAAAGGCGATTTTAAAAATATACCACACTTAATGAAATAAAAAATAAATATATTAGGGCTTTGAAAATTCGTTAATAGTATGCTAAGGGGGGTTCTGTATCGGAAATAGATCACTTTTGTAGAACAAATAATTTTTTTTACAAAAAAAATTTTATATGTAAAAAAAAATAAAAAATTCTTAATCGTTTCAGTTTCATGCCAGGAACAAAAAAGTCTTCCAACACATAGATCTCTTTCTTTCAGAAATTGTGAAAAACCACAATTTTAGTTTATTAGCGTGGAATAGAAAGAATTTGATATTTTTTACCAACTTACACGTGTTACGTCATAATGGTAATGAAGACTTTTTTGTTACTGTTATGAAACTCAATCGATTAGGCTATAAAAATTAACCACCTATTTTTTTATTTAAATACAAAAAAAAATATTTTACAAAAAAGCCCAAGGTCAAAAAAAATGTATATAGGTTTTACTCCCTATATGATACAGAACCCCCCCTTAGCGTACTATTAACAAATTTTCAAAGACCTTATATAAGAAATCGATAAAATGAATGACAAAACTTATAATTAACATACGAAAAACTAAGGAAATGATGAGGAAGTTGATCTTAAAGAGCATGCATACATACAAAATGTTGTGCAGGACAATTCGAATAGACAGGCCGACTATAACATTTTCTTGCTCTTTCAAATAAGTTTTCTTGTTATTTCCTTCGTTTTTAGTAGTCAGGTTTTATGAAATTTTGTAATATTTTTTTAACCTTTAAAATACTTCAACAGCTTGATAGCGCTGGGTCTGGAACAATTCTTTGATCACGTGAACGCAAATCTCTCAGAGTATAAGTTGCGCTTCCGAGCCACCCTGGTGCAGGTGGTGGGACTCGTAGTGAAGCACATGCTGCCCTGGCAGCGGCAGCGCTCCCTCAACTACCACATACAGACCATGCGGCGGACCAAAAACAGAAATAACCCCATACAGGTAACCGTAGTCATCGATGTTATTGTAGTTGATGCTTTGAAAACACTTCGACACGGGGCCATTGTGGAGGCACGAGGCAACCTGGCTATGGGCTCACTATAGCCAGCCGAGTTCTTTCACAAAACCTAGCAGTTTCCACGCTTGTGGGGTCGCTTTTTTCAGAACTGAAAACCCCCGAGCGAAATGTCTCCAGATGTCTACATTCCATGACTATGTGTGCCGGTGTCTCCTGTGCTTCCAAGCAGGCTTTGCAGAGGGAACTGTCTGTAATCCCAATGGTGCACATGCGCTTGTTAAGTCATATATAGTCATCGGTGTAGTACTGCAAGAACCTGCATGAAACCTACCACATAGTAAGGTAAGAAAAGGCAGGCAGGTGACGAACGCAACGCTCAATAATGACCTCGCCGAACAAATCTGGGCCGGTAATATAAGGATGTATAAACAGAACATGCTAAGACTCACACAAACTAAACATGTAGTACTTGTTGAACTTACAGTTCCATGAGAAAGTAACATATCGAAAGACCATAACTTCAATATGAACTGCACTGCAACTTAGTAGACCGGATAGTGAGAAACGGATTAATTACTGATCTCTTCGCTGTGGGAGTCGGAGCAAGAGGACTAACAGTAAAGTCACTCTACAGTCTCTTCAAGAATCTAGGCCTGCCAAGATCGACGCTACGCTCATATATGGAGAGAGCTTCGAAAACATCACTGCAGGCATACAACAGATTATGGATAGGTAGAAATAGAGAGGTCGAGAGCGAGACTGGTGGTTCTCCGCGTACTAGTTATCAAAGACTAGTTGAAGAGGGCTTGCCCCGAGCCGAAACGTAACGCATGCTGGAGAACTATACAGAGTAGCCGCTCACTAGTCCCAACCTCGATTGACACCCTCCTCTACTGCCAATGGGCCCGGATATGTTCGGTAAAGCCATCACAAGCTGAGTTCAACACCTTCCCTACCTTCAAAGTGCCAAAAAATGAGTCCATCTTTGTGGTGTATTAGGAAAAGGTGATGCATATGTCGCATCGCGCAGCGACTGACGTCTGCGATCGAGCAGCCTATCCGAAGTTGCCTCAATCACCAATGATTTCACTCAGTCTATCTTATTTTATATCTCTATAATGGAGACACTTGTATGCATAAAAGTTCATGTTCTCCTCTAACGAACCGATAGTGTATGAAACTGACTACCAGCACGTGTCTTCGAAAAATGTCAGCCTTGGTATGTTGTAACATTGTAATAACAGGCTGCTGACTGACACCGCACTCAGTTTGGTTTTACAAGGTGGGGTAGATTTGGCTGTCGACTGCATCATTAGTCCCTCAACACAGTTACCCATGCAGGTTTTCCTAACATACGAAAAAAGTGACCAAATAGTTCCAAAGGGTTTCGGTGTACGACACAATGTTTGACATAGATTACAAAACAGGCGTTAATTTTCCAGATATATTTCGAACAAAAGAAGGCTCCACCAGTTCAACATAAACTTCTTTCGTTCAACCCTAACATCACTCTACATGCGCAGCCGGAATACGAAGTGCCTCTACCCTGGATCAAATTCCTCAGTAAGAATAATGAACGGGCTCACGTAAGTCGCTTTTGATGTTAGTCACTCAGTCAGCGTGTAAGCGTTTACTGCTGGACATACGCCCCTCCAATTTTCCTCCAGTCCAATTTTGATGTAATAGGTACAAACTCAAAAATAACTTTGACTGGATAGAAATGTGTATGTGCACTTCATCAGTGTGCCACAAGCTTTGTCTATATTCCTGGGTGATATGTAACAAAAACTGTATGACTTTGGTTTGCTAGCTTTCATATTTCCAATGTGTTCTTGTTGTAAATTTGGTTTTTTGACCAAAGAACCAAAATTTATGTTATTTTCAGGAGTTTGTGATGAAAAGAGCTCGCATGGCGGGATACGAACCAGCCAGCGTGGATGTGGATATTGAGAATGGCTCAATTACGGTGCCTACGAAGAACCCAAAACCTATCCAACTCAGACACAACATCGAACAACCCACTGTAAACTTGTCAATATCCCCTTTCACTGATAAAAATGCTGATGTTATTCAACCGACTGCCATGACCATAATAGAAACCGATAATGGTGGTTTCTTAGTGCCAGTATCGTTGCTACCACAAGGAGGCACGGTGAGCAGCACACACGCTCCGATATTGAGTACCAGGGTGGCAGAAACGGTATCATCAAACGTCGATTACGTAGATGAGTCTTCAAATGTAACAATATCCTCGACAATATACCATGATGAGGACATCGATGAACATATTCCTGCAGCCCCGGTGACTCGAGGCCACTGCAAGTGTTGCCTTTTCATGAGGGAGATTAAAAAAAAGTGGCCCCTCATAACTAACTACTTTACATCTGTAAAAGCACCCTCTGACAGACTGGACTGCTGTGTAGATAAAACAACACCAAGAATATCGAGAAGACTCCATTACTTCCTGTCGAGCTGTAAAAACTCATCGTTTACCCCTATGCAAATGGTCAATTCTAGAGTTATGGATCTGAATGAAATTGTCAATAGCACAATCGAAAAGAGAACAACATTTCGTCCGAATGATGCTGTAAGTATATTTTCTAGTTCAGTTATTTCTTCCGACATAAGCAATAGTTATAATAACTTTCTGTAAATCCAACCATGTGTGTCTGAACATTTTTTCATCAGCTTTCAGAACGGCTGCAAAACGTCAGAGACTCTAAAGAACTTACACATTTAAAAGAAAAGTTAGAGGATATGGAAGATCAGTGTAAGTTTCTCAGTGTTTTAATTAAATAATGCTTAATATTTTTCAATTATGATATTCAACAATGTTTTATTCCTTCAGTTTGGGTGCATTCGTATTTGAATAAGATGGCACTGTATCCTCTGTATTGGAAACATCACAAGAAATCCTTTTTTCGACACGTCACGGAATTTGAATTGGAGAGCAGCAGCCCTATAGACCTTCACAAAAAGGTAATTTCAACTCTTATTTTTCTTCACTCCTGGTATGATTATATCACTTTTAGGGTTCCTTATCCATACGGAAGCCTATTAGAGTGTTTTCATTTTACGAAGGCACGAGGGGTATGAAGTAGGAAGTGGTGTTAGACCGCGCGGAGGTCAGTAGGGAACAACTCGGTTCGACGGAGCGACGCGGAGACGTGTAGAACGTGTGTAGCGACCGGGCACCGAGTTCGTTCTTTACTGACCTCTCGCACCACTTCCTACCTTGTACCCCTTGTGCCTTCGTAAAATGAAAACACTCTACTAAGCCTATGCCGTCTCTCTGTCCATCCGTCCGTCCGTCAGTCCTAGGGCTGTATCTGTTTAACAGTTATGCAAAAGTTTGAGGAGTACAACAAGCCGCTCTTCTTAGCCATCGTCGACTATGAGAAGGAGTTCGACTCAGTAAAAAAATAGGCCGTCGAATACTCCCTCCTAAGGTGCAGAATCTACCACCGCTACATCGAGGTACTCCGCAGGCTGTATCAGTCCGCAACGCTAACTGTGAAGCTCCATGAAAATACCCAACCCATCCTTGTTTTTTTTATGTTGACACAGTTGGCTACGTCACCTACAACGTCCGTGATGTCATCCCATAACACCGAGTGAACTTGGTGCCGCGTCAGTGCTTCCCTTCGGGCGTGCCGGCTACACTGAACTAGACGGAAAACACAAACTATTTACATAGCCGTTTCGACCGACCTTTCATTCAGTGCGGTGGTACCAACCCGGGCGGGTTAAACCCTTCTTATATTACTAGGTGGTACTAGTAATGTAAGAAGGGAGTCATATCCCTTAGTCGCCTTTTAAGACATGCACGGGGAGAGATGCAGTGGGGCTATTCTTTTAAAGTACCGGCCTCACACGGTGCAAAAGGTGAAGGCGTCAGGCAGTGAATGTGAATGTGGTGCAGTTGTGGCGGCTGCTGGAGAGCGGGGCGCCGGAGCTGGTGCTGGAGCTGGTGGGGCTGCTGACTGGAGCGCAAGCTGACCTGCTCGGCCGCTACAGGGACTACTTCATCATTTGTCATTTACGCAAGTTCACCAGCCTCATACGGGTATTTCTTCTTCTTTGGAGCGCGTAATACATTCTTTTCATTGTTATATGGGTACCTTGATAGGGCCTCTACAAATACAATACAAACACACTTAAGCGACGGAAGTTGAAAGTCAGTGCATCCAAATCAAATTACATACTTGCAAACTTTACATACAAAACTGTCCAAGAAAGTGTAAACAATATTATCTTCTAGTTTATAATTTATCTTCTAGTTTAAAAGCTGTGGGGAACTGACAAACACTCCAACATTGAGTCTACAAATATTTATAAATAAAATACTCGGAACAATTTGTAAATGCTCCATGGTTTACTAGAAACATCGAAATCCATGAATACCTCGAAGTACCAACAGTGAAAGAGGAAATTGAATTATACAGTCAAGCTTACAAGAATAGGCTATCGGTGCACCCAAAAACTAGCATCGCACTCTTCACTGATTTGAGATCGCACTACTCGATATCACTCAAGATGTGAATAGACTGAAAAGACACAGAGTTATTGAACTGAGAGAGAGAGAGTGAGATTACAGCAAATCCAACAGAGGAACTTTTTCGCTGGAGTATATTCCTCACAAGCCACTAATCAAATCTCACAAACACCTGCTCATGGTTGATAATGATATATTTACAAAAATTACATTTTGAACTACATAAGTCACTAATTACCTATCTTAACCTAATTTCGAGACAAAAACAAAATAACCACTGCTTTATCTTTGATTTGAGCATACTGGTGCCTGTTATAAATTTTAGGACCGATAGTATTTTGTTGTATATATTTGGTCCAGGAAAAGTTGACATGCGTGTGTAAAAGCTAGTATTATAGTTTGTTCTTATGAGCAGTCGCTGAACATTGGCACGTGTCACTTATGAGAAGGTCCTACCTGAATTTCTTATGAAAGTGAAAATAGGTACAAAGTTTTGTGCATATACGTTTGACGAACATTGAGAAGGTTACACTCTAAGAATAATGTATCAGTCGGATAGCGGAAGGTTTGTGATACATTACCTTGAGTATAGAACGCTGTGCTCTTTCAGCTACTATTAAAGAAGACTTCGCTGAACCTCCCCAGGCCATTATACCATAATTGATCTTATTCAGCGAACCACAAAGACCATAGACATTCTTGAGAAGGTCAGAATCAGCAATATGACGGATTTCGCTAAAAAATACAGAAGTTTTTTTAATCTTGCTGCTAGATTTAATATGTGTATTCCAATTTAAGTGTTTGTATATTACTAATCCTAAATATTTAATGCTGTTGACTCTTACGAGCGAAGGGCATGTACAAGTGGGTAAATTCCTGTACGAATACTTGTGTGCCTTTATATGTATTTCCTCATGCGGTTGACCCTTAATAGTAATAGAGAAGGTCATATATTTCGTTTTAGCGAAATTAACCGAAAGGACATACATTGTTCATAAGCCAATTGAGAGTAGTATTTAAACTGTTTGTGCCCTTTTAGCTACTTTCTCCCAAGTCGACCCTTGAAATAATATGTCAGTATCGTCCGCAAAGGTTCTGCCGTGTTCAAATTCTGTTTTCCATAGACCATCAATGTATATGAGAAAGAGGACGGGTCCTAGACACAGACACTGCCTTGAGGCACACCGTAAGTAATTTGGAAATAGTCAGAGGTATTTGAGTTATCTTTATTTCTGACCGCTTGTTGATGATTTGAAAGATAGGAAGTAAACCATTCTAATTGATTATCTCTTATTCCAATAACTTCCAGCATCTTAAGTAGGAGAGGGATAGCACTGTATAGAACGCCTTTGTCAAGTCAAGAAAAATTCCAATGCACTTCTCTTGTTTGTCTAAGGCGCTCGCTTGTGTTTGTGCACATGCATTTGCATGCACTGTTTGTGTCAGGTACCCCATATAAAGATTTCAAGTAGTAACATTTAAATTCAGCATTGCTTGCTGCATAATCTATTTTAGTGCGCTACTCATGCGCTACTGAACAAATTCACTTCAATTTGCAATTGTTACATACCTTATTGAACTTAACACTATTGGGTGGTGATCTGTTAGAACTGTCTGGCAAAACCCTGATTTTAGCCAACATTTAGTTTTGACCATAAACAAGTCTGGACATACCGAACCTCTCGTCGGTTTATTAATGGTCCACAATAAGTAAACCGATCGTGTGGTAAGAAAGACAAGAAGAAAACATTATATGGGTACATACACAATATTGCACAGCACAACGTACCTAGACCAGATCGAGCATGTGCTCAAAAAAAAGGGTCCAGTGTGTAGTACCCGTAACCAACTACCGATGAATGTATGAAGAACATTATGAGTGTGGAAGGGGCATCAGACGTGTGCCGGGAATCAGGAATGTGGCTTGTGGAGATCCGTTGTGTCTGCCTACCCTACTGGGAAACAGGCGTGAAGTTATGTATGTATGTATGTCTGTTCTTTCGATTGAACTTATTATTGTTCAACTGTTTCAGGAAGAGATAGGAGACAGCAAACGTGAGAAGGAAGTGCTTAGTGAAGTAAGTTCGGTGCTCGTGCAACGTCGGTCACCGGCGTGCTGTGTGTGTTGCTCTCTGCTAAGGATAGTGCGCTTCAACCGACGTCTCTGCAGCTTTGTGTTCGACGTGACGCCGCACCGTGTCACCTCCACATCGAACGATTCGCAGTATCTACAGGAGCATCTAAAAATTGCATCAAAGGGACCTTTAAAAGAAGACTCGCCGGCCCAAATACCGTGAGTGTAAAAAGTAGTTTGTAAAAAAAATATAACCATAACGTCCATTTAAAAAAAAATTACATTACCTAACAAAGCTACCTAGTAACAAAATGTTGATAACAATAATGTTAACAAACAAAATTATGTCCATTAAAGTTGTAAAAACAACAATGCTGATAACTTTTTTTAACATAATACTATGTTAAGAATGTATATATTAAACACATTACTTAAATGACATTTGATATTGTTGTATCCTTTGATCTATAACAACCAAAGATAGCAAAATGTTATTAAAAATTTGTAAAGGAATTCCAGCACATTTGTTGAAAACACTGTTATTAGCAATGTTATCGCCGTTGCAAACTAGGCTTTAGAAATAACAATCAATAAAAGATAATTCGCACTGGATATAATATGAAGTGATTATGTGTACTTGTTGTCGATATGTGAGTTTAAAGAAAATTTAAAATGTTAACTACACAAGAAATTGTGCATCCCTATCGCTTTTGGGCTAAATTCTGTGGTATGACATTGTAAAATGTACACTATGAAAAATGTACAATGCAGCGTGGCGACCCAGCTCGATCCAGTATTACGAATTCACATATCTCACAAAGTCATCAAATGTTTATTGTTGTTCTTTCGTAGGATCAAACGGAAAGAAATATCATCAGTGAAGAAGAAACAAGTGAAGAATCAATCTACTCTGTCAGATTCCGATCCTGAACAAACCCCTAGGTATATTGTATGCTTTATTTAATCAAGTAATTAAGTAATCAAAACAATTATTAAAGATCTAAAACTAATAACTAAAACTAACCTAAAACATAACTTACCTATCTAACAAAAGAAAAATGAACAAGAACCTATAAATAAAAAATTGATGCTTGAAACTTTATAACTTTATCCGTAATACTGGTTTTAATAATGTTTGTACCCAAATTCTTAATTGCTTACTAGTGAACGTTGAAAAAAAGCTTAAAATTCTTTTTTTTTATATAATTTGTATGTTTGCTATAGAATCCAGAAGAAGAAACCAAGAATTAAGACGAAAGGTGCGAAGACCAAATCAAGAGTGGAGGATTCCAGTTCCAATTCCATCACTTCTGGGTATGTATTTTATTTCTGAAATATTATTATTAGAGTTATTATCTTTGTAGCCTAGTTTATATAATATGTAGAGTAAGGGGTAGAGTTGCCAGAATAATAACTCTTACATTTTTTGGAATTAGTAGTGGAGTGCCTACTGTTTTACCCTACTCTTCTGTTTTCGGTGGAATAGTCGTTCACACACAAAACTAGGGTGGTAGAGTGGAGTAGGCAGTGATAGATTGAAATCGCTAAAATGAGTACGCTGCTACTAGCGTAGATTAAATTTTTTTTTATGGATAGCGCGACATGTGGTATCCTTTCACCTACAAGTAGGTGTCTAACGATGCCCATGGACATTCTGTGATGCACAGGGATTGCGAATGCCATGCCGGCCTGACAGGAGCCTTTTCACGCCCGTTTTGAAAAACCCCAGGGCTGTACTTGGGAGGAAATAGATTGAATTAATTTTATGAAAGCAAAAAAAGTCGGAACTGAAGATGAAACAGGCGAAAATCAGGTGTGTTTATTCTTCAATAACATTTTATTTCTTTGTGAATTATTACATTTTGTGCGTGATAATCACCCAGGAACTTACTTTATTTCCAATAACGTCATTTATTTTTTTATCGTGTTGTCAAAAGACCCTGTAACATTGACATGGTTTTATCATAATATTATCATTCTTATTATGTTCTAACCTTAAAACTAATCTAACCCATGTTAGCTTATGTTAACCTTACAACATAGATTTAGGTCAAGTTGTCTATAAAACATAAACTATGACGAACCATACTGAATATGCATATGTCTCAATGTAATATTGTTATTGTTGTGTGTTCTTTATGGCGAAATAAATATCTGAATCTGAATCTGAATCTGTTGGAGCAAAGTAAGAAAGACAGAAACAACATGTCAAAGTGTTGTCGGTTTTTTTTCAATATGTTGACAATTTTCAGAGCGAAAGCGAGCAGAGAATTAGAGGGAGTTAATAACGAAGCTCCCACAAGTACACTAGTTGCAGCTGACGAAGTTACACCTGATGATGTTGCAGCTGATGAAGGTGCAGCTAACGAAGTTGCACCTGATGAAGTTGCAGCTGACGAAGTTACACCTGATGATGTTGCAGCTGACGAGGTTGCACCTCAGGTACCTACCTACCTATTTTGTTAATGGCTATTTTCACAGAACAACGAATTGCGCGCGTGCTGTACGAGAAGTGACAAATGAGCTGTCAGAAACGGCCACTTCATCCTGTGTCTCTTTCCACCTTCATAAGCTGAAAGTAGGATGCTATGTGTCTGAGATTACCTTTGGCTTGACATTTCAACTTCTACGACAGGGGTATGTGATAAATACCCCATAATGATAGCTACACACCAGTCATTCACACCTGTCACACAAAGACCGGTCCTTAGTCGACAACATATTCCCACCTTATTAAGTTCGAAGTAGGTTAAAACGCAGGATACTGAGATGAGTACGCCTCCCTGCCCTCGTATTAAACGTGAAGCATGCGCGGGAAATTTAGAGTGGCCACCCGGTAGTCCCGACGTCGATGAACGCCCTCCTCTACTGCCGATGGGCCTGGATATGTTCGGTGAAGCCATCGCAAGCTTTGTTCCACACCTTCTGGAAGAGGGGAGACAACCCTCTAATTAACGTTTAAGCTACTAATTAAATTTGCCCGTGATCGTCATGGGTGTGAAAAGACACTTCAAGCGAGTCCCTGTGACAGTTTGGTCTCATGGCAAAGTAATCGTTATACTGTGATGCTTTCCTCGTTCCTATGTTATCTTTTAATTCAATGCAATCGCGCAATAAATTCCATTATTCCTCGGTTATCCGACTACAGGGTCTGATACCTTACACCACGAAGGTACCTACTGTAGATATTCAGTAACATGTGTTATTTGTCACCGACAGTGATTATTAATTATATGAAAATATGATTAGTTGTAAGTAGGGCATATTGTATGCGCAATAAAATTTTGCAACTTCGATGACAAATCACTGAAACATAACGTAAGGCGCCTATATAACTGCCTTCAAATGAAGCTAACTTATATCTAACGGGTTAATCCTAGCGTCTTTATGTCAGTCAATGTCTCCTCTCCTTATCCCCACCCGTCATTGCAACATTGAGCAAAGATTTAAAATTCACTTACATTCACCACGATAACCAGTTCTCAGATGGAATTCCCATATCAAATGCAGTAACCGCAGATATAATTCCCTTCAAGGGAATCCCTTGCTCTAGTTGCTTTGACATTAACCTTCCTATGCTCGTCTCCAGCTCCCGAAACAAGGAACCAAGCACTCCGTCAACCAGGGGTTCGACCACACATCAGTTCCAAGATGAAATGTGAGATGGAATTCCTTGTCTGGCAGGCTCAAGATTCTGAATCACTAACCACAGATGTAATTCTAAACCCACTACCAATGTTATAACCTGTAAGTCATAAAACATAATTATGTGCCGCGCAGCATCCGAAGGAGTTTAACCTGTAGGTCACTAATCCACCCCTGTGTGAATAAATATATATAGTTTTTTATGCTTGCTGATAAGTACCCAGGTATTAACTCGCACCTTACTCGCATAACGGTTGGCGGTTAAACTGTAGAGAAACCGTCAATGCCTATAAATATACACATCACAGATGAGATACAATCATATTCACTATCCAAGAGTGGAGAAAAATCGAGGCAATAACCTTATATATAGGTACTTATATTATAACATATAACATTCTAGAAGTACATCATATTATGTAATTGTTCATCACTACGATCACCAATCCGAGCCTGTCTCTGTGTGACGCGGTGCCTCCGCTAACGCTTCTCCAGTCATGCGTACTTCACAGTTAACAAGCGTTTGGATATCACATAAACACACACTGCACTTCGCTGTGTCCTTTTCTCTCGTACACGCTCGCGTTAATCACTCGAAAGGGTCCGATTCTTCACTTTCCCGCCATTTAATTTAGCCTTAAAATTACAATCAATGGATGAAAGCCTCGTCACACCCGCTCCTAGCTCCCCTTTCCGCCTACCTACCACACCTTTTTTTTACACCTACGCAAGAAGCACAGATGTCGCACCTTGTGACAGTCGAAAAATTATTTAAGAATCCAATAGGTAATATAGAAGTATGCCACAATACTACAAGACCTGTTAGTCTGAGCATGGAAAATTCTTGTACGGTGGCTCAATGTCCCAAGATTGCTGGATAAAAAAAACTTGTAAAATAATTTAAAATCTGAATATTTAGTAAATGTGACAAATGTTCAATGAACAAATGAATTTCCACTTCTATACCCGACTGCATGGTCTATTTGTTTCAAAAGTTTCACTATGAATTTCCCAGCAATTAAACATATTTTACTCAACAGCAGGTCAAACGCGATGTTTTGACACAACTGCCCAACCTAGACGCTACAGAACCGTCGCTCGAGATTGACTCGGCCGAGTTGACAATCAGCAAGACAGAAGTGGAGGACGCTTTCTCACCTAGCGCCAGCATCTCAACTCCCAACGCAGAGATCCACATCAAACCGGAGCCTGTGGACTGGAGCAGAGAAGAGGACAAGATTCTACTAGAAGCCATTACCCGAAATACTCCGGTTGGAACCAAGAAACAAACAGTCTTGGAAGTATTAGAAGCAAAAGGACTCTTTAGCACAGTACAGAGCAATCTAACGGAGAAATCTCAGTATGACATAAGAGAAAGGATAGTTTATTTATTACAACTCCTTTGTACAAATGGAAGTAGCTAATTTGTTCTTTTCGTTCAACCTTGTACATTAAGTAGGTATGTTGATAGAGTTTTTAATTGCGGGTTGAAATATTTTGACTGTGACATAGATTTTAATCCTCGTTTTAATCGTCATTCTATTGTATGTTATTGCCTCACCATTTATTTTAGTATTAAAATTCACATCGAACTTGGCATCAGTGTTTCTTCCAGAAAAATTTCTCCGGGGGGGGGGGGGGGGGGGGCGTCTCAATGATTCGGGGGGGCCTCATAATGATTTCGGATAGGGCTTATTTATTTCAATATTTCTCCAGAGGGGCAGTGGACTTGCTCCGGGGGGGGGGGGGGGGGGGGGGGCCGGAGAAGTACCTGAAAGAAACACTGCTTGGCATTCAATAAAAATCTGTGAGAAATATCAATAAATGCGCAGAAGCGATAATGGGGATGGGATCTCCCACACTGATCTATAGTACTAGATGAGCCTTTCTCATAAATCACTACTGAAAAAAAACATGTCATCGACCAAAGGAGCTTATAAGCTGATTTCACAATGACTTGCTTATGTTATATGGCTCACCATATTGTCTTATGTCCGCAAATACTCAAGTGAGGAGCATTAGCAAATTTATAGCATGAGATGGCTTGTAATGTGATAGGTACTTAGTTTTATAGTATTTATGATGGCAATTGCATGTGAAGGCATTTGTGTACCGATAGGTAACAAGTTTTTACCGCTTCTAGTATTTAGTTTGGTGATTTTAGGAAGTAGGTAATTACTTCATTTTGTTGATTATGTATAATAAATTATAATTTTACATAAAAATATTGTTTGATTTTACAAACCACGCGACCGAATGTCCATTGACGTCGCTAGACACCTTATGGGTGGCTAGGCACCACACCACATTTTTTTCTAAATTTTTTTTTATCTTTATTTTATAGGTGATCACTGTGTGCACCAAGCACACAGTGATCATGCCAGCCTCATTGGAAAACACATAAATTACAAATACATACCTACAAAAATCTATATTTTATATTTATAAACCTTTTTTAATATGTAATGCGCAAATGCAATATGTAATTGTATGGCCTTGAGGGCATTAATATTCAGAATACGGTTATATTTTTCTCGGCTTTCATTTCACGTGGAAAAAAACTGTATTGAACTATAGTTTACTACTACTAATATGGAGCTCAAAGCCAACCCAACTACAAAGTGTAGTACAATACTTTTTGTTAAAATGTATTTAATACTGGCGACCAAAATAATACTGGATAAAATAGTACATACCCAAATAAAGGGAAGCGAAAGTTCAGCTGTCATTGTCAATTTGACACAATATATTCTCTGTTTTGATTACTGCTTTGACCAGAAAATTATGACGACGACGATTGAGGAATTAGATCCGGCAAGAATTGCACGATCCATCGAAGCTTCTTTCAAACCGGTACGTCAACCAATTAAAAGAACCAACTTTGTTTTAGGCTAACTCAAGAACCAACCGACCGAACTAGCAGCGGTGCAATACGGTGCAACATTCTTATTTATTTGTCATTGATATTTTATGGGGTGGTGGCTTTATACTGGGGAGCTGAGGTAAGGGGGCAGGGCCCTGGTATTGATTTAACCCCACCCCCTCTGCCGGAGGGGTGAGGGAAATTGGAGAGGCGTCAAAGAGCAAGAACATTATATGTTTCTATTCATGTGTGTGTCATTCTAGCCAGCTGCAGTGGGCGGGAGCTTAATATGCTCGCTGACTGACCACAGATTACCAAAGTCCCGAAGACGAGGAAAAATATGACAAAATCTTAATTTCTTAATTCATTTAAAAAAAAACTGACAGCAATAGAGAGCTTCATTTTCCTTTAAAAAGTTCGCTAGTTTACAGCCTTTCCAACGGTATACCAAAAAAAAAAAATTTTGGGAGCAGCAAAGGATTGGGAATTGTTGATGGACACACATGAGAAGCATTACCAAATGCCTTCGGAAATCTGTACCACAGCATTAAGACCGGATATACTCATGTTCTCAAAAGCGACAAAGCATGTAGTACTTGTTGAACTTACAGTTCCATGGGAAAGTAACATACCGAAGGACCACAACATCAAGCTTAACAAGTACTGCAACTTAGTAGACCGGATTGTGAGAAACGGATTCAAGACTGATCTCTTCGCTGTGGAAGTCGGAGCAAGAGGACTACCAGCGAAGTCGCTCTACAGTCTCTTCAAGAATCTAGGGCTCCCAAGATCGACGCTAAGCTCATATATGGAGAGAGCTTCAAAAACGTCACTGGAAGCATCCTACAGAATATGGATAGGTAGAGAGAGGGAGGTCGAGAGCGGGACTGGTGGTTTCCCCGCGTCCTAGTCAACGCAGACTAGCTGACGAGGGCTTGAAGGGAGCCGAAACGTGAAGCATGCGCGGGAAATTTAGAGTGGCGACTCGCCAGTCCCGACCTCGATTAACACTCTCCTCTACTGCCGATGGGCCCGGATATGTTGGGTGTAGACATCGCAAGCTCAGGTCCACACCCTCAAAAGAAAAGGGCAAACCAGTGGCGGCTTCCAGAAGGTCAACTTTGTGAAACCTGGAGCCAAAAAGCTGCCCAAAGATTGGACTAAACCTTCTTCAGTTCCATGGGAAGCAACATACCGACGGAACACAACATCAGACTTAACAAGTACTGCAACTTAGTAGACCGGATTGTGAGAAACGGATTCAAGACTGATCTCTTTGCTGTGGAAGTCGGAGCAAGTGGACTACCAGCAAAGTCGCTCTACAGTCTCTTCAAGAATCTAGGGCTGCCAAGATCGACGCTAAGCTCATACATGGAGAGAGCTTTGAAAACGTCACTGGAAGCATCCTACAGAATATGAATAGGTAGAGAGAGGGTGGTCGAGAGCGGGACTGGTGGTTTCCCCGCGTCCTAGTCAACGCAGACTAGCTGACGAGGGCTTGAAGCGAGCCGAAACGTGAAGCATGCGCGGGAAATTTAGAGTGGCGACTCGCCAGTCCCGACCTCGATTAACACTCTCCTCTACTGCCGATGGGCCCGGATATGTTGGGTGTAGACATCGCAAGCTCAGGTCCACACCCTCAAAAGAAAAGGGCAAACCAGTGGCGGCTTCCAGAAGGTCAACTTTGTGAAACCTGGAGCCAAAAAGCTGCCCAAAGATTGGACTAAACCTTCTTCAGTTCCATGGGAAGCAACATACCGACGGAACACAACATCAGACTTAACAAGTACTGCAACTTAGTAGACCGGATTGTGAGAAACGGATTCAAGACTGATCTCTTTGCTGTGGAAGTCGGAGCAAGTGGACTACCAGCAAAGTCGCTCTACAGTCTCTTCAAGAATCTAGGGCTGCCAAGATCGACGCTAAGCTCATACATGGAGAGAGCTTTGAAAACGTCACTGGAAGCATCCTACAGAATATGAATAGGTAGAGAGAGGGTGGTCGAGAGCGGGACTGGTATTTCCCCGCGTCCTAGTCAACGCAGACTAGCTGACGAGGGCTTGAAGCGAGCCGAAACGTGAAGCATGCGCGGGAAATTTAGAGTGGCCACTCGCTAGTCCCGGCCTCGATTAATACCCTCCTCTACTGCCGATGGGCCCGGATATGTTCGGTGAAGCCATCGCAAGCTTAGATCCACACCTTCTGTCATACAAATAATTCACTATGTGGTCAAAATTAGGCACAGAGGCAGAACAGAACGACAACACGGGCACTAATCGGTGGTCGCTTCCCGTATTGAGAGCGTTTTCGGGAGCATTTTCAAATTTAGAACAAGTACGGGGCTCTCTTGCAATTTATCCCTAATTTCGTCGTTCTATTCTGTCTTTGTGCCTAATTTTGGCAACATAGTGAATTATTTGTATGGCATGTGGTATACCGTTGGAAAGGCTGTAAACTAGCGAACTTTTTAAAGGAAAATGAAGCTGTCAATTGCTGTCAGTTTTTTTTTAAATGAATTAAGAAATTAAGATTTTGTCATATTTTTACTCGTCTTCGGGACTTTGGGAGGTCATAAGTCCTTTTCATGGCATTAACTTCATCAAACGATATTTTTTCTAGAAGAAGGATACATCGTAAAATCCAATAAATTTTATTTCGTTCTGATACAATCATAAAAAAAAAAGTTACAAGGGTTTGTAGGTGAGATTTTGGTAATTTTCAAAAATAAAGAAAAAAAATCGTATCTCGATACCACGTGACAACTGACAAAAGGTGTCATAGGTCAAAATCTTGCAAATGACCCCTCTTACCTACAAAAAAATTCTGTCGGTTCACGTGCCGAACACCCTGTATATTGACCACGATGTATATTGACTGACTGGTATTGGTGTTTTTTGTATGAAAAAGTAATTTTGTACATACCTGAGGAAAAAATTTTTTTGTATTTTTTTTAATAATATAATTGGGGTCGCTTAGAAGAGGGGAGCAAAGGGGGAGAGGAGTCAACTGGGTAAATTTTGGGTGGTTAAAAAAAATTATCAAGGTTTAATTTATATAAATTAACCTTAACCTAATGTTGTAGCAGCCCATGTCGTTTTTGCATACATTTCTATTCAATATCAAATTGTTGGTGCTTTAAAAAAAACAAGTTTTCATTCTGAAGTAGTAGTTCATTCAAAAAATAATTTTGTATGGAAAATCCATCTGTGTCTTTTCTTTTCGACGACCGATCGGCCATTGTGGGAGTCATCCAAGAGTAGGGTAATGTTCTACGGCCCATCGGTTGTGGGACGTTAAGGGTTAATTTTAATATTTTGTAAGCTTGTCTATAACAAACGCCTTTCAAGCGCGGAGTCTCGTCGCTGGCGCCTGAAAGCTATAGAGGCCAATCGCTAAGTGGACTAGTCCAGTGGAGAAACAACATAGGCCCACTCACCATTGAAAAAGACAAACTAAAGCTTACCACCGTTTGGCTTCCTTTTTTTTTTTAATATGCTTACTCCCCTTGGCTTCAACAACCAAAATTTGGATGCATATAAACTCAAATATTTAGTAAAATAATTACCGGAAGTCAAATCAGTAAACTATATTTTCAATTATAGCCAATGGCATTACCCACAAAATGATTTAAAACAAGTGAGGATTGACTTATTTAGAAGCACAGACGATTTTTTTGAACTCCAGGAAAACAAAACACCCTCGACATTATTTTCCGAATTGTTCTTACCTTAAACTTGACAATTCTCCCATACAAACGATATATCGATGGTTAGCTAAAAAAATATCTCTTTAAATAGTGCATATGAAATAAAGTAAGGCTAGAAACCAGTTTACCATCCTGCCAGAAATGACGGTTATAACTCGGAATATTGGTACCGTGTTTTCTATGGGGAGGGCAAGGTTTTTTATTAGAAACATTCACTGAAGATTTTGGGGGGGGGGGGGGGGGTGGCCGATTGGCCCTTTCGAAAGCCCAACGGTTAATATATATTCCAGGATGTGATCCGAGAAGTACTGGCCAGTTCGTTCTCGGACAGTAAGAGCAAGTTGGGGCCGGACGCGCTCACGCTCGTGTGTGAGGTGGTGAAGCTGCTGACAGTAGAGGGCGCTCTGCGGGCGAGCGCGCAGGCGCTGCGTGATGGATCCCGTGCTACAGACCTTGAACATGTGGAGAAATGTTTGCCGCAGCTGGTGTGTCCCTTGCATTGATTTTTTTAAATATTATTTATTTTTTAATAGAACTATCTGCGATCGAAATCAACACTTTTAGCAGATTATTTGTTTTGTGGGTTTGGTTTTTGAGTCCGGCTCTAAATGCACCATTTGCTCATATCAGTCGTAGACTTCCCCCTCCCCCATGACTGAATCCAGCCAGAGCTGTCGCGCGGGCCGCGGACTTGGCCCGCGCCGGTCACGCGGGCATACGTACCCGGCAAAATTTTGCGGTCACACGTGTGCGTCGCGGGTAGAGAACCGCACCGTGCGGTCCTGCGGACCTAGGCCCGCAGGGACCGCAGGTCCGCACTGTGACCGCAGAGCTGTGGTTGACATAATACAAAAATGACCAGTTTGTTATATAGTTCTGTATTTTATAGAGTAGATTAATTAAAGTGATTAATAAAACATAATTAATTTTACTTATTACAAATTGTGTTACTTAAAAAAAAGTTTTGTCTTGAAATTTAAATTGTTTTTATATCATGGGCAAATATGTATATATCATGGGAAAGTGGTCAAGTTCGAGTCGAGCTCGCGTAAAGAAGGTTCCGTTTCATCCCGTTTTCTGTGAGAACTAGAAGGCTTAGGATTTTTTGACGAAACTTCTTCATGAACTTTTGTTTTGGTCATAACTCGAGAACCACTAGTGCTAGACCCATCGTGTTGGTACTCAAACTTCAGGTCTCGGTGAAATCTATCCATCTGTCACATGAACTTTTGTTTGGGTCGTTGTCGTTGGTTCACGTGACAGATGGATAGATCTCACCGATACCTGAAGTTTGAGTACCAACACGATGGGTCTAGCACCAGTGGTTCTCGAGTTATGACCAAAACAAAAGTTCACGTGACAGATGGATAGATCTCACCGATACCTGAAGTTTGAGTACCAACACGATGGGTCTAGCACCAGTGCTTCTCGAGTTATGACCCAAACAAAAGTTCATATGACCTACGGTATTCCCTCATCCCTCTGCAATTGGATCGCCAGCTTCTTGGGGGACCGATCCATATTTGTAACCATTGACGGTGCAAAATCGGTAGATTTTCCAATAAACGCTGGCGTTCCACAGGGCTCGGTGCTGTCGCCTACATTATTCCTGTTATTTATTAACGACCTACTGTGCATAGGTAACATTCACAGTTATGCAGACGACAGCACCGCCGACGAGGGTTACGCTAAAGACTGGACTGCTAGAGAGGTGCGCATTGATGATGCTCGGCGTCAAACAGTTAACAGAGTCGACGATGTTCTCGTTAAGGTAGCCTCCTGGGGCCGCGAGAACCTTGTTGATTTCAACGTCAGCAAAACTCAAGCATGCGCCTTCTCTACCAAGGCCGACCGGTTTCCCTTCCAAGCTACGTTCCAGGGTACGGCCATACCTAACAATGACAAATTGGACCTCCTGGGCGTGGAATTGACCAAGGATGTGGGTTTTAGGGGTTTCATAGAGTCCAAAGCCACACTTGCCTCTAGGAAATTGGGCGTCCTCTACCGCAGCAGACGGTTCTTCTCACCGGCGCAGCTCCTTATGCTATATAAAGCGCAAGTTCGCCCGGTGATGGAGTACTGTAGCCATCTGTGGGGTGGATGCCCTCTTTACTTATTGGCGTCCTTGGACTCTATCCAGCGCCGTGCTATCCGTCTAATTGGTGATCCCAAGCTCACGGAGAGACTTGAATCATTGGGCCACAGGCGAACAATCGGTTCTCTTAGCCTGTTCTATAGGTACTACCATGGACGTTGCTCTGATGAATTGGCTTCTCTCATCCCTCCAGCCCCCATCCGTCTCCGCCACACCCGCCGGACTCGCTCGGAACATCCATATGTTGTTGACACCCAACTACTAAGAACACATCGTTTTTCGAAATCTTTCCTGTGTCGAACGGCGAAAATATGGAACGGTCTTCCGGTGAGTGTGTTCCCCACCACCTATAACCTGGGAATCTTCAAAAGGCGTGTCAATAAATTAGACGACAACCGGTAGCCGGTAGACGATAGCCGGCATGGCGCCTCTCTGAGCGTGGTTTCGCGAGGAATGGTGTTATTGGCTGTGTCTGATCTTCCGTTGAAGTATTGGGCACAGACACCCGCGCCGGCTGCCTATAAAAAAAAAAAAAAAAAAAAAAAAACAAACAAACAAACAAATATACTTTCGCATAATTTACGATATTATTATTATTATCCATTTATTTCCACATTTCTTTTTATACAAATTTTACATTTTTTTTTTTTAATTAAAACCTAAAATTAATATAAAAACAAACGGAGTTTCCACCACCGGCGGCGGGGCGAGCCCAGGCTACCGATGGTCGGGTCCCAAAGAGAGGAACCTCCGGACGATGCGTGCAGTGTCGAGCAGGGCTGCCTTCTGGATCTGGCCCTTGACCCAACCACTCAACGAGAGCCTCTTAAGGTGGTCATCGAGGCTCTTCGCTATCAGCCCATGCGCTGATACGACTATGGGCACAACGATCGTCGAGTCGACGGGCCACATTTTGGTAACCTCGTGCTGCAGATCCAGATACTTCAGCATCTTCTCTGCTTCCTTACTGACGAAGTTACCATCGTGCGGCACGGCGATATCGACGAGCGTTGCACGCCTCGCCTCCCGGTCCACTATCACAATATCAGGTCTATTCGCAAGAATAGTCCTATCTGTAATAATGGACCGGTCCCAGTAGAGTGTGACATGACCGTTCTCGAGAACTGGCGGTGGATTGTACTTATAGTAAGGCACCTCGGTACCCACAAGGTTGAACTTTAGGGCAAGTTGCTGGTGGATAATCCTGGCTACTAGGTTGTGTCTATGCAGATACTCGGTGTTGGCAAGCTGCGAACAACCGGAAATCACATGTCTGAGGGACACGCCAGGTTGGTGGCAGGCGCGGCAGATGTCAATGGTGCCGTCCTTCATTATGTGTTTCCTATAGTTGTTCGTCTTGACAACCTCATCTTGTATTGCAAAGACAAAACCCTCGGTTTCCCCGAAGAGGTCCCCGAAGCGTAGCCAGTGCACGGAAGCAAGTTGGTCTACATCCGGTCCCGTGAGAGACCGGAAGTACCTACCGTGCAGCTCCTTGCCTTTCCATACTTCCATGCGGTCCTCAGTGCTCAGTACAACCGGCTTCCGCCAGTTCTCTTTTCCCATGCTCAGCGGGGTAAGACCTTTATCGCTGGTGACGACATCGCGGTGCATCTCACAAACATCAGTCTTTTCCAAAAAGTACTGACGGAGATTGCATACCTCGCGGTTGTGCAGGTTCTTGGCATTTAACATACCTCGACCCCCACACTTCCGCGGGATATACAACCTCATGACCGATGATCGTGGGTGGTGCATACGGGATTTCGTCATCAGCGTCCTGACCTTTCTGTCCAGCGAGTCCAATTCGGTCTGAGTCCATCTGAGAATACCGAAGGTATATACGAGCACAGGCATGACCCAACCGGTTATAGGCACGAATTTTATTGCCGCCTGACAAAAGGCTATTTAGCACTTTTGTAAGACGGTGAAAAAACTTTTCCTTAACTGATTGTTTCATGTCCGTATCCCGTATGTTGAGAGCCTCCGATATTCCCAGATATTTATAGGTTTCGTCTTCGGAGAGAGCTCGAACATTCATGGACTCCGACAACTGTATGCCGCCGGAGTTCACGATCACACCTCGTTCCACATGGATGGTCCCACATTTTTCCAAGCCGAACTCCATTCCAATGTCGTTGCTGAAGCCTTCAGTTATCTTCATCATCGACATTAGTTCGGTGTCTGACTTGGCAAACAGTTTGAGGTCATCCATATAAAATAAGTGCGATATTCGAGAGCCTCCTCTTCGAAGACAGTAGCCCAGCTCTGAGTCCTCAAGCAGAGTGCTAAGAGGGTTCAGAGCCAGACAAAACCAAAGCGGACTCAGACTATTATTATTTTATATTCTTTATTTCACGTTTTTAAAATATATTATATTAATTTTACATACATTTTACAAAAAGTAATAAAAATACACAAAATTAATATAAAATCTAAATAAAAACGGTAATGTACGCCGGCGGCGGGAGGCAAGCCTCCAAGCACGCCGGCGGGTGCAGGCCGTGGCTACGGAGCTCTCCGAGACGACGCGAGGCAAGCTACGAGCGATAGGTGGTGGTACTAGACACGTAGGCCACCACCACCCCCATCTCGGAGAGCTCCGTATCCACTTACTGCGGAGCGACGACACGCAGCACTTTAAGTGAACTTGTTCACTTTAAGTGAACTTGTTGTTGTTTTATTATTATTATTATTTATAGCACTAACAGCTTGAAGCTGATGCGTGCATATCATTTTTTTTTTCTTCAGAGTGCACTTGTTTTAATTAAATAAGTTGTTTTTTTTTAGGCTATTTACATTATATTAGTGAATTTTTTTTTTCTTTTTTTTTTCTTTTATGTGTTTATCTAACTGGTTTTTAAATCCATTGACACTTTTAGCACTTATGACCTCCTGCGGTAGTTCGTTCCAAGAGTCCACAACTCTGTTCACCAAGAAGTGTTTCCTCGGGTTAGAATGAAATGCTGAGCGGTTTAGCTTTAAGCTGTGTCCTCTAAGATTTGCATTGGTATTTTTTGTGAACATTTCTTTGAGATTTGGCAAGTCATAGTAGTCATTGAGGATTTTGTATGTTTCAATGAGATCTCCTCGTTGACGACGCTCCTCTAGGCTGCTAAGTCCGAGTGCTTCGAGTCGGCGTTCATAGTCTTGTTTTTTGAGCTGTGGGACCATTTTTGTGGCTCGTCTTTGAACGCGTTCCAAAAGATCTACATCCTTCCTGAAGTATGGATTCCAAATCTGAAAGGCATATTCCAATAATGGGCGAACATAAGTTTTGTATAGTTTAAGGAATAGCTCTGTAGTTATGTAAGAGAACGCCTTCCTGATCATGTAGAGTAAGGAGTTGGCTTTCTTGACAACTTCTATAATGTGTGTCTCCCACTTGAGATCATCTGATATTGTCACACCGAGGTCGCGTTGCGTTTTCACTGCCTGTAGGATTTTTCCATCAATAAAGTAAGAGTGATGAGGATTTTTAGGCCCGAGGTGAAGTACAGTACATTTTCCGGCATTGAGCGACAGCAACCACACCTTTGTCCAACCCGAAATCTTGTCAAGAGTGTCCTGAATTGTTTGCTGGGCGATAATGGGGTTAGCGAAAAACTTTGTGTCATCAGCAAACAGAGAGAAGGTGAGGTGCGTTATTTCTCCCAGATCTGTTAGAAACATTCCGAAGGCTACCGGTCCGACGACGGATCCTTGTGGAACACCGCTCAGTACTTGGCGAGGTTCGGACATTTTCTCTCCGACGCGAACCCTGAACCTTCTATCTGTCAGGAAATCTTGGAACCACAAGAGGAGGTTTCCTCGGATCCCAAAGTGTTCCAACTTGTGCAAAAGCCGCTTTATGGGAACTCTATCAAAGGCTTTTTCGTAATCTAAGTAGATACAACTGCGTAAAAGAAAATTGCGTTAAAATTGTAACCATGACAAGAGAAGCACGACGGAAATTTGAGGCAAACATTGTAGATACTGGGCCGAAAGCTTTTTATGGTTATATTCGGAAGCAGCTCTCCTCCAAAGTGGGTGTCCCACCTGCTCTTCGCGCACACAACTCTACCAACATTATATCTGATTACCTAGGAGTGGCAAACATTTTTGCAAAACAATTTGAAAAATCATATGTGAGAGAATGTGATGGTCCCATGCCACAGATAGTCACTGCCAAGATAGTGAACTCACTAGAGACAGTAGAGTTTACCCCCTCCGCAGTCTTCAAAGTTTTAAAGTCCTTCAGAGAAAACACTGCCATGGGACCTGATGAACTCCCGGCCATCTTCCTGAAAGAATGCTCAGAAGAGGTAAGCAACCAGTTGGCACATATAATGTCTCTATCATTCAAACATGGCAAACTACCAACTGACTGGAAAGAGGCCATTGTGACTCCAATCTACAAAAAAGGTGACAAACTTGATGCTGCAAACTACCGTCCAATAAGCCTAACTAGTATTGTCTGCAAGGCAATGGAGAAAATCATTATCGAACAAGTAAGAGCATTCCTGGCACGAGAAAACATCATCCTGCAGGAACAACATGGATTTGTCCCAAGGCGATCAACTGTAACCAACTTGCTCGAGTGTGTAGACAAATGGACGCAGGAATGGAATCGGAAACAAGCTGTCGACATACTCTACTTAGATTACGAAAAAGCTTTTCAATTAGTAACGCAATTTCCTTATGAGTGTTGCATGCATGCATAGTGCCATTCAGTTTTTGTTGCGAGCTAGTGCGGTCTCCTTACCCGGCGTACCCGGCATGCCGGGTACGCCGGGTAAGTGACCGCAGTGCGGTCACAGTCCGCGCGGTCCTATTAGGACCGCACTTTTAAATGCCGGGTATGGAATTTTGCGGGCAATTTCCGCGGGCCCGCGCGACACCTCTGAATCCAGCCTTAATGACAACATCAGACGTGTCGTAAGCAATGGCTCCATCTAGGGGTTTCATGTTCTCGAATGCAAGAAGTGAAGAACAATGGATCCTACGTCGTGTTCGCGTCTACACACCACGTGCCGCAACCTGAGGGTTTTCTAAATCCGCTACTGGCTCCTGTAGACGAGCCATCTTGAACCCAGTTCACATTGAACAAGTTTGCAGACTCTGAAACTAATATTCTTAGAACTAATACCATATTTTCTTTTCAGATGCTCGACTTCCTATAATAAAATTGAAGGAAAGAATTATGTCGTACATAAGAAAAATAGACTGTAAATTAATTTAATAAAATATCAAAAATAAAATGATTTTATTGTCTATTTATTTACTGCAAGGATACATAATGAAGACAAAATTAAAACAGAATAGTCGTGTATTAAAATATCTTTATTTCACAGCTAATAAAAGTGAAACAAATGTTGCAGTTTCGTCCCAGAGAATGAGGTCAATTTACACAAAGCTGATCATATTTTCAGCACAGATCAATATTTTAGGCTCATGACATTGCACCCGACCGAGTGCCTTTGACCAAACACAACAATAAAGAAAAAACAAATATAGGCACCGTAGAAATATGTTCTATGCTCGTTCTATGCACCCGAAAAGGATGATTCTGTGTGTTTTTTGGTCTACAAAACTGAAAACTCCAATTTGGTATACCTATTTAAATGTATAGATGGGTAGATATTTTTTTTACCACACACTCTTCCGGAGTATCAAACAACCACTCAAATAATCGGAGTAAGCAGAAATATTGGTGTTGTGCTGCAAGAACTGAAGTAAATTACAGCACAACACCGACCAACACGTTCAGCAAATTATTAGGACAAGATCACTATCAAGTAGCAAGTAAGGCACGAAGACCCACCTGCTGCATGACTCGGTGGAAGGATCTTAGTACTTGTCCTTATGCCGTAGTCGCCATTGGCAAAGTTGTATAACAAAAATCAGTTTTAGATACACAATCACACCCTTTTGGTACATGCCATTCTCGCGACAACTGTATAGTGATCCTGTCCCAGAATAATTCACATGACATACAGATACCATTAACCAAGCATAGCGTCTCACACTCGCAATACCACTAGAGTTTATGTAAACAGTGTATATGTTTAACTTTATACATCTTCACAGTCTCCGTCTCGAATGTAGTGACTGTAGACCGCAGGTATATTCATGAGGGCACTTCGACACCAACACATATTCATTCATAAGCGGCGGGTGGCCGAGTGGTTTGGGCATCGGCTTCTCATGCGGCAGGTCCGAGGTTCAAATCCGTCGGCATGTACCAATGAGTTTTTTCTGACGAAAAAATTTACGTGCATACCTACACCCGCTGCTGCACCGTTCGGAACCGGTGTAAAACTGTAGGTTCCTTCCCTTGCCCCTTACTACGTGGTAGGCTGAAATTGTAGCCGACTGGGTTGGTACCACCGTACTGGATGTAAGATGGCCGGATAGCAACCTCGGTTGTGTTCTCCTCTAGTCCAGTATAGCCAGCAATCCAGGGAAGTCTCTGGTATGGCACCTACCTTCTCGGAGGTGATATTGGCTAGTCAGAGCATGTGCTTTGGCCCCTCTGACTCAGCCACCCATACCGGATTACATAAAAAAAAACACACATGTCAACATTCAGGATTGATACCGGGCGGCGCGCTGACCAAATGAAGTTCGCTCGAATCTGCTATAAGAATATTTGTGTTCTCCGGCCAGTTCAGTGTAGCCGGCGTGATCTAGAATGGCACCTAGAGTACGGGTTTAGCAGAATATGTAACCAATCGGTCACCAGCAAAGTTCTATAAAAAAAATTGGCTGGATATCGCGGATATAGACCATAATATACTCAATGATGCCATTCAAAGTAAAATCCTACATGTTTAGCTATCAAAATAACACTCCTACAAACTAAATTATTGAAGTTTATCGCAGATTGAATAGTGCCTTACTCAATCTAAGGTTCTATCTTTAGCGGATACTTGTCCGTATGTAATATAATATGCGATGTGTATAACCTTTCGAAGCCCCATCATGAATAAAGTAGGTATTATATCAAATGCCATTAAATGTTGGCAGTGTGAAGTTAGCCAAGTGACCAAGTATTCAATTAAATAAAAAACTAAAACAATGTATGTGTTCTAAGACTAATTTCACACTGGCACAGGTTGGCGCATGCTATAAATATATTTGCAGATTTTATTGAAAGAAATGGCAGGACCAATTTGATAAGTCAGCACCATTAATCTTTTGAATTCGATTTTTCATCATAGTACCACACAGTCTTTGAGTCTGTCATGTTGGCCAATGAACTGACTTAAACCAATAATGAGACCACCTCTGGGTCATTGCTTTTTTTTTTAAATAATCTTTTTAAAGAGATTGGCAGTTTGTCTAAATATTTCCACAAAACACCATATTTCCTCAGCACACAACAACCTAACTCCAAACTGAGCACCTGTATGCACACATCGGAATCGCCAGCGATCAGCCCGCAGCAACACTCTGAAAACTACTTGTGGTAACTTACAGTAACGTTTTAACATAAGTAATCATTATAGTGACATCCTCGTTCTTATGCCTCTAGGTATTGCCCGCGCCAATAAAGAAACTATTATGAACATTGTGCCTGCGCTTGTATGCGCTTACAAGGACGAGTGAGATCGCACAATATCACGAGCGATATTGTGCGAGCGGCCGCCATTTTCATATAGTTATTTTATTGGCGCGGCTTCTACGCTACAATTCTATTCGACACTTCAAAACAAGTCCATATCGTCGCTGCAGTTCACTTCTAGGAAGTCGTCATCGTCGTAATCGGCCGCCTGCCTCGTGCTGTGTTCCTGGTACTTGTGTGTGGACTGAGGGTCCGCTTCGCACAGTTCCGAAGGGTCCGGCGCTACGTCCGTGTGGGAGTGCGTGTCGGTGTCGCTAGAGCCGTCGCGTGCGTCCGTCGCGGGCGAGGGCGGCGGGTTCAGGCCGTGCTCTATTGAGTGCACGAGTGTCGCCTCGCTGCGAGACAGAAGCGCCGGTAACTCTGAATCTGAAATAAATTGGTGAAATTAAAAATAAATTATGTTTTGGGAAGAAACATAAATGATATCGGCCGGTGCCATGTTACTTCGTCTCATTCTCACTTCAATAAGTGCATTTCTATCGTAAATACAAGTCTCCGAATATCCAATTAAATAAAAACTCCCTTCCCTTGGCTCAGTGGTCCGGTAAATTCCGTTTACATGAAAACATATTTTGTGTTTTCATTCAGTTCATTATACCTAATTTATAAGTTACAATTAGTGTTGCAATGAATAGTGTATTCGGCTATCTGCCGAATACAATAAAGCCCGGCCAAATGGCCAAATATTCAGCCTCAATATTATGTTTTAACAATAGCCTTTGTCATTTGTACGTATTATACAAGTACAGACTTTGTATTTCCATACAATCAAAAATAAAATGTAATTTTTGCGACTTTTTAAAGTTTTTTTTTTTATGGAACCTGACACGGTTAGCTATAGTATTGTGCAAATTAATGGAATCATAGGCAATTGTTATGGTAAAACCGTTTATTGCTTGTAAAATAATATTTTTACAGAATTAACAACTAACATTATGCTAATTAATAGGAAATATTGGCTTTGGCTTCAATAACTGCTTTTACTCGTTTTGGCATGGACTGCACTAGTTTTTGACAGTTATCGGAGATCCTCTCATCCCGATACCAAGCCTGAATGACTGCTTCTATCATCTTTGTTTTTGTAGTGCACTCGATTTTGCACAGTCTAGCTTTGCAAATGGCCCATAAATTATCTATAGGGTTTAGATCGGGTGAATTGCCGGTCCAATCTAGAACAGATATCCCCTTATCCTGGAAATATTTCAACACTTGCGGCAGGGAGCAGAGTACTGTTTAAGAATTGCTCCTCCTTGGGATTGGCACTTTTCAAGTTCTTTATTCAAATGCTGTTCCAACATGCATTTGTATTTTTGGCTGTTTATCATGCCTTCGATTGGCACTAAAGAACCAACCCTCATGTATGAAAAACACTCCCAAAACATTGCAGTATTGCAAAATGCAAAAAATGTAAAAAATCTGAATGATTCCATTTATTTGCTCAATACTGTACATCAACTATAACATCCGTGATGTCAGGCCATAACACTGGGTGAACTAGGTGCCATGGCAGTGCTTCCTTTATTTCATGTCGGCTACACTGAACCGGACGGAAAACACGAACTATTTGCATAGCCGTTTCGACAGACGTTTCATTCAGTGCGGTGGTATCAACCCGGGCGGGATGAACCCTACCATCTAGTAAGGTAAGGAGGGACGGGACCTACAAGTGGAATCCGAAACATGGTCAGCCTCCAATGGTCGAGCGGTCACCCATCCAAGTACTGACTGTGCCCAGGTGTGCTTAACAACAGTCGACCATCGGTCGTTGGAACGTAAGTTAGAACGGCTACTGTTCATTGAGGCGATTGATTTCCACCCCATTTAAGAATATGCGTAGTTTTTTGCTATAAAATAAATGTGTGTTCTTTCTTATTTCTTTTTGTTTAAGAAGGTATTCGGAGCCCCAGATATTCAGCTAAAATGCTATTATTCGGTGTTCAGCCGAATACTAAACCTGGAGCCAATAAGCTGCCCAAAGATAGGACTAAACCTTCTTCAATTTTGGGAGCAGCAAAGGATTGGGAATTGTTGATGGACACACATGAGAAGCATTACCAAATGCCTTCGGAAATCTGTACCACAGCATTAAGACCGGATATACTCATATTCTCAAAAGCGACAAAGCATGTAGTACTTGTTGAACTTACAGTTCCATGGGAAAGTAACATACCGAAGGACCACAACATCAAACTTAACAATTACTGCAACTTAGTAGACCGGATTGTGAGAAACGGATTCAACACTGATCTCTTCGCTGTGGAAGTCGGAGCAAGAGGACTACCAGCGAAGTCGCTCTACAGTCTCTTCAAGAATCTAGGGCTCCCAAGATCGACGCTAAGCTCATATATGGAGAGAGCTTCGAAAACGTCACTGGAAGCATCCTACAGAATATGGATAGGTAGAGAGAGGGAGGTCGAGAGCGGGACTGGTGGTTTCCCCGCGTCCTAGTCAACGCAGACTAGCTGACGAGGGCTTGACGCGAGCCGAAACGTGAAGCATGCGCGGGAAATTTAGAGTGGCCACTCGCTAGTCCCGACCTCAATTAACACCCTCCTCTACTGCCGATGGGCCCGGATATGTTCGGTGAAGACATCGCAAGCTCAGGTCCACACCTTCAAAAGGAAAGGGCAAACCAGTAGCGGCTTCCAGAAGGTCAACTTTTTGAAACCTGGAGCCAAAAAGCTGCCCAAAGATAGGACTAAACCTTCTTAAATTTTGGGAGCAGCAAGGATTGGGAATTGTTGATGGACACACATGAGAAGCATTACCAGATGCCTTCGGAAATCTCTACCACAGCATTAAGACCGGATATACTCATATTCTCAAAAGCCACAAAACATGTAGTACTTGTTGAACTTACGGTTTCATGGGAAAGCAACATACCGAAGGACCACAACATCAAACTTAACAAGTACTGCAACTTAGTAGACCGGATTGTGAGAAACGGACAAGACAGGCTCTTCAATCTAGGGCTGCCAAAACCGACGCTAAGCTCATACATGGAGAGAGCTTCGAAAACGTCACTGGAAGCATCCTACAGAATATGGATAGGTAGAGAGAGGGAGGTCGAGAGCGGGACTGGTGTTTCCCCGCGTCCTAGTCAACGCAGACTAGCTGACGAGGGCTTGAAGCGAGCCGAAACGTGAAGCATGCGCGGGAAATTTAGAGTGGCCACTCGCTAGTCCCGGCCTCGATTAATACCCTCCTCTACTGCCGATGGGCCCGGATATGTTCGGTGAAGCCATCGTAAGCTTAGATCCACACCTTCCTTCCTTCTGAACATTCTGAATTTTGGGCCGTTGACGTTTTTTGTATGGACGTATTTGTAACGAATCTAGCAAATGCATTTTCGAACGATTTTACCACTTTTCACCCACTTATTTTTCAGAGAATTTACAAGATTATATTACAATAATCTATCAAACATTATACCTTGAATCTTTACCTAAATATAAGCATGTAAATTATAGGTTATATCTATTTAAATATGGCTATAGTTAGGATAATATGATGTGATGTCTTGCCTAGTACGCCCCCAGCGAGTACTGTGTGGGGTCGGTACTTAATAAGAATAGTCCCACTGCATCTCTCCCCGTGCATGTCGTAAAAGGCGACTAAGGGATAAGCGGCCTGCAGACACCCCGGTCGACTTGTGGCTTTCATGGAAGACATAGGTTGGCAGGGGTAGCTGGAGACTGCGGGGTTTTGCACGAAGGTCCCCAACCAAGCGGGATTAGTTTGCAGGCCTAGAGCCAACCCCAAACCAAAACAACAACAACAACAACAACGCCCCCAGCGTGTTGTCAAGCTGTATGTCAAGTAGTGCGTACCGTTGAGAGTCTGCTTGAGCTGCTGCACCTTGTGGTTGCGGTGGGCGGCCTGCGCGCGCCGCCGCTCGCGCACCGCCTGCGTGCGCTCCTCGTGGAACATCTTCTTCTTCATGGCGGCCGACACCCACGGCTCCCGCTTCAGGATATTGATGTACACGCCGCCCGGCGTACGCCGCCGGTACCCGTTCTATTTCATATTTTTTCATTATGTTATGCGTTTGATTCATTTAATTAATAGTGCGCTGTAAAGGATTCTACACACCGAACCCGCCGACGCCGCCGACACAGCCCGGCGGGTTAGTGTCGGTGGCATTACTTTAGAGAATTATGTCGGCGACTTGTGGCGACATGTCGGCGGCATATCCGCGACTTGCGTACGCGCTCAGTTGCCCGGCGACACTCGAGCTACTGTTTGAAGTTGTTGTCGGCGGGTTCGGTGTGTGGAGTCCTTGATGTGAAGCTGCCGACTAACCCGCCGACAACAAAGCCGCCAGGCTGTCTTGGCGGGTCGGCGACTTTGGTGTGTAGACTCTTTAAGAGAGCAAAATTTACCAATGCTAGTTGCACCCTCGATTGAAACCTTCTAATTGCACAGGGCCCGGATGTGTTCGGAGAAGCCTTGTTGTCCCGAGTCATCTTGTGCTTATTGTTTAGAATTTGATTTTGTTTTATTTATTTATTTAGTTCACCAAGGTGTGACAGTCTGACATCAAGAGTGTAGTAGGTGAAGTAGTCAACAATCTCAGGTTAAAAACAAAAAAATATATATATATATTATTTGATTAGAGTTTGTACCTATAATCACACCAAGTTTGACCCTTGTAATATTGTGTATTGTACGTATGTATTTTTTTTTAAATAGAGCAAAAACAAACAAAAAATTGGAAAAATTAAATTTAAAATCAAAATTTGTAATATAGGTAACTACAAATCAATTATTTTCTGCTTTTTTTCCTTTACTTGTGCAGTGAGACCTTGCTTCTTGCCAAAATTCATCATTCTAGGTCAACGGGAAATACCGGTTTTGATCAGTTTGTGAGTATCAAAAACATTTGTGACATAAATGGACGTATCTATAGATTGTGTTGACTTAGAAGTCATTTTGGCGCAATTCCAACATAGTACAAAATAATTAAATTTGTACTCACCATTACAAGAATGCCTCCATCCTCCTCTACTCTTTTGGTTTCCTTGTACAGTTCGATCGCCTTTTCAGGACCAATAACTTTCACGATTCTTACTGAAAAATTTACATTCTTGTCATTCCATCTGTTCACACATATGTCAATATAATACATACTTACATACATACCACACCGCTGTATCCCGACAATCAGGGTAAGCAGAGTAAACGATGTGCTGCAAAGCTGCGATCACCACGTTTACCCACCTGCTGCATACTCGGTGAAAGGACCGTGCCAAGGTGAGAGGTCGCTAGCCTGTCGCCTTTTAACACGGCATCTTGTTCTTATCCCTTAGTCGCCTTCTACGACTATAGGTAAATATGTAACGTGTAGGGTCGGCACTTAAAAAGAATAGCCCCACTGCTTCTCTCCCCGTGCATGTCGTAAAAGGCGACTAAGGGATAAGGACTAGATATTGTGCTAAAGGGCGATAGGCTAGTCACCTCTCACCTTGGCACGGTCCTTCCACCGAGTCGGGTAGTAGGTGGGTCTTCGAGTCCTACTCGCTGCTTGAGAATTAAGTTGTCCTAACTTTTCTAAATGTGGTGTTCGGTGTTGTGCTGTAATTTACCAGAGTTCTTGCAGCACAACATTGATTGCTCTGCTTACCCCGATTGTCGGGATACAGCGTGTGGTATGTATGTATGTAGGTAAATATAAATATAGGAGAATTATAATTTGAAAATGTTTTGGCACCATAAAGGTAAATAAAATCTATAAAAATGCTAAACTCACGAAGCAAGTCTTTCTTTTCCTCCTTTAGATTCTCGGCTATATCGTTGGCGACATCCTCGGGTGGATCGCTCGCCGTGACGGCTAAATTAGCGAGAATTCTCGGCTCCGTTGTATCTATGCTCTCCTGGTGGCTATTCTCTCTCTTCCCCAGTCGTAACTTGACACTCTTGCGACCCGTGTGCGTCCTCTTATTGCCGCTGCCTGTTTGGTTGCTGCCGGAGTCTGGCTTCTCGAACGGTCGAGAAATGTAATCGTCCTCTAATCTATATTTAATAGTATAGTCATAAGATTCTACGCCGTATCTTCTACTTTTTGTGACATCGCACCCGACCATGTCTTCCGTTAATACTTGCTCCTGAAAATCAATTATAAAGAACTCAGAAAAGTTGATATTTTTTGAAGGGAGGAAATTTTTATCCCGCCCGGGTTGGTAACACCGCACTGAATGATAGGTCGGTTGAAACGGCTATGTAAATAGTCCGTGTTCGCTGGCACGAGCGAAGGGAAGCACTGACATGGCACCTAGTTTTACCAAGATGTTATGGGCTGACATCACGGATGTTTTGATAGGTGTAGGTAGTGTAAATAAAAAAAAAATGTGCTCACTAGGAAGTACAATTTGTATATTCAGTCACAGAAGTAAAAAAATTGGGGGGAAATATTCTAAGGGATTATATATTTATGTAACAAGGGATTATACAGGGTGTTCGGCACTTCGACGGACATTTGTTTTTTGTAGGTAAGTAAACTTCCGTCATGCAACGTTTTGACCCATGATACCTTTTATCAGGTGTCACGTGGTATCGAGATACGTTTTTTTTCTTTATTTTTGAAAATCACCAAAATGCCAGCTTTGAACCCTTGTAACTGTTTTGTTTATGATTGTATCAGCACGAAATAAAATTTATTGGATTTTTAAGAGGTATCCTTGTTCTAGAAAAAATATTATTTGATAAGTTAATACCATGAAAAAGACTTATGACCTCCCAAAGTCCCGAGAACGAGTAAAAATATGACAGAATCTTAATTTATTAATTCATTAAAAAAAAACTGACAGCAATTGAGAGCTTCGTTTTCTTTTGAAAAGTTCGCTAGTTTACGCCCTTTCAAACGGTATACCAAATGTCATACAAATAATTCACTATGTGGTCAAAATTAGGGACAAAGATTAGAACAGAACGACAACACGGGCACTTTGTAACAGGGCCACTTATCGCTGGTCGCATTTTCCGGAGCATTTTCAAATTTAGAACATGTACCGGTCGCGCGGGCACTTTGTTCAATTCTCCATTGTTTATGTTTAGACTCTTGCAAATTATCCCTAATTTTGGCCACACCGTGAATGATTTGTATAACATGTGGTATACCCTTGGAAAGGGTGTAAACTAGCAAAATTGTTAAAAGAAAACTGAACTCTATGATGATATGACTCTATGAATATTAAGAAATAAAGATTGTCATATTTTTACTCATCCTCGGGACTTTGGGAGGTCATAAGTCCTTTTCATGATATTAACTTCATCAAATAATATTTTTTCTAGAACAAGGATACATAGTAAAATTTGTTCTGATACAATCATAAACAAAAAATTACAAGGTTTTAAAGCGTGGATTTTGGTAATTTTCAAAAATAAACAAAAAAAAACCGTATCTCGATACCACGTGACACCTGACAAAAGGTATCATCGGTCAAAACGTTGCAAATGATGTGGTCATACCTACAAAAAAATTTTGTCGGTTGATGTGCTGTAATTGACCAGAGTTCTTGCAGCACAACACCGATTACTCTGCTTACCCCGATTGTTGGGATTCAGCGTGTGTGATATGTATGTATGTATGTATGATGTGCCGAACACCCTGAACCCATTGTGCTCTCCTAAAAGTAGGAATAATTTGAAAACATTTTCGTTTAAAAGCTTAAGTCAAATGGAATTACTTGAACGGTTGTGCACCACACGTCGTACTTCTTGTTCTTCTGCTGCGCCGGTAGCTGCGGCCGAGGCGCCTTGATCTTGGTGCGCTTGACGCGCGGCGGCCGGAGCGCAGAGTCCGAGTCGGAGCCGGACGTGTCCTCCGGCGAGTCGGCCGAGTCGCTCGCCTCGTCCTGGATCTGCATGTTGACCAGCGACGGCGGGTTGAAGTTGTCCGGCCGGGCCAGCGGCACGTACGCACCCTCCTCTACGTCTGAGTCTTCAATCTGAAATGTGTTTGAATGTTTTACCATAAATATAACTATGTATAACCATACATAAGTACACACACCCTTTTTTTAACACCAACTTATTTTAACAAACTTGACAATTTGTTGAACCCTTGCGTTTGCGAAAGTCAACATTGAAGCAGCTCAAGAATTTGTTTTTTTTTTAATTAAATATTTGGTTTTTATTGCTTCAAGGAGTAAGGAATTGGGGTGTGGCTTTATACTGGGACGCTGAGGTCGCAAATTGTTGATAAGCTTAATTTGTAGGATGTGTTAAAAGAGGGATATTAGTGAAAGATTTTTTTGCCGGAGATGCGTAGTTTCTGAGAAAAAAAATCAAGAAACAGATTTTCCACACAAAATTAATTTTTCATACAAACTTGTAATTTTTTTTTAAACACCAAAACATTGATTTTTAATAGAAATATATGCAAAAGCAACAACATTAGGTTAGGGTTAATTTACAGATCTTCTATAAATTTACCCTGGTTATTTTTTTTAACAACCAGAACGTTCACCCAGGTGGCCCCCTCGCCTCTCCCCCTCTGTTTCCCTCTTCTAAGCGACTCCCCATTATATTTTCCATACAAAATTCATTTTTCATAAAAAATACAGCCCTCCTCCCTTCCCCTCTCCCCTCCGGCAGAGGGAGCGGGGTAAATCAATACCCCTCCCAAGCGCCTCCCTCTACCTCGCCTTCCCACTAGTATAAAACCTCACCCAGGAATTGAATGTGGTTTCTACCTCTAAATTCCTGAAGTATTCACTCTAAAATTGAGAAAAACATACTCGACAAAAACGCACCAATTTAGTTAGATACTCCAAATCCAAAACTACTTGCTAAACTAGACCGTGCTGCTCTTCCCACCTTGGAATTCAACGGTGTTGTTATTCCATATAGTAAGCAAGTAAACAATCTTGGTCTCGTCACGGATGAGACGCTTTCCTGGCATACTCAGGTTGGTGAGGTCAGCCGGAAATTGTTTGCTAGCATGCATCTCAAACGCCTTCAGAATTTTATTCCGGTCTCTACCAAAATTACGCTTGCACAATACTTGATCGTTTTCTCAACTTGTGTATCCGATATATCTTTGGTTTGCGCATGTTTGATCATATAGGTATCAAAAAATCATTTACCGTGGCTCGATATCCGTCTTCGCAGGAATAGTCATGTCCTATTGCTTCTCTACTGCCCTCTGTTTAATTCTAATGCTCCTAAATACCCATATGATCGCTTTTCCTTTCTCAGTGCCCACGGACTAAGGCTAAGGTTAAGGTCAAATGATAACTCGGTGTTAACTATTCCTTCCCATTCCACTACATCAGGGGTCACCAAATGGCGGACCGCAGTCCGGATCCGGACCGCCGACCCATTTTTTGCGGACCCAGAAGAATATAAGAATATCAAAAATTTCTGGAAAAAATCCGTATAAATTATGGATACAATTTGTGTGTGGTGATAAATACCCAGAACTAAAAAAAATGGCTTTGAAACTTTGTACAATGTTTGGATCGACATATATTTGTGAAGCCGCATTTTCCAAGATGAACTTCATTAAAAATAAATTCCGATCTCGTCTTACCAATGACCATCTCGAGGATTTAATGGCAATAGCTTGCACTAACAGATTGTTCAGAGTAAATTGTTGTATTTTTTAATTGGGTGTATCCTTAATAAAAAATGTGTGAATTGTTCAGAGTAAAAAATGCCATTTTTCGAATTAATATTAGGTACTTACTTTGTTTTTTAATTATATGTTTCCTTAATAAAAAAAGGTCTGAATTGTTCAGAGTAAAAAATTTAATTTTTCTCATTATTATTAGGTAAGTTACGTACCTACTTTGTTATTTTTTACTAATAAAAAATATTTTCTTATTTCTTTTCGTTTTATATACCTACTTACAAGCTGTGCCCGCGGCTCTGCCCGCTCTCATATTTCACTTCACTGCTAACCTCATAAGCCATTTAGCGTGATAGTAAGTAGCCTATAGTTGATGGGAAGAATCAAGCAATCCGTAGAATTTTGTTTTATTAAAATCGGTTCAGTGGTTCTCGAGTTATAAGCGGACAGACAGACACTCAGACAGAAAGCAGACGTTGGATTTTATTATAGGTAAGGATTAATTGACATTTTAAATCTTGGTTGCTAGTCATCATCTACAAAACGGACCGCGACAGATATATATTTTTTTAAACGGATACCCAATGAAACTAATTGGTGATCCCTGCACTAATCATATTCCGACTCATTCACGATACATGCAGCTCGTCTGTGGAACCAACTCCCTGTCAATTTCCTTCTCTCTTCTTCCATTCACAATTTCTTTTCTTTCCTTTCAAAATTCTTTTAAAGTAGCACTTTTTGTCCTCGTAATTTCTCTGATCTAAAACGATGTCTCTCATGTTCAGAGTTAGTAAAAACTAGGAAAATATGTAAAAACTAGGTATATTATGTCTATCTTTATCTTTACTTATGTATATTCTGGTATATAAGTAGTATTTATACTATTCATATTTAAGTTTATCTATATTATGTATTCAATACATATCATCTCATATAGTACTCATAATATCTCTTTCCGCCACTCACCTAGCAATTATCTTACCCCAAAGGTATTCTGTTAGAAAATGCCTAGAGGCATTAAGTGTCACCTTTTGCCCATATTTCATTTGAGTGCAATAAATATTATACAGTGGCGGCTGGTGACTTAAGTGACCGGTGTAGTGCGCTAAGTACCTACCTACTTAAATACCAAATTGATCGGGACTTCCGATTTTTTTAAACGCCTGCGTTTTATTATGTACGCACCTAGTATGAATATTTTCAAGACACTCAATGAGTTGCAAAAAACAAGAAAAAAAATCCAAATAAGTTTTTAACTCATTTTTAGTACCTTTATGAACACACCCATAGACCAAAACACTACTGCAGCTTTCAAAAAGAAAACAGAAGTAATGTCCCAAAAATACTTAAAAAAAATATATAAAAATAAAAGCATTTGAAAAGTAGGAATTGAGCCCGGGATCACCTGATTGTAAGGCCTTACCTTTAACCAACGCTTAGGCAAATATCGGCACCACTTAAGTCACAGTATCACGTGACAGAAAGCACAAAACAAATTTGTATATAATATTCTATATATTTAGTAATTTATATGTATTAAACATGATATTTTACTAGCATGTACTTATATGTATTGTTAATAAGTATTCTTATTATTATTTTATCTTCAATTGTCACCCTCAACTCTTTTGCTACTACTTACTTACATTCCACTATATTATCGAATCTCAAACATCCAAAGGTTGACTGTAAGAAATCTCTGTAAGGGATAAGTCCGCCTTTGCACCTTATGTAAATAGGGATGCAACGATTACGATTACATTAATCGTCGATTAACAGCCATTTTACGATTAATCGAAATTGTCAATTATTAGTACGATTATTTAGCGATTAACGATTAGTGCATTGTACTGTCTAAAAATCGTCTATTCGCCGCGACGGCGCACCATACGAATTGTATGCTAAGTTTTAGGTAAAGTCCTTTCTTTGCTATCATAAAACGGAACTTTGTATCAAATAAAATATATTTGTATTGGCGCGAAAACACAATGTGCACGATACTAAAGCACAAAAGTTTTTATCGTACCAACTAAGCTCAGTAGCGTCCGAAAGATTGTTCTCAACGGCTGGACTGATACAAACTGACTTACGAAATAGGCTAACACAGGAGCATTTGCAAAAGAATATCCCTGTTGTTAACTTTAACTATTAGGTAAGATGTAATGTTTAAGGTTAAGATAAGAACTTTGGTTTGATTACATTTAAAAAAAAACAATACCATTGTTATCATTGGTTTTATTCGAAATATTGAAAGTTGGGAGTAAATACCTTATTTACCTATGCCTGTACAATATACAATACAACGTCATGGAACAGATGTATAAACTGTTACATAAAAGCATAAAATTTTCGGAAATAATCGTAATCGCAATTGCAATCGTGATTATCAATTCGAATAATCTTAATCGCATCGTAATCGCGAAATCAATAATCGTTGCATCCCTATATGTAAATTTTTCAATGTATTTGTTACTGTTTAATGTTTACTGGAGCAATAAAGAATTTTCTATCTATCTATCTATCAAAACCTAACCATATCCCATTTTAAATATTCGTGCGCTAACGGGTATGTGACATCACATGACAGCGCGCTGACTCTAGGTAGACGGACTCGTGCAAAATGAATCGCTCGCGACGTGTCCCACACGCGGCTATTCACCATATAGCGTCCTTGTTTGGCGCTCGTCCGCCGCACGCAGAACTCCATTTCGGCCCATACTGTTTCTATGAAGTATCTTTTGTCTCACGCGCCAGCGGTGTTTTGCCGATCCCCATACATTCAGTATGGGAGACCCGCGTGCGTTTTCGATTCCGCACGGGGCGCGCGTTTACTCACAAAAAAGTGCCTTGTGATCTATTATATAAAATAAGGTCGAATTCACATTCGTATTTATTTGGAGTATGATCTTTATGGTTTTAATGTAGGTATGTTGTAAGATATTATTTATTTTAAGTGAAGTGAAGACTTCTAGTGGTATGGTAGTGCGGCGCACGAGTGCACTTTAGGACCAGCCGCCAGTGAATATTATAACAATACAATACAATACTCCGCACCTAGTTTCCACACATGTGATGTCGTGCTAGGTGTATCATGCTCATCTCATATGGAAATGCACTAAAGTGGAAACAGTTCTGAAATTGGAAAGCATGCCCTGAATCAGATACATAGGTATCTACCCTATAGCAATACATGAAATGTCATTTTTTCAACAAGAGATTTCGGTGATACTCCTGTTTGACTCACGGCACGTACATGCGAAAGATAATAACAGATATTAGCGCTCACCTCTCCGTCTTCGAGTCCGGCACCGGGGTCGGTGCCCAGTTCACCCTCCTCGCCCGACATCGCTATACTCCGAAGCAGCGACGGCGCTGTCGCTAATTGTTCACGGCACCGATTGGCCCGCCAGAACCGATCAGAACAGCCCAGCTAAGCGGAATTATATTATTACGCTACTACACCCGAAAGTTCTACTACTTCACCGAAGAGTTCTTCCTTCGCCCGTCTCTAAGCCCACCCGCACGTTCTCAATCGGCCGCGGCGCCGACAAAATCCTCCCTCCCACCCAACCCTCGTCCTGTCAATGCTCCGCTCCATCAAGCTCCATCTCCGTCTGTCTGTCTGTCGCCGCTCGCTCGCTCGCTCTCATTCCTTCTGTCAAGTTCGCACTTGACAACCAACGTTTTTTTTATGACTAAAAAAAACGTTGGCTGGCAATGTTGCCATAAATAAATCAGCGCGAAAACGTCAAACTCCTTGGCAGAATAATAAATACAGATCGTTCACAGTTTTTTTTTTTTTTCATTTATTTAAAGGGTTTGTTTCTTAATTGTAAGGAGTTCATGAAAATGCCAACCCTCTTCATACAACAACAAACATAACACAATAAATTTTACCCGTAGAGCGCAGCGACTGATACAAACTCTTTGATTTTACCTCTAACACATGTCCCCTAGGTTGGCACAACTTGCTGTCACTACACATTCCTCCTTCGAGCCGAGAAGTTTGCCGAAAGGAGCTAAAGGAGTAGGTTGCAGGATCGAGCAAGTCTTTCAGGTGGCGGACCGCATGAGTATAGTGCCCGGGACGGATCTCGGCGTGTCGTCGCCGCAGCGGGCGACCCGCCACGCGAATAAACTATACAAGTACGGTGCGGGTGCGAGGGAGAACACCGACGAACCGCTGCGGCGGCGACACGCCAAGATCCGCCCCGCGCATTATAAGACGTTCAGATTTCCAGTCTATTGTTACTCTTTGTCTATTGTTTGTCATGCTCGCGCACGAATCGCGAAAGAAGATGCGACGCATCTTCTCTATATTAACCCTATTTTATTTTTAAACCACCAAAAACATCACTAATACATACCACACAACATCACTCATACATAGGTATGTACCACACATTCCTCCTTCGAGCCGAAGTTTGCCGAAAGGAGCTAAAGGAGTAGGTTGCAGGATCGAGCAGGTCTTTCGGGTGGCGGACCGCATAAGTAAGGTTCAGATTTCCAGTCTATTGTACTCTTTGTCTATTGTTTGTCATGCTCGCGCACGAATCGCACGATGCACGATGCACGATGTTGCTTTACGTTTCCGCTTCAATGTACTTTTTCAGTGGTTCAACCCGCCAAATTCAAAACGTCAAAACGACAAAAAAACAGGAATAGCTGTGTGTCTTTCAACTGTATTATAATAACTAATTATTTTAAATGTAAGCACTTCTCAGTCCCAGTTTAAGATCATTTACAAAGTTTTTATGGTTAACCTCGATGTGAAACAATTAGTTAAGTGTGAAATTATGAATGTCATCTTTTATATGTACCTATTCATTTCAAGTTCTAATTCAGGGCTGCCTTTGAACTTATAAGTAGAACGAGCATTCGTCCCCTGGCGAGATCATCCTCAATTGATTGTAGAACAGTGGTTTTACCGCTTGGGCACCCGGATGATGAATCGGATTTTGATCCTAGAAAAGTACGAACGCCTAAATCACGTATCAAGTAATTATGGAACCTGGTTATATTGATATTATGATATTATATTATTTCTGTTATATTGCATAGGTATCCCTCCCTAATCCCTTGCCTAAAACCCATTATAAGATTAATATGAGACGCATCCCAGATTTAAGTGGTAAGGGTCATATGGTGAGGACCACGGGCTAGGCGTGGTGAGGTGAGGACCCTTCATATTATTTTTTATTGCTGCCCAACTGAGTTGCTGTGCTCGACTCGAGGTGTCGGAGCATCAGGTGTAGCCAATTTCACCCCTGAGGAGGTACCAGTCCGTCTCGAAAATAATATATTTTTAAACCTTTTACAATAATAATATAAAAGATATAAATAAATAAATGCGTAGGAAGGAACCTGCGTGCACAAAGTTATGCCTATGTGTAAGTATAAAATGTAAAAAAAAATAAAAAAAATTAGTTTTTATTTATTTCAGAATATCAATGGCTTATTTCAACTTGTTGAGATCTATGTTTGGGGCTGGTGTACTGGCGATGCCATTAGCTATCAGTCAAGCCGGAATGATTACAGGACCGTTGCTAACAATTATTTTCATATATTTGCTCCACCATACTCATCACATGTTGGTACGTATGGCTGTGTTGGCGCTTGTACTCTTTGGTATAGATATAAATTTTAACCTTTTTTTTACGAAACACATATGAATGTAATCTTTCGCGGTGTAGTATATGTATATAATTGTATAATTGTGAAAAAATTGTGATTTTTTTTAAATTAATATTAGAATCAAATTTATTTTCATTTTTAGTACCTAGTTGCGTAAATTATAATTAGTCACAAGGCACATTCAATATTACAATATAACACAAAAAATTAACAATACAATTAAATTTTGAATAACATAAAAATAATTAAAATAATTTAAAAGTAAAGACTCACAACTTTTTTTTAATTTATATGCGTGCTTTTTTACAGCTTTCGTGTCTAAATGAAGTTAGTAGAAGATTGAAAATACCCTATATCCCGTACAGATACGGTTTTCGCATTGCTCTATTGCACGGTCCAAAATTGTTAAGTCCCATAGGACGTAGAGGGCCGTTAGTAATTGTATAGTTATTTTTCAATTGTATTTTTCATTTGTATAGTTATTTTTCAGTCGATACCTACATGATACCGAAAACATAGTTATCCAATAAAAGTATTCATTGGTTTTATGTATGGTTTTTTTATGTAATACAATAATCATGAATTGGTTTTTTTTTTATGAATTGATTCTGATTAATAAAATTTATACTGATATAATATGTTTGCTTATTTTCAGTCAAATAATTGCTGCTTTTATGTTTATGAGCCAGCTCGGTATATGCTGTGTATTTCTGGTATTTGTTGCTGATTCTATAAGAGATGTAAGTGTTCTAAAATTATTTGTGTTTTATTATTAAGAAAAAGGGGTGCTCCTGAAAATTTGCTTCGCTGTAGTAAAGTTAAATCATCCTGACCCTTCGAGCCATAAATCATACCGACAAGTTCCGACGGAGGACGATGGGACTAACCAATAAAACTAGTGAAACGGCACTAGGCAGGAAATAACATCGACTTTGGTTGTCGATTATTGATTGATTCTATCGAGAATATACATACAACGTGTTCCAAAACTAAACGTCAAGCGGGAACCAGGGAGTATGTCCAGCCAATTTTCACTGAGTAAGGTTTTATTTTATGTTGGCAAGTACCAAGTCTTTTTTAAAGCATGACGTGGGAGGTGTTATATCATTTTGAAATCTTGATTAGTCGCGCCAACTTTTATGAAAATTTGCCATAGTAGTGTACGTACCTTTTTTTTTATACCATGAAAGGGCAAAGTAAACTAAAAATAATTATCTTTGAAAATTTCAAGAAAAAATTTTTACTTAATATTTTTTTGTAATAAAACTATGGTCATTTTGGTTTTATTTGGGATAATGATCAATAGCAGAGTTATTTAGGCTACCAATAAAAACATTTTAACAATTATATTTGCAAATTTGTAGTCGTAGTACCTTAAAATTTTGTACGAGATGTAAATTTTCAACGTTTTTCAAAAAATTCTCATATTATAAAAAACAAATGACTCCGATTTTTTTTCTTATTTTTCCCTGGGTAGTCATAAACTGGCCTACTCCCTGGTTCCCGCTTGACGTTGAGTTTTGGGACACGTTTATTTTATTTTGGAAATGACATTTTATATAATTTGATGATTTGCCTATACAATCTGAGTTAAATATATAAGCGTTTATATATATGTGTATACAACCAATTAGCGTGTGGTAGAGTAGACCGCATGGTCGCCTGGGTTCGCCACCACACCCGGTGATAAGCCGCACCGCCAAACAGTTAGCTGTGTTCCGGTGCGTATCCCGGGGACCCATTAGCAGGGGGGGGGGTTTGGTTTGGCTATGAAGTAGTCCAGTGTTCTTGAAGCCGATCCGTTGTCTGGGTCCTAGTGCATCGACGCGGTGGCCAGGGAGACCCGACGAAACCCCAAGAGGCTGCCCCGATCAACCGGCGCATAATCCCGAAGTGGACCGCCCCGAAATGGTGCACAACCCCACTTTTTGCGTTGACACCTGCAACATAAGGGGGCTGCACTCCAACCTGGACGCCGTGCATCAATATCTAGAGGCGTCCAGGCCGGCGATGCTTTTTCTAACCGAGACGTAAATATCCCGGCCTCTCGACACGTCCTACCTGCATTACCCCTGCTACATTCTGGAAGAGTCTTTCCGCCGCAAAGCCGGGAGATGCCTGTTCGCCAGGTCGGATGTCTGCTGTCGACGTCTTGCGCTACCTGGAGGATTCAGACTTCTCATCATTGTGGGTCCACGTGGACCTTGGATCAGAGTCGCGAATTTATTGCGGGGGAGTCCCACAAAGGGGATAAAGAAACCACTCGTCTGGCTGAGCACCTTAGCGTAGCGTCAGACAAAGCGCTCTTGCGGTACCCCTCAGCTGAACTCGTGTTTCTCGGCGACTTCAACGCCCACAATGAGTACTGGCTTGGGTCTGTGAGAACCGATTTCGCTGGGCGGTCCGCCCAGCGAAATCGGTTGGTCCTTCCATGACTTTGCCCTTCTGTATGACCTAACTCAATTGGTAGGCCAGCACACGCAGCTACCCGACCGAGTTGGTGATACGCCTTCCTTGCTTGATCTACTGCTGACGACTAACCTCACCGGGTATAAGGTGACAGTGAGCGCTCCGCTAGGCTCCTCAGACCATTGCCTGGCGAGAACGACAGTGCCATATGCGGCGCCAAATGCCCGTGCAGACTTATTATTATCCCTTGGTGATATTCACTGTTATGCAGATGACAGCACGGTACACGGACGCTACGGCAGCCCCCCCCCCCCCCCCCCCCCCCAGTGCCAGTAAGGAGCAAGTAGAGGAAGACATGAGTAGTGTTGTTTCTGAAATTGAGAAAACGCTGCACCTAATTTCAGCCAGGAAAATCTGCTACATTCAACAAAAACACAGGCGTGTGCGCTTAGTGCGAAAAAATCGCCATTTCGCTCAGGCCCCAAATTCCAGGGCACAAGGTTGAACGTGGATGAGCACTTCAGTATCCTTGGAGTGGAGCTAACCCGCGAACTCAACTTCAGACGTCACATCGAGGACAAAGCTAAGCACACCTCAAAAAAGCTGGGCGTCATGAATAAGGCGTGGAGATACTTTACGCCTGACCAAATCCTGCTGCTGTATAAATCGCAGGTGAGGCCATGCATGGAGTATTGCTCGCATCTTTAGGGTGGGGCTGCTCAGTATCGACTTGGCTTGTTAGACTCGATCCAAAGACGAGCAGTTCGCCAAGTTAACGACTTTGAAGTGTCCTGCAAACTTGAACCTTTGCAGCTCAGTAGAGACATAGGTTCACTAAGTGTGTTCTATCGACTGTTTAACTGCGAATGCTCTGAGGAGCTGTTCGAAACTATTCCGACCTCACCATTGCGCCATAGGTCCACGCGTAACAGACAGGGCATGCATCACTTTACTGTAGAGCTGCCTAAAGTGCGGACTAAGCGCTCCAGTATTTGGTTTATCTTCCGCAATGCGAAACTCTGGAATGCACTTCCTCCCGATGTATTTCCTTCAGTTTACGACTTAGGACCTTTCAAGAGAAGCGTAAAAAGGCATCTGTCACGCTGCTGGCACGGAATTCGCTGCCCCCGTTCTAATCCGAATGCTTTTGGGTGTCTCGTCGGCTCAACAACCCACGCTGACGCGACGGCGCGGAGCGGGGGCGGCGCCAAGTGTCCATAAAAAAAATGTATATATACACGGTGTTGCAACCCGAACCGTAAAACCCGAAAGGGGGTGATTCTGTATATGAAATAGAACAACTTTTGTTCTACGACTTTTTTATTTGAAAAAAAAAAAATTTTTATTTCTCCATTCATTTTGAGAATAGGTAATTAAAATTTGTATGGAGAAAATAATTTTCTTTTTGTTTAAAAAAAAATTGTTTCTTGACAGAAGTTGTTTAGTTTCACATATAGAATAACCCCCTTATGTCAGTTAAAAATATTACGGGGGCAACTGCAACACCGTGTATACAAAATGTGTGACTCAGTAAAAAGATAACTGATCAGGTTGTTTCATAATTTTTTTTATTTTCTACACATATCTTTAAACACTTACAATCGAGGTATAAATATAACTACGCCGAGCGAACGCTTGTAGTTAGAGCGCATTGGTACCTATATATTCGATGGTATGTGATGATGGTATATATTGGTGATATATTCGAGCATCGATATATCACCGTGACCACTATTTCGCATTCCTACCGAAAGTGGCGTTTATTGCCGCATGGGTCAGGAAGAAATAATTTTAGTATAGCTTGGTTTGATAACGAGTCAGCTGAGTGGACTGCCTTTTCTTCACATGTAATGTATTTTTAAATGTTAAAATTTGTTTGAGTGCACTTCGTAATAATTTTGGCGTTAAGCATTTTTATATTTGTGATATCTGTACTAAAATATCTATTTATGATATTTAGAACAAGCTATTTACATTTTATACTTATAGATTTTATTCTAACATTTGTTTTCATTTTCTTAGATATTAGATTATGAGTCGACGAGACCAGTCATGGCAACGATGTTTCTACCCATTGTTGCACTAGTGTTTTTAATGAAAAATTTAAAAGTTATTGGATATATATCGATGCTTGGTAAAAATAACTACTTCAACCTTAAAATATCATGTTCTACTAACGTAATTTATACTAACATCATGTTTGCTAGACAGACAATGCCCACGTGTCTCTTTGTGAATAACGATTAAATCTTGTAGTAATGAATATAAATACTAAATATAATACGAAAAATTACAAATAGTATTTTTTTTAAATTATTAACTTTTTTTAAGTAATAAAAATGTTTATATTTTAGGTAACGCATCTATGTTGCTGGGCTTGCTTCTAACATTATACATGATATTCTCTGATGAACCCTACGATGATTACATATACAGTACAGACAATTTTGTGCTAATTATGCTTACTGTTGGAATTATATTATTTAACCACAGTGCAATTGGAGTGGTAAACATTTTTACATATTAATTTCTTTCTTTACTTTAAAATTAGTATTAAATAAGGATACTTACCTACTGCTATTACAAAACGTTTGTTTCGATATATTTACTAACAAATAATAAACATACATTTAGATTTTAGCAATAGATAAAGCATTACCAGATCCGTATCTTCTGGTAAAACCATTTGGAGTGCTCGATATTGGCATGATAATACCAGGTCTGGTGGGGCTGGTGTTTGGTGTATTGTGTTATTGGAAATTTGGTGTAATGGACGAAAACGTATTACGCTCACTGCCTTTCGACGATCCGTTAGTGTTATTTTATATTCCTAGAATAGTAACTAATGAAACTCTTATCGTCACTATTCTGCAACAACTCAATATGATTGCAATTTCTTTTTCGCGGTGCTAAGCTATATACAACTCATATATTATTATATTATATATAAAACTCAACGTCAAGCGGGAGCCAGGGAGTAGGCCAGTTTATGACTACCCAGGGAAAAATAAGAAAAAAAAATCGGAGTAAATTTTTTTTTTATAATATGAGCATTTTTTGAAAAACTGAAAATTTCTCGTACTACCTTTTTAGGTACTACGACTACAAATTTGCAAATATAAGCTGTTCCGTTCGTCATGTCAATAACTTCGGGAGGGTTACATAAGCACTCGAACAAACACTTTACGCAAAAAAAAACATATGTTTATAGGAGCATTTTTTCTCCTGACAAAAAAATAAAATCAAATAAGCAGCTTGTAAAAACCAATCATAGTGACCTTGTGACTCACTTACAACAAACAGCTGTTCTGCGTTTGAACATAGTACGGTCATTGACCCCGTACAATGCATGTTACCTACTGTTACACACAGGTTAATGTTTAGGTAGCAAACTTTCTTTTGTTAAATTTCTCGAAATGTAATGCTAAAAACATATAATTTTTTTTTTGCGTAACCTGTTTATTTGAGTGTGTATGTAACCCTCCCGAAGTTATTGATATGACTAACGAAACACCTTATATAATTGTAAAATTTTTTTATTGGTAGCCTAAATAACTCTGTTATTTATCAGTATCCAAAATAAAACCAGAATGCCTGTAGTTTTACCAAAAAAAATATTCAGTTCAATTTTTTTCTAAAAAAATAAATAACTAAGATTTTTTTTCTTATTTTTCCCTGGCTAGTCATAAACTGGCCTACTCCCTGGTTCCCGCTCGACGTTGAGTTTTGGGACACCCTGTAGATATACTATGTGTAAGTAATTAAAGGAAACCAATACAGCCTCAAATTTATGATTCCTTTAAATCAACTTAATCACAAGATACAAAGTAAAATAATTTAGTAAATATCAGTAACCTACCTAAAATAAATTAGTATATAAACAAATTGGTTGGGGTCTGTCGTTATTTTTGGATACCAGCATCTTTTGGTGAGAGAAAAGACGCAATCGCCACATCATCCACGTTTCGAAGCTGCGTAGCAAAGAGGATATCTAGTAATAGTACTTAAGTGTTACCCGGTGTTATGGGCTGACATCGCGGATGTTGTAGGTGATGTAGCCAACCGTGTCAGTTTCAATAAAAAATAAAAAAATAAAAAAAGTACCTAGGCAGGCCCAATTGCGATTAGCAGGATTATCGTCTGGTGTTATACATTTCCGCGAGATAATCTTTAGATTTGCTGAATCAGAGGATAATCCTGCTACGCACAATTTATTAGCGTGATTCCGCAAGTCTTAATAGTCCGGTGGCCGACTGCAAAAAATCAACCTGACAAAAAAATTGAAAATGCCTACTCTGTAGGGGTAGCTGACTTTTAGTAGATTCAACTGCTCTTGGTCGGCCGCGGCTTAACTTGGCAAATTTTGCGCAAATGGCAAAAAAATGGTGCAAAAATTCATCAAAGAAAACGTCATCGAAAAATATAATGAAACTTGTATGATAGGATAGAGGCCTTTTGAGGAAAGTAAAAAAAGTCAAATCCTGTGTTGGCAGGTTCTTGTGTCCGACCGAATTTGTGGTACCACGTGACAGCTACATTTTACCTCATCGAAAAATGGAATGAATAAAACGGATTATAATAGCTAAATTAAACCTGTTGACGTATGTCTTGGTCGGCCTCACCTTAGTCTGGCAATTTTTGCAGTCCGACCACATTTATAAAAAAATATTTTTTTATTTAAATATTGAAAATATGGTTTCTTCATTGCTTAAACTGAACTAATACATATATATAATATATACAATTTTAATAATAATATATAAATAGGTATAACCATATTTTCGATATTAAAAAAAAGATTTTTTATTTCAATATTGAAAATATGGTTTCTTCATTGCTTAAACTGAACTAACATATACAGGGTGTCCCAAAAGTCAACGTTATCCCTTGGAGGGCTGATAGGCCAGCTCATTACTGACCAGAATATCACAAAATGACCTTTATAAAAAAATCGTTAGTTTTAGAGATATTCGCACCTTTATAAATTTCGTGAAAGTCAACACCCTGGATCAGTTTTTCGAGTGCCACAGGTACAAAATTCCATATTCTAAGATTATAGTTATTGTTACGCAACCCTGTAAAGCCCTGCTATTGATCACAGTCCAAAAAAAATTATTACGAATAGTCGAATAGTCCACTATCCTTAAAAAAATTTTTTTTGTCGAATTCATAGTAATGTATTTTTTAATAGTCAAATTCGACCTTTTCATAATTAAAAAAAAATTTACTACTCTTACCTACCTGGCAAGTCATTTTAAAATATTGCTCATTTAGTGCAGTTTTTAAAATGATAAAACATTTGTAATATTTTCCTTTAGAAAAAAAAATATTACCATTTTAGTGCAAAAATTAAAGTCCGGGCCGGTCGATTGCCAGATTGAAACTACGAAATTATGCCGAATTTGGCAGACATTTTTCGCAGTTTTATGGAAAATTATTAATTTTAAGTGTAAAACCACCTGACAAGTTATTTTAAAAAATAGCTCATTTAGCGTAGGTCTTAAAATTGTATAACATTTACTATGTTTTACAATTTACCGTGTGGGGCCGGTACTTAAAAAGAGTATCCCCACTGCATGTCGTAAAAGGCGAATAAGGGATAAGGACAAGATGCCGTGCTAAAGAGCGACAGGCTCGCCACCTCTCACCTTGGCACGATACTTCGACCGAGTCATGCAACAGGTCGGTCTTGGTGCCTTACTTGCTGCTTGATCGATTTAATCTTGTTCGAATATTTTGCGAAACGTGGTGGTCGGTATTGTGCTGTAATTGACCCGAGTTCTTGCAGCACAACACCGATTACTCTGCTTACAATGATTGTCGGGTTTCAGCGTGTGTGATATGTATGTTTTCCTTTAGAAAATATATTGCCATTTTAGTGCAAAAGGAGCTCGTTGTAAAATCATTTCAATAAATTAGTAATTCGAATTAAAACACTTGTTAAATTAAAGTGACAGGAATTTATTTAAAACTAAACAAAACACAAATAAACATTAAATAATGTGTTCAAATTGCCTTCCACGGAGCCGAGGGCAGGCGCGACATCTGTATTTAAGTTTGAAATACAAATGAAACAAAACTAGTTTTTTTTTAATGTAATATTTATTAACATTTTATGTTTAATTTCTATTTCAATTTTACACTTAAAATTAATAATTTGCCATAAAACTGCGAAAAATGTCTGCCAAATTCGGCTTACTTTCGTAGTTTGAATCTGGCAATCGACCGGACCGGACTTTCATTTTTGCACTGAAATGGTAATTTTTTTTTCTAAATGAAAATATAGCAATAGTTTTATCATTCAAAAACTACACTAAATGAGCAATCTTTTAAAATAACTTGCCAGGTAAGCGTGGTACATTTTTTTTAAAGTATGAAGAGGTCGAAATTGACCATTAATAAATAAATTATTATGAATTCGACAAAAAAATTTGTTTTAACGGTATTGGGCTATTCCAAATTCTTTTTTTTTTTTGACTGTGATCAATAGTAGGTCTATACAGGGTTTCGTAACAATAAATAGAATCTCAGAATATGGAATTTTGTACCTGTGGCACTCGAAACACTGATCTAGGGTGTTGATTTTCACAAAATTTATAAAAGTGCGAATATCTCGAAAACTAACGATTTTTTATTAAGGTCATATTGTGATATTCTGGTCAGTAATGAGCTGGCCTATCAGCCCTCCAAGGGATAACGTTGACTTTTGGGACATCCTGTATATAATATACATATAATATAATAATATATGTACATATATATATTATACATATAATATGTATATATATTATATATACAATTTTAATAATAAATAAATAGATATAACCATATTTTCAATATTTAAAAAATATTTTTTTATTTCAATATTGAAAATATGGTTTCTTCATTGCTTAAACTAAATGGTTCGAAGGACAAATGACTCCTTTGCGAGTCGAAGACATAACAATTTGATAAGTCGGAGTCTGAGGAAAGTTCGTCAGACTTCGACTCCGAAGATGATTCTGATTATGAATAATATAAAAAAATAACACATTAAAAACGTTGTTGTATATTTAGATTTAAGAATAAAGATTAGCACTCAATGTTTTGTTTTTGTAAAGCCCTCTAAGCCCTTCACGCACTTATTTATTTATGATCTTGTTAAATTAAAACCATATTTTCAATATTGAAATACTTCGACTCCGAGGATGATTGTGATTATGAATAATTTAAAAAAATAACACATTAAAAACGTTGTTGTGTAATTTAGATTTAAGAATAACAATTAGTACTCAATATTTTGTTTTTGTAAAACCCTCTAAACCCTCCACGCACTTATTTATTTATGATCTTGTTAAATTAAAACCATATTTTCAATATTGAAATAATGTTGTTTTTTTTTTATATTGAAAATATGGTTATACCTATTTATACATTATTATTAAAATTTTTAATTTATATATACACGGTGTTAACTTTTTTCGCGACATTTCAATTTTAATACCGAATATTAAACCATTTCGTATACTGATTATTTTGTGGTACTAAAAAATAAAATCTAAAATAGTTTTAAAAAATTTGCATATTTTCTTCAAAATTTTACCTCAGCGACAATTTCTCTTTGCAATGGTGTAAGCGAGCGCGCCGCCGCCGCCGCCCGCGCGCCGCGCGTCTGCGACCGTGGCACCGAATATATATTACTATAAAAAAAATATAAATATAAAATATAATATTATAGCGTAACCAGAAGCGTCACTGTTGAATGTAGGCGCGTGCATGTGCACTCGGCCAGGGCTCACGCACTCTATGTACTTGCGCGCGATAACTACCTACCGCCGACCGGACCGCCGGCGATCCATAATTCATTGGGCTGCCGACAGCCGCGTGGAGCTAACCTACGTGAGCGCGCGCTCACGCTACTGCTTCGTACGGTCGTACCTACCTATATCCAAAGAGTTTTTTTGCCTATGTCTTAATTCAAGTTGACATGGCTTCTGTTAATAGTGGCAGTGGCAATTTATGTGCAGTAGATGGATGTAAATCCAGCAAGAGGAGAGATAAAAATCTCTCTTTTTTCCATTTACCTGCTGATGAAGAAATGTGAGTATATTGTTTTTGTTGAGCAATAATTACCTATTCTAAAAAACCGGACAAGTGCGAGTCGGACTCGCACACGAAGGGTTCCGTACCACCGTACAAGATTTAACACTATGTAGGTACTTTATTTTTTATATTTTTACTATTTCTTGTTATAGCGGTAATAGAAATACAGCCCGCTGACAGACGGACGGACGGCGGGGCTTAGTAATATGGTCCCGTGGCACCCTTTGGTACGGAACACTAAAAATGGTAGGTAGATAGGTATTTTGGTTTATGTTGTGTTTCGCTTGAGTTTCGGTATATTCGATATATCTGTCTGTTTGTCTATCACAGTCACTTTACGATTTGTGTGCATACAGCTGACATTTTCTGGTTGTTAAGGCAATTGTAAGACTACGTACACACACTTACGTACACACACACAAAAACACTTGTAACTTTCATTTTTATTTACTTCGGTGCGCGAGTCTGACTCGCACTTGGCCGATTTTAATTAAAAAATTAAAAAACATTTCAGATACTAATTTTACGTCACCCTGGTTGTTTTTTTTTTCGAATATATTAAATGTACAGATTTTTATCCTTTACAATTGTATTATATATATAGATTTTTAAGACAATAAAACATGCAAAAATACTAAAAAGTGTTTTTTTATTTACACACAAGCTTTTGCCGGCGGCTTCGCCCGCGTTAAAAGTACATTTGCAAGCAATACTATTTTTGTTATGGGCTGACATCACGGATGTTGTAGGTGATGTAGCCAACCGTGTCAGGTTCCATAAAAAAAAAAAAAAAGCACTTGACATGGACATATCCACGTGCTAGCAATACATATAGTGGCTGCTCAGACAGCTGACATATAGAGGGGGGGGGGGGGGGGGGGGGTTCACTGAAATCGACTGCCTACGGCAATAAGTCCGCCTTCTGCCAAGCAGAAAGGTGTATGTAAAGGTCGACTGGAAGTAATTGCCGCCGGCAATAAGTCCGGCTTCGCTTGGCAGATGTATTTTTAATCTATACCGAATAAAATCGGTTAGATAAGCATGCGTACAGGTAACAATAATAACATTACAGGGGGAGTAGGTAGGTAGGATTACCTGAAGTATTTTCGGGCTGAACTAATTTCTTCCTTTAATATATTTTAACGAGGGCGAAGCCGCGGGCTAAAACTAGTAGTAGCCTATATGTTAAACAAAAAAAAAATTGGTACCTATCTAACAGTAAAAAAACATTTTTTATCTGTGCTGCAGGTCGCGAACAAACATTCACACATATTTCCTCTTTACAATACAATAATATTAAAGATTGTGTAATGCATTGATATTTTTATCGAAAGTAGCAGCCCTAACATCACCGAATTTGCTTCAAGGCCCCGCGTCCGCGCGCAGCTGCAAAGCAATAATCACTTTACGCTCTTTCGTTTAGGTACATTTTCGCACGCAGCGACTGGCGTCGTAAAAGTTTAGGCTATTAAAGCCGAAGGTACGTAACTTTTTCTATGGAGAGATTCATCTGTTACGAAGTAACTATTTAGTAATCTGTGACCTGTGACTCGGCTATGTGTGCGTGAGCAGGGCGGGCGCGAGTGTGCGCGGGGTATGACGTATGACTATATGACTCGAGACTCGCCGCGTCTCACGATCAGGATACGCTCAAGCAGTTGCAGTGAAACTTTCAATGTTGGAGTGAAATTTTCAATTTTGCAGTCAAAGTTTCACGAAATTTTGGAAACTTTGAAATATTCCATTTTTATTATTTTTAAGCCCAATCGTATGTGAAGTTGAAGTGAAATTTTCAATGTAGATTTGAACTTTTTAGTTACTTGACCGATTGCTTTCAAAATTGATATCTGGGTGTCTGTGTAGGCTCTGAATACGAATCTGTAGTCAAAATTTAAAAAAGTGGCCGCCATTTTGAACTTTTCAGTTACTGGTCCGATTGCTTTCAAAATCGATATCTGGGTGTCTGTGTAGGCTCTGAATACGAATCTGTAGTCAAAATAAAAAAATGGCCGCCATTTTGAACTTTTCAGTTACTGAACCGATTGCTTTCAAAATTGATATCTGGGTGTCTGTGTAGGCTCTGAATACGAATCTGTAGTCAAAATTTAAAAAAATTGGCGGTCAAACTCACATGTACACGGAGTGTCGCATGCCTGACCGTGGTGAGTACCCAGGCAGGACCCAGCTCCCACCCAGCTGACTGACGGACGACGTGTCGCGCGCTAGCTGTTGTATCGTGTCCTTATGATTGTGAATTTTTTGATTTATTTGAAAAATTACCCAGCTTTCGATTTTTTTTGGTAATGCACTGCGATTCCTATTACGAAATACCATGTTTTTATACCAAATATAGAAATTGAAAATTTTAAAACCAAAGCTCAAAAAAAAATTACCCCCTTTTTCGGCATCAGTATGTGACCCAGAATAACCCCCTTTCGGGAATGTCGCCTATTTAGGTTAACACCGTGTATATGTATTAGTTCAGTTTAAGCAATGAAGAAACCATATTTTCAATATATAAATAAAACATTTTTTTTTTATAAATGTGGTCGGACTGCAAAAACTGCCAGACTAAGGTGAGGCCGACCAAGACATGTCACGTCAACAGGTTTAATTTAGCTATTATAATCCGTTTTTTTCATTCCATTTTTCGATGAGGTAAAATGTAGCTGTCACGTGCATTGACTTAAAAAAAACTTTAGCTTATTTCTATGGTCACGTGGTACCACAAATTCGGTCGGACACAAGAACCTGCCAACACAGGATTTGGCCGACCACTTTTTTTTACTTTCTTCAAAAGGCCTCTATCCTATCATACAAGTTTCATTCTATTTTTCGATGAGGTTTTTTTTATGAATTTTTGCACCACTTTTTTGCCATTTGCGCAAAATTTGCCAAGTTAAGCCGCGGCCGACCAAGAGCAGTTGAATCTATTAAAAGTCAGCTACCCCTGCAGAGTAGGCATTTTCTATTTTTTTGTCAGGTTAATTTTTTGCAGTCGGCCACCGGACTATAAGATTATCTCGAGGAAATATATTTTTAGAAATTTGTATATACAGACAAAGAGATTTTATGTATAGAGTGAGCACTACGACGAAAGAATACAGAGAAATGACGGCCAATAGCTGAGGTATGAGGTAAGGTAGCGGGGTGGCGGAACGCTGAGCCGCGCGGGGCGGGAAGCGAGCGGGAGAGGGGCTAGCTAGCGAGCGACTAGCGGCTAGCGGCCCGGCCGGCCCGGCCGGTCAGTCAACACGTGCATTGGAATACGTAGGGTTGTCACTTAGTCTACCAAAAATATATTTTTCGATTTATTATTTTACGAGTAGGTATTATGGTTAATTGTGCCCGTAGTCTAGTGGTAACGCTTCTCAATGCAGAAGTTGCGGGTTCAAATCCCGGGCACTAACTAATGTACTTATTTATTTCCTTGATAAGGATTGATATACGTGCATTTCATAACGAATAGGTACGATCGGTCCGATGAAGAAAAATAAAGTTAGGTAACTAGTGCACACTGGTCTATGAAAGGTATTTTTGTGTAAACTGCTTCTGATTTCCACTGGTCACCATGTACGAGTAATCGAACCGGATATAACAAATTGTGACAAGTTCGAGTGCAATATGACTGCCATAAGAATACTCAATAAACAATAAAACAACAACAATAAAAACAATACCTCCTATGTCAGTGGGCAGAGTCCGTGCCTAGCAGTGGGACGTTTTAAAGGATTACAGAAGAAAACAGATAGTGAATTTCATCGAAAAAAACGTTTTTATGTATTTAAACTTAAAATACAGAACTATAATAACTTGAAATACATACCTAAACTTATATGGGTTTTTAAATTACCGTGGTTATTTGACATTTTAAGAAGTAACAACGGCTTTACTCGCTATCGAAATACGAGCTGTGTGGCTCGACATTTCGGCCAGAGTGCTCATGATGATGGGCCATACGTTTGGCCCGAAACGTCGAGCCACAAAGCTCGTATTTCGACCGCGAGTAAAGCCGTTTTGTATTCTTATAATACCTACACTTAATAACTAGAATAATATCTAAAAAACTAAACTTAATAATAAAGAATTCATAACTGCGGTCTTGGCCTTGGACTAAACTTAAAATCTCCAAACCAAACATACATAAAATAAAGAGTGCAGCATTTATTTAAAAATATATATATATATATATATAACTAAAAAAACCATTAGGTATTGTCACGTAGTGAATTTTAATAGCGGACTGTCGAAATGCCGTTTACCGAAGTGTCAGAGACACATTGCCAGTACGGAGGAAAATACTCCGTACTAAGGCTACGGTACACGTGAGGCGTCCGTTACTATTCAATATTATTACTGCCAACCTACATCTTTGAAAATTCAATCACACATATCTCGGCGTACTACACTCTCACTACGTAACCGAGCACACATTCTTGCATCATTTACCGAGCGTGAATTTCCACGATCTCTTTCCGCTGTCAGCCCATACTAAAATTATATATTGTTTGACGTAACGAAAAAGATAGCGAGCGTCGGTATGGAATTTCTGTTTGCTGTATTTGGCAACACCGCACATCGCGGTGTTGATTAATGGGTTGCCATGCGGTTAAAATATATCCCAAATAGACGGGAATTCACATTCACCTCGGTTGTATTTATCTTACATATTAATTCAGACATCATCGGAGGACCCCTAGTAGAGGTCCATTATTACCAACAAATGGTGTTACAGGCCTTCAGCCACTTAGATTCAGGTAACCACATACAGTGCGCGTCATTGCGTGCTAGCCGACTTCATTCCGCAGCCACACCACAAACGCGCGCTGTCACCTATAAAAGCGGTACTCAGTCAACCAAGACTTCACTTCTTCTGTTAAATAATTCTCCGCTGCAAGATAAAATATAACGCGCTCGATCTGCCGCCGTGAGTTACACTAGTTTCCCTCGCGACCGTGCCATTGTCAACGAGCCGCGGCGCTGTACCGCCGCCGCCGTCGGACGCTTCCAGCCGTTCATCTCAGCGTTGAGACAGGAGTCCCCACAGCCAGGGTTACGGGTAACATTACAATCTCTCCAGCTCTGCCCTGCCTGTCGCTTGTGAGACACCGCCGGCCTAGCGGTTGTCGTTGCGCTTCACGCACAAAACGTATAACGCCCATCTGTGTATTTTCTCTCTTCCCATCCACAGGGCACCTTGATATGTGTGCATTATTTAATGTGGGTGTGTTTGTGTGTGTGTGTGTACAGCTTCTACGTCTGCACGTAGATCCTTCTACGTTACACGTAGACTTCCACGTTCTACGTTCTCCGTCCGAGGACGCCTGCATCATCTGCGACGGCATAGCCGGTACGAGCCACCTGGGCCCTACTCCTCGTCCGGCTGTTCCGAAGCAGAACTTTGTGAAGAGGGTGGAGATCGAGCGACGCGTCGGAGACTTCGTGTCGGCCTTCCTGCGAAGACCTTCGTCTCCCCTTCCGAAGCTAAGTTCTCGGACAGAATTATAGCTCTAATCGATTAGCTCGGTCGTCACCCCTACGATGCTCAAGTGATTCTGATAACTCACACCCTGTCTTTTTACATCGTATATTTGTGTTTTATGAAATAAACGATAAATTTATATTTATGAGCCGTATTCTATTATTTAAGTCCCCTTTTTCGTCTCAGTATACTTTGGACTACACACACAAACACAACTAAAATAACTCTTCCTCCGTACTTAAACAAAATAATTTAAATTTCACTTTACACAAATTTAAATTTTCACTTTCCCTTAAACAATGTATCATCTTGGACTATTTTTATCCATCTTTCTCGTATTGATCCCTTAGTAGGATGTGGAAACCTTGTAAAAAAAAATATTTTCTTGAAAATTTCTCAATTACTTACTAATAAAAAAAAAATAAAAGAATAGCGACAACCCTAATTAGCGGTCAATTCACTCTCATATTTTAACGTGGTTTAATACATATTTATTTACTTTCATACATGATATCCCAGAACTCTATTTCTAATCATTCATATGTGGCAGCCCTAATGAGCGCGTTCAATTTATTTGTTTAATTAAATAATGCTTATGTTATTGCAATGCGAGGTCAATACATAAAATTTACAAAATTTTCAAATTGAAGTAGCGTTGTGACAGCCCTAATTGGCCAGTTGAACCAAATATTTCTAAGCACATGGAAAACAAGATATTATATATAAGTTCTTTCAAAATTAGTTAATAGTACGCTAAGGGGGGGTTCTGTATCGTAAATAAATCACTTTTGAGGAACAAAGATTTTTGTTTACAAAAAAAAAATTTATAATAATGTAAAATGTAAAAAAAAATTCTTTTCCTAATCGTTTCAGTTTCATGCCAGGAACAAAAAAGTCTTTCAACACATAAATCTCTATCTTTCAGAAATTGTGAAAACCACAATTTTAGTTTTATTAGTATGGAATAGAAAGAATTTGATTTTTTTTACCAACTTACACGTGTTACATCAAAATGGTAAAGAAGAATTTTTTGTTACTGTTATGAAAATGAATCGATTAGGCTATAAAAATCAACCACATATTTTTTTACATACATAGATTTTCATACATAAAAAACATTTTTCATAAAAAAAGCCCAAGGTCCAAAAAATTTTATATAGGTTTTACTCCCTATATGATGCAGAACCCCCCCTTAGCGTACTATTAACTAATTTTGAAAGACCTTATATATTAAGATCACAATGAAGTGACCTATGAAATGAGATGCCATCACTTTTCCCAATATTTTTGGTATGATTTTTGCAATATCGCAACACACAACCGGGCATAATGACTGGCGCGATGCGAGCCGCAGACGGACGGCAGCGAGCGCGCGGACGGCGCGTCCGCCGCGTTCGGTCGCTCGCGAGCTACTAGTCTCAAGAGGGTCCCTCCGCGAAATGGTTACTCCACCGCGGTGGAGCGAAGGCTGTTGCCCGGGTAAGAGGTCTAGTAGAATACATGATACGTCATTGTATACAGAGGATGTTCGGCACATCGACCGACAGTTTTTTTTTTGTAGGTAAGCGTGGTCATTTGCAACGTTTTGACCCATGATACCTTTTGTCAGATGTCACGTGATATCGAGATACGATTCTTTTTCTTTATTTTTGAAAATTACCAAAATCCCAGCATTAAACCCTTGAAACTTTTTTGTTTATGATTTTATCAGCACGAAATAAAATTGATTGAATTTTACGATGTATCCTTGTTTTAGAGAAAATATTATTTGATGAAATTAATACCATGAAAAGGTCTTATGAGTTATGTGACTCCCAAAGTCCCGAGAACGAGTAAAAATATGACAGAATCTTAATTTCTTAATTGATTAAAAAAATACTGATACCAATTGATAGCTTCATTTTCTTTTAAAAAGTTCGCTTATTTACGCCCTTTCCAACGGACGGTATACCACATGTCATACAAATGTCATACATGTCATACAAAGGCACAGAGACAGATCAGAACGGCAAAATTAGGGATAAGTAATTTGCAAGAGTGCCCGCGCGACCGGTACATGTTCTAAATTTGAAATTGCTCCCGAAAACGCTCTCAATACGGGAAGCGACCACCGATTAGTACCCGTGTTGTCGTTCTGTTCTGTCTCTGTGCCTAATTTTGACCACATAGTAAATTATTTGTATGACATGTGGTATACCGTTGGAAAGGGCGTAAACTAGCGAACTTTTTAAAACATAATGAAGCACTCAATTGCTGTTAGTTTTTTTATAAATGAATTAAGAAATTAAGATTCTGTCACATTTTTACTCGTTCTCGGGACTTTGGGAGGTCATAAAACCTTTTCATGGTATTAACTTAATAAATTTTTTTTATTTATCAAAGAAACATACGGTTTGAGGTTAAATAAAAGAAAAAAGAACAACCCCGGACCAGTGATATGAATGAGATCTCTAAATCAGGTTGATAAATAGAAAATCTCATCCATACCGACCGATCCAGGGAAAGTTCCCAATACACTCAGCGCATTAGCCCTCTGTATGGCCAGCTAAGGTATATACATAGGTATATACATGCTGTAGGTATATACATAACAGGGTGTTCGGCACATCGACCGACAAAATTTTTTTGTAGGTAATTGGGGTCATTTGCAACGTTTTGACCCATGATACCTTTTGTCAGATGTCACGTGGTATCGAGAGACGATTTTTTTTCTTTATTTTTTTAAATTACCAAAATCCCAGCATTAAACCCTCGAAACTTTTTTGTTTCAGCACGAAATAAAATTTTTTGAATTTTACGATGTATCCTTGTTCTAGAAAAAATATTATTTGATGAAATTAATACCATGAAAAGGTCTAATGACCTCCCAAAGTCCCGAGAACGAGTAAAAATATGACAGAATCTTTATTTCTTAATTGATTTAAAAAAAACTGACAGGAATTAATAGCTTCATTTATTCATAAAAAGTTCGCTAATTTACGCACTTTCCAACGGTATACCACATGTCATACAAATATGTGGTCAAAATTAGGGATAATTTGCGAGAGTCTAAACTGCGCGACTGGTACATGTTCTAAATTTGAAAATGCTCCCGAAAACGCTCTCAATACGGGAAGCTACCGCCGATAAGAGCCCGTGATGTCGTTCTGTTCGGTCTCTGCCCCTGATTTTGACCACATAGTTAATTTATTGTATGACATGTGGTAAGGGCGTAAACTAGCGAAATTTTTAAAAGAAAATGAAGCTATCAAATTGCTGTCAGTTTTTGACGTGATGACGTCACGTCTTATAAATTGATGAAAACCGGCTGCACACACGAAAAAGTGTCACGTTCCATCTGAACCTGTGTGTGCAAGCGAGAGCGCGTAACAAGCGATAGAGAGGCATATAAGGAGAGTAGGAAATACAAAATATATTTGTCCGTCTTTTCTTCGAGCCTCGAACCCGCAGTCCCTGCCACCACTATTGTGTGACCGACCAGACGTCTTAACCACCCGGCTAAATTCGTCAGGTACTATCGAAGCGAATTTGGTCACCAGTAGGTGAACATTTTCATGGCGTTGAGTCTTTTGGAGCGACATCTAGCGTCAATATAGTAAATGAAATACTTCAGCGGTAGTTTACTTGAAGGTGTTGCAACGTTGTAGTATGCGCTTCGATATGTAAATGGCGTAAATTAAAAGTTTATATTGACAATTAATATTATTACTTTTTAAAGTACTCACATTTGCGATTTAAGTATTAAACTTCTAAGCACGATAAAGTATTATAAACTGATTTTGTATCTTACTTCGCACTTTATATACTTTATGACGTCATCACGTAAAACTATCTTCCGTAAACCAACTTTACAGATAACCAATTTTTTTTATGAATTAAGAAATTAAGATTCTGTCATATTTTTACTCGTTCCCGGGACTTTTGGACTTTCAATAAATTTTATTTCGTGCTGATAAAATCATAAACAAAAAAGTTACAAGGGTTTAAAGCTGGGGTTTTGGTAATTTTCAAAAATAAAGAAAAAAAAATCGTATCTCGAATCTCGATACCACGTGACATCTGACCAAAGGTATCATGGGTCAAAACGTTGTAAATGGCCCCACTTACCTACAAAACAAATTTGTCGGTCGATATGCCGAACATTCTGTATATTAATTTTTTATTAAATAATCTATACAGGGTGTTCGGCACATCCACCGACAAATTTTTTTTGTAGGTAAGTGGGGTCATTTGCAACGTTTTGACCCTTGATACCTTTTGTCAGATGTCACGTGGTATCGAGATACGATTTTTTTTCTTTATTTTTGAAAATTACCAAAATCCCAGCTATAAACCCTTGTTACTTTTTTGTTTTTGATTGTATCAGCACGAAATAAAATTTATTGAATTTTACGATGTAAGTATCCTTGTTCTAGAAAAAAAATTATTTTATGAAGTTAATACCATGAAAAGGTTTTATGACCTCCCAAAGTCCCGAGAACGAGTAAAAATGTGACAGAATCTTAATTTCTTAATTCATTAAAAAAAAACTAACAGCAGTTGAGTGCTTCATTTTCTTTTAAAAAGTTCGCTAGTTTACGCCCTTTCCAACGGTATACCACATGTCATACAAATAATTCACTATGTGGTCAAAATTAGGCACAGAGACAGAACAGAACGACAACACGGACACTAATCGGTGGTCGCTTCCCGTATTGAGAGCGTTTTCGGGAGCATTTTAAAATTTAGAACTTGGACCGGTTGCGCGGGCACTCTTACAATTTTGTCGTTCTGTTCTGACTCTGTGCCTAATTTTGGCCACATAGTCAATTATTTCTATGACATGTGGTATATCGTTGGAAAGGGCGTAAACTAGCGAACTTTTTAAAAGAAAATGAAGCTATCAATAGGTGTCAGGTTTTTTTAAAATGAATTAAGATTCTGTCATATTTTTACTCGTTCTCGGGACTTTGGGAGGTCATTAGACCTTTTCATGGTATTAATTTCATCAAATAATTTTTTCTAGAACAAGGATACATCGTAAAATTCAATAAATTTTATTTCGTGCTGATAAAATCATAAACAAAAAAGTTACAAGGGTTTAAAGCTGGGATTTTGGTAATTATCAAAAATAAAGAAAAAAAATCGTATCTCGATACCACGTGACATCTCTGACAAAAGGTATCATGGGTCAAAACGTTGCAAATGACCCCACTTACCTACAAAAAAAATTTGTCGGTCGATGTGCCGAACACCCTGTAGATATATATCCACATGAAATATTATGGTAGGTACCTAGGTACTTATAATAATGTATAACTTATATATATACATTTTAACAGGCTTACAGATACTATACTGCTTTTATATAGCACTGCTGTGGCATTGGCTTATCCAATCCAATGTTTTCCGGGAATCGAAATCATGCTGGAAATTTACAGAACTGCAACCGCCGATAAACCACTTTGTCGCCCGCGAGTGGCCGAATACATAATGCGGATAATATTTGTCTCGTTGACATGTAAGTTTATTTATTAGTTGTATTTCTATCACTTAAAGTGATAAGTCCGCCTTTGCACGCTTCTTTTCTCTTGCTCTGTGTGAATTATTGTAAATTTGTATTGCTCTTCTGTATTTTATCTTCTGTCTTGTGTATCTCTGTGTTTTTGTGTGCAATAAATAATTTCTATTCTATTCTATTCTAACAATTTACGCACAATTTAGGTAGGTATAAATCTTAGCTTCACTTAGTAACGATTGCATGATATTGCCTTGTCTCTATCTCTATTTCTGTCTCTATCTCTACTTCTTATAAAAGGGAATGTTTGAGGTAAACTCTGGAACCACAGATTTAGATGCGGTTTGCACCAATGGAAAGAGTAGTTCTTGAGGCTCACTATAAGCTATATACCATCACGCTAAATATAGCCTTCTTCGACCTTAAGTCTGCCACCACCTCCCTCCCCTAGTACGCGCGCTCCCGATCCCGAAACGTATTGCAATACTTCACCTTGACTTCACCTATAGCCATGGTTGCCAGGATGCGCGGTTTTGGACTGGACAGTCCGGCTTGTGTCCGGTCTCCAGAATAATGATAAACCGGACATCAAGATCAAGACGCCTGATTTTTTCTTCATATAACGCAAATATTTACTTTTTTCTCAGAACATTTTTATACTACTTAATCTTATTGTGTTCTTCGATTTTGCAATCAGTTTGATCAAATCTCCCATTCATTTTCAAAAGTAAAGGTCATGAAAAATTTAGTACATACATACTTGCAAATCAAAGAATCCCCCTTTATTTTTTATGTATGACACATTTGTACCTGAAAAAACCAAAGACCCTTTGATAAATAATGTCCGGTTTTTTTATAGCCCGTCGGAAATATCTAGGCACCTCGAAGCGTTCTAACGGCGGCGCGCGCGGCGGCTAGGGCTAGGTCTAGGTGCCGAGAAATTTCCGACAGTTAGTACACAAATAAATAAATATGTGCTCCTTGATTATTGACTAAATTATTCTTACATACTGTTTCAGTTCTAATAATAGGTCTAGTACCATTCCAAGGACCTTTTGTTGCATTGGTGGGATCGCTATGCACGGCTCAGCTGACCTTAGTATTTCCCGCTATGATGGAGTTGAGCTTAATGTATCCCGGACCATACGGCCAAGGTCATTTTCTGGTTATCAAGGACATATTTATAATTGCTTTTGGTTTGTTTATTTCTGTATGTGGTGTAACATTGAGCGGTTATATTTTATACCTGCGCTCGCTATTATGAAACAATACTATATGTAAAATAATATTAGTCGATAATTAGACAGGTACCTACTTACTGAATAAAACATTCAAATTGTACATAACATTATTTTTATTACATTACCTATAATAAATTTTGCTTCTCCGACCGAACACTCCATATTTCACGAAGAGTACTCAGGAGCAGCTGAAGTCAATGGCCGCCGTCTCCTTTCCACCTCCGCACAACGTGCACTGGGCGGTATTGCATGCATGCCCACACGCTGCGCTGGACTTTCCGCTGATGCGTACCAACCAATCGGAAAGTCTGAAACACTCTCCCTGCACATATATTTCCCCCCAAGTACAGTATCGGGTCCTCCAATCCAAGAGGGGCGTGAATAGGCACCTGGCAGGCCGGCACGCCATTCGCAACCCCCGCATACGACCGAATGTCCATGGGAGTCGTTCGTTAGACACCTTATGGGAGGCTCGGCACCACATGTTACGCTTTCAATAATAATTTTTTTTTATTAGGCAGGATGCTTGTTCTCCAAAAACTTTCAATTGATTTTAAAAGAGTCTACAGTGTGCGGCAGTAAATTATGCCCATTGGGCTTTAGAAAGAGACAATCCGGTTGTATGCTTGTATTTACGGAGTACTCTTTTCTATTCTGTGGTAGAGCGTCCCTGTCGCACGGTTAGTGCGACAGGGACGTCTCTGTGTGACAGGGACGACGACGCTCTACAACCGAATAAAATCGTTACAAAGCCATTACAAAGCCCGATGTGCATTATTTACTGCCGCGTACTGTAAAGCTAGAAACTCATTGGGCCCACGTACGCTACGCACGCGTACGTGGGCGCGTCGTCGGTCTCCTCCATACATTTTATATGGAAGAGTGCAGCCAGTGTTGCCGTTTTAGTGACTTTGTCACTAGATCTAGTGAGTTTTTGGCGTGTTTGGTGACATTTTTTAAAGATTATGTCACTAAAAAAAATCTAGTGACTTTTAGTGACTTTTAATATAGTGACTAACAATTCCCATGTTATAAAATATATATTAAAATTTATAAAATGTAATGACGTAAGACTGTAATTAATTGTATATAAATATATGTATAATGTTTTAGTTATTTATTTTCATCTTCTTATTTACAACTAAGTATGTGTCTTCCAGAATTTGTGCATGCAAACTAGTAACTTCAAATGCTTCGTTCCTTTCAAAATTATTTTGTTTTATATATTATAAAAAGTAATCACAAATTTATACCGTGCAACTCCGTCACTGGATACTGGCAGTAATAAACGAATTTCCTATTCGTTTGGTTGCCACTATTTAAAAAAAGAAGAAGAATATAGTGATAAAATTTTAAGCACGAACATTGACTTGGCTTTATACCCTCATAGATTTTACATGTTCTTCATCACATCATTTACTAATCATCATCGACGCTACGAACTTGAACGAATTAATCAAAACAATCGCTTTGGCTGTATATACCTTTGCCTGTACAAGCTAATTTTCAGTACAATGAACATTGTAAAAACTAAACTACGAAATAGACTAGCCACCAAAACTCTCAATTCAATACTTTTGATGCAACCAACTAAAACTTGTGAAAGAAAGCTGCCACACTTACATTAAACCTCCCGAAGTCCTGTCAAAAATTACGAAAACTACGAGAACCATAAATAGAGAAACAGAATCAACAGCTACAACTTCTACAGAACGATCCACCTTCCCTGTGCCGGAAGAAGATGAAATTATTCAATTAATTGAATTTTTAATTATATAAGTATAAACATTGTAGGTATATAAACATTTTCACGTTTTATTTTAATATAACTTATAAAAAAATGTATTTTGTAAAATTATAAATAGAGCTCTGATAAAAATATTTAGTGACTTCTAGTGACTCTTTGAAGTAATTTTTTCCCTAATTCTAGTGACTTTATGGCAATAGTCTGGTGACTTTCTTTTTTCCTAAGCGGCAACACTGAGTGCAGCACGCAGTGTGTCGCGTAGCGTAGGGTGGCGTGGGCGCAATGAAATTGCGTGCTGCACTCTTCCATATAAAATGTATGGAGACCGACGACGCGCCCAGATTCGCGTGTGTGGCGTACGTGGGCCCAATGAGTTTCTAGCTTTAGTGTGTGTTCGTCCAAAATTAAAGGAGAGGCGTAAAGTAAGTTTGAACCACGCTTGGACTCTGAACCAACTGTGAGAGAATGAGGTAGTCTATCCGCACTACTTTTTTTTCTACATGTCTAGTGAAACGTTGTAATATTACTAGGTAGAACAATGTATTTATTAGTATAAAGCTCACTGAATACAAGTTCTGAATCTGAATAGGTGCAGGCTTGGCATAGAGTAACTTATATATATATATAAGGCTTGGTGTGATGTGATGCTGACCTAATGGAATGGAAAAACGCGCAAAAGGAAAAACGCATAGGGGTCGTTCCACCATTTCGTTCAAATTGCATTTCCGCGCAATAAAAGCGTGTGAAAATGTATGTTTTTTAAAATAATTTTATTAAAATATATAGGTTTAGATGAAAGGAAAAAGTAGTATTTAACGAATCAGACATCTTTCCATTCAATTAAATAAAAATAAATAAAAACCTTCAAAATTCTCATTCCGATCCTCTTCCAAACGAAGGATCAGTATTTAGAATAATATTTTTTTTTTTAGTTTCTCCAAGTAAAATGAGTATATTAAAAAACCCACCTATAGTGTAACTAATAAATAACGCATGTTTCTTTGGGATTCGTTTTTTTTTAGAGCCATTATATCATAAAAAGAATTAATATTTCATTTTTGTCCGTGGAAAAACGTCATCACCTTCCGCAGAAGTGGTATTACAAATTAGACAGAGTGTGACCCGACTTTAGCCTTCGCTCTACGCTCCGCACGTCGAACGCCCCTCATTGTGTCCCTGGATCAAGACAGGAGAGGACGAGCGGCGCTGGGGAAGAAAATACTCACGATCTTCGTGCTCATCAACTACTTTGTCACCGTCCAGGCATCATTACCTTCCGGCATTTTTTAACATAAGTACACGATATAAAAATTTCATTTAAATCTTAATGAATGAGATTTTAGTCAGAATATTCGTTAAAATAAATTATAATCGTAATCGTAATAAATTTGTAATATCAGTAATAAGGGAGCAATTGAAGAAATACATCAAAATTTCATCACCCTCCTTTTCATTACCCTCCTTTACTGTCAAAATGTTTGCCGGACGGTAATGAAGGGGTTCGGATGGTAATGAAATGTTTACTTGATTTTCCTTCCCTCCTACCTAACTGGGTGGTAGGTTATATCCCGCCCCACCGTACCACCGCAGCACTGAATGAAACTTTGGTCCAAACGGCTATGTAAACGTCCGAATGTCCATGGTCATCGTTGGACACCTTATGGATGGCTTGGCGCCATATGTCGGGCTTTAAATAAAGCAAAATATTTCGTGTTTTCCGTCGAGTTCAGTGTAGCCGACACGATGAAAGGAAAGTACTATCAGGGCACCTAGTTCACCAAGGTGTTATGGGCTGACATCACGGATGTTGTAGGTGATGTAAACATGTCAGTGTTTACAAAAAAATTGTGTGCACGTAGTAAGTAGTACATAAATAATAAAAATCAAATAAAACTGGACTTTTAATTCTATTTGGCACGCAAAGTATCTACATAACGTATACTGGAGTACGGGGTTTAACCCGACCGGGTCGGCACCAACGCACTGACTGAAGTTCGGTCGAAATGCTATAAAAATTGTTCATGTTTTTGACCAGTTAAGTGTAGCCGGTTCAATTCAGTGATATTTAAGTTTCCACTCAGTGCATAGTGTGTGTGTTCACTAAGTTACTGTATTTTAATTGCGTAGCAACGGTTGGACTTCAATACAGCGCCGAGTCTAGTGAAATATTCACTAGATTCAGCATAGGTTGTGGCCAGTCCTATTTTTTTCTTCTTCTCTTATTAACCGGCGAAAGCAAAAAGGAGTAGGTTCTCAATTCGAAGCTCATATATTTTTTATATGTATATGACCAATTATTTTTTTATTGGATAGGGTATACTTCAAAATTGGTCCCATTTTTATTTGAAAAAAAGAATATAAAAGCTTTAACAAAACATTTTACCGACGAAAAACTGAAAAGAGAAAACTCCAATTTTGGCGGGTAATAAACCTTCCTAGTCTTACTAACAGCCTCAAAATTAGTCACTTGCGTAGCTATTAAGACTAAAAGGGTTTATTACCCGCCGAAATTATATTTTTCGTTTTTAAGTTTTTGCCGGTTGAATTTTTTGTAAAAATGTTTTTTACAATGTATTTTTGTTTTGTTGCTGGTTGTAATGCTGTAGTGAAAAAACTAATATTTCTTTCTCTCTTCAAGTAGTATGTTGAAAAAATCAGTCATTAACTGATTATACATAATACAGTGGTTTTTCTTGTGATCTTTACATAAAATTCTGAATAAATGTTATATTTCTTATATATCGCCTTTCACTGAATACCTGCTCACTCTGTAAAGTTTCAAAGTATCAGTAATACAATTTCATTTGTTTTTTTTTTTTATTGACAGCGCGACATATGGCGCCGAGCCACCCATAATGTGTCTAACGACGCCCATGGACATTCGGTCGTATGCGGGGGTTACGAATGCCATGCCGGCCTGACAGGTGCCCATTCACGCCCCTCTTGAAGGACCCGAGACTGTACTTGGGGGGAAATATATGGGCAGGGAGAGCGTTCCAGAGTTAACCGGTTCGGTAGAGGAACGATCTGCAGAATCGATTGGTACGCATCCGCGGTAAGTCCAGCGTGTAGGGATGCAATCCCTGCCCAGTGCGCGTGGTGCGAAGGTGGAAAGGGGATTTGTTATTTCAGTTAAAACTTTTTACACTATGAATTATAAATTACTTAGCTCAAATTTTGATGTTAATAGTGTCGGACTTCTGATAATCGTTAACATTATTACTACCATCAGCTAAATAATGATATCTTTATCATTATCATAATAATAATAATATAATAAAGCAAATTTCATTAAGACATACTAGCATGCTTCATTACCATCCAACCGCATAAATTACCATCCAGGTGTTTTTCATTACCATCCACACCTTCATTACCTTCAATCAAATTTCTCCAAAACTAAAAGTTGTACATAGATGCCTCTCTTATGTATGTTACTACATCTAATAAGTACAGGAACACATATATATATAAATATATTTCAGAAAATAAAAAAATAAAAATTCCGCCAAAACATGCAAATTTGAACGAAATGGCGGAACGACCCATAGACAACAGCGTATGGAATAAGACCAAAAAGTTGAGATACCAACAGAACAATCAAAACGGAAAACAGCAGTTATGTAGATTACATTATGGCGCGATTTAGGTGCGCGTGCGATTTAGAGTAACAAAATTAAGGCATTATCACTTGTCTGCTTTACCACTCCATATTAATAACTAATAATTGTGTGCCTAAACAAGTAATATTTTCTGAGATATAGCGGTTAGCAACTAATATCAAAAGTAGCGAAATAGACTTCTTCATGAAGAGATGTGATTTGGCTCTATTTTTCTAAAATAAGTTGGCAACACTAGTCGACATGGCGTTCTAGACCGTATTGAGGCGCGCGTATAGGAGAGCCGGCAGCGCGCCGCGAAATTAGACTTTTGTTTGGTGTTTAGGTTTGCATTTCGGCTGATAGCCGTGTTTTTGCTGTGCGCATCGTGCTATTTCAAGTATCGAATGTAGCGGGACATCGCCATGAGCCGGTACTTCGACTATACGAATGGAATCTCCTGGTGAGTGGATCAGCTGGTCTTTCGTTTTTTTTACTTCATTTGATTGTAGTATAACGTTAGCGCTTCATGAGAATAAATACATCTTAGGTCTCTTTACTTTCACCGCCGTGCCCAGCCCTTAGCCTCGTGCTCACGAATGGTGCACGCGTAGTTCTGGAACCATCTCGTGGCTCTCGCGTCATCGCTCCTCTCTCGCGCGAATTTCTCAACCGAGATTGCCACGAGATGGTTTCACATTGAACGCCATGAAATGTCCGATCGATGATGTTGTGGTGATCTGGAACGAGGAGTGACCTCTGTTCACAGCCCACCTGTGCTATCATACTAACTCTATGGCAGTGATAACTTATTCTTACATTCTCTTCAAACCTTTCACACTGGAACTTCTCCCGAATGGTCATTGAGGCTTCACATCTATTACCCCCTCCCCTTCGTTTATCTCTAGAATTGTATGAGGGTGTACCTAGTTATGAGGCATGACTGAACTAATAAAATAACCATCCTTTTGGCTTCACCTTAGCGGGGTAAAAATGTATTAATGACTCTTTTAATTCCTAGATCAATTCCAATACTTCCCCTTGTATAATTGAATATTTGAAGGCACTTTTTTTAAATTAGTATCTTCACATTCTCATTCAATATCAGCAAGTAAATATAGATAATAGGGGTGATGAAGAACAAAAAGAATATATTGTTAGCTAGTCGAACAGTTCTAATGTAGGAAATTGTATTTTATGTAAAGGATATAAATATTTATTAACTTCACGCACCAGCCGAACTCATCATTTGCACAGCTGAGAGTGAAATTTTACCTTAGGCTCTCCAAATTATTAGTTACCTGATCTGTTATTAGGATTACAATCTCAAAGGTAACCTTGCTTTTGGAATTAAGCCAAAATGAATGTTGAAAGGAAGGTATGAGTTAACAAACTGTGTTGGGTGTGACCTGAACATGATATGTTAGCGGAATATTGTTTGAACGGTGGTGGGGACAACGGGAGAGCGAGCCAACGACGGCGCTCCCATTGTCCGTGCCGCATCTGGACCGCAGTGAGTTTCTCGTCAGCGTAGCCTTCGAGAAACTCGCTCAGAAGCTCGTTTGATTCTGGAAAATTTCGGTGGCAGGAGGATGTCGCCTTATTTCTCTTACAATATTCTGCCCCCGCTCCGGTCGCACGCTCCTAACTGTATTCTCTCCGTAGCCGGCCGGCCGCCGCAGCCTGCTAGCCAGCTAGCCCGGGACCTGCAGAGATCGCTTGGACTTTGTTTACACGCACCGTCGCTGTAAGACATGTTTTAACCATTGATGGCCCCGCGCTTCAAACTTGCCGAGTTACCGATGTAGAGTCGCGTGCGCCCCCTCTCTTGTCCCGGTAGGCCCATCGAGACGCGTAAGAGAAATAAGCGGACGAAGAAATTTTCCAGAAGGAGCGAGTTTCGCGGCGGCCACATGTCTCACTTTGTGCGTTCTGTCGGACGCTGCATTTCAGTTGGTAGGAGACCGGTCGGTCGTGCACAATGGTTAAAACACGGTCTTCGGCGCGGGTAGGCGACGGAGCGGCGGCCGGGGCGGCCCTCGATGAAAATGCGGCCTTGAGCGAACTTAGCAAGAGGCTTAAAGCGGCGCAAAACGGCGTCCGATCCCACAGGTGTTATGAGACTCCGAGGCAAGTGCTTAGACTTGTCCGTCTTGACCCTACCAGTGTTCCCACGCCACCACCCGGCTCGCATCGTGCCCACTCGCTACTTGCCGTATACTTGGCACATTAAAACTATCCGAGACCCAAGTGGGTTTGATGCGAGTTGTGCATGTGACGATCCATTTATTTGCTTCTGAATGCAATGGTTAATCTTTAAAGATCTACCGCTCCTGCACTAGAATATTTTCAGGATGATTGAAGTCCGCAAATATCACTTGCTGGCAAACACCTGCGACCTTCTCGCTTGTCACTAACTCTATAGAAGGTGTTTGAACTGCTGCAATGTTGATTGTTTGCAACCAAAATACATAAGCATTTATTTAAAAAAAATATTCTCTGTTTCAGTGTTTGAAAGAATACTAGCTTGGGTTTTGGTGGTTGTTTGGTGGAGGGATATAAAAAAAAGTTGGGAATTCATGCTACAGTGCAAACATTTTATAATCTATAGGTATTTTTTTTTATATTTATTTCAATAGGACTTTAACTGCCTTGCGACTATGCCAACCTAATAAACAATTTCTCCAAATCATCTCTAAGCCTCTGAGGGCTAGAGGTGCTTGAAAAAAATATAGTCGAATTTTACATTCTTCCATCAGGGTTTCACCTAATCAATTGTGATTTGATCAAATGATTAATGGTCCCACAAAACAACCGGGTGTTGCATGTGGTCACTCAAATAGTTTCTAAAGTCTATGTGTTCATGAAAGGGTGGGTTGAAAAGGTTGCACATAGAAAAAATGCACAGTTAATTTACAAAATTTGTCATTTGTCATAAAATTTTTTTTAAAGAAACGTATGGAATAAAAATGCATGTTTGACGTAATTAAAAAACCTTTGCTAGTGTGTTTTTTTCTAACTTGTAATAAAGCACTAGGATAACATGAACATTGTGGAACATTAGGACCAACAACCAGGCGATGGGGTCTGGCGGCGGCAGCGGCGCGCCGGGCGGCGGGGGACAGGGTAACGACCCCCTGGCGCCCGCGCTGCCGTCCTCGCGGGCTCTCTATCAGCACCCCGCTGTCACGGGGGCCTACACGCACACAGACTCGCGCGGGCAAGTCATGCCAGTAGGGGTCAGTATATCCTATGGCTTTGAGTAGGTACTGTGAAGTACCTGTCTGTACTTTTGATTTGTTTAACCCTCTGTCCATCACTAATGAATGAATCTATCGACTAAACTATTCCTCTTGAGAATACCATTCAATGGGTATGTATTATTTTAGTGACTGTTTTATCCATCGGCAGCAGTAAGTGGGTCGTTTGATCATCACTAAAAAGCATTAGGTATCTATCTATAATAAAAAAATATGAATAGTGGCATCTCGACCAATGAATATATAATTCACAACAGTGTCATTAATAGGGCCGTCAGAACCCGCTGTACGCGTCGAATATGTACAACTACGGGCCGACGGGCGGGAGCGTTGGCTCGCTGGCTCCTGTGTCCCAGCCGTCTCCCTCCGCACCTATACAGCCATACCCCGTGCATCCCGACGTACGCTTCAAGAGGTAACTGTTCACATCTCTTATCCCCTGGTACGATTACTTACTTTTGGGAGTTTACTCATCCCGTGAAATTCTAACCATCTCATCCCATAAAATGTGTCGATGCACTATCATTGATTCTCTGTTTACATAGGGGTTTCACTAATATTATCGGGAACATGGTGTTTAGTAGCATATGTGCCACCGTGAAACAAAGCCGCGGGAACTGCTATAGCCAGTTTTTTGTTTTTTTTTGCAAGATGAGTAAAGTGAGGTTTGTAGTGTTGCCACTTTCCAACAAGGTTTGAATAGTCATGCAGTTGTTATAGATAATTTTATCGATTGATTATCTAATGAAATGCTGCAAACTCGAATTTACCTATTTTTGGATTTGATTGACAAAATCTTTTGCTAAATTTAGCTAAAGAGTTAAGTTGGCAGCACCACCACCGGCGGCGCATATGTGTGAGGGTATGTGCGTGTGTGTGCACACTGATAATCAGTACAACTAGTGATCTCTTCCAGTCAATCTTTGGGTGAAAAGAAGTAAGTGAACAAAAATAAGTTATAGTGTATACGTAGAGGTGGATGAGACGAAGGGTAGCATAAGGACACGAAAGTAATAATATGAAGGTGTGGAACTAAGCTTGCGATGGCTTCGCCGAACATATCCAGGCCCATCGGCAGTAGAGGAGGGTGTTAATAGAGGTCGGGACTAGCGAGTGGCCACTCTAAATTTCCCCCGCATGCTTCACGTTTCGGCTCGCATCCTGCCCTCGTCAGCTAGTCTGCGTTTACTAGGACGCGGGGAAACACCAGTCCCGCTCTCGTACTCCCTCTCTCTACCTATCCATATTCTGTAGGATGCTTCCAGTGACGTTTTCGAAGCTCTCTCCATGTATGAGCTTAGCGTCGACCTTGGCAGCCCTAGATTCTTGAAGAGACTGTAGAGCGACTTTGCTGGTAGTCCTCTTGCTCCGACTTCCACAGCAAAGAGATCAGTCTTGAATCCGTTTCTCACAATCCGGTCTACTAAGTTGCAGTACTTGTTAAGTTTGAGTATATCCGGTCTTTATGCTTTGGTACAGACAATGCCGGACTTAGAGACCCAGAGGCCCTAGGCACTTAACATTTGGGGCCCCATCCCGAAGCCATTTTGGAAATTTTTAACATAAAATGCATAGTACAGAAAATATAATTAAAAAAAAATTGGGGGATAATTTGCTAAATTATTCGAGTGTTTGAAAAAAAATGTGCTATTTTTTTAATCCAAATTCTATTTACGCCTGCCGTCGCATCGGGCAGGTGATCGGGATCCCTGGGTGGGTGGGGCCCCTAGGCCGGGGCCTTGTAGGCCTAGGGGGAAATCCGGGCCTGGGTACAGATTTCCGAAGGCATCTGGTAATGCTGCTAAATAATAAAATATATAAATCGTATAAAACAATATTTATACTATACAAGTACATTCTATGCTGTATACCTTCTTTCATCTAATCTAAAATAAAAATCTGAATTGAAGATGAGCCGAGTGGCAGGCAAATGCTAGTATATACACATTAACAAGACAAAATTTAATATAAGGGGACTCCATGTAGGTTCCCGGCCCAGAAGCCACCCCTATACTACCAACTACCGCAACAAGATATATATTTTCCTCTAAGAATACAAATCACAAATAGAATTTTAATTTTGACAGACTGCCGTTCTACGACATCCTAGCAGAGCTGATGAAGCCCTCGTCGCTAGTGCCACTGACAGCGAACCGTATGCAGGAGGCGCCGTTCTTCTTCCACCTCACGCCGCAGCAGGCCTCCGACATCTCCACCAGCAGGGACATTGTGGGCGTGGGCAATAAGCTTGATTTCACAATACAGGTTCGACTTTATTCGCTCCTGCTATTTATGCTTAAGGTCCCGTAGGCTCCTATGAGAGAAAGAGAAGAGAGGCGTAAGTGCTCTAGCAAGGGAAACTGTGCGCCAATAATGTCTAAATTGGTTAACACGGTTTCTACTGCGATACTGAAGAGAAAGGCTTTCGAACCACGATTTACCTATATATGTGGGCCCGTGGCCTTGCACGATCGTTAATGGTAGCTCCCTGGTTCAATTATCTACAGGCTCAGGCCCTTCGACCACCGACCGTGCCCCTCTCCTTGCCAGTTCGTCTGCTGCGTCATTGCCTAAACACCCACTGTTCCCTTTTATCCACTGAAGGATGACTCTGTTGTGTTTGGCGATAACCTCTAGTGCATTATGGCATTCCATAATGAGGCTTGATTTTATGGTGTTGCTGGATAAGGCTTGCAGTTTTTTTTTTTTTTATGGAAACTGACACGGTTGGCTACATCACCTACAACGTCCGTGATGTCAGCCCATAACACCGGGTGAACTAGGTGCCATGTCAGTGCTTCCCCCTTTGATCGTGCCGGCTACACTGAACTGGTCGGAAAACACAAACTATTTACATAGCCGTTTTGACCGACCTTTCATTCAGTGCGGTGGTATCAACCCGGGCGGGTTAAACCCTACCACCAAGTAAGATTAGGAGGGAAGGGTACCGAGGCATTGTCGGATAGTATGCGTATGCTATAATCCTTGACACTGGCGGCCGGTCCTAAAGTGCGCCCGTGCGCCGCACTACCATACCATGAGAAGTCTTCACTACACTCAAAATAAATAATATTTTACAATACATTAAAACCATAAAGATCGTACTCCAAATAAATACGAATGTGAATTCGACCTTATTTTATAGATCACAAGGCACGTTTTTTCGAGTAAACCCGCACCCCGTGCGGAATCGAAAACCGCACGCGGGTCTCCCATCTGAATGTATGGGGATCGGCAAAACACCGCTGGCGCGTGAGACAAAAGATACTTCATAGAAACAGTATGGGCCGAAATGGAGTTCTGCGTGCGGCGCACGAGCGCCAAACAAGGACGCTATATCGTGAATAGCCGAGCGTGCGACACGTCGCGAGCGATTCCTTTTGCACGAGTCTGTCTACCTAGAGTCAGCGCGCTGTCATATGATGTCACATACCCGTTAGCGCGCGAATATTTAAAATGGGATATGGTTAGGTTTTGTGCTTTCTGTCACGTGATACTGTGAATTAAGTGGTGCCGATATTTGCCTAAGAGTTGGTTAAAGGTAAGGCTTTACAATCAGTTGATCCCGGGTTCAATTCCTACTTTTCAAATGTTTTTTTATACATTTGTTAAGTATTTTTGGGGCATTGCTTTTGTTTTCTTTTTGAAAGCTGCAGCAGTGTTGTGGTCTATGGGTGTGTTCATAAAGGTACTATAAATAAATAAGTTAAAAAACTTTTTTGGAATTATTTTCTTGTTTTTTGCAACTCATTGAGTGTCTTGAGAATACTCATACGTACTAGGTACGTACATAATACAACGCAGGCGTTTAAAAAATTCGGGGAATGTGTTGGGGAATTTGGTATTTAAGTAGGTAGGTACTTAGCGCACTACCGGTCACTGAAGTCACCAGCCGCCACTGATCCTTGACCTTTATGTTTGCTATGCTGTATGCTGCTTGTGTGATCGCAACACACTCTGCTTGGAATATGCTGTTGTACTTACCTAGTGGCAAACAGTGGTAGACACTGAAGACTTACATAATTTAATGTTTCACCCGCTACGTCACGGGCTTCCTTAGGGACTGCTGTCAGTTTGATGTCTGGTACAACGGGCACCAGACGTCGGCTCCAGGAACTCCAGCAGTCCCTGAAGAAGAAATCACACACAGATGGCAATCCTCACATAGCTGCCTCATGTATCTGATCTGTATTGGAATCATTAACTATCATATTTGTCACTGTCTTTCCACATATCACCTTGCAATACATGCATTGTTACAGGTTCAGCTTAGATTCTGCCTGCTGGAAACATCGTGCGAACAAGAAGATTTCTTCCCACCGAATGTTAGTGTTAAGATAAACAACAAGCTGTGTCCTTTGCCGGTTAGTATGTTTTGAAATTTAATTTTAGAAAGATGATATCTAATGGTGATCCTCACGCTACATTCTGCGACTCTGGTAACTTAACTAATGGATTGTTTCAGAACCCGATCCCCACAAACAAGCCGGGTGTGGAGCCCAAGCGGCCTCCGCGACCTGTCAACATCACGTCCATGATAAAGCTGTCGCCGACGCTCGCGAACCACGTGCACGTGACGTGGGCGTCCGACTACTCGGCGCGCGGCTTTGCCATGAGCGTCTTCATGGTCAAGAAACTCACCTACTCTGAACTATTGCAACGGCTCAAGAACAAGGGCACTAAGAACCCTGACTACACTCGTTCGCTTAGTGAGTTGCTTACCTACTTGTGTATGTTTTATGCTGCCCGGGTCCCATTGAGTTGAGGTCAGAAACATAGTGTATCTTGCACCCTTGGCCTACCCGGAAAATTGGACGTGGGGCCCCCTCCCCCCACCCCCCTAGATTTTGAAAATAGTATCCCTAGAAGAGAAAGAAAGAAAGAATAGAGTAGGTACGTGTCACCACCGCGGCCAGCTGGCAACAGCGTGCCAAACCTTCATGGATTTGAGTTTGCTAAACAGTATGTAAATGTGTGTTATGATTATATAATGGACTTTAGCAAGCCGAGGGCCCCACCCGGGCCCCTGGCCGCCCGGGAATTCCCAGGTTCGCAGTAAGGCCAGACCGCCGCTGTATCTTGCCCTTTTGCCATCAAAATCTGATCAAACTATGAATACATACATAATTGGTGACTAAAATAGTAATTATATGAACAATATATATTTTATTTTATTTTATTCTTTCCATGCAGTAAAGGAGAAGCTGGCGGAAGACTATGACTGTGAGATTGCGACGACCTCGCTGCGTGTGTCACTCGTGTGTCCTCTCGGCAAGATGCGGATGGTGTGTCCGTGTCGACCCGCTGTCTGTCCGCACCTGCAGTGCTTCGACGCCTCGCTCTTCCTGCAGATGAACGAGAAGAAACCCACCTGGCTCTGCCCTGTGTGCGACCGCCCTGCACCTTATGAATCCCTGGTAGTCGATGGGTGAGTTATATGATAATTTTTACTTTCCATACAATTTATATTTAGAATTTCAATAACATTTTCGTTTTGTTATTGATTTGATTGCCAGGTCCGCATTGATGCATCGAAAATTATATCAGGTCTTGGTAAGAGGAACACAGTTACTAATCAGATTTTCCTGAAAAATTATTTACAGCAGATTCTTTGATGAAATTTCATACAAAGCTATCTATAACTGACTTTAGTTTTGGTTCCAAATTGACTCATTGGCTCCAAATTAACTTCACAAATTGAATTATCTTTTGATTTTATAACATTAGCACAACAAACTACTGAGAAGACGGCACATAATAACCCTTCCTTTTTTGGCTTCTCCTCTTTGGTCTCTTTGTTACGACTGGAAAGTATTTTATTTATTTCATCAAGGTTAGCAAATAATTGAATCATATAAGTATCTTCACTAAAAAACTTGAGGCAAAGTCTTTGGTCAAAGAGCTGATATTTTAATGCATTCCTCGCAGCTATCGCTGGCGCACACCGCGCGCCACCATTGCTGAGAGCATTTTTATACGCAACCATACAGTGAGCCACCGACGCATTAAATGATTGACCTCCTGTCTCCTGTGTTCTCCCAGTAATCAGTAATATTTTGAACTGGATACAGCTACTTCCAAGATGTGTTGTCGTCGCCTCGACTCGCACGCGACTGCAACGAGATCCAACTGCACAAGGACGGTTCGTGGTCGGCGCACACGGCGCCCCCGCGCGCCGCCGCACCGGCCTCGCCGCGTCGCCAGCCCGACGACGCACCTGTCACACTTATTTCAGATGATCTAGGTAAGTTTTTTTATTTTATTTGTTTATTTACAGTGGCTCTCACTCCATCCCAACATCCTAGCTTCAACACTGACCCAACCCGCAAAGAAGAGGCGCCTGCGGCGAAAACACATCTTGGACCTGGAGAACTAGGAATCTGGGACAGCGGCAAGGGAAGAAATTGGACTCACTGGAGACCGTTTCTGAAAGTCATAAAAAAACAGAAAACCAAAAAACCTGCTTATAGTAAGAAAAACTGATTGCAGGTAGCAAGAGAGGAACAAAAAAAAAAAAAAATTACAGTGAACTACTGCCACTTTTTTAGGTGTGCTTATAATATTGAAGTGAAAAATACATATTTCTTACTTTGAAGCACTTTATAAACTATTATTTTAAAAGTTATGCCCAATTACATTATATTAGTTATATTAGTGCTTTGCCCTGCCAAATATTCAATATGCTTACACCTCTTGACTTCCATGCCATTTTTGCCATGCGAAAAGTCGCGAATTTCTGTGCACCAGGATAAACAAAACAAGCCCGACATTTTTTCCGAATTTTTTCTACCCTAAAATTGACAATTCCCCTTTCATATCATAATATACAAAATTTTAGGTAAGAACACTGCCACTACGTGGCCCATGAATCTTATCCACAAACAAAAATAAAGAAAATAAGGATGTGTTAAGGTAAAAAAAAGAGGCATTAGAATATATATTTTTTTTTCCGTTTGAGAACGGAATTCTTTGTATAGTGTGACAAGGCTTGAAATGAACGTGGATGACGTTTGTGCGAGGGCGCTGCTGCAGCATTAGGGTTGTAAATTTTGAAAATTTCCCTTCACTAGGGGAAAATATCGCTGCAAAAGAAAATGTATGTATAGTACCTATAAGGTAGGTAGGTGCTTACTTATTTTTTATTTTATGTATTGAATTTTAGGAAGAGTTGCTCACTAATAAAATAACAAATAGACTTCGGTTTCTGCTAACAACACCACAGACTAAAAAGAGATACTAACGTACGCGTGATCGGGTGAAACGCGAGACGGTCATCTGGCAGCACTGTGGCGGCGTTAGTTCCGCTGTAAGCGGAATCATTTCAAGCCTTGTCGCACTGTAGGTGTGTTAATGGCAATAGAAAGGTTTTTTAATCATCTATCTAAAGTGCTCTCTCGGTCTAATAGGAAAAATTCACTGAAATAGTATTAGGCGAAAGCCCGCGCGGAGCAGTTGGGAGCCGGTAGGTTAAACACTAGGCCAACCAACATTTGTCAGTTGAAGGTTTATTGGCGGTGTAAGGGGTTGGATGTTATATTAGTTTGACGGTGTACAGAGGTGATACCGCTCGAGGGTAGCAGCGCGAAGCGTGCGGCGGTGGGTGAGAACCGCACGCCCAAGCCCACCACGCCTGCGCCCGACGTGCAGATGGTGGACCTCACCTCCGACTCGGAGGACGAGCTGCCGCTGAAGAGGAAGGCGCCGAGGGCGCCCACGCCAACCTCCTCCGCCCCCGCACACAACGACGACAACTACTCTTCAAACAACGGTCCGCTTCATTGTTTATTATTATCGACCGTAGGCGGTGTTATTATGTGGATAGTCACTAAATGCTTGTAAAAATGATTATGGAAAAATAAAGCCCTGCGAAGTTTCTTACCGGTTCTTCTTCGTGGGCGTAATCGAACCGGATAGAACAAATTGTAACAAATTCGAGTACAGTCATGCTGTCTAATGAATGCTTAATTAACAATATACAACAATATACAATTGTTTTAGGAACCTGCCACCGTTGACTACATCTCCTACAACATACGGTGTTAGCCCATAACGCCTTGAAATAGGTGGCATGTCCGTGATTCTGAACTGGACGGAAAACATGAACTATTTACATAGCCGTTTCGTCTGACCTTTCATCCAGTTTCAAATATGCAATTTATTGAAGGTTACAAGAAAACAGCTGTCTAAATTGCAGACTAAGCGCTCCAGTATGTCTTTTATCTTCTGCACTGCGAAACTCTGGAATGCACTTCCTCCCGATGCGTTTCCTACAGTGCATGACTTAGGATCAAGAGAAGCGTAAAAAGGTATCTGTCACGCCGGCACGGCATTCGCTTTTGGGCGTCGTCGGCTCAACAATCAACGTTGACGGCGCCAAGTGTCTCGCGTATCCATAAAAAAAACTAGCTGTTTCGAAATTTTGAAAAATTCCACTAAAATGTTTGCCTCAATTTGGCCAAAGTGTGTAGCTAGATTAAAACTTTGTGGATCGAATAAGTTTTTATATCATTCTCATTACTTCTCTGTTACTCTGGTATCACGGATGTGCATTGGTGCAGGAGCGGAGGCGGTGTCGTCCTCTGGTTATCGGAGCCCGACGGGCGCGGGCGGCGCCGTCATCTCCCTGGACAGCCCCTCGCCCCCGGCGCCCGCCTCACCCGCCGCCCCCGGCTCGCCCGCCCCCGGCTCGGCCGCCTCCGCCGTCGACCCTATTCCCGAACAGCCGCACGTCTCCATCACACCTGTGGAAGCCTGTGAGTGTTATCATCATACTAATGCCTCATTTATTATTTCTTTATATAACTCATACAAAATAATTCACATATTCATATAAAAGGTGTTTCGTTAGTCATGTCATTAACTTCGGGAGGGTTACATACACACTCAAATAAACCGTTAGGTACGCAAAAAAATAATTATATGTTTATAGTATTACTTTTCGAGAAATTTAACAAAACATGTTTGCTACCTAAACATTAACCTGTGTGTAACAGTAGGTAACTTGCATTGTACGGGGTCAATGACCGTACTATGTTCAAACGCAGAACAGCTGTTTGTTGTAAGTAAGTCACAAGGTCACTATGATTGGTTTTTACTGCTACTTATTTTATTTTATTTTTTTGTTAGAAGAAAAAATGCTCTTCTCTATAGACATATGTTTGTTTCTTACGTAAAGTGTTTATTTGAGTGTGTATGTAACCCTCCCGAAGTTAATGACATGACTAATGAAACACCTTATATAGTTTGAATGTTTTGCATAGTTTGTGATATGTCCAAGCAGGCATGGTAGGCTTCTTGGGCGGCAGCCCAACCTTTCATTTCAGCCCTATCCTCTACAACTAGGGTGTAGGCGCAGTAGCTCGAGCAACCATTACACTGCACTTTCCAGATAGGTACACTCAACAACAGATACAATCAGGAAGACCACTGTCATAGGTGTAAGCTGGCAAGTTCTTGGGGGCTTGGCGCCCATGAGCCATGTCACAGGCAGATCCGAGGTTAGACTGTTCAGCCGCGCGTCGCGCGCGCCGTTCCTTTCCTCCCCGGGCGCACCCCACGTGACCATGCCCACGAACCTTGTCAAACCCTCTTGAGCTCACACTCCGTCATATTTATTTATTTATTTTAAACACTGACAGCTGGTGCGTGTATTCTGTTTTTTTAATTTATGAGTGCACTTGTATTGATTTTAAGTATTTTTGTTTTGTTTTTTTTGTCTTATTGGTTTTTAAATAATTAATTAAGGGGACGCTGATGGTGTCTTCAGATAATTTGTTCCAAGCCCTTGCGACCCGGTGTGTCAGAAAATGCTTCCTGGGGGTTGATTCTATGCGTGGGCCATTTTCGTTTTAATCATTGACCGCGAAGATGTTCTTCAGTGCTCCTTTCGTACATTGACTGTAGACTTGGTGCATTGTAGCATTCTTTTAGGATTTTATAGGTTTCTATAATATCTCCTTGTTGCCTCCTTTCCTCAATAGTTGTTAGTCCCAGTGCCTGTAAGTGATCTTCATATGTTTTATTTTTATTTGATGATACCATCTTTATTGCTCGCCGCTGTACTATTTCTAGTAGCGGCTCCAAATTTGGAAGCCATATTCAAGTAGTGGTCTTATGTATGTCTTGTAGAGTTTCAGAAACATTTCTGCGGTGATGGAGGAGAAGGCTTTCCTTATTGTATAGAGAAGTGAATTTGCTCTCTTCACTAGTTCAATTATGTGCGCTTCCCATTTTAGATCTTCTGATGTCACCACCAAATCCTTTTGCGACTTAACTGGTTGTATTTGGTTTCCACCAATGCAGAGAATTTTGCGTTTTTAGACCCTATGTGGAGTACTGTACATTTATGGGTCTGCAAAAAATTTTGTACCGTCGGCAAAGAGTGAGAAGCTGAGGAAACTCAGCTTCTACTAGCCATCATGAAAATGACGGCTGGTATGTCTGTGAGAAATATGCCAAATAATTTTGGAGCGACTATCGATCCTTGCCGTACTCCACTAAGTACTGGTTGAAGTTCAGATAGATGTTCGCCAACTCTCACTCGTAACTTTCTAAGATATTTCAACCACAATAGTAGTTTTCCACGGAGTCCAAAGTGGTTTAATATGTGAATAAGTCGGTTTATCGGGACACTGTTGAAAGCTTTTTCATAGTCTAAGTATATTATGTTGATATATGCATGTAACTGTTCATTCTGTGCAATACAAATCATTTAACTTCAATTCATGTGATATATTTATTAAAGAGCGTTCCAACTAAAAGTTCCCTTCGCCGTTATGTTGGCTCCACTATCTATCTGTCAAAACAGCGTTGAGGGTTGCTATGTGTACAGATTTACCCGTAATTATCAGTATTTACCGTATTTTTTGTAAGGTAAATACCGATTACATTATTAGGTAATATAATCTTCACAATCTGGCAGCACGAATTTAAGCACTGACAGTGGAGCCAACATAACGGCGAAGGGCACTTTTAGTTGGAACACTCTCTAGCAATATCAGTATCATACTTGATAATGGCGCTTTACACCAGATTTTGTCCTTTCATCATTCCTTAGTATTATCTGAATCAAAAATTAGGCAACATGGGAAAAAATATGCAGCATCAGCTGTTAGTAAATTGTTTTGTTATTTTATATATGAAAATAATTTTATAAAAATTGCTGTGAAATTTCTTGTTCCTTATTCTTCACATGTGCACAAGGCTAAATGTTTGCGCTATGGATAAATAAATAAATTTCGTGGCATTTTAGTAGTACAGTACCAGGAGCTAATAAGTGTTGTGACGGCGAGATAGGTGGCAGCACCAGTATAAATGAGGCGGCGGCTACTGAAGATCCCTCCTCACGGTGGCCCGCCTACGCTGAGGCAGATACCGCTGATCAACACGAGTCTTACAGAAGGTCAGTTGTTATTTGTGCTAGCATTCATTCACGTGTCAATATTTTACAAGAATCTGCAGTGTCACTTACTTGTACCAGATGCTTCACTTGCGCCAGAAGCTAATTCCGAGCATAAAAAACAGTGTCAATGGTGGTGTGGGTAACTAATAACCTATTGATCAACCACTTAACAAATCTGTTCTAAATTGTTATAAACATACAATAAACATTAATGTGACCGGCATCAATGATCTTGATCAGTGTCTTTGATAAATTATAGACCCTGAATTCCTCCCTTGTGGTGTTCTGCAATTTAAAAAGAATAAGCATTGAGATTTTGAATGACTGTGACAAAATCAGAAGTGGTTGTAAGAGACAACTAAGGTAGGTGTAGAACTTGCCTTTCAATGACTTCACTGAACATACCCAGGCCCATTGTAGGTGCAGGTATTAACGTCAACAGGAGGATTGCAAAAATGTAAAACTTAACTTTGTGAAACAGCTCGCAAACGCACAAAAAAACTATATCAACATATTAAACATGAATATTATTTATGTGTTTATTGTGTCCACCGCAGATACTGACTGCGGGAGAAGAGTGGTCGCACGGCGTACACAAGCGACCACTCTTCTGACGAAAGTGAAGACTCGCCCTACCCTGAGGTTCCCATCGTGTAGAGCCTCCGGTTTTCACCTGCGAGTGATAGATAAGGTGCGCCATCAATACCGGGACATCATACAGTTAAGGAGTTAAGTGCAGTATTGAACTGTTTTATGTTGCCCTGGTAACTGAGACTTCTGTGAAAGTGTGGCCTGATGCCAAATGATGGAAGGGGGTGTTGTGGATCGACGGAGCAGATCTTTATAACAAAGATAAATTGATTAAATTATAAAGTAAGTGTGGTAAAAAAAAGGTCAACTGCCTAAATGTTTATAGAAATGACAGATACAACCGTGTAAGGGCTCGGGCATACGACTGTTTCTTATCCAACTAAAATGTTGAGTTGTAATCAAAAAACTTCCAAAATACATGCAAAATGACGAGGGTACGCGCCCGACGCCAACTCAACTGTTTAGTTGGCACCGACTCTCCACGACTCAATTATTGTACAACAACAAAAGTTAACGCTTATAGCGGTTGACTTTTTTGATTAAGTGCTGACTATTTAGACGTTTTAATGAATTTGTTTACCAAGTAATCAATTTGTGCCCGCCCGCCTGAGCAGACGTCTGCGTTCCATAGAGGGCAGGAGACCGCTGCCTTGATAACACACTCATTGGCGTTGTCTACCAACCTGTCAGCCAACAATCTGCACAATTAATTGATTATGCTATATTACTGCATATTAATACATACCATGGTACGATACCGTAGTACCACTACCTGCAGAGTGAACGACTGAACAATCGTCCGTGTGCGCTATACCTCAACGACTAAACAGTTGGGTTGGAGAGAAATCGGCCGTCATGGTCATCTCAACTAAACAGTACAATCGGTCGTGTGCGGGGGCCCTAAGGGTCACTGCCAAGTAGTGGATTCCGCATTTAAACCTAATAGAGTTTCGGCTTCCAGTTCCGATTGTATTATGTATGGTAATTTTGGCATAGAGACTTGCATCTTTCCTAGGCCTCCAGAGCTACTGAAGCGAATCGTTTAGTTTCGCTTGATGCGATTGGTCTCTCCATGTATGTATCTATCTCATCATAGTGTTGTGTTAAAAAATAAATTTGGGGTCGGATACTGGCTAGATCGTCTTACTTTTGTTTTATTGCTTCCGAACTGGGTGGCTGTGCTTGAGCCCGAAGCCTCAGGCGCAGCTTATTTCTCGAAGAGTGTATACCAGTGGTGCCCATACTTTTTTCTATGAAGATCTACCTACAAAAAATTAAACATTCTGAGATCAACAAGTTTACCAAAAAGTTTTCATTGTTCAATAATTAAATTGTGTTAGACTTGTTATAATAAATTATTCAAAGTGTAGTTATGCTATTATTTATGTTATTTTACGGTAAATAAACCATACGCACCTACATATTTTTTCTAAATTAAAATTAAAACAATTTTATAAATAACACTTAGCAATCTTGCTCAGATGGAATTCACATCCTTGACAGCTACATCTACAACATCCTTTGTACATACTTGTTACCATTGCGGTTCTTGCGGAAGACTACACCACCCGCAAAATGGTTGATGTTTCTACAAGTCACTTTTTGCTCTGACATATTTTCAGCGATTGACCTAAAAACCTCTTGCGATCGACCGTTTGGGCGCCACTGGTATATACAAACGGCAAATTAATTGATAAAAAAAGGGATATTGAAAAATCCCTCTTTGAGATTGCAGCCTGGTGGCCTAGCTGTGTTTAGGGTGCTCACTATACGCCGCCACCATTCTAGAATGCAAACATTTCCAAAACACTTATCCAAACACTAGTTTTGAAAATATTTTACTCTTCAATGTCATAGGTAGTAACCCTATAACTTAGCTAGGCCAGCTAGGCTGCAATCTCAAAGAGTATTTATTTCTTTTACTTTTTAAAATTAATTTAATTTGCTGTTTTACATACGCTCTTCCAGAAGTAAGACAACCTAGCCAGGGTCGACCGTTACCCTTGGCGTTCCTACTCGACCGTGCGGTCGACCTATCTGGTCCGCGCCGCAACAGCGGAAGTTTATGCCTATTGCTATTACAATGAATTGTTCTTATGAGAACGAGAGAGCACTTTAGATGGATGATTTAAAGGCCTCTCTATTGACACGAAACACACCTACAAGTAATTCACCACTCAAACAGAAAAAATATCCTGACGTCTTGTCAATTTTGGCTGAAGGTTCCTTGGTTTTCTTTATTTATTTGGGAATTGGATTCAAGTCCCAAATGTTTTATATGTTTGTGGTCTCTTAATGGCTGCGTTCTCGTTGATATATATTATTTGTGTATTTGAATTGTCAATTTTAGTTTAGAAAAAATTCAGAAAACATTTTGGGCGTGTTTTGTTTTTCCTCTTGTTCAAAAAATCTGTCTGTGCTTCTAAATACTAAAATTGAATCCTCACTTCTTTACATAGTTTCGTGGATAATTTCATTGGCAATAAATAATTGTAAACATAGCAATTCATCTGACTTCATTATTATTTTAAGAAATACTTGAGTATATGCGAGCGCGTGCGAAATTTCGTGAATTTTCGCGCGTCGAAAATAGCATGGAAGCCAAGTTAGGTAAGCATATTTTATAAGTGGGAACTGCAAGGGTTAAGCAGCAGCAGTACTAGTGCAAAATTCGAGCCGATAAGTGGCAGTGACCCCAACTCAAACATAATTAGAAAATTTGCACATCTTTATTTAATTTTCAACTAGAATGTAATGTAATATTATGTATGATGCAAGCAGATAAACTTGTGATGGCAAGTTTTTATTTTCTCCTTCATTTTTAAATGACTGCACAAATCATTACATGCTTAGTGAGCCAGATCTGAATGTTACTGAGCAGGGGAGTGAGACACTAAGGCGCGTCACACACGATCAAGTTAATATAAAATATATGTCATCTTGGGCATATTTTACGATATCGCTCACCATAAAATCCTTTGAACCATCACACACAACCAAAATAATACATGTGTATATTTGACCTTACCGTGTCTTAAGATATAGAGTGATATCGAAAGATAAGCAATATGGAATATATCATAATATATACGCGTGGACCTAGACAGGCCCTTAAGAGAATTCTTTCATAATATTATCGTATGTTAGCCATTTCATCTTAGTGCATCTTAAGATCAAATATTGTAGTATCTTCAGTGTGTGTGACGCGCTTTACTCCGTTCGGTCCGCCATGAAGGACCATCATTCGTCCGCCATGGCCCATGACGGACCGTCTAAGCTCCCTGTGTATACAGGATGTTTCAGGATAGGCTTGCGAAACTTCAGGAATAGAAAGTACTCATTATTAGAAGAAAAAAATCCCTATCACTCTAATCGAAATTTCATATATTTTTTATTTTCGTACAAAAATTTAAAATTGTAATAAAGTCTTGATGGATGTCATTCAAATTTAAGTGTTCGGAATTTACCTACATGTTTTTATTTAATAAATGCGGATGTTAACCGTTCACCAAATCACGATGAAACGATTTTCACCAAAAATTACTATACAGGGTGTTTGATATGACCAATTGACCATAGGTCATCAAACAGCCGGTATAAAATTACCAAACTTGGGAAAACGTTTCAGAGCTTTTCGTCTTCAAATATGGACCCCTTTCGATCCCTGAAGTTGCGAAACCCTATCCTAAAACACCCTGTATATGACCTTCTGTCCACTCAGCATCCAGCATCCGAGGTCCGTCATGCATGACGGAGGCAGAGAATTCGGTTTGATCAAATTTCATTGGACATAATGTGTGACGATTGCTCTGCATACATAAAGCTAATCATATTTTGCATTGTTACATACCATTATACCATAAGGATGTTCTTGTGATTTCAATATCAATGCTTCGCCTGTATGTTCGTAAGTGTTGTTCCATAGTTTTCCAAATGTAACAAGTAAGTTATTATAAGTTAGGGTTTTTAGCAATTTTTCTTCTTTCGTTAGTCATATCACAACTTATTGAAATAGCCTGGTTGCTCGACTGCGCAAGCAAGTGCATAATGCTTAGTATTACTTTTTGAATACCTGCAGCACTTCAAGGAGTCATTTAGTAACCTCAAAGCGTTTGTTGATTCGCAACAGCAGAGGTACAGAATCACATCCTGAAGTCGCTGCAGGTATTCACAACATCACCCTCTGACTGTAATATACTAAACACAAGAGAATAATGAAAGTACCATCCACCAGTCTCTTGTAGCAGCTAGAACACAACATTAAATAATTCTAAAGTCCAGCCGCTGAGAGAATACGTTCCTGGCGTCTTGTCAGTTGGTCAAAGTGATGCCTGTCTGTATTAGAGAGCGTTCCATATAAATCTTCCCTTCGGCGTTATGTTGGCTCCACTGTCTATCTGTCAAAACAGCGTTGAGGGTTGCTATGTGTACAGATTTACCCGTAATTATCAGTATTTACCGTATTTATTATACGGTAAATACCTATTACATTATTAGGTAATATAATCTTCACAATCTGGCAACAGGAATTTAAGCACTGACAGTGACACTGGCAGTGGAGCCAACATAACGGCGAAGGGAAGATTTAGTTGGAACGCTCTCTACCTAAAAAGTTGCTGTCAAAACAACTTGTCAAAGTAAAAGCTAAGCTTGTCAAAATAGTACGAAACTGTATAAACAATAGAAAATCATAATTGCCTTAGTTTGAACGTGCAGTTGCAGGAGTGAGTAGTCCTGCACGACCAACTGACAGGCGTCAGGAACACATTCTCGCAGCGGCCTAATTATAGTGGATCAAGTCGAAGTAAAATCATTTCATGAAAACTACTTACCAGTACCAAGCTGTTTTTATAAAATGATTTGAACAGTAATTATTTAAAAATCTATTATCTGCGTTTTGTTGACCAAAGTAATTTCTGATTATTGAAAATGGCATGTCATGCTTTAATGGAATTTAAATCTGTTTTGGTCTGGTAATAGATATTGTTGTATGTGACAAAACAAACTTCAGTTTGCTTCTGTCGATGTGGGGACATTTAGCCACACTTTGCCGTTTCTATATTACAATGTTATCTAATGCCGGCGCTGCACTCGCGTTATTCGACACGAATATTCATTATTCATCTGACTATAAGTGCGACGCAAGTGAGACGAAACTAAAACACTCTGCAATTGCTTGCAAAATATGTAAGCTATCACAAATGTAGGAATTTAAATAATGGGGTTATCCCAGATAATCAAAGCTTACATGCCAGATACAATAAAAATAAAATGTACCTATGAGAAACTGAAATATTCCAAAGATATATTCACACGGTTCACTAAAGTCTAAAGTGTGTTACAAGAGTTAACTATGTCCGCTGATCAGTTGAATAGCATAAACAAGTTTAATATGTGAACATTAGATTTTAACGGGTTGAACAATTGGTTAGTAACAGGCTAAACTAATGTAAGTTCTTCCTGTACAATTCCCTGCAGGGGAGCTCAAGGTCCCTCCGGGCCTTTCGAGGTATTTTCCTTATTTTTAATGATTTACATTTCCTTAGAATCATTGTTGAACGGATATGAAAATGTTTCTCGTAGAATAAAATTGAAGTTATTTCATCTGTATTTTTATTAAGAGTGTGATTGTACTACGCGAATCAGCGCGAAACGGAAAAACATTGTTGACATGAATTGCTGCCGCGTAGCGCAGCGCCGTTCCCGCACAGCTTGCGGTTTACTGCACAAAATTTCATACGAAGAATATGAATTTCCTATTTCATAGGACGCGCCGTGATGTCGCTGATGATGCTGTGCACGTCCTAAATAGTTCGTGACCCATTAACTCCTGACAACTGTGTGAGAAATATCACTTTAACCGAAAGTTGGAATTCGGCCCTAAGACTATGTGGTAATGTACTAGACAGTGGCAAACTATACGGGGTACATGAAGAAGTGCCGTGGAGCTGTCACCAGGCCATTCCTCAGCTCATTTAGTAAAAACTAGCTAGGATTTTCCACTCAGCTTACTATTTTCATACAAAAGTCAATAACTGGTAGTACAATGCGATTAGATCGAGAATAGGACAGGCTGTTGATTAACTTCACTCGAATCCACAAGGAAAAGTACGGCACGTTCGCATGGGTTTACACGGGCTCTTGATGACCGATGCATGCGTTCAGTCAGTCAATTATATATAACGCAATGTCGCGCGCATTACCGCCACGTTGCTGCCTAGTATATATCGTTTTTTGCACACCATACTGGAGTGAAGTTAGTACTGTCACAAAATGGCGCTGGTCCCTTCCTATTATTGTAATCGCATTGTACATATGTAGTGGAACAGTTCACCTACAAAATTTAAAATTTTTCATATTAAAAAACATTTTGCAAAACATTTTTTTTTAATAAGTATTGGGGGGTTGTTTTTTTATTTAAATCGCGACATATGGCGAATGCCATGCCGGCCTGACAAGTGGCCATATACGCACCCTCTTGAAGGACCCGAGACTACTTGGGGGGAAATATATGGGCAGGGAGAGCATTCCAGAGTTTACCGGTTCTGTAAAGCAAAGATCTGCAGAACCAGAGCCAACTTTCATTGTCTCCCTCTACGGAGACAAGCCATGCTGCATCGTCATAGCCCCAGTGCGACGTTGCTATCGCTTACTCGCTCTCGCTTGCCTCCCTGTGACAGGAGTGAGAGAGAAACACGAAGATTACGACGGTCGCCCGATGAAGGTGAGCGATTTCATGTTTCTCTCTCGCTCCTGTCATCGGTAGGCAAGCGAAAGCGAGTAAGCGATAGCAACGTCGCAGTGGGGCTATGACGATGCAGCATGGCTTGTCTCCGTAGAGGGAGACAATGACAGTTGGCTCTGGCAGAACCGATTGGTATGCGTCTGGGGTAAGTCCAGCGTGTAGGTTTTATAAAAAAATCATTTACAGTCATTTCAAGGTGTTTTCTATCGCTTTTTCCATGGGATTACTCGGGGAAGCTGTTTAACGCGATTCTGCCGTCCCCTTTCCACCTCTGCACTGGGCAGGGCAGGGATTGCATCCCTACAATCTGGACTTACCGCGGATGCATACCAATCGATTCTGCAGATCTTTCCTCTACTGAACCGGTAAAATCTGGAACGCTCTGCTTGTTCATATATTCGCCCTCAAGTACAGTCTCGGGTCTTTCAAATAGGGCGTGAATGGTCACCTGTCAGGCCGGCATGGCATTCGCAACCCCTGCATACGAGCGAATGTCCATGGGCGCCGTTAGGCACCATATGGGTGCCTCGATGGGTTCCATATGTCGCGCTTTCAATAAATAAAAAAATATATATGCTGGAAAAAAGTCCACTATACGTCTTCAGTTTCACCAGGATAACGCCCCGGCACACACAAGTCCGCAACGTACAACGGACCGTCTTGAGGTCTCAGTGCGGAGAATGGCCCACCCGTCTTCCCAAGAGGCTGGGCAGCAAACAACAACAACAACAACAACAACACAAGTCCGCAGTTGCAGTGGCTGCCACTGACTCTGCCTTTGAAATATTTATCCTCCTTATTTACCAGACCTCGCCCCTAGTGATTTCTGTTTATGTCTGCGACTGGAGGAATATGTTGTGCGGCCAGAAATTTGAAGATGATGAAACATTGGCCACCGCATGTGCAGACATTTTTCATTTTTAGGTGCTCAGGATGAGTTTTTTAGGAAGGCAATTTTAAGTTTAGATCAACGATATGTCACGTTTGGTAATCTAAAGAGTTATGCTCAAAAATTAAATAACATTTAATAAAAGTTTACTGGAATATACTCACTCTCACTAGTTTTTGAACGATGCATGCAACGATGGAACGGACACATTCAAATGAATATTCGAATTGCGACAGCCAGTATCACTCCACATATAACTAAATAAGTTATAAATTTTTTACTTTTAAATTTATAATTCTTTAGGCACATTATGAAAATGGGGAGCAAATTCAGAAAAAACCTCATCGTCAGCATGTACAAATTATTTGTATATAGGTATTTTGCGGTGCTGCCTGATAGATAAGCAGAGAGAGCGGGGAGATGGTCACTGTATATTGGTAGTTTTTCACAACACACCAATATACATGAGGGACAAACTCTTCGAAGTTCATCTTGAAAGTGAGCAAATTGTTAGTGGCCCACGCTAGTTCCCCGAGGCGAGCTCGCCTAGCGCAGAATTCTTAATCAAGCCCACAATGAGAGGATTTATCTACGAATAATCCTTTACCGGTCCATTACTAGATTTATATTTCTTATAAATCTTGATTCGTGTAGCTTGGGAGGGACACGGGTCAGGTGGATAGTGCGAGCTGCTGCGCCACCATGATGGCTGATTGATATAGGGCCATATAGTAGGTCTGGGCACGTTGACAGAAGAGACAAGATCCGTTGGAGTAACCGTGCCCTACACTGGCGGCCGTGGACAGGAAAACGGAGCGTGGGAAGACCACCCGCCAGGTGGGACGGCGACATAAATACGTCGGCGGAAAGCAGTGGTTCAGTACCGCTGAAGGCCGGGAGGGCTGGAGGAAAATTGGAGAGGCTATGTCCAGCATTGAACGCATACACGCTGACAGACATAGGTAATATAGTCGATATCGAAGAGCAGTGAACGAGGGTGACTCCTACAAGACAGCTGGACCGAATAAACATGAAGCAGCTACACACATACACATCTGAAACTATGTAGGTAATATTATACATATGACTATAACTATGCCTCGACAAAATTTTAACAAGTTTTTTTGTTATAAAAATTCAGCTTGGCTGGCTCAATTTCACTCAGTACTGAAAACCAGGCCAAATTTCTTGCAGAGAGATTATTTTCCATACGAGAGAAAACTAGTGTAACTTCGTAGTGGGTATGGCATAGAGTAACTTATACGGGGGGTTGGATATGCCTCAACCTTACACATCAACCGTAGGTCGCTAAACTCGGAAGATATAGCCGAGACTTTAAATTTTTAATTTTTTAAAGACTTTAAATTCTTGGGCAAAAGGATCACCAGCAGAGGAAAGGAGCATCCTACTGATGATATTGTCCAACTTTTCGAAGAGAGCCTCCGCCAAACTGACAATCTTCCCCTCCTGGGTACACAAAAGGCATGGATTTACGATAACTACCTGACATCAAAACTTTCATGGCCATTTCTCGTCTACGACTTCACAAAGCAAAACCTGACTAAATTAGACTCGTATGTGACCAGATTCCTGAAATCATGGTTTGGACTGGCTCACCCGGCTGACTCGTCAACGCTATACAGATCTCACAATAACTTTGGACTGAACATTAAGAAACCGTCGATATTTTATCAAAAGGCGAGAATAGTCAAACGATGTATACTCAAAGACTCCAATGATAGCGCTATTCAAGCCTTACCCAACACATCACTATCAGATGAACTGGAATCGAGACTCGACTTCTACAAATCATTCCAAGTTGGCACACGCACCAATAGATCTGGATTGGGCATAGAAACAGCAAAGTCTGATAAAGAAATACTGAAAGGTTTTGCTCAGGAGGACATGGAACAAGGCTTCAAACTTCACGCCTTAAACCTAGAAATGCAGAATGATTGGCTAACAGTGGGTGACTTCTGCATCCCTCCTGCATTGAAGTGGAAATCCATAATATACAACTGGTCCCCTGAGCTGCTTAAGTTCTACTTAAATGCATTCCAGCTTACTCTCCCCGACCCGAGTAACCTAGTTAGATGGGGGAAATCTACAAATAGACTATGCCCGTCATGTAAGGAGTTCGTAGGCACGGCCAAACATTTGTTATGCGGATGCAAAATACTACTTGAGCGAGGCCAGTATTCCTACCGTCATGATAAAGTCCTCCAAATCATCAGAGAGGCCATCAACCTGTCAATTGCACGGACCAGGAAAGGGCAAACCAGTAGCGGCTTCCAGAAGGTCAACTTTGTGAAACCTGGAGCCAATAAGCTGCCCAAAGATAGGACTAAACCTTCTTCAATTTTGGGAGCAGCAAAGGATTGGGAATTGTTGATGGACACACATGAGAAGCATTACCAAATGCCTTCGGAAATCTGTACCACAGCATTAAGACCGGATATACTCATGTTCTCAAAAGCGACAAAGCATGTAGTACTTGTTGAACTTACAGTTCCATGGGAAAGTAACATACCGAAGGACCACAACATCAAGCTTAACAAGTACTGCAACTTAGTAGACCGGATTGTGAGAAACGGATTCAAGACTGATCTCTTCGCTGTGGAAGTCGGAGCAAGAGGACTACCAGCGAAGTCGCTCTACAGTCTCTTCAAGAATCTAGGGCTCCCAAGATCGACGCTAAGCTCATATATGGAGAGAGCTTCAAAAACGTCACTGGAAGCATCCTACAGAATATGGATAGGTAGAGAGAGGGAGGTCGAGAGCGGGACTGGTGGTTTCCCCGCGTCCTAGTCAACGCAGACTAGCTGACGAGGGCTTGAAGCGAGCCGAAACGTGAAGCATGCGCGGGAAATTTAGAGTGGCCACTCGCTAGTCCCGGCCTCGATTAATACCCTCCTCTACTGCCGATGGGCCCGGATATGTTCGGTGAAGCCATCGCAAGCTTAGATCCACACCTTCCCCTTCACCTGCTGCAGCTGTCCCTATGTCAGCTCACTACATCCTAGTTTCGACAGGAACCAGATAACATCTGTGCCTACGTTGCCTTGGGTCGAGTCGGCTGAACTAGCCAGAAACGCAGACAACTTATCAATCACATATTACAAATTATTCGAAGTCGGCCACCAGGATCCCCTTGCCCGATCCATGTGAACTCATCAGTTCATCAGTATTCTTACAATACCCAGCATTAACTAAATAATGAACATTAAACATTAGAAAGAGTCTTTTTCTAAATCGATGTTCATTTTTTACTGCCGGGAACTTTACATACGTAAGGAAAGAAACCTACAGTTTTTCGTAGAATCTGCGGAATGGAGCAACTTCTGCTTTCTGCTCATGAAATGCACTTGCATACTCAATACATAAAACATGTACAATTAATTGGGGCCTGGCTTTCTCTATATTTTTTTCATTCTTTATTTTGTAGTTTGTAGGCATGATTTCTTTTTCAGAATTTTATGCCTAAAAGGTTCGAAGATGAAGTTGGGCAACCTGTCGCGATCGATTCGATTAGCCTATAGGTTAATATTTTCGATGTCTTCTTATCCGAATGACAGATTAGGTTGTTTATCTATCCTGCCGGGTTCCAAAATTCCTCATTCAAATACCGCCGCTTTTGCTTGAGGAAGAATTCATGCAGAGCTTTCTCCCTTACTCACGCGCCAAAATGAGTGGACTGACCGGGATACCATAAGATTTAAATTTTTTTGCCCAAAATTTTATTTAGATTGGTGAATGAATTCTTTAAATTTCTATCGTAAAAATCAACATAACAGCAGACTTAGGTACCTACCTTAGAATTTTTAGTACATTCTTTTTTTGTGGAAAATTAGTCTAAGGAGAGAATCGCGTGTGTAACAACCTGGATTAGGTAGGTACGTACGCGTGTCAACACTGCCTCCGGAGCGATCGAGGTGCGCGGCTCGCGTCGCGCGTTGGCCACGCTCACGAGGTCGTCCGTCAGTTCTTCTTAATTCATAAATCATAAGAATCCCGCGAGTGCGTCGCGGTCGCTTGACATCCAAATGCTATCTTAACTTGTCACCGGCGCGGCGGCGCGGGCGGCTGCGGGGGCGGAGGTAGGCGTTGCGGCGCGGCGGTGCGGCGGAGGGTGCGAGCAGCGCGTCACGCTCGCGAGTGATGTTTACATATATATAACCCGTAAATCACGGCACTCACTCTTTTTTATCCGACTACGGCGAATCCAAAAGAATGATTTTGGCAGCGTTTGTTATGAACAGTGCTTAAGACTACTTAATTAACCGATTTCAACATATGAGGCATTCGTGGATTCGACTCGATAGTTCGCGTGTCATAGCCTAGTTTTTTTTAAATTCCAAATCCGGGCAGCTCCAGCTGCCTTATTTTCAAACATCAACGCCATCAAGCCTAAAATGTGATTGCAAAAATATTCAATGGCTTAGAAGTAAAAGGAATAAAACATTTAATGTTTATAAAACTCGACTCGAAAGAAAATAACAAAGATAATTTATCGAAAATGCTGTAGTCGAGCGTGCAGGATTCAAATAGACATCCGTTTGACTATAGCATTTTCCATACATTTTCCTCGTTATTTCCTTCGTTTTTTGTAGTCGGGTTTTATAAAAATAAAAAATTATATGGGCATGTACCTACTTCTTTGAATATGGTTGAACTATGTACTAAAATATGATTAAATAGGAATGCATACCTGCACTAAAACATTGTTTAATTAATCGATAACACAATGCTGAGCATCATCGCTCGCATCGCTCCCAAGAGCTACGAAGGAAGTTATTAAATTCCCTAAAAATCGGGTACCTTCTAGTGGGCTGGTATCCCTAAGGCTGACACGTTGCTCGCTAGTGCGGAGCGTCTCGCTCGCTCTTCGCTGTGTGTGTAGTCCGCCGGCGAGACGCGCGGCGCTGAGTGACGTGCGAGCGGCTGATCGCGTGTTGTACCTACTTGTCGAGTGTGGTGGTGACAGTGATGATTGATACCATTCGATCGGAATCGATCGTTGGATCCGTGAAATCGATGCACCGTCGAATTTAGTGCAGTGAAGCAGTGTCGTGAGCACAGCAACAGAGCGTCAAGTGCAAAAACATCGGCGTTTCGGCCAGATGAGCGAGCGGCGATTCCTTTATATTGTCGGTTGTTTGAGGTGATTATCGTAATTTAAGTACGTTGCTTTATAGTGAGCGACGAACGGTCGCTTGTATCGATCGTTGTGTGTCTCGTAATTAGTGAATCGTGGGACAAAGGGAAAACGAATACCATATCATCGAATGTCGGTTTTGGTTCCCTCACCATCGATAAAAGGAACCTTTTCTGCTGCACAACAAGGAGTCCGAGAGGTAAGTAAGCCGCCGGTTGCCGCGCCGGCTTCTGTTTGATCTGTTCGCTACGAACAAGTCGCATACTACCTACACACACAGCTCGTATAGCTAGCTAGGTGGAAATATACACGACATCCACACTCGATACCGCGATGCCTCGCCACTTCACCCCGCACCGCACCGCGCGTATAGAGTAGAGAGAGACCGCCGCACGAACGCGCCGGCTAATAGCTTCACATTCTGAGTGAGTAATGCCCTTCCCTAATGGGATAATGGCATGTTGCCTTACGACCGCGCCGCCGCGTTGGAATGGAAATATCTATAAAAACTGAACCGAAATCGCGGTGCGGCGGAGCAGCATCCATGTCAACACCGAAAGCGATGTTTGTCTCAATATTTAGTTAGTTTCGATGAGTACATGAGCGGAGAGTCGATAAGGCGATGTTTGCGTAATGGTTCGAGATAGCATAGCGGCCGAAAGCTCGTTCACTTCTCTCTCACCGCCCGCCCGCCCCACACCGCACCGCACGACCACCGCTCGCTCGCTCGACAAATATGAACAAGCTAATGGAGAGTGGAAGAGCGGACTGAGACGAGCAAGTTTACGGTTCAATGAGTTTTATTTGTCTCGAGGAGTGGGAGCACTTTTATCGTCTACAAGGGGACTGTGAATTACAATTAATGAGTTCGCATTTAGGGCCCGGGCAGACGACCGATTCTTATCCAACTAAACTGATTTTTCGGTCTCCGCATTTTGTTTTCTAATCTCGCTAGGGGGGGGGGGGGGGGGGGCGCTTTGATACTTGGATGGGGAGGGGGGGAGGGGTTGTTGCTTAGTCGATTTATGATGCCAACGCGCAGGGTGGGCGTTTAGGGGATTTTTTAAGGCACCAAAACATTGGTTTTGAATATAAAATATGTATGTAAAAACAAGGGAAGTGGTATGGGTGAATGTTTTGGTGGTTTAAAAAAAATAACCAGGGTTAATATAGAGGAGGTCGCGGAGCGACGCATCTTCTATAAATTAACCCTAACCTAATGTTGAGGCGGCGCATGTCGTTTTTGCATAAATTCATATTCAAAAATATTTTGTATGAAAAAAATTTTTTTCTAAAAAAAATTTCTCGATAACTAGTGATCTGCGCGCAATTTTTTTTTTACAAATATTCTCCTAATATTCTAAACTACAAGATAAGGCTACCAGTAATTTGCTAATAAACCTCCAAGTATCAAAGGCTCAACCTCGCTACAAATTTGTTTATATTGCAAATTCCTTTTTTCATGTCAAAATATTGGCAATACTCATATACCTATGAAATACAGTTTAAAATGACAGAATTTTTGTTGAGATAAGTAGTTTGGCTTCTTAGTGAGCGGCGAAAGCCGCGCCTCGACAAATTTTCAGACCAATCTTTTTTTATTTTTTATTGACAGCGCGACATATGACGCCGAGCCACCCATAAGGTGTCTAACGACGCCCATGGACATTCGGCCGTATGCGGGGGTTGCGAATGCCATGCCGGCCTGACAGGTGCCCATTCACGCCCCTCTTGAAGGACCCGTGACTGTACTTGGGGGGAAATATATATGGGCAGGGAGAGCGTTCCGGAGTTTACCGGTTCTGTAGAGGAAAGATCTGCAGGATCGATTGGTACGCATCCGCGGTAAGTCCAGCGTGTAGGGATGCAATCCCTGCCCAGTGCGCGTGGTGCGAAGGTGGAAAGGGGACGGCGGGATCGCATTAAACAGCTCTTCCAAGCACTCCCCATGGAATAGCGATAGAACACACTTAGGGAGCCGACATCCCTACGCTGTTGCAGTGGTTCTAGATCGCAGGACACTTCGGGGTCACCCACTAGTCGCACGGCTCGACGCTGGATCGAGTCCAGAAGCGCAAGCTGGTATTTGGCAGAGCCATCCCACAGGTGCGAGCAGTACTCCAAGCAGGACCTAATCTTTCGGGGGGTATTGCCTACGTCATTTATTATTAATAGTATTCATTGAAGCGCATTGCATTTTTGTGTTGTCGTCAGATGGATCTTTCAGATGATATTATATAAGTAGTATTGTTCTGCCAGAGTTAGCCGTACGAAGACGACAAATGTAACTACATAATTTTTGTCACATGATGACTCGGACAAAAAGTAAGACATTCATCGAATTCACGTCAAAAGTCAATTTCATAGTCAATGCTGAAAGTCTTTCGCTGACTAAAAAGTTGGCCTCCAACCTACGCGCTACGCACCACTTCTGCACGATCGTCCGTGTTCGCACCTCAACGACTAAACGTTTGGGTTGGAAGGAAATCGACCGTCATGCCATACTCAACTAAACGTTGTTGGTGATACAGTCGGTCGTGTGGCCTAGCCTTTAATGTGTCCCGCCCGCCCGCCCGCAATTCCAGCCACGTACGTACTGGTCTAACAGCATTCTTCAGCATTTGGTCCTTCGAACTGGATAATGAGAATTATTCATCCGGCTATCCATTTGAACTGATTATTCTTCCTTTTCTTTTTATTTGACACTGAATCATCTTAATCTTAGAATTAGGTACGTGTTTATTTATTTTATGGCAGTAACATGTTATTGTATCAGTAAAAAAAAAATAATACCACCAGAAGCATGTATGAGTCAACACATTTCTGAAAATAAAGTACTTTAGTTTATATTACAACATAACATGCTAATATGCGCCACCGGCTGATGTCTGCTTTTTTCATAAGTTATTCTTATAGAAGCCAGCCAGGGCCCTCCGGCAATCTTAAAAAATCTAGCGCCGTCATCAGACATGCAGTGCGTGCACAACTTTCAAACCTGTTAAAAAAATCGCTCAAGCGCGATTTTTACCGGACTGCGGGAAGCAAAAAGGAGGATGGATTCTTAGTTTCTTTTATTTGTACTTCTTAATTTTTTAATATTTTTTTTTTTTGGCATATCCGCCATACACAGACACACAGACGGCGTAGGCTTAGTAACAGGGTTCCCTATCCGTAAAAGCAAAAGTTACAGACATACGCTTATTTCCTTCTAAAACAATTGATAAAAAAATCGGTCTAGATTTGGAGGTGGACACATGAAACTTCGATTTCTTCGATTTTATTTATGAATCCCTTTCGAGAGGTTGATGGTAGAACGCGACATAAATAGGTAGATAATAATGATTCTCCAAATCTCTTGACGCCCGCATTTCGTCTTAAGACGAGACGGAAGTTAACTTTCTCCATACAAAATAGTCTTTGTAATAAGGGGTCGAATCTACCTTCCTGTTTTTTTTTATTTTTTTAATATCTAAAGTGATGATGACTCAATAAAGCTTAATGAACTTCATGACATAAAAAAAATTAAAAGTAAAATTTTTTCGATCGAAATACAAATGTTAACTTCGGTGTTTGTTGTAGGTATATTATTCATCTAAACAAAAAAATTACAGGAACGTAGCTTGGACTGTCCTTGAGGCAAGAATTATTATTTTTTTAAATCTGATAAGTTTTATGGGGCTAGAAAAAATAAATACCGAAAGACGATTTTCTATGGTGAAAGTTAACTTCCGTCTCGTTTTAAAGCAAGAAATCTCTACCTTATCGTCAAACTAAGCGGCCAGCGTTTTTACGGATTTATTTATTTATTTTGTAAGATGCCTCTGTGGCAACACCGCCAGTCAGGCCACGTTGCAGCGGAGGCGAGCCGCGAGAAGAGTAGGAAGTCATAAATCTATGTATAGTTACTTGCTGATGTAGCAGGAATACATTCCGCAATGAAAGCACGAGGGCAGCTATACCAGGCGAAGTAGAAGGTGTTCTCATGAGAGCTTGTCAGCACAGCAAAAAATACGGCTGCCAATCGCCGCTCTGTGTTTGTCAATAGAAATTCGCAAGTATGTACCTAGTCGGGTGAGTTTTTTGAGTTGTTCGAGTGGAGTTTTTTTTAAGTTTTTTGTTTCAGTTTTTTGCATCTCTCCGGGACCTGGGTGGAACTGCCGACCTTTCGAACTGTGGACCTGTCGAATACCTACGTACAAATAATTTGTATGCTGTGTGTGACGGTCACAGACACACTATAAAACCGGCCAAGTGCGAGTCGAACTCGCCCACCGAGGGTTCCGTATCGCCAATATCGCCATGTCATGGTCAGCGCTGCTTCATACTGTTTTCTGTTACTTGTATGGGGACCCCCGTGAATTTTTGTACTTTTTCTTATTTTTATTATTTGTTGTTATATCGGCCGTTTTACGTTGTACGAGCAGTTTTACGAGGATGTATCGAAAGCCTTAGAAACCAACAGATCTCACTTCCAGTACGTGATGGGAGATTTTAATGCCAAACTGGGCAAGCCCAGAATCGAATCGTTTCGATGTTGGTCAACTATCTCGAAGCCAACCAGCTCCACGCCATGAATACCTTTTTCCTGAAAAAGGAAAAAAGGAAATGGACGTGGGCCAGCCCTGACGGTTGTACGAGAAACGAGATAGACTACATACTGGCGGACAGTAAATCGTCATGTATAGACGTTACTGTCCTTAACCGCTTCGATACTGGCAGCGATCACCGACTAGTGCGAGGTACGCTGAAGCTAAACCTCAAGATGGAACGGCGCAAACTCATCCACAAACCGTTGGCCAAGCTAAACATACCGGACGAGACGCTCGAAAATTTCGAACCCAAACTCGCGGATGCTTTTAGCTTAGCGCCACGAGATGAGGATGCTGACATCGACAAGGTGTATACGGGCTTCGTATCCGCACTAACGGACACTGCAGAGCAGCACTTCAGCAAAAGTCGACAGGCACCCCGCAGCGAGCTATCCGCAGAGACGTTGAGGCTCCTGGAAACACGACGGAATATGAAACCGGAGACCCGGAGTAGTGTCGTGCACAGGAGCCTCAACAAGACCATAAGCAAGTCCATTCGCCGTGATATTCGTCGAGAGAACATGAAGATGGTTGAGCGCGTTATATAGGAAAATCGTGGCAGCAAAGTGTTTGCCCGTGCCTTCTCTACCGGCGCTAACCAAATCTCGAAACTCCGCTCGAGTTTCGAGATTTGGTTAGCGGGCGAATGGGGTTGTCACCGCAAGAAAGCCGGATATTCTTGAGGCGGTGGAGGAATTTTATGGCCAATTGTACTCCGCAGCAATCCCTGCCCCAAGTCCAAGCAAACCAGTCGACTCTGATAGGCGTGCGCCGCTCACTAGACACTAGGATCTACCCGATATTAGTGTCTATGAGATAAAGGCTGCCTTGAAAGGACTCAAAAAACACAAGGCTCCAGGTGAAGACGGGATAACGACAGAGGTGCTGAACGCTGGCGGACGACCGATCCTGAAGGAACTGCAAAAACTGTTCAATGCAGTTCTTGAAGGTGGTGTAGTTCCAGCCGCATGGCGAAATAGTGTCGTTGTCTTGTTTCACAAGAAGGGGGATAGGGCGAAGTTGAAAAACTATCGACCTATCTCACTTCTTAGCCACGTGTACAAGGTCTTTTCGAGAGTCATCACGAGTCGGCTGACACAGAGGCTGGGCCAGTACCAGCCTCGTGAGCAAGCTGGATTTAGGAAAGGGTACGGCACCATGGACCACATATTCACTGTGAGACAAGTGGTGCAAAAATGCGAGGAGTACAACAAGCCGCTCTTCCTAGCCTTCGTCGACTATGAGAAGGCGTTCGACTCAGTTGAAAAATGGGCTGTCGAAAACACCCTCCTCAGGTGCAGAATCGACCACCGCTACATCGAGGTGCTCCGAAATCTGTATCGGTCCGCGACGATGACTGAGAGGCTTCACGAGAATACCCAACCCATCCTCCTTGGTAAAGGCGTAAGGCAGGGGGATGTGATCTCACCCAAGCTCTTCACAAACGCATTGGAAGATGTGTTCAAGATGCTTGAGTGGGAGAACATGGGTATAAACGTGAATGGAGATTTTCTCAGTCATCTGCGTTTCGCCGATGACATTGTTCTTCTGTCAAATTCCCGAGATCAGCTTCAGATCATGCTGGAAGACCTTTATACAGCGTCGATGAAGGTTCGTCTGAAGATGAACCGGGACAAAACCAAGGTCATGGCGACCGAGGTTATGACGGGAGGAAAAAAAATTTGTTATTGGCGGAGAAGTGATCGAACAGGTTGAAGAGTACGTATATCTCGGTCAAATTCTGCGGCTTGGTAGACAAGGTCTGCTTAAGGAGGTGGAGAGACGAATTCAACTGGGTTGGGCTGCCTTTGGAAAACTAAAATTCGTCCTGAAGTCTGACCTTCCGCAAAATTACGGAGATATACGGAGATATATGAGATAAAGACCCGTATATATGACCAGTGTGTCCTCCCGGTTATGACGTACGGGTGTGAAACGTGGACTCGGACGGTCGCTGTAGTCCAAAGGTTGAAAGTTGCCCAGCGAGCAATGGAGCGAGCCATGCTGGGAATATCGCTACGTGATATGGTGCGTAACGAGGCAATCCGCCGACGCACCAAAGTAGTCGATATTGGACACCGGGTGGCTAAGCTCAAGTGGCAGTGGGCTAGGCACGTTAGCCGAAGGGACGATGACCGTTGGAGTAACCGTGTCCTACACTGGCGGCCGTGGACAGGAAAACGGAGTGTGGGAAGACCACCCGCCAGGTGGGACGACGACATTAAGTACTCCGGCGGAAATCAGTGGTCCCGTATCGCTGAAGGCCGGGAGGACTGGAAGAAAATTGGAGAGACGTATGTCCAGCAGTGGACGCTTACACGCTGACTAACTGACTGACTGACTGTTATATCGGCCATAATAAATAACACATATTCTGTGAAAATTTCAACGGGCTAACTATTACGGTTCACATACAGCCCTCGGACAGACAGACAGACTGCGTAGGCTTAGTAATAGGGTCCCGTACGACGGATACGAAACCCTAAAAATTACCGGTGACAAAATTTCTGAGTTTATTTTCATAACATATTTTTACTTTCGTATTTGCATAACGTCCGTAAAGAAGAATTTTAACTTCAAAAATCAGCTTAAAAAAATGATCATCTTCTAATGGCTTAACACTAGGGTGTTTAAGTAGTTGGCAACATGCCACGCAAGCAGTTGCGCGAACGTTGCCTGTACAAAACGTACCATTCAAGTTTTCCGGTCTGTGGAATAAGCTATCGCTAATAGTTGTACAATTACTATGAATTATTTTATGTGGAAAGAAAAAACGTATGTGTTTTATTTTTCATTTTTTCATTTTTATTGTGAACTTTCGTTATGTCAATACCATCGATGGTCAATACCATATCTTTGGACTTTGATCTATAACGTATTGTCTCTGATAATAGTGCCGTCACAGCAGCGGCGTCAGCGGCAAACCTGTGTGTGGGGCGTGACACTCCCTCTTGAAGGACCCGCTACTGTACTTGGGGGGAAATACGAGTATATGGGCAGGGAGGGCGTTCCAGAGTTTATCGGTTCTAACGATTAGAAGAAAACTGTGCAGAACCGAATGGTACGCATCGGCGGCGGTAAGTCCAACGTATATAGAAGCAATCCCTGCGCAGGGCGCGTTGTTTCGAGTTGGAAAGGGTAGGAATGTAGGTACATAGTCAAAGACTTAAAGCAAAGACTCTCTTCTATTCTATACTATAAAGAAATGATAAACTTCACTTGAATTTCGCTGGCAACGATGACCTAAACGTGTTCTCGACTAGAATTTTTTTACATCGTTTTGTTAGCCATCTCTACACATTTACCAAGACATTTTTTTTTTGTTTATGACATTTACATTGGTTTATAGACAGGTACGGCACGGGTGGTGTCCAAAACTGTAACGGAAGATCAGACACAGCGAATTCTAGCCACACCACTCTCACGAAACCACGCTCAGAGAGGCGCCCTTCACCGTTCGGAACCGGTGTAAAACTGTAGGTCCCTTTCCTCGCCCCTACTACTGCGTAGTGGCTGTGGTAGTGGGTGGCGACTGAGCTGGTACCGCCGTTAATGGGCCGCATAGCAGCCTCGACTGTGTTCTCGTCGTTGTCCAGTATAGCCAGCTATCCGAGCAGCTATCCAAAGGGAAGTGTCCGGTGTGGCACCTTCTCGGAGGTGATACTGGCTGGTCGCAGTATGTGCTCTATGGCCCCTCGGACTCAGCCACCCGCCCATACCGGATAACACAAAAGTATATCTCCCGTAGTACCTCCTTACTAGGCGCGCGGAGCACACAGTAGTAAAGAGACGTATTCCTGAGTGCATGGAAGTAATTAAATTAGCTGGCGGCGGCGTCGCGGCGCCCGGCTGCGGGAGGAGAGGAGGCGCTCGGGCTGCGCCCCGGCACCGCTTTGCCGCCGTCGCCTCGCCTGTCCGCCGAGATGATTTAAATGGCGGACGAATGTTTAAAACATGGGGCTCGTTAGTGCGATACTAATGCACACTTATTCATCCAATTTGTAGATTTTTTCACGTCTCGTTTGTGCGAGACGGGCATGGCGCGGCGGCCGCATGCGGGGGCGCGGCGGGCGGTCCTCCGAGCTACGCTCCCTTCCCATTGTGCGGGTGCCTTTGTGTATATCTGTGGGTCTTCAGCTCTTCATAGTCGCCCTCATTGTTTCCTGGACTACCCTGGTGTTATTATTATTTCCCTCGAACGCTGTCGATTGGACAATGCTATGAGAATGAAGAGTGTGCAAACTTTTGTCATTGAAATTAAATTTTCCACACGACGTGGCATATTCTTCGGGTCGAAAATCTAAAACATTGTAAACAACGATAGCGCTTTAGTTCTGACCGATATTTTATGAGGATCCCTGCCAGCGTCGTCGCTGGCCACGGAACCTTAAAAAATATACTTTTATTTAATTAAAAATGTTGTATTTTTGTATGAGTATAAATTTAATAGTACCGTTACGTGTGATACAATACTGGAAGTAGAAAAGCACTCTGCCCCTCGCTCTGCTCAGCGCGTCCTTGCATTTAAGGAATAGGTAGTTGTCATAGCAAGACGGATAATAAAATGATAACATCCTAAAATACAAGCGTCCAGGCTAAACACTCTCCGTTTGACTTCGCCGTAGTCGGGTAAAGCGCCCGATTATCTCTCTCACTATATAATGATGTGAGGCGAGTGAGACTACGAATGAGACGCTCCATTTTGTCATGTTCGCCTGGTGCTTGCTGCTCTGCGCTCGATATGTGTGTGAGCATCTCTTGTCGTAACCTCCGCCGCCGCGCTATCTCCACCGCCGCGCCGCCATCACCACGCCATTCCCCAGGTAAGGGCGGCAATATACCTCTACATGCCGCTTTCTCCCGGTTCGGAGAAAAATGGAAAACAAGCGCCAACCACGGTACCAACCACGGGTAACTTACCGGCCGGTTGGTACGCATCCGCGGTAAGTCCGCCCAGTGTTATTCTAGGCGGTGCCGACGGCGCACACTGGGGCGATTTCCCAGCTTGGTGGACATGGACCATTGTAGAATCTTTTTCTAGAATTTCGAAATGCTTTTTGTAGAATCGTATTGGACGGTCAAATATAACATACTTTTGCTCTCTCGTATATTTCTCTAAAACTAATAGTTTCGGAGAAAATTAAGTAAATGTGAATTATTTGTATGGCGATAAACATATTCCAGTAGATTTCTCAAAATGTTTAAAAATGGTTGAGCTAGCACCTACATAGTCGTGATGTATGACCATAGTTAAGCACTATTTACAAAAAACCGCGTGCCGCTTCGCGCCGCTTTTTGTTTTATTTGTGTTTGAACATGTTACTCAACGTGATTTCTTGCATATTGCGAATTATGTTGCACTATACATAAAGTAATGTATACGATTTTATATAAGTTTTAGAGTATTGTAATATAGCTTTTGCCCGCGGCTTCGCTCGCGTGAAATTCGTATTGCAAAGAAAGAAAGTAAGTAACGAAGGCCGATCTGCGTTCAGGAAGATGATAAACCTAAGAAAGTAAGTAATTGAGGGCGAGGCCGAAGGCCGAGCTGCGTACAGGAAGACTATAAACCTTCTTGAAGAAAGTAAGTAACTAAGGGCGAGGCCGAAGGCCGAGCTGCGTTCAGGAAGACGATAACCTTTTCAAAGAAAGCAAGTAACAGAGGGCGAGGCCGAAGGCCGAGCTGCGTTCAGGAAGACCATAAACCTTCTCGAAGAAAGTAAGTAACTAAGGGCGAGGCCGAAGGCCGAGCTGCGTTCAGGAAGACCATAAACCTTTTCGAAGAAATTAAGTCATTGAGGGCGAGTCCAAAGGCCGAGCTGCGTTCAGGAAGACTATAAACTTTCTTGATGAAAGTAAGTAACTGAAGGCGAGGCCGAAGGCCGAGCTGCGTTCAGTAAGACTACAAACCTTCTCGAAGAAATTAAGTAATTGAGGGCGAGGCCGAAGGCCGAGCTTCGTTCAGTAAGACTACAAACCTTCTCGAAGAAATTAAGTAATTGAGGGCGAGGCCGAAGGCCGAGCGATTCACCGTCCTCATGTGCAATTCGGTACGTATGTAAAAAATTATTGTGTTTTACTGTAAATGGATTGTGAATAAATATATTTCTTTCTTTCTTTCTTTCTTTCTGTGTTCTAATTATGCAATTTAGACACCTACCTTCTCGGAGGTGATATTGGCTAGTCAGAGCATGTGATTTGGCCCCTCTGACTCAGCCACCCATACCGGATTACATTAAAAAAAATAGTCTTGAAGACTATTTTTTAATGTAATCCGGTATGGGTGGCTGAGTCAGAGGGGCCAAATCACATGCTCTGACTAACCAATATCACCTCCGAGAAGGTAGGTGCCATACCGGAGACTTCCCTGGATTACTGGCTATACTGGACTAGAGGAGAACACAACCGAGGTTGCTATGCGGCCATCTTACTCCAGTACGGTGGTACCAACCCAGTCGGCTACAATTTGAGCCTACCACCTAGTAAGGGGCAAGGGAAGGGACCTACAGTTTTACACCGGTTTCGAACGGTGAAGCAGCGGGTGTAGGTATGCACTTAATTTTTTTCGTCAGAAAAAACTCATTGGTACACGCCGACGGATTCGAACCTCGGACCTCCCGCACGAGAAGCCGATGCCCAAACCACTCGGCCACCCGCCGCGCCTTCTTATAAACCTTCTTGAAGAAAGTAAGTAACTGGGGGCGAGGCCGAAGGCGGAGCTACGTTCAGGAAAACGATAACCTTTTCGAAGAAAGTAAGTAACAGAAGGCGAGGCCGAAGGCCGAGCTGCGTTCAGGTAGACTATAAACCTTCTTGAAGAAGTACCTTCCTTCCTTAGAAAACCTTCTTGTACTTACTTTCTTCGAGAAGGTTGAAGGTCTTCCTGAACGCAGCTCGGCCTTCGGCCTCCCTTTGTTACTTACTTTCTTCGAACAGGTTTATACCCTTCCTGAACGCACCCTCTCCCTCCCTCCCTCTTCCTCTCCCTCTGCCGCTCCCTCCCCTCCCCCTTTACAGAAAACTGGATGGTACGGAACCCTCTTTACGCGAGTTCGACTCGAACCAGACCACTTTAAAAAAAAATATGTTACCATGGGATATACACTTATTTACGTGAGAACGTAAACGAAAATCCCAATGCTTCTAGTTCTCACAGAAAACGCGATGGTATGGAACCCTGTTTACGCGAGATCGACTCGAACTTGACCAATTTAAAAAAAAATTATGTTACCAAGGGATATACACTTAATTTACAGGAAAACGTAAACGAAAATTCCAATCCTTCTAGTTCTTACAAAAATGCGATGGTACGGAACCCTCTTTACGCCAGCTCGACTCGAACTTAATCACTTCTTTAAAAATTATGTTACATCGGGATATACACTACCCCTATACGAAGTTTCGTCAAAATCCGTCCAGCCGTTCAGGCGTGAAAGAGGAACAAACAAACAAACATACTTTCACATTTATGATATTAGTGAGAAGTGAGATGAGAAAGTGAGATGAGATGAGATGAGATGTCGACTGTATTAGAATTTATAAGAATGTAGAAGATTGTTTTACCCTATGGTCAATAGAAATTGCACGATTTACAATAATCGATACATGCATTTTGAGCCATGTTCAAGCACGTTTATACACTAATTGTGAATATTTAGAGTTGCGGTGTTTATGCAAAACTGTTCTCATATAGTTGTGCATTTATAATTTAAAATCCATAAAATTTATTCAATATATAAATTTCGAGAAAAACATAAAATAAATTTTTGCTCCATAGTAAAAAAATTAAGATCGTTTTTTTCTCGAAAAATAAGCATCAAATAAAAAAAAATCCAGTTATAAAAGATGTTTGTTTTCATGAGTAGAACACGATTCCGTTATAAAATGTCCAAATGTCCCTACTTTGTGAAATCGCCCCACTGTGCGGCGGCGGCGGCGGCTGGATCGCGTCAAACATCTCCGAGCCCTCTCCATGGAATAAGTATAAATTTTTGTTAAATTTCATAGGTTGGCTATTCGTTCTTCCTCTTTTCCTCGCTTTTGCATTTTCATTGGCAACGGCTTTGAAGCGGTTTTTGTATTTTTTTTTGTGTGATTGAGTTTCTCGTTGCATTTGGAATTTTATAATATAGACGATTAACGGCGCTACTGTTCCTTTTGTGTTTCTTTTGTTTTATTATTGTGTGTTTCCGTCAAGGTTGTTATTATTTCCGTACATTCATATTGAAACTACGTTTGTGCAAGTATAATTTCTTAAAGTGTAATAATGACCATTGTAAAGTGTTCAAAAATGCCGACCTTCTCTATAAGCACAATAGGTAGGTACGTATCGTATTATGTATTTGTATGACAATTGACACGTAACATACTAACGCTGACAAATCACAAGCTTTCCTAACATACTCCTTTGTGGTTCCATCCATAGTCTTTAGGGCAGGTCAATCTTCTCAGCCAGCGGATAGATGCGTAGTATTGCATTGCGCATACATAGCTATATAAGAACTATTCTGTGATCGTATCTATTATGTAGCTAGACTCTATACCAACTCTATACCAGTGGTTCTTAACCTTTCAATGTCAAGAAAACATTTCTGACCATTTTACTAAATGTTGTCGTTGTATCTCATCTGTACCGCTTAGCAGTATTATATGGTTGTTCTATAAATAAGACACGTATTCAATTATTAGAAACAAAGAGTATATATTATTTGCGGGTACTGCATCCAAACGATTTTGAGTACATATATGACCATTTCGCGGACCACTTGAAATGAAATTGAATGTAAGTAAATCAAATGAAATGTATTTTTTTACAACAGACAAGGCAAATTGGACCTGACGCAGCCTTTGTCCCTCACTACCGAGCCCGGTAGGTGAGAGGGACGCTGATTTTAAGTCAGGTCCAAGTCTTCTGGTGCTTTCAGGACCACCCACCAGTGGTCCACGGATCAACGGTTTTAAGAACCATTGCTCTAAACCAGCGATTCCCAAATTACATTTTAATCGGTACCCTTTAGCGAATTTTCTGAAACCCAAGTACCCCTGAGTAAAATGTTTAAATAAAATCAATTTTATTAAGGTTGTTATTTTTACATAGGTAATTAATGTTGTTTATCCATCATTTTAGGTTCTAATATTTAGTAATCAAAATATAATACGAAATAGGTCCCAGTAAACCATTCATCAGTGAAGATAATTTTCACTAATTTACCATTCGTATGGTAAAATACAACGCTTGAATTTGTCCAATTTTGTTTTTAAAATGTGTAGAGGTTGTAAACGTGGCCATTAAGTGCGCCCACGTGTACCTCTTTTGAGCTTGCGTACCCCTGGTGGGGGTACGCGTACCATTATTTGGGAACCACTGCTCTAAACAATGCGACGTTACGGTGTAATAAAATATCCACGAAATGTGTTTGTTGTGCGAGCAGCGCGTCGAGAACACTATTGAAACGTTATCTCGACCAACTTGCACTTATCATTACGTGTCGAGCGACTCGTGACCTTATGTGTGAGACAGACTCTCGTTCAGTATCATTATCTAACCTCTCATTCAAGAATGACCGGATTGGTACCACCGCACCGAAGGAAGGTCGGTCGAACAGAACGGCAACGGAAAGGAATTGAGTCTGTGCAGGACAGTCTTGTGTAAAACACACAATAAAAAATTGGAACACAAAACAAAATAAATCGATAAAATTATACACGTGCACGTGCATGTTATCGACTAAATTTTAAAATAATTTTCTGCGCCACCTTCTCAAAATTCACGACTCGATATGATCCTGTGTGAGTGAGACGACAGAAAATATGCCACTTATCGTGTCGAATTAAGAGGCGGCTGCGGCCAGGGCCATTCAGGGCTCATGGCCCAACGCGAATAAAACCAGTTCCGCCGTCACACACCGTCTCGACGTCTCGGCCGCGCGCAGCCGATCACATGAAGATGTTGCCTCGGTACGGTAGCTCGATACATCTACGTACGTACAGCCTACGTATACAGTTGAGGGAGACATGCCAGGGCGGAGGCGGCGGCGCACAGTGGGTCGAGACTGCTATATAAGGGACATAGGGATTTTTTTTACAAATTTAATTTTTTAACAACACCGATCGATAGGTCTCATCATTCTGATGAATAGTTGTCATTAAACATTTTCGTCTAAAAGTGATAGTTTGCTAGGAAATAAATATTTTCAAATTTTGATGTATGGAATTAGACATAAAACGCTCCGTTTCGGCCAAGTCTTGACAGGTCTTGCTTTAAAACTATTTAAGCATTGTTCTGTGGTTTATTGACTATAATCCTACACTATCAGCGCGCGCCCAATGTTGCCCGTTCACGAGTTATGTGGATCCTAAAAATCAATTAAAAATGTAAGTAAAAAATTTTTTTTTAATTTCTAGAATCATAGGGCATTAATAGATTTAATCTAAATAATTGTTTTGTATAAAAGTACTAACAAATAGATAAAGTTCTTAATTTTAAAACATTATTTAATCGTAAAGATACATCAAAATCTAATAAAACAATTATAAAAGGGTTTATTAATCAGACAAAGTTACATAATATTAAAGATGTTTTGTACATAGAATGCATGACGCATGACAAATAGTACCTATACTCAGATGTATCTACACTGTACCCGCTAGTTCTAGCTATTTGATGGACAATGTCGCCTAAACTGGCCCTAAGACTGTTTCATTGGCGACTTTGTTTGGTCAAACCACTGGTGATTACATTTGGGTACTTATGTAACTCTGATCTTATATTAAAATTTTTTAAACCTATAGTTATATATACATACTTATTCTAATTTATCTGTGCACGGTGAGTGAGAGAGACTCATTAGTGCAGTGTGTGCGTTAAATGTGTGAGTGCATTGCAAGACAACCCACACGATGAAGCCTTAATCGAAAGGTTCCACGTTATTTTGCGGACAGCGGCTTCAAGAGAGCGAGTGGATCTTCCAAAATTCTGGAAATTTTGTGAAGATACAGCAATTTTGTATATCCAGTTATATCCGTGGTACTACATGCCCTCTATCTAGGCTCTAGCGTACATAAGTTGCTTGTGCATGGAACGGATAGAACATTTTGAACTTTTACCAATCGAGAAACTGTCGGAAGAAGCATCGGAGGCTAGAAATAAGGATTTCCGTAAATATAGAGGTAACCATTCCAGAAAAGTAAGTAGGACAGCGACAAATGAAGATATCTTGCATAATCTTCTCATGCCATCCGATCCAAAACTTACTTCTCTAAGGCCAAGAATGGCCAAACAACGGAGAATGGATTTCTCACCAGGAGCAATCGAGCTTCTGGTGTCTCTTACCCGCCCGAGTTAGAGAAGACATCAGGTGACAAAAGTGCTATGTAACAAAAACAAAAAGCTGAGAAAAATTAGGTCAAAGTTTTGACTTTTGAATAGATTTTTTTCTATACCTGATAACTAACTGACTAATTACTTTGTATGAACATGAAAAGCGTACAAAACCATGCATTAATACAAAATCATGCGTTCATGTGGATGAAGGTGTTTTGTACACATAGCTCTCTCATCATCATGCACAAAAAATTCAATTTATGAGATGATCTTTGGAGATGATCAAACTGGAATAAGGTGTTTTATGACCATAACACCTTCACCACTTGAATAACTCCTATTTCCGTCGTGATTTCGGATTTTCTGTCAGTGCCACTTGATTACTCGGCACATAACACCTTCATCTACGGTAAAAAATGCATTTCTAAAAAAATGTTACATAGTACCTTCGTCCACTCACGTCTTCGAATGTATTACGAATTTATTTATTTATGATTGCTCTTGGTGAGATATCCGTTCTCCGTTGTTTGGCCATTCTTGGTCTTAGAGAAGTAAGTTTTAGATCGGATGACTTGAGAAGATTATGCAAGTAACAACTACAGCTTATACAATATAATAAAAAAATATTAATCAATCATTTATACAAATAAATTCTAAATCGGGCGGGTAAGAGATACCAAAAGCTCGATTGCTCTTGGTGAGACTTCCATTCTCCGTTGTTTGGCCATTCTTGGCCTTAGAGAAATAAGTTTTGGATCGGATGACATGAGACGATTATGCAAGATATCTTCATTTGTCGCTGTCCTACTTACTTTTCTGGAATGGTTCCCTCTATATTTACGGAAATCCTTATTTCTAACCTCCGATGCTTCTTCCGACACTTTCTCGATTGGTAAAGTTCTAAATGTTCTATTATATCCGTTTCATGCACAAGCAACTTATGTACGCTAGAGGGCATGTAGTACCACGGATATAACTGGATATGCAAAGTTGCTGTATCTTCACGAAATTTCCAGAATTTTGGAAGATCCACTCGCTCTTTAGAAGCCACTGTCTGCAAAATAACGTGGAACCTTTCGATTAAGGCTTCATCGTGTGGGTTGTCTTGCAATGCACTCACACATTTAACGCACACACTGCACTAATGAGTCTCTCTCACTCACCGCGCACAGATAAATTAGAATAAGTATGTATATATAACTATAGGTTTAAAAAATTTAAATATAAGATCAAAGTTAAGTACCCAAATGTAATCACCAGTGGTTTGACCAAACAATGTCGCCTATGAAACAGTTTTAAGGCCAGTTTAGGCGACAGTGTTCATCAAATAGCTCGAACTAGCGGGTACAGTGTAGATACATCTGAGTATAGGTACTATTTGTCATGCGTCATGCATTCTATGTAAAAACATCTTTAATATATGTAACTTTCTCTGATTAATAAACACTTTTATAATTTTTTTATTAGATTTTGATGTATCTTTACGATAAACTAATGTTTTAAAATTAAGAACTTTATCTATTTGTTAGTACTTTTATATAAAACAATTATTTAGATTAAATCTATTAATACCCTATGATTCTAAAAATAAAAAAAAAATATTTTTACTTACATTTTTAATTGATTTTTAGGATCCACATAACTCGTGAACGGGCAACATTGGGCGCGCGCTGATAGTGTAGGATTATAGTCAATAAACCACAGAACAATGCTTAAATAGTTTTAAAGCAAGACCTGTCAAGACTTGGCCGAAACGGAGCGTTTTATGTCTAATTCCATACATCAAAATTTGAAAATATTTTTTTCCTGGCAAACTATCAGTTTTAGACGAAAATGTTTAATGACAACATCAGAATGACGAGACCTATCGATGGGTGTTGTTAAAAAATTAAATTTGTAAAAAAAATCCCTATGTCCCTTATATGGCAGTCTCGACCCACTGTGCGGCGGCGGCGTGCTGTAGAATCTAGCACTTTCATTGCTTGCTGCCAGACATCCTGAACACTATACTGTACCTACGACGAGGAGCAAGTAATTTGATAACGTTCTTTCTTTCTGCTGAGTTGGCACCTGTCGTTTATTAGGTCCATGGTGTAGGTATAGTTCTCGCAAGTAATACTAGTTGTCGCCATCAAAACCCAAAACGGAAAGCAATAAGAGTAATATTTTAAATAATACGTCACCATTTTATTATGCTTGGTGTACTTAATACATTCCCATTCCTAGACCTCCATCCCCGTATTCGTCGTGGTCGCTATTGATTGGTTCAGGATAAAATGAAAAGAAATTTTGTGACTTCTGATTTTAGTTCTAGAAAAAACACGTAATAAATTAAGTTCAAAGGAAAATCCTCATTGAAACAACCCGACCAAATTAATTTCGCCAAGAACTTGTGCCGCGACTCCGCGAGTTCTATATTAGGTTCATTAAGTTTAAATCGACTTCGACGCATAAAAGCAACGAGCTCCTCTAGCGGCGGCGTCGGAACGGAGGTGGAAGTTTTTCATTTTTTTAATAAAAAAGTTTTTGCCAAAGCAGGCTGCTCAAAATCTGCGGAAAGTACCAGGTCCTCATAAAAGCACGTCGGTATTCGTTTCACGCCCCTACCTCCCTCGCCCGCCCGCACTATCGATCGTGGTTCCCCCTTCCTCCTCCACGTGACGAGCGGGCGGGGGAGCGGCGGTGGGTGCGGGCGGGGGAGCGGGGGTGGGGGGAGGGCGGGATCGCGAAATCAAATTACACGCAGCCAGAGCGAATTGAATATGTGCATACTTTACTCTGTGCTCTGGCTCAATCAAAAGGCAATAGAGGGGATGTATGTGTGGGCGGCGGCAAAGGGGTGGTGGTGGCAGAATCGCGGTGGCAAGCTTTGATTGCGAGTAATTACTTGAGTGTTGGATATTATCGGGGATTCATATAACTCAGGGAAAGCCTCTTTTAAGGTAGGTTACTAGGTAGGTAGGTAGTAGGCAGTTGAAGACTGGCCTATGGTGTATTTATTATATGTATTGCACTTTTCTGCCGCGCAGAAGGCGAATTTATGAAAGAATGGAATTTCTTCCATTAAACTAGCGTCCTTTGGCGGCGGTTCGGGGCGGAACTTGCGGATTTTGCGTACATCTACGGGGAGCGTGGGACCGCGCCGCCCGCCGCCGCCGCCACCTGGGCGGATTTTTGGTGTATTATTTATTATTAGACATGATCTACTGCTCGGACCAAGAACGTTAGAAGAGGTTGGACGTCGGACTGACCAATGCTTATTATGAGAACCAGCGTCGCCTAGCTCCGCGGGCAGAAGAGGGAACGGCGCGCGCTCTGATTGGGTGGTATCGGGTGGTATCGCGCTCTGATTGGGTGGTAACGAGAGTTATTTGTACGTTTTTACAAATATCGTGTTACGCTGGCGCGGGGAAGGTCCGACGTCCCTACCTCTGACGTTCTTGGCTCGGACGAGCGCATGTGTGATCGATCGCATTGCATAATGGATAGATCGCTCCGATCAAGAGATGTTATTGTTTCAAATCCTCCTGAAGAAGAGCAATTACGAAAAGATAAAAAATATCCATGATTTTTTTTTTGCATTTTGTAGCCCTTGTCGAGTCGAGAGGCATCTTTTGACACCCCCCAATCAGCCACGTAGTCCAAAAACCCACGACACCAGGGCGATGTCGCAATTTCGCTGAAAATCGGGCCTATACCGAAGCGACAAAAAAATTTTCAATGTTAAAAAAAAAATTACAATCATGTAGCCCTCAGTGATACGCATCTTTTGACATCTCAATCATTTATCTAGACCTAGAACTAACAATCTTAGAGCGAATTCGCACTTTCGTAAATCGTACAATGACTAATTTAAAAAAATTCATATTTTCGAAAATTTTACGTATTTCGAAAAAATTAAAAAAAACGGATCGAGAACCCAATCTATGAGTTAAAAATATAAAAAATATCAAACGTTAAATGTAAGAACCTTTTAGCTTTTCCTTACTAAACCGCTAAAAACGCTCATTTTTAGCGGTTTTTCGGGATTTGATCAAGACATTTCAAACTTTAAAACAATATATTATATTAGGTACCATCATTTAGCCCTCACGGATACGCATCTTTTGACATCTAAATCATTTATCTAGACCTAGAACTAACGACGCTAGAGCGAATTCGCACTTTCGCTGAAAACGGGGCCCCTACTGGAGCGATCGGAAAAAACATTTTCAATGTTAAAATTGCTCTCAACACAGAACTTGACCACTTTTCGCCGGTCGCTCGGGCCGGGCAGCGCGGTGGGAGGCGAGCCCGCTCGGTGCGTAATCTCAAAAGCATTCCACCGAAATGAGGATCATTTCACCTTATCATATCACTCCTACACGTGTCGCTGGATAAATGGGTACGTACGCCACCACGCCACGAGGGCACTACGTGCATGCAATCTATCTAACAAGGGTTTGACACACGCTTGATATTTCCATCAGTATATAACGGTCATTATTTAATATTGAAGCAAATTACACTCATCGTGTGAACCGCAATCGTTCTATCTAACTAACTGCTAACATTCTGTGACCGACATCTGTGTATTATTCCATGATACCATGGTGTATTTGCCTTTAAAATGCGGGTTGACATATCGGCCTACGCGCCGCGCCGCCATCGAATTAATTAATTGTGCTTGCAAACATCATTCAAACCGTATAGATTCCGTCTCACGAAAGATGTCCCGCGGCAATAAGTGGAAGTGTAGAATCCGTCTCACTTCCACTGATTGCCCCGGGACTTCTTTCGTGAAACGAAGATATAACCGTAGCGCCGCGTCTTCGGGACTTCTTTCGTGAGACGGACTTTACCTTACACCTAGAGAGTTATTATGAAAAAAAAAACAGTCTAGCAGATCATGTTAGGAACACAATTAGGCATGGAACTAATGTAATGTCTGATTCGAAAATTTAGGATTTTCAGCTATATTGCATGCAAAACAGTTTAGAAATGCGCTGTAGGTGGCTGTAGAGACACTGCTGGGTGTTAGGTGCCGGCCGCCTCCGATGGCGCCACGTCTATCTATGGTCGACACGTCGACATAGTCTGTCCGTATCGGCGGCGGCGCGGCGTCAGCTTCGATTTTGAGCCGGAGAAACTAGTTCGCGTATTGACATTTCCGCGAATGCTGACAACTGACAAGTGTCAAAAAGTAACAGCGAATATCAGAGTGCAAACCACGTGCAGCAAACACAGCTGAAGCTCGGAGGCGTGGTTGGTGTCGTTTGTAGCTAGCACACAACACGTATCCCATTCAAGTTTGCCGGTTCGTGGAATGCAAACGCGCCGCCAGCGCCATAGTGACGTCACTGCGTCAGCGGCAAACGTTTCACCACCGAAACCAAACGAAAAACAAAAGGGTTAGAGCTCTATTGTTTTGTTGCTATATTATTGAACTTTACAGCAGTAGACGCAAGGAGACAATTTGGCAAACAGTACCCTAATCACTTGATTTAACCTACTACGCTACGCTACGCGCCGCGTTCTCCGCATCATTTTGTATGGAGAAACGGAGCAGCGCCTCTAGTGATAGATTTGCGAACTTCGTTTCTCCATACAAAATGATGCGGAGAACACGACGTAGCGTAGTAGGTTAAATCTCGTGATTAGGGTACTGGTTTAATCTTACGCGTAGCGTACTACTAAACGTAGTGCTTATTATTATCCTCGTTGCGTGCGTACACCAACGCCACTGATTGAAATGTTTTCGTTCACGATGGCGCGGGGGGTCCTTCCGTCAGGTTCAGAACTGACACGCAAAAATAGTACCTACTATGTACCCGCCACGGTGGCGCTTACGTCGTTCTATCCGACTTCCCCGTGTGCTTCGTAAGCGAAAACATATACTACGCAGCGCTATGCGTGCGTATGTATGCTGTATGCATGTGCGTCTATGTTCGCACGCGTGCGAGCATATACCTGATATGCCTGCTGGCTGCGCTGCGATGTCTCGACTCGACTTGAGATCACTGTACTTACAGCAAGTGACCTCCAAAGGTCGCTTCGCCGCGCCACTCGCCACCACCCACCACCTCTCCTGTCCGCCGTTGGGCCATATTTGTATGCCAGCGCGTGCGCAACGCACACACATGAACGATGAGGAGGACGGACGAGGGCGAGCCAAAATGTCACTTGCAGGGGTTGCGATGCGAATGCCGAACCGACCTGGCTATTTACGCCCCTCTTATAGGACACGAGACTGTATTTGCGGGGAAATATCTATGGAAATATGGATAGGAAGATCATTCAAGAGCTTACCGGCGACGACGCTGGTCAGAAACACTATGGATGATACCTACTTACTTATAGTGTTTTAATCTAAAAGTTAGTTCAAAGATTGGCATTCAAACTTTCATAACAATCTAATGGGGCTATTAAATAATAGATCCAAAAGAAAATATTTTATTAACAGATATCAATCAAACATCTTGTCAACAGGCTAGACAACCCAGCAATAGTGCTTAAAAAAATATTAGCTGGCGCCTGGCGTGCAACAGCATTGGGCGGCTCACCGAGCTTGGTTTCGCTAGGCGAGTTTGAGAGGTGAATTTCACTCTGTCGACTGCCTCATGGGTCCCTCGGCACAGCCTCCCATGTAGGTTTTCATTTAAAAAAAATTGAATTCTAATAAATAAAACGAGAAATAAAGCGAAGTTTCTACGGGCGACCGGGGCGGCCCTGTAACGTACGTGAATAAATTAATATCCGGATAACTCCAGAAGCACTTTATCGATTTACATACTGTTTTCACTGTTACATACATTATGTCACTTCTCAAGATGATTTTAGGTTATACTATACCTAATATCATCATAAACGCTACGTCATCGGCTGCCTGAGCTCTGAGCAAAAAGTCACGCTGAATCAGAATGAATATAGGCAACTGTAAGATCGCGAAACTAAACTTTTTTGTACAATAATGTACGAACATCAGTGAGGTTCTCGTATACTACTTAGGTATGTTATCTAGATGTGGACTTTCGTTGTGTTTGTTGTTTTATCTGCCTTTTTTTTGTGTAAACCAACCTGGGTGGCTATGCCGAGAAACCAACGGTGAGCCACCTGAAAGACCTGCTCGATCCTACTCTACTCCTTTAGCTCCTTTCGACAAACTTCGGCTCGAAGGAAGAATGTGTGGTATGAGTGATGTTGTGTGGTATGTATTAATGATGTTTTTGGTGGTTTAAAAAAAATTACGCGACGCATCTTCTCTATATTAACATTAACCCTAACCTAATGTTGAGGCGGCGCATGTCGTTTTTGTTAAGTTTTTATTTCCGAAAATAAAGCTTTCTTAGGTGGTAATAAAAAAAAATAACCATAACCTAATTTTAACACCCTAACATTGCTTAAAAAAAACAAAACAAAACAAATTTTGACAAAAGGGACACGAACCCATCCATGGTCGAGATCGAAAAAATAAAAATCCTGCTCTCTTATACCACTGAGCTAAAACAATTACATAAACCGTGTGGTGCCGGTACTTTAAAAGAATAGCCCCACTGCATCTCTCCCCGTGTATGTCGTAAAAGGCGACTACGGGATATGACTCCCTTTTTATATTACTAGGTGGCTCGCTAGGTGGTGGGGTTTAGCCCGCCCGGGTTGGTACCACCGCACTGAATGAAAGGTCGGTCGAAACGGCTATTTAAATAGTTTGTGTTTTCTGTCCAGTTCAGTGTAGCCGGCACGACAGAAGGGAATCACTGACGTGGCACCAAGTTCACCCGGTGTTATGGGCTGACATCACGGATGTTGTAGGTGAAGTAGCCAACCATGTCAGTGTCCATAAAAAAAAAATAATCGACCAAACGAATATCGGATTCGGTTGGTTCGCTTTCGAGCCGAGTCAACCCGAGTGTTTCCGAAAGGAGCGTAGGAGGAGGCGCAGGATCAGCCTGAGCTGTCAGGTGTCAAACCCGAGAGACCAATGGTGCATTCGACAGAGCCAAAAACACCTCTCCTCGCGAAACCACGCTCAGTTAGGTGCCATGCCAGCAGATTTGCGGACTATTGCTAAGCTGTCTAGGCTGTTAATACGACGACGTTTGAAGACACCCAGGTTAAAGGATTCGGGAAACACACACGTTTGCTCTGTCAGTGGAATGATTATTACTCGTGAGAGAAAACGACGCGACGTAACGTAGCAGAACTTTAATCGGTAATTGGCTTGGTTTGGTATTAATTATTTTTTTTTTATATTTTAAGTTATATTTATACATGAACAGGAAAATATACACAATACACAAACTATAACTACCTATCAAATTAAATAGACAAATATAACTAATTAAAAAAGAAAAAAAAAACTATAACTAAAAACCACTAAAAACTAACTTATTATAAATTATATATTTCCTCAAGGGGCGTCGTCCCCGGGATGGTTCCCAGGATGGCGGCCGCGTTGCCCCTCTGTATCCCCAGACTAACTCGTTGCCGGAGATACGAGAGGCAACACGGGTTTCCAGTTGTGGTTAGTTGGTATTAATTGATATTGGTGGCATTCAATAGCTGCACCTAAAGTGCACACAAGCGAATTTCCAACCGAACTCGTGGTGCATTCGACCACTGAAGGTGCGGTATGCAGTTATTATGAGTCGTGTTTTCCATCCAGTTCAGTGTAGCTGGCACGAACAAAGGGAAACACTGACATGGCACCTATTTCACCAAGGTGTGCCTGAGAGACCTTCCGTTAGTGGGTTCTAAGAGCGGAACGGACTGTCTGCCCAATGATGGCCGAAGTGTGATGTGATGTGTATACGTAATGGGCTGACATCATGGACAACCTTCAATAAAAAAATTATACCTACTGATAGTTGGAATGTTGGTTGGTAGGAATGTAAGCTCGTTGGTCTTCTATTTCTAGTACTATAGACTACAATAATTATCTGTTACAATACAATAGCGGCTGACAAGGTAATTTGTCATGCAATCATCGCTGATAGCTGAGCACATGTTGTTCTATCATTGGCAATGATTGTTCTTCTTGCCATTTGGCCGTAATCGTTTTCATTTATTACGTCGTCAGTCTGTCTGCGCGTTCACGTGACGTCACTGCAAGTAGCTAGTCCCAGTCATATACTAATAACGTGTATTATCAGATGAGCACTTTGCTACGGGGTTCATACATCCAGATGTGTGTAAATAATGCACTGAAATGCTAATTACAATTTTGACTAAGTCCCTTCCCTTGCCCCTTACTAGGTGGTAGACTCAAATTGTAGCCGACTGGGTATATAGATACCACCGTACTGGATGTAAGATGGCCGCATAGCAGCCTCGGTTGTGTTCTCCTCTAGTCCAGTATAGCCAGCAATCCAGGGAAGTCTCCGGCATCTACCTTCTCGGAGGTGATGGCTGGTCGGAGCATGTGCTTTGGTCCCTCCGACTCAGCCACCCATACCGGATTACATAAAAAAAGCTAGCGTGGATGTCGGACATTAAAAACGGCGATCTCGGCCACGAAATGTTTTAGCGGACTGGGTGGTAAGGCGCATCGCAGCACGTCTCTGATGCTGGCACCACACTTGGCTGTATGC